>CM061554.1:165026152-167646152 GCA_030864225.1 Capsicum baccatum var. pendulum | reverse complement strand
CCTCTAATTTCATATTTCAGATTTCACTACTTCAATTTAAGAACTAATTAAGCACATATAATTTATTATTTTTTCTTTTATATTTTAGAGTTTGTTCTATTATTCTAATTTTTTTCATTGTTTGATTTCATCATTAATACCTTTAAACATTATATTTATGCTTATTATTATATCTTCTATATTAGTTCAATTAAAAGTTTTTATGCTACTCTCAAAATCACCCATCCCACCAAATCTCACACTCATCCTTCATCTTTACTCTACCACCTCACCCTCAAATATTATTTTATTTTTTTAAATTATTGTTAGTTTTTCACCCCACCCCCAAACCCCCTCTCCCAACAAATAAATACCTTTTTTTATGCTACTTATTTATATTGTTTCTTAATAATATTTCAAATGTGAAACAATTTTTAAAAAATATTCATCAAAAATATATGTTTATTCACATTGAAATAATATGTTGCTTGATTTTTAAAATACTTTAAATTAATTATGAAAAATTAAAACTAAAAATAATATTGATAGTGAAATTACAACTAATACCTAATAACTAATCACATTTGCAATTATTTAAATATTTTGATATGCAAAGAAACAATATTAGTATTTTATTTATCATATTCCATTAAATAATTTTTAAAAATAATAGAATATAAAATCTTAAATACTTGTTAATTTTGTTGTGGACTATTATATTTATATTTTTGATTAATTAAGACATATAATTACATTTCTTTTCATATCACATTTTAATTTTTTTGTCTATCAATTTAACTTCAACAACTAACTTCGCTCATTTTAATATCTTTCTTTCCATTTTAAACACCAAAAGAATTTAATTGTGCAAACTATAAAACTTCCAAAATTTAAATTTAAGCATTCTCAAGTCCAAAACTAAGCACCTACAGTTTTATTTTAAATTCTTAGATTGTTTTATTTTTTAATAATTTTTTTGTGTTTGATTTTGTTATAATATCTTTAGGTATTTATTTATTAAGTTCTCTCACTTCACTTTCAAAATGATCTACTCCATCAAATTTCGCGCCCATCCCTCCCCCCCACCCCCACCCCCCCGCCACATTTTTATTTTTAAATTTTTTGTAAAAAAAATCTTAACCCACCCACCTCTTATCCCTAACCAACCATCCTAAACAAAAAAAATATTTTATTTTAAAAATAAATTATTTTCTTTACCCCACCCACACCTACATGCTACCACCCACCCCGACCCTCTACACAACCCAAAATTATTTATTTTTATTTTATTTTTAGAAACTATTTTTATAATTATTTTTCTTACTATCCCTCTGTCTTCCCCCAACCCCCCCCCCTCCCCTTTCCATTTATTTTTTCAATTTTAAAATTTAAAAAAAAAATTCTACCCTCAACTCCAATCCACTTAATCCACCACTCCATCTAGCCCACCCCCTACCTCGCCTCAACCACCACTACTTTCTATCCCCCCTTCCCTCCATCACAATATTCATCACTTCACTCGGATTTATTTTTATTATTTTGTATTAGATATAAATAAATTTTGGTAGAAAATATTTTTTATTGTACTAATAAAATATCACGTGTCAAATTATTTTAGTATATATGCTATTACTAATACCGAATAATTACATCAAATAAAGTTATCTAATATTTAGGTTCAAAATCAACTAATAGCTACCAATTAGTATCTTCATTATCCTAAATAAAAAAAACTAATTAAGTTCAAGCATATTATCACTTCAAATATATTATGCTTTTTGTGTATTTAAAAATAATTTGAGATACTGAGGATTAGTTCATCATTGAAATAAAAGAAGATATATAAGCATTTTTTTGGTTAAACATGTAAGTATACTTCTTTAAAAATGGTGATAAATTCATATACAAAGGTTAAGAGTAAACATTCAGTAATATATTTTCTTGTAAATCTCTGTAATAAAATTGATATGTGGATTCAGATAAAGAAATTGTCATAAACTTTAACAAACATGAAAATAATACAAAGAGATAAAGATAAAGCTACATGATTATGGTGAAAAAAAATAGCAACAACAATATTACTTTGTTAGTCGAATCATTAAAAAAGACAAGATATTAATATTAATTTAAATTGATAGACCTTGAATAGTAACAAAGAAAGATGAAGATTAAACTATTATACCACTCCGGCATACAAAAAGAAAAATGTTAAATAAAATACATTTTAAGAAAAAAAAAGAATGAAGAACATAAAATGCAGTAAATAAATTTACGAATACAATTAATGATATAGGAGTATATGTATAATAGTAGCTAAAAGTTATAGAACTTCATTCCAATTCAAAATTAATTTAAATTCAAATTCGAATATTACAGATTTGTTAAAAAAATATTAGTTTACTATTCTTCCTTATCCCATTTTTTTAATATGATATATATTTATATTATAATTCATATATTTGAATTGAAATAAATATTAAAATCAATAAGATAGTATCATTATTATTGTTATTATTATTAATATAAATTGCAACTTGTGGTCTCTTGATTCTCCTTTTCAATGTTCAAAGTCATTATCCAACCAACCAAAAGAATAGCAATTTTTTGTTGAATCAGTCAAAGTAGCCCAAAAACTAATCCTTTAATTATGACAATTTTAGTGGGTTCAATTATTATTATTATTATTATTATTATTATTATTATTATTATTATTATTAATAATAATAATAATAATAATAATATGTTATCTATTCCATATATTTTCCCTCTTTTTATTCTCTTTTATCTTCTTCTTTTCGTTACAAAACATAAATTAAAATTTTCTTTTCCCATATATTAGTTAAGTAAATTTTATTATATTAACACAAATATTTATTTAATATATAAGGTATGAAAACCTCTTAAAAAAGAGAATCCTAAATTACTTATTAATTTTTTATTTAGTTTGAAATTTTAATGTAAAACATCTATCATTTATTTTTGCTACAAAGAAAGAGTAGTAAGAAAAGTTAGTTTAAATATTTAATTTACACTAAGTGATAACTTTCCAAATAAAATTAAAGCATATTAATAAGGTTTAGAAGGATATATACATTAGGACTCTTGAGGGGATTTGAGCTAAAAGTGACAAAAGAGTTTGAAAATGAGGTGTAAGTGACTTAAGTCTTAATAATTAAGTGTAGGTGACAATTACTTTATTATGAATTAAGAAAGTTGGGTAAGATTGAGAATAGCCCACAAGTTTTTAAATATATAATTTGATCCAAATGTTTACCTAATATAACAAGAAACAAGGTGATAAAAGGCATGTTTCTCTCTCTTCTCATCCATTATTGTTTTCTCTCTCTTAGCGATTTTTGTTGTTCATTGTTGTTGCTGCTTTATTCATCATATTTTGCTTCATTATCACCATTTTCTACTTCATCATCATCTTCATCTTCTTCTTGTTGACCATTATTGTTGTTGTTGTTACCGCTACTGCTGTTATTTGATCAATTTCTTAGGTTAAATTTTGTTTCATACACCACTTTCCAATTTGGCATTACTTCACAGGAGACTTTGGTAAGTCAGATTATAATTTTTAGTTAAATTTTTTATCTGGGTAACTGTTATTGTGCTGTTTTTTCAACAATAGATAGTACACAAACATGAATGCAACATAAGAGACATCTGTTTAAACAGATCAATTATCTACTGCAGCGGAATACATATATTGGGTTCATATTATGGTTCTACAATGTCGTAACATGAATCGAACAGATGGGTCATCTGTTACAATATATGACCCATCTATTGCAACAGACTAATTATCTGTTACAATAGGGTAAATATCTGTTGCAACAGATTAGTAACCTATTGCAACAAAACCTGAACTCAACTGTAATAGACATGTCCTCTATTGCAATAGGGTAAATATCTGTTATAATAGATAAGTAACTTGTTGCAACAAAACCTGAACTCAATTCCAACAAACGTGTCATCTGTTGCAACAGATGTATAGTCTGTTGCAATATATGATCCAGCTGTTACAACAGATGACTCGTCTGTTGAAATCAGCTTCAAGAGAGTAACATAAATCCCAATAGGTAGGTAATCTGTTACGACTTATCACTTATCTGTTACAACAGATTACACATCTGTTGGGATTCATGTTATGGCACTATGAAATCACTATTAACTTTTTTTAACAAATGACTTTATTTAGGTACCACTAATAGAGGGATCAATAACAATAGGGGTAAATTGTCATAGTCAATGGATTAAGAAGAATAAACGATATGTATGGCGTTGGAAGGAGGGTGAAATGCTAGATACGATAGCTATGATAGTCCAAAGTAATGTTTCATATGATGATTTTGTGAACCTAACCATCAGTTATTGTGGACTAAATTGTCAACCGAAAGAACTCGTCATCAACTACATGCACAACTCCTTTGATAATCAGAGGGTATTACCTTTCAAGATAACCGATTAGGTTCAGTTACATACTTATCTTAGTGATTCATCCAGACTGGTGTAAAGGGTGTTCGTAGTTGAAAACATGAGAGAAAATGAAAACCAAAATATAGAACAATAACAACAAGACATCTTTGATAATAGGTTGTGTCATCTAAACATGAATATTCCAGATGATGATCAAACACCTACGCCCATTGATGTAACCAATACGGTGGGCAGTTCTTCTCGATCGATACAATCTGACAGTCATCAAGACAATGAGATTAGATTTTATAAGGGAATGTCATTCAAGGACAAGAAAGAACTGTCTACTACTTTGTTTATTTCTTGCTTGAAAAAAGATTTCAGAATAATGAAGGTGATTAATTTGAGCAAAGTTTTTTGCTATAAATGTGCTAATTCGAACTGAAAGTGGTAGTTAAGAGTGGTGAAGTACTTAAGTTCTGACATATTTCTTATTCATGAATATAAAAAGTATCACACATGTGGTTCGGAGCACATTTTGGGCCAAAATCCTCGCACCACCGCAAAGGTCCTCGATGAATATTTCAAGAATAGATTTTCCAATAGCAAAGGCCCTTCTACAAGGGTTATGGACAATCAATTCCTTACGGAATTGGGTGTCTTGTTCAGTTGTTGGAAGATATATAAGGCCATGGGAATTTCTAAGGACTTAGTTAGGGGGACACACGAGCATGGTTATGCAGTCCACGATGCCTATCGTTACATGCTTGAATCCACAAATCCCGGAAGTAAGATGACATTGTATGTTGATGAAAACAAAAGGCTCAAGTATTTTTTTGTAGCCTATGGTGATTGGATTCAAGGTTTTTGATATTTGAGAAAAGGCATAGCCATCGGCAGTACCTTCTTGAGGAGCAGGTATAATGGAGTTCTGCTAGCGGCGGTGGCACAGGATGCAGAGAATCACATCTTTCCTGTCTCTTTTAGTGTAGCGAATAAGGAATGTGATGCCTCTTATGGATATTTTCTTGAACAACTGCGAAGCTATGTCGAAGATACCAAAGAGTTGTGTTTTGTTTCGGATAGAGATCCAAGTATTCCAAAGATGGGTTTAATTTTCTTCACTTCAACTCACTTTGGTTGTTGCATCAGGCATCTTGGAGAGAACATTTGGACCAACTTTCACAGCGAAAAGGTCGTGACCCTTTTTTATAGAGCAGCTAAAGTATATAATAGAGAGGAGTTTTTAAACCATTTAAATCAAATAGCAGATATGCATCCCAAGCCAGCAGAACATCTCGTACGTGTCAGTTTTGAGAGATGGAGCCGAGCATTCTGTCCAGCAAATAGGTACATTCTTATAAATTTAATGTCTTGTTTGAGTTACAAGTTTAGTATGATATCGTACTAAGTGATTCTTTTATATAGGTACAATATTATAGCGTCAAACATAACTGAATCGGTGAGTTCATTGTATGGTGATGAAAGAGAATTTCCTATTGTGGCTCTGTTTGAAATAATAAACAAGAAGTATGGCCAATTTTTTCATGAAAGGCATGTGGAGTTCAAGGATGCAGGAACCCCATTTGTTCTAGAAGTGGAAAAAATAATATCAACGAACATCAGTCTGGGGATAGGTTATTATCTCATCAAATAGCAGATTACAAGTTCATTATCGACGGTCATGGGTCGATCTTCAAACAAGATCTTATATGTGCAGAGTTTTTGACTTAGAAAAAATACCCTGTCCACATGCAATGGCAATGCTTCGAGCTCAATATGGTGCAAAATATGGAAATAAAATTTATGAGTACTCCTCTCCATATTATTCGGTGGAAAAATATACAATGGCATATAATGGGCATATTACTTCGGTGCCTCTCGAAGAATCTTAGGTTGTTCTTGCAGAGCTTTGGGGGAGATTAATACCTCCTCCATTTATTGACTCAAGCACTAACAAAATTGAAAGAAGGTCATATAAGAAGAGGCATAGAGTCGGAGAATCATTTCCATCAAGAAGAAACAAGTGCTCCGTATGTAAGAGCGCTGGCCACAAAAGAACTATATGTCCAAATCGTAATCCACCATGATCATTGTAATTGCAAAAACTTCTGTTGTTATTTGTTGTGGACATTTATATATTTAACTCATTATTATTAACATAAATGTTATCATTTATTATACACAATATCTTTTTTAATAACTTGTGCATCAATCAAAAGAGGCAAAACATGAACTAAATACAATAGACCACAAAATTATTTTCAACAGATTATTCATCTGTTGCAACAGATGGACATTAGCTGGAAGAACACAATAAAATTCATCAAACTAGAATGTTTTTCTCCAACTGATGAAAAATTTGTCGCAATAGATAGATAATCTGTTAATAAAAACCCAATCGATGGTCAATCTGTTCCAACACATGGTCCATCTGTTGAAAGAACTCAAAAGCCAAAACTGCTATTCCTACTGGATTCAAAATTGTCCCTTACCTCCAACCATCGACATGTTAACATGTTTAGAAGAAGAAATACATAGAATGAAAAATTAAATAAAAAAAAGGGCAGCCTGATGCACTAAAGCTACCGCTATGCGCGGTGTTTGGGGAAGGGCCCCATTACAAAAGCCAAAGTCAACTAAAAATAATTTTTTCATTAAAAAAAAAAATAAAATACATTAGGTATAGATCCAATATAGCAAAATTAAAATACATACGCTAAAAGAAAAAATATATTCTAATTATTATTATCATTATCATCATCATCATCATTATTGTCAGCCGATCAATCATCAATCGACAGCAGCAGGGCCCTCATCAGCCTCTGTATCTCTCTGAACTTCCTTGATCTCACAGCAACCAACTCCCTTTGCATGTCGTTAACCTGCTCCTAAAGTTCCCGCACAGTATCGCGTAAAATAGCAATGTCCTAAACAGGATCATTCATATCTAAAACACACATAATTGACAAAAAACATAAACACAAAAGTAAAGAAAAGAGTCTGAATGTAACACAATGTATACTACCAAATGGTAGATTTACACAAAAAAAACTTACTTCAACGAGAAAGGAATATGCTCTTTGAATAAAAGTGGTTGAAGATGTAATACGAAAAGACAAAATACAAGAAATAAATAAAAGTGAAGTAGAATGAAGATTAAGGAGGGACCTATTTATAGAGGATTGAATCTGAATGTGTTAGGCAAAAAGGAACGACTGTTCAGCTCCATTGTATTAATTACATTCAAACTGCTGGCTTTTTCTTTTCTGTGAAAAGTTGCGACTTTTTTTTCTACATTCAAACTTCTCACCTTTTAAAAATAGTTTGAGACTTAATAACAACTATTATTATTGAGTTGTTGCAATCGATCATCCATTTGTCATAACAAATAACCCACTGTGCAACAGATTTATCATCTGTTGTAATAGATGGTTTGTATGTGTAACAAATAAGACATCTGTTATAATATATAGATTATCTGTTGCAACAGATAGACCATATGTTGGAGGAGATATTTTTATTTCTTCTAACAGCTGATTCATCAGTTGCAATAGATGGAGAATTTGATTCATCAGCTATTTTGAATGTGTTAGACAAAAAGTCACGACTGTTCACCTTTTTTTTTAATAGTCATTACATACCTTAGTTAATCCAAATTAGTGACTATTTTATTATATAAACATATTTAAAAACAAAAAAGGTAAAAATTCACGACTTATAGCACTTGTTTTTTGTTGACGGGCAAGTAGTCATCTAATATTAATGGTGGTTACGCTTTGAGTCTCTGTAGTCTTGTACACTACTTAATGATGGGAAGTGAGGAATAAACACTGTCTGACAATGATGGGGTAGAAATAATAAGGTACCTGCAGATGAATGAATCCACTTTCATGCGTGGGAATTATGTATTATTGATCAGGCTACATGATAGACACACATAAAGTACAATGACTTTGTGAATGCAGTTTTTTACTGATTAGACATTGATCTTTCAAACAAGATCCTACATTTTAATGTTTAGTTTGATAAATGCGAACTGATAAGAATAAAGAGTTCCAAGATGGTGGTGTCGATACTATGTTACAATTTAATAATGATTTTACTCATGTTTATGTGTCAAGTTTGGAGAAGGGTTCAAATTTTTGGCAGCAGTGTAAATATCCAATAGTGATTGGATCGATTTTAATTATGCAATGGACTTTTGAAAGGCCTTTCAAGTCTCGTACTGCAGCAAACAAGAATGGAAAACCAATAGAAATTCCCCTAGTCAAAATTTATATAGATGGGGTGCTCGAAGAGACTATTATATAGCAGAAGGTGCTTGGGAGAATACCTGTGCGGGAAGTGAGAGGTATAGAAGACCATATATTATCTCAGACCTTATTTAAGAGGAAACACAGGGAAGCAAATAAGGAAATTCTAGCGAATCTGGCCAGTGAAATTGACTTGAGAAATGACAAAACTGAATGAGCTTCAAATGTGGAAGTGTATCCAAATATTAAAATCCATCAGTCATTCTTGAAAAAGAAAAATGCTCAAGAGGACTGGAGATGGACACTTTGCTAGGGACTGAAACTAGCAAGTGTGGCCTCAGTGAAGACTCACAAAGTGTAGGACCAAAACTCTAAGGAAGCATCTTGGCAGCCACAGGGGATTAGTAAGATTTTCAGTCAAGAATGAAACCTGATCCAGCAACTCCAGAAGTAAAAATAAGGGAAGCCAGGGCGTCAATTTCTGAAGTCTAACTTGTATCCCATGCCTTCTATTTATAGTTCTGATCAAGCCAATGGTAGTTAAAACAAAAAGGTCTAAAGTTGGGCCGAAATCCCATGCCTTGTTGTTTCCACAACTTTGACCAAACCGGAGCCATAAACAATAGGCATGGGATGCAAGTTTAACTTGAGAAATTGCCACCTTGGCTTGATACCTTATTTTTACTTTAGGAGTTGTTGGTTTAGGTTTCATTCCTGACTGACAATCTTACCACCATCGGTGCTCGCAAATCTGAAACCTTAGAGTTCTGGTCCTGCATTTTGTGGGTCTTCATTTAGGCCACTCTAGCTAGTTGCAGTCCCCTAACAAAGTGTACAACTCCAATCCACTTCAGTATTTTTCTTTTCAAAATGGTCTAATGGATTTTCATTTTTGGATACACTTTTACATTTGCAGCTCATTCAATTTTTTTATTTTTCATGTCAATTTCATCAGTTAGTTTTGCTATACTTTTCTTCCTACCCAGTGTTTCTTCTTTAATAAGGCCTGAGTTGATATATGGTCTTCTCCACCTCTCCCTTCCTGCACAGGTATTCTTCTAATCACCTTCTACTGTATAATAGTCTCCTCGAGTAACCCATCCATATAAACTTAGACTAAAGCAATAACTATATTCATTTCTATTCTTATTTGCAGTAGTGCGAGGCTTAGGAGGCCTTTCAAAATCCATTAAACCCTTAAAATCAGTCTAATCACTATTTAAATGTTTACACTACCACCAAAAACTTGAACCCTTCTCCAAACCTGACACATAAACATTAGTAAAATCTTCATTAAGCCATAATAGGGTATCGATACCACCTACTTGGTCCCTCAACCTTACCAATTCAAACCTAACAATCTTAATTGTAAAATTCCATATATTGTTTGAAAGATTAATGCCTAATAGGTAAAGAACCAACATTCACAAAATCAGTGTACTGGATGCGTGTTTTCATGATAGGTTAATCAGTAAAACATACCTCCCAAATATGAAGTGGTTCCATTTGCAAGTAGCTTATTCCTCTAAACCCATCTTTACTCCAGCCTTTAATGTTGGTCAGGCAAAAGTTGATCTAGTTTCACTTTCTTTTATCTGCAAATAAGAGAAAAATATTTGATGTCAAATAAGAAAAGAACAAAAAGAACATTACAAAAGGGTAACATAAAATTGAATGAATCAATAGATAACCTATCTAGTGCAATATATTCCCCATTTGTTCAACAGATGAGTCATCTATTGCAACAGGTGACGCGTCTATGGCAACAGATGGATGACATATTGTAATAAATGGGCCATCTGTTGAATAAATCAAACCAGCCTTGCTACTAGATTAATTTCTTCTAATAGTTGCTCTGTCTGTTCCAACAACTGATTTATCAATTGCAATAGTTGAGGAAACTGTTGCAACACTGCCAATAACATCGACAACAGCATCAAAAACAAAGAAACAACACCATATGTTCCAACACCATCAACAACACAAACACCACATGTTCCAACAATACCAACACCCCCAACAAAAACAACACCAAAGTAACAAACAAAAGACATAAAAAAATAATACTGACAATAAGGCTTTTTATGTTCTCCCAATAGATGACTTTTTTGCATATTTTAATAAAAACAACAGTTCATTCATTCAAGACTTAAAAGTTATATTTCCTTTAATTTTTTCAATAATTAGGGAACTGGTAATGGGTAAATTAATAATAATAACAAATGTAAATATCCAATTTAAATAATATACAAAGAAGAAGACGAGAAGGAAAGAGCAATAGTGAACCATACCTGCAATGTCAAAAAAGCAAAAGAATCAAAACATCCATTTCAATCAAGAAAAGATATTGATCGATTAAGATCCGAAAGGATCCTCATGTGAAAAAAAAGAGAAGAGAGGGAAAAAAGAGACGGTTGTGATTACCCCAAAGAGGAGAGAAAGATAATTCTAAATAAAGAAGAGAGATGAGTTGAGTTAATTTATAGCTGAAGGAAGAGAATTCTAGAAATGGGTTTTAAATATTCATTAATAACTTTGAGGGGAATGAGAAGACGGTGACATTGAAAATACAAAATAAGACTATTCAATGAGGAGATTTTTGAGTTATCCAAGTAATATTTTTTACCGCCTTAGTATTTATCCTTTTTTATCTCGGACAGGAAATTAGGAAATTGCTTTAAAATAAAAAAATATCTTAAAACATATAATTCATCTGTAGCAATAGATGATAATTTCTATTTGAAAATTTCCAATGGCTCAGTCGTCTATCGCAACAAATGGTAGTGCCTATTTGATAATTTACAATAGATAGTTATGTTGTAACAAATGACTTAATCTGTTTGATAAATTCCAACAATAAGTTATCTATTGCAATAGGTTGAATATTTATTTTTATACAATTACAATTGAGTTCATACATTCAACTACAACTTCAATTGATTGAGCTACAACTGGGGATGAGTTGATAGGGTCAACTATAACTTTAATTGAGTCTTACAATTGCATGGTATTGGTATTGCATTCCTCCTGACCTGAGTCGTCGATCGATAACTCTGAGTTGACATGATTCTTATTAACTTATTATCAAGCTAATACCTAAATTGATTTAGCTAGAATTAGGGGTGAGTTCATAGGGTCAACTACAATTTTAATTGAGTCTTTAGTAATCGCATCATATTGGTATTGTGTTCCTCCTGACCTGAGTCATCGATCGATCACTCTGATTTGAAATGATTCTTGTTACCTGATTGTCAAGCTAATACCTAAATTGATTTAGCTAGAAATAGGGGTGAGTTCATAGGGTCAACTATAACTTTAATTGAGTCTTTGGAAATTGCATGATGTTGATATTGCATTCCTCCCAACCTGAGTCATTGATCGATCACTCTGAGTTGAAACAATCTTTGTTACCTCATTGTCAAGCTAATACCTAAATTTATTTAACTAGAACTAGGGGTGAGTTCATAGGGTCAACTACAACTTCAATTGAGTCTTTGGTAATTGCATGATGTTGGTATTGCATTTCTATCGACCTGAGTCATCGATCAATCACTCTAGGTTCAAATGATTCTTATTAGCTCATTATCAAGCTAATACCTAAATTGATCAAGCTAGAATTAGGGGTGAGTTCATAGGGTCAACTACAACTTTAATTGAGTGTTTGGCAATTGCATGATGTTGGTATGACATTCCTTCCGAGTTGAGTCATCGATCAATCACTCTGAGTTAAAACAATTCTTATTACCTCATTTTCAACATAATACCTAAATTTATTTATCTATAAATAGGTGTGAGTTCATAGGGTTAACTTCAACTTTAATTAAGTCTTTGATAATTGCATGATGCTGGTATTACATTCCTTCTGACCTGAGTCATCGATCGATCACTCTGAGTTAAAAAGATTCCTATTACCTCATTATCAAGCTAATACCTAAATTGATTTAGCTATAACTAGGGGTGAGTTCATAGGGTCAACTACAACTTCGATTAAGTCTTTGGCAATTGCATGATGTTAGTATTGCGTTTCTCCCGATCTGAGTCATCGATCGTCACTATGAGTTGAAACGATTCTTATTACTTCATTATCAAGCTAATACCTAAAATTCATTAGTGTTCCATTTGAACTTGATACATGATGATAGGCGAATTTACACGCCTATATCAATATATTTTGCCCATATTTGTGTCACGTTTTGAGAACAAATTATATATTTCATGCACTTTTAGTCCTTTTTCCTGTAAGTGAGCTAACGAACATGATTAGCAAAGTTTCAGGTATAAATGATGCAGAAATCAGCATTTTATGGCTTACTTGACACCAAAGAAAGCTCACGAAGGAAGGAAAGGGAGCTTGGACGCCTAAAGGACCAAAAGTGATGCATGGAAAATCTGTCCCGGGCTAAAACAGCATTTCTGAAGACTTTGGGGACTAGTAGTAACTTATTAGGATTAGGATAATGATACATTAACCTAGTACAATTGGGTTAAGTATTTCATTAGCTTATTAGGATTAGGATAATGATACATTAACCTAGTACAATTGGGTTAAGTATTTCATTAGCTTAGTAGGATTTGGTTAAGTATTTCATTAGCTTAGTAGGAATAGGATATGGGTATTATAAATACCCTATCATGCTAGAGATTTTTATTCATTCCTCCCTTAGTGGAGAGATACATTCCTCCCTTAGTGGAGAGATTCATTAACTTACTATTCCAATAATTCTAATTCTTCCATTAATTCTATTCTTCTTCCATTCTTCTATTAAATTCCACAACAAGAGAGACGTTACTTTGCAAAGGACTTCATGCCATCCTCACCCTTACACCTAACGTGCAAATCTTTATTGGGGTACAATGATCATGTTTATTGTGACTTCCTTCGCACTCATGGGTAACTAAACCTCTCTGTTGGGGTTATGGAAGCCTAATGAGATACTATCTATTGTTGTGAGTTTGTGAGTTCGTGACACGTATGCTGCTTGTATCATTATTCTCTTCATCTTAATACAAATTCTTGTGGCTGCAGACGCATAGAATAACGCCAGTATAACATTTAACTTGTTCGAAAGAAAGGTTATCTGTCTGGAAAAGAGATAATGTCAAGGTAGTAGGGTCCCATCCCCTATTAAAAAGTTCGTGCTGTAACTGGATTAACCTCTTGGAGAATTTGTACCGTTAGACACGCTTTAAGCTCGAAAGAGTTAAAGTGAAATAATCCTTGAATAGGTCGAAAGACGCCTGGATTTACCATCGAATACAATTCTCTATAAGCACATGCATGTCTGAATTCAACACACTCATATCCAATAGAGACGTATAACTCAGAAGGTGGACATAACCCCAACTCCTCAATTCTCATTGTTCCACAACCTACGAAACATTCTTTCCTTTTTACTTTGCTATTTTCAGTTTTTACTTTAATATTTTGGTTACACATTACAATCCCTCCTTCTTACGAGACTTGCACTAAAAGTCTAGTTATCGTTGCCTACTTGTTGACCAAGCTATTCTCTGTGGGATCGATACCCAACCCAGGTTGGGTTTTATATTTGCTAACGACCGCTTTACACTCCTACGAGAGCTGTAGATTGAGCGTTATCAAAAATTGGCGCCGTTGCCGGGGAATACGAGTGTCAATTAAGTTTGTGATAATTACTAGACCCTTTGGTCAAAGATTCTCGTACTTTTACTTTTAGTTGTTGTTTTTGTTTTTTTTAGGTTTGTTTAGTGCATCAATGGATGCACAACGTGAAATTGAAAGGATGGCTGCTCAAGCGCATCAACAAAATATTGATAACCCAGGGTGTGCAACAAATCCTGATGATGAGGATCTGGGCGATGAGGAGCTACTAAACCCACGGCATACTGCTGAGATGGCGGCACCCATGCAGAGGAGAGATCGTCAAGCGC
The DNA here is from genome assembly GCA_030864225.1 of Capsicum baccatum var. pendulum. Lineage (NCBI taxonomy): Eukaryota > Viridiplantae > Streptophyta > Magnoliopsida > Solanales > Solanaceae > Capsicum > Capsicum baccatum. Next base: position 167,631,585 of record CM061554.1, on the reverse strand, counting down.
GATGGAGACCTGATCGCCGAGCTATGCAAATTCCTTTTGATGATGATGAGGACGATCTGGACGGACCTGGTGCCACCGGAGCTATTATTCTTCCGCCATTGGCACCCGGAGCAAAGTTTAATATCACTAGCACCATGATTCAGCTTTTGCAACTCAAGGGATTATTTGGTGGACTAGCAGGCGATGATCCGAATATGCATCTGATCAACTTTATTTCTACATGCAAGTCATTCGACAATCCTGGCGTTGGACAGAATGCAATTCGACTACGCTTGTTTCCATTGTCTCTGTCTGGGGAGGCAACTCTATGGTTGAATGGGCTGACTCCTGATTCTATTACTAATTGGAGGCAATTGAAAGACGCTTTCCTAGAAAGATTCTTTCCGCCATCCAAAAGAGCACAGTTGAGAGATGAGATCACCAATTTTCGACAGCTTCCAACTGAAGCTCTCCACGAAACATGGGAGAGGTTCAAGATGAAGCTTATGCGGTGCCCAAACCATCATATGACCAATGTCCACTTGATGGAGATATTATACAGAGCTTTGAATTCGGTGACTAAGCCAATGGTTGATAATGCGGCTGGAGGATCATTCATGGACCTCACCTTTGGTCAAGCAAGCAATATGCTAGATCGGATGACGAAGCAAAGTAGAGCTTGGCATACCAGGGATTCTGAGGTAGCAATCCCTACTATATCTATTGGCATGACTGCTGAACAAAGGAGAAGAGAAGAAGAACGTGATCAAGACATGGCACACATGAAAACACAAATGGATCTTCTTACAAAGCATTTATTATCAGGAAAGACCGAAAAAGTTAAGGCCGTGGTATCACATGGAAGAGACGAATCTGACTCTGAGGAAGAAGCTAACTACTTGAATAATCAGGGGGGTTTCCGAGGCAATACCCAAGGAAACCAAGGTCGGAACTACTATGATAAATCTGGAAACAAGGACCAAGGTAGTTGGAAGAACACGAATGAAAAGAGTGGTTTGTACGTCCCCCCTGGAAGACGTGACGCCACCACATCTAGTTCTGGAAGTATGGAAGACATGATGGCTAAACTATTGAAAGGAGTGGAAGCAACGAGCGCGGGAGTAACGGAGGTAATAAATGATTTGTCCTCCATGAAGCAATTAGTTGATTCTCATTCCACTTCAATCAAGCAAATAGAGCAGAAATTGAGCCAACTTTCAGCAGCACTCAATCAAAGAAAAGCCGGTACACTACCCAGCGACACTGTGCCAAATCCAAGGAACGAAGGATCATGCATGGCTATCACTACCCGAAGTGGTAAGGTGCTGGAAACTTCAGCAAAAGGCAAGCAAGTGGTTGACGAAGTAGTGGACATTGATGATAAGGAAACAGAAGAAGCATCCACAGAAAAAGGCCACAACGGCCATGACGTCGACTCCAACAAATTGCAACCTGAAAAAGCTAAAAAACGGAAGCAAGAGGAGAAGAAAGCCATGGAGAGAACAATTCCATACCCACCACCACCTTTTCCTCAAAGATTGAAGAAGGTGGCAGATGACACGAAGTTCAGCAAATTCATGACTATGTTGAAACAGCTGACCATTAATGTCCCATTGGTGGAGGCACTTGAAAAAATGCCTGGGTATGCGAAATTTATGAAGGATCTTTTGACAAAGAAGCCGGCAGCAAGTTATGAGTTGAAAGATGATGTTCATCACTGCAGCGCAATTGCTACAAGATCGCTAGTTCAAAAAAAGGCCGACCCTAGTGTTTTCACTATTCTTTGCACTATTGGATCTATGAATTTGGCCAAGGCATTGTGCGATTTGGGTGCTAGCATCAATTTGATGCCACTATCCGTCTACATGAAGTTGGGGTTAGGCGATCAGACACCAACCAATATGAGGCTCGTGATGGCTGATAGGTCGGTAAAACGACCTGTGGGTATCTTGAATGATGTGTTGGTGAAGGTTTCTTCATTCATATTTCTTGTAGACTTCGTTATTCTAGATTGCGAGGTGGATTCTGAAGTTCCCATAATCTTGGGACGTCCTTTCCTTGCAACTGGAAGTGTGCTTATTGACATGAGGGATAATGAGCTTTTGTTTCAGTTGAATGATGAAGTGGTCCGCTTTGATATATGCAAATCAATGAAGCAACCCAGCGATATGGATGTGTTCTCCGTAGCTTATGAGGATAAGAAAGCATTATCTATAAAGAAACATCTTACTGTTGAGCCATTGTCTGTTGCACTGCTGAATGTTGAGCATGAGGATGATGAAGATTATGAAGAACGTATGGGTGCTCTAATAGGAATAAGGTCCTATTCTCATACTCCTAAACAGCTGGACCTTGATCTTACGAATCAACCGTCACCAACAGCAAAGACTTCCAGCGAAGAGCCACCAATGCTAGAATCGAAAGAGCTCCCCGATTATCTAAGGTATGTGTTCTTGGAAAGTGGAAGTATACTTCCAGTAAGTGTGGCGGATGATTTAAGTGAACAGCATGTAGAGGCTCTCATCTCTGCTCTGATGAGGTACAAGAGAGCTATGGGTAGGAAGATTGATGATATAATTGGTATCCCTCCTGAGGTATGTATGCACAAGAGTCATCTCGAACAAGATTGCATGCCTACAAGTAAGTATCAGTGTCATCTGAATCTATTCAGAAAATGATGCCCCATCTATCTCGATGAAGTCTAAGTAATCGAGATAGCTATGTCGTGCCGCGATAATAAATCAAGCGCTTGGTGGGAGGCAACCCATTGTTTTTAATTGTTTTTGTTGTTTTTAAGTGAATGTAGGTACAAGAGGTATAAAACGAGGAGATTGGTTTCAAATGACGATTTGGACGTATTGTATGGTAAAGGTGGTAAGTTAGGAATAAGGATGCTTAAGGCTATGGATTGAGCATTGCTCATGCCAAAATAGGCATCGAGGAAGGCTAGGCTTAGGTAAAACTAGGCCACGAACAATGCAAAACCTATACTATAGACTAAGGTCTCAGAATCTAGTGTGCAAAGACATAGGCGCCGCCCATGCTTAAGTGTGCTATACACTATACGCCGCCTATGATATAGCATTAGGTCTCAGTATCTCAAATGCCATACACTATACGGCGCATATGTCCCTAAATGCTATACACTATGCGCCGCATATGTCCCTAAATTCTTTTCAAAATGCGCCGCATATGGTCACTAAATGCTTTTCAAAATGCATGGCATATGCTATGGCATTCTGCTCAACTAGGCAAAGCATTAGGCACCGCCTATGGTCACTTTTGGTCTCCAAATCCGATTTTAATGGGTCAAAACTCGACCCAACCTTTTCTTATAAACATGAGACTTAGTCTTGAACCAAAAACACATTGGAAACCTAGCTTATGCACCACCTATAGTCTCCAAAACCTATCAAAAAGTTTCCGTTTGCTCTTTTTCGTCACAAGAACATCATCCAAAGGCTTCAACCAAGTAAGTACTACTTTGTTCTTCATTTATATTTTGTAAGTACTACGTTACTACACCTATTATGAATTGCTAAATCTTGAAAAAGTATTGGTGATGTGAATGTGCTTGAATTAATGTAATACAACTAAGTGAGTGAATGAATACGTAAGGATGATCTTCACTTACTTCCGACTTGAATCTGATTTTAATGCATTGTTATACTACTTGCGAAATTGCTATAGTCATGAACATTGCATAATCTTGTCACTTGAATACTTGCATGTTAGAAGATCCCGTTCATCGGAATAAGACTTAGAAGTGCCTACCGATATAGGAGGTTGACATTATTGATAGAAACTATACCATGATGTAATCCCTATGTAGTAGTCTTGTTATACCTAACATGAAAGTATTGCAAGGGTTCCAAGAAGTGATACATCTCTGATTTTCTTGTCGGAATTTAGCCCCTAAAACGTATGTCGATGAAGTCTAAGTAATCGACCACTTTCACTTCACTAGTTTGTGCCAAGAACCTAAGTGTGGGGTGGTACCCCTACTGTTTGTTCATAGATTGTATCCATTGAGATAATGCTAACATGACTCTATTGAGATTTCAGGTACAATGGCACCAAAAGACAAGGCAAAGATAAGGCTACCACTTCACAAAAAGGCAAGAAAAGAGGCCAAAAAGAGCAAGGAGAACCCTCCTCGATGCAAACACCTCGACTCACTCTTGGAATTAAGTGGGATACTTATGAGGAACTCCTAAGGATGACGACTCTGATGATGATTCCGATACAAAGGGGTATGACCCCAGACATAGAGAATGAGTCCGACTAAGTGATGGTATTTGCATGTTATACTTCTCTATCCTTTGCATTTATTCATGTTTGTTTGCTTAGTTTTCTCGTTTTGTTTTTTTAGTAGTAAATTTTTTTATTTTTTTTTAACGTAGCTCCACATGAAATTATTCTAATAGGCAGCATGAGATTATAACAAGAGTATGTGCTACAATTATGACTATTGAGACGTTTTAGGCTCTAATTGTGACTCACTATGTGATATTGTGTGGTTCAATTCCTTCACCTGTTGGGTCAAGAGTCTATATTACTTCCAATAAAGTCGACCATGTGCCTTGTGTGTGTGAGATTAATAGTATATTCTATGTTGGTGGCTGATGCTAGAACTTGTCTGGTATGTATGCAAAGCGAAAATAAGGAGTGTAAGTTTAGGAGATGATTTAGTCATTTCTTTGGCAACCTATACATGTTTACCTTCGTTTTACCTACCCATGGACATCATCCTAGTTAAACCCTTTTGAGCCTTTAGCCTATTTTCTTTGACGAACCTCATATGTAAGCCTAATCCATTTTTTCAAGACCGTAATTTGATCCAAAATCCTAAGTGCTTTAAAGTGAAAAAGTCATGTGACGAAATAAGAGGAAATTGGGTGAGTATGATGCTCTAAATTGTAGTGGTGCTTGAATGAGTTATGAAAAAGAAAGTGTTATCATAAGAGGTAGGTTATGAAAAGAAAAAGGAAAAAGAAAGCTAAAAAGTGAGTTATGCTTAAAATTGAAAAACAAAAGAGGAGAACAAGGGTGGTAGAATAAAAGAAAGAAGAAAGGTTGAAAGAAAAAAATGTCAATGATACAATGTGATGCATTAAAGTGCTTAGGAACTTAGTCACTATTTCTGGCCAAAATAGTCCTACCCGTCCCTTAGCCTACATTACAACCATCAAAAGACCTATTTGATCCTAATCTTAGCATTCTGACATTTAGTGGAGTATTACACTAAGGGCAAGCCTATGGTCATCAGTTGCTGCATACGAATTCTTTGTGAGAGCGAGAGCAAGGATATTTTGATACCCATGTTTGAAAAATATGCTATACTTGTGAGTGACTATGGGGAATATATTGTGAGACACACATGGTTGATGAGTTTTGGATAGTTGTACATGATTCTTTGTACCTCAACCGTTGAATGTGAATTAACCACCATCACGAGTCTATGTTGGAGGTTGAATTGTTTCTACTAATAATTGGAAAACTACTCTTTGTTGATAATTGTTGTGCTTGTCTTGACGAATATTTTGTGTTGTTGCTGTGAAACCCTAAGTTGATGTTTAGAGGGACATGACATTTTGTTCGAGGACGAACAAAGCTTCAAGTGTGGGGTGTTGATAATAGGCGAAGTTACACGCCTATATCAATATATTTTGCCCATATTTGTGCCACGTTTTGAGAACAAATTATATATTTCATGCACTTTTAGTCCTTTTTCCTGTAAGTGAGCTAACGAGCATGATTAGCAAAGTTTCAAGTATAAATGATGCAGAAATCAGCATTTTATGGCTTACTTGACACCAAAGAAAGCTCACGAAGGAAGGAAAGGGAGCTTGGACGCCTAAAGGACCAAAAGTGATGCATGGAAAATCTGTCCCGGGCTAAAACAACATTTCTGAAGACTTTGGGGACTAGCAGTAACTTATTAGGATTAGGATAATGATACATTAACCTAGTACAATTGGGTTAAGTATTTCATTAGCTTATTAGGATTAGGATAATGATACATTAACCTAGTACAATTGGGTTAAGTATTTCATTAGCTTAGTAGGATTTGGTTAAGTATTTCATTAGCTTAGTAGGAATAGGATATGGGTATTGTAAATACCCTATCATGCTAGAGATTTTTATTCATTCCTCCCTTAGTGGAGAGATACATTCCTCCCTTAGTGAAGAGATTCATTAACTTACTATTCCAATAATTCTAATTCTTCCATTAATTCTATTCTTCTTCCATTCTTCTATTAAATTCCACAACAAGAGAGACGTTACTTTGCAAAGGACTTCACGCTATCCTCACCCTTACACCTAACGTGCAAATCTTTATTGGGGTACAATGATCATGTTTATTGTGACTTCCTTCGCACTCATGGGTAACTAAACCTCTCTATTGGGGTTATGGAAGCCGAATGAGATACTATCTATTGTTGTGAGTTTGTGAGTTCGTGACACGTATGTTGCTTGTATCATTATTCTCTTCATCTTAATACAAATTCTTGTGGCTGCAGACGCATAGAATAACGCCAGTATAACATTTAACTTGTTCGAAAGAAAGTTTATCTGTTTGGAAAAGAGATAATGTCAAGGTAGTAGGGTCCCATCCCCTATTAAAAAGTTAGTGCCGTAATTGGATTAACCTCTTGGAGAATTTGTACCTTTAGACACGCTTTAAGCTCGAAAGAGTTAAAGTGAAATAATCCTCGAATAGGTCGAAAGACTCCTGGATTTACCATCGAATACAATTCTCTATAAGCACATGCATGTCTGAATTCAACACACTCATAGCCAATAGAGACGTATAACTCAGAAGGTGGACATAACCCCAACTCCTCAATTCTCATTGTTTCACAACCTACGAAACATTCTTTCCTTTTTACTTTGCTATTTTCAGTTTTTACTTTAATATTTTGGTTACACATTACAATCCCCCCTTCTTACGAGACTTGCACTAAAAGTCTAGTAATCGTTGCCTACTTGTTGACCAAGATATTCTCTGTGGGATCGATACCCAACCCAGGTTGGGTTCTATATTTGCTAACGACCGCTTTACACTCCTACGAGAGCTGTAGATTGAGTGTTATCAATACACTTTATTATGATGAGACGGTTAAAAATTACGCATATCTTTTAAAATTTTAAGAATAATGAAGATCAATTCAGACTAAATTAACATTTTCAAAACTTGTCATTCTTTTTCAAAATACAAATCAACTCATACAGATCATCCATTTGTGGAAAAAATGCTTCATCATTTCAAATCTCAAGTTCTTGCTTTTCTCTCTCTCTCAACAATACAGACAATAATTACTCAGCAAATTGCTCAACCCTTCACAACATATCAATTTTCTTCCTATTTCGACCACATAGGTGTTATTTTCAACTTTATTCTTACTTGTATCCATCATTTTCTCTTTCTTCATAGGTAACAGAGTTCGAGAAGAATTCTATATTTGTTATTTTTTCTAAAAATTAGCGTTTTTAAGTTAGTTGTGAAAAAAAATACTTTTAGTTGTATTATCTTCGAGAATGAGTTTATAATTTTGAGTTTTAATGGTAAAATCACAGAAAGAACCTGAGAAAATCTTAGTTTGTGTTGAAGTGTTTCATTGACTGTTGTGGTATTATTGGATGATTTTTGTGGTGTTGTGGTCATAGTGTTGGTGTTAGTGGTCATCGTGGTGGCACTGGTGGTATTTGTGGTGGTGTTGGTGACATTGGTTGGTAGTATTTGTGGTGGCTGTTGGTAGTGTTGGTATTGGTAGTGTTTGTAATGTATTTTTAAAATTTATGCATACATCAATTGTACTATAATTTTTATTTTTCTGTTGTTTGTAGGTAAAACATGTCTCCTAAAAAAAAGAATGTAAAAGTGGATCAACTTCTGACCACCTAACAAAAAAGGCTACAGTACGGAGGAGCTTCCTGAAAAATCTTAGTCAGGGAAAAGTGAAGCTGAGGAAAGTTATGAAAATGTCGTTAAGGAAGGTGGACAAGGGTCTATAGATGGTGATGAGAAAAATAAAAGTAAGGAGGAGGAAGAAGAAGATAAATAAGAAGAGGAGGGATAAGAAAGTGAGAAAGAGGATGATAATGCATCACCAATGGGGCATGAATTAATATCAAAATCCCAGTATGAGGCTGTCAAAACTATTAGTATTGACAAGTTTCAAGTTGCGATGCCGATAGATGACCCTGCAGAACTAACTGGTGATCTTGTACTTAAATTTTAGTTGGGAAAACCTTTTGATAGATTTTGAGCTGCCTGAGGACCACACTGCCCATTTCCAAATGAGCATGATATATGGTCTTCTCAAGCGCAAGATCAAGTACGTAGGGGATGATAAAGATTCGAAGAAGGGGGGAAAAGATGGATGAAATTTGGATTAACTACTGTGGCATGTCAGTTTGTTTTGTCTTGAAAGAGTTTACCATAGTGACGAGCTTGAGATGTGATTGTCCCAGCGACCACCTACCAAAACCACCACCATCAAATAGTGGGAAGGCATTGTCCCAGCGACCACCTACCAAAACCAGACCACCCACCAAAACCAACAAACGCAAGGAAAAATAGTTGGGTTATTGAACATTGCTAGATGTGGGCAAAGACAATAAGTTGATATAACATCTCAAGGATAAAATCATATCAAAGAAGTCTAAAGAGTAATTATGCTTAGTTGGGTTTGCCCATTCCGTTATATTGGCAAGAGACGTCAACAAAGTCATAGAAGATGATTTATTGAAGCTTGATGAGGATTTTGAGAAATTCAATAATTATCCCTAGGGATAGGACAACTACTACTTGACTATGAAATATTCACTGACAAAGCTATTCTCAAAGATGATCACATTATATGGCTTTTCATGGGCTTTCATGGTAAATTTAATTACTATTTGTTTACTCATCCATTTATTTATATTGAATAATTATTATGACTTTTTTTGCTTGCCTCCTGTTTACATTTTTTAGGTTTGGGTATTTGAATCCATTCCTCACCTCCGAAAGCAGGTTAAGGATTACCCAGATGAGGTTTCTCATCCAAGGATCCTTAGGTGGTTGGCCGCAAAGAGCAACATAGGAATTAAGGAGGCTGATCTTTTTAACCCTTCGGATGATGCATTACATATTCTTTCAAGTAAAATAATTTAACTCAAAAAATAATATTAAAACAGATGTGTCATCTGTTTTGACAGATGGGTTATCTGTTGCAATAAATTATCTATCCACTTTAACTGGTACAACAGATGGGTAATCTATTATGTCAAATGATTTATATTTTGCATTAGATTACCCATCTGTTGCTTTGGTTCTCTGAACCCGACTCAACATATTACCCATCTACTATAAATTATGCAATAGATGGGTAATTTGATGCAATATATTGTTAATATGTTGCAATAGATAGAGCAACTGTTGTGAGAGAAAGATCATCTATTGCATAAGTTGTATGTGTTAATATGTAACTCAACTGACTGCAAATTATTATATGATTTAAATGTATATGTCTTTTTCTTATAGGTTGTGCATCCATGGATCATGCCTACTGAGCAGGAGTTGCGGATAACTTCTTTTATTACTCTAGGTCTTGTTGATACAATAGCAGACCTAACAGTGGAGTTAATAAAGAAGAAATTATCCGGAGAAACAATCATAAGAAGAGCAGTTAGGCAAGGTCAGCCTAATGTTGAGACTCTTCATAACGAATCTACTACAATAGATTCGGATGCTTCTTTCGGGGTGTTGCTGGAGGAGTTATTGATGTTCGTGGTAGGCATGCTGATGCTGCTTCCAGTTGTGATGATGAGCATGTTGATGCTCAGTAAAAAATAAATATGTTTGAAAATACCCCTTTCACAGGTCACTCTCACCCTTACACAGGTCCTCTCACCCTTACACCGGTCCATCGCACCCCTCTTTACCCTCATGTTCTTGTTTCAACTACGAAGAGTGTAAGGATAGCCAGGATAAACTTTTACAAAAAGTAGAGGCTATCACTAATACTATTAAGAAATTGAAATCCAAGAGGGGTGCCATACCATCTAAAAAGTAAAAGGAGCCATATATTCCTACAGTGGCGGTTGGGAGAAAGAAAAAAGCAATTATCCAAATACTCTTTGATTGAAAATAAAAAACATTGCAACCCCTCCCTCTCCAAAAGTTGTTGAAGTTTAGGGGCCATCCATAAGGTGGACATATACGCGAAACTTGGCACCAAAGAGAAGAGGGATCTGCAATGGGCCAAGAATGCCAAGCAAGGCATACAAGATTACCCCATCCATACCTTTTCTGCCCAAGATTTCAAGAGTATGACAAATATGCGTACGCAGTACGTGGACAAGGTAAATTTACTTTTCCTAACCTAGCCTTCTAATCTAATCCATGAAGAAGAAGCTACGTAACAAATGTGTCATCTATTGCAATAACTGTGTATTATGGTGCAACTTGTGGTGGTTCTATTGCAATATATTACCCATCTCTTGCAAAGTTATGTTAGATGGGTAATTTATGAACAGATTCAGAGAACCCTCTATAATAGATGGACCATCCGTTGCATCTTTTCACTATATTTTCCTTCTTTACAATTAGTAACCTATTTAAAAATTGACTTCTTATATTAGAGTATGCTATAGAAATTCTCTGCCTCATGAGAGGCAGGCAATTAGCATACCCGGAAGCTCATGATGTTGCCAATAGGATAATGGACCTCAAATTATACAAGAATTTCAAAGATAGGTACGATGATCTCAGTAAGCGAGCATTAACTCTCGGTGGCGCAGGATTTTATTCATTAGTTTCTGAGTTCTAATGGGATGAAGAAACGATACAATATATTAGAGGGGAGAGGCCAAATCTACACGGTAAGAGATGGATCGAGGCAAAGAGAATTCTTGGAGTTATTAACGTGAATGACATACATTATTGGGTTGTTGAGATACTACTCGAGGAGGGAAAGATCAAGGTTTATGACTGCAACTTACCTGCCTTGGACGAGATCAATTTTTTTATCCACATGCAACTACTGTTGGAGTTATTCTCCATCTTGTTGAGGCAGAGTAAGTTGATGGATCATTTGACAGGGAAAGTGTTGATGAAGCAACCATGGGATTTTGAAGGTCGAAACAAGGACATGAACCTTCCAAATAATAAAACTAGTATCGCGTGTGGGTCGCAGTGCTTGCACACATCGAATGCTTACTGATCGACACAGAAATGGCCGAGCTAATAACCTTTCTGTACGATAACGATGTGAAAAACATGTAAGATATCTAGACTTATGAGGTACTAACTGGACGCTTGAAGCCTGTGTATAAAGAAGAGCCTGTGAAATAGCAATTTTTTATTTCAAGTCTCTTCACTTTACATACATACTTTACATTTAGTAGTAATTTTTCTTGTCTGATGAAAGTTGAATTTTGTATAATGCAGCAGATTATCTATCTATTGTAAAATATATTCTATCTTTCCTGATAGATAGTTTATCTATTGCAATAGGTCGGTCATCTGTTGTATTATGTCGATGTTTCTATCTAAGTCTTATCTATTGCAACAGTGGGAAGACCTGTTTGATAATTTTCAGCAGATGACCTACATATTGCAACATATGTCTAAATCTGTTTGATATTTTTCAACAATTACTCTTGAATATCCATGTGCTCAACAACACCAAACTAATATAAAATACAAATACACCACCATGAAAATTTCAGAAATTAGGCTTGAATATTCATGTGCCCAATAATACCAAACCAGTAGCAATAGCGCCAATAATGTAGTATCTTCTTGCTCGATTTGTTTTCTCTTAATAAGCCTTGAATTTCTTTACCAAATCCCAAATTACACGATTTGCTTGTGAAATGTGTCATTCTTCATACCAATTAAAGTAATCACATCCACCCAACTTCTATAAAAACAAGACCACAATTACAAAATAATTACAAGTCAATAATTAATCAACTAATTAAATAAAAAAATATTACCTTTGAAATCTTACAAGTAAAAAAACTATGAACTGAAATTTGTTGAGTTCAAGAAGTCTTCAATAGAGCTTCATGACCACACTTATAATATCAAAAAAATTTATCACAAAAAATAATGAAAGATGAGCCCGACATTGTCAAGCTCAGTTGGAAAAATGCAAAAAAATATGCAGAAAAAAGAAAATACAAATAATTAGAAGAATTTGGATAGAGAAAAAAATATGATGAAGAAGAAGATTTGAGAATTCAGAGTTAAATTTTAGGAAGAAGATGAATAAATAAGACAATGGGGGGAAATAACTGTTAGAGGCCAAATCAGATGCCTAGTCAGCAAAAATGGGGGTTCAACGAGCTTTGGCTGTGTGAATTACACGTGAGCTGCCAACAGAAAAAAAGTGCCAAACTGAAACATTTGATGCCTATTTTATTTTAGGTGTTTAAAATGAACACTGCTTACTTGAGGTGCCAAAGTGAAAGATCGCTGCAACTTTAGGTGCTTGTCAATGGGTTCCATTTTTTTATTTCAAGTCACTTCATTTTCCATGTAGTGATAATTTTTTATGTCTAATGAAATTTGAATTTTTATAATACAACAGATTGTCCATCTGTTGTAACAGATATTCTACCTATTATGATAGATAGTTTATCTGTTGCAATATGTTAGTCATCTGTTGCATTATGTCGATGTTTTTATCTAAGTCTATCTATTGCAACAGTGGAAAGACCTGTTTGATAATTTTCAATAGATTACCTACATGTTGCAACATATGTCTAAATCTGTTTGATATTTTCCAATAGATACGTCGTCTGTTGCAACAGATACCTTATCTATTGTAATATTTGAATCTAGTATTCCATTTCAATTAATAAGTTCAAATCTAAGGATAAAATTAAATTCATAGGCAAAATAAAATAAATCAAAGCCTTAAGAAATTACATGAAATAAATCAATCAATAAATAAAATGTAAAAAAATTGTTATGGGTACAGATCTCAACAAATAAATCAACAATTTATGTTTTGATGCCAACAATTCCTAAGGAGGGGTGAGGTTATTACTTTGACAGACTGAAGCTATAAATATCTACCAAATATGAACAAGTTGTTCTTCATCTGGTGCTATGGAATTTGACTTTGGTCATCGTGGATCTTTAATGTCACTTGCATATGGTTTCTGCACTTTCGCTTATCCATATTTCTATAAAAAGAGTAGCATATTGTCAATGCTATTCAGCAGCAACTTCTACAGTGACATCCACCTGGAAAGCCAAAATTGGTCAATACTAATCACAAAGATACAAAAAAAATAGAAAAGGATAACTCATCTATTTTAGCAAATCAAACAGGTCGTCCTCCTGTTTTAAATTATCCCAAATAAATTATATTTTTTATGCAATAAATGGATCAATTATTGGGATAAATTATAACATGAGGAAGACATGTATGATATTTTCCAACGAATGAACCATCTGCTGTAATATATGACTCATTTGTTTGAAGAAATTGAAACGGTAGGAAATCTTGATTTAATTTGTCCCAATAGATGACCCATCCATTATAGTAGATAGGTCATCTGTTGGTACAAATAAAAATGGTAAGTTGAGTAGAGCTATTTGATTTGCTAAACCAGATGAGACATATGTTGTAACAGATAGTGTATCTGATGTAACAGGTTAGTCAACTGTTGCAACAGATGTATATATCTGTTTGATAATTTTTAGCAGATGTGTCATATGTTGAAACAAATATGTTTCTGTTTTTTAGTTGGAACAAATTTTATATATTCATATTCTTCAGCTTGTGTTGCTCTCCTATAACCCTTGTACATTGCTCAGTAGTGCAACACAAAGACAACAGAGTTGCAATTTTGCTTTTTTGGATGCTTGATAATGCCTTGGAAATTACTTTCCTTCTCCTCTTAGCCTTAATCTCTAATGGAGTGGATGGATATGAAATCCTCTTTCATGGAATGACACCCCTCTTAGATGTTAGTTCCTTTACAAAAATAGTTAATACCTTAATAGCATTAATCAGTACATCATGTTTTGCCTTGCGGTCTTGACATTTGCATGCAGAACAGTCGCTAGAAGGAGAAAATTCTAAATAACAAATATGATCATACTTATAATGGTTTATTTTAAAAACTATAAAATAAGCATCATTAGCCCCAACAGCAGCACCACTACCACCACCAGCAGCTCCATCACCACTAACACCATCAATAACAACAAGCCTACCCTCTAAATTATTTTTTTATGATGGTTGTTGCTCTAAATAATTCCATTTTTATTTTGTCAATGACCTTAGGGTCCAATAAAGTTTAGACAGACCGTAAAGTAAGAAAAAATAGCATCTTCAACTCTTGATTGGTTGAAAAAAATGATGGATGCACAATCTAACATAAATCATTACATATATTAGAATAATGATTAGATCATTCAGAAACAATTAATTAAAATAAAAACTTAATTATAATTATACTTATTATATCGTTCGGGGGGGGGGGTGAAGAGATCAAGAATTTTTACATTTTTATCGATTTTGGCCGACAACCATCTCAAGATTCTTGGACAGAAAACTTCTTCCTGGTAGTTCACTTGTTATCTCAAATAAGGAATAGCTTCAAATGCCCAATCCTATAAAATAACGCCAATAAATCAAAACTATTATTGAATAAAAAAAATCATATAACAATAAAAGAAACATTTACCATGAAAGCCCATGGAAAGCCGTATAAATTGACTGTCTTTGATGCTAACGGAGTCAACAAATATTGGACAGTCATTTTGAAGCTTTTATAACCCCAAGGATAGCTGTTAAATGCCTCAAGATCCTCAGAGATCTTTATTAAACCAAGTGGTATATTGTTGTTAACGTCTCTCGCCCAAAGATTATTATGTATAAACCAAACCAAGCATAATGATTGTTTGTGCTTCTTTGAAAGTCTATTACCTTTAACGCTTCTATCACATTTTATTTTTGAAGCTTATACCAATAAGGGACACCAAGTCTTTACGATCACTAGACTTGCATTTGTATTTTTTAGGTGTGCGGGGTGCTCTTTTTTGGTTAAAATAGGTATAGCTTGAGAAGGAGGGGGAGGATAACAATTTAGTCCAGTAACTATGGTAAACTCCTTCCAACCAAAACAAACAGGCATGCCACAGTAATTTATCCACACCTCATCCATCTTATCTTTGCTTTCATATATAAACCTACGCTTGAGAAGATCATCCACCATTTTTATTTAGAAACGAGCATTGTTGTCCTCTGACAAATCAAGATATTGCCCAAAGTAGTTGTCCCTGAAATAAGCATTCAATTTTTATTCTCGAAGTATTTTTCTGAAGGTGTCGAAAGATTTTTCCATGGCTGACTTAACCACAGAATCACCTCTTAAATCTTTGGCAGTATCGCACTGTATTCTCACAGAATAACTATCAATGCTGAAGGTTTTGACCAACTCTTTGGTGGAAGAGCTATTAGCATTTGGATCATCTCTTTTGAAAAATTTCCCCTCCCCATGTTCATTATCTTCTGCTCCTGATTGAGATAACACTTGTAAAACAAGCTCATAAAGTGGTGGATGTAGCCGAACTGCTTCAGTTGTTCCTTTACTTAGACTTGATTCAATTATTTTTCTTTTGGGAGCTATTTTATCTAAAATTAACAGAAATATAAAATAGATAATAATTGATTAATGCATTATTAAAAAGGATAACAATACATGTACAACAGTAAAATAGCAGTTCCAACAGACCATACATCTGTTGCACCAGATAGGGTATTTGTTGCTATATATAATTAACCTATTGCAACGGGTGAGAAATCTGTTGCAAATAAAACATTCATCTGTTGAAATAGATGACTGGTTTGTGCGACAGATCACACAACTGTTGTAAAATATGAGTGATCTATTGAAATAATTATCAATTAACCTATTGCAACGAATGAGTAATATATTGTAACAATAAAAATAAATCACTCATATGTTGTAATATATGTGTGATTTGTTGCAATATATAATGAACCTGTTGCAACAGATGAGTAATCTGTTGCAACAATAAAAATAAATCACTCATCTATTGAAACAGATGACTGGTCTATGCAATAAATCACATATTTGTTGCAACATATGAGTGATCTGTTCGAATAGTTACCAACGGTCAATATTGTTTAGATTTGTTTCAACAGAAGGGTCATCTATCGAGATAGCATAATGATCAGTTGGAAAAATCAAGTCTGGGACATGTCCTATTGGAATAGTTGATAGGATTTTATCCAACAGAAGGTTCATTTGTTGCACTAGATTTTTATTTTGAAGGTTCCTCCATTGCATCAGATGGTAAATTTGTTGAATCAGATTTTTAATCGTATGGTTCCTCTATTGCATTCGATGTTAAATCTGTTGTATCATATAGTTAATCTGTTGCATCAGATTTTTAATTCGATAGTAAGTTTGTTACATCAGATGGTTAATCAGTTGCATCATATTTTTTATCCAATGGTTCCTCTATTGCATCAGATGGTTAATCTGTTGCACTAAATGGTTAATCTGTTTTACCAGATGACTAATCTGTTGTATCAGATGGTTAATCTGTTGTAGATAAGAAAATAGTAGCATGATTTTGTTCAATAGAACTCAGTAATATCACCATTTTTATCAAGAACAAGAACAAATCAACCCAGCAACGGGCGCAACACCAAAAATACCAACATTGTTATTTTGTTTGTAAAAACACAAACAACAAAAATCAAACTTTAAAGAAATCATATTTCACTCCAAAAAGAGAAGAGAAGAAATACTAGAAATGAGGGTGTTATCCGAACCGCATTTTAAATTAAAGCAACAAATATTGAAATTGTTCACCAATACTAGAAGAGAAGAGAAGTGAGAAGGTGGTTCAAGTTCTTGTTTTTCTTTAAAACTAAAAAGACCATAATTTTTTACCTGTGAAAGAAGAAAAGGGATGATGAAGAACTCAAAGTTGTTGTGGTCGGAGAGCAAGGTTGTCACGTCAATTGACGGTTGAAAGTCGAAAAGAAACTCGAAGCCCAACTATTTATTGCCGGAGGTTGAAGTCGCCGGGGGTTAAAGGGAGAAATTTGCAGAACTGTTAGTTGGAAGAAACTGTCGATCGAGAGAGAGGAGAGACGGTTAATTTGTAGAGGAGAGGGGTGTGGGTTGATTTGTATTTTTTAAAAGATTAGAAAGTTTTAAAAATATTAATCAAGTCCACAATTAACTTAAACAAGTTTTCTAATTATGTTTGACCCTTTAATTTGGTCAATGTTACCAATCCTTCATTGAAGACTTAAATGACATGTTTCCTTCAATTTTCTCAGGACACTTTAAGAAACTAATAGGTGTATAAATCTCATATTATTATTATTATTATTATTATTATTATTATTATTATTACTATGATTATTGTTGTTGTTGTTGTTGTTATTTTTATTACCAAAAAGGGCCAAAAATACCCCTGAACTATTTGAAATGGAGCAAAAATATCCTTCGTTAGTTTTTTGAATAAAAAATACTCCTTCGTTAAATTTTTGTCTCAAAGATACCCCTCTATCTAACGGAATGACACCAAATATTCTATGTGGAAAAAAATATCACTTAAACAATCCAGTCAGCATCTATGTGGAAAATTCCTTCATTTTCATTTAAAGTTCTTCCAAGAAATCCCAATTCAATATTAGCTAATTTAATCACACCCAAATAAAAAAAAAGTAATCCTTTCCCCAAAAAATTCTACAAGACATGATTTCAAACAAAAACAAAAAACATAAAAGCAATAGGAAGTGAAATTACCATAGCAAGTAATTTCGAGATTGGATGAAAATTGTTCTTCCTCAATATCCAACAATTAATTCCATTAATCTTTTCAATGGAGCGGATAATTAAAAGCAGGATTTACACAAATTAAGCCTCTATTTATGTACAAATACCTTTGAAATGCTTTAAATTTTGATTTGTTTCACTTTGTTTCAAACTTTTCCATGTAGAAGGGAATGAAAACAATTTGTCACCTCCAATTTTTTGGTGTTTTTCTTGTTGTTCTACTTGAGTTTTTTTTTTCTTTCAGTTCTATGGAGTTTTAAAGACCATTAAATTATCTGGTGTGATTAAATTAGCTAATATACTGAATTGAGCTTTTTTGAAAGATTTTAAGTGAAAATGAAGGGATTTTTCACATGGATGTTGACGTGGGTTGTTTAAGTGGTGTATTTTGTCCACCTGGCATACTTGGTATCATTCCGTTAGATAGAGGGGTATTTTCGAGCTCAAAATTTAATGGAGGGGTATTTTTGAGCCAAAAAAATAACGAATGGTATTTTTGCTCCATTTCAAATAGTTCAGGAATATTTTTTACCCTTTCCTTTATTATTATTATATTATATTTTTACTCTTAGTACTATTAATAGCACTATGTAGTACCACTACTACTATAATTATACATTTATTATTTTGAATATCATTATATTTTTATTTTTAAATCAAATGAAACATCAACAACAATAACAAACCCAGTGTATTCCCACATAATGAGGCCTAGGGAAGGTAAGATGTACGCAGTCTATACCACTACCTCCGAAGAAGTAGAAAGGTTGTTTCCGATAGACCCCCGGCTCAAGACAAGGAATAATAATCAAATTCATAATAAAGCATGGAGCAAGATGACATAACATAAATACGACTCCCACAAGTAATAATAACCAAAGAAAAGAAAACAAAATCGTAATAGAGCATGAAACAAGGTGTCTTAGCAAGAATAATACACCCACCAAGTAATACCCTACACTAGTGACCCAAACTGACACTAGCCTTCTATCCTAATTCGCGTCCTCCAGATCTTTCGATCTAGGGTCATGTCCTCAGTAAGCTGTAACTTCTCCATGTCCTGCCTAATCACCTCTTTCCAGTACTTCTTCGGCCTACCCCTACCCCGCCTAAAACCATCCAAAGATAGCCTCTCACACCTACGAACCGAGGCATCCATGCCCCTCCTCATCACGTGTCCAAACCATCTCAATCGTACTTTCCGCATCTTTTCCTCCACCAAAGTCACTCCAACCTTCTCCCGGATAGTCTCATTCCGAACTCTATCACCCCTAGTTAGCCCACACATCCAACACAACATCCATATTTCCGCCACCTTTATTTTTTGAATGTGGAAGTTCTTGATTGGCCAACACTCCGCTCCATACAACATGGACGGACGAACTACCACCCTGTAGAATTTGCCTTTAAGCTTGGGCGACACCTTGTTGCCACACAACACCACTGATGCGAGCTTTCACTTTATCTATTCCGCCCTAATACAGTGTGAGACATCCTCGTCAATCTCATTGTTCCCTGAATCATGGACCCGAGATACTTGAAACTATCCCTCTTACACACCACCTGTGAATCTAACCTTACTGCCACCTCGTTTTCCTGCCTCACGTTATTGAACTTGCATTCCAAATATTCTGTCTTGCTCCTACTCAACCTGAACCCTTTGGACTCAAGAGTCTGTCTCCACACCTCTAATTTATTATTCACACCCCCTCGTGTCTCATCAATTAAAACTACATCATCTGCAAAAAGCATACACCAAGGCACCTCTCCTTGTATACGCCGCGTCAACACATCCATCACCAAAGCAAACAAAATAGGCTAAGAGTAGATCTCTGATGCAAACCTGTCAAGACAGGGAAATGCTCTGAATCTCTTCCCGCCGTCCTCACTTGGGTCTTAGCTCCATCATACATGTCCTTGATTGCTCTGCTATATGCCACCGGAACCCCACTCACCTCTAAGCATCTCCGAAGAATCTCCAAGTCGTCGTACTAGAAATACAACTGTCATCTTTTCTTAATGTGATCGTTCTCCACTAACACTCTACCATCCTCTCCCTTAATGCAATTCACCTGATCGAGGTCATGACCCTTCCTCTCCCTAGCCTTAGCGAGCCTAAACCTCTCAAACGCTGCCGTCTTAGCTGGCGTAACTGCTAACTTAGCCTCCTTCCTAGATAACTTGTACTCTTTCCTATTTACCCATTTCTCTAATTCATCCTTACTCTCAACCAACTTAGCATACGTCTCTTTCTTAGTCTCCACTTTCTTCTTAACTTCTTTATTCCATCACCAATCCCCTCGATAATGCCTAGCCCGGCCCCTGGAAACACCCAACACCTCACTAGCATTCTCCCTAATGCACCTAGACACCCTATCCTACATACTATCCACATCCCCCCTACACTCCCCCCTTCCTATTCCCGCCACCTTCTTCCCTATCTCCCATAAATTCATCGGCGTCAAGCCACCCCACTTAATTCTAGGTCGAGCCTCCTCAGCCCTTCTCTTTCTATCCTTCTTTATACCTAAGTCCATCACCAAAATCCTAAGCTGGGTCAAAATATTCTTACTCAGGATGACCTTACAGTCCTTACACAACACCCTATCCCCTTTCCTAAGTAGAAAAAAGTCAATTTGGGTCTTGGCTATTGTGCTTCAGAAGGTGATCAGGTGATCGTCCTTCTTCAGAAAGATTGAATTCACCACCGCCAGCCCAATGGACCTCGCAAAATCTAATAGAGCAGCTCCCTCTTCATTTCTCTCCCCAAAACTAAAACCACCATGTACATCGCCAAACCCTTTCGGTAATGCCCCGATGTGCCTATTGAAATCATCTGCTACAACAATCTTCTCCGAGTTAGGCACACCTCTCAACACCTCATCCAAAGCCTCCCAAAACCGCATCTTCTCCTCCCTACTCAAGCCCATCTGCGGCGCATAAACACTACACATGTTCAGGGTAAATCACCCAATGACCAACTTAATAGTCATCAACCTATCGCTGATCCTCTTAACCTCCACTACCTGACCTCTAATCTCTTCATCTACTAAGATGCCAACTCCATTCCTACGCCTCTCGCTCCCAGAGTACCAAAGCTTGTAACCATCCATATCCCTAGCCTTAGACCCTACCCACTTATTCTTCTGGACACACGCAATATTAATTCTCCTCTTTCTAAGAATCTTCACAAGCTCTATGGAGTTACCCTGGAGAGTCCCTATATTCCAAGACCTAACCCTCAAGCTACGAACTCTAGCATCACGTCTTCCTCTACCGCCCCTAACGTCAAACCTTCCCCCTTCCCACACCCGCTCTTCCCTCTTTCCCCACCCCCACAACAGTCCCCCGCCCCAATTCCCTCGAAGATGACCCTATCCAACCATCAACTCCCACAGCCACTACTCCAAGAAAAATAATAAATGATGAAAATAAAGCAGCAGCAGGAAATACAAGGCACACGTAAATTATAAGGAATAATCAAGAAAAATAAGTCACTCCCACAACTTAAAATAAGTCCAGAGATGGAATAATCAGGAAAAAGTGGATATCAAAGTTTAGAAATCACCAGGCTAGTAAACTGATGCAGAAAATTCTCGCTAGAGCAGGAAAATATATAGCACAGTAATGGCCTAGCACCAAGGGAAGCAGCACAAATAATAAAAAGTTGTGCAAGTCACCAATATACGACAGCAGACAATCCCAACAAATTAAACGCAATTTAAGATACAGGAGATAATACGAGAATTAATACGAAAGGAGGAAATAACAAAGGTTAGAAGACACCAGGTTACGCTTGTAGTCCAAGTCCTCTCTTCTAGCATGGTATGTTGGGTGTTGGATCCCAGCAAACTGATGCAGAAACTAGTCGCTGGAAAATTATATATATATATATATATCATTTTTTTTATACAGATAAGTTTATGAGATATAAGAGTTCGTTTAGAACTCTTCATCGTGGGTTTCTATTTTTAATATAATTAATATTTTTTAAAAAATAATAATAATAGATTTTCAAATTCAAGTATTTATATTCTTTAATTTAAAATTTTTACTGCAACACTTCTTAGTTTTGTCTTAAGAATTGCCACGTGACTTTTTCTGGTGCTTCACCCTCTGCTTTATAGTATATATAGATAGATTTGTTTGTTTGTTATTTTTTTTAATAAAAATCAACTGAAAATTTAGATATATAAAAGTATTTCATTTTGATATATACGTTGAGTTTAATTATTAAATCTTAATTTATATTTAAAATTTTAAAATAATTGCAAGTAAGGATAAGTTTTAGATACACATCACAAATATATATTATTTATATTTATTGATAATAATAATAATAATATATTTATCATTATATTTAATACAAATAACTTTATGAAATATTAGAGTTCATTTAGAACTCTTTCATTGTGGAATTAATAATTCTTTTAAAAGGATAATGTATTTTTAAATTTAAATAATTATAAAAATTTTATTACAATACTCTTAAACTTGTCCTAAAAACTGTCACATGGCTTCTTAGCAGTTTGCCACTTGGCTTTTTCTGATGCCTCATCCTCTGCTTTATAATATACTAGTATACATACCCACATGATACGCCGATAAAAATATTATTTCTAATCTTTTTGGATTGTGATATTCGAACATGTTAAATCATATTATCTTAAACAAAAGCCAATTATCATATCATTCCTTAATGAAATAAACAAACAAAATTCAATTATCATATTGTTCCTCAATGAAATAAACCCCCACCCCCAAATTCTTCACCTCTCACCTACCCCTTCCTCACCATTCCATTGTCAAAGCTATATGCATAGTGATAATAAATCATAAAATATTAAAACCTTTTTATATTTCATATTTTATTTATTATGTTATTCACCATTTAAAATTATTAACTTATTAATATTAATTTTTAGTAGCTTTTCACTTGACTTAATGTAGTTATTAAGTGCTCTTTTGATTAATATGAAGTAGATATATTAGTTTTGCTTACTTGTGATTTTTATATTTAAATTTTATTCTGTTATTTAATTTTTTCAATTAAAAATTTATAAATAGTAATATATGTTTTATCTTACTACATTATATTTTCAAAATTAGTTCAAAATATTAACCTCCTCCCTCCTCCCATCTTTACATTTTTTTATATTGTATTTAATTATTTTCTCTTGTATTTTGACATTTATGTTCTTGCTTATTTCAAAACATACAATGCTAATTTAAAATTTAAATTAGTTAAAATTTTATATTTTAATATTCATTTAATTCATTAGTTATCAAAATTTTAGTTACATTGTATGTATTATTTAAGATTCGACTTACTATAGTTAAATTACTTTTTTATCTAAACAGAAAGTCACACCCTTCAAACTTTTTACACTATAATTGTAACTTGTTTTCTAGTTTTGTCCTGACATATAGTTATGTGTTATTTATACTTGTAGATAACTTACGATTTTACTTAATATCCTTACTTATTATTTATTTTTAATGTATATATAAATATGTATTTTTTTATTCTTGAAATTTAATTTATTTCTTAAATTCTATGGTTCATAATTTTCCCACTATTTGAACTTACAATATAAAGGATGAACAAAATTAGCCTAAAAATTTATTCATAAATATAAATTACAAGTAAAGTTATGAAAAAAATAAATAAATTGAAGTATTTAAATACCTACAAATATATTTGATAAATCCCCTAGAAAAAAGTCGATATGTAAATATAGTATTGTTCCAAAGTCGTGTTTATTCTTAAGAGAAATTTATTAAGATAAAAAGTTGTGACATAATAATATTCTTGCACATACGAATACATTTACATTCATTTTTATGAAACTGATATGACAAATCTCCTCTATACATTTTGTGTCTCCATTGTACTTGTTAATTTCTCAAATATTCATTTACACTTTTGAAATATTTATGCATATTATATCCGTGGAAACTTCAGATTCCTTAGATGCATCTGTGACAAAAGATAAATATAATATTAATAGTAAATAATAATAAATAATTAAAAAATAAATTAAGTATAAAACATACCTTGATAGTTATTATGAGAAATCTGATGATGAACATCACCTATAATATTTTTATTATCCATGATAAATACATATATGATAAAATATAAATACAATATTAATCTTAAATAATAATAAATAATTAAAAAGTTAAATTAAACATAAACAACATACCTTGATTGCTACTCAGGGAAATCTGATGAACATTACCTATAATCTCTTTATTCATGATAAAATGCTTATAACAAAATATAAATATATATATGAAATATAAATATATATTTCACATAAGTGATTATTTCTAAGAAATGCTAGTTTTTTCAATCAAACAAAAGACATTCCATAAACATACTAACAAAAACAAACAACTATAGCAACTACGTCAGAAGTTTATTCTACCCCATTCTTTTGAGTGTATCTTCATTGAAGATGTAAACACAATACAAATATATCAAACATCAATGCTCATTAAAAAAATTATAATATCATCATCAACAATAAGTTCTTAATTCTTTTTGTTATTTTTTTCTAAAAGAAATTACTAATAATATTACACGCAAATATAGGATAATCGAAGAAGCTCTTCATCTGCATAAACTCATAAATTAATAATTACATGAACATAATCAATTAAAATCTATACCAACTTAAATTTAGCATCAATTTACACAAAGTATCAAGTGATAAAAAGGTAAGTCAAATATTATAAGTACACAATTTCTAATAAATAACAAAATAATGTGAAAACCAAAATTAAAAAACATTTAGAGACCAAAAGAAACAAAGTCAAGAAGCCATGTGCATTTTGTAAGTCTTCTTATCTTATTTTCTTCTTTTGCTTACAATATTTTATACAGTGAAAACCCCACCACCCTTTTATATATATATTTCCTAATTTTTCGTGTTAGATTCATTTTTTTCAAGAACACCCACCCTCTAAGCTCTTTAATCAATAATGATTGCACATACAATACACTAAATAACTGTTGATTTCCTAAAAAAAATCAACTTCATATATATATATATAAAGTTACAATAAATAAATGTTTACATCCAAAAGGTAAGAGTTAACAACCTACTTTCAAGTTTCAAAATGTCTACTCACTAGAAGAAGAAGAAAAAAAGAAGAGAGAATATGAATAGTAGCAAGAACATATTTGCATAGAATGATGAATGTTGATGGCTTTATATAGGTAACATTTTGAATTTGAAATTTTAAAATTGAAATAGTCAACTTATTGATCAACTTAAATTCAAAATAAAAATGAAACTGCAATTATTTCTCATATGGAACATGGATAACCTATTACCAATAGATTTCTCTCCATTTATCTTTCAATTTTTTGGATTTTAAATGGTCCATTTTTTTCTAATTAAAAGTAAAAATCAAATTTAAAATGTGCATTTGCATAATTACATATTATTATTATTATTATTATTATTATTATTATTATTATTATACCTACAACAGTAACACATGTGTAATATTATTATTACTTCTACTATTATTTACGTATAGATTATTTATTATTATTATTATTATTATTATTATTATTATTATGATATAGTTAGAGTTTATTTATAACTTTTTAATTATGAATTCTTAGTTTTAAAGAGATAAGTTTAAAATAGCAAATATCTATTAGAACTATTCAAATATAGATTTTTATTTTTAAGATAATGAAAATCTTTTTGTTAAAAGGATAATGTATTTCAAATTCAAATACTTAATCTTTCCATTCAAAAATGATAAGAGTCCAATTAAAACTCTCCAATGAGATAACTAACTATTTCTAATATGTAATTTTATTTTATAATTATTTTAAATTTTAAACTAATAATTATTAGTCTTAAATGATCTTTTCATAATATTATTATTATTATTATATAATATTTAAAAAAAAATTCATCTTTCATTAATATGTAAATAAATTATATTTTAATATATTAACATTTAAATTTTAAAGAGATAAGTTTGGAATAGCAAATATCTATTAGAACTCGGTTTCAACTTTTAAAATAATGACTTTTTTTTATATTAACAGGATAATGTATTTCAAATTCAAATACATAATCTTTCAATTCAAAATTTGATAAGAGTCCAATTAAAACTCACAAATTATTTCTAATATGTAATTTTATTTTATAATTAATTTTAATTTAAAATTAACAATTTTGTTAGTCTTAATTATTTTTTGATAGTTTTTCTTTTTTTTTTTTCCACGTTTTACTACTATTGCTTCTATCACTATACTACTACTACTACAACTACTAATTATTACTATTATTATTATTATTATTATTACTATTATTATTATTATTAATAATAATAATAATAATAATAACAACAACATTTTCATCTTTCATCAATATGTAAATAAATTATATTTAAATTTATTTTATGGCATTTAAATTTTAAAAAGATAAGTATGAAATAACAAATATCTATTAGAACTCTTCAATTATGAGTTTCTATTTTTAAGATAATGAAAATCTTAGTATTTCAAATTCAAATACTCAATTTTTTAATTCAAAACTTGATAAGAGTCCAATTAGAACTCTCTAATGTGATAACTAACTATTTCTAATATGCATTTTTTATTTTATAATTATTTTTAATTTAAAATTAACTATTTATAAGTCTTATTTATCTTTTGATAATTTATCTTTTCTTTTTTCCACGTTTTTTCTTCTTAATTTTCTTTTGATAGTTTTTTTTTCACGTTTTACTACTTTTGCTTCTATCACTATACGTTTTTTGTTTTGGCTTAATTATCACTATACTACTACTACTTGTACTACTACTACTACTAATTATTATTAATAATAATAATAATAATAATAACAACAACATTTTCATCTTTCATTAATATATAAATAAATTATATTTAAATTTATTTTATAACATTTAAATTTTAAAGAGATAAGTTTGAAATAACAAATATCTACTAGAACTCTTCAATTATGATTTCTATTTTTAAGATAATGAAATCTTTTTATTAAAAGAATAATATATTCCAAATTCAAAAACTCAATCTTTAATTCAAAACTTGATAAGAGTCCAATTATGACTCTCTAATGTGAATAACTAATTATTTTTAATATGTAATTTTATATTATAATTATTTTTAATTTAAAATTAATAATTTATTAGTCTTAATTATCTTTTGATAGTTTACCTTTTCTTTTTTCTACGTTTTTTCTTTTTAATTTTCTTTTGTTTTCTTCTTTCTTTTGTTTGTTTGTTAAATTTTTTCTTTTTATAAAAATAAATTAACAACTTAGTTATATAAAGGTATTTCAAATAGATATATACGTTGTATTTAATTATTAAATTTTAATTAATATTTAAATTTTTTAAATAATTGAAAGTAAGAAAAAGTTTTAGATATACACCACAAATATTATATTATTTACATTTATCAATAATAATAATTATTCTAATAATATTATATGTATCATTATATTAGATAGAGATAAGTTTATGAAGTATAAGAGTTCATTTAGAACTCTTTCAGTGTGAGTTTCTATTTTAAAACTAATTAATAATATTTTTTTAAAGGATAATGTAATTTAAAATCCAAATAATTATAAAAATCTTATTACAATACTATTAAACTTGTCCTAAAAAATGACACATGACATTATATCAGCTTGCCACTTGGCTTCTTCTGATGCTTCGTCTTCTGCTTGATAATATATACTTGTATACATACCCGTGCGATGCGCGGATAAAAATATTATTTTTAATCTTTTCAAATTATGATGTTCAAGCATATTAAATCATATTACCTTAAACAGAATTTAATTATCATATTATTCCTTAATGAAATAAACCCCAATCCCAAATCATTCCCCCCCGCCACCCCACCATTTCATAGCCAATGCTATACATATAGTGACAATGAATCACAAAATATTGAAAACATTTATATTTCATATTTTATTTATTATGTTGCCCAATTTTTTAATTTATTATTAACTTATTAATATTAATTTTTAATAGCTTATCACTTGGCATAATGCAGTTATAAAGTATCCTTTTGATTAATTATGAAATAGATATATTAATTTTGTTTACTTGTGACTTTTTCTATTTTTAAATTTTTATTCTATTATTCACATCTTTTGAATTTAAAATTTATAGACAGTAATATACGTATAATCTAGTTACTAAATTATATTCTCAAACTTAGTTCAAAATATCAACCCCACCCTACCCTCACTCCCCCATCTTCATATTTTTTCCTACTGTATTTAATTGTTTTCTCTTGTATATTTTGATATTTATGTTCTTGCTTATTTCAAAACATATAATGCTAATTTAAAATTCAAGTTACTTAAATTTTTATATTTTGATATTCCTTTAATTCATTATTATCAAAATTTTAGTTAATAATAATAATAATAATAATATATTTATCATTATATTTGATATAGATAAGCTTATGAAATATAAGATTATATTTAACTATATTCTATAGCATTTAAATTTTAAATAGATAAGTTATGAGTTTCTATTTTTAAGATAATGAAAAAAATTAATTAAAGGATCATGACTTCGAATTCAAATACTTAATTTTTCAGTTCAAAACTTGATAAGAGTCCAATTATAACTCTCTAATATGATAACTAACCATTTTAAATAAGTAATATTATTTTATAATTATTTTTAATTTACAATTAATAATTTATTAGTCTGAATTATCTTTTGAAAGTTTATATTTTTTTTTGGCACGTTTTTTTATTTTATTTTCTTTTGTTTTCTTTTCTTTCCTTCCTTTTTTCTTTTGTTTGTTTGTTAATTTTTTTTTATAAAAATAAATTGACAACATAGATATATAAAGGTATTTCAAGTATATATATATGTTGAATTTAATTATTAAATTTTAATTTATATATACAATGTTAAAATAATCGTGATTACGGATAAATTTTGGACACACACACAAATATATATTATTTATATTTATAAATAATAATAATAATAATAATAATAAATTTATCATTATATTTCATATAGATAAATTTATGAAATATAATATTATATTTAACTATATTTTATTGCATTTAAATTTTAAATAGATAAGTTTGAAATAACAATTATCTATTAGAACTCTCCAATTATGAGTTTCTATTTTTAAGATAATTCAAATACTTAATTTTTCAATTCAAAACTTGATAAGAGTCCAATTGAAACTCTCTCACGTGATAACTAACCATTTATAATAAGTAATTTTATTTTATAATTTTTTTTAATTTTTAATTTTTAATTTATTAGTCTTAATTATCTTTTGATAGTTTATCTTTTTCTTTTTTGACAGGTTTTTTATTTTATTTTCTTTTCTTTCCTTTCAATTATGGGTTTCTATTTTTAATATAATGAAAATATTTTTATTAAAAGTATAATGTATTTCAAATTCAAATACTTAATTTTTTAATTCAAAACTTGATAAGAGTCCAATTAAAACTCTCTAATGTGATAGCTAACTATTTCTACTATGTAATTTTATTTTATAATTTTTTAATTTAAAATTAACAATTTATCGGTCTAATTATATTTTAATAGTTTAACCTTTCTTTGCTCGTATACTTTTAAAAGATTAGATGGTAAAGTTATTATTAACACAAAATTATAATGGCCCAATTTTTTTTGCACATTTCCTTAAAACTATAATTTATTATTATTATTATTATTATTATTACTATTATTATTGTTATTATAGTTTCATCTTTAATTTAATATTTAAATAAATTATATTTAAATATATTATATAACTTAAATTTTAAAAGAGATAAGTTTGTCACAGAGTAGAAGTCACTCTATAGCTACAAATTGTACCACATTCAATAGCTATTGACATCTAAAAATTTATGGTTGTCATATTCCTATTTAAGCGAAAATGACACCTCAATGTCAAGCCCTTTTCTTTTAACATACATCATAAAGAATGAATAAGCAAAATTATTATGTACAAAGGAAAATATATAGGCATGATAGTCAAATATACTGTTGCAAAGTAAAAATGAGAAGGGAAAAAAAAAAAAATTATACCCATGAAAACTGAGCACTGCAAAACTTGTTAGCTCCAGCCATATGTGAATCAAGAGGGTTTAGATTTAACAATCTTGGAGCCAAAATCTTATTCCCCATGCGGCTAGCAAAATTAGTTTTAATACTTTCATTCTTGTCAACAAATAAGGTGCATATCAATATCAAATAAGTATTAGTTGTCCCTAATATCCACTTCCCATCATAGGTAATATCGACATGAGTGATTGGAGAACCAAGCCATGGAAAAGCAGTTTTAGCCTGTCTTGTGGAACTGCTTGAGTACAACCTAATCTTGCCATCAAGTGAACCAACAACTATCGATCCATCACCAGTAATAGCAAAGCACTGAAAGTTAGTTCCCCTCGAAGGACATCAATTTTAAATGTCGTGATTATTGTTTCTACCACTACTACTAATTTTATAGATTTAAAAGAGATATTAAGAAAATAGAACTCCACTTCAATTTAAATTTCATTTAAATTCAAATTCAAATTTATATTCAAATACAAATATAATATCTATTTATTAAAAGATAAATTATTATTCTTCCTTATCCATAATTTTTCAAATATAGTACATATTTATCTTATAATGTCTAACATAAGTTTAAATTTTTAATACCAAAATATACGATTTAGTTATTTATTTATATTATTAGTATTATTATATTTTATTATTATTCGTATACTACCACTATCACACGGATGTACTACTATGATTACTACTAATATTATTTGTTAATAGACTATTATATTATAAAATATTTAGAGTTTATTTAGGCTCTTCAACTATGAATTTTTAATTTTAGATTAATAAATTTTTTTTTCTTTTAAAAGCCTAATATTTTTAAATTCAAATAATTTCAAATCTTTTATTACAATATTATAAGTTTTGTCCTAAAATCTGCCAAGTGGCTTATTCTTATGCTGCCACTTGGCTTCTTCTAGTGCTTTGTCCCCTGCTTTATAATATATACTAGTGTACGTACTCACGCGATGCACGGATAATATTAAATAAATATTTCTAATATTTCATGTTGGGATGTCTTATTCGAGCATGTTAAATTCTATTGTCTTAAAAAAATTCAACTATCATATTATTTTTAAATGAAATGTGCAAATAAAGTAAATTTTTCTCTGCCCTCACCCACCTCTCACCCCTACGGCCACGTCAATTCCACCCCCTACCCGTCAATTTGTTTTTTAAAAAAATCATCCCTCCCCTCACCAAACCTCAATTTCCCCACCTCTAACTAAATTTTTATGAAAAAAAAAATAATCATGTAATTATAAAAACTATTATGTTTCAGATTTTTTAAATTATACTATTCACGATTTAAAGATATTATATTCTTTATATTTCCCCTGCCCCACACCCCCATTTTTAATCAAATTTATATTGGTAAAAATAATCATTCATAATTTAAAGATATTAGATTGTTAATATTCCATTCCCCCTCCCACACACTTCTAATAAAATTTATATGAGTAAAAGAAATCATGTAATTATAAAAAAAAACTTTTATTTTTAATATTTTCTTTATTATATTGTTTACAATATAAAGATTTCAAATTGTTAATATTCAGTGTTTCACTTTTGAAATTTTATTCAATTGTACCTCCCCCAAGCCTTTTTCATTTAAAATTTATAAATAATATTGTATTTATTTAAGAGGGATAGTTTCAAGTATCTCGGGTCCGTGATTCAGGGTAACGGTGAGATTGACGAGGATGTCTCGCACCATATTAGGGCGGGATGGATGAAGTGGAAGCTCGCCTCGGGGGTGTTGTGTGATAAAAAGGTGCCGCCCAAGCTTAAAGGCAAATTCTACAGGGTGGAAGTCCATCCGGCCATGTTGTATAGAGCGGAGTGTTGGCCAGTTAAGAACTCCCATATTCAAAAAATGAAGGTGGCGAAAATGTGGATGTTGCGTCGGATGTGTGGCCTAACTAGGGGGGATAGAGTTTGGAATGAGACTATCAGGGAGAAGGTTGGTGTGACTCCAGTGGAGAATAAGATGCGGGAAGTCCGATTGAGATGGTTTGGACACGTGATGAGGAGGGGCATGGATGCCCCGGTTCGTAGGTGTGAGAGGCTAGCTTTGGATGGTTTTAGGCGAGGTAGAGGTAGGCCGAAGAAGTACTGAGGAGAGGTGATTAGGTGAGACATGGAGCAGTTACAACTCACTGAAGACATGACCCTAGATAGGAAGATCTGGAAAACACGAATTAGGGCAGAAGGCTAGGGTCAGTTTGGGTCGCTAGTGTAGAGAATTACTTGGTGAGGGTATTATTCTTGTTATGATACCTTGTTTCATGCTTTATTACGAATCTGTTTACTTTTCTCTGTTTACTATTACTTGTGGGTGTCGTATTTATGTTATGCCATCTTGTTCCATGTTTTACTATGAATTTGTTTAGTATTTCGTGTCTCGAGCTGGGGGTCTATCGGAAACAACCTTTCTACTTCTTTAGAGGTAGAGGTATGAACTGCGTACATCTTATCCTCCCCAGACCTCACTATGTGGGAATACACTGGGTTTGTTGTTGTTGTTGTATTATATAATTACTTCATTATATTCTCAAAATTAATTTAAAATATTATCCCCCAATCCTTTATTTTTTTAAAAAAAATTGATTGTTTTAATTACTTTTGTCAAGTCTGACTATAAATTATTTTTTTGTTGTATTACACTCCATAACAGTTGAGTCTTCTTCTCTTTTTCAAAATGTAGAATCTTAAGTTTTAAATCTAAATTACTTATATTTGATATTGTAATGTTCATTAATTTTGTCATTTGTTAGGATTATAATTATTTGGTATACATAATTTAAGACTTTGCTCGTTACAATCAAAAATATTTTCTCAAAATATGATCCAAAAATTTGGATGTTGAGACATGAAGCACAAAGCAGTTTAGTTTTATTAATTAATCAAAACTCAATTATCAGACATTAACATACTATAAAATAAATATAAAATTATGATATTTTTTATGTTAAAATTCAAACTAATTTTTTAGTTTAATTTTTCAAAAAGTCAACTTAATTTTATTATTCTGAATTAACAATGTCAAAATTATCATTTAATCTTGGGATAATAAAATAGATAATACCTTTTAACTTTGCTTCAAAATTATACTATTCCTTGGTAATATGCTATCTTTCTTATTTTAATTTCTTTATGAGATTAATTTCCTTTTTTTTGGTTTTATATTAATGAGTTTAAATAATAAAATAACAAATTGATTGAATTTTAAGTTTATAATCCGTGAAATTATGAATTTAAAAATTAATATATGCTATCTAATGGATAGACAAATAAACTAAATTTGATAGAATTTAGACTTATATAGTTTTATGGTATAAACTAAAATTTTATGCTTTTTCTGTATTTTTGTTTTTCAAATTCAAAAACCTTGCAATAAATAAAAACATATATTTTAAATATCAATTAAATTTTATCTTTCAATTATAACATTATTATATTTTATTCTTTAAACATGATCTGATAAAATGTTACGTGATATTTAACATTCTAGTATTATATACAATAAAAAATAAAAAAGTGAACATTTATTTTAATAAAATAATAATATAAAAATAATAACAAAAATTAGCATTTAAAAAGTTAAATACATGACTCAAAATCTTAATAAAAGCTGATTTTATTTTTCATTTACACAATCGAATGTATTTACTTTTATAAAAACGAACAAAATTAAAATGACAAATTACTTACTTGAGTTTCGACCCATATATAATCGAAAAAAGCCTATAATATAAGCATCACTAATCTGCATTTAAAAAATAAAGATTTTAAATCAAAAAATATTTCAAGAAAATGAATTATGAAGAATCCAATAAGTAAATGCACCAATAAAGCTAATGATTAGTTTAAAAAATAAATATAAGAACGTTTAATATTATATATCATTGTAGAAGTAGATCTAGAGAAGTCTAAAAGTTAGAACTACACTCCAACTCAAATTTTTTGTTTTGAATTTCAAATTCAAATTCAAATATCATATCAATTTGTTAAAAGAATATAAGTTGATTACTCTTCTTTATCCTTTTCGTTTCTTTTTTTTGGGGGGGAGGAGGGGAGGGATATAATGATATCGTACTTCTTATACTCGATATAGTTATTTGAAATTTAATAAGATCAATTCAATTATTTTTTATTGTAATTAATAACGGAATGAAAAAACAATTCATTACTATCCCTCATTGTTATTTTACCTTTTTCCTATAGATTTTTTATTATTTTATTTTATTATTATTATTGATACAATTGATACTATTGATTTGGGTAAAAAGATACCCCCGCTCGATGTATACACAAACTATTGTAATTTATCATGATTACGTGATTAATATTGTTGTTGTTAATAATAGTATTATTGTTACTACAATCATTATTAATTTATTACTAATACTACTATGTAATTCTGTTACTACTTTTTTTGTATTATTATCTTATTTTTATTTCTAAATCAAATGACTTATTTATATATATATATATATATATATATATATATATATATATATATATATATATATATATATATATATATATATATATATATATATATATATATATAACTTTACAATATTATTAACCTTGTTTTACTACTAGTACTACCACCTCTGCTTATTTTTTTTCGTCATCATCATCATTCATTTAATATGCAAATAAATTAGATTCAGCTATCTTCTAACATTTAAATTTAAAAAGAGATAAATTTAAAATAGTAAAAGCCCATTAGAACTCTTCAATTATCAATAACAACATATTCAGTATATTCCACAAAGTAGGGTCTTGATAACTCTTCAATTATGAGTTTCTATTTTTAAAATAATGATTTTTTTAAAGGATAATGTATTTCAAATCAAGTACTTTAATTTCTCAATTCAAAAATTTTATATACGATTTTTAAGATAAACTCAAGTAGGTTGAGTAAATGACTTTTAAATATCTCACTCTTATTCTATTATTTTTTTCTTTAGATAATAAGCAAGCCTAACTTGATTAATTTTGTATGGATATTTGAACTACATATGAGATAAATTTTGGATATTTGATCAAATGTGTCATAAAATTCAAAACAAAAGAATTGACTGTTTTTCTTAATTAAAAAGCTGAGTATATATAAGGAATCTAAATTTTTTAAAAAATAATTTTTAAAATAAAATTTATTATGTTTGAATTGAATATAAAATTATACTTAGAATTAGTATTAAATATGAAAATCATATATCAATTTATAAGATAAGATGTTTGAAATAAAACAAAATTCTTTGAAAATAGCATATACTAATGTGCTCCTTTTATAAGTACATTAAGTAAGTCATTTATTTCCAAAGTCATTTCTCCTTTTAATTAGCGAAATTGCAAGTTTCAATAACATACTACATTGCGTTCTTAAAACTACTACGTCTTTGTTAATTTAATTAATCCATTCACTCTTCTTAGGGATCAATGGAGTAATATTTTCTTGAGAAAAGAAAAACAGAGGTTTGAATTACTGTGTAGTTTCAAATAATTAAAATAGAGTAAATAAACACAATTTGGTTAGTAAAACTTGATTTGGAGCTAGCAAAAATGTGCAAATGAAGATGAAAATAAAAAAAAGATACTGCTAATCCTACAAAATGAATATATTGGTTAATATTAACATGTTTAACCATTAAACATCGTTTAGTAATTATATTTCTAAACATTAATCATGTCTAATATAGCAACTTAATTAGGTGACACGTGACCTTGAAATTTAGCAAAACTTTGACAAAATATTACTCCTCGTTTAATTTTGTTTGTTCATCATACTAAAACATGAATTTTTACTTTTACTTGTCTATTTTGATATTTCAAAAGAAAAATAATTTTTCTCATGCTTTACTTTTAACATTGACTACTCATTCTTCAAATCATTTTCAACTTTATTGAGACTATGCATCAACTAATACGAAATAGTGATAAAATATGCACTAACGTTAATATTTTTTAAGAAGAGAACAAAGTCTATTGAGGAGAACCAAAAGTGGACTATATTCCACAGACAATTTTGATCTTACCTTATTGGCGGAATCATCTTTCAAACTGAATTTTTTACTTGACATTCTTAAATACACTCTTGAGGTAATGTATCAATTTTCAAGACTTATGTTGCTATAAATACCCATGCATGGGATGTTTATAACATCATCATTTTTTTTATATAAATGAAAAAAAAAATTGATCCCAATAATAATAAAAGAATAGATCATCAAAACTTATAAATACCCATGCATGGAAGTTTTAAAGTGGTAATCAAGAAAAGAAAACATCTTAAATACGTCCTAAAAGATAAATAACTGAACATGCAACTTTTCTAAGCAATTACCTTGAATATGCTTCTTATGTTGTTTGATTCCTGATTATCATTTTTAAAGTCTATTGATTTTTCCGAAATATGTCTTTCGTCTCTTTGAAAGCAAATTCTTTTATACACATCTGGTAGCCTAGAAAAACCTAGCACAATAAAAGAAAAAATCAAATCAACATTAAGTATATATAAGTGCTGAAATAGTTTTTGAATTGCAGTTGAGATAAAGAAAAAGAGTTGGAATAAGATAATTTTAAATTCAAATTCAAATTAGATTATGATAAGTACTAAGAGTTGAAATAACACTAAAACACTAAAATCATGACGTTTGGTTAAGATATGTTTTGTTCACCTATTAATAAGTATGTATATTTGAATTTATATTTTTTATTAACTTAAAATTTTCAATTCAAAACATTTCTTACAACATTTATAAGTTTGTAATAAAAAATGCCACGCGGCTACTCAATAGATTGCCACGTGGCTTCTTCTGATGCTTCGTCCTCTGCTTTATAATATACTAGATAGGTATGTCGGTGCTTTGCACGGGCCCAACATGTAATTTTATTATGAGGGCAAACCTTGTGATGTTTGAAGAGGATGACAAAACCAACTTGGAAATCATTTTTTTCCTGATTTACTCTCAAATTCTTAGTAATAAGTAATACCTGCAAATACTTTAATTGATATAAAAATAAAGTAATATCTACAAAAAATTGCAAAAAGAACTGAAATGCAAGGATGGTCATATTATGTTCTTTCATGGACAGAATGCCATATAAACATGCTTATAGAAAATGTTCTTTCATTGACAAAAGGGTGTGTAATAACACCCAAACCAGACACAATGTGAACAAATTGACCTTTTGAAAGTCTCTAAAATCCCTACCGTTGATCCCAACCAACAGTTGCAGCGATCTTCCTGTCAGTACGGATTGAGGTTCCAGCTATGCCAGGTCTCTCCAAAGAAATTTCTTTTCTGATCAAACAAGAACCCTGGTTTGCAGAAAAAGTAAAAGTTACATTCACCAGATAATAAACCTGCAAATAATTAACTACATAAAATACATAATAAAAGTTTTACACAACTAATAACTATTGTAAAAGCTGCAATCTGTAGAAATATCTTTACTAAGTATGGACAATGTTTGTCCTTGATGGTGTACGCTGTAATAGGGAAAATGTACATACTCACAGATTAAACACAATATCATAAAAGATGACCAACTTGTCGATGAATATTAATAATGAGGTTCAAACATCAGAACAAAATTTTCCTCACAGAATTAAGGCATGAACATTTTAAAATTAATTTCATTCAGCTTCAAATCAGTCATCAATCAAGACGTTTAGTAATAGGTTCTTTCTATAGGAGGAGTTTATGTGAAAAATACATGAACATCAACTACACCATCCAACAATAGCATATCTTGCAATTAGAGATTAAGTTGGATTTACCGTAGAATGGTCCAATGCAAACATTAAAATTTTCTCATCAGCAGCTCCAGAAAGACCACCTTTGCATGATCCATCTATGCATAAGCTTAATACTGTAGGAAGAAGACAAGATGACTTTTACCTGTTGTATGAAAATAGAATAGAAAAGGTGCATTATGAAAAGTTCTATGTATGGTAGAATAATGTTCCTGGTTCTGAGTGAAACTTGACTGAAGTCAATGGGACTCCCGGATTACGTAAGTCCCACCAAGCAATGGATCCATCCTCGTACCTGTAGGCATATGTATTTGAATCTAGTTTGGTAAGTCAAGCACCATATAATTTTTTAACAAAAAATCTATCAAAGAAACTACCCCAGTTATATCACGTCCCTAATCTGATAGGAAGCGAAATAGTAGCATGATCACATTTTTTTATGTGAAAAATGTGATGAATCATCATTTTTAAAGAATTGTACTGTAATCTCACTCTGAAAATTTAAATTATCATGCTATTAAGAATTGAAGATCCTTGTATCACTTTTCATTCCAGTTAATAATTTTTTTTGACAACAGGGACAACTTTCCATACGTAATTAAGTATAAGAATACTGAACGTTGGTGGTAATACCAATATGATGTCAGACACCGCAAGACACAGTACTACTGTGTAATACCCCGAGAAATTTTTCGTTGAAATTTTGTGCGTAAACGTGTTGGGTTCTATCTTCTAGAATGAATTATAAATTTTCCGTGTGGAATGTCTTAAATTATGACCCACCATTGCGTAAAGTATCGAATAATCTTTCCAACGATATGTGGATCATCTAAAACGGACACCCGAGCAACGAGTTATGAACATTCCGATCGAACCGTGAATAGTAGTGAACAGTAAAACATGCAGGAAAAAGTACTGAGGCCTGACGTATTTTTGTTCCAAATTTAAATGATCATAACTCCTTATACATAATGATTTGGGTGATCTACTATATATCAACGGAAAGCTCTGCGAGTCCTCTTTCCAATGAAATTAGTTTCATCCAATTTGTCTATCGGAGCAAAAAGATATGGTCGATCTACTTCAGCCTATCAAAAGTGAATTTTGGGGTCAACTTCAAATGATCATAACTCCTCGTACACAATGATCTGGGTGAGATACTATATATCAACGGAAAGATATGAGAGTCCTCTTTCTAATGAAATTAGTTTCATCCGATTTGGATATCGGAGTAAAATGTTTGGTTGATCTACTTCAGACTATCAAAACAGTCCACCAAAGGACAGATTCAAGAATTATTTGATTTTTAGGGGCGTTTTGGTTATTCCCCCTCACCCAAAATCCGTCCAAACCCTATATTAAAGCCTATTAGAAGCATTATATGTTATATTTCATCAAATTCCCTCAAAAAAAAAACCCTAAGCTCCTACATCCAACTTCAAGAACCTCCAAAGTTCACCATTAATTCTGCAAATTTATTCAAGATTCCAAGTTCCTAGTTCAAGAACTCCAAGAACCATCATTCAAAGGCACGATTAACATCTCAAAAATGAGTATCGATCTAAAGTTCATCATTCAAGGTATGTGGGGTTTTTCAACAAGAACTCTCTTTCGTTCTTGTGCCCAAAAGTAATTTTCTTTACAAAGGCATGATTTTTATTTGATTTTTACGAATTTGAAGCATGAACCCATATCTGATGATGATTATTATGAAATCTTGATGTTTATGATTTTGAAAGATGAATTTACATGTGTGGAGATATAAAGCATGAATCTTGATCGATATTTATCATGATTTTGATATTTGGGTCGTGAATTCCCATTGGAAATTGTAGTTTTTTGAGAAAGTGTGTGTTATAAGCACGTTGATGTTGAATATTCGAGATATTTTGAATGATTTGACCTTTTGGTCTTAATGGAGTTATTTTGAACTCGTGTATGAAAGAAATCCACAACGTGATTGATTTTAATAGATGGGAAGCATGATGGCTCCCGATGTATATTTATATATTACTGAAATTGTTTTGTTGTGGATTGTCTTTGAAATGATCTGAGCTAAGTCAGGGAGAAATCTTTAGCACTAAGTGGGAGGTATAAAATGACCTTACTTTCCTAGAACTACGTGCCCCTGTAGGAGTGAGTCTGAGGCTGATTTATATAGTGATCACTAGTTTGTGTGGATTTGATATCGATAGTCCTACTCCGAGGGCAAGGATAGGACGACTCTCCCCAACGTGGGTTGTACGTTAGACTCCATGTAGCTCACATGGTTTATGTCGGTTATAGGATCTCCCTGTGTGTGTGTGTTTTCTTGTGTCTATGGTGAATGGTGAAGTGATTTGAAAGTGGAATTGTGAAAGTTATTCTTTCGAAAGATTTAAATGATATTTACATTATGAGAATTGATATTCTTGATGAACTGAAAGTGATTGACAAATTATATAATGACTCACATGTGTTATTGTAGTTATTTCATCCTCTCATGATTATGATTATTTTCTTCGGGCTATGTGCGTCTTTCATACATCCTGCATATTTCTTATAAATATTTATGATGATGATGTTTATACAACTACATACACTCCCATATACTCGGTTCCTTTCCATGGTACTGACCCAAATCTTTGGATATGGGCTGCATTTTCTCAAAATATAGGTTCAGGTGTTCAGTTCCAGGTTCGACAGTGATTCTTCAGGCACGCTGTTCTACATCCTCTATTGTGGTGAGTCCTCATGTTCTGAGGATGTGATGTCTGATTGGTTTCACAGAATCGTTTACATTTGATAATTGAGTATGAGTCAGCTGGGGCATGTCTCAATGGCTCGCTGGTTTTATTAATTTTCTTAGAGGTTTGTCAGACTAGTATAAATATTGGGAGTTGACTAATAAGTCGTATTTTGTCATCTTTCTGAAATTCTTTTATTCTTGGATGATGATTACTCTGTTGATATTTGAGGGTTATTTATGAAAACCCCGTTGATTTGTATTGAACTAAATGAAAATGGCTCAAAGGGTTAGCTTGGGGCAACTCGTAGCCTCAAGCACCGTGTGATGCTCCGGGACCCATTTTCTGGGGTGTTACAAACTTGGTATCAAAGCCTAAGGTTTTAAGGTGTCCTAAGGAGTCTGACAAGCCGCGTTAAGTAGAGTCTTGATCATCGGTGTGTAGTGCGCCACATCTATGAGCAAGAGGCTGGAAGACGTTTTAGGAAAAAGTGTGATTCTTTCTTTCAGAAGTCTATCGTGCTTAAAATATCTCTCTCTGCTATTGATTTGTGCTCTCCTCTTTCAGAAATATGCCTCCACATCATGCGAGAAGAAATAATGATGGTCAGCAACCTCAACCTGCTGACCCATTGAATGAAAACGTGTGTCATGCTGAATTTCGGGCAGCCTTTCAGGCGCTGGCCCAAGCTGTTACTACAAATGTTCAGGCCAACCCGGTCCCGGCTCTAAAGTAGTAGGGAGGTGATTCAGCTGCTGCCAGGATCCGTGACTTTATGTGGATAGATCCACCGAAATTCTATAGGTCCAAGTCTGATAAGGATCCACGATTGTTTTTAGAGGAGGTGCGGAAGATTACTTAGGTGATGCATGTACCTGAGGAAAATAGTGTAGAGTTGGATGCGTATAGGTTGAAAGACCTTACTTATGACTGGGTTGTTGCTTGGAGGAAAGGTAGAGGTAAGAGAGTTTTCCCTACAACTTGGCAAGAGTTCCAGGATGCATTCCTGGATAAGTTTTTCCCTTTGGAGATGAGGGAGGCAAAGGTGGTAGAGTTTATGAACCTGCGACAGGGCTCTATGACTGTTAAGGAGTACTGTCTAAAGTTCAATCAGTTAGCCAAGTATGCTCCTGACTTAGTGGCTGATAATCAGGCTAGTATGAGTAAGTTTGTGACTGGAGCGTCTAGTTATGTGGTTAAGAAGTGTAGGTCTGCTATGCTGAATAGTGAGATGAATCTTTCTAGGCTGATGACTCATGCCCAATAGATTGAGGCATAAAAGATTAAGGAGAGAGGTAGAATAAGAGGGAATAAGAGAGCTAGGTTCGAGCAGCACGGAAAGGGTCAGACTAGATCGTAGGGAGGCAGTCAACCTCAGTATCAGGATCGTTCATCTATGCCAGCACTGTCATCTTCTAGTGCTCCCGTACCTAGAGGTAGGCAGGAGTAAGGTAGCAGGTCATATGTATCTAGGTCCCAGTACAGTGCTGGCAGTAAGCGAAATCGTCCCTTGTGTCTTAAGTGTGGTAGGGCTCATTCGGGTGAGTGTTGGGGTGAGAAGAGGGGTTGTTTTCGGTGTGGTGACATGGGTCACAGAGTTAGAGATTGTCCACAGGATGGACAAGGGAGTCGTGACTATCGCCCTCAGACCCAGACTCAGACTGTTAGTGCTCCAGTTTCAGCGACTCGCCCAGCCCCAGCTCAGGGTGCCTATTCTAGCAATGTTAGCGGGAAGCGTCAGAATAGATTCTATGCTTTATCGTCCCACCAGGAACAGGAGGAATCTCCTGATGTTGTTACTGGTATGCTTCGTATATTTCAGTTTGATATGTAGCTTTGTTGGATCCTAGATCCAGTTTCTCATATGTTACACCTTTGATTGCTGTGAATTTTGAAATGAGTCCTGAGATTATTCCTGAGTCTATCCTAGTTTCTACCCCAGTGGGTGATTAGATTGTTGCCTAAAAAGTGTATAAAAAGTGTCCTGTTAGCATTCTTCATAGAGTCTTGTTGGCTGATCTGATTGAGTTAGACATGGAAGATTTTGATGTAATTCTGGGTATGGACTGGCTGTATTCTTGTTATACCTCTATTGATTGTCGGACCCGAGTGGTCAAGTTTCAGTTTCTGGGTGCATCCATATTTGAGTGGTCTGGGAATTCTGTGTCACCCAAGAGTCATTTTACCTTTTACCTCAAAGCTAAAAAGCTTATTTCCAAGGGGTGTATTTACCATTTGGTTAGAGTCAAAGACACTAAGTCTGAGACTCCAACTCTCCAGTATGTTAACGTCGTCAATGAGTTTTTTGATGTCTTTCTGGATGATCTCCCAGGAATACCTCCTGATAGAGAGATAGAGTTCGGGATTGATCTTCTTCCCAATACTCAACCCATTTTTATTCCTCCTTATTGTATGACCCCTGCAGAACTTAAGGAGTTGAAAGAGAAACTCAAAGATCTACTAGATAAGGGTTTCATAAGGCCCAGTGTTTCTTCTTGGGGTGCTCCTGTGTTGTTTGTGAGAAAAAAAGATGGCTCTTTGCGTATGTGCATTGATTACCACCAATTGAATAAAGTCACCGTAAAAAATAAGTACCCCCTTCTGAGAATAGATGATTTTTTTGACCAATTACAAGGTGCAAGTTATTTCTCAAAGATAGACCTTCGTTCCGGCTATCATCAACTCAAAGTTAGGGAGTGTGACATCCCGAAAACCGCTTTCCGAACTCGTTATGGCCATTTTGAGTTTTTTGTTATGTCTTTCGAGTTAACTAATACCCCAACAGCTTTCATAGACCTCATGAATCGAGTGTTTAGACCATATATGGATATGTTTGTCATAGTGTTCATCGATGATATACTGGTGTACTCTCGTAGTGAGGATGAATATTCTGATCATCTCCGAACTGTCTTGCAAACTCTTAGAGATCACAAGTTGTTTTCCAAGTTCAGTAAGTGTGAGTTTTGGCTAAGGTTAGTTGCTTTTCTGGGTCATATCATTTCTTCCGAGGGTATTAGAGTTGATCCCCAAAGATCGAAGCTGTTAGAAATTTTCTTAGACCTATTTCTCCGACTGATATTTGAAGTTTCTTGGGTTTAGCTGGATATTAGCGCCGTTTTTTTTAGAGTTTCTCCTCTATAGCGTCTCCTATGACTTCGTTGACCCAAAAGAAAGTGAAGTTCTTGTGGTCTGAATCTTGTGAGAAGAGTTTTCAGGAGTTGAAGACTCGACTCACTTTAGCCCCTATTTTGACTTTGCCTGATGGTGTTGATGGTTTTGTGGTGTACTTTGATGCTTCGAGAGTTGGGTTGGGTTGCGTATTGATGCAGAAGGGTAAGGTGATAGCTTATGCTTCTAGACAGTTGAAACCCCATGAGAAAAATTATTCCACCCATGACCTTGAGTTGGTTGTTGTTGTGTTTGCTTTGAAAATTTGGAGATACTATTTGTATGGTGTCCATGTTGATGTTTTCACTGATCATAAGAGTCTGCAGTATGTGTTTACCCAGAGAGAATTGAATCTTAGGCAGAGATAATGGTTTGAATTGTTAAAGGACTATGATATGAGTGTGTTGTACCATCCGAGCAAGGCCAATGTTATGGAAGATGCCCTAAGTAGAGTGTCCATGGGTAGTGTTTCGTATGTGGTAGAAGGTAAGAAAAATTTAGCTCGTGATGTACATCGTTTGGCTAGATTGGGGTTAGGTTGTTTGACTCTGCTAAAGGTAGTATAGGGGTTCAGAGTAGTTCCGAATCCTCCTTGGTTTTGGAAGTGAAGGAAAAGCAATACTTAGATGCTAGTTTGGTCAGACTGAAGGAGTCAGTCAAGGACCAAAAAGTAGAGGTTTTCTCCCAAGGGGGAGATGGTATGTTGAGATTGCAGGGTAGATTGTGTGTCCCGAATGTTGATGATCTGAGACAGAGGATTATGGCTGAAGCGCACGGGGCGAGATATTCTATTCTTCCTGGTGCCACCAAGATGTAGCGAGACTTGCGGGAAATCTATTGGTGGAGTGG
The DNA here is from genome assembly GCA_030864225.1 of Capsicum baccatum var. pendulum. Taxonomy (NCBI): domain Eukaryota; kingdom Viridiplantae; phylum Streptophyta; class Magnoliopsida; order Solanales; family Solanaceae; genus Capsicum; species Capsicum baccatum. Next base: position 167,587,134 of record CM061554.1, on the reverse strand, counting down.
CATGAAGAAAGATAGAGCAGCATTTGTAGCTAAGTGTGCAATATGCCAACAGGTTAAGGTTGAACACCAAAGACCTGGTGGTATGATGCGAGAGTTTAGTATTCCCACCTGGAAGTGGGAAGAGATAAATATGGACTTCGTGATTGGTTTACCTCCTTCCCGACGCCATCATGATTCCATTTGGGTTGTGGTTGATAGGTTGACTAAGTCTGCTCATTTCTTGCCTATTCATACTTCATATACTACTGAGGATTACGCTAGATTGTATATCCGAAAGCTAGTCAGACTGCATGGATTTCCCTTGTCTATCATTTCGGATAGAGGTACTCAGTTCACTTCACAATTTTGGAAAGCTTTTCAGAAGGGTCTGGTACCCAAGTGCTTTTGAGTTCTGCTTTTCATCCGCAGACCGATGGTCAAGTTGAGTGGACCATCCAGACCTTAGAGGATATATTGAGAGCTTGTGCATTTGACTTTAAGGGAAGTTGGGATGATCACTTACCGTTGATAGAGTTTGCTTACAATAACAGTTTCCACTCTAGTATTGGCATGGCTCCGTTTGAAGCCTTATATGGGAGGAAGTGTAGATCACCTATAGGTTGGTTCGAGGTGGGTGAAGTGGCTGTGAGTGGTCCTGATTCGGCATTTGAGGCTATGGAAAAAGTTAAGTTGATTAGGGAAAGGTTGAAAATTGCGCAGAGTCGTCAGAAGTCATATACGGATGATAGAAGGAGAGACCTTGAGTTTGAAGTTGGTGACCTAGTGTATCTGAAAATTTCACCCATGAGGGGGGTGAAGAGATTCGAAAAGAAGGGGAAGCTTAGTCCCTGTTATGTTGGTCCTTACAAAATTCTTAGCCATGTTGGTAAGGTAGCTTATGAGGTTGAGTTGCCTTCCGAGTTGTCCTCTGTTCATCCAATATTCCATGTCTTCATGCTTAGAAAGCATATTAGCGATGCTGTGGTAGTGGATTCCTCTGTGAGTGTTAACATTCAAGAAAATCTTTCTTTTGAAGAGATTCCTGTTGAGATTCTTGATTTCAGTGTCCGAAGACTAAGGAACAAAGAAGTTCCCTTGGTCAAGGTATTGTGGTGAAACCAATCTGTTGAGGGTGCAACTTGGGAAGCTGAGGCAGATATGCGATCCAAGTACCCACACCTATTTTTCATAAACACCGATCAAGACGAAGGTACCGTTCTTTCCTAAATCATGCACTTTTGATAAAAGTTGCAGCAGTTCAGCTGTCATTTATTATGTGTTCAGCTGTAGTTTCTTGAATTTATGCATTCTATGTTGCATTCGGAGTGAGAAACGATGTGGTGATGAGTCTAACGAATGGTTTCAGCTGTATACTCTATTCCCCATCTAATCTTGGCATGTCTAGCATCATTCGACGATGAATGTTTCCAAGGGGGGATAATGTAATACCCCGGGAAATTTTTCATTGAAATTTTGTGCGTAAACGTGTTGGGTTCTATCTTCTAGAATGAATTATAAATTTTCCATGTGGAATATCTTAGATTATGACCCACCATTGCGTAGAGTATCGAATAATCTTTCCAACGATATATGGATCATCCAAAACGGACACCCGACCGACAATTTATGAACATTCCAATCGAACCGTGAATAGTAGTGAATAGTAAAACGTGCATGAAAAAGTACTGAGGCCTGGCGTATTTTTGCTCCAACTTTAAATGATCATAACTCCTTGTACATAATGATCTGGGTGATCTACTATATATCAACAGAAAGCTCTGCGAGTCCTCTTTCCAATGAAATTAGTTTCATCCAATTTTTCTATCGGAGCAAAAAGATATGGTCGATCTACTTCAGCCTATCAAAAGTGAATTTTGGGGTCAACTTCAAATGATCATAACTCCTCGTACACAATGATCTGGGTGAGATACTATATATAAACGGAAAGATATGAGAGTCCTCTTTCTAATGAAATTGGTTTCATCCAATTTGAATATCATAGTAAAACGTTATGATTGATCTACTTCAGACTATCAAAACAGTCCACCAAAGGACAGATTCGAGAATTATTTGATTTTTAGGGGCGTTTTGGTCATTCCCCCTTATCCAAAATCCGTCCAAACCCTATATTAAAGCCTATTAGAAGCATTATATATTATATTTCATCAAATTTCCTCAAAAAAAAAAAACCCTAAGCTCCTACATCCAACTTCAAGAACCTCCAAAGTTCACCATTAATTCTGCAAATTTATTCAAGATTCCAAGTTCCTAGTTCAAGAACTCCAAGAACCATCATTCAAAGGCATGATTAACATCTCAAAAATGAGTATCGATCTAAAGTTCATCATTCAAGGTATGTGGGGTTTTTCAACAAGAACTCTCTTTCGTTCTTGTGCCCAAAAGTAATTTTCTTTACAAAGGCATGATTTTTATTTGATTTTTACAAATTTGAAGCATGAACCCATATCTTATGATGATTATTATGAAATCTTGATGTTTATAATTTTAAAAGATAAATTTACATATGTGGAGATATAAAGCATGAATCTTGAACGATATTTATCATGATTTTGATATTTGGGTTGTGAATCCCCATTGGAAATTGTGTATTTTTGAGAAAGTGTGTTTTATAAGCACGTTGATGTTGAATATTTGAGATATTTTGAATGATTTGACCTTTTGATCTTAATGGGGTTGTTTTGAACTCGAGTGTGAAAGAAATCCACAAGGTGGTTGATTTTGATAGATGGGAAGCATGATGACTCCCGATGTATATTTATATATAACTGAAATTGTTTTGTTGTGGATTGTCTTTGAAATGATCTGATCTAAGTCTGAGATAAATCTTTAGCACTGAGTGGAAGGTATAAAGCGACCTTACTTTCCTAGAACTACGTGCCTCCGTAGGAGTGAGCCTGAGGCTGATTTATATAGTGATCACTAGTTTGTGTGGATTTGATATCGATAGTCCTACTCCGAGGGCAAAGATAGGATGGCTCTTCCTAACGTGGGTTGTATGTTGGACTCCATGTAGCTTATATGATTTATGTCGGTTATAGGATCTCCTAGTGTGTGTGTGTTTCCTCGTGTCTATGGTGAATGATGAAGTGATTTGAAAGTGGAATTGTGAAAGTTATTCTTTCGAAATATTTAAATGATATTTACATTATGAGAATTGATATTCTTGATGAGCTGAAAGTGATTGACAAATTATATGATGACTCACATGTGTTATTGTACTTATTTCATCCTCTCATGATTATGATGATTTTCTTCGGGCTATGTGAGTCTTTCATACATCCTGCATATTTCTTATAAATATTTATGATGATGATGTTTATACAACTGTATACCCCCCATATACTCGTTTTCTTTCCATGGTACTGACCCACATCTTTGGATGTGGGCTGCATTTTCTCAAAATGTTGGTTCAGGTGCTCAGTTCTAGGTTCGACAGTGATTCTTCGGGCACGCTGTTCTACATCCTTTGTTGTGGTGAGTCCTCATGTTTCGAGGGCGTGATGTCTGATGTTGGTTTTACGAAATCGTTTACATTTGATAACTGAGTATGAGTCAGTTGGGGCATGTCTTAATGGCTCCCTGGTTTTATTGATTTTCTTAGAGGCTTGTCAGACTAGTATAGATGTTGGGAGTTGACTAATAAGTCGTATTTTGTTATCTTTCTGAAATTCTTTTATTCTTGGATGATGATTACTTGTTGATATTTGAGGGTTATTTATGAAAACCCCGTTGATTTGTGTTGAACTGAATGAAAATGACTCAAAGGGTTAGCTTGGGGTTACTCGTAGCCTCAAGCACCGTGTGACGCTCCGGGACCCGTTTTCCAGGGCGTTACAAACTGTTAGAAAAGGATATGGTCGATAGAACCTGGTTCACTGCATAGGGAATGAGGCATGGAATCCACTGAAAAATAGGCAGTAAAGACATAAAAAAACAATGAAAAGTTAGATATGTGTATTTGTTTGTTTTCAAACTTAAAAGACATAACTACAGACATGTGAGAACAAAATCCACCATGAAACTGTTAAAAAGGTAGAAAAACTAACAAGTATTCAACGAATTCACATTACCAAGAAACAATGACATAGATTAAGAGAAATAGAAGAAACCTTATAAAACTCATAAATACAACACCATATAGCAATTGAAATAAAATTGATAACATAGTGAGAGAATGGGATTGGTAACTTTCTATATTGGAAAAACATGCAAAAGGAAGTAGAGTAAAGTTACAGTAACAATAATTTTTTAATAATCTTGTGGTGAATAACCTAAATTTTGTAATAAATTCGCAGCATTCATGCTCCGGAATATGTGGTATTAATAGGACAAAAAACGCTTGTAAGGAAAGATATCATTTAGTAATTTCTCAATTAAGGTATAGAAAAAGGTACACCTTTTCAGCCTCTTTGTGAACCTCATATGCTTTGGAGTGGTTTCCATAATTAAAAGCACGTAGATAAAAAGCTTTTGCAGCTAGCTTTGTTGATTACAGTCAAAGGTTGATCATTGTTTTTATTTTATATCCTGGTATTGGGACATCATAGGCAACAACAGTTATATCTTCTCGCCAACCCATTCCTTCCTCCCGTCAGCTCCTTCAATGATCTTCCCATAGAATTTTATATGATATGAAATATAATTTCAGATAATTTCCCTCGGATTTTCCATCTGAGAAACAATAGTGTTATCACTTTGGAGCATAGCAAAGAATGTATAAAAAGATATTGAAATATAAGAAAACCTGCAGTTAGTAGTATCAAGATCCCAAAAAATTTTACTAAGTGTTTGAAATTTTCAAAAGCACGAAAGATCAACATTTCATACCTCAAGATAATTTTCAGCAACTTCCTCTTGTCCATCTTTTTTAATAATCTATTTGAAAAGCCCATAGCGGTATCTAAGTCTGTAACCCCATATAGGGCAGTTTAATGTCACCATTGAGTCTAGAAAGCAAGAAGCAAGTATTCTTAAACCTCCATTCCCTAAAGCTGCATCTGGTTCCTATCAGTCATTACACTAACCAGCTTAAGCTAATTACAATAGACTACTATACCGAGTATGTCACACATTAATGGTGATTTTTATATCGAACATCAAATGACATAATTACCATGAGCTAGACGTAAGTGGAAGGCATACATCGTCTATATGACTAATATGACAATGTCAATAAGCTTCTCTTAAAATGCAAGCATATGTCCCGAAAAGCTTCTGCTCTATACTTCTAACTGTTCCATATGTATTACTTATGGGTTACTAATTGAACATTCTCTTGGCCAGAACCAAAAGTCATAGCTTAATTATTACCTCCATTTATCAACTTAGCTTCAGTTATTTCACACCTGCTAATAATCCTGGCCATGATTTAGCATGTAGTCAACCTAAAAAAGAAGCTCTATAGCTTCTCTAACTGCTCAGGATGTAGTAAACTCAAGATCACCACTTCAGTGTAAAATATATCTGTCAAATGTCAATATCTCATTAAAAAGTGTTCATAACCTTTAGAAGCTTTCTATAGCCACTTATAATACATAACAGGAAACCTCTAGTTGTACTTTCCTATTGATACAAAAAAGTTCATTAGAAATTTTTCACAAGATAAGATCAAGTTAAAATCATCAATATGTAAGCTATCAAAAACCCAAAAGGAGAAACTCTTTGACCAAAAAGATAGGTATATACAATATTCTGTAATGACCTAGTATTGGGTGCTCCAGAAGCAAGTGCTAGCAGCTGATTTAGCTCTTTCCTTAATATGGACATATATACCTTCTTTTACAGGCCACCAATGGTGCCATCCTAGAACAAAAGTTACTAATATATTAGGAGGACTTCACAAAATCAACTACAAGAAAACCACATGATATACCGTTGACAACCATCTAAAGCTATCATATACTCTGCCAGCTAGTGAAATTTCTGCAATCATATGTCATTTTCCAAATGAATGAACGATGAACCTACACAATAATCTTATACGAGGTGGCAACAAAATAGTCCCCGACTCGATAAGTTGAGATTTAGTTCGTTGGAGCATAAACACCCCTATCACATATTTTAGAATTTTGAATTGTTCGTTAGCTTTATCTGTACCAGGGACTGCTCAGCGAAGCCATATTAGAGAAAACATAGGATTGAGTCCATTGCTGTTGTGATATCATAAAAACAAGTAACATATGGCCATAACATTCGGGAGGTAAAGATATACTCCTACATAATTCAATGCAGACTTGCGAAGTGGATTCAATCTTGTAAAGTGAATTCTGAAGTCACACTTAAGATCTAAGGCAATATTCAGTAGAATTTTCATGTTTGAAGAATTACTCTAAATTTTCACAATAGCCTTGTTAGCCTCTAGACTTGATTCACAGTTAAAAGCCTCCCATTTATAAAAATTAAAGGGACCAATGTCTGTCTCAATAACCTAACTTACAGTATGTTCCAAAAGAGTTACAGGAGAAGTGTCCTTTTAACTGGACAAACAAATTCCAGAAAATCCATGGGTTTTTTCCGTGGGGTGTGGAGAAAGAAGAGGAACAATAAAGAATTTTTTTTCTCAGAAATATAAAAATGTACATTGCTTGTCACTAACACTTTTCTTTTCTTCCCAACCACTGCCACCAAATTCATAGGCTCCTTTTTTCTACTAAGCACAATATATTGTTAGAGATGTAGAGAGAAAGAGAGAAGAGACATTGGCATGATGTAAGGGTCTGTGTATTTTTTAATCAGATGATTCCACAATGCACCATGTTTAATCAATAGTTTAAACAACATTTATTTTGAGCCGAAAAATGGTTTATATCCTTTACACATCTATTTAGCGAAGTGTTAAGATATGGAAACTTGGCTTAATTCAAGCCCAAAAGTTATCTCATGAGGGAAGTATTGTCCAAATCTCAGTAAGCAAACCACCAATCCATTCCCCAACCAAAGTAGAATTCTAACCCACTCTAAATAGTAATACAGGCAGGCTGCTAAAGTCGTGGTCACTATCAAAAGGTAAAATCAGTCCATAGAGCAGAACATATCAGAACAAAGATCAATGGTTATTGAAAGACCAAAGTAAATTGGTTGTAGATTGTTCTCCAAATTCTATAAAATATCATAAACAAAACTACGAAAACCACACATGATTCTCAAAATATATATATGAAAAGAAGATAAACCATAGCAAAGTTGTCCAAATTAGGCCAGAAAATCATTAAGTTGCCTAAGAACTTCACCAATTAAATAAACACAGTCCAACATCTCTAATATAACAACAATAACAGAAAACGCAGTATAGTTGGCAGGAATTGAAGGTCATTTCATTTATTATACATCCATCGAGTGAAAGAAACATACGGATAGAATAAGCAAACAAAAACTTCTCATCTTCATCTTGAATGTTGCTAATGGGACAAACACGAAAAGAAGTGTGAACCTGACATAATTTAACTATCATTCTAGTCTACAAAATGGAATTAAAATAAAAAACAACTAACAAGAGCAATATCTATTTTATTTGATCTATGGAGTCGAAACAATTATCTTTAAAACATTTAGAGCAGCAAGAGAACAAATTGGAGGCTCTTCTAGAAAAAAAACTAATACTTTTTACTTTTCCTTCTTTACGGACTTTGATCATGCCATGTTGCAATCGATGGACTTGGTCCTATGGCCACAATATGTCACGATCCAAACTAGGGCCTGGCCGTGACGGACATCCCAAACCATGAAGGCTCGAGTGTCCTACTCTATCTGGTAATCATGCACAACATTCACATAATAAAAGGAGATGCGGAAATATAATCTGATACAAAAACATGGTCATACTCTGGATTTAGTTTAACAATAAGAAATGAAATCCAAACTCTACTAAACAACATCCAGAATAGTCTGCAAAATCTCTACTACATAAAAATCTGACAGCTATCTGAAAGCTGGGACAAGGCCCCCAGTAGACCAAAATAACGGAATAACATAATCTGAAATAACAGGCCTTCTAGAACAAAGAAGGTTCACCACTGTACAGATCACTTCTCTCTGGGATACTCTACTGATTAGCCGGACCCTCAGACTAAGCCTCCGAACCTGGGAGGTAAGGGGTCAATATAGATGTACTGGTACGCAGAGCAAATCCAAAATAATAATTTATATTCAACATATATGAGAGCAATTTAAAAACAGTTCATAAACATATCATATAGTAAGAAATTTCATGGGCATTTCTGAAAGACTCTGAAAGAAAATCATCTGAACTCTGAGACATTCTTTGTTTTACTTCTGCGCTAGGTGGTATACCCTACAACTCTGAAATTCCACAGGTCATATGGAATCCACCATTGACTCGGAGGGGAAGCCTCCAACCCAAGTGTGCCGCAAGGGTTGGAGTCTCTGACTCTGCTATGCCACACGACCGTCGCCAGCGTAAAAAAATAATATACTTGGATCGACAAATCACGATTTTAGGCTAAGAGTTACTTGAACTCTAGCCCTCTTCAGGCAATCACCTAACTCTCTTTATTCCCATTTTTAACTCTTTAAGACATGCATTCTCCGAAAACATACTCTGAAAACTCTAACTCTGTTATGGCGTACATTTATATGGAATCGCCATACCATTGACGTGCAAGTTACATCTCTGAACCACTATTAGCATATAATAATCTCTGTTTCAAAATGTAAATCTGGGACCACCATATCAATAAATTATTTCAAGAAACTCTTTCTTAAAGTTCATGAAAACATATGCAAGAAACTCTTTTTTTTACCATTTCAAATACACAAGGTAGTCATGTCAAAGATATCAATCATATGCAATTCTTTTTTTAAGACAAGGACAAAATTATAATAAGAAACTCCCTCTCATCATCATAAAAATCATGTTAAATACTTAAATATTGAAAAGATCCCCTTTAAAACATTAAACAAGCATCTCAAATCATTCCCAACAAGTTCATCAACTCTAAATCATCAAAGAGAGGGGTTTCAATAATAATGCTCTCCATCAAATCTTCAACATTATACATATTCATATAAGTTTAAATCAATTTAAGGGGGAAAGGCCTAAATATCAAAACAATAATATCATCAACACACCCAAGATGCAAAATTTAAATCATAAGTTTCAAAACCCCTTTAAAATTTATGCTTGATAATTTTTAAATCATGTTCTAGTGTTGATAAGCCCATGTAGTTTTTAGGATAAACCTGATGATAGGAGAATTTACGCGCCTATATCAATATATTTTGCCCATATTTTAGCCTAGTTTTGAGAACTAATTATCTATTTCATGCACTTTTAGTCCTTTTTCCTATAAATGAGCTAACAAACATGATTAGTAAAGTTTCAGGTATAAATGATGCAAAATACAGCATTTTATGGCTTACTTGACGCAAAAGAAAGCTCACGAACGAGATGGAAAGGAGCTGGACGCCTAAAGGACCAAATCTGCTGCATGGAAAATCTGTCCCGGGCTAAAACAGCAATTCTGAAGACTTTGGGGACTTACAGACACAAAGCTGGATTTTTACAAAGATACATTAACCTAGTATAATTAGGTTATGTGTTTCACTAATCTATTTGGATTATGATATTGTAACCTTACCCTAATACATTTGGGTCAAGGATTTCATTAGTATATTAGGATTTGGTTATTTATTTCATTAGCTTAGTAGGAGTAGGATAGGAGTATTATAAATACCCTATCATGCTAGAGATTTTAAAGGAATTCCTCCCTTAGTGGAGAGAACAATTCATCTTCTAACATTCTTAATTCTTCAATTCTTAAACTATTAATTTTCTTCCATCCCTCTCATCTTCCACTACAAACACTTCTAATCTACTCTTCTATTCTTAAATTCCACAACAAGAGAATCGTTACTTGCTACGGAATCACAAAACCACACGCCTAAACACCTACTTTTCACGCCATCCACCATGCAAAACGTGATATCCTTCGCATTCATGGGTAACTAAACCCCTTAGTTGGGGTTATGGAAGCCGAATGAGTTACTATCTATAGCTGTGAGTTTGTGAGTTCAAGACACGTATATTGCTTATATCATTACGCTCTTCATCTTAATCTACATTCTTTGCGGTTGCAAACGCAAGAATATGCCAGTCTAACATTTAACTTGTTCGAGAGAAAGGTTATTTGTCTGGAAAAGAGATAATGTCAAGGTAGTAGGACACCCTTTCCTATTAAAAAGCTAGTACCGTAACTGGACTAACCTCTTGGAGAATTCGTACCGCTAGACACGCTTTAAGCTCGAGAGAGTTAAAGTGAAATAGTCCTTGTTTAGGTCGAGAGACGCTTGGATTTACCATCGACTACAATTCTCTATAAGCAATTGCATGTCAAGACTCTACACACTCATAGCCAATAGAGACGTATACCTCTGAAGGTGGACATAACCCCAACGCTTCAATTCTCATTGTTTACAACCAACGTAACAATCTCTTTCTCTTTTTACTTTGCTATTTTCAGCTTTTATTTCATTACTTTGGTTACTTATTACAATCCCCCTTTCTTACGAGACTTGCACCAAAAGTCTATTAATTTTACTTACTTGTTGGCCAAGCTATTCCCTGTGGGATCGACACCCAACCCAGGTTGGGTTCTATATTTGCTAACGACCGCTTTACACTCAAACGAGAGCTGTAGATTGAGCGTTATCAAAACCCCACGTACCTCTATTTAGAAAATTAAATGAAGATTCTTGATGCCCACGTCTTGGGGATTTCAAATCTTCAATCAATTTCTAAAACCCACGGTTGAATCTTGAGTTGTTTGGGTTTTCTTATTTGAAACCCTAAGGAGTGTTCTTGATGGTTTCGGATGAAAATATTAATAATGAGGTTATTTGGGATTAAAATCTCGTGTTTATGCTGATAAGGGGGGGTTAAAAATACCTAATATATCCTTAATGAGACATAATAAAAATATAAATGGGAGCCCGATTTTATAGACCACCGCAACGCGCCACGATCGCGGTGGCTCACTGAAAATTAACGAATGGGATTTTTAAGGTCACCGCAATGCAGAGCCATCGCGTTGTACCACTGATTGGGACCCGAAACTTCAGTACGATGCGCCACAATTGCGCTATGCTACTGGAATTTGAAAATTGCTAAATAGGCCCATTCCGTGATGCGCCAAGCACCAAAATGATGGTGTTTTATGATTAGGACTTAAATTAGCCATAACTTATTGCCCGGGTATCGAATTTGGGTGAATCTTATATCAACAGAAAGCTCATTCAATTTCCCACATGATAAAAAGTCAAAATTAGGGAAATTATATATGATTTAAACTTTACTCATTTTGGAAGCCAAAAATGAGACTAAGTCTTTTTGACACTATTCTAGTCATTTAACTCTAAGAGTGTATTACCACGATTTAACGCATGGGCTATTTTACGGGGTGTTACACAATAGCACGACAACTTGTTGTTGAGTTCTGTTTACATCATATACCAAATTTATCAAGGCATTCGATACAGGAATTATTTCTCCGTCAATTGTGAGATTCTCCATACCAACATAAAGTTGACCATTAGAACATTTCAGAAAGAAAATCTTTCATTACAGCTTCAAGAGACTGCTACAACAACGTACTTGAATTAATTGAAGAATTCAGGAAGTCAGATAAATTATTTAGTTTGTATAATCATTTGATGTAAAGGCAACAAAGATACATTAATCAGTCAGGATTTAACCATCAGTCTAGTCTACAAAATGGAATTAAAAGAAAAAAAAACTAACAAAGGCAATATCTATTTTATTTGCTCTATGGAATCGAAACAATTACCTTTACACCATTTGTAATAGCAAGAGAACAAATTGGAGTCTCTCTTCTGGAAAAAGACTGATACTTTTTTACTTTTCCTTCTTTATGGACTTTGATCATGCCATGTTGCAAGTGATGGACTTGCTCATCTGGCCACAATAGCACGATATCTTGTTGTTGAGTTCCGTTTACATCATATACCAAATTTATCAAGGCATTTGGTATAGGAATTATTTCTCCATCAGTTGTGAGATTCCCCATACCAACATTAAGTTGACCTTTGGAACATTTCAGAAAGAAAATCTTTCATTGCAGCTGTAAGTGACTGCTACAACAACGTAATTGAATCAATTGCCAAATTCTAGAAGTCTGATAACTTATTTAATTTATATAATTATTTGATGTAAAGGCAACAAAGATACAATAACCAGATGGTCATAAAAGGAGTAGCCTCCTACGAGGCCTAATAAATTTGTAGGCATACTTCCAGTGGACTCCTCAATTGTTAGTTCTTGACCATCATAAAACCAAAAAAGGTCCCTAGTAGGTAGAGTAGCTTTACTTTCATACTCTTCTCCAACTCCAACATTTTGTCCTCAGATGCACCTTTACACAATGTAGACAAAACTTAAGGGAAATTTATGCCTAGCCATTCAAAGCGTCAAACAGTTTGCTTCCTCTATTTCAATTTATTTTGTCTTACTGTTTTTTTTACTCATTTCAAAACGAATGTCTCTTTTCTTTTTCGGCAGCTCTTTAATTTATTTTCTTACATAGCATGTCTAAGACCACAAGATTAAACGATATTTTGATGCCTCCTACATATTTTTAATTTAAGCCATTGAAAAGTCTGATCTGATTTCTTAAACTCATGCTGCACCAATTCTAGTTAGTTTTACATTGGGCATGCAACAGAAAACTAGCAGACAAATCCAACATAACAGTAAGGATATGAGGCAAGTAGAGGAGAGAATAAAAAAAGAGAGCAGAATTTGCACAAGCTTCTTTCATTGATATGCAAAATAAAGGATTTCCAAACTCTTGCCTATATAGTAATAATAAATCTTTTCAAGCACATGCCTAGGACTAAATAATATGGATGAAATATCAGTTGACAGACATGCTAAATGTCAGCAATAGGAGGACGGACACCTAAATCACGTAGCAGGTTTCCATAGTGTCTCTCTTGATAAGATGAGAACATTGTTTTAAACCAAAAACTTGTCTACCAATATATCATTAGGAAAAATCTTACTCTAGACTCAAATAAAACAAAAAAAATTCCTAGATTCATTAATAAGATACACTCCTGAGAAAGGATGATGGATAAGAAAAATTATGAGGGCCTCTATTATGACTGGCACCTAGTTGTTGATATAGATAATACGATACACTTTATATTTGACCAAAAGGCTTGTCATGGCAAAAGAATTCGATCCATTTGATTCAGTTCCTGATTCGTCCCGTTGGACCGACAAAACTCATTTTTCACAGAAAAGGACTCTATCTTAAGTAGAATAATAGTAAATTATCTGATGAAAAATTAGGCAGATTGAAAAGATCATCAATGACTTCTTATTAACCATATTCAGTTCTTCACTCTAATACCATAACCATTTTACCTTACCAATAACAACACATCCAGTTAAATACAAAATTCTGGTATTACGTCATTTTAACATGTAAAATATAGTTCTAATATTGCTCTATGTCATCAAATAAGTACTTTTGTGTTTGAATAAAATTTTATGAAAATTCTCTAATTCAAATACTGAAGAGAAGGTGCAAAGTTACCTTGATTGCTTATAATCTTTTCACATGCGGTGGAGTTCTTCATAACAATTGATTAGAAGCAAGATAAAGATTGAAGAATTAATGCAACTGAAATATTCGCCAGGCAGTTTCTGAAACCAACGAAGTTCATAAAAATAGAATCTTGGAAACTAAAATTGAAGCAAAAATGCACAAACATTTGAAGGAATCTAGAAGTAATGGGTATAAAATCAATGAAAGAAAGAAACGAAAAGGAAAATTTACCAAAAATAACAATAGAATACTGAATCTGCTAATTTTGTTAGCGTCAACCCCTATAAATTAACTCAGAAAATAAGTTAGCAAGTACCAAAAATCACAAATTAATATCCAAGAAAAGAGAGAAAGAAATGAAGACGATAAACTTAGAGCGAGATAAAAATAGAAAAATAATTGAGAGGAGATGGGCTTATGGAGCTTTACTCAATGAGAATTCCCCATTATTGTTTGACAGAGAGAGTTATGCTTTCAATGTATGAATTGGAAGATGTTTGTTGCAACTCCCAAGCCCCAACTCCACCCGAATACACACATAAAAAGGGGAGAAAGAAATTTGAAACAATAGAAAGTGTGTAGGACCAAAAATTGGGTTTGGAATTGAATTCCTCATTTCCACCTCCGGGTAAACCTTGAACCTACATAAATTTTCTTTTTAGCCAATAATCTATTAGGGTAGATAGGTAACAACTTGATCATGTAATCATGACATAAGACTACATAGAATTTTTTTTATATGGCCAGTTCAAAGAAAAGAAGAAAATATGTGTGGACATGTTGACCACAGAACCATAAGAGTTGTCTAAGAACATTATCTTATAAGCAAGTGTAATCACCTTTCTAGCAATTGTTTCAGGCATAAAAAATTCAGATGTAAGCCCCAATTTCTAATGTAGAAGTTTGTTTTTAACATATAAGAAGACAAAATATGGGCAAACTGATGTGCTTGAACCTACTCTTTAACAACATATACAAAAGATTACTGAAATTTCCATGTCAACTCGAGGTATCATTATTCCTTAGAATTATAACTTATCAGGCTGACAATATAACAACAGTAAAGAAGCTTGATTAAGAAACATATTTTATGCGTGTATCTTGCAGTTTTATGATACTTCACTTGAGGTAGTGGTATGGTCTACGTACACTCTACCCTCCCCAGACCCCACTATATGAGAATACACTGGGTATATTATTGTGATCTTACAGATTTATGATCAAGAAACAACTATATTTATGTGTGAATCTCACTTGAAATTGCACCATAAAGAATGTAGAAGTGGATGAAAAGTTGAAAGAACTCATCCAAAAAGATAGATGAAATTTCAAAATAGGAGGTTAGTCAGCTCATTCATAGTAAATTGGACAATGCTCAAAAGGAGGTTAAAACACATGGATGGCTCCGATTAAAGAGAATGAAGGTTTAGGATCCCATAAGGAAACAACTATGAATACAATCATACATCAAAATTTTGCTATGAGAGCATGTGAAAAATTGGTATTTCCTTAACCCTCTCTTGTGATCTTCTTGCTCTGACTTCTCTTCTCTCTCACACAAACTATCAAATTCTTTACTAATTACCAATTTATCAAATTTCTATTTCCCTAAATAAATGAGATAATCAGTTCGAGCTATAGATCATATTAAAAGCTGCTTTCTTATTCCCATTTCAAGTATCTTAGTGATGACCTAATTACTGGGAGTTGGCGCTGAACTATTTTGATTTCAATCAGCATTCCTGGTTGTTGTTGGCTGTTATATTCTATTCTATTATTGACTTGAGCTTTTTGGTTTCTACGAAATTGAATCAAATTATTGTTGGATTGGGAGTAAATTATTATCAAATTGAGTGGTCGACTTGTTAATTACATAGCGAGTTCACTATACTTGATTTGAGATTGAAAGACTAAAACTGTTTGAAGCATATCGAAGATCAAAATTCATAACACATACTATATAAAAGTCTTTGTATTATGCAATAACATAATAAACTTCAAATAAAGAATCCATTCTTATACCTGGATAATCAGGAACTGCAAAACCTCCCGCATTGTATACACATAATGCACTCCATAGAACAAGCTAATCTGCAAACCCCAAAACCCTAACTTCCCTATCACCAACCTCCACCGCTTCAATTGATCAAAAGCATTTACAGTTCCAACACAGACTAATCACAGACAATGACCAGACACCGCAGACACCGCCACAAACAACACGAAACTGAACGACGCCCTTGAACCAATAATTGGAAAGTTTTTATTGTTTAATTAGGGAAAAAAATCTTACATCACAGCCATAACAAGGAAAACACCAACATAAGGAAGAATGATAGCAAGGATGACTTCAAGAAATGTTGATTCTTCTAGATATATGGAGAAAAGTGAAATAGTATACCGATTGTTTGTGTGGACTACGAGAAATATGAATTGTTCTAGAGCTAGAGAGGTAGAATTTTTGCTAGTGTGAAATTACGTTACTGCCCTTGGTCGTTCCTTACTCCCATTTCTATGTAGTAGAAAAATAGATAGATATAGATATTAAATTTTCTCAACCACATCATATATTTACTTTTTAAAATTTTAAATCCGTTTAATAAAAAATAAAATTCAATAATTACATAAAATGAAAGTTAGACAATCATTAAAAAAATTGTATTTGTATATTTCTTGTCATAACAAGTTTTATTTTCATCTCCTTTTGTCTGATTAATTAAAGTAAGGGTGCATTTTTTTTTTTTAAGATTAAGACGTCTGAATCTGAATGATTAAGACGTCTGAATCTGAATGATTAAGACTGTTTATTTTTTTAACACCTGAATATACTCAATTTATTTATTTGTAACAAATATGCAATTTAAAATTAAAAAAATAATAAAATATTATATTATCTGAAAAATATTATATCATACAAGCACTTCCAGTTTCAGCTCAAAATTATCAATTCAATCAATGTCTCTTAACGGAGTAGTATGAAACTCTACAAGTAAGATATTTTCGATAGACCCCCGGTTATTGAGAAGCTAAAATAATAATACATATTATAATGACACCAAAGGATGTGCTAAGAGGATTGTACAAAGTAGCAAAAGAACAAATTAAAGTGTTCCACTTCTAATCTTAACGAATTCTAATGTTTGTTATTTCATTCATTTACATGTTCTATCCTACACGATGAGCAAAACAACAATATACATCTATGTGTATTCTTGCAAAAACTAAAGTGAACCAAAACAAACTACATGCCGATCTTTTCCACCTTTATTTTATACGTGATGAATTAAGAAGATTAAACATGATTTCAATTGAAGATCCAATTATATCTTCTGGAGTAGAGCATGGATATTGAGCAGCAAATAGTGCATGCTTAAATTGATAATAAAAATATTTATAAATAGTTTTGGTGAATCATACCTGAAAGAGAAGGAAAATAATGTGAAGAGGAAGAGGACGAGAGAGAGAGAAACGTGAAAAGAGAGAGAGAGAGCAATGTGAAGAGAGGGTGGGAGAACAACATATTTAGAAAAAATAATAAAGTTTGAGATTTGTGAGGAAATAAATTGCTTTTAAAAAGAGTATGAATGTCATTCAGACTCTTTTCCATGTCTGACTGATTCAGAGGTTTTAAGATGTTTTAAGATGCTTTAAAAATAAAAAAACAAATGCACTTAATGGGCTGAAGTCTGAACTATTCAGATTCAGACCTTCATTAAGTGCAAACAAATAGGGCCTAATCAGCAAAGAAGAAGACAAAAGTTGAGATGAAAATGATTAAAACTACGCCTGTGCAAAATAAAAAAAAGATTGCGGTGAATATGGATTGAACACGTGACCTTCAGATCTTTAGTCCGACGCTCTCTCAACTGAGCTATCCCCACAGATGTAAGATGCTCGATACAACGTTATCAAATAACTACTACTTCCATTTCCTTTTACTTTCACCCTCCTTTTTCTTTTAGGTAACTTATGTTTTGTGAGAGTCAAACTACATGAAATTTGATCAATATTTTAAGATGTATTTTTTAATCATATTAATATAGAGTAATTGAAACTTATATTATTTTCGAACGTCTAAATTTATAATTTAAAATCTTGAATCATTCTAATTCTATTTAGCTCTGAAAATTAATCAAATTGACTTTCGTAAAGCAAAATGTGACAAGTGAAATGAAACGGAGGAAGTATTACTTTAAGTTTTAGTTAACATATCTAAATCTCAATACTAATTGTTAAGATATCGTCACCAAAAATGAAAATTAAATAATTGTTGTTGTAATTTTTTTTTTTTTTGCTTTATAAGAACTCAAAAAATAGAAAATATGAAATAAATTATTGGAGCACCATTTTTATTTTATTTTAAAGAAAATCTAAAATAAACTAGTATACCTCAATTCTAAACACGTTGAGTTTGATTATATGAATCCTTACTGATCCTACATGTTTTTTTCTATTTAGTACATTTCATTTCAATGTAATACAAAACAAAATGAAAATAAAGTATTTGAAATTATTTATATTTTTACTTTCAGAAAAGTTTCTAATAGGATTAAAAGACTCCTAAAAATCCTAGAACCTAAAGTAAATATTATTAATATGGCATGACAAAAACATATTTCCTACTACTAATTGGTATCACTCGTCTAGATCATGTTTTCCTTCCATTTATCCTATCTTTTGCTAAGTTTGTTAAGGATTAGGGGGTTAATTTTCTTATTTTAGTTTTCTTTCTTAAAGTTATTCATTCAATAAAAGAAAAATCTCATCAAAAAACACTATGTAAGGGATTATCATTTCCTTTCAATGTGTGGAAGAGATATCATTTTCTCTATCTTATTAATTGCTAATGGGGAGGGTAGGTAAAGTGGGATACTCTCTTTTTTAATACTCACTAATCAATGTTTAACACCTATAACCTATGAAACAGTGCATCTGCAGATCGATGCAAGAACATGACAATATCACTTAACGACTCTCATTTTTGCCCAATATGTGCTATTTATACCTTCTCACGAATGTGATCATTTCAAAATGTGTTCTCTCATTTGTAATTTTTTAAAAATATACGATGCACAAATTTTCAATGCCAATGCAATACACTAATGATTTGTTGATGGAGCAATACAACTGAATTTGTCCAAGTCCACAAGCTGCCTGCTTCCAATTTTCCTGAGGTCATGAATGACTTGGGTATATATCTAATTCCCATTACCAAACTTCAGAAAAGTTGAATACTAGTAGATTGCAATCCTAATCTAAACTAATTTGGTTGACTTGCACCATATGTTCGAAACCCATTTTGTTAGAGCAATATAAAGGTACCAAATTATTATAAGGCAAAATTATGAATACCATACATACCTTTT
This sequence comes from Capsicum baccatum var. pendulum, assembly GCA_030864225.1. NCBI lineage: Eukaryota > Viridiplantae > Streptophyta > Magnoliopsida > Solanales > Solanaceae > Capsicum > Capsicum baccatum. The sequence continues at coordinate 167,568,182 of CM061554.1, read as the reverse complement.
AACGGACTAGTTTATCAATATGATCGAAGTATACATACAAATATACTATCAGGGTAATATTGTGTATATGTATATATATTATGTAGGGGTGGCTCTGCATAGTGAAAAAATAGGCAACCGCCTAAGGCTCCCAAATTTGAGAGTCAAATTTTCTCACAATAATAGATTATAGATTTTTTATAAAAGAAAATTACTAAGTACTATTCGTAAAAAGAATTAACTTCCTATATAAAAGTAAAGAATTATTAGAAGTTTTATACATTTAAACTTTAAAGTACTATGTATAAAGAAATATTAAATGCATTAGTTATATTAACGGAAAAAGATTATTAGAAGAAATCGACTATAAAAAAATATTAATAACTTTACATCTCAAAATATCTACAATATAGACTTTATAAGAAAATATATATATATTTTTTCTTAAAAATTTAAGGTCTCCATTTAATTTTCGTCTTAAGCCACCGAAGTGCTTAAGCCGCCCTTAATATTATGTGTATGGTATGAAAATATATAACCTATACAACACACACACACACATATATATATATATATATATATATATATATATATATATATATATATATATATATTTCATAAACTAGATGATTGAATGGTTCAGAGCCGTACTAATCCTATAAGAATGACTCAAATTTGATGGATTAAAAATTAAATCAATAAACGAATCACGATCAACAAAAATTACAGCAGTGACAAAAAGCAGTATTAGATCAAATTTTGACTGGTTAAACATGTCTTATTAATAAATAGATCATGGTTTAAATCTCTAAAATTTTCTTCAATTAAAAGAACGAAGTCAGAAGAATGAGTCCTAACCCAACTTCCCAATATAAACCAATTTCCATCCTTGTAACTTGTAAGTTTGAGATATATACACATTGGGCTCAGGCAGCCATAACAAATTATATCAAGCATCTGTTTCGAAAAATATTAAAATCCGAACTTATCTGGAGAAAAATATTTACAAACGAAAAAACTAATACAGTAGTAAATAAATTTTGTATACCTACATAATATACCATCAATGTTTTGTATAACTGGATGATACACAATACACAAACTATGTATATCTTGAAGGTTTAAGTTGCAAAATTTATAATCGGTAATAGGAATATTTTAGGTTGCCTGGCTTAATCTCTAATCTTTTCATATATGCGGAGGATCTATTGGAAATCTTCGGTCAGCCATACAAAAGCCATACAAAAGGTGGGTGTACATTCTACTCTATATAAATCCTAACAATACGCAATAATTTCTCTATTTTATTTTATTTGACCCTTATATTAAAAATACATATTTCAATTTACTTTTATTTGACCATTTTCTTAATCTAAGAGTGTTTTATTACTTCTTTCCCGTAACATCTTTAATTTCAAATAACTTTGTAAACTAGAAATTGTCAAATTTAGAGTTGCAATGAAATGGATGAGTATGTTGCAATCATTGATCTTTTAATTTTACTAGCATTAATGTAAATCAGAGACCCCACAAGGCCAGAATTCAAAGTTTCCCCCTCTTCCCAGCAAATTCCAACCATTTTCAGTCAACTATTTGACACTTAGCATAAAATAGCTAAAGCTGAAAGCGAAAAAGGATCAAACATGCAGACTCATCATGTCATGGATTTTATTAATATAGTGCATCCATCTTTTTCCATTACTAAAAGTTGTTGAGCAAATCAATCGTTGAACCACTCATATTCAGACACATTGTCTCTATTTTGTTATTATTATTAAATGTGAAATGTGTCCATTTGCATGGTTAATCAAAGATTATTAGTGTGTATTATGTATATCTTGAATTTCTAAAAAGATTCATACATTCTGCAAACTACTACATTGTTTTCAAGAAGAGAGAAAATGGGGTTATTGACAAACAGAGTGGGGAGAAGTGAGATTAAACCTGGAGACCATATTTACACTTACAGAGCTGTGTTTGCTTACTCCCACCATGGTAACTTTCACAAATAAGTAAAGAAAAATAGTTGATTTTTGCCTGTTGGCCTTTACGTATTTATACTTTGGTTTGTGTTTCGTTTAGCTCTTCTTTTAAAAAAAGGGACGACCCGATTCATACCTACTCCGTAGGTGTCGAGGAGGGGGGACCACATGGCCTTACCTACGCGGAGGTCACAGATTAGGGTAGAGGGCTAGTAGGTAGCTGTGTGTTGTCTTATTATCCCTCCATACTAGTAGGTGTACTATTGCTCGCCTAGTTTTTGGTCCTTTGATTTCTGTTATTATCTGTTGTCTTGTCCTTTGACTTCCATACTATGTTGTTATCGTTACTGTCGTGTTACTATCTGTTATTTCTTGTACTTTTGTTACTTGATTTTCTGGAGCATTTTGTATTTTTTTCTCTTTGTTACCTGATTTTCTGGAGCATTTTGTATTTTTTTCTCTTGAGCGAGTTTCTATCAGAAACCACCTCTCTTCTCTAGTACAGGTAGAGGTAAGGTTTGCATACACCTTACCCTCCCAGACCCCACGTTATGGGATTATATTGGGTATGTTATTATTGTTTGCTATCGATATTAGCATAGAATGGAAGTTTTTAGTTTACTCCTATTTAAGATATTGAAGAAGTGGTGATCTCAAATAGAAAAATAATGTAGACTTGTTTTCAGTTTTTAGTTATAACTGTCTTAGCAATTAGTTACAAAAGGCTATTAACGGTTAGTTGAGTTAGTTAGGCATCTCACAAGCTAGTATATATATAACAATGTACAGTGTGCTTAACTAATCAATACAAACAATTCTCTTCTCCCTCATCTTCTTCTTCTCTCAGTTCTCCTTCTTCCTCTCTTCTACTACAACTATCAAACTCTGTACTTACTCCATTGTTGAAGCAACAAGAAGCTTACTGCTATCTTGTATAATCACATAGTAGTAAAGACAGGTTACTTACTAGAAAACTAGTAGAGCAAGATCTATTTTGGTGTATCAAGATCAAGAAGTCTTGGATCAGGGATTACAAAGCTACTACAATGGTGAATCAAACTGCTGCTGCTGAAGCAAGCAGAGTTACTCCCAGTTCATTTGATTATAATCATCCTCTCTTTCTCAGCCCTTCTGCTATAAGTGGCATACAAATCATCTCTTTTCAATTGACAAGAGTTGAGAACTTCTCAATCTGGTTTAGATCCATGCGTATAGCTTTACTAGGGAGAAATAAGTTAGGCATAGTAGATGGAACATGTTCTAAAGATAAGTTCTCAAATGAGTTAAGCAGTCACTGGGAAAGAGTCAATACAATTGTACTTTCTTGAATAATGAATTCAATTTCTAAAGAGTTGCTTTAGTGGAATTATGTATGCATCTGTGGCTAGTATAGTTTGGAATGAGCTATCTGAAAGTTAACAAAGTTGATGGAGCAAGAACCTTTAATCTGCATAAAGAGATAGCCATATTGTCTCAAAGAACTGCCTCAGTGTCTGTGTATTTCTCAAAACTAAAGGATCTGTGGGAAAAATTTGAGGCTCTTATGCCTGCACCTGGATGTGAATGTGAGAAATCAAAGGAGTATGTACTGCATTTGCAGAAATAACTATTTCAGTTTCTTATGGGTCTGAATGAGACTTAAACACAAGCAAGGAGTCAAATCTTGCTTATGACCTCTCTCCCAAATGTTAAACAAGCTTATGCAATGATCATAAGTGATGAAAGTCACAAATCTATTACAATTCAGGCAGGGATCTTGGGAATAAGTCCTTCAGTTAATACTAAGAACCTTGAGATAGACATATATTCAAGAAATGGTCTGGGGGAAGCAACAATCAAAAGTTCAAGAGAAATTTCAATCTGCAGTGTGATTTCTACAACTGAAAGGGTACACTAAGGAAAACTGCTGGAAGATAGTTGGCTATCCTTAAGATTACAAGGACAAGAAGAAGTTCAAACATGAAGAAACCAACACAACTTACAATGTGTCTTCAATGGATCAGGGTAGCTATGATCAGTGTGCAGGTCAGTACTCTCATTGTAAGTCTATGCAGAAGTGGTCTAATAAGGATGCAGGACAGTCTCTAGTGTCTGAGAGTCAGTTGGAGCAGTTGAGTCAGATTGGAAATGCTGGATTCACTAAGGAACAATATGAGCAAATCTTACAAATGATCAACAAAAATAACTTTGTCAACATACCTTGTGAGTCTGCAAATGTAACAAATACAGGTATTTCTGCTTGTCTAGCCTCTTTTGATTCTCAGAAATGGATTATCGATACTGGTGCTACTAACCATATGGTTGGAGACTCAGACCTGTTACTTAACAAGAGTGTTATAAAATTGAAAAAACCAAAAAAGGTATATCTACCAAATGGTAACACTACCATGGTCACTTATGTGGGAACCGACTACCTGTCAGAAGGAAATAACATCACAAATGTCTATCACATTCCACAGTTTACATGTAGCCTTCTATTAGTGTCACAAGTGACTAAGAAGTGAAATTTCTCAATGAATTTATTTTTTGATTTTTGTGTTTTCTAGGATCTTTGTACCAGAAAGGTGAGGGGATTGGTAAGATTGAAAGAGATTGCAGTAGCAAACTAAAACATCTAGTAAATCAGGTGTGGAAAGAACTCAAGATAAGGTAGATTTGTGGCATCAAAGGCTGGGACATGCATCAACCAGTGTGTTAAAAAGAGTTGTATCTCAAGAAGTTCAAGTAATAGAAGATAGAATAAATCAATGTAGTATTTGTCCTAGTGCTAAACAAACTAGGTTACCTTTTTTGTATACTAACAACCAAAGTACATGTTGTTTTGATCTTGTGCACATGGATTTTTGGGGACCTTACAAAGTACCAACTATGAATGAAAATAGATATTTTCTAATAGTGGTTGATGATTTTTCAAGGTATACTTGGATATTTCTGTTAAAACTCAATTTGACAAGGCTATCAAAGTAATAAGGACTGATAATGGTACTGAGTTTGTCAACTCAGTATGTAAGAAATTATTCCAAGTACATGGCATAGTTCATTAAACTACATGTACATATTCCTCTCAGAAAAATGGCATTGCTGAGAGAAAACACAAACATATCTTAGAGGTGATAAGAGCTATCAGATTTCAGGCTGAAATTCCAATAAGGTTCTGGGGTTCTTGTGTTCTAATTGCATTGTATATCATCAATAGGTTGCCTAGACCACTCATCCAGTTAGTGAGTCCTTATGAGAAACTATATGGTATGTAACCAAATTATGATTATCTCAGAGTAATGGGGTGCATATACTATGCCAAAGTACTGAATGAACATGATAAACTCATGTCTAGATCAAGGACATGCATCATGATAGGGTACTCTATCACTCAAAAGGGATATGTTTTGTATGATTTATCTACTAACACTTTTTCTGTATGTAGAGATGTGTCATTAGGAAAGAGATATTTTCTTTTAATGAGCTCAAGAAGCAGCCTCAGTCACCTCAACATGTGTTTTCTTTAGAAGATTAATATCCAATAACTACTGATATCATGCAGATTCCTATACTTGTCTCATTTCAAAGGACTACTACCTCAAAAAATTATCAAGAGCAGCTACCACCAAGTGAACCTACTCCCAGACAGTTCATAACCAAGGTATATCAAATGAGGTCAAGTAGAAGCCAAGGGGTTACTCAGCCATAGCAACAACTGCAGAGTATTCCTACCACTACACAAGCTGCATCTCAACCTACTGTATCTCAAGATCAAAGAAAGTCACCAACATGGATGAATGACTTTGTTTCCAAAAACACAAAGAAGGTACCTCATGCTCTTGGAAATGATATGTCTTATGATAGACTTTCCCATTTTTATAAGAGCTATATGATGAATACTTCATGTGTTGCTGAAACTACAAGCTACTCTTAAGCCTGCAAAGATCCTAGATGGGTGGAAGCAGTGAAGAATGAAATAGAAGCCTTGAATTCTAACAACACTTGGGAGGTTGTTACCTTGCCTAAAGAAAAAAAGGCTACTGGTTGCAGGTGGATATATAAAGTAAAGTATAAGACCTCAGGTGAAGTTAAGAGGTTTAAAGCAAGACTAGTAGCAAATGGTTATGGACAAAGGGAAACCATTGATTACCAAGAAACATTCTCTCCTATTATGAAGATGAAGACAGTGAGAACTGTACTTGCTGCGGCAGCTAAAAAACGCTGGTGTGTCTAACAAATAGATATCTACAATGCTTTCCTAAATGATGATCTATATGATGAAGTGTACATGGACCTACCTCAGGGATTTGCTAGTCAGGGGGAGAATGCAGTATATAGATTATTCAAATCCCTATATGGCCTTAAACAAGCACCAAGGCGATGGAATACCAAGGTATCAGAGGTCTTATTAACATCTTACTCTATTCAGAGTCAATATGATCCATCCTTGTATATCAAAAAGACAACAGAAGGCATCATTCTTGTGCTAGTATTTATTGATGATATGTTGATCACTGGAGATATCCTAAAGCTGATAGAAAAGACCAAGACAATTCTATACCAAAACCTCAAGATGAAGGATCTAGGTGAGCTGAGATACTTCCTGGGAATAGAATTTACAAGGTCTGACAAATAAATATTAATGCATCAGAGAAAAAATGCTTTAGAATTACTATCTGAGCTAGGCTTAACAACAGCCAAGCCTTCAGCTACTCCTATGGACTACAACATCAAGCTAACATCTAGACAGTTTGATGAGCATATTAAGAAAGGACAGATAATTGAGGGTCCACCAGCAAATCAAGTTGCCTATCAAAAATTGATTGGCAAGATATTGTATATAATAATGACAAGGCCAAATATAGCCTTTTGTGTTCAAACACTCAGTTAGTTCTTTCAAGACCCTAAAAAATTACACATGGAGACAACACTCAGAGTAGTAAAGTATGTGAAAGGGCAACCAGGTCAAGGTGTGTTGTTGTCTAGTGGCTCAGATAATAAAGTGAGTGCCTACTGTGATGCAGATTGGGCCTCCTTCTCTCAAACTAGAAGATCTGTGACTAGTTATTTTGTGAAGATTGGAGAGTCAGTAGTATCCTAAAAATTAAAGAAACAAAACACTGTCTCTAAGAGCTCAGCTGGGGCAGAATTTAAAAGTCTTGCAGCAATAGTAGCTGAATTGGTATGGAGTATAGGTATGATGAAGAAAATTGGAAGTGAAGTAATACTACCTGTGGATGTGTTCAGTGATAGCAAGTCTGCTTTACAAATAACAGCTAATCCAATATATCATGAGAGGACAAAACATATTGATATTGACTGCTTCTTTATAAAGGAAAAGATAGTCCAAGGAATGATCAAGACTCACTACATTGCAACTCAAGATCAACCTGTAGACATGCTGACTAAAGGGATGACAAGAGCTCAACAAGTCCATCTCAATACCAAGATAGGAATTTGTGACATCTTCACACCTTCCTATCTTGAGGGTGAGTATTGAAGATATTGAAGAAGTTGTGATCTCAAATAGAAAAATAAAGTAGACTTGTTTTCAGTTTTCAGTTATAACTGTCTTAGCAGTTAGTTACAAAATGTTGTTAACGGTTAGTTGAGTTAGTTAGCCATCTCACAAGCTAGTATTGTTAGAGTGGGTAAAAGTCCCACATTAGTTGGGAAATGGACTAGTGGTTTTCTTATATGGATTTGGGTAATCCTCACATCTTGAGCTAGCTTTTAAGGTTGATTTAGGCCCAAGGTTCATTCTTGACATGGTATCAGAGTCAGGTCCATTTCTATTTTGGGCTCCCGGTCCACGCGCCAGTGGCAATTGGGCCTGGGTGTGAGGGGGGTGTTAGAGTGGGTAAAAGTCTCACATTGGTTGGGGAATGGACTAGTGGCTTGCTTATATGAATTTGGGTAATCCTCACCTCTTGAGCTAGCCTTTGAGGTTGAGTTAGGCCCAAGGTCCATTCTTGACAAGTATATATATGTGTTGGTTTTTGGCTTTGAAATTGGAGAAATAATAGAGAAAGAGTTAGAGAAAAATAAAATACGGCAATAGTATTGTCAGAGGAATTTTTTTTATTAATAACTCAAAACATATATTTATAGCTAACTTTCTAACTACACTCCAATTTAAATTGCGATAACTAATTCTTATTCAAATAATAAAGGAACAACTAATTCCTAAGTCACATAGGACTCTAATAATTAAAAATTACTAAAAATAGCTATTCCTACTTTATTTCTGAGACATATTTTCAACACTCCTCCTTGGATCAGAAATTGTCTCGGCTTTGGTTGAATTTGACCTCTTGAATAAATCTGTCAATTCATCTTTGTTCTTGCAAGACTTGTGTGCATCTTCTGAAATTGTTTTGTTTGCAATATTCTCTTTTCCTTCTGTAGGAATATAATCACCATTCCCAATTCTGACTTTCTTATTTTTCAAAGACAGAAACTCTTTGAAAAGAGTTTTGTCATATGTGTGGTTTGTACAACCACAGTCAATCGTCCAAAAATCAGATTTCTTGGTTGAAAAATATGTTACCACAAATAAGTGATCTTCTTCTTCTTCTTTGGTGACTTGGGAATCTGCTTCATCTTCTTGATATTTGGTTTTGCAAATAACAGCTTCATGGCCAAGTTGATTGCAGATCTTACATTCTGCATCTGGTCTATTCCAACATTTCAATGGAGGGTGACCTATTTTGCCACAGTGCTGGCAAGGTGGGTAATTATTACCCTTGCTTTGAGTTTTGTAGTTGGCCGCCGAAGTTCCTTCAACCATACCATCCTATCTCATAAGCCTCCTTTACTTTTGCGCCTGCAACGTATTTAACAATTCTGCCAAGGTAATCTTGGACATGTCTTTTGTGTTTTCCAAGGTAATTATTGATACTTCGTATCTTTCAAGCACGGTAACAAGAATTTTTTCAACAATTCTTGAATCTTTAAATTTTGTGTCAAACAATTTTATCTTGTTAAAATGCTAAGAAGTCGGTCGGAGTACTCTTTGACAGTCTCAAATTCCTTCATATTTTGCAATTCGAATTCCCTTATTAGATTCAACACCTTCATGCCTCGTATTCTTTCATCTCCGGTATATTCTTCCTTCAGATAATCTCAAATTTCTTTTGGTGATTTAAGGGTCATAATTCTCATGAAAATTATTGGAGACAGACTAGCAAACAAAATTGCTTTTGCCTTTGATTTTCTGATTTTCTTTTCTTTTTGGCTTTTGATCTGGGCCACCGTGGAATTATCGGGCAACGGAACATCATCATAATCCTCCTCAAACGGCCTTCCAAAGATCTAAAGCCTCAAGATAAGTCTCCATTCTTACTGCCCAAAGATGGTAATTCTCACCATTAAAGACAGAAGGAGCTATTTGGGAAAAGTTGTTTTCAGAATTTATCTCTTACAGATTTCTTAAGAAATTGGCTCTTGATACCAATTGTTGGGTTTTAGCTTTGAAATTGGAGAAATAACAGAGAAAAAGTTGGAGAAAAATAAAATACGAAAATAGTATTATCAGAGAAATTTTTTTTATTAATAACTCAAAACATATATTTATAGCTAACTTTCTAACTATACTCCAATTTAAATTGAGATAACTAATTCTTATTCAAATAATAAAGTGACAACTAATTCATAAATCACATTGGACTCTAATAATTAAAAATTACTAAAAATATCTATTTCTAATTTATTTCTCACACATATTTTCAACAATATGACAATGTACAGTGTGCTTAACTAATCAATACAAACAATTCTCTTCTCCCTCATCTTCTTCCTCTCTCAGTTCTCTTTCTTCCTCGCTTCTACTACAACTATCAAACTCTGTACTTACTCCAAAGCAACAAGAAGCTTACTGCTATCTTGTATAATTACAACTCCGTTTATATTGGCTATGTTGTTGTTTGTTATCTATATTGGCATACAGGGGAAGTGTTTGGTTTAATCCAGTTACCTCCTTAGAAGGTTTCTATGATGTGTGATTTCCCCTTTTTGAATGTTTCATTCGATTTTGACAGTCAAGTAACATACTTATGAGTTGTTGGGTTCAAATAACACGAATTACTGTGTCTAATTAGATGTGTTTAGGAACTTTAAGTTAAATTGCTCCTGATATGCTTTCATTGTTTTTTTTTTTGGCCCTCAAATTGACACAATTTTATAATTGTCACTAAGCATGAGCCAGTGAGTAGCTTATTCTTTATCTATATATGGAGGTGCTGAGCCGAGGGTCTATCGGACACAACCTCTCTACACTGCAAAGGTAGGGGTAAGGTAGGTGCATTGTGCACTCCCCAAACCTAGTTGCGGATATAGCTAATAGTGAGGGGGATCCGAACCTCCTTCGGCGGAAAATTATACTATTTATACAAGCTTAAAATTATGTCTCATGTATATATAGTAGACGTTGAACCCCATTCGACTAGCTCTTTTGTTCACATTTTTCGATTTTGAACCCCATTAGTTAAAGACGTTCGCTCCGCCACTGCCAAACCTCACTTGTGGAAACACACTAGGTATGTTGTTGTAGTATATGTGTGTATCTGGATCGTACGTGATTTTTGCACAAAGTAGTATTGAGGTGGCTCACTTGTAAGTTGTATCTATGGAGGTTCATTATGAACCATTGATCTCGTGAGATAATGGACACATCTATTGTCTCAGTAGATATTGCCTGCAGGAAAATGAAGATTTTCTTGATCGAGTCCAGAGTAGCTTGCTTGCTTGTACATATGGAGGTTCAGATGTGTGTCTGGCTTAATTCATGGCCTGCATTGGATTTCAAAAACAAGTATATCAAATTTAGTAAATTAGGACTTACTTTATCTAGGTCTTGTATTATTATAGCTGAAAACATATTATGACTAAACGAATAGTGAAGGCTGATCAAAGTAACTCAATAACATGGAGAATCTGTTTAATTCAATACTCGGACTAAGATGAACTGAGAAATTCTGAATGAAGAATGATTTCATAGCTATACCATTTAGCTGTGTAGCTACTTCTAGCTATGTGTCGATATCCTTATGTTTGACGAAGTTTCCCTAGCTAAAGTTAGCTTGATTATTTTCTTTTTCTTCCATTCTAGAGTAAGTGTGAAATGAGACTCGAGAGGAACTATTACAACACAAATATAGTTTCTAAATGTTCCATTTTGGAATTCTTCCCTTAAATACACCACAATGTCTAAATGTATTTTCTTAATTGGTGCTAGACTTTTTAATTTCGTAGCAATAGTACTTAATCTTTATGACATATCATTATAATCAAATGGTGCTAAAAAATATGGACCAATATTCTTGTGTTTCCTTTTGCCTGGTAAACATGATCAAACAAAACTGCAAGTTGAAACTATAAAAGTTGAATTCTGTTGGATTCAGAGGAATCTTCTTCAGGCAAATTACTTAAAAGTCAGACATCCGGGATATGCTGTTTTCTATTATGGCGACTAAATTGTCATTTCATAGCTAAGAGCGGTTGATGTGAATATAATAAAGAAAAATGCTGTTAGGCAGCAAAATTTATACTCAGCAAGTTTAAACGGATCATAGTTGAATTATTTTAAGTATTGTTACTGCTAAGCTTAGTTGCATGAGCTTGTTACCCAAGTGGAAGCAATAAGATGATTTGGACAATCAATCTTTAGCCCTTAACACAAATAGTGTTGGTTTGGTTCAGTAAATTGGTTCTTGGTATGGTATGCAGTGTTATTCCTACAGTAATAGTACTCGGTATGTCTTCTCCTTCAGAAGTTTGACTTGTCTGTCTCTCCTTTGGGGAGTTGACATAGATTGGCAGTAGATCCTGGGCTGGCTAGCTTAACAGAGCAGGTTCCCCACTGATGGCTGAGTTGTGTTGTCAAAGACCAATTCCTGCACAGTCCCAAATCACCACTAGATGTCAGGCTGTCATTGGTTGGACCATCATTTTATTGGAACCTGGGTAGGGTTTGCGTACACTCAAGCCTCTCTAGACCTACTTGTGGGATTACACTGGATATGTTGTATTTTTAAGTATTGCTGCTGTAACATGTGCCATGCAATCTTTCTAGTAAAATGATTGTACTTCCCTTTGGGATGTTAATGACTTAAATGATACTTCTTGGTAGCATGTCAGTCTGATCGAAGTGGGGATTCATTACATTCAAGTGAAACTTTCTTCTATGAATCTTGCAAAACACAACTGGAACAATGCAGGGTGCTCACTGCACCAAATGATGGCTTGATGGTAAACCTAGCAATTTTAATGGATGTAGGGGACTAGGGGGCGGATTAAATAATTGATAGGTTAGAGGTGGTTTGCTGGAGTTTTTGCATTATATGTTTGACATGGTGTGGTGAACTTGTTGAGCATAATTGCTGAAATTTGAACGACATGGCTTCTTATCTTTGCTTGTTCAACTCTAACAAACCATAAGACTGCTTCTGATGCATTGGTGCATACTTTCTTACATCTTTTTCTTCAAGGATCCTCTATTTTAGGCTTTTTTATGATGTAAAACATGAAGCAGACATTTCATGTCTAAGAGTTGGATCTGCACCTCGTCTATATCTTGCGATAATAGTTGCTCTAAAATCTTACCCTGATGCAAAATATGACTGGAATATCACAAGTTATCATGTTACTCAGATTGAACCATATTTTTGAAGTGTGATTCTTTTTTTTTTTATCTTATACGCTTATTGTTATGTTTCCTTAGCTGATTTAAAATGTGGTTTTCCCCCTCGTCTAATCTACACCAAAAAGAAAATTATGTTTTCCAAGGTGGTCAGCTGCAATTACTATGATATACAAGTCCATTTTCTTTATATCCATTTAAATCACAATGCTCGAATTAGTGTTGAATAGCAAAGGTCAAATTTTCTTCCTGCAAATCAGTATAATTTTTTTTATGTATCAATTCTTCTGAAAATATGGCACTCATAGGTATTTTTGTTGGTGGAAGCAAAGTGGTCCATTTTAACCGTCTCGAGGCCTTTTCTGATGCTGTTGATGATGAAATATCAGACCTTTCTTCTTCATGTCCAACCTTTCCTGACTGTGGATTTAAGCTACCTAACAGTGGCGTCGTACTTTCATGTCTGGATTGCTTTCTCAGCGATGGTTCACTCTACAGCTTTGATTATGGAGTAAGTCCATCTGTTTTCCTTACCAGAGTGCGAGGGGGCACTTGCACTACTGCAGCATCAGACCTTCCAGAGCTGGTCATACACCGAGCAATGTATCTTCTTCAAAATGGATTTGGGAACTATAATGTTTTCCTTAACAATTGTGAGGACTTTGCGCTGTACTGCAAAACAGGCCTTCTGACAGTTGATACACGCGGTGTTGGAAGTAGCGGACAAGCTTCTTCTATCATTGGTGCTCCTTTAGCTGCTCTTCTTTCCTCCCCTCTGAAGTTGCTAATTCCTAGTCCTGTTGGTGTGGCCACACTAACAGCAGGGATGTATTGTATGAATAGATATGCAACTGACATTGGCGTTCGAAGTGATGTTGTCAAAGTAGCAGTTGAGAACCTGGCGGAGAAGCTTGGCTATGGAAGCAGTCGTGAAAGAGCCAACGTAGAACACAAGTCTTCTAATCCAGGAACTGCTAGGTGACATCAATCTCATTGTCTTACACGTAAAGTATCTTGCTGTTGTATCGATTTTTGATGAAGTTAGTGTATTTGCGTAACATATCATACATAATGTCCAGAAACTGCTCTTTGGTTATCCATGTCTGGAAGGTAATGATCCTAGCCTAATTTGAGAGTAACTTTTAGGCTCAATATATAAACATACACTCAAACTTGACCTCAGTTGGTAAGTAAACATTCCAACTTTGTGAGTAGCCAGCTGGACACCTCAACTTGGTCTCAACTGACAACTAAACTCTCCAACTAGTTCCTATTGTGTGTCGTGGACACCCGTGCCGACGTGACACATAAATTTTAGAGGTGTTTAAATGATCATTTTGTAAGCTGGGGTGTTCAGCTAACACTCTAGAGACGAGTTGAAATGTATAGATGTGCATACTCAAAGTTGGAGCATTTATCAACTGAGGCCAAGTTTGAGTGTTTGTTTATGTATTATACCTAATGTTTATATTTTGGGTATGTCGTTCATCAAGTCGCCGAGTCTATGTTCTGGCACACAAGATTGTAGTGCAGAAAATCTGTGACTTCTCTCTATCCTTCCTGATTGATTTTGCTAGGCCTTGATTTTGCTTTGTGTTTTCTTCAAGTTAGTATCTCGTTTCTTGGCAACAAATTGTCTTTGTTTTAGAAGCTCATCATCAGTCTCCACCTTTGTCCAAGCCACTAAACTGAAACCAAACTGAGGTAGGGGCAATTTATCTAAGGCTCCAAGAGATATCATTTTCAAATTAGAGTTACTATTTAACATATTAAGCAAAGAAGGATAGTAAAACAAGTTTTGAATCCAAGCAAGCTGCACAGTAATGAGCACATCATGCTGACTCTCCTGTAATACTTTCACTCGTTCTAATTTATTTTTCTTAGTTTTCTTTTTAGTCCAATTCAAAAGAATGTATTTTTTCTTTTTTGACAACTCCTTAATTTCAATTTTTCATATGATACGTTGAAGAGCACAAGGCTAAAGAATATTGACATTTATATATCTTTAGTTTTAAAACATAAGATTCAAAAGTCTTCTTACTTTCTTAAATTTTATGTCAAGTCAAAATCAGACAAATAAGAGAAAGTAACAATATTTTTATGAGTAATATACATGAATGTCCTTCAGATGGAGCGGTCTAAATTTTTTAATCCCACCAAATAATTTATTTTTAAAATGGCCTCAGCTTCTAAAAAATTCTCTAGGGAAAAAATTTATTGGCCATTGAGCATAAGTTGCACGTGGGCATAAATTAGGTTTACCGACAATTTAGGAGTTTGAGATATTTCTTCAGTTTACTTGTCACATTTTGATTTGATACATTTATTAAAAAATAATTATTGACCTGACTATTTTATCATATTATTCCTATTAATCATGTTTAGTATGATATCTTGAAAATGACTTGGAGAATAAACGATTAATGTAAAGGTAAAACATAATTTTTTTTTTATCTTTTCTAAAATGACAAGTAAAATTGAAAATTTATTTTAGAAATAATTGACAAGTAAAAATAAAAGAAAGTGCTGAAATTGTTCAATTGCTCACGAGTCCTGCCTTATAAGGCAAGAATTATAACTTATATGTGTTGCTCAATTGTTGACAATTGTCCTGCCTCATAAGGCAAGAGTTATAACTTACATGTGTTGCTCAATTGTTCATAATTATGATGGACAGTAGAACTTATATTATCCTTATTAATTGTGTTTAGTATGCCCTTGTTCCTTTTTAATTGGCATAATAAGACTTTACATAATCATTGAGAAAAATTAATTAGGAGTACAATTTACTCATATATCCCTTGTTAATCTTTGTTTATTTTTTATATTAATTCTAGAATAATAAATGTTAAGAACAAAATTGGAAAAAATAATTAATTCTCTTTTACATTCAAGCTTATAAAATATTACATTAATAAAATTTTTGTGTTACACCACATCAACATTCTTTTAGGTACTACCTACACAAGAAAATCAAGTATGACCCTCCAAGTAACTTCAAACACATAGCTGTTAACTGGAGAAAATTGATGAAAAGATGTCTTTTAAGTTTTGAATGAAGGATTGATGACATTGAGCAGCTCAAAGGATCAAACATAATTAGAAAACTTAATTAAGTTAATTGTGGACTTAATTAATATTTTTAAAACTTTCTAATCTTTTTAAAAATACAAATCAAACCACACCCTCTTCAATTCAAATCAACCGTCTCTCCCCTCTCTCTCGCGATAGCTTCTCTCAACTCTCTCCCAACCAACAGTTCGGCAAAATTTTGCCCTTCAATCCCCGGCGACTTCAACCTCTGGCGACAAATAGTCGGGTGAGTTCCTTTTTGACTTTCAACCGTCAATCGACGTGAAGACTTCTCCGGTGACAACAACTTCGAGTTCTTCGTTGTCCCATTTCTTTTTTCACAGGTAAAAAATTATGTCTTTTTAGTTATGAAGAAACAGAGGAACTTGAGCCAACTTCTCTTCTAGTATTGGTTAACAATTTCAATATTTCTTGCTTATATTTGAAATGTGGACTGAATAAAATCCTAATTTTTGGCTTTTTTTCTCTACTCTTTTCGGTGTAAAATATAATTTTTTATTGTTATTGTAGTTTTTGTTGTCTGACTGTTGATTCGATTTGTTGGTGATCTTTGGTCACTGTTGATGTTCTTAGTGTGTGTGTGTGTTATGTCGGTGTTGCTGGGTTAATTTGTTGTTTGTCTGGGTAAAAATCATGTTGCAACAGGTGAACCATCTGATACAACAGATTAAACATCTGATGCAACAAATAAAACATCTGAGGCAACAAATGAAATATCTGAGGCAACAGATGAAACATCTGATGCAACAGATGAAACATCTGATGCAACAATGAAAATCTGATGCAACAGATAAATAATCTAACAGATCATTCATCTGTTGAGACAGAAGACTCTTCTGTTTGAAAGAAATCTAAACAATATTGATCCAACAGATAACTCATTTTGCAACAAATATGAGAGAGCTTTTTTTTTTTTGAGATGTTTAACTAAAGAGAATGGAAGATAATACGCTCCTTGAGGGTTATAAGTTGTGGGAAGTGAAGGGAAAGACCAAAATACCCTTGCAAAAACGTTCCTTAATTGCTGGAAAAAAATAGCTGACGACATTCGTGACAAGTCGTCAAGCTGGTGCTAAGTCGTCACGAAATGTCCTCACAAAAAGGTGAAATTTTGATTTTTTGGTTAAGGTTGACGACATTGGTGATAGGCCATCACGGGCGTGGCGACTTATCACAAAATGTCGTTACTGGGGGTGAAAATATACCAAGGGCTAACGACATTGGTGATAAGTCGTCACGTTTGTGACAGCTTATCACGAATGTCGTCACTCAGTTTTTCAGCCTGACATGCTGGGGTAAAATGGACATAAATCCTTGCTCTGATATCGGATTTAGGCGAAATTGGTACGCTGGAAAGCTAATTCAATTATCTATCTATTGGAGGGTCATGAGCTTAGAAATTCATAGCATTACGAGAGATATGCTCGTTTGAAGTTGACTATACCAATATCTTTCTTAAGAATTCAATCGGTAAGGAAATGTTTAGATTCGTCTATTAGCTAGGACACTTTTGAGGCCTTAATATGCATCAACCTTGATCATAGCACTACCAAAGCACTAAAATTTATTACTCATGAGTTCGAAGCATGATCCTAAAAATATCTGAACTTTTGGAGTATTACAACCGAACTTGTCGTACTTGAACAGAATACTTGTGCATATGCAAATAAACACTAAAATAAGTATTACTAAATTTCTTGAATCGCTCAACACAAAGTTTTTTTTTTCTAAGTTCGCTATTGTCTTATTGTTGGAGTAACAACACATACGAGGCGATTCGAAAAGAAGTTTTCTAACATAGTATTTGACATCCTGTATATAAAACCCCAACATCCTATATATATATATATGCAGTAAATACAAATATAAATATGTCTATAGAACATACATGTTGAACTAATGACTACAATACATTGATTGTGGGGCTATTCTAAAAGTTATGATACATACTTATAAGAGTTAATATATAAAAATGACCCTAAACTTGACATCAAATTATAACTTTGACCTTAAACTTTGATAGTGCACAAATAGGACCTTTAACTATTCAAAACCTGAACAAATATGACCTCCGATTTTGCAACCCTATGCGCGAGTCTCACTCGCGCCTACGTGGAAAGGTAATCCAATCACACGGTACCACGTCGTTAAAAGGGCTGATTTGGAGAGAGGTCATATTTGTGCAGTTTTGAATAGTTAAAGGTCATATTTGTGTACTGTCAAAGTTTTGCTTTTTGTGTTAAAACGACGTCGTTTTTATTATTATTATTATTACTATTATTATTGTTATTATTATTATTATAATAATAATAATAATAATAATAATAATAATAATTTCTTATTTATTTCTATAGTAGCAACACCTAACTTTTTTTTAATTTTAAAAAATTATTATTATTATTATTATTTTATTTATTTCTATAGCAGCAACATTTAGTTTTTTTTTTTAATTAAAAAAAAACAGCCACTAGCAGGGATCGAACCCGCACAGTAGGCTGAAGAAAGCGCCCAAGAAGAGCAAATAACACCACTGGACTATTTAAGTGCCTTGTTTCATATGGTTCAACATTAATATACGTACATAAATATACATTTTCTATCTTATATATATACAACGTAATTTTTTTACCGAGGGGTTCGGGTGAACCCCATGGCAACCACGTAGGTCCGCCCATCGTTAATTTAATAACATTTAATAACGTTAATTTGATAACATTTTAATTACGTTAATTTGATAACGTTAATTTAATATACTACTCCTACTATCCTTAATAACATTAATTTAATAACGTTTTATTAAAACTATAATTTTTTATTATTAGTATAGTTTCATATTTAATTTAATATTTAAATAAATAATATTTAGATATATTATATAACTTAAATTCGTCCTCTGCTTTATAATATATATACATACCCGCTCGATTTTTTCATATGAGGCTGACCCGCCTAATTAATAAATCTTCAATATTGCTCTTTTTCCGCAATGACAAAAGAAATTAGATGCCATTTTCATCTTTGAGCCAAAAATAATAAAAACATAATAGTGAAGAGTCATTTAAAGATCATATTTGCGCAGTTTTGAATAGTTAAAGGTCATATTTGTGCACTGTCAAAGTTTAAGGTCATATTTATGTATTATGCCCTTAGATTTTAAGCTGGACGCACCCAGTTTTGCGTGTTGAACACACGTTTTGCCACGTAGGATTAGAGGTCATATTTGTGCAGTTTTTAATAGTTAAAGGTCATATTTGTGTACTGTCAAAGTTTAAGGTCAAAGTTATAATTTGGTGTCAAGTTTAGGATCATTTTTATGTATTAACTCTACTTATAACTGGATGTTATTAAGGATGCATTCATATGATACAAATACAATACATGCATATACCAAATTGAATATATACATATATATTCATAATGCATACAGTATCAACAATGCTTAAAATACTCTGATTGTGAATAATAAGTTTAATATAATATAGGTAATTACAAAATATATACAAATAGCAACTGTATACACAATGAAAAATAACAATATATATTCAACTAATTTAAAAATACATACATGTATCAGTTGAACATATAAATACATGACACACATTTATAAAGATACATGATACACATACAAATTATGTACATATTTTCTTCATTATGAAATAATTCAAAGACAATAAACACTCATATCAAATATTTGATAATAACATTTGTCATTACGAAGCCAACAAAAATCCTAAAACTTCTTTATATTTAGAACGTAAGCTTGGCAAAAAGTTATTAACGTTTTCTCATCTTGAACATTTTCTTAATCACAACAGTTACATTTTTATCCCTCGACTGAATCAAATCAATATTAAAACATCCTTCAGATGTAATGAGTAGTCAAAATGTGATTATAATTCACTAGCATGATGAAACTCTTAACACTATAATTTTTCACCAAATTCTTATGACTCTTTCTAAAGGTAGAAACAAAGTAAATGATACTGATTACAAGAGGGATGTATCAAAAGAGGAAATCTTACGTACGAGTCGTGTGAGATATTAAGATATAGAATCTCAACATAGACTGAGTACATTGATCATCAAACCTGAATTCGTAGAAAAAAGAATGACATAACGTTGGACATAAGTTTCATTTAGTCTGAAGTACATAATATGGAATATAAGTGTGTTAGACATAGAGGAAGAATGAGATTATTGACTTAAATGTTCCCTCTTGCATCAGAGATAGATGTGGATACTTTACTTTCATAAAATTTCATGAACTTGTTTTGGTCTTAGGTTACACTTACATTTCAAAGAAATCTTAGGTAATATTAACATTACAATATATGAAAAAGTGTACATGTCTTCTCCATCACATCAAAGAGATTGTTATTAAGTTTAAGAAGAAAGAAAACCGACTTATTTTTATCTGCTCACAGACAAACAAGTACATATGTTGCATATATGGAAAGAACTATGCAAATTTTGAACCACTCATGAGAAGTTTAAGAAAAAAGAAAATTAGAAAACAAATCCAGAGCTTTTGACGGGGACGACTCATTGCACACTAGGTTTTTATTAGCATAGAAATTATTAAGAGGACCTTTTCCCACACTCGTCATGTTCGTGATAATGTGCATGAGCCTTTGAAAGAAATAACAACACCTAAAAGAATAATATTAGCATAAGTTAAATACCCAATTCTCAATATATAGAAGAAATTAATCAAACTAGAGAGAAGAAAGAGGAAACTTTTATTTAATAATGCAAAAAATCTTAAATATGTGAGAGAAACTGAAGGAGTTACGCTCCACTGATCAATAAAAATTTAAAAGTGATAATATAGCTGATGAAAATTGTTACACCTGTAATAGAAGATTTAGTGATGTAGAAGCCTTGGGGCCAATATATATCAGAGTATCCTCATTGTTTTATTCCTTTTTGGCTAGAAGGGTTGGAAACATGGTTTTAGACTTTTTAAACTATTTCAAAACTTAAAATTCTTTTTGAAATAATTTAAGAAAATATAAAAAGTCACACTTGTCTTTTTATAAAAAATATCAAGAAAAACTAAAAATATTTTAACAATTTAAAAACAAAAACAAACACTCCCCCCCCAGGAGGATCAATAGTGTTTCCACACTTTCCCTACAGCGTGACTCGAACCCTCAACCTACCGGATGAAGGATTCAGGTAACGCTTTGAAAAGGTTTTTAATGCACTCAAGAAGCGTCTGTTAAAACGGTTGTCCAAAAGACAATTTGAATGATTTGTAAAAGAGACTATTTAAAATTGTGACTAACTTTATAAAATCTTAAATTCATTTACAAATATGACATCTATTCTATTCAAATGAAAGGTAATTTATCCAAACTAAAGAAAAATCTAACTAAACTAATTTTCGAAGTTTGTATGAGATCGAAGAGAAACAAACAATAGTAATTAACGATTTTTGAAAAAAATCACTTTATTCAAAAAGGGAAAATCACATTTTTTTGAAAGATGAGATTATTTATAAAAATGTTGAATTAAGACCATTAGTTATAAACACTTGAATTTTTTATAGTTGGAAAAACTGTTACTTTTATCTAAATAAATCACTAATTACATGAACAAAGTAGATGCTATTTTTGGATTCTCAAAGATTTATGTTAAGAGGAAACACAAAGAAAACTCATTTTTTTATTGATTATGAACATGTTACCATGTGACAAAGCGATAAGTAAAGGGAAAAAATGCAAAGATAAAACAGAATAACAACTCGAAGAAAAAAATATTTTAAATTAACCAAATTTAGTTTAATATAATCAGATAATCAAGTATGATTTTATAAATAATTAAAGGATAAAAATTGAGAAAAATAGATTTTGAACCCGTTTGGATTTGTCTGACTTGAATGCTCAAATTTTTATGGGCTTTTATCCCATTTTCATTATTCATCTGCGTCTTCAATCTTTTATACTAGCTTTCATATGTAGCATTTTAGCCGCATATTTTTTTTCTATGATTTTGACTTTTTACCATTTTTGGCATTGAGGAGAATGACTCTTTCTTCAAAATAGGGTATCTCTTGGCCACCGATGATATTTTGGGTAGAACGGTCCCTGCAACCATTCGATCTTTTATTTCATGTGATAACCTTCACGGCTATCAGTAAGCTTTTGTATTTAATGCGATAACCTTCTCAACTATTGGTAATTCTCTTTTGTGTGTGACCTCGATTACGTCTTGCACATACTTTCGTAATGACACGACTTATAGATATCTCTTAGATTATTAGTTTTTGGATAATCTTGTGCATCATTTGATGTTGGATATGAAGTAGCTTACAGATATCTTTTGAGTTTCTATATCTTGTGCATCTTTTGATGTTGGATATTGATGAGTGGTGATTTTACCACTCATTTCTACTAAACATTTGTGCACACTACCACACTTTGTATAAGAAAATGAGACATCATCATGATTTAAATGCACTGATAGCCACATTTGGCAGGTATATAGTTAAAGAGATCAAAAGATGTGGAATGAAGCTTAAAATGATAAAAAGGGAGTAAAGAAAACTGTAGCTGAAGACCTGGACCATATCAGCCTCAGTTACTGCGACCGCAATCCTTAGTCCGTATCGCGGTCAGTCAAGACGGTCATCACAATGTGGTCGCGGAGCACAATCATGATTGCGTATCCGTGGTCGTGGTCAAACTTGCGCGATTGCGGTTAAACGGGAATTTGCCCAGGGCAGATCTGTAAAATAACATAGACGAATATCGAATCACATATAAGCAAAAATCCTTTCTTCTTTGGATATTGCTTACCTCATAGACATTATTTCAATTAAGAAGAAGAAACTCTATTTGGACAAGTGTGTAACTACTCTTAGAGGCTTAATTTCTTAGTGATTTTGTGAAGAATAAATGTTTTTGATAATCCTTATGGTATATTTCTCTTTACCTTCCTCATGAGTAGCTAAGTAAGTTAGTCTTGGGATTATGTTGAACTAAAGTGTGTTCGTGTGTGGGTGTTAATGTGTTTCCATGATTTTAAGTTGTTGATTATGGGTTCCACAATTGCTTGAGCTTATTAGTTGAAATTTGTAGGTGAAAATCCCAAAATCTCCAAATGGGTTTGATGGATGAAAACCCCAAACCCTAGAAACCCTTCACCATCCTTGAAAGAGGGATGGAGGTGAACATAGGGTAACTCATAACATCTTTGAAAGAGAGTTATATGGGGAGAAGACAATGGTGGACAATTGAGTCTATGGTTTAATACCTTTTGCAATATTAGAAATAAGTGTAATTAGAGTGTAAATTTTTCAAGAGAATAATCATCCAAGAAATAGGGATGCTTAATTGAGGTTTTGGGTGAATATAACTTGTACACTTGTTAAGTGCTCGAAAGAGCCAATGGGTAAAATCGTTGTGGCTTGATTGAAAGGTTGTCCATAGTGACTATAGACCTAGCCTATCCTTTAGTTAACAACTAAATTTCATGTCAAACCATCATCACCACTCATGTTTGTCTTTTAGGTAGACATAATCCCAAGATTTCCTCAAATCTTGATTTTAAACTAAAAGTGTTATATCCGAGCATTGTTATTTGACAAACTATCCCCAAATTAAATCTCCCTGTTTTATTTTACTTCCCTTGTTTATTATCATTTCTGGTAAGCTTATAGTAACTAGAACACCCATTAGATTTGAAGCCTATAATTCACTCCTTGTGGATTTGACCCCAAATCTAGTTAGGTTGTTTGACAACAACCACCTCACCCCTAAATCATGGAAGTGAGTTGAGCGTTATCAAAATGGCGCCTTTGTCGGGGAGTGAAATATAGATTTCACTTGTTGCGATGTACTTTTTACTTAGGTCTATCTGGGGTGGTGTATGTTACTATATTTGTTGTTTTCGGATTTCTTATAGGTAAATCTAACTTGAACGGAATTATGAGCGAAAGGACTAATGATGTGGAGTCATTGGATGCTCTCCTTGGTGGAGAAAGCCAACCAAAAGGTAGGGGCCCAATAGAATCAACCCGTATCCCACCTCACGGGAGTGGAACCCTCTACGTGACAAGTGTCATGCTTCATTTATTGTAAATTAAGGGATTGTTAGGGGGTTAAGCGAATGAGGACCCGTATGTTCACTTTAAGAATTTCTTGGAGGTGTGTGCAACATTCAACCTTGCACACTCCACTCAAGAATCCTTTCGGCTCTATTTTTTCTCATTTTCAATAAAGGGCAAAGCATTGTAGTGGCACCATTCACTTCCTACGGCTTCAATCACTTCGTGAAATGATCTGAAAAAGGTGTTTTTTGGGGAAATTTAATGGAAAATTAGTTAAATGCCTCTACTACGAGATTCCGAGGAAGATACTTTTCAAATATTCTATCAGGCGCTAGACCCTTGGAACCAAACTATCGTGAACAATGCGGCAGAAGGTTCTCGCTAAAATTTGCACTTCCATGCCGCTATGTAATTTTTGAGATCAGTGACTAAACACAATCGGGAATGGCATACCCAGGATATCAACATCCTAAATAGCTCTCTCTCTATACCCATAGTCAATATAGAACAGTGAAAGTGAGAAGAGGAACAAGAGAAGACTATGGCAAAGATTTTAACCCAAATTGAGCTCCTAGCCAAATATGTTATGGGTGCACATGCGGAAATGAGAAATTTCACAGCGTTAAGAGCCTATGGTGAGGAAGCTAAAATTTGGATAAAGAGATCAAATGTATGCCAAACAATTTGAAGGGTTTTCACTCGGCCAATCAATGGCAGGGTGAGAATCAAGGTTGGATAAATTAAGATGGTGGTCGATTTTGCGGAGATCGCGATCATGCTTATTGCCATTTTGTTCCCCACTATGACCGAGTTTATAACAAAGAATCAAGCTCAATTTATCCAACAAAATTCAAGACATGAGATGTGCTATAAAGAATCTTGAATAGAGTAGAAGGTATGGACAAAATGGTCTATGAATTAAAAGGGGACTTCTTTCAACTCTCTAAAACCATGGTATCTCACTTTGCCTCTATTAAGAAATTCAAGACCCAAATTGGACACATCTTCGCTCGACTAAATGTTGAGACAAGAAACTGTTACTCTAGTGACAAAATTTCCAATCTGGAAAGCAATGATCAAGTCTTGGTAATATGTGCAAGGCGTAAGAAGACAAAGGAAGAGTTACCCTAAAGTAAAGACGAAGAAGGGAATAAAAAGATGACAAAAGTATCGACAAAAAAAATTAATAATGGAGAGGATGATAAGTGGGGACTTGCGAAACTCCCTTGAAAATTAAGAAACAATAGTCATACCATGACGATAACTAAGGCACTATGTGGGAGGCAACTCACAAATGCCATGAAAATGGCTCGTATCCTTGTTGTTATGTTTTTATAGTGTCAATGTTATGTTTCACATATGAATAACTCAAGCAAGCATGGCACTATTAAGTGCATTGCGTACGTTTTTAAAGGGCTACGTATGCAGAAATATGCACTACAAACTAAATAGGGATCAAATAGGTACCAAATAAAAAAGGAATAGGGGAAAATAGGGGAGCGGAAATGCTCTCAGTTACCGGGATCGCGTTAACCAGGAGCGATCATGGTCATCTGCGTTCCTGTGATCACGTTTACTTAGTCGCAATCACGGTTACTTCGGCCACTTATCCCCTATTTTCTTTGCATTATCTGGACACTTCCTTTCAAGTTTTTGACTGCAGAATTGATCCAACCTTAAGGAGAATGATGATGATGCGAAATTTGAGAGAAATGTTATCCCCTAATGTGTTTATAAGGAGCACCCTTAGCCTTTTTATCCTTGATTATTTTTGCAATGGGGACACTGTAACCTTTTCTAGTTGGGGGTGCCTCCTTATTCTTTTGATTTGGGCCTGTATTATTGATATTTCTACATATTTTTCTGCTCTTTTGGAAAATTCTTATTTGGGTTGTGATATTCGGGCACTCCACATTTGCATGAATTAGTTACTCTATTTTTAGTTTGTCTCTCTATTTTAGTTTTAATAGACTAGATTTTCCATCGTGATTGGGTTTCTCACCATAGGTGTAGGGGAAGTCAAGTACCCGTGGCTTTAAGGCCATAAAATCAAGGAAAGTCTGAGTACCTGTAGCATTGATGATTCGGGATCACATTCATATCCATTGATGAATTCTGAGTAACCATATGGGTGGTTCGCCCATACTATAGTTTACAATGTACGGCTAAAGCTGGGGTGGTTGACATGATTAGAATTTTGCGTGGTGCAGATACAAAATCAAAACAACCCCTTTTGTCTGAAAATTTTGCAAAATTTGAAGACATGGACTTGAGAAACTTTGTGATAAAATTTTCCCTCTTCCTATGACTCTGAAAATTGTCTTTGGAAAATTAGTGAATTCTCAATCTTTGTCTTGAGCGGGTAGAAAAACTGAACCCCCTTGACAACATTCGTATGCCATGTGTGTAAGTTTAGTTTTCTTTATCTCATGTGTACTTATACTATCTAGAACCTGCCCCATTAGTCTTTCCAAGATAAATTTTGATTGTGCTTGCTTGGTAAAATGATCATAGGCCTTCTTGTGATTTTGGATGCTCACTTTAGCCTAAAAAGCCTCCCAATAAATAGAAATTATCCCTAGTCACCCTCTTTGAGCCTTTTGACTTTTCTTTGGCAAGCGTATTGCAAGCTGTGACCCTTTTATTTATCCTCTTTTGAACCTTACCCTCTTTGAACCTAAGAATACAAGTTGAGGCTAAAAGCCTAAGTTGGGGGTGGTGGAATTGAAAGAGTGTAGTTGGGCAATGAAGCTATAAGAAGTTGCCTATGAGCTTAAGAAAATAAAGTATTTTGATTTGAAGACAGAAAATATCCCACAAAGGAAAGAAAGACATTATCTATGCACACAAAAAAAAAAGAGAAAAAGAGGAGAATGGTAAAACCAAGAAAAGGCAAAAATAGGCAAAATAATAAAAGAAAAAGAAGTGGCCCAATAGTAAACAGTTAAGAAAGCATGATGTAGAAGTACAAGGAGGGTTTAGCCTTATTGTCCTAAGTTGATATCCTACCCTACCCTAAACCTACATTACAGGCTCAAAAAGCCCTTTGTGATTCCCACCAAGTGTAGTCATTATAGTGGTGATTGAAAATAGGAGAAAGCCTATGGCATGATACTTGTTAACATGGAGAATTTCTTGAGAGAGTGAGTATTTGCACTTAAAATTCCTTATTGCATGATTAGTAACTAGGTGTGTTATATTTTTATTTTCTTATGAGGAGGCATGCGAATTAGTTGAGGTGGGGGATTTTGTCATCTTTCGCACCATGAGATAAACAGAAGTATAACATAATTGTTGCCATTATGCAAGTTATTTCTAGAGTGCTAGTAGTTGTTACATGATTGCTCCTTAAAGTCTTGCATCCTTCTCTGTTCTATTTTTTGATAAGGGGAGTTGTTAAAAGCCTATTTTCCCATGTGTGAAGAGATTTTGGTGGTAGAATTCAAGTTTACATCATCATGATCATTGGAAGATAGAACAAGGTCATACATATGAAATTGTCTCATAGAAAGGGGTGGTGTTGCTTAGGGACAAACAAAGTTTTAAGTTGGGGGTGTTGATGAGTGGTGATTTTACCACTTATTTCTACCAAATATTTGTGCACACTAACATGCTTTGTATAAGAAAAATGAGAAATTATCATGATTTAAATGCACTAATAGCCACATTTTGCAGGTATATAGTTGAAAAGATCAAAATATGTAGAATGGAGCTTAAAATGATAAAAAAGGGAGCAAGGAGGAGTGAAACTGAAGACCTGGACCACATCAGCCTTAGTTACCGCGACTGCAGTCCTCAGTATGCGGTCACACCGTAGTTGCGGTCAGTCAAGACAGTCAGTACAATGCAGTCACGGAGCACAACTGCAATCACGTAGCCGCGATCACGATCAAACCTGCACGATCGCGGTTCAACGAGAATATGCCCAGGGGCAGATTTGTAAAAACACATAGACAAATCCCAAACCATCTCTAAGCAAAAACCCTTTCTTGTTTGGGTATTGCTTACCTCGTAGACATTATTTGAATTAAGAAAAAGAAACCCTAATTGGGCAAGTGTGTAACTACTCTTGGAGGCTTAATTTCTTAGTGATTTTATGAAGAATGAATGTTTTGGATAATCCTTATGGTACATTTCTCTTTACTTTCTTCATGAGTAGATAAGTAATTTAGTCTTAGGATTATGTTGAACTAAAGTGTATTTGTGTGTAGGTGTTGATGTGTTTGCATAAGTTTTAGTTGTTGATTATGGATTCCACCATTGCTTTAGCTTATTAGTTAGAATTTGTGGGTGAAAATCCCAAAATCTCCAAATGGGTTTTGTTGGTGAAAACTCCAAACTCTTGAAACCCTTCATCATCCTTGAAAGAGGGATAAAGGTGAACATAGGGTAACCCATAACATCCTTGAAAGAGGGTTATAGGGGGACAAGGCAATGGTGGACAATTAATTCTATGGTTTACTACCTTTTGCAATCTTAGAAATAAGTGTAATAAGAGTGTAAATCATGTCTCGAGCATCATCCTAGAAATATGGATGCTTGATTGAGGTTTTGGGTGAATATAACTTATATACTTATTAGGTGCTCGAAAGAGCCAATGGGTGAAATCGTTGTGGCTTGATTGAAAGGTTAGCCATAGTGACTATAAACCTAGCCTATCCTTTAGTTAACAACTAAATTTCATGTTTAACCATCATCACCCCTCATGCTTACACTTTTTGGTAGACATAATCCCAAGATTTTCTCAAATCTTGATTTTAAATCAAAAGTGTTATATCCATGCATTGTTAGTTGACAAACTATCCCCAAATCAAATTCCCCATTTTATTTTACATGTCTTGTTTATTATCATTTTGGGTAAGCTTTTAGTAACTATAACACCCATAAGATTTGAAGCCTATAATTCGCTCCTTATGGAGTTAACTCCAACTCTAGTTGGGTTATTTGACAACGACTGCTTCACCCTTAAATTATGGGAGTGAGTTGAGAAATATCACTTATAGATATCTCTCTACTTATTAGTCTTTAGATTATCCTACACATAATTAATCTTGGATATGGAGCGGCTTGTAGAGAACCCTCAGACCTATCAATTTGGTAATCTTGCACATAATGAGAATTTTGTTGGTAGTTAGGGATAACCTTTAAATCATTGATCTATGGGTATCGTTGCACAATATTCGGTTAGGATATTGTTGCGGCTTATGGATGACCCTTAAACTATAAAGTTTTAGATAATCTCACACATTATTCTATCTCAAATATTGCAACTTATAGATGACTTTAGGACTATCAACTCTTAGGAAATTTGTTACATCGTTCGTCTTCAGATAGAGACTTATAAACCCCTTGGTTTGACATAATCCAACTGTAATAAGGTAGATGATTTAATAATCCAAATATAATTGGATAGATGTTCCAATAAACAATTGTAATGGGGTGTATGACCCGACATATCCTCAACGTGAGACTCCTTTGATCTACACAAGTGATGGATATTAAAATAATTATATCCTTCCGTGCCAAACTCCTCTACCTTTGTATGAATAATTAATATTGAAATGATTGTATCCGTCCGCTCCAGACTCCCCTGCCTCTGTGTGAATAGTGGATATCATGATGATTGTATCCTTCATCTCTAGACTCATTCCTCTTTACGTGGTTTATTTATACATATGCTTTAATTTATGCTTCAGTGCTAGACTCATTTGTATTTCTGTGATTAATTAGATTTGGAGACTTTTAAAGATGATATAATGATGGTCCTCTCGGCAGTGATATGCAATGGGCCTCTTGGCAATGATATGTAATGATCCTCTTGGTAATGATGTGCAATTTGATGAACTGGCCCTCTTGGCATGACCCTCTAGATAATAATATGTAATGGCATAAAATGACCCTCTTGGCATGATGCTCAACAATGATATACGATGGCATGAAATAGACCATTCAACAATGACATGCGATTAGATAAAATATCCCTCTAGGTAATGATATGTAACTAAATGAAATGGTTCGCTCAGTGTGGACCTCTTGACAATGATATACAATTGGATGGAATGACTATCTCGGTATATCGCTCTAGGTGATTTTGAAGAGAAGATTCACCTGTTTGTCACTGTGTTGGCTTTCTACAGGTACTATACTCAAGGTAAATGGTTAGTAGGCACAATATCACTCTTTCTAGTAACTGCAGTCAAACTTTACACAATTTTAAAAGACAAATATTTAGAATAGTAATTTGAATGACTTAAACTATCATTAGTCTCTTTATTTCGAAAGAGCACTAAAATAATTAGTCCGTTGGATGTAAGAAAGTGGATGAAATCCTTTTCTAGGTACAACTCTTACATCTTTTGCTTTGCCTCATGGAGAATCTGAGGAGGACATTTTGCTCTTCTCCTTATCAAGTAATCTTTTGATAGTTTTATTATTCTGCTAACTCCTTCAAATGTACCTGCACTCGAGGAAATAATTTAGTAGACACAGAGTCACTTTTGGTAGCGACTATTTTTTAGAAAAAGTTTTGAATAAAATGTTCATAACGATGATAAGATATTTTTATTTGACATACATATTCTCTTGAAATGAGATGGACAAGTTAAGAGTTCCTTGATTTTAAATGGGAGATTGAACTTATCTCTGGGTCTTATTAAAAATGCTATTCTTGAGCATTTTATGTTTTGGAGTGGCCCTTGGGTTGTCCAAGGGGTTTTGATAAGAGTTTTTTCACTCGTGCGGTGATCCTTGTATCCACAAAAAATTATTAGTTTTGGGTAAAACTACTCCGTATTGACCTCTTTCGGTTTTTGCTTGCTTCTTGCCATCTTTCAGATGCTCTATCATGTTTGAACTCTCCATTTGTATATATGTAAGGCAAAAGTGGAGAAGTAGGAAATATGTATAGATGTTCAAAATGTAGTTAGTTTTTTTGCAAACCTTAGTTATGAAAAACTTGTGTAAAAGCTTTTAGAAAATATTTGTCAGTCATGTCATGCTAGCTCAATGAACATCCTCTGCTTGAGGCCTGACTATGTCTGACATTAAATGAAGGATCCCTAAAATCCATTATTATTGCAGGAGAGTTTATAGAATAATTTTGTGGAAGCTCTACCATATGACGGAGATTTAGTCTATCTATACTCTATCACAACTGGTGATTTAGTTGATTCTGATATCTTGGAGCTAAGGAATTTGGACTTCATTCTAAAATGTTAATGGAAATTTTGAGATCCTTCTCAAAATGTCTTCCCTATTTAGATACTGTTTGGGATAAATCTCAGCTTGTGGAGGTCTCGAGACTTGATCCCAAAGTCCTTGTTGGTCTTCGTTCTTTTTGTCAGAAAAAAATATTTTTACTTTGAATTTTTTAGATTTCTTCTAAAAAATTCTGCCCTATTTTCATTTCCTATGGTGTTATGATCGAGCTATTTGGGCGCCTACATATCCCGTTAATGTAAGAATCTGGTCAAACGTAGTTCAAGACTATACTAGAGAGACATAGAAAAATCTAAAAGGTTTAGGTCATCACATAGTTCATACATAAAAAGAAAAGATAAATTTTTCTACGGATTGACCGAAGACAACACAGGCCATATACATATGGGAGTTCAGGTCAAACATTACATAAAAATGAAGCGTAGATTTTCTAAGGGGTTGATAGAAGTCAACATAGGCCGCCTACGTGTCTCATTCTTGAGAATTCAGGTCAAATATAGTTCATGCATAAAATGGAAAGATAAATTAACCTACGATGTTGATCAAAGCCGACAAAGATAGCCTACGTGTCTCATTCTTGAGAATTCACGTCAAACATAGTTCATACATAAAAGGGGAAGATAAATTAACCTAAGGGGTTGACTGAAGTCAACATAGGCCACCTACATATCTCATTCTTTAGAATTTAGGTCAAATGTAGTTCATACATAAAAGGTTAAGATATATTTTCTTTAGTGATTGACCGAAGCCGATATAGATCGCCTATGTATCTCATTCTAGAGAATTCAGGTCAAACGTAGTTCGTAAATAAAATAAGAAGATAATTTTTTTCAAGGGATCGATCAAAGCCGACATAGACTGCCTACGTATCCCATTCTTTAGAATATAGATCAAACGTAGTTCATACATAAAAGAAAAGAAATTTTCCTACTATAAAGCATAAAAATGCTTACATTAAGAAAAGTGTGAGTACAAGAAAAGAAACACAAAAGGAGGCTAACTTCTGACGTAGTATCTCTTGACAACGTCAGAGTTGATTGATCTCGGTTACTCTTGGTTCTCCATCTTGGACAAACCATGATGATTATATCAACTCAATGCAAATTTCCTTTTGTGCCTATCTCGATGCGAGGAGGATTAACCATCTATTTCTTTGAATTGAACTCAAGATCAATTGGAGACATGTGGGACACAATGTCTGTGCTTACTTTTGGCATACTAGCATAAGACCATGTAAATACGTTAATGTATTCTTTGAGCAACTTGATGAGTTCTATTCTTATTTATTTTTTCAAGTAGGTACTAATTATGGTCTCTTCATCTTTGTTGTTCTTATCTAGATTAACCATCTCAGTCTACTCAAGGTTGGATCTTTCCCAGTTCTCAAAATCTTTTAATTTTTCTGTCAACTTTCTATAATTATTACCTCTTTGTCATATTCTTCACATTCCTCATTATCTTCCTCAGTTTGTTCATTTAACTCTTGACATGACATGACAAACAGGTTTTAAATTACTATTGCTGAAATTAAACAAACCAAGTTAGATGATAGCAAATAATTAAATAAGATAACTTAAAATAATTTTTGTGATAAGAGAGGCGTTGTCATTGAAATTTGGAAAATATTTATTAACTATGGCTCATGACCTGCACAAGTACATGCCTATGCCTTTTTGAAAATATTAAACTGCAAAAAGAGAATTTGAATAATAAAAGGTGGATCACAGGGCCTTCTTCGGATCATCATTGATTTTTAAAAACTAGTAATTACCCTTTTATATACCACAGAAGGCGAGGAGTCATAAGCAAAGTGGAAATCCAATTATTTAAAGTCTCTGCAGGTGTGGCCTTGCTCACTCAACTAGCCTTCGATAAATCTTTCAATCTAGCATTGCAGCCTTTAAACAAATTTCCTGTCCCATCCCCCAGACTGTCATC
This sequence comes from Capsicum baccatum var. pendulum, assembly GCA_030864225.1. Lineage (NCBI taxonomy): Eukaryota > Viridiplantae > Streptophyta > Magnoliopsida > Solanales > Solanaceae > Capsicum > Capsicum baccatum. The sequence goes on along the minus strand of CM061554.1, from coordinate 167,535,301 downwards.
TGTCGACATCTTATATACAGGGAACAATTGGTATATGAGTGGAAATGGCTCTAGAAAACACATATTTTCTTTGCTTTCCATCTTCTTTAAAACCTGTGCATTAATATTAATGAGACTTACAGGACAACCCTTCTTCTTTATTTCATCATGTTGACAATAGCTTCCCTATGGTTAGGCAACAGATTACTATTGACATTCGGCGTTGGCGCTTGAAGAGTAATGACTTTGTGATTAATCAAGTCTTGAATTTTATGTTTCAAGTTAATGTAATCTTTGGTACTGTTCCCGACTCCTCCTGAATGATAGGTAAACTGAGAATTAGTATTAATGGGTTTTGGTTGAATAGGCTGGAGATAGTCGATTGCTCTTAATCTTTTGAAGGGCTGAGTGCGACTTTCAGCCAACGATGTGAAGTTTCAGGGAGGTTACTTTTCAAGATTCAGATGAGGGAGGTTGTAATTATTTTGGTTGGAAGAAGGTGGTACTTAATGATAGTTTGGAGGTGCTTACATGTTAGTTTGGTGATTTACGATGATGGTTTAAACATTGGGCTGATAATTTGATTGTGGAGCTTGGTAATGGGTAGGACATTTGGCTGTGGTTTTTAGTATTAGGGTTGGGCATAAAATATGTCTTGAGAATTTTATGGTAGTGGAGAGTTTATAGACGAGGAAAAGGTATTTCTAGGTATGAATTTCCCTTTTGACTTACTATCAGAATCAAAAGACAGTGCAGTCACCTATCCTTTTTTTTTTGGAAAACCTGGGGGTCCAGAGAATGTTGAGGTTTTATTATTTTTTTCCTATTCAAATATCTTCTTCAAGTGATTCTCCAATCCTTACCAAGTCCGTGAACATCCCCCAAACCGCTGACACCATTCTAGTATAGAGCTCTCCTTCTTAAGCACGGGAAAATACTACTACTTTTTTCTCCTCTATCATTGGAGGTTGTATCTTAGCGACTTTCTTTCTCAAGCAATAGGCATAGTACCAAAAATATTCATCATCTTTTTGTTTAATCCTTACTAGTGAATATCGGTTAGGGACTATTTCTACATTGTATGTGAATATGTCTATAAAGTGTTTGGCCAAAGTCTTCCAATCAGACCATTTTAATCAAACTATTTTTTAATTCCTGGGATCTAAATCAATTAGAGCTTCATCGCTTAAACTTTGACTAAATAAGTGTTGCTAAATGTTTCAAATTTGGGAATTTTGAATCCTTCTGGTAGGTTTACACCAGGATGGACATACAAATCATCATAACCAAGGCCATCATTACCCACTTTCCCGTGAGATTCTTTGATCCTTATTATCTTTTCATTCATTATTAACAACTTTTTTTCGTCCTTTTCTTTCTATGTAATGACCTTCCTTGGGATTGGAAAATAGTTATAGAGATTGGTAGATGCAATGACATGGAAAACGATTGGAGGTATAGTTCGAACGTGACAAGAATTTGGGATAGTGACCTACAATTAGGGAATGAATTTATGGAGTTAGATATGGGTTTTGAGGATGCTAAGCATCGGGGTTGTTGCCTCGGTTGGTGTATTGGGATGGTGGAGTATGAGTTTGATGAATATGTGGATTATTGATGATAGGGTCTACGAGAAGTTGAGAAGAAAAGGAAAATAGTATGTTACTTGGATGACACCCAAGGTTAGGAACATTGAAAGGAGGAATTTGGAGTGGAGGCTCATGCCCTCCTAGGATAGGAGCACTAGCGGTGATGGCCCAATTAACTAATTCTCTAGTACGATTCATCTCCTTTTTTGAGTATTTCTAGCTTTCTCCCAAGTTCAAAAATAATCTCACTTTGCTCCGCTATCACAGTGTACCTGATAGACAATATGTCATCATCGCTTCCATTCATATTTGAATGATGGGACTTTACGAGCTGTTGACCGGGTGGAGTAAGGATGTTTATTCAACTTATGTCAATATAGAGTAGGTTTTATTCTCTGTAAAGTAAAAAAAACTCAAAGGCACATATGTTATATCCTATTAGTAATATATAATGCAAGATAATTAGGAAGGAAGAGAATATAACAAGTTGTTTCTCATGGCAGGTGAATCGATCCATGAGGTAATAATAACTCAAGGATTCTAATCAACAAGATTTTTCTCATTAATTTGGCTAAGTGGATTTTATCGGGAAGGTTTGCTTCTTCTTCTATCCTTATGACTTGTTTCATCAAAGTGGGAGACAATAAAGTTTTTCGAAGATAGGGGCCAGGCCAAAAGGTTGCCTACATATATCGCAAAGGAGAATTCAGGCCCAGCGTAGTTCGAATAAGTTATAAACATGATTGTTTCATTTTAGAGATATGCATCGGTTGGTTCGATTTGATTTTGAGTATTATCGATTTGATTTATCAATTTTTAATTTGTCAACATGCTAAATCGATAACAAAACTAATAAGATTTTTGTTATTTATTTTTGGTTTATCGATTTTGATCTTTAATGGTTCAACTTTATCTATTTAACTGATAAAAAAATGCTCCTTTTATTTTTTTTCACATTCTTTGATTATTTTTTTATGTTCATATATTTACACTACCTTTATGCATAAAATCTTACACAAAGTACAAGTAGAAGCAAATTCAAGTACATTTTTACTAAAACAAGCTTCTTTTCTTTTTGGTTAAATAGTGAACAATAATGCAGTGGCAATAGATGATGATCTCTCAGAAAAGAAAACTAACATAGGTTTATAATTTATATTAATGGGTGGAAACCCGACAAGCCAACAAGTTTATAAAGAAAAGAACAACACTATAACAACAATTATAAAATGCAAAAATAATAGGGTATGTATTTCAAACATAAATCCACTATTATATAACTATGGATAAAAATATAATTTTCATATAATCTTATTGGTTTATCGGTGTAACCGTCAACTAAAATCTTAAAATCAAAAACCTAATCGATATACCAATAAAAAATTCTAAAAGTGTTGTCCCAATAATTCAATACCAATAAACCAGTAACAATTTTCTTGATTTTTTTTATCAGTTAATTCAGTTTTTTGACACCCGTATTTCATTTACTAAAAAATAGTTTGAGAGGTGTTACAGACTTTTCTAGAAAACTTTGGAAGACTCAGAGTATTTTGGTTAGATTTTTATATCGTGGATGTATATTTCAGCCTAAACGAGCTTTATAAAAAATGGGATTGGACTTCGCCTTTGATTCGAATTAACATAGCATGCTTAAGCCCATAAAAAGTTATATCACACAAATATAATAAAATAAGCGGACATCCTAATTTGGTGACCCTTTTGAGCCAAGGTTTGGTCTAGCGAGTTTTGAAGGAAGTATATACCTTTTAAAACAAATTCATTATCCCTAAAAAGCATTTTTATAAGTATCAAAAAGGGCATAAACTCCTACAAAATAGCAAATGAGGGATACCATTTTACTTTTTGGAAAAGGGAACTAAAATGTGATAAAAATAATTCCACGCAGGGAATAATAATCTCTTGTTGGCCTTTTCCCTCTTGTCTTTGTCCACCTTATGCCATATGCGATATCGGTTTGTGATCAAATTTTCTCTAAATAATTGCATCTTTCATATCAATTAGGAAAGACATATATTCTATATGTGTTATAAGGATTTTCTTGACTTCCACACTCATATATTTCACTAATTCCTTAACCAATCATTCGGCTTGGCCATTATCTTGAACCTTCTAACTGGATTGATTGATCCACACCTACACAAAAAAAACAAGGTAAACCTTTCCCCTACCCTAAATGATAATGAATTAGATTAATTGACATATATTTTTCTTCAACACATAAGCATGATTTTCCTGAGATTGACTCATGGTCAATAGATGCAGGGTAGGTTCCCTAATGGTCCTAATACTCCCTCAGATATTGGGTCGTCCTAAGCTCATGCTTAAAAGGAGGTTTTGAATTTGCTCTATCCTAGGTATCTAGAGTAGACTTTGATTAGATTTCCAAGTGGACAACTTGAGTTTGGAAATACAAACAACCATTGAAAGCCTACGTACTAATAAATTATTGTATTTCCAACACTTTTATTCGAAATTGATCAATAAGGGTCACGACAATCGCGAATCCCAAATAGTTAAATATCAGTGAGGAAGTATGTCATGAATGCAAGTGCTAGATATAATCACAAGATATTACTAAATCAATAAAATTATTTGAATAAACAAAAATAAATCATTCAAATAGACTAGAATTTGATTAGAATCTTCATAAGATCTCAAGCGAAGCCGCTATTTTTGATTATCTCTTTTGGCTTGAAGGATTGGAAAACATGATTTTTGATTTTTTAAACTATCTCAAAACTTTAAAGAAAATTTTGAAATAATTTAAGAAAAAATATGACTTTAACCTAAATAAATCACTAATTGCATGGACACAGTAGGTGCCATTGTTAGATTCTCGAAGGTTCATGTTGGGAGAAAACACAAAGAAAATGCATTTTTTATTGATTCTGAACATGTTATTATATGACAAAGTGATAGGTAAAGAAAAAATGCAAAGATAAAACAAAATAACAACCCGAAGGGAAAATAATTTAGATTAACCAAATTTAAGAGTTTAATACAATAAAATAATCAAACATGATTTTACAAGTAACTAAAGGATAAAATTTGAAAAAAGAAAAAGATTTTTAACCCGTTTGGACCTGTCCGAATTTAATCCTCAAATTTTGTATGGATTTTTTAGCCCATTTCCATTGTTTCACCATCGTATTCGACCCTATCTATTAGCTTCCCCAAGTAGCGTTTTAGCTACATATTTTTTTTCTTCAATTTCAATTTTTTACCCAGTTTTTAGCCTTGAGGAGACTGACTTAAAAATGATATGGGCCTCTATGGCCCATTAAGGAAATGCAGAAGGGATAAAGTCCATTTGGACTTAGATCTATTTCACATGCAGAAAAAGGAGTAAAGGATTAGGAGTTAATTCAAACAGATTATTCAGATACTTCATAAAATGAACTAAGATATTAATAATTATGAAGAAAGGACAGATTCTAAGGTAATTTGACCAAATTATAACTTCTAAACCAAGACATGCAATCTGAAAAAAGTAGAGAAACTTGCAAATAGAACTCAGATCATAAATCCAATAAACTATTTATCGAGATCCCAAATTCTTGAACAATAGCTCAATTTGAGAGAAATTTCACAACCTTGAGGCATGCCATATTCTAAGCAAATGATTAGTTATTTAAACAATCAAGAAGAGAAAACTGTTATTTTCAATGTTTTCGGGTACAAGAATCTGTATATATGCAACAACAACTTCAACACAAGTTCAAGTCTAAGACAAGAACACTTATAAAGTTCCTTAACACCCTCAATACAATATTATGAATAATCTATCTAATAGGTATGTTATATTTCAGAAATGAGATGAAGTAGAAATGTAAAGCCAAGTCCCCCGACTTCACGAAGTGTCCTTAAGGAATAACCTCACTATACCCGAGGTTTTGGAATCTTCCTCCCAGGATAAAATTGCTTTCAACCTCAAATAATTGGATTTGTAGAACTCACTCAATAGCTTAATGATCACACAGAGTTTTTGTATAGAAGAATAGTGTTTTTGCTGTAAAAAATCATGTCTATACCTAAGGAATATATCAGGTATTTATAGCCCTTAATGTGTTATTTCGAAAAGGATGCATTGGTTAAGTAGAAAGGCGCCTATTCAGTACAGTCACGTCACCTGTGCCCAATCTGTGTTGGACCTGCGCCTGATCTGCTGCCACAGGTAACGTTTTGCAAATTCTAGTAGCTTCTGTGCTACATCTGCGCTCATAGGTCACGTACCTACACTGCATATGTACCCTCCGTTCACCCTACAACGCAAAACAATATGTCTTTTACCTTGAAGGGTTGCATTCCTTTGAGATGCATTGCGTATGCATTTGCATGGCGTCCGAAATAGGTCCGCACTTGGAGAAAAACACTTCTATCATATTTTTGGATTAAAATTTCACTTATAAAATAAGTTTCAAATAAAATTTGTCTAAGGTCGTAATCCTTCGAGATGCATTGCATATGCGTTTGCATGGAGTCTAAAATGCACCCGCACTTGGAGAAAAACAATTCTGTCAGATTTTTGGATTAAAATTTCACTTGTAAAATAAGTTTCAAATAAAATCCGTCTAAAAAGATAGATCTCATCGATCGATCATTTTCCAAATCAAAATCAAAATCAAAATCCGAAGCCGAAGCCAAAGTCGAGCGAGCGACGACGACAATGGCATGAGGTACTACCTGGTTCTTGCCTCACTATCTATGTGGAGTAAATGTTCCTTATTATAAACACTCCAAAATTTCCTTCTCCTACCAATGTGGGAGAATTAGTGAACTTTTCAATATAAGAGTCAACAGCAACAACAAACCCAGTGTATTCCCACCTAGTGGGGTCTGGGGGTGGGGGGGGGGTAAGATGTACGCAGTCCATACCTCTACCTCTAAAAGGTAGAAAGGCTGTTTCCGATAGACCCCCGGCTCAAGATACAAGACACCACACAAATACATAGATACATAGATACATAGTAAAGCACAGAACAAGATTTTATTACATAAAAATGGCACCCATAAGTAATAAAAACAGAGAAAAGCACACAGGATCGTAATAAAACATGGAACCAGGTACCATAGCAAGAATAATACCCCCACCAAGTAATTCCCTACACTAGCGACCCAAACTGGCCCTAGCCTTCTGCCCTAATTTGCGTCCTCCAGATCTTCCTATCTAGGGTCATGTCCTCGGTGAGCTGTAACTGCTCCATGTACCGCCTAATCACCTCACCCCAGTACTTCTTCGGCCTACCCCTACCCCGTCTAAATCCATCCAATGCTAGCCTCTCACACCTATGAACCGGGGCATCCATGCCCCTTCTCATTGCGTGTTCGAACCATCTCAATCGGACCTCCCGCATCTTATACTCCACTAGGGTCACACCAACCTTCTCCCTGATAATCTCATTCCGAACTCTATCCCCTCTAGTCAACCCACACATCCAATGCAACATCCGCATTTCTGCCACCTTCATTTTTTGGATGTGGGAGTTCTTAACTGGCCAGCACTCCGCTCCATACAACATGGCCGGACGGACTACCGCCCTGTAGAATTTGCCTTTAAGCTTGGGCGGCACCTTCTTATCGCACAACACCCCCGACGCGAGCTTCCACTTCATCCATCCCACCCCAATACGATGCGAGACATCCTCGTCAATCTCACCGTTACCCTGGATCACGGACCCGAGATACTTGAAACTATCCCTCTTACATACCTCCTGTGATTCCAACTTCACTACCACCTCATTCTCCAGCCTCACGTCATTAAACTTGCATTCCAAATACTCTGTCTTACTTCTGCTCAACCTAAACCCTTTAGACTCAAGCGTTTGTCTCCAAACCTCTAGTTTGTCATTCACACCCCCTCGCGTCTCATCAATCAAAACTACATCATCTGCAAAAAGCATACACCAAGGCACCTCCCCTTGAATATGCCGCGTCAACACATCCATCACCAAAGCAAACAAAAAGGGACTAAGAGTAGATCCCTGATGCAATCCTGTCAAGACAGTGAAATGCTCTGAGTCCCCTCCCACCGTCCTCACCTGAGTCTTCGCTCCATCATACATGTCCTTAATTGCTCTGATATACGCCAGCGGGACTCCACTCACCTCCAAGCATCTCCAAAGCACCTCCCTGGGGACTTTGTCGTATGCCTTCTCCAGGTTGATAAACACCATGTGTAGGTCCTTCTTTCTTTCCCTATACTGTTCCACCAGCCTTCGTACCAGGTAGATTGCCTCCATCGTCGAGCGGCCAGGCATAAATCCAAACTGTTTTTCCGAAATAGACACTATTCGTCTCATCCTCACCTCGACCACTCTCTCCCAAATCTTCATAGAGTGACTCAATAACTTAATCCCCCTATAGTTATTGCAACTCTGTATGTCACCCTTATTCTTATAGAGAGGGATCATGGTACTCCACCTCCAAGCCTCGGGCATTTTTGCCGTCTTGAAGATTTCGTTAAACAATCCAGTCAACCACCTTACACCAGCCTATCCAGTGAACTTCCAAAACTCCACCGGAATCTCATCCGGCCCCGTCGCCCTACCCCCTCGCATCCTACGAACAGCCTCTCTAACCTCTTCTACCTTGAAACGTCTACAATAACTAAAATCCCGGCACTCCTCTGAGTGCTCCAGCTCCCCTAGCACAATAACTCTATCCCCTTTGTCATTTAAGAGCCTATGAAAGTACGACTGCCATCTATTCCTAATGTGGCCGTCCTCCACCAGCACTATACCGTCCTCCCCCTTAATAAACCTCACCTGGTCGAGGTCGTGGCCCTTCCTCTCCCTAGCCTTAGTGAGTCTAAACAACTTTTTCTCCCCTCCTTTCCCCTGTAACCCTGCATACAAGCTCTCAAAAGCGGTCGTCTTAGCCGCCGTAACTGCTAACTTAGCCTCCTTCTTAGCTAGCCTGTACTCTTTCCTGTTCACCCGCTTCTATACTTCGTCCTTACTCTCAACCAACTTATCATACGCCTCTTTCTTGGTCCCCACTTTCTTCTTCACCTCTTCATTCCACCACCAATCCCCCCGATAATGCCCAGCCTGGCCCCTAGAAACACCTAGCACCTCCCTTGCATTCTCCCTGATGCACCTAGCCACCCTATCCCACATACTATCCACGTCCCCCTACACTCCCACACCCCCATTCCCGCCAACTTCTCCCCTATCTCTCATACATTCACTGGCGTTAAGACGCCCCACTTAATTCTAGGTCGACACTCCTCACCCCTCCTCTTTCTGTTCTTTTTTATACCCAAATCCATAACCAGGAGCCTATGCTGGGTCGAAAGGCTCTCACTCGGGATGACCTTACAGTCCTTACACAACACCCTATCCCCTTTCCTAAGCAACAAAAAGTCAATCTGGGTCTTGGCTATCGCGCTTCGAAAGGTGATCAGGTGGTCGTCCTTCTTCGGGAAGCCCGAGTTCACCACCACCAGCCCAAAGGACCTCGCCAAATACAATAGAGTAGCCCCCTTTTCATTTCTCTCCCCAAAACCAAAACCACCATGCACATCATCAAAGCCTCCCGGTAACGCCCCGATGTGCCCGTTGAAATCTCCTGCTACAACAATCTTCTCCGAGCTAGGCACGCCTCTCACCACCTCATCCAAAGCCTAACAAAACCGCCTTTTCTCCTCCCCCTCCAAGCCCACTTGCGGTGCATAGGCACTACACACGTTCAGGGTAAACCCCCGAATGACCAATTTAATAGCCATCGACCTGTCGTTGATCCTCTTCACCTCTACTACCTGACCCCTAAGCTCTTCATCTACTAAGATGCCAACTCCATTCCTATGCCTCTCGCTCCCAGAGTACCAAAGCTTGTAACCATCCACATCCCTAGCCTTAGACCCCACCCACTTGGTCTCTTGAACACACGCAATATTAATCCTCCTCTTTTTAAGAATCTTCACAAGATCTATGGACTTACCCTGAAGGGTCCCTATATTCCAAGACCCAACCCTCAGCCTACCCTCAATATCCCCACGTCTTCCTCTACCTTCCCTGAGGCCAAATCTTGGTCTCCCTCCCACTCCCGCCCATTCCTCACCCCCCGCCCCCACAATAGCCCCACGCCCCAACCCCCTCGGACATGACCCTATCCAACCATCACCGCCCACCGCCACTACTACAAGCAAATATAAGAGAATATAAACAGTGGTAATAGTAGTAGCAAAGCAGCAGCAAGAATACAAGGCTCAAACAAATACGAAGAAATAATGAAGAAACAAAACTAAAGTCAAATAGAGAGCAAACACCACTGGGCTCAACACCCAAAGCCCCAAACAAAGCCCCGAGTCGCTAACCCAATAGACGCAGTGCAAGAAACGACAACAGGCAACAAACAATATCAACAAATCAAACACAAGTCAAGATACAGGAGATAGTACTAGCATAATACGAGGAATGAAATACTGAAAATAACAAAGGTTACTCTATTTTCAATATAAGAGTACACTTTCTATTTTGGTTACTCTATTTTTCTCCACTATTTTCCCTCCATTTTTTATTCACACACACATACATTAAACTTAACAATCCCTCACATGAATGGGGAGTGACTATCTTTTGAATAATTTATGGACAAGCATGTGATGGAGAATTAGTTAACTTTCCAATAAAAGAGTACAATTTCCATTTTGGTTACTCTATTTCCCTCCACTATTTTTTCCTTAATTTGCCATTCACACACACACACACACATTAAACTCAACAATCCCCCACATGAATGGGGAATGACTATCTTTTGAAGAATTTACAGACAAGCATATTATCATTTAACAAAGATTAACTGTATCTGGATAAATAGGTTTCCTTTTGAACTTTCCGTAGTGAACATGCATCGGATGCACTCAGTCAATCGGTAGATTTGATATCTTTAAATTGTCAAGCTTTAATGTGCACCTAGACAACACATTTCACATAACCAACCTTTTACTATTTATGGTTCTCACAGTTTTTGTTCTTTTCAGCCATGAATACGTCCCGGCTTCATGAGAGCTTAGAGAATAGGACTTTACTAACACTCTCCTTGAAGCGGCTTCCACTTTTTCCTCATATAGGTGATTTCTAAACATTCAATCCTGTAGACTAAACTATTTGGTCAAATCTTCCAAATTTAGATAATCATTAAAAGACTTTACCTTAAGTTTTATCCTTGTTTACTACACATTGTCTACATTATGAGAATGGGTTGGGTAATTGACAATGTTGAACCTATAAGACACAACTTTGTTTGATCTCTTTGAGCCTAGCTCTTGGGATCTCCAGTCTGCTAAGTAGAGCTACCACCATACTGACTTGTCCTAGGCCTTAAACCTATTCCCTTGGATGTCCTTTCAGCTCTTTCTCTAGATAGGCCTTTTATAAGTGGATCCGACATATTATTCTTTGACTTTATATAGTCAACAGTGATAATTCCACTAGAGAGAAGTTCTCTAATGGTATTATGTCTTTGTTTTATGTGACAAGATTTATCGTTGTACATCATGCTCCTTGCCCTAACTATTGCCTCTTGGCTATCATAGTGTATACATACTGGTGCCACTGGTTTGGGCCAATAAGAAATATCTTTCAAGAAATTTTGGAGCCATTCTTCTTCTTCACCGTCTTTATCCAGTGCAATAAATTCTGATTCCATTATAGAGCGAGCAATAGAGCGAGCAATATATGTCTGCTTGGATGATTTCCAAGAAACCGCTCCTCCACCAATAGTAAATATATATCCACTTGTGGATTTTACCTAATTCGATCTGGTGATCCAATTTGTATCACTATATATTTTAAGTACCGCGGGATATTTATTTTAATGCAAAGCATAGTCTTGAGTGTATTTAAGATACCCCAAAACTCTTTTCATTGCCATCCAATGAGTTTTGTTGGGATTACTCATTTACCGACTCAACTTACTAATAGCGCATGCTATGTCTGGTCATGTACAATTTATTATATACATTAAATGTCCCAATAATCTTGAATACTCCAATTGTGAGTTACTTTCACCTTCATTCTTTCGAAGTGCAAAGATCATATCCAATGTAGTCTTGGCAATACTGAATTCCATATATTTGAATTTGTCAAGTACCTTTTCTATATTATGAGACTGAGACAATACCAACCCTTGTGGAGTTCTGTGGATTCTTATTCCTAAGATCACATTCGCAACTCCAAGGTCTTTCATGTTGAACTTGCTCTCGAGCATTCGTTTCATTGTATTTATGTCTGAAATATCTCTACTAATGATCAACATATCATTCACATATAAACAAACAATGACTTGGTGATTTGGAGTGTCTTTAATATAAACACATTTATCACATTCATTAATCTTGAACCCGTTCACCAACATGGTTTGGTCAAACTTTGCATGCCATTGTTTAGGTTCTTGATTTAGTCTATAAAGTGAATTAATGAGTTGACAGACCTTATTTTATTTTCCTGGAATTACAAAACCCTCAAGATGTTCCATGCAAATTTTTTCCTCTAATTTTCTATTTGGGAATGTTGTTTTTACATCCATTTGATGGATTTCAAGACCATATACCGTCACCAAGGCAGTTAACATCTGAATTGACGTTATCCTCATTACAGGAAAGTATGTGTCAAAGTAATCAAGGCCTTCCTTGTGTTTAAAGCCTTTACTACAAGTCTTGCCTTGTATTTATCAATAGTACTATCAACTTTTATTTTTCCTTTTGAAGATTCATTTAGAATCTAAAGGTTTATTTCCTAGAGGAAGATCAACCAACTCCCACATATGGTTGCTTCAGATTGATTCAATCTCACTATCGACCGCCTCTTTCCAAAAGGATGAGTCCAAAGACTCCATTACTTCTTTAAAAAGTTTGAGGATCATTTTCTAAGAGAAATGTTTCAAAGTTTGATCCAAACGAAGTTAACGTTCTTTGACATGTACTATATCTCGGATTATCATCTTTATGTACATCCTCACTTGGTTTATCTCGAGGTCGTTTATACCCTTCCCTAGGCTGTTCATGTCTAGTTTTATACGGATAAATGTGTTCAAAGAATTCAACATTATCTGATTGAATTACTGTATTTTAATTTATATTCGAATGCTCAGACTTATGAACCAAAAATCGACATGCTTTACTACTTTTAGCATATCCCATGAACACGCAGTCCACCGTCTTAGGTCCTATCTTGACCCTTTTAGGCATAGGAACTTGGACCTTCGCTAGACACCCCCACACTTTGAAATATTTTAAGTTGAGTTTCCTTCCTTTCCATTTTTCATAAGGAATTAATTGTGTCTTACTATGGGGAACTCTACTGAGTATTCGGTTGGCTATAAGGATAGCCTTCCCCTACAAGCTTTGCGGTAAACCTGAATTTATAAGAAAGGTATTCATCATTTCCTTCAAAGTTAAATTTTTCCTTTCCACAGTTCCATTAGATTGAGGTGAATACGGGGCTGTAGTTTGATGGACAATTCCAGTCCCAACACATATTTCGGCGAAGGGAGATTTATATTCTTCGCCCCTATCACTTCTTATCATTTTAATCTTTTTCTCTAACTGATTTTCAACTTTAGTTTTATATTACCTAAATGCATCTATTGCTTCATCCTTACTATTTAGTAAGTAGATAAAACAATATCTAGTGCAATCGTCAATAAAAGTTATGAAATACTTTTTCCCACCTCGTGATGGTGTTGACTTCATATCATAAATGTCAGTGTGTATTACGTTTAAGGGATTGGAATTTCTTTCAACGGACTTATACGGATGCTTAGCATACTTTAATTCCACACCCATTTGACACTTTGATTTATTGCATTCAAAGTTTGGCAAACCTTCTAAGTTAATCAGTTTACACAATGTTTTGTAATTAACATGACGTAATCGTTCATGCCATAAATCATAAGACTCAAGAAAGTAAGAAGAAACTTAACTTTTACTGATTTCAACATTCATTACATTCATTTTGAATAGGCCCTCATTGAGGTATCCTTTTCCTACATACACTTCTCCTTTACTAAGTACAATTTTTCCAAAAATAAATACATATTTGAATCCATTTTTGTCAAGAAGTTATACAGAAATCAAGTTCTTCGTAACTCCGGAACATACAAGACATTGTTGAGTGTCAACACTTTACTTGAAGTCATTTTCAAGCACACTTTTCCTGTTTCTTCTACTTTTTCAGTAGCAGAGTTTTTCATGTAGATCTTTTCTTCTACTTGAGCCGGAGAGAACGTCGAAAACAACTCCTTATTAGCACAAATATGGAGGGTGGCACCAGAATCCATCCACCATTCACGAGGATTTTCCACCAAGTTGCATTCGGAAAGCATAACACATACATCATTCATTTTTTTCTCGGACTTATCCAAATTTGCTTGGTCCTTCTTCTTCCTTTTCTTTGGGGCACGACAATACATCGGCTTGTGGCCAGTCTTGCCACAGTTGAAGCACTTTCCCTTGAACTTCTTCTTAGGTTGATTGCTTTCATTTTTAGCTTTCTTTCACTTTTTAGAGTTGTTTTGGTCATCTTCTACAATGATTGCTCCATTCATTACAGAATTTCCTCTTGACCTTCTTTCCGCAGTCTTATTATCTTCTTTAATGCGTAGTCATACAATCAGATCTTCGACTGATATCTCCTTACATTTGTGTTTCAAATAGTTCTTGAAGTCTTTTTGCATAGGTGGCAGCTTCTTTATTATTGCTGCTACTTGAAACGCCTCATTCACGATCAAACCTACAATAAAGGTTATGTGAATATTAAGACCATTTTTAAATAGTTCAACAAAGGTATTTGTCAAAATCATCCCTTCCACAAGGAGATCATGGATGATCACTTGCAGTTCCTGTACTTGGGAAACAACAGACTTATTGTCTATCATTTTATATTTCAGGAATCTTGCAACAAAAAACTTTTTAGTTCCGACATCCTCTGTCTTGTACTTCTATTCAAGCGCTCCGCATAACTCTTTTGTTATCTTTATTCCACTATATACATTGTAGAGGTCATCTTGGAGACCACTTAAGATATAGTTACTGCAAAGGAAATCTAAGTGTTTCCAAGCTGCCACAATCACAAATCACTCTTGTTCGGAGGTTCCCTCGAGCATTTCCAGACCTTCCTCAAATGTGAACCTTTGAAGACAAAGAGTTGTGAGGTAGAAGAACATTTTTTGCTGCCATCTCTTGAAGTCAATATCCGTAAAATTTTTGGGTTTCTCCGCTAGTGCCATTGCTGGCAGAGCATTCGTGCGAGTTGTTGTGGCAATACTAGTTTCCCCCATAGTTGTTGCAACATCTTGCACTTGACTATCGTTAGTCATTTTCTTGTCACAACAAGATAGTACCTTTAGTTTACGAAATACTTATTAAAAAGTTGCAGCAACTTTAAACACCTCTTGTTTCTAGTTTAACGATGAAGTTTTTATGATTTTCAATTGTCAACCGAGTAATCTTTAACTTATGATGAAGATTTTATGTCTTCAAATCACTTGTTAAGTTCAAATGGAGTAGAAAACTTAAAGCTTTAATCTCCGGTAAACAAGCAATACAAATTCTGAAAGATTATTCCTTAAGATTGTTATTTTCAATGTTTTTGGGTACAAGAATTGTATATGTGCAACAACAACTTCAACACAAGTTCAAGTCTAAGACAAGATCACTTATGAAGTTCCTTAACACCTCCAACACAAGATTATGAATAATCTATCCAAGAGGTATGTTATATTTCAGAAATGAGATGAAATAAGAAATGTAAAGCCAATTCCCCCGACTTCACGAAGTTTCCTTAAGGATTAATTCTCCCACTGTATTGGAATCTTTCTCCTAGGATAAAATGGCTTTCAACCCAACTATAGCGGTACCTCAAATAATTAAATTCATCGAACTCACTCAACAGATTAATAATCACACAGAGGTTTTGTATAGAAGAAGAGTGTTTTTGCAGTCAAAAATCATATCTATACTAGGAATATATCAGATATTTATAGCCTTTAATGTGTCCTTTTTGAAAGGATGCATTGGTTCAGCAGAAAGACACCTATTCAGTACAGTCACGTCATCTGCGCTTAGTTTGTGCTGGACCTACACCTAATCTGTGGCCGCAAGTGACGTTCTGCAAATTCCAGTAGCTTCTGCACTACATCTGCAGCCTACAGGACACCCTACAGCGTGATAGGATGCCGAAGCTGAACAAGCGACGACGACGATGGCGCGAGCCACCACCTTGTTCTTGCCTCACTATCAATGTGGAGTAAGTGTTCCTTATTATAAACACTTCAAAATTTCCTTCTCCCACCAATGTGGGAGAATTAGTGAACTTTCCAATATAAGAGTACACTTTCCATTTTGGTTACTCTATTTCCCTCCATTTTCCATTCACACACACAATGAACTCAACAAAAATAACATTCGAAGCATGTACCCAATTTGTAAAAATTAAAATTTTCTCTTTATCCAAGCACAAAAAAAGAATCAATAATCACTCAATGCTATATTCCTAATATGAGCTAAGTTAACCGAATGAGAATCAATCTACGAACCCAACTGAAATAGGCTAGCATGAAGACTAAGACATGAGCATTAGAAGAGATCAGACTCAGATTTCAAATGAAGTGAGATATTCAGTTTGAAAGGGAGAGATCAATGACTTTTTTAAGAAAAAGAAAACAGATACATGTTAAGAAGAGGAAGTGTGATTAGACATATTAATTGCACTCGAAGGAAACTCACACCTAATGACATTATGTTCAGATCTCATAGGGATGAGATAGAGGTTTTATCCCCTAACTGATTCACACCATCGAGAACAAACCAGTGTTCTGAATCATGGTGCTTCATGGTTCCAAATAATCACATTTTCGCTCAGACCTAGCCTACGTTGTTTTCCAAATACAAACGAAAAAATAGAGGGGAGGAAGAAGGAATTGCACCTTACAGGGGATTCAACTAATATGTAACACCCCGTAAATTTTTTTGTACACTTATCGCGATTATATGGAGTCCTAAAGACTTGCGTATGAGTTAAATTAAGTTTATGGTGTTCGGAAGTATCCCGTCAATAGTTGTATGTGTAGGTATTGGAATAAGCTTTCCAACGATATAAAGTTTGCCCAAAACAGAGGAGTATTTCATATAAGCGAGCACATTCGAAATTTTAAAACGGTGGCCGGGAAGCCTGTGAACAGTAATTCTGCAAGAAAATTTCTGCAGCTAGGCACTCCAACTTGAGACGATCATAACTCCTTGTACAAAAAGAACTGTGTGAGCTGCTATATATAGACAAAAATCTCCAAGAGTCTTCTTTTCGATTAAATTGGTTTCATCCAAATCCAACATCTGAGTAAGGAGTTATACTCGTTTTACTTCAGCCTCTCAAAACAGATTTGTAGGGTCAACTTCAAACGATCATAACTCCTTGTACAGGACGAACTGGGTGGCCTAATTTATATTAAATGAAATCCCTTTTACTTATATTTACAATGATATCAATTTCACCCAAATTCGATATCGGAGCAAAGAGTTATGATCGATTTACTTCAGCCTGTCAAAACTGTCCACTGGGGACAGATTCGGGATTTATTTCAATTTTTAGGGCACAATGGTCATTTTCTATTACCTTTGGACGAAAATTGGTCTTAAAAACCTGCACTTAGCCTCATTTGTATCAGATGTTATCCAATTTTAAGAGAAGGTGAAAACCCTAGCCAATTTCAACCTCAAATATTTTGTGATTCAACCGTAGAAAATTCAAATTGGTTCCGTAGTTGTGTTCACCATCTCGAAAGCTTCGAGAAGCACCCCATGGTTATGTAAGGAGGATCATAAATACAAGAGTTCATTGTTAAGGTATGAATATTGTTTATTCTTGATTCTTATCCATGAATAAGTATTGATAAAGGATTATGAGTATTGTCTTGATGTTGGAAGATAACTAGAAACATAGTTATGAATTGTTGTGTATAAATTGTTAGTAGTAAATTATGGAAGTTGTTGTATTGGATTATGGAGGATGAATTGTGGTGATATATCATTATATTAGTGGTTATGTATGCCTAGTGATCATGTTGGTATTGGATGGTGATTAAGAAGGGAAATAAAGGCTAAGAGTGATGTTGAGGGATATTTCATGAAAATGCATGATATGTGAATGTAATAAGAGTATAAGAGGATGTATGTAGTACTCTTATTGATGAGCTAAAGGATTACTTCCTAGACATTATTTGGTGAAGTTAATACCTAAATGGTAAGGTTTGGTTGCTAATACTAGTTTGCCACAAATGACTTATTGTAGATAAATGTTCGAAGAGTACGGGAAGTCACTTGTATTGAAGTGGTTATATCAAGGTATGTAAGACATACTCTATCTATTCTTTGGCATGAATAATGGCCCATGGCACTCTCAAGTAAGCTTCCAACATTGTCCTACGACACATGACACATAATAACATCATATGATCTTCAACACTACCAATTGAACTTGTTTTCACTTTTAAGATGTCCGGCTAGTAAAAAAAATGTCCATATACTATTGTTGACTCCGAAATGGTTTAATGAGGTATCCATGATTCTCTACTTCATCTTCATGATATTGATTACCTATTTACATGTTTTTCCTATTGAGGTATCATGGTTTCAAGTTCCATAAACTGTGACCACAAAGTAACCAATCTCAAAGATTAATTGAATTAAGAAGTGGAATGTCTGTATTTTAAATTGATGATATGATGTATTGTATTAGTACCACTGATCAGTTGGCCATTGTATTATAAAGATTATGTATATATGCTATTCCAGGGGTGGTCCCTGATGTATTGTATTAGTACCACTGATCAGTTGGCCATTGTATGACATATGTTATGTATTGATAAGGATTACGGGAAGTAATGATATGAAAGTAATGTGCAGGTATCCTATCAGTTCTTTTAAGTGTGGTCTACTCATACTGTTTATTCACTGGTATCTGGGTTCTGTTGATCTTTTGTATCTCATCTTGATACTCCCTTCCTTACATACTCAGTACATATTTCCGTACTGACGTCCCTCACGGGGGGGCCTGTATTCATGCCTGCAGGAACAGGTACTTCAGGTCGTACACATCCGCAGTAAGAGCCAGGACATTCTATTGTTAGTGGTGATCTCCAGTTGTTTCGGGGCATCCCAAGTCGTCTCTATATGTACCTTTGGTATTTGTATAAAAGTCTTGTGGGCGGGAGTTTGTCCCGACCCCAACTCAGTTGTGTATCTATGTAGAGGCTTTTGTAGACATATTGTACAGCCATAGGAGTGTTTGGTCGATAGACGTGATGGCTCTGACGGCCAATTACTGTTCATATATATATTTATGCGTGTCTGCTGGGCTGATACAGGTACTGTTTTCTTCTATTTACAACGAAGTGCTGCCCAAATTTCTAATTTTCATAAATAATGTGAATGTGAAAGTATAGGTTATGAACGGGTTCTCCCGGGCCTCCTCGGCTACGGGTGCCAGTCCGCTCCAATGGGATTTGGGGTATGACATAATAGTAAACTTTTCTTTTAAATGCATGGCATCCAACACAACATTAAAGGGGTAGGGAATACTCCCTCCGTTAAAAAAAGAAAGTTCTACTTTCCTTTTTAGTTCATTTAAAAAAGAATGACCTTTTTCCTTTTTAGCAACCTTTTAATTTTAACTTTCCACATGACATGTTTAAGACCACAAGATTGAAGGACATTTTGGTACATTTTAACATATATTTAATATAATACCACAATATTCAAAAGTCTTCTTTATTTTTTTAAATTCTGCGTCAAATCAAATTAGGTCATTTTTTTTTAAACGGAGGAAGTGTTATTTAGGCGGTGATTCTACAACACTATAAAAAAACATAATGGGTTTGTCACAGCGTCACTGTTTTCACTACATGGGCCGGAGAATGAGGATGAGCTATGCTAACAGCTTATTTCATTCTCCATTTTTTTGATATCTTAGATAAAAAATTATCGAAACAAGTAGAGGTTGGCGCAACCTTCAAAAATCTCAAATCAACATGGAGGTACCCGTAAAGATTTCAGCACATGCCTAAAGGGACTTTAGAGAAGGAAACACATCCAAACTTCAAGATTAGTTTTCATGCTAAGTAAAGAAACAGTAAAGAACAATAACCCTTAATTCTGATTTTTTTAAACCAATCCAAGAAAGGGAATTTCATCCCCAAACCTTTAGTTTATTGGCTTTCATTTGATATTTTGAATCGAGGGAATCTGATAAACATTCAATTTCAGCCAAAGACAAGTTGAAAAGAGAAATATTCTTTAAAACAATAAGAAAACATGAACTTTGAACCTTTTACAATTTGCAGATGTGCTATAATCGATGCACATGGATCAACCACAAATGTTAAATGCTAGAACATGTTACAAGTTGATATATTAGTAACAATAACCATACAAGGCCTCCAAATCTTACAAGTTTACAACATCATGCACCAACAAAAGAAATATACTCTCAGTAAACGTCAAAGTACATTTCTTTCAAACGAGACCAAACCCACCCTCACGATAAAACATCGCACTCTCCGAAAATGGTTATGAAAGGTAAGGTCTTTACAAAGGTTATCTTATCAAACCGCTCTCACAACAATTACAAGAATCAAAACACCAATAAAATTCTACACTGTAATTTTGAAACACGAAGAGGAGAAGAAGAAGAAGAGGAAGAAGAAGAAAATGTGGCCTAGAGAATCAATGCATGCTTTAACATTGGGTATACCTTTTAAAATCTACTGCATTTAAGGAAGAAATTCATGCTGCAATTATTGATGGATAAGATATAGAAATTTCATTTGATGATTTTCCTGATTACTTAACTGAGAAAATAAAAAATTTATTGATTGTTGCTTCATATATACACCTAAAGCAAAGATAGAAAGTTAAATATACCTCTAAGATTTCTGCAGTCAACTCAAGAATTTTGCTTTCTGGTCCTAGAGGATCTGAAACATATTAAGAGAAATAGGTGAAGGCACTTGCTATTATTATGGGGCTAAATTGCTAGTTTTTATAGTCATGCTTTTTTGGGTGGGCTATCTCTGAAGGATGCTGCACCAATGAAAGAAGGATATAGTTCACATAAAATCTCAAGCAGATTGAAGAAAATTTTTGGAGAACCTAAATGGATCAAAGGTACTAAACTTTCATTTGGTCAAACGACCGCTAATACTAATTCTTTGTCTAATCCTTTATGTTTGGAGGCACAACAGAAGATAAAATAAAAGAAAATATATCCTCTTTAGGTGGGCACCAAAATATTAGTTTTATAAAATATGATACAGTCAGGCTAGTTAGTTCTACTTCTGGCATATTGCACTTGACTCCCATCAGGAGCTCAATATATAGAAATAGAGGAAAGGTTGTATTGTCTTTCAAAGATAAATCATGTTGGGTTCATAGTAAATGAGAAGTGTGAATGAAAAATGGAGAAAAACGAAGTGTTAGAGAGAAATTGAGATCACAATAATATGGAAAGTGTACTCAAAAATAGAAAAGCTTAATAAATTCTCCCACATTGGTGGGAGAAAGAAGCTTTAAAGTGTTTATATTGTGAAACACACTCCCACATGGATAAGTGATGCAAGGAATAAGAGATGCCTCGCGTCGTCGTGATGCAGAATTTCGGAACTCCATTTATATACATGTTTAGAAGGATGCAACCCTTCTGAAAATGACACAATGTTTCGTGAACTGACATGACTATTTCGGAACAAACACACTGATTCGCATGAAATGAAAGCCTTTTTCCACAGATTTTGGTACGAAAATTTCCAGAATACAAAATACTTTCTGCCTTACAAATTACTCTGTGTGATCAATCAAAACGTTTTGTGCGTTCGAAGACATTCCAATTGTTTGAGGTACCGCTACAATTGGTCTGTTTGGCCATTTTATCCTGGGAGAAAAAATTCCACAACCTCGGGTACAGTGAGGGAAATTATTTCCTTAAGAAAACTCCATGAATTCGGATGACTTGGCCTTATTCATTTCTGTTTCATCTACTTTCTGAAAAAATAAAATACACCTCTTGAAAAGGTCATTTTGATCTTGTGTTGAGGGTATTTGATATACTTCATTATGTTCTTGTTTATACTTGAACTCTAGTTGAAGTTATTGTTCTGCATATACAGATTCTGTGTATCCGAAGTACAAATAAAATAACAATCTTAAGGAAATAATTTAATTTACAGAATCTATATAACTTATTTTTGGAGATTAAATCTTTAAGCTTTCTATTCTGCTTGAATTTAACTAGTGATTAGAAGACATAAAATCTTCGTCACAAGTTAAAGTTCACTCGGTTGATGATTTAAGGTTATAAAAACTTTATCGTTAATTAGAAATAAGAAGAAAAGTTGAAAAGTTATTTAACTTTATAAGTAGTATTCTGAAAATACTAAATTTTTCTGTCTTGTGTTGACAAGAAAGATGACTAACGAAAGTCAAATGATGGATGCGACAACGTCTGTGGGGGCAACTAATATTGCCACATCAAGTCTCACAAATGCTCCGCCAACAATGGCATCAGTGGAGAAGCCCAAAAAATTTTTGAGCATTGACTTCAAGCGGAGGCAGCAAAAAATATTCTTTTATCTTACCACTTTATGTCTGCAACGGTTCACTAGCAAAGATGCTCTTGAGGTGCTCGAGGGAACCTCGAACAAAGACCACTTCATTATTGTAGAAGCTTGGAAATATTCGAACTTTCTTTGCAGAATTATATTCTGAGTGGTCTCCAAGACGACCTCTACAATGTTTATAGTGGAACCAAGACATCAAAGGAACTGTGGGGGGCACTTGAACGAAAATATAAGGCGGAGGATGCGGGAATTAAGAAATTCCTTGTTGCACGGTTCCTGGACTTCAAAATGATAGATAACAAATCTGTTGTCTCTCAAGTATAGGAGTTACAAGTCATCATACATGATCTCCTAGCAAAAGGTATATCATTAAAAAATACCTTAGTTGAACAAATTAAAAATGTTCTTACTACTCACATAAACTGTTTTGTAGGTTTAATTATGAATAATGCTTTCCAAGTAGCAGCGATAGTTGAGAAGCTACCACCTTTGTGGAAAGACTTCAAAAACTACTTAAAGCATAGCGCAAGGAGATGACTGTTGAAGATATTATTGTTTGACTTCGTATTGAAGAGAATAATAAAGCTGCCGAAAGAAACTCAAAGGGGAATTCTATAATTAATGGAGCACATATTATAGAAGATGACCAAAATAATTTCAAGAAAAGGAAGAAAGCTGAACAAGGAAGCAATCAAACCAAGAAAAAGTTTAAGGGAAAATGCTTCAACTGTGGCAAGATTGGCCACAAGTCCAAAGATTGTCGTGCCCAAAAGAAAGGCAAGAAGAAGGATCAAGAAAATATGATTGAATCTAATAAAGAATGCGATGATCTGTGTGCTATGTTCTCAGAATGCAACTTGACGAGGAATCTTTGCAAATGGTGGATGGATTCTGGTGCCACCCGCCATGTATGTGCCAATAAGGAGTTGTTTTTGTCATTCACTCTGGCTCAAGTAGAAGAAATGATCTACATGGCTAACTCCAGTACGGCTAAGGTTGAAGGAGCAGAAAAAATTTGCTTAAAGATGACTTCTAGAAAGGTCTTGACACTTAACAATGCCTTGTATGTTCCGGAGTTACATAGGAATTTAATTTCTGTTTCACTTCTAGACAAGAACAAATTCAAATATGTAACCGTTTCTGAAAAAATTATAATTAGCAAAGGAGAAATGTATGTAGGAAAAGGCTATCTAAACGAAGGCCTTTATAAGATGAATGTAATGACTGTTGAAATAAATAGAAGTTTGAATTCTTCTTATTTGCTTGAACTTATGATTTATGGCTTGAACGTTTAGGCCATGTCAATTACAAAACGTTACGGAATCTGATTAACTTAGAAGTTTTGCCAAACTTTGAGTGCAATAAATCAAAGTGTCAAACGTGTGTGGAATCGAAGTATGCAAAGCATCCTTATAAGTTCATTGAAAGGAATTCCAATCCCTTAGAGTTAATACACACTGACATTTGTGATATGAAGTCAACACTATCACGTGGTGGGAAAAGGTATTTCATAACTTTTATTGACGATTGCACTAGATATTGTTATGTTTACTTGCTAAATAGTAAGGATGAAGTAATAGATGCATTTAGGCAATATAAAATTGAAGTTGAAAATCAGTTAGACAAAAAGATCAAAATGATAAGAAGTGATAGGGGCAGAGAGTATGAATCTCCCTTTGCGCAAATATATGTAGAGAATGGAATAATCCATCAAACTACGGCCCCATATTCACCTCAATCTAATGGAATTGTGGAAAGAAAAAATCAAACTTTGAAGGAAATGATGAATGCCTTACTTATAAGTTCTGGTTTACCTCAAAACTTATGGGGAGAGGCTATCCTTACGGCCAACCATATACTCAATAGAGTTTCCCATAGTAAGACACAATCAATTCCTTATGAAAAGTGGAACGGAAGAAAACCCAACTTGAAATATTTTAAAGTGTGGGGGTGTCTAGCAAAGGTCCAAGTTCCTGTTCCTGTTCCTAAAAGGGTTAAGATAGGACCTAAGACGATGGACTGTGTGTTCATAGGATATGTTAAAAGCAGTAAGGCATGTCGATTTTTGGTTCATAAATCCGAACATCCGAATATTAATGAAAATACAGTAGTTGAATCAGACAATGCTGAATTCTTTGAAAACATTTATTCGTATAAAACTAGACATGAACAGTCTAGTGAAGGGTCTAAAAGACCTCGTGATGAACCAATTGAGAATGAACATAATGAAGAAAATCCAAGACGTAGTACACGTCAAAGAACGTCTACATAATTTGGATCGAATTTTGTAACATTTTTCTTAGAAAATGAGCCTCAAACATTTAAGGAAGCGATGGCATCTTCAGATTCATCCTTTTAGAAAGAGACAGTCAATAGTGAGATAGATTCAATCTTAAGCAACCATACATGGGAATTGGTTAACCTTCCTTCCGAAAATAAACCTTTAGGTTCTAAATGGATCTTCAAAAGGAAGATAAAAATGGATGGTACTATTGACAAATACAAAGCAAGACTTGTAGTAAAAGGCTTCAAACAAAAAGTAGGACTTGATTACTTCGATACATACTCGCCAGTAACAAGGATAACATCGATTCGAATGTTAATTTCTTTGGTTGCGGTATATGGTCTTGAAATCCATCAAATGGATGTGAAAACCACTTTCCTAAATAGAGAATTAGAGGAAGAAATTTACATGGAACAACCTGAGGGTTTTGTGGTTCCAGAGAAGGAGACTAAGGTGTGTAGACTTATTAAGTCATTGTATGGACTAAAGAAAGCACCTAAACAATGGCATGAAAAGTTTGACCAAACCATGTTGGCAAACGGATTCAAAATAAATGAATATGATGAATGTATTTATAATAAAGACACTCCAAATCACCAAGTCATTGTGTGTTTGTGGATGATATGTTGATCATCAGTAGAGACATTTCTGACATAAATGCTACAAAACGAAAGCTCGAGAGCAAGTTTAATATGAAAGAACTTAGAGTTACAAATGTGATCTTAGGTATAAGAATCCATCAAACTCCACAAGGGTTGTCATTGTGACAGTCTCATTATATCGAAAAGGTACTTGACAAGTTCAAGTAAATGGAATTCGGTATTTCCAAGACTTCATTAGATGCGAGATTTGCACTTCGAAAGAATGAAGGTGAAAGTGATTCCCAATTGTACGCAAGAGTATTGGGATGTTTAATGTATATAATAAAATATACACAACCAGACATAGCATGTGCTATCAGTAAATTGAGTCGGTACACGAGTAATCCCAACAAAAATCATTGGATGGCAATGAAAACAGTTTTGGGGTATCTTAAATACACTCAAATTTATGCTTTGCATTATAATAAATATCCTGTGGTACTTGAAGGATATAGTGATGTAAATTGGATCACCAGATCAAACGAATCAAAATCCACAAGTGGATATGTATTTACTATCGGTGGAGAAGCAATCTCTTGGAAATTATCCAAACAGATTTGTATTGCTCGCTCTACAATGGAATCTGAATTTATCGCATTGGATAAAGCCGGTGAAGAAGCAGAATGGCTCCGAAATTTCTTAGATGATATTCCTTATTGGCCCAAGACAGTGGCACCAGTATGTATACACTGTGATAGCCAAGCGGCAATAGGTAGGGCAGTGAGCATGATGTACAACGGTAAATCTCGTCACATACGACTAAGACACAATACTGTTAGGGAACTTCTCTCTAGTGGAATTATCACTGTAGACTATGTAAAGTCAAAGGATAATGTGTCGGATCCACTTACAAAAGGCCTATCTAGAGAAGGAGTTGAATGAACATCCAAGGAAATGGGTTTAAGGCCTAGTATAAGTCAGCACGGCGGTAACTCTACTTAGCAGACTGGAGATCCCAAGAGCTAGGTTCAAGGAGATCAAAGTTGTGTCAGGCATGTTCAACATTTTTAATTACCCAATCCATTCTCATGATGTAGACAATGTATAGTAAAAACAAGGATAAGACTTAAGGTTAAAAGTCTTTTAATAATTATCTAAATTTGGATTGAACATTTAGAAATCACCTATGTGAGGGAAAAGTGGAAGCCACTTCAAGGAGAATGTTAGTAAAGGCCTACTCTCTAGGCTCTTATGAACCGGGATGTGTTCATGGCTGAAAAGAACAAAACCATGAGAACCATAAACGTTAAAAGGATGGTTGTGTGACATGTATTATCTAGGTGTACATTAAAGCTGGACGGTTCAAAGATATCAAATCTACCTATTGATCAAGTGCATCCGATGCATGTTTACTACGGAAAGTTCAAAGGGAAACCGACTTATCCAGATGTAATCAATCTTTGTTTGATGATCACATACTTGTCCGTATAACTTTTATGAAAAATAACCATTCCTCATTCATTTGGGGAGATTGTTGGGTTCATAGTAAATGAGAAGTGTGAATGGAAAATGGAGAAAAACCAAGTGGAAGAGAAAAATTGAGATCACACCAATATGGAAAGTGTACTCAAAAATAGGAAAGCTTACAAAATTCTCCCACATTGGTGGGAGAAAAAAGCTTTAAAGTGGTTATATTGTGAAACACACTCCCACATGGATAAGTGAGGTAAGGAATAAGATATGCCTCACGCCTTCGTCGTCGTCACTCGCTTGGCTTGGCTTCGAATTTGGATTGGGATTGATCAAATGATCGATCGATGAGATTTATCTTTTTGGACAAACTTTATTTGAATTTCGAAGAATGCCAAGGAAAAATGCAGTAAATTTTTACTGCAGAGTTTTGGAACCCCATTTATATACATGCAGCATGCAGTAACAGTGAAACAGTAACAGATAAAATGGTTTGAACAAGAAATATTTTGAACTGATATTTAGTTTTAGAAGGATGCAACCCTTCTGAAAATGACACAATGTTTCGTGAACTAACATAATTGTTTCGGAAAAACACACTGATTCGCATGAAATGACATGACTGTTTTGGAACAAATACACTCCTTGATGAACCGACATTAATTTACAGAAAAGGTGCAACCTTTGAATTGAACCATTGCCTCTTTTCAGAAGAGGCATGTTATGGCTATAAAAACCTGCTTTCTTCCATAGATTTTAGTACAAAAATTTTTAGAATACAAAATACTTCTTGGCTTACAATTTACTCTGTGTGATCAATCAAAATGTTCTGTGCGTTCGAAGATATTCCAATTGTTTGAGGCACCACTACAATTGGTCTGTTTGTCCATTTTATCCTGGGAGAAAAAATTCCAAAACTTTGGGTACAGTGAGGGGAATTATTTCCTTAAGGAAACTCCGTGAATTCGGACGACTTGGCCTTATTCATTTCTGTTTCATCTACTTTCAAAAAGAATAAAATACACCTCTTGGAAAAGTCATTTGATCTTGTGTTGAGAGTATTTGATATACTTCATTGTGTTCTTATTTATACTTGAACTCTAGTTATTGTTATTGTTCTACATATACAAATTCTGTGTACCCGAATTACAAATAAAATAACAAATCATTGATGAAAATTGATGTAAAATTTGATAAGCTCATTCTTTGTGGTGTTACATTGGGTGGTATTTGTGATAGTGCTCATGAATTCTTCTGCAGAATTAGTACATTGTGCTTAGAAGCCACTACAGGAATGATTTGAAAAAGTTACTCACTAACACATTAATTGAATTTTTACTCAAAAAAAATAGAAAATCCCCATTCATTTTGTTCATGAAAGATGCTGAGAAGTCTATGATAAAAAATTCAGTAAATTCAATATTTAAAAGTTGTCCTGAGAAGATTTCTAATAATGTAGTTATTATTGGTTCTCACACTCATAAAAATAGCCATAATGAGAATAAATAATACTCCCTCCATCCCAAATTATCTGTTTCAAATTTTCTAATTTGATTTTTCGACAATTTTTTTTCATGTTTTACCCTTTGCATTAATTACCTTTTCTTCAAATTAAAATGTCAACATCATTTAATAGGGGTACTACGGTAAACTAGCCATGTTATTAATTATTTTTCTTAATCAATGTGTCATCTCAATTTGGGACAGGTAATTTGAGATGGAGGAAGTAACTAGATTATCAAGAAGCTTCTCAAGTAGACTTTTAAATGTTGAATATGATTTTAAATTTTTTGCCATAGATTTCTCAAAATCTTTCATGAATAAAACAAATGGGGAATTTCTGCATTCATTAAATACAACTTCAAACAATGTGTTAGTGAGTAAATTTTCAAGATCATTCATACTAGAAACTTCTAAATACTCCCTTCGTTTCAAAAAGAATGACCTACTTTGACTTGGCACCAAGTTTAAGAAAATAAAGAAGACTTTTGAATCTTGTGACCTTGGATTAAAGTTTTGTCAAATGAGTCAAAATGCTCTTTAATCTTGTGGTCCTAAACATGTCATGTGGAAAGTTGAAATTAAAATATTGCCAAAAAAGGAAAGGGGCCATTCTTTTTTAAACGGACTAAAAAGGAAAGCAGCTCAATCTTTTTGAAATGGAGGGAGTATAGTTTATTGACTTTACAAAAGAATGCATAAGTACCATCACAAAGACCATCTAAGGTATCGCCACAAGGATGGGTTTATCAAATGTTATGCCAACTTTTGTTGATAAATTATCTTTAAAAGACAACATAACCTTACCTCTAGTCCCAAATGTTGGGCCCTAATAGGAGTCGAGTGTAGTGCACTAAAAGTAGAACTAATAAACCTGACCCTATCACTTTTCATAAAGACGGTATTTTTTATGCCTCAACTAAAGAGGATATATTGTATTCCTTATCTTTGGTTGTGCCTCCAAACATCAAAGATCTGCAAAATAATTAATATTAACAATCATTTTTATTAATGATGGTTTAGTTTCGTTGGTCCAACCAGGTTCTTCACAAAATTGAGATTTTATGTGCACTATATCCCCTATTTATTGGTGCAACATCCTTTGTTTATAACTCATCCAATAAAGAATTACTATAAAATGAGAAATTTAGCTTCATAATAATAAAGATGTGCCTTCAAAAATATCTTTTATATATTTCAGATGATCAGATCCTATAGGACCAAATAGTAAAATTCTTGAGTTGTCTGCATGAAGCTTAGGAGTGTATTTAACTTGATCTCTATGATTAATTATGCTATCACTTTAGTAACAAGGGAATTCATCAATGAAACTTATATATTTTCTCCATAAATGATTGAGCATGACTAGTAACGCCCCAAGAAATCCAAGCCAAGACTAGAACTATACTTCAAGTACATGTTGGATAAATCGTTAAGTTTTAATAGTATGAGAGGGGATTTGGCCATGTACCCAGACCATAAGAACCCCTAGCCTTTAACCAAGCAAAACCTTCCTTACCAATCGATTCTTAAAGAAGTGATTAATTTTAAATAAGTATAACCTCCAGATTTTAGATGCATCTTTGAGTCCTAGACCCACCAAGTGATAGTTATTTTAATTAACTTTCCAACGTATCTAGTTTTGCCTTATCCAACATCGGAGTAGAAAGTTATGGCCTTTGATAACCCCAACTTCTGAAAGTTGACAAATTATACCCTTATGCCATAAGAAAGAACCATGACCGTGCTTTGAAATGATCCCTAAGCATAATCATGAATCCCACAGATGCCCTTGATGAAATCAGCACACATACAAACCAAGGTAGGACCGTAGGTAGATCCTACGATCATACTAAGGATCATATGATCATGTTCAAAGATTTCTCATCCATCTTCTAGCCACGAGTGCAACCAACGATCGTGGAAAGGTCTCATCTATTTCTTTTCGTAGTTTTTAGTTACAAAATTTTAAGGAGTATATTAGTTTTTTTCCAACTCTTTTGATATCAAAGCAACGCCATTTTAGGAATTTAAAGGGTCATTATTGGGTTTAATAAGACCCTAAGCCCTCATTACTTAGAATTTTATCTGATACTTATCTTTAAAAGAGAAAAAGAGGTTATTCTCTTTTCCGAAGGCAAGTTAGGGTTCATCTTCCTCAGGCATCCAAATCAAAGAAATTCTTTTATTCTCATCTCCAAGTATGTGGGATTTCATCAATGGGTTTCCTTTTCACCCATTGAATACCAAGTTAATCCAACTCTCTAGTATAATTTCTTTTCACAACTCAAGGTTATGGGTTTTGGTAGATTCATTGATATCTCTGTCTTTGGTGTCATTGAGTTATAATTCTCATTTATCATGAATTTCAGTGTTATTATTTAACCATGATCATAAACCCTAGTTACATTGTGAAATCCATGATTGTTGGACTTGATCCATTGAATTCTATTAATTTGATCCATTCATAAATTTGACACAGTTGTTGCATTCTTCAGATATGGTGGGTTATGAACACCGATGACCTAGGATATTATGCATATACTATTAGATTCTATATTCTAGTTTACATAATTTGAATGCTTTTAGAGAGTAGCTTTATTTTAGTTATCATATCATTACTACTAGTGAGCAGTACAATTATCAGTGTTGTTTAGTTGGGAGTAGTACTTAGCACTGATCAAACATAGGGATGAAGGCTCATCTGCTAGATAGGCTGAGACCTTAGTAGAAGTCCCTAAGTCCTAGAACTACGGTGACACCATAGGTTCTAAAGAGTCACCCTTCAGATTAGACTTGACACCTTAGTCTTTTGTGCATTAGTTTAGTCGATTCCCCATCAATCAGTGTTCGTACCCTTGGTAAGGTACTAAACACGCTTCAAACTAAGGTTACAGGTTAGACCCCAATTGCTCACATTAGGGTATGTCGATTATTAATAAATCCAACAGTCTATAGTTTATAGTTTAGATTCCAAATTCTCGCATGACCTTCTATTAAGTTATTCAATTCATTTTACAACATATGTTCATTGTGTGGTCTTGATCTAGTTATCACTACAACAAATTTGATTATTTGGGATGAATTATTTTGTCACTTATAAGTTATTTTTCGTCGCAAAAGATTTAGTATGACGAAAATAATTTTGTCAATCAATTGTCTCTAAAAGTGGATCGCCAAAAGTAGACAAAGACGATTTAGTGCTTCGTCGCTAAAAAAATTAAATTAGCTACAAAAAAAAAATCTTTCCCAAATGTGTAACATTTATGATGAATTTGTTTGTCATAAAAATATATTTTTTTTGTAGTTGATGATAAGCTTTTGTCACTAAAAATTTATCAATACCGATAAAATTTCATCGTCCCTGATTATTTAGTTCAATCAACGACGACACCAATTGTTGCTAGAGTTATAAATATTTCGTGGCTGAACAACTTTATTTTCGTCACTATTGGCAACTTTTTGTATACAACAAAAATTTTCGTCCTTAAATGTATGAATTAGTGACAAATTTATTATTATAATAAAGATTAATAGTTTTGTAGTTAAATCTTCCATTTGTCACTAAAAATAGAATTTTTTTACCAACACTGTAGAATCGTCACTAAATTATTATGATTACTGACAATTATGATTGTCATAAAATACAAAATTAATTAGTATCAAATAAAAAGGAAGATACTGAGACAAATACATATGTCACTAAATATAGTCAAACTTATGACGAACTAGTTTATTTCGTGATGAAAATATTTGTCTTGAAAAGTCTAATTTAATCATTGCTAAAAGTTATCTTTGATAATAAAATCTTTTGTCACCAATTACAAGAAATCGCTTAATTATTTCATATTGATATTATTTGTTAAATTAGAATTGAATAAATCAAAAATAAAATTATAAAACATATCAGATTGATAAAAGTCACCCACAATCATACAATTAAAAAAACTAAAATTGTACTAAGGTAATATCTCCCTACAGTGCAAAGAAAAGTAAAACTAGTCCAACACAAAGGAAATCTAACTAAAATATAGTACTAAATATTACTCCTATCCTAAACTAAGAAAGATATGTAGAGGTTTCGTCCAAAGTACCGATAACGTGTTGAGATTACAATTAGTCTTCATTCAACTCACTTTTACGCCTGTGGAAAAGAGAAAAAAATTAAGATTGATGATGATGGTTTCAGGTTTGATAGTTAAAATGACTCTACATGTTACTGCTTCTCCAAGCCAAAACTAGAATCCATTAAACATGTAATTATGAAAAGCAAGGTTGCCCAGAAACTAGATAAATACTATCCAGTTAACACATCAAACTTCTATAACAACAACAATAACATACTCGGTCCATTACCATAAAGTGAGGTTTGGAGATGGTAAGTGTACGCAGTCTATACCACTACCTTAAACGAATTATAAAACAACAAAGCAGTGTATTCCCACATAGGGGGGGGGATGGGGAGGATAATGTGTACGCAGTCTATACCACTATCTCAAATGAAGTAGAGAGATTGTTTTGATAAACCTCGACTCAGGATAGATAACAGTATAACAAAAAAAACATAAAAGCACACAGCAATGGTACAACACATTTCTAGCCAATACAAGTTAGAGAAGTTTTAGTTATTCAGTAGTACTTTAATAAGAAAACAAAACTAAGTAGAACTAATACAATCTATTATACATATCCCGACGACTCATCAGAAACCTGCAATTGTCTATTTAAACCTGTGAGACAGGATATAATAGCAAGCAAACATAAACATATAATAACAAACATTGAAATATTCCTATAGACATATTTTCTAAAGGCTTTCACAACGTGATGCAGTCAACACACACAGAGAATGAAAATTACATCATTTCGAGAACTTACCAGTGAACAACAGTAAAAGAGATAATAAGAATAATAAAGGCCAAGCACTTGCAACAGTGAAATATGCAAGATGTTTTCAGTAAGCCTTGAAGGAAAATTGAAGAACCCTCAAAATATATAATTGCCTTGTATTAAAATAACCAATAATTCTTTTTGTTTTTATTTGTTTTAGAGAGTAGCAATTGTCATTCAAGAACTGCCCCTCCGGTGAAAAAAAGGGTGGTTTATACAGTAGTAGGAATACAGTAGCACAAAAAGAAAGAGTATATTATTAAAAGAATCACTTTAAAAAATTAAAGGGAAAATATATCAAGAATTAATTATGAGAAAGCTCAATCCCTTTAATGCCGTATTTATCATAAAAAATCACATTATCAAGGCAGGCAACAGTTAATATACATTTAATTTGCAGAAAGAAAACTAAAAATGGACTCAATCAATTATTTAATGTTCTACTATAAATAGATAAGTAAAAGAAGGTGCGAATTTAAAAGAGAAGAGACAATAATAATAGCAACATGTATCAACGCTAGTATTTACCATATATATTAAAAATTGATTTACAAATCATAAGGGAACTAATCACAAAAATCAAACTAAATCAATTCCACCAATCTACTAAATCGATTTAGTATTGTCATTTAGGAATAGGCATAATCAATATTTTATCATAAACGTAGATTCAAATTTTTGTCAATATCAACTAAATCAAACGTAATACAAACATAACATCTTTTGAGAAAGCATAGATAAACACGTAATTAAACAGATTGAATCAATATTCAAAGTCAGATATCACACACTTTAGATCTAACCAATTAATTTAGGCAATTTGCACCCAAAGAAGAAAAAGAACATGCAAATTAAACCAAAGAAAACAATCATGAAATTACAGGATTAAGGAATCAAACCGTATAATAGTCGGGTTCACCAAAAGGAACCTCACAGATCCTTAATTTGGACGAGAACACAACCGGTGAGAAGAGGGGGAGGCTAAATCACGGTTGGGGCTGCGTTGCTGGTTTGCAACTGCTAGAGGCAACCACGGTGATAGCGGAGCGGCGGAAGGATACCACTGCAGTTGTTGGCAGTGTCTATTGGGTCTGGTTCTGCCATCTAAAGCAGCAGCGGGCTGATATTGATGTTCGTTCGAGGGGAGCTTAACCGGTTTGCTCGCCGACAGATGTGACTGGTGGCGCCGGCTGGGAGGTGCTAATTTTGGTTGTCCGATGGTGGGATTGGTGGTTGGAGAGATTTTTCTTTGGGTTTCCCAGTGGCTGACGATGGAGAGGGATGGGAGACACGATGGCTGGTTTGTCTGCCGGCTATTGGTGGCAGTTGATGTTGTTGATGCTGCCTTGGACTTGCTGGTCATAAATTCCAACGAGTTATCATGAAAGTGAGAGCCAAAAGAGAGCGGGAGAGAGAAAGATGGATTTTTCTCCAACCCATAGTGGCTGGCCGCGACGATAGCCATGGTTATAGTATAGAGAGAAGTGAGGCTAGAGAGAAGGTAGAGAGGGAGAGAGAGAGAGAGCCAAGAGAGGCAGATATTTTTGTGTAATGAGGAATTAGGGTTTGAGTGTTTTTTAAGATGGAAAGAGTGAGTGATACGATCTCAGCCGTTGGATCAAAATTGATCCACGACTGAGATTAAAAGGATTATAAAAACAGAAAGTGAATTGAAATAGAGTTAAATGTAACTAAAATTGTAGTAAATTAGGCTATAATTTTCATAAATTGAATAGAAAAAGGATAGCATTTAAATGAACTAGGAAATTGAATTGAATTAGGCTACTATTTAACAGATGTAATAATAACGAAAAAGATAATAGGGTGTCGAGGTTAAAATAAATTACGCATGTAAAATTCATGTTACGTACAAATTGTCATATGAGATTATCGTTAATAATAGTAATAAGCAATGTATTTGTAAATTGTAAGTGTGCATATTTTGTGAAAAAAATATTTTAATAAATATTAATAAAATTATGTAAAATATTGTATTTGAATTAATAAATTGTAAAAAAATGACATCAAAATTAATAAAATAATTTGTACATTTTAAAACATGAATGTGATACGTCAAAAATCTATTTGATATAAGAAAAATGTGTAAAAAAAATACTAACATTTAAAAATTAATAATTTTGCTAAAATAGCAGCCTAAATGTAGTATCGGGAGGTCAAAATTGGGTGTCAACAATCATTGGGACTAAAGGTTCCTTTTCCTGTTTTCAAATGGGGTTTCCACAAGGGTAGACCGGTAGAGAACAAAGTGAAAACTTTAGTTGGTTCGTAAGAGTCGAGAGTGGAGTCACATAAGCAAACTGATAAGCAAATAGGAAGGTGTCTAATTATGTCCTACACATTTATCCATACCCAGATGGGAGGTGAAAGTACATGAGTCGAACAATTTCTTTTCAATTAAACAAGTTTGAATGCACAATATTCATACTCGCTAAGCCTATCTTGAAAATTCCTTTGACAACTTAAGATCATTCAAGCTAGAAAGCTAAGAGCCATATCAATCAATTGATATAATCCATGTTTAAGTGATGAAACTGGATATTAGTTACCATCCACAGAACCCCAACCTAGGGACTAGCACACCACAAAGGAAAAAAATAAAAATAGAAAATAAAACAGGAAGTGTTTTAGGATATATCTAAACTATAGCATGTCTCAGCTGTAATTTTCCCACGTAAATAGAAATCTATGATAAGGTAATTAAAAATTTTAAAAAGATAAATTAGAAGTTGTTTGACTCAACACTTCGGTGTCAACAGGGAAACGTGAATGGAAATGACCTGTTCAAATAGCCATTTCTTCTGTCTTCTGCGCAGCCGGACATACTTTTTGCCTGCCAACAGGTAGATTAATTGGCGCAACAGGAGTAGTTGTAGTAGGGTGGAGGAGTTGTTCCTCCCATTCAGCCCCTTAGTGTATAGATCTGTAGCCATCAAGAAGGACTCGCAGTGTAGGGGAGAGTTTGTACAAGATTTGTGAATGATACACCTAACGATGAAAAAACATTGCAACTGTTTTTGGGTGTGAGCATCTTGGTATCTCCATTACAGCCATAACTACACCAAGGAGAATTTGTTAACTCTAGCAAGTGCGGATAGATCTAGAATCAGCAGAAAGAGCTTACTTGGTCATGTCTTTATAGCCAGGGGTATTAAACCCTCATTCAGCATTAAAAAGCAGCTCTAATTCCTAATACTGGAGATCACAACTAGGTACAACAACAAGAAAAAATGAGATGCAGATGAAGACGAAGAAGACAATGGTGAAGAGGATACTTACTCTGACAGCTAATTTATCAGAAGCATATACGTTGAGGATATGAGGAAGAGTATTTATCACCCATAAGAACAACAAGACAAAGCTCTGATTGAACTCAACCAAGAACAATATTTCTCAGGCTTTTGAAGAAGTGACGGATAATTTTGGAATTGGATTAGAAAATCCTATCTTCACGGGTTTTGTACTAAGCAGAATAGGGCCGGGTCAGATGTTTTATTTTGTGCCTTCTGATTTTAAATGTTTGGATGATGTCATTTTAAATGGGTTGGTCCATTTATGTAAAGAAAATGTGGTTTAGTCTTTAAATTAATAAAAGAGGAAAGGACAAAAATAACACCTAAAATTGAAATAATTTCACAAAACTGGCACCTAAATTTAAAACCTTGGAAAATAGCCACTAAGGGATGGGCGCACGCGAGAAGCCGGGATATATTTGTCACTGTTCCACGTATTTCCCTCAATTCTACAATACAATTCGACTCTTTCTGTTTTGGGTACTGGGCCCACTTTTCATCTTTAATGGCCCATGCCTTTTTTGGCTCCTTTTTCCCTTTTTTTTTTAAAGATTCTACTCTTTTTTATATCTCACTGTTACTTTTACTTTAGAATTGTCTTTAAGATGATCTTTAAAAAACAGTTACAATTATAAATGTCTTTTAATTATATTCATCTAATTATATTAATTGCAAATGTGACAAATTATATTAATCTAATTATATTAATTACAAATGTGACAAATTAATATTAGATTGAACAAAGCGATGTAATATAGGCCAAGGGTACTGGAACAAATCTCTGTCCAACTTAAACTGCACACATGTTTTAGACAATAGACGATGTGTTTCACCTCCATAGTTTGATACAATAAACCAAAAGAGTAACTATATAATACAATTGTTAAGGATATATATTTATATATAATAATAATACAATTTCTATATATATACATATTCTATATAATAATTCTAGCATTTTTATACACATTTTATATAATTTTTAACTACAATTATTATTTAGATACATATTTTATACAACTCTATATAGTTTCCACATGCATTCTAAATATGTATCAATCTAGTATAAGAGAGTATCAATTGAGTATATAGACACTGCAAGTGTATCAATGTAGTATAAAAGTATATTAATGTGGTATAAAAGAGTATCAATTGGGTATAGGGACTACATGTGCTTGCATAGAATTTCCTTTCTCTTTTTCAAAAAGTGTATCAATATAGTATAAAACTGTATCAATGTGGTAGAAAAGTGTATCAATTGAGTATAGAGACTGCACGTTCCCAATTGGGCTAAATGGCTAAAAAGGGAAATTAAATTAGGCCGATGGCTAAGGTTGTCCACCTTTTCAATTATGGGCCATTTTTTTTAAATGGCCAGCCCATGTCCTTTTCCCTTAATAAAATTCCTATTAAATTGAAAAAAAAAAACTTAAGAAGGCATACCTAGTAAACAAAGGTTGAGAGCATTTTGACAATCCGGATAATTAATTTAAGAGTCTTGGTTGTGCATCAGGGATGAAGAATTCAACTGCAGTCCTATCAAGAATTTCAATTTTCGTACAATATTGGGTCATTTCTTGGAGTATCGTATACAAGAGTTTCAATCTTTTTGCTTGGTCCTCTTTGGATATGCAGAAAAACATAAATGAGTATGTGAAATTTCACCAAAATTTCAATAGGTACTGAAATTTGAGAAGGGTGGCTTTGAGAAACAGTAAAGTAGACTGCAAAGAATAAATTGAAATTCTTCTAGATTTAGTTAGTATATCAAGGTTGGAAAGTGATTACACATCTAAATCGAGCCTCAACACCAATTTGGTAGAGAAAGAAGATTGAATTAACCTGAAAAAGATGAACTACGTGCTTCTAGATTTATCTTCAACAACTACTTTCCTTTTTCTGATTTTTGATGTTTATTTTTCTTTTTGTCTTTATGTTGACATTTTCTGTTTTGTTGTTTTTTATTGCTTGGTATTTACATTTTTTAAATGTATTTTGTGGTTCACATCTAAAAACAATTTATATAAACCAAAAAGTATATACAAGAAAAAAGTGAATATTTATTTTTGCAGCAAATGGTTACACCGATTTAATAAACATATTACAGTGCTTTCACAAATAAATTATCACAAAATTATAATTAATTAAGTTACACAAATTTTTATTTAATTATAATTAAATATGCTTAGCTATAAATAGATATTTTTAAAAAGGAAACTATGGGTAAATTAAAAGGTCCTTTGGTAGGGTGTATACGAATTATATAAAATATGGTGTATTACTAATGCTTGAATAGTTATGTTTGCATACTATTTAGGCAGTTTTTTTGTTTGGTGTAAAAATAATTGCATAATTTCTAAAAAATATTTTTTTATTATTTTGACATTGCCACTCATAATCTCTTTTTAAAAAATAATAAATTAAAAACTCTTAATTTGAAAATATTATTTGGGCAATTTTATTTTAATGTTGGATATTCTCGACATTAAATATGATAAATTTTTATATGTGTAAAAAAGTAAGGATACAGAAAGTAACGTATATAATACAGAAGCTATTTTAAAAGTACTATAAATTATAATAATTAAAAATTAAATTTTTTTAAAAATATATAAAAAATTTGATTAACGCCTATTACATTTGTGTCACATAATTGAGACTAAATATTACTCCCTCCGTCCATATTTACTTGTCCAATTTATCAAAAATAGATGTGCAATAATACTGTTCAATTTGAAAAATCAATGGATAATTTTTCATTTTTTCCGATTTTACCATTGTTATTAAATACGATTCATTATCCAATAAATTTTTTAAAATATTAAATTTATTATATTCAAAAGAGAACATAGTAACATTATCCCTATCATTTACTAGTTTTAAACATATGGGTCAAAGTTAATAGTGAACAACTATTGATGGGCCAAGGGATTAACATATATTGAGCCCATACTTGCGTGGGCGCTCCAATATGTAGTCTTATAATATAAATAAAAATGAGCACACATTTAATATATATTTTTTCTACTATATTCAACATGTGGGGCATTTCAAATAAAATGAAGCATATATGATTGGTCTTGAGGGAATATTACTCTAGCTTCTGTATGTTTTCAAGACACAATATAAACATCATTGAATAGGGACACTATAGTAAAATAATTATGTTATTAATTCTTCTTCCCAATAGATGTGTCAAGTAAAAATGTGACAAGTAAAAGTGAATGAGTACTTACTACATTTTAAATTATGGTATTAGTAAGGGATATAAGAAGGCATCTCTTATTGTAAATAGAATCCAAATAGACTTCGACTTTTATCTAGTGTCGAAAATTAACCTTTAAAACGAATAAAATTCTTATAAGCACTTTTGCTTAAAAGAAGTCGCCTAAGGAATTTTGTAATATAACAAACAAGACACATAAAATATCTCTAAGAAATAAAATAAAAAATAAGCATGACAACATATCATGAAACACATAACCAAAAGATGATGATCTTATAATTATACCTATGAATTACTTCGTATCCAATAATTACACTATTCAACTACCAAATCAAAGTCGTAATTATTTTTTTGTGATAAAAATTGTGATTAATTGAAGGTTATACAGTGACGATAATATCATCGTTGCTAATAGTTTGAATTAATAGTTACAAAAACTAATGTCACAATTAAATATAAAATTATATGGCTAAAACTTACAATATGATAGCTTCAAACTTTAATTAATTAGTTGATCGTATTCAACGTCGGTCTACTTAAAATGTTTCTCACATGTACAAGATTAACACACTGACTTTATACCTTCCCAAAAATTCATTCAATAAGTTCACTTCAACCTTCCACTACTAAAAAAATGAGAAAAACCGACCACTTGTGGTTGGTTTTCCTCAAATTCCGACCACAAAATCGACCAAAGTGCATGGTCGTTAAATAGTGGTAGCTTTTTAAAAACTGTCCACGAGTGGTCGTTTTTTTTTTCAAAAAATATATATATTTTTAAAATACATTATTATTTTATTAAAATAGAAAAACTGAGTTTAAAAATAAAAAAATTCAAAATAAACTGACCACATGTGGTCGGTTTTTTATTTGAATAAATTAATTAATTTATAAAAAAATCAACCACATGTGATTGATTTTTTATAAATTAATTATTCAATTTAAATAAAAAATCAACCACTTGTGGTTGGTTTTTTTTATTTAATAATGTAATTAATAATTTATTTAATAAAATATTTTATTATTAATTATAATTAACCGACCACATGTGGTCGATTTTATTTGTAAAAATTTTTAGAAAACCTACCACATGTGCTCAGTTTTTCTGATAATTTTTTTTAAAAAAATATTGAAAATTTCCAAAATACAAACATTAAAAATTAAATTATTTACAAAATTAAAATTAAATTATTTACAATACAACCCACCAATAATTTACAAAGATTAAAAATCGAGTCAAATTATTTACAATACAGTCCACCAATCATTTAATATACAATCAACCACCATAAGAATACAAACATTAAAAATCAAATTATTTACAAAATTTATCGAGGTTTCAAATTCAAACTATAAAACATAAAAAGTACTAAAAACTACAACTCATCATCCACATCTTCATTCCTAGCCTCACCCATTCTATTATCAATATTTTGTTAATATATCCAGCTATAATCAGGTTCCATCTACACAATCAATCACATTCAAGTAATTAGTTCAAGTCACAAAAAGTTCACATTTTAAATACCTATACCGAAACATTTTCAAGTCATTAATTCACTTCATAAGTTACCAAACTAAATTAAATTCAAAATAAAAAGTTCACGTTTCAAATACCTACACTTAAACATTTTGAAGTTACTAATTCACTTCTCAAGTGGACCACACTTTACTAAAATCAAAACGCAAGTTCACATTTCAAGTACCTAAATTCAAAACAAAAGTCATTAATTCATAATTCAAGTAACTACACTTAAACATTTCAAGTCACTAAGTCACTTCACAAGTTACGTAACTAAACTAAATTCAAAATGAAAAGGTCACATTTCAAGTATCTACACCTAAACATTTCAAGTCACTAATTTACTTCACAAGTTACCAAACTAAACTTAATTCAAAATGAAAAGTTCACATTTCAAGTACCTACACTTAAACATTCAAGTCACTAATTCACTTCTCAAGTGACCACACTTTACTAAAATCAAAACACAAGTTCACATTTCAAGTACCTAAATTAAAAAAAAAATCACTAATTAAGTCACTTCACAAGTTAACAAACTAAACTAAATTCAAAATGAAAAGTTCACATTTCAAGTTACCAATTCACTTCACAAGTTACCAAACTAAACTAAATTCAAAATGAAAAGTTCACATTTCAAGTACCGACACCTAAACATTTTCAAGTCACTAAGTCACTTCACAAGTTACCAAACTAAACTAAATTCAAAATGAAAAGTTCACATTTCAAGTACCTACACTTAAACATTTTCGACTCACTAACTCACTTCTCTAGTGACCACACTTAACTATATTCAAAACACAAGTCCACCTTTCAGGTAACTATACTAAAATATTTTTGAATCACTAATACACTTCTCAAGTGACCACTCTTAACTAAATTCAAAACACAAGACCACATTTCAAGTACCTACACTTAAAAATTTTCAAGTACTTATTCACTTCTCAAGTGACCACACTTAACTAAATTTAAAACACAAGTCCACATTTAAAGTACCTACACTTAGACATTTTCAAGTCACTAACTCACTTCTCAAGTGACCACACTTAACTAAATTCAAAACACAAGTCCACATTTCAAGTATCTACACTTAAAGATTTTCAAGTACTTATTCACTTCTCAAGTTACCACACTTAACTAAATTCAAAACACAAGCCCACATTTCAAGTACCTACACTTATGCATTTTCAAGTCACTAACTCACTTCTGAAGTGATCACACTTTACTAAATTCAAAACACAAGTTCATAATTCAAGTAACTACACCTAAACATTTCAACTCACTAATTCACTTCACAAGTGACCAAACTTAACTAAATTCAAAACACAAGTCCACATTTCAAGTACCTACACTTATGCATTTTTAAGTCACTAACTCACTTCTCAAGTGACCACACTTTACTAAATTCAAAACACAAGTCCAGGAAATAAAAAGGGAAAAGAAAAAATATTCAGAATCAATTAAAGGAGGGGAAATCAGTCCATTCCGCCAATCATGCAATAGTTTCCATAAATAAACAAGTAAGGTCTGTCAAATTATAACATTTGAAATTTTCATAAATAGATCCAAGTAAAAAAAAAGATTCTCCCTACCTATTAAAGGAAATCAAGAAGAGGATATCTGAATTTACCATATCTGTAATTGATAAATCATAAGGTAATTTAGATACAATAATCAAATTAATCAATTCCACCAATACACTAAATCAACATAGTCAGTATTTTACCATAAACACCGATTCAAATTTTGTCAACATCAATTATACCATACATAATCCAAGTAAAACATCTTTCAATAACAAGCAAAAGTCAGTAATCATATTGAGTGTCAAAAGGATTGGAAATTTTTGCACATAACAGTCTAAGGTGTTTTTATAACAGTCTAAAGATAGACACATAATTAATGAATTGAATCAACATTCAAAGTCAGATATCACACACACCAGAATTAAGAGATTGACTTAGGCAATTTGCACCCATAGAAGAGAGAACATGCAAATTAAAAAGAAGAAAACAAACATGCAATCAAAGTGCTGAGGAATCAAACTGTAAAATAGTTGAGTTTACCAAAATGGTCCTCACTGGTCCTTAATTTTGATGAGAACGTGATCGGTGAGGAGAGGGAAGGCTGAATCACGGCTGGTGGAGGTGGGTTCTAGCGATGACTGGTCGCATGGTGGCGTGGGTAGCCGTTGGTTATTCGCCAGAGGGGACGGATCGGATGGCGGCACGGCTGAGGCGGTTGTTTTACCGGCATGGGAGAGTGATAAAGGGACTCGTGGTGGTTGTTACTGCTGCTTCGTGGCGGCGCTGGTTCACATGAAGGCGGTGGCTGATTTTTGGAGAGAGAGATGAGAGAAAGAGGTTTGTAGAGAAAGAGGAGGGGCTTCACCGGTGCTGGGATAGCTGGTGGCATCCATGGATGCTGGTGATGATGAGAAGAATGTAGAGAGGGGGGGGGGGGGAGATGTGGTTCTTTTGCAATTAGGGTTTAGGGTTGATTTTGTTTAAAAGGGTGATAAATGGTGGATTTGAGTTGATTTTGTTTAAAAGGGTGATAAATGGTGGATTTGAGTTAATTTTGTTTAAAAGGGTGATAAATGGTGGAT
Source organism: Capsicum baccatum var. pendulum (assembly GCA_030864225.1). Classification (NCBI taxonomy): domain Eukaryota; kingdom Viridiplantae; phylum Streptophyta; class Magnoliopsida; order Solanales; family Solanaceae; genus Capsicum; species Capsicum baccatum. The sequence continues at coordinate 167,491,713 of CM061554.1, read as the reverse complement.
TTGATCTCAGTCATTGATCAGATGAGATCAATGACTGTGATTAAAATTGAGAAGGGGATAGAAAATTGTTTTAAAAGTAAAATAAGTCTAGAATTGAAATCAATCGAGTATAAGGATGACTAGAATTTAAATAAATTATAGGTAATTAAATTGACTTAGGCTGCTATATAATAATGACGAGAAAAATACTGAGACATTGATGTAAAATTAATGTTACGTAAAATATCAATAACAATGACAATAATAATAATAATAGACAATAAATAATAATAATAATAATAATAATAATAATAATAATAATGCAACACTAATGTATTTGCAAAAAATGTGAGTGTGCACAATACGTAAAAAATAATCTATTAAATATTAATAAAATTACATAAAATATCGTATTTGAGTTTAAAATTTTTTAAAATGATACTAAAAGATAATAAAATAATTTATACAATTTTCTAAATTAAAAATATGACACGTCAACATGTATTTAATATAAGAATAGCGTGTAAAAATATTAATAATTAAAATTAAATAATTTTGATAAAATAACAGCCTAAAAAGTGGTATCAGGAGGTCAAAATTGGGTGTCAACACACATAACCCAACTATACATAACACCTATATAACAACAGTAAAGATTATCCAGGCTAACAGAGAGCCAACAATTAATCAAGCAAGTTTTGAAATCTAACAAAAAATATGTTGTTTAACAAGAAATAAAAAAATATGATGTCTAACGACCTATTTCACTGGTGGATGTCATTACCAACGTGAATGGAGAGAGCTAGCAGCGGCGGCTTGAGGGATTTCACCGGTGAGTGTCGTTTGGTGTTTGTTCTCGCCGGTGTCGATGGAGAAGAGGTGACGGAGAGAGAAGAGTGAGGGACGTGGTGGCTACATTATTGGTTGTTCGCCGGAGAAGAAAAAGATGGTGGCAGCGGGCGAGCAACTGGTGGTTCTTGTTGGAGAGAGAGTGGAGGAAAGAAAGAGAAAGGGGGAGGTGATGAAAAATGCGGCTGTTATGGGAAATTAGGGTTTGGTTTGGTTTAAAAAAAAAGAAAATGGAAATGTGATCTTGGACGTCGGATCGATTTTGATCGACGGTTGAGATTAGAATAATTTTAAAATGGGTTAAAAATTAAAATTAGTGTCAAATTGGCTGAAATTGATATTAATTGAAATAAATTGACTATAATTTAAATACATAAGAGAATAAATTGAAATCGGCTACTATTGTAACAATGACGAAAGAAAAAATAATGAGACATTGATGTAAAAATTAATGTTACGTAAAATAATAATAATAATAACAATAACAACAACAACAACAACAACAACAACAACTACTACTACTACGACGACGACAACAACAACAACAACATCATCATCAACAATAACAACAACAACAACAACAACAACAACAATAATAATAATAATAATAATAATAATAATAATAATTTATTTGTAAATTGTAAGTGTGCCTATTATGAAAACAATAATTTAATAAATGTTAATAAAATTATGTAAAATATCGTATTTGAGTTAATTGTAAAAATGATACTAAAAGGAAATAAAATAATTTGTACATTTTTTTTAAAAATCATGAATGTGGCGCGTCGTTATTTATATGATACAAGAATAATGCGTAAAAATATTTTGTATGCTTTTTAAATCATGAATGTGACACGTCAATATCTTTTTGATACAAGAATAATATGTAAAAAATATTAATAATTGAAATTAATAATTTTTACAAAACAACAACCTAAAAGGAGTATCTAACGGTCAAAATTGGGTGTCAAATACATACTATAAACATCACATGCATACATGAGTTTACGATCCCATAATAATATACAACGTATTTAACATATAATCAGATGAATTATCGTTAGATTATCTTATGTCATTAATATACCTTCACTATATAATATGTATATACTATATATATACCTATACATACACACACATATAAACACCATCGACTATATCAAGTTCTAAGTATGTACTATATACATCACATACATACAAGAGTATATGATCCAATAATATAATGCAACGTATTTCATATACATACTCTGATAAGTGATCGATTAATTTGATTAGCTTACATTAATATAACTTCAACGTACAATATATATTATTACTTCTATCATTTCAAATCAAGGTATTCAATATGTTTGGATAGATTCTAATAGGTTTTGACTACATCATTCATCAATCGATCACGATATATATATATATATATATATATATATATATATATATATATATATATATATATATATATGAACTCTTGAATGCGTACTATATACATCACATCCACAAATATATTACCTTATAATAGAACATGTTCACTATATTCTGGCGAATTATCAGTTATATATTACATTATTATGAATGCAAATACGTACTATAAATATCAGCTTTCAAATACGTACTATATAAACATCAGTTTTCAGTTTTCAAATGCGTACTATAAACATCATTTTTCAATTATCTGTCCCAACGGTATGATATATATACACATATTCATTATACAAATATTATGCATGTTTAATGTCATTTAATGTATATATAAAGGAAAATGTTTATTTTATATATTGAAACATAAGTAGAAAAAATAAGGATTACGTTTAACGAAATTTGTATATTATATTTGATATATTTTTTAGTGTAAATTTTTTCAAAAAATCTAAGATTTATTGATTTATTTTATTATTATATTGTTTATTGACTACGTGTAATCAATATAATTTTAAAAAATAATATATTAGATTATTTTTTAATAATGTAAATATATTAGATTATATATAATCTAATTTATTATTTTTACTATGAATAATAATTAGATTACATAAAGTAAATATTAGATTATATAATTACTTTTTAAAAATAATTATTTACTTTTTTTCTCTTTTCTTTTTTGAATTCCAAAATCGACCACAAGTGGTCGGTTTTTAAAAAATATTTTTTTTTATTTTAATGAAAAACCGACCACATGTGGTCAGTTTTTAATAGTTATATTTTTATTATTTTAATTAAAAACTGACCATATGTGGTCGGTTTTTAAAATTATTTTTTTTTTTAATGAAAATCAAACCACATGTGGTCGATTTTTAAAAATTATTTTTCTATTTATTTTATTTAAAAAACGACCACAAGTGGTCGGTTTTTTACAATTAATTTCTTTTTTAATTTCATTAAAAACCGACCATACGTGGTCGGTTTTAAAAAAAAAATTCTTTATTTTTTTAAAAAAACCAACAATATGTAGTCGGGTTTTTAAAAATATATATATATTCTTAAAAAAATTTAAAACCGACCACTAGTGGTCGATTTTTTTTTAAAAATTAATTAAATCTTTTTTTTTTAAAACTAACCACATGTGGTCGGATTTTAAAAATATTTTCTAATTATAATTTTGTAAATAAAACCGACCACAAGTGGTCGGTTTTGTTATTTTTTTAATTTTATTTGTAAAAAAAATAATTAATACAAAAATTATTGAAATGATTATTTTTATATTTTAAAATATAAAAGGAACCACATGTGGTTGCTTTTTTACAATTTTTTTTCAAAAAAATAATTAAAAAACCAACCACATGTGGTCAGTTTTTTCTGACCACATTGTGTGGTAGGTTTTTTATGGTCGGTTTTTGCGATTTTTTTAGTAGTGTTCACACAATTAGATCGAGTCTTGTTTTTTATAGCTATATCAATATACAATTAATTTTTATAATCATAAACAAAAATAGCCAAAGATCAATATTTAGCTATGTTTTTTCGTAGAAAAAAATAACTAAATTATTCAGCTACAAATTCCAAATCATTAATACTTAACGATGACATATTTTGTGATAAAATTATGTTGTCACTGAATCATAGATTAATTAGAGACAATAAAATGAGCGTCACTAATTATTTATAGTATTAGTGACAAAAATTGAGGTCACAATTAAATATCAAATTTTGTAGCTAAAACTTACAATATTTAACTACGAACTCTAATTTGTCACTATTGTGACAACTTATTTTTTATGACAATTTTTTTTTCTGTCTAAAATTGTAACTAATTCAAGACGAAAAATAGTTTGTCACAAATTGGATCCATTATTGGTGATAAAAAAGGGTGTCACTAAAAACTAAAAATTCATCACTAATGATACTCAATAAAATGGCGCCAAAATATTTTTTGGTGTGAAACTTTAGAGGACAAAACTTTACTACGAATTTTTATGTTTGGTCACTAAAAGTATGTGCTTCATATATTTAGATACGAAATGTAATTTTCGTCATAAAAGGTGAACAATTAGTGATGAATTTTATCTCGTAGCTAATAATTTCGTAGCTATATATCAATTTTGTTGTAGTGATATATATTCATGTTCCATGTTCCATGTTTAACTTATATCAGTTGTTTCCTATCTCGCATACTTAGTACATATAAAGTACTGTTGGCATACTTTTCTTGTGCTTTATTGTCTTATAATATAGGTTCGAATACTCATCATCCTAATCGCGCCTAGTACGATCTCTTATCATATCAGCAACAATAATTTTGCTAAGTCCTTATTATATGCGAGGACTAGATTTAGCTTTTCATTTTATTTTGACTTTAGCATTCCCAGTTTTCAAACAGTTTGAGTTAGCTGGGGGCTCGTCCTAACAACTCGTCTTAGTAGAGGCTTTTCAGACATACAGTTAGTTGTTCAGTTTTGTTCTCAAACCTTTTTAGTGATAGTTTGATTTTCATTGGATATTTATTATTTTATTCAAGTTTAGTTTCCGCATACGTGTTTTTTTATTTGTTATTATCTATATTTCTTAATGTTTTTCTAGGCCATAGGTTAGCTTGGAGTCACTTCTTGCCTACGAATCATGTTACGACTAGGGGTAGTCTCGGCTCATAAAAAACTTAGTATCATAGCAAAAGGTTTAAAGTGTCCTAGAGTGTCCAAAAGTCGCATCGAATGAAGTCTAATTCATTTGTGTGAAGTGCACCACATTTATGAGTGAGAGGTTATGAGGCATTTTAGGAAAAGTGTTACTTCTTTCATGCTCATATTGTGTGATAGAGTTTGAGCTCTATTAAAACCTTCTTCTAACTTGTTCTTTACACTTTTATACAAATATGCCTCCAAAGAGGACCAATAAAAGGAGGAGTGGAAATGAGAGAGGGGTGGATAATCAGTAAGCACCACTGACTCCAGAAAACCCTCTTAATGAATAAGTTATTCATGCCAAATTTAGGGATGTTTTTCTAGCCTTATCCCATTCTGTTATTGCCTAGACAACTATCCTAATGTGGCACCATCCAACCCGACAGGGAATGAGATAGTGACAAGAGTTTGAGACTTCACTCAGATAAATGCCTTAGTATTCTTTGGGTCCAAGTTTGAGAAGAATCCATAAGAGTTCATAGAAAGTATCCAGAAGGTTACAGAGATTACGGAGGTTACCCCAATTGAGAGTGTTGACCTGGCTGCCTATTATCTATAAGGAGTAGCTCACACCTGGTATAAGCAGTAAGAGAAGATAGAGGTACAAACGCAGAATCGGTAGAATGGGATGAGTTTGTGGTTGCATTCTTGGATAGGTTCTTCCCGCTTGAGTTGAGAGAGGACAAGGTGTAGGAGTTCATAAACCTTAAGTAGGGTATGAGTGTACAAGAGTATTTCCTTAAGTTTACTAAGTTAGCAAGATATTCTCCAGAAATGGTTGCTAATTCCATGTCTTGCATGAGCAAGTTTGTATTTGGTGTTTCTGAGGATATGGTCAAGGAATATAAAACTGTCATGTTGGTAAAATATATGGACATCTCTAGGCTGATAGTTCATGCTCAGTAGATAGAGGAAAATAAGGTTAATGAGAAGGAAAAGAAAAATAAAAAGGCCAGAACTGGTAGCTTCAATTTCTCTCGGCAAAGGTTAGATGGTGGAAATTAATCTCAACTTCGCTAGAAATATTTATCTCTAATCTTGTCTTTTATTATTTCCCCATTGCCCAAGTTTAAGCAGAATCATCATGATAGGGCACCCAACTCTATGTCTTAAGGTAGTATGATACGTGTTTGTACCAACCTAGTATGCAAGAAATATGTTAGGAACCACAAAGGTGAGTGTTATGGTAAGTAGTGATGGGTAATATAGGTGTGGAAATCTAGGCCACATGATTAGGGAATATTTAGTGGCTTCTCAGAAAGGTAGAGATTCCCATTAGTAAAGCTAGTCAAATTCTTTAGAAGATCCCGCAGGTATCCCTACTAAGCAGGGTGCCTTATCTAGTGCATCTAGTGGACAATATCAAAATAGATTGACCTTCAAACTCAATAGGATCAGGAGGGTTCTCCTGATGTAGTCATAGGTACGTTACAGTTTTCCATATTCATATTTATGCATTATTATGTACTGAAGCTACACTTTCCTTAGTAACTCCCTATATAGAAGAAGTAGACATTAGTGTCAATCCTGAAATCCTCTCTAAACCTTTTGCAGTCTCTACCACAACTGGTTACTCAGTCATAGCTAAATGGGTATAGAAATTGCACAGTTATAGTTTCCTAGAAAGTCACCTCAGTTGATCTTATAGAGTTAGACATGGTAGATTTTGATGTCATTCTTGGTATTAATTGGATACACTTTTGTTATGCCTTTGTTGATTGTAGGAATAGAGTAGTACAGTTTCAGCTTTTGAGTGAGCCAGACATAGAGTGGAGGGGTAGTACCTCAGCGGCTATAGGTCGGTTTGTCTCTTACCTTTAAACTAAGAAGTTAATCTCCAAAGGGTGTATCTACCATCTTGTTTGAGTTAAGGATACAAAATTCAAAACCCTAACTTTTGGTTCAATTCCAATGGTAAATGAATTTCCTGAAGTATTTCTAGAAGACCTACACAGAGTTTCTCCCAAAAGGGAAATTGACTTCGGAATAGATCTCCTACCGAATACCCAACCTATTTCAATTCCACCCTACAGATTGGATCTAACTGAGCTTAATGAACTGAAGGAATAATTAAAGGACCTTCTAAACAAGGGTTTTATTAGGCCCAATATTTCTCCATGAGGCACTCCAATTTTTTTTCATACATGCTCTCAAAATATGCATCGACTACCATTAGTTGAACAAGGTCATAATAAAAAATAAATATCACATCCCTAGGATCGATGACTTGTTTGATTAACTTCAATGTGCAAGTTTCTTCTCTAAGATAGACCTTATATCAAGATATCATCATCAGAGTCAAAGAACGTGACATTTTGAAGACAACCTTCAAAAATGGATATGGTCACTTTGAATTTGTTGTTTTGTCTTTTTGATTAAAAAACAGTCCTGCAACTTTTATGGACTTGATGAATAGGGTATTCAAATAATACTTGGACATGTTAATTAAAGTATTCATAGATGACACCTTCATTTTTTCTTGGAGTGAGGATGAATACACAAATTATCTAAGAATTATCTTGCAAACTCTCAAGGATCGCAATTTATTCGCCAAATTCAGCAAGTGAAAATCTAGTTGAAGTCATTAACCTTACTTGGTTATATTATCTCATGTGAAGGCATTCGAGTTGATCCCCAAAAGATCAAAGCAGTATGACACTAGCCTAAACCTATCTCTCTAGCACATATCAAGAGTTTCTTGGGTTTGGCCGACTACTACAGATAGTTCATTGAGGTATTTACTTCAATTGATTATCCCATGTCCAGGTTAACTCAAAAAAAATTCTAATCTTATTGGTCTAATTCTTGCAAGAAGAGTTTTTAGGAGTTGAAAACTCTACTCACCACGACTCTAGTTTTAACCTTGCTCGAGGGCTTAGATGGTTTTGTGGTTTATTGTGATGCTTCCAGAGTTGGTCTTGATTATCTGGTAATGCAGTAGGGAAAAGTTATAGCATATGCCTCTAGACGGCTTAAGCCTCATGATAAAAATCACTCGACACATGATCTAGAGTTGGCATCCGTGGCTTTTGCCTTACAGATTTAGAGACATTACCTTATTGGGGTTGATTTCAACGAGTTCATCAATCCCAAAAGCCTTTGGTGTATATTTAGTTAAAAATATTTAAATCTCTATTAGTGAATATGCCTAGAGTTGCTAATGGATTATGAAATGAGTATTTTTTACTATTTGGGTAAGGCCAAAATAGTGGTCGATGCTCTTGGGAGATTATCTATGGGGAGTGTTTCTTATTCAAAGGTTGGGAAGAAAGAACTAGCTTACGAGGTTCATAGATTATACAGACTGGAAATTTGGTTGGCTGACTCAATAGAAGGTAGTATTTTGGTCTAGAATGGTTTGGAATCCTTATTGGTTGCCGAGGTTAAGGAAAAGAAAAATAGTGATTCTACTTTTCTCAAATTGAAAGAAACAATATAGAGTTAGAAAGTTGAGGTTTTCGCCCAACGGGGAGATGGTATTCTTTGATATCAAGCTAGACTTTATGTTCCAGATATAGATGGATAGAGACAGTGAATGCTAGAAGAAACTCACGGTTCTCATTATTCTATTTACCTAGGAGCCACTAAGATGTAATGTGATCTACGGGAAGTTTATTAGTGAAATAGTATAAAGAAGGATATCACATAATTTATAGACAAGTGCCCAAATTGCCATCAGGTTAATGTTGAGCACCAGATACTTAGTGGCATGCTCTAGGAAATTAGTATTCCTACTTAGAAGTGGGATTTAGTAAACATAGAGTTTGTTACAAGGTTGCCTCATACTCATCGACAACATGATTCTATTTGAGTCATAGTAAATAAAATGACTAAGTCGGCCTATTTTCTACAATTAACACTTTGGATTCCGTCAAGGACTATACCAAGATCTACCTGAATGAGTTGGTGAGTATGCATGGAGTCCCATTGACTATTATTTTAGATAGTGGTACTCATTTTACCTCTCAGTTTTGGAAGGATTTTCAGAAGGATCTTGGTACCCAAGTTTATCTCAGTATAACATTTCACCCATAGACAGATGGTCAGGCATGGAGGACCATTCAGCCCTTAAAGGACATGTTGAGAGGGTGTATATTGATCTTAAAGGCAGTTGGGGGAAGTTGGGATAATCATATACATTTGATCAAGTTTATGTGTAATAATAGTTATCAGTTTACTATTTAGATAGCCCCATTTGAGGCACTTTATAGAAGGAGATATAGATCTCTTATTAGTTTGCTTAAAGTTGGTGAAGTTGTATTGATAGGACCATACCCAGTCCATGAGGCTATAGAGAAAGCTCAACAAATTATAGAGTGGTTGAGACTAGCTCAGAGTCGACAAAAGTCCGATGTAGATGTGAGGATGAGGGAGCCTGAGTTTGTCATTAGTGATTTAGTCTACATAAAAGTTTCACCTATGAAAGGATGAAAAGGTTCAGGAAGTATGGAAAGCTTGTACCCCACTTTATTGGTCCTAATAAAATTATATATTATTTTGGAAAAGTGGCCTATGAGTTAGATTTTCCAACGAATTTAGCAGCAGTGCATCCAATCTTTCACGTTTCCTTAATAAAGAAGTGCATTGGTGATCCCGCATCTATTATTCCCTATAGTAAGGGTTGGCATGAAAGATAGTCTCTCTTATGAAGAGTTTCCTATTGAAATACTCGACCATCAGATTCATAGGTTAAGAAATAAAGAGGTTACATTGGTAAATGTTCTTCGGCAAAATCAGTTAGTTGAGGGAGCTACTTGGTAAGCAGAGGAAAACATGATGACCAAGTACCCTTATTTTTTCCCATCGAACTCAATTCCAACTTGAGGTAATACTTTCCCTTAATTAATTAATTCTTTTTATTTCATGTCACCTAGCTATTCCTATGCCGTAGCATGAGCGTATAAGTCCGAATCATCCCATGATCTAGTTACAGATCCGGTGCCATGTCAATTCTTAGATCTTAGAAACTCAGTGTAGGAATTTTAGGTACAAATAGTGTAGAAGGGTTCTAATAATATCATGAGAAGTGGTGAAGAAAATATGAGAATTGCAACTCTTTTCCCCTAATTCTCCAGCTTAGTCACTTTCTATTCAGGGATGAATGACCCCAAGGGTGAGATCTTATAATTCCCCGACAAACCCAAGCCTAGACTAAAACCATGCTATAAGTACATGTAGGGTAAATTATAAAGTTTTAACATTATGAGATGGGATTTGTTAATGTACCAAGGCCACAAGAACCCGCTGCTAGACTTTAACCAAGATAAAACATCCCTTACTGATTAATTCCTACAGAAGTGATCAATTTTAAATAAGTATAACCTACAGATTTAGATGCATCTTTAATTACTAAACCCACCAAGTGATAGGTATTTGAATTACCTTTTCAATTTATCTAGTTTTGCATAATCCAATATCAGAGTAGAAAGTTATGGCCTTTATAATAAAGCACTACTACACAATGAGATACTACGAGACCAACCACAACCGTGCTTACTTTGTATGACTGAACAATGGTCTCGTCTAATTGAGATAACCTCAGCTTCTTAAATTTTATAAAGTTTACCCTCATTTGTAACCATAATCCCCAGGCACGATCGTGAGTCCCATAGATGCCCTTGATAAAACTGAAAAACATACGAACCAAGACACAACTGTAGGTAGTTCCCACTATCGTACCAAAGCTCCTCTGATCATGCTTAGAGAGTTCTCATCCAGCTTCCAAACATGAGTGCAACCTGCGATCATAGGTTGTTCCCAGGATCATGGAAAGGTCCCGTAAATACCTATCTGCAATTTCTAGTTGAAATTTTAAGGGGCATATCAGTCTTTTCCCACTATTTTAATATCAAAGATACGTTGTTTTAGGAATTACAAGGGTCATTATTGGTTTTAATAAGACCCTAAGCCCTAATTACGTAGAATTTTATCCGATATTTATCTTCAAAAGAGAAAAAAAGGTGATTCTCTTTTCCAAAGGCAAGTTAGGGAAGGCATCCAACTCAAAGAAATTCTTTAGGTGTCTCACCTCTAAGTATGTGGGATTTCATCAATGGTTTAAATTTCACCCATTGAATCCCTAGGTTAATCCAACTCTCTAATAGAATTTCTTTCCACAACTCAAGATTATGGGTTTTGGTAGATTCATTGATATATCAGTCTTTGGTGTCATTGAGTTAAAATTCTTATATAGCATGAATTCTAGTGTTATTATTTAACTGTGATCCTAAACCCTAGTTACATTTTGAAATACATGCTTGTTAGATCTCAGTCATTGAATTCTATTAATTTAATCAATTTACAAATTTGACACAGTAGTTGCATTCTTCAGAGATGGCGAGTTATGAACACCCGATGACCTAGGATTTCACGCATATACTATTAGATGCTATATTATCCAATTTACATGATTTGAATGCTTTGATAGAGTACCTTTATTTTATTTATCACATCATTACTATTAATGGGAATTGCAGTTATCTGTGTCATTTAATTAGGAGTAGTACTTAGAACCGAGCGAATGAAAGGATAAAGGCTCATATGATAGATGGGCTGAGACCTTTAAAAGAAGTCCCTAAGTCTGAGAGCTACAGCACCACCATAGGTTCTAAAGGTTCAACCTTATATCATACTTGACACCTTATTTATTTTGGACATCAGTTTAGTGGATCCACGCTAGTCAGTGTTCGTATTCTTGGCATGAACCTGAAGACCCTAACAGTTGGGGTTACAGGTTGGACCCCAGTTAGCTCAAATTGGGGTATGTCAATTATCAATAACTCCCAGAGTCCACAGTTTATACTTAGGATTTTAGATTCATGCCTGACCTTGCATTCACTTAATTATTTCATTTTTACAAAATCTTATCATTACATGGTCTTGCACTAGTTATCATGTTACCGTTCCATGCTTAACTTATATTACTTGTTTCCTATCTCGCATACTCAGTACATTTAAAGTACTAATTTATAATACCAAAAATTTTTAAGCTCTTGACCCATCAAAATATAGGATATTTAATTAGCTTTCCCATGCCACCGGTCTAGCCTTAAGCTAATATCATAGTAAAATGTTGTTGGAAATCTTATGAGGCACTGTTAAATTGCCAGTGGCAATGACTCTGGCAATAACCTATTGTAAGACACAAAGAGTTGTAGTGTATAATTATTTCCACGATAGTAAGTGACCAAAGAGTTCATCTAAGTGGTAATGAGTCCAGAACATGACTTGTTGTCAGACTAAAGGAGTCGTTGTGTGGACCCATTATCTCGACAGTAAGGAACAAAGAAAATATCCTTTGGACATGACCCATCATGACAGCTCGTTGTCAGGCCTAATGAGTCATTAGGAGTGAGTCATTGTCATAAAAGTAAGGACTTAACAACTTATGTCCTCAAATTATGACTCGGGCCACGACTCGTGATAAGATATAACGAGTTATAACCCAAGCTGTGACTTCTAAAAATTTCCTGAATATTTTAAGAAGGGGTTTTTGATCTTTTACCACCCTCTTAACTCCTAACCCATGTTTCTTAGGCTTTTTCAAGGGTGGAATGTAAGCCTAATTTTCCCCAAATCCCCATCAAGTCACAAAACAATTGAAACCAAAAAAAAAGAGCGATCAATCTTCTCCAAAGCCAAGATTAGGGTTTCTAAATCATAAGTTCAAATTCCAAGGATTTCTCTAAGGCTTCCATCTCCAAGTATGTGGGATTTCATCAATGGGTTCCTTCCACCCATTGAGTCCCAAGGTTTTCTTCAAACTCTCAATTTAATTCACCTTTTTGTTTAGGTTCCCATGACAATTATGAGTTTTTGTGGAATTTTAGTTAATTTGTGAGTTCAACCCTGAGTACATGTTTTCCCATAAGATTTGCATCTTTCCATGCTCACAATCATGAATTTCTTTATTATTAATTAATCATTGAGTTTTTGACTTTATTTATGAAATTTTCTATTATGATTAGCTTTTAATATTATCATGTTCAGTTGCATTAGATAGAGTTGGTGGGTTATGAACACTCGATACCTAAGATTTTATGCATTTATCAGTTGACATATCTTTGGGCACTTCAGTTTTATCCACTGTTGATATTTGTAGCATAAAATTTTGATGAGCAATTCAATTTTAGTATCGTTCAGTTGGGAGTAGTACTTAGCATCGACTGAAAGCAGGGATGAAGGCTCACCCACTAGTTGAGGACTGATACCTTTAGTAAAAGTCCCTAAGTTCCAGAACTACGATGCCACCAAAGGTAATAAGGGGTCACCCGCCAGCTAAGAACTAATACCCTTGTCATTTGGGTCATTATTTTAGTGGATCCATGCTGGCCAGTTTGGTACCTTTGGCAAAGTACTAGCACCCCTCCAACTGGGGTTATAGATTAGACCTCGATTTGCTCAGATTGGGGTATGTCCATTATTAATAGCTCCCACAGTCCTTATTTCATGTTTTAGTTTATGTTTAGTTCAGATTTGCTTGACCAATTATTTAGTTATTCAATTTTATTCAGTACATTCTTATACTTGGTTTTGCATTCAGTTTACCATGTTTCATGCATTCATGTTCAGTTTATACTAGCTAGTTATCCTATCTCATATACTCAATACATTCAAAGTACTGATCACATACTTTTTTGTGTTATATTGTCTTATAATATAGGTTCAAACGCTCAGTAATCAGATCATACTTAATATATTTCTGTACTATCCACTGTAGTATTGGTGAGTCCTCATCATTTGATAATCAATTATCAGTTATTTATTTCAGTATTCTTCTTTTTATTTTAATTAGTAGGAGTTAGTTAGGGGCATGTCTCAACAACTCATAATGATTAGAGGTTTTCTAACAGAAAAATAGATGTTTAGAGTTTTTAACTTGTTGAGTCAGATGGTGTTAGTATTGATTCTATTATGATTTATTAAACATTTATTTTCAGTTTAGCTTTCGCCTAATATTTGTTATTTCTTCAGTATCCTAATGCATGCCAGACCGTGGGTTATCTTGGGATCAATTGTGGCTTTAAGAACTGAGTTACGACTAAGGGGTAGTCTCAGGTCATGACAAACTTGGTAATTGAGCCAGTTTTAAAGTGTTCTAGGGTGTTTGAAAGACCGTTAAGTAGAGTTTGAGTGTGAAGTGCACCACACTTACAAGTAAGAAGCTACAAAATATTTTAGGAAAATTTCACTTCTTTCATGATCTATGTCGTGTGATAAAGTATGAACTTTATTAAAATTCTTTTTCTAACTCATCCTCTACCAGTTTATGAAAATTGCCTCCTAAGAGAACTAATCGAAGGAGAAAGAGAAATCAGTAAATACTACCACTAGTACCCTAAGACCCTCTGAATGAGATGGTCTCTCATGATGAGTTCAGTCTATTTTCACTACATTATCCAAATCTAAGACGGCTTATAATAACCAACAGCTTATTTCCCCAGCCAACCCAACAGTGAATACAACAACAACTAGAATTTGGGACTTCACTCGGATGAGTCCTCTGGTGTTCTTTGGGTATAAGCTTGAAGAGGACCCATATGAACTTTTGGAAAGTGTTTAGAAGGTGACTGATATCATGGGTGTTACTTCTATTGAGAGTGCTAACTTACCTTCTTACCAATTGCAATGAGTGGCTTACACTTGGTTTAAGTAGTGAAAGAAAGATAGAAATATGGATGTAGGGTTAGTCGAGTGGGATGAGTTTATTGCTGCATTTTTGGACTGGTTCTTATTGTTTGAGTTAAGGGAAGCTAAAATGCAGGAGTTCATCAACTTGAAGTAGGACAATATGAGTTTGAAGGAGTATTCACTCAAGTTTACCTAATTGGCAAGGTATGCTCCAACTACAGTAGTTGATTCTAGGGCCTGAATGAGTAAGTTTTTGTTTGGTGTTTCTAAGGATGTGGTCAAGGAGTATAGGATGACCATTTTGGTTAAGAATATTTACATTTCCATATTGATGGTCCATGCTCAACATATTAAGGAGAAAAAGATTAAAGAGAAGAAAAAAAAGAATAAGAGGGCCAGAACTAGTAGCTTCAATTTCTCAACAGAGATCAGATGGCGGGAATTGTTCTTAGTTCTATCAGAAATCTTCATCCCCAATACCATCTTCTACTAGTGCTCCAGTTCCTAAGTTCAAGCAAGATACTCGAGATAGAGCGCCAGGCTTTAAGTTACAACGTAGTGTGAATAGTATTTACACCAACTCGATTTACAAGAGATGTGGTAGAAACCACAAGGGTGAGTGAATGACTAGAAGTGATGCTTATTTTGGGTAAAGATATTCGTTAACTAAGTCAATCTGACTCTTCAATAGTTTTAGTAGGTTGCCTGACTCAACAGGGTGCCACTTATAGTGCAATGGGTGGACAACGTTAGGGTAGGTTCTATACCCGTCAGACTAAATAGGATCAGAAGGGTTCTCCTGATCTGGTCACTGGTATGTTGCAAGTTTTTCAGATTCATGTTTATATATTTTTAGATCCCGGAGAAATGCTTTTCTTTGTGACTCCTAATATAGTAGTAGATTTTGGTGTCATCCCCAAAATCCTTGCAGAAGCCTTTTCAATTTCTACTCCAGTTCATAGTTCAATCATAGCCAGATGGGTATACATAAATTTCCCAATTACAGTACCTCAGAAAGTCACTTCAGTTGATTTTGTAGAGTTAGACATGACTGATTTTGATGTTATTCTTGGAATGGATTGGCTCCATTCTTGCTATGCCTCAGTTGATTGTAGAAATAGAATAGTCCAGGTTCAGTTCTCAAATGAACCAGCCTTATAGTGGAAGGGTAGTACCTCAGTACCTATAGGTTGGTTTGTCTTTTTCCTCAAGGTGAAGAAAATAATATCCAAGGGTGCATTTATCACCACGTTTGAATCAAGGACTCATAAGTATTGAATTAGTTCCAGTAGTGAATGAATTTACAAAAGTATTTCTTGATGATCTTCTTAGAGTTTCTCCCGAGTGAAACATTGACTTCAGAATAGATCTCCTTCCAAATACGCAACCTATCTCAATTACACCTTATAGAATGGATCTATCTGAGACAAAGGAATTGAAGAGGAAATTGAGAGATCTCTTAGACATGGGGTTTATTAGGCCTAGTGTCTCTTCGTGGGGTGCTCCTGTTCTTTTCGTGTGCAAGAAAGATGGTTATCTCAGAATGTACATCGACTACCATCAGTTGAATAAAGTCATATAAAAATAAGTATCCTATCCCTAAGATTGATGACTTATTCAACCAACTTCAGGGTGTAAATTGTTTTTCTAAGATAGACCTCAAATCTGACTATCATCAACTCAAAGTCAGAGATCGTGACATTCTAAAGGCAGCTTTCAAAACTTCGTATGGTCACCTTAAATTTTTAGTTATATTTTTTGGAATTATGAATGCTTATATAGCCTTTACACTTGATGAACAGGGTGTTTAAGTAGTACTTGGACCTATTTGTTATAGTCTTCATAGATGACATCCTCGTTTATTTTCATAGTGAGGGTGAGCATACAGACTACTTGAGGATTGTCTTGCAGACTCTTAAGGATCACCAACTATTCACTATATTAGGCAAGTGTGAATTCTGGTTGAAATCAGTAGCCTTACTTGATCATATTACTTTTTAGTGAAGGCATTCGAGTTGACCCTCAAAAGACCAAAGTAGTGAGGAATTAGCCTAGACCCATCTCTCTATAAAATATTAAGATTTTATTTGTTTTAGTCAGTTACTATCGATGGTTTGTTAAAGGATTTCCTCTATTGCTTCTCCCATGTCCAGGATGACTCTAAAGAAAATAAAATTCTAGTGGTCCGACTCTTGCGAGAAGAGTTCTTAGAAGTTAAATACTCAACTCTAGTTTTGACTCTATCAAAGGGTTCAAATGGTTTTGTGATTTACTTTTATGCTTCTAGAGTTGGTCTTGGTTGTTTATTGATGAAGCGAGGCAAGGTTATAGCAAATGCCTCTAGACAACTTAAACTTCATGAGAAGAACTACTCGACTCATGATCTTGAATTAGCATCAGTTGTTTTTGCCTTTCAGATGTGGAGGCATTATCTTTATGGGGTTCATGTTGATGTGTTCACTGATCACAAAAGTCTTCAATATGTGTTTAATTAGAAAGATCTAAATCTTCATCAAAGAAGGTGGCTAGAGTTGTTGAAGGATTATGAAATGAGTGTCTTGTACCACCAAGGTAAGGCCAAT
This sequence comes from Capsicum baccatum var. pendulum, assembly GCA_030864225.1. NCBI lineage: Eukaryota > Viridiplantae > Streptophyta > Magnoliopsida > Solanales > Solanaceae > Capsicum > Capsicum baccatum. Next base: position 167,474,561 of record CM061554.1, on the reverse strand, counting down.
ATTGTGGCTAAATACCTTAGTAGATTGTATATGGGAAGTATTGCTCATGTGGAGGATGAAAAGAAAGAGTTAGTTTGTGAGGTTTATCAGCTTGCTAGGTTGGGAGTTTGGTTGGTTGATTCAACTGAAGGTAATGTCTTAGTTCAGAATGGTTAGAAATCTTCATTGGTTCTCTGGGTGAAGGAAAAACAAGATATTGATCCTATTTTGCTTAAGCTGAAAGGGGAAATTCAGAATTAGAAGGTTGAGGTTTTCTCCCAATAGAGAGATGGTGTTCTTCTCTTCAGGGCCGATTATGTGTTCTAGATGTTGATGGTTTGAGATAACAGATGTTAGCAGTGATATTGTTAAGTTTTGATGAATGATCATGAGATTGATTGCAGGAAATCCTTTGTAAAAAAAACTCAAAAGGAAGAAGCATCTTACAAGATTTGATCAAAAAGAAAGAAGCATCTCTTAATATCTATAAAAAGGAAGGAAGAAAAAAGAAGATTACTGCATTAATTATAGCACATAAATCATAGGATTTTTGCATCCCTTTAGTATTCTCTAGGATTTTTTTTCTTTTTTAGTATTGAATAATTCTTGGAAATTGAATATTCATTATTCCTTTTCCTAAGAAGAAAAATCTTTTGTGTTTCCTTGAATAACTATCTTCTAACGGCTAGTAGTAGTCTCAACCACTACTATGTATGCATTGGAAGATCAAAGAAAGAGATAGACACTTGTCTTAACCTTCTCTAGTTCGTTGCTACATTACTGAAGCATTGTATTCTCTTAAAGGTTTACTGCTCATCAAAAAGAGAGGATAGAAACACATAGTTAGTGAGGCATTAATTTAAAATATGGAAAAAAATAAGAGCATATGAGTCAAAGACAAAAATCTTAACTCAATTTTGTACTTTGACATTATTTACGAAGAACTAGTAGAATTCTTGTAACCCAAGGAGACTGGAGTAAGACCTATAATAGGTCCTAAACAGTATAAAACATCTAGTGTTATTTATTTTTAGCAGTTTGATTTCTGAATCTTTTTTTACTTCAATCAATAGTCGACTGTTTGTTAAAGAAAGTCGACTATCTGGTAAAAAAAAGAGTAATTTAGCCCTCTCTTACTACTTTAAATTAGTATCAGAGCGAGGACACAAAAGTTTTTGCCTAAAAGCAAGTGAGAAAATATCATGGCTCAAATTATTGCTGGAGCATTATTTTTTGAAGGGACATCTCAAACTAGACCTCATTAGTTCAATGGGAAACACTTTTATCATTGGAAAATAAGAATAAAGACTTTCATCAAATCATATGATATCAAAGTTTGGAGAGTTATCAAACTTGGTGATCTTCTACTTGTCTCTAGCAAAGAAAAAATAGAAAGACACCAAAAAATGGTGATAAATCTATTGAGAGCACTCCGTCCTTTGAGAATTACACATATTAGCAAATGGAAATTATTCAGATCAACTCTAAAGAAAAAAATGTCTTGTATAATGCAATCAGTGGTAAGGAATATGAGAATATCTCATGTTTTGATAATGCCAAGGAAATGTGGAACAAATTGGAAGAAACACATGAGGGAACTAAGAAGGTCAAACAAACTCTTGTCAGATTATTAGTCTATGATTATGAACTTTTCAAGATGAAGGATGGAGAATTCGTTGAAGAAATATTTTCTAGGTTTGGCAAAATTGTTGGGGAAATCAAGGTTGCAGGAAAAACCTATCTTGTGGTTGATCAAATTACAAGGATTCTCATAAGTATACCTCCTAAGTGTCTCTCTAAGGTTGTGGCCCTTGAATGCGTGAATTTAAATAACATGACCTATGATAAATTCAGAGAAGATCTTATTGGCTTTGAAAAGGCTCACTTAAAATATAAAGGACTATCAGAAAGAGAAAAAAAAAGAAAATTGTGGCCTTCAAGGAAAATGAGGAAGAAGATGATACCCTAGATAAAGATGAACTTGCTTTCATCACAAGAACAATTATTGAAAATTAAAAATGATCTAGAAATCAAAGGAGGGGAAGACAAAATTACATATAGGGAAAACAACGTGCTAATTAGAATAGGAATTAAGGTAACTGTTACAATTATGGTAGGTATGGTCACATTACTTATGATTATCCGGAGGAAAAAAGAGGATCTTCTAAGGGAAATCAAAAGGCATTCAGCTGTTGGGGTGATGAGGAACAATCAGACCAAGAAAATGACAACATTGGAGATTGTTGCGTCATGGCAATTAAAGAATCCAACTAGGTAAGAACTAACTCATGTAATGAATATTCAAAACTTCAAAATTTACTGGACCTTGCCATAGTTGATTTAAATAAATCCCATAAAGAAAAACGAGCTCTTTTAAGAGAAAGAAGAAACTGGGAACTTAAACTTGACGTTTGTGAAATTGAAAAGGATTACCTATAAGAACATGATGACTTGAGAAACAAGATTAACAATTTTGAAAAATCTCCTAGCCATAGTGTTGTCAGGTATAATCAGTTGATTAAATCAAGTAAGTCAACTGATAGTAATAAATATTATTGATGTGAAGGATCTCAACGGTCAACTAATTTGAATAAGTTAACCAAAGGGCAAAATCATAGTCCAAATACCTATCATAAAAGGTACTATAGCTATGATAGAGCTCAAACGTCAACTAACTCAAGTCAGTCGACTGGAGATATAATCACAGTTATAATACTTACTATACAATCATTGATCAATACTATACTTCTTGTTATCATTGTGGAAAACCTAGTCATAAATATTATAACTGCAGATTTCACTCTAGAATGCTGGTAAATATATTTGAAGATCCAAAACTAAGTCAACAAATCCAAAGGCTAATCCTAAGGGGCCCAAGAATGCTTAGGTACCTAGAAATAAGTAATACATCTATTTTGCAGGAACTCTACTCAAAACCTGAAGAAAAGTGGTATCTCAATAGTCGATGTTCAAATCATATGACTAGAAGCCAAAAAAAATTTGAAACTATAACTGATTTTGATGGAGGTGATATTAGTTTTGTAGATAATTCTAAAGGCAAGGTAGTAGGTATTGGCACCATCTCTTTTAATAATTCCTATGATATTACTAATGTTTATTTGGTCAGCAATTTGAAGTTCAATGTTCTAAGCATCAGGCAGTTGTGTGATGCTGGATTGGAGGTAATATTTAAAAAGGATGGATGCATAATTGAACAACATGGAAGACAAGTCCTTGCTTAAAACATACACAAAAATGTTTTATGTTCTAGACTCCATCAAAAAGACATGAGGACATATATGTCTTGTCTTTATCTTTGATGAGCCATGGATTTGGCTTATAAAACTTGGTCACACAAGCGTGAGACACATTGAAAAATTAGCATGATCTTGTGACTGGATTGCCAAACCTTGATTTCATAAAGACCCATATCTTTTATGTATTCCAGCTTGGTAAGAAAACTAGAAATTCTTTTCTTGTTAAAGATATTGTGTCAACTACTAAATCCTTGAAGCTACTTCATATGGACTTATTTGGTCCAACTAGAACTGCCAACATTGGTGGAAAAAGGTATGCTTTTATAATTATTAATGATTATTCTCGTTTTACTTGGGTTATGTTTTTGTCTAGGTGGAATACATCAATAGGCCCCTCAATTTGACACCATCTTTCACTTTGGCACCTCAAGTAGATGTTGTTCACTTTAGCCACCTAAAGTATCCTATAAGTGTGTCATTTTGGCACTTTTTGCCGAGTTGGCATGGTGCATGTATTACAACTACGTGAAGTCGCATGAAAGCTATATTTCAACTGATGTGGCATCCAAGTTGGCCCAAAAATAATATATTAACTCCTCTCCATTAAATTATACCTTCTTCCTTATTTTTATCCACCATTTTTTGAATCTTAAGCTTATTTAATGGTAAAAATTATTGGGGGAGATTTAAAAATTGGATACACATTCAGAGGTTCGTGAAGATTAAATAATAAGCGCCACATTTTTTAAATCATTTCTTTTCTTTTCGAGATAAAAAAGTGGACATGTTTTCTCCAAAAAGGGGTTCAATTGGATAAAAAGAAGTCAAAAATAGACAAAATTTGTTGTTGGGATGGATGAAATTTTTTTCTTTTCATTATCACTGTTGCATCATTTTATTTTTTAGCTCCCATTGAATGTGCTGAATATGTTTGTTCCCATTGAATATGTTCAATATCTTGTTTTTTGTTCCCATTGCTGAAGACGACATTGAAAGAAATACAAGAAAGAAGAAATGTAAAAATATCTAAAAATTATAAAAATGTGGTGTTAAAGAAAAAAAACAGTGCCATAAAATTGGTGGTCCCTTCTCAAAATTTCTTCTTCTTAATTTTATTAAATTGGAGAAAAAATTAATCATTCAGAGTGGGGGAGGGGGTGTTTGGAAAATATAATAAGTAGGGGGTAGAAGGAGGGGGCCTGTGGTATTTGCAGAAGGAGAGGGGGTGTTTCAATAAAATGATTTGGTGATTAGGGGTTGGGGAGGAGAAAAAGAGAGTGGAGTTTGGAGAAGACAACTGGTGGGGGGTTTCTTAGAAGGAGGATGTTTTCAGAAGGGAGAGGGGTGTTTGAAGAAGATGACTGGGGGTGGGGGTGGGGGTGGGGGCCAAAGGGCGGGATATTTGGAGAAGAAGACTGGCAGGGGTTTTTGGGGGGGGGGTGATTTTTTTATTTTAAATTAATTATTTAAAAATTATATGCATATTGGTCATTTTTCATGTCATAGCATGTGTCATATATGCATACCATATATTTTTAGGGGATTGTGCAAAAGGTACCAAAAATGACACACTTGTACGCTACTTGAGGTGTCTAATGTGAACAATGTCCACTTGAGGTTTCTAAGTGAAGGTGATGCCAAGTTGAGGGGCCTGGTGATGTATTTTGCCTTTTTTGTAACAAAAATGATACCCTAAAGAATTTTACAGTTTTCTGTGAGAAGGTTCAAAAAGACAAGGGCTACAACGTCACTGCCATTAGAAATTATCATGGGGGAGAATTCAGAAATAAAGAGTTCAAAATCTTTTGTGGCACCCATAGATACACTCATAACTTCTCAGCTTCAAGGTTCCCCTAAAAAATGGTATGGTTGAACAGAAAAATAGAACACTTCAAGACATGGATCGAACCATGATATGTGAACACTCTCTACCACACAAGTTTTGGGTAGAATCAGTCAGTACTGCATGTCATGTTTTGAGCAGGTGTCTTATTAGACCAATTCTAAAGAAAACTCCATATGAACTTTGGAATAATAAAAGATCCAACAATGGGTACTTCTATGCTTTTGACTCTAAATGATTTATTCATAACAATGGAAAGGACAACATTGGTAAGTTTGATCCAAGAAATGGTGAAGGTATTCTTATGGGCTACTCTAACTCTAGTAGATCATACAAAATTTCCAATTGACATTCTTTTTGCATTGAGAAATCTATCGATGTTATTTTTTATGATACTAATCACCGTGTTAAGAATGTTAGACTTTTAGATAAGATTGAACATGTACAATTTAACAAAACTCCTTCCACCAAGGATAACTCTTCCTCAAATCACAATTGCACTAAAACTAACAGTCTGCCACTACTCCAAATGATCAAGTTGAACAAGAAGTAATTCCAAATGAATGGAAAAGCAAGACTGACTATCCTGAGAAATTCATCATTGGGGATGCAAAGGAAGGAACGTAAAAAGAGGCTTCTAGTAGATGAAATGTGAACATAGCCCTCATTTCTTAACTTGAACCAAAGAAAATAGTGAAGCCTTAGAAGATGACATCTGGGTAAAAGCAATGAAAGCAGAGATTGAGCAGTTTGATAGGAACAACGTATAGATCCTTATTCCAAAACCAGAGAATGTCTCTATTATTAGAAGCAAATGGGTATTCAAAAACAAAATGGACGAGTCAGGTAAAGTTGTGCAAAATAAATCTCTTCTAGTCGATTAATGCTATTCACAACAAGAAGGAGTCGATTATGATGAGACCTTCGTACCTGTAGCAAGGTTAGAATTATTAGAATTCTATTTTCTTATGATTCTAATAAAGAGTTCAAATTATTTCAAATGGATGTGAAAAGTTCTTTCTTAAATGGCTTTATTGATGAATAAGTTTTGTTAAAACAACCCCCAGATTTTGAAAATCCAAACTTTCCATGTCATGTCTTCAAACTCTCCAAAGCTCTCTATGGTCTAAAATAAGCTCCTATAGCTTAGTAAGATATAATAAGTAACTTTCTAAGTGACCATGATTTCACAAGAGAAAAAGTTGATACTACTTTATTTATCAAATGAATCCTATCTTGAAACTTGATTATTTAAATTTATGTTGATGATATTATCTAAGTAATAATGATGTTTTGTGCAAGAATTCTCTGAATTAATGCAAAGTGAATTTGAAATAATCATGATGGGAGAATTAATATTCTTTCTGGGATTGTAAATTCATCAGTGTACTGAGGGAATCTTCATCTCCCAAAGTAAGTACGACAAATATCTCATTCAATGATTTGGGATGAACAATGCTAAGACATCCAAAACTCCTATGAGTTCTATGTATATTCTGGAGTCATGTAAATATGGAATAAATATTGATGAGACCAACTATCATGGCATCATTGGCTAACTCTTATATCTTACAACCAGTTGACCTGACATTTTCTTTAGTGTATCTAAATGTGCCAAGTTTCAGTCTGCTCCTAAAGAAGCTCATTCAACTGCTGGGAAATGTATTATTAGATATCTTATTAGTACAAGCTCCTATAGTCTATGGTATCCTAAGTCTACTGATATTATTTAAAAAGGTTTTTCAGATGCAGATTATGCAGGTGATAAGATTGATAGAAAAAGCACCGGTGTCACTTGCTAGTTCATGCGATAATACCTTGTCTCATGGAAGAGCAAGAAACAAAACTAGATTTCTCCATCTACCACTGAATTTGAATATATAGCCATTAGATTGTGTTGTGCTCCGATTCTTTAGATGTCCTATCAATTCATTGATTTTAATCTATGTTTAAACCTGTCAAAATTTTCTGTGATAACTCTAGTGCTATCTGCTTGTCTAAGATATTATTCTAGAGAAAAACACATTGATGCTAAACATCACTTTATTAGAGATCATGTTTCAAAAGGCAACATTGAATTATCTTTTGTGAGCATAAATTTTCAACTAGCTGATATTTTTATGAAACCTCTTCATGAAGAAAGATTTTGTTCTCTTATAAAATCTCTTGGCATTATTGCTGAACCCTTTTGAACCCCAAATGATTTTTTGAACTCTCTATTTTGCTTGTTTCATATTTTACTTCTAGTTTCACCTTAGTTTGTTTTGTTACTTTTCTTCCTTTTTGATTGATTTCAAAGGGGGAGAATAGTTGTATGTCATATTTGTTCTAATCATGTAGGGGATCACTTATTCAGGGGAAGATGAAATTGACAAGGAAGTAATTTTTTTTTAATCCATCAAAAAGGGGGAGATTGATATTGTTAAGTTTTGATGGATGATTATTAGCTTGATTGTAGGAAATATTTTATCAAACAAACTCAAAAGGAAGAAGAATCTTACAAAATTTGATAAAAAAGGAAGAAATATCTCTCAATATCTACAAAAGGGAAGAAAGAGAAGAGAATATTACTGCATTAATTATGGTGCATATATCATGAGATTTTTGCATCCCTTTAACATTCTTTAGGCAAATTTTTTCCTTTTTAGTATTTAATTATTCTTAGAAATTGAATATTCATTATTCCTTTTCCTAAGAAGAAAAAACTTTTCGGTTGCCTTGAATAACTATCTTCCTACAGCTAGTAGCAGTCCCAACCACTACTACATAAGAATTGAAGATCAAAGAAAGAGATATATACTTGTCTTAACCTTCTCTAGTTCTTTGCTCTACTTTACTCAAGCATTATATTCTCTCAAAAGTTTATTGTGTCATTAAAATTATAGGAGAGAAACACATAGTTGGTGAGGCATTGTATGAAAGTATGGCAGAAAAGACGAGCTTATGAGTTAAAACCAAAAAGCTTGACTCAATCTTGTACTTTGATATTATTTACAAAGAACTAGTAAAATCCCTTAAAACCCAAGGAGACTGGAGTAAGGCCTATTAGAGGCCCCAACTAGTATAAAACATCTGTCTGTTGAAGAAAGTTGATTGTCTGGTAAAAAAGGAGTAATTCACCCCCCTCTTACTGCTTTTAAGTGAAAGCTCATAGTTCTCGATATTTTATTCATCCAGGAGCCATTAAGATGTACCGTGATTTGTGGGAAGTCTATTGGTGGGATGGCATGAATAAAGATTTTGCAAAATTCATGGCTAGGTGTCCAAATTACCAGCAGGTTAAGGTTGAGCACCTGAGACCTAGTGGTATGCTTTAGGAATTCAGTATTCCTACTTCGAAATAGGGAGTGGTGAGTATGTACTTGATTATAGGGTTGCCTCATACTCATCACCAATATGATTCTATTTGGGTTATTGTGGACCAAATGACTAAGTTAGCCCACTTCTTACTAGTTAATATTTCAGATTCAGTCGAAGACTATGTTAAGCTCTATTTTAGGGAGTTGGTGAAAATTTATGGGGTCCCTTAACCATTATTTCAAATAGAGGTACCTAGTTTACATCTCAATTTTGGAAGACTTTTTAGAAGGGTCTTGGAACCCAAGTATACCTTAGTATAGATTTTCATCCACAGATAGATGATCAGGCAGAGAGGACCATTCAGACCTTAGAAGACATGTTGAGAGTGTGTATGATTGATTTCAAGGGAATTTGGGATGATCATTTTCCTTTGATTGAGTTTGATTATAATATTAGTTATTACTCTAGTATTCAGATGGATCCATTTGAAGCTTTTTATGATAAGAGGTGTAGATCTCCTATTGGGTGGTTTGAGGTTAGTGAAGTTGCTTTGATAGGGCCAAATTTAGTGCATGAGGCGATGGAAAAAGTTTATCTTATTAGAGAAAGACTAAAGACTTCTTTAAGTCATCATAAATTTTATGTAGATACGAAGAGAAGGGAGCTTAAGTTCGATATTGGTGATTTTGTTTACTTGAATATTTCACCCATGAAAAAGGTGAATAGATTTGGTAAGAAAGAAAAGCTCAGTACCTATTACGTTGGTCCTTACAAGATTTTGAGTCGATATGGTAAGGTAGCCAATGAGTTGAATTGCCTATAGAGTTAGCATCAGTGTATCCAGTCTTCCATGTCGTCTTGCTGAAGAAATGCATTGGTGATCCAACATTAGTAGTCCCTTTGGAAAGGGTTGGCGTGGAAAATATTATCTTGTTTGAAGCCAGTTGGGATCCTTGATCATCATATTTGTAAGATGATGAATAAAGAGGTCTCTTTGGTAAAGTTTTTGTGGAGAAATCAGTCAGTTAAGGGAGCTACTTGGGAATCAGAGGCAGATATGTTGGCCAAGTACCCCCATCTTTTCTCTTCGAACCCAACTCTAACTTGAGGTAATAGTTCCCCTAATTAAGTAAATAATTCTACTCAGGCTATCCATCTACCTTCATTTCATAGAATGCATTCATGAGTTTAGTTCAGTCCATAAATAATTTATAGATTCAGATATCAACTCATGATTTAGCTTATAAGTGTTTAGTGAAAATTTTTTGCTTTTTCCCTTAGTCCTTCGGCTTAGTCAGTTTCATTCAGGGATGAATAATCCCAAGAGGGATACATTGTAATACCCTAAGTTTTAAAGCTATACCTACATCAAAATATAGTCCATTTATTTATCTTTCCAACACCACCAGTCTCGCCGTAATCTGATATCACAGTAAAAAGTTGTAGAAAATCTTTTAAGGCACTATCAAACTGCCAGTGGCACCGACTCTAGCAATGACCCATCGCGGGACACAATGAGTTGTAGTGTAGACTCATTACCATGGTAGTGAGTGACTAAATAATTCATCCCAGTGGTAACTAGTCCAGCATACAACTTGTTGTCAGACTAAATGAGTCATTATGTGGACCTATAATCTCGACAGTAAGAAATAAGAAAAATAGCCCTTGGATAATGATCCTTCATGATGGATCGGTGTCAGTCCTAATGAGTTGTCTTGAAGGAGTCTTTTTCATAACACTAAAGACCCAACAACTTAGATCCTCAGGTCACAACTCAAGCCATGACTTGTGATCAAACATAATGAGTCGTTACCTGAGCCGTGACGACTGTTCCCAAAATTTCTTCAATATTTTAAGATGGGATTTTTGGTATTTTCCCACCCTCTTAACTCCTAACATGTTGTTTAGGATTCTTTAAAGGTGGAATACAAGCCAAATTTTCCCCAAATCCCCATCAAGTCACAAAACCAGTGAAACTAAGAAAATGGAGCAATTACTTTTCTCCAAACCCAATTAGGATTTCTCAATCTCAAGTTCAAATTCCAAAGATTTCTCCAGGGCTTCCATATCTAGGTATATGGGATTTTATCAATGGGTTCCTTCCACCCATTGAGTACTAAGGTTTCTTCAAACTCTCATATTTTATTCACAATTATGAATTTTTTTGGAATTTTAGTTTAATTCTTGAGTCCAACCCCGAGTATATGTTTTCTCATAAGATTTGCATCTTTCCATGCTCACAAATATTTTCCCATAAAATTTCCATCTTTCCATGCTCGCAATCATAAATTTCTTTATTAATGATAAATCATTGGGTTTTGGGCTTTATTTACAAAAGTCACTATTATGATTATCTTTTAATATTATCATTTTCAGTTGCATTAGACAGAGCTGGTGGGTTATTAAAGATCATACCTAGGATTTCATGGATGTATCAGTTGACATATCTTTGGACACTTCAAATTTATCCATTGTTGATATATTCAGAATATAATTTTAATGAGCAATTCAGTTTTAGTGTCATTTAGTTGGGAGTAGTACGTAGTACTAAGTGAATGCAGGGATGGAGGATTACCCATCGGGACTGAGAGATTTAGTATAAGTCCCCAAGTCCCAAAACTACGGCACCACCTTAGGTTATGAGAGGTCACCCGCCAATTGAAAACTGACACCCTAGTCCTTTGGGACATCAGTTTAGTAGATCCATGTCAGCCAGTGTTGGTACCTTGGCAATGTACTATCTTTCTGATATTTTGGTTATTGTTAGCTCCCATAGTCCTCATTTCATGTTTCAATTTTTGTTCAATTTAGATTTGCTTGACCAAGCATTCAGTTATTAGTTATTCGATTTTTACCAGTACATGTTTATACTTGGTCTTACATTCAGTTTACCATATTTCATGCATTCATGTTCAATTTATAATAGCTAATTATCCTATGTCACCTACTTAGTACATTCAAAGTACTGATCACATACTTATAACTTAGGTTTTGATGCTTAGTACCAAATCACACTTGCTACATTTCTGTACCATCAGCTAAAGTATTGGTGAGTCCTTATCATTCGAGAACTAGTTATTAGTTATTTATTTTAGCATTTTTTTAATTTCTCTCAGTTGGAGTTAGTTGGGGAAATGTTCTAACAATTCATAATGATTAGAGGCTTTCAGAAAGACAGACAGATGTTTAAAATTTTCAGCTTGTTGAGTATTTCAAACATTGTTAATATTGATTCCATTACCATTTACTAATAGTTCTTTTTCAGTTTATCTTTTGCCTAGTATTTTACTATTTCTTCAGTATCCTAGAGCATTCCAGGCCATAGGTTAGCTTGGGGTCACTTGTGGCTCTAAGCACCGTGTTACGACTAGGGGTAGTCTAGAGATGTGACATAATCTCATACATTCCTTGTGTTGTATTGTGTTATAATATAGGTTCGAATGCTCAACATCCTAATCGCGCCTAGTATGATCTCTCATCGTATCAACAATAATAGTTTTGGTGAGTCCTCATCATGTGAGGACTAGAGTTAGCTTTTTATTTCATTTTGTCTTTAGCATTCCTAGTTTCAGACAGTTAGAGTTAGCTAGGGGTTTGTCCCAGCTACTCATCTTAGTAGAGGCTTTTCAGACATATAGTTAGTTGTTTAGTTTTGTTCTCAGACTAATGTTTGATTTCCTTTAGATATTTGTTATTTTATTCAAGTTCAATTTCTGCATAATTGTTGTTTTATCTGCGATTATCTATATTTCTTAGTGTTTTGTCAGGCCATGGGTTATCTTGGTGTGACTTGTGATTCTAAGCATCATATTGCAACTAGGGGTAGTATCAGGTCATATCATAATTCTTCTTTAAATGCAGCTTATCTTAAAGGCATTCTAAGGTTGAAACAATCATTAATTCCCTAAGTCCACAGTCTTTCCACTATCCAATAGGGTGGTTCAAATAAAATATATGTAAAAACCTTATTTGTTGTTATGTATAAGTCTTCTATTTTAAAATTTCATGTTAAAGTTCTTCCTGAATTCAAGGTTATAAATTTTAAGCTAGACTAGTTTCAAACTAAATCAAATAGAGGTATGGTCTAGGGCAATACAAAAATATCTTGGGTAAGTATGATGGTATTTAATTTGATCCTTAGTTAGCTAAGATGATAAGGAATACATAGGATCTTACAGATTTGAATTTGGGCATGTAAAACTCTCAGAACCAGTCTTAGCATAAAGAGAATTATTGGAATGTCTTGAATTTAATGTGTGTTGTGAACAAAAGGATTTTTTTAGGAATCTGGACATTCTGTCCCATCGATATTGCTATAAAAATGTGTATGTGTAACGACCCGAGACTACCTTTTAGTTGTAACACGGTGCTTAGAACCACAAGTGATCTCAAGCTAATCCATTATCTAGCATACTGCTTGAGAAATTGATTTAAATTGAATAAAAACTAACTTTACTGAGCGAAAACATGATCATGAGAAAGTCTGAATTAATGTACTACTAATAAAGTTTACAACATGATAAAAATTGAAGAGAAAGAAACTTGAATTACATGTAATGAATCTGACTAGCTATCTATAAAGCCTCTACTATACTGACTATAGATAGCTGGGACATGCCTTCCACTACCACTAATCAATACATATAAATAATCAAAGTACAACCCATGAATTGTAATGGACTGGAGTTTCGAAAATAGGAGAACTCATCACCTTTTGGCTGAACTCTAAGAACTGTTTGATTATGATATGTGGGATACAACTGGTATGTACATTATGAGATAATGTATCACTTAGACATATATATGGATCAGTACTTTGGAATGTACTGAGTTTATGGAGATATGCACTAAATCATGGAAATATTTAAAACATGCTCTAAAATTGAGGATAAAAGTTATTTGCTAAAACATACATTTAAAACATAAGTATAAGTGAAAAACTATAAGTCATAATGAGATTTATAAATCATGAACTGAAAATAATTTTGTAAGATGAGAAGCAGTAAAACATAGATATTGTATGTAAATCTCATGTAAAGCTGAATAAACTGTAAAAATGCACTGAGGATCATGTATGGATACTGAACATGAAAACACAAACATGTAAAACTAAGAATGCAAGACCAAGCATAAACATATACTGAAATAATCTATAATCTAAATAACTGAAATCTGTATAACAAAAAAACTGATATCTATACGCTTGGTCATACAAACCTAATTTGTCCTATTCTGAATACTAAACTAAGACTGTGGGAGCTAGGTATAACTGGTATGCCTCAATCTGTTCTATTGGGGTCCAACTTATAACCCTAGTTGGATGGGTATTGATACCTTTCCAGGGGTACCAATATATGAATGACAATATTGATCCACAAGGCTGATGTCACGAAGGATGAGGGTGTCATTCCTAACTGATGGGGGACCCCTCAAAATCAAAGGTGGCACCATAAGTCTGGAACCTAAGGATAGCTGCTAGCGCCTCATGCCTAACTAATGGGGGAGATGCCATCCTTACATTCACTCAGTGCGAAGTGTTACTCCCAACTAAATGACATTGTTGTTATTAGTCATTTAACATAACATGGTTGTACTTGTGAGTGCTCATCATGGACATGGTGATTTGAATATGATAATAAATTCATGGTTTGACTGACTTGTTACTTAAAAATAGACACATGTAAAACATATAGGTATCGGGTGTTCATAACCCACCAATACAAAATGATTACAAAAATACGATAACAATATTTAAAACAGTGATATAAAGTCATAGTTTAAAGGCCCAAAACATAAGACATTTCAATGAATGAGTGAGAAACATGAATTTGATCATGGGAATGTGTTAAACTAGAGAGGACAACATATTTTCATGGTTTAATTCATAACTTGATGATTTAGTATGAAATCAATCAAACTAAGACGAGTGAAATTGTAATTCAAACATGAAGTGACTTAAATAACATGGAAATGCATGTTGACATGGATTGAATTTGATTTACTAAGAAGTTCATGGATTAAATTCACAAGTTTCATGGATGATTTCATAAAATAGGATAAGATTCATACTTTTAAACTCAAATAGGTTTTTGGGCTCAACGGGTGAAAGGGACCCATTGATAAACACCCCATATACCTGAAGTTTCTTGACTTGTGAAGAATGTTTGAATCTTGGAACTTGAAGGATGAATTTTTGGTGAGGAACCCTAATCTTGATGTTCTTGAAGATGGGAGGAGAGAATATATTGTTAATTGATTGAAAAGTGAGGAAAATATTGCTCCTTTATGTTTTTAAGTCATGGATTGAGAGTTTAAAGAGGATAAAAGACCAAAAAACCTTAGAAACCTTCTGGAAATCATCTGGAAGCCTTTCCCGACGAGTTTGGGTGCGACTCATAAGTTCTGGGTATGGTTCATACCTAGAGTCATCACCAGGAACCCAAATTTTAACCCCAACTGTTGTGGGTACGAATCCTCCTGATGAATCATATGGCCTGCTTACGAGTCATATCAGTAAGTCGTATCTACTAACATCTTTGATAGTGCTTTAGTAATTTGGCCATAACATTTCACCCTGATATCAAATTAAGGAAAAATTGGTATCATTGTAAAGATAATTCAATTATCTATATGTAGGTGAGTCTTTATCTCATAAATTCTTAGTAAAACAGAAGTTATTATCATTTAAATATTACTATAGTTATATACATCCCAAGAATTTAATCGTTAAGGAATGTTTCGACTTATTCATTAGCTAGGAGCTATTGGAGGACTTAATATATGTCCAATTAACTTATAGATTTATAAAAACATGAGTCTTGATTCTTGGATCATTTAATTTTTAGTATATGGGTCATATCTTATAACTCGTAACAAGTCATTATGACTTGTAGCCACCACTCGTTAGCTGGACAGAAACTTAGGGAACCTACACTGATAAACTCACAGCTGTACTTCATACGAATCATATAGTAATCTTACGACTCTAAGGGTTAAATCATACCTAAAAAATAATGTCAACCATTTCATACTGTCTTGGATACAACTACAACACACAACTCGTATGTTCTGTATACGACTCAAGGAAAGGAGTCATACACTGCACAATGATCTTGAAACGCGAGGTATTACTGCATATAGCTATAGCAACATGCTTAAAAAAAGGCAAATTCATGCTATGATGACTTTCATGCAGTCAAAAGGTTGCTATAGCGACAATGTCACTATAGTGATGCCTTTATAGCAACATATATCGCTATAGCGACATAAGTCTTTGATTTATTTCAAAACATCCCAAAAATAATTTATTTTTCCTAGAAATATTTGTGTCTTCAACAGTGGTGAAAACCATCTATTTTCAACATAATTCATTATTAAGGTAATGAATTCCTCTCTGTTAACTAGTAAATCAATAATCTAGTCTTAGAATTGCTAGTTTACGTAGTTCGAGAAGGGTTAAGGGCTAATTTTTCTTGGTTTTATGGTGCAAAGGAGTAATTTGAGTATAAAATTTGTGTATTTTAGTTAATTATTGTTATTTTCATGTCATTAATTCACTAAATCACCCATGAAATTGATAGTTTTAGATGAATTAAGAAATAAAAGCCCTAGAACGGGGAGGGAGTGACCATGAACTTGACCTTAGGGGTTGGTTTTGAGTTATAATTCCCATAATGGCAGGCCATTTATTAATTATATGTTTATATACATTTCTAGACTGCGATCAAGTAGAAATTACATGGAAGGGCAAGGCTTTGGCGCTTAGTGGAGTTGTGCAAGCTTGGTTCGAGGTAGGTGATGGTATTATAGTTTAATACAATTATTGCTATATGTGCATGTTAACTACTTATTAGTATGTCTTCTTAGGGTATGTTGTTTGGTGGGATCAATGTAATAATTTTATTTTTGTTGTACGACTTTGACCAACCTTATAGTTAAATGAGGAATGTTCCAGTTGTTTGAGCATTCTCTTGGCTTATTGATGGAATAAGGTTGGAAGGCACTTATGTTTAGGTTTTTTAGTATATAGATAGAATTTGTCCCCTGCAGGCCATGGATAGAGGGTGGTTATGATACCCATAATATGTCACGAATGTACAAGGTTCAGGTGAGTTTGACGGTTCCATGAGTGAACCAAGGAATACATTTATATATTTGATTATTGCTTTACTTGTATTGACTTGTTTTGACTTAGATTGACATATTTGACTTGGGAGTAAATCACTTGACTTATTGCTTGTAATTTTAAACTGTTTAATTGATACTTGTTATGCTAGGTGTAGATTAGAATGAGCATGGATTAACTACTTGTACTATGTTTTGGTTATATGCTTATATTCTCATCTTGGATTGGACAAATGAACCTACCAGTACACTATTGTTCTTATGTGTTGATACTACGCTTGTTCTTACTTTTATTGAGTATGACTCATATTCTCTAAGTGTCGATAAATTCTTATAGATTTATTGGTTCTCCCACCAGAGAATAGGGTGGGTACCACTCACGTCCTATTGGATCGTGATAATAAATCGTATCAAGGGGTTGAAAGTAATGCCAAAGTAGAAGCACCAACTGTAGCAGAAGCATTTCTACTTTTCGATACTCAATAGTTTTTTATTTCTAGAACTGGTCCTAATGTGAAGGTGACTTAAATGTAAGCTCATATGACAATAGTTAAGAATATAAGTATGATTTCCTACTTGACCAAAGTCAGCCTGATAGTTCTAAATTACGATTTGTCCTAATAGTCTTTCTATTGAGTTGCGCACATCTCTACTTGTGTTTCTCTCAATCACAACCATCTAATTACCTTTCTAGATATATAAACCTTATAACATAAACCATTGTTGACTTAGCCTCTTTCTTAGCTATCTCATACCCCTCATTGTTCATCTGTTTCTCCTTCTCATCCTTACTCTCTACCAACTTTTCATAAGCTCCCTTCTTAGTGTCAACCTTCCATTTGACTTCTCCATTCCGCCACTATTCCCCTCGATTCTTTATAGATTGGCATTTAGAAACCCCCAACACCTCTCTAGTCATCTCTTTAATAAAACTAGCAGTCGTATCTCACATACTATACGCATCCCCAACTCTCTCAAGCCACCATGACAAATAATTTCTCCATCATATAGAAGGAATTGTTCATAGTTAGGATACCCTATTTAATCCTTGATCAATCATTCACACTCCTCTTCTTGATCATCAGTCCATTACTAGATCTTTTATTGGGTCAAATAATTGTTTAGTATAACCTTACAATATTTACAAATACCTCTACCCCCCCCCCCCCCCAAGGAGAAAAAAGTCTATTTGAGTCTTGTACGTCGAACTATGAAAGGTAAACAAGTGTTCTTCTTCTTGGGGAAGCTCGTATTTTCTAACATCGACCCAAAGGCTCTAGAAAAAATCAAAAAGTGAGGCTCCTCCTTCATTCCTCTCCCCATGACCAAAGCCTTTATGCACATGATCATAACCCCTAGAGGATGACCCAATGTACCCACTGAAATCTTTCCTAACCCAATATGCCCATTGAAATCTCTCCTAATGAAAAGTATCTCGATTCTTGGAACACTTCATACTAAGGGTGGGCATGGTAAGGTATGTACCTAATTACCATACCAAACTAAAATCTTTGATACCGTGGTTTTAGTATTATGATATTTGGTATGGTATGTGGTATTTATTTTAAATTCTTTTATATGGTACGATATTTGGTACTTATGAACGACATACCGGGATACGAAATACCATATCAAAGTATATAGTTACATAAGTAACTCATATATATTATTAAAATATTCACAAATATCGAACTTAGTATTTGTATAAAAAAATGTTTAGACATTGGAACTTTCGCTACTCTATCTTGATTGTAATGTCTTTTTTATGTAATTGATTGAAAAAGGGTGTTGATTGTACTTCTAGTTGACAAAAGGAGAAGTCATAATACTCTATTATATGAGTATATATTTTCAAAGTTGAACAAACTATGGTTACTAATTACTGTACTGCAAATATCGAAATCAAGCTTAAAAAAACTAAACATTATCGAATTAATATTGTATCGTAATGGTATAGTATCTTTAAAAATCGAATATTAAAATTACCATATCGAAGTTTCAAATATCATAAAGTACCATACCATGCCCACCCCTACCTCACACTATCTCATCCAAAACCTCTTCTTCTCCTCCTCATCCAAGCCCCCTTGTTATGCGTATGCACTAATAATGTTCAAAGTAGACGCTCTAAAGACTAACTTAATCAACATCACCTATCGTTGACTCACCTAACCCTACAACTTTCTCCCTAATATTTCAATCGACTAAGATTCCTACTCTACTTATATCCATCCATCCTCTAGCCTTATGTAACGCTCCAATTTTTTGAATCGGAATGCTACACAATGCTCATGACCCCGAAGGACCACAAGCTAACTCATGACTGATATATGTACCTGTACGCTACATAAAAGACTAAAAAATGTAGAAACATGAACTGAAAGACCATAAGGTTCAATACTAATACATAACTAAAAATATGGTATAACAATACCAAAGCAAATTTGAAATAACTGTCTGAGCATACTATAGTCTGGAAAGCCTCTAAACTGTATGAATAAGGAGTTGATGGGACATGTCCCCAACTAACTCCATCTAGCAATTAAACTAAAATAGTAAATAAAGCAATAATCATACTATCCTCGAATGAGAAGGACCCACTGCAAACTCTAAATACTAGAATGCTACTGCTGATCTGGAGCTCGTGCCTCTGAACCTATGGTGTAACATAAGAGAAAGAACCATAGCACAAATACGTCAGTACGTCTGAATGTACTGAGTATACGAGTGAGGTAGGCTAAATGCAAAGGGTTATATGCATAAACAATACTGACTGATATGAACGTGAGAATAAATACATGCATACGTAACTGTAACTGAACTCATAGAGATACTAAATACTGAGTCTGAATACTGAAAACATGAGTGTACTGATACTGAGATACTAAATAAATGAACGACTATTTCTGATAGTTAAAATTATGAAGAACTGGTCTGATTAACTGTGTCTAACAGTCCTAAAACTGAATACTGAGTATGTAAATCACTAATAAGTAAGGAACTGATACCATATTACTAAATACTGAGGGACTACTACTATGTTATTGATACATGAATAACTGTATATGATAGTTCTGATTACAAAGAACTGGTCTGGTTGACTGTGTCTAATAGTCTTGAAGCTGAATATTGATATCATGAATTTTGATAACTAATGTGACTGATAACATGAGTTCTGAGAACTAACATAACTGATAGCATAAGTAACTGTATCTGATAGTCCATAAATCTGAAGGAACTATCTGAGTTCCGTTCTATTTCTGCGTTGACTGTATCTGACAGTCTTGAAATCTGAAGAACTATCTGAGTTCTTTTACTGAAACTGAGATTGTGGAAAGTATTTGTCTAACCGACATGCCGTAATAATGCATATAGATAAGTTAGGGTCCAGTCTCTGCCCTAACTGGAAGGGTGTCAATACCGCACCACTGGTAAGGACAGCTGTGAGTGACCCTTATCTGGAAGGTACTCAAATAAGAACGATGGGAACCCTAAACTGATAGGTTAAGACACCTCATCAACCCTAATCTGACAAGTTAAGATGTCTCAACCTACACTGGCTACGTAATTCTGGAACACAAGGATGACTGTTAAGAATCACACCCTGAACTGGCAGGTGAGTTCGTATCCTTGGGTTCACTCGGTCCTAACTTCTACTCCTATCTGAAAGACACTAAACTGAATAACTAAGCTGAACTGAATAACTGAACTGAACTTATTAGCTGAACTGATACTAATTAACTGAACTGATACTGGTGTTATTGTATAGCGGAGCTAAACTAAGTTTATTGGATTCCGATAACTGATGAAATGTACTGAGTTCTGAGGACTAGTTGAGAGTACTAAAGTTACTGAGATTAACTGTGAATACTGAGGTTGCTGAGGTTACTGAGCCCTAAGATTACTGATATTACTGGACTACTGAGATTACTTAGTTTTCTTGAGTCACATGACTGACTGAATTCTATAGATCATGGCTTGACTGAGAGTATTGTGATAACATGACATAGCTCTAGGTACACAGCTACATTTTTCAGGTACAAGTAACCCCAGGACTCGATGGAAGGAAACTGACACAACTTGACTTTCTTGAGTCCATGACCATCAATAACAATCCATAATACATGAGTGAGGGATTTCATGAAGTACATGGTCATCATAATATCTAACATGAATAGTAATGCTTATATTCAAGTCATAAAACGAACCATTTGAATGAACTTAAATCCATAATACATGAGTGAGGGATTTCTTGCATGAACTTGAATCCTAATTTTAAAACCTAATGTGTTCTTGAGAGGATTTTGAGAGAAAGAATATGTTTTGGTGAAAATAAGGGCTTAATTTCGTGTTTAGGAATTATATAGGGGTGGGAAAAGGACCATTTTACCCCAAAAATGGACTGTTTAAGTCACCTGGACTACAACATGTGCGGCACACACTTTATCGCATACATTAGGATATGCGTCGCACACCTTATCATACACATTAGGTTGTGCGTCGGACACCTTGTGGCATACTTTAGGTTGTGTGTCGCACACCTTACGTTAGGTGACGTACTCCATTTTACAAAGTCATAACTTCTTGCTTGGGTGTTGGATTTGGGCGAAATTGGTATCGTTGGAAATGTAATTTAAAGAGCTTTCATTTTATATATATTACGCCCTCTATTTCAATATATACAAGGAGTTATGACCAATTAAAGTTGACCCAAATTTTGATGCTCACTAAAACTTGAACGATAGGAAAGCTTTCAACTTGTACTTGAGTTAGGGAACCTCTATGATCTAAATTCATGCTCAGATAGATTCCCACACTGCATAATTGATTAACACACTAAATTTACATAGGATTCGAGTCTTTTGAAATTTCTACGCATAGGAATGACAGATTTTCATTCTTATCCAAAATGTGAGGTATTACAATATCTCCCACTTGGGAACATTCATCCTTGAATGAGACTAGCTGAGATGAGAGAAAAGACAACTGACGTGAATATAGAGCATGAATGACTGATCATAATTTCATGGCTGATATGATTGATAAGCTGAATATATCATACTGAACATGCATATCTGATGCATGCATAACTAATTCATAAGTACATGAGGGAGAGTACTAATAAGTTGATCACGCATATCTGATGTGTGAATATATGACTGAACTAGCTCATGATCATACAAATGAATATGCAATGGTAAAGATACCAAGTTTGAATTGAGAATTGAGCATGTAGCTGAATACCAAGTTTGTAATGAAATTTGAATATGAGAATGAGTAAGCTCAAAGAAGACTGCTACCATGAACTGAAAATACCGATGACTCTAAGATTGATTACTCTAATGCATGAGCAGAAATATAAGAACATAACTGAGTCTAGAATATGATACATAAACTGAACTGAGTTTGTAATGTATGACATGGACAGAGTATCGTATCGTAGCTACACTGAGCCATTGAGTACATGGCTTACTGCTGAGTTTTGAATCTAGAGGGTCATCTCACAAGTAACACTTCCTCCAAGATGGATTCATCAAAGAAAACGACATGTTTAAATCAAGGAAGTTTGGGGGCTATAGTGTATCTCCCCCTTGGGACACTATATCTCTTGAAGGATACTGGACTGACCTTACTGAGATATTGAGGAAGTTGAGGCAATTCACAAGGCACCTAGGTACAAAATCGTGACTGATTATCTGAGATCTGAAACTGAAGCATGATGCACGAATGCATAGACATAGTGACTTATCTGATTAACTAAGTAAATGGTAACTGAATATTGGGTATGCAAGACTGAATTGTACTTAATCTGAGTAGCTGGGCTAAGGCCATAAAGTATTATGCATATGAAAAGGGACTGACTGAGTAACATGAGGTAACTAATCATGAATTTCATGAAAGCTATATTGTCTGAAAATGCAGGACCAAGCATATTACATAATTTGGAAACATTCCATAGACTAAGGTATTAGAATACCTATAACTGAGTAGCTGATAACTGTATGCTTTGGTCAATAAAGTATAAAACTGAACTGAATTTCTGAGATAAATACAGATCTAAAGCTAACACTATAACTTAATATTGTAACTGGGATCCATACTGGAACTAAATACTGGGTCCGATAACTGAATACTGAAACTGAGGTTTTGACTGATACTGAAGTGCTTAATTCTGAGACTGAGCACTAATTACTGAGTGTTGAGTACTAAAACTGTAACTGAGATAGCAACTGAGTTATGATAGTCGCATAATGAAGGCAGACATAAGTTAAGGATCTGAATATACATTCACACTCTTAATTGTTTTCCAATTTCTAAGTACTACCTCTTGCTAACCCTTTGCTTGCATACTAACAGGATATTCAAGCCTATCTTCATATGTACACCTTTGTATAAAACATGCATACAATAATCTGCTCTTAACATGAAACATTAACTCTCTCCCATCTAAGTAATTTCTCAACACTATACTATTCTCATAAAGAGAGCTCATGAAGGGTTAAATCAGGAGAACCTAAAACATGAATGGATACAGACTGAACATGACACATGACTGAAACCTAAGGAATAGAATATCAACAAAATGGATTTACCAAAAAGGTCTAAACTGAGTATATACATGATATAGTCTGAATTTATTCGATCAATTGAGGCGTAGCATGAGTCATGGAAACTGAGTATACTGGGGAGCATGCTACATGTACATGAGTCATAAGTTGCATGACCTGAGTCTGGAATTTCTCAGTTCGTGGAACATGATTCATAACAATGAGTGAGCTAGAACTGAACTCCCTATGCTGGGAACTAAAAACGCACATGATTCTATGGAATACGTGTGAACATAAGTTGTATTCATGGAATATAAGACATGAAGCATGTATAGGCACTATACTGACTGAAGTATGAAGCTTTACACTAAGATAAGGATGGGTCGGGAATCGCCTTCCCTAACTACTTTTCTATACATACTGGCACTATTACTGGAATCTGAGAGTCTAACTTGGTTACTTGATCTATCATCTCTCACTTAGCTTTAAGCCATCATCATAATTCTGTGAACACTAAACTATTCTCTGAACACTAAACTATTCTCTAAACTGCACTAAAATCATCATCACATACTTACACTCTGATCAACACATGCTCGCCTTGCTAAACACATCATCTGCCTCTATTTTCTCACATACTACTAATATCATATTCACACCTCCAAGCTTAATTTCAAGTCAATAAACTTAAATTCCTAACTCACATTGTTCAAGTCTACTAATTCATTATAACACAACTATCCCCATGAATACATAATCTATTCAATCTAGATATCGTATCCCAACTTGTCTACTTCTAAACTCCTGGGTTCATGCTTCTAGCTCTGGGTCACATGCTATCATAGGATTTGGAGAAGGGATCTGATGGCATATCTAAATCAGGATTCGAGAACGAGTTCTAATGATCATGAATGAGATCCGTACAACTTTGGAACATAACTTACCTGATGGGATACTGTGTGAGAAAACCCTATCTTTAGGACTTGAGCTTCACTATTTCTGTTACCTTGAAAGTAAGGTGGTATTAATATGAGTGAAGCATGATGAGAATCTACATGAGTTTTTTAGTGAACCTTGCTATAGCACGATCTGAGACATAAAAGAAGGAAAACTGTTCCTAAAACATCTCATAGCCTCCTGCACATAAGTATGGTGCACAACACATACATATACAAGACTCTACTAGATACGACTTTCAAACTTTCTAGGACTCTATTGAACCTTAGGTCTGATACCAAGTTTGTAACGCCCCAATTTTCTGAACTGGAATGCTACACGGTGTTCATGACCCCGAAGGACCACAAGCTAACCCATTACTAATATCTATACCTGTATACTGCATAAAAGACTGAAAAATGTAGAAACATAAACTGAAAGGCCATAAGGTTCAATACTAATACATAACAGAAAATATGGTATAACAATACTAAAATAAATCTGAAATAATTGTCTGAACATACTATAATATGGAAAGCCTCTAAACTATATAAATAAAGAGTTGATGGGACATGTCCCCAACTAAATCCATCTAGCAACTGAACTAAAATAGTAAATGAAGCAATAATCATATTGTCTTCGAATGAGAATGACTCACTGTAACTCTGAACCCTGGAATGCTACTGCTGATCTGGAGCTCATTCCTCTGAATCTATGGTGTAACATAACAGGAAGCACCATAGCGCGAATACATCAGTATGTCTGAATGTACTATGTATATGAGTGAGGTAGGCTAAATGCAAAGGGTTATATGCATGAACAATACTGACTGATATAAACGTGAGAATACATGCATGCATACGTAACTGTAACTGAACTCGTGGAGATACTGACTACTGAGTCTGAATACTGACAACATGAGTGTACTGATACTAAGATACTGAATAGATGAAAGACTATTTCTGATAGTTCAAATTATGAAGAACTGGTCTGATTGACTATGTCTAACAGTACTGAAACTGAATACTGAGTATGTAAATCACTAATAAGTGAGGAACTGATACTATATTCCTAAATACTGAGGGACTATTACTATGTTACTGATACATGAATAACTATATATGACAGTTCTGATTACAAAAAACTGGTCTGGTTGACTGTGTCTAGCAGTCTTGAAGTTGAATACTGATATCATGAATTTTGATAACTAATGTGACTGATAACATGAGTTCTAAGAACTAATAGAACTGATAGCATAAGTGACTATATCTGAAATTCCATAAATCTAAAGGAACTATCTGAGTTCCATTCTATTTTTGAGTTGAATGTATTTG
Source organism: Capsicum baccatum var. pendulum (assembly GCA_030864225.1). NCBI lineage: Eukaryota > Viridiplantae > Streptophyta > Magnoliopsida > Solanales > Solanaceae > Capsicum > Capsicum baccatum. Next base: position 167,449,240 of record CM061554.1, on the reverse strand, counting down.
ACAGTCCTGAAATCTGAAGAACTATCTGAGTTTTTTTACTGAGATTGGGACTAAAACTGAGACTGTGGAAAGTAGTTGTCTAACCGACATGCACCAATAATGCATATAGCTAATTTGGGGTCCAGTCTCTGCCCCAACTGGAGGGGTTTCAATACCGTGTCACTGGTAAGGACAGCTGTGAGTGACCCTTATCTGGCAGGTACTCAAATGAGAACGGTAGAAACCCTAAATTGAAAGGTTAAGCCACCTCATCAACCCTAATCTGACAGGTTAAGATGTCTCAACCTACACTGGATACGTAATTCTGGAACACAAGGATGACTGCTACGAATCACATCCTAAACTGGCAGGTGAGTTACCATCCTTGGGTTCACTCGGTGCTAACTTCTACTCCTATCTGAAAGACACTAAACTGAATAACTAAGCTGAACTGAATAACTAGACTGATACTAGTGCTATTGTATAGCGGAGCTAAACTAAGTTTACTGGATTCCGATAACTGACGGAATGTACTGAGTTCTGAGGACTGGTTGAGAGTACTGAAGTTACTAAGATTAACTGTGAATACTGAGGTTGCTGAGGTTACTGAGCCCTGAGATTACTGAGATTACTAGACTACTGAGATTACTGAGAGTACTGAGTTTTCCTGAGTCACATGACTGACTAAATTCTATAGATCATGGCTTGACTAAGACTATCGTGATAACATGACATGGCTCTAGGCACACAGCTACATTTTTCGGGTACAAGTACCCCTAGGACTCAATGGAAGAAAACTGACACAACTTGACTTTCTTAAGTACATGACCATCAATAACAATCCATAATACATGAGTGAGGGTTTCCATGAAGTACATGGTTATCATAATATCTAACATGAATAGGAATGCTTATAATCAAGTCATAAATCTCATATTCTAATATTATGGGCATTCCGACAACATATACTATTTATAACAATGGCAAGGAAACCATTTAAGCATAAGGGAATGGCAAACATATAACATTTTGTTCATATTGTAATAATTTGGGGATAACTCATGTGATACTTCAAAATCATGATCTTGTTCATAGCATGGAAGGCTTATAGACACACTATGAATCCATTCCCCAATCATCATGTACATTCCATTAACACATATTGCACAACAATGACAAGTGAGCTCTTTGAAAATAATAGACTAGCATGAATTTATCATAAAGTTCACCCCTAAATTATAATACATGATTTTTATCATTCTAGGCATTTTAGCAAACACCTTATATGCATAATTTTGGGCATAGGTATACTTATCAACATAGCAATCTTACTCCATCCAAAATTCATAGGTTTCAGCTATCATAGTCATATGTTTCATGGAAACGCATAAAAATACAACCTTGAAACTCAAACCATAATCATCAACATGAATAAAATCATAACTCATCATGAAAATCATAATTTACTATTTAAAAGTTGATTCTTGAGCTCCACAGATGAAAGGGATCCGTGGATGAACACTACGCATACCTTCGATGGAAGATTCTTTATGATTGATGGAGAAATTTTCATGAACTTGAATCTCAATTTGAAAACCCTAATGTGTTCTTGAGAGTATTTCGAGAGAAATAATATGTTTTGGTGAAAATAAGGGCTTAATTCCGTGTTTAGGCATTATATAGGGGTTGGAAAAGGACCATTGTGCCCCAAAAATGGACTATTTAAGTCACCTGGACTACAACATGTGTGGCGCACACTTTATCGCATACATTAGGGTGTGCATCGCACACCTTATCGCACACATTAGGTTGTGTGTCGCACACCTTATGGCATACTTTAGGTTGGGCGTTGCACACCTTACGTTAGGTGACGTACTCCACTTTGCAAAGTCATAACTTCTTGCTCGATGTCGGATTTGGGCGAAATTGGTATCATTGGAAAGCTAATTCAAAGAGGTTTCATTTAACATATATTAATCCCTCTAATTCAATATATACAAGGAGTTATAAATGATTGAATTTGACCGAAGTTTTTACGCTCACTAAAACTTAAACGATAGGAAAGCTTTCAACTTGTACTCGAGTTAGGGAACCTCTATGATCTAAATTCATGCTCAAATAGATTTCCATACTACATAATTGATTAACACACTAAATTTACATAGGATTTGAGGATTTTGAAACATCTACGCATAGGAATGACGGATTTTCATTCTAGTCCAAAATGTGGGGTATTACACCTTAGTACCAATCCATTGGATCTCTTAGACACAAGAAATACTAATCCTCCTCTTCCTTAGAATTTTTACTAGACCTATAGTCTTACCTTGTAAAGTCTCTATGTTCCTCGACTCTACTTTTAACCTAGATACTCTCTTAACCCACTTAACCCTTTTTTCCCCTACCCCTAACCCTAACTCCAACCCTAACCCCAACTCTAACCTTAACCCTGACCGAAGACATGACCTTAGTCTACCATCATCTACCAAAGCAACCAAATAAAGTGCAAGCTAATCAGAGATATACTACCTAACCCATACAATAAAAAAAAAACTACAAAACGGGGAATAGAAGTAAGATACAAGGGACAGGCACTTATAAAAGCTTCAATGACATAATAGCAGTACTTTTAAGCAATCCAATAATAATTAATGGCTACAATTCATTGAAAATTAAAGCAATCGACAAATATTAAGTACACTTAAGTTGCAACTACTATTTTTGTTTCTCGACAACCATCTCGACCAAGTAACCATCGAAAACTTGGTTTCTGGTCGGGAGTTTCATATTCAATTATCACAATGCTAATTAGCATCTCTTTTATTTCAATTGAAAAATGTGAAATCATCTGAGTCGTTGGTTGCCTCAAATTTGAATTCCATCATTGCATATTTCGATGCCTCAAATCTCTTAATGCGCTCTTATATTCATTATCGTATTCTTAATCTCATTGCTTGCGTGGTACATGTTCTTTTCTTTTAAATAAATTAATATTCATACCTAATGACTAGAGTATTGTAATTATTAAGGACATATAGATATCCAAAATGAGCATCATGACTTCTACTATGCATGCAACATCGTCCATGATTATTAAAAATTGATACACACTAATTTTTGTGACGGTCATCGATGTTTTTACATCTTGATTGGAATTCATAAGATAAATTGCTAAAAAATAATTGTAAAGTCCAAAATTAGTTACTAAATTTTATTAAATAGCTTGTAGGTAACTGAGTTTTACAAAAAAAAAAGATTTTGCTAATTTTATCAAATAGCTCGTAGGTAACTGATTTTTACAAAATATGTTGTTCATCCATCCGTAAGTATGTGTAACATCTCGTATCTTGAATAATGTTTTAAAATATCTCGCATGTGTTCTGAAGTTTTGAAGTCGGGTTAAGTCACCTAAAAATTATTTAGAATAGTTCGAGATAGAGTGGAAAATCTATGGTGAAAAAAAAAGGCAGAAAAATTAAGTCAGAATGACAAAATAAAGTTTAGGGCACGCCCAGGCCAAGGCCATGGTAGGGCACTACTATGGCCTCAAAATTCAGACATGACAAGTTGTCTAGGAAGGATGGCCATTGCCATTTGCCTTTCCTAGCAAGGTCGAGGAGTAGGGTGATACTTTGGGCAGTGAATCCATGCATTCCATTTTTGTAAGGAATAGGCCTCAACCAATGTAACTTTTTACTCTCAAACTTAGCAACACTTCTCAAACACTCCTTCAACTATACTATTCCCCTCAAATACTATACTCGCTCGGTCTAACTTATAATTTTCACATGGCGCTGATACTTCCATCCACTAATGTCTAGACTGAACTAAATTCTCTCACTATGTTCAAGCCTAACTGAAAGTCACAAGATACACCACATAACGTTGTAATACTAGTCTAAACCATGAATTCAACACACCCTGCATTTCACAACTTCTCATCTCATGCAAAGTTCTCATTACCACTCCCACAACCACATTCAACCTCGTACTAGACAGTTACTAACGAGCAATGCATTCATCCAGATATACAAACATAACATTCAGGCCTATATTTATAACCACATATGCACTTCTAAGCAACCATTCGTAAGGCATCATTTAATATTCTCTAAATGTAACACCCCAAAAAATGAGTCCCGGAGCATCACACGGTGCTTGAGGCTACGAGTAGCCCCAAGCTAACCCTTTGAGCCATTTTCATTCAGTTCAGCACAAATCAACAGGATTTCCATAAATAACCCTCAAATATAAACAGAGTAATCATCATCCAAGAATAAAAGAATTTCCGAAAGATAACAAAATACGACTTATTAGTCAACTCCCAACATATATACTAGTCTGACAAGCCTTTAAGAAAATCAATAAAACTAGCGATCCATTGAGACATGCCCTAACTGACTCATACTCAGTTATCAAATATAAACAATTCCGTGAAACCAACATCAGACATCACATCCTCGGAACATGAGGACTCACCACAACAGAGGATGTAGAACAGCGTGCCCGAAGAATCACTGTCGAACCTGGAACTGAGCACCTGAACCTACATTCTGATAAAATGTAGCCCACATCCGAAGATGTGAGTTAGTACCATGGAAAGGAACCGAGTATATGGGGGTGTATGAAGACTCACATAGCCCGAAGAAAATCATCATAATCATGAGAGGATGAAATAAGTACAATAACACATGTGAGTCATCATATAATTTGTCAATCACTTTCAGTTCATCAAGAATATCAATTCTCATAATATAAATATTATTTAAATCTTTCGAAAGAATAACTTTCACAATTCTACTTTCAAATCACTTTACCATTCACCATAGATACAAGAAAACACACACACACTAGGAGATCCTATAACCGACACAAACTATGTGAGCTACATGGAGTTCAACGTACAACCTACGTTGGGGAGAGTCGTCCTATCCTTGCCATCGAAGTAGGACTATCGATATCAAATCCACAAAAACTAGTGATCACTTTATAAATCAGCCTCAGGCTCACTCCAACGAGGACACGTAGTTTTAGGGAAGTAAGGTCGCTTTATACCTCCCACTCAGTGCTAAAGATTTTTTCCAGACTTAGCTCAGATCATTTCAAAGACAATCCACAACAAAATAATTTCAGTAATATATAAATATACATTGGGAGCCATTATGCTTCCCATCTATCAAAATCAACCACGTTGTGGATTTCTTTCACACTCGAGTTCAAAACAACTCCATTAAGACCAAAAGGTCAAATCATTCAAAATATCTCAAATATTCAACATCAACGTGCCTATAACACACACTTTCTTAAAAAATTACAATTTCCAATGGAGATTCACAACCCAAATATAAAAATCATGATAAATATCATTCAAGATTCATGCTTTATATCTCCACACATGTAAATTCATCTTTCAAAATCATAAACATCAAGATTTCATAATAATCATCATAAGATATGGGTTCATGCTTCAAATTTGTAAAAAATCAAATAAAAATCATGCCTTTGTAAAGAAAATTACTTTTGGGCACAAGAACGAAAGAGAGTTCCTGTTGAAAAACCCTGCATACCTTGAATAATGAACTTTAGATTGATACTCATTTTTGAGATGTTAATCGTGACTTTGAATGATGGTTCTTGGAGTTCTTGACCTAGGAACTTGGAATGTTGAATAAATTTACAGAATTAATGGTGAACTTTGGAGGTTCTTAAAGTTGGATGTAGGATCTTAGGATTTTCTTTTTCAGGGAATTTGATGAATAATAACATATAATGCTTCTAATAGGCTTTAATATAGGGTTTGAACGGATTTTGGGTGAGGGGGAATGACCAAAACACCCCTAAAAATAAAAAAAAATTCTCGAATCTGTCCTTTGTTGGACTGTTTTGATAGTCTGAAGTTGATCAACCATAACATTTTACTCCGCTATTCAAATTGGATGAAACCAATTTCATTAGAAAGACTACTCTCATATATTTCCGTTGATATATAGTATCTCACCCAGATCATTGTGTACGAGGAGTTATGGTCATATGAAAGTTGACCCAAAAATTCACTTTTGATAGGCTAAAGTAGATCGACCATAACATTTTGCTCCGATAGACAAATTGGATGAAACCAATTTCATTGGAAAGAGGACTCGCAGAGCTTTCCGTTGATATATAGTAGATCACCCAAATCATTATGTACAAGGAGTTATGATCGTTTAAAGTTGGAGCAAAAATACGCCAGGTCTCAGTACTTTTTCCTGCACGTTTTACTATTCACTACTATTCACGGTTTGATCGGAATGTTCATAACTCGTCGCTCGGGTGTCCATTTTGGATGATCCACATATAGTTGGAAAGATTATTCGATACTCTACGCAATGGTGGGTCATAATATAAGACATTCCACACAGAAAATTTATATATCATTCTAAAAAATAGAACCCAACACGTTTACGCACAAATTTTCAATGAAAAATTTTTCGGGGTATTACATCAGCCCCCCCTTGGAAACATTCAGCCTCAAATGATGCTAGACATGCCAAGATTAGATAGAAAATAGAGCATACATCTAAAACCATTCATTACACTGATCACGACATCATTTCTCACTCCGAATGTAATATAGAATGCATAAATTCAAGAAACTATAGCTGAACACATAATAAATGACAGTTGAATTGTTGTAACTTTTATCAAAAGTGCATGATTTAGGAAAGAACGGTACCTTCGTCTTGATCGGGGTTCGCAGAAAATAGGTGCGGGTACTTGGATCGCATATTTGCCTCAATTTCCCAAGTTGCACCCTCAACAGATTGGTTTCACCACAACACTTTGACCAAAGGAACTTCTCTTTGGACACTGAAATCAAGAATCACAACAGGAATCTCATCAAAAGAAAAATTTTCTTGAATGTCAGCACTCACAGAGGAATCCACTACCACAGCATCGCTAATATGCTTTCTAAGCATAGAGACATGGAATATTGGATGAACAGAGGACAACTCGAAAGGCAACTCGACCTCATAAGCTACCTTACCAACACGACTAAGAATTTTGTAAGGACCAACATAATGGGGACTAAGCTTCCCCTTATTTCCAAATCTCTTCACCCCCCTCATGGGTGAAATTTTTAGATACACTAGGTCACCAACTTCAAACTCAAGGTCTCTCCTTCTAACATCCGCATATGACTTCTGACGACTCTGCGTAGTTTTCAATCTTTCCCTAATCACCTTAAATTTTTCCATAGCCTCAAATACCAAATCAGGACCACTCACAGCTGCTTCACCCACCTCGAACCAACATATGGGTGATCTACACTTCCTCCCATATAAGGCTTCAAACGAAGCCATGCCAATACTAGAGTGGAAACTGTTATTGTACGCAAACTCTATCAACGGTAAGTGATCATCCCAACTTCCCTTAAAGTCAAGTGCACAAGCTCTCAACATATCCTCTAAGGTCTGGATGGTCCGCTCAGCCTGACCATCAGTTTGCGGATGAAAAGCAGAACTTAAAAGCACTTGGGTACCAAGACCCTTCTGAAAAGCTTTCCAAAATTGTGAAGTGAACTGAGTACCCCTATCCAAAATGATAGACAAGGGAACTCCATGCAGTCTGACTAGCTCTCGGATATACAATCTAGCGTAATCCTCAGTAGTATATGAAGTATGAACAGGCAAGAAATGAGCTGACTTAGTCAACCTATCAACCACAACCCAAATGGAATCATGATGGCATCGGAAAGGAGGTAAAATAATCACGAAGTCCATATTTATCTCTTTCCACTTCCAGGTGGGAATACTAAACTCTTGCATCATACCACCAGGTCTTTTGTGTTCAACCTTAACCTGTTGGCATGTTGCATACTTAGATACAAATGCTGCTATATCTTTCTTCATGCCACTCCACCAATAGATTTCCCACAAGTCTCGGTACATCTTGGTGGCACCAGGATGAATAGAATATCGCACCCCGTATGCTTCAGCCATAATCCTCTGTCTCAGATCATCAACATCCAGGACACACAATCTACCCTGCAATCTCAACACACCATCTCCTCCTTGGGAGAAAACCTCTACTTTTTGGTCCTTGACTGACTCCTTCAGTCTGACCAAACTAGCATCTAAGTATTGTTTTTCCTTCACTTCCGAAACCAAGGAGGATTCAGAACTACTCTGAACCCCTATACTACCTTCAGCAGATTCAAACAACCTAACCCCCAATCTAGCCAAATGATGTACATCACGAGCCAACTCTTTCTTACCTTCTACCACATGCGAAACACTACGCTCTGCTTAGGGCATCCGCCACAACATTAGCCTTGCGCGGATGGTACAACACACTCATATCATAGTCCTTTAACAATTCTAACCATCGTCTCTTCCTAAGATTCAATTCTCTCTAGGTAAACACATACTGCAGACTCTTATGATCAGTGAAAACATCAACATGGACACCATACAAATAGTGTCTCCATATTTTCAAAGCAAACACAACAGCAGCCAACTCAAGGTCATGGGTAGAGTAATTTTTCTCATGGGGTTTCAACTGTCTAGAAGCATAAGCTATCACCTTACTCTTCTGCATTAATATGCAACCCAACCCAACTCTCAAAGCATCACAGTACACCACAAAACCATCAACACCATCAGGCAAAGTCAAAACAGGGGCTGAAGTAAGCCGAGTCTTCAACTCCTGAAAACTATTCTCACAAGATTCAAACCACAAGAACTTTACTTTCTTTTGGGTGAACTGAGTCATAGGAGATGCTATAGAGGAGAAACCCTTAATAAAACAGTGGTAATAGCCAGCTAAACCCAAAAAACTTTGGATATCAGTCGGAGAAATAGGTCTAGGCCAATTTCTAACAGCTTTGGTCTTTTGGAGATCAAATCTAATACCCTTGGAAGAAATTATATGACCTAGAAAAGCAACTGACCTTAGACAAAACTCACACTTACTGAACTTGGCAAACAACTTGTGATCTCTAAGGGTTTGCAAGACAGTTCGGAGATGATCAGAATGTTCATCCTCACTATGGGAGTACACCAGTATATCATCAATGAACTCTATGACAAACATATCTAGATATGATCTGAATACTCGATTCATGAGGTCCATGAAAGCTGCTGGAGCATTAGTTAACCCAAATGACATAACAAAAAACTCAAAATGGCCATAACAAGTTTGGAAAGCGATTTTCAGAATGTCACACTCCCTAACTTTGAGTTTATGATAGCTGAAATGAAGGTCTATCTTTGAGAAATAACTTGCATCTTGCAATTGGTCAAACAAATCATCTATTCTCAGAAGGGGGTACTTAATTTTTACAGTGACTTTATTCAGTTAGCGGTAATCAATGCACAGACTCAAAGAACCATCTTTCTTTCTCACAAACAATACAGGAGCACCCCAAGGAGAAATACTAGTCCTTATGAAACCCTTATCTAGTAGATCTTTGAGTTGCTCTTTCAACACCTTAAGTTCTGCAGGGGCTATACGGTAAGGAGGAATAGAAATGGGCTGAGTATCGGGAAGAAGATCAATCCCGAACTCTATCTCTCTATCATGAGGTATCCCTGGGAGATCATCCGAAAAGACATCATAAAAATCATTGACGACGTTAACAGACTGGAGAGTTGGAGTCTCAGACTTAGTGTCTTTGACTCTAACAAAATGGTAAATACACCCCTTGGAAATAAGCTTTCTAGCTTTGAGGTAAGAGATAAAATGGCTCTTGGGTGACACAGAATTCCCAGACCACTCAAACACGGATGCACTTAGAAACTAAAACTTGACCACTCGGGTCCGACAATCAATAGAGGCATAAGAAGAGTACAGCCAGTCCATACCCATAATCACATCAAAATCTACCATGTCTAACTCAATCAGGTAAGCCAAAAAGACTCTATGAAGAACGGTAACAGGACACTTTTTATACACTTTCTGGGTAACAATCGAATCACCCACTAGGGTAGAAAATAGGATAGGCTCAGGAATAATCTCAGTACTCATTTTAAAATTCACAGCAATCAAAGGTGTAACATATGAGAAACTAGATCTAGGATCCAACAAAGCATACACATCAAATTGAAATATATGAAGCATACCAGTAACAACATCGGGAGAGTCCTCCTATTCCTAGAGGGACAGTAAAGCATAGAATCTAATCTGGCGCTACCCGCCAGTAATGCTAGAAGAGGCGCCCTGAGCTGGGGCTGGGTGAGTCGCTGGAACTGGAGCACTAACAGTCTGAGTCTAGGTCTGAGGGCGATAGTCACGACGCCCTTGTCCATCCTGTAGACAATCTCTAACTCTGTGACCCATGTAACCATATCAAAAACAACCCCTCTTCTCACCCCCAACACTCACCCGAATAAGCCCTACCATACTTAGAACACAGGGGACGATTTGGCTTACTGCCAGCACTGTACTGGGACCTGGATGCATATGACCTGCTACTTTGCTCCTTCCTACCTCTAGGCACGGGAGCACTAGCAGATGACAGTGCTGGCATAGATAAATGATCTTGATACTAAGGGCGACTTCCTCCCTATGATCTTGTCTGACCCTGTCCGTGTTGCTCGGACCTAGCTCTCTTATTCCCTTTCATTCTATCTCTCTCCTTAATCTTATCTACCTCAATCTATTGGGCATGAGTCATCATCCTAAAAAGATTCATCTCACTATTCAGCATAGCAGACCTAAACTCCTTAACCACATAACTAGACACTCCAGTCACAAACTTACTCATACAAGACCGATTATCAGGCACTAAATCAGGAGCATACTTGGTCAACTAATTAAACTTTAGATAGTACTCCCTAACAGTCATAGAGCCCTATCGCAGGTTCATAAACTCTTCCACCTTTGCCTTCCTCATCTCCAAAGGGAAAAACTTATCCAGGAATGCATCTTGGAACTCTTACCAAGTTGTAGGGACAGCTCCCTCACCTCTACCTTTCCTCCAAGCAACAACCCAATCATAAGCAAGGTCTTTCAACCTATACGCAGCCAACTCCACACTATGTTCCTCAGATATATGCATCACCTGAGAAAACTTCCATACCTCCTCTAAAAATAATCGTGGATCCTCATCAGACTTGGACCTATAGAATTCCAACGGATTCATCCGTATGAAGTCACGGATCCTGGTAGCAGCTGAACCACATCCCTACTGTTGTGGAGCCGGGGTTGGGTTGGCCTAAACATTTGCAGTAACAGCTTGGTCCAGCGCCTAAAAGGCTGCCCAAAATTTAGCATGAGACACGTTTTTATTCAATGGGTCAGCGGGTTGAAGTTGTTGACCATCATTATTTCTTCTCGCTTGACGTGGAGGCATATTTCTAAAAGAGGAGAGCACGAATCAATAGCAGAGAGAGATACTTTAATCACGATAGACTTCTAAAAGAAAGAATCACAGTTTTTCCTAAAATGTCTTGTAGCCTCTTGCTCATAGATATGGCGCGCTACACACCGATGATCAAGACTCTACTTAATACGGCTTGTAAGATTCCCTAGGACACCTTAAAACCTTAGGCTCTGATACCAAGTTTGTAACGCCCCAGAAAACGAGTCCCGGAGCGTCACACGATGCTTGAGGCTACGAGTAGCCCCAAGCTAATGCTTTGAGCCATTTTCATTCAGTTTAGCTCAAATCAATGGAGTTTTCATAAATAACCCTCAAATATCAATAGAGTAATCATCATCCAAGAATAAAATAATTTCAGAAAGATAACAAAATATGACTTATTAGTCAACTCCCAACATCTACAATAGTCTGACAAGCCTCTAAGAAAATCAATAAAACCAGCGAGCCATTGAGACATGCCCCAACTGACTTATACTCAGTTATCAAATGTAAACAATTCCAAGAAACTAACATCAGACATCACGTCCTCGAAACATGAGGACTCACCACAACAGAGGATGTAGAACAGTGTGCCTGAAGAATCACTGTCGAACCTGGAACTAAGCACCTGAACCTACATTCCGAGAAAATGTAGCCCACATCCGAAGATGTGGGTCAGTACCATGGAAAGGAACCAAGTATATGGGGGTGTATGCAGTTGTATAAACATCATCACCATAAATATTTATAAGAAATATGCAGTATGTATGAAGACTCACATAGCCCAAAGAAAATCATCATAATCATGAGAGGATGAAATAAGTACAATAACACATGTGAGTCATCATATAATTTGTCAATCACTTTCAGTTCATCAAGAATATCAATTCTCATAATGTAAATATCATTTAAATCTTTCGAAAGAATAACTTTCACAATTCCACTTTCAAATCACTTCACCATTCACCATAGGTATAAGGAAACACACACACTGGGAGATCCTATAACCGACATAAACCATGTGAGATACATGGAGTTCAACGTACAACCTACGTTGAGGAGAGTCGTCCTGTCCTTTCTATCGAAGTAGGACTACAATATCAAATCCACACAAACTAGTGATCACTATATAAATCAGCCTCAGGCTTACTCCAACGAGGACACGTAGTTTTAGGGAAGTAAGGTCGCTTTATACCTCCCACTCGGTGCTAAAGATTTCTCCCGGACATAGCTCAGATCATTTCAAAGACAATCCACAACAAAACAATTTCAGTAATATATAAATATACATCGGGAGCCATCATGCTTCCCTCTATCAAAATCAACCATGTTGTGGATTTCTTTCACACTCGAGTTTAAAACAACTCCATTAAGACCAAAAGGTCAAATCATTCAAAATATCTCAAATATTCAACATCAACGTGCCTATAAAACATACTTTATCAAAAAAAAATATAATTTTCAATGGAGATTCACAACCCAAATATCAAAATCATGATAAATATCATTCAAGATTCATGCTTTATATCTCCACACATGTAAATTCATCTTTCAAAATCATAAACATCAAGATTTCATAATAATCATCATAATATATGGGTTCATGCTTCAAATTTGTGAAAAATCAAATAAAAATTATGCCTTTGTAAAGAAAATTAATTTTTGGGCACAAGAACGAAAGAGAGTTCTTGTTGAAAAACCCCACATACCTTGAATAATGAACTTTAGATGGATACTCATTTTTGAGATGTTAATCGTGCTTTTGAATGATGGTTCTTGGAGTTCTTGAACTAGGAACTTGGAATGTTGAATAAATTTGCAAAATTAATGGTGAACTTTGGAGGTTCTTAAAGTTGGATGTAGGAGCTTAGGATTTTCTTTTCGAGGGAATTTGATGAAATATAACATATAATGCTTCTAATAGGCTTTAATATAGGGTTTGGATGGATTTTGGGTGAGAGGGAATGACCAAAACGCCCCTAAAAATCAAAAAAAATCTCAAATCTGTCCTTTGGTGGACTGTTTTGATAGTCTGAAGTAGATCAACCATAACGTTTTACTCCGATATTCAAATTAGATGAAACTAGTTTCATTAGATAGAGGACTCTCATATCTTTCCATAGTTATGATCATTTGAAGTTGACCCAAAAATTCACTTTTGATAGGCTGAAGTAGATCGACCATAACATTTTGCTTCGGTGGGCAAATTGGATGAAACCAATTTCATTGGAAAGAGAACTCGTGGAGCTTTCCATTGATATATAGTAGATTACCCAGATCATTATGTGCAAGGAGTTATGATCGTTTAAAGTTGGAGCCAAAATACGCTAGGCCTCAGTACTTTTTCCTGCACTTTTTACTGTTCACTACTATTCACGGTTCGATCGAAATGTTCATAACTCATCGCTCGAGTGTCCGTTTTGGATGATCCACATATCTTTTGAAATCTTATTCGATATTATACACAATGGTGGGTCATAATCTAAGACATTACGCATGAAAAAATTATAATTCATTCTAGAAGATAGAACCCAACACGTTTACGCACAAAATTTCAATGAAAAATTTCCCGTGGTATTACACTAAACCTCTATCAACAACAGATTTCCTTCACTATGCTTAAGAAGACATACATAATATTTTAACTAGCCATGACATGTATCAAAGACTTGACCTCAATCTTACTTCACACTTACAGTCTCAGCTAAAATAAGCATACAACAATCTTCCAATAATGAAAAAATGGTCTACTCTCTCTCATCCAGACAACTATTCGTCATCACTATCTTGACCTAAGGAAAGGTAACTAAATGGTTAGAACATGAGGACCTAAAACATGAAGGGATACTATTTATAATGGATATTATTTATAACTTGACACCCAACTGAGGCTTAAGGAATAGAATATTTAATATCGTGAACTCATCAAAGAAGTCTAATCTGAAGACATGCTCGCTATAAGTCTGAATTTCACTGATTATTAAAAATATTTCCTGAGTACTGAAACTGACATACTGTAAAGCTTGAGTACATGGGTCATGAGCTGCATGACCCAAATGTGGAGTTCATAACTTATGGAATGTGATTCCAATGGCTGAAAGAACTAAAACTCTTTATTTTGGGAACTAGGAGAGTACATAATTCTCAATCGTATGCATGAACGCAAATTAAGATCATAGAACTAAAATGTAAGGCATAAGTAGGTATTGGGACAGTTGAAAATACTGAAATAAGATAGGATCAAGCATCAATCTTTCTCACAGCTATTATACAACTTACTGGTACATCTACTAGAATCTGAAAGCTTGACTTGGTTACTAGTTCTATCATCTCCCCTTTAGATTTAAACCATCATTCTGAGGTTGTGAGCCACTTTATAAACTCTAGTCTAACTGTAATCACTTTACTCTAGAGTCTGGGACATAACAATGTACATGAACAAAAGAACTTAACCCGAATGACTACACCTGAAAGCGCAAAACCAACTCCTAACACTACCTTCTGAGTTACACCCTATCTTTCTGTAGCCCTAATAGTCATCATATAATACTTAAACACTTACTAACTTTGGATCTGCATGAGCACCCTATAGTCAGAGTGTACACCATCTAGTGCTTCAACTTTTATTTCTATTAGCTCAATCTTCAAAGTTTCAAACTTAGATTCTAACGCTTAACATGAATATCTCCAAACCTCTGATGGACCATACTACTTCTATCATAGCCTACCAATTTCATGCTTATAAACCTATATTTCTAAACCATGAGAATCAAAATCATACTTAACAGGATCCACATCTTTAATCATAACTCCTTAACTTAGATATCAAGAACATCATACATTATCTAACTAGTCTTTCTCCACCTAGCAACTCAATGTTACTACTAACCACACAACATGCAATAATCCTAGAAAAATAATGCATCCCCATAGCACCTTGGGCGTACTTCCATATCATCCATACAACATCATACTTTATTAAGAGCCAAATAAACTTAAGCTCTTGCATACACTATTAAAGCCTACTAGATCACTTCCATACGACTAACATTCACAACATATCAATCATTATATCCACCTTGCTCATCATCTACTATTTGAACTTAGTATCTCGTTCTAGCTATGATTAACCACAATCTTTACAGTTATTCTTACCTTCCCAGCATCCAAAAATATTAGCCCACTAAAACCTCATAACAATAATGATCAATCACAATCCTATGGTCTATCTTATTTACAATCTGTTACCACATCTTTCTTCTACACCTCATTACTATTCACCTATCTATACACCTAAACTTCTTTCATAGCTCTATAAGTTTCAACTAAACTTCCTCTTGCAATCTCAGGAAAGGTTAAATTAACACACTCCTCCATCAAGTACTTTAATCAATAACCTATACTTTTCAAGCACAACAAACACCATCAACAACTCTTTTCTTACTTCAACTAAATAATAATTCGCCTTAACTAATAACTCCCTCTCTTCTTTCTACTAAACTAATGCACAAGGACAATAAGATGAACAACAAGTTGCTAGTGAGTTGAAATAGGCCTCACATGGCTTCACTAGACTTTGATTTTCAACAAAACAATGATAACAAGATTACAAGACATAGAAACTTGACACACAATATTCAATGATCTAAGAATACACATCTTACTTTGTCTTAACTGAACGACTTATAAGAATGAGGCATAACTTTAAACTTGGGGGACTTATAACACACTAGAAGGATCCTCTCAAGCCGCTTCGTAAGACTTTTAAAACTTCTTGCTAGCAAGTCTGAGAACATTATCAGGGGAGGAAATTGGAACTTGCCGATTAGGTTACCTCAAGAACAGAACATAGATAAAGAAGTATAGATTATCATTATGGATTCTGAGGAGAAAATCTGAAAGCACATCTGACTTGGGCTTAGTACATGATTTTTACAAAGATAATAAAGAATTTAAATCTTTGAAACTCAAAAGCACTAATGGGATATTTTCTAGCCTTCTTATAATCTCATAACTATCTGTGGAAAATTAAGCTTGACGATTTCTAGTACCTTGAAA
This sequence comes from Capsicum baccatum var. pendulum, assembly GCA_030864225.1. NCBI lineage: Eukaryota > Viridiplantae > Streptophyta > Magnoliopsida > Solanales > Solanaceae > Capsicum > Capsicum baccatum. Next base: position 167,432,862 of record CM061554.1, on the reverse strand, counting down.
ATGAGGCAGAGATGGCCTGAATAGAGTAAGATAAGAAGCTATTTAAGTTTCTTAGAGGACCTTTCTATAGCATTATCTGAGACTTGAAAGAATGGAGACACTTTCTAAATGCCTTGTAGCCTCTCGAAGAAAAGTACAGACATCTCCATACTATTTTGCAAGACTCTACTAGACACGGCTTCACAAACACCCTAGGACTCTTGAACCTTGTGCTCTGATACCAAGTTTGTAATGCCCCAAAAATGGGTTTCGAGATGTCACACGGTGCTTAGGGTCACAAGTGATCCCAAGCTCACCCGGATACTGGCATACTTACAAGCAACTGAATAAAATACATAAATCTAAACAAAATCAGTGGAAACAATGAAACTTCTCTGAACTGAACTTGATCGATACAAAATCTGAATTTACAAGATTGCAACTTTGCCTTTACAAACAAAAATGAAATAAAAAATGTTGACACTACTGACATTCTATGAAGCCTCTACTAGTACTGACTATGGGGAGCCAGGTCATGACTCCCAACTATCCCAACTTAATATGACTGAATAAAGAAAATACAAGACTTCTCAAACAGTATAACTACTCGAGCCCTTGAATCAAAAGGACTCATGTCCTGCGGAATGAAAGTTGCGAACTAACTGAATATGGTGTATGCACAACAACTTGTACCTACATTATGAGACAATGTAGCACACGGACGTATATGTGGATCAGTACTTTGAGGATGTACTGAGAATATTGAGGAGTATGCATTTACATAAAATAATATTAATAATCTTTACTGAAATCATACATTCAAGTAGGATTGACTCATATGGCTTGAATAAGTCTAAAATATAAAACTCATAAATCATAAATAGTGAAACATGTAACACAAATCTCGTGAGTCATTATACTTAACTTTAAAATCTATACTCTCCTCTTATTCTCAGTACTTGAAGGCTAAAGAAAGCTTTGAACAATACTTTCAAACTCATGCTTTAATCTTGTGGAGAGTAAAACCTCTTTAAAACATAAAGACGTAGAACTTTTAGGAACTTTTAACATTTGAGAAATATGGAATTCTTTTAGACTTGGGACACTTGGAACACGGGAGTTTCTTCTAACCGACATAAACCATATGAGCTACATGGATTCTAGTGTCTTGACCACATTGGGGAGAGCTATTCTATCCTTGCCATTAGAGTAGAACCTTGTCTTTAGCGAACACTATCTCAACCTCAGGCCCATAAATCTCAATTCTATGGTGGCACGTAGTTCTGGGGTACAAGACCTTGGAATCATACCCAACTCAGTGCTAAATACTACTCCTATACTCAACTGAGAACTTTTAGAAAATCCACTTCAAAATAACTTAAGGGTCTATAATAAAGACCAAAACATATTTCTCTTGCTTTAAATCATAAGTAGTGTGGATTTCTATCTTAGCTTTTGAAAGTACTTATAAAAAATTGTCAACAAGACTTTGAGATCATAATCTCCTTATAAACTCATCACTTGTACTTAGGACTCAAAATATAGAGCTTTAATGTATCAAAATCATATTAAAACTTCATGCTCAACCATCATCATAAAAATCTTACAATCATCTCAATCAAGATATTGAAAAAATAACTCATAATATGAATCTCATAATTTCAACATCTTAAAATTCATGCTTGATAACAAAACATTCATAATAATCTTAAAATCTGGAAAAATTCAGAAATAGGCATGGAAATATAAACAAAATCATGTAACGCAACCTTTAATCCATGGGAAATTTCAAGATCTTGCAAACAATAATAATGGTTATAAACTCTAACTTCAATTTCATGGAAAATCTCATAATTTGTAGAAAGTTGTATTTAAAATAAGCCTTTAGATACAAGGGTGAAAGAGTTACCCTTGTTCAAACCCCACATACCTTAGATTTTGAATATAGATGAACAAGCTTGCTTGAGACTCTTTTTCGCACTCTTGAATGAGGGTTCTTGAAGCTTTTGACTTGGAAGTCTTGAATACTAACTAAATTTGTAAAATCTATTGTGAGTTATTGAATTTCTTAAAAGAAGATTTGGACCTTGTTCTTGGGAGTAATTTTTGCAAGAAACCCTAGATTTTTATGCTTGAGGAGAATATGGCATTTTTGCCTTGGCCAGATGTATTTAGATATTGGAAAGGATGGAAAATGATCAAAAAGTTCTTTTTTTAAAAAAATGACCTAAAATTACTGAAAGGGATTTATGACGACTCGTACGATGGTCCATCGCTAGCTCGACGGTCCATTGATCTGACCATCGCACCTGGGCCATAATGGGACTTATTGTCTTGGCGGCGACGGCTTGGGCGATGGTATATCACTAGATCAACGATCCATTTGGCCATTCCATCGTGCCTGGCCAGAAAGTGGACTCACTGTCTCTGCTGCGATGATTTGGGCGATGGTCCGTCGCTAGCTCGACAGTCCGTCAGACCTTTTCGTCGAACATGGGCGGTTTAGACTGCTTCCTGTAATTTGGCCATAACTTTCTCTTTCAGTGTTGGATTTTGACAAAATGGGTATCATTGGAAATATAATTCAATTTCCCACATGATAAAAAGTTAAAGTTAGGAATATTCTATATGATTTAAACACTACTCACTTTGAAAGCCATTACTTAGTCTTTTAAGAGTTAAATTAGGCTTCACTTGACAAGCACTAATGGCTAGGAACTTTATGGGATCTTACACTACATGATCTTTCTAGTAAGCGTATGTCGTTGTTCCATATTTTTTTGTATGAGTGGCCTTGTACTCATGACTCTGTCAACAATTGTTAATGGCTTTTAAGATTTTTATTGAAACTATTGTTTTGTCCTTTACCAACGCATCTTCATTAATTTATATGAACTTATATCTAATCTTTATCAAGGTTTATTTCTTGATTTTCCATTAGTTGCATAATCTATGTGGTTTGTACTTCTAAATAGCACAAGGGGCTTGTCCTTTGTCATTGCTTTTCCACTTGAACTAATATGAAGCTGGATTTCCAAATCTTTCAGTGTATTACTCTAGACAATTATATTATCATATTGTTGTCCATCTATAAATTTATATTATTATATTGTTGTCATTGCTATTATTGAGTTGAGTTTCTTTTAGAAATAGCATCTTTACCTCCAAGAGGTAGAAGTAAGGTCCACATACACTCTACCCTAGGGGCGGATTTTGGGGGATAGGAGAGGATTTCTGAGAATGAGTAACTTTCATGTGGATCTTGTATTTATATTAAAAATCTAGTAAATATTTAATAACCATAAGTTGGGAACCCATTAATGAAGTGTGTTATTGGTATAGTGGTAGACGAGATTGCTAAAGCATTGTACTCATCAGCTATTGTATTAAATTTTATTTGTCCCATAGGAACCCACAAACTTTAAATCATAGATCTGCCTCTACTCTACCCTCTCCAAACCCCACTTTATGGCATTTCATTAAATATATTATTGTTGTTGTTGTCGTCATTGTTATTGTTGCATATACTGCTACTACTACTGCAACAACTATTTTAGTGGGAGGATTATTACAAATAGGGTCTGCATTTTGAAGTAGTGGTTTTCTCTTCTAAATTTTGTCAAAATGTCCCGTTGTAAGTTAAATTATTATGAACTTAGAGCGGAGGAGAGTGTAGAGACTAATTTGTCCAAATATAAACTGGTATATATTGTTAAAGAGGAAAATAATGATTAGCTTGGTCCAAGTATAAAGGGGCTTTGAGCTAAAAGTGATAAAAGAGTTTCAAAATGAGGTGTATGTGACTCAAGTCTTAATAATTGAGTGTACATGACAATTACTTTATTATGAATTAAGAAATTTGGGTAAGTTTGAGAATATCTAACAAGTTCTTAAATTTAAACTTTGATCCAAATATTTACCTAATATACTGGGAAACGGAGGGAAAAAGATGCATTTCTCTCTCTTCTCATCCATTGTTATTTTCTCTCACTTAGTAATTTTTATTATTCATTGTTACTGCTGCTTTATTCATCATCTTTTACTTTATTATCATCATCTTCTAATTCATTATCATCTTTATCTTCTTCTTGTTGACTATTGTTGTTGTTGTTGTTTTTTGTTACCGCTACTGTTGTTATCTGACCAATTTTTTTGGTCAAATTTTATTTCATAGATCACTTTCCACTTAGGCATTACTTCACAGGAGACTTTGGTAAGTCAAATTATGATTTTTAATTGAATTTATCATCTAGGTAATTGTTATTGTGCTATTTTTTCAATAATATATAGTACGCGAACATGAATGCAACATAAGAGACATCTATTTAAACAGATCAATCATATGTTGCGACAGGTGAGCCATCTATTGTGACAGATGAGCCATCCATTGCAACAAAATACATATGTTGGATTCATGTTTATGGTTCAATAGTTTCGTAACATGAATCGAACAGATGGGTCATTCGTTGAATAAGACTAGTTATTTGTTACAACAGATTAGTAATCTATTGCAAAAGAACCTGAACACGATTTTGATAGACTAGTTATCTATTACAACAGGGTAATTATCTGTTGCAACAGATTAATAACATCTTGCAACAAAACCTGTACTCCATTCAACTAGGAGTATTCATGGGTTTGGTTAAAAATCAAATCGAATTATAAATCGAACCAAACCGATTAAAAAAACAAAAGTTTGGTTTGGTTTAGTTAGGTTTGGTTTTAAATTTTAAAAAATCGATGCTATTTGGTTTGGTTATGGTTTTACTTAAAAAAACATGAAAAATAACCAAACCAATCGATAAATTATATATATATATATATATATATATATATATATTATAATTATTTATATATAATTTATAAATAAAATACAAATATTTTATTAAATTTAATCTAAAACTAAATTTTAATCTATGTCTAGCGCAACCAATACTTTATCTCAATTTCCCAAAGCTCCAAACCCAAGCCCAACTCTACCTACTATTACTAATAAGTTAACCCTACGGTCCCTACCTCACATTTTCTTCTTCAGCTTTTACAATATGAGTTACCATAGTCCCTGGTTCAAATGGTAGTTTTATGTCTCCTTGTTTATTCAATCATTTCCCTATATGATAAGCTCACCTAGCTAGTTTTTAAAGTAAACAGATAACATAAATTTTCCCAACTCTGTCTCTTCTTACAGTACACTGCAACAGAATACAAAGCCCTATTTTATAATGTACATGTATGTGTTTGTATGTTGTTGGATAATCTTAGTGCCTACAATACAAAGCTAGTGCTTTTCATCTCAATTTTGGTTTTATAATGTGTTTGTTCTGATTTTTATGAGTTTATAGTGTTATTTGTCCATTACTGTACAAATATTTCATGAGAAATTGTTCAATGTGATACTCTTTTCTATGTGTTAAAAAAGGAGTTTATTCTAGAGATGGTTGGAGTAGGCTGGTCAATAACCAAAAAAACCAAAAAACCAAACCAAACCAAACTAAACCGCAAGAACCAAACCAACAATTATTTTCTTTTTGTGGTTTGCTTTGGTTTTAGAAATTCAAAAACCGACTAAATTTTTTTCTGTTATAGTTTAACCACTAATGGAGGGATCATTAACAAAAGGGGTAGATTGTTATGGTCAATGTATTGAGAAAAGCAATTGATATGTATGGCATTAGAAGGAGGGTGAAATACTAGAGACGATAGTTATGACAGTCCAAACTAAAATTTCGTAGGATGATTTTGTAAAATTAATCATTAGTATTGTGGACTGTATTGTCAACCGGAAGAACTTGTCATCTGCTATATGCACAACTCCTTTATAAATCAGAGGGTACTACCTTTTAAGATAACCATCAAGTTTGGTTGTGTGCTTATCTTAGTGATTCATCCAGGCCGGTGTTAAGGTGTACGTGGCTGAAAAGAAGAGAGAGAATGAGAACCAAAATATTGAATAAAAAGAACAACAAGACATTTTTGATGATAGGTTAGATGATCTAGACATAAACATTCCATATGATGATCAAACACCTATGCCCGTTGATGCGACCAATACGGTGGGCAGTTCTTCTCGATCGACATAGTCTGGCAATCGTCAAGATGACGAGACCGGATTTTACAAGGTAATTTCATTTTAGGACAAGAAAGAACTATCTACTACTTTGTTTATTTCTTACTTCAAAAAAGATTTCAGGATAATGAAGGTAATTAATTCAAGAAAAGTCTTTTTCTATAAACATGTTAATCCGAACTACAAGTGGTGCTTGAGAGCGGTGAAGTACTTAACTTCAGACAAATTCATCATTCATAAACATGAAAAGTATCACACGTGTGATTCGGAGCATATTTCAGGCCAAAATCCTCACACCACGGCAAAGATCCTTGGTGAATATTTCAAGAATAGATTCCTCGATGGCAAAGGCCCTTCTACAAATGTTATAGCCAATCAACTCCTTATGGAATTGGGTGTCCTGGTTATTTATTGGAAGATATATACATCCATGGATATTTCCAAGGAGTTGGTTAGGGGGAACACACGATCATGGGTATGCAGTCCTCGATGCCTACCATTTTATGCTTGATTCCACAAATCCTGGAAGTAAGACAACATTTCATGTTGATGAAAACGGAAGGTTCAAGTACTTTTTTGCATCCTATGGAGCTTGGATTAAAGGATTTCGATATTTGAGAAAAGGCATAGCCGTTGGCGGTACCTTCTTGAGGAGCAGGTATAATGGAGTTCTACTAGCGGCAGTGACACAGGATGCAAAGAATCATATCTTTACTATTATTTATTGTGTAGCGGACAAGGAATGTGATGTCTCTTATGGATTTTCTTTTAAACTATTGCGAATCTGCGTTGAAGATATGGAAGAGTTATGTTTTTTTTTTGTGGATAGACATCCAAGTATTCCAAAGATGGGTTCAATTTTCTTCACTTCAGTTTACTTTGGTTGTTCCATCAGGCATCTTAGAGAGAACATTCGGACCAACTTTTACAACTAAAGGGTCGTGATCTTTTTTATAGAGCAGCTAAATCATGTAGTAGAGTGGAGTTTTTATACCATTTCAATCAAATAGTGGATATGCATCCCAAGGCAGCAGAACATCTCATACATGTCAGTTTTGAGAGATAGAGCCGAGCATTCTTATGAATTTAATGTCTTGTTTGAGTTACAAGTTTAGTATGATGTCGTACTAAGAGATTCTTTTGTATAGGTACAATATTATGACGTCAAACATAGCCGAATCGATGAATTCATTATTTAGTGATGAAAGATAATTTCCCATCAAAGCTCTATTTGAAATAATAAACAAGAAGTATGGCTAATTTTTCACGAAAAGCGTGTGGAGTACGAGGACTCAGGACCCCATTTGTTCTAAAAATGGAAAAAATTAATATCAACGAACATCAGTCTGGGGAATAGGTTATTATCTCATCAAATAGCAGATTATAAGCTCAGTATCAACGGTCATGGTGATGTTTCTATGGTCGATCTTCAAATAAGATCTTGTACGTGTAGAGTTTTTGACTTGGACAAAATATCCCATCCACATGCTATGACAGCGCTTCAAACTCAATATGGTGCAAAATATAGAACTAATATTTATGAGTAATCCTCTCCATATTATTCGGTGGAAAAATATACAGCAACATACAGTGGGCATATTACTCTGATGCCTCTCAAAAAATCTTGGATGTTCCTGCAGAGCTTTTGGGGAGATTAATACCTTCTCCATATATTTACCCAAGCACTATCAAATCAGGAAGAAGGACATATAAGAGGAGGCATGGAATCAGAAAATCGTTTCCATATAGAAGAAACAAGTGTTCTGTATGTAAGGCGCTAGCCACAAAAGAACTACATGCCCGAATCATAATTAACCATGATTGTTGTAATTGCAAAAACTTGAGTTGTTGTTTGTTGTGGACTTTTATATATTTAACTCATTGTTGTAAACGTAAATGTTCTCATTTATTATATAAAATATCCTTTTTAATAACAAGTGCATTAATAAAAGAGGTAAAACATAAACTTAATACAGCAGACCTCAAAATTATTTTCAACAGATTACCCATCTGGTTTAACAGATACACATTAGCTAGAAGAACATAATACAGTTCATCAAACTGGAATATTTTCCTCCAACTGATGACAAATCTATCACAAAAGATGGATAATCTATTGATAGAAACCTAACAAATGATCAATCTGTTTCAACACATGGTCCATCTGTTAAAAGAACTCAAAAGCCAAAATTGCTATTGCTGTTGGATTCAAAATTGCTCCTTACCTCTAACCGTCAACATGTTAACATATTTAGAAGAAGAAATAGTCAGAATAAAACTTAAATAAGAATTAAAAATCCCAAGTCGACCAAAAATAATTTTTTCACTAAACAAAAAGAATACATTAGGTATAGATTCGATATAGAAAAAATAAACTATTTACGTTAAAAAAAACATTCTAATTATTATCATCATCATTATTAGTGCTAGATGGCCAATCGTCAACCGACTGCAACAGGGCCTTTATCAGCCTCTATATCTCTCTGAACATCCTTACTCGTACGGCGACCAACTCCCTCTGTAGTTCATTAACCTGCCTCTGAATTTTCCGCACCGGTGTCGCGTAGAAAAGCAATGTCCCAAATAGGATCAGTCATATCTATAACATACATGAATTGACAAAAAAGGCAAACACAAAAGTAAAGTAAACATTTTGAATGTAATACAATGTATACTACCAACTAGTAGATTTACATAGGAAAAAAAACTTACCTCAAAGAGAAAGGAATATTTTCTTTGAATAGAAGTGGTTAAAGATGTAATATAAAAAGATAAACTGCAAGAAATAAATAAAAGTGAAGTAGAATGAAAATTAAGGAGGGTCCTATTTATAGAGGATTGAATCTGAATGGGTTAGAAAAAAAGGCACGGTTGTTCAGCTCCACTCTATTAATTATATTCAAACTGTTGGTTTTTTGTTTTCTGTGAAAAGTCGTAACTTTTTCTTTTACATTCAAAGCTCTAACCTTTTCAAAATGGCTTGAGACTTAATAATAGTAGTTATTATTGAGTTTTTGCAATAGATCATCCATCTATCACAACAAATAACCCACTGGCGCAACAGATTTACCATCTGTTGCAACAGATGGTCCGTATGTCCAACAAATGAGACATCTATTGCAACATATGTATTATCTATTGCAACAGATGGACTATATATTGTAGGAGATATTTTTATTTCTTCTAACAGTTGATTCATCAGTTGCAATAGATAGGGGATTTAATTCATCGGCTATTTTGAATGTGTTAGACAAAAAGTCACGATTGTTCACCTCTTTTTTAATAGTCATCACATACCTTAATTAATCCAAATTGGTGACTTATTAAGTAAATATATTTAAAATAAGAAAGGTGAAAAGTCATGACTTGTAGAACTTGTTATTTCTTGATGGGCAAATAGTCATCTGACATTGAAGATGGTTACCCTTTGGACCTCTGTAGTCTTGTACACTACTTAACGATGGGAAGGAATAAACATTGTCTGATATATATATATATATATATATATATATATATATATATATATATAAGGTGCGTGCAGATAAATAGATCCACTTAAATATGTGGGAGTTATGTATTATTGATCAAGCTATCGCGACAGACACACATAAAGTACAATGATTTTGTGAATGAAGTTTTTTACTGATTAGATATTGATCCTTCAAATAAGATCCTGAATTTTATAGTTTAGTTTGATAGGTGCAAACTGATAAGGCCAAAGGATTCCAAGACGGTGGTGTCGATACCTTTTTACAATGTAATAACGATTTTGCTCATGTTTATGTGTCAAGTTTGGAGAAGAGTTTAAGTTTTTGGCGGAAGTGTAAATATCCAATAGTGATTGGATTGATTTTAATGGTGGAATGGACTTTTAAAAGTCCTTCGAAGCCTAGCAGTGCAATAAATAAGAATGAAAAAACAATAGAAATCCCTTGGTCCAAATTTATATGGATGGGTTGCTCGAGGAGACTATTATACAGCAGAAGGTGCTTGGGAGAATGCCTATGCGAGAAGGGGGAGGTGTAGAGGTGTAGAAGACCATATATCATCTCATACCTTGTTAAGATGAAACACAGGGAAGCAAGTAAGGAACTTCTAGCGAATCTGGCCAATGAAATTGACTTGAGAGATGAAAAAACTGAATGAGCTTTAAATATGGAAGTGTATCCAAATATTAAAATGCATTAGTCGTTCTTGAAAAATAAAAATGCTCCAGAGGACTAGAGCTGGACACTTTGCTAGGTACTACGACTAGTGAGCGTGGACTCAATGAAGACCCACAAAGTGCAGGACCAGAACTCTAAGGAAGTATCTTGGCGAGCACAGAGAATTGGTAAGATTTTTAGTCAAGAATAAAACCTGAACTAACAAATCCAAAAGTAAAATAAGGGAAGACAAGGCATCAATTTATGAAGTCTAACTTGTATCCCATGCCTTCTGTTTGTGGTTCTGATCAAGTCAATGGCATTAGAAACAAAAAGATCTAAAGTTGGGTATAAATCCCATGCCTTATTGTCTCCACTGTCTTTGTCCTGACCAGATCCATAAACAGGAGGCATGGGATACAAATTAGACTTCAGAAATAGCCACCTTAGTTGGATCCCTTATTTTTACTTCAGGAGTTGTTGGTTTAGGTTTCAATCTTAACCGACAATCTTACCACCATCGGTTCTTACAAAGCTGCAACCTTAAAGTTTTGGTCCTGCATTTTGTGGGTCTTCATTTAGGCCACGCTAGCTAGGGTTAGTCCCCTAATAAAGTGCACAGCTCCAGTCCACTTCAGCATTTTTCTTTTCAAAATGAACTGATGGAATTTCATATTTTGATACACTTTTATATTTGTAGCTCATTCAATTTTTTTCATTTTTCATGTCAATTTCATCAGCCAGTTTCACTACACTTTTCATTCTATCATGTTTTTCTTATTAAATAAGGTCTAAGTTGATATATGGTCTTCTCCACCTCCCCCTTCCCATACAGGTATTCTTCCAATCACCTTCTATTGTATAATAGTATCCTCGAGCAACCCATCTATATAAATTAAGATGAGAGAAATAACTATATTCATTTCCATTCTTGTTTGCAGCAGTGATATGCCCAAATTACACCTCTCTTACGACAGAGTAAGCGGTCATTGTCAAATATTTAACCCAACTAGGATGGGGTCGAATCCCATAGGAAATAAGGTGTCAATTAAGTCTATTTGTGATTAAAATAACTGATAGATAATGGTTTTCTTTAATTGGAGGTTTTATCAATCAAACGTTGATTAAATTTTTTACTTGCTTCAGAACTCAAAGCTAAAATTTAATGGTTCAAATCAATGATAGAGAGAAACTAGGGTTGTGATCTCTATGATTATTGATCCCCATTGAATAATAATCGTAGTATTGGGTTCTCATGACTTGTGGAAAATGCCAAATTATTAGTATCGATAGTCCATCTAAGTGTTTCTCAACCTACCTAGATGTTGTGCTCCCTAATTCTCTCAAACTTAGGAAAACCTTCTATTCACACTAATTTTATCTCAAATTGATTAATCTTGTTACAACATCAATCATTAGGTGGAAAATTAACCTTCCCAAATCCTCGTTGATAATTCACTACCTTTAGTTTATTGTTCAGTTCGAGCAAGCAAACATAAGGCTAGATATATTGTTTGGAACCAATAGAAAATAATCATTACAAAGGAATTATCAAGATGTTCCCACAATCACTCAAACCCTAACCAACTATTAAATCCATAGAGGAATAACATAGATCCCACAACCCCAATTGTGGGTTTTAGTTCCACATGATATAGAAAGAGATAACAACAATTGTATTCCTGATTTAGAGAAATTAATCTTACAAAAAATGAAGTCTGAAGTTGTTCAAGAAAAAATTCCCAAAACCCAATCACACAGTTGAAAATTGAATTCTAAGTTAAGAGGCCCAAAAAGAGGTGACTTTGCCTTTGGAATCAGTTCTAGCAGCTAAATGAAACCCTAAAAGCTGCTATTTATATCTGTAACTTAAAGGAAATTTGAAAATAAAAATTTAGATTTTCACTCCTTTAGATGACGACTTTTGTAACTACTTATCACAAATCTGACGACATGTGTGATGACATATGTGATGACTTATCAGGAGTCTGGCGACTTATCAGAAAATGTCATCAACTCCTCTTCAAATTCTATGTTTGTTGCCTTCGGCTGATGACAAGTCCTGATGGCTTATCAGGAACTTGACGACTTATCAGAAAATATCGTCAACTCCTCTTCAAATACCATGTTTGTTGCCTTCGGCTGACTACAAGTCCTGACGGATTATCAGGAAGTTGATGACTTATCAAAAAATATCGCCAGAAATACTTCACCTTTCTTGTTCTTTGCTTATGTGTAACGACATGTTCTGATAGCTTATCACAGATCTGATAGCTTATCAGACCAAGTTATCGGATGAAATATTCAGAACTTAATTTCTTACATCTTTCACCAAAAATCATCCTTCTCAACGTAGCTTTCCTATATGTTCATGCATCTTGACTTTCCTACAAAATCACATGAAATACCATAAAAACAATGATAGTTACTTAAGAACTTATAATTATTCCAAGTTAAAAGTCTTAAATATGCTAACAGAAGGCCAGCACATCAACACCCTCAACTTAAAACAATTGCTTGTCCTCAAGCAACTACATAACACCATACTACAATGCTTAACTAAGAGAAACATAAGATACCTATGACAGTTGATTATCAATTTTAGCTCAACACACATTACCCTCTCCATGTTCAATCACTCTAAACCCAGTTGTGTATATCGATGAAGATCAACAATGTGACAGAAAGGAATCAAGATATGGCATCAAATTAGCAACAATAACCATGCATATGTACAGGTTATACTGCCCAAATAAGAAAGCAACTAGCAATGCAACCGATGTGCCCTTACAATAAAAAAATCCCTCTTCACTCATATATGAAATCAAGCAAGTAAATGTTGGGACGGTCAAGAGATACTCACTCTCAGAAAGAAGTTCTAGTCAATGTATGCCAAAAACCATAAGCTTTCCCTTATTTTCATCACCAAGGATTTCAGACAGTTAAGCTAGGATCACTATAGAACTTTTCTTCATCTTGTAATGTAGGCTTGGGGCTGTTATGATACGCAAGGATATTTAAAGTGACTAAGCCTCCTTGGCACTACACTATTTTTGGGGTCTCACTTACCAACCTTTAACTTATTTCTCTCTTTCTTTATTGAAGCAAATTCAGGCTGGATGCAGTACTTTAGTCTTTTATTTTCTCTTTTTCACAATTTTTCTTTTCTTATTCTTTTTCTACTACACCCAACCTTGCATTTGTTTCTTGTTCATACTCACTTTACATCACACACCCCTATGATAGCCACCCTCAACTTAGGTTATTTGCCTAAGTTAAAGTGCATAATGCCCAAGGAGGACCTGGGCCAAAACAGGTTCATTGTGATCAAAGTAGGAAGGTGATAGGTATAATAATAAGAAAATATAGGAATTCAGGCTCAAAATCAATATCAAGGGATATTATTCAAACATGGAAGGTCATTTAGGCTAAAAATGGACTAATATCAAAAATGACCTATGGTCCTTTCCTAACCACTCTCCTACAATCAAGGCAAGACCAACCGTGCAAGTTCAGGATTTAACACACAATGCAAACTAGGTAGTATCTCACAAACTAATGGCACCAAGGTACATCACAAGTTACTACCTATACAGTGCATGCAATTATTAGCAATGATTATCATGTCCCTAATACCAATGCCATAAAAAGATTCACAGTAGTCGAATATAGATGCACATTATACAATTACAAAATAGACAATTGGAGAGGCATTTATCATTCCCTAAAATCAACAAAATAAAAATAAAAAATATATGTCAATTGCCCCAGATACTTAATTCTCTCTCAATTAACCACAACACATCACAAAACCAAACACAATATGCCTAAACACACCGGCTCTACTAGGAACAAGACTCCGGGGAAAAGAGGCATGACAACAAAAAAAACTAAGAGGACATCAACACCCACAAGCAGTCTCACCCTCAACTTAAAATCATGCATTGACCCCAATGCATCAAACTAAAACAAGAGAGTTAGAAACATACCTGTGGTACCATAGGTGCAGAAATATAATGTTAATCACATAATACAAATACAAACAATAAAATGCCTTGGGTTACCTCCCAAGCAGCGCCTAATTTAATGTCGCAGCACAACTATGTTTTCTTGACTATTCAGAATTCATCAAGATACCTTGAAAGTGCTTCATCCCTAGTCCTACTGGTACATATTTCCCATCTTCATAGAATACATCAATGATTGAGAAGACACTCATCTTCTTTTGTTGTTTCATGGATTAATGCACTTCAAAACTAACTTTTCCTGTTGAGCCTAAACTTTAACTTATATAGCTCCATGCCAACTAACACTCTCCCAGTTTCTAAGAATGGTTTGCCCAAAATTATGGTCACTTCAAAGTATACTTCATAATCAAGGATCACAAAGTCAGCAGGGAATATAAAATCAGTCACCTTTACAAGTACATCATGTAGCATACCAATCGGCCTTTTCACAGACCTGTCTACCATAACTAGTCTTATGTTGGTGGGTAAGGGGTCTCCCAAACCCAACTTTTTATAAACAGCTAGTGGCATCAGATTAATGCTCGCTCCTAGATCACATAAGGCCTTAGAAAATTCCAGAGATCCAATCGTATAAGGAATAGTTAATGCTCCTGGGTCTGCCTTCTTTTTCACCAAGGACCTAGTAGAAATAGCAATACAATAAGGGATATTATCTACCGGTTAGTATCTCACTTCTCTTTTCTTCATAACAAGATGCTTCATAAATTTAGCATATCCTGGCATTTGCTCCAGTGCTTCAACTAAAGGCATGTTCACTGTCAATTGCTTCAATAGAGCCAAGAATTTGTTAAACTTGCCTTCATATTCTTTCTTCTTTAATTGTTGTGCAAATGGGGGTGGTGGCCTTGGGATTTCAACTGGGGCAACTTTTACCTCCTTTATTATGCCTTGATTCACATCATTAACATACTTCGGCTTAGGTGGTTATTCCATTTCCGCACTCTTCTTTTTCGAACTTCCCAACTCTACAGGCACCACTGAAGATTCATCAACTATCTCCCAATCTATTTTGACCACATCAATATGAGATTCCCCCAATCCTAGACAAGATAACATTTTACCGCTCCTACTGGTAATAGCCATACATGATCCATCAGTTCTTAGATTCTGAATGGTATCACTTGGCAGAGTCCTATTCTGTCTTTGGTTGAATATTGTGGATAATTGGATCATCTGCTGCTCCAGTTATTTAATAGCAGTTGAGTGTGAATTTAGTAGTTGACTCATGGAAGATATGTCACTCTTCATCGTAGTCAACCCAGAATTGGTTGCCTCAAGTCCCTTTAATAGTTTCTCCATCATGTCCTCCATAGACATTTTGGCCGAACTGGTGACAGCATTATCAGGGCCTCTTAGAGGTACATACAGTCCACTCCTGTCACTTTTATTCTTCTAATCTCCTTGATGGTTCAAACCTTGGTTTCCTTGACCACCGATCTGGAAACCCCCTGGTTATGTAAGTAGTTAGCCTCTTCCTCAGTAAAGGTGAGCTCCATAAAAGCTCCTCCTGCAGCATTATCCACCATTAGCTTTGTAAGTGAGTTCAAAGCTTTGCAGAATGTTTCCATCAAGTGTTTATCAGTCATCTTATGGTTTAGGCATTGAGTAAACTTCTTTTTAAACCTCACCCAAGTCTTAAGCAAAGCTTCATTATCCAATTGCCTAAAGTTGTTGATCTAAAGCTCCTTTCAATTACCTCCAATTTGTTATAAAATCAGGAGTCAGCTCATTGAACCACATAGTTGCCTCTCCAAACAGGGACAGTGGGAACAATCTCAAACAAATAGCATTTTGTCCCACTCCAGGATTATCAAATGACATACAAATATTCATAAAATTTACCAAATATTGATGTAACACCCTAATTTTCTAGAATCGGATTGACACACGGTGCTCATGACCCGGAGGGATCAAAAGCTAACCCTTTCTGATATCTGTACCTAAGCACTGTATAATATACTAAAATAAATATGGAAAACTGGTGAAAACTTTCCATAAGGTTCTAATTCTACAAATACAATTGAGTAAAGTCTATCAATATCAAAAATAAACATATGTCTGAATAACTAGTCTAAAAACTCTGGTCTGTAAGCCTCTAAACTGTCTGAATAAGGAATTGATGGGATATGTCCCCAACTAACTCCAACTACTGATATACTAAAACAAGTAATAAAATAAAATAATAACCATCCTCGAATGATGAGGACTCACTGCTAGGCTTACTCCTACTGATTAGAACTGAGCTGCTAAGGGTTCTCTAGATCTCGTGCTTCTGAACCTATGGTGTAAAGTGAAACACCATAGTGCAAATGTGTCAGTACGTGGGAATGTAATGAGTATGCAAGATAAGGTAAGGCTAAATGCAAGGGCTTATACATGAACAATTACTTAACTAAATAACATGAGAGTACTAACTAAGGACATATGCATGAATGCACAAACCATAACTAAAACCATCGTGACACTGAATACTGAGACTCGGATACTACTTTACTGATGTCTAAACTCACTACTAATATTGAGATACTGAATCTTCTGATATTGATAACTAAGTACTGTAGTTGAGATCAGTCCTATCTAGCGAGTGATCTCTGAATCTGGTGATACTGAAGTTGACTAACTGAATCTACATATATCAATGACTGAATTCTGAGCTTGCTACTATCAACTAACTAAATCTGAGATCAAACCTCTCTAATGGATGATCTCTGAATCTACTACCAATGATAAGAAATGAGTATATCTGAGATCAGACCTATCTAGCGGAAGATCTCTAAATTCGATAATGAGAATAATTAGTTGATTCTGCGATCAGGCCTATCTAACAGGTGATCTCTAGATCTGATAATGAGAATAATTAACTGAATCTGAGATCATTCCTATCTAACGGGTGATCTTTATATTTATTAGTACTGATACTGATTAACTTTATGTGAGACCAATCCTATCTAGCAGGTGGTTTATGAATCTATGGAACTATCTAAGTTCCTCACTGAGATTGGTGACTGTATTTGACAGTCCTGATTTTTGAGTTCTACTTTGAAGACTGCTACTGAACTGCAACTGTGGAAGTTCTCACTTAATCGACATACCCTAAATCTGATCAAGTAGGTTCCAACCTCTAACCCCAGTTGTAAGGGTTACAATACCGTGCCATGGGTAAAGACCTCTGCTATGGTCAAGCCTCTCTAATAGATGACCCTGAATAGGAAGTCAAGCCTAAGGCAATATGATAGTCAAGCCTTAATCTAACGGGTAACTCCTGGTCCTGTACTGGCTACACAGTTCTGGAGTTTAGGGACTATTACTAATGACTTTACCTCTCTAACGGGGAGCCTTTATCTCTGCACTCGCTCGGTGCTAGTTACTACTCCCAAATGAAGGACTCTAAACTGATTCTTAACTGAACTTAAACTGAGTTGAATCTGGTACTGATCATACTAATTAACTGAGTTAAGATGAGTTCACTTGGTTCTGTTATCTAACGAAATACTACTGAATCTCATTATCTAACTGAATAATATTGAGTTCTGAATTGATTACTTGAATGTTACTGAGGTTTGAACTAAACACTTGAATACTACTAAGATCTGAACTGAGTACTGAACTAAAGATGGGATGCTAATGATACTTAGATTACTGGGAAATCGCGTTGCCATCTTGGTTGCAAACTAGAAATACACTGCGACATGGTGGAATCACAAAGGCTCACTGAAATTTGACAATTGCCATTTTGGCTGGCTCCGTGACACACTAAAGTACCAAGTGGTCTACTGTCTTACTAAAATGGCTCTAACTCTTCGCCCGAGTGTCAGATTTGGGCAAATTTGGTATCGATGGAAAGCTTATTCGATTTACCATAGGATGAAAAGTAAAAATCTTAAAATTCACATGGAATAAAATATATTCATCTTTTAAGCAAGATTTTTGATGTTCTAGAGACAAATTTAAACTAGGAGAAGGGTGGGGTATTACAATATCTCCCCCTTGGGAACATTCGTCATCGAATGAGATTGATTAAGCTTAGAATGCTAGCAGGATGAACTTACTTATTGGACATGAGCATGAGAAACATGACTATACGACTGGAACTACTGATATACTGAGATTTCATAATGAACATGCATATCTGATGCATGGAATACACGACTAAAGCTACTCATAAGTTGAATTCTCATAATGGACATGCATATCGGATGCATGGATTCATGACTAAGTTTCTCTCAAGAATGCATGACTGTATACACTGAAGAACTGAACTCGTTCTACTGAACATGTATATCTAATGCTTGAATATATATCTGATTCTTGAATGCATAACTGAGTATGCAATGATAACTGGTGTTAAATTTGTAAGAAAAGTCTGAACATGCAAATAAATGAGTCTAAGAACATGAAAGCATCATAATATTATGGGGTATCTCCCCCTTAGGACTCTATGCCCTTCTAAAAACACTTTGCTGAAATGCTGGGGCGGTGCACGGGGCATCTATGAACTGGGTCATGATTGATCGTCTGAGATCTGAAACTAATACATGACTCATGAACTGAGTTATACTCACAACTAATAGGATACTCTATCTTCGAATAGTTACAATCTAGGAATTTTTGATAGCATGATCAGGTGAAGAGATGAGATAACAAACTATATCAATCTAACTGTTCGACTGCTAAACTGACTTGCTAGCTCTACTAACTAACTCATACTAAAAAAATAATCTCAAAATCGGAGCAAAGGATTTAAGTATGCATATCATAAAGATGAAGGACTCATAACATAACCGAATCTATATCAATGAACCTTTCCTGATCATGGTGAGTATGAAGTGCATAAAGTCTGTTCTGACGCTGATTACTATTGGCACCAGAAGTGGCACCCTACTGACATAATTCTCTACCCCTCTAAGATAGCACTTGACATTCTCGCATTCTATGGTCTGGCTTACCATACCCAAAACATACATCATTGTTAGCTCTGTACACACTTAGGTGGTTCTTGCCACACTCTCCACAAAGTGGATAAGTACGAATACTACTGGCACTAACTAGGTTTTGGAGCCTGGCACCCCATTATGACTGACATCCCTGAACTTTGGTGCGGGTACACTAGCTGAGGATGGAACTGGAACTGAAAACTTATGACTATGTTGAGAACGGTTACCACCCTGTGACCCTGCCTGAGAGAAACTATGACTACCTATTCTGGCTTTGTTACTCACTCTCTCTCTTTCTTTCATCTTATCAACCTTAATCTGCTGCTCATACATCATCAATATAGCAAGGTCCACATCTCTATGTGGCATAGCAGTCCTACACTCCTTCAACACCAAACAGGATACACCAGTGACAAACTTACTCATACTCGCTCTAGGGCCATCTATCAAATTAGGAGCATACTTAGCCTACTGGTTGAACTTAAGACAATACTCCATTAATATCATAGAGACTTGCCTTAGATTCATAAACTCCTCTACCTTAGCTTCTCTCATCTCTAGTGAGAAAAATATATCTAGAAAGGCATCCTGAAACTCCTGCTAAGTCATAGGAACTGCATCCTCCCCTCTACTCTTCTTCCACATCACTACCCAATCGTGATAAATATCCGTCAGCCTATAGGATGCTAACTCTACACTCTCCTCCTCAGAAACATGCATAATCTGGGTGATCTTCTTCACCTCCTCTAGATAAAGTTGTGGGTCCTTACCTGCTACTGACCCAAAGAATTCTGGCAGGTTCATTTTCATGAAATCTCTGATTCTAGTTGTGGCTGAATAGCTATCTTACTGAGGTAGGACTGCATCCTCACGATTGCCTTGAACACTAGTGGTCACAGCTTGGGCTAGTGCCTGAAAAACTTTTCAAAACTCTACATGTGACACATTCTCATTCGGAGAATCTACGGGCTGAGGTGGTTGATTATCAAACCTATGGGCATTATCTCTGTGAGGTGGCATACTCTTTAAATGAAAGGGAGAATGGATCAGACTAAGAATCAACTGGAACTTATGCATACTCGCACGATATGAACATTGAAAGAAGGGAAACTGTTCATAAAACATCTTATAGCCTCTTGTGTATAAATGTGGGGCGCAACACACCTATACACAAGACTCTACTAGATATGGCTTTCAGACATCCTATGACACTATTGAACCTTAGGCTCTAATACCAAGTTTGTAACGCCCCAATTTTCTAGAACCAGAATGGCACACGGTGCTCATGACCCTGAGAGACCACAAGTTAACCCCTTCTGATATCTGTACCTGAGCACTGCATAATATACCAAAATAAATACAAAAAAAATAGCGAAAACTTGCCATAAGGTTCAAATTTTTAAAATACGACTGAGTAAAGACTATCAATATCAAAACTAAATATTTTTCTGAATAACTAGTCTGAAAACTCTGTAGTCTGAAAGCCTCTAAATTGTCTGAATAAGGAGTTGATGGGATATGTCCCCAACTAACTCCAACTACTGATATACTGAAACTAGTAATGAAATGAAATAAGAACCATCCTTGAATGATGAGGACTCACTGCTAAGCCTACTCTTATTGGCTGGAACTGAGCTGCTAAGGGTTCTCTAGATCTCGTGCTTCTCAACATATAGTGTAAAGTAAAACACCATAGCATAAATGCATCAGTACATGGGAATGTACTGAGTATGCAAGATGAGGTAAGGCTAAATGCAAGGGCTTATGCATGAATAATTACTTAACTGGATAACATGAGAGTACTGACTGAGGACATATGCATGAATGCACAAACCATAACTAAAATCATTATGACACTGAATAGTGAGACTCGAATACTGCTTTACTAACGTCTGAACTCACTACTAATACTGAGATACTGAATAACTAAATATTTTGATATTGATAACTGAGTACTGTAGTTGAGATCAGTCCTATCTAGCAAGTGATCTCTGAATCTGATGATACTGAAGCTGACTAACTGAATCTACTTATATCAATAACTGGAATCTGAGCTTGCTACTATCAACTAACTAAATATGAGATCAAACCTCTCTAATGGATGATCTCTGAATCTACTACTAATGATAAGGAATGAGTATATCTGAGATCAAACCTATCTAGCGGAAGATCTTTGAATCCGATAATGAGAATAATTAGTTGATTCTGAGATCAACCCTATCTAAAGAGTGATCCATGGATCTGATAATAAGAATAATTAACTGAATCTAAGATCAGGCCAATCTAATGGGTGACCTCTATATCTATTAGTTTTGATACTAATTAACTTTATGTAAGACTAGTCCTATCTAGCGGGTGGTCTATGAATCTATGGAACTATCTAAGTTCCTCACTGAGATGGGTGAATATATCTGACAGTCCTGATTTCTGAGTTCTACTCTAAAGACTGCTACTCAACTACAACTGTGGTCGTTCTCACTTAATCGGCATGCCCCAAATCTGATCTGGTGGGGTCCAACTTGTAACCCCAGCTAGAAGGGTATCAATACCGTGCCATAGGTAAAGACCTCTGCTATGGTCAAGCCTCTCTAACGGGTGACCCTGAACAGGAAGTCAAGCCTAAGTTAGTATGATAGTCAAGCCTTAATCTAATGGGAGACTCCTGGTCCTGCGCTAGCTACTTAGTTCTAGAGTTTAGGGACTGTTACTAATGACTCTGCCTCTCTAATGGGGAGTCGTCATCCCTACACTTGCTCGGTGCTAGTTACTACTCCCAACTGAAGGACTCTGAACTGATTCTTAACTGAACTTAGACTGAGCCGAATCTGTTACTGATCATACTGATTAACTGAGTTAAGCTGAGTTCACTTTGTTCCATTATCTGATGGAATACTACTGATTCTCGTTATCTGACTGAATAATACTGAGTTCTTAATTGATTACTTAAATGTTACTGAGGTCTGAACTAAACACTTGAATACTACTAAGATCTAAGCTGCGTACTGAACTAAATCTGGGGTGCTAATAATACTTAGATTACTGAGATTTCTTAAGTTTTGTAACTGTCTAAGAGTACTGAGTTATAAGAATCGTGAATTGATTGAGATTATCGTGAAAACTAACACTGGCTCTAGACTTACAGCTAATTTTTCGGGTATAAATACCCCAGGACTTGATAACATAAAAGTAAAACATAAATATTCTTGAATAATCATAACCATGTATATCCATTCACCATTACAATCATTAAAGCATCTCTTCAAGCACTTGGAACTCATAAACATATGATAGTATAGGGAGACATGCTATTTGCTCATGCTTCATTCAACAAGGTCTTACAACAAACATTTAACATGAATTAAAGAGAATATAATTGGTGTATTTTATGCTAACATGTCACAATTCATTCATTAAGGCCTTTCAACAAACACCTGGCATGCATGACCTTGCACATAATTGGGGATCTCTAGTCAACATGCTATAATGGCTCTAATTCCTTCACATAAGTATTTTATCAAACATATAGGGATCATGCTTGATTATTCAACAATTTATACACT
Organism: Capsicum baccatum var. pendulum; assembly: GCA_030864225.1. NCBI lineage: Eukaryota > Viridiplantae > Streptophyta > Magnoliopsida > Solanales > Solanaceae > Capsicum > Capsicum baccatum. The sequence goes on along the minus strand of CM061554.1, from coordinate 167,410,149 downwards.
CAATTTACATAAACACATCACTTAACATGCAACTTGAAAAGGGTTTATCATAAACATCATACAATCCATCACATACTAGAATCAACTCTTCAGATTTTATAAACAAAACATGAATTTAACTCAATAATAACATGACCTTCAATTTCAATTCACATGAATCATGAAAACTCATAAATATAAGTTCTTTGAATTTAGAAAAAGGATTCTTGAACTTCTTTGGTGGAAGGGACCCAAGAATCAACATCTGCATACCTTAGTTCTTGATTCTTGAAAAGTTAACGGAGGAATCTTGATGATTGGGGTCTTGATTTAGGAACCCTAGCTCTTGTTCTTGAACAATTTGAGAGAAAACTAGTATTTTAGGGTTAAATGAGGCCAATCCCGTGTTAAGGGGTATATATAGGGGTAGCAAACTGACCATTTTTGCCCTTGGATTTAAACTAAAAAATCCCGATTTTACATGCTGGCGCGACGCGCCATAATCGCGCCAGCTTACTAGAAATTGGAAAATTGAGAAAATGCTTGATGGCACGATACAATGGAATCGCAGAGGCTTACTGGAATTTGACAATTGCCATTTTGGCTGGCTCCGCGATGCACTGAAGTACCAGATGGTACACTATCATACTAAAATGGCTCTAACTCTTCGCCTGAGTGTCAGATTTGGGCTAATTTGATATCGATGGAAAGCTTATTCTATTTCCCACAGGATAAAGAGTCAAAATCTTAAAAATTTCACATAGAATAAAATATATTCATCTTTGAAGAAAGATCTTTGATGTTCTAGAGACGAATTTGAACTAGGAGAAGGGTGGGGTATTACAATAGATTTGGATCATCACCAGGTAATCCACCAAAGAGTCCATTCAAATTCAACAGTTGGATCATAGTATTGGTGATGTTGAATTTCACCACATGAGCTAGTGGTGTTATAATGATTTCCCCAGTAGCTCCAGCTTTATCTAAATCGTCCTCATCGTTGTCAATATCAAACAGCACAGCTAGACGGCCTAGTCTACCTCTGAATGGACGATTTTGATTTATAGGTGCAACTACTCCCACTGCACACCTCCTATTAGTCGAGTCAATTAAATCATAATCTCCTAGGTCATCTTCATCCGAATTTGGTACCCGACTAGGTTGGAGTCAAATCCCACAGGGAATAAGGTGTCAATCAAGTGTATTTATTATTAAAATAACTAATAGATAATGGTTTCCGTTAATTGAGGGTTTTATCAATCAAATGATGATTAAACTTTCTACTTTCTTCATAACTAAAAGCTAAAATTTCAATGGTTCAAATCAATGATAGAGAGAAACTACGGTTGTGATCACTATGATTATTAATCCCCACTGAATAATAACTGTAGTATTGGGTTCTCATTACTTTTGAGAAACACCAAATTATCAGTATCGACATTCCATCTAAGTGTTTCTCAACCTACCTAGATGTTGTGCTCCTTAATTCTCTCGAACTTAGGAAAACCTTCTATTCACACTGATTTTATCTCGAGTTGATTAATCTTGTTACAGCATTAATCATTAGATGGAAAATTAACCTTCCCAAATACTCGTTGATAGTTCACTACCTTTATTTTATTTCTCAATTCGAGAAAGCAAACATAAGACTAGATCCATTGTTTGCAACTAATAGAAAATAATAATTACAAAGGAATTATCAAGATGTTCCCACAATCACTCAAACCCTAACCAACTATTAAATCCATAGAGGAATAATCATAGATCCCACAACCCCAGTTGTGAGTTTTAGTTCCACATGATATAGAAAGAGATAGCAACAATTGTATTCCACATTTAGAGAAATTAAACTTACAAAAGATGAAGTATGAAGTTGATTCTCTTCCAAGTTCAAGAAAAACTTCCCAAAACTCAATCACAGAGTTGAAAATCGAATTCTAAGTTAAGAGGCCAAAAAAGAGGTGACTTTGCCTTTGGAATCAGTTCCAGCTGCTGAATGAAACCCTAAAAGTTGCTATTTATATCTATAACTTAAAGGAAATTTGAAAATAAAAATTCAGATTTTTGCTCCTTTAGATGACGACATTTGTGATGACATCACAAATCTGACGACATGTGTGACGACTTATCAGAAAATGTCGTCAACTCCTCTTCAAATTCTATGTTTTTTGCCTTTGGCTAACGATAAGTACTAACGGCTTATCAGGAACTTGATGACTTATCAGAAAATGTCAACAACTCCTCTTTAGATTCAATGTTTGCTGCCATCGGCTGACGACAATTCCTGACGGCTTATCAGGAAGTTGACGACTTATCAAAAAATATTGTCAAAAATGCTTCACCTTTCTTGTTCTCTACTTATGTGTGATCACATATTCTGATAGCTTATCACAGATCTGATAGGTTATCAGACCAAGTCGTCGAATGAAATCTTCAAAACTTAATTTTTTGCATCTTTCACCAAAAATCATCCCTCTCAACGTAGCTTTCTAATATGTTCATGCATCTAGACTTTCCTACAAAATCACCTAAAATACCATCAAAAACAATGATAGTTACTTAAGAACTTACAATTATTCCAAGTTAAAAGTCTTAAATACGCTAACAGAAGGCTAGCACATCAACACCCTCAACTTAAAAGAATTGCTTGTCCTCAAGCAACTACATAACACCATACTACGATGATTAACTAAGAGAAACATAAGAGACCCCTGATAGTTGACTATCAATTTTAGCTCAACACACATTACCCTCTCCATGTTCAATCACTCTAAACCAAGATGTGTATATCAATGAAGATCAACAGCGTGACAGACAAAAATCAAGATATGGCATCAAATTAGCAACAATAACCATGCATATGTACAAGTTATACTACCCAAACAAGTAAGCAGCTAGCAATGCAATCGATATGCCCTTACAACAAAGAAATCCCTCTTTACTCATATATGAAATCAAGCACGTAAATGCAGGGACGGTCAAGAGATACTCACTCTCAGAAAGAAGTTCCAATCAATGTATGCCATATACCATAAGCTTCCCCTTATTTTCATAATCGAGGCTTTTAGAAAGCTAAGCTAGGATCACTGTAGGACTTTTCTTCCGCTTGTAATGTAGAATTGGGGCTGGTATGATACACAAGGATATTTAAAGTAACTAAGCCTCCTTGGAACTACACTATTTTTGGGGTCTCACTTATCAACCTTTAACTTATTTCTCCCTATCTTTATTGAAGAAAATTCAGGCTAGATGTGGTCCTTTAGTCTTTCATTTTCTCTTTTTCACAATTTTACTTTTTTTATTATTTTTCTACCACACCCAGCCTTGTATTTTTTTTCTTCATACTCACTTTACATCATGCACCCCTATGATAACCATCCTCAACTTAGGCGATTTGACTAAGTCAAAGTGCATAATGCCCAAGGAGGAACAGGGCCAAAATAGGTTCATTGTGATCCAAGTGGGAAGGTGATAGGTATAGTAATAAAAAAATATAGGCATTCAGGCTCAAAATAATAATCAAGGGATATTATTTATACATGGAAGGTCATTTAGACTAAAAGTGGACTAATATCAAAAATGGCCTATGATCGTTTTCTAACCACTGTCCTACAACCAAGGCAAGACCAATCGGGCAAGTTTTGGATATAACACACAAACGAAACTAGGTAGTAACTCACAAACTAATGGCACCAAGGTACATCACAAGTTACTACCTATCCGGTGCATGCAATTGTTAGCAATGATTATCATATCCCTAATACCAATTCCATAAAAAGATTCACAATAGTCGCATATAGATGCACATCACACAGTTAAAAAATAGACAATTGGAGAGGTATTTATCATTCCATAAAATCAACAAAATAATTAAAAAAATAAGACAACTGCCCCAGATACTTAATTCTCTCCCAATTAACCACAACACATCACAAAACCAAACACAGTACGCCTAAACATACCAGATCTACTAGGAACAAGACTTCGGGGAAAAGAGGCACGACAACAAAAACCCTAAGTGGACATCAACACCCACAAGCAGTCTCACCCTCAACTTAAAATCATGCATTGACCCCAATGAATCATTCTAAAACAAGAGAGTTAGAAACATACCTGTGGCACCATAGGTGCAGAGATCTGATGTCAATCACATAATACAAATACACACAACAAAATACCTTGGGTTTCCTCCCAAGTAGAGCCTGATTTAATATCACGGCACAACTAGGTTATGTTGACTACTTAGAATTCATCAAGATACCTTGAAAGTGCTTCATCCCTTGTCCTTCTGGTGTATCTTTCCCATCTTCATAGAATACATCAACGATAGAGAAGACACTTATCTCCTTTTATTATTTTGTGGATTGATGCACTTCAAAACTAACTTTTTTCCTGTTGAGCCTAAACTTTAACATATTCAGCTCCATGTCAACTAACACTCTCCCAATTTCTAAGAATGGTCTACCTAAAATTATGGGCACTTCAAAGTCTACTTCGCAATCAAGGTTCACAAAGTCAGCAGGGAATATAAAATCAGCCACCTTTATAAGTACATCAAGTAGCATACCAATCGGCCTTTTCATAGACCTGTGTACCATAACTAGTCTCATGTTGGTGGTTGTGGGGTCTCCCAAACCCAAATTTTTATAAATAGCTAGTGGCATTAGATTAATGCTCGCTCCCAGATCACATAAGGACTTAGAAAATTCCAGAGATCCAATCATACAAGGAATAGTGAATGCTCCTAGGTCTGACTTCTTCTGCACCAAGGACCTTATAGAAATAGTACTACAATGATAGAGATTATCCACCAATTCATATCTCACTACTCTTTTCTTCGTCACAAGATCCTTTATAAATTTAGCATATCCTGGCATTTGTTCAAGTGCTTCAACTAAAGGCACGTTCACTGTCAATTGCTTCAATATAGAAATGAATTTGTTAAACTTACCTTTATCTTCTTTCTTGTTTAATCATTGTGGAAATGGGATTGGTGGCCTTGGGATTTCAACTGGGGCAACTTTTACCTTCTTTCTTTTGCCTTGCTCTACATCACTAACATCCTTTGGCTTAGGTGGTTGTTCCACTTCCGCACTTTTCTTTTCTAAACTTCCTAACTCCATAGGCACCACTAAAGATTCATCAACCATCTCTCAGTCTATTTCGACCGCACCAGTATTAGGGGATGCACCCAATTCTGGACTAGATAACATCTTACCGCTCTTAATGGTAATAGCCATATATGATCCATCAGTCCTCGAATTCTGAAATATATCACTTGGTAGAGTTCTATTCTATCTTTAGTTGAATACTGCGAATAATTGGCTCATCTTCTTCTGCAATTATTTAATAGTAGTTGAGTGCGAATTTACTAGTTGACTCATAGAAGATATGTCACTCTTCATTGTAGTCACCCCAGAATTGGTCACCTCAAATCCCTTTAATAGTTTCTCCATCATGTTCTCCATGGACATTTTTTCTGAACTAGTGATAGTATTATCACGGCTTCCAAGAGGTACATATAGTCCACTCCTATCACTTTTATTCTTCTAATCTCCTTGATGGTTCCAACCTTGGTTTCCTTGACCACCTATCCAAAAAAAACCCTGGTTATGCAAGTTGTTATCCTCTTCCTCGGTGTTTGATTCAGCTCTCTTACCATGGGACCCTACAGATTTTACCTTTTTTACATTCCCTGGTAGCAAATATTTCGTGAGCAGATCCATCTGGGTATTCATGTGAGCCATATCTTGATCACACTCCTCTTCTCTCCTATATTATTTTGCTAATATTACACTAGACCCAGTACTATTTGCTACCATATAATCTATGGTATGCCAAGCTCTACTTGTCTTAGTCATTCTTTTTTACTTGTCCGCAGCCTCAGTAAAGGTGAGCTCCATAAAATCTCCTCCTGAAGCATTATCAACTATTGGCTTTGTAAGTGAGTTCAAAGCTCTGTAGAATGTTTCCATCAAGTGTTCATCAGTCATCTTATGGTTTGGGCATTGAGTCGACTTCTTTTTAAACCTCGCCCAAGTCTCATGCAAAGCTTCATTAGCTTGTTAAGTGTGTTCAATGCTCTGTAGAATGTCTCCATCAAGTCTCATTCCCAACTCTTTTCAATTGCCTTCAGTTTGTTATAGAATTAGGAGTCAGCTCATTCAACCACATAGTTGCCTCTTTAGACAGAGATAGTAGGAACAATCTCAAACAAATAGCATTTTTTCCCACTCCTGGATTATCAAATGATTTATAAATATTGATGAAATTTACCAAATGTAGATTTAGATCATCACCAGGTAATCCACCAAAGAGTCCATTCAAATTCAGTAGCCGGATCATAGTACTGGTGATGTTGAATTTTACCCTAGGAGCTGGTGGTGGTAGAATGGTTGCCCCTATAGCTCCAGCTCTATCTAAATCATCCTTATCATTGTCAATATCAAACTACACAACTTGATGGTTTACGCTTCCTCTGAATGGACAATTTTGATTTACAGGTGCAACTACTCCCGCTGTACGTCTCCAATTATCCAGGTCAATTAAATCATCAACTCCTAGGTACTCTTCATACGTATTTGATACCCGGCCTGGGTTATCTATATTTTGTTGATTTAACTGATCCCTAGCCAAGGTGGCTAGTCTTCTTGCTTCTTATGTGTTTACCATTCTACCGATCAACTGAGGTTCTGGATGTACTAGTAAAAATGGTTCACCTAAACTCCATGTACTTGGCATAAACACTAACTACCCTGCAGAGAACAAAAGCAACAAAAAAAGCAAAACTAGGAAACTTACTATGAGTCAATTTTCACAGATATACTAATTTGAAACTGTATTCCTCGGCAACGGCGCCAAAATTTGATACGCCCAAATTACACCTCTCTTATGATAGAGTAAGCAGTCATTGTCAAATATATAACCCAACTAGGTTGGGGTCGAATCACTTAGGAAATAAGGTATCAATCAAGTCTATTTGTGATTAAAATAACTGATAGATAATGGTTTCCTTTAATTGGTGGTTTTATCAATCAAACGATGACTAAAGTTTCTACTTGCTTTAGAACTCAAAGCTAAAATTTCAATGGTTTAAATCAATGATAGAGAGAAACTACGGTTGTGATCACTATGATTATTAATCCCCATTGAATAATAACTGTAGTATTAGGTTCTCATGACTTGTGGGAAACACCAAATTATCAGTATCGACAGTCCATCTAAGTGTTTTTCAACCTACCTTGATGTTGTGCTCCCTAATTCTCTCAAACTTAGGAAAACCTTCTATTTACACTGATTTTATCTCGAGTTGATTAATCTTGTTATAGCATTAATCATTAGATGTAAAATTAACCTTCCTAAATTCTCATTGATAATTCACTACCTTTAGTTTATTTCTCAGTTCGAGCAAGCAAACATAACGCTAGATCTATTGTTTGCAACCAATAGAAAATAATCATTACAAAGGAATTATCAAGATAATCCCATAATCACTCAAACCCTAACCAACTATTAAATCTATAGAGGAATAATCATAGATCCCACAACCCCAGTTGTGGGTTTTAGTTCCACATGATATAGAAAGAGATAGCAACAATTGTATTTCTCATTTAGAGAAATTAATCTTACAAAAGATGAATTCTGAAGTTGATTCTCTTCCAAGTTTAAGAAAAAGTTCCCAAAACCCAATAACAGGGTTGAAAATTGAATTCTAAGTTAAGAGGCCCAAAAAAAGGTGACTTTGCCTTTGGAATTAGTTCCAACTGCTAAATGAAACCCTAAAAGATGCTATTTATATCTATAACTTAATGAAAATTTGAAACTAAAAATTAGATTCTTGCTCCTTTAGATGACGAAATTTGTGATGACTTATCACAAATCTGACGCCATGTGAGATGACATGTGTGACGACTAATCAGGAGTCTGATGACTTATTGGAAAATGTCATCAACTCCTCTTCAAATTCTATTTTTGTTGCCTTCAGCTAACGACAAGTCCTGATGGCTTATTAGGAAGTTGACGACTTATCAGAAAATGTCATCAACTCCTCTTCAAATTCCATGTTTGCTGCCTTTGGCTGACGACAAGTCCTGACGGCTTATTAGAAAGTTGACTACTTAGCAGAAAATGTCGTCAGAAATGCTTCACCTTTCTTGTCCTCTACTTATGTGTGATTACATGTTCTGATAGCTTATGTTAGATCTGATAGCTTATCAGACCAAGTCATCGGATGAAATCTTCAGAACTTAATTTCTTGCATCTTTTACATAAAATCATCCTTCTGAACGTAGCTTTCTATATGTTCATGAATCTTGATATTCCTACAAAATCACATGAAATATCGTCAAAAACAATGATAGTTATTTAAGAACTTAAAATAATTCCAAGTTCAGAGTCTTAAATGTGCTAACAGAAGGCCAGCACATCAAGCAGTGCAGGGCTTTGGAGGTCGTTTAAAAGTCCATTGAACCCTTAATATCAATCCAACCACTATTTAAATGTTTACATTGCCACTAAAAACTTGAACCCTTCTCCAAACTTGACACATAAATATTAGCAAAATCTTCATTAAATCATAATAGGGTATCGACACCACCTACTTGGTCCCTTAGCCTTACTAGTTCTAACCTAACAATCTTAATTATAAAATGTCATATCTTGTTTGAAAGATTAACTCCTAATAGTTAAAGAACCAAAATTCACAAAATCAGTGTATTGGATGTGTGTTTTCACAATAGGTTATCAGTAATACATACCTCCCACATATGAAGTGGTTCCATCTGTAAGCAGCTTATTCCTCTGAACCCATCTTTACTCTAGCCTTTAATGTTGGTCAGGCAAAACTTGATCCAGTTTCACTTTCTTTATCTGCAAATAAGAGAAAAACATTTGATGTCAAACAAGAGAAGAACAAAAGGAACATTACAAAAGCGTAACACAAAATTGAATGAATCAATAGATGACCCATCTGATGCAACAGATTCCCCATCTATTCAACTGATGAGCCATCTATTGTAACAGGCGACACATTTGTGGCAACAGATGGATGACATATTGCAACGGATGGATCATCTGTTGGAATAAATCAAACCAGTCTTGCTACTGGTTTGATTTCTTCCAATAGTTGCTCTGTCTATTCCAACAGCTGATTTATCGGTGCAATAGTAGAGAAAACTATAGCATCAACAACAAAGAAACAACACCATATGTTCCAACACTATCAACAACACCAATACTATATGTCAAACAAAATCAACACCCCCAACAACAGTACTGCAAAGTGACAAACAAATGACATAAAAAATGATACTGACAATAATGTTTTTTAAGTTCTGCCAATAGATGACTTTTTTTGCATATTTTAATAAAAACAATGTTTATTCATTCAATACTTAAAAGTCACCTTTTCTTTAATTTTCTCAATAAATAGGAAAATGGTAATGGGTAAATCAATAATAACAATAGATGTAAATGTCTAATTTAAATAATATACAAAGAAGAAGACATGAAGGAAAGAGCAGTAGTGAACCTTACCTCCAATGTCAAAAAAGCAAAGAGATCAAAACACATAGTTTAGTCGAGGAAAGATATCGATCGATTGAGATCTGAAAGGATCCTCATCCGAAAAAAGCGGTAAAAGAGAGAAAAAGGGGAGAGAAAGAGAATTCTGAATAAAGAAGAGAAATGAGTTGAGTTAATTTATTGCTGAAGGAGAGAGAATTCTAGATATGGGTTTTAAAAATTCATTAATAACTTTTAAAGGGCACGAGGAGATGGAGACATTGAAAAGACAAGATAAGACTACTCGGAGAGGAGATTTTTTAGTTATCCAAGTAATATTTTTACCGCCTTAAGATTTTATCTTTTTATCTCAGACAGGAAATACCTAAATTGCTTTAAAATAAAAATAAAATCTTAAAACATATAAGTCATACTTTGCAACAGATGACAATTTCTATTTGAAAACTTCCAACAGCTTAGTCATCTATCGCAACAGATGGCAAAGCCTATTTGATAATTTACAACAGATAGTTAATTTGTTGCAACAGATGACTTAATATGTTTGTTAAATTCCAATAGATAAGTCATCTGTTGCAACAGGTTGAACATTTGTTTCTATACAATTTCCATTGAGTTCATATGTTCACCTACAACTTCAACTGATCAACTTATAACTAGGGGTGAGTTCATAAGGTCAACTACAACTTCAATTGAGTCTTAGAAATTACAAGATATTGGTATTACGTTTTTTCCGACCTGAGTAGTCGATCGATCACTTTGAGTTGAAGCGATTATTATTACCTCATTGTCAAGCTAATACCTAAATTGATTAAGCTAGAACTGGATAAGGTCATAGGGTCAATTACAACTTTAATTAAGTCTTTGGAAATTATATGATGTTCGTATTCCATTTCTTTCGACCAGAGTCATCGATCAATCAGTCTGAGTTAAAGTAATTCTTATTAAATCATCATCAAGATAATACCTAAATTGATTAATCTAGAACTTGGGGTGAGTTCATAGGTCAACTACAACTTCAATTGAGTCTTTTGGCGATTGCATGATGTTGGCATTGCGTTCCTCCCAACCAGAGTTATCGATCTATCACTCTGAGTTAAAGAGACTCTTAGTACCTCATTGTCAAGCTAATACCTTAAAATAAAAAAAAGATCTTAAAACATATAAGTCATACTTTGAAATATATGATAATTTCTATTTGAAAATTTCCAACGGCTCATCATCTGTCGTAATAGATGCCAATGCCTATTTAATAATTTACAATAGATAGTTAATCTATTGCACCAGATGACTTAATCTATTTGATAAATTCCATCAGATAAGTCATCTGTTGCAACAGGTTGAACATTTATTTTTATACAATTTCAATTGAGTTCATATGTTCAACTACAACTTTAATTGATTTAGCTAGAACTAGGAGTGAGTTTATAGGGTCAACTACAACTTCAATTGAGTCTTTAAAAATTTCATGATATTGGTATTGCATTTTTCCCAACGTGAGTCTTTAATAGAGCACTCTGAGTTGAAGCGATTTTGATTATCTCATTGTCAAGCTAATACCTAAATTGATTAATCTAGGACTAGGGGTGAGTTCAAAGGGTCAACTACAATGTTAATTGAGTTTTTTAGCAATTAGATGATATTGGTATTGTGTTCCTCTCGACCAGAGTCATTGATCGATCACTCTGAGTTGAAGCAATTCTTATTACCTCATTGTCAAGATAATACCTAAATTAATTAATCTAGAACTAGGAGTGAGTTCATAGGGTTAACTACAACTTCAATTGAGTCTTTTGGAAATTGCATGATATTGGTATTGCATTACTCCCAATCAGAGTCATCGATCGATCACTCTGAGTTGAAGCAATTATTATTACCTCATTATAAAAATAATACCTACATTGATTAATCTAGGACTAGGGGTGAATTCATAAGGTCAACTAAAACTTCAATTGAATCTTTTAGCAATTGCATGATATTGGTATTGCGTTCCTCCAGGCCAAAGTCGTCGATCGATCACTCTGAGTTGAAGTAATTCATATTACCTCATTGTGCTAATACCTAAATTGCTTTAAAATGAAAAAAAGATCTTAAAACATATAAGTCATACATTGCAACAAATGACAATTTCTATTTGAAAATTTTCAATGGCTTGGTCATCTGTCACAACAGATGGCAACGCCTATTTGATAATTTACAACAGATCGCTAATCTATTGCAACAGATGACTTAATCTGTTTGATAAATTTCAAAAGATAAGTCATATATTGCAACAGGTTGAACATTTATTTTTATACAATTTTAATTGAGTTCATATTTTCAACTACAACTTCAATTGATTAAGCTAGAACTAAGGGTGAGTTCATATGGTCAACTACAACTTCAATTGAGTCTTTGAAAATTACATGATGTTGGTATTGCGCTCCTCCCGACCTGAGTCGTCAATTGATCACTCTGAGTTAAAGCGATTCTTATTACCTTATTGTCAAGATAATACCTAAATTACTAAAAACTAAAAATAAAAAGAAGGTAAAAGTGGATCAACTTCTTACCACCTAACAAGAAAGGCTACAGTACAGAGGGATTTGGAGGATCTTCCTGAACAATCTCAATAGAGAAAAGTGAAGCTGGGGAAATTTATGAAAACAACATTAAGGGAGGTTGACAAGGGTCTGTAGATGGTGATGAGAAAAATGAAAATAAGAAGGATAAAAAAATAAAAAAGAAGAGGGGGGAGAAGAAAGTGAGAAAGGGGATGATAATGCATCACCAATGGGGCGTGAATTAATATCAAAATCCCAGCATGAGGCAGTCAAAACTATTAGCATTGATAGGTTTCAAGTTGAGTTGCTGATAGATGACCCTGCAGAACCAATTGGTGATCCTGTATTTAAATGTCAGTTAGGGAAACCATTTGACAAATTTAGAAATATTATGAATAATGAAAACATAGATGGACTTTTTTAGAAGAGCTGCTTTGGACACTTTCTTGAGCTGCCTAAGGACCACACTACTAGTTTCCAAATAAGCATGGTATATGGTTTTCTCAAGCTCAGGATCAAGTATGTGGGAGATGATAAAGATTCGAATGAGAGGGAAAAAGATGGATGAAATCTGGATCAACTATTGTGGCATGCCGGTTTATTTTGGCTTAAAAGAGTTTGCCATAGTGATGGGCTTGAGATGCGATCATCTAGAAAAAACTCTTACCAAGAAAAAACCACGCAAAGGTCTAAGAAAAGCAGGATAGATAAACTGCCATCATCAAATAGTAGTAAGGCATTGTCCCAGCAACCACCCACCAAAACCAGACCACCCACTAAACCCAACAACCGCAAGAAAAAAATAGATGGGTTGTTTGACATTACTGGAAGTGGGTGCAAATCCAATGAGTTAATAGAAAATCTTAAGGATAAAAATATACCAAAGAAGTAAAGGAAGTAGTTGTGCTTATTTTGGTTTGCCCATTCTGTTATATTGGCAATAGACGTCAACAAAATCATAGAAGATGATTTGTTGAAACTTGCTGATAATTTTAAGAAATTCAATAATTATCCCTGGGGATATAACAGCTACTACTTAACAGTCAAATATTTACTGACAAAGCTATCCCCAAAGACAATTACATTATACGGCTTTCCTTGGGCTTTTGTGATAAATTTAATCATTATTTGTTTACTCATCGATTAATTAATATTGAATAATTATTACTACTTTTTTATGCTTTCCTCCTGTTTAAATTTTTTAGGCTTGGGAATTTGAAGCCATTCCTCACCTCCAAAAGCAGGTCAAGGATTACCCGGATGAGATTTCTCATCCAAGGATCCTTAGGTGGTTGGCTGCAAAGAGAAACATCAGAATTAAGGAGACTGATAACCCTCCAGATAATGCAGTACATATTCTTTCAAGTAAAATAATTTGACTCAAAGAAAGATATTGAAATAGATTTATCATTTGTTGTGATAGATGGGTCGTCTATTGCAATAGACTACCCATCAACTATAATTGGTGCTATAAATAGGTAATCTGTTATGATAGATGATCCATATTTTGTAACAGATTAACCATCTATTGCTCTATTTCTCTGAACTCGACTCAACAAATTACCCATCTACTATAAATTATGTAATAGATGGGTAATTTGATGCAACATATTCTTAATTTGTTGTGACATACTGTAATGCCCTAAGACTACACCCTAGGCATCACATAGTGGTTACGACCGCAAAGGACCATAAGATAACCCATGACTGGTACCTGCTTAGAATACTAAATAGCAATCATACAACATACACGGAAGTGATACTGAAAATGCCATAAGGTTCATAGTAATGAAAAAAATGTTGAATACATCTGTGGAACAACTGCTAACTGAAAGTGTCTAAAAGCCTCTAAACAACTAGAATAAAAGAGTTGATGGTATAGGCCCCAACTAACTCCAACTACTGTCTGAAAATAACTAAAACTACCAAAAATACTACTATAACTGAATAAAGTCATATCTTCGATGGATGAGGACTCACTCCTAAAATCTGCTGCTGGTAAACCATTCTGCTAAGTGCGATCAAGAACCCAAGTGTCTGAACCTATGATATGAGACATCATAGTGCAAAGAGAGAGTATACGTCATTATGTTGTATGTATTGATACGCTAGGTGAGGTTAGGATAATATGCCTGGGTTCATGTGCATGAGTAATAATAATAATTGAATGTCATGAAGTATCTGGATGAGAGTGCATGCAATACTGGAACTACTAAAAATACTAAATATGCAATATCAATCATATATTGTTTGTCTGAGTTAATCTAAAACTGATATACTGAGTTCTGGTAACTGAATACTGATAACTGAAGTTGTGATCGTACAGAACTAACTAAGTTCTGTGCTAAACACTAAATACTGTGAACAAAATTATGCATACTAGAACTGAGACTGAAACTAAAATTATGGGAGTTATTATCTAACCGACATACCCTAATTATATACTAAGTTGGGGTTCAACTTGTAACCCCAGTTGGAAGGGTGTTAGCACCGTTCCACGAGTTACAAACATCGATTAGGTCAACTCTAATCTGGCAGGAAGACTCATGAAAAGTATATATATAGTTACATAAACCCTAGTCTGGCAGGAACATGAATTACCCTATGCTGGCTATGTAGTTCTATAACTCAAGGACTGCTACTAAGGGTCAAACCCTATGCTAGCAGGAATGTCCCCGTCCCTGGGTTTGCTCGGTGCTAAATCTTACTCCCAACTGAATGACACTGGAACTGTTCACTAGGCCATACTAAGTTTGACTGAACTCACACCTATTCTGTTAACTAAACCGAATGCTATTGTTTAGGATACTAAGGAATCCTTCTATTTCAACTGGAAACTAGGTAAATAGCTAATTTTGGGTATTCAATACCCCATGATTTGATAACATAGATAATGGAACCAACATAGATAATGGAACCATATCTTTACTTTAAAAGCATCACACATAGTCTATCATACACAATTCATTCACATAAATATTTTATCAAACACCTAGGATGATAATTCTTGTACATGAGAAATAGCAATATATGAATATCATGGATAACACATTCAACATCAAATTTCAAAGATTTAACATGAGGGATACATGAATCAACACATATTCTAGTTTATTTACGTGAAAAACACAATCTGATTGACTTAAAATCCACACAACAACACATACATGAAAAAAAAATTCCATTCAAGAATGTTATTCATAACCTGAGTTTTGAAAAAGGATTCTTGAAATTCAAGGGTGGAAGGAACCCATGGATGGACACCTTACATACTTTGATTGATGAATTTGGGAAAGGAGTTGGTGAATTCTTAAAGCTTGGACTTGAATTTGATGATCCTAGGGTTTTGTTCTTGAGAGACTTTATGAAAAAAATGAGTGATTTTTCTATTTGGGGCTTTAATCCCATGCTTGAGATCAGTTGGGTGAAGGGAAAATGACCCATTTATCCTTAAAAACGTGAAATAAAACTAAAAAATACATGGGGCACAATGGAGCGTGCGTCGTGGGCTCTAGTCTACCAGAATGAACCACGCGCTGCGGGCTCTCCCCATGGGCAAAATGGGGGTGTGTCATGGGATAATCATGTGATACTTCTATTTTGGACCTCCAAACATGTCCTTACTCTAGTCCAAAAATTCTGAAACTCACTCGAGATGTACTATTGACTTCCCCGATCATGAATCAACTAAAAAACTCACTTTTCGATATCATAAAGGTCGAAAATAAATTCATCAAAGTCTTGAGGGCTTTAGAAATTACTAAGTCCCAACACCTAGTAAAATATTCTAAGTCTTGGACCTCTTTCTACATGTAAGAGCGAGTTGGGACAAACCTAGAATTGTTGGGGTCTTACAATATCTCCCCCTTGGGAACATTCATCCTCGAATAAGACTAATTAAGATAAGAGGCACTGAGGTACTGTGACTATTCTGACATGTATGGCTGAAACATGACTGAATCTTGAGACATGACACATGACTGAACTGCTTCATAAATGCATGAATGATATGAGAATGATATGTAACTGAAACTAAATACAAAATAGAGTAAATCTAAGGAAGATTGTTACCTTAGGTTGAGTCTGAGTTTACGGAGAAGAGATGAGGGTACTTGGTTCACATGTCTGCTTCTACTTCCCACGTGGCTCCCTCAATAGACTGGTTCCGCCAAAGAACTTTGACCAAGGGAACTTCTTTGTTTCTTAGTCTGTGAGTCTGACGACCGAGGATTTCAACTGGGACTTCTTTGTAGGAGAGACTATCCTAAACATCTACACTCTCTATGGGGGCTACAACTACTGGGTCACCTATGCACTTCTTTAGCAAGAAGACATGAAACACAAGGTGCATAGATGCTAAGTTTGTAGGCAATTTAAGCTCATAGGCTACCTTTCTAAAGCGACTCAGAATCCTATAAGGACCAACATATCAGGTACTAAGCTTCCCCTTCTTACCAAATATCTTTACTCCCTTCATGGGATAGATTCTCAAATACACAAAGTCGCTAATCTCAAACTCAAGATCTCTTTCTTATATCTGCATACAATTTCTACCGACTTTGGGTTGTCTTAAGCCTCTCCCTAACCAACTGTACTTTCTCTAAAGAATCAAACACCAAGTCAGGCCCTACCATTATGGCTTCACCTACTTCAAACAAACCAACCGACGATCTATATCTCCTTTCATAAAGAGCTTCAAATGAAGCCATTTGAATACTGGAATGATAGATGTTATTATATGTGAACTCAATCAAAGGTAAGTGATCATCCTAAATACCCTTAAAATCAAGAACACACGCTCTAAACATATCCTCTAAAGTATGAATGGTCCTTTCTGCTTGACCATCTGTCTGAGGGTGGAAGGTTGTACTGAGGTATACATGGGTACCAAGACCCTTTTGGAAGGCTTTCCAAAAGTGAGAAGTAAATTGCGTACCTCTATCTAAAATTATGGACAATGAAACATCGTGCAACCTAACCAATTCTATGATATAGAGCTTGGAATAATCCTTGGTTGAATAGTAAGTATGGATTGGCAAGAAATGTGCGGACTTGGTCATGCTGACAACGAGTACGAGGCAAACCTATCACGAAGTCCATGTTCACTTTTTCCTACGTCCATATGGGAATACTAAACTCCTGCATGGAACAACTAGGCTTTTGGTGCTCAATCTTTACCTGCTGACAAATAGAGAACTTAGCCACAAACTCTACAATGTCTCTCTTCATCCCACTCCACTAATAGACTTTCCTCAAGTCGCGGTACATCTTAGTGGCCCTTGGATGAATGGAGTAACATGCATCATGCACTTCAGCAAGAATTTGTTGTCTCACATCATCTACATATGGCACACATAGCCTACCCTCGCAACGCAACACACCTTCTCTTTTTGGGAGAAAACCTCTACTTTATGATCTTTCACGGACTCTTTCAACTTAACTAAACTAGGATCCCTGTCTTTTTTTTCTTTCACCCTGGAAACTAACAAAGATTCAGAACTATTCTACACCCGAAAACTAACCTCAACCAAATCAACCAAATGGACACCTAATCTGGCAAATTGATGAACTTCCTGAACTAACTTCTTCTTATCATCCTCAATGTGAGTAACACTACCCATGGAAAATCTACTGAGGGTGTTTTCCACTATATTGGCCTTTCCCGGATGATAGAGAACACCTATGTCATTATCTTTCAATAACTCTAACCACCTTCTCTGATGCAAGTTCAGGTATTTCTATGAAAAAACATACTGCAGGCTTTTGTGGTCTATAAACACATCAACATGCACCCCATAAAAATAGTGCCTCCAAATCTTCAAGGTAAATACAATCGTTGCTAACTAAAGATTATGGGTGAGGTAATTCTTTTCATGGGTCTTAACTTGTCTAGATACATAGGCTATAACCTTACCTCTCTTCATCAAAACACACCCCAAACCAACTCTGAAGCATCACAGTATACCACAAATCTATCTGATCTATCGGGACAAGTCAAAACTAAGTTATAGTAAGTCGAGTCTTTAACTCTTGAAAACTCTTCTCACAAGAATATGACCACTGGAACTTGACTTTCTTCTGGGTCAATCTGGACAAGGGGGATGTAATTGATGAAAATCCTTCAACAAACCATTGGTAATAGCCAGTCAATCCTAAGAAACTCCTGATATCTAATGGAAAGAAGGGTCTAGGCCAGTTTCTTACTGATTCGGTCTTTTAAGGATCAACTCTAATGCCACCATTGGAAACTATGTGACAAAGAAAATCTATTGACCTTAGCCAAAATTCACATTTACTGAATTTGGCAAACAATTGATGGACTCTGAGAGTCTGTAATACTATTCTAAGATAGTTTGCGTAATCATTTTCGATATGGGAATAGACAAGGATGTCATTGATGAAGACTATGACGAACATGTTTGGGTACTTCTTGAACACTCAATTTATCAAGACCATAAAGGATGTTGGGGCATTGGTAAGACCAAATGACATGATTAGGAATTTAAAGTGACCATACCATGTTCTAAAAGTTGTCTTCAAAATGTCACATTCTCTTACTCTGAGCTGATAATAGCCAGATCTGAGGTCTATCTTAGAAAAGTAGCTGGCACCCTAAAGTTGGTCAAACAAATCATCGATTCTAGGAAGTGGGTATTTATTCTTGATGGTGACTTTGTTCAAATAACGGTAGTCTATACATATTCTAAGAGAACCATCTTTCTTTTGCACGAATAGATTAAGTGCACCCCAAGGAGATATGCTAGGCTTGATGAACCCTTTATCTAAGAGGTCTTTCAACTATTCTTTACACTCTTTAAGTTCAGATGGAGCCATTCTATATGGAAGAATAGAGATAGGTTGAGTATCAAGAAAAAGGTCTATTTCAAAGTCAATTTCCCTTTCGGGAGAAACTCTGAGAAGATCTTCAAAAAACACATCTAGAAATTCATTTGCGATTGAAACTGACTCAAGATTAGGACTTTTGCAATTAGAGTTGTTAACTCAAACAAGATAGTAGACACACCCTTTGGATATCGTTTTTCTTGCTTTAAGGTATGAAATAAATTGACCCCTAAGTGTTGAAGTACTACCCGTCCACTTAAGAATTGGTTCATTCGAGAAATAAAAATGGAAAATTTTACTCCTACAATCAATTGAAGCATAGCATGAATGGAGACAATCCATGCCGAGAATGACGTCAAAATCTATCATCTCTAGCTCTACAAGGTCTACTGAAGTAACTTTCTAAGACACCATAAATGAACAGTTCCTGTATACCCACCGGGCTATGATAGACTTACCCACTGGGTAAACACTGGAAAAGTCTCTGTTAGGATTTTAAGGCTGACTCCAAAGTTGACAGCTATGTAAGGAGTTACAAAAGATGAAGAAGCACTAGGATCTAATAAAGCATAAACATGTAAATAAAAGACTTGCAACATAACAGTAACCATATCAGGAGAACTCTCCTGATCCTGTTGGGACTGAAGTTGATAGAGCCTATTTGGGCGCTGCCTACTGGTGGTACTGGAAGTGGCCCCCTACTGAGATGGGAGACCGAAATAAACTAGAGGACGATTATGCTAACTCTGTGACCCTACCTGAGGACATTCCCTGATCCTATGGCCTGGATTGTCACACCCAAAACACCCTTCGCTGCCATCCCTACAAACACCCTGATGGTTTCTCCTATATTTCTGGCAAAGAGGATTTTTTTGAGTACTGTTTACACTACCCTGCAATTCAGAGCCTAGAATCCTATCCTTATTATCATTTCTGAATTTGGGTACTAGTGTACTAGCCAAAGATGGGGTTGGGACTAAATATTTTGGGAAAAATTAAGGACGGTTACCACCTTTTGACTTCGGTTGTGTGAAACTGAAGCTACTTATTCTAGCCCTCTTATTCTCCCTCTCTCTCTTTTTAGTCTTCTATTCCTCAATCTGTTAAGAATGGACCATCAACCAAGATAAGTCCATCTCCTTAATTAGTATTGTGGTCCTACATTCTTTGACCATACTTTCAGATATATCAGACACGAACTTACTCATTTTAGACCTGCAATCCACTATCATATGGGAAGCGTACTGGCCAGCTGAGTAAACTTAAGGGAATACTCTTTCACACTTATGTTTCCCTACCTTAGGCTGATGAACTCTAACACCTTATCCTTTCTCAACTCCAATGGAAAGAATCTATCAAAGAAAGAAGTAGAAAACTCCTCCCATTCTATAGGCCCTGCATCCACACCTCTATCCACTGCTTAAACCATGTATAAGCTACATCTTACAACTAATAGGCAGCTAACTCAGCACTCTCACTAGCAGTTACCTCCATAATGGCAGTTACTTTTTGCACCATGGTAAGGAATTCATGTGGGTCCTCTTCAGACTTAGACCCCAAAAATAAAGGAGGGTTCATTCGAGTGAAGTATTGACATATAGTTGAAGTAGTATTGTCTACTGGGTTGGCCTGAATAGCAGTTGGCTAAATATTCTAAGCTGCCACAGAATGGGCTAGAGTGGTGAATGCTGCTTTGAACTCTGTGTGAGAAACGTGCTCATTTAGGGGATGTTCTTGAAGGGCGGAGGTGTTGGTTGGTTTTCGGTTTATCTTCTGTTAGTTTTTTTAGGAGGCATATTTTGTAAATAGAAGGAGAAATTGGATTAGATAGAATTTAATTTAAGCTCATACTCATTTGTGTGATATAAATACTGAAAGAAGGGAACTTTTATTAAAATGCAGTGTATCCTCTTGTCCATAAGTGTGGCGTGCTACACACCCATTGTAACTCTCTAAGAGCCTATCCTGAGATGTCACATAGTGCTCAAGGCCACACGTGGCCTCAAGCTAACCCTCTAAACTTGTCATCACTTTCAGAACTCATTATAGCGCAAATCATGCCAAGATAAAGAGGAATAACCATGTCATGAACATACTGAAACATAAAATAATACTGCCCTGTACAAACAAAATACTGGAATCACTGTACACACTGGTACACTAGTCTGACAAAGCCTCTACTACATAGGACTGAGGAGCCATTGGGACAGATCCCCAACTGACTCGTACTGAACTGAAAGTAAATAACTATCTATTAACAAGACAAAATTGGAGACACAGGTCCTCGAACCATGAGGAATCACCAACTACAGAAGTGTAGAGGAAGGTACTCAAAGATCACTGTCACAGCTGAGACTGTGCACTTGAACCTATAGCCCGAGAAAATATAGAATACAAAAAAGTATGGGAGTCAGTACTTGGGAATGTACTGAGTATGCGGGGAGTGGATGTAACATTTAAATAATATCATAAATGTATAAGAAAATCATGCATGTGACCATAATAATTCTCTTCGCTTGAATTATCTAAAATATTTTTCTCATAAATCATCAGTGGTAATACATGTTTCATAAATCTCGTAAATCATTTATCTCAACTCAAACTCTTAAAATCATGGCTTAGAGTGACTCGGTAACTCAAGAGACTTAAATCATTATGGACGTGGGATTTCTTACAACTGACATGACTACACCATGTGAGTCGCATGGAGTCCAACATTTTGCCCTCCTAAGGAGAGAACCCCACATTGGCAGGGGTGTTGTACTCTTTCCAGGGAGTACAACCTCAATCTCATCTTCACAATCTCATACTCGGCCTGTGGCCAACAATTATCAACATCAATCCTGCAGTGGCATGTAGTTTTGGGGAAATACCAAATTTCTCGCTCGGTGCTAAATACTCCTTCCACACTCAGCTCAGAACGCGTTAGGAAATCCACCTCAATCAATATCAACTCATTGGTATATCATAAAGACCAAAACATAAATATATCTTATTTGTAAATCATAAACATCTTGTGGATTCCTAACT
Organism: Capsicum baccatum var. pendulum; assembly: GCA_030864225.1. Taxonomy (NCBI): domain Eukaryota; kingdom Viridiplantae; phylum Streptophyta; class Magnoliopsida; order Solanales; family Solanaceae; genus Capsicum; species Capsicum baccatum. Next base: position 167,388,235 of record CM061554.1, on the reverse strand, counting down.
CGACTCGACTCAACTCAACACAATCTTTCTCGGCAACAAATACATTTGTTTATCAATTCATTTCAAATATCAAAAGCTTCATGGAAACATCACAAGACTCATTCTTGACTCTCAAGTTCACATATCAATATACATTCAATAGTTAAATTTCTTATGGAAAGACATAACTCATAACACTTGTCTCAAATCGTTCAAAAATCATAAATTCATATTAAGAATATTCAGCTCATGACACTTGAGTTAAATTGCTTAGAAATCATCAATACATAATGATACTATACATCTCATGGAATAAACCCTCAATTTAGGAAACATGATGGTGAAATAATCATAAATAATCAAACTTATTCAACTCAAATCTAATAAATCATAATTAAAGAAATTTGGTTGTAAACCCACTTGAAAAATCATGTAAATCAGTAGTAGAAATTAAACCTTTAAGCACAAGAATGAAAGGACTGTTCTTGTTCAAACCCCACATACCTTAGATTTTGATTTTTGAAGATATAAAAACTTGCTTGAAATTTATTTCTCACACTTTTATACCAAGACCTTGCTGCCTTTGACTTGAGTACCTTAGTTCGTGAACAACTTGAAGAAATTTATGAGAGATTTCTTGAATTTCTCGGAGATGATTTGATTTTTGGGTTTGGAAGAAACCCTAGGTTTCTAGAGAATTCTTGAAAGAATTTTGGACAGGAATGGAGAGAAAATGATCTTTTCTTCTTTACATAGATATATATATAAGGCCACAAGGAGCAGAAATGACCAAGATGCCCTTTTGAAAAATGCTGAAATTTATTGATCGGGGCCTGTGATGGTCGACTTGACGGTCCGTCAGAGGGACTGACGGTCCACCAAGTCATCCGTCACTCGAACACCAAAACTAGAACGTTCTGCCTCGATGTGATGGTTGACCTGATGGTCCGTCAGAAAAGTGATGGTCCACCAAGTCGTCCGTCACTTGAGGGACAGAAATGAGACATTCTGTCTCGGTCTGACGGACACCTTGATGGTCAGTAAACTTTGTGATGGTCCACCACTTTGACCGTCACACGACATCCTAAAAAGGGAGCTACAGCCTTGGCTTAATGGGACACTTGACGGTTCACCAAGGACCTGACGGTCCACCAGGTTGACTATCAAACCTGGGCTATCCGATAGCATTCAGTAAAACGGTCATAACTCACTCATCCGATGTCAGGTTTAGATGAAATTGGAATTTATGGAAAGCTTATTCAATGCTATACATGACAAAAAGTGAAAATTAGAGAAATTCAACATGGTTTAAACATCAATTACTTTGGAAGTCATACATTTCCATTCAAAAGGACAGATTTAGGTTTAAGAAATGATCAGGGAATTACACCTATGCACAAGACTCTACTTGACATGGCTTTCAGACTCCTTAGGATAGTTTTGAACCTTAGGCTTGATACCAAGTTTCTAATACCTCGAGACTACACCCTGGGTGTCACACGATGCTTACAACCTCAAAGGACCACATCTAACCCATGACTAGTACCTGCTGAGAATACTAAATAGCAATCATACAACATATGAGGAAGTGATGCTAAAAGCGCCATACGGTTCATAGTAATGAAAAAAATACTGAATACATCTGTGGAACAACTGCTAACTGAAAGTGTCAAAAAGTCTCTAAACAACTGGAATCAAAGAGTTGATGGGACAAGCCCCAACTAACTCCAACTATTGTCTAAAAATAACTAAAAATACTAAAAATACTACTATAACTGAATAGAAGTCATACCCTCAATGGATGAGGACTCACTCCTAAAATTTGTTGCTCGTAAACTAGTCTGGCTAAGTGCAATCAAAAATCCGAGCATTCGAACCTGTGGTACAACAAATCATAGCGCAAAGAGAAAGTATGTGTTAGTAATTTAAATGTACTGATATGCTAGGTGAGGTTAGGCTAATATGCAGGGGTTCATGTGAATTATTAATAATAATAATTGAATGTCATAAAGTATCTGAAAGAGAGTACATGGAAAACTGAAATTACTAAAAATACTAAATATACATTATGAATCATATATTGTCTATCTAAGTTAATCTAAAATTGATGTACTGAGTTTTGGTAACTTGAAACGCCCCAAAATCTGGTTTTCGGGATGCCACACAATGCTCCAAACTACAAGTAGTCCTGAGCTAACCCTGGCTGCTTTTCTACTAAATTTGAATCTCAACATAAGGGAAATATGAATATGGAAACATAATAAATGCAAAAATCTTATCTGAAACATGCTAATCTCACAAGTCTTGGTAAAACAATATTGAAAAATCCAAATACTGAATCAAAAGTCTAAAATTGAATCTAGTAGTCCGACAATCCTCTACTGATTGATTTTAGAGAGTCACTGGGACAGACCCCAGCTAACTCAAACTGTCTAAAATGAATAATGAAATATCTACTAATAAATCGGAAATCTGAATAGCTAAGTCCCCGAACTATGAGGACTCACCAATTGTAGGGATGTAGATGAGATGCTTGAAAATCACTCACGCGACTGAGACTAAGCACCTGAACCTACATTATAAGACAATGTATCACATAGACGTATATGTGGATCAGTACTTTGATGATGTACTGAGTATATGGGGTTGAATGCAATAAGTAAGCAATATCATCACAATTTATAAAATCATGCATGCTAAATGTAAATGACTCACATCGGCTTGAGTAATTTGGAATCTGAAGATCATAAATCATGAATAGTAAAGCACATTATATAAATCGTGTGAGTCATAACACTTAGTTCTAAAATCTGTATTTCTATTCTATTCTTAAATCATATAAGCTTAGTGAAAAAGGGCTCACCATTTTATGACTACAACTAAAAGTTATAACTCTGTAATCTGAAATCCTAAGTAAAATAATATCTGAGTAAGTTTATGATCCTTTACACATAGTTTTTCTAAAAGTTTTTCTATTAATCTTTTCTGTTAGCTAGCAGGGAGGTTCTCTTAATGGACATAAACCATGTGAGCATTAGTGGAGTCCAACATTCTTGTCCCCCTAAGGAGGAATCCTCACGTTGGGGAGAGAAGTCATACTCTTGCCAAGGAGTATAACCTATCTAAGTAATCACATATTTTTCACCTACATAGAAGTAGGAATAATCTAAATCATATGTTGGCATATAGTTCTGGGATATGAGACGTAGTAACGTACCCATCTCGGTGCTAAATACTACTCCTATTAAATCTGTATGCTCATTCTGAAGAAAATTCACTTTAAATAATCTAATGGTTTGTAATGAAAACCAATTATATATCCTTAAAGCTAAATCTGTAATCTGAATTTATAAAGTAGATTTCATATCTATTCTGAGATCAAAGGTTAAATCTTTATTACTAATCTAAAAGGAATCTAGTCATAGGGTGCTTATAGCACAACAATTCTTGAAATAGCAATCTTAAATAGTTCTTCATGACCCATGTATCAATCTCATGTTAAAACATCAAAATGTTCATGCTTGATAATGTAAACATTGATAATTCAACTCAAAATCTAGAAATTTCTGCAATATGCATGAAAATATGAACATAATCATGTAATTCAACTTCTAAATCATTGGAAATCTCATAAGCTTGTAAATAACATTAATGGGTATAAATCCTAACTTTAATTTCATGAGAAATCATATAAAATTCAATAAATTCATAATTAAAATAAGTTTTGGGCACAAGGATGAAAGGAGTATCCTTGTTCATAATCCCACATACCTTAATTGGTGATCTTGGATGAAAAACTTGAATCTTCCATTCCTATTGTTGCTTTAGAGATGAATTCTTAGAGTTCTTAAATTGGGGATTCTTAATCTTGAATTTATTTGGAGAGTTAATAGAGTGATTTGGATTTCTTGGGGAGAAAGTTTGTTGAACTAGGGTTTTGCTTGAGAGAGATTTAATACGCCTAAATTACACCTCTCTTACGAGAGAGTAATCGGTCGCTGTCAAATATAGAACCCAACTGGGTTGGGTGTCGAATCCCACAGGGAATACCGTGTTCACTAAGTATTATGACTGTTATTAGACTGTTGATCTAAGGTTCCAAAATAAAGGAGGTTTGGAAATGTTAACAGTGTTCTTTTGTATTTGTGTTACACAAAAGTCAAGCTACTGAGAGTAAATGTAGATGTAATTTCAATAAGAATGAATTAACTAGGGTTATGCTCACCAAGATGTTCAAACGATTAGGTTTGTGAGTTTGTGTTCGAATTCTAACTTATGTATCCAATTACATGAATTATTGAATTCTAAGGATTACCCACATGTTTCTCAACCTAATGAGTATTTCACCCTTTAATTCTCTCGAACTTAAAGGATTCATGCATTATTCAATAATACTCTCATGAGGGTTGATCCTGTTAAGGAAACAACCCGTTAACCCAAAGGATAAACCTATGGAGTTTATGTGAATCACTTTTTTTCCCAACATCCCCTTTCTTGTCAGACAAATGGAGTTCATGGGATCACTTCTCAAGTTTTCAACCAAGAGATGTCATTAAAATGAATAAAGATTCATGTAATTTTGATAGATATTAGAAATCAAACCCATTTACAACCCCAAAATAGTTCTCTACATCAAGGCTCCTATAACCCTAGTTATGGGAGTTTAGCTACTCATCTCCATATAACAAATCAGAGATATATTGATGTTCATAAATGGATTCAAGAGGGCACTTACAAAAGTCACAATATTGTTCTTCTCAATCTTTAATGGAAAATATAAAAACCATTAATCAGATCTCAATCTCTAGATTCAAATCTCAATGAAAAGTGTTACACAGCTCTCAATAGAGGAGAAAGTATCAAAAACAATGATCAAATATCCGAAATAAACCCTAATACTTGGTATTTATATGATTCCAGAACTGGGGTTTTAAAATTCAAACTCAGATTCTCCATTTTATGGTCGATGGGTCAAGCGATGGTTCATCAGAGGTCCGACGGTCCATCGCCTACACCATCGTTGGGTGTCCAATGACTTCATTATCTAATTTTAGGCAACGGGTAGTGTGTCATCCCATCGCAAGATCGACGGTCCGTCGCCTGGACTGTCGCTGGACTTCCAGTGATGGTGTGTTCTATATCTTGGCGATGGTTCAAATTAATGGTTCATCACAGAGCCGACGGTCTGTCACTTGGACCGTCATAGGATGTCTAGAGTTTATGCATTATGCTTTTGGTCAATAGTTTAGACTGACAGATCATCACAAGGTCGATGGTCCATCGACTAAGCTATCACTGCTCATTTTACCTCTGTTTTGCACAGATTGTCCAAGTTATCCTTCACACTCAGTCCTTATCCTGAAAACACTAAAATACCATGTTAAATACAACAATAGTTGCTTGAAAACACACAATTATCTTAAGAAAAAGGCATAAAATGTTCCATCAAGATCCGGAACATCTAAGAAGTAGTACCACCCCTTCCATGCCAACTGATCAAGCATTTGATCCATGAAGTTCATTAGGAAGTGGTCCTTTAAGGTCCATGAATTCAATTTGTGATAGTCCATGCAGACTCTCCACCCAGTCACAAGCCTGAGAGTGATCAACTCATTCTTTTCATTTTTATAACAGTCATGCCCCCTTTCGTGGGCACGCATTGAACTATACTTACCCACTTACTGTCGAAAATAGGATAAACCACTCTTGTATCCAGCCGCTTGATAATATCCTTCCTAACCACCTTTTGCATTGGTGGGATAAGTCGGTATTGATGCTCGATGGTTGGAGTACAGTCATCCTCAAGCTGTATCTTATGAGTACAGATGCCAATGGAAATCCCAATAATATCAGCAATATTCTAGCCTATTGCTCTTTTGTGCCTTTGAAGCACCAAAATAAATGCTTCCACCTGCTGCTTTCCCAAATCAGCTGCAATAATCACAAGTACCATATTTCCATCACCCAAAAACACATACCTTAAATGCCCGAGCAGGTTCTTCAGTTCCAAGATCGACGGCTCTTCAATGGATGGCTTAGCCGGTGGTGTTGATCGATTCTTCAGGTCAAGATCTAGCTTTTCAGGGGCATAAGACTATTACTCTCAAAGAACAAAAAAACTCTTCATACTCCTCAATGCCTTCCTGATTAACATTCATCAACACTACAGCTAAGGGCTCGACAATAAATTTTTTCTCTATCGGTACCTTCTGCTCACCCTCATAATATACATCAATAACTAAGAACACACTCATTTCTTTCTACTGCTTCATTGATTGGCACACATCAAATTGCACCACTTCATCATTCAGCCTAAATATGAACTCATTAGCTCGCAAATCAATTAGCACACTTTCGGTTGCGAGAAAAGGTCGACCCAAGATTATGGGCACCTCAAAGTCCACCTCGTAATCCAGAATAACAAAATCCACAGGAAATATAAAGCTAGAAACCTTCACTAGCACATCATACTAAATACCAACAGGTTATTTTACCGACCTATCCACCATCACAAGTCACATGTTGGTAGGTGTGGGGTATCCTAAACCTAACTTTTTATAAATAGCTAGCGGCATCAGATTGATGCTAGCACCTAATTCGCATAAATATTTTGCAAATTCAAGAGGCCCAATAGTGCATGGTATAGTAAATGCTCCCAGATCTACCTTTTTCTGCACCAGAGACCTTGCGGAAATAGAACCACAATGATAGAGATTATCCATCAGCTCAAAACTAATTGACCACTTCTTCGTGACAAGATATTTCATGAATTTTGCATACCCGAGCATTTTCTCTAATGCCTCCACTAATTGCAGATTAATAGTCAACTACTTAAGCATGATCATGAATTTGCAAAACTTTGTATCGTCGGCTTTCTTCTTTAATCGATGGGGAAATGGAGGCAGTGGTTTTGGAAGAGTGGTAACCACCACTTCTGCCTCTTTTCCCTTATTCTTCTCTAACTTTTCAACCTGCTGACTGTTGGATGGTGCATTATCCATAAACTCATCTAATTTCCTAGACTCCACCAGCTAATCAATCTCAGCTTTTTCACTTTCATCTGCTACTATATGAACTGTAGGCTTTCCCATAGTAGGTCTTACGAATACCTTACCACTTCTAGTGGTGACTTTCATACATGACCCATCCTTCCTTGGGTTCTGCACTATGTCACTTAGAAGGGTGCCAGCTTTTCTATGATTGGATGCAACAAGAAGTTGGTTCATTTGTTACTCCAACTATTTTATAGAAGTAGAGTGAGAGTCAACCAGCTGGTTTATTGAGGATAACTCATTTTTCATCTCATTCACCCCGGTACTTGTTGCTTGTACTACCTTTCAATAGCTTGGCCATCATGTCTTCCATAGATATCTTCCCCGAACTAGTTGCAGCGGCCTCACGGTTTCCAGAAGGGACATACTACCCACTCCTGTCACCCTTACTCTTCCAATTTCCTTGATCATGGTCCTTATATCCAGATTTATCATAATAGTTATGACCTTGGTTTCCTTGGATACTGCCTCAAAAACCTCGCTGATTGTTCAAGTAATTTGCCTCCTCCTTAGAATCGTAGTCAGCCCTTCCCTGTGATGCTACAGCTTTAACCTTCTCTGTCTTTCCTGATAATAAATATTTGGTGAGAAGATCCATCTATGTCTTCATGTGAGCTATGTCTTGAACACGTTCTTCTTCTCTTCGCCTCTGCTCTGCAATCATGCCTATAGATACAGTAGAGCTTGCTACCTTAGAATTCCTGGTATGCCAAGATCTACTTTGTTTTGCTATACAATCAAGTACGTCAGCTGCTTCAGGGAAGGTGAGGTCCATGAATGGCCCACCTACTGTATTGTCCACCACTGGCTTAGTTATAGAGTTCAAGGACTGATACAGTATATCCATCAAGTGAATATTGGTCATCTAATGATTTGGGCACCACATAAGCTTCTTCTTGAATCTCGCCCAAGTCTCATAGAGAGCTTCAGTTGGAAGCTATCTAAAATTGCTTATTTCATCTCTCAATTGTGCTCCCTTGGATAGCAAAAAGAATCTTTCTAGGAAAGTGTCTTTGAATTACCTCCAATTAGTAATAGAGTCGAGAGTTAGCCCATTCAACCATAGAGTTGCCTCTCCAGATAGAGAAAACGGAAATAACCGCAACCAAATAGCATTTTATCCTACCCCTGTGTTGTCTAATGACTTGCATATTGAGATAAAATTAACCAAATACAAATTCGAGTCATCACCCGTGAGTCCACCAAATAATCCTTTAAAATGCAATAGGTAGATCATAGTTCTTGTAATATTAAACTTGGTTCCAGGTTCTAAGGGCAAAGGAATAATAGCCTATGTTGCACCGGCTCTATCCAAGTCATCATCATCATCATCCAGATTAAATGGGGTAGCTTGGCGTTCTGGTCTCGCCCTCACAGGGTGATTTCTGTTGATATTCCTATTTGCTGGTGCAGGCAAACTATGTTCACACCTCGGGTTGACTGGAGTTATTAAATCATCATCACCTAAATCCTCATCATCTGGGTTTTGTCGTCGACCTACATTATCTACATTCTGCTGGTTTACTTGTGTAGCTGCCAAGGCGGCCAGTCTGGCCACTTCATGCTGAGCAGCTACTCTCTCTTGGTCTTGTTGACCATTTATTTAGCCAATAAGTTGAGGTTCCGTATGAATAGGTAATAAAGGTTTACCTGATCTCCAAGTAATTGGCATACAAGATGATCACCCTGCACAAAACAAAAACAACAAATAAAACATAAAATTTTTGGGAAACTTTGACTAGAGGTCAAGCAACAAACACAAACTTAATTGACAATCTTATTCCCCGACAACGGCGCCAAGATTTGATATGCCCAAATTACACCTCTCTTATGAGAGAGTAAGCGATCGCTGTCACATATAGAACCCAACTAGGTTGGGTGTCGAATCCCACAGGGAATACTATGTACATTAAGTATTATGATTGTTATTAGACTGTTGATCTAAGGTTCCGAAATAAAGGGGGTTTGGAAATGTTAACAGTGTTCTTTTGTATTAGTGTTACACAAAAGTTCAGCTACTGAGAGTAAATATAGATGTAATTTCAATGAGAATGAATTAACTAGAGTTATGCTCACCAAAATATTCAAACGATTAGGGTTGTGAGTTTGTGTTCAAATTCTAACTTTATGTATCCAATTGCAAGAATTATTGAATTCTAAGGATTACCCACGTTTTTCTCAACCTAATGAGTATTTCACCCTTTACTTCTCTTAAACTTAAAGGATTCATGCATTATTCAATAACACTCTCATGAGGGTTGATCCTGTTAAGGCATCAACCTGTTAACCTAAAGGATAAACCTATGGAGTTTATGTCAATCACTTTTTTTCCCAACATCCACTTTCTTGTCAGACAAGTGGAGTTCATGGGCTCACTTCTCAAGTTTGCAACCAAAAGATGTCATTAAAATAAAGAAAGATTCATTCAATTTCGATAGATGTTAGAAATCAAACCCATTCACAACCCAAAAATAGTTCTCTACATCAAGGCTCCCACAACCCTAGTTATGGGAGTTTAGCTACTCATCTCCATATAAGAAATCAGAGATATATTGATGTTTACAAATGGCTTCAAGAGGGCACTTACAAAAGTCACAATATTGTTCTTCTTAATCTTCAATGGAAAATATAAAAACCAATAATCAGATCTCAATATCTAGATTTAAATCTCAATGAAAAGTGTTACACAGCTCTCAATAGACGAGAAAGAATGAAAAATAAGGATCAAAGATCCAGAACCAACCCTAATACTTGGTATTTATATGATTCCAGAACTTGGTTTTAAATTCAAACTCAGATTCTCCGTTTTATGGTCAACGGATCAAGCAACAGTTCATCATAGGTCCGATGGTCCATTGCCAGCACCGTCGGTGGGTGTCTAGTGACTTCATTCTTTGATTTTGGGCGATGGGTAGTACGAAGGCCCATCGCAAGATCGATGGTCCATCGCCTGGATCATTGAAGGACTTCTAGCGATGATGCATTTTGTATCTTGGCGATGGTTCAAATTGATGGTTCATCGTAGAGCCAACGGTCTGTTTCCTAGATTGTGGTAGGATGTACAGATTCTATGCCTTTTGCTTTTGGTCGATGGTTTAGACGAAGGATTATCACAAGGTCAATGGTCCATCGACTAAGCCGTCATTGCTTATTTTACCTCTGTTTTGCTCAGATTGTCCAAGTTATCCTTCATACTCAGTCCTTATCCTGAAAGCACTAAAATACCATGTTAAATACAACAATGGTTGCTTGAAAACACACAATTACCTTAAGAAAAAGGCTTAAAATGTTTCGTAAAGAGCCGGAACATCATTATCTAGCATGGAGGTTCTCTTAACCGACATAAACTATGTGAGCATTCATGGAGTTCAATGTTCTTATCCCTCTAAGGAGGAATCCTCATGTTGGGGGGAGAAGTCATACTCTTGCCAAGGAGTATAACCTCTCTAAGTAATCACAATTTGCCATCCACATAGAAGTGGTAATAATCTAAATCATATGTTGGCACATAGTTCTGGGATATGAAATAGTAGTAACGTACCAGTCTCGGCGCTAAATACTACTCCCATTAAATCTGTATGCTCATTCTGAAGAAAATCCACTTTAAAATAGTCTAATGGTTTGTAATAAAAACCAACTATATATTAGTAAAGCTAAATCTATAATCTGAATCTGTAAAGTGAATTTCATAACTATTCTGAGACCAAAAGGTCAAATCTTTATCACTAATCTAAAACAAATCTAGTCATCGGGTGCTTATAGCTCAACAATTCTTGAAATAGCAATCTAAAATTAACGCTTAATGACCCATGTATCAATCTCATGTTAAAACATCAAAATGTTCGTGCTTGATAATGTAAATAGTTCAACTCAAAATCTGGAAATTTATGCAATATGCATGAAAATATGAACATAATCATGTAATTCAACTTCTAAATCATTGGAAATCTCATAAGCTTGTAAATAACATTAATGGGTATAAACCCTAACTTCAATTTCATGGGAAATCATATAAATTTGTAATTAAACTAAGTTTTGGGTACAAGGATGAAAGAAGTATCCTTGTTCATATCCCCACATACCTTAATTGGTGATCTTTGATGAAAAACTTAAATCTTGGATTCCTATTATTGCTTTGCAGATGAAGTCTTATAGTTCTTGAATTGGGGATTCTTAATCTTGAATTTCCTTGGAGAGTTAATGGAGGAATTTGGATTTCTTGGAGAGAAAGTTTGTTGAACTAGGGTTTTGCTTGAGAGAGATTTGATGAAAAGTGGAGGTAAACTGCCTAGAAGGGGTTTAATTCATTGTTTAAGACGGATCAGGGGTTGGGAGAATGACCAAAGTACCCCCTTTAATATTTGAAACGGAACTAGAAAACCCAACTTTTTGTGAACTGGGTGGCCACCGCGATGCGCCACTATCTAGGTGGCTCACAAGAAAAGGTCGAGCGGGAACTGGGCTTTCACCGCGATATGCCACAATCGCGGAGTCCCTTTAGTTTGTTATTTTGACCACTAACGTGACGTGCTACTATCGCGAGGTCTCACTGGAAATTGCCAAATAGAAAATTGGGCCTCTCCGCGATGCGCCAAAATTGAGGAGTCTCACTAAAAATTGGCAATTATCATTTAAACTCTCTCCGCGACGTGCTAAGGACCCAAATCACGATGCTTTATGACTGAAGTTTAAAATAGCCCTAACTTCTCACTCAGTCATCAAATTTAGGCCAATCTTATATCATTGGAAAACTTATTAAATTTCCAACACAATGGGAGATCTAAATCTCAAAAATTTCACATGAAATAATTATTCTTTATTTTGGAAGCTATCCCTTAACATTCTAGGCGTGGATTTTAACTTGAAAAGGTACGGGGTATTACAATATCTCCCCCTTGGGAACATTCGTCCTTGAATATGGCTGGATAGGCTGAGAATACTGAGGAATCTGAAACTATAAGCTATCGTGCACAACTGAAATAAACTGAACAACTGAATCTAAATCATTCTGAGCTTCTGAGAAATTCTATGAGTGCATGAACTTACATGAGGGCAATTATATAGCTGAATATATGATTAGAAAAGAACTGAATAATGGAAGAGTATTACCTTCGGCTAAATCTAAGTTTGCGGAGAAAAAGTGAGGGTACTTGGCTCGTATATCTACTTCTGCTTCCCAAGTGGCACCCTCAACAGACTGATTTTGGCAAAGAACTTTGACCTAGGAAACTTCTTTGTTCCTTAGTCTACGGGATTTGATGATCTAAAATCTCAATTGGAATCTCTTCATTTAAAAGGCCACACTAAATATCCGAGCTTTCTAAAGGAACTACAATAGTGGAGTCACCGATGCACTTCTTAAGCTTAGAGACGTGGAATACAGGATAAACGGCTGACAATTCTATGGGCAAATAAAGCTCATAAGCTACTCTCACAACACGACTCAGAATTCTATAAGGGCCAACATACCGGGGACTAAGCTTCCTCTTTTTGCCAAATCTCTTCACCCCTTTCATAGGTGAAATTTGTAAAAACATTAAATCACCAACCTCAAACTCTAGGTCCCTTATTCTCATATCTGCATATAATTTTTGATGACTCTAGGCTATTTTCAATCTTTCCCTAATCAACTTAACTTTCTCCATAGATTCAAACACTTTATCAGTCCTAAGCACAGTGGCCTCACCCAATTCAAACCAACCTATGAGCAATCTATATCTCCTCTCATAAGAGCCTCAAATGGGGCCATCTGAATGCAAGAATGGTAACTATTATTATAAGTGAACTCAATCAATGGAAAATGTTCATCCCAACTACCTTTGAAATCAAGAGAATATGCCCTCAACATATCTTCTAGAGTTTGAATGGTCCTCTTTACTTGACCATCTGTCTGAGGGTGGAAAGTTTAACTAAGATACTTAGGTACCAATCCCCTTCTGAAAAGCTCTCCAAAACTAGGAAGTAAACTGAGTACCCCTATCTGAGATGATAGACAAGGGAACTCTATGCAATCTGACTAACTCTCGGATATACAACTTAGCATAATACTCAGTTGTATAAGACGTGTGAACAAGTAAGAAATGAGATGACTTAGTTAATTTTCTACAATAACCCAAATCGAGTCATGATGACGTGCGAATGGGGCAAACCAGACACAAAATCCATATTCATCTCTTTCCACTTCCAAATGGGGATACCAAACTCGGGCAACGTACCACCAGGTCTTTGGTGCTCTAACTTAACCAATTGACAACTTGCACACTTAGCTACGGACTTTGCTATATCTATTTTCATACCATTCTACCAATAGATTTCCTGCAAGTCGCAGTACATCTTGGTAGCACTTGGATGAATAGAATAACGCACACAATGCACTTCAGCCATAATCCTCTATCTCAACTCATCAACAAAAGGCACACATAATCTACTTTGGTATCTCAACACTCCATCTCCTCCTTGGGAGAAAACCTCTACTTTTTGGTCTTTAACCGACTTCTTTAGTTTTACCAAACTAGAATCTATGTCTTGTTTCTCCTTCACTTTCGAAACTAGGGAAGATTTGAAACTACTTTGAAACCAAACATTCCCTTCAGCTGAGTCAACCAACCTAACACCCAATGTAGCTAATCAATTAACTACTCGAGCTAACTCTTTCTTATCATTCTCCATATGAGCAACACTGCCCATAGACAATCTACTAAGGGTGTCTACCACTACATTGGCCTTGCTCGAATGATACAACACACATATGTCATAATCTTTCAAAAATTCTAACCACCTTTTCTGCCGGAGATTTAACTCCCTCTAAGTAAACACATATTGCAGGATTTTGTTGTCTGTGAACACATCAACAAGCACACCATACAGATAGTGCCTCCAGATTTTCAACGCAAATATTACAGCAGCTAATTCAAGATCATGGGTTGGGTGATTCTTTTTGTGAGGCTTCAATTGTCTAGAGGCATAGTATATAACCTTACCTCTCTGCATTAACACACAACTCAAACCAACTCTAGAGGCATCACAAAACCATCTATACCATCGGGTAATGATAGAATTGGGGCTGAAGTGAGTCGAGTCTTCAACTCCTGAAAACTCTTCTCACAGGAATCTGACCACAGGAACTTAACTTTCTTTTGGGTCAGTCTAAACATAGGGGATGCAATAGATGAGAAACCTTCAACAAAATAGCGATATAACCAGCTAGACCCAAGAAACTTTGAATGTCTAATGGAGACATAGGTCTAGGCCAATTTCTTATGGCTTCTGTCTTTTGGGGATCAACTTTAATGCCATCGACGGAAATAATATGACCGATAAAGGTTACTGATCTTAGCCAAAATTCACACTTGCTGAATTTGGCAAACAATTGATGATCCTTAAGAGTTTACAAGACCATTCTAAGAGGATCTACATGGTCACCCTCACTACGGGAGTATACAAGGATATCATCTACGAATACTATGACAAACATGTTTATATACTATTTGAAAACTCGGTTCATAAGGTCTATGAAAGCTACTAGAGCATTGGTTAGCCCAAAAGACATGACTAAAAACTCAAAATGACTGTAACGGGTCCTGAATGTTGTCTTTGAGATATCACATTCCCTTACTTTAAGCTGATAATAGCTGGATCTAAGGTCTATCTTTGAGAAATAACTTGCACCTTGGAGTTGGTCAAATAAGTCATCAATTCTAGGAAGAGGATATTTGTTCTTGACTGTGACCTTATTTAGTTGACGATAGTCAATGCACATTTGCAAAGAACCATCTTTCTTTCACACAAATAGGACGGGAGCACCCCATGGAGAAATACTAGGCCTTATGAAACTTTTATCCAAAAGATCTTTGAGTTGCTCTTTCAACTCCTTAAGCTCTGCGGGAGCCATATGACAAGGAGGGATAGAAATAGGCTGAGTATCTTGGAGAAGGTCAATACCGAATTCTATATCTCTATCGGGAGGTACCCCTGGGAGATCTTCTGGAAAAACATCAGGAAACTCATTAACTACACATACTGACTGAATTGTTGGAGTCTCAGACTTTGTGTCTCTGACTTGAACTAGGTGGTAAATGCAACCTTTGAATATCAACTTTCTGGATTAAAGGTAAGATATGAAACAACTTTTGGAAGACACTGAATTACCTGACCACTCAAAGACTGGCTCATCTGGGAACTAAAACTTTACCACACAGGTGAAACAATCTATAGATGTATAATAGAAATGGAGCTAATCCATACCAAGAATAAGATCAAAATCAACCATATCTAACTCTATTAAGTCTGCTAACATGAATATATGAAGGGCAGTGATAGGATTCTTTTTATAGATTTGTTTAGCAAAAATTGACTCACCTACTGGGGTAGAAACTAAGAAAGGCTCAGGGATCTTTTTAGAGCTTATCTCAAAATTCACAGCAACTAACAGGGTCACATAAGAGAAACTCGACCTAGGGTCTAATAACACATAATAATCAATATAAAAGACACAAAGCATACCAGTAACAACATCTGGAAAATCTTCCTACTCTTGGCGAGATGGTAAAGCATAGAACTGATTTTGGCATTGACCGCCACAAGTACTGGATGATGCACCCTGAGGAGGGGCTGGGCGACCTAGAGGAGCTGGTACACTATTAGCCTAAGTCTGAGGACGAACATCTTTGTTTCCCTATCTAGAATGCGAGCACTCTTTGATTCTGTGACCCATCTAGCCACAACCATAACAACCTTTCTGACCCCACAAACATTGACCCACATAATTTTTGCCACACTTAACACATGGGGGATGATTGGGATTCCCACTCACACTATTATAAGATCTGTAAATAGAAGACTTACCTTACTATTCCTGCCTATTTCTGGGTGTGGGAGCACTGGTTGTGGAAGGTGCAGGCATAGATGACCAATTCTGAAATTGCGAATGATTTCCCCCTCCAGACCTACTTTGGCCATAATTAACTGCCCTATTCTAGCCTTTTTATTTACTCTCTCTATCCTATAACTTCTCTGCCTTAATCTGTTGAGCATTCATCATCAACCTAGCAAGATCTATGTCTCCAATTAGCATAGCAGTCCTAAACTCCTTAACTACCAACCCAGATACACCGGTCACAAACTTACTCATGCTTGACCTAGGGTCAGCCATCTGATCAGAGGCATACTTAGACAACTGGTTGAACTTAAGGCAATACTCCTTCACTATAATTGAGCCTTGACTTAGGTTCATAAACTCTTCTATCTTATCTTTCCTCATCTCACGTGGGAAGAACTTGTCTAAGAATGCATCCTAAAATATCTGCCAAGTTATGGGAGTTGCATTCTCTCCTCTACTTTTCTTACACATCACTACCCAGTCATACACAATATCCTTCAGCCTATAGGATGTCAATTCTACAATTTTCTCTTCAGAAACAAGCAAAATTTAAGTGATCTTCTTTATCTCATCTAGATAAAACTGAGGGTCCTCACCTACTTTTGACCCAAAGAACTCTGGCGGGTTCATTCTCATAAAATCTTAAATTTTAGTTATGGAAAAGTCCCCATCTTGTTGGGGTGGGACTACAGCCTGATGGTTGCCCTGAACATTAGCTATCACAGCTTGGGCTAGTGCCTGAAAGGGAGCCTAAAACTATGCATGTAATATATTCTCATTCAAAGGATCTGCGGGCTGAGGTGGATGGTTATCATTTCAGCATGCGTTAGCTCGGCGAGAAGGCATTTTCTGTCACGTGAAAACATGATTTATAAGTAGACAGAGACACTGAATACATGATAGATCATGAAAGAAAGAGATGATTTCCTAAGAACGTTCCATAGCCTCTTTCTCATATATGTGGCACGATTCACAACAATGATCAAGACTCTACGTAATGCAGCTTGTCTGACTCCCTAGGACTCTATAAACCTTAGGCTCTGATACCAAGTTTATAATGCAGTAAAATCAGGTTTTCGGGATGCCACACGCTGCTTCAAACTACAAGTAGTCCTGAACTAACCCTAGTTGCTTTTCTAATAACTCTGAATCTCAACATAAGGGAAATATGAATACAGAAACATAATAAATACGGAAATCTTATCTGAAACATGTTAATTTCATAAGTCTTGGTAAAACAATACTGAAAAATCATACTACTAAATCAAAAGTCTAAAACTGAATCTGGTAGTTTTACAAGCCTCTACTAACTGAGTCTAGAAGGTCACTTGGACAGACCCCAGCTGACTCAAATTATCTTAAATGAATAATGAAACATTTACTAATAAACCGGAAATCTGAATAGCTAAGTCCCCAAAATATGAGGACTCACCAACTGCAGTGATGTAGATGAGATGCTCAGAAATTACGCACGCTACTAAGATTGAGCACCTGAACCTACATTATGAGACAATGTAGCACATAGACATATATGTGGATCAGTACTTTAATGATGTACTGAGTATATGAGAGTGAATGCAATAAGTAAGCAATATCATCACAATTTATAAAATCATGCATGCTAAATGTAAATGACTCACATCGGCATAAGTAATCTTAAATCTGAAGATCATAACTCATGAATAGTAAAGCACATAATATAAATCTTATGAGTCATAACACTTAGTTCTAAAATTTGTATTTCTGTTCTATTCTTAAATCATATAGGCTAAGTGAAAAAGGGCTCACCATTTTATGTATGAAACTAAAAGTTTTATCTCTGTAATTTAAAATCTTAAGTAAAATAATATCTGAGTAAGTTTGTGAGCCATTACACTTAGTTTTTATAAAAGTTTTCTATAAATCTTTTCTGTTAGCTAGCAGGGAGGTTCTGTTAACCGACATAAACCATGTGAGCATTCATGGAATCCAACGTTCTTGTCCCCCTAAAGAGGAATCCTCACGATGGGGAGAGGAGTCACACTCTTGCCAAGGAGTATAACCTATCTAAGTGATCACATATCTAACATCCATATAGAAGTGGTAATAATCTAAATCCTATATTGGCACGTAATTCTGGGGTATGAAACCGTAGCAACGTACCCATCTCAATGCTAAATACTACTCCCATTAAATCTATATGCTCATTCTGAAGAAAATCCACTTTAAACTAGTCTAATGGTTTGTAATAAAAAACAACTGTATATCCATAAAGCTAAATCTATAATTTGAATCTGTAAAGTGGATTTTATATCTATTCTGAGACCAAAAGGTCAAATTTTTATCACTAATCTGAAAGGAATCTAGTCATTGGGTGCTTATAGCACAACAATTCTTGAAATAGCAATCTTAAATTAGGCTTAATGACCCATGTATCAATCTCATGTTAAAACATCAAAATGTTCATGCTTGATAATGTAAACATTGATAATTCAACTTAAAATCTGGAAATTTCTGCAATATGCATGAAAATATGAACATAATCATGTAATTCAACTTCTAAATCATTGGAAATCTCATAAGCATATAAATAACACTAATGGGTATAAAACCTAACTTCAATTTCATGGAAAATCATATAAAATTCAATAAATTAGTAATTAAAATAAGATTTGGGCACAAGGATGAAAGGATTATCCTTGTTCATAACCCCACATACCTTAATTGGTGATCTTTGATGAAAAACTTAAATCTTGGATTCCTATTATTGCTTTGGAGATGAATTCTTAGAGCTCTTGAATTGGAGATTCTTAATCTTGAATTTCCTTAGAGAGTTAATGGAGGAATTTGGATTTCTTGGGGAGAAAGTTTGTTGAACTAGGGTTCTGCTTAAGAGAGATTTGATGAAAAGTGGATGTAAAGTGCTTTGAAGGGGTTTAATTCATTGTTTAAGATGGATTAGGTATTGGGAGAATGACCAAAGTACCCCTTTAATCTTTGAAATGGAACTGAACAGATGAACTTCTTGCGAATTGGGTGGCCACTGCGATGCGCCACTATTATGGTGGCATACTGAAAAAGGATGAGCAGTAACTGAGCTTTTACCGCGATGCGCCACAATCATAGAGCCCCTTTAGTTTGTCATTTTGACCACTGGCACGACGCGCTAATATCGCGAGGTCTCACTGGAAATTGCCAAACGGGAATTTGGGCCTCACCAAGATGTGCCAAAATCACAGAGTCTCACTGAAAATTGATAACTATCATTTAAACTGTCTCCGCGATGCGCTAAGGACCCAAATCATGGTGTTTTATGACTGAAGCTTAAAATAGCCCTAACTTATCACTCGGTCATCGAATTTAGGTGAATCTTATATCGTTGGAAAGCTTATTAAATTTCCCACATAAGGGGAGGTCTAAATTTAGAAAATTCAATTTGAAATAATTATTCTTTATTTTAGAAGCTATCCCTTAATATTCTTGGGTGGATTTTAACTAGAAAAGGCATGGGGTATTAAATAACTGAATACTGATAACTGAAGTCGTGATCGAGCTGAACTGATTGAGTTCTATATTGAACACTGAATACTGTATATAGAATTTTGCATACTGGAACTGAGATTGAAACTGAGACTGTGGAAGTTATCATCTAACAACCATACCCCGATTATATAACGAGTTGGGGTCTAACCTGTAACCCAGTTAGAAGGGTGTTAGCACCGTGCCACGATTTACTAACACTGGCTGGGTCAACCCTAATCTAGCAGAAAGACTCATAAGAAGTATATATATAGTTATGTCAACCCTAGTATAGCAGGAAGATGAATTACCCTACACTGGCTACATAGTACTATAACTCAGGGAATGCTACTAAGGGTCAAATCCTATGCTGGCAGGAATGCCCCCGTCCCTGGGTTCGCTCGGTGCTAAATCCTACTCCCAACTAAATGACACCGGAACTGTTTGCAAGGCCGTACTAAGTTTGACTGAACTCACACTGAATTTGCTAACTGATCGAATCCTATTGTTTGGGATACTAAGGAATCCTTCTATTTCAAATGAAAACTAGGTAAATGGCTTATTTCAGGTATTCAATACCCCAAGACTCAATAACAGAGATAATGGAACCATATCTCAACTTTAAAAGCATCACACATAGGCTATCATACACAATTCATTCACATAGACATTTTGTCAAACACCTAGGATGCATAATTCTTATACATGAGAAACAAAAATATATGAATGTCATGGCTACCATATTCAACATAATAATTCAAAGATTTAACATAAGGGATACATGAATTAACACACATTCTAGTTTATTTACATAAAATACACAATCTTCTTGACATGAAATCCACACAACAACAATTACGTGAACATAATTTCCATTCAAGAATGTAATTCATAACTTGAGTTTTTAAAAAAGATTCTTGAAATCCTAGGGTAGAAGGAACCCATGGATGAACACCATACATGCCTTGATTGATGAATTTGAGAGAGTTGTTGGTGAATTCTTGAAGTTTGGACTTGAATTTGATAAACCTAGGATTTTGTTCTTGAGATACTTAATGAAAATAATGAGTGATTTTGCTATTTAGGTCTTTAATACCATGTTTGAGATCAGTTGGGCGAAGGGAAAATGACCCATTTGCCTTTTAAAATGTGGGATAAAACTAAAAAATACATGGGGAATATTGGAGCGCGCACCATGGGCTCTAGTCTATCAGAATGGAACACGTATCACGGGCTCTATCGCAGGCTCTCCCTAGGGGTGAAATGGAGGGCGCATCTCAAGCTAATCGTGCGATGTTTCTATTTTGGACATCCAAACACGTCCTTATGCTGGTCAAAAAAATTTGAAACTTACCCGAGATGTAATATTAACTTCGTCGATCATAAATCAACTTAAAAACTAACTTTCTGATATTGGAAAGGTCAAAAATAAATTTGTCGAAGTCTTGAAGGCTTTATAAATGACTAAGTCCCAATACTTAGTAAAATATTCTTAGTTTTGGACCTCTTTCTACATGGAAGAGTAAGCTAAAATGAACCTAGTAGTTTACGGGATCTTACACATACAAATCAGTTATTGGTACAGATAGATCATCTATTGCATAAGTTGATTGTGTTAACATGTAACCCAACTGAATGTAAATTATTATATGATTTAAAATTATTTATCTTTTTTATATGTTGTGCATCCATGGATCATGCCTACTGAGCAAGAGTTGGGGATAACTTTTTTTATTACTCTAGGTATTGTTGATACAACAGTATACCCAATGATGGAGTTAATGAATAAGGAATTGGTCGGAGCAACAGCCATAAGAAGAGCAGTTAGGCAAGGTCAGCCTAGTGTTGAGGCTCTTCATGACCAACCTACTGTAACAGATCTGGGTGTTTCTTCTGGGGGTATTGCTGGTGGAGTTGATGTTGGTGGTAGGCATGCTGATGCTATTGCCAGTTGTGATGTTGAGCATGTTGATTCTCAAGAAAAAATAAATAAGTTTGAAAAATACCCCTTTTACGGGTCCCTCTCACCCTTACACAGGTCTCTCTCACCCTTATATTGGTCTCTTTAACCCCTTTTTACCGTCATGCTCTCATTGCAAATGTAAAGAGTGCAAATATAGCCTGGATAAACTCTTTGAAAAAGTAGAGGCTATCACTAAAGCTATTGAGGAATTGAAATTCAAGAGGGGTATCATACCATCCAAGAAAGTAAAAGAGTCATACACACCTACAATGGCGGTTGGGAGGGAGAAAAGAGAAATTAGCCAAGTACTCTCCAATTAGAAATCCAAAAAAATTGTATTTGCTCCCTCTCCAAAAGTTGTTGAAGTTCAGGGGTCATTCAAGAAGGTATACATAGAAGCAGAACTTGGCGCCAAAGAGAAGAAGGATTTGCGAAGTGCCAAGCAACGCGCACAAGATTACCCCATCCATACCGTTTTTGCCTAAGACTTTAGAAGTATGACAGATATGTGTAGCAGTATGTGGACATGGTAAGTTTGCTTTTCCTAACCTAGCCTTCTAATCTACTTGTCATTTGTTGCAACATATGTGTATACTGGTGCAACTTGTGGTAGTTTTATTGCAATATATTACCCATCTCTTTCATAAGTTGCATCAGATGGGTAACCTGTGAACAGATTCAGAGAACCCTCTACAATAGATGGACCATCCATTGTATCTTTCCAAGATATTTTCCTTCTTTACAATTACTAACCTATTTAAATTATGACAATATCACTGTATGTTGATGAAATTCTCTGCCTCATAAGGGGCAGGAAGTTACGACCCAGAAGCATATGATGTTGCCGATAGGATAATGGACCACAACTTCTACAAGAATCTCAAGGATAGGCACGATGATCTCAGTAAGCTAACGGCAACTCCCAGTGGCTATGAATTTCATTCGTTACTTTCTGGGTTCCAATAGGATAAAGAAATTATAAAATATATTAGAGAGGAGAGGCCAAATCCACATAACAAGAGTTGGACCAAGGCAAAGAGGATTTTTGGAGTCATGAACGTAGACAGCATACATTATCGAGCTGTTGAGATGCTTCTCGAAGAGGGAAAGATAAAGGTTTATGACTACAACTTACCTGTCTTAGACGAGGCCGATTTTTTTACCCACATGCAGCCACTGTTAGAGTTGTTCCCAATCTTATTGAGGCAGCGTAAAAAGATAGATCGTTTGCCAACGAAAGTATTAATGAAGCAACCATGGGATTTTAAAGGTCAAAATAAGGACATGGACCTTCCAAAAAATAAAATTGTTGTCGTTGCAGGTCGCACGCTCTTGCACATATTGAATGTTTGTTGACTGTCACAGAAATGGCCAAGCCAACGACCTTCTGTGGGATAATATTGTGGCAAACATGCAAGAGGTCTAGGATTATGGGGTACTAACTGGACGTTTGAAGACTGTGTATAAAGAAGAGCCTGTGAAATAATAATTTTTTTATTTTAAGTCACTTCACTTTACATACTTTACATACATGTAGTGGCAATTTTTTTTATCTGATGAAAGTTGAAATTTTTTACAATATAACAGATTGTCTACCTGTTGTAAAATATATTCTATCTGTTCTGACAGATAGTGTATCTGTTGTAATAGGTTGGTTATCTGTTGCATTATGCTGATGTTTCTATCTATGTATTAAATGTTACAAAAATGGGAAGACCTATTTGATAATTTCCAATAGATGACTTACATTTTGCAACATATGTCTAAATCTGTTTGATATTTTCCAACAATTACTCTTGAATATCCATGTGCTCAACAACACCAAAGTAGTAGCAAATACAAATACACCACCATAAAAATTTTAGCAATTAGGCTTGAATATCCATGTGCCAAAAACACTAAACCTGTAGCAATAACACCAACAATGCAGTATCTTGTTGCTCAGTTTTATTTCTCGTCAAAAGCCTTGACTTTTTTCAACAAACCCCTGATTATATGATTTGCTTGTGAAGGGCATCATTCTTTATACCAATCAAAGTAATCACATCCACCCAACTTCTACAAAAACAAGACCACAATTATAAAATAATTACAAGTCAATCATTAATCAACTAATTAAATACAAAAATACTGCCTTTGAAATCTTATAAGTAAAAAACATACGACCTAAATTTTGTTGAGTCCAAAAAGTCTTCAATAGAGCTTCATGACCACACTTACAATATCAAAAATCTTTATCACAAAAATGGTGGAAGATGAGCTCCACATTGTCAAGCTCAGTTGGAAAAAATAAAAAAATATGCAGAAAAACCAAATACAAATAATTTAAAGAATTTAGATAGAGAAAAAAGATGATGAAGAAGAAGAAGAAGATTTGAGAATTTAGGGTTAAATTTTAGTAAGAAGATGAATATATAAGACAATGGGGGAAAATAACCGTTGGGGACCAAATCAGATGCCAATTCAGCAAAAATGGGGGTTCAACAAGCCTTGGCTGCTTGAATTACACGCGAGTTTCCAATTGGGCAAAAAGTGCCAAACTGACACATTTGATGCTTACTTTATTTTATGTGTTTAAAATAAACACTGTCTACTTGATGCCTATTTTATTTTAGGTGTTTAAAATGAACAGTGTTGATGGGTTCTGCCTTTTTTATTTCTAATCACTTCACTTTACATGTAGTGGTAATTTTTTATGTCTAATGAAAGTTGAATTTTTATAATGCAACAGATTGTCCATCTGTTGTAACAGATATTCTACCTGTTCTGACAGATAGCTTATTTGTTGCAATAGGTTGGTTATCTGTTGCATTATATCGATATGTCTATCTAATTCTATCTTTTGCAATAGCGAAAAGACCTGTTTGATAATTTTCAACAGATTACCTACCTGTTGCAACATATGTCTAAATCTGTTTAATATTTTCCAACAGATATGTCATCTATTCCAACAAATATATTATTTGTTGTAATATTTAAATCTAGTATTCTATTTCAATTAATAAGTTCAAATTTAAGGAAAAAATAATATTTGTAGACAAAATAAAATAAATCAAAGCCTTCAGAAATTACATGAAATAAATCAACAAATAAACAAAATATAAAAAATTATTATGGGTACAAATCTCAATAAATACATCAACAATTTAAGTATTGATGCCAAGTATTCCTATAGAGGGGTGAGGTTATTACTTTGACAGACTCAAGCTATAAGGATCTACTCAATATGGATAATTTGTTCTTCATCTGGTACTATGAAATTCAACTTTGGTCGTCGTGGATCTTTAATGTTGCTTGCGTACGGTTTCTATGCTTTTTTTTATCCGTATTTCCATAAAAAGAGTAGCATATTGTTAATGTTGTTCAGCAGTAGCTTCTACAGTGATATCCACCTGGAAATAGAATTGATCAATGCTAATCATGGAGATACTAAAAATAGAAAAGGATAACTCATCTGCTTTAGCAAATCAAACAGGTCTTCCTCCTGTTTTAAATTATCTCAAACAAATTATATTTTTGTTGTAAAAGATGGATCAACTATTGGGAAAAATTATAACATGAGGAAGACTTGAATGATAATTTTCAATGGATGAACCATCTGTTGCAACATATGACTCATCTGTTTGGAAAAACTAAAATAGTAGGAAATCTTGATTTAATTTGTCCCAATAGATAACCCATCTGTTGCAGTAGATAGGACATCCATTGGTAGAAATAAAAGTTGTACATAGAGCTGTTTGATTTGTTAAAATAGATGAGACATATGTTGCAACAGATACTTTATCTGATGCAACAGCTTAGTCAATTGTTGCAATAGATATATATATATATATATATATATATATATATATATATATATATTTGATAATTTTAAGCAGATGTGTCATCTATTGAAATAGATACGTGTCTATTTGTTAGTTGGAAAGATGATATATATTCACCTTCTTCATCTCGTGTTGCTCTCTTTTAGCCATTGTACATTGCTCAATAGTGCAACACATAGACAGAGGAGTTGCAATTTTGCTTTCTTGGAGGCTTGATAATGCCTTGGAAATTACTTTCCTTCTCCTCCTAGCCTTAATATCTAATGGAGTGGATGGATATAAAATCCTCTTTGATAGAATGACACTCCTCTTAAATGTCAATTCCTTTATAATAGCAGTTAATGCATTTATAGCATTAATCACTACTTTATGTTTCGCCTTGCAATCTTGACATTTGCATGCAGAACATTCGTTGGGAGAGGCAAAATCTGTATAACCAGTATTATCATACTCATAATGGTTTGTTTTAAAAACTGTAAGAGAAGCATCATTAGCACCAACAGCAGCACCACTACCACTACCAACAGCTTCATCACCACTAAGAATATCAACAAGTCCACCCTTCAAAATTATTTTTCTTGTGATGGTTGTTGCTCCAAATAATTTTATTTTTATTCTATCAATGAACTTAGGGTCTGATAAAGTTTGCACAGGCCGTAAAGTAAGAAAAAAATGGCATCTTCAACTCTCGATTGGTCGAAACAAGCGATGGATGCACAATCTAACATAAATCATTACATATATTAGAATGATGATTAGATTATTCAAAAAAATTATTAATTAAAATAAAAACTTATTTTTAATCTGATGGTTCATCTGTTGCATCCGATGGTAAATCTATTGCATCAAATGGTTAATCTGTTGCAACATATGGTTAATCTATTGCATTAGATGGTTAAACTATTGTATCATATGGTTAATTTATTACATCATATTGTTAATCTGTTGAATCAAATTTTTAATCTGATGGTTCCTCTGTTGCATCGTATGGTTAATTTATTACATTAGATGGTTAATCTGTTGCATCAAATTTTTAATCTGATGCTTCCTTTGTTGCATCAGGTGGTTAATTTGTTGCATCATATGTTAAATCTGTTGTATTAGATGGTTAATCTATTGCATCAGATGGTTAATCTGTTGTATCAGATGGCTAATTTATTGCAAAAAAAATAGTCGTATGATTTTGCTCAATAGAACAACAGCAATATCACCATTTTTACCAAGAACAAATCAACCCAGCAATGGGCGCAAAAGGAAAAACACCAAAATCGTTGTTTTGTTTGTATAAACACAAACAACAAAAATCAAACTTCAAAAAAATGCAACAAACAACAAAAAATCATAATTCACTCAAAAAAGAGAAGAGAAGAAATACCAAAAATTAGGGTTTTATTCAGACCGTATTTCAAATTAAAGCAATAAATATTGAAACAGTTAACCAATATTAGAAGAGAAGTTGGCTCAAGTTCCTCGTTTTCTTCAAAACTAAAAAGCCTATAATTTTTACCTGTGAAAGAAGGAAAGAGGTGATGAAGAATTCAAAGTTGTTGTGGCCAAAGATAAAGGTTGTCACGTCAATTGATGGTTGAAGTCGAAAAGGAACTCGAAGACCAACTAGTTGTCAGCGGAGGTCAAAGTCGTGGGGGATTGAAAGGAAAAATTTATAAAACTATTGGTTGGGAGAAACTATAGAGAAAGAGAGGGGAGAGACAGTTGATTTGGATTGAAGAGGGGTGTGGGTTGATATTTATTTTTGAAAAAATTAAAAAGTTTTAAAAATATTAATCAAGTTCACAATTAACTTAATCAAGTTTTCTAATTATATTTGACCCTTTAAGTTGGTCAATGTCACCAATCCTTCATTCGAAACTTAAATGGCACCTTTCCTTCATTTTTCTCAAGTATAAATCTGTATGTTAGTGATCCTTTCCATCTGTCTTAACCTTAGTGAACAGAGTAGAGCTGTTAAGTGGGCCGGACCGGGCCAACCCAGAACTGGCCCATTAAAATTAATTGGGTTGTGAGCCAAGCTGGATCCAGGTTAGGGTTAACTGGGTCGGGATGGTCCGGGATCAACAGTAAAAATTTTAAAAACTATCCTAACCCAGCTCACTTAACCCAACCCGATGAAACCCACCTAAACTCGGTCAAACCCAGTTAACATCCGGTCAAACCGAGTCAAAAATTTAAAAAAAAAATATACACAATATATACCCACCTATATATATTTTAAATACGTTAACCAATATATATTTATATACTATATATATAGTATATACTACATAAGAATTTAAAAAATATATACACATATACACAATTACACATATATATGTATCATTCAATATATACGACTATACGTACTACTTTAAATAAAGAATATACTACAACATATGTATACTACATATATATAAGTATATATAGAGAGTTATATACTAATTTATAAAATATATACACATGTATACATTAAATATACATTCCTATAGAAGATATACACATAAATATACGCACCATTCAATATATATGTACTAATTTAAGTAAAACATATACTACAATATATATATAGTTATGTATACATTAAATATACACGTCTATAGAAGATATATACACAAATATATGCACCATTCATTATATATGTACTACTTTAAGTAAATCATATACTACAATATATATATATATATATATATATATATATATATATAGTTATATACTAATTTATAAAACACATAAACATGTATACATTAAATATACATGTCTATAGAAGATATATACACAAATTTACGCACCATTCAATATATATGTACTACTTTAAGTAAAACATATACTACAATATATATATATATATATACTAAAATATATATATAGTTATATACTAATTTATAAAATATATACACATATATACATTAAATATACATTCCTATAGAAGATATATACACAAATATACGCACCATTCAATATATACGTACTACTTTAAGTAAAACATATACAACAATACATATATATATATATACTAAAATATATATATATATATATATATATATATATATATATATATATATATATATATAGTTATATAGTTATATACTACTTTATAAAATATATACACATGTATACACTAAAGATACACGTCTATAGAAGATATATACACAAATATACGCACCATTCAATATATATGTACTACTTTAAGTAAACCATATACTACAATATATATATATATATATATATATATATATATATATATATATATATATAGTTATATACTAATTAATAAACCATATACACATGTATACATTAATATACACGTCTATAGAAGATATATACACAAATATACGCACCATTCAATATATATGTACTACTTTAAATAAAACATATACTACAATATATGTATATACTACAATATATATATAGTTATATACTAATTTATAAAACATATACACATGTATACATTAAATATACACGTCTATAGAAGATATATACACAAATATACGCACCATTCAATATATAAGTACTACTTTTAATAAACATATACTACAATACATATATTTATACTACAATGTATATATATATAGTTATATACTAATTTATATAACATATATACATATATACATTAAATATACATGTCTATAGAAGATATATACACAAATATACGCACCATTCAATATATATGTACTACTTTAAGTAAAACATATACTACAATATATGTATATACTACAATATATATAGCTATATACTAATTTATAAAACATATACACATGTATACGTTAAATATACACGTCTATAGAAGATATATACACATATATACTACAATATATATAGTTATATACTAATATATAAAACATGTACACATGTATACATTAAATATACACGTCAATAGTAGATATATACACAAATATACGCACCATTCAACATATATGTACTACTTTAAGTAAAACATATACTACAATATATATAGTTATATACTAATTTATAAAATATATACACATGTATACGTTAAATATACACGTCTATAGAAGATATATACACACATATACGCACCATTCAATGTATATGTACTACTCTACTTTAAATAAAATATACTACAATATATATACATTACAATAGATATATATATAGTTATATACTAATTTATAAAACATATACACATGTATACGTTAAATATACATGTCTATAAAAGATATATACATATATATATACACACCATTCAATATATATGTTGTACTTTAAATAAAACATATACTACAATATATATATATATATATACACACACACACAATTTATAAAACATATACACATGTATACATTAAATATGCATATCTATAGAAGATATATACACAAATATACAAAACATATGCTACTTAACATAATAAATTATTAATAATATATTATAGTAAATTAATAATATATTAGAAGTAAGTTTTTAATTTAAACTAGAAATTCAATTTAAATCATTAAATGAAAAAAAATTACAAAGTAAGGACTAAGGAAGGAGTGAATGAATGTTGAATTTTATTGATTGCGAAATGATCCAAAAGTTTATAATTTACATGAATGAAAAATCTAAAAATTATGCATCATTCTTTCCAACTCATTCATGTTAATATTAACGGGAACTTGCAACGCATAGTCAAAGTCAACGGGGGAAAAACCATGCGTTGGACTTGATTCTGCTGAGTTCTCCCGTGAAGACATAATTTCTTCAAGTTTTAGCTCGTCGTTCGGCTCCGGTTCCATTTCTTGGTTTCTTTTTTCCACTCTAATCTAATCTCTAATGCAAATTAGAACATTCATTGCATTACTTCCCAATGAGTGTTGGTTGTCTCCAAGCTGCTGTCGTCCCTGACTAAAGGCGCTCTCTGATGCAACGGTTGACATTGGAACATTCAAGATATCTCTAGCTAATCTTGAAAGCACAGGATATTGTGTTTCATTACTCCTCCACCAATCCAACGTGTTGATCTGTCATCTGCGATCCTCTGGTGGCGACCAAAGATAATATTTCATCTCTTCCCGATAACTTGATGTGTAAGTTCTCTCATCAACACTGTTCTAACAAGGTAAATCATAAAAGTAATCAGGAAAACCACTATGTGCCGGTCATTTAGAAGATGATGGCTCCTCGGGAGGATGAGGAGTGATAGTTGGAGTGATATTTGTAGGTACGGCTAAGTCAAATAAATCAGCATAGTGATTATATAATTTTTTTATGTATTCATTCGCATCACTCATAGCCGTCCACAAATCAGGTTGTACTTGTTCAGAATCATTGTGAGTATTTATTTCTAAGTTAGCATAAATAATAGTACTAAAGTGGCACATAGTATTATTTTCATGCACGGATTTAGCATAGCACCAACCAAGTAAATAGGGAAAATCGAAAAAAATATTTTTAAAATTTAGTAAACATGGCACCAACAGCTTCTTTATAACCTTCTTTATTTTTATATTTTTTTAGCAAACCAGAAATATCGGCTATATATGCCAAAATATTACAAACAGTAGGATAATAAGCACTGGAAAACTCAATCGTAGCTACATAAAATTTTTCTAAAAACTTAACAAGATCATTAATTACAACCCAATCAGAATCATGTAGCATGCAATCAGCAGAATCAGCAAATGAACCGCAATGTTGGTTAAAAGCTAGTGTAATAGAAACTCTATATTTATAACAAGTTTTTAAAAAATCATACGTAGATTCCATCTAATATCAATTTCCTCAGGCATCAATATCGGTGCAAGTCCATTTTCTTGACATTTAATTTTAAATTTTGTAATTCTTTTTCTTCGATTATTTCCTTGAATAAAACTAACAGCAAGACGAATTTTTTCAATATAAAGGTCAAAAAACTCAAGACCATCTTTTACAATTAAATTATATATATTAAATGCACACTTAATATGAAAAATTTCAGGCAATGGCGGAGATAGCTTAGATTTTAATTTTTTTTATAGCAGTCTTGTTGTTAGAAGTATTATCAAAAGCAATACATAAGATTTTATTTTTGATGTCATAAAATCCAACAACTTTAACAATAGAATCATCAATAAAATCTCCAGTATATTTACGATCTTCATCATATAAAAAAGCAAGAATACATTTTTGCATCACAAAATTACTATCCATCCAGTGACAAGTAACGGTTAAATAATCATTTTTATTTACAGCACGACCAAGATCAGAAGTTATGGATAATCTACATTGAATATGTTTTAACAATGTTGATAAATAAAAATAATATTGTGAATGAAGTCTAAAAGTATCAAATCGACAAGTACTTCTAGGAACATCATTAAACATAGGATTATAAATTACTTGAATATAATGAATAAAGGCTTCAGAAGAAGGAAAACTAAAAGGCAAACAACCCACAGCTACCATTTTAGCTATTTCTTCCCGGTCCCTCAATTTATTATACTTTTTTGTTACCTAACCGGTTGTTGGGTCCATTCTAGTTTGCGTTGGCCCTCCAACAACCCCACCACCTCATGAAATATTTAACTCTCTTTCATGAGCTTCACCTATATGTCTCATTAACGTACCCGTACCTCCTTGCTTGCCTCCGCTTTTATGCTTATATATTTGTTGATAAATATTGCATTGCACCTCAATATCTGATATACGTTCAAAAAATTATCATGCAATGCTAGTTGTTTTACGAGGTCTTGGGGCATGGGGAGGACGGAAAGGGAGATTAACTGATTCAGATCTAACGTTAGCATTTCCTACTGGAGGTGTCTCACCAATATTTTCATCATCTTCATCTAAATTAACCGCATCTACTTCATTTTCTTCTTCTATACCGTAATTTTCTTGAGCTTCTACATAATCCATATCTTGAGCAACTACACCTACTTCTTCCTCAAAAGGTGTACCAAGCGGTATCGGAGGTGAAGGCACACGGGTATATCTACTACTTGAAGTACCTCTACCGCTAGTAATTCGCTTTTCACTACCACTACCACTTCCGAGATAAAAAATTTTAACACCTTTAATAGCGAGGTTTCTTAATTTATCCATAGTATAAATTAAATTAAACTAAACTAATTCAAAATACATAAATATAATAAAATTAACTATTCAACAATTAATACAATAAATAAAAGTTAAACTTAAGAGATGGAACGACAATACCAAATTTTGAAAGTATTCGAAGGTTACGACTTTAGAAACTTCCACTCGTACTTTGTAAACGCAAAATTAAAAAATTAAAGTGAGCACTTTAGGAAATTAAATATATTGAATATTTGAGAATTGAAAATTGAGATTTGAGAGAGAATGAGATTTGAGAGAGTGAAAAATTATTTGAAGGTGTAGGGTATTTATAGAATTTTTTTGGGATTAAAAAATAATTTCAAAAGTAAAAAAAAAATTTTAATATATGGTCCCAAACTAACCGTTTGGACCCAAAAACGGCTATATAGCCATTGGGCCAACGGCTAGTTTGGCCCAAAATCCAATTTAAGAAAAGAAAACTTTAAATCGGGCCGGGCCGGTTGACCGGCAGGCCCTAACCGGGTTGGGTTCGGGTCGGGTTAACGGGGCCCAAATTAAAAAAATAGCCCGGGACCCTGATGATAGGCGAATTTACACGCCTATAGCACTATATTTTGCCCATATTTGTGCCATGTTTTGAGAACAAATTATATATTTCATGCACTTTTAGTCCTTTTTCCTGTAAGTGAGCTAAAGAACATGATTAGCAAAGTTTCAGGTATAAATGATGCAGAATTCAGCATTTTGTGGATAACTTGACGCCAAAGAGAGCTCACGAAGGAAGGAAAGGGAGCTTGGACGCCTAAAGGACCAAAAGTGATGCATGGAAAATCTGTCCCGGGCTAAAACAGCATTTCTGAAGACTTTGGGGACTAGCAGTAACTTATTAGGATTAGGATAATGATACATTAACCTAGTACAATTGGGTTAAGTATTTCATTAGCTTATTAGGATTAGGATAATGATACATTAACCTAGTACAATTGGGTTATGTATTTCATTAGTTTAGTAGGATTTGATTAAGTATTTCATTAGCTTAGTAGGAATAGGATATGGGTATTATAAATACCCTATCTTGCTAGAGATTTAGAAGCATTCCTCCCTTAGTGGAGAGATACATTCCTCCCTTAGTGGAGAGATTCGTTCACTTACTATTCCAACAATTCTAATTCTTCCATTAATTCTATTTTTCTTCCATTCTTCTATTAAATTCCACAACAAGAGAGACGTTACTTTGCAAAGGACTTCACGCCATCCTCACCGTTACACCTAACGTGCAAATCTTTAGTGGGGTACAATGATCATGTTTATTGTGACTTCCTTCGCACTCATGGGTAACTAAACCTCTCTGTTGGGGTTATGGAAGCCGAATGAGATACTATCTATTGCTGTGAGTTTGTGAGTTCGTGACACGTATGTTGCTTATATCATTATTCTCTTCATCTTAATGCAAATTCTTGTGGCTGCAGACGCATAGAATAACGCCAGTATAACATTTAACTTGTTCGAAAGAAAGGTTATCTATCTGGAAAAGAGATAATGTCAAGGTAGTAGGGTCACATCCTAAATTCCCTATTAAAAAGTTAGTGTCGTAACTGGATTAACCTCTTGGAGAATTCGTACCGTTAGACACGCTTTAAGCTCGAAAGAGTTAAAGTGAAATAATCCTCGAATAGGTCGAAAGACGCCTGGATTTACCATCGAATACAATTCTCTATAAGCACATGCATGTCTGAATTCAACACACTCATAGCTAATAGAGACGTAAACTCAGAAGGTGGACATAACCCCAACTCCTTAATTCTCATTGTTTCACAACCTACGAAATATTCTTTCTTTTCACTTTGCTATCTTTAGTTTTTACTTTATTATTTTGGTTACACATTACAATCCCCCCTTTTTATGAGACTTGCACTAAAAGTCTAGTAATCGTTGCTTACTTGTTGGCCAAGCTATTCCCTGTGGGATCGACACCCAACCCAGTTGGGTTCTATATTTGCTAACGACCGTGTTACACTCCTACGAGAGCTGTAGATTGAGCGTTACCAAAAAATTGGCGCCGTTGCCGGGGAATACGAGTGTCAATCAAGTTTGTGATAATTACTAGACCCTTTGGTCAAAGATTCTCGTACTTTCACTTTCAGTTTTTGTTTTTGTTTACTGCAGGTTTTTATTCAGTGCATGCCCCATACTAGAAATTCTGGTCAACCGTTATTACCTATCAATCCTGAACCACAACGCATTGGTAGAATGGAAGCACAAGCTGAAATCGAAAGGATGGCTGCTCAACAGGAACAGGCGAGATTAGCTGCTCTTACCGTCGCCCAAGTACACCAACAAAACATTGATAACCCTGGGCGAGCAACAAATCCCGACGATGAGGATTTAGGTGATGACGAGTTACTAAACCCTAGGCATGATGCTGACATAACACCTGCCAACCGAAGAGGTCGACAAGCTCGGTTTAGGTATGATCGCCAACCTATGCAGCTAGCTTTCGACGATGATGATGATGATCTTGATGGTGCCGGAGCCACTGGAGCCATAATTCCTCCACCATTAGCGCCCGGAGCCAAGTTCAACATTACAAGCACCATGATTCAGTTATTGCAACTCAAGGGATTATTTGGTGGACTAGCAGGCGATGATCCAAATATGTATCTCATCAACTTTATTTCTACATGCAAGTCGTTTGACAATCCTGGTGTTGGTCAGAATGTAATTTGATTACGCTTATTTCCATTGTCTCTGTCTGGGGAGGCAACACTATGGTTGAATGGGCTGACTCCTGATTCAATTACAAATTGGAGGCAATTGAGAGACGCTTTCCTAGAAAGATTCTTTCCGCCATCCAAGAGGGCACAATTGAGAGATGAAATCAGCAACTTTCGTCAGCTTCCCACTGAAGCTCTTCATGAAACATGGGAGAGGTTCAAGACAAAGCTAGCGAGATGCCCAAACCATCACATGACTAATGTTCACCTAATGGAGATATTGTATAGAGCCTTGAATTCAATAACTAAGCCAGTGGTGGATAACGCAGCTGGAGGATCTTTTATGGACCTCACCTTTGGTCAAGCAAGCAATATGCTAGATCGTATGACGAAGCAAAGTAGAGCTTGGCATACCAGGGATTCTGAGGTAGCAAGCCCCACTTTGTCTATTGGCATGACTGCAGACCAAAGAAGAAGAGAAGAAGAACGTGATCAGGATATGGCGCACATGAAAACTCAAATGGATCTTCTTACAAAACATATATTATCAGGGAAGACCGAAAAAGTGAAAGCTATTGCGTCAAAAGGAAGAGACGAATCTGATTCGGAAGAGGAGACCAACTACTTGAACAATCAGGGGGGTTTCTGTGGGAATACCCAAGGAAACCAAGGTCGGAACTATTATGATAAATCTGGAAACAAGGACCAAGGTAGTTGGAAGAACAAGAATGAAAAGAGTGGTTTGTACGTTTCCCCTGGTAGACGTGACACCACCACATCTAATTCTAGAAGTATGGAAGACATGATGGCTAAATTATTGAAAGGAGTGGAAGCAACGAGCGCGGGTGTAACGGAGGTAATCAATGATTTGTCCTCCATGAAACAATTAGTTGATTCACATTCCACTTCTATCAAGCAAATAGAGCAGCAATTGAGCCAACTTTCAGCAGCACTCAATTAAAGAAAGGTCGGCACTTTACCTAGCGATACTGTGCAAAACCCAAGGAATGATGGGTCATGCATGGCCATCACTACCAGAAGTGGTAAGGTGCTGGAAACTTCAGCAAAAGGCAAGCAAGTGGTTGACGAAGTTGCAGACATGGATGACAACGCAAAAGGAGAAGATGTCGCAGCTACTACTCCTGACGTCAAGGACGCCACCTCCAGCACGGTGCAGCCTGAAAAAGTGGAAAAACGGAAGCAAGAGGAGAAGAAAGCCGTGGAAAGAACACTTCCATACCCACCACCACCTTTTCCCCAAAGATTGAAGAAGGTGGCGGATGACACAAAGTTCAGCAAATTCATGACTATGTTGAAACAGCTGACCATTAATGTTCCATTGGTGGAGGCACTTGAACAAATGCCTGGGTATGCGAAGTTTATGAAGGATCTTTTGACAAAGAAGTGGGCATCAAGCTATGAGTTGAAAGAAGATGTGCATCATTGTAGTGCAATTGCTACCCGATCGATAGTTCAAAAGAAGGCCGACCCCGGAGCTTTCACTATTCCTTGCACCGTAGGATCTTTGAATTTTGCCAAAGCATTATGTGACTTAGGAGCCAGCATCAATTTGATGCCATTATCGATCTACAAGAAGTTGGGGTTGGGTAATCCTACTCCAACCAATATGAGGCTCGTCATGGCGGATAGGTCGGTAAAACGACCTGTTGGTATTCTATGTGACGTATTGGTAAAAGTTTCTTCATTCATCTTTTCGGCAGACTTTGTTATTTTGGATTGTGAGGCAGAATCAGAAGTTCCCATAATCTTGGGGCGCCCTTTCCTTGCTACAGGAAGTATGCTCATTGATTTGAGAGCCAATGAGCTTTCATTCCGAATAAATGACGAAGTGGTTCGCTTTGATGTGTGCAAATCAATGAAGCAGCCCAAAGATCTAAGTGTATTTTCGGTGGCTGATGTTTTCTTTGATGATGAGAAAGAATTACTTGAAGAGGAGCAAAGTATTGATGACCCTTTGGCGGTTGTGCTCATGAATGGAGAGAATGAGGATGCTGAAAATTCTGAAGAAGCTACTTGTGCTCTATTGGGATTAGGGACATATCGCTATGCTCCCAAGAAGCTGGATCTTGATCTCAAGAATCGACCCACACCACCAGCTAAGCCATCTATTGAAGAGCCACCCACGTTAGAATTGAACGAGCTGCCGATTCATTTGAAGTACGCCTTCTTAGGAAGTGGAAATACTATTCCAGTCATTGTGGCAACCGATTTGGGTGAGCAACAAGTTACAGCTCTTATTGCTATCTTACGCAAGTATATTAGAGCCATTGGATGGACCATTGCGGATATTATTGGTATTCCACCTGGGATTTGCACACATAAAATTCAGCTTCAAGAAAATTGCACACCCACCATTGAGCATCAAAGACGTCTAAACCCACCTATGCAAGAAGTGGTGAAGAAAGAAATTATCAAGTGGTTAGACGCGGGGGTTGTGTAACCTATCTCGGATAGTACATGGGTAAGCCCGGTACAATGTGTTCCCAAGAAAGGAGGCATGACGGTGGTCGCGAATACGAAGAACGAGCTTATTCCACTCAGACCCGTCACTGGATGGAGAGTATGCATGGAATACCGAAAGCTGAATTCTTGGACACTCAAAGATCACTTCCCAATGCCATTCATGGACCAAATGCTAGATCGATTAGCGGGGAAAGGATGGTTTTGCTTCTTGGACGGTTATTCAGGATACAATTAGATTTGTATTGCCCCCGAAGACCAAGAGAAGACAACATTTACATGCCCATATGGTACGTTCGCCTTCAAACGTATGCCATTCGGGTTATGTAATGCACCAGCCACCTTTCAACGCTGTATGATGTCTATTTTCTCTGAGATGGTTGAAGACACTTTGGAGGTATTCATGGACGATTTTTCAGTTGTTGGTGAGTCTTTTGAGGCGTGCTTGGCGAACCTAAGCATGGCGTTGCAAAGATGTGTAGAATTCAACCTTGTGCTAAACTGGGAGAAGTGCCACTTCATGGTAAAAGAAGGAATCGTGCTTGGGCACAAGATCTCCGCAAGAGAAATAGAGGTTGATCGAGCAAAAATAGAGGTTATTGAGAAGCTACCGCCTCCAATTTTGGTGAAGGGAGTTCGTAGTTTTCTTGGCCATGCAGGTTTCTATCGTCGGTTCATCAAAGATTTCTCCAAAATTGCTAGTCTATTGTGCAAACTATTGGAGAAAGATGCGAAGTTTAACTTTAATAAAGATTGCTTAAAGGCATTCGAATGCCTCAAAGCAAAACTCATTGAAGCCCCTATCATGGTAGCACCAGATTGGTCTCTCCCGTTCGAAGTCATGTGTGATGCTAGTGGTGTAGCCATTGGAGCTGTACTTAGGCAAAGAAAGGAGAAATTATTTCATCCTATCTACTATGCGAGTAAGGTCCTAAATGAAGCCCAAAGGAACTACACTGTTACTGAACAAGAGCTCCTAGAAGTTGTGTACGCGTTTGAGAAGTTTCGTGCCTATCTATTAGGTACTAAGGTAATCATTCATACAGACCATGCAGCTCTTAGGTATCTCATGACAAAGAAGGATGCAAAACCAAGGTTAATTCGATGGGTGTTGCTGCTACAAGAGTTCGATTTTGAGGTCAAAGATAGAAGAGGTTGCGAGAACCAAGTGGCCGATCACCTATCTCGACTTGAGAATGAACATGTGGCCCAACCTGAAAATCAGATTGATGATGCATTCCCGGACGAAGAGATATTAGCGACAACAATGGAGGAACTACCATGGTATGCCGACTTTGCAAATTTCGTAGTGAGTAATGTGATACCTGCCAATTTATCTTACCACCAAAAGAGGAAGTTTATGCATGACGTACAGTACTACTATTGGGATGAACCTTATTTGTTTCGAAGATGCGCGGATGGTATCATTCGACGATGTATATCTTATGAAGAAGTGCCTACTATATTGGAAGCATGCCATACTTCCCAAGTTGGAGGACATCACGAAGGCAATCGGACGGCAAGAAAAGTTTTGCAAAGTGGTTATTATTGGCCTTCGATATTTAGAGATGCCTACGACTATGTTAGAAGGTGCGACCAATGCCAACGTCAAGGTGCTATTTCAAAACACCATGAAATGACCATGTCCAAAATTCTTGGGGTAGAACTCTTTGATGTGTGGGGTATTGATTTCATGGGTCCATTCGTGAATTCGTTTGGAATGAAGTACATCTTGGTTGCTGTAGATTATGTCTCGAAATGGGTTAAAGCTGTAGCGTTGGCTGACAACGAAGGAAAGCGTGTTGTAGCGTTCTTAAAGAAGAATATATTCTCTCGCTTTGGAGTACCTCGTACTATCATAAGTGATGGAGGATCTCACTTTTGCAACAAGCTATTCAAATCAGTTTTGGCCAAGTATGGTGTCAAGCAACATAAGGTAGCTACGCCTTATCATCCCCAAACTAGTGGACAAGTAGAAGTTTCCAATCAGGATATCAAGCAAATTCTTGCAAAGACGGTTAATGCAAATAGGAAGGATTGGTCTAGGAAGCTTGATGATGCACTATGGGCGTATAGGACTGCGTTCAAAATGCCCATTGGCATGTCTCCTTATCAACTAGTTTATGGGAAGGCTTGTCACTTACCCATCGAGCTCGAGCATAAGGCATTGTGGGCATTGAAGCAGTTGAATTTGAATCAGGATGATGCTAAGAATCTGAGGTTGGAGCAGCTGAACGAATTAGATGAGTTCTGTCTCCATGCATATGAAAGATCAGACCTATACAAGGAGCGGATGAAAAAGTATCATGATCAGCGGATTGTTCGACGAAACTTCCAAATGGGTGATATGGTACTTCTCTTCAACTCCAGATTGAAGCTCTTCCCAGGTAAGTTAAAGTCTAAGTGGTCTGGTCCATACAAAGTTATCCAAGTCTACTCGTCTGGAGTAGTCGAATTGGAAGACAATAATGGCATTGTCTTCAAAGTGAATGGCTAACGTGTTAAACCTTATATCGGCCCTCTTGACTCGATAAATTATATGGCTATCACTTATCTCGACGAAGTCTAAGTCTCGAGGTAACTATGTCGAGCCACGACAATAAATAAGGTGCTAGATGGGAGGCAACCCATCGTTCCATCGTTTTATAGTTTTATCGTTTATCGTTTATCGTTTTGTCTTTCTTTCATTCTAGTACTTGTTTTGCTTTTGATAAATGAAAATCCAAAAATATGAGTCGTGCCACGACCAAAACTAAGGCACTTGGTGGGAGGCAACCCATCGTACTAATCATTTTCATTGGTTTTGAGCAAATATAGGTGCAAGCGGTATTCAACGAGGAGATTGGTTTCAAATGACGATTTGGATGTATTGGAAAAGGTGGTACGTTAGGTATAAGGATGCATAAGGCTATGGATTAAGCATTTCTCATGCCAAAATAGGCATCGAGGAAGGCTAGGCCTAGGTAAAACTAGGCCACGAATATTGCACAACCTATCCTATAGCCCAAGGTCTCGGAATCTAGTGTGCTATACACTATGCGCCGCCCATTCTTAAGTGTGCTATACACTATGCGCCGCCTATGCTATAGCATTAGGTCTCAGTATCTCAAATGCTATACACTATGCGCCGCATATGTCCCTAAATGCCATGACCTATGCGCCGCATATGTCCCTAAATGCCATACACTATGCGCCCCCTATACTATGACTATGCCAAGCATTATGCGCCGCATATAGGGCATTTTTGTCTCCAAAACCATTTGTAAATGGGTCAAAACCCGACCCACTCTCTTCCTATATAAAGGGGACTTAGTCTTGAAACATAACCACATTAGAAATTGACCTAAGGGCGCCGCATACTCTCTCCAAATCATCTCAAACTTTTTCTTTTTGCTCTTCCAATTCACAAGACCATCTCCAAAGGCTTCAATCACGTAAGTACTCTTTTATTCTTCATCTATTTCGCGTAAGTACTATGTTGCTATACCCATTATGAATTGCTACATCTTGAAAGATTATTGGTGATGTTAATGTGTTTGGATTGTTGTTACAAAACCATGTGATTAAACATATACGTTAGGATAATCTTGACTTGTTTCCGACTTGAATTTGGTTTTAATAGTATTGTTATACTATTTGCAGAATTGCTAGGGTTATGACAATTTCTTAAGTTGATACTTGGATACTTACATGATAGACTATCCCGTTCATCGGGATAAGACTTATAGTTGCCTACCGACTTAGGAGGTTGTGATTGTTGAAAGCAACTATACCATAATGTAACCCCTACGTAGTAGTGTTGTTATACTTAACATGAAAGTAGTGCAATGGCTGCAAGTAGTGATACATCGCTGATTTTCTTGTCGGAACATAGTTCCTAAAACGTATGCATTCACTTCACTGTTTTATATTAACGAACCTAAGTGTGGGGTGGTACCCCGATGGCTTGTGTATAGATTGTTTCCTTTGAGTTGATGCTAACATGAAAGCTGTTTAAATCTCAGGAACAATGGCACCTAAAGCGCGACAAGATAAGGCTACCACTTCCCAAAAGGGCAAGAAGAGAGGTCGCAAGGAACAAGGAGAATCATCCTCAATGCAACTACCCCGATGAATGTTTGGAATAAAATGGTTTCTTGAGGAGGAAGCCAAAGAATGGTACAAGAATAACAAGGAACGGAAATATGTTCACGTCAACTTGATCAACAAGGACACCATAGCGAAGAAGGAGCCGCGTATGTTGGAAAAAATAATGGCGCTGAAACTGGATTTCATCTTCCGTGACATGGGAGAATGTAATCTTGATTTGACAAGGGAATTCTATGCCAACTGGTCGCCGAAAACCACAGACAACAAAGTCAAGATTCGGGGCCAAGTGTTACAGCTCAACGCAGATTTGCTCAACTCTTTTCTTGGTTTACCTTTGGTCGACCCAGCACCATTCAAAGAGATGTACAGCAGGCCTCCTTATAGAGCAATCCGACACACACTTTGTGGAAGTAGATCCATGGCAAGGTGGGGCAGACACCGAGACACCGGACGACACAACACCTTTCCCTATGCTCCATTGAATAGGGAAGCAAGAATCTGGTTGCGTATTGTCAACTCATGCCTTATTCCTGGGACTCAATACACCAAGATATCAAGAGATAGAGTGTGTTTGGTCTATGCTTTGATTACGAATGTCCCTATCAATTTTGGGGCAATCATTCGCTCTACAATGCGGAAGGCCAGACTCCACAAAAGGTTCCACTTCACTTTTGGTAATCTGTTGACAGCACTCTTGCGGAAAGAGGATATCAAAGAGGAACCAGCTGATCACAAACTCCCACATAACCCGAATAAGGTTGACCTCACCAAGGTCAAAGACGCTGAAACAACTCATGGTGTCAACCTTACTACTGCGGAGAGACATGCTCGTTATGAGAGTTTCTTCCGTCATCTTTATGGCATGACACGCTTCACAATGATGAGTGGTGGTCGTGTTCCAACTGCTGAAGATCTCCAACAGCTGGACCACGACTATCCAATGAACATGCATGCATGGGAGATGTGTGGAGTGGGCGTTTACTTTGAGAAACCTCTAGACGATGATGTACCGACCGATGATGATGGACACTTGCCGGATTCCGACGAGGAGGAGAACTCTGACGACGACTCTTATGATGATTCCAACGAAGGGGGTATGACCCCCGACATTGAGGAGGAGTCCGACTGACCAGGTTCTTCATATTTATTTTCCACTGAGGGCAGTGTCCCGTTTAAGTGTGGGGTGGCGGTATCGCATGCTATACTTCTCTATTTGCATCTATGTTTTTTTAAGTTTTTTAAAATTTTTTTTTAGCCTCGCATGAAATAATTCCAATAGGCAGCATGAGATTATAACAAGAGTATGTGCTACAATTATGACTATTGAGACGTTTAGGCTCTAGTTGTGACTCATTATGTGATATTTTGTGGTTCAATTCCTTCACTTGTTGGGTCGAGAGTCTATATTACTTCCAATCAAGTCGACCATGTGCCTTGTGTGTGTGAAATAATAGTATATTCTATGTTTGTGGCTGATGCTAGAACTTGCCTGGTATGTATGCAAAGCGAAAATAAGGAGTGTAAGTTTAGGAGATGATTTAGGTAGTTCTTTGGCAACCTATATATGTTTACCATCGTTTTACCTACCCTTGGACATCATCCTAGTTAAACCCTTTTGAGCCTTTAGCCTATTTCTTTGACAACCTTGTATGTAAGCCTAATCCATTTTTTCAA
The DNA here is from genome assembly GCA_030864225.1 of Capsicum baccatum var. pendulum. Classification (NCBI taxonomy): domain Eukaryota; kingdom Viridiplantae; phylum Streptophyta; class Magnoliopsida; order Solanales; family Solanaceae; genus Capsicum; species Capsicum baccatum. Next base: position 167,345,092 of record CM061554.1, on the reverse strand, counting down.
GACCGTGATTTGATCCGAATTCCTAAGTGCTTTAAATTATAAAGTCATGTGACAATATAAGAGGAAATTGGGTAAGTATGATGCTTTAAAATGTAATGGTGCTTGAATGTGTTATGAAAAAGAAAAGTGCTAGCATAAGAGGTATGTTGTGAAAAGAAAAAGGAAAAGAAAGCTGAAAAGTGAGTTATGCTTAAAAATTGAAAAACAAAAGAGGAGAACAAGGGTGGAAGAATAAAAGAAAGAAAGGGTTGAAAGAGAAAAGTGTCAATGATACAATGTGATGTATTAAAGTGCTTAGGAACTTAGTCACTATTTCTGGCCAAAATAGCTGATCCTACCCGTCCCTTAGCCTACATTACAACCATCAAAAGACCTATTTGATCCTAAGCTTACCATTCTAACATTTAGTGGAGTATTACACTAAGGGCAAGCCTATGGTCATCAGTTGCTGCATATGAATTCTTTGTGAGAGTGAGAATATTTTGATACCCATGTTTGAAAAATATGCTATGCTTGTGAGTGATTATGGGTAATATATTGTGAGACACACATGGTTGATGAGTTTTGGTTAGTTGTGTATGATTCTTTGTGACTTAACCTTTGAATATGAGTTGACCACCACAAGTCTATGCTAGAGGCTAAATGGTTTCTATTAATGATCGGAAAACTACTCTTTGTTGATAATTGTTGTGCTTGTCTTGACGAATATTTTGTGTTGTTGCTGTGGAACCCTAAGTTGATGTTTAGAGGGACATGATATTTTGTTCGGGGACGAACAAAGCTTCAAGTGTAGGGTGTTGATGATAGGCGAATTTACACGCCTATAGCACTATATTTTGCCCATATTTGTGCCAGGTTTTGAGAACAAATTATATATTTCATGCACTTTTAGTCCTTTTTCCTGTAAGTGAGCTAAAGAACATGATTAGCAAAGTTTCAGGTATAAATGATGCAGAATTCAACATTTTGTGGATAACTTGACGCCAAAGAAAGCTCACGAAGGAAGGAAAGGGAGCTTGGACGCCTAAAGGACCAAAAGTGATGCATGGAAAATCTGTCCCGGGCTAAAACAGCATTTCTGAAGACTTTGGGGACTAGCAGTAACTTATTAGGATTAGGATAATGATACATTAACCTAGTACAATTGGGTTAAGTATTTCATTAGCTTATTAGGATTAGGATAATGATACATTAACCTAGTACAATTGGGTTAAGTATTTCATTAGTTTAGTAGGATTTGGTTAAGTATTTCATTAGCTTAGTAGGAATAGGATATGGGTATTATAAATACCCTATCTTGCTAGAGATTTAGAAGCATTCCTCCCTTAGTGGAGAGATACATTCCTCCCTTAGTGGAGAGATTCGTTCACTTACTATTCCAACAATTCTAATTCTTCCATTAATTCTATTTTTCTTCCATTCTTCTATTAAATTCCACAACAAGAGAGACGTTACTTTGCAAAGGACTTCACGCCATCCTCACCCTTACACCTAACGTGCAAATCTTTAGTGGGGTACAATGATCATGTTTATTGTGACTTCCTTCGCACTCATGGGTAACTAAACCTCTCTGTTGGGGTTATGGAAGCCGAATGAGATACTATCTATTGCTTTGAGTTTGTGAGTTCGTGACACGTAAGCTGCTTATATCATTATTCTCTTCATCTTAATGCAAATTCTTGTGGCTGCAGACGCATAGAATAACGCCAGTATAACATTTAACTTGTTCGAAAGAAAGGTTATCTATCTGGAAAAGAGATAATGTCAAGGTAGTAGGGTCACATCCTAAATTCCCTATTAAAAAGTTAGTGTCGTAACTGGATTAACCTCTTGGAGAATTCATACCGTTAGACACGCTTTAAGCTCGAAAGAGTTAAAGTGAAATAATCCTCGAATAGGTCGAAAGACGCCTGGATTTACTATCGAATACAATTCTCTATAAGCACATGCATGTCTGAATTCAACACACTCATAGCTAATAGAGACGTAAACTCAGAAGGTGGACATAACCCCAACTCCTCAATTCTCATTGTTTCACAACCTACGAAATATTCTTTCTTTTCACTTTGCTATCTTTAGTTTTTACTTTATTATTTTGGTTACAAATTATAATCCCCCCTTTTTACGAGACTTGCACTAAAAGTCTAGTAATCGTTGCTTACTTGTTGGCCAAGCTATTCCCTGTGGGATCGACACCCAACCCAGTTGGGTTTTATATTTGCTAACGACCGCTTTACACTCCTACGACAGCTGTAGATTGAGTGTTATCAGACCCTAAATTCCTTGGGCTTATCGGGCCGGGTCAATCCGGCCCACTTGACACCCTTAGAACAAAGTTAACTGGTTATTTGTTGTTGCTAGGAGGTGACAGAGTTAACTAGTTATCTGTTGTTATTGGGAGGTGACAAGTATATCTCAGTGGATTTAGTCGAGGCTCGCGCACCACAGTTATTAAAAAAAGTATAAGTAGGGTATGCCTTTTTTAGTTTAATTATCCTACTAAGACTTATGATACTTTTGGGGGGGTTAATTTTATATTTTCCAAAGTCCTTTTGTTTATTGGGATCTAGCATCCCATTTGCTATTTGTTGTACTGAATTTTCAAGGAAATCTCATATTGGACTGAATCCCACTGCACTACATATTACAACATTATCGTATTTTGATACCTCTTCTAAAAGAGCACACTACTAGGACTTCAACTGTACTTATGTCTCATACAACTCAAATGTCTCTCAAAAGGGAGCTTAAATAGTCCAAGAGCTTAAAAGAAAAGGCCGGGAGCTAAACCTAAATGTGATAAACTGCAATAAGTTTTTTGTTTCAACATTTTATTATACATAGAAATTAACAATCCTAATAAACAACTGTTAATCATTCTAGACAGTTTCAATAACTCCAAAGTGGTGTTTTAGAAGTAGCTCTTATTAATTTATAGACCAAGGATTCAAACAATTATCACTGAAATTGATTGTCACTAAAATATTCGTACAAATTTGGATAGCATGTTTGTGTAAAAGATAGAGCTTTTTAAGAGTGATTTTGCTAGGCTTTGACAAGGAATTGGCAAAAAATATGATTAGAATCGTCATAAAAGTGGAGCCTCATCAAGCAGTCAAAAGGTAAGGTGGGTTATTGATTTTGCCTTGCAAGGCAAAACAGTGTTTTCGCCTTGCTCTTAATCATTTAACTGGCAATGTTAAATGGATAAGAAAAAGGCATGAGCCTTTACCCGTTTTGTCCCTTTTGATATTCTTCATTTTTTGAATGTTGATTCAAAATTTTGATGAAAAAAGTTGTCCTTTTAACTTTAAGGGTTCGTCAGGTTTGCATTTAACTCCAATTGTAAGTTATCTCTGTTCGGCTCATCAAGTCTATCATTAGCTAGATTATTATTGTACATGATGTTTGCGAGTTGAGTCAATATGGAAAATCTTCAATATTGTTACAACTAAAAAGATATAAAGAAGTCGTATAGTTAAAGTTCAAGCATAATTATAGGGCCCTCAAAAAAATAGAGTAAGAATATATTATATGTACCTATCAATTGGCTCGATTAGAGTCACTACCAAAAAATCATCATTTAGCCACGGTTACAAAAACCGTGGCTAAACTAAATAAAAAATGAAAGTTTTTCTACACTTTAAAAAGTGTGGCTAAATAACCGTAGCTAATATAGGCGGGTAAATATATTTCTATTTCTCTCCCCTACTTTTTTTATTTTTCCCAAAAATATTAAAGTCCTACCTCTACAGAATTTTCAACTAAAAGAAACATTTTTCCCCAATATACTGTACGCTTAGATTTCCCAAAATGCAAATTGCGTCTTTCTCTTGAGGTTTCTGAAAATTTATTTCTTCGTCAATATTTGTAGCTTTGATAGCAGCAGAAGTAGAAGTACTTCGATTGCAACAACAGAGGTAATAAGTCTTTGCAATTTATTATTTTTAAGGTTAAAATTGAAAATAGGGTTCAATATTTTTCTTGTTTATTGAAGTTTTGAGCTTATGAAAATTGTAATTTGATGTGTTTTGTGAATTTTCTAGTTGTTATGAATGAGAATTTTGATGGGTTTTAATGGGTTGAGTTTTCTAGTTGTCAAGAATGAAAATTAGATTTGGGTTTTATGAAACCTGTAATTTTGATGATCTTTTGTTGGTGTCTCTGCCGTCATTCATGAACTAGAATGGATTGTTGTCTGCCGCATACAATGTTACAAGTTGTTGCCCCATTTCTTGTTGTACATGATTACTAGTTTGGGATTCTTTTAAAAACTTCGACAACAAAAAGTTGATGCAAATGGGTCGTTTATGCAAATGGTGACGAGGGACTTCTTCATTTATGCAAATGGGTCAAGTGAATATGATAAGGAAAGTAGATCAAGTAAATTGGTTCACCTAGAATGTTGAATAAGCGATGTGTGCTCTTAATTTTTTGGGTGATTTTCCTTTCATATCTTTCTTATTATATGGATATTTTCCAAATAGGTTCTCTTTAGTCTTTATTGCCATTGATCCTCGTCGATGATAGTATTTTTAATTTTTGTGATAGATTTGTAGTTTATTGTAACTTTGTTGATTTTAATAATTCTGTCAACAATAGGGACTAGCTGCTAATATTGCTTCAATACAGTATGATTGACAAGAGTTGGATTCGACAGCCAATTAAATCGAAAGAATTCTCATATGGTGTAGTCCAATTTTTAGACTTTTCATTTTCAAAAGTGTCTATAGATGGAAAAATTTCATGCCCTTGTACTACATGTGGATTTTCTGTTATGCTTAATAGAACTGAAGTGTTTAGTCATCTTCTTCAAAAGGGATTTCCATAAAAGTACACATGTTGGTTTATGCATGGCGAAAAGCGTGTAGTTTCTAATGTAGCATCAACATCCAGATTACAATCTGAGTCGGTTAGAAAATATCCGATGCAAGATATGTTGAATAATTCTTTTGGTGTGTTTGATGATAATAACTTTCAAGATTCTGGTCCATCAAATTTATCAGATACTGACCATCCTTGGGGTGCTAAAGGCCAAAGTCAAGAAGAGAGAGATAAAATTAAGGAGGAGTTGGAGGATGGTAATCAACAACTTTATAATGGTTGTGAAAAATATAGTAAATTGTCATTCATTGTTCATCTTTATCATATTAAGGTCTTATGTGGTGCAACCGATAAAACTTTCTCAATGATTCTTGACCTGCTAAAGGATGTTTTTCCCCGTGTAAAACTACCATTATCATTTTATGAGTCAAAAAAATGATCAAATGGTTGGGTTTAAGCTATGATAAGATTGATGCATGTCCGAATCATTGCATTTTATACTGGGGATCATCCGAAGATATGAATAGAGATAAGTGCAAGAAGTTCAATACTTCTAGGTATATATCAGAGGACAATTATGTTGGTACAAACGCTGAAATTGATGACCAATAGAAGAGGAAGATAAAGCCAGCGAAAGTGTTGCGGTACTTCCCACTTATACCTAGATTGAGAAGGTTATACATGTGCTCCAAAACTACAGAACTATTAAAATGGCATGCTACAAAGTCTAATCCAGATGGTTTATTACGGCATCCCAGAGATGGCCAAGCATGGAAACATTTTGATTCATTATATCCTAATTTTGCTTCAGAAACTCGTAATGTGCAATTTGCTTTAGCTACGGATGGTTTCAATCCATTTGGGAATCTAAGCTCTACTGTTAGCATTTGGCCTGTGATGTTGTACATTTATAACTATCCTCTATGGTGTTTTATGAAACAAACTTCTCTTATCATGTCAATGATAATTCCTGGTCCTAAAATGCCTAGTAACAACATTGATGTTTACTTACAACCTATAGTTGTTGAGTTGAATCAGTTGTAGAAAGGTGTAAGTGCTTATGATTCCTCAACTAAGGAAATATTTCGATTGCGTGCTCCGTTAATGTGGACCATAAGTGATTTTCCAGGTCTTGACAACTTTTCTGGATGGAATACACATACATTATTTGCTTGTCCATCATGTAACTTTAACACGGATTCTATGAGACTTAAGTTTGGTAGAAAAAATTACTTTATGGGACATCGTCGGTATTTTCCACATGATCACAAATATAGGTACAACAAACAGTCCTTTAATGGTTTTGAGGAGCATAGACCTGCGCCTATTCCACCATCAGGTTCAACCTTGCTAAGGCAAATTGAGGAAAGTTGAAAGAGGCCTCGAGATGATGGTACAAGTGAGATCGGTGCCAAACAATGGAAGAAAAAAAGTATCTTCTGGTATTTAGAATATTGGGAGAATCAACTTATTCATCATTGTTTTGATCCAATGCACATAGAGAAGAATGTTTGTGATAATGTACTGTTTACTACACTTGGTGACAAAAAAAAATCAAAAGACAATTTGCAGGCACATAAAGACTTGCAAGAAATGGGAATTAGAGAAAAGCTTCATCCATATCCTAATTCTTCTAAGTTTCCTCCATCATGCTTTACCATGAAGAAAGAGAATAAAGATATCTTCCTAAGAGTTTTAAAAATATTGTGTTTCCTGATAACTATGCATCAAATATTTCTAGATGTATTGATATCAAAAAATGTAAAATCTCCAATTTAAAGAGTCATGATTCCCATATTTTGATGGATCATCTTTTGCCAATCGCTTTTAGAAGATCTCTTCCTAAAGAAGTTGCTTCAGTGTTGATTGAGTTATGTAACTACTTTAGAGAAGTATCAAGCAAGGTTTTAGATGTTAAGTATATAGAGAAACTCCAACAACGAATTTGGTTGAATCATTGTAATATGGAAGTGATATTTCCTCCATCTTTTTTCACTATTATGGTTTATCTAGTTATTCATATTGGAGAGGAAGCAATTTTTGCTGGTCCTGTACAAGGTCATTGGATGTACCCAACTGAAAGGTATATTCTTTACTTATTAAGTTGATATATTTTAATTTTTTTAATTCTTACAATTGGTTTTAATATATTATCAGGGTACTCTATTATTTGAAATCGTATGTTCAAAACAATTCTACAGCAGAAGATTATATAGCTGAAGGGTACATTCTGGAAGAGTGTCTTACTTTTTGTTCTAGATATTTGGAGGATTGTGAAATTGAAACAAGGTTTAATCGACCAAGACATAATAATGATGATCGTAAGATTGCTGCTACAAGTGAATCTGGTATCTTATCAAAGTTGTTTCCTGCAATAGGCAAGCTTATTGGGGCCATTAAGACTCTACCCATACCTTCAGTGGAAATCATACAAGCTCACCGATATGTGCTAACTAATTGTGAAATAGTTGATGAATTTTGAGAGTACGTTACTTGGTTGTTCTTTTCTTATTCTAACATATTTCCATACCTTAATGTATGAATTATAACTACTTTCAGGGAGTTTAGAATTGAGGTGACTAGAATGCATCGTGGCAAAAGAAATTCCTCAAAACTTGTGGAATAATATGTGCACAAACACTTTTATGAGTGGTTTAAGGAATATGTAAGATTTCAGATATTTCATTCCATTTTGAACTCAAAATATTATAAAAGTATATGTAATTATCCTATTATATTTTGAAATAATAGGTTGCACGTCAGGATGGTGCAAACATTATTCCAAAAATTCAATGGCTTGCGCGTGGGCCAAATAATGTTGTAAGGAGATTCAAGGAGTATAATATTCGAAAACATAAAATAGTGGTGTTGTTATGTCTGCTCTTACTAAGAGATTTTCAAATGGTAGAGAATCTGTTGAACAATCAAGTGATGATATGTACTATGGTAAATTGGTTGACATCATAGAGTTAAGTTATTATGGCAAGTTAAAGGTTGTGTTATTCAAATGTATTTGGGTAGATTCTACACTTAACAAGGGAATCAAGGTAGATCAATTTGGGATAACAAGTGTAAATTTTTCCAGTTTGATACATACTGGTGAAAAAGAAATAGATGAACCATTTATACTTGCAACTGAGCTAGAATGGTGTACTATGTTGATGATCCAATTGATAAAGATTGGTGTGTCGTTTGTCATATAAAGCCGAGGGACATATATTATATGGGAGATATGGATTTTATGGATTTAGAGTAGCAAGATTTAGAGGAGCCATTAATAGAAGACATACCTTTTTATGAGCAACATTTGGAAAATATTGAAGACTTAACATTAGTGCGAGATGATCCGGATTGACAACATCAAAATGAACCTACTCATGATGATTATGAAAGTGATAGTGATAGAGATGATGATAATGACAGTGATGGGGATGATGAAGGAATTTTAGATTAGTTTAATTCCTCTATTATGAAATTGAAGACTTACAACTAAGATGCATGTTTTGTTAAGTTTTGTTTTCACCTTTTTATTGAATGTCTTACAGTTCTATTTGAATTAATTGTGGTAATTGATTTCTCCTTATTTAATCTTGTATTACCTCTTACCTCATTCATTATTGCTCTCTCTTATGGTTCATATTGTATATATTTTTAAATAATGAGGTTATGTAGACTTTATTTATAGCTTTGGATGATTACTCTAGAGATAACAGAGGTGATGTTGGTTCTTGGGCTCGTGAGGCTGCCATGGATGGCCTTGAGAGACGCACATATATTCTATGCAAAAGAGGACTCAAGGACTTCTCAAGCAAGTCAGAACAAATGGAACTTGGATCTGTTCCTCAGTTGGTATATCTGTAATGGTCATAGCTTGCGCATGTGACCTTGGTCTTGTTACTCCAACTACCGTCATGGTTGGCACAAGAGTTGGTGCTTCTCGAGGTATCCTGATTAAAGGTGGGCAGGCTTTGGAAGGTGAACAAAAGGTATGCACTGATTTTTTTTAACTACGCATCCAGCAATGCCATATCATAAAAAATTAACTTTGATATTAATAACAAACCATCTGTTTTTGTAGTTAAACTGTATAGTGTTTGATAAGACAGGGACCTGATAATGGGCAAACCAGTTGTTGTAAACACAAAGCTTTTCAGATCTATGGTACTTCGAGAATTTTACAAATTGGTTGTGGCAGTTAAGGTACATTTAAGTCTGGTTTAGACTTCTTGAATGCATTATCATAATTACCATCCCCTGTTGTGTGGTGTATTCTTTCCTAATGTTTACCCTACTAGTTCTTTCACTCTTATTAACTTAGTTATGTTTCCGTTGTCCTAACAGAGCAACTTTGTTGATAAAGTTTCAGACTTTGAGGAGATATATGTTTGGTATTACAATATAGAATGGGTTTTACTTCAAAGGCTTTGTCCATTGACTGTGTTCAGATGAAACTTCTTTCTTCTTCTTCTGTTGGTTTCTTTCCTATTTAGATATAAAAGTGAAGTGTTTTTAGTTTTGTTAGATCTATATAAACTTACCCATCCTTGAGTCGAGGGTCAACCTCTCTACCTTTTAGGTAGAGATAAGGTTGGCGTACAATCGAACCTCCCTCCGTGAACACCAGTTTGTGGTATTATACTGGTATGTTGTTGTATAATCTTACCCAAAAATGGAAGTGCGAAAGATATTACCAAGAAAATTGAAGCTTAGTTTAAGAAAAATTGGTTAAGTACCCAAATCCCAACTAACTTTCATCTTCTTGGAAATATTACTTTCTGCTTTGTAGTTGGGCTAAATGGTCCTATTTTGTTGTTTTATCTTCTTGGAAACAGTACTTTTCCTATACACATTGTCCCAAAGATGTTATAAAACCAATATTCATGATAATACAATATATTCTTGTAAAATTTTGATTAAAAAGGAAAAATGAAACTTGTACAAGTATAGTAATTAATATAACTTGGTTTTTGGTTACCCCCAGTTCCTGCATATTAGGCCATGTACTAGTACTTTTGTTATCTTAGTATTTTAGTCCAAGATAACTTATGTCATGACCCTAATGCACAAAGGTTTATTTAAGATTAGAAGCAATTGTGATCATTTACTCCTGGAGATGTAGATTCTAAGCACTTGTTCTCAGGAAACATTTTTATGATCAATCTGGTAAACTTTTGTCTCTTCTACATACATCATTGGCCTTTACTGGTTTGGTGTCTCTATTTTTCATTGCTCTTGGAGAGTTATTTTTTTAAAAGAAATCCACACCTATATTGGTCACAATGAGTATCTTATTGTACTGTTATTTTTAGCTTTATGTTTCCTACTTGGCCGAAAATATAGCCTGGTTTGTCCACCATGAAAATCTTGGTAGCTCAAGCAGTATATCTCGTCAGCGTATTGAAGACTTTAAGAAACAGGTAAAAACCTTGAAAGAAAAGCTAACCGGATATGAAGAGACCAAAGAAAAGCTTGTGCAAAATGAGAATCACTTGGCAACTCTTCGTAGATTTTTACAATCTAAATTTGGTAGTGAATTGCCTACTTTGAACTAATCTTCTTAGCCTTTAGAATATATTAGAACAAACGATAGATATGGTGTTTCTTTAACTTCTAACATTACTCATTGTGGTTATCTTTTATGAATATTTAAGGTTTGGACTTTAACTTTTGTGACAATATATTGAACAATATAAAAACTTTGATAATTATGTTTCAATCTTGTGTATAATGATCAATTTATAAGTGAACATCTATCATTATTCAGGAATTAGTATCAGGCAATCCACGTAGTTAAAAAGAACACAATTTCAATATATATATATATATATAAAAATAGCTTGGCTCTTTTTCCACGATTTTATATGCAAAAATTATATCTTTTTTTAAATCTGGGCGTTTAACCATGGCAAATTAATATGCAAAAAATAAATATTTACTTTTTGCCACGGTTAGAACTATGGCTAATTTATATGCAAAATATTTAATTCTTAAAAAATAAATATTTTACCACGGTGCAAACCGTAGCTAATTGATATGCTAGCAAAATAATCAAAAAGTTTAACCATGGAAAAACCGTGGCTAAATACATCAGAAAACCGTGGCTAATAAAATGTTACCACAGACGGTAAAAACGTGGCTAATTTACTCACCACGCCCCTGTTGTACATACTTGTAACCATGGCTAACAAACCGTGGCTAAACTATTTAGCAACTATACATGTACCATATAGCCACGGTTTTGCACGTGGCTAAAATGTGTTTTTTTTTTGTAGTGAGTGGGGCTATGTAAATTATGCAAATGTGATAGTTGATTGATCGGTCCTCTAATCTCACACTTTTCAGAACTCTTACATATATTAGGATAGTTCAATAAAGATAAACCTTCATTTTGTATATCGAAATTGCTCGTATCATTTGACTAGGTAGCAAAATTTAACATTGTTTGTTATTAATATTGGGTTCAATCGGTATGAATGGAGAATAGAGGGAAAGTGTACACACTTAAGGAAAGTATACTTCTCCCACATTAGTGGGAGAAAGCAACTTTAATGTATTCTTATTAAAAAACACACCTTCAAGTAGATTGTGGGGCAAGAACCAAGAGGTGTCTCGCGTCATTGTCGTCGCTCGCTCAGCTTTAGATTTGGATCGATGAGATTAATTTTTTAGAAAAAGTTGATTTGAAACTTGAAAAAATCAAGTGAAATTTTTTAATTGAAAAATCCAATGAAAAATATTTTTCTTCATGAACATATATGCAGAATACAGAAACGCATAAACGTAACTCGAAAGGGATACAACCCTTCGAGAAAATGGTACACTGTTTAAAAAAAGGGATGATTGTTCGGTAAAATATTACTATTCATAAAAGATACACTATTTTGGAATGGACAAACATGACTGTTCCGAAGTGATACACCTTTTCGATGAACCATTGCTTCCTTTTCGAAGGGGAACTTGATGGCTATAAATACCTGTACTTTTTTCATAGGTATGTACAAAAATTTAAGGATTTTAAAACACTCTTCTACTTATAAAAACTCTTTGTGATCATCTGACGTTGAGTATGTTCGAAGAAGAAGGTTTGAGGTACCACTACATTTTGATTGTGAGTAATTTTATTCTGGGAGAAAAAATTTTGCAACCTCGAGTACTTGAGGAGAATTAAATCCTTAAGAACTTGTGTTGAAAGTGTTAAAACTTCATAGGTGTTCTTGATACAGTCTTGAACTTGTGTTGAATTATTTGTGCAAAACATATAGATTGTGTACCCAAAACAACATTCTTAAGGAATTAAACTCGTAATCTGTATTATTTGGTTTCTAGAGATTAAAGATTTATGCTTTCTACTATTTTTGAACTTAACAAGTAATTTTAAAATATAAAAACTTCATTACAAGTTAAAGGACATTCGGTTAACGATTAAAAGATATAAAAACTTCCTCATTAAACTAGGAATAAATAGTATTTAAAGTTGTTATAAACTTGTAATTAGTATTTTGATATACTAAAGTGTACTGTATTTTTGTGATAGGAAAAATGACTACTGATGGTCATTAAACTGATGGTGGGACAAGTGTAGCAGCAATGAATATTGCTACAACCAGTCGCACAACTGCGTCACCCGCTATGGCACTAGCGGAAAAGCCCAAAAAACATTCTGGAATAGATTTTAAACGGTGACAATAAAATATGTTCTTCTATCTGAAAACCTTGTGTCTTCAAAGACTTATATCTGAAGATGCTCCAAAATTTCCCGAAGAGACTTTGGACAAAGAGCGGTTCATTGTAATAGAGGCATGGAAATATTCTGATTTCCTATATAGGAATTATATCCTAAGTGGACTCCAAGATGATTTATACAACGTTTACAGCAAAATTAAGACATCAAAAGAATTGTGGAATACGCTGGAAAAGAAATATATGACTGAGGATGCTGGAACTAAGAAGTTCTTTGTTGCAAGATTCCTTGAATACAAAATGATTGATAGTAAAACCGATCTCAAGTATAGGAATTGCAACTTATCATTCATGATTTCCTTATTGAAGGTATGAATATAGTGAATACCTTATATGAACATGTTAAAAATATTCTTAATGTTCACATGAACTTTATTGTAGATTTGATTGTGAACTGGGCCTTTTAAGTTGTTACGATAATAGAGAAGTTATCACATTTGTGGAAGGACTTCCAAAATTACTTGAAACACAAAATGAAGGAGATTACAATCAAAGACCTCATTGTGAGGTTGCGCATTAAGAAGACAACAAAGCCGCAGAGAGGAGGTCGAAAGGTAATTCTACAATGAGTGGAGCTAACAATGTAGAAGACGACCCCAACAACTCAAAGAATCAGAAGAAAGCTGGACAACAAAGCAATCAACCTAAGAATAAATTTAAGAGAAAGTACTTTAATTATGGAAAGATTGGCCACAAGTCAACAGATTGCCGTGCCCCAAAGAAAGGCAAAAATAAGGATCAATCCAATAAGGTTGAATCCAAGAATAAAATAGACGATCCATATGCCATGCTTTCTGAATGTAACCTGGTGGGAAATCCAAGAGAATGGTGGATGAACTTCAGTGCCACCCGCCATGTTTGTGCCAATAAAGAGTTGTTTGCTGCATTGCTCCAACTCAAAGCGAAGAGAAGATCTATATGGAAAACTTCGCAACTGCAAAAGTCAAAGAAACGAGAAAAGTAAGCTTGAAAATGATGTCAGGAAAAGTGTTGATTCTCAACAATGTCCTTTATGTACCAGAGTTAAGAAAAAACTTGATTTCCATATCACTTCTTGAAAAAAATAAATTCAAATGTGTATTTGTTTCAAGCAAGATTGTACTTAGAAAAGGGAAAGTGTACGTAGGAAAAGGCTACCTCACTGAGGGCTTATTTAAGATGAATGTAATGACAGTTGAAATTAATAAAAAGTTTTGTTTCTTCTTACTTGCTTGAGTCTAATGAATTGTGGCATGAACGATTAGGACATGTCAATTACAAACTTTGCAAAAACGATTAACTTAGAGGTTTTACCAAACTTTGAGTGCAATAAATTAAAATATCAAACGTGGGTGGAATCAAAGTATGGTAAGAATTCGTATAAGTCCATTGAAAGGAATTTTGATTCCTTAGACTTAATCCACACAACATTTATGATATGAAGTCAACACCATCTCGTGGTGGGAAAAAATATTTTATAATTTTTATTGACGATTGCACGAGGTACTGCTATATCAATTTGCTAATCAATAAGGATGAAGCAATAAATTCGTTTAGGCAATATAAAACCAAAGTTGCAAATCAGTTAAAGAAAAAGATCAAAATGATAAGAAGTGATAAGGGTGGAGACTATGTATGTCCATTTGCAGAGATATGTGTAGTGAATAGAATTGTCCATCAAACTGCGGCCCGCATTTACCTCAATCTAATGGAATTGCGGAAAGGAAAAATTGAAGCTTAAAGGAAATGATGAATGTCTTACTTATAAGTTCAGGTTTATCGCAAAATTTGTGGGGGGGAAGTTATCCTTACAGTTAATCAAATACTCAATAGAGTGCCCCATAGTAAGACACAATCAATTCTATATGAAAATTAGAAAGGAAGAAAACTCAACTTGAGATATTTTAACGTGTAGAGGGTGTATAGTGAAAGTCCAAGTTCTTATGCCTAAAGGGATGAAGATAGGACCTAAGATAGTGGACTGTGTGTTCACTGGATATACTAAAAATAGTAAAGTATGTCGATTTTTGGTTCATAAATTTGAACATCCGAATATCAATGAAAATATGGTAATTGAAATAGATAATGTTGAGTTTTTTGAACATATCTATCCGTATAAAACTAGACATGGACAGTCTAATAGAGGGTCTAAACTACCTCGAGATGAACCAAGTGAGAATGTACATAATGATGAGAATCCTAGATGTAACACATGTCAAATAACGTCAATTTCATTTGGATTAGATTTTGTAACATTTCTCTTAGAAAATGAGCCTCAAATATTTAAGGAAGCGATGGCATCTTCAGACTCATTCTTTTGGAAAGAGTCAGTCAATAGTGAAATGAATACAATCTTGAGCAACCATACTTGGGAGTTGGTTGATCTTTCTCTAGGAAATAAATCTTTAGTTTCTAAATGAATCTTCAAAAGAAAAATAAAAGCGGATGGTACTATTGACAAATACAAGGAAAGACTTATAGTAAAAGGCTTCAAACAGAAGGAAGGCCTTGATTACTTTGATACATACTCGCCTGCAACAAGGATAATGTCAATTTGGATATTAGTTACCATGGCGGCGGTATATGGTCTTGAAATCTATCAAATGAATGTAAAAAAAACATTCCTAAATGGAGAATTAGAGGAAGAAATTTATGTGGAACAACCCGAGGATTTTATGGTTCCAAGTAAAGAAAAAAAGGTGTGCAGACTAGTTACGTCACTTTATGGACTAAAATAAGTGCCTAAACAGTGGCATGCAAAGTTTGACCAAACCATGTTGGAAAACAGGTTCAAGATAAATGAAGTTGATAAATGTGTTTCATTAAAGACAGTCCAAATCACAAGGTCATTATTTTTTTGTATGTGGATGATATGTTGATCATCAGTAGAGACATTTCTGACATAAATGCTATGAAACGAATGCTTGATAGCAAGTTGATATGAAAGACCTTGGAGTTACGGATGTGAGCTTCAGAATAAGAATACATAGAAATCCACAAGGGTTGGCGTTGTCACAGTCTAATTACATTGAAAAGGTACTTGGCAAGTTTAAGTATTTAGAATTTGGTATAGCCAAGACTCTATTAGATATGAGCTTCACACTTTAACGAAATAAAGGTGAGAGTAACTCACAGTTTGAATACGCAAGAGTGTTGGGATGTTTAATGTATATGATAAATCGTACACGACCAGACATAGAATGTGCTATTAGTAAATTGAGTCGGTGCACGAGTAATCCCAATAAAACTCATTGGATGGCAATGAAAAGAGTTTTGGGATATCTTAAACATACTTAAGACTATGCTTTGCATTATAATAAATATCCCCCGGTAATTGAAAGATATAGTGATGCAAATTGGATCACCGGATCGAATAAAGTGAAATTAACGAGTGGATATGTATTTACTATAAGTGGAGGAGCATTTTCTTGAAAATCGTCCAAATAGCCATGTATTGCTCGCTCTACAATGAAATCAGAATTTGTCGCATTAGATAAAGCCGATGAAGAATATGAATGGCTCTGGAATTTCTTGGAAGATACTCTTTATTAGCCTAAACCATTGGCACCAGTATGTACACACTGTGATAGCCAAGCGACGATAGGTAGGAAAGGGAGCATAATGTATAATGGTAAATCTTATCATATAAGATAGAGACATAATACCATCAGATAACTACTCTCTAGTGGAATTATCACTGTTGACTATGTGAAGTCTAAGGATAAGGTGTCGGATCCACTTACACAAGGCCTATCTAGAGAGGGAGTTAAGAGAACATCGAAGAAAATAGGTTTACGGCCTAGGATAGGTCAAAATGGTGGTAACTCCACCTAGCAGACTGGAGATCCCAAGAGCTAGGTTCAAGGAAATCAAACAAAGTTATGACTGACAGGCTCAACATTGTCAATATATCCAACCCATTCTCATAATACAGATAATGTTTAGTAAACAAGGATAAGACTTATGGTGTGAAGCCTTTTACTGATTATCTAAATTTGGCAAAGTTAATCAAATAGTTTGATCTATAAGATTGAACGTTTAGAAATCACCTGTGTGGGGATAAAGTGGAAGTCGCTTAATGAGAATGTTAGTTAAAGACTATTCTCTAAGCTATCATGAAAACAGGATGTGTACATGGCTGAAACAAACGAAACTGTGAAAACAATAAAAGATAAAAGGTTGGTTGTGTGACATGTGTTGTCTAGGTGTACATTAAAGCTCGACAATTCAAAGATATCAAATCTATCGATTAACCGAGTGCATCTGATGCATGTTCACTACGAAAAGTTCAAAGGGAAACCCACTTATCCAGATGCATTCAGTCTTTGCTTATTGATCACATACTTGTCCATAAAGTTTTATAAAAAGTAGTCATTCCCCATTCATGTAAGGGATTGTTGGGTTTAATTGGTGTGAATGAAAAATGGAGAGAAAGTCTTGGAGGAAAATTGTACTCACTTAAGGAAAATATACTTCTCCCACATTGGTGGGAAAAAGAAACTTTCATGTGTTCTTATTAATAAAAACACCTTCGGTAAGAACCAAGAGGTGTCTCGCGTCATCATCGTCGTTGCTCACTCAGATCGAATTCGAATTTGGATTTGGATTTGGTTTTGTCAAATGATAGATCGAGGAGATTATTCTTTTAGACAAAGTTGATTTGAAACTTGGAAAATATTTTAATCCAAAAATCCAACGGAAAATATTTTTCTCCATGAACATGTATGCAGAAACGCAAAAATGTAACTCGAAAGGGATGCAACCCTTCGAGGAAATGACACACTATTTCAAAAAAGGGGTGACTGTTCGGTCGGACGTGACTATTCAAAAAAGACACTACTTCAGAATGGACAGACATGACTGTTCTAAAGTGATACACTTTCCGATGAACCATTGCTTCCTTTTTAAAGGGCACTTGATGGCTATAAATGCCTGCATTTTTTCCACAAGTATGTACAAAAATTTAAGGATTGTAAAATCTTCTACTTCTAAAAATTCTATGTGATCATCTGCCGTTGAGTGTTTTCAAAGAATAGAAGGTTTGAGGTACCGCTACATTCTGATTATGAGCATTTTATCCTGGGAGGAAAAATTTCACAACCTCGGGTGCTTGAGGGGAATTAATTCCTTAAGGACACTCCATGAAATCGGAGGACTTGGTTTTATTTCTTCTTCATCTTATTCTTTAAATAACATACTTCTTTGATAGTTCTTGTAGAACTTGTGTTGAAGGTGTTAAAACTTCATAAGTGTTCTTGATACAGTCTTGAACTTGTGTTGAAGTGTTTGTGCAAAACATACAGATTGTGTACTCAAAACAACAGTTGAATTATATTCCTTGGACACAACATTCAAACTAAGAAGATATCTACCTACCTCGAAAATCAAGTTCATTATCAGTCAGTTTATCATTGTGGATAGAATGTTCAATTCTTGCATACATGTCAATAGTTGTTATGCTCAAGTAAATAAAAAATCTCCGTCCTATGAAAAAAATCCAAGAAAGATTCTTCATTCCAAATTTGAGTCTCATAGAAAATTGAATACTCATTAGCCATAAATGATATGATACTGGCTATCAATAGCAATCAATAGTTTGAAGTAACATACATCTATTTTATCTTAAACACACATATAAGACGGCCATGTTTTAGAGTAACTGAAAATTGTTGAATCGTTTAAGGATAACGATTATACCTATCAAACTACCTTCATACACAACTTCACCACAATATTAACTAACTCTAAAATTAGTTTTAGTCATCTTTTGTTTTAAGAAAGGAAAGTCAAGCTCATAACCGGAAGCATTTTTTTCACAATGAAAAAGAAGAATATTATGAGGTCAATTTATAGGCGAAACCCTTTTAAAAATAGGCATAATTAGAAGGTGTACGAAAATAGAGCCGACCGATAAACAGAATTAAAAAAATATTATTGATTTATTGTTATTGGATTTTTGAGTTAACGATTTTTTAATGATTTTATTAAAAATTTATCAGGTTATTAATTTGGTTTTGATTTTTTAATATTGGATTATTGGTTTACACAATAACCCATTAATATTCTATTATTTACCCTACTTATATGTGAGACTAATATATATAAGTTAATGCAAGGTAAGGCTGCGTACGATACACCCTTGTGGTGGGGCCCTTCTCCGAACACCGCGCATAGCGGTAGCTTTAGTGCACCAGGCTGCCCTTTTACTTTATGCTATCTTATTATTAGACTTAATATTGCAACATATAGTTTTCTACTTTAATAGTTTTACTATATTGCAATGAAATTTTTATAAACAAACACATCAACCTTTAAAGTAAATTGAGTGACAAATCTCTTCACATTCAAAATCTCTCTTTTTCTCTCTCTATATATGTGTGTGTGGCACCTCTCTATGATCTCCAATTATAGTTATTTTTTTCTCCCTTTTTTGAGTTTTTATCTTAATTTTTTTGATAAAACAACTTAACATATATATGGGTTAGTACAATAAGATTTAATGTTTCTTATAAATACAAAATAAATAGCAATTAGGGCAGTGAGGAATTATGAAGGAAATTAAGTATTGTAGTAAATGAGTATAGTGAAGAGTCATAGCACTTCATGGATCCAATAAATTTCTTCTTCTTTTGGAGATGAGTAAGCGCTAAGACAAGTACTATATAATAATATATGGCCAGAACCGAGTTTAGATACTCAAAAATATGAATACAAAAGACATAATATAGGTAGGTTGCTACAGTCTTTTGTCCTCTACCTGCTGATGGAGGGCTTTATGGCTTTAGTAAATATTTTCTTAGCTTCCATGCAGTTTTCTTGATTCAAATGTATATAACTACTACTATGAAAAAAATTTTACCATGGATGAGGTCCAACCAACATAAGTTATGGGAGGATCCATTTAATTATTGACACTTGAAAAGTGGGGTCCGCTTCACATTTTTTAAAGCTAACAAAAGGTAGGGGATATGTGTCCAAAAATAAATAAAATAAAAATAGAAAAGTTAATAGATTGTGGGGTCCACATGCATTTATTGTTACTTATCTCTTTTAAGAGGAAATTTCTGAGAAACCAATCAAACACAAAACTCTCTAGAACACCCCTTATTCTTTTTGTTTCTTTTACTCAAAACATCTTAAAATCAAAACAGTTTAGAGAGATCAAGTCAAGAAATTTAAAAAAAAAATTGATATTCAAAATTAGTTAGTGTTGTTGCTGATTTAAAAAAAAACGAGCTGAGATTTGAAGATGAAAAGAATCAAAAAATATAAAAGAAAATTTCTTTCAATCTAATGCTAGAAAAGATCAAGAATTGGGTGAAATCTCCATGGATTTTCTTTTGCTTATTTAATCATCCATGATTTCAGATATGGAGCTTTCTTCATCTTCTTATGAGATCATTATTCTATTTACATAATTAAATTAAAAAAATTATAAATATATGATGATTTAAATTTCATAGATTTTCTTTGCATGTTAGTTGTAACGTCAAAGTACAAAAATAATATTGTTTGCACTGATTTGTTGCTAAATTAAGAGTATATTATGCAAAAAAATCAAGTCCACAGTATAATCTTATTCAAAAAAGAAATTGAATTCTTCTAAAATTTATTTGTTTGATCATTGGCTTTGCAAGCAAGCTTCAGATTGTAGATTCATGTTTTGAGTCAAAAATTGACTGAAAGTGCTGGATGAATCTCCATGTATCTGCGTATTTGATTTTTAGAAAATAAATTAACACTCTTAAAAAAATATATTAAAGTCACTGCTAATTATATTTAAAAACAGATTAAAAAAAAATCAAACCTCATAAATTAATTTCATGGATTGATGTTGTATTTGCTGCACTGCTATTGATTGTGTGCCGAAAATCATTGTTGTATTCAAAAATTGATGATTCTGTGCTAGTGGTGCTCTGTTTTTTAAAGTCATTTGTGATATTTTTTTTCTTTTTTTTTTTCACCTTTTCGCTTCATTCTTGCATATTCATTTTTCTTTTTTTTTTATTAATTGGATCCAAAATTTGATCTGCACACCCTGTTAAAGGATCAACAGAATTGAATTTGTCTTTATTTTTACCACATTTTTCATTAGATATCTCACTTTGATGTTTACTAATCTCAATTCTTGCTTGATACAGATATTTTCTAGCAATTTCTTCGGAATCCTCACCATTTATTTCTAAAGTCATAACATCAAACAACTCTTTCATTAACCCATTCAAACGAATTGCCATAGAGGATTTTACTGCTTTCTTCTTTGTGGTATATTCCTCAAATCTGTCTCCATGCTTAGCATTCTTAGACCATCTTTTCAAAATGTATTTCTTAGGAATATAAGAAAAATTCAAGTCAAAGAATAGAATTTTTAGTTCGTGACAACATAACCAACCCATGGACTCAAACATCTGACAACTATAAATAATTAAATTTTCAAGGGAATTAAACTAGACAACTTCAGTTTGTCCATTTTCACCCTTTAAAATTGTATATTTAGTAGTATTGCCATTAGTTTCAGCACTGAGTGTTCTTTTGGTTGCCCCTTGCAAAAATTCATGTTGGAATCTTGTGTAAATTCTTCTCGTGTACACACTAGCAGCATGTTTTAACATCCCACAATCTTCTATAGATATTTTAGGCATTTCTCGAGATTTATAATCCTCAGTTGCTTTAATATCTTACATTTTAGTTGTTTGTTGCTCATAATGTTTTACAAACTCAGTTATACTCATTGTCTTGCATGTCATTTCGGTGAATAACCTATTTGTGCTCTCAATTCTTTGAGTTGATTTGATGTCTGCCGAGAAAATTAAACGGTTAAATGCAGGACACCATTTCTTTCTCAAATCATATAACTTTTGAAGCTAAGTATTACTCGCACAATCCCATTCACTTATCATTTTATGCCACAGTAATTTAAATTCTGATTCTAAATTTCACCTCCATAAGAGTGTGTCAAAATAGTGTTAAAATTCTGACTTAAAGTAAAGCTGGGGTATGTATTTTTGAGCATTTCTATCAATATGCCATTCACATAGTCGATGACACATGTTAGGAAAGACTTCTTTAATGGTCAAGGCTATGGCAGGAGCTTGATTGATAAAAATTATTTTTGGTACTTTTTCCTTCATTGCCTTCAAAAATGCTTGAAATAGCCAAACAAATGAACCACTGGTTTCATTGCATAAAAATGCACAACCAAAAAAAATATTTTTCAATGGTTATTCACACCAACAAATGGAGCACAAATCATGTAATATTTATTTGTACGATAAATAGTGTCAAAAATCATCACATCTCCAAAACACTTATAGTGCAATTTGAATATACTATCTCTCCAAAAAAAATTGTACAACCTACCATCTTCATCAACTTGAAAAGCACAGAAGAAGTTCGAGTTCTCTAATTGCAAATGCATAAAATGATTTATCAAAGTTTGAGCATCTCCACTACTAATCATATTTCTCTTATGTGCATGAACAAAGTTATGAGCATCTTGTTCAATGAATCCTATATTTTCAACTTCACCCGCTTCATTCTGAAGATATTGAACAACTTTTTTTGTACGAATACCGGCATCAATCATAGAATCAAGAATATTTTTAGTAGCATTTGTAAGCCTACGACTAGAATGTATGAAATGTTTCAAATTATCTTCTATCATGAAATGACTATGCACATCATTGAATTCACATACTTCCCATATTCCATTTGAAATTTTGAATTTTATACGAGTCATCCAACCACATCTATATTCTAATCTTTGTCGCTTTCTTTCTTGAAAAGGAGAAAGTTTATCTGATTGTCCTTCACAAGAACAAAGAAATAAATATCTTGTTGTCTCTCGTTTTATATTAGTAGTCTTTCCTCCCTTTCGAACACCAAAACCTTTTGCCACGGCATATAAGTTATAAGCATTGTATGATTCCTCTTTCGAATTAAACTTCATACCAATCTCAAAAACAAAGTTCTTGCTAGTGTTACAAATATTATGCTTGTTAACGTTGAAATCTACAATGGTAATTTTTAATTGTAAGTATCGAAACTTAATAAATAGATAATCTATAGATAATATTTATTTAATAGAAATCTCTACACTTTAGTTACCTTCTTGGGCAGAGGAGATCTTTGTCTTTGTTAACATGTGCATCTTCCATTTTTATATTTCAAGAACAGTCTGCATAAGACAATTTACAACATTAAAAATTCAATCTTTTCAAAAAATTATCTTAATATTTAAAATATTTTTTGATGTTATATAGTGTCTAATTAAAATGTAATTTTAAATATGTGATCAAACTTTTTGAATTTTGGAGCAAAATTCTTATTATCAAGTTTTTATGATATTTTCACTTTTATATTTAATAACAAAAGTTATTTTTTATGTTTACAGGACCAACTGATCATGAAGATCATTCAATAAATGACACACAAGATATGGACACAATGAAAATATTGAGAAGTGAATATATATATATATATATATATATATATATATATATATATATATATAAGGTAATTGTACAAGTATAAATAACAATGACAAAAGAAAATTAAAGAATAAAGATCATAGATGCGTACATCTATAATATTTTTCTTACGTTTTGCTTGAGTTAGAATGCTGTGAGAGCAATGAATGGAAAATTACTTTGAAAATGTTGCTTTAGTTGGTTTAGATGTCTCTTAGAAAGAAACTAATTAAGATGGGGAAAAGGTACCCTCTTTCCCTCCATTTTTATTGTACTATATATAGTCTTATGTCTTTCCCTCCATTTTTATTGTATTGTATACGTAGTTTTTTATCATTGTATTTAATATTTTATTTAATTTCTTTTGCAAAGTATATAATTGAGGCTCACTTTCCAAGTGTCAACAACTAAATGGATCCTCCCACAACTTATGTTGGTTGGACCTCAGCCATGATAAAAATTTTCCTACTATGAGGATATTAATATGGCTATAACTTAATTTTTCTTGTGATGAATGGACGCAGTTTATATGTATATATGTCTAATCTGAGAATGGTATTGTGGGCACTGTTCACAAAGTGCAACGTCAACAAATTAAAAATTACTCCCTCCGTTTCAAAAAGAATGATCTGCTTTGACTTGGCATAAAGTTTAAGAAAATAAAGAAGACTTTTGAATCTTGTGGCCTTAAATTAAAGTAGTGTTAAATGTACCAAAATGTCCTTTAATCTTGTGGTCATAAACATGTCATGTGGAAAGTTGAAATTAAAGTATTGCCAAAAAAGGAAAGGGATCATTCTTTTTCAAACGGACTAAAAAGGAAAGTAGGTCATTCTTTTTAAATGGAGGGAGTAATAGGTATTATTTATTTATTATATTTGCTCACTTTCTTTTCATAAAATTATGCTAAAAAGTATTTGTATTGATGAAAATATATGAAAACATATCTTGTTGAATTTGTGAAAGAAAAGTTATGTGTATGTAACTACTCATTTAAATTTAAAGATGTATTACGTATGTGAATCTTTCGATTTACATTTGAATGGAATAGGATTGAGAAACTCCTTTCTTATATGTGGGAATATTTTTAGTTATTTTAATGCATTTATTCAAAACAAAATTAATCTTTACGAAACGTATATTTTATTAATTTTTGAAATATATGAAAATATATTATGATACAAGAGTGTCATTTGTCTTCTAATTCTTCTAAAGAAACATATAAAAAGGATTTTGATCAAAAAGTCATCGAAGAAATAACCTAAAGAGTGAGGATTTTTCACTTCTACCTTTCTATTAGCAAAAATGATTGGGTTGTGTAATTTGCTATGAAATACTTCATCCGTCTCAAATTACCCATCTTAAATTTTTTAATTTGATTTCTCATGTTACTTGTCTTTTTTCGTTAATAAATAAGAGACAAAAAAAATCATGTTTTACCCTTTGCATTAATTACTTTTTCTTCAAATTAAAATGTAAACATAATTTAATAGGGGTATTATGATAAATTAACTATGTTATTAATTATTTTTCTTTATCAATTTGTCATCTCAATTTGGAACGGATAATTTGGGACGAAGGAAATAGTACAAATCTTCTGAATGAATAGCTTCTCAGATATTTTTCCTAATGTTTGAAATTAGTTATACATTAGAATTTGGAATTAAGATTATAACTTATACGTAAGTGTTAAATTTTTTATTCACTTAAAAAGCTAAATTTTGCGTGAGCTTTGGTTTTTAATATTAGAAGTGATATTTTCTCAAATAATAATTTTTACTCATTTATTCATTTATCTTATGCATTATTTTGGATATCAAAAAAATTATAAGCACAAGAAGACATAAAAGAAAGGCGATACAATGGTTTTATATAATATAGAGCTACATCCTTTTTTATATTTATTGTTCTTGAAATTAATATTGTTTTATAAAATTACAAAAATGTTACAATAATACATATAAAATGTATGTTGTCTTGGTTTTTTTAATATAATTTATCATGTAGTTTATTTTTTCCTTAATTGAATTATTTAACCGTGTTAATATCGTGTTGGAGGTATGATATGCAAGAGGTGAGATACTCTCTAATTTTGAGAATCTAAACTATTTCTAAACTACATCCTTTGAAAAGTAATCAATTTTGAGAATCTACTATATCTAATAATAAAGCTAAAATTAAAAGAGGTGAGATACTCTCTAATTTAATTTTTTTCTATTTTGCATTTTTCCTTCATTTCCTCCATATTAATCTATTATAATGAATTAAAAAAGTCTCATGAAGTAAATATTCCTTGCAATAAAATTCATTGCAATAAGTCTTAATTCTTATTATTATAAGTCTTTTATATTTCTTATTGAAAGCCACTAAAAGCGAATTATTTTGTTTAGTGTTACTTGATTCACATCATCATATATCTTCTAAGGTAAAAATATTAGTTCATCATTATTTCATGATTAATCCCAACAAAATGATAAGTTACGAAATCATTCTTTTTTATATTCATAATCTCTGATAATTATTTTAAAAATTCAAAGTATCTTATGGTATTTCTTCAATTTTGCCTATATAAAATCATATAACTTTATCTCGCGGGACTCATTCCTTTCATTTTATAGTTCAAATAGTGATATCTGCTATATTTACTGTACTATTATGTCGTAGTATGACTTGAAAACTAAGACTCTTGAATGATGATTGGCTTGTGGTAACAAATTTTGGCTAGAGCTCAAAAAATTATGTTTTATGAAATCATAAAACATGTGACGGAGAAGAAGGAATAGAGTCAACAAAATTCACGGTATCATGAAGGCTAAAGCAAAATATGCCAAGAAGAAATTATAACAATTTTTGCAAGACAACTATAGAAAACATTTTTCGTATTATATTTATGTTTCTCTGGACATTTATGCAAATATCTTTTCAATTTTGATTGAGTTCACTCTCTCATTAATAAAGCCATACCTAAATTTTTTATGGCTTTAGCATCTTTTAATAAGTTAATACTCGAATAGATGAAAATCATTCTTATAAGTGTTGGGGTGGAGTGATAAATATTCTCTTATCGTTAATCAAAGGTCTTACGTTTGAGCCTTAAGTATTTAAGAATAGGTAATGAAGAGTTGTGGAGATAATCGCCTTATATAAGTTTATCTTTTATACCTTAAAAATTTTGTTGTCTTCTTTATGACTGCTCGAAGCGCGGTTATGTTGACTAGTATATATACTCCCTCCGTTCCAAATTGAGATGACACAGTTATTAAGAAAATAATGATTGGTAATGTAACTTTACCATTTTACCCCAATTAATTCTGTCATATTGTTAGTTCCAATATTGATGAAGTTATTATATAGTTGATACCAAAGCACTTTTTGCATGGATAATTAGGATTATAGGATTATCAAAGTCTTTGCAATATTTTCCAAGATTTGATAATTCAATGCTAATGACAAGGAGTAATCAATTACTAATGGTATAATGGAAAAAAATTATTTTGTGTTGATTAATGAAAAAAGACAAGTAAAATGAGAAATCAAATTAGAAACTTTGGAACGGGTAATTTGAGACGGAGGGAGTATAAAGGAGAGTCATAGAAAAGGTGATGTGACACATCTTTATGACCTTCATTCTTATTTATCTTTTTTCTTCTTTTAAAAAAAAAATTCTATTTTTCTCATTTATTTTCTATATAAAAAACACTCACTTAACTTCTCATTTAACATAAACTAAATATGACAGTGTTCATTGTCTTTTTCTTATTGAAAATGCACACTTTTATTGACCCTAATTAAGATCAATCAATATTCTCAACTATGATCATTAAGCAAGTTTACAATTGATGAATTTGAAGAGGTTTCTACACCATTAAATGTGAAACTGGACATTGAATTATAAATACTCACTATGAACGTCCATCGTTTGTGCATCTCATCTCATTTAATCGTGCAATGAATTGCATTTGTTTCGTATCTTCTCAATGAAAAGCACATTGCCTTTGATCAATGTCATTACTATATGTAATAAGGGAGAATACAAACATTTGATACTCTCTCCGTCTCAAATTGAGATGACACGTTGATTAAGAAAACTAACTAATAATATGTTTAGTTGACCATAGTACCCCTATTAAATGATGTTTACATTTTAATTTAAAAAAAAAAAAATTAATTCAAAGGGTAAAACATGAAAAAAAAAATTGTCTCTTCTTGATTAATGAAAAAAGATAAGTAAAATGAGAAATCAAATTAGAAATTTTGGGACGGAGGAAGTAGTACTTAGTTGGATTTTAACTAATGTTGGTCATCTTTAATTAGATAGCAACTAATGCTCATCAATTGCTTCAAAAGACTTTTTCGTCTAAATTTGCCCTTTGACATGTGTTTTTAACTTAATTATTTTGCCTCCTTTTTATATTATCCTTGATTTAGTTCAATATTACTTCACTTGCCATTTTTAAAATATTTTACAATACCTTAATATGATTTTGTCACCCCGCCACCCACTCTACCCCACCCCACACACATATCTACCTCTATCTCTGTTGCATTATATATAATGATGTTTCGTCACTAGTTTTTGATAAATAAATATAAGTTACTTGTATTAATTTATTTTAAAATTTTATCAATAAATAATAACCCTAAAGCACACAATGATTCACATTACTTTACTACTATATCTAATAGACAACGCCCAATTTTTATAGGCTTCGCATGAGTTTATTATCTCCATTTTATCCTAATTAAAATTTTAAAGACCTTGAAACATATCACCCATTTTTATGAATTTGAATAATTATATTGACATTTAAAATGCTATTCAAAAATTAATGAGCCATAGAAATGTTATTTTTAATTTAAATGTTGTCTTTATTTATAAATTAACTTTATTGGCGTAATCATACAATAATTTGTAGCATCAAATATATTTTATATTACTTAAATATTGTATTTCTTAAACATAAAATAGCTTTGTCAATAAGTTTAATTAAGATAATGAAGGTAATCTATATCTTCTACATATATTATAAAGCAGAGGACGACACATCAGAAGAAGCCAGGTGACAAACTATTGAAAAGTCGCGTGTTAATTTTTAGGACAAGTTTAATAGTATTGTAATAAGATTTTCATAACTATTTGAATTTAAAATACATTATTCTTTAAAAAAATTATTAATTAGTTTAAAAGTAGAAACTCACTATAAAAGAGTTTTAAATGAACTTGAACTCTTATATTTCATAAACTTATCTATATCAAATATAATAATAAATATATTAT
Source organism: Capsicum baccatum var. pendulum (assembly GCA_030864225.1). Classification (NCBI taxonomy): domain Eukaryota; kingdom Viridiplantae; phylum Streptophyta; class Magnoliopsida; order Solanales; family Solanaceae; genus Capsicum; species Capsicum baccatum. The sequence continues at coordinate 167,316,802 of CM061554.1, read as the reverse complement.
AAATATTATTATTACTATTATTATTATTATTATTATTAATGATAAACATAAACAATATATATTTGTGATGTATATCGAAAACTTATGCTTACTTGCAATTATTTTAAAATTTTAAACATAAATTAAAATTCAGTAATTAAATTCAGCATATATATCTACTTGAAATGCCTTTATATATCTAAGTTGTCAATTGATTTTGATAAAAAAAATAATAACAAACAAACAAAAAAAGGAAAGGAAAGAAAAGAAAGAAAAAAGAAAAGAAAATTAAGGAACAAACGTGGAAAAGAAAAGGTCAAATTGACATTCTTTTAAAAATAAAATATATGAATTAATATTATTGATTTCAAATATTTATATTAATTTAAATATATATATATATATATATATATATATATATATATAAATAAAATAAGTATGTATTGTATTTGAAAAAATAAGGATAAGGAAGATCAATAAATTGACCTTCTTTTAAAAAATAGATATTATATTTGAATTTGAATTAAATTTAGTAGTAGAAGAAGAAATAATAGTACATAGTACATATAAATAGAATAATAGTATCTTTTAAATATAGTCACCTAAATATCTCTAACAATACGCAAATAAGCTGCCTCATTAAAAATCTTACAAGGAAAACTCAACAGGACAAAACCTTGTAAGGAAAAAAGAGTACAGCGTGTATTAACTCCCCCTAATGAGAACATCTTTAAACCTTTGCATCATAATCTTGTGCACCATCTTTTTGAAAGTTGCAATTGGAGAAGACTTTGTGAATAAATCAGTCACACTGTCGCTTAAAGAAATTTGTTGCAGGTTAATATCATCATTCTTTTGTAGCTCATGTATGTAGAAAAACTTTGGTGAAATATTCTTTGTTCTATCTCCTTGAGTCCTCCTTTAAGTTGTATTGTGCATGTTGCATCATCCTCATAAAAATCATGGGTACTTTGTCATATTTCAAACCACATTTTTCATAAATGAGATGCATCGTAGATCTCAACCACACACACTTTTAGCTTGTTTCATGAATAGCTATTATCTCAGCATGGTTCAATGAAGTGGCTACGATAGACTGCTGTGTATATCTCTAAGATATTGTAGTATCCTTACATGTGAACACATAGCTTATTTGAGATCGAGCTTTATACAGGTCAGATGAGTACCCAGTAGCAGCATACCAACAAGATCGAGACCACAAGCTTTAGAATAAAATAAGATAATGTGTTTAATCTCATTTAGATGTTTCCTAATAGGAGCAGAACTATACCTTGCTAACAAATTAACTGAAAAGGCTATAGCGGGCCTTGCAGTGTTTGCAAGATACATTAGTACACCAATTGAACTAAGATATGGTACTTCAGGACCAATCCAATTCGGTATGTTTCGCATTTCAGCAAATAATCGTATTACTTTTGAAAACTCTCCAAGAGTTTCAATGATTTTAAAACCATCAATTTATCCCCCATAATGATAATAAACAAGTTTCCCACAAACTTTATATGTTTCAGGCATTTTGAATCCTTTAGGAATTTTTATATGAATTTTTATCAAGTGACAATATCAATATATCTGACATCTTCAAGTGTCTGGACTGTAAATCAAAGAAGTGGTATTCTTACCAAAATGCATTCTTTATGTCACTTGATAAATTTTTCTACGCCAGCATGCTTAAATAAATGTAGAATTCAGATCTTAGTAATCTTTTATAATATTTTGTCAATATTGTATCAAAAATATTAATGATATATCATTTCGTATCGGTTCACAGTGTGACATAACATTTTGAGATCTTATCACTTTATTATTTTTCAGGTACCTAAACCTTTCATAAGGTTTCATGAAGTGTTATGTCGCAGGCTCTTTAAGAGCACATTGTCTTCTTATTACGATTGTTTGCTCCTTATTCTTTTCAAGGATTATTTTATTTGGAATCGATTGGTCTACCATGCTTCAAGCATGCATAGACCTTGTCCTTTAGAGATATAAAATAGGAGCACTTGCAGCTTAAATATGAGATGCTTTCGATATTTTACTTGAATTATCCTTTGAATGAGTATCTGATGATAATTCCTAACATATTTCATGGTTGCTTATAATCTTCCCCTTATATTAGAAAAACTAACATACATCCTCTATCTTCTTTGAGGATTCCATCTTTGTGCATCATGATATATTCATCAATCGTATACCGCACATCAAAACTATTAGATAAAATATTTGGTTCATTACCTTGAACCAATTGAGAGGAAAGAAATAATCATAATCTACTGGTCTAATGCATACAAGTGCTATTGTATGTAATATATTATATTTTAGACTAGCACATGATGCTTTTTTTCATTAGCAATGATTTAGCTCTTTATCGAAGACATTCGATGCCAAACCATCATCATCAAGATAAATTGTCTTGATTACACAATCTAAAGGTTATGCTCTTAACTTAATTTCATTGAGCAAGCAACTTTATGAATGTAAAACTATAGGTTGACAATAAATGTACATGTGATTATCTTATTGATGCATCTTTTCAACATATCACATAAAAGGTGAACGGACCCTTATTCACCTTTTATATTTTTCAGATTTTGATAGATCAAATTCCAACATTAATTGGTCCAACCAACTCATCATGAGAACGAGCAACATTAAAAGTAATGAAGAATTTTTTAATTCTTCAATATATGATCAATAATCAGCATGCACATCTTTGAGATATGACAATCGTTCATGGTAATTTATGAACTTTTGTTCTAGCAAACTCCGAGTTTACCATGACATGTAAACTTTTACTTTAGTAAATTTCAGATTTATTATTACATGAATAAATTTCAGATTTACTACTTTAGAAGTAGATTTCAAAATAAATCTTCTCGGTTATTCTGCCTCTTTCGGGGGTGAGTTGTGATACCATCACAATCAAGTGCATGTCTGCATTAATAAACTTCTCATTCCCTAGGAATGAAATATAATCGTGCATTAAACCTATCAAATTATGATAGCTTATAACCTCTTTTAAGATATTGCTAATTTAGACGAAAATCAAGGCACACATATGGTTGAAGAGAAATTTCTCTAACATATATTATAATCATAATAAACGTTTGGAAATTTTATCATTTTTGATAATTATTATCATATTTTCCCTTCACGCTTATATTCGTACGTTGGGGAATGGGGCATATTCAATAAGACATGTTTCTTTCATGACTTTTCGCAAAAATACATTATTTTGTCTTAGTCGTCATTATATCAACAATATGGTGCATTGATGTCATGCCCCAAAATCCCATCGGGCCGGACTGGCACCCGAAGCTGAGAAGGCCCGGGAGAACCCGTTCAAATACCTTTACCTTCACTTACATTCACCAAACATTTGGGCAGCACTTCGTTACATATAGAAGGGTCTAATTCCCTGTATCAGCACAACACGCGCAAATATATATGTATATATATAATACTTGGCCGTCGGGGCCACCACATATACAAATATAACATCACTATATAAACTCCCATGACTTGACCCTTCCTTATGTCTACAAAGCCTCTAGGACATATATACATGACATAACTAGGGTCGGGACGAACCCCCTCCCACACATGACTCCTGTACAATAACAAAACATAAGAAACCGACTCGGAAAGCTCCGAAGCAAACTGGAGCTCACCAACAATAGTTGTACGACCCGGCTCCTATCTATGCTGTGAATGAGCTGAAGTACCTGTGCCTGCAGCATGAAATGCAGGTCCCCCGTGAGGGACGTCAGTACGAAATATGTACTGAGTATGTAAAACTGTAGATAATCATATGTGATATGGGGGATCAAAAAAATCATACACATGTGAATAAATCATAATAGAAGTGAACCACACTTCATAAACACTTTTAGGATCATGTACATTATCATTAATCTGAACTGGGTTCTTGGATTCAAACACATTTGTGGAACGGTATATATTCGTTTATTTCATTCTTTACAATTATCATTCGTCATTACCTCCTCCTCCCGAACCTCCAACCACCTAACAATAATCAATACTGTATCGTACTGTGACCATTAGGCTGCCTCCAGTACATATCAATTGGGATCGACCCATGCTAGGCTTATGCCCCTGGAATACCACCCATAAACACATAAATAGGGATCGACCCATGCTAGGCTTATGCCCCTGGGATATCACCCACACGTATATCAAGTAACACATATAAGAAATCTTTCCAATAACTTAGTTCAAAAGCTTTTGAGATTATTACATTAGTGTTCATGCCAATATAGTACCTTTGGAACAACCATACATCAATAGGAAGCAAGTAATAGACCTTCTATACAATAACAATGTAATAAGGACTCATTGGTACATCAACAATGTGTTTCAGAATCATCAATATCACAACAATGAAATAAGAGCCTTTTGGTATATCAATGAAACATTTTGACACTTTATAGAATGGAAACAACTTTGTTGGTAATGTAGAACAATACATGTTTTTGGACAACCTCAGAATCTTACTTGATGGAACATTGGTGTTTTCATGCCAAAGAACATCGTTAGAGTATGCTTTACATACCTCGTCGTAGATTCGGATACCAATTCAACACAACTTCCCGCCTTTACAAATCACTTATCTACAATGAAATGTTTGGCATTTAGTATTAGCAACCCAACACCACAATTCTCTTCCATAATTCCATACAACCAATATTTGCAAAACATTCCAAAAACCAACTTGAACAATAGGTTTATGTGTATATATATATATAATCATCATTTCAATACCACATCATCAATACCACATCATCACACCAAATCCTTTCACAATTCAACGTAATCCAACCATGCACAAGAATGATCCAACATCATTTCCAATCATCTTTCAACAACAATCAAATAACATACTTTTTATGCTCATATGCATATATATATACATATCCATATAAATAACACCAACATAATTTACATCCTTACCATAAAATGACCCTTTTGATTTTGAAGTCCTGTTGGCCCAAATAAGGGGTGCTTCTCGAAGCCCTTGAGACGGTGAACACAACTACGGAATCAATTTGGATTTTCTATGGTTGAATCACAAGATAATTGGAGTTGAACTTAGGCTAGGGTTTCCTTATTCTTCAATAATTTGGATAAAAATTATGGATATGAGGCTAAGTGTATGTATACAAAGACCAATTTTCGTCCATGAGGTGATGGAAAATGATCATATTGCCCTTAAAATTTTAAGTAAGTCCGAATCTGTCCATGGTGGACTGTTTTGATAGGTTAAAGTAAATCGGTCATAACTCTTTGCTCCGATATCGGATTTGGGTGAAATTGGTATTGTTGGAAAGATAATTCAAAGGTCTTTCATTTAATATAAAGTAGGCCACCCAATTCGTCCTGTACAAGGAGTTATGATAGTTTGAAGTTGACCCTAAAAAATTGTTTTGAGAGGCTGAAGTAAAACGAGTATAACTCCTTACTCAGATGTTGGATTTGGCTGAAACCAATTGCATTGGAAAGAAGACTCAACGATCTTTGTTTTGATAGGTGGTATCTCTCCCAGTTAATTATATTGAGGGAGTTATGATCGTTCAAAGTCGACCCAAAAAACTGGCAGGCCTCAGTAGTTTGAATTTCCTGCACATTTACTGTTCACAATTATCCCGGCCGCCGTTTTATAATTTCGAACGTGCTCGATTATATCCGAAACTTATCCGTTTTTGGAAATCTTTATATCGTTGGAAAGCTTATTCAATAAACTTCGTATGGAACCATCGACGGGAAAATTTTGGTATAAATAAAGTCGATTCCCATACACATATAATCAAACTATACACTTGAAACCATCTCAAAATAATCAATACTCATACTCAAACTCATATATACCTAACTTAGGATCAATACATATACTCCGACACATATAACCATGGCTAATGCACATAATTAAGTATGGGGTGTTACAATTGAGATTTAAACTCAATGCCTTATCCATATAAAGACGTCTTAGGCAAAAAATCGATGGGGTTTGAACCCAACTTATTATTTTTATAGTGTATACATTCATATCGTGCTATTGGGGGGATGACCATCTTCAAGTGGTCAAACCTTTCATTTAGGTTATTCCACAAAATAAGTGGATCCTTAGTAGTAAGGTATTCAATTTTCACAATTTTGTCAAGATGATGACGCAAGAAAATCATAGCCTTAGCACGATTTTGATTAGATGTTGTATTTTCTTTCTTTATGGCGTCTCCAAGATCCATAACATCTAAGTGAATTTCAGCATCCAACACCCATGAGAGGTAGTTTTTAATTGAGGCAACGAACTCAAGTTTTGTAAGATTATTAGTCATATGAAAAGAAATAAAATAATACCTTAGCCTTCAAATTTGAGATGGTAGAGTTTCATGCTGATAACGTGTCATGAAACAATAAAAAATAAAGAAGAAGAGTAAAGAGAATAAAAAGAGTAATTGTTATTTCTCTTGAGGGGTCTCTTGGATCCTTGGGGATGATTTACAATGAAGGAAGCCCTACTATTTATAGGAAAAATTTACTCCTAGTTTCTGACTAAAAGACAGATAATTCAAATCTTGGTAGATATCAATTAGATCTTGATTGATCTTATTAGATCTTGATAAATCTTATCTATATAGACATTCACTGTAATGTAAATAAATTTATAACAAATCTTTCTTTTTCTCTCTCTATTTTTTTTTACTGATCATTAGCTTTATTCATGAATTTATTTGTTACATTCTTCATATTATTCATTTTCTTGAAATATTTTTAATTTAAAATCTTCATTTTAATATGCAGATAAGTGATAATAATATTATAGGCTATTTTTTTATTATATACGGGCCTGAATTCAAGTAAGTAATTTGTCAATTTAATATTGTTCGTTTGATTTTTGATAAAAGTAAATACATTTGATTATATAAATGTAAAATAAAATCAACTTTTGTTAAGATTTTGAGTCACATATTTAGTTTTTTAAATGTTAACTTTTTTTACCATTTTTATAATATTGTTTTATTAAAATAAATGTTCATGTTATTTTATTTTTATAAATTGTATATGTTACTAGAATGTCAAGTATCACATATTATTTTATCAGATTATGCTTAAAGAAGAAAAATGTAGTAACTTTATAATTGAAAGATAAAGTTTGATATTTAAAATACATGTTTTTCATTATTACGTTTTGAACGTGTTCTTTATTATGGGGCTTTTGAACTTGAAGAACAATAAAAGAAAAAAAAAGCATAAAATTTTAGTTTGTACCAAAAAAATATAGCAAATTTAATTTTATTTGTCTATTCATTAGATAACATATTAATTTTTAAATTTAAAAAAAATATATAGATCAGAGGATGAAACATATAAATTTAAAATTTAAATTTTTTTGAAACTTTTAAGAATAATTTAATATAATAATATTATTATTATTATTGATAAATATAAATAATATATATTTGTGATGTGTATATAAAACTTATCCTTACTTGCAATTATTTTAAATATAAATTAAAATTTAATAATTAAATTCAACGTACATATCTACTTGAAATATCTTTATATATCTAAGTTTTCAATGGAATTTTATTAAAAAATAAATTAACAAACAAAATAAAGATAGAAAGAAAGAAAGAAAGAAAGAAAGAAAGGAAAAAAGAATTAAAAAAACGTGGAAAAAGAAAAGGTCAAACTGACATTTTTTTTAAAATAAATTTTTTTTTTATTGATTTCAAATATTTCTCTTAATTTAAATATATACATCTTAAGATAAGTATGTATTGTATTTAAAAATATTTGGATAAGGATGATCAATAAATTGATCTTCTTTTAACAAATAGATATTATATATGAATTTAAATTAAATTTAAATTGGAGTGGGGTTCTATTTTCTTAATCTCTCTTATAAATTTATATAATCAGTAGTAGGATTAGAAGCGGTAGTACATAGTTCATATAAGTAGGATAATAGTATTTTTTAAATATAATCACCTAAATTGATATGATATTTGAATTCCAAATTCAAATGAAATTTGAGTTGGAGCTCTGACTTCCTAACCTCTACTTAAGTATCACGTATTATTTTATGAGATCATATTTAAAGAAAAATTATTGATAACTTTATAGTTGAAAGATAAAATTTAATTCATATTTAAAATACATGTTTTTCTTTATTACGACGTTTTTGAACTTAAAGAATAATAAAAGAAAAGAAAAGGTCTAAAATTTTAGTTCTTACTTTAAAAATATATAAGTCTAAATTCAATCAAATTTAGTTTCATTTGTCTATCCATTAGATAACATATGATTTTTAAATTTAAAATTTTAGCACATATTAACTCTTTATTAGATAAACTTAAAAGAGATAATACCCAATTACCCCCTGAACTATATCCAAAAAGGTTACGACACACATCAACTTAAAAGGGGTCCTATTACCCCCTTGAACTATTTAAAAGTATAATTTTCACACCCTTAGTGCCTACGTGGCACATACGTGGCACAACACACTGAAGTGTCTACTTAGGCACACATGTGTGCCACGTAGGTACTAAGGGTGTTAAAATTACACTTTTAATTAGTTCAGAGGGTAATAGGACCCCCTTTAAGTTGAGGTGTGTCATAACCTTTTTAGGTATAGTTCAGGAGGGTAATTGGATATTTTCTCAAGTTAAAATTCAATCAATTTGGTTATCTTATTATTTAAACTCTTTAATTTTGAAAGCAAAAAATGAAATTAAACTCATAAATAAATTAAAATAAGAAAGATAGCATATTATCGAGGAATATTATGATTTTGAATAAAAATTAAACGATATTATCTTTTAGATTATCCCAACATTAAATGATAATTTTTGACATTGTTAATTCATTATAATCTAATTAAGTAGACTTTTTTAAAAATTACACTAAAATATTATTTTGAACTTTAACATAAAAAGTAGAAATTATATTTTCATGGGTTACATAAATATATGTAGAAATCATTTATGATATTGACAATTATTTTTTGATATCATAAATTTAGAATTGTGTTTTGATAATTGATAAATTGGACCGCTTAGTGCTTCATGTCTCAACATCCAGATTTTTGGGATCATATTTTGAGAAAATATTTTTTAATTATAACGATTAAAGTCTTATATTGTATGTACCAAATAATTATAATCCTAACAAATGACGAAATTAATGAATATTGAAATATCAAATCAAAGTAATTTAGATTTAAAATTCAACATTTTATATTTTGAAGAGAGAAGAAAACTCAACTATCATGGTGTATAATACAACAAAAAAATCAATTTAAAGTTAGAATAGATAAAAGTAATTAAACTACAGTAAAAAAGATATAGAAAAATAAAGGTTTGGAAGATAATATTTTAAACTAATTTTGAGAATATAATGAAGTAATTGGTTAATACACATATTATTTATAAATTTTAAACAGAAGAAATTTGGGGAGGGGGGGAGGAAGGTACAATAGAATGAAAATTTTAAAGTAAAAACAATCAATATTAGCAATATGAAATCTTTAAATTGTAAATAATATAATAAATAAAAAATAAAAAATAAAAACATTTTTTTATAATTACATAATTTTTTTTACTCGTATAAATTTGATTAGAAGTATGAAGGGATGAAAATATTAACAATCAAATATCTTTAAATTGTTAATGATTGTTTTTTACCCATTAAATTTGGTTAAAACTGGGAAAATGGGTGGGGAATATATAAACAGTATAATATCTTTAAATTTTGTATAATATAATAAAAAAATCTGAAACATAATTTTTTTTTTTTTTTATAATTACATGATCTTTTTTCATAATGATTTGGTTAGAGGTGGGTGGAGGTGTAAGGGGGGAGGTATTCTTTTACAAATTGAGGGGTAGGGGAGGAGGAAGCGGTACGGGTGGGAGGTGGGTGACAATAGAGCAAAAAATTACTTTATTTTTACATTTCACTAAGAATCAATGTTATAGTTGATTCTTTTTCAAGATAATAGGATTCAACATGTTCGAACAAGACATTCCAACATAAAATATTAAAAATATTATTTTAATATTATCCATGCATCGTACAGGTACGTACACTAGTGTAGTATAAAAGAAGCTAAAAAAGAAAGTGATGTGTCACCTTTCTATGACCTCCATTTGTATTTTTTTTTTCTCATTTTTGACATTTTTTATATTTTTTCCTTTTATATTTTGTGTACTAAAAACTCAAAACACACTCATTTAACTCTCGTATTTAACATAGAAATTAAAGATTTCAGTTATTTTTAATTGTTGTTACAAGTTCCATGTAAATTAAGATGATAAAATTTTTTGATACCTCACGTTATATTCTGCAATAACTACAGAAGCCCAATATTCTAATTCTATTTTGTTTTTTTCTATATAAATTTCAAAAGTCCCCATTTTGTTATATAATACAATGGAACTAAGAAGTGCAGTGTCCACCACTCGTATCAAAATAACAATGATTATCAGAGGAGATCCAGGATTCGGACTCTCTGGGTGCCAAGTAAACTTATCGACAGGGGCGGAGTCACCTTCAATGAAGGGTGGTCAGATGCACACCCTTCGTCGGAAAATTATGTGGTGAATAGAGGTTAAATGTTAATCATAATGAGTTTATATTTAATTTTACATACTCTTAACTAAAAAAGAAATAGGACGCATGAACTTGAAAGGAATATATGATTTAATATTTTAAAAATATTGAGAAATTATGGAATTACTTTCAACTAATTCTATAATGTTACAAAAACAAACAGAAAGAAGAGTAGCGAAAAATAGAAAAAAAAAAAAAAATATATATATATATATATATGTGTGTGTGTGTGTGTGTTAATGTAGTTTGGGTCTGGGCTAAGCACGAGCCGAAGACACTAGTACTCCCTCCATTCTAAATTATTCGCTGCAAATTTTTTAATATAATTTCTCATTTTACTTATCTTTTTTCATTAATCATGAAGAGACAAAAAATTTTTTTCCATGTTTTACCCTTTGCACTAAAGGGGAAAGGACAAATATGGCCTCTCGGTCAAACAAATTCCTTCAAAAATGGCCTAAGAACTGTAATTCCACAAATTAGTTATTTCGACTCTTTTTTAATATGTCAATTCATTGTTTTCTCTTTTTTGTTTTTCCTTTGTTGGCTGCTTGTCTCACTCTCTCGCAATTCTTTTTAAAATTTTAAAAAGAAACTTTTTTTATTTTAACAATTAAATATAATGTTATGGCATTTTTTCCCTCAATAATTTATAGTTAGAATAGAAAAAAAGATCAGTACATTATATTTTTTATTCCTATTATTTTTGTATATAATTTATATGTAATAAATATATAATCGATGTATATTATTGATTATTCTTTTTAAATAATCGAGTAATTGCTTTTTTTTTCAAATTATTTTGCATTCACCAACATTATTAAAATAACATACCATAGGTGTCGTTTGGTTGGGAATGTAGTTATGCTGGGATAAGTTATACTGGATTAGTTATGCTGGGATTATTTTTTATTGAGTGTTTGATTTGTTGTTTTCAAAGTAATATGCATGGTATAATTTCTAAGAATAAAGTAATTGATTACCAAAATACCCCCATCTTATTTAACTTCTTTTTTGTTTATATATATTTATTTTCAAGCTTTAAATATTTATTCTTAAAAATAAAACTTTCATCTTATTTAGCTTAATTTTTTTGTGTGTGCATTTTCATGATTATATCGTGTGTATTTTAAAAATAAAACTTTCATCTTATTTAGCTTAAATTTTTTTGCATGTGCCTTCTCATGATTATACCGTGTGTGTTTAAGAAAAAAATCTTACTACATCTTATTTAGTTTGAAATAAAAACTTCCAACTTAAGTTTATTAAAGTAAAAGAAATTTGTTGTTTATGTCACTTCATTTAAACACATATTACTCATATAATATAGAATATTAAAATTTATTTTAATTAACATATACAATATCAATTTTCAAGTGATTAAAAAACTATTTAATTTAAAATATGTAATTGAACAATAGAGTCGATTGTGAAACGATAATGTGTATTAAAACTAGGTAACGCCTTTGTAGTTGCTAAAATATTTTACAGATTACTAGTGAATGGTAATTATTATTATAAAATCTACTTACTTTAATTAATCTTTTTATTGTGTAGTAAGAACTTTTTGTGTTATCAATTCACAAAAATAACAATTGGAAGGAAAAAGTTGATGTTGAATTCTGTTTTTTTATGCTTAAAAAATTATAGTACCTACATTTTGTTGGATATATAAAAAATTATAGTACCGAGTTTTGATCCTTATTATGTATGAATCTAACATATTTTAGTTTTTAATTTGTTAATTTTGTATTTTGATCCTTTATATAAGAAAATAACGTGTAAGTTTATAAAATTCACAAGCAATGGAATTAAAAAAAATGCAAAGTTCAATTAATAAGAGGTTAATTTTACTTAGTCATATATTTTCGTCGTTCCAAAATAAGATATTTTAGTTTTTTTAATTTGTCATAATAACGCGTTTTAGATAATCAAGTAGATATCAATAATCTTTTTTCAATTTCAAAAGCAATAATTAGAGATGATGAAAAAGATTGGAGAAATATGTTTGTAATGGGTTTGGGGGTATTTTTGTCATTTTATAATTTATCCAAGGATAAATTAAGGTGGAATAACTTATACCACCAAATATGTGGTATAACTTATCCCGGGACTAACCCAAATATTGCCAAACCAAATGATGTATTAAAAAGTTTATCCCGGGACTATTATTTTATCCCGGGATAATTTGTCTTAGTACCTCATACCAAATGGCCCCTATTTGTTTTATTTAGTTTTACTTATTTATACAATAAAATGCAATATCATATACTTTTAATATAATACAATTGTTAAAGATATATATATTTATATATAATAATGATACAGTTTCTATGCATATACATATTCTATATAATAATTATAGCATTTTTATACACATTCTATACAATTTTTAACTACAATTATTATTTAGATACATATTTTATACGTCTTTATATAGTTTCTACATGCATTCTAAAAATGTATCAATCTAGCATAAGAGAGTATCAATTGAGTATATGGACACTGCAAGTGTATCAATGTAGTATAAAAGTGTATTAATGTAGTATAAAAGAGTATTAATTGGGTATGGGGACTGCATGTGCTTGTATAGAATTTTCTTTCTCTTTTTTAAAAAGTGTATCAATATAGTATAAAAGTGTTTCAATTTGAAAAAAAAATTGGTATAAAAGTGTATCAATTGAGTATAGAGACTGCATGTACCCAACTAGGCCAAATAATTAAAAAGGGGAATTAATTTAGCCGATTGGCTACAGCTTGTCCACCTTTTCAAATGTGGGCTATTTTTTTAAAAATGGTCAGCTCATGTCCTTTTTCCCTTTAAATTTTCTTCAAATTAAAATGTAAACATCATTTAATAGGGATACTATGGTAACTAGTCATGCTATTAATTATTTTTTTAATCAATGTGTCAATCTCAATTTAGGACGGAGGAAGTATTATATATAAGTGAGAATCCTCAATTTTCATACTCCTCACATGATTTTTTGGGTCTCATTTTACCCCTAATTAATGTGTTATGACTTTGTAATTCCGCACATAATTTGATAAATTTGAAGAACTTAAGACCTTTTTAGATGTCATAAATGATTGTGTCATGAAAAAAAGTGAAAGTAATCCGACACACAGTACAATAACACATATTCTCTCCGTTTCATTTTACTCGTCTCAAATTGGAATGACACAATTATTAAGAAAAATAATAAATAACATGACTATTTTATCATAGTACCCTATTAAATGATGTTTACATTTTAATTTAAAGAAAAAATAATTAATGCAAAGGGTAAAATATGAAGAAAAAAAATTATCTTGTCTTAACAAGTAAAATGGGACATCAAATTAGAAAATTCGGGACGGATAAAATGGGACGGAAGGAGTATTTGAGTTTCTCTTTTAAGTGAAAAAATTATTGAACTTATTTCATATTCTTATTGAAAAAGCACACTTTTATTGACCCTAATTAAGATCAATCAATATTTTCAATTATGATCATTAAGCAAGTTTTAAATTAAGAAATTTGAAGAGGTTCTTTACCATTAAACATGGAGCTGGACGTTGAATTATAAATACTCACTATGGATGTCCACTATTTGTAAATCTCATCTATCTTAATCGTGTAATGAATAGTATTTGTTTCTTGACTCGATGAAAAGCACATTGCCTTTGACATTTTTTTAGTGTGTCAAACGCGATTAGTCCACATCTGCTGGGATGTCGAGATATGTGCTTTTCATGACCATCTGGACAATGGCCATTACTTGAGATTATTTAATAACTTTTGAACTTCAAAGGTAAGATAGATAATATAATCCTATATCATTTTTTTTTGGTTGATTGCTATAAATTGAGGTTGGAGTTTACATACTAATAATGTTTGCTCACTTTTTATATTCAATTAAGGATGAAGTTTACATATTTATAATTTTTGTTATTTACATAATCTTTTTTATTGAATTTTGTACTTAAAATAAGTTTATGATTGAAGTTTATGTTTCTTATGATGGCTAATCTTGGCACTCCCTTAGAATTCTGAATAAAGTTTATTATCTTCATCAAGATGAAGCCTTTTGTCATTCAAGATTGGGGATTGCTGATTTTTTCTCGATTATGTGAGGTTGTTCCAAGTGAATAGTGTACTATTGTTGATCCTATGTCTGTCGTCCAATCTACGAAGATATTGATGAAGGTGAAAGAAGTATAAAAAGATACAAAAAAATGGGTGATGGGAGTGATTATGGTCTACTAACTAAAGGTTTTTATTCAGTTTTTTAAGTCATTTCCTGATTAATTTCTAGGGAACACATGTCATAATATATTCTTTTTTCCCTCTAAAATCCACTTTTGTCTACTACATTTGAGCGATACATCTTATCAAAAGAAACTAATTAAGCAAATTCTATTTATACATTATGCAAAATGTATTTTGAGTATATCAAATCTGGTGAGGATTGTGGAGGAAGAAAATAATTCGTTAAGTAACAGGTCAATATTTAAAAACATAATTCAATTTGGGGAAAAGGGTCAAATTTATACCTCTACTTTGAAAAATTAGCTAAATATATCCTTCATCATACTTTGGGATTAAATTTACCCCTGTTATCATACTTTGGAATCATATTTACTCCTCTACTTTGGAAAATTGACTAAATATACCATGCGTCATACTTTGGGATCAAATTTACCCTTGATAACATATTTTGAGTCAAATTTATCCTAGTTATTAAAAACTTTTCATATGTACCATTTCTTAGCAGAAAGCTCAAATCAACATTAAATGTCTTATTTTTTAAAAATAAAATACACCTTAATCTAACCCGTCAAATTCGACTCGAGTCATAAAAAAGACACAAATAAATATACCCCTTTAGTTCTGTTAGTCAAATTTTTTCAAAGAGATTAAACCACCACTGATATTTGTCAGTGGATAATCCATGAAAAATTTATCTGCATCAATGCAAATACAAAGAAATATATCTCTCTCTCAGTTCACGAATCTGCATCCGTACAGAGCTCATGAAAAATGACATTTGACGGTCAAATGTAATAGATTAGGCCGATTGAATATTTCTCTGGATGATTGAGTTAAGAGGTCTCTCTATATGTCAATCGTGACATTTCTTCATTCATATATCTTTATACGCAATTTAGATCTATACAAATTTTTCATCATGTCATTTGCTTAAAAAATTTATTTACTGATTCTAAAATTTAGATGCACACAGAATTGCATACCAGATTTGAAATTTAAACATAATTGAACAATAGCATACTTTGTAATAGACATTTTCTCTAGTTCAATACTTTTATGTTATCTCATTTCGTTTAACCTTTTGTTTATTTGTAAAAAAAATACCAGTGTTGCACACTAAAAGAGAATTATTTTGGTTCGTTGAAAAAATTCGACCAACAAAATTGAGGGAGAGATATATTTATTTGTGTATATTTTTATGAATCGGATCGGACAAATTAGATTAAGGTGTGATTTATTTTTTAAAATTAGGCAATTTAACATTGATTTGGGATTTTCTGTTAAAGAAATGGTACAAGTGAAAAAAATCTTAACAATGAGAATAAATATGACCCTAAAGTATTAAATTGAGGATAAATTTGACCCCAAAGTATGATGAATGGTATATTTAGCCAATTTTTCAAAGTAGAGGGGTAAATTTTACCTCAAAGTACGACAACGATGATAAATTTGACCTCAAAATATGACGAAGGCTATATTTATCCAATTTTTTAAAGTAGAGTAAATTTGATCCTTTTTCCTTCAATCTGCATAAATATTTATATCTATAATATATTAAAAGTGTGAAGACCCTTAAAAAATGATTTAAATTTTTTGTCTTTCATTAAAAACTCTCTTTTAGAAAAAATTATCTTTTCACTATTTTCTTTAATTTATTATTTAATTATTTTTATTAGAATATATGGGACTCCTAAAATATATGGAAGGAGAATCAATTAATATTTTCCTTTGTACTCATCAATTAGAAAAATACTTTCAAAATAGGATAGAATAATACTCCTAAAATATGACTCTATTAAGAAAATACTTCTATAAATATGATTGATGTTCATCTAACTTGATTTGGTTGAATGTTTAGATTGGTGGATGCTAAATTCTTCTAACCCAACAAAGTAAAATTCAACGTGTGTGTGTATATATATATATATCTTCTTTATTTTCATTCAAGTCATTCTTTAGTGTCAAAATTTTCGTCCAGATAAGAATTATTTTCATCAAAATTGAAGCTTTGTGGTCACTATTGTATTATTTTGTTGTAGTTTACAGGTCGTAGATGAATTTACAGATGGTAGATGAATGTCGGTCGGCTTTGAGAATTTTTTTTAGGTAAAGGTTAGGTTTAATTGTATTTTTTATATCTCTATTTTGAGAGTTTTTTGGTGTAAAGTTAAAGTTTAGTTGTATTATTTTGATATCTCTATTGCTGTATTATTTTGTTATAGTTTCCAGGTGGTAGGTAAGTGTCAGACGACTTTGAGAATTTTTTTTTGTAAAGGTTAGATTTAATTATATTGTTTTGATGTCTCTATCATCGTATTATTTTGTTGCAGTTTATAAGTGGTAGATCAACGTCGGTCGGCTTTGAAAAATTTTGTTGGTAAAGGTTAGGTTTAATTAAATAAATTCTCCAAAAGATATTGAATTTAATTATTGTGTTCATATTTATTATTTAAATAAATATCATATTTAGTGTAACGTTTGAACTCAATAAAGTGAGGTACACGTGCGAGACGTGTACACCTAAACTAATTTTTCAAAAAATTTGTGCGAGCATGATATAATTTTATTTTTCTGAAACGGCAAAAATATTTTAAAAGAAAGTCGATGTAGGAAACTAAAGTGGGTGGCAATCCAAGAAAATCAAGTTCTAAAAATTACACAAAGCAACAACTTAACTATCACTAATTACACAAAATTCCAACTTTTAAAACTTATTACAGAAATCTCATTTTTTTAATTCTCTCTCTAAAAGTTTACATACATAACTTTATCAAAAAATTTTACGGTTTGTTTTCCCTGAAACACGGCTACAATCAACGAGCTATTAATAACGGTTTTTTTTTTTATAATTTTCATCCGTGTTTGACTTCTACTCTTACACATTGACATTTTATTTTAACAAAATCTCCATTAAAATTTATGAGATTTTCAGATTTGAAGTTAGTAAACTTTTTTTTATTAATTCTGATTTTTTATTGTATGAAGGCTACAAATTAGAGTTTTTCGGAGTGAACAAGGTGTTGAATGATGTTCATTCAGTAGTTTTTTCTTAGTTTTGGAGTTATATTTTGATTTTTTACTTTACCAATTCATAGATTCCATTTCTCCGTCTTTTAATTTAGGATTTACTTAGTTGGATCATAATGAACCAACAAATTAAGTTACTGGGTTCGTTCCTGAAGAATTTGACTACGAGGATCCTAATTTTATTGAAAACAGATCAAAATATCGTAACGATCCCATTAAGATGAAGAAGATCAAGAAATTTATTGAACGAAGTTCAAAAAATCAAGAAGAATCGTCAAGAAAATCAAAAAAATGATATTTCAAGGCTACGTTTATCAAAGATTTTTTTATTTTTTTATTTTTTATTGTGATTTGTAATTGTACTAGAATATAGTATTTTTATAGTTAATGTGAGCTTTTTAAAATTTTTATTTTTGGTTGTGACTGTTAGTTTTTGCAGTAGAATGTGATTTTTTTCATGTTTTAATTTGAGATTGCCGTAGTAACTATCAGCACTCATACAAGCAGTACTTAAGTATGTCATTCACATATACATAAGTAATAAGTGTTAGTTATGTGATTTCTTTTTGTACTAGAATGTCATTCCACATACAAGCAATACCTTTGTATATGATAAACATATACATAAATACTGCTATGTAGTTTGCTCTGTTATGATTTTTATAGTTGTTGTACATCCACATACAAGCAACACTTATGTATGTGACAAATATAGTTGTTGTACATCCACATATAAGCAACACTTATGTATGTGGCAAATATATATATAAGTCTATCTATGTAATTTGTCTGTTAGGAATTTTATAGTTACTATACATCCACACATAAGCAATAACTATGTATGTGCTATACAGATACATAAGTCTATCTATGTATTTTACCTGTTATGAAATATGTAGTTAGTGCACATCCACATATAAGCAATAACTATGTATGTGCTAGACATATACATAGGTATTGCTATGTATTTATTCACTTTGGTTAATGTACGTCAACATACAAGCAATAACTATGTATTTTCTAGACATATACATAAGTACTGTTATGTACTTGACCTGTTTTGAAATTTATGATTCATGTACAACATAACAGTTATGAACTGACAATATACTCTAATTTTATGATTTTATTTTTCATTCAATACAGGATCTGAAATACAGGATCGTATACATACAGAGATTGTGAAATTTTTGTTGTTGGGTATACAAAATATCTAAGTGAAGGAATTGATGTGCCTTCAGGTGATTTTGAAGCTGAATATCATCATATACTATATGCGTCACTCCTTCAAAATTATGATCTTTGAAAGGCAAAGAAATATTATGTTAATGACAATGATGATACTCCAAGACCAAGGACAAAATATGTCCCCCACCTCATGAATCTGAAATAGTTTCAAAGATGTTTATGGTGATGATTGTTTTATTTTCTGTGAATTTTTGTTAGGTTGAATTAGTAAACTAATGTATGAGTTTTGTATGTATAAAGTTTTTAAAACATAAAGAGTTATGTTTTGGGGATGTACTGACTGTTTTTGCATGTGATATGTTTTTATTTATATCACTGCATTAAATTGGATTACTAATTCTAAATTTTAGTGTATATTCAGTCTTATACATAGTCGTATCATATAATCGTAAGAAAATACACTGAGAATGTGACTACACAACAATACCTATTCAATCAATGAAAATCGTAAAAGAACAGTAGTAATGTATATAGGCATACACGGTGGTAACATATGCGTAACATGTGCATTAGTTTACAAAAAAATTAGTGTATAGTTTATAAAATACATAGTGATAACATATAATTAATCGTAAGCATAGCCACTTTGTGAAAATTTAACAGTGTATATGTCTACATATACACAATATCAGTGTAGATTTAAACACATACATAGACATAGCATATATTTGTAAGCATATCTACCTTGAAATATTTAACACATACATAGAAATATCAACTACATTGAAGCTATGCCTAATATCCGCTCTCTCTATATATTTTTTCACATACATAGAAATATCAACTACAGTTACACAAATTTTATAAAGAATGTTAACATAATGTATAAAAAAAATGATGTAATGAAAAAATATAATGTATATGTTTTTCGTATACGTATTAATTATGTCTACATATACACATTTTCTTATAACTAACATTAACATAATGTATTAAACAGTTTCATGAAGCAAATTTAACGTACATATTATCATAGACATAGAAATTACATTCATCGTTAATCAAAAAGACGTATAAACTATAAATTAGTGTATGTTTACAGTTAATTATAATATATATTTATATATACATAGATTTTATAAGGAACATTAACTACTAATAGTTGACCGTAATTAACGTATACTTATAAACTCATAATTTCATATATTTACGATTAAGAAATGTAAAATTCATAACTATTATATAGAATACTCATCAGCAACAACAATTGTATACCAGTTATGTATATAAACACATATTAACACCAGTTGCAATAGTAAGTTATGTGGACGCGAAAATGTACAAAAATTTATTAGTGCAGGTGCCAAATATACAAGACAAACAATAAATATAAATACATCAAACATAGTTGAAAAAATAAAAAAAAATTGATATTTATTTCAAATTACCATCATCCAACTCAAATTGTTAAACAAATCAAAACATAAAAGTAGAAAATGTTATTTGAGTGAATAATCATTAAGAGTATAGGAAAGCTACAAGTTAGTTTTCCTTTGAAAAAAAGTTACAGAAACTTCTATTGTGCCCCTCATGTCTGCACCGTCCACAACGATTTGAACTTGATGAATGTGTTTTGCTTGATTTTTTCTTTATCCCCTTCTTAGATCATCCTGACAGCCTTTTATAAATCGGAGGCAGAACTTCTTTCTCATCTACACTGTTAGGAACATTTCAGTCCTTCATATCTGGCATTGGAATAATTGAAAGTTATATGTCTTCACCAAAGTGCTCGATTTGTAGTAATTTGAGCAGTACGACCCAAAATATTTTACATATTAACGCTTCAAGATAGCAGTAGCGTGAGCACAAGGTATCTGATCTATTGAAACCTTTCATAGTTGCACGAACCACTTTCGAGGTCAGCAATGTACCTTTTTCTCGATTCATAAACTGAGTAAATGTAGGTTGACGAAGCCTTTGCCTGAACAACAAAAAAAGAGATTAAAACTATTAATATTTTATTAACATAATACTACATCTAAATGCATACAAACAATTCATAAAATTTTAACATACCGTCATCCTCATAGCTTTCACTCCGTTAAGTGTTAAAGTTTCTTCAAACCTCTGACCCAAAGTATTATTTGTATATGAAGCTATCTCAATGTTTTTACAGTTTCAAAAACCAAATAAAATTTACACTTCCTCTAAGAATTTAAATATTAATAATTTTCGGACATCCATCAAATTCCCCTTAATACACTCAACAATATTCGAAATCAATTAAGTTTTTTTTCTTCAAAAAGATCAATAATTAGTGTTGAAATTGTTTTTGATTTATGTTTTCGTTTGATTTGATTTTTATATTTTTGTTGTTTTCAAAATTTGAATTTCAGTAGCTGTTACATAATTTAAGGGATACAGTAATCCACTTATTCAATTAATTTTGTTAATTACGTCCTTAATAGCAGGGAAATCGTTATTTTCATTTTTAAAGAAACCCAAAAATTCGCATATACATAGGTTACTATGTATATGCCAGCTGTAACCTATGTATATGTCGGCTGTCTTGTGTATATGATTCGGGAGAGAGTGTAAATACTTCTAATAGAGTTGGAATTTATGTTATTTACATTTAAATTTCTCAAAATACCTTTGAGCTGAAGTTACACACACCTATATATTCTTAAATTATCTATTGAAAGAAAATTAAAGATATTCTAATTTTGCATAAATAAACTTTTTAGTTAATTAAGAAATTTTGATTTTAAAACATCAACTCATGAGTGGAATGAGGTTTTTCTTTATAACCGTGCGGATATTTTCACTAATTTTAAATAAAATAAGACATGACATACCTTTCCCTAATATTATTAGTGCCTTCAATGCTTGAAAGACCATAATTGACATCTTATGAGCATTTTTTTATCGGTTAAATCGAATTGTTAAGGATAAAAAACTAATAAATTGAAATCGATAAATATTATCTTATTGATTAAGCGTATTTAAAAATCAAAAATTGATAAACTACATTAATAATATATAAAATCGAATAAAATCGACCGATGCACATCCCTAGATATAATATATAAATATATTCTTTAACTTGCATTTTATCTATGCTCTCCAACTATAGGCATACTAAAGTAGACATTACAAACTCAAACTTATATAAAACTGCACAAATAAAATATATTTTATATGATGTCCTACGTGAAATTCTACATATATTAGTTAATATAAGGCATATATATTTATTTATTTAATTTTATATAAATTTAAGTGTATATTTAGAAAGAATCGAAACCATAAAAAATGTAGCCTACCTTCAATCAAATCTTATTCTGATTCCGCGGAAAATCTTTCAAGTTCGGATAGATCACCCTCATTCATATTTTTGTGGTTTTTTGCCTTTGTCATTAGTAAAGCTCCATCGCGCAACGAGTAGATTTCATACATCAATAGTTCTCAATTTATTTTCATGTTTACCCCTCAATTTTAAAGTATGATTTAAGATTATACTCAATTCTTTAACAACGAACAATTTGGGGAAAATAAAAAAGGGAAAATGAGTAGCTCAGCAACCGCACCATGGAAGCAGATTCTTCTCAATTCCATCAGCTCCAATTCCCATCTCAAGCATTCCATCTACTTTCAGCTCGTATGAAATCCCTGCATTAATTTACTTCTAATCCATTTTTTTTGTTTGTATCTTCCATTACTTTATTTCATTAGAAAAAATAAAGGGACAAGCCGATGTTTCAAATCTGGGGATGTCAAATGAGTTGAATTGAATACCTGGTTGGTCATGACTCGTCCAAATTTACTTTGGGTTGAAATGGGTAAAAATTGGATTGGGTCTTTGCCCGCTTAGTTCAAAACGTATTAACATATTCATATTTATCCCTGTAAACTCAACTCAAAAAATAAATTTTAATAGGGTTAGAAAGTTGGATGGGTGGGTAGAGAGGGGTGGGGTAAGAGTTTTTTTAAAATTTTACTTTTTAAAAAGTAAAATTTTTTTGAGGAGGGGTGTGGGTAGGGGATTGAGGGTTAGGATGAGATTGAGATTGAGGTAAGAATTTTTTTTTTGAAAAAGGATTTTTTTTTTAAAATAACTTTTTGGGAAAGTAGTATGCTAGTAGGGTGGGGGTTGGGGGTGATGGGAATGGGGTATGATTTTTTTTTTTTAAAAGATTTTTTTTTCTTTTTTTTTTAAATTGGGAGCTGTGGGGGTGGGGAGGGGGGGGTGTGGGAGTAGAAAGGATGGGGGTTGAGGTAAAAGTTTTTGTTCTCAGAAAAAGGAAATTTAACTTTTAAAAATATTATTTTTGGGAGGGGTAGGGAATGCTGTGAAGGGGATGGTAGGATTTTGATTGTGAGGTAAAAAAGATTTTAATTTTTTTTTTTTCAAAAATTAAAAGAATTAATTTTTTGGGCTGGAGGTGGGGGTGGGGGTTTGGGGTAGGAAGGGGATGGGAATGAGGTGAGGGTGGGGGCAAAAAAAAAAAATTTATAAAAGGTTTTTTAAGAAATAAAAATAATATATTTAATGAAGGCGGGGTGGGGTAAACTGGGGTGTAATGGGGTTAGGGTGAGGTGAGGTGGGTCATTTTGAGAGTGGAATGACACATTGTTGTTTGTTTTTCCTAATTTCGTTAAGAAAATTATTTTTTATTAAACGAGTTGAACTAGAGAAATGAACTCAATTTAAAAATGGGTTGAGATTTTACCTAATAGTAAATTATCTTGAACCCAACTCATTAAATATTGGGCGGATTGGATAAGTCAGCTCATTTTGGGTTCGTTTTGACACCTCTATTCAAATCTCTTGTTGTGCATGAGTTTCGAAAAGGGTTAGACAGACCTATTGTACTCGGCGTTACTTTACATTTCTGCTGTTTCATTAAAAAACTGAAGTGGCAGCCTTGCAGGAAAGCTCTCACTATTCGCTGGTCCGGGGAAAGAGTTGGACAACAAGGGTTTGGATCATAAATTTTTATTGGATGCCGCCTTACTTAATATTTTTTCCTGTTTCATTAAAAAAAAAAAATAGACAGCCCACGGCTCTTGCTATGCATCGTGTCCGGGAAATGGTTGGACCACAAGGGTCTATTATACTGTTTTACTTTGCATTTGTGTCAGGTTGTTTGATTACAAAAAATTTTGCAGAGAACATAAAATGTGTTATTTATGATGTACTTCTAAGTTTTTGTTTCTTGAATTAGGCAACTGTTGGATCGAATGGAAGACCCTCTAATCGAACTGTTGTCTTTAGGTCTGTTTATCACCCCTTTAAACTTATATATGCTAAACAAATTCAGAGATTTCATCATTTTCGCTGTGGATAATTTGTTTTTTTTTTTTTTTTAATGTAGAGGATTTCAAGATGGTACTGATAAGATTCAAATTAATAGTGACTCACGAAGCCGTAAGGTGTGTAGTTCTGTATACCCTTTTCTATGTTAGGGCTGATATTTTGGAAATTGACTGTTTTTGTTAGGAAAAGTTTAAAAGTTTGATTAACCATTCTATTTTTCACAAGCTTGAAACTTTCAAGAATTCATATCATAAACTATTCAAATATTAGAACTTTTTATATGTGGTGCAGTGGATGGTGCTATTCTTCCCTTAACCAGAGTCTCGGTTTTGAGTCCTGGATATGGAAAATCCTTGATAGCGACTGCTAACCCGGAATTGACCCTATCTGGTGCAAATACGGATTATTCAGGCTACATCTCAAGTAATATACAATATGGGAAACCAAAACAATATGATGGTAGTGGGATGATTCTCGCTTAGGGTGCGAGAGGTCTTGAGTTCAATTCTTGGAATGCCCACAAATTTCCTCAGAACCCACTTGTGGGACTATACTGGATGTGTTTGTTGTTGTTATCGTTGTAATATGATGGTAGTCATAGAGTCAGGATTTTCATTAACAGGATTTAAAATATAAAGAAGTAAACACATGAAAGAATAAATAATTATTACCTTGTATATATGGTGTCATTTTTGAAGAAGGGGGTTTGGATAACCTCCTTTTGGTACCCTAGCTTTGCACTATTACTTTGATATTATCTTCCACAATCATTAATCTAAAAACAACAGCATACCCAGTATAATTCCATAAAGTGGGGTCTTGGGAGGGTGGAGTGTATACAGAAATTACCCCTGCCTAGCCTACCCCTGCCTGATAAGTAGAGAAGTTGTTTCGATAGCCCTTGTCTGCAATCATTACTTTTAAATAAATAAAATAAGCTTCCTTTACACCATGGCCTTTCAAACAATACAACTGTCCCATAAAATGGGACGGAGGAGTATGATTGATCTTTAGTTTTTTCCATTTCCATTTTGAATTATGCTTAGAACTGATGGCAGTTTACTTGAATCAGTGCAGATTGAAGATCTTAAGCATTGCCCATTTGCAGAGGTATTTGATGTTTTGCAAATTCAATACTGCTGAATAGATTATAAAATCATTCAGCTCCTTTCTTTTTTATAGCTTCTGAATTGGCCCTTAGTGCTTAATGTGTAAATGCACAACAAAGTTGCTCCCCGTGAGTTTTTTTACAAAAATGTGAAACATTCTATAATTAATCCGACGCCGTTTGAACAAATCTTGTATTGATTTAGGTGTGCTGGTATTTCACTGAAACTTGGGAACAATTCCGAATTCATGGAAGAGTCGATATGATTGATGCATCAAACTCTGACTCAGATAAACTTAGGGTAATTCCGGAAAATCCTTACTATTTCATTTATCTTTACCTATAAATGCGATAATTCGTGAGTTTATTTTTGTTCTACTAGTAACATATCTAAGACTTGCAATCACCTCCAGTTTTAGAGAAAATGCCTCTATCTAGAATTAAGTGCCATTCTCTTACTTTAAGATTTGTTAAAAGCTCCAGCTGGAAAGCAACAAATGCATTCAGAAACTTGTCGTATTCAGCACTTTGCTGTGTTTCAAATTACAATTACCTTGCATTTCTGATTGTGCTAAGAGCTTTCAACAAAAATTCTATTGTTTATATACTTCGGCTCTAGATGTCCTCGAGCTATCTGACAATCCATATGTTCAGTTTTGTATTTACTTCCGTTCTTTATTTCAAAGATAAAAATATAATCAACATAATTGGGGACAATACTGCATAAAAAGCTACTTGATCAGTTCAGAACATTTCGAAAGTGATCAATATTGTCTATTGCTTCAAATGACATTAGCTTGATAACTGGTAACGTGATGAGATGCCTTGTATATTTAAGATATTGATACTTATAAAGCAGCGACGTTACTATGTGGTGTTTATCTTTATAAAATAGAGATCTAGTTCATCAATTTAATGCATAATTAAAGTCACCGCCTCAAATTATTTCTCTTGGTAAGTAATAAAGTTTCTTCTTTATATTCTGATGATAACAATTCAGCAAAGGGAGGCAGCTTGGTTTGCTGGTTCTGTCAGATCAAGACTACAATATTTGGGGCTTACTCCAGGGCTTCCTTCTCTAGATGAACAACCATCAAACGATGCATCATTGGATCCCTCTGCTGGTCCAGTTGATGCATTCTGCCTTCTAGTTCTGGACCCTGAGAAGGTCTGAGTTTTCCCTGGTCATGTAACTCTGATGAAGGAAAATGTGGATCTGTAACTTTTTAGTATTTGTGTTACTTGCAGGTTGATTATCTGAACTTGAAGAGTAATGAGAGGCTAGCATTTTCAACTGGACGAAGTGTCAACGGTGAGAACTTCTGGACACAAAATAAAGTCAACCCTTGATATTTGATTTGTCATCTCACAGATTATCCCAATCAGACTATTGGTGTGTGCACTGTAATGAATCTTTTTTGTATTATTGAGATAATTTTGAAAGGAATATTGTTCTCTTTGACTGAATAAACAAAAAATATTTCATATGTAATACGATCTCCATTACATTATAGAAATTTGATGTCAGAATTATGAGAGATAAGAAAACTCTGTATGTTAAATTAGTCGTGGTTTTGCATACCTGGCTACGAAAGACCTCTGCTGTTATTCTCATTGTGTGCTCTACGTCTGATCTGTACTATATTGATCTATGTTTTGAACCACGATATTGCTTCTGAGAAATCTCAGTAAATAGGTCAACCTTCCTTGCAAAGCTTCTTGCCCGAACGAGTATTTCAAGTTATTCCAATCAGAGGCTTCAAAAAGGCTGTTACTTTGTTTAATGAGATTTTGGAATACTCATTTGAGCAAGAAGCGCCGCCAAGGAAGGGCATGCTAGATGATTATCCCTCTTTGTAAAAGTAAAGGGCCTATTTATATTGATATTCGGTTAGTTATCTACCAAGACTGTGTCACATTGAGAGTTGGTTGAGCCTTGCAAGTTATGGAGTCTATCAAGTTTATAGACACTTCCCCCGTTCTCAGGGGGTTTCTTTGAGTTGTTAAAGAGTATGATCTGTGACTATTTCTATTGTGGATTAAAAATGGATTTGTTTGATTTTACAGTGCCTGATGAAAGCAATCAGCTGAATTTGAAGCACATGTGTACTAAAGTACCTCTATCTAACCTCTAATTTTTCACTTTCTGTTTGTGGTCCCCAGTATTCTTTGTCGCTTGCTGGAAGCCACCCACCATTCAGAACATTTTATTTGGAGAATACTGGTAGCTTTCAAATTTCTCCAATGGAACCCTTTTCTATCTTGTGAGTTATGATTTATCAGTATAATAAATTGACAAAGTTCATGGTTGAAATGTTGTGACAATTTAATGACCAAATGCTTGTGCTAAGCACTTGCCAGATGTACTTGAAGGATATGTCAAATGCTGAGTATTTAAAGGTAATTAGTTGGTTATCTGCTACCTAAAGGCTAAATGTACGTTTGGAGTTAAACGGTTTTCGTTCTCAATGAGCTTGGAAGAGAAAATGGCACTACCCGCCAGCCTCTCAATTCCCATACTTACCATTTGAGCTTTTATTATGTCTTACTATGATCAATCATTTTCCAATTTCCTGTTCCAAAACTCTACCTACCTACTTTTTCTTCCTTTTTTCTTTTTCCGGGGAGTAGGGACACTGAGTAGATTTTCCTACCTGCATGTCTGTCTGTGTGCCACATGAAGGCAGCTTTTTGATGATGCAAAAGACAAACGGGATGACTTGGGAAGACCCAGTTCCGATTCTATTACACAAACTTATAAATGTCAACAAATGCCAATTCTTTGAAAAAACAAAAAGCAGTATATCGGCCTATGTTGCTCGGACTGTTCAAAAATGTCAACTGGTGCGTGTCAGATTCTCCTAAAGTAGTGTAATTTTGGAGAATCCAACATGGGTGCGGCATTAAAAGTGAAGAGTCCGCGCAACTTAGGTATCGGCTATTGCACACTTGGTGGGTCAAAGAATCTCCAATTGGGAACATATAAACTTTCCAGGTTTGTTGTTGTCAACCACCACCCTAATAAACACATATATCTAGCATCTTGGCAAGTCTGCTGGAGGATGAGGAAGTCTTTCTAATGGCCCTTCCCCATTCTTCACAATGAGCACCACTGATAAGCCCCAAGATAGATGTATCTCCAAATGACAGTGCATAAACCATGCCCCTGTGCATGAAAATGGTCCATCCATGAGTTTTGTACAACACATTATAGTAATTAAGAGATGAAATTTAGTTTTTAATTTATTACCTGGATTGTCAGCAACGAATCGAATGGCAGCCCATCCACCTACTGGAACTCCAATTGTGTTCATATATGGTGGATCCACCAGATTGAAGTTGGCTGTATCAGGATCATAGTTACCGGTACCATAACCCACAACATAAAAGCTGTAGCCATGAAGATGAATGGGGTGGTTCTCTGTGGAGACTGTGCTGGTGTCTTGTAGGATCAGTTGAACCCTGGTCCCATAGTCAAGGACGTAGGTCCTAGTTCCATTTAGAGAATTTGTGTCAGTAGGAGGGTTATTAGGTGCCCCATTCACAAAATCATAGAACTTTAGGGGTACCCCCGGAAAATCTTGAGTGAAGTACCCGCTGATGTTCTTGTAGTAAGCTTCCAAAATTGAGATGTTAGGTTTACTAAAGCTGATGTTATTCATGGAAGCAGCCATAACCCCACCCCCTTTAGCTTGACAATCTTTTTGTGGATTCTTGGACTGGCATTTTTGCACGTTTAGTCCAATTGTAACGAATAGGTTTCTGTCAATATCTTTAGGAACAGTGGCAGGATTAAGACTTCTAAGCCCATCCATGACTGTCTTAGCAGCAAGATTGTCATCAAAACGTGGTAAAGCTGCAGGTAAACTTAGGTCATTTGCTGTGGCGCCAAAATATTGGAAGTAAGCTATTGATGTTATGTTTTGAAATGTGACATTCTTAGCAGATTGGTAAGGTCCCATCGCCATTGAATATCTTGCTATGGGTTTATCTGCTCTGACTAGGACGTTTAGGGTTTGACCCGGTCCGAGCATGACCCGTTCCGTGGTCAACGGCTTTGTGTACTCTGCATCAACTTCAACAATTTTCAATTTGTGATTTGCAATTGCAAAGAAATGCTCTTGGTTCAAAGCTGCATTGATTAACCTTAACAAGTATGTCTTCCCAGGAACCACATCTAATTTATAAATATCTGAAACAAATAATGAACACCTTTTTAGCTGACATAAACGATTTAAAAGCACCCCTTCTGTCCCAATTACGTGTTGCACTTTCCATTTTAGTTTGTTCCAAAAAGAATTATACATTTCTATATTTAAAAACAATTTAACTTGGAACTTCTTATTATACCCTTAATGAGATTTTTATAGTCATACAAGCATCTATGGCTTGTTTTAGGCCGCAAGTTTCAAAAGTTGTGTTCTTTCTGGAACTTCGTACCCAACAAAACTACATTACATAAATTGGGACAAAAGGAGTAAAAATGTGATGTAATGCAGCAACTTTTGCCATTTTTTCCTGTTCTATTTGAGTTGAAAGTAAGAGTTGAGTCAGTGGCGGATCTAAAATTTAAGCATAGTGGGTGCTTGAAAAATTAAAAAATTGAGGAAAAATAAAAAATGACCTTAATGAGGTTCAAACCCAAGTCAACACTTCCAATTGAAGTACCTTAAAATCAATATAAATGTCAGTGCACCCAACCAATTTTTTGTTAGAGTGAATGCTTTTATATGTTTTATACCTATTTTAGTATATTTTATAGGTAATTATACCTATTCCGCTTCGAGTTTAGTGGGTGCCAAAGCACCCCAAATTATAACGTAGGTCCGCCCCTGAGTGGAGTAATGTACGTATAAGATTACCATTAGCAGAGCAATTATAATTAGGTCCGGGTTGGCCATTGATGGTAAAAGCATCAGCTGGTGGTGGGGCTCCGCCACTTGCTAAAACTGCCTCCTCAATTTGCACCATGTCTTTCATCCAATACTCTCCTGTAAAATTCCCAAGTTTGAAAAGCTTTTAGAAAGTCGGTGTATGAAAGTTAAATCTCTTGAGAAGCTCTCTGGAAATTAAGAGTTTAAGCTCTTTAGAACTTAGATTAGTCTGGAAAAGAAAGATAACTATATTGAATCAATGTACCTAAAATAATGATGTGCTCTCCATAGGGGAACTTGAAAGGGTAAGGGATCCCCTTCTTAGGATAAACGACAATGGCACCATAAACAGTGGCTCGAAGCCAGGAAACATGAGCATGCCAGAAAAATGTGCCTTTCTGTTGTACCAGAGTAAACTCATAGGTGAAGTTTTGTCCAGTTTGTATGGGGCATTGGGTAACGTAAGAAGGGCCGTCGGACCAACATGATAGCCTCTGCCGG
This sequence comes from Capsicum baccatum var. pendulum, assembly GCA_030864225.1. Taxonomy (NCBI): domain Eukaryota; kingdom Viridiplantae; phylum Streptophyta; class Magnoliopsida; order Solanales; family Solanaceae; genus Capsicum; species Capsicum baccatum. Next base: position 167,285,900 of record CM061554.1, on the reverse strand, counting down.
ATGCCATGCCTAATGAAATCTTGGAAGCTCAGGTAAGTATAATTTGCCAAAGATGTAAGCAAAGAAAATCTAGAGTTTTTAGTATTAGTTACCAGTGTATTGTGATATTGTATGGGGATTCATTGGTGACTCTGACGATAACTTTATCGTCTTCTTGAGCATAAACAACTGGACCTGGATACATCCCGTTGATGGTTGGAATATCTTTGGTATTACATAGCTTAGTAATTCTAGTAGTTTGCACCTGAAAAAGGAAAAAAAAGAATCAAGTGAGAAGTAAATACCACATGTTTAATAAAAGTAAAATAAGAAGAAACCTTGAAGTCAGAGAATTTTGTTGATCTTCCTCCTTGCTGTTGTGGTCTAAAACCCACAGCATATTTGCTGTAGTTAGTGCAAAGGAACAAGTGTAAGCAAAAGTGAATAAACAAAGTAGTGACCAAGTTTGTCATACTGGAAGTTATAGAATAAAAGGAGATGATAACATGTTACTTATAATACAAGGCTTGATGAATATATACAAGGAAGAGAAATTACAAGATGTCTACATGTGGTTTATATTTGTTAGCATCCATGATTCCTCTCACATGGTTTTGTAATAATAAGTTGTTGGGGAAATCTTTATTCATATATATTATGCTCAGTAATGAGCAAGAGTTTTCTTTTCTTCTTTGTTGCTTTTGTTTAATCAAGTATAGCTAGCTCATTATAGCCCCTGAACATGCAACAATTTTCTTTTACATTGAGTTTACATACGGATGGTAGGGGCAAAGCTATCGTAAAATTACACAGTATATATAATATTAAAATCATCTTTTATCTATATAATAATAAATGTTAAATCCTGTTTGCTTCTTGATGTATTTATTTTTTTATATTTTAAATCATCTCTGTGAAAATTTTGCTTCTGTTACTTATTGACCTTATATGCAATATGCGCACAATTATGTTACTTGTAAGATAATTACAACAATAAAAAAAGGTAATTACATCAGGTAAATTACTATAATAAAGATTATATAACAAGCTAATAGAAGTAGTAACTAACCCATTATAATTAGGGTGCATTTGTTTTTTTTAAGATTCAGACATCGGAATCTTAATGTACTTCTGAATGATTAAAATGTTGTCTCTAGATCCGAAAATTGAATAATTAAGACTGTTTGTTTTTCAACATCTGAATGTGCAAAAAAAAATTATTTGTATATATAATAAAATAAAAATACAATTCAAATGAAAAATTAATTATGTATTATAAAAGTATGTAATTTAATACAACAAAATTATTATTTGATTGAGAAAAAAATATTATGTTTGTTAGCGATAATGGAGATGGTTTATAATGGTGGTTGCAGTGACAACGATTGATGTTGGTGATAAATAATGTTGGTGGTGATAGTTGTGATGGTTGGTATTGTAGTGACTGTTATGAAGGTAGCGATTGATGGTGGTGGTGGTGGTGGTGGTGGTGATGTGACGTTGCTTGATGTTAGTAGTTTGAGGTGTTGATTGTGTTGGCTGAAACATGAATGCATGATGGTTGATGCTGTGTTGGTGCTAGTTGGAGATGTTGTTTGTTGGGATGGTGGAGATGGTTGTTAGTAGAGATAAATTATAGCGATGATAGTGGTTGAAGTGGTGGTAGATGTGACGTTACTAGTGACAATGGTGGTGGCGGCCGAAGAATATGTGGAGGTTGTGATGTATTAGTGGTAGTTAGTGGTGGTCCTAGCTGTGATAGATGAGTTGGTCGGTCGTAGGGATTGACCGGTAGTGATTGATGATGGTGGTGTTGTCGACGCCGGTAGTGGCGGTGAATATAATAGAATAATAGAGGAAGTAGGTGCGGTAGCAGTTGACAATAGTAGTTGGTAACGATATTTGTTGTCGATGGTGGTTGTGATGGTGGAGGTGGTCGGTGGTGGTGGGTGGTGGTTGACAATAATAGCGGTGACAGAGCTGGTTAGTGGTGGTGACTGCTGATTATGAATAGAGGTGAATATTATCAAACACCAGAATATCTCTTCAGACCTATTAAGACTTGTTTCTAGATCTGAATGATTAAGACCTATTCAGACTTATTAAGAGCTAAAATCTTTATAAAAAACAAATACACTTAATGGCCTAAAGTCTGAACCATTCAGATTCAGACCTCCATTAAGTGCAAACAAATGAGGCCTTAGTTTGATTGGATACATAGTTTTAAAAAAATAAAGCAAAACTTTTGAATTTTGTCCAGTCTTAAAACAGTTAAACTAAAGATGTGTGTACAATGACATATCTAGTGAAATTCAACAAGTGAGGTATGGAGAGATTGGTGTATACCAACCTTACCCTCCCTTCCCTGCTTTATGAGGGTAGAGATGTTATTTTCGACAGACCATCGTTTCAAGTAAAACATAGCAAGTCAAGAAGAAAATAGATTACAATAGAGAATACCAATATTTAGCGAGATTGCTTATTAACTTTTTATCCTAATTCTTGATCTTTCTATCTTTCTATCTAGGGTTATGTTCTTGGTAAGCTGCAGGTATTTCGAATTCTGTCTAATCGCCTCTCTTCAATTCTTCTTTACCTCCCTTTACCTTTATTTGGACCCACTATAGATAACCTTACACATATCCTCTTTGGGGTATTCAGGCATTTTCTCTTCATATATTTGAACCATCTCATCTCACTTTTCTCATCTTGTCTTGAATATCTTGGTGTTTAATCTTAGCTTGAGTAATATGTCCACACATCTATTTCAACGTCCGTATTTCTATTACTTTTATCTACTGGACATGCGAGTTTGTGACCCGTCAACATTGTGCCTCATACAACATAGCTAGTTTAACAATAACTCTTTTATAAAACATACCTATAACGCTTAGCGACACATTCTTACCATAAGACATTAGATACAAGCTTTCATTTCATCCACCCCGTTTCAATACAATGTATGACATTTTTGTCGATCTTGTGTATAATATACCCAAATGCACATATCTCTTGTGTTCTTAAATACGTTAGGTGGAAGTATCGAAGTTATAAAGTTACTAGTTATTAAAAGTGACATTTGTTTTATGAAATAGATTAAAAAGGTTATTAAAAGTGACATTTGTTTTATGAAATAGATTAAAAAGGAAATAAGTAAGACATATATATCTATATCTATAATATATCTATAATCTATAATCTATATCTATAATATATAAAAAGTGTGAAAATCCTTAGAAAAATGATTTTGTTATAAACTAATAAAGAACAAAGAAGAAGAGAGAGAAAAGAGGGTAATTGTTATTTCTCTTGAGGGATGATTTATAATGAAAGAAGCCCTTCTATTTATAGGAGAAATTTGCTCCTAGTTTCACACTAAAAGACAGATACATCAAATCCTGATAGACATCAAATAGATCTTGATAGACATTCACTATAATTGATATATATCATTACACCCCCTCGAATGTCTAACAATACGCATATAGGCTGCCTCATTAAAAACCTTACAAGGAAAACCTAGTGGGACAAAACCTCGTAAGAGAAAAAGAGTACAATGCGTATTAGCTCCCCCTAATAAGAACATCCTTGAACCTTTGCATTTCGATCTTGTGCACCATCTTCTTGAAAGTTGTAGTTGGAAGAGACTTGGTGAATAAATCAACCACATTGTCACTTGAACGAATCTGTTGTATGTCAATATCACCATTCTTTTGTAGCTCATGTGTATTAAAGAGTTTTGGCGAAATGTGCTTCGTTCTATCTCCTTTTATGAATCCTTCCTTAAGTTGTGCTATGCATGCTGCATTATCTTCATATAAAATCGTGAGTACTTTGTCACATTTCAAGCCATATTTTTCTTGAATGAGATATATTGTGGACCTAAACCACACACACTCTCGGCTTGTTTCATGAATAGAAATAATCTCAGCATGGTTCGATGAAGTGGCTACGATAGACTGCTTTGTTGATCTCCAAGATATGACAGTACCCCCACATATGAACATGTAGCCTGTTTGAGACCGAGCTTTATGCGGGTCAGATAAGTACCCAGCATCAGCATAACCAACAAGATTGGAACTGCAATCTTTAGAATAAAATAAGTCCATATCGGTAGTCCCTTTTAGATACCGTAATATGTGTTTGATCCCATTTCAATGTCTCCTATTAAGAGCAGAACTATACCTTGCTAACAAATTAACTGAAAAGACTATATCAGGCCTTGTAGTATTTGCAAGATACATTAGTACACCAATTGCAGTAAGATATGTTCTTTTCTTGAGGTCGGAATGAATCCTTATTCACATCAAGTGATTGAATAACCATCGGAGTATTTAATGGATGTGCTCCATCCATAGAGAATCGATTCAACATCTTTTCTGTGTAGGCAGATTGATGGACAAAGATACCATTTGTCAAATGCTTAATTTGCAAATCAAGGCATAACTTTGTCTTTTTGGGATCTTGTATCTCAAATTCTTTCTTTAGGTAATCAATTGCCTTTTGAAGCTCTATTGGCGTTCCAATAAGGTTTATGTCATCGACATAGACAACAAGTATAACAAACTCCGACGTTGTTTTATTTATGAAAACACATGGGCGAATTTTATCATTCGTATAACCTTCCTTAGATAAATATTTGCTAAGACGGTTATACTATATGCGTCCAAATTACTTCAAACCATACAATGATCTTTGCAATCTAATGGAATACATTTCCCGAGGCTTTGAACTCTATGCTTTTGGCATTTTAAATCCTTCAGGAATTTTCATGTATATGTCATTATCAAGTGATCCATATAGATAGGCTGTTACCATATCCATCAAATGTATTTCAAATCTCTCATGGACAATGAAACTAATAAGATAACGCAATGTTATTGCGTCCATAACTGGTGAATATGTCTCTTCATAATCGACACCAGGCCGTTGTGAAAAACCTTGTGCAACAAGGCGTGATTTATACCTTTGTATTTTATTTTTCTCATTTCTTTTTCGTACAAAGACCCATTTATAGCCAACAGGCTTAACATCATTAGGTGTTTGAGCTATAGGTCAATAAACTTCACATTTGGCAAGTGAATTCAATTCAGATTGAATTGCCTCTTGCCATTTTGGCCAGTTATTTCTTTGTCGAGGTTCAAGATCCTCACTATCTTACATGACTTTTTTTGCACATTATATGTCAAAGTACATCTAAATTCACTATCAGGCCAATATGGCCTTTTAACGAAAATCATTGAGGCTTCAAATAATTGAAATCCTTCGTGCTGATAACGTGTTATAAAATAATAAAGAATAAAGAAGAAGAGTAGAGAGAATAGAGAGAGTAATTGTTATTTCTCTTGAGGGATGATATATTATAAGATTGAGAATTCAATGAACAAAATCCCTCTATTTATAGGGGAAAATACTCCTAGTTTCTGACTAAAAGACAGATACTTCAAATCCTGATAGATATCAGCTAGATCTTGATAGATCTTATTAGATCTTGATAGACATTCACTATAATGTAAATACATTTATAACACTCCCCCTTGAATGTCTAATTGATAGATAATGTGCCTCGTTAAAACCTTACTATAAAAAACCAAGTGGAAAAAAAATCTAGTGAAGGAAAAAGAGCACGAATCTCTAACCAATTGAGATGATAAAATATTGTTGGTAGCATCCTTAAGTGTTAATGATGTCGTAGGTTCTTTTCTCCAGAGGATTTCCTTACTGGAAAAGGATTTCAATGATTTAAAGCCTTAATGATTTTCGTTAAAAGGCCCTATTGGCCTGATAGTAAATTTAGATGTACTTTGACATATTATGTCATTAGTTGTGATTAAGGCAATGGATTCAAGTCCTATCACATCAAAAGCATGAGACTCTGCCAAACAAGGTGAGATTATAAATCTAAAGGTAAGGTTAGTAATTCCTTATGTTATTTATCTTTTGCTACTAATGATATAATTATTGTTGGATTTGAGAAAAAATAATTAATTTGGAACCATTTATGTTTTAAATTTATTCCTCAAGAACAATAGCATCAAAAGGGATGATAATATGTTGGGTTTAAGTCCCATCGATTTATGCCTAAGATGCCTTTATATGGATAAGACGTTGAGTTTGAATCTCAATGCACCATATTGATAATATTATGATGGCTAAGGTAAAATAATATATTTTTAATGAAAAGTCATGAAATATGTCCCATTGAATATGCTCCATTCCATGAAGTGAATGTGGTGGCAATATATGATAAGTCTGAAATATGACAACTTACTTTATTCTTGAAGTGTATGTGATAGTAGTGCATAATATGTCTGAAAGAAAACAAGTGATTGAATGCACGAATATACATGTGGAGGGACAATATGATAATGATCATAAAAAATGATGATATATTCACACGCATATTATGATCATAAGATGTGTTAGAGAAAAATTTTCTCGATCATACGTATGCCTCGATTTGCTTTTGAAGTAGCAACATCATAAAAGAGGTTATAAAGAGGTTATAAACTATCAATTTGATAGGCTTAATACATGATTATATTTCATTCATGGGAATGAAAATTTTAATTGTTATAAGCATAGATCCATTCCTTGGGTGAATGTGATGATATTTAGTAAAACTTATCAATACAAACGTGTACTTGATTGTGATGGTATCATAACTTACCTCCGAAAGAGGCAGAATAAATGAGAAGAGTTATTTTGAAATCTACTTTTAAAGTAGTAAACCTGAAATTTATTTATGCAATAGTAAATCTGAAATTTACTAAAGTGAAAAATACATGTCATGGTAAACTTGGAGTTTACTAGTATAAAAGTTCATAAATTGATATGAACGATTGCGACATCCTAAAGATATGCATATTAAGTATTAAATACATATTGAAGAATTCAAAAATACTAATGTTGGGACTTGATCCCTTAAAATCAGAAAAGTATAAAGGGTGAATATGGGTTTGTTCACCTATCATATGATATGTTGAAAAGATGCATCAATAAGATGATCACATGTACATTCATTATCAACCTGCAGTTTGACATTTATAAAATTTCTTTCTCAATAAAATTGAGTTAAGAACATAACTTTCAGATTGTATAATCAAGACAATTCATCTTGATGATGGTTTGACATTGCATGCTTTCGATAAATATCTAAATAATTGCTAAGAGAATAAAGTTTCATGTGTTGGTCTGAAATATAATATGTTGTATACAATAGCACTTGTATGCATTAGACCAATAGATTATGATTATTTCTTCCCTCTCAATTGGTTCAAGGTCATGAACCAAATATTTCATCTAAATTTTTTTGATGTGCGGTATACGATTAATGAATATATCTTGATGCACAAAGATGGATTCCTCAAAGAAGAAGAGTAGAGAGAATATAGAGAGTAATTATTATTTCTCTTGAGGGATGAAAGATTATAAGATTGAGAATAAAATGAACAAAACCCCTCTATTTATAGGAGAAAATACTCCTAGTTTATGACTAAAAGGCAAATACTTCAAATTCTGATAGATATCAACTAGATCTTGATAGATGTTATTAGATCTTGATAGACATTCACTATAATGTAAATACATTTATAACAGATTTGAACTTTTTGTACTTCATTAAAAGACCCCCTTTGGACAAAACTGTTTTTTCACTATTTTCTTTAATTTATTAATTAATTAATTTTATTATATTAACTAAACTCCTAAAATATATGAGACTCCTAAAATATATGGAGGGGAATCAATTAATATTTTTTCTTTGTACTGATCAATTAGAAAAATATTCCTAAAATAGAATAGAAAAATACTTCTAAAATAGGACTCTATTAAGGAAATACTTGTATAAATATTAAGATGTATGCTAAACTACCGAAGAAATCGGTTTACTCATTGAAAAAATATAATGCTTATCTAACTTGATCCGGTTGCATGTCTAGATTGGTCGATGCTTAATTTTCTAACCCTGAATTTCTTCACTGTTTTTGTCAACATAATAAAATTCAACGTATGTATATATATATATACACATACATACATATATATATATTTTCTCTATTTTCATTCAAATCATTCTTTAGGGTCAAAATTTTTGCTCAAACAAGAATTATTTTCATCAGAACTGAAACTTTGTGATCACTATTATATTATTTTGTTGTAGTTTACAGGTGGTACATGAATTTACAGGTGGTAGATGAATGCCGGCCGAGTTTGAAAATTTTTTTAGATAAAGGTTAGGTTTAATTATAAAGTATTGATATTTCTTTTTTGAGATTTTTTTGTGTAAAGGTTAAGTTTAGTTGTATTATTTTGATATCTCTATCATATTATTTGTTATAGTTCACAGGTGGTAGATGAGTGTCAGACGACTTTGAGAATTTTTTTGTGTAAAAGTTAGATTTGATTATATTGTTTTGATATCTTAATCATCATATTGTTTTGTTGCAGTTTACATATGGTAGATGAATGCCGATTGGATTTGATAAATTTTTTTGGAAAAGGTTAATTTTAATTAAATAAATCTTCAAAAGATGTAGAATTTAATTGTTGTATTCATCTTTATTATTTGAACAAATATCTTATTTAGTGCAATATTTGAAATCAATAAAATAAAATATACGTGCGGAGCGCGTACACCTAAACTAGTAAATTTAAACAATAAAGAGTACTTGTAATAGGAAGGGATAAGGACAAAAATAGCCCTTCTCCTAAAATTTATTCCACAAAAATAACCCATGTTTTTAATTTCAACTTAATAGCTGTTAAAATAATATCATATTCTAACCATCTTCTAATCACCGCTAAAAAGCCGCAAAAATCGCATAATATATTTCTTTCCTTTTCAATTGAAACTCACATTTTCCTTCCCCAATTTTACCTCAGGATTCCTTTCCATTAAAACCTCACAAATTCTCTTTCAAATACACCATATTACCTTAAAGTACCTTCATAACTTGTATATAAATAAATAATATCCTCCGTCAATTAGCTTCAAAAAGTTTTTTTCATTCACAATTAGCTTCAGTTGATACGAAATTATGGCTTCAAGTTCGATTTTAGTTCCAATTATGCTACAATACGGAGGAGAGTGGTTAAGTGATGTACAGTTTGAAAAATTTACAATCAATGGAGTACTTTTGAATTCGGATTGCAGGTACGAATATTTTGTTGATGAACTATATAAGCAGTTGAATCTAGAGCGAAATTCTGATTTAATGACAATAAAATGCATTGTAAAGAGTGGATTTATGAATATTTACAATGATATGAGTTTTAAACTTTATATGGAGATGAAGAAAAAAAAATTTGGATATAAATAAATTTTTATTGTGTATAACAGTACAAAACACATTTGAAAATGAAGAATCCTTAATTGGAAATTTGATCGAAACATCTACGACTGCTATTCAAGTTCATACGATACCTATTTCTGATTATATAATTGAAGATGAAGAAATGGAAGAACAACACGAATCGATAATTAAGGATCCACTTCATAGAGATGTTGAAGAAGGGCAGCTGTACTGGGATAAAAATACAATATCAAGTGTGATGAAACATTATGCAATCCGTGGGAGATTCTAATTTAAGGTGAAAATATCATCATCATCAAGGTATAAACTATAACACTACTTTATATTAACTGTGTCAACAATGTGTAAGTTTTATATTTTATTAGAATGTTGGTATAAATTTGCATAAATACTGCATATAAACTGCATATGCCCCGTGTATAGAATGTGTAACTACTATATAGGACATGTATATATACTGTATATAAAGTACTGCATATGAACTGTATAATTTCTATATAACACCTGCATATATATTGGATATTAAACTATATAACTACTTTATATGACCCGTATCAACAATGTGTAAGTTTTATATTTAATTGTCTCAATGTTGGTATAAAGTTGCATAAATACTGCATATAATATTGTAACTACTATATAGGATCTGTATATAAACTGCATATGACCTGTGTACAGATTGTGTAACTACTATATAGGACCTGTATATATATTGCATATAAAGTACTGCATATGAACTGTGTAATTTCTGTATAGCACCTGCATATATATTGGATATGAACAGTGTACTGCATATACATTTATTGTATATAAATGTATCTAGGTACTATCTTAAGTGTATCAATGAGAGATGCAATTGGACTTTTAGATCTTCAAGTAAATAAAATTCAAAAATTTTCATGGTGACCAAATTTGTCGATAATCACACCTGTCCAATTGCAGATAGAATGCTTTCACAACGGTATACTACTTCTTTAACCATCACTAAAATGGTGAAGCACAACTTTCTAAATCTAAAGTCAACATACACTCCAGCAGAGAACATAGAAGAAATGAAAAACTTGTACGGAATTAGGATGAACTATAAAAAAACATATAGAGCCAAAGAAAAAGCACTTGAACTGGTCAGAGGTTCCTTGCATGAATCTTATGCTGAATTGCCAGCTTACCTATACATGGTAAACACAATAAATCCTGGATCATTCACAAGGCTACAAAAAATGAAGGACAATCACTTTTTATATGCTTTTGTCGCGTTGAGCACATCAATTAGGGGCTGGAGATATTGTATGCCTACCATTGTTGTTGATGAAAATTTTCTGAAATCTGCATACAAGGAAACAATGTTGTCTTCTAGTGTGCTGGATGCAGCAGGTGAGTTTTATGAAATTTTTTTAGACAAAATTATGTATATGCTGGCATGCACTGATAGACACTTCCCCACTTGTTTAATCAGGACATATTTTGCCACTAGCATATGCTGTTGTTGATTCTAAAAATGATGCTTCATGGGAATGGTTTTTCCGCATGTTTAACACTGCTTTTGGTGAAAAATAAGGCATGTGCGTAGTATCTGATAGGCATGACAACATATTAAAAGCTGCTGCACTTGTATATCCAAATGTGGCTCACTGTATATGCATCTACCATCTATGAAACAACATTAAGGGTAGATTTAAGAAGAATCAAAAGCAATTAAAGGGGATCTTCTTTACAATGGCCAGAACATACATAAAGACAGACTTTGATCGGCTTATAAAAGACATAAACAAAATCGATAATAGGGTGAAGGAGTATCTGTTTGATATAGGCTATAAAAATGGTCCATAGCTCATGCCCATGTCAACAGGTCGATGTTCATGACTTCAAACATAGTAGGGTCCCTAAATTCAGCAAATAGAGATGCAAGAGACCTGCCAATTAAAAAATTCCTATAATTTATAATGGATCTGGTAATGAGATGGAATAATGAGCATAGACAGCATTCAGAAGCAATATTTACAGAATTGGGAAACAAATACAATATAATAATGAGGGAAAATCTAATTCTATCAAATAAAATAAAGGTATTACTTCTTATTTCTACTTCGCAGACACTTACATATTCTAATGTGCACACTATATACTAATATATTTGTACATTGCAGGTGATGGGTTCTACTTACTATTCTTATATAGTCATTGGTGAAATTGGAAAACTAAACATTGTTTTCATGCGTGAAAAAAAAGCTCCTGCTTACAATTTCAAGTACATGACATACCTTGTCGACATGCTATAACGGTTCTAACTTACACACATATGGACTTACAAAGCTATTGTGATCCATATTACACAAGAGAACTTCTTGAAAGTATATGAACTTCCAGTTATACCACTTCCTGATGATACAGCTTGGCACATTCCAACAGAGATATCAGCTAATATAGTACTGCCACCAATCTGGAAACCAAAATCAGGAAGACCAAAAAAGAACAATCGAGGAAAGGGAATTATGGACTACTTTAAGCAACAAATTTCATGTGGGCGCTGTGGAAAAATAGGACACAATCGAAGAAAATGTGAAAATGCTCCAACAAGAATCTAATAGGATGCTACTGCAAGAACACTTTTATCTTTCCCATCTTTTTCTTTGAAAAAAAACTATTCTTTTCATAGCAATGTAATAGCAACAATATTATTTTACTTCAAATGCATTCTACTCTTATAGAAATCTGTGCATTATGATGTTTCATTTAGCCACATTCTTTGGTGAGGTGCACTAATCAACTCCTCTGAGCTGGGGGAGTGTAATTTTTCTGCTACAATGCCTTAAAAAACTGCATATCATCTGTGTCAATCATGTATAATACCTATATACAGTTTGAATATATATAAGTACTAGTATTTGTCTTTTGAATTAATTAGCAAATACATAGCACCTCTATATTTTGAATATAACTACTTTTATAAACTATATAAATACTTTATTACAACAATATATACGTTCTATATCTGGTTAGGATAAATGTATAAAATTGTAGAAATAGTGTGCTTAAACTGTGTAACAACTGTTTATGAACTAAATAAATATTGCATATATATTAAATATTGGTATAAATTTGCATAAATACTTCATATAATATTGTAACTTCTGTATAGGACCTGTATATAAACTGCATATGACATGTGTACAGACTGTGTAACTACTATATAGGACCTGTATATATACTGCATATTAAGTACTGCATATGAACTGTGTATTTTCTGTATATCACCTGTATATATATTGGATATTAAACTACATAACTACTTTTTAGAGAAAATAGTCAAAAGCTCTCCCAACCTTTACCCCAAATCCCAACTACACACTTATACTTTGCGAGGGTCCTATGACCCCCCTGAACTATTTTAAAATGAAATTATTAACCCCCAACGCTGACATGGCAAGAGAGTGTGTTTCACTCTCTTTGTGAGAACGAAAATAATTTATTAAAAATTTATTTTTAATATTTTTTAAATAAATATATATAATTTTAATTATTATTTTTATTTCTTCTTCATTTTTTATTCTTCCTCTTCTTCTTCTTCTTCTTCCTCTTCTTATTCTTCCTCTTCTTCTTCTTCTTCTTCGTCTTCCTCTTCGTCTTCGTCTTCCTCTTCCTCCTCTTCTTCTTCTTCTTCTTCTTCTTCAATGGCATCCAAGAACTCGAATTACGTGAGAATATTGAATCAATTTAGATTGAAAAATTCAAATTAATTTCTGGGTTAGAATCATTCCTTAGCTCCCCAAAAATTGATTAACGTTGAGAATGTTGAAATTCATCAAAAAAAATAAAGTCTTCAAAATTTTGAATTTTGCCGGCGCCGTCACTGTCTAGCGCCGATGGACATCAAATTTTGAATGTTGAAACAATATTGAATTTGGTGAAAACCAAATATTTTTGAACATTAATTGTTGATTTAATTTTGATAAGATTATCTATCGTGTGAATTCCATCTGATTCATTATGCTATTGAAGAAGAAGCCATTGAAGAAGAAGAAGAAGAAGAGAAGAAGAAGAATTGAATGACATATGATGTGGAATTAATTTTTTATAGTAGAAAAAAGTAATATGATGTGGAATGACACGTGACAGCGTGTGTAGACCATAAATTAAAATAAAATCTGGGTATGGACTTTTAGACGGGTAGATATTCCACTTTAAAATAGTTCGGGGGTGGGGTGGGGTAATAATTGCATTTTAAAATAGTTCAGGGGGACCATAGGACCCCCGCAAAGTATAAGTGTGTAGTTGAGATTTGGGCTAAAGGTTGGGGGGGCTTTTGGCCATTTTCTCCTACTTTATATGACCTATGTCAACAATGTGTAAGTTTTATATTTTATTGGAATGTTGGTTTAAATTTGCATAAATACTGCATATAAACTGCATATGACCTGTGTACAGACTGTGTAACTACTATATAGGACTTGTATATATACTGCATATAAAGTACTGCATATGAACTATGTAATTTCTATATAGCACCTGCATATATAATATTTATTAAACTATATAATTATTTTATACGACCTGTCTCAACAATGTGTAAGATTTATATTTTGTTGGTATAAATTTGCATAAATATTGCATATAAACTGCATATAACCTGTGTACATACTGTGTAACAACTATATATGACCTGTATATATACTGCATATAAACTGCATATGAACTGTGTAATTTCTGTATAGCACCTGCATATATATTGGATATTAAACTATATAGGAACTGAATAAATGTTGCATATATACTGAATATCAACTGTGATCAACATAAACTAATATTTTAGTATCAATTGTACAAAACTGTATTAATTACCAAAACATATAGTATTCAACATAACATTTCATAATAAGAATCTCCGAGTGTATCAACACAAAACAGAAACAACCCTAAGAATTTCAACACTAAAACATATCTAACATCTATGCTTCAAAGACATTCTAACTAAATTTGTTGCACACCATCTATTTTCTTCAACAATCGACCAGTAGATTTATCTTCACTAACTGCACATTGGCTTTGTTTCTTCTTTCCATAATCCCACAACAACACACCATACCGAATACGAATAGCATCAATATCATCTAGATAATTGAAAATTTCAAGGCCATCAAGCAAATACTCAGCAAAGGCAGCAACAAATACACCACAGTCCCTGCAAACATACAACATCATCAGTATAATTGACAAAAAGTATGTAAAAATAAGCAATTGAATGTGCATTCAATATATTACGTGTTAGCTTGCGTTGGCAGTCCATCAACAATACGAATATCACAAGAATTAGCCACTGGAAGTCCATCGCTCCTACTTTCCCAAAATCCAATACAAGAAAAAAGTGTGGAATTAATTCTGAATGCGATGCAACTGATTTCTGAACACGAATAACAAGATTTGTACCATGCATTGAATCATACACATATATGCACTGATCTTTAAAAGACAGCCTCGCCAAAATCCAATGAAACTCCTCAGCAAAATTAATTGGAAAAAGAACATTGTCAACGCTATTCCACGGGATGTTGCATCTCATAAAAAATCTAAGCATGTACTCAACAATTTGATGTTCTTGAGTGATAAATGTTACATCTCTATTGTTATCCACAAATTGCTTATACAAAGTCTGAATCAAGCAGTTAAACTAACAATCGGTGGTTGTAAATTTAACTGAATCACAAACAGGCCCGTATTTTGACTTCTTTCACAAATAGTAAAAGATAACATCAATATGCTGAAAATACGAACAACAAAACCACGTTAAAATGCTAAAAATGAATACAGAACACTAATTTAAATCGTATAAATACAAGCTACTTATATAGCATGCATCATATCAACTACTACACACAAACTGTGTATCTACTGTGTAGGACCTGGATATCTAATGAATAGCAACTATTGCATTTAAACTATGTATCTACTATGTAAACACTGCATAGGACCTGTATATACATTGCATATTAAGTGCTGCATATAAACTGCACATAAAGTACTGCATAAATAAAGCATAGAACTTATATAACATGCATCATATACAAAATTTCAGTATTCCAATTAGATTATCACTATCAAGTAAAAAAATAAAAGATATATAACCTATTTAACTAACAAATTCATTACTTACTGAATCGATTAACGGTACTCCTGGATATGCAAATGTGAAGAACCACTCTTTCATTTTAACAGTATCAACTCCATAGTCAAAATATTTTTGGAGAGCATTAACAGAATCTGAATAAACAGGTCTGAAAAAAAATATTACAAAACTTGTAATATATGATAAAATAAAGTAAAACAAAAAGAAAATTCAAACAGAAACTTACATCTGTTTAACGCGCAATGATCTCGAAACAAATCTGTTAAACTTTAATGTCACTTTCATATCATCAATTCGCTCTGTAATACTCTTCACAAAAGGATGCTTTATAGATAAGACATGTTTACTTGACTGAGCATTCTCTACACACTTAGATGATTGGCCTTCAACTTTACCACAACCAGAATCAAATTTTGACAAAAATAGAGATTCACATACTGTCGCTGGCTTACATCCACCATTTTTTCCTCAATTCCTTTAATATTATCACTTACAGTTGCATCAACTTTTCTAACATTATCACATACTAAATCGGTTGCACCAGTTGTTGCAACACTCTTATCGGGTTGAGTGAACTTAGAAATTTTAGCGTGTGGAATTTCTGACCAGTCAAGCTCATTCTGACTAAGCACTGCCACATCACCTTCTTTTTGTGTCTTTTGATCACGAAAAAGTTAAGTAAATTTAGCCTCTTTAGAATCAGTAAAATTAGACCAATCACTATCAACCTGACTATTTCTACCCTTCCCTATATCCTTATTTTTACCTGAGCTTTGTGTGAACTTTAAAAAATTAAAATTTGAAAAATTCTTCCAAGCACCATCCTTAAAAGTTTCAGCCGCAGAATCAACATCGATATGACCACCTACACAATCACCTACAAAAGTAACTTTCTCTCTAACGGCATCCATCAAATGCCCAATTACGTCACCACCTACACAATCTGTTGCTTTCCCTACATCATTCATCAAATTGTCACTTATATGATCCACTTTCGGTATAACATCATTTTGTTCCCCACATTAGGTGGATCATTAACTTGATCATCACTTGTACCACCAAAATTATGTGTCTCATCGTCTTTTTCATTTGAGTTGTCACCATTGTTATCACCAATTGATTTACCAACCTGTATAAAAAACTTTGTAAAATAAGTACAATAGTGTATATAAGTTTTGTTAAAAAAATAAGAGAAATTCAGGAAAAAAATACCTTAAGCTCATTCTTTATATCTAGAGCTCGAAAAATCAATTCAAATAAGGATTTCATAAACTTCTCATTCGAGAAAACCTTTTCCTTTAACTAAACATAAAGGGAAAAAGTCAACACATCAATTAACAAAAATATACAAATATTAATAAAAACCTTCGACATACCATTTTAACATCACTTCTCAAAAGTGCCAATTCATTATCTGAGCTCGACTAACTACATTCTTATTTACTGGTGCTAGACAAATCAACAGAGTGCACAACCGCATCCACAGGTTTGAAATCAGGTAGTTGAAGGATTATTTTTTCAAGAACTGTCGGCGTAATGTTACGCAACACAACCTGCACATACAAAACAACACTTAACATTTAAGAAGCACATTACAATTTAACAAAGCATATATAAATTATAATTTAAAACAACGATATACCTGCTCTTGCCTAATATAAAAAAAATGCAAACTTGACCTCCTTGTATGTTGGTTTATACTTTACAAATCAATTCAGTATACGCGGCACACCATCGCCCACTCGGTCAGCAAGATGTCCATCAGTATAAGGACAACACTCATAAAACCCATTGAAATGCAAGAGGAAAATCAGCACAATGATACATAGTTTTTCGTTGATAAACCTTAGACTTCATTGACTCCAACATCAGACGAAAACATAATTTTCCCCAAGGAAATGTTTCATAGTTCCCAGATTCAACCAATAAGAAATCATTCTTAGTTATAACATAACTATACGTGACAGAAAAATAAAGGAATAAATTAAGAACAAAACAAAAATTTGTAAAGTATCTTCATCACATCGCCACTTTTTTTCCATGAAACACTCTTCTAAATCAAGCTTTGTGACCTTGGACTTTCCTGAAAAATACAACTCCATCAGCTTACTTTCTTTACTAATAGAAAACTCATTATTGTAATTTTCGATACATTTTAAGCCGCTAATTATAGCAAACTCTTGTAAGACAAAACGTAACCTAGTGTTATTCACTTTAATCCATATTTCATCATCTCTCTCACAAACAAATCCGTAAGCAACATTCCATGGATAAGTTCATTTTAAGAAAAAATATTTGGTAAAGATAAGAAATACCCAAAGCAACTATTGTTAAACAAATCAAGTTGTTTCTTGTCCAACTTAGATTTCAACGCAGTCACAATACCACCATTTGTGTGCACGCTGAGCTGACACTTATAATGATCAGATGGACGAAGAAACAAATCCCAAACCTGCAATACATAAGTGTACTTTTAGGTATAAATATTTCAAAAATCTACATATATTACTCATACAGTATTCATTACAACAATGTTGCTAATTGTACATAGTTACTATAAATAGTTAAACTATACATAGGTCTTATACGATCCTGATACACAAATAGTTATACAACCAATATACACTAATTTTACTTATACAGTATAAATATTCAAACTATACACAGTTCTTATACAATCCTGATACACAAATAGTTATACAGTTAATGTACATTAATTTTACTAATACAGTATTCACTACAACAGTGTTGCTAATTTTACACAGTTATAATATGAATAGTTAAACTATACACAGTTCTTATACAATCCTGATACACAAATAACTATACAGTCAATGTACAATAATTGTACTCATAGAGTATAAATATTCAAACTATACACAATTCTTATACAATCCTGATGCACAATTAGTTATACAATCAATGCACACTAATTTTACTCATACATTATAAATATTCAAACTATACGCAGTTCCTATACAATCTTGATACACAAATAGTTATACAGTCAATGTTCACTAAATTTCACAAAAATCACTACCCAATATATTTCATATACTACACTGACACATATTATATACATCAATAACACACATATTTCAAACATATATAAATTCTACACAACAAGTGAACATCTATCAGACATAATTAATACATACAAAGCACAAACAATGTACCTCAAAATCAGTTAATTTGGGTATTTTTCTCTTCCAGGGAACTTTTTACTTTTCTTTTTGGATGATTGAGCATCATCTTCTCCATCATTTGATCGATTCCTTTTTTTTATTTTTTTGGGAGGAACAAGAGCACCTCCTTCATCATTCACACTTATCTTCTCCTTTCCTTTAGATGACTTACCATCATCTTCATTATTTTTTGAATCACTAGTTTTTTTAGTTTTTTTCCGAATAACAACAAGATCTGAATCATCACTCACATCTATATGTGTCTTTTTTTAGCTGATTTTTTTGTTTCACCATTGATGGATCACCTACTAATTTACCTTGAGACCTAGTAATTCGACTAGGACTAGTATGGATATTCTTCAAATCGTTCAATCGAACATCAGGATTTGTTAAATCTTCAAAATCATCATCAGGAGCAACAAAATTAGGATCATATCTTATACCTTTACCAGCTAATTTCATATTAGTATTAACTTTTTTCTTCATTTTCAGCAAAACAAACGTCAGAAAACCTAATCGCAAAGAACCGTCGAAAAAGGTAAGGGGACTGTAGGTACCAACTATTTTTTTTTTCGGGAAAAGGACAACTGCAAACGTTTATCCTTTAGCGTGAATTGTAGGTACAAGTTATTTTTTTTTCGGGAAAAGAACAACTGCAAAGGACGCGTGTTTTTTTTTTTATTCTTTAGCGTGTGGTTTATTAAAATAGAGGGCGCGTGTGGCTTATAAAACAAAGGGCTAATAAATGGTATTAAAAACAATCGAGTTACTTTTGTCCAAAACGGAAAACGTGGGTCATTATTGTCCATTACTTTTTGAAAAAGTTACGTAGTGTCCTTTTCCCTGATAGGTAACATGTCAATCAATATATAAAAGGCAAGTTGATTATGAATGATTATATATTTTGACGGGGAGGCGGATTTATGCGTGCAATTCAAACATGCTCTTTTGAGTAGTTGTTCCTCAACTTACTCTCGGCCTACGTCTGCAGCATACTTCGTACGTACACACTTTTACTTCGTACGTCTGCAGCATACTTTGTACGTACACAAAAATTGATTTCAAACTCGAGTTCTTAAAGTTTAAATCTTTGATTCGCCTATGATGGTCGGAATGGGGGCTGTGTCACTTTAGATGACAAGATGATTAGGGGCAACTAAAAAAAATGAAGTTAAGCAAAGAAGAATGGTGCATGAGGTTGTTATTTAAAGGTGACCAAAAGTGAAAGATTTGTGTGCTTGGCGTTTTCTAGACATTTTTTGTCACTCAAAATCATATGCAATTTGTGCACGCCTGAGGGCCCTAAATCATCTCTTCTACAACTATATTGCCCCAAATTTTCCTAATGTTTAACTGCTCTCTTTATTCTTTTAAACTAATCAGTCAGACAATTGTATTTCCTCTTTTGTTTCTTAAAGAGAAATTCGTTAAAACTCAAAAAGGAAAAGAGGAAAAATGAGAAGAAAAATAGTACCGGGTAGCCGCTTATAGATTCGTTATCTAAATGATACTTGTACTAGTTTTGATAATGTATTTAGGGCTCGTTTGCTACAAGGAATAAATGATAGTTAATCTGGAGATTGATTTTATGATGAGTTTATTCCATGCTTAGTTGAGTTAAAATTATGGGATAATTTATCTCGTATTAATAATCACGGGGTTGAGTGATATTTTCGTCGCACATTGAAGGTGAAATAACAATCCCGAGATAATTAATTCTGAAATAATTAATTTCGGAATAACTTGTTCTCCAACCAAATTAGCCTTAAGGTTTAGCTACAGGGGCAAACTTGGGACCTCTCTTATTGACGTTGTTTTCTGTTCCTCTTGAAGGTCTGAAGTTTGAAATGCATTCCAAATGCAGACTTCTAATTTGGAAGCTGTCTTTAGATTTGAAGTTTCAACAAGGACAACTAACTATTAAATACTTTAAAAATTCTGGCTATGTTTTAATAGTAGTCCTAAAGCGGTTATTAGTGCACTTCATTCATAATAATTGCCAAGTATTAGCAAGCCCTATCAGGTATTGCCAACAACTAGACACTCATATTACACCCAATAATCTTGGAGAGGGGTCACCTTGAATTTTAGACCCCCATTTCTCTCTTGGCGAGCCTTCACCGTCAAAGCGAGAAGTTTTGCTCATTATAAAAGCAAACAGATTCAAAAGTTCAAAATTAAAAGATAAAACTAGCTATAGGTAAAATGTCTTGTTAACAAGATATGAATATATTGCTACGCACATACCGCACATTTAACACAAGTGTTGTTGGCATACTTGTTTGTCTAGGTTCCAATTCTAAATATTTTCTCCACAACTTGCTAACTGAAAAATGAATTTACATCTTGCAATATTAAGATTGCACCAATCTTTAATGAGATCGTTTCACCTGAGTGAAGAAATTTTTGATACAAGAGCGCCTCCCTTTAGCGGGCCTACATGGAGTCAACTTGATTAGTCGGGCCAGTGATCCATCTAATTGTTAAAAATGAACACTTTCAACATTTTAGAAGCTTCGGAATCAAGCGAGTCTATCGTACAGAGTATGTCCAGTCCAGGATGGACAAAATTTAAGAACAGTAGCAAAGAGAACAATCATCAATTGAATGCAAATCTCAGCTATTTCAACAGATGATTTTTAGGTAATTTCCATTGCCAAAGTATAGAAAAATCAGTGCCCAAACTGCAAGAAACCTCAAAACAAATTCTCTATACGTACTCAATTTTATTCTGATCATCACTAACCTCTACATTACCATGTTGACAATTTACCACATCCTCACTTCTATAGGAGCAAAACAAAATCTTTTCATCTCTTCAAATCTACTAGTGTAAAGGGTTGATTAAATTTGTTTATGCACTACAAGAAATTATGGCAAAACTAAGATTTCTTTTCCTCTCTCAAAGAATTTGGATACACGAGCTCACCATCAATGGTAAGAGTAAATACAAGATAATTTGTTAATAACAAGAGTATGAAATGACTAAAAGTATCACGAAGGATAAAATTGAGCAATTTCATCATACAAACAAATTGGAACCTTTTCTCGATCTACAACCATCTTGCTATCAGTTTTTTTTTTTGCATGCATGCACATAGATATCTACGCATCTTAATAAATGAAATGAAATCAAATCAAATCAAATCAAGGGGAAGGAAGCTTAGAAGGGGTGAAAGAATCATGTTTGATGAATAAAAGAGGGTGATTTTTGGCTTCTTCTTCGTCATCTTCATCATGAGAGGTTCTAATGGTGATGCAGGAGCAGCGTTCGAGGGACGCAAAGAAGGCTGATGCCAAACTTGTCCCTATCCTGTTAACCATCTTATCCAATTTGTCGCAAGAAACAAAGCTGCAGTTTTGTTGCTGCTGCGACATGACAAATATACTTTTTAATAGTATATGTTTAACTTTAAACAAAATAGAGTTATTTTATTTAATCGAAAGAAAGATCAAAACATCAACCGCCAAATAGAATGGTGGGATGGATTGAATCTTTCTATCTTAAAAAAATAAAAGTCTTGAAGTTGCCCCTTTGAAAATGGAAAAAAGAAAATCTGGATAAAGAAGGCATCCCCTTTAATAGGTGTTATATGGTGTGGATGCGAATTAATTGAGGATGTATGTAAATTTTGAATCAAAATGTTAGACAAAAAACTATGATAAAAAAGACAAAACAAAAGGAAAATTTACATAAAAGCACAACTTAAGTAGCAAAAAATTCCTTCAATTTTTTAAAATTACTAAAATCCCTATTTTTACTATTTTAACTAGAGTTTCAGATACATTCTAAAAAGAATTTCATTTTTTTCAGATTCAACTCAGCAAATTGAAGGGAGTGATTTGCTCCTCCATCAACGACATTTTTTTGTAGCAACAGTTTCTTGCCACAATTGTCTTCAATTCTTCAGAATTTAAAAAAGAGGTACTTCCCCCCAAATTCATCTTCACTCTCATCTTATCAAGTTCAATAATTTATATAAAAAATTAAATTAATCTTCATCTTAAAATTTTTTAAGGTTATTCTGTTAACATTATTGAATAAAGGCTTTGTATATTGATGAAAAGATATATTGATGAAAAAGAAAACCTTAAAGAAGCAGGTGCATTAATAATGCCTAATGATTTTCATGAAAATAGATTCAAATATCGAAATGATCCCGCTATGATGAAGAAATTACGTAAAAAGATGGCAAAAGAGGCTATGAAAAAATGTGCAGTTCAGGAGGCGTAGTTCGTGCCAAAAAAAGAAGAAGAATTGATGAAGTTACAATTAGAGAAACCCTTTCAAACATATTGGATATTTGTTAGTAGTCAATAATCTAGGTCGAGATACATGTTTGAATACATCTGATATTTTTTGTTATTTTTCTATCTCTGTGTATATAACAATCATCTTTTATATATCTCTTGTTAGATACTGTACTATGTATATAAAAGATACATATTACTAATGTAAGAGATACATATTTGATTGAATAATATAGTATGTATCTCGTACAAGTTATTAAAAATATATCTGTTAAGTAGAATTAAAGTTGAAGTGTTTTGTTTGAATAACATGTTCGTTTTAAAAATATTTCAGTTGTAGTACATATTGATTTTTGATAAGAAGTATTCCAGTTAAAGTATACCGGTTGAGTATTCCAAGTGTTATTTCAAGAAGTATATCAGCTGTTGTCCATATTACTTATCTATAATCCGTTTTTCAGTTGAACTTTTTGATTGCAAGTGTTCTACAAGTAAATAATTATATCTATCAGATACAAGTTTATTGCGAATAAACTCATGTGACATATTAATCCAAATGCGATGAGATACATATTAGGAAGAACGATAAAAGAATTTAAAACAACAAATACCTCTACACCATTCAACGAGATACATAATTCATTTTCAAAATGTGAGTTCTGTTATCGAGGAGATTCCACCACCTCACTTAAGATTTGAAATCTCTTAAAATGCCAAGTTCATAGATGATTATAATGAGCGTATCGGGCAAGAAGTAGTTGACTTGTTTAATTAGACTATTTTTGATTGCTATCTCAAAGATTTTATTGTCCAATTATACAGGACAAATTACAAAATATTTACAGATTATTAATTTTGTTTGACGAGTCTATTCGTCAAGTGCAACTTTCTTATGATATTCGTACATATAAAATTAATGATATATTATTTTAACATAAAATAAAATTTAGGTATCTACAGATATGTAAAGTGCAAGAATTACAATAGTCATATCACATCAAACATTATTTACCAAATTTTGAAAAGTAACAAAAATTTCATAACTGATTATTCGAACAATAAAAAAATAAATGTCCTACTGAATATTAATAGAACTCAATTTGATGCAGATTGGATCTCACTCCTCTTGGGCTAAGCGTGATTGACTCAATAATGTATTTAGCTTTAATTTTTTTCTTATTTTGTTGATTTCATGTTCTGAAGCAATGCAGAAATCAATTTTTCATACATTATTTGTTCGTCGATTACAATACCATCGCTTTAATATCCTTCATAGTTGACATCAGTAACTTAAACACCGAAATATCATAACAAGAATGAGATATTTACTGACAATTGTTTAAAAAAATAAAAAAAAAACAGAGATGAGAAAAGATGAATGTTTCTGAACTGTTATTGAGTTGAAGGATGGTTTAAAAAGCAAAAGAACAATTGATTATTTATTTATGTGATTTATTTATTGCTAATTTAGGATTAACAAGCGTGATTGACTCCTAATTTAAGTAAATACTTGTTATTTTTCATATTTAGCGCGGTAGTTCAGTTATAGAAAATGCATATGATATTATGTATATCCTTATAAAAAATGTATTTGAAAAGTTTAAAAATCGAAATTTTCTGTAATTTTAATAAGAGATGGGATAAGGTGTAATTAGGGATAAATATTAAGGAATTTATGTAAGTTTTACAAGTTGTGGGGCTAGGGGCCAAAAAAAAAGGAGATATTTTTTTTACTCTTGTCAATGTAATTTTTTTTTACACGATCATGTATTTTTTTTACTGGCAATAGCCCATTACTAACAATTAAAATTTTTAATTTCTTTTTTTTTTTTAAAACACTCTTCCGTAAATTTTTATCTATTCCCTTTTAACTCGTCAAATCTCCGTTAATATTGTCCTCTCTTATTGTGTATGAGATTATGACTAACTCAGTCAAAGTAATTGAAGATTAACCAATTCATTTGAACGCAGATAGCAAGATATGGAACCTATTTTGCTAAGTTGAAGATTGTTATATTGTATTGTATTGTATTGTATTGTATTGTATTGTATTGTATTGTATTGTATTGTATTGTATTGTATTTTCGAGAGAGTTTTTTAAGCTTACATTTGGATTCATTTAGACATTTGATTTGAGATTATAATTCAAAATAAATCTCTAATTCTCCAAGAAAAACACGATTTCAAATTTTTTAAAATGTAGTTATCAAATATTAAATTTTTCAAAATAAATTTATGCTAAACGTGAAGAGGTTGTTCGGATCATCTAAAGAATTATATATATATATTTTTAAAATATAGTTATCAAAATACATGTAGAGTTCAATGCTGATTGATGTACATTATTGGCAAATATAAAGTGTTCAGCTTGAATTATTGTAGTTAAACTATAAAAGAAAACTCTAAAACATGAGGGGCGGTGAATGGATGAAACTTTTGGTAAATAGGGTCATAATCATAAATAAAATATATCTGTAGAATAAATGCAGTATTCAGGTTGCCTTATATACTATTAAATTTTTTATTTAAAATTTAAATATTAAAAAATGTCAATACTTAACTAAAATAGCTTTTTAAATTAGCTGACGGTGTAAAAAAATCTTACACCGTCGAGTATATTAGTTAAACTCTTCATTTTAATCCCTTTCATTAAAATTTTGACTCCGTCTCTGTAATTGTTGCCAATGGATAGCCAATGAAAACAACTAATCAGTGGCGCACTATCCATTCTTTGGTTAACATTTAAGATTAGTACAGATTTTTATAAATTTTCAGGTGAATTGACATGTAAAATAAATTATTTTGAGATTATAATTTATGTACTATATTATATCATATAGAAGGTGGTATAAGATAGTTCTATGGTTGATGGGATAAAATAGGTTATATCAAGACTAAATTTGGTATTAATTTTATATCATATTTGATTGATGATAAATTAATCCCGAGATAAATTTACACAATCAATCAAACATGATATAATTTTTTGTATTCTCTTTATACCTTGTTTGATTGATGGTATAATTAAATTAATGCCGAGTTAAATTTACATAATTAATCAAACATGATATAAATTTTATCCATGAAATATCTCAAACTTATTGATCGATTAAATTAGAAAATGGGGTCCAAATTCAAAAAAAATTATTGCTTGAGAATAATGTATGGTGTCAAACAAGTTTAGAAGTTGGCTTTGAGAATTTTTATTTCTGTAAATTACACAACTAACATTATTTATATAAGGTTTTTTTTTTTTTGACCAATCGACACCTGTTTTTTAAGTATAAAATTAAAAAGACAATGTTAAACTCAATATGTTTTTCCTAATTAAAATGCTTAACTAGAGAAAAAAGAAAATTGAAAATGTAATCAAAATTTATGATTAGATAATAATTTAAAAAATTACTAGTATTTTAGAGTTCGTTTGGATAGGATTAAAAAAATAGTTTTTTGGCTTAAGCGATTAAAAGCTTTAAATAATTGCTGATAAATTAAGCAGATAAGTGTTTGAATAAAAGTGTTGAAACTGAGAAAAAGTTGTTGATGTGTTTGGTAAAAAAGTGATTTTAAACACTTTTTTATTGTCAAAATGACTTAAATGTCCTTATAAAGTTGTCAACATAAGAAATAAGGTGAATTATTTATAATTTTTAATTCTTATAATTCAAAAATAATTTCTATTTGAATTCACTTTCAACGTAATGTGATTATGTGAGGTCAATTTATAAATGTAAGTTACTTGGGGGTTTGGGCTGTAGGTGACAAAAGAGTTTTAAAATGAGGTGTAGGTAACACAAGTCTTAATAATTGAGTGGATGTGATAATTATTTTATTATGGATTAAGAAAGTTGGGTAAGTTTGAAAATATCACAGAAGATTTTAAATTTACACTTTGATCCAAATGTTAACCTAATATAACGAAAAATGAAGGAAAAAATACGCGTTTCTCTCTCTCTCTCTCATTCATTGTTGTTTTCTCTCTCTTAGAGATTTTTGTTGCTCATTGTTGTTGTTGCTTTATTCATCATCTCCTACTTCATTATCATCTTTATCTTTTTCTTGTTGACCATTTTTGTTGTTGTTGTTACCGCTATTGTTGCTATTTGATCAATTTCTTAGGTCAAATTTTATTTCCTACATCACTTTTCACTTTGGCAGTACTTCATAGGTGACTTTGGTAAGTAAAATTATGATTTTTATTCGAATTTGTCATCTGGGTACACAATTACTGCTGTTTTTTCCAACAATGGATAGAACCTGATCATGAATTCAACATAAGAGCCATCTGTTTAAAAACATTAATCATCTGTTGCGACAGATGAGACATCTATTTCAACGGAAGACTGATATGTTGGATTCATGTTTATGGTTCTATAGGCCGTAACATGAATCGAATAGATGGGTCATCTGTTGCAATATATGACCCATCTGTTGCAATAAATTAATTATCTAGTACAACATAATAAATATCTATTGTAATAAATTAGTAACCTGTTGCAACCGAATCTGAACTCGATTCCAACAGGCGTGTTGTTGTTTGCAACAGGGTAAATATCTGTTGTAACAGATTATTAACCGGTTGCAACAGAACCTGAACTCGATTCCAACAGATGGTAAATATCTGTTGCAATATATTAGTAACCTGTTGCGATAAAACCTAACCTCGATTCCAACAGATCGTTGTCTGTTGTAATAGGTAAGTCATCTATCGTAATAAGTTAATTATCTGCTGCAACATATCACTTATCTGTTGGAATCAACTTCAAAGGTGATTTAGTACTGTAACATCTATCCTAACAGGCGCTTCATCTGTTGCAACAGATATATAGTGTCTTGAAACATATGATTCACTTGTTACAACAGATGACTCATATTTTGAAATCAACTTTAGGAGCGTAACATGAATCCCAATAGGTAAGTAATTTGTTGCGATTGATCACGTGCCTATTGCAACATATTACAATCTATTAGGATTCATTTACGGCACTATAAAATCATTATCAACTTTTTTTAACAAATGATTTTATTTAGGTACCACTAATGGAGGGATCAATAAAAATAGGGGTGGATTGTCATGTTCAATGGATCGAGAAGAGCAATAGATATGTATGGCATTGGAAGGAGGGTGAAATGCTAGAGACGATAGCTATGACAGTCCAAAGTGATGTTTTATATGATGATTTGTGAACTTAATCATTAGCTATTGTGGACTGAATTGTTAATCGGAAGAACTCGTCATTAGCTACATGTACAACTCCTTTGAAAATCAGAGGGTACTGCCTTTCAAGATAATCAATCAGGTTCGGTTGCATGCTTATCTTAGTGATTCATCCAGGCTGGTGTTAAGGGTATACATGGTTGAAAAGACGAGAGAAAATGAGAACCAGAACGTAGAAAAAGAACAACAACAAGATATCTTTGATGACAGGTTGGATGATCGAGATATGAATATTCTAGATGATGATCAAGCACCTACGCCTGTTGATGCGACCAATATGGTGGGCAGTTTTTCTCGATTGACACAACCTAACAATATTCAAGACGACGGGATTGACTTTTTCAAAGGAATGTCATTCATGGACAAGAATGAACTATCTACCACTTTTTTTATTTATTGCTTGAAAATTTTTTTTAGAATAAAGAAGGTGATTAATTCGAGCAGTGTCTTTAGCTATAAATGTGCTAATCCGAACTACAAGTGGTGGTTGAGAGCGGTAAAGTATATAAGTTTTGACAGATTCATCATTCATAAACATGAAAGGCATCACACAGGTGGTTCGGAACACATCTCGAGCCAAAATCCTTACGCCACGACAAAGGTCATTGGTGAATATTTCAAGAGTAGTTTACCTGATGGCAAAGGCCCTTCTACAAGGGTTATGACCAATCAACTCCTTACGAAATCGGGTGTCCTGCTCAGTTTTTGGAATATATATACGGCCATGGGGATTGCCAAGGACTTGGTTAGGGGGACACACGAGCATGGGTATGCAGTCTTGGATGCCTACCATTACATAATTGAGTCCATGAATCCCGAAAGTAAGACATCATTGCATGTTGATGAAAATAAAAAGGTTCAAGTATTTTTTTGTATCCTTGGATTCAAGGTTTTCGACATTTGAGAAAAGACATAGCCATCAACGGTACCTTATTGAGGAGCAAGTATAATGGAGTTCTGCTAGCGGTGGTGGCACAGGATGTGGAGAATCACATATTTCCTGTTGTTTTTTGTGTAGCGGACAAGGAATGTGATGCCTCTTATGAATTTTTTTTGAACAACTGTGAAGCTACATCAAAAATACCAAAGAGTTGTATTTTATTTTGGATAGGCGTCAAAGTATTCCAAATATAGGTTCAACTTTTTTCACTTCAGCTTACTTTGGTTGTTGCATCAGGCATCTTGGAGAGAACATTCGGACCAACTATCACAATGAAAGGGTCGTGACCCTTTTTTATAGAGCAGCTAAAACATATAGTAGAGAGGAGTTCTTAGACCATTTCAATCAAATAATGGATGTGAATCCCAAGGTAGCAGGACGTCTCAAACGTTTTGATTTTGAGAGATGGAGCCGGGTATTCTGTCCGACAGATGGGTACATTCTTATGAATTTAATGTCTTATTTGAGTTACAAATTTAGTATGATGTCGTACTAAGTGATTATTTTGTATAGGTACAATATTATGACATCAAACATAGCTGAATTAGTCAATTCATTTTTTGGCGATGAAAGAGAATTTCTCATCAAGGCTCTTTTTGAAATAATAAACAAGAAATATGACCGATTTTTTAACGAAAGGCGTGTGCAGTTCAAGGGCCCAAGAAGAACCCCATTTGTTCTAGAAATCAAAAAAATAGTATCAAAGGACATCAATTTGAGGGATAGGCTATTATCTTATAAAATAGCAGATTACAAATTCAGTATCACCGGTCATGGTGATGTTGCCACGGTTGATCTTCAAACAAGAACTTGTACGTGTAGAGTTTTTGACTAAGACAAAATACCCTATCCATATGCTATGGCAGTTCTTTGATCTCAATACGGTCCAAAATATGGACCTAAAGTTTACGAGCACTCCTCTCAATATTATTCGGTGGAAAAATATGAACTGACATATAGTGGGCATATTACTCCGGTGCCTCTCGAAGAATCTTGGGTTGTTCTGTAGAGCTTTTTGGGAGATTAATACCTCCACCATGACCCAAGCACTATCAAACTGGAAATAAAGCCATATAAGAGGAGGCGTGGAGTCGGAGAATCATTTTCATCAAAAAGAAACAAGTGCTCCGTGCGTAAGCGCGTTGGCTACAAAAGAACTACATGCCAGATCGTAATTCACCGTGATCGTTGTAATTGCAAAAACTTGTGTTGTTGTTTGTTGTGGACTTTTATATATTTAACTCATTGTTGTGAATGTAATGTTATCATTTATTATATATAAAATATCTTTTTTAATAACTTGTGGATTAATAAAAAGAGGCAAAACATAAACTAAATAATACAGGAAACAATAATTATTTTTAACAGATTACCTATCTGTGGAAACAGATGGACATTAGCTAGAAGAACACAATACAGTTCCATTAAATTGGAATATTTTCCTCCAACAGATGACAAATCTGTCACAATAGATGGATAATCTATTGATAAAAATCCAATCGATGACCAATCTGTTCCAACATATGGTCCATCTGTTGAAAGAACTCAAAAGCCAAAATTGCTATTGCTACTAGATTCAAAATTGCTCCTTACCTCCAACCGTCGACATGTTAACATGTATGTTTGGAAGCAAAAATAGATAGAATGAAAATTGAATAAGAATTAAAAATCCAAAGTCGAATAAAAATAAATTTTTCATTAAACAAAAAATAAAATACATTAGGTATAGATTCGATATAGAAAAATTAAAATACATATGTGATGATAGGCGAATTTACACGCCTATATCAATATATTTTGCCCATATTTGTGCCATGTTTTGAGAACAAATTATATATTTCATGCACTTTTAGTCCTTTTTCCTGTAAGTGAGCTAACGAACATGATTAGCAAAGTTTCAGGTATAATTGATGCAGAAATCAGCATTTTATGGCTTACTTGACGCCAAAGAAAGCTCACAAAGGAAGGAAAGGGAGCTTGGACGCCTAAAGGACCAAATGTGATGCATGGAAAATCTGTCCCGGGCTAAAACAACATTTCTGAAGACTTTGGGGACTAGCAGTAACTTAGTTGGATTTGGATAATGTTACATTAACCTAGTACAATTGGGTTAAGTATTTCATTAGCTTAGTAGGATTTGGTTAAGTATTTCATTAGCCTAGTAGGATTAGGATATGGGTATTATAAATACCCTATCATGCTTGAGATTTTTATTCATTCTTCACTTAAAAAGACACATCTTCTTACATTCCTCTCTTATTCTTCTCTTATTCTTCTACAACAATTTTCATTAATTCTATTTTTCTTCTTCTATTCATTTATTCTTAATTTCCGCAACAAGAGAATTGTTACTTTGCCTAGGAAATTCACGCCTAACGCCTACCACTCTTGAGCCACACGAAATTCATCCTTATTGTGGTATAACAACAATGTCAATCGTGATCTCCTTCGCATTCATGGGTAACTAAACTTCTCTGTTGGGGTTATGGAAGCCAACTGAGATACTATCTATTGCTGTGAGTTTGTGAGTTCGTGACACGTATGATGCTTATATCATTATTCTCTTCATCTTAATCTACATTCTTTGTGGTTGAAAACACAAGAATACGCCAGTATAACATTTAACTTGTTCGAAAGAAAGGTTATTTGTCTGGAAAAGAGATAATGTCAAGGTAGTAGGGTCACCCCCTAAATTCCCTACTAAACAGTTAGTGCCGTAACTGGATTAACCTCTTGGAGAATTCGTACCGTTAGACACGCTTTAAGCTCGAAAGAGTTAAAGTGAAATAATCCTCGAATAGGTCGAAAGACGCCTGGATTTACCATCGAATACAATTCTCCATAAGCACATGCATGTCGGAATTCTACACACTCATAGTCAATAGAGACGTATAACTCAGGAGGTGGACATAACCCCAACGCTTCAATTCTCATTGTTTACAACTTACGTAACAATCCTTCTCTTTTTACTTTACTATTTTCAGCTTTTACTTTATTGTTTTGGTTACACATCACAATCCCCCCTTCTTACGAGACTTGCACTAAAAGTTTAGTAATTTTGCTTACTTGTTGGCCAAGCTATTCCCTGAGGGATCGATACCCAACCCAGTTGGGTTCTATATTTGCTAGCGACCGCTTTACACTCCTAAGAGAGCTGTAGATTGAGCGTTATAAAAAATTATCGCCGTTGCCGGGGAATACGAGTGTCAATTAAGTTTGTGATAATTACTAGACCCTTTGGTCAAAGATTCTCGTACTTTTACTTTTAGTTTTTGTTTTTGTTTACTGCAGGTTTTTTTTTAGTGCATGCCCCATACTCGAAGTTCTGGTCAACCGTTATTACCTATCAATCCTGAACCACAACGTATTGGCAGAATGGAAGCACAAGCAGAAATCGAAAGGATGGCTGCTCAACAGGAACAAGCAAGACTGGCTGCCCTTGCCGCATCCCAGGTTCAACAGCAGAACATTGATAACCCTGCACGAGCAACAAATCCCGACGATGAGGATTTAGGTGATGACGAGTTACTAAACCCTAGGCGTGATGCTGAAATTATAACACCTGTCAACAGAAGAGGTCGACAAGCACGGTTTAGGTATGATCGCCAACCTATGCAGCCAACTTTCGACGATGATGATGATGATCTTGATGGTGCCGGAGCCACTGGAGCCATAATTCCACCACCATTAGCGCCCGGAGCCAAGTTCAACATCACAAGCACCATGATTCAGTTATTGCAACTCAAGGAATTATTTGGTGGACTAGCAGGCGATGATCCGAATATGCATCTTATCAACTTTATTTCCACATGCAAGTCGTTTGACAATCCTGGTGTTGGTCAGAATGCAATTTGATTACGTCTATTTCCATTGTCTCTGTCTGGGGAGGCAACACTATGGTTGAATGGGCTGACTCCTAATTCAATTATAAATTGGAGGCAATTGAGAGACGCTTTCCTAGAAAGATTCTTTCCGCCATCCAAAAGAGCACAATTGAGAGATGAAATCAGCAACTTTCGCCAGCTTCTACTGAAGCTCTTTACGAAACATGGGGAGAGATTCAAGACAAAGCTAGCGAGATGCCCAAACCATCACATGACTAATGTCCACCAAATGCAGATCTTGTATAGAGCCTTGAATTCAATAACTAAGCCAGTGGTGGATAACGCAGCTGGAGGATCTTTTATGGACCTCACTTTTGGTCAAGCAAGCAATATGCTAGATCGTATGATGAAACAAAGTAGAGCTTGGCATACCAGGGATTCTGAGGTAGCAAGCCCCACTTTATCTATTGGCATGACTGCAGACCAAAGAAGAAGAGAAGAAGAACATGATCAAGATATGGCGCATCTGAAAACACAAATGGATCTTCTTACAAAGCATTTATTAATAGGGAAGACCGAAAAAGTCAAAGCCATTGCGTCAAAAGGAAGAGACGAATCTGATTCAGAAGAGGAGGCCAACTACTTGAACAATCAGGGGGGTTTCCGTGGGAATACCCAAGGAAACCAAGGTCGGAACTACTATGATAAATCTGGAAACAAAGACCAAGGTAGTTGGAAAAACAAGAATAAAGAGTGGTTTGTACGTTCCCCCTGGTAGATGTGACACCACCACATCTAATTTTGGAAGTATGGAAGACATGATGGCTAAATTATTGAAAGGAGTGAAAGCAACGAGCGCGGGAGTTACGGAGGCAATTAATGATTTGTCCTCCATGAAACAATTAGTTGATTCTCATTCCACTTCAATCAAGCAAATAGAGCAGCAATTGAGCCAACTT
The DNA here is from genome assembly GCA_030864225.1 of Capsicum baccatum var. pendulum. Lineage (NCBI taxonomy): Eukaryota > Viridiplantae > Streptophyta > Magnoliopsida > Solanales > Solanaceae > Capsicum > Capsicum baccatum. The sequence goes on along the minus strand of CM061554.1, from coordinate 167,252,109 downwards.
TCAGCAGCACTCAATCAAAGAAAGGCTGGCACCTTACATAGCGATACTGTGCAAAACCTAAGGAATGATGGGTCATGCATGGCCATCACTACCAGAAGTGGTAAGGTGCTGGAAACTTCAGCAAAAGGCAAGCAAGTGGCTGACGAAGTTACGGGCATGGATGACAACGCAAAAGGAGAAGATGCCGCAGCACCTACTCCTGATGACAAGGACGCCTCACCCAGTGCTGTGCAACCTGAAAAATCTGAAAAACGGAAGTAAGAGGAGAAGAAAACCGTGGAGAGAACACTTTCATACCCACCACCACCTTTTCCCCAAAGATTGAAGAAGGTGGTGGATGACACAAAGTTCAGCAAATTCATGACTATGTTAAAGCAGCTGACCATTAATGTTCCATTGGTGGAGGCACTTGAACAAATGCCTGGGTATGCGAAATTTATGAAGGATCTTTTGACTACGAAGCGGGCAGCAAGTTATGAGTTGAAAGAAGATGTGCATCATTGTAGTGCAATTGCTACCCGGTCGATAGTTCAGAAGAAGGCCGACCCCGGAGCTTTCACTATTCCTTACACCGTTGGATCTTTGAATTTTGCCAAAGCATTATGTGACTTAGGAGCCAACATCAATTTGATGCCATTATCAATCTACAAGAAGTTGGGGTTGGGTGATCCTACTCCAACCAACATGAGGCTTGTCATGGCGGATAGGTCGGTAAAACGACCTGTTGGTATTCTATGTGATGTATTGGTAAAGGTTTCTTCATTCATCTTTCCGGCAGACTTTGTTATTTTGGATTGTGAGGCAGACTCAGAAGTTCCCATAATCTCGGGGCGCCCTTTCCTTGCTACAGGAAGTGTGCTCATTGATTTGAGAGCCAATGAGCTTTCATTCCGAATAAATGACGAAGTGGTTCGCTTTGATGTGTGCAAATCAATGAAGCAACCCAAAGATCTCAGTGTATTTTCGGTGGCTGATGTTTTCTTTGATGATGAGAAAGAATTACTTGAAGAAGAGCAAATTATTGATGACCCTTTGGAGGTTGTGCTTATGAATGGAGAGAATGAGGATGCTGAAAATGGTGAAGAAGCTACTTGTGCTCTATCGGGATTAGGGACATATCGCTATGCTCCCAAGAAGCTGGATCTTGATCTCAAGAATCGACCCACACCACCAGCTAAGCCATCTATTGAAGAGCCACCCACGTTAGAATTGAAGGAGCTGCCAAGTCATTTGAAGTATGCCTTCTTAGGAAGCGGAAATACTCTTCCAGTCATTGTGGCAGCCGATTTGGGTGAGCAACAAGTTGCAGCTCTTATTGATATCTTATGCAAGTATATTAGAGCCATTGGATGGACCATTGCGGATATTATTGGTATTCCACCTGGGATTTGCATACATAAAATTCAGCTTCAAGAAAATTGCACACCCACCATTGAGCATCAAAGATGTCTAAACCCACCTATGCAAGAAGTGGTGAAGAAAGAAATTATCAAGTGGTTAGATGCGGGGGTTGTGTATCCTATCTCGGATAGTACATGGGTAAGCCCGGTACAATGTGTTCCCAAGAAATAAGGCATGATGGTGGTCGCGAATACGAAGAATGAGCTGATTCCACTCAGACCCGTCACTGGATGGAGAGTATACATGGACTACCGAAAGCTGAATTCTTGGACACTCAAAGATAACTTCCCAATGCCATTCATGGACCAAATGCTAGATCGATTAGCGGGGAAAGGATGGTTTTGCTTCTTGGACGGTTATTCAGGATACAATCAGATTTGTATTGCCCCCGAAGACCAAGAGAAGACAAAATTTACATGCCCATATGGTACGTTTGCCTTCAAACGTATGCCATTCGGGTTATGTAACGCACCAGCCACCTTTCAACACTGTATGATGTCCATTTTCTCTGATATGGTTGAGGACACTTTGGAGGTATTTATGGATGATTTTTCAGTTATTGGTGAATCTTTTGAGTCGTGCTTGGAAAATTTGAGCATGACATTGCAAAGATGTGTAGAATTCAACCTTGTGCTGAATTGGGAAAAGTGCCACTTCATGGTAAAAGAAGGAATCGTTCTTGGGCACAAGATCTCCGCAATAGGAATAGAGGTTGATCGAGCAAAAATGGAGGTTATTGAGAAGCTACCGCCTCCAATTTCGGTGAAGGGAGTTCGTAGTTTTCTGGGCCATGCAGGTTTCTATCATCGGTTCATCAAAGATTTCTCCAAAATTGCTAGTCCATTGTGCAAACTATTGGAGAAGGATGCGAAGTTTGACTTTCATGAAGATTGCTTAAAGGCATTCAAATGCCTTAAAGGAAAACTCATTGAAACCCCTATCATGGTAGCACCAGATTGGTCTCTCCCGTTTGAAGTCATGTGTGATGCTAGTGGTGTAGCCATTGGAGCTGTACTTGGACAAAGAAAGGAGAAATTATTTCATCCTGTCTACTATGCGAGTAAGGTCCTAAATGAAGCCCAAAGGAACTATACTGTTACTGAACAAGAGCTCCTAGCAGTTGTGTACGCGTTTGAGAAGTTTCGTGCCTATCTATTAGGTACTAAGGTGATCATTCATACAAACCATGCAACTCTTAGGTATCTCATGACAAATAAGGATGCAAAACCAAGGTTAATTCGATGGGTGTTGCTGCTACAAGAGTTCGATTTTGAGGTCAAAGATAGAAGAGGTTGCGAGAACCAAGTGGCCGATCACCTATCTCGACTTGAGAATGAACATGTGGCCCAACCTGAAAATCAGATTGATGATGGATTCCCAGACGAAGAGATATTAGCAACAACAAGGGAGGAACTACCATGGTATGCCGACTTTGCAAATTTCGTAGTGAGTAATGTGATACCTGCCAATTTATCTCACCACCAAAGGAGGAAGTTTATGCATGACGTATAGTACTAATAATGGGATGAACCTTATCTGTTTCGAAGATGCGCAGATGGTATCATTCGACAATGTATATCTCATGAAGAAGTGCCTACTATATTGGCTGCATGCCATACTTCCCAAGTTGGAGGACATCACGCAGGCAATCGGACGGCAAGAAAAGTTTTGCAAAGTGGTTATTATTGGCCTTCGATATTTAGAGATGCCTACGACTATGTTAGAAGGTGCGATCAATGCCAACGTCAAGGTGCTATTTCAAAACACCATGAAATGCCCATGTCCAAAATTCTTAAGGTAGAACTCTTTGATGTGTGGGGTATTGATTTCATGGGTCCATTCGTGAATTCGCTTGGAATGAAGTACATCTTGGTTGCTGTAGATTATTTTTTGAAATGGGTGGAAGCTGTAGCGTTGGCCGAAAATGAAGGGAAGCGTGTTGTATCGTTATTAAAGAAGAATATCTTCTCTCGCTTTGGAGTACCTCGCACTATCATAAGTGATGGAGGATCTCACTTTTGCAACAAGCTATTCAAATCAGTTTTGGCCAAGTATGGTGTCAAGCAACATAAGGTAGCTACGCCTTATCATCCCCAAACTAGTGGACAAGTAGAAGTTTCCAATCGCGAGATCAAGCAAATCCTTGCGAAGACGGTTAATGCAAATAGGAAGGATTGGTCTAGGAAGCTTGATGATGCACTATGGGCGTACAGGACTGCATTCAAAACACCCATTGGCATGTCTCCTTATCAACTAGTTTATGGGAGGGCTTGTCACTTACCTATCGAGCTCGAGCATAAGGCATTGTGGGCATGGAAGCAGCTGAATTTGAATCAGGATGATGCTAAGAATCTGAGGTTGGAGCAGCTGAACGAATTAGATGAGTTCCGTCTCCATGCATATGAAAGATCAGACCTATACAAGGAGCGGATGAAAAAGTATCATGATCAGCGGATTGTTCGACGAAACTTCCAAAGGGGTGATATGGTACTTCTCTTCAACTCTAGATTGAAGCCGTTCCCAGGTAAGTTAAAGTCTAAGTGGTCTGGTCCATACAAAGTTATCCAAGTCTACTCGTCTGGAGTAGTCGAATTGGAAGACAATAATGGCATTGTCTTCAAAGTGAATGGCCAACGTGTTAAACCTTATATCGGCCCTCTGGACTCGATGAATTATATGGCTATCACTTATCTCAACAAAGTCTAAGTACTCGAGGTAACTATGTCGAGCTATGATAATAAATAAGGCGCTAGATGGGAGGCAACCCATCGTTCTATCATTTTACTGTTTTATCGTTTATCGTTTATAGTTTTGTCTTTCTTTCATTCTAGTACTTGTTTTGCTTTTGATAAATGAAAATCCAAAAATATGAGTCGTGCCGCGACCAAAAATAAGGCGCTTGGTGGGAGGCAATCCATCGTACTAATCATTTTCATTGGTTCTGAGCAAATATAGGTGCGAGAAGTATTCAACGAGGAGATTGGTTTCAAATGACGATTTGGACGTATTGTATGGTAAAGGTGGTAAGTTAGGAATAAGGATGCATAAGGCTATGGATTGAGCATTGATCATGCCAAAATAGGCATCGAGGAAGGCTAAGCCTAGGTAAAACTAGGCCACGAACAATGCAAAACCTATACTATAGCCTAAGGTCTCGGAATCTAGTGTGCTATACACTATGCGCCGCCCATTCTTAAGTGTGCTATACACTATGCGCCGCCTAGGCTATAGCATTAGGTCTCAGTATCTCAAATGCTATACACTATGCGGCGCATATGTCCCTAAATGCCATGACCTATGCGCCGCATATGTGCCCAAATGCCATACACTATGCGCCGCCTATACTATGACTATGCCAAGCATTATGCGCCGTATATAGGGCATTTTTGTCTCCAAAACCGTTTGTAAATGGGTCAAAACCCGACCCATTCTTTTCCTATATAAAGGAGACTTGGTCTTGAAACATAACCACATTAGAAATAGACCTAAAGGCGCCGCATACTCTCTCCAAATCATCTCAAACGTTTTCTTTTTGCTCTTCCAATTCACAAGAACATCTCCAAAGGCTTCAATCACGTAAGTACTCTTGTATTCTTCATCTATTTCTCGTAAGTACTACGTTGCTATGCCTATTATGAATTGCTACATCTTGAAAGATTATTGGTGATGTTAAAGTGTTTGGATTGTTGACACAAAACCATGTGCGTGAACATATACGTTAGGAAAATCTTGACTTGTTTCCAACTTGAATTTGGTTTTAATAGCATTGTTATACTATTTGCGGAATTGCTATGGTTATGAAAATTGCTTAAGTTTGATACTTGAATACTTACATGTTAGACTATCCCGTTCATCGGGATAAGACTTATAGTTGACTACCGACTTAGGAGGTTGTGATTGTTGAAAATAACTATACCATGATGTAACCCCTATGTAGTAGTGTTGTTACACCTAACATGAAAGTAGTGCAATGGCTGCATTAGTGATGCATCGCTGATTTTCTTGTCGGAATATAGTTCCTAAAACGTATGTCGACGAAGTTCAAGTAATCGACTACATTCACTTCACTGTTTTGTATTAACGAACCTAAGTGTGGGGTGGTACCCCGATGACTTGTGTATAGATTGTTTCCTTTGAGTTGATGTTAACATGAATATTGTTTAAGTCTCAGGAACAATGACACCTAAAGCGCGACAAGATAAGGCTACCACTTCCCAAAAGGGCAAGAAGAGAGGTCGCAAGGAACAAGGAGAATCATCCTCAATGCAACTACCCCGACGAATGTTTGGAATAAAATGGGTTCTTGAGGAGGAAGCCAAAGAATGGTACAAGAACAACAAGGAACGGAAATATGTTCACGTCGACTTGATCAACAAGGACACCATAGCAAAGAAGGAGCCGCGTATGTTGGCGAAAATAATGGCGTTGAAACTGGATTTCATCTTCCGCGACATGGGAGAATGTAATCTTGATTTGACAAGGGAGTTCTACGCCAACTGGTCGCCGAAAACCACAGGCAACGAAGTCAAGATTCGGGGCCAAGTGTTACAGCTCAACGCGAATTTGCTCAACTCCTTTCTTGGTTTACCTTCGGTCGACCCAGCACCATTCAAAGAGTTGTACAGCAGGCCTCCTTATAGAGCAATACGACACACACTTTGTGGAAGTAGATCGATGGCAAGGTAGGGCAGACACCCAGACACCGGACGACACAACACCTTCCCCTATGCTCTATTAAATAGGGAAGCAAGAATCTAGTTGTGTATTGTCAACTCATGCCTTATTCCTGAGACTCAATACACCAAGATATCAAGAGATAGAGTGTGTTTGGTCTATGCTTTGATGACGACTGTCCCTATCAATTTTTGGGCAATCATTCGCTCTACAATACGGAAGGCCAGACTCCACAAAAGGTCCCACTTCACTTTTGGTAATCTGTTGACAGCACTCTTGCGGAAGGAGGATATCGAAGAGGAACCAGCTGATCACAAACTCCCACATAACCCAAAGAAGGTTGACCTCACCAAGGTCAAAGATGCTGAAACAACTCATGGTGTCAACCTTACTACTGCGGAGAGACATGCTCGTGCTGAGAGTTTCTTCCGTCATCTTTATGGTATGACACGCTTCACAATGATGAGTGGAGGTCGTGTTCCAACTGCTGAAGAGCTTCAATAGCTGGACCATGATTATCCAATGAACATGCATGCACGGGAGATGTGTGGAGTGGGTGTATACTTTGAGGAACCTCTAGACGATGATGTGCCAACCGATGACGATCGACACTTGCCAGACTCCGATGAGGAGGAGAACTCTGATGACGACTCTTATGATGATTCCGACGAAGGGGGTATGACCCCCGACATTGAGGAAGGGTCCGACTAACCAGGTTCTTCGTATTTATTTTCCACTGAGGGCAGTGTCCCGTTTAAGTGTGGGGTGGCGGTATCGCATGCTATACTTCTCTATCGCATCTATGTTTGTTTACTCTGTTTTATTTTTTGTTTTATTTTGTGTCATTTTTTTAAAGTTTTTTTTAGGAATAATTTTTTTAGCTTAGCTTCGCATGAAATAATTCTAATAGGCAGCATGAGATTATAACAAGAGTATGTGCTACAATTATGACTATTGAGACGTTTAGGCTCTAATTGTGATTCATTATGTGATATTGTGTGGTTCAATTCCTTCACTTGTTGGGTCAAGAGTCTATATTACTTCCAATAAAGTCGACCATGTGCCTTGTGTGTGTGAGATTAATAGTATATTCTATGTTTGTGGCTGATGCTAGAACTTGCCTGGTATGTATGCAAAGCGAAAATAAGGAGTGTAAGTTTAGGAGATGATTTAGGCATTTCTTTGGCAACCTATACATGTTTACCTTCGTTTTACCTACCCATGGACATCATCCTAGTTAAACCCTTTTGAGCCTTTTAGCCTATTTCTTTGACAACCTTGTATGTAAGCCTAATCCATTTTTTCAAGACCGTGATTTGATCCAAATTCCTAAGTGCTTTAAAGTATAAAGTCATGTGACAATATAAGAGGAAATTGGGTAAGTATGATGCTTTAAAATGTAATGGTGCTTGAATGTGTTATGAAAAAGAAAAGTGCTAGCAGAAGAGGTATGTTATGAAAAGAAAAAGGACAAAGAAAGCTGAAAAGTGAGTTATGCCTAAAATGGAAAAACAAAAGAGGAGAACAAGGGTGGTAGAATAAAAGAAAGAAGAAAGGTTGAAAGAAAAAATTGTCAATGATACAATGTGATGTATTAAAGTGCTTAGGAACTTAGTCACTATTTCTGGCCAAAATAGCTGATCCTACCCGTCCCTTAGCCTACATTACAACCATCAAAAGACCTACTTGATCCTAAGCTTAGCATTCTGACATTTAGTGGAGTATTACACTAAGGACAAGCCTATGGTCATCAGTTGCTGCATACGAATTCTTTGTGAGAGTGAGAGCAAGGATATTTTGATACCCATGTTTGAAAAATATGCTATGCTTGTGAGTGATTATGGGTAATATATTGTGAGACACACATGGTTGATGAGTTTTGGATAGTTGTATATGATTCTTTGTGCCTTAACTTTCGAATATGAGTTGACCACCATCACGAGTCTATGCTAGAGGTTAAATGGTTTCTACTAATGATCGGAAAACTACTCTTTGTTGATAATTGTTGTGCTTGTCTTGACGAATGTTTTGTGTTGTTGCTGTGAAACACTAAGTTGATGTCTAGAAGGACATGATATGTTGTTCGAGGACGAACAAAGCTTCAAGTGTGGGGTGTTGATGATAGGCGAATTTACACTCCTATATCAATGTATTTTACCCATATTTGTGCCATGTTTTGAGAACAAATTATATATTTCATGCACTTTTAGTCCTTTTTTCCTGTAAGTGAGCTAACGAACATGATTAGCAAAGTTTCAGGTATAATTGATGCAGAAATCAGCATTTTATGGCTTACTTGACGCCAAAGAAAGCTCACGAAGGAAGGAAAGGGAGCGTGGACGCCTAAAGGACCAAATGTAATGCATGGAAAATCTGTCCCGGGCTAAAACAACATTTCTGAAGACTTTGGGGACTAGCAGTAACTTAGTTGGATTTGGATAATGTTACATTAACCTAGTACAATTGGGTTAAGTATTTCATTAGCTTAGTAGGATTTGGTTAAGTATTTCATTAGCCTAGTAGGATTAGGATATGGGTATTATAAATACCCTATCATGCTAGAGATTTTTATTCATTCTTCACTTAAAAAGACACATCTTCTTACATTCCTCTCTTATTCTTCTCTTATTCTTCTACAACAATTTTCATTAATTCTATTTTTCTTCTTCTATTCATTTATTCTTAATTTCCGCAACAAGAGAATTGTTACTTTGCCTAGGAAATTCACGCCTAACGCCTACCACTCTTGAGCCACACGAAATTCATCCTTATTGTGGTATAACAACAATGTCAATCGTGATCTCCTTCGCATTCATGGGTAACTAAACTTCTCTGTTGGGGTTATGGAAGCCAACTGAGATACTATCATTGCTGTGAGTTTGTGAGTTCGTGACACGTGTGATGCTTATATCATTATTCTCTTCATCTTAATCTACATTCTTTGTGGTTGAAAACACAAGAATACGCCAGTATAACATTTAACTTGTTCGAAAGAAAGGTTATTTGTCTGGAAAAGAGATAATGTCAAGGTAGTAGGGTCACCCCCTAAATTCCCTACTAAACAGTTAGTGCCGTAACTAGATTAACCTCTTGGAGAATTTGTACCGTTAGACACGCTTTAAGCTCGAAAGAGTTAAAGTGAAATAATCTTCGAATAGGTCGAAAGACGCCTGGATTTACCATCAAATACAATTCTCCATAGGCACATGCATGTCGGAATTCTACACACTCATAGTCAATAGAGACGTATAACTCAGGAGGTGGACATAACCCCAACGCTTCAATTCTCATTGTTTACAACTTACGTAACAATCCTTCTCTTTTTACTTTACTATTTTCAGCTTTTACTTTATTGTTTTGGTTACACATCACAATCCCCCCTTCTTACGAGACTTGCACTAAAAGTTTAGTAATTTTGCTTACTTGTTGGCCAAGCTATTCCCTGAGGGATCGATACCCAACCCAGTTGGGTTCTATATTTGCTAGCGACCGCTTTACACTCCTAAGAGAGCTGTAGATTGAGCGTTATCAATATGCTAAAAGGAAACTATATTCTAGTTATTATTATTGTTATTATTATTATTATCATCATCATTAATGTCGGCCAGCCAATCAACTCACAGCAGCAGGGCCCTCATCAGCCTTTGAACATCGTCACTCTCATGGGGATCAACTCCCTCTTCAGGTCATTAACCTGTCTCTGAAGTTCCCACACTATGTCTCACAGAATAGCAATATCCTAAACAGGATCAGCCATATCTAGAACATGCATGAATTGATAAAAACGTAAGACACAAAATTAAAGAAAAGAGTCGGAATGTAATAAAATGTATACTACCAACTGTTAGATTTACACAGTAAAAAAATTTACCTCAACGAGAAAGGAATATGTTCTTTGAAGAAAAGTGGTTGAAGATGTCTTACGAAAAGAAAAAATACAAAAAATAAATAAAGTAGAGTAGAATAAAGATTAATGAGGGACCTATGTATAGAGGATTGAATCTGGATGTGTCAGGCCAAAAGGCACGACTGTTCAGCTCCATTATTTTAATTACATTCAAACTGCTGGAATTTTATTTTCTGTGAAAGGTCACGACTTTTTCTTTTACATTAATACTTCTCACCTTTTTAAAATGGTTTGAGACGTGATAACTACCGTTCTTATTGAGCTGTTGCAACAGATCGTCCATCTTTCACAACAGATTTACCATCTGTTGTAATAGATCGTCTATTGATTGCAACAAATTTACCATATATTACAACAGATGGTCTGTCGCAATAGATTTAACAACTACTGCAATACCTGTTGCAATATATGGATTATCGATTACAACAAAAGGACCATCTGTTAAAAGAGATATTTTGATTTCTTCTAACAGCTGATTCATTAGTTGCAACAGATTAAGAATTCAATTCATTAGCTGTTTTGCATGCAGATGAATAAACAACACGGTCTGACATATTTTGATGGGGTAGGAAGAATAAGGTGCGTGCAGATGAATGGATCTACATTCATGCGTGGGAGTTATGTATTATTGATCAAGCTACCGTGATAGACACACATAAAGTACAATGATTTTGTGAATGCAATTTTATATTGATTAGACACTGATCCTTCAAATAAGATCTTTCATTGTGCAATGTAGTTTAATAGGTACGAAGTAATAAATTCGAAAGGTTCCAAAACGGTGGTGTCGATACTCTGTTATAATTTAATGATGGTTTATGCTCATGTTTTTGTGTCAAGTTTGGGGAATGGTTTAAGTTTTTGGCGGTAGTGTAAATATCCAATAGTGATTGGACTGATTTTAATGGCGCAATGGACTTCTTGTAAGGCCTCCAAAGCCTCGCACTGCAGCAAATAATGATATAACTAATAGAAATTCTCCTAGTCTAAATTTATATGGATGGATTACTGGAGGAAACTATTATATAATGGAAGGTGCTTGAAAGAATACCTATGCGAGAAGGAAGAGGTGGAGAAGGCCATCTATCATCTCAGACCTTATTTAAGAGAAAACATAGGGAAGAAAGTAAGGAAATTCTAGCAAATTTGGCCAATAAAATTGACATGAGAAACGGAAAAACTAAATGAGCTTCAAATGTGAAAGTGTATCCAAATATAAAAATCAGTCAGTCGTTGAAGAAAAAGAAGAATGGTCAACAGGACTGGAGCTGGACACTTTGCTAGAGACTGAAACTAGCGAGTGTGGCCTTAATGAAGACTCCCACAAAGTGCAGGACCAGAACTCTAAGGAAGAAGTTTTGCGAACACAGGAAATTGGTAAGATTATCGGTTAGAATTGAAGCCTGAACCAACAACTCTTGAATTAAAAATAAGGGAAGCCAAGGCGTCAATTTATGAAGTCTAACTTGCATGCCATGCCTTCTGTTTGTGGCTATGATCAGGTCAATGGTAGTAGAAACAAAAAGGTCTGAAGTTGGGCAAAAATCCCATGCCTTGTTGTTTCCACTTGTTTGACCTAACCAGAGCCATAAAAAAGAGTCATGGGATGCAAGTTTAACTTGAGAAATTACCACCTTGACTTGATCCCATATTTTTAATTCAGGAGTAGTTGGTTCAGGTTTCAATTCTAATCGACAATCTTACCACTTTCTATGCTCGCAAAGCTGCTTCCTTAGACTTTTGGTGCTATATTTTGTGGGTTTTCATTGAGGCCACGCTCGCTAATTGCAGTCTCTAGCAAAGTGACCAGCTCCACTCCTCTTAACCATTCTTTCTTTTCTTCAACGACTGATGGATTTTCATTTTTGGATACACTTTCAGATTTACAGCTCATCCAATTTTTTTATTTTTCATGTCAATTTCATTAGCCAATTTCTCTACACTTTCCTTCATACCCTGTGTTTCCTCTTAAACAAGGTCTAAGATGATATATGGCCTTCTCAACCTCCCCTTTCTCGCACAGGTATTCTCCCAAGCTTCTTCTGCTGTATAATAGTCTCCTCCAGCAACCCATCCATATAAATTTGGACCAGAGAATTTCTATTAGTTCCATCATTGTTTTTTGCAGTGTGAGGCTTTAGAGGCTTTTTAAGAAGTCCATTATACCATTTAATTTTAGATAAGCTCATAGGTTTAACTAATACCTTAATTGAATAATCTAGGATTAGAGGTGAGTTCTCATAATGTCAACTACAGCTTCAATTGAGTCTTTTGGCGATTGCCTGATGAGACGGTATTGCATTTCTCCCGACCAGAGTTGTTGATCGATCACTCTGACTTGAACTAATTATTATTACCTCATATGTTCAACTAATATCTTAATTAATTAATCTAGGACTAGGGGTGAGTTCTCATAGGGTCAACAACAAAAGATGGCAACGCCTATTTGATAATTTACAACAGATGGGTAATCTGTTGCGATAGATGACTTAATCCATTTGATAATTTACAATAAATGGGTAATCAGTCACAACAGATGACTTAATCTATTTGATAATATACAACAGATGGATAATCTGTTGCAATAAATAACTTAATCTATTTGATAATTTACAACAGATAGTTAATCTGTTGCAACAGGTTGAGCATTTATTTTTATACAATTTTAATTAATTTTATATATTAGACTAATACCTTAATTTATTGATCTAGGACTAGGGGTGAGTTCTCATAGGGTTAATTACAACTTCAATTGAGTCTTTTGGCAATTGCATGATGAGACAGTATTATGTTTCTCTCGACCAGAGTCGTCGATCATCACTCTAAGCTGAATCGATTCGTATTACCGTATATGTTCAACTAATACCTTAATTGAATAATCTTGGACTAGGGGTGAGTTCTCATAGGGTTAACTATAACTTTAATTGAATCTTTTGGCAATTACATAATGAGATGGTTTTGCGTTTCTCCTGACCAGAGTCGTCGATCGATCACTCTAAGCTAAAATGATTCTTATTACCTTATATGTTCAACTTATACCTTAATTGATTAATCTAGGACTAGGGGTGAGTTCTCATAGGGTCAACTACAATAGACAACAACGCATATTTGATAATTTACAACAGATGGGTAATCTGTTATGATAGATGACTTAATCCATTTGATAATTTACTATAAATAGGTAATCTTTCGCAACATATGACTTAATTTGTTTGATAATTTACAATGGATGGGTAATCTATTGCAACAAATGACTTAATCTGTTAGATAATTTACAACAGATGATTTATCTGTTGCAACTGGTTGAACATTTATTTTTATATAATTTCAATTGATTTCATATGTTACACTAATACCTTAATTGATTAATCTGGGACTAGGGGTGAGTTCTTATAGGGTCAACTATAACTTCAATTGAGTCTTTTGACAGTTGCATGATGAGACGATATTGCGTTCCACTCGACTAGAGTCGTCGATCGATCTCTCTAAGCTTAAACGATTCTTGTTACCTCATATCTTCAACTAATACCTTAATTGATTAATCTAGGACTAGGGATGAGTTCTTATAGGGTCAACTATAACAGATAGCAGTGTTTATTTGATAATTTATAACAGATGGGTAATCTATTGCGACAGATGGGTAATCTGTTGCGACAGATGACTTAATCCATTTGATAATTTACAATAAATGGGTAATCTGTTGCAACAGATGACTTAATCTATTTGATAATTTACAACAGATGGGTAATCTTTTATAACAAATGACTTAATCTATTTGATAATTTATCATAGATGGTTAATCTGTTACAATAAGTTTAATATTTATTTTTATACAATTTCAATTAATTTCATATGTTAGACTAATACCTTAAGTGATTAATCTAGGACTAGAGGTGAGTTCTCATAGGGTCAACAACAACTTCAATTGAGTCTTTTGGCAATTATATGATGAGACAGTATTACGTTCCTCCTGACTAGAGTCATCGATTGATCACTCTGAGTTGAACCGATTCTTATTACCTTATATGTATAACTAATACCTTAATCGAATAATTTAAGACTAGGGGTGAGTTCTCATAGGGTCAACTACAACTTTAATTGAGTTTTTTGGCAATTGAATGATGAGACGGTATTGCGTTCCTCCCGACCAGAGTTGTCGATCAATCATTCTGAGCTAAATCAATTCTTATTACCTCATATGTTCAACTAATACCTTAATTAATTAATCTAGGACTAGGGGTGAGTTATCATAGGGTCAACTACAACAAATGACAATGTTTATTTGATAATTTACAATATATGGGTAATCTGTTGTGACAGATGACTTAATCCATTTGATAATTTACAACAGATGGGTAATATTTCGCAACGGATGACCTAGTATGTTTGATAATTTACAACAGATGGATGATCTATTATAATAAATGACTTAATCTATTTGATAATTTACAACAGATGGTTAATTATTTGCAATAGGTTGAACATTTATTTTTATACAATTTCAATTGATTTCATATGTTAGTTTAATACCTTAATTGAATAATCTAGAACTAGGGGTGAGTTCTCATAGGGTCAACTACAACTTTAATTGAGTCTTTTGACAATTGCATGATGAGACAGTATTGAGTTCTTCCCGAACAGAGTCGTCGATCGATCACTCTAAGTTGAACTAATTCTTATTAATTTATATGTGCAACTAATACCATAATTGATTAATCTAAGACTAGGGTTGAGTTCTCTTAGGGTCAACTATAACTTTAATTGAGTCTTTTGGCAAATGCATGATGAGACGGTATTGCGTTCTTCCTGACCAGAGTCATCGATCGATCACTCTAAGATTAACTGATTCTTATTACCTCATATGTTAAACTAATACCTTAGTTGATTAATCTAAGACTAGGGGTGAGTTCTCATATGGTCAACTAAAATAGATGGCAGTACCTATTTGATAATTTACAATAGATGGGTAATCTATTATAACAAATGACTTAATCTATTTGACAATCTATAACAGATTGGTAATTTGTTGGAACAGATGACTTAATCTATTTTATAATTTACAAAAAATGAGTAATTTGTTGCAACAAATGACCTATTCTGATTGATAATTTACAATAGATGTGTAATCTGATGCAACAGGTTGAACATTTATTTTTATACAATTTCAATTGAGTTCATATATTTAACTAATACCTAAATTGATTAATCTAGGACCAGAGGTGAGTTCATAGGGTCAACTACAACTTTAATTGAGTCTTTTGGTAATTGCACGATAAGAGGGTTAAAGATTACGCATATCATTTATAATTTTAAAAAATAATTAAGATCAATTCGGACCAAATTAACATTTTCAAAACTTGTCATTTTTTTCCAAAATACAAATCAACCCATACAAATCATCTATTTGTGAGGATTTTTTTTCATCATTTCAAATATCATGTTCTTGCTCTTTTATCTTTCTCAAAAATACAGTACAGACAACAACTACTCAACAAATTGCTCAAATCTTTACAACAGGTTGATTTTTTTCTTATTTTTAACCACATAGGTGTTATTTTCTACTTCATTCTTGCTTGTATCAGATATTTTCTCTGTTTTCATAGGTAACAGAGTTCGACAAGAGTTTTATATTTTTCTAAAAAATAATGGCTTTTAAGTTAATGATGAAAAAGAAAACTTTTAGTTTATTATCTTTGGGAACGAGTTTACAATTTTGAGTTTGATGGTAAAATCATAGGAAGAACTCGAGAAAATCCTAGTTTCTGTCGTAGTGTTCTGTTGACTGTCGTGATATTATTGGATTGGTTTTGTGGTATTGGTGGTCATCGTGGTGGAATTGGTGGTCGTTGCAGTGGCACTAGTGGTGGCTGTTGGTGGCATTAGTTAGTGGTGTTTGTGGTGGCATTGGTTGGTGGTATTTATGGTGGCTATTGGCAGTGTGGGTATTTATAGTGTTTGTGGCATTGGTTGGTGGTGTTTGTGGTAGTGGTTGTTGGTGTAATATAATTTTTGTTTTTCTATTGTTTGTCGGTAAAACATGTCTCCCAAAAGAAAAGAAAGTGAAAGTGGATCAAAATTTGACCACCCAATAAAAAAGGCTACAGTACAGAGGGATTTGAAGGAGCTTCCTGAACAATCTCAGACAGGAAACAGTAAAGCTAAGGAGAGATATGAAAACAACATTGAAAGAGGTGGACAAGGGTCTATAGATGGTGATGAAAAAAATAAAAGTGAGAAAGAGGAGGAATTAGAGAGTGAGAAAGAGGATGATCATCAACATGATGATAATTAATCACCAATAGAGCGCGAATTAATATTGACATCCCAGTATGATCCCATCAAAACTTTTAGTATTGACAGGTTTCAAGTTGCGATGCTGATAAATGACCCAAAAGCAGAACTAACTGGTGAACTTGTACTTAAATGTCAGATGGAGAAAAATTTAATTAGTTTAGGAATATTATAAAGAACGAAAACATAGACGGACTTTTTAGGAAGAGTTACTTTGGACGCTTTCTTGAGCTGCCTTAGGACCCCCTACCCATTTCCATATGAGGATGGTATATGGTTTTGTCAAACGCAGGATCAAGTACGTGGGAGATGATAAAGATTCAGAGGAGTGGGGTAAAAAGATGGATGAAATTTGGATCAACTAATGTGACATGCCGATTTATTTTAGCTTGCAAGAGTTTGCTATAGTGTGGGGTTGAGATGCAATCGTCCAGAAGAACTACCTATACCAAGGGAACACCCCGCAAAAGATTCAAGGCAAGAAAATGCAAGGAAAAAATAGATGGGTTGTTTGACATTGCTCGACGTGGCTACAAAGCATCGGATAAGTTAACAAATCTCATGGATAAACCATACAAAAGCAGTACAGGGAGCAATTGTGCTTAGTTTGATTTTCCTATTTGGTTATATTGGCAAGAGACGTCAACAAGGTTATAGAATATGATTTGTTGACGCGTGTTGAGGATTTTGTTAAATTCAATAATTATCCCTGGGGATATGACAACTTCTATTTGACTGTCCAATATTTACTGACAAAGCCATTCTCAGGGACGACCACATTAGTCTGCTTTCCTTGGGATTTTATAGTAAAATTAATCACTATTTTTATTTTACTCATCCATTAATTTATATTGAATATAGTTATTATGACTTTTTTGTGCTTGCTTCCTATTTACATAATTTAGGCTTGGGCATTTGAAACTATTCCTCCCCTCCGAAAGTAGATAATAGATTACCCAAATTAGGTTTCTCGTCCAAGGATGTTTAGATGGTTGGCTGTAAAGAACAACCTAAAAATTAAGAAGGCTGATCTCTTTAACCCTCTAGATGATGCAGTACGTCTTCTTCCAGTAAAATAATCATACTTAATTAATGATATTGAACAAATGTTATATCTGGTGCAACAGATGTTATATCTAATGCACCAGATGGACATCTATTATGATAGATTACCCGTTCTATGCTAATCGATGCAATATATGAATAATCTGTTGTGATAGACGATTGATATCTTGCATCAAATTACACATCTATTGCTTTGGTTCTCTGAATTCGACTCCTAAAAAATTAACCATCTACTGCAAATTATGCAATAGATGGGTAATCTGAGATAACATATTATTAATCTATTGCGACATAAAGATCATCTGTTGCATAATATGTAACCCAAAAAATTACCCATCTTGTGCAACTGGTGAAACAGATCGGTAATCTGTTGTGACAGATAATTGATATATTGCATTAGATTATCCATGTGTTGCTCTGGTTCTCTGAACCCAACTCAAACAAATTTTTAATATCTATTGCAAACTATACAGTAGAAGGGTAATTTAATGCAATATATTATTAATTTATTACAGAAGTTGACTGTGTTAACATGTAACCCAACTATGAAAATTATTATATTATATGATTTAAATGTATATGTCTTTTTTTTATAGGTTGTGCATCCATGGATTGTGCCTACTGAGCAGGATTTAGTGATGACTTCTTATATTACTCTAGGTCATATTTATACTATAGCATACCCAACAGTGGAGTTAATAAAAAAGGAATTGGCTGGAGCAACAACCATAAGAAGATCATTTAGGCAAGGTGAGCCTAATGTTAAGGCTCTTCATAACCAACCTACTGAGGTAGATCCGGGTGATTCTTCTGGTGGAGTTGTTAGTATTGGTGGCAGGCATGCTGATGCTGCTACCACTCGTGATGATGATCATGTTTATGCTCAAGAAAAAATAAATATATTTGAAAACACCTCTTTTGACCCTTACACAAGTCCCTCTCACCCTTCTTCACCCTCGTGTTATCGTTGTGAATGCGAAGAGTGCAAGGACAACCAGGATAAACTCTTTATAAAAATAAAGGCTATCTCTAAAGCTGTCAAGGAATTCAAATCCAAGAGGGGTGTCATACTATATAAGAAGATGAGGGATCCATACACTCCTACCATGTCGGTTAGAAGAAAAAAAAGAGCAATTAACGACGTACTCTCCAGTCGAAAATAAAAAAAATTGCAACTCCTCCCTATCCAAAAACTGTTGAAGTTCAGGGGCCATTCAAGAAGGTGGACATATACGCAAAACTTAGCGCCAAAGAGAAGAGGGATCTGTGACAGGCCAAGAATGCCAAGAGAGGCTCACCAGATTACCCCGGCCTCCCTTTTTCCTTAGGACTTCCAGACTATGACAGATATGTGTATGCGGTATAAGGACAAGACAAGTTTATTTTTCCTAACCTATCCTTCTAATTTACTCCATGAAGAAGAAGCTACGCAACAGATGTGAAATTTGTTGCAACAACTGGGTATTCTGGTGCAATTAGTAATGGTTCTGTTGTAACTTATTATCCATCTGTTGCATAAGTAGAGTTGGATTATTGATTCAAAGAAGCCTATGCAACAGATGGACCATCTGTTGCATCTTTACAATTACTAACCTGTTTAAAAATTGTCTTCTTATATCACAGTATGTTGATGAAATTCTCTACCGCATGAGGAAAAGAAAATTAATGTACCCAGAAGCTTATGATGTTGCCGATAAGATAATGGACCTTAACTTCTGGAAGAAGCTCAAGGATAAGTATAATCAGCTCAATAATCAAGCATCAGCCTATGGCGCGGGATTTGATTTTTTAGTTTCTATGTTGCACTGGGATGAAAAAATAATAAAATATGTTAGAGGGGAGAGGCCAAATCCACACGGAAAGAGTTGGATTAAGGAAAAGAGGATTATTGCAGTCATGAGCATGGATGACATACATTATTGGGCTATTGAGATACTACTCGAGGAGGGAAAGATCAAAGTTTTTGACTGTAATGATTCTGCCCTCTATGAGGTCGTTCTTTCTATCCACGTGCAACCACTGATGGATATGTTCCTCATTTTGTTGAGGGAGAGTAAACTGATGAATCATTTTTCAGAGGAAGTGTTGATAAATAAATCATGGAATTTTAAAGGTCGAAACAAGGGCATGAACCTTCTAAAAAATAATACCGATTTTGCGTGTGGCTCGCACGCTCTTGCTTACATCGAATGTTTGGTGACCAACATAGAAATGGCTAAGCCAATGACCTTTCTGTGTGACAATGCTGTGATAAACCTGTAAGAGGTCTGATCTTATGGGGTACTAACTAGACGCTTGGAGCCTGTGTATATAGAAGAGCCTGTGAAATAATTTTTTTTAATTTCAAATCACACTCCACTTTACTTTAAATTACATGTACATATAGTGACAATAATTTTTTTCTGATGAAAGTTGAGTTTTTTATAATGCTATAGATTGTCAATCTGTTGTAAAATATATTCTATATGTTCTGGAAGATAATTTATTTGTTGCAATAGGTTGATCATCTGTTGCATTATATCGATGTTATTTCTATCTAATCTAAGTCTAATCTCTTGCAACAATGGGAAGACCTGTTTGATAATTTCCAATAAATGACCTAAATTTTACAGCATATGCCTAAATCTGTTTGATATTTTCCAATAATTACGCTTGAATATCCATGTGCTCGACAACACCAAACCAGTAGAAAATACACCACCATAAAAATTTTAGCCATTAGGCTTGAATATCCATGTTCCCAACAACACCGAACTAGTAGCAATAACGACAATAATGCAGTATCGTCTTGCTCGATTTTGTTTTTCTTTAGAAGTCTTGACTTTATTCAATAAACCCTAGATTACACAATTTACTTGTAAAGGGTGTCGTTCTTCATACCAATCAAAGTAATCGCATCCACCCAATTTCTATAAAAATAAGAACATAATTACAATTCAATAATTATTCAACTAATTAAATAAAAAAAATATTACCTTTGAAATCTTACAAGTAAAAAACCAATGACCTGGATTTTGTTAAGTCCAAGAAGTCTTCAATAGAGCTTCATGACCGCACTTATAATATAAAAAATCTTTATCGTAAAAAATAGTGGAAGATGCACTCGACATTGTCAAGCTCAGTTGAAAAAAATGAAAAAAAAAGACCAAATGAAAATAATTTAAAAATTTTGGATAGATAAAAAGACGATGACGATGAAAAAAAAGATTTAGGAATTTAGGGTTGAATTTTAGGAAGAAGATGAATATATAAGACAATGGGGGAAAAATGACCGTTGGGGGCCAAATCAAACGCCATGTCAACAAAAATGCAGGTCAAATGAGCCTTGGTTGTGTGAATTACACGCAAGCATCCAACAGGGCAAAAAGTGTCAAACTAACACATTTTATGCCTGTAGACACGTAATTTTGTCCGCCCAAATATTAATTTCTACTCATTTTTACCTTTTCCTCCTACCCCACCTACCCCACCTAATCAAACCACTCTCTAAACATCCACCTAACAAACCACATACTTTTTTTTTAACAAAAAATAAAAAAAACATCATCATTATATTCTTCCACCCACTCACCACTACCCAACCACCCACTCCCAACATCATCATCACACTCACCACTACCCACTACCCCACATTTACCCCATCCCCCACTCTCTTATTCTTATCTCCATAAGACAAAAACCACAACAAGACATAACTCTCATCACTTACAAAAAAACTCTAAGACACACTCAATTAATCATCTTCTTCCATCATCTTCTTCACCAAGAAAAACACCACACACAACAAAGAACAACAACAATAATACACACACACCACAAACAACACATAACAAGAACAAGAAACCAAAAAAAAAAAGAAAGAAAATCTCTCATCTCTCAACAATCTCTCAACACTCTCTCAAAAAACTCTCTCTCAAAAACTCACTCTCTCTCTTCCTCTCTTAAAAAATAAAAAATAAAAATTTGAACTTCCACCACCGCTTCGCCGCCGGTCGGGGACCGACCACCACAACACCACCATATTTTCCTGTTCAGGACCCTCCTGGAAAATGGGATTTTATTTTTCTGTTCAGGACCTTCCTGCAAAATGGGATTTTATTTTTTGTTCAGGACCCTCCTGCAAAATGGGATTTTACTTTCTGTTCAGGACCCTCCTGCAAAATGGGATTTTATTTTTCTGTTCAGTGATTTTACTTCTTTATTCGGGTAATCCCAGCAACATTTGTAAAGAGACGCACTTCCTTATTCGGGTAATCCCAGCAACATTTGTAAGGAGACGCACTTCCTTATTTCTTAAATCCAGTAACATTTATAAGGAGACGCACTTCCTTATTCGGGTAATCTCAGCAACATTTGTAAGGAGACGCACTTCCTTGCTTTGACAATCCAAGTAATCTGGGTAAGGAGACGCACTTTCTTATTCGGGTAATCCAAGCAACATTTGTAAGGAGACGCACTTCCTTATTTGAGTAATTCAAGCGGCATGGGTAAGGAAACGCACTTCCTTGTTTTGGTAATTCAAGCAGCATTGGTAAGAAAACGCACTTTCTTATTTTAATAATTCAAGAAACATTGGCAAGGAGATGCACTTCCTTGATTTGGTAATTCGAATTTTGCTTTTCAGGTGATGCACTTTCTAACTTAAGTCTTGATTCCTAGAAGATGCACTTTCTAGTTGAGTTGTTGCACTCAATTCTTAGAAGATGTACTTCCTTGCTAGTTTTTATTTTTTTTAGGTGACACACTTTTAACTTGAACTCGTATCTCTAGAAGACGCACTTTCTAGTTAGAATCCCTCACTTTAATTCTTAGGAGATGCACTTCCGAGTCTTGTTTATTTAATTTTACTCTAAAAAAATGCATTTCAGGAGTCCGCCTGCAGAACAGGGTGAAGAAGTTGAAAGCAAAGCAACAAAGTGATGAAATAGCAAGTTAGGAGCCCGCCTGAAGAACATGGTGGTAAAATTGCAAGTCAGGAGCCCGCCTAAAGAACAGGGTGATGAAATAGCAAGTCAGGAGCCCGCCTGAAGAACAGGGTGATAAAATAACAAGTCAGGAGCCCGCCTGGAGAATAGGGTGAAGAAACGAAAGTCAAGCAACAAGTTGGAAGAAATTGCAAGTCAGGAGCCCGCCTGAAGAATAGGGTGATAAAAGTCGAGTCAAGAGCCAACAAAAGCTGTATAGATAGGATTTTTGTAATTTCCTTTATGTTTTAGCTTTTAATTTTCATTTTGATGTAATAACAGAGCTGCAGACCGGAACCTCGACGGAACCTCACTCGACTAACGACACTTGAAGTGGGTTAGGACTTACAACTTTTGGAATCGACTCAAACAATGAGGGTTAACTCATGCCCCAGTTTTTTTTGACTGGGTAACCCTAAATTATTTATTTGGTTGGACCGAGCCCTTAGTAGGGCAGCCTACGTATCTCACCCCCGAGGGAGGAGAATAAGGTCATGCGTAGTTCTGGCAGCTTGTCCTTTTGCTTTGACCTGATTTTTCTCTCTTTTTTTTCTTTTATTCGCTCTTTCACTTTGCGATTCTTTTTTTTTTCTACCTCTATTTTTCTTGACACTTTTTTTTTGGAAACATTTTTGTCTTTTTTTTTTTTGCAACTTCTGACTTTATCTTTTTTCTTGACACTATTCTTTGAACTTTGGGTACTCTATCTTGATTCCAAAAGAGGGGTATGAAAGAAAATAACATTAAGGTTCAAATGGGGTAAACAAAGGATGACACAGTGTTTGGATAGCAGAATGAAATGCCTTCATCATATCAATCCTTGAGAATGCAGGTATATAGCATGCAATGTGAACGTACATGACCAATATCACGTATGACATGCTTTACAACACTAACTTGCCTCGAACATGTGTTTCACCTCTTTTTATATACTTGTCAAAGATACAACTCTACTTTTATTATGCATCCCTCACATCGAGTGATTCATGCTTCTGTGGAGCTGTTTATCTTCTTGTTAACCTTGATATAGGGATCACACGTCCACCATTTGACCTAGTTGGGACTTGCCTTTCGATCGATGACCAAGTTGTTCTTGTGATTCTCAAAATAATTGCCTTAACTTGTCACCAAATGTCTCAGCACTCTATCTATTTTCTCATATGCTCTCTTTTTTCTAACTTTAACCCTCCGATTCAATGTTCATGCTTAAACTGGATTTTAAGATCTGGCAGAAAATTTCACTGCATGTCATATCACTAGAGTTAACCCAAAATGTACTACGTACAGAAAACAAACAAACAACACATATTTAAAACACAAAGAAGAATAGGACACTTCATTTAGTTGGAACAAAAGATAGAAGGGTTTGAACATAAACAACAAAAGGACAAAACAAGACAGATCCCGAACTACAACCCTGAAATAATTCGGAGAACAGAAAATAAAACAAAACAAGCTACCAGACCTCTTCCTAGTAGGGAGAGGGGTGACTTCTCAATTGCTCAGCCTGACATCTTAGCCACTGATTTGCATATCAGTATGACTAGAGCTTTCCTCACTGTCAAATTTGTGCCATGATTGATTTATCTTGAATCATCTTTTCAATTTCTCTTTTCAAAGTACGACAATCTTTAATACTGTGACCCTGAACATCAGAATGATATGCACATCGTACATTAGGATCAGAACTTCTAACTTCCACCACCGCTTCGCCGCCGGTCGGGGACCGACCACCACAACACCACCATATTTTCCTTCTCTCTATCAACTCTCTCTCCCCAAAACTAAAAAAAAAAAAAAAAAAAGAATCCGCGGCGATTGACCGGAGCTCCGGCCGACGCCATCTCCGAACCACTGCCAGATCCGCTGCCGTCCGACCAGATCCGGCTAGCTGGACCACCGCCAGCCGCCGCAACCAGTCGTGGTTCTCCGCCCATTTTTCTGTCACCGGAACTCCTCGGATCCCGATCTACGTTTTGGAGTTGTCCGGTTTATTATTCTAACACCAAGTTTGGTTTGCTCGTGGTGAGGTTCTCCGGTCGAGTATTTTGGACTTCGGATTTCTTTATTATCGACAAGGATTAATTTCATCGAGGTCCATTTCTTCTAACCGAATCTTTAATTTATTTTGACTTCTTATTGATGTTGTGGATGTGAATGATTTATTTGTCGTGTGTTTGGTTTGAATCCTCGTTATTTGTGTTATGTTTGATGTTGGATTTCGGATTATGAGATGTGATTAAAAAATCAAGCATGCATTAATTATGTAGTTCGCCATCTCCGAACCACTGCTAGATCCGCTGCCGTCCGACCAGATCCGGCTAGCTGGACCACCGCCAGCCGCCGCAACCAGTCGCGGTTCTCCGCCCGTTTTTCTGTCACCGGAACTCCTCGGATCCCGATCTACGTTTTGGAGTTGTCCGGTTTATTATTCTAACACCAAGTTTGGTTTGCTCATGGTGAGATTCTCCGGTCGAGTATTTTGGTCTTCAGATTTCTTTATTATCGACAAGGATTAATTTCATCGAGGTCCATTTCTTCTAACCGAATCTTTAATTTATTTTGACTTCTTATTGATGTTGTGGATGTGAATGATTTATTTGTCGTGTGTTTGGTTTGAATCCTCGTTATTTGTGTTATGTTTGATATTGGATTTCAGATTATGAGATGTGATTAAAAAATCAAGCATGCATTAATTATGTAGTTTAAATGGAATTCGAGGCGCGGAAAAATAATAATAATAATAAAAA
Organism: Capsicum baccatum var. pendulum; assembly: GCA_030864225.1. Lineage (NCBI taxonomy): Eukaryota > Viridiplantae > Streptophyta > Magnoliopsida > Solanales > Solanaceae > Capsicum > Capsicum baccatum. The sequence goes on along the minus strand of CM061554.1, from coordinate 167,227,057 downwards.
AAAAATCATTAAAGTGAATTAGGATTAATTTTGATTTGTTGTTGTTTTTGATTCGTCCTTATTGTTACTTTCACGTGTAATTATCAATTTCTTGATAGTATCATGGTAAGTCAAACGGGTAGGCAATCGTAGGTTCGGGTAGGCAAAATTTAGGAATAAGTGTTTTGTTGAATGTTAGAATGTGCATGTGAATGTTTCTTCCTAGTCTGTCGTATCTAATTTAGATGTATTTATTTAGCCGGGGAATGTCCCGAGATCACTTGTATTTATTTACCGGGGAATGCCCCGACGTATCATGTTGACAAAAAATGATCGTGATGAAGGCCCGCGGCGTCGGGTAGGACATTGGAGCTTAGATTTAGTTTTAGATTAGAATTTATATTTTCGTATTTTTCTATTTTTCGGACTTTATAATTGGACTGGAATTTTACATTTTTGGACTGTCTTATTTTATTATTTTGTGTTCTTTTGTGTGATTTATACATTCCATAATGCTAAAATAGTCGATACAATCCACCAAGCGACCGTGGTCGAACCACGGGATCGAGGGGTGCCTAACACCTTCCCCTCGGTTAACAGAATTCCTTACCCGGAATCTCTGTACGCAAACTGGTTTAAGAGTCAAATGGTTTCGAAAAGTCTTTTCCAAAGGTGACTTGACACACCGGATTATGTCAAGTGGCGACTCTGAATAAAAAATGCAAATAATCCCTTTTTCGAAGCAAATTTTTATTTCTTGTCACTTAAAATAATTAAACCCTTTCAAACTTAAAAATATTCCATGTTTTGGAGTACGCGTGCAAAAAGGGGTGTGACATCTCTGGCGACTCTGCTGGGGACAAAAAAAAAAGTTTTCAGAATTCGAGCTATTTTTGGAGTCGTATCGACTTTGTTTGGCATTACGAGTATGTAAACATTGTTTGTAGTTATTTTTTGTGTTATTCACTTTTTGTGCTTTTTCGTGCTCTTTGTTTATATTATTTATTCTATGTGTTACTGCTTTATATCTGTCATCATGAGTCCACCCCCCGGCCTTCTTTCTGCAACAAGTCTCGGAGCGCACGTCGTGCGCACGAACTCTAGTTGAGTCACCCTTATTCTAGGGGGGTAGCCGTCGGTGTTATGGAGTAGGTGGAAAGCAAAGCAGCCACTATCGACCATACACTCCCCCGAACAACCTTGTTTAGTAAACCACAACGTAGGTCAGCCTTTAGGTCATGTTTATATGCATCATGCGGAGACCTAGCGGGACCTACATGGCCCTTTGTAGGAGGCTCCGTTTTAAAGCATCCCTATGTGCTAATTGTTGCATTTTTGAGGGTAAAGTGGTTATTTGACGGACTGATTTTTGAAAAAACAAAAGAGAAAAAAAATAGAAAAGTGAGTCAAAAAGCAAAAAAAAAAAGAGAGAGGAATGTCTAGTTTATTTTAGAATTCGTTATGACTTTTGTTTTTCACAATTCAAAAACTCAAAAAGATTTTTTTTTTATGTTTTGTAAAGTACCGCAAATTAAAAAAAAAATGGAAAATAAAGAAAAAAAAAAGGGAAGTTTTGTTTGCTTGTAGAAAACTAAAAATACCAAAAAAGATTCTTCTGTATAATTGGTTGTGTCAGTTTTGGTTAAAGCGTCTAGTTGAAAAAAAAAACAAAGTTTTTGATTGTGTTTAAGTTAGGGTCAATTTATTAGTTAATCGTTAATTGTCCAATCTGGACGAACTACGCACCCCTGATTCTCCTCTTTCGGGATGTGAGATACGTAGGCAGCCTATTGTTGGTTCGGGGATCTTATTTAAAAAATTTAAAAAAAAAATAAAAATTCTGATTTTCTTCACTCTTTATTTAGAGTAGGTGTTTCATACATATCTTTAAAAAAAATAAAAAAATAAAAAAGAAGAAAAAAAAATTCCTCAATAGTCGTAGGGTTCATTTTTGGTTGATCTTATATAAAAAATTCAAAAAAAGATTTTCTTCAGTCTTCATTTAGAGTAAGTGTTTCATGTATATCTTTAAAAGAAAACAACAACAACAAAAAAAATCACTTTAACAGGTTCAGGTTTCATTTTTCGCATGAAATTTAAAATTAAAAAAAAAAAATTCAAAAATATTTTTTCGGTAATCATAGATTTCATTTTTTACAGAAATCTGAAAATTCAAAAAAGTTTTTTTTCAGTCTTCATTTAGAGTAGGTGTTTCATATACATCTCTAAAAGAAAACTACAAAAAAAAATTTCTTTAATAGTTTCAAATTTTCATTTTCCTATGAAATTCAAAATCAAAAACCCCAAAAGATTTTTCTTTTTTTAATCATAGTTTCATTTTGCACAAGGATGTTAAGCCTGGATCACACGTCCACCATTTGACCTAGTTGGGACTTGCCTTTCGATCGATGACCAAGTTGTTCTTGTGATTCTCAAAATAATTGCCTTAACTTGTCACCAAATGTCTCAGCACTCTATCTATTTTCTCATATGCTCTCTTTTTTCTAACTTTAACCCTCCGATTCAATGTTCATGCTTAAACTGGATTTTAAGATCTGGCAGAAAATTTCACTGCATGTCATATCACTAGAGTTAACCCAAAATGTACTACGTACAGAAAACAAACAAACAACACATATTTAAAACACAAAGAAGAATAGGACACTTCATTTAGTTGGAACAAAAGATAGAAGGGTTTGAACATAAACAACAAAAGGACAAAACAAGACAGATCCCGAACTACAACCCTGAAATAATTCGGAGAACAGAAAATAAAACAAAACAAGCTACCAGACCTCTTCCTAGTAGGGAGAGGGGTGACTTCTCAATTGCTCAGCCTGACATCTTAGCCACTGATTTGCATATCAGTATGACTAGAGCTTTCCTCACTGTCAAATTTATGCCATGATTGATTTATCTTGAATCATCTTTTCAATTTCTCTTTTCAAAGTACGACAATCTTTAATACTGTGACCCTGAACATCAGAATGATATACACATCGAACATTAGGATCAGAACTTCTTGAATGTGGGTCGAGAGTATACCCAAGGAGAGGAGTGATCATGTCATGTTGTACCAATCTCTGGAATAAACTTACATACGACTCTCCAATGGGTGTGAAGTTATCTCTCGACTTCTTCTAGAAGGGCTTTGGTATGTACGTGGAGTTGGAAGATGACTCGACAGAGTTGGCGCACGCCAGTGTGGGCAAGAGAACCACACCATCGTTACCCACGGGCTCAAACCCAAGTTTATGCCCAAGCTTCACTGAATCTTTACCAAAATCCATTATATCACATTCCCCCACCTCCATATCAAGTGTGTAATTGGCAACCTTATGTTCAACCTTCATCTTACCCACACTGGCGTGCGCCAACTCTGTCGAGTCATCTTCCAACTCCACGTACATACCAAAGCCCTTCTAGAAGAAGTCGAGAGATAACTTCACACCCATTGGAGAGTCGTATGTAAGTTTATTCCAGAGATTGGTACAACATGACATGATCACTCCTCTCCTTGGGTATACTCTCGACCCACATTCAAGAAGTTCTGATCCTAATGTACGATGTGCATATCATTCTGATGTTCAGGGTCACAGTATTAAAGATTGTCGTACTTTGAAAAGAGAAATTGAAAAGATGATTCAAGATAAATCAATCATGGCACAAATTTGACAGTGAGGAAATCTCTAGTCATACTGATATGCAAATCAGTGGCTAAGATGTCAGGCTGAGCAATTGAGAAGTCACCCCTCTCCCTACTAGGAAGAGGTCTGGTAGCTTGTTTTGTTTTATTTTCTGTTCTCCGAATTATTTCAGGGTTGAAGTTCGGGATCTGTCTTGTTTTGTCCTTTTGTTGTTTATGTTCAAACCCTTCTATCTTTTGTTCCAACTAAATGAAGTGTCCTATTCTTCTTTGTGTTTTAAATATGTGTTGTTTGTTTGTTTTCTGTACGTAGTACATTTTGGGTTAACTCTAGTGATATGACATGCAGTGAAATTTTCTGCCAGATCTTAAAATCCAGTTTAAGCATGAACATTGAATCGGAGGGTTAAAGTTAGAAAAAAGAGAGCATATGAGAAAATAGATAGAGTGCTGAGACATTTGGTGACAAGTTAAGGCAATTATTTTGAGAATCACAAGAACAACTTGGTCATCGATCGAAAGGCAAGTCCCAACTAGGTCAAATGGTGGACGTGTGATCCCTATATCAAGGTTAACAAGAAGATAAACAGCTCCACAGAAGCATGAATCACTCGATGTGAGGGATGCATAATAAAAGTAGAGTTGTATCTTTGACAAGTATATAAAAAGAGGTGAAACACATGTTCGAGGCAAGTTAGTGTTGTAAAGCATGTCATACGTGATATTGGTCATGTACGTTCACATTGCATGCTATATACCTGCATTCTCAAGGATTGATATGATGAAGACATTTCATTCTGCTATCCAAACACTGTGTCATCCTTTGTTTACCCCATTTGAACCTTAGTGTTATTTTCTTTCATACCCCTCTTTTGGAATCAAGATAGAGTACCCAAAGTTCAAAGAATAGTGTCAAGAAAAAAGATAAAGTCAGAAGTTGCAAAAAAAAAAAAAGACAAAAATGTTTCCAAAAAAAAAAGTGTCAAGAAAAATAGAGGTAGAAAAAAAAAAGAATCGCAAAGTGAAAGAGCGAATAAAAGAAAAAAAAAGAGAGAAAAATCAGGTCAAAGCAAAAGGACAAGCTGCCAGAACTACGCATGACCTGATTCTCCTCCCTCGGGGGTGAGATACGTAGGCTGCCCTACTAAGGGCTCGGTCCAACCAAATAAATAATTTAGGGTTACCCAGTCAAAAGAAACTGGGGCATGAGTTAACCCTCATTGTTTGAGTCGATTCCAAAAGTTGTATGTCCGGCCGACGCCATCTCCGAACCACTGCCAGATCCGCTGCCGTCCGACTAGATCCGGCTAGCTGGACCACCGCCAGCCGCCGCAACCAGTCGCGGTTCTCCGCCTGTTTTTCTGTCACCGGAACTCCTCGGATCCCGATCTACGTTTTGGAGTTGTCCGGTTTATTATTCTAACACCAAGTTTGGTTTGCTCGTGGTGAGGTTCTCCGGTCGAGTATTTTGGTCTTCGGATTTCTTTATTATCGACAAGGATTAATTTCATCGAGGTCCATTTCTTCTAACCGAATCTTAAATTTATTTTGACTTCTTATTGATGTTGTGGATGTGAATGATTTATTTGTCGTGTGTTTGGTTTGAATCCCCGTTATTTGTGTTATGTTTGATGTTGGATTTCGGATTATGAGATGTGATTAAAAAATCAAGCATGCATTAATTATGTAGTTTAAATGGAATTCGAGGCGCGGAAAAATAATAATAATAATAAAAAAAAATCATTAAAGTGAATTAGGATTAATTTTGATTTGTTGTTGTTTTTGATTCGTCGTTATTGTTACTTTCACGTGTAATTATCAATTTCGTGATAGTATCATGGTAAGTCAAACGGGTAGGCAATCGTAGGTTCGGGTAGGCAAAATTTAGGAATAAGTGTTTTGTTGAATGTTAGAATGTGCATGTGAATGTTTCTTCCTAGTCTGTCGTATCTAATTTAGATGTATTTATTTAGCCGGGGAATGTCCCGAGATCACTTGTATTTATTTACCGGGGAATGCCCCGACGTATCATGTTGACAAAAAATGATCGTGATGAAGGCCCGCGGCGTCGGGTAGGACATTGGAGCTTAGATTTAGTTTTAGATTAGAATTTATATTTTCGTATTTTTCTATTTTTCGGACTGTATAATTGGACTGGAATTTTACATTTTTGGACTGTCTTATTTTATTATTTTGTGTTCATTTGTGTGATTTATACATTCCATAATGCCAAAATAGTCGATACAATCCACCAAGCGACCGTGGTCGAACCACGGGATCGAGGGGTGCCTAACACCTTCCCCTCGGTTAACAGAATTCCTTACCCGGAATCTCTGTACGCAAACTGGTTTAAGAGTCAAATGGTTTCGAAAAAGATTTTCCAAAGGTGACTTGACACACCGGATTATGTCAAGTGGCGACGCTGAATAAAAAATGCAAATAATCCCTTTTTCGAAGCAAATTTTTATTTCTTGTCACTTAAAATAATTAAACCCTTTCAAACTTAAAAATATTCCATGTTTTGGAGTACGCGTGCAAAAAGGGGTGTGACATCTCTGGCGACTCTGCTGGGGACAAAAAAAAAAAGTTTTCAGAATTCGAGCTATTTTTGGAGTCGTATCGACTTTGTTTGGCATTACGAGTGTGTAAACATTGTTTGTAGTTATTTTTTGTGTTATTCACTTTTTGTGCTTTTTCGTGCTCTTTGTTTATATTATTTATTCTATGTGTTACTGCTTTATATCTGTCATCATGAGTCCACCCCCCGGCCTTCTTTCTGCAACAAGTCTCAGAGCGCACGTCGTGCGCACGAACTCTAGTTGAGTCACCCTTATTCTAGGGGGGGAGCCGTCGGTGTTATGGAGTAGGTGGAAAGCAAAGCAGCCACTATCGACCATACGCTCCCCCGAACAACCAAATAATAATAAAAAAAAATCATTAAAGTGAATTAGGATTAATTTTGATTTGTTGTTGTTTTTGATTCGTCGTTATTGTTACTTTCACATGTAATTATCAATTTCGTGATAGTATCATGGTAAGTCAAACGGGTAGGCAATCGTAGGTTCTGGTAGGCAAAATTTAGGAATAAGTGTTTTGTTGAATGTTAGAATGTGCATGTGAATGTTTCTTCCTAGTCTGTCGTATCTAATTTAGATGTATTTATTTAGCCGGGGAATGTCCCGAGATCACTTGTATTTATTTACCGGGGAATGCCCCGACGTATCATGTTGACAAAAAATGATCGTGATGAAGGCCCGCGGCGTCGGGTAGGACATTGGAGCTTAGATTTAGTTTTAGATTAGAATTTATATTTTCGTATTTTTCTATTTTTCGGACTGTATAATTGGACTGGAATTTTACATTTTTGGACTGTCTTATTTTATTATTTTGTGTTCTTTTGTGTGATTTATACATTCCATAATGCCAAAATAGTCGATACAATCCACCAAGCGACTGTGGTCGAACCACGGGATCGAGGGGTGCCTAACACCTTCCCCTCGGTTAACAGAATTCCTTACCCGGAATCTATGTACGCAAACTGGTTTAAGAGTCAAATGGTTTCGAAAAGTCTTTTCCAAAGGTGACTTGACACACCGGATTATGTCAAGTGGCACTCTGAATAAAAAATGCAAATAATCCCTTTTTCGAAGCAAATTTTTATTTCTTGTCACTTAAAATAATTAAACCCTTTCAAACTTAAAAATATTCCATGTTTTGGAGTACGCGTGCAAAAAGGGGTGTGACATCTCTGGCGACTCTGCTGGGGACAAAAAAAAAAGTTTTCAGAATTCGAGCTATTTTTGGAGTCGTATCGACTTTGTTTGGCATTACGAGTGTGTAAATATTGTTTGTAGTTATTTTTTGTGTTATTCACTTTTTGTGCTTTTTCGTGCTCTTTGTTTATATTATTTATTCTATGTGTTACTGCTTTATATCTGTCATCATGAGTCCACCCCCCGGCCTTCTTTCTGCAACAAGTCTCGGAGCGCACGTCGTGCGCACGAACTCTAGTTGAGTCACCCTTATTCTAGGGGGGGGAGCCGTCGGTGTTATGGAGTAGGTGGAAAGCAAAGCAGCCACTATCGACCATACGCTCCCCCGAACAACCTTGTTTAGTAAACCACAACGTAGGTCAGCCTTTAGGTCATGTTTATATGCATCATGCGGAGACCTAGCGGGACCTACATGGCCCTTTGTAGGAGGCTCCATTTTAAAGCATCCCTATGTGCTAATTGTTGCATTTTTGAGGGTAAAGTGGTTATTTGACGGACTGATTTTTGAAAAAAAAAAAGAGAAAAAAAATAGAAAAGTGAGTCAAAAAGCAAAAAAAAAAAAAGAGAGAGGAATGTCTAGTTTATTTTAGAATTCGTTATGACTTTTGTTTTTCACAATTCAAAAACTCAAAAAGATTTTTTTATTTCTTGTCACTTAAAATAATTAAACCCTTTCAAACTTAAAAATATTCCATGTTTTGGAGTACGCGTGCAAAAAGGGGTGTGACAATGCCTATTTTATTTTACGTGTTTAAAATGAACACTGTTTACTTGATGCCTATTTTATTTTAGGTGTTTGAATTGAACACTGTCGATGAATTTTACCTTTTTTATTTCTATTCACTTTCACTTTTTTACATGTAGTGGAAATCTTTTTATGTCCAATGAAAGTTGAATTTTTATAATGCGATAGATTCTCCATCCGTTGTAACAAATATTCTACCTATTCTGACATATAGTTTATGTGTTGTAATAGGTTGGTTATCTGTTTCATTATGTCGGTATTTCTATCTAAGTCTATTTGTTGCAACAGTGGGAAGACCTGTTTGATAAATTCTAACAAATTACCTACCTGTTGCAACATATGTCTAAATTTATTTGATATTTTCCAGTAGATGTGTCATCTGTTGCAACAGATACACTATCTGTTTAAATATTTGAATCTAGTATTCCATTTCAATTAATAAGTTCAAATCTAAGAAAAATAAAATCCATAGACAAAATAAAATAAATCGAAGCCTTTAGAAATTAGCTGAAATAAATCAACGAATAAATAAAATGTTAAAAAATTATTATGGGTACAGATCTTAATAAATACATCAACAATTTAAGTATTGATGCCAAGGATTCCTAAGGAGGGGTGAGGTTATTAGTTTGAAAGATTCAATCTATAAAGATCTACTCAATATGGATAAATTTTTCTTTATCTGGTGCTATGAAATTTGGCTTTGGTCGTCGTAGATCTTTATTGTCACTTACGTACGATTTCTGCGCTTTTTGTTCTCCGTATTTCCATAAAAAGGTAGCACATTATCAATGTTGTTCAACATTAGCTTCTACATCCACCTGGAAAGCCAGAATTGGTCAATGCTAATCACGGAGATACAAAAAAACCAAAAAGGATAACTCATTTGTTCCGGCAAATTAAACAGGTCTTCCTCCTATTTTAAATTATCCCAAACAAATTATATTTCTGTTGCAATAATGAATTAATTGTTGGGACAAATTTCTACATGAGGAAGACCTGTATGATAATTTCTAACGGATGAACCATCTGTCGCAACATATGATTCATCTGTTGCAGCAGATAGGTTATCTGTTGGTATAAATAAAAGTGGTACGAAAAGCTGTTTGATTTTCTAAAATAGATGAGACATATGTCGCAACATATACTTTATCTGGTGCAACAAGTTGGTCAACTATTGCAATAAATGTGTATATTTGTTTGATAATTTTCAGCAGATGTGTCATCTGTTGAATAAATATGTGTTTGTTTGTTAGTCGGAATACATATATATTCACCTTCTTCAACTCGTGTTGCTCTCCTTTGGTTATTGTATATTGCTCAGTGCAACACACGGATAAAAAAGTTACAATTTTTCTTTTTTGGATGCTTGATAATGCCTTGGAAATTACTTTCCTTCTCTTCTTAGCCTTAATCTCTAATGGAGTGGATGGATGTAAAATCTTCTTTGATGGAATGACACCACTCTTAGATATTAATTCCTTTACAGAAGCAGTTAACGCATTAATAATATTAATCACTACATTATGTTTTGCCCTGCAGTCTTGACGTTTACATGCAAAACATTCGCTGGGAGAGGTAAAATCTGTATAACCAGTATGATCATACTCATAATGGTTTGTTTTAAATACTATAAGAGGAGCATCATTAGCACCGATAGAAGCACCACTACCACCATCAATAGCTCCATCACCACTAAGACCATCAATAGCAACAAGCCCACCCTCTAAAATTATTTTTCTTATAATGATTATTGCTTCAAACAATTACATTTCTATTTTATTAACGATCTTAGGGTCCGATAAAGTTTGCACAGACCGTATAGTAAGAAAAAGTTACATCTTCAACTCTCGATTGGTCGGAACTAGCGATGGATGAACAATCTAACATAAATCATTACATATATTAAAATGCTGATTAGATCATTCAAAAAAATCATTAATTAAAACAAAAACCTAATTATAATTATACTCATTGCATTCTTCGGGGGGTTGAAGAGATCAAGAAATTTTGTATTTTTATCAATTTTGGCCAACAACCATCTCAAGATTCTTGGACAGGAAACTTTTCCCTAGTAGTTCACTTGTCGTCTTAAATAAGGAATGACTTCAAGCGTCCAAGCCTATAAAATAATGCCAATAAATCAAAATCATTATTGAGTGAAAAAATGAATGATATCTGATAACGCTCAATCTACAGCTCTTGTAAGAGTGTAAAGCGGTCGCTGTCAAATATATAACCCAACTGGGTTGGGTATCGATCCCACAGGGAATAGACGGTCAATAAGTAAGCAAAGATTATTAGACTTTTGGTGAAAGTCTCGTAAAAGGGGGGATTGTAACGTGCAAGTAATGTAAACAAAATAGTAAAGTAAAAACATAAATAGCAAAGTAAACAGAAAGAGTGTTTAGTAAGATGTTAATCAATGAGAATTGAGAGTTGGGGTTATGTCCACCTTATGAGTTATACGTCTCTATTGGCTATGAGTTATGCGGAATTCAGACATGCATGTGCTTATAGAGAATTGTATTCTATGATAAATCTAAGCGTCTTTCGACCTAACAAGGACTATTTCACTTTAACTCTTTCGAGCTTAAAGCGTATCTAACGGTACAAATTCTCCAAGAGGTTAATCCAGTTACGGCACTAACTTTTTAACAGGGGTTGGTGCCCTATTACCTTGACATTATCTCTTTTCCAGACATATAACTTTTCTTTCGAACAAGTTAATGCTATACTGGAGTATTCTATGCGTTTGCAACCACAAAAATTTGCATTAAGATGAAAAGAATAATGAAAAGAACAATACCTACTTTAACCATAAAGTGGCACTTCTCCCAGTTCAGCACTAGGTTGAATTCTACACATCTTTGCAATGCCATACTCAGGTTTACCAAACACGATTCAAACGACTCGCCCACAAATGAAAAATCATCCATGAATACCTCCAAAGTATCTTCAACCATATCAGAAAAGATGGACATCATACAACGCTGAAAGGTGGCTGGTGCGTTACATAGTTCGAATGGCATACGTTTAAAGGCAAATGTACCATATGGGCATGTGAACGTTGTCTTCTCTTGGTCATCGGGGGCAATACAAATCTTATTATAGCCAGAATAACCGTCTAAGAAATAAAACCAGCCTTTTCCCACTAATCGATCGAGCATTTGGTCCATGAATGGGATTGGAAAGTGATCTTTGAGCGTCCATGAATTCAGCTTTCGGTAGTCCATGCATACTCTCCATTCGGTGACGGGTCTGAGTGGAATAAGCTCATTCTTCTCATTCACTACTACCGTCATGCCTCCTTTCTTGGGAACACATTATACCGGGCTTACCCATGTACTGTCAGAGATTGGATACACTACCCCTGCATCTAACCACTTAATAATTTCTTTCTTCACCACTTCTTGCATAGGTGGATTTAGACGCCTTTGATGCTCAATAGTGGGTGTGCAATTTTCTTCCAGTTGAATCTTGTGTGTACAAATCCCAGGTGGGATACCAATAATATCAGCGATGGTCCAACCAATGACTCTTATATACTTTCGTAGAATAGCAATGAGAGCTGCAACTTGCTGCTCACCCAAATCTGCCGCCACAATGACTGGAAGTGTGTTTCCACTTCCTAAGAATGCATACTTTAAATGGCTAGGCAGCTCTTTTAATTCTAACGTGGGTGGCTCTTCAATAGATGGTTTAGCTGGTGGTATGGGTCGATTTTTGAGATCAAGGTCCAGCTTTTTGGGAGCATGAGGATATGATCCAAATCCTATTAGAGCATCAATAGTCTCTTCATAATTTTCAGCATCCTGATGCTCAACATTCATTAGCTCAACCGCCAATGGGTCATCAATAATTTGCTCCTCTTCAAGTAATTCTTTCTCATCATCAAAGTAAACATCAGCCACCGAGAATATGCTCAGCTCCTTGGGTTGCTTCATTGATTTACACACATCAAAGCAAACTACTTCATCATTTATCCAGAATAAAAGCTCATTAGCTCTTAAATCAATAAGCACACTTCCTGTTGCAAGGAAAGGGCGCCCCAAGATTATGGGAACTTCTGAATCAGCCTCACAATCCAAAATAACGAAGTCTGCCGGAAAGATGAATGAAGAAACCTTTACTAATACATCACATAGAATACCAACAGGTCATTTTACCGACCTATCCACCATTACGAGCCTCATATTGGTTGGAGTTGGATCACCTAACCCCAACTTTTTGTAAATAGATAATGGCATCAAATTGATGCTGGCTCCTAAATCGCATAATGCCTTGGCAAATTTTAAAGAACCAACGGTGCAAGGAATAGTAAAAGCACCAGGGTCTGCCTTCTTTTGGACTAGTGATCGGGTAGCAATTGCACTGCAATGATGCACAGTATCATTCAACTCATAGCTTGCTGCCCGCTTCTTTGTCAAAAGATCTTTCATAAATTTCGCATACCCAGGCATTTGTTCTAGTGCCTCCACCAACGGAACATTTATGGTCAGCTGCTTTAACATCGTCATGAATTTGCTGAACCTTGTATCATCCGCAATCTTCTTCAATCTTTGAGAAAAAGGTGGTGGTGGAAGTGGGATTGTTTTCTCCACAACTTTCTTCTCCTCTTGCTTTCGTATTTCAGTCTTTTCAGGCTGCAATATACTTGGTGTGACGTCATGGATGTCGTGGTTAGCTTCTACTGCGTTTTCTCCATTAGCCTTATCATCGTTGTCCGCTACATCGTCGATCACTTGCTTGCCTTTGGATGAAGTTTCTAGCACCTTACCACTTCGCGTAGTAATAGCCATGCATGATCCATCATTCCTTGGATTTTGCACAGTGTCGCTAGGTAAAGTGCCAGCCTTTCTTTGATTGAATGCTGCGGAAAGTTAGCTCAATTACTGCTCTATTTGCTTTATTGAAGTGGAATGTGAGTCAACCAATTGCTTCATTGAGGACAAATCATTTATTACCTCCGTTACTCCCGTGCTGGTTGCTTTCACTCCTTTCAACAGTTTAGCCATCATATCTTCCATATTTCCAGAACCAGATGTAGTGGCGTCACGTCTTCCTAGGGGAACATACAAACCACTCTTGTCATTCTTGTTCTTCCAACTACCTTGGTCCTTGTTTGCAGATTTATCATAATAGTTCCGACTTTGGTTTCCTTGGGTATTACCTCGGAAACCCCCCTGATTGTTTAAGTAGTTGGCCTCTTCTTCTGAATCAGATTCGTCTCTACCTTTTGACGCAACAGCTTTGACTTTTTTGATCTTCCCTGATAATAGATGTTTTGTAAGAAGATCCATTTGTGTTTTCAGGTGCGCCATATCTTGATCACGTTCTTCTTCTCTTCTCCTTTGGTCTGCAGTCATGCCAATAAATAAAGTGGGGCTTGCTACCTCAGAATCCCTGGTATGCCAAGCTCTACTTTGCTTCGTCATCCGATCTAGCATATTGCTTGCCTGACCAAAGGTGAGGTCCATAAAAGATCCTCCAGCCATATTATGCACCACTGGTTTAGTTATTGAATTCAAGGATCTGTATAGTATCTCCATTAGGTGAACATTGGTCATATGGTGGTTTGGGCAACGCATTAGATTCGTCTTGAACCTCTCCCATATTTTATGAAGAGCTTTGGTTGGAAGCTGCCGAAAGTTGCTGATTTCATCTCTCAATTGTGCTCTTTTGGATGGCAGAAAGAATCTTTCTAGGAAAGCGTCTTTCAACTGCCTCCAATTAGTGATAGAATCAGGAGTCAGCCCATTCAACCATAGAGTTGCCTCCCCAGATAGAGACAATGGAAATAGGCGCAACCGAATTGCATTCTGTCCAACACCAGGATTGTCGAATGACTTGCATGTAGAAATAAAGTTGATCAGATCCATATTCGGATCATCGCCTGCTAGTCCACCGAATAATCCCTTGAGTTGCAATAATTGAATCATGGTGCTTGTGATGTTGAACTTGGCTTCGGGTGCCAATGGTGGAGGAATAATGGCTCCTGTGGCTCCGGCTCCATCAAGATCATCATCATCATCGTTGAAAGCTGGTTGTATAGGTCGGCGTTCATGCCTAAACCTAGCTTGACGATCTCTTCTGTTAGCAGGTGTTGCTATCTCAGCATCACGCCTTGGGTTTAGTAACTCGTCATCACCTAGGTCCTCATCGTCAGGATTTGTTGCTCTCCCAGGGTTATTAATATTCTGTTGATGCACTTGAGCGGCTACTAGAGCAGCTAGTCTCGCCTGTTCCTGTTGAGCAACCATCCTTTCAATTTCGTGTTGTACGTTGTGGTTCAGGATTGATAGGTAATAACGGTTGACCAGAACTTCGAGTATGGGGCATGCACTGAATAAAAACCAGCAGAAAACAAAAACAAAAACTAAAAGTAAAAGTACGAGAATCTTTGACCAAAGGGTCTAGTAATTATCACAAACTTAGTTGACAACCGTATTCCCCGGCAACGACGCCAATTTTTGATAACGCTCAATCTACAGCTCTTGTAAGAGTGTAAAGCGGTCTCTGTCAAATACATAACCCAACTGGGTTGGGTATCGATCCCACAGGGAATAGCCGGTCAATAAGTAAGCAAAGATTATTAGACTTTTGGTGAAAGTCTCATAAAAGGGGGGATTGTAACGTGCAAGTAATGTAAACAAAATAGTAAAGTAAAAACATAAATAGCAAAGTAAACAAAAAGAGTATTTAGTAAGATGTTAATCAATGAGAATCGAGAGTTGGGGTTATGTCAACCTTATGAGTTATACGTCTCTATTGGCTATGAGTTATGCGGAATTCAGACATGCATGTGCTTATAGAGAATTGTATTCTATGGTAAATCCAAGTGTTTTTCGACCTAACAAGGACTATTTCACTTTAACTCTTTCGAGCTTAAAGCATATCTAACGGTACAAATTCTCCAAGAGGTTAATCCAGTTACGGCACTAACTTTTTAACAGGGGTTGGTGCCCTATTACCTTGACATTATCTCTTTTCCAGACATATAACTTTTCTTTCGAACAAGTTAATGCTATACTGGCGTATTCTATGCATTTGCAACCACAAGAATTTGCATTAAGATGAAAAGAATAATGATATAAGCAGCATACGTGTCGTGAACTCACAAACTCATAGCAATAGATAGTATCTCATACGGCTTCCATAACCCCAACAGAGAAGTTTAGCTACTCATGATTGCAACGGAAAACATAATAGCAATTATCATCATACCAAAATAATCTCACGATAAGTCTAGGGGTAAGAATGGCGTGAATTCCTTGCTGAGTAACGGTTCTCTTGTTGTGGAAATTAAGAATTCAATAGATGAAGAGAATAAAGTAGAATTAATGGAAGAATTAAAAGTAGTAGTGAATGATGAGAATAATGTTGTGTTGAATGATAAAAATCTCTAGCAAAATAGGGTATTTATAACACTCATATCCTATTCCTACTAAGCTAATGCATTACTTAACCCAATCCTACTAGGTTACTGCATCATTATCCTAATCCTAATAAGTTACTGCTAGTCCCCAAAGTCTTTAGAATTGCTGTTTTTGCCCGGGACAGATTTTCCATGCGTCACTTTTGGTCTTTGGCGTCCAAGCTTTCCCTTCCTTCTTTCGTGAAGCTTCCTTTGGCGTCAAGTTATCCATAAAATGCTGAAATTTGCATCATTTATACCTGAAAACTTGCTAATCACGTTTGTTAGCTCAATTACAGGAAAAAGGACTAAAAGCGCATGAATTATATATTTTGTCCTCAAAACCTAGCTAAAATATGGTTAAAATATAGTACTTTAGGCGTGTAAATTCGCTTATCATCAATATCATTATAAAAGAAAGAAACATTTACCATGAAAGCCCATGGAAAGCCATATAAGTTGACTATCTTTGGCGCTAATGGAGTCAACAAATATTTGACAGTTATTTTGAATCTTTCATAACTCCAAGAATAGCTGTTAAATGCCTCAAGATCCTCGGAGATCTTTATTAAACCAACACTTATATTGTTGTTAACGTCTCTCGTCCAAAGAATATTATGTACAAACCAAACCAAGCACAATGATTGCTTGTGCTCTTTTACCTTTCAATGCTTCTATCAAATTTTTATTCTTGAAGCTTGGACCAATAATGGACACTAGGTCATCACGATCACACGACTTGCCTTTGCCTTTGTTGGGTGTGCGGGGTGATTTTTTTGGGTTAGAATAGGTATATTACTAGAAGGAGAAGGAGGATAACATTATAGTCCAGTAACTATGGAAAACTCCTTCTAACTAAAACAAGCAGGCATGCCACAGTAATTTATTCACACCTCATCCACTTATCTTTGTTTTCATACATAAACCTACGCTTGAGAAGTTGATATACCATTTTCATTTGGAAACGGGCATTGTTGTTCTCCGGCAAATCAAGATATTTCTCAAAGTAGTTGTCCCTGAAATAAGTATTCAATTTTTGTTCTCGAAGTATTTATTGGAAGGCGTCGAAAGATTTTTCCATGACTGACTTAACTACAAAATCACTTATTAAATCTGTGGCACCATCGCACTGTATTCTCACAGGATAACAATCAATGCTGAAGGTTTTGAACAACTCTTCGATGGATGGGCTATTAGCATTTGGATCATCTTTTTTGAAATATTCCTCCTCCCCGTGTTTATCATATTCTGCTCCTGCTTGAGATAACGCTTGTAAAGCAAGTTCATAGAGTGGTGGATGTAGCCTTACTACTTCGCTTGTTCCTTTACTTGGACTTGATTCAGTTTTTATTCTTTTGGGAGCTATATTATCTAAAATAAACGAAAACATAAAAAAATATATTATAGTTGGTTAATGCATCATTAAAAATGGGTAACAGTAAATCTAACAAGCAAAATAGTAAAATAATAGTTCCAACAAATCACTGATCTGTTGCACCAGGTATTACATCTATTGCAGCATATAACCAACCTGTTGCGGTAGATGAGTAATCTGTTGCAATAATATAACACATATCACTCATTTTAAGACAGATGAATGGTCTGTGCAACAGATCACATATTGTTGCAACATATGAGTGATCTGTTGGAACAGTTAAATAACCTGTTACAACAGATGAGTAATCTGTTGCAAAAATACAAAATATATCACTCATTTGTTGAGAAAAATGAAAGGTCTATACAGCAGATCACACATCGGTTGCAACATCATCTGTTACAACATATGAGTGATCTGTTGGAATAGTTAATAAATTGTAGCTACGACTGAGTAATCTGTTGATAAAGATAAATGGTCTGTGCAACAGATCACACATCTATTGCAACATATGAGTAATCTGTCGGAATAGTTAACTAACCTGCAACAACGGTTGAGTAATCTGTTGTGACTATACAAAACATATCACTCATCTGTTGAGAAAAATAAATGGTCAGTGCAACAGGTCACAGATCTGTTGCAACACATGAGTGATTTATTGAAACAATTATCAGTGGTCAATATTGTTTAGATTTCTTCAAACAGAAGGGTCGTCTATCACGGTAGATGAATGATCAGTTGGAAAAATTAAGTCTTGGAGATGTCCTGTTAGAAGAGTTGATAGGATTTTATCCAACAGGAGGTTCATCTATTGTATCAGATCATAAGTCCGATGGTTCCCCCGTTGTATCAGATGGTTAATTTATTGCATCAAATTTTTATCCGATGGTTCCTTTGTTGCATTCGATAATAAATTTGTTGTACTGGATGGTTAATCTGTTGTAATATATGGTTAATCTTTTGCATCAGATAGTTAAACTGTTGCATCAATTTTTTTATCGATGGTTCCTCTGTTGCACCAGATGATTAAATTACATCAGAATTTTAATTTGATCGTTCCTCTATTGCATCAGATAGTTGATTCGTTGCATCATATGATAAATCTATTGCATTAGATGGTTAATATATTTCACCAGATGGATAATTTGTTGAAGAAAAAAATAGTAACACAATTTTCTTCAACAGAAAAGCAGCATACCACTATTTTACCAAGAACAAGAACAAAACAAGTCAACCCAAATCATTTTATTTGTATAAATACAAACAACAAAAATCAAACTTAAAACAAATGCAACAACAAAAAATCATAATTGACTTCGAAAAGAGAAGAGAAGAAATACTAGAAATTAGGGTTTTATTTAGACTGCATTTCAAATTAAAGAAACAAATATTGAAATTGTTAACCAATACTATAAGAGAAGTTGGCTCAAGTATCTCGTTTTCTTCAAAACTAAAAATACCGTAATTTTTTACCTGTGAAAGAATAAAAGGAACGATGAAGAATTCGAAGATGTTGTGGCCGGAGAGTAAGACTGTCACGTCGATTGAAGGTTGAAGTCGAAAAGGAACTCGAAGCCCAACTATTTGCCGTCGGAGGTTATAGTCTCCGAGGATTGAAAGGAGAAATTTGTAGAACTGTTGTTTGGGAGAGAGTTAAGAGAAGATGTCGAGAGAGAGAGAGGAGAGAGACTGGTTGATTTGGATTGAAGAGGGGTGTGAGTTGGATTGATTTGTATTTTTGAAAAGATTAGAAAGTTTTGAAAATATTAATCAAGTCCACAATTAACTTAATCAAGTTTTCTAATTATGTTTGACCCTTTAAGTTGGTCAATGTCGCCAATCCTTCATTCAAGACTTAAAAGACATATTTCCTGCAATTTTCTCAAGTTACTTTTTTATTTTTAAATGTTAAAAAATAAAAATTGTAACATTGTATTAAATATTGTATTAGTAATATTGCAATCCAGAAATCAAATGCCATGGCACTTGGATCCATTCAACATTCACCCATTTATTAAAAAAAAAAAAGATTCTATATGAGTGAATGGAGAAGAACTTACCATAAATTTTTTAGTTGTTGAAAATTAAATTAATTAAAGTGTTATTATCCCTCATAATCAAACCCGAATTCAACTTAAATCTACCCGACCCAACCTATTAAACAAAGAGGTTGCTGATTTCTATGCGGCCTTCGTTATAGCTTGCCAGTTTTTACCATGCTTTGGCTCTGCAGCAACACATCTGGGTGTAAAATGGTTCACCTTTTGGCTCGGTAGAACAACATATCTGGGTGTAGTTATGTGCAAGGTTTTCAAATTCCTTTTTTGAAATAGGAAAAAAAAGGCACAATTAAACTTTTGAAATGATCTTTATTCATTTGATCGTAATAATCAGGATTAAGATTTTAGCTTCTTTAGTGTCATGCATACTAGGATGATCATTAACGATCATTTGAGTTTGTGAACTAACCAAAGTTTTCAACACTCATATGAAGCAGTTGTGAATTTCTCGTTTTATTAATTAGAAATGGGATTTAGGAATCAATTTTGAGCTTTAGCACACTAGAATATTCAATCTCGATTAGGAATGGCAATGGGGCGGTGCGGGTGCGGTGCGGTGTGGGCGCGGTGCGAGTTAAAGTAATTTTTTTTTAAAATGGTACGGTGTGGATTGCGGGTATATGCGTGTTTAAATGTCATGCGGTGCGGTGCGGTTTTAAAACTTATGGGTTTAGTAAAAACCTACACCGCACCATTGTCATCCCTAATCTCAATCCGTTTAGGTGAAAGCATGTGAACACTCCTAATTTAATTAAGCAACATATTAGTTGTCATGGTGGAAATCATTTTTTGTTCAGCAAAACTTGATCTGGGTTTGCATTGCTCCATATCTTTTATGTGTATAAAAACGAATGAGAATATTATGGTAGTTCAAATCGCTACTTGAACTTGATTAGGCTGCCTTTAGCTCTTTGTTAAATCTGCTCAATAAATTGAACCTAGAAAAATAAGCAAATGTCCCTCCGGATTTGACCCTTTATTTAGTAGGTTGGATCGGATATTTTGGTAGGTTGGGTCAGGTAGACTTAAGTTGAATTTGATTATAAGGATCATAATATTTTAATTAATTTAATTTTTGACAATAAAAAAACTTTCACGTAATAGATGAAATTTTTAATTAAAGTTCAAATTAGGTCCATTAGTGGTAAGGGTAAAATTGGGCCATAAAGGTGTATGAAGGGGTATTTTAGAGCCAACATATTAACGGAGGAGGCTAGTAGAGCATTATTCTTGGCACCCAAGTTTTGTATTCCCAATCCCCCATACTTTTTAGGCATTGTACAAGCCGACCATTTAAGAAGATTTAATTTTTTATGGGATTCCGTAGTTCCCCAAAGGAAATCTCATTCATATCTTTCCATTTTGCGGATAATTTGGAGAGGTAATTCATGAACCTGCATAATATGGTTTGGTAAACTATTTAGCACCGATTTAATAAGAGTGACTCGACCCGCTGAGGTCAAGAACATATTTTTTCAGCTCCTTAAGCGATGCTTGAAGCTATCTATCAAGGACTGGTAGTCTCCTATGGCTAGTTTAGAGTGGGGATAGGAAAGCCCAGGTAACGGCCGAAGCTGTTCCCAAAAAAGAAACAAATATTTTCCTTGGTCGTTATGGAGGTATTGGCAGAGAAGTAGAGCTGGGACTTGGCATAATTTATTTTCTGTCCTGAGGCTGCAGCCAATCTGGAAAGAGTTTGGCTAATATTATAGCATGATTGGTTGGTTATCTTACTGCCTAAGATGATATCATCCGCTAATAAGAGATAGGATATTGGTGGATCTCGTGGAGAGGTTTTAACGGGTGCCCACAAATCCATATATACTTGCGCATCTATTATTCGAGACAATCTCTCCATGCAAAGTATAAAAATATAGGGGGATAAGGGGTCGTCTTGCCGAATTCCTCTTGTAGGGTTAAAGAATGGTAAAACGTTCCCATTAACGAGGATGGATATAGCAGAAGTTCTAACGCAGGACATGATAAGACTGACCAATTTGTCTGGGAATTTAAAATAAAATAGTGTTTCCCGGATGAATGTTTACTATTTGGTCTTTATACTACAATACGTTATTAGTATGAGATCTCTTATAAGGTACTTATTTATTATATAACTATATTTATTTTCAAAATGTAAACACACACAAATATATATCACTACCAGAAATTGGGCCTATGACAACAGACTTTTTGGCGACGGTTATGAAAGCATTGCGATAGATGGTCTATTGCAACGGTTTCAACCGTCGCAAAAAAAATTATTCTAGTAGCTCTATAACCGTTGCTATTGATGTATAACCGTTGCAATAGGGTGACCTATAACAACGGTTACTTGAACCGTTGCCATAAATCACCTATGACAACGCTTAAATCCAAAAAAAAAAACACTATTACATCAATTTTCAATTTTTCCCTTTCTATTTTTTTCACAAAATCTGCCAAATTTTTTAAAAATATATAACAATAAATTAAAAAAATATATAAGGAAAATGTTCTCAATTTACTCTCATTGCCGATAATTCACGTCTGTGTGGTTTATTTATAGGTGCAGGAAGAAAGATTATGATAGAGATAAGGTGGAGAGGCACAGACATAGGTCAAAATCTTATGAGAGAGAGCGGGAGGAAGGGCACAGACAAAGGTCCAAATCATATGATAAGGATAAAGAGAAAAGGGATAGACACAGGTCAAAATCCTATGACAGAGATCGAGAGGAAAGGCATGGACATAGATCTCACTCAAGGGGAAGATCTAGCCATAGGTCAAGATTGCGTTCTCGATCTCGGTCTCGTTCGCGCTCCAAAAGGTAAGTTCTCTGCTGTCCATGAAAAACTGACAATTGGTAGTCATTTTTTTCTTTGGTTATGTTGAGGAATGTGACACAACTGCAGAGATTCCTAGAACTCTTTTTCCTTCCGTTATGTTGACGAGATAGTTTCCAATAGTTCAATTCTTATTAAAATGGTTGTTATTTCTTAGGGGAATCGGCTTCTTTTCGCTACAATCGCTACAATTACTGCGATTTGGTAGTAAGCTTAGTAGGATTTACTGGTGCTGCTTCAAAAATTGATTTACTGGTGCGAGGAATATTTTGACCAAGATATTTGGGATTAGGTTGGTTTGGTAAGCTTCGGACCAACTGTAGAATTGCATTTTGGTGAGTTAAAGATAAACCATATTTGATTTGCACTTTAATTTCATACTGAATTTTCACTTCGATTTGCAATTAGGGCTAATTTTGCACTTCAATTTCTCTTAGTGTTAGAAACTACGACCGAATTTGAGCTCTCAATTTGTGTTGGAAAGTCAGACCAAATTTGCACTTCAATTTCTCTCAAATGTGCACTTCAATTGCTTTAATTTGGGGATTTTAAGGTTACCACTTTTTGTAGTTTACCTTTTCTATTTTCTTATCAAGTTCTTATTGATTAGGTAGAAAACTTTGAGAGGTGGGTTCGTGAGACGAAATTCAGAATAATGTGTCCCAATACGATGAACAAATTTGGTGCTGTTCTTGATGACTTTGGCCTTGAAAACCTGTTGGAGAAGTTGATGGAAGATTTCATTCGCCCCATTTCAAGAGCTAAGAACTTGGATATTTTACTAGGATGCAACAAAGGAAACACAGAGGAGCTTATTGAGAAGTTTTGCCTGGATTTATTTTGATATTCTAAATTGAATTTTTTGTGTAGTTTTCTTTTCTAATGTTGGTGGATCCACACTTGATTCCCATCATGGTTTTGTTATCGAGTATGGGATGGATAGAGCGTTGACTAGGGTGAGTTTTTTCTTTTTAGTACTATATGTTTTTTTTTCTATTTAAAAATTCATGAAAATGTAGTTTTGAGGTTTTGGTTAGAGATTTGTCTATTATTAATTTTAAAGTGAAGATCTTTATGGTGGTTGCAGAGTGTTCTTGTTATTGGTGGAACTATGAATCTGAGATTTAAAAGAAAAAGGACTGAGGAAGAGGAAGCAAAAAACTTATGTTCTTGGAGTCACAGTATGAGTGGACTGTATGTGAAGATTCTGTTTGTATTTGCAATATTTGTTGTTCAAAATTTCCAGGGGTTTACTGATCCTCGTGATGGTAATAATTATTTCTCAGTGGTTTGTGTTGTGTATTATACAAAATGTTTTACTAGTTTTAGTTTATTATCATTTTTGTTAACTTTAGTGAAATTACTGCTGGAACTTTTGTGTAAAAGAAGGGTGAAGTTCATGTCATTGTTTTCTTTTCTTGCTCTTCAGTATTTGCCATAAATAGTTTATATACTAGTCTGGCCTACCCCTTGCTTCCTGGATGGGTACCATATGGATTAGACCCTTGTGGTGATCAATGGCATGGTGTACTTTGTGTCAACTCCAATGTAACTGGAATGTAAGAACTCTTTTGTTTTTGCCTTAGTCGTTTCTCAACTGGTTAGATGACAGTTTATGATAGATTTCTTTATTTTCTTTGGCAGAGTACTCAATGATTCAAATTTGGGAGGTGAATTAAGTGAGGGCATTGGAAGTTTTGCTTCAATCATACAAATGTTGGTGACATCTTTATCTTTATCAATGAATTGATTTAACATATATTGTTGTTGTTGTTGCTTTAAATTCACGAATATTTCCTAGTCATTTTGTCCTCTCACCTCTGCACTTTGTCCTTCCCTGCATCATTTGGCACTACCATTGCATTTTTTTATTCTATGGCTTTAGTTAACTACTATGTATTAAATGCTTAAGCTATGTGTTAATGATAAAACCAAAGATCTCAGTAACAACCATATTGGAGGCAGTATACCATCCAATTTGCCCGTTACCCTCAAAACCTTGTAAGTTATTAAGCTTTGTCCTTATTGAACTTCTTCACCAGTTTATTGGTTTTTTGCTCAACCTAGATCCACATTTTTATACTATTATGGCATTTGTGTTTATACAGGTCTCTGTCCGATAACCATCTTACTGGAAGCATTCTAAACGGCATATCCTTGTTAGGGCAATTATCAGACTTGTAAGATATATTTGACGTATCCTTATATTCTCCTTTTCCGACCATACTTCTATTTTTGTTACATCTAATTTTTTCCTTATAGGTCGTTGAACAACAATCATCTTAAGGGAGTCATTCCAGATGCCTTTCTGCAGCTTAAGACTTTGACTACTATGTACTCATAATTCTTTTAGCCATCTACTTTTTCGCCAGAGATGAAACTACTTTTCTTGGTGTTGTTTGTATTTATGCCTTCATGTTCTTATTTTGCAGGGACTTATCTAGGAACAATTTAAGTGGTCAACTGCCTCCTTCAATAGGGAGTTTGTCGTCACTTACTACCTTGTATGTATTTCCCCTTGTTGGTATGGTAATTAGGAAAATATAAGGAGATGAAACTACTTTTCTTTTTATAAGGAATGGGTGCTTTCCTCCTCGAGACACTGAATAGAAGTTTATATAAGTTGTTAATTCCTTCAAAAGTTTAATGAAAGTTTTGTTCATAGATAATTTAGAATGAGAGGCTTTATAAAGGTAAATATAGTTTTTGACTTTTCGATGCATATAGAACTATTGTATGGTTGTGGAATGTTGGTTCATCAAGATGTGTTGCATGTGAACAAGATAGATGATTGCTATTCAAGGATAATACTTTGCAAAGCTGATTGATTTTGTCTAGTATCTCAATTTGCATATATTAAACTTAATACTCTTGGATGGTATGAGGATGTTAACATAATTCCCGAATTAAACTTGTGAATATAGTACTTATGGTGATTTCTTATATCCATTTTTAAATATGTATGTCTGGAAATTTACAGACACTTAGAGAACAATCAGCTCACTGGGATCCTTGATGTTTTGCAAGATCTTCCTATAACGGATTTGTAATCGTCTGGATTGATGAATTTTTCACCATTATAATATATAGATAATGATGTTAACTAAGTCTTTATCTGCTTATTTGTGCTTAAAATTTGGTCTCTTTCTTGTTCTGCAGAAACATAGAGAATAATTTATTCTCTGGGCCTATACCGCCAAAATTGTTGAGCACCCCGACCTTCAAGTAAAACCTATAAATTTTGGCCCTTTTGGTTTGAGTTTTCTTCAAACTGATGAAATCCATTTTATTTTTATATTGCGTCTTCAAGTTCTGAATCTAAACTGGAACATCTTATTTCTCTTTGTTTTAATTGGGCTTCATCTCTCTGTGTTGAGAAGCTTTCTTAAGCAACAGTTATTGAAGTTCAAGGACTTCAGGATTTTCCTTGTCTATAACAAGGGTGTTATCTATTCGTCTATAGTGATAACATGCTATCTGAACTTACTGTGAACCTATTTGATATTTTATTTTTTGAACTTGCAGTGACTTGAACAATCATGAATCTACAAGGGTGTTCAAGAAATCATTAGAAAGTTAAAGAACTTTGTTTCAGCTGGATTACTCGCAGCTTTACGGGAAAAACAGATGCCAGAACACAAGAAGAAGAAGAACAAGAATACAGGCTACATAGAATTTCTTGAAACTTATCGCGACTAGAACTTGATACTATGAAAAAACTTAACTAATCATTTGGGTACTTAACATACATTTTGCTTTTGAATTTAGATTACTAATTTAATTTGTTCCATATTTTGGATTATGTCATTATTAATGAATGATTTTGTTTTATGATGTGTGTATAATTGTTTATTGTAATTTATTATGTATGTAAATACTAATTTATAATACATTGCAATAGATGATGTTGCATACGTCGCAATAGATGCTGTTACATCGATTTAATGTCATTGCAATAGCTTCTATTGCAACAGTTAGTAACCGTTGCAATAGATGAAAATAGGCATCTCAATAAGTCAAAAAATAACCGTCGCCATATGTCAAGCTATGACGACGGTTGTAACCATTGCAATAGATGAAAATAGGCGTCTCAATAAGTCAAAAAATAACCGTCGCCATAGGTCAAGCTATGGCGACGGTTGTCTAAAACCGTCACCATAGCTTGACCAATAGCGACGGTTCAGACAACCGTTGCATAAACCGTTGCCATAGACCTATTGCAACGCCCACTTATAGGACAGTTGCTGAACCGTTGTGGTAGAGCTATGGCAACGGTGTTTCTGTCTATTGCAATGGTTTTGGAGGAATCAAAAGAATTCTCTTGTGCTGCTGTTCTCAAGGGAAATTGATTACTAGATCATTAACAATTAAAGTGAGAATTGAATCATCTGTATTTCTGAAACATATGCAGGGTGACTGTTTACCCTCCACATGGTTCATTTAAATATTATATGATTTTAATAGATGCATCTATAAAATGATCACATGTTTATTTATTATCAACTCGTAATTTGGTATTTGTGAGATTACTTGCTCAAATAATAAAGTTAAGAACACAATTTCCAGATTATACAATAAAAATAATTCGTCTTGATAATGCTGGTTAGTTTACATCCCATACTTTTAATGATTATTGTATATCAACTGAAATAACGATTGAGCATCCGATTGCTCATGTTCATACTCAAAATGGTCTAGCAGAATCATTGATTATACGTCTTCAATTAATCGCTCGACCAATGTTTATGAGAAAAAAACTTTTCATTTTGATATTAGGTCATGCTATTTTGCATGCACAAGTTATCATAAAGACTCTCTATTACAATTGATTGGTCAGGAGTCAAATATTTCCCATCTAAGAGTTTTTAAATGTGCAACATATATTTCAATTACTCCACCACAATTCACAAAAATGAATCCCCAAAGAAGATTGGGGATATATGTTGGGTATGAGTCTCCTTCTATTAATAAATATTTGAAACCTATGGCTGGAGATTTATTTATGGCAAGATTTGCTGATTGTCATTTTGATAAAATAATATACCCAATATTAGGGAGAGAAAATAAGCAACTGAAAAAGAAAACAGACAGAAATGCATTATCATTATCTCATTTAGATCCTCGTACAAATAAATGTTAACCAGAAGTTCAAAAGATAATTCATTTGCAGAACATTGCAAAACAACTGTCAGATGCATTCACTAGCCTAGCTATCAAGAGTTACTAAATCTTACATTCTAGCTGTTAATGCTTCAATTTGAGTTGATGTACCGATAGGACGATTGACTAATGCAAATGAGTCTAAACCACGTTTAAAATGTTGTAGACCAATCGATTCCAAAGATAAAAATTCTCAAAAAAGAAAAGGAGCAAATGATTAAAATAATCATAATATGGAGGAAGCTACTGAAGAGCATGTAATGCCCCAAGAGTACACCCTGGACGCCACGCGGTGCTTATAGCCCAAAGGACTACAAGCTAAACCATGAGCTTGTACCTGCTATGATCACTGAGTAAAATAACAAAGTCCCTAACTAACTCTGACTGACTATTAAACTGAAAAAAAATGCTGACATAAACATCATTGGTCCTCGGAGTATGAGGAATCACCACTGCTACTGATACGGATGTACTGGGATGTCTAAGTGCGGTCGGGAGACTGAGCATCCGAACTTATGATATGAGAGATCATAGCGCATGAAATGAGTATGCAGTCAGTACTTTAAATGTACTGGTATGGTAAATGAGGTTAGGCTGATATGCATGGGTTCATAAACATGAATAATACATGACTGAATAAATAGCATGAGATGACTGATACAATAGTATACGTGAAAGCTGTAAAATCTGAGGATGCATGGCCAAGCATATAACAGATACTGAGATAATCTGTAAACTGAAGTACTGAAATCCTGACACTGAATAGTGGATAACTGTATGCTATGGTCAAGCAAATCTGAAACTATACTCTGTACTGAATACTAAATTGAGACTGTGGAAGATAACGGTAATCGACATGCCCCAATGAACTATCAGGGTTCAACCTGTAACCTTAGTTGGAAGGGCATTAGTACTTGCCACGGGTGTTAACAATAGATGGGTGGATCCAGTAACTGATGGTTGACCCCTGAGAGGTAGTCAAGCCTAAACAGACGGGTGACTCCTCACATCCTACACTAGCTATATAGTTCTATAATACAGGGAATGCTACCAACGATTCTACCTAACTGATGGGGAAACCATCATCCTTGCATTCACTCAGTATTAAATCATACTCCCAACTGAAAGACACTGAATACTTGACTGAACTACGTTTAGCTATTTGTGATGACTGACTGAACTGAAAATTCTCATAACTATCCTAAACCATTCTGTAGTTACTGAAGACTAGATAAGACGCTAGATTTTAGGTATTCAAAACCCCCAGGACTCGATAGTAATAATAACAAGACCGTACAAAACCTTAAGGACATGATAAGTAACCATTATCCAAAACTCATTCCTTTGGGCATTTTCTTAAACACTTGCAATTCATGGTTTAAACATGGGAATAGTTTTAAACATGCAGTAATATCATAATTTTGATACTAAATCACAATTTAAGGTACAAACCAACGAGTAAGCATTATTCAAACATGTAGCATTTAACTTCAATAACAAATCATGTATAAACATAATATAAAAATGAAATTCGTGGGAATTCATGGTTAAAATTCATGCTAACATGTAAAAATCATTCTTTTAAACTTGAAATTGGGTTCTTAGACTCCATGGGTAAAAAGAGCCCATGAATGAACATCTAACATACCTTAATTAAAGAATTCTTGAAAGTTTTTGGAGGTTTTCTTGAACTTAACCTTGAATCTTTAAAGGGCTAGGATTTGTTCTTGAGAGAGAATGGTTTTAAATTGAGAGAATTTGAATAAAAGATGACCAAATATACTTTTGGAGGATTTAATCCTGTGTTTTTCATGGATTGGGGCCATGGGAAAAGACGAAACTGTCCTTAGGAAATTAAAATTCATAATTGAAACCCGGATTAAACCCTCATCGCGATACGCCAAGGTTGTCATCGCGATTTCCACTACGATGTGGTGCAATCATGGTGACTCAATGAAAATTGGACAATTACCGAATTGACCTTCACCAGGATGCGGTGACCCCCTTCATCGCTATACTCACCATAATGTGGTCCAATCATGGTGAGCTGCTATTTTGGGAAACTAAACGGGGTCCAAACCTCATTCGAAAAATCCAAAACTTACCCGAGACATGCTACTTACACCCTTGAACATGAATCAACTTAAAAACTTCCATCTCAAAGTCGAAAAGGTCACTTTAAAAATTCTCAAAGTTGGGAACACCCAAAACAAGACTAAGTCCCAACACGTAGCTAAAGTTTTAGGTTGTAAGCCTCTTGTACATGTACTATGAGCTGGACTGGATTTAGAAAAGTGTGGGGTATTATAATATCTCCCCCTTGGAAACATTCATCCTCGAATGAGACTGATCAAGCTGAGAATACTGAAGGATAGAGATTACATCTTGGATATGCATAACTGAAACATGATTACATGACTGAATTGATTAATGAATGGGTGAAATGACATGAGATCGATTACATGGTTGGAAATGAGAATTGAATAGAGATAATCAAATAAAAATTATTACCTTAAGCAGAGCCTGAATTTGTGGAAAAAGATGAAGGTATTTAGTTCGCATATCTGCTTCTGCTTCCCAAGTGGCTCCCTCAACGAACTTGTTTCACCAAGAACTTTAACTCAGGAAACTTCTTTGTTCCATTGTCTATGATTTTGATGATCAAGGATTTCTACTGGAAACTCCTCATAAGAGAGATTGTCCTGAACGTCTACGCTTTCTATGGGCACTGCAACAGCTGGGTCCCAAATAAACTTCTTCAGTAAAGAAACATGGAACACAGGGTGTACAGAAGTCAAATTTGAAAGCAAATCAAGCTCATAAGCTACCTTTTCAAAGTGGCTCAAGATTCTATAAGGGCCAATATACCGAGGACTGAGCTTCCCCTTCTTACCGAACCTCTTCATTCCCTTTATGGGAGAGATTCTCAAATATACAAAATCACCATATCTTTTCTCCTCACATCTGTATAAGATTTCTGTCAGCTTTGGGCTATCTTAAGTCTCTTTCTAACCAACTAAACTTTCTCTAATGCATCATATAATAACTCAGGCCCTATCAAAGCAGTCTCACCTACTTTAAACCAACCAATTAGAGATCTATATCTCCTTCCATATAGAGCCTCAAATGGAGCCATGCTGGATACTAGAATGATAGTTCTTGTTGTAGGCGAACTCAATTAATGACAAATGATTATCCCAACTACCCTTAAAATTGATAACACATGCTCTCAACATGTCCTCTAGGGTCTGAATGGTCCTCTCTGCCCGACTATCTGTCTGAGGGTGAAAGGCTGTACTGAGGTGAACTTGGGTACCAAGACCCTTCTGAAAAGCTTTAAAAAATGAAAGGTAAACTGAGTACCTCTATCAGAAATGATGGACAATAAAACTCTGTGCAACCTGACTAACTCTCTAATATAGAGCTTGGCATAATCCTCGATTGAATAAGAAGTATGGACTGGCAAAAATGGGCTGATTTGGTTATCTTGTCCACAATGACCCAAATTGAATTATGTTGACAACGAGTATGGGGCAAACCCACAACAAAGTCCATGTTCACCTTTTCCCACATCCAAGAGGGAATACTGAACTCCTACATAGTGCCACTAGGCTTTTGGTGCTCAATCTTAACCTGCTGACAAATTGAACACTTAGCCACAAACTCCGCAACATCACTTTTTATACCACTCCACCAATAGATTTTCCGCAAGTCATGATACATCTTGGTTGCTTCTGGGTGAATGGAATAACGTGCACCGTGCACTTCTACAAGAATTCTCTGCCTTAGGTCATCTACACATGGCACACACTGTCTTCCTTGACAACGCAACACACCATCTCCCCCTTGGGAAAAAACTTTTACTTTCTGATCCCTGACTGACTCCTTTAACTTAACCAGACTGGGATCCCTATCTTGCTTTTCTTTCACTTCGGTAACCAAAGAAGATTCTAAACTATTTTGAACCCAAATACTACCCTCAGCTGAATCAACCAAATGAAAACCTAATCTGGAAAGATGATGAACTTCCCTAACTAATTTCTTCTTATCATCCTCCACATGTGCAACACTATCCATAGACAAGCTACTTAGGTCATCCGCCACCACATTGGCCTTGCTGGGTTGAAAGAAAATGCTTATATCATAATCCTTCAAAAATTCTAACCACCTTCTCTAGTGGAGATTCAAATCTTTCTATGAAAAATTTTGTGATCCGTTAACACATCTACATGAACCTCATATAGATAATGCCTCTAAATTTTCAAGGTAAGAACAACAGCTGGTAACTCAAGATCATGGGTAGGATAATTCTTCTCATGGGGCTTAAGTTGTCTAGAGGCATAGGCTATGACCTTACCTCTCTGAATCAAAACACAACCCACACCAACTCTGGAAGCCCTACAATAAACAACAAATCCATCTGAACCATTGAGCAATGTTAAAATTAGGGTTGAGGTAAGTCGAGTCTTTAACTACTGAAAACTTTTCTAATAAGAATGTGACCACTGAAACTTGACTTCCTTCTGGGTCCATCTGGACATGGGGGATGCAATAAATGAAAACCCTTAAACAAATCGTTGGTAATATCCAGCCAAACCCAAGAAAATCCTGATATTTGACGGAGAAATGGGTCTGGGCCAGTTTCTCACAGCTTCAGTCTTTTGTGAATCAACTCTAATTCCATAACTAGAAATAATATGGCCAAGAAAAGCTACTGATCTTATCCAAAATTTGCACTTACTGAATTTGGCGAATAACTGATGGGCACTAAGAGTCTGTAATACTATTCTAAGATGGTATGCATGATTATTTTTAGTACGGGAATAGACAGAAATGCCATCAATGAAGACTAGGACAAACATATCCAAGTACTGCTTGAACACTTTGTTCATTATGTCCATGAATGCTGCCGGAGCATTGGTATGACCAAAAGACATGACTATGTATTTAAAGTGACCATTTCAAGTTCTGAAAGCTTTTTTTAGAATGTCACATTCTCTGACTCTGAGCTAATGATAGCCGGATCTGAGGTCTATCTTAGGGAAGTAAGCGACACCCTGAAGTTGGTCGAACAAGTCATTGATTTTGGGGAGTAGATATTTATTCCTGATGGTGAATTTTTTTAACTGATGGTAATCAATGCATATCCTGAGAGAATCGTCTTTCTTATGCACGAAAAGAATTGGTGCAGCCCATGGGAAAACACTGGGCCTAATGAATTCCTTATCTAAGAGATCTTTTAGTTGTTTCTTCAATTCTTTAAGTTTGGTTGGAGCTTTTCGATATGGAGGAATAGAGATAGGATGGGTATCTGGAAGAAGGTCTATTCCGAAGTTAATTTTCCTTTTGGGTGGAACTCCAAAAAGGTCATCAGGGAACACATTAGGAAATTCCCTTACTACAGACACTGAATCAAGACTTAGATTTTTGAAACTAGAGCTTTGACTCGCACAAGATGGTAGACACACCTCTTGGATATTATTTTCCTCTCTCTAAGGTACGAAACAAGATGACCCCTAAGTGTTATGGTACTACCCCTCCATTCAAGGACTGGTTCATTTGGAAACTAAAAGTGAACGATTCTTTTTCTATAATCAACTGAAGCATAACATGAATGAACCCAATCCATGCCGCGAAAGACGTCAAAATCTGTCATCTCTAGTTCTACAAGGTCTAATGATGTAACTTTTTGAGACACTGTAATCGGGCAGTTCTTGTATTCCCGCCGGGCTATGATAGACTTACCCACTGGGGTAGATACTGAGAATGGATTTGTTAAGGTTTCGAGACTGACTCTAAAGTTGACAGCTATATAAGGGGTTATAAAAGAAAGAGAAGCTCCAAGATCCAGTAAAGCATAAACATGTAAATAAAAGACTTGCAACGTACCCGTAACCACATATGGAGAACTTTCCTGATCCTTTCGGGACTGTAGTGCATAAAACCTATTTGGATGCTGACAGCTGCTAGCACTGGAAGTGGTGCCCTGCTGAATCGGGTGACCTGCTGATGCTGATGCTGATGACAAATGAGACTGGCCCTGACGACACACATCCCTACCCTTCTACGACACCACTCAACACTCGAATCCTATGGCCTGGCTAGTCACACCCAAAACACACGTCGCTGCCAGCCCTGCATTCTCCCTAATGTTTTCTACCACATTTCTGGCAAAGAGGATTTGTAAGACCACTGTTAAAGATGCCCTGGGACTTAGAACCTAACACCCTATCCCAATTATTATTTCTGAATTTGGACACTGGTGCACTAGCCTAAGACAAAACTGAGACTGAAGATATCTGAAGAAATTGAGAATGGTTACCACCCTCTGACTTTGGCTGAGTAAAATTAAAACTACCTATTTTAGCCCTCTTATTCTCCTTCGCTCTCTTATTAGCCTTCTCTTCTTCAATCTGCTGAGCATGGACCATCAGCCTAGACAAGTCCATCTCCTTAATAAATATTATGGTCCTACACTTGTTGACCACCTTATCAGATACCCCAGACACAAACTTGCTTATCCTAAACCTGTTATCAGCCACTATATGAGGAGCACACCTGGCTAGCTGTGTAAACTTAAGAGAATACACTTTCAAAATCATATTGCCCTGCTTTAAGTTAATAAAATCTAACACCTTAGCTTCCCCTATCTCTAAAGGGAGGAATCTATCTAAGAAGGCTGTAGAAAACTCCTCCCACTCAACAGGTCCTGCATCTGCGCCTCTATCTTTTTTCTTTTACTTAAACCAGGTGTGAGCTACATCCTGCAACTAAGCAGGCAATTCAGCACTTTCACTAGAAGTCACATCCATAATGTCAGTTACTTTTTGAGCCATGTCGAGGAACTCCTATGTATCCTCATCAGACTTGGATCCGAAAAACAATAGAGGGTTCATTCGGGTAAAGTCCTGAATCCTAGCTGCAGCGGCATTAGCCATTAAATTGGCTTGGATAGAAACCTGCTGATTATTTAGATATGATACTGAGTGAGCTAGAGTGGTGAATGCAGCTCTAAATTTAGCCTGAGAAACATGCTTGTTCAGGGGATCTTCCTGAATAGGTGAAGGTGCAGACTGATTCTTATTTCTTCTTTCATTAGTCTTTCTGGAAGGTATGTTCTATAAATGGAAGAAAAATTGAGTTAGACAGAGATTTTAAATTAGGCTCATTCTTATTCACACGACATGAATACTGAAAGAAGGGAAAATTTTCCTAAAATATCTTATAGCCTCCTATTCATAAGTGTGGCGTGCCTTACACACATGCACAAGCCTCTATTCAAGGTGGCTTTCAGACTCACTAGGACACCTTAAAACCTCAGGATCTGATACCAAGTTTGTAACGCCCTGAGAGTACACCCTGGATGCCACACGATGCTTACAACCCAAAGGACCACAAGCTAACCCATGAGTTGGTACCTGCTATGAGCACTGAATAAAATAATAAAGACATGTGCAGAACTTTAACTGGAAATGCTATAAGGTTTTTAACAACTAAA
This sequence comes from Capsicum baccatum var. pendulum, assembly GCA_030864225.1. Lineage (NCBI taxonomy): Eukaryota > Viridiplantae > Streptophyta > Magnoliopsida > Solanales > Solanaceae > Capsicum > Capsicum baccatum. The sequence continues at coordinate 167,192,582 of CM061554.1, read as the reverse complement.
AATTAATACTGCATCATAGTTTAACATATCTGAAACATACTTTCAATACTGATAAAGCAACTGATAATACGACTAAAAACTATCTGTCTGTACTAGTTTGAAAGCCTCTAAATAGACTAACTGTCGAGTTAATGGGACAAGTCCCTAACTAACTCCGACTAACTACTAAACTAAAAAGAAATGCTGACACAAATATCATTGGTCCTCGGAGTATGAGGACTCACCACTTCTACTGCTGCTGATGCACTGGGATGTCTAAGTACGGTTGGGAACCTGAGCATCCAAACATATGATATGAGACATCATAACACAAGAAATGAGTATGCATTCAATATTTTAAATGTACTGGTATGCTAAACGAGGTTAGGCTGATATGTTTGTGTTTATGAATATGAATAATACATGACTGAATAAATAACATGAGATAACTGATACAATAATATATGTAAAAGCTGTAAAATCTGAGGATGCATGAACAAACATATAACATGATACTGAGATAATCTATAAATTGAAGTACTAAAATACTGATACTAAATAACAGATAATTGTATGCTATAGTCAAGCAAATCTGAAACTGTACTCTACACTAACTACTGAACTAAGACTATGGGAGTTAACTATAATTGATATGCCCCAATGTATTATCAGGGTCCAACTTGTAACCTAATTTGGAAGAGCGTTAGTACCATGCCACAGGTACTAACAATGGCTAGGTGGATCCACTAACTGATGTCCCAAAGGACCAGGGTGTCAAGCCTAAACTGATGGGTGACCCTTAAGAGGTAGTCAAGACTAAAATGATGGGTGACACCTCATATCATACTCTGGTTAGGTAGTTTTGGAATATAAGTATTGCTTCCAATGACTCTGCCTAACTGACGGGGAAGCCATCATCACTGCATTCACTCGGTGCTAAATCCTAGTCCCAACTGAAAGACACTGAATACTGGACTGAACTAAGTTTAGCTATTTATGGTGACTGACTGAATTGAAAATGCTCATAACTATCCTAAACTATTCTGTAGTTACTAAAGACTAGATAAACAACTATTTTTGGGTATTCAAAACCCCCAGGACTCGATAGTAATAACAACAAGACCCTACAAAACATTTAGGACATGATAAGTAACCATTATCCAAAACTCATTCCTTTGGGCATTTTATCAAACACTTGCAATTCATGGTTTTAACATGGGAATAGTTTTAAACATGTAGTAATATCATGATTTTGATTCTAAATCACAATTTAAGGTACAAACCAATGAGTAATCATCATTCAAATGTGTAGGATTTAACTTCAACAACAAATCATGTATAAACATAATATAAAATTGAAATTCATGAGAATTCATGGTTAAAATTCACGATAACATGTAAAAATCGTTCTTTTAAACTTGAAATTGAGTTCTTGGACTCTATGGGTGAAAGGAACCCATGAATGAACATCTAAAATACTTTAATTGAAGAATTCTTGAAGGTTCTTGGTGGTTTTCTTGAACTTGAGATTGAATCTTTGAAGTACTAGGGTTTGTTCTTGAGAAAAAATGGTTTTAAATTGAGTGAATTTGAATAAAAGATGACCAAATGTGCTTTTGGAGTCTTTAATCCCGTGTTTTTCATGAATTGGGGCCATGAGATAAAACCAAACTATCCTTGGGAAATTAAAATTTGTAATAAAAATTGGATTAGACCCTCACTGCGATGTGTCAAGGCTGTCATTGCAATTTCCACTGCGACGCGGTGCAATCGCGGTGACTCACTAGAAATTGAACAATTGCTGAATTAACCTTCACCGTGATGCGATGACCTCCTTCATCGCTATACTCACCATGACGTGGTCCAATCGTGATGAGTTACTATTTTAGGAAATAAAACAGGGTCCAAACCTCGTTCGAAAAATCTAAAACTTACTCGAGACGTGCTACTTACACCCCTGAACATAAATTAACTTAAAAAATTTATGTCTCGGGGTCGGGAAGCTCACTTTAAAAAATTTTGAAGTTGGGAACCCCAAAAACAAGACTAAGTCCCAACACTTCGCCAAATTTTTAGGTTTTAAGCCTCTTGTACATGTACTATGAGCTGGACTGAATTTAGAAAAGTGTGGGGTATTACAGAATAGCAAGACATAACAATTGATAAGACCTCATAAGAGATTCAGGTACCTAAAAACAATGAAAATAAAGAGATATCAGTCAGTTTTGTCTCATCAAGAAAAATATAAAATCGAAATGATATAATTGTCGACAATACTTTTGCTTATAATGTTGCTAATGAAAAAATACAACAAAATAAAGATCTTAAATCAAAATCTGTGAAGAATTTTGACAGAGAAATGATTGACCAAAATGAAAAGATGCAATTAATATTGAATTGGCTTTACTTGAAAAATGTAAAATTTTTGGACCTACAGTCCAAACACCCGAAGGTATAAATCCAGTGGGGTACAAATAAATTTTTGTTCGAAATAAAATGAGAAAAATGAAGTCGTAATACATATAGCACGACTTGTTGGACATGAATTTTTGCAAATACCCAACATTATTTATATGAAGACATATTCTCCGATGGTGGATGCGATCACCTTCAGGTATCTTATAAATCTGGTAGTTCGTGAATGCTTGATATGCATCTGATGGATGTTGTCACAACCTATTTATATGGCTTATTAGATAATGACATTTTTATGAGAGTTCCTGAAGAATTCAAAATGCTTGAAGCGAATAAAAATTCTCAAGAAAATTATTCAATCAAGCTTAAAAAATCCTTATATAGATTAAAATAATCAGGACACATGTGGTATAATCGTCTTAGTGAATATCTATTGAAAGAAGGGTACAAAAATGACCCAATCTATCCTTGTGCCTTTATTAAAAGATCTGGATCTGAATTTATTGTAATAGTTATATATGTTGATGACTTGAATATCATTGAAATTCCTGAGGTTCTTCCAAAGACGGTAGAATATTCGAAAAGAGAATTTGAAATGAAAGACCTCGGAAAGATAAAATTTTATCTTGGTCTACAAATTGAACATTTTATGAATGAAATCTTTGCCCATTAATCCACATATACTGTAAATATTTTAAAGAGATTTTACTTGGATAAAGAACATTCATTAAGCATCTCGATAGTTGAGAGATCACTTGATATTAATAAAAATCCATTTTGGCCTCATGAAAATAATGAAGAACTTATTGTGCTGAAATACCATATCTTCGTGCAATTGGGACATTGATGTATCTTGCTAGTAATTCACAACCAGATATATATTTTGCTGTGAATTTATTAGCAAGATTTAGTTCTTCCCAACACGAAGACATTGGAATGGTATTAAACATATATTCAGATATCTTCGAGAAACTATTGATATGAAACTATTTTAGTCAAATAAGTTCGATTCACAATTAATTGGTTATGCAGATGCGGGATATTTGTCTGACCCACATAAAGGTCGATCTCAGATGGGTTATTTGTTTACATGTGAAGTTATAACTATATCATGGCGTTCAACTAAACAAACCATGATTGCTACATTTTTAAATCATGCATAGATAATAGCCATTTATGAAGCAAGTCGAGAATGCATTTGGTTAAGGTCGATAACTCAACACTTCCAGAAAATATGTGGTCTTCCTTTGAAAAAGGATATTCCAATAGTATTTTATGATTACAATGCTGCATGCATAGCTCAACTAGAAAGAGGATACATCAAAGGAGACAGAACAAAACACATTTCACCAAAATTATTTTTTACTCATGATCTTCAAAAGACAGGTGAAATAGACGTTCAACAAGTTCATTCAAGTGATAATTTAGCAGATATGTTCACTAAAGCATTGCCAACATCAACTTTTGAGAAGTTGAGATACAAGATTGGAATGCGTTGTTTCCAAGATATTAAGTGATGGTTTTATTAGGGGGAGTAAATATGCACTGCACTTTTTTTTTCCTAACCAAAATTTTGTCCCATTGAATTTTTCTGATAAGGTCTTTAATGAGGCAGTAAACAATTCATTTTACAAACAATTATGTACATCCTATTCTTTTTAAAAATTTTCTTTGTACATGGACATCCAAGAGGGAGTATTGTGAATAAAGCAAGTGGCTGCCCATGTGGAGACCACTTACTGTTGATTGCCCATCTATCCAAGACATATAATGCCTATATAAAATCCCTACTTCATATGTAAAAGGGACACACTAATGAAAAATAAAGAGAAAAGGACATGGCATTGCCATTTAAAAAAAAGGCCCATGATTGAAAAGGTGAACGTGCTGTAGCCAGTCGGCTAAAGTAATTTCTCTTTTTAGCCATTTGGCTCAATTGGGCACATGCAGTTCCTATACTCAATTGATACGCTTTTATACCACATTGATACACTTTTATACTATATTGATACACTTTTTAAAAAAGAAAAAGAAAATTCCATGCCAGCACATGCAGTCCCTATACCCAATTGATACTCTTTTATACCACATTAATACACTTTTATACTAAATTGATACACTTGCAGTGTCCATATACTCATTTGATACTCTCTTATACTAGATTGATACATTTTTTAGAATGCATGTAGAAACTATACAGAGTTGTATAAAATATGTATCTAAATAGTAATTGTAGTTAAAAATTGTATAGAATGTGCATATCTATTTTATTTTTGATGTTTGACTTGTTTTATTTATAGTTCCTCTTTTGGACTTGCAATAATGTTGGAGGTTGTTATGTTAAAAAATATAAAATGAACTAGCATTTTAAAAAAAATAATGGGAAAAAACGAGAAGTAACTAGCATGCAAAATCCACACTTTTGCTTTGCAAAAGGAAAAGTTGAATTGTGATGCTTAATGGCCGAATTGTGATGCTTGATGGCTATTTACTGGGTTTTTAAATTTAGGTGCTAGTTTTGTGGAATTATTTTAGTTTTAGGTGTTATTTTTGTTCTTTCCCCAAAAATAAAATACTACTAAGTTATCTATTTTACTCTCTTTCATTTATATATTTAAGTCTCTTTCTATTTCTCTCCCTTTTCTTTTAAGAAATTTTACTATTTGGTCTTTATATTACAATAAATCATATATTCTTCTAACATTTATCATTAAAAAATGCCAAAACAATTAAAATTTAATTTCAATAAAAGTTTACTGATACAATAGTATGTTTTTTTCCCGAAAAAGTACCAAACTAATAACATCTAAGATCAAATTTTAGAAAATTAACAGTGATTATTATAAAGTAGGTTCATACTTTATATGGTCGATATTGAAGATTGCATATTAAAAAGTAAAAATAAAATAATATAAAAATTAATATCGTGGTTAGCATTCTCTTGAACTTGATAGATGATTAGGGATATAATTTAGTTTTTTAGTTTTTTTTTTTCTAGCTAAACCTTTTATTAGGAAATAAAATATTGAATTTAACATTACTTTTCTATTTTATGTTTAAAATAAGAAAATATTCACTCGTCAAAAAATAAACTACCCTCACATGAGTAATGTAAGCTTCTCGTTAGATTTGGTACTCTAAAATTGAAAAATTGTCAAACCTAAATAGTTTTGGAATTTGAATTGCACATCCAATAAGCGAAACTCTATGCATGTTAGTAGAGGTGTACATAGATCGATTTGATTTAATTTTTCATTAACAATTACTAAATCAATAATGATGGTTTATTCAATCTACAAACAAAACAAATCAAATCAGTCATTTTCTTCGACTTCGACTTTAGTACATTCTTTCGGTTTCCATTATTTTTTTTTACAATTATTCTATAAATGAAAGTATAATTGGATTATAAAAGATCTGGAAAAAAGGAACATTTGAAAAATCATTAAATTACTAACAATTAGAAACCAAATTCTAACAAAAACATAATATATCCAAAAGATATTCTTTTTATTTTTTTTCTTCTCGACTCTAAAATAAAAATTTCTCGAACGATATCTTTCTTTGTAAGTTCTGTGGATGTCCAATTGATTTGATAAAAAAATAATATTTACACGTAATATGTCTAAAGTAATTTGAAAAATATTTACAAAGTAGATTATAGTTAATATTTTTTATGTATTAACTAATTAAAATTATATATATTGTGTCGGTTAGGTTTGAGCAGGTTAAGTTTTGTTAAGTTTTTTTCTTGGTAATACCAAATCAAACAAAAAAAGATTGTTTTTTTTCTAACGTTAAATCAACTTGATTTTTTTCCAACGTTAAATCAATCAAATCAAATCATAAATCAATTTTGTTTATTTGACTTGATTCGCTGGTTCGATTTGACTCAACGATTTGGGTTGTATAACTCTGCATGTTAGTTATAAGTTTCATTGTTTTAACTTTAATTTCAAAGGTTTGAAATTGATTTTAAGCGAGTATTAAATATCCCATGATTTTTAATGTCTAAAATAGTGATCTTCCAATTGGCTAATTGTACTCTTGTCCCGCTTCTAAGGTGAATATGATTTAAATTTTAAGGAGAAATGATCCGTCAGAGCAAACACATGCCTAATATTTATTTGAAAGAGCGAGAGGTTAAAAAAACTTCTAATGCATAGTAAATGGTATTCCTGTAAAAACAGAAACAGAAAATTAATAGAAAAATCAAGTTCTAAACCCATCGAAAATTATGTTTTTGTAAAAATTCAACGTAAAACTTACATAAATTTCAATAAATCTACTCTTAATTATTCTCTAGTCTTATTCTTTGTTAAATTATCAATAATCTCTTATTTTATAATTTTTGAATACATAATTTTGAAGTTGAGATACATAATTTTGATTATTGAGATATATTCTTTTTTGAAATTATTTGGTCGAGATACATAATAGATTACTAGACCAAAGGGAGATACATAATTAAAATTATGTATTTGAAAATTTGTGAGTTGTTGATGTATCTGCCCATTTAAAAAAGGAATTTTGGTAATTAATGAAAAGGGCAGGAATTTTATGTAGTTTAGTAAAAATAAGTTGTGGTGTTATTTAATTTTTTTCAAATTTAATCCACACACAATTGCCCAAGGTTTAAATTAATTCCTCCCAGGATATAATACAACACTATTCTGCAATATTGGTAATCGAAATTGAAGAACTTCAGTGAACTAAAAAAATAGAGTAAATCGCACATACTGTTATTTCTTTATAGAAAAATTGTAAAGCTGAAAGAAAAAAATAGTTTGCTTTTATTTTGTAAGAAGTATTTTATTTTTCAGTAGTTGAAATGAGGCTAAGCCTCTGAATATTTGTAGCCACTAACAGGTGCAACCATACCTATTCAAAAAAATGTGTCATTTGGAAAAATATACTTGTTCGAAACAAACACACTTATTCGAAAAAATCACAACTCATAAAAAAGGTTACAAACACTCAAAGTGAAAAAGGTGTCTTTCAACATGTACCCTTTCTTTGGTGTCTATTCATTTTTCATTCACACCTCAACACAAACTCAACAATTTCCTACATGAATGAAAAATGACTATTTTATGAAATTATTCATAAAAAACTGTGTGATCTACAAGTAAGGATCAATCACATCTGGGTAAGTAGGTTTTTCTTTGAACTTTCCATAGTGAATATACATCGGTTATCCTTGGTCAATCAGTAGATTTGATATCCTTGAACCGTTGAGCTTTTATGTATACCTAGGCAACATGTTTCCTCCTTAACCGTTCTTGATTCTTATTGTTTTATTCATTTCAACCATGCGCATGCATTGATTTCATGAGTGCGTAGTGAACTGACCTTACTCTAATTCTCTTTACAGCGGCTTACACTTCACACTCAAATGGGTGATTCATAAATGTGTAATCATATAGGTAAACTATTTGGTCATATCTGCATACTTAGAAATCATTAAAAAGTTTCTCAAACCTTAAGCCTTATCCTTATTTTCTGAACATTGTCTTATCATGAAAATGGATATAATTTTAGTGACAATGTTGAACCGTCATTCATAACTTTGTTTGATCTCCTTGAATCTAAATCTTGGGATATCCAGTCAGCTAGGAAGAGTTATGATGTTGGGCGTATTTATACCCCTAAGAACCATAATTTACCCATATTTTAGCTAAGTTTTGAGGATAAAATATATAATTCCTGCACTTTTAGCCCATTTTCCTTCAAGTGAGTTGACCTACGTGATTAACATGTTTTTCAGGTATTAATGATGAAGATTTCAGCACTTTATGGACTTGTGAGCAGCAAAGGAAAACTTCACATTAGAGGAAAGACAGCTTTTGGACTGAAAGTTATGCATTGAAACTTTTTCCTGGGCAAACCCAGTATTTTTAAATACTTAAGGAGGCAGTAGCAACTTATTGGACAAGGATATTATTAAAACCCTATTGCTGAATTTTTCAGCAGCATTAATCATTATAATTCAATTCATTATTCAGTTTTCAGATTCTGTAAGTTTTAGAACAAAGAAAACGCTAAGGCTACACCAACGGAGAGAGAGAACGACGTTCTCCTCTTAGTGACGCTAAACCATCTCCACCATGAAGGTTGTTCTAGTTTTGGTATGATGATGATGTCTACGTTGATTTCCGTTGAATCCATGAGTAGCTAAACTTCTCTGTTAGGGTTATGAAAACCTTGTAAGATACTATTTATTAACTATGAGTTTGTTAATTCTTGATGTGTATGCTACTTATATCATTACTCTCTTCGTTTTCATTGAATTCTCATGGTTGCAAACATAGAGAACATGCCATTATAGCATTAACTTGTTCGAGAGAAAAGTTACATGTTTGGAAAAGAGAGTGTGACAAGGAAATAGGGCTTCCAACCTCTATTTACACGTTAATGCCTTAACCGGATTAACTTCTTGGAGAATTTGTACCATTTGTTATACACTTTAAGCTCGAGAGAGTTAAAGTGAAATAAATCCTTGATGGTTGAGAAACACTTGGATTTAGAATTAGAATACAATTCTCTATAAGTGCATGCATGTCTAAGTTCCGCGTTACTCATAGTTAATAGAGAAGTAGAAACTACAAGGTGGATATAACCCTAACTTATCATTCTCTGTGATTAAATCTTACTACATATATTGTCTCATTCGTTACTTTGTTAACATTAGTTCACGCCTAAATCAAAACCCCTCTTTTCCTTGGAATTTTTGACCAACAGTCTACTGATAATTACAATACTTAGTGACCAAGTATTCCCTGTGGGATTCGACACCCAACCTAGTTGGGTTCTATATTTGACAGCGACCGCTTACACTTTCTAACGAGAGCTGTAATTTGGGCGTATCAAATTTTGGCGCCGTTGCTGGGGAATACAGTTGTCAACTAAGTTTGTGATAGTTAATAGACCCTTTGGTCAAAGATTCTCGAATTTTAATTTTTGTTTGTTGTTTTTGTTTTGTTCAAGTTTGGTAGAGTGCATGCCAAATACATGAAGATCTGGTTAGCCATTATTACCCATAAATCCTAAACCACAACTGATTGGCAGAATGGATACACAACGAGATATTGAATGGATGGCTGTTCAATAGGAGCAGGCTAGATTAGTTGTATTGGCAGCTGCTCAAGTGCATCAACAAAATATTGATAACCTAGGTAGGGCAACAAATCTTGATGATGAGGACCTGGATGATGATGAGTTACTAAATCCAAGGTGTGCTGATGAGGTGGCGGCACCTGTGAACAAGAGAGATCGTCAAGCTAGAAAGAGACCTGAACGCCAAGCTGTGCAGGCTTCTTTTGATGATGATGATGACGATTTGGATGGGGCTGGTGCCACAGGGGCTATTATTCCTCTGCCCTTGGAACCTTGAGCCAAGTTCAATATCACTAGCACCATGATTCAGCTGTTGCAACTCAAAGGGTTATTTGGTGGACTTGTAGGCGATGATCTGAATATGCATCTGATTAATTTTATCTCAACATGCAAGTCTTTTGACAATCCAGGAGTTGGACAGAATGCAATTCGGCTGCGCTTATTTCCATTGTCTCTATCTAGAGAGGCAACTTTATGGTTGAACGGGCTAAATCCTGACTCTATTACTAATTGGAGGCAACTGAAAGACGCTTTCCTAGAAAGATTCTTTCCTCCATCCAAGCGAGCCTAATTAAGAGATGAGATACGTAATTTTCGACAGCTTCCAACTGAAGCTCTCCACGAAATATGGGAGAGGTTAAAGAAGAAGCTTATGCGGTGCCCAAATCATCAGATGACCAATATCCACTTGATGGAGATATTATACAGGGCTTTGAACTCGGTGACTAAGCCAATGGTTGATAATGCTGCAGGTGGGTCATTCATGGACCTTACTTTTATTGAGGCAAGTGATATGCTGGATCGTATAACAAAGAAAAGTAGAGCTTGGCATACCAGGGATTCTGAGGTAGCAAGCTCTACTGTATCTATTGGCATGACTGCAGAACAAAGGCGAAGAGAAGAGGAACATGACCAAGATATGGCACACATGAAAATGCAGATGGATCTTCTTACCAAGCATTAATTATCAGGGAAGACCGAAAGAGTCAAGGCTGTCGTATCACAGGGAAGAGATGACTCCGATTCTGAGGAGGAAGCAAATTACTTGAATAATTAGGGGGGTTTCCGAGGCAATGCCCAAGGAAACCAAGGTCGGAACTATTATGATAAATATGGATACAAGGACCACGATCAAGGGAGTTGGAAGAATAAGACTGACAGGAGTGGTTTGTACGTTCCTCTTGGAAATCGTGAGGCTGCGGCGTCTGGCTCTGTGAATATGTCCATGGAGGATATGATGGCTAAGCTGTTGAAAGGAGTGGAGGCAACCAACATGGGAGTAGCTAAGGTAAAGAATGATTTGTCATCAATAAATCAATTGGTTGACTCGCATTCTACTGTAATAAAACAGCTGGAGCAACAATTGAGTCAACTATCAGCGGCATTCAACCAAAGAAAGGCTGACACTTTACCTAGTGACACTGTGCAAAATCCAAGGAATGATGGATCATGTATGGCTATTACTACCAGGAGTGGTAAAGTGTTGGAAAATCCATCCAAAGGCAAGCAGGTGGTAGATAATACAGAAGAGAATGTTATTGAAGTAGATTGTGATAATTCTGTAGAAGCTGAAAATCAGAATGAAAGCGTTCATGATGTTACTCCTAGATGTCACCATCCTGAAAAGGTTGATAATCGAAAGCAAGATAAAAAGGAAGTGGTGGAGAAAACTCTTCCAACTCCACCACCACCTTTTCCTCAGAGACTAAAGAAGAAGACTGATGACACTCCTGAAAAAGTTGATAATCGGAAGTAAGATAAAAAGAAAGTGGTGGAGAAAATTCTTCCAACTCTACCACCACTTTTTCCTCAGAGACTGAAGAAGAAGGCTGATGACACCAGGTTCAGTAAATTCATGACTATGTTGAGGCAACTGACTATTAATGTACCTTTGGTGGAGGCGCTGGAGCAGATGCCAGGGTACGCCAAATTCATGAAGGACCTTTTGACAAAGAAGCGGGAAGCAAGCTATGAGCTGGCAGATAATGTTCATCATTGCAGTGCAATTGCCACGAGGTCTTTAGTACAGAAGAAGGCAGATCCTGGTGCTTTCACCATTCCTTGCATGGTTGGATCTTTGGATTTTGCTAAGGCATTGTGCGATTTGGGAGCTAGCATAAATTTGATGCCGCTATCCATTTACAGAAAATTGGGGTTGGGCGATCCTACACCAACCAATTTGCGACTTATGATGGCAGATAGGTCGGTAAAATGACCTGTTGGTATCTTATATGATGTATTGGTGAAGGTTTCTACATTCATTTTTTCTGCAGACTTTGTTATTTTGGATTGTGAGGTGGATTTTGAAGTTCCCATAATCTTGGGACGCCCTTTCCTCGCAACAGAAAGTGTGCTTATTGATTTACGAGCAAATGAGCTTTTATTTTGGATGAATGACAAAGTGGTTCGTTTTGATGTATGCAAATTGATGAAACAGCCTAGAGATATGAATGTGTTCTCTGTAACTGATGTTTATTATGAGGATGAGAAAGATTTATCTGTAGAGAAGCAACTTACTGTTGAGCCATTGTCTGCTGTGCTTTTGAATTTTGAGCGTGAGGATGTTGAAGATTATGAAGAAACTATTTGTGCTCTAACAAGAATAGGGTCCTATTCTCATGCCCCTAAGAAGCTGGACCTGGATCTTAAGAATCGACCTTCACCACCAGCGAAACCATCTATTGAAGAGCCACCAGTGCTAGAATTGAAAGAGCTGCCCAGTCATCTAAAGTATGCGTTCTTAGGAAGTGGAAATACACTTCCGGTTATTGTTGCGGCTGATTTAGGTGAACAACAAGTAGCGGCTCTCATCTCTGTTCTGAAGAGGTACAAGAGAGCCATCGGTTGGACTATTGCTGATATAATTGGTATCTCTCCTGGCATATGTATGCACAAGATTCAGCTAGAGGAAGATTGTGTACCCACTATTAAGCATCAGCATCGTATGAATCCATTTAGAAAATGATGGTCCATATATCTTCATAAAGTCTGAGTAATCGAGATAGCTATGTTGTGCCGCGACAATAAATCAAGCGCTACGTGGGAGGCAACCCATCATTAGGAGTTTATTTTTGTTAAATAAAAATCCAAAAAGAAAAGTCGAGCCACGACCAAAACTAAGGCGCTTGGTGGGAGGCAACCCATCCTTCTAATCGTTTTTGTTATTTTTGATTAAGTGTAGGTGCAAGACGTATAAAGGAGGAGATTGGTCCCAAATTTTGATTTGAAAGTAAGCCATGCAAAAGGTGGCAAGTTAGGAATGAAGGAGAAAAGACTATCGGCTAGGTATTGCCTATGCTAATCTAGGCAATGGACAAAGCAATGCCTATGCTAATCTAGGCAATGGACAAGGCAATGCCTATTCCAATCTAGGCAATGGACAAGGCAAGTCCTATACCATTGCCTATGCTCACTACCTCACATAGGCAACGGAAAAGGCATTGCCTATGCAAATCTAGGCAATGCTATAGGCGCCGCCAATCTAGGCAATACCATAGGCGCCACCTATGCCATTGCCTACGCTCACTGTCTCAACTAGGCATTGACAAAGGCACCGCCTATGCTCAACTAGGCATTGACAAAGGCGCCGCCTATGCTCAACTAGGCATTGACAAAGGCGCCGCCTATGCTAGGCATAGGCAAAGCAATAGGCGCCTCCTAGTTATCCCTTTTTGCTTCCTAACCCGATTGTACATGGATCAAACCCGACCCATGGCTTAGTCTTTAAATAGATCCCCAATCTTAGAACATAAGTCCATTGTTTGCTCAAGATAGGCGCCGCCCAAGCTCCCCAATTCTCTTAAAATTTTTCTTTTTTCTTATCTAATCTTGCAAGCTCATCTTCCGAATCCATCATCACGTAAGTTATTCTTTTATATTCCATAGTTGTTGAAATGCTATATTTATAAAGATTTATTAGATTTTGAAATGGTGTTGGTGATTAGAATGTGGTTGGTTTGTTATGATACATCTAGTTGAGTGAAAGAATACGTGTGGGTGTTCTTGACTTTGTTCCGACTTGTATTTGATTGTTATAGACTGTCATATTTTTATGAAGTCAAAATTGTGAAGTTAATACATAATCTTGAAAGTTGAAAGCTTGAATATTTGAATGACTCGTTCATCGAGATACCGATCATGATTGACCACAAGCATAAGATGGTGTGATTATTTCTATGCAATAACATGATACGATCTCTATATGGTGGTCTTGTTCAAAAAGTGAATTAATCCAAACATGAAAGTATAGTCAAGATTACATGAAAAAGAGTTGGAAAGGATAGTCAAGATTACATGAAAGTATGACTGTGCTAAACATGTTGTTGGAATATATCGCCTAAATGTATGTCGATGAAGTCTGAATAATCGACATCACTCACTTAATTAGTCTGTGCCACCAAATTAAGTGTGGGGTGGTGCCATTACTATTTGTTTTTCTATTGAATCTTCTGAGATGCAGCTAACATGACTCTATTGTGATCTCAGGTAGAATGGCCCCAAAAGGACGACAAGGAAAAGAAAAAGTGTCCACCTCACAGAAAGGTCAGAAACGGTCAAGAAAGGAGCAAGCTAAGTCCTCCTCTCTACAAATACCTCAACGCACTTTCGGGATAAAGTGGGTCCTAGAGGAGGAAGGAAAGGAGTGGTACAAGAACAACAAAGTGAAAAAATATGTTCACGTGGATTTGATGCAGAAGGAGAGTCTAGCAAAGAGAGAGCCCCGCATTTTGGCTAAAATCATGGCACTAAATCTTGATTTCATTTTCTGAGATATGGGGGAATGCAATCTTGATCTAACGCGAGAGTTTTATGCTAATTGGTCCCCAAAGACTACCGAAAGTGAAGTAAAAATTTGGGGCCAAGTCTTGCAACTGAATGTGGAGTTCTTCAACTCTTTTCTGGGCCTTCCATCTATGGATCCATCACCGCTTAAGGTGCTTTATCACAGACCTCCCTACAGGGCAATCAGACATACATTATGTGGAACAAGGTCCATGGCCCGATGGATTCGTCACAAGGATAACGGTCGGCACAATACCTTCCCGTATGCTTCCTTGAACAGAGAAGCTCGTATATGGTTGAGGATAGTCAACTCTTGCTTGATTCCTGGGACACAGTACACAAACATCACACGTGATCGAGTATGCTTGGTGTACGCTCTGATGACGAATATTCCCATCAACATTGGTGCGGTTATACAATCGTCAATGCGTAAAGCAAGGCTGCACAAAAAGTTCCATTTCAGCTTTGGCAATTTATTAACTGCGATCTTAAGGAAGGAGCACATAGAAGAGGAACCTTCATATCATAAGCTTCCACACAACCCGAAGAAGGTTGATCTCACGAAAGTTAAAGAGCCTAAAACTGGTCATGGCATCAACCTTACCACTGCAGAAAGAGATGCTCGAGATGAAAGTTTCTTTCGCCATCTATATGACATGACTAGGTTTACCATGATGAGTGGGGGTCGTGTTCCAACTGATGCAGAGCTTCAGCAGCTGGACTATGACTACCCGATGAATGAGCATGCGCGGGCTATGTATGGAGTGGGGGTACATTTTGAGGAACCTCTCGATGATGACGTGCCAACTGACGATGATCGCCGACTGCCAGACTCAGATGTGGAGGACAAGTCTGAGGATGACGACTCTGATGATGATTCCAACGCAGGGGGTATGACCCCACACATAGAAGAGGAGTCCGACTAATCAGGTTTTCCTTATTTATTTCCACTGAGGGCAGTGTGTCCCGTCTAAGTGTGGGGTGCTGGTATTTATATGCTGTATTGTACTTCTTTGCCTACATTTATTCTTGTTTGTAGTTAAATTTTTAGATTTTTTTTAGATTTTGCATGAAATTGTTCTGATAGATGGCATGATAGTATAACAAGAGTTTGTGCTAAATCATTACTATTGAGACATTTAGGCTCTAAGTGTGACTCGAGAATTGTGTGGTTTAATTCATTCATCTATTAGGTCAAGAATCTATAATGCTCCCAATGAAGTTGACCATGTGCCTTGTGTGTGTGAGGTTATAGTATATTCTGTCTTGTGACTGATACTAGAACTTGCCTGGTGTGTGTGTGAAGCAAAATAAAGTGTGTGAGTTTAGGAGATGATTTAGGCATTTCTTTGGCAGCCCTGAACTGAAATTGTTTACCTTCTTTTTACCTACCTTTGTACATTGTCCTAGTGAACCCCCTTTGAGCCTTTTGCTATCTTCTTTGGCATCCTCATATGTAGCCTAATCCATTTTTTTTCAAGACCATAATTTGATCCAAATTCCTAAGCGCTTTAAATTGTAGAGTCATGTGGCAAAATAAGAGGAAAATAGTGAAAATGATGCCTCAGAGTGTATTGGTGCTTGAAAATGTTGTGAAAAAGAGTGGCTATCATAGAGGTACTTTATACAAAAAAAAATAAAATAAAATAAATAAATAAATAAAGAAAAAAAGAAAAAAGAATTAGAAAAACAAAAAGATAGTGTGTTTATGATTGAATAACAAAAGAGGTGAAAAGGGGTGGTAGATGAAAGAAAGGTAGAGGGGTTGTTAAAAGAGAGTGTAAATGGCATAATGTAGTGTATTAAAGTGCTTAGGGAACATAGTCACTATTTCTGGCCAAAATAGTCCTACCTGTCCCTTAGCCTACATTACAACCTGTAAAGACCTATTTGATCCTAAGGTTAGCATTCTGATATTAGTGGAGCATTACACTAAGGGCAAGCCTATGGTCATCAGTTGCAATATAAGAATTCTTTGTGAGAGTGAGAGCAAGGAGAGTCTTATACCCATGTTTCGAAAAATGCAAAACTGTGAGTGATTATGGGTGATATCTTGTGTGAGACACACATGGTTGATGATTTTTGGGTGGTTTTATATGATTCTTTGTGGCTTAACTTATGGATACGAATTAACCATCCTAATGAGTCTATGTTGGAGGTTGAGTTGTTTCTAGTAGTGATCAAGAAACCTACTCTTTGTTAATGATTGCCGTGCATGTCTTGTTGAACATTTTGTGTTGCTATTATGAAATTCTAGTTGAGTGTTTGCATGAATGTAGTATTTTGTTCGAGGACAAACAAAGCTTTAAGTGTGGGGTGGTGATGTTGGGCGTATTTATACCCCTAAGAACCATAATTTACCCATATTTTAGCTAAGTTTTGAGGATAAAATATATAATTCCTGCACTTTTAGTCCATTTTCCTTTAAGTGAGATGACCTACGTGATTAGCATGTTTTTCAGGTATTAATGAAGAAGATTTTAGCACTTTATGGACTTGTGAGCAGCAAAGGAAAACTTCACATTAGAGGGAAGTCAACTTTTGGACTGAAAGTGATGCATGGAAACTTTTTCCCGGGCAAACCTAGTATTTTTAAATACTTAAGGAGGCAGTAGCAACTTATTGGACAAGGATATTATTAAAACCCTATTGCTGAATTTTTCAGCAGCATTAATGATGATAGGCGAAATTACGCGCCTATATCAATATATTTTGCCCATATTTTAGCCTAGTTTTGAGAACAAATTATATATTTCATGCACTTTTAGTCCTTTTTCCTATAAATGAGCTAACGAACATGATTAGTAAAGTTTCAGGTATAAATGATGCAAAATTCAGCATTTTATGGCTTACTTGACGCAAAAGAAAGATCACGAAGGAAGGAAAGGGAGTTTACACGCCTAAGGACCAAAACTGCTGCATGGAAACTCTGTCCCGGGCTAAAACAGCATTTCTGAAGACTCTGGGGACCTGGACCAAAACTGCTGCATGGAAAATCTGTCCCGGGCTAAAACAACATTTCTGAAGACTTTGGGGACTTACAGACACAAAGCTGGATTTTGACAATGATACATTAACCTAGTACAATTGGGTTATGTATTTCATTAGTTTATTTGGATTAGGAGAATGTTACATTAACCTAGTACAAATGGGTTAAGTATTTCCTTAGTTTAGTAGGATTTGGTTATTTATTTCATTAGCATAGTAGGAGTAGGATAGGAGTATTATAAATACCCTATCATGCTAGAGATTTTAATCAAGTCCTCCCTTAGTGGAGGCAACTCCTCCCTTCATTCAAGAAATTCATTCTTAAACTATTAATTTTCTTCCATCTTTCTCATCTTCCACTACAAACACTTCTAATCTATTCTTCTATTCTTAAATTCCACAACAAGAGAATCGTTACTTGCTACGGAATCACCAAAACCACACGCCAAACACCTACTATTCACGCTATCCACCATGCAAAACGTGATATCCTTCGCATTCATGGGTAACTAAACCTCTTAGTTGGGGTTATGGAAGCCGAATGAGTTACTATCTATTGCTATGAGCTTGTGAGTTCAAGACACGTATATTGCTTATATCATTACGCTCTTCATCTTAAATCTACAATCTTTGCGGTTTCAAACACAAGAACACGCCATTCTAACATCTAACCTGTTCGAGAGAAAGGTTATTTGTCTAGAAAAGAAGACGCATAGACTAACGCCAGTCTAACATTTAACTTGTTCGAGAGAAAGGTTATTTGTCTGGAAAAGAGATAATGTCAAGGTAGTAGGACACCCTTTCCTATTAAAAAGCTAGTGCCGTAACTGGACTAACCTCTTGGAGAATTCGTACCGCTAGACACACTTTAAGCTCGAGAGAGTTAAAGTGAAATAGTCCTTGTTTAGGTCGAGAGACGCTTGGATTTACCATCGACTACAATTCTCTATAAGCAATTGCATGTCAAGACTCTACACACTCATAGCCAATAGAGACGTATACCTCTGAAGGTGGACATAACCCCAACGCCTCAATTCTCATTGTTTCACAACCTACGAAATACTCTCTTTTTACTTTATTATTTTCAGCTTTTATTTCATTACTTTGGTTACTTATTACAATCCCCCCTTCTTACGAGACTTGCACCAAAAGTCTATTAATTTTGCTTACTTGTTGACCAAGCTATTCCCTGTGGGATCGATACCCAACCCAGGTTGGGTTCTATATTTGCTATCGACCGCTTTACACTCCCACGAGAGCTGTAGATTGAGCGTTATCAAAAATTGGCGCCGTTGCCGGGGAATACTAGTGTCAATCAAGTTCGTGATAATTACTAGACCCTTTGGTCAAAGATTCTCGTACTTTTACTTTTAGTTGTTGTTTTTGTTTTTTTTTAGGTTTATTCAGTGCATCAATGGAGGCACAACGTGAAATTGAAAGGATGGCTGCTCAAGTGCATCAACAGAATATTGATAATCGTAGGCGAGCAACAAATCCTGACGATGAGGATCTGGGCGATGAAGAGCTACTAAACCCACGGCATACTGCTGAGATGGCGGCACCCTTACAGAGGAGAGATCGTCAAGCGCGATTTAGGCCTGATTGCCGAGTTATGCAAATTCCTTTTGATGACGAAGAGGACGATCTAGACGGACCTGGTGCCACCGGAGCTATTATTCTTCCGCCATTAGCACCTGGAGCAAAGTTCAATATCACTAGCGCCATGATTCAGCTTTTGCAACTCAAGGGATTATTTGGTGGACTAGCAGGCGATGATCCGAACATGCATCTAATCAACTTTATTTCTACATGCAAGTCATTCGACAATCCTGGAGTTGGACAGAATGCAATTCGATTACGTCTATTTCCATTGTCTCTGTCTGGGGAGGCAACTATGTGGTTGAATGGGCTGACTCCTGATTCTATTACTCATTGGAGGCAATTGAAAGACGCTTTCCTAGAAAGATTCTTTCCGCCATCCAAAAAAGCACAATTGAGAGATGAAATCAGCAACTTTCGTCAGCTTCCCTCTGAAGCTCTCCACGAAACATGGGAGAGGTTCAAGACGAAGCTAATGCGATGCCCAAACCATCATATGACCAATGTCCACTTGATGGAGATATTATACAGAGCTTTGAATTCGGTGACTAAGCCAGTGGTTGATAATGCGGCAGGTGGATCATTTATGAACCTCACCTTTGTGCAGGCAAGCAATATGCTAGATCGGATGACGAAGCAAAGTAGAGCTTGGCATACCAGGGATTCTGAGGTAGCAAGCTCTACTGTATCTTTTGGCATGACTGCAGAGCAGAGGCGAAGACAAGAAGATCGTGACCAAGACATGGCTCACATGAAAATGCAGATGGATCTTCTTACCAAGCACTTATTATCAGGGAAGACCGAAAAAGTGAAAGCTGTAGCGCTAAAAGGAAGAGACGAGTCTGATTCTAAAGAGGAGGCCAACTACTTGAACAATCAGAGGGGTTTCCGTGGGAATTCCCAAGGAAACCAAGGTCGGAACCATTATGATAAATCTGGAAACAAAGACCAAGGTAGTTGGAAGAAATATAATGAAAAGAGTGGTTTGTACGTTCCCCCTGGTAGACGTGATACCACCACATCTAATTCTGGGAGTATGGAAGACATGATGGCTAAGTTATTGAAAGGAGTGGAAGCAACGAGCGCGGGAGTTAAGGAGGTGATTGATGATTTTTCCTCCATGAAGCAACTAGTTGATTCTCATTCCACTTCTATCAAGCAAATAGAGCAGCAATTGAGCCAACTTTCAGCAGCATTCAATCAAAGAAAGGCTGGCACTTTACCAAGCGATACTGTGCAAAACCCAAGGAATGATGGGCCATGCATGGCCATATCTACCAGAAGTGGTAAGGTGCTAGAAACTTCAGCAAAAGGCAAGCAAGTGGTTGACGAAGTGGTACGGTTTGATATATGCAAAACAATGAAGCAGCCCAGCGATATGAATGAGTCATCTGTAGCTGATGTTCATTATGAGGATATGAAAGCATTATCTATAGAGAAACAACCTACTGTTGAGCCATTGTCTGCTGCGCCACTGAATGTTGAGCATGAGGATAATGAAGATTATGAAGAACTTATGGGTGATCTAACAGAAATAGAGTCTTATACTCCTAAGAAACCGGATTGTGATCTCAAGAATCAACCAACAGCGAAGACTCACTTTGACGAGCCACCAATGCTAGAATCGCAAGAGCTCCCCGATTATCTAAGGTATGTGTTCTTGGAAAGTAGAAATATACTTCCAGAGAGAGCAGATGATTTAAGTGAACAGCACGTAGAAGCTCTCATCTCTGCTCTGAGGAGATACAAGAGAGCTATGGGTTGGACTATTGATGATATAATTGGTGACTCTCCGGAGAAACGTATGAGCCAGCTCGAAAAAGATTGCGTGACCACAGGTAAGCCTCATTGTCGTCTAAATCCTTTTAGAAAACGATCCATCACTTATCTCGACGAAGTCTAAGTACTCGAGGTAACTATGTTGAGCCACGACAATAAATAAGGCGCTAGATGGGAGGCAACCCATCGTTTTATCATTTTTTCATTTTCTTTCATTCTAGTACTTGTTTTGTTTTATGAAAAATCCAAAAATAAGAGTCGTGCCACGACCAAAACTAAGGCGCTAGGTGGGAGGCAACCCATCGTACTAATCGTTTTCATTTGGTTTTGAGCAAAAATAGGTGCAAGAAGTATGCAACGAAGAGATTGATTTCAATTGATGATTTGGTCGCATTGTATGGTAAAGTCGGTAAGTTAGGAATGGTGATGCATAATGCTATGAATTGAGCCTTTCTCACGTCATAATAGGCTTCGAGGAAGGCTAGGCCTTGGTATAAATAGGCCACGAACGATGCACAACCTATTCTATAGCCTAAGGACTCGGAATCTAGTGTGCAATACACTATGCGCTGCCTATTCCTAGGTGTGCTTTTGACTATGCGCCGCCTATGCTATGGCATTTGAGATACTGAGACCAAATGCCATAGGATATGCGCCGCATATGTCTAGAAATGCCATAGGATATGCGGCGCATATGTCCCATTATGCCATGGACAATGCGCCGCATATGTCATTGATATGCCAAGAGATATGCGCCGCATATGTGGTGATTTTGTCCCCAAATCCGATTGTAAATGGGTCATAACCCGACCCATACTCTTCCTATATAAAGGGGACATAGTTTTACAACACAACCACATTAGAAAACACCCTAAAGGCGCCACATAACCTTCCAAATGTTCTCAAAATTTTCTTCTTTTGCTCTTCTAATTCACAACACCGTCTCCACAAGCTTCAAGCAAGTAAGTACTCTCTTATTCTTCATTTATTTATCGTAAGTACTACGTTGCTATGCTTATTATAAATTGCTAAATCATATAAGATTGTTGGTGATGTTCATGTGTTTGGATTGTTGATACACAACCTTGTGAGTGAACATGTACGTAGGAAAATCTTGACTTGTTTCCGACTTGAAATTGGTTTTAATAGCATTGTTATACTATTTGCGGAATTACTATGGCTATGAACAGTGCTTAAGATTGTTGTTTGGATACTTACATGTTAGACTATCCCGGCCATCAGGATAAGACTTATAGTGCCTACCGACATAAGAGGTTGTGATTGTTGTAAGAATAACTATTCCATATGGTAACCCCTATGTAGTAGTGTTGCTATAGCTACCATGAAAGTAGTCCAATGGCTGCAAGTAAGTAATGAATTGCTGATTCTCTTGTCGGAATACAATCCTAAAACGTATGTCGATGAATTTTGAGTAATCGATCACTTTCACCTCACTAGTTGGTGCCAACACCCTAAGTGTGGGGTGGTACCCCTACTGTCTGTGTATAGATTGTATCCATTGAGATTGTGCTACCATTAACACTATTTCAAGTCTCAGGTACAATGGCACCTAAAGAGAGACCAGGCAAGGAAGAAGGCTACCACTTCCCAAAAGGGCAAGAAAAGAGGCCGCAAGGAGCAAGGAGAACCCTCCTCGCTGCAAACACCTCAACTCACGCTTGGAATTAAGTGGGATACTTATGCGGAACTTATGAGGATGATGACTCTTATGATGATCCCAACGCAAGGGGTATGACCCCAGACATAGAGGAGGAGTCCGACTGACCAGGTTCCTCGTATTTATTTTCCACTGAGGACAGTGTCCCGTCTAAGTGTGGGGTGGCATTGCATGCTATACTTCTCTGTTTGCACCTATGTTTGTTTGTTTACTTTGTTTATTTGAGTTCGTTTCTTTTTGTTTTTTTTCGTTTGACGTTTTTTTTAGTTTTTTTTAGTAGTTAAAATTTTTCTAGCTTCGCATGAAATTATTTTGATAGGCAGCATGAGATTATAACAAGAGTATGTATTACAATTGTGACTATTGAGACGTTTAGGCTCTAGTTGTGACTCATTATGTGATATTGTGTGATTCAATTCCTTCACTTGTTGGGTCAAGAGTCTATATTACTTCCAATCAAGTCGACCATGTGCCTTGTGTGTGTGAGATAATAGTATATTCTATGTGTGTGGCTGATGCTAGAACTTGCCTGGTATGTATGCAAAGCGAAAATAAGGAGTGTAAGTTTAGGATATGATTTAGGCATTTCTTTGGCAACCTATATTTGTTTACCTTCAGTTTTACCTACCCATGGACATCATCCTAGTTAAACCCTTTTGAGCCTTTAGCCTATTTCTTTGACAACCTTGTATGTAAGCCTAATCCATTTTTTTCAAGACCGTAATTTGATCCAAATTCCTAAGTGCTTTAAAGTGAAAAAGTCATGTGACAACATAAGAGGAAATTGGTTGAGTAGGATGCTTTAAATTGTAATGGTGCTTGAATGTGATATGAAAAAGAAAGTGCTATCATAAGAGGTATGTTGTGAAAAGAAAAAGGAAAAGAAAGCTGAAAAGTGAGTTGTGCTTAAAATTGAAAAACAAAAGATGAGAACAAGGGTGGAAGAATAAAATGAAGAAAGGTTGAAAGAAAAAAGTGTCAATGATACAATGTGATGTATTAAAGTGCTTAGGAACTTAGTCACTATTTCTGGCCAAAATAGCTGATCCTACCCGTCCCTTAGCCTACATTACAACCATCAAAAGACCTACTTGATCCTAAGCTTAGCATTCTGACATTTAGTAGAGTACTACATTAAGGGCAAGCCTATGGTCATTAGTTGCTACATATGAATTTTTTGTGAGAGCGAGAGCAAGGACATTTTGATACCCATGTTTGAAAAATATGCTATACTTGTGAGTGATTATGGGTACTATATTGTGAGACACACATGGTTGATGAGTCTTGGATAGTTGTACATGATTCTATGCACCTTAACGTTTGCATGCGAGTTGATCACCATCACGAGTCTATGCTTGAGGTTAAATTGTTTCTACTTATAATCGGAAAGCTACTCTTCGTTGATAATTGTTGTGCTTGTCTTGAAGAATGTTTTGTGTTGTTGCTGTAAAACCCTAAGTTGATGTTTAGAAGGACATGATATTTTATTCGAGGACGAACAAAGCTTCAAGTGTGGGGTGTTGATGATAGGCGAAATTACGCGCCTATATCAATATATTTTGCCCATATTTTAGCCTAGTTTTGAGAACAAATTATATATTTCATGCACTTTTAGTCCTTTTTCCTATAAATGAGCTAACGAACATGATTAGTAAAGTTTCAGGTATAAATGATGCAAAATTCAGCATTTTATGGCTTACTTGACGCAAAAGAAAGCTCACGAAGGAAGGAAAGGGAGTTTACACGCCTAAGGACCAAAACTGCTGCATGGAAACTCTATCCCGGGCTAAAACAGCATTTCTGAAGACTCTGGGGACCTGGACCAAAACTGCTGCATGGAAAATCTGTCCCGGGCTAAAACAGCATTTCTGAAGACTTTGGGGACTTACAGACACAAAGCTGGATTTTGACAATGATACATTAACCTAGTACAATTGGGTTATGTATTTCATTAGTTTATTTGGATTAGGAGAATGTTACATTAACCTAGTACAAATGGGTTAAGTATTTCCTTAGTTTAGTAGGATTTGGTTATTTATTTCATTAGCATAGTAGGAGTAGGATAGGAGTATTATAAATACCCTATCATGCTAGAGATTTTAATCAAGTCCTCCCTTAGTGGAGGCAACTCCTCCCTTCATTCAAGAAATTCATTCTTAAACTATTAATTTTCTTCCATCTTTCTCATCTTCCACTACAAACACTTCTAATCTATTCTTCTATTCTTAAATTCCCCAACAAGAGAATCGTTACTTGCTACGGAATCACCAAAACCACACGCCAAACACCTACTATTCACGCCATCCACCATGCAAAACGTGATATCCTTCGCATTCATGGGTAACTAAACCTCTTAGTTGGGGTTATGGAAGCCGAATGAGTTACTATCTATTGCTATGAGCTTGTGAGTTCAAGACACGTATATTGCTTATATCATTACGCTCTTCATATTAAATCTACAATCTTTGCGGTTTCAAACACAAGAACACGCCATTCTAACATCTAACCTGTTCGAGAGAAAGGTTATTTGTCTAGAAAAGAAGACGCATAGACTAACGCCAGTCTAACATTTAACTTGTTTGAGAGAAAGGTTATTTGTCTGGAAAAGAGATAATGTCAAGGTAGTAGGACACCCTTTCCTATTAAAAAGCTAGTGCCGTAACTGGACTAACCTCTTGGAGAATTCGTACCGCTAGACACACTTTAAGCTCGAGAGAGTTAAAGTGAAATAGTCCTTGTTTAGGTCGAGAGACGCTTGGATTTACCATCGACTACAATTCTCTATAAGCAATTGCATGTCAAGACTCTACACACTCATAGCCAATAGAGACGTATACCTCTGAAGGTGGACATAACCCCAACGCCTCAATTCTCATTGTTTCACAACCTACGAAATACTCTCTTTTTACTTTATTATTTTCAGCTTTTATTTCATTACTTTGGTTACTTATTACAATCCCCCCTTCTTACGAGACTTGCACCAAAAGTCTATTAATTTTGCTTACTTGTTGACCAAGCTATTCCCTGTGGGATCGATACCCAACCCAGGTTGGGTTCTATATTTGCTATCGACCGCTTTACACTCCCACGAGAGCTGTAGATTGAGCGTTATCAATTAATCATTATAATTCAATTCATTATTCAGTTTTCAGATTCTGTAAGTTTTAGAACAGAGAAAACGCTAAGGCTACACCAACGGAGAGAGAGAACGACGTTCTCCTCTTAGTGACGCTAAACCATCTCCACCGTGAAGGTTGTTCTAGTTTTGGTATGATGATGATGTCTAATTTGATTTCCGTTGAATCCATGAGTAGCTAAACTTCTCTGTTAGGGTTGTGAAAACCTTGTAAGATACTATCTATAACTATGAGTTTGTGAATTCTTGATGTGTATGCTACTTATATCATTACTCTCTTCGTTATAATTGAATTCTCATGTTTGCAAACATAGAGAACACTCCATTATAGCATTAACTTGTTCGATAGAAAAGTTACATGTTTGGAAAAGAGAGTGTGACAAGGAAATAGGGCTTCCAACCTCTATTTACACGTTAATGCCTTAACCGGATTAACTTCTTGGAGAATTTGTACCATTTGTTATAAACTTTAAGCTCGAGAGAGTTAAAGTGAAATAAATCCTTGATGGTTGAGAAACACTTGGATTTAGAATTAGAATACGATTCTCTATAAGTGCATGCATGTCTAAGTTCCGCGTTACTCATAGTTAATAGAGAAGTAGAAACTACAAGGTGGACATGACCCTAACTTATCATTCTCTGTGATTAAATCTTACTACATATATTGTCTCATTCGTTACTTTGTTAACATTAGTTCACACCTAAATCAAAAACCCCCTTTTCCTTGGAATTTTCGACCAACAGTCTACTAATAATTGCAACACTTAGTGACCAAGTATTCCCTGTGGGATTCGACACCCAACCTAGTTTGGTTCTATATTTGACAGCGTACACTTTCTAACGAGAGCTGTAATTTGGGCGTATCAATTTACCATTATAATGACTTGTTCTCCGTCATAATCTCATTCCCTTTTGATAATTTATCAACAACCTCTCTAGTTAGCCCTTTTGTAGGCGAATCCGACACATTATCTTTTAACTTTACATAGTCAATTGTAATAATTCTATTAGAGAATAATTGTCTAATGGTATTATGTCTTCATCGTATGTGGCGTGACTTTTTTTTATACATAACATTTTTAGCTTTTCCTATAGTCGCTTGACTATCACAATGAATGCATATAGGAGCCACCGATTGTGGCCAAAGAGGAATATCATCTAAAAAATTTCATAGCCATTCTTCTTCTTCATTAGTCTTAAAACTATAAACTCAAATTTCATTGTAAAGTGAGTTAAATATGTCTGTTTGAATGATTTTTCAGACACTACTTCTCCACCAATGGTGAAAATATATCCACTTGTTGATTTTACTTTTGATGATCCTGTGATTCAATTTGCATCACTATACTCTTCAACTACGACAGGATATTTATTGTAGTGCAATGCATAATCTTAAGTGGATTTTAAATATTTCAAAATTTGTTTTACTGTCATCCAATGAATTTGATCGAAATTACTTGTGTATCAACTTAGTTTACTTAAGGCAAAAGCTATATCTGGTCAAGTATAATTCATTATGACATCAAACTTCCTAACACTCGAGCGTAGTACAATTGAGACTTGCTTTGACCTTTGTTCTTTGTAAGAGCAAAATTTACATCAATTTGAGTCTTTGCAACTTTGAAGTTCGAATACTTAAATTTTCTAAGTACCATGTTGATGTAATGAGTTTGATATAGTGCTAGACCTTGAGGAATCCTATGAATTTTAATTCCTAAAATCAAATTCGCAACTCCTAAGTCTTTCATTTCAAACTTACTAGTAAGCATACACTTAGTAGCATTTATGTCGAAAATTTATCTACTCATTATCAACATATACAAAAATATTGACAATGTAATTTGGAGTATTCTTGATGTAAATATATTTATTACACTCATTAATTTTAAATTTATCTGACAATATTATCTGGTCAAAGTTTGCATGTCCATGTTTGGATGCTTGTTTTAGTTCATAAATTGACTTAAGATGTCGACATACCTTATTTTTTGTCTGAAATTACAAATACTTCGGGTAGATTCATGTATATGTCTTCCTCTAGTTCTATATTTAAGAAAGTATTTCACATTCATTTGATAAATTTGAAGACCGTACATGAGGGTTAATGCTAATAACATTCGAATATATGTGATTCTTGTTACCGATGAGTGCGTGTTGAAACAATCAAGACCTTCTCATTGTCCGAATCTTTGACAACTAGTCCTGCCTTATATTTATCAATAGTATTATCATCTTTTATTTTTATTTTAAAGGTCCATTTAAAACACAATGATTTACTTTTCGAGGAAGATCAACCAAATCTCATGTATAATTATTCAATATGGATTCTATTTCACTATTGATTGACTCTTTCCAATGTTGTGCTTCTGAGGAAGACATTGCTTCCTAAATATTTGAGGCTAATTCTATACTAAAAAGGTCAAGAAATTGGGATTAAAGAAAGTTAATGTCTTTTAACGTTTGCTATGTCTTGAATTTTCCTCATTAGGTGGACTTCTCTTTGATTATTCTTGAAGTCATTTAGATCTTTCACTAAAAGACTCACATTCATTCTTCTAAGGATAAATACTTTCAAAAAATTCAATATTATCTAATTCAATTATCGTATTCACATGAATGTCAAAATTTTTTGATTTATGAACCAAAAATAATATGTCTTGTTATTGATTGCATATCTAATAGAATCACATTCAATTGTTTTTATTCTATTTTATTTTTTTTGGGTTCAGGAAATTGTACTTAAACAAACACCTTTATACTTTGAAGTACTTCAAGTTGAGTTTTTTTCTTTTCATTTATCATATGGAATGAATTTTGTTTTGCTATGGGGTGTTTGCTTGAGTATGCGACTAGCTGCTAGAATAGTTTTCCTCTATTAGTTCTATGGTAAATCAGAACTTATCAACAAAACATTCATCATTTCCTTTAATGTTCTATTCATTTTTTTTTGCAATTTCATTGAATTGTGGAGAGTATGGGACAGTTGTTTGAAGAATAATGTCATATTTCAAACATATTTCTTCAAAAGGAGATTCATATTCGCTATCTATACCACTTTTAATTATTTTGATTTTCTTATTAAGTTGTATTTCAACTTCATTTTTGTATTGCTTAAATGCATCAATTACTTCATCATTTCTATTATGTATATAAATCTAGCAATCGAGTGCTATAATCAATGAAAGTTATAAATATCTTTTTCCACCGCGAGATGATATTGCCTTTATATCATAAATATTTGTATGTATTAATTCTAACAGATTTGAATACCTTTCAATCAACTTATAAGGATGCTTAGCATACTTAAATTTCACACACTTCAAATTACTACTTTCAAATTTAGAATTTCTAAGTTAATTATTTTTTGTAAAATTTTATAATTGATATGTCCTAAATGGGCATGTCATAAATTATTTGTCTCAAGCAAGTAAGAAGAAACAGAAATTTTATTCATGTCAGCTGCAATTACATTTAGTTTGAAAAGGCCCTCAACAAGGTAACCTTTTCCTACATACATATCATTCTTTCTGATTACAACTTTATCAGAAATAAATACATATTTAAATTCATTCTTGACTAGAAGTGATGTCGAGATCAAATTCTTTCACATTTCAAGAACACGAAGGGCATTGTTAAGAGTCACCATCTTGTTTGAAGTCTTCTTCAAGCCTATTTTGCTAGTTTCTTCTATTTTTGACGATGCAAGTTTTCCATAAAAATGATCTCGTTGGGTCCTGATGAAGTATAGGAAAAAATCAGTTTCTTATTAGAACAAACATGAGGGGTGGCGTCTGAATCAATCTACCATTCTTTTGGATTTCCTATCATATTACATTTTGAAAGCATTGCACACAAGCAGTCTATGTATTCATTCATATTCACTTGCATCTTCTTCTTATCTTTCTTTGAAGCACGATAATCTGAAGCATGTGGACAAACTTGCCACAGTTGTATCAATTTTTGTTTATCCTTTTCTTCCTTGATGTATTATTATATACATCAGACTTCTTTCTTTTTTTTTTCTTTGGAGGAGTTTCAACATTATTTACTTCTAATGTTGCTGACTTTGCAGTAGCTTTTTTTCTGCAACTTTGTTATCTTCTTCAATCTGCAGACGAGCAATAAGATTCTCCAAATTAATTTTCTTTTGTTGTGTTTCAATTTATTCTTAAAGTTTCTCTAAAATGGAGGTAACTTCTTATCACGATCCAAAAATAAGGGTCATGATGACACTTGTCGTGGCGTACCTTAAAAAGTAAACCTATCACTCAAATTGATACACAAATGGGAAAAAACAAAAATACCCCCACGGTAAGACTTTTAGAGAAAATCCAAATCATACAAGTAATTAAGTCAATGCGGAAAGAACTTATCCAAAATACCAATCATGTCCAAAACCAGGTGTCAACAGTCTAAGAACTACTGATACAATCCAGGAGTCAAATACATCAAGAAAATAACCACAAAGGAATAATAGCTATCTCTGAATACAAATAAAGACATAACTAATAAAGAAAAGATAAAACTGAACTCCGGATGTATGAATGTCCAACGCTATCTTGAATAATCTGAAGGCACACAAAAATCAACTAGTCTGAGGCACACCCAAACCTGAAGTTGCATTGAAAGGGTAAAGTAGAAGTGAGTACGGTCCACTTATACTAAGTAGGTGTCATAGGCCGACCGAGTAAAGTAGAAAAAGGCATACAGAATACATACTAAGGGCACGTTACTTGGAATCATAAAATATCCCATAATGGTAGCCCACACCGCTTGCACTAACAATTCTAGAATATCCCTATGTAATACAACAACACACAAGATAGGGATACAAATATATACAATATCACATACAAGTAGAACAAATGAGGGACGTATAGAATCAAGATCATCCAGAACAATTAAAGGAAGATAGAACAATAGACATTAACAAGTCATGATATAGAACAAATAGTTAGATGACAAGTCAATATGGAAATTCAAATACAATAAAAACACAATAAAACGGGTGCAATGTATATGATGATGATGATGTTGATGTATGGTATTGGTGCACAACCTTGAGTTTGGCACACAACCTTAAGTTTCTCATACAACCTCAAGTTTGGCACACAATCTTAAGTTTGGCACACAGTCTAAAGTTTGGCACACAACCTTAAGTTTGGCGCACAGCCTCAAGTTTGGAACAAATCCTTAAGTTTGGCACACAGCCTCATGATCACCAATATACACAACTCTTCTCTGGATGATCCTTCAGAGATAGTCCGTAAAATTTAATATTTGATACCAATATTCAGTATTTCAGTGTTTCTAGTATTTTCAAAGCACATACATAACATAAAATACAAATCAACACATACATGAAAACAAGTATATATAAAGCAAGAAAACAAACAAGTGAAATGATATGTATGATGACATGAGAATGATGATGAAATGTTCACAACCATTCAAAATGAGTATTTCCACAACTAATCCACATGATGTATTTCCACAAAGAACCACAATGTTATAATTTCACAACTATGTGAGCCAATATTCGCTCATTACTTACTTTTAATCCATAAATTTCCACATGTCTTATATACCAATAGTTTGGATTTATCACAATATACCAATAAAACCACATTAGGTATTTCAATAACACAATATAATTATTGATATGTATTCAAGAGTATCAATACCATATAGGAACCATACGGTCATACATATCACATCATATCTCAATTTCAACAATTACATCACATATAGGCCCTAAACGGGCACAGAACATAGATAGTCATTTTTCATGATTAGTTTTCACCTTTAACATGTATTTTATACCATCATTTACTATCCATCTTAGTATGAAAGAGTTAAGCCATAAAATATCTCAAAATTCAAAATACCCCAATCAATACTTTGCTTCCAAAGACTTACTCCTCACAATGGTCTTGAAATCCACTAAAAATATCAAATATGAAATTGTAACACCCCAAAAGTTCAAACATTTTTTAGGATCATGCTTCGAACTCATAAGTAATAAATTTTATTGATTTAATAGTGATATAATAAAGTTTGATGCATCTTAAGGCCTCAAAAGTGTCCTAGCTAATAGACGAATCAAAATATTTTCTTACCGATTGAATTCTTGTGAAGGATATTGGTATAGTCAACTTTAAATTAGAATATCTCTCATTATACTATGAATTTCTGAGATCATGACCCACCAATAGATATATAATTGAATTATCTTTCCAACGACACGAATTTTGCCTAAATTCGATACCGGAGAAAAACGTTATGCCCATTTTACTCCAGCATGTCAACCTACAAAACTGAGTGATGACATTCATGATAACTTATCACAAGTGTGATGACTTATCACGAATGTCATCAGTCTTAGGCAGAAATCAGCCCCCACTGATGATATTTTGTGATAAGTTATCACAAGTGTCACGACTTATCACAAATGTCGTCAGCCTTAGGCAGAAACCAGCCCTAGTGATGATATTTTGTGATAAGTTATCACAAGTGTGACGACTTATCATGAATGTCGTCAGCCTTAGGAAGAAATTAATCAATTCCAGCCCCCCAGTGATGATATTTGTGATAAATTATCACGAATGTCGTCAGCCTTAGATTTCAGCAACTAAGAAGCGGTTTAGTAAGGGTATTTTAGTCCTTTTCCTTCACTTCCCATGACTTATAACCCACAAGGAGCGTATATCTTCCATTCTCTTTAGTTAAACATTTCAAAAATTCTCTCATACACTCTCAACCACAAGATTAGGGTTTCCTCTCAAGATCATATCCTCAAGAACAAGAACATTCTCTCCTAAAGGGGTTAAACCCTAGTCAAGAAAAATCAAGAGCAATCCTAAGGATTTCTTCAAGAACCTTCAGAAACATTACATCTCTTTCAAGATTCAATCACTAAGTTATGTGTAGTGTTTGTCCATGGATCTCTTTCATCCATGGAGCTCAAGAATTATGTTTTAAATTATAAATTGTGATTTTCTTGTTGTGTTATGACTATATTCATGTTGATGATTATTGTTTGGATTCAAGTTTGTATCTTGATGTATTTTTCATGAAGCATGTGAGTAGGTTAGTTAACACCCATGAATTTTGGATGGATTAAGATTGTCAAATTGATAAGTACACCTATGCCTAAAGTTGTGCATGCAAGGTGTTTGATAAAATGCCAAGAGTGATGGAATCTATGTTTTTATGGATTAATAGTACTTAAATGACAAGTCTATGTTCTATTCTTTATGATTCCTACTTATGATATTGTGAATTGTGGACTCTATTCTTATGATCAAGTCAGTCATGTGTGTCAGTTTCCTTTCATCGAGTCCTGGGGGTACTTGTACCCCAAAAAAATATAGCTGTGTGCCTAAAGCCATGTCATGTTATCAGGATACTCTCAGTCAAGCCATGATCTATAGAGCTCAGTCAGTTATGTGACTCAGGAAATCTCATGATCTCAGTTAAATCTCAGATAATAGTACTATTCCGCCAGTCAACAGAAGTCAGTTACTTAGTCCATGTACAGTCAGTTAATCATGTTCAATCTCTTTAGATGGGAGTAGAAGTTAGCACCGAGTGAACCCAAGGATGGGAACTCACCTGCCAGATATGGGTATGATTCTTAGTAGTCATCCTTGTGTTCCAGAACTACGTAGCCAACATAGGTTGAGACATCTTAACCTGTCAGATTAGGGTTGATGAGGTGATTTGACCTATCAGACTAGGGTCCCACCATTCTCATTAGAGTAACCTTCCATATAAGGGTCACTTACAGCTTATCTTTACCAGTGGCATGGTATTGACACCCTTTCAATCAGGGCACAGATTGGACCCCAGCTCAGCTATTATAGTGCATTTGGGGTATGTCGGTTAAATAACTACCTCCCACAGTTTCAGTCCCAGTCTTAGTAAAAGAACTCAGATAGTTCTTGAAATTTCAGTATACCAGGACTGTCAGATATAGTCAATTCAACTACAGTACGGAACTCAGGTAGTTCCATCAGATTCAGGACTGTTAGACACAGTCATCCATGTTATCAGAAATTCCAGTATTAGTCATGTTAGATATCAATAAACGATGTATTAGCATACAGATATAGATATCACGTATTCATGATCTTAGTTACTATGTATGCATGTTTGCACTTTCACATTCATATTAGTCAGTCAGTTAGTACTGCTCATGTATGTAAGCCCTTTTGGATATAGCCTACCTCACTCGTATACTCAGTACTTTTAGTTGTACTGACACATTTACGCTATGGTGTTTTTTTATGTTACACCATAGGTTCAAATTCATGAGTTCCAAATCAAAAGTAGCAGTTGCATTTCAGTGTACAGAGTTGCAGTGAGTCCTCTTCATTCGAGGACTATATGATTTGACTTCATTTATTTTCTTTAATTATCTTTCAGTTTACAGAGTTAGTTGGAGACATATTCCTTTAACTCATTACTCAGACAGTATTTAGAGGCTTTCAAATTTAGTTCAGATTTGATTCAGACTTCAGTTGTTTTAGGTACTCGTTACCCCATATGGATGTTACTATTTATCAGTTACCTTATTCAGTTGAACCTTATGGTCTATTGTTTATTTTTCTGCATTTTACATATATATTATGCAGTGTATAGGTACAAATATCAGTCATAGGTTAGCTTGTGGTCCTTCGGGGTCATAAGAACCATGTAGTGTTTTGATTCAGCAAATCGGGGCATTACAAACTTGGTATCAGAGCCAGTTTCAATAGAGTTTTGGACAGTCTGAGAGCCGCATTTAGTAGAGTCTTGTACATGGGTGTGTTGCGCACCATATTTATGTGCAGGAGGCTATGAGATGTTTTAGGAATAGTTTCCCTTCTTTCAGTATTCATATTATGCTAGTGAGCATAATTTCAAGTTAAACACTCAATCTAATCCGTTTTTCTCTTATTTTAGAACATGCCTCCAAAGAGAAGAAACCCGTCAGCTCCTCAGCTTGAAGATACTTTGGGCGAACATGTTTCTCATGAAGAGTTTAGTGCCCCATTCACCACACTTGCTCAGTCTGTGGCTGCCCAAAATGAACGGCCACCAGTTATTTTGTCCAATCCAGTGGCCAACTTAGCCGCAGCTAGGATTCGGGACTTCACCTGAATGAACTCACCACCCTTCTTTGGGTCTAAGTCTGATGAAGACCCTCAGGAATTTATTGACTAAGTCTAGAAGGTCATAGACATCATGGGAGTTACTTCTTGTCAGAGTGCCGAGTTATCCGCATACTAGTTACAAGATATTGCTCACATTTGGTACAAATAGTAGAAGTCTGAGACGTTAGAGGATGCAGGTCCTATAGAGTGGGAGGAATTTGTTACATCTTTCTTAGACAGATTCTTTCTCCAAGAGTTGAGGGAGGCAAAAGTTCTAGAGTTCATCAACCTCAGGAAGGGAAATATGACGGTTAAAGATTATTCTCTCAAATTTACTCAGCTAGCCAGATATGCCCCTCATGTGGTTGCTGACAACAGGGCTAAGATGATCAAGTTTGTGTCAGGAGTGAATGATAGCGTGGTAAATGAGTGTAGTTCTGCAATGCTGAATAATGATATGCCTTTAGCCAGACTCATGACCCATGCTCAGCAAATAGAGGAGCAGAAGATTAGGACTAGGGAGAGGCAGAACAAGAGAGCAAAGTTAGGCAGTTTCAGTTTCTTTCAACCCAAATCAGAAAGAGAAAACCGATCGCAGTTTTATCCTAAGTTAGCAATTCAAACTCTTTCCTCCGCCAGTGCGCCAGTGCCGAAATTCAGAGACGACAACAAAGATGGAGCACCACGCTCTAAGTCTCAGGGCAGTGTCAGCAGTGCTCAAACTAATCCCCTATGTCATACTTGTGGTAAGAATCACAAGGGTACCTGTAGAGCTGGTTGCGATGTTTGTTTCAGTTGTGGCAAGCCAGGCCATAGGGTTAGCGAGTGTCAGCAGTCAGGTCTGCAGGGTCAGCAGAATTGTTCCACAACCCAGTCTAGTTTCCCAAATCAGCAGAGTGCCACTTCCAGTGCTACTAGTGGGCAACGCCCAAATAGACTCTATGTTCTTCAGACTCAACAGGATCAGGAAAATTCCCCTGATGTCGTTACTGGTACATTGCAGATTTTCCATATTCATGTTTCTGCTTTGCTAGATCCAGGTGCATCTTTGTCTTTTGTTACCCCTTATATAGCAGGCGATTTCAGAATCAGTCCCTAAATTTTAGCAGAGCCCTTTTCAGTCTCTACCCCAGTGGGTAAAACTATCATAGCTCGATTGGTATACAGGAACTACCCAGTCATGATATTTCAAAAAGCCATATCAGCAGATTTAGTCGAGTTATAGATGATTGATTTTGATATCATTCTCGGCATGGATTTGCTTTATTCCTGCTATTCCACAGTCAACTGCAGAAATAGAATAGTTCAGTTTCAGTTCCCGAATGAGCCCATCCTAGAGTAGAAGGGTAGTACTTCATTTTTCAGGGGTCAGCTTATTTCCTACATTTGGGCAAGGAAAATGATATCTAAGGGATATGTTTATCATCTCATTCATGTTAAAGAATCTGGTTTCAAATCTCCCAATCTCGAATCAGTCTCAGTTGTAAATGAGTATTCAGACGTGTTTCCCAAAGATCTTCCAGGCATTCCTCCCGAAAGGGAAATAGACTTTGGCATTGACCTTATTCCAAATATTCAACCTATTTCTATTCCGCTATACAGAATAGCACCAAAAAACCTCAGAGAACTGAAAGAACAGTTGAAGGAGCTCTTAGATAAGGGATTCATTAGACCTAGTATTTCTCCATAGGGCACACCAGTCTTATTCGTTCGTAATAAAGATGGTTCTCTCAGGATGTGCATTAATTACCATCAGCGTAATAAAGTTATGGTCAAGAACAAGTATCCTCTTCCTAAGATAGATGACTTGTTTGACCAACTTCAGGGTGCTAGTTATTTCTCCAAGATAGACCTCATATCAGGCTACTATCAGTACAGAGTTAGAGAATGTGACATCCTAAAGATAGCTTTTCGTACTCGGTATGGTCACTTCGAGTTTTTAGTCATGTCCTTTGGTCTTACCAATGCCCCAACCGCTTTCATAGACTTGATAAACTATGTGTTCAAGCAGTACTTGGATATTTTCATCATAGTCTTCATAGATGATATCCTGGTCTATTCTTGCATAGAGCGTGATCATGCATACCATCTCAAAATTGTTCTTTAGACTCTTAAAGACCATCAGTTGTTCGCCAAATTTAGTAAGTGTGAGTTTTGGCTAAGGTCAGTAGCATTTCTTGGCCATATTATTTTCGGTGATGGCATTAGAGTAGATCCTCAGAAGACTAAAGTGGTAAGAAACTGGCTTCGCCCTATCTCTTCATCAGATATCAGGAGTTTCTTAGATTTGGCTGGCTATTACAGACGGTTTGTTAAGGGATTTTCCTTTATTGCATCCCCTATGTACAGATTGACTCAGAAGAAGGTCAAGTTTCAGTGGTTAGATTCTTGCGAGAAGATTTTTCAGGAGTTGAAGACTTGACTCACCTCAGCTCTAGTTCTAGCTCTTCCAGATGGTTTCGATGGGTTTGTAGTATATTGTGATGTATCTAGAGTGGTTTTAGGTTGTGTCCTCATGCAGCATGGTAAGGTCATAGCCTATGCCTCCAGGCAGTTAAAACCTCATGAGAAGAATTACCCTACCCATGATCTTGAATTAGCAGCCGTAGTATTTGCTATGAAGATTTGGAGGCATTATCTCTACGAAGTTCATGTAGATGTCTTCATAGATCATAAAAATCTCCAGTATGTCTTTTCTCAGAAAGATCTTAATCTTCGTCAAAGAAGGTGGTTAAAGGTTTTGAAAAATTATGATATGAGTGCCCTTTACCATCTGAGCAAGGCCAATATTGTGGCCGACGCTCTCAGTAGACTCTCCATGGGTAGTGTTTCTCATGTTGAGGATAGCAAAAAGAAGAGAGCTCAGGAAATCCATCAGCTTGCCAAACTAGGTGTTCGCTTAGTCGATTCTTCAGAGGGTGGTGTATGTGTTCAGAGTAGTTCAGAGTCGTCTCTAGTTTCCGAGGTGAAAGAAAAGAATGACAGGGATCCTAGCCTTGTCAATCTAAAAGAGTCAGTTCAGAATTAGAGAGTAGAGGTTTTCTTCTAAGGGGGAGATAGTGTCCTTCGTTGTCAAGGTCATTTGTGTGTTCCAGATGTGGATGACTTGAGGCAGTGAATTCTTGCAGAGGCGCATGGTACACGATACTCTATTCATCTAGGGGCCACTAAGATGTACCATAACTTGCAGGAGATCTATTGGTGGAGTGGGATGAAGAGAGATGTTGCAACTTTTGTGGCTAAGTTCTCAATATGTCAACAAGTTAAGATAGAGTATCAAAAGCCTAGTGGTTCCCTGCAGGAGTACACCATTCCTACTTAGAAGTGGGAAGAAGTGAACATGGATTTCGTGATGGGTTTGCCTTGAACTCGTCATCAGCATGATTCAGTTTGGGTAATTATAGACAGGATGACCAAGTCAACTCATTTCCTTCTAGTCCATACCTCTTATTCAACCGAGGATTATGCCAAACTCTACATTTGGGAATTGGTCAGATTACACAGTGTTCCATTATCTATCATCTCAGATAGAGGTACCCAGTTTACCTCTCACTTCTGGAAAGTGTTCCACAAGGGTCTTGGTACCTAAGTTCATCTCAATACAGCTTTTTATCCTTAGACAGATGGTCAAGCGGAAAGGACCATTCAGACTCTAAAAGATATACTAAGGGCCTGTGCAATTGATTTCAAGGGAAGTTGAGATGACCACTTGCCTTTGATTGAGTTTACATACAATAATAGCTATCATTACAGTATTCAGATGGCTCTGTTCAAAGCTCTCTATGGTAGAAGGTGCATATCTCTAATCGATTGGTTCGAAGTTAGTGAGGCCTCAGACATAGGTCCTGACTTGGTATTCGACGCCTTAGAGAAGGTTCAGTTAATCAGAGAAAGACTTTGGGCTGCTTAGAGCCGACAGAAGTCGTAGGCTTATGTTTGTAGAAAGGATCTCGGGTTTGAGGTCAATGACTATGTCTATCTCAAGATCTCTCCCATGAAGGGAGCGAAGAGGTTCGGCAAGAAAGGGAAACTCAGTCCTCGATATGTCGATCCCTTCAGGATTCTCAGTCGTTTAGGCAAGGTAGCTTATGAGCTTGAATTACCTTCAGATCTTGCTTCAGTTCATCTAGTCTTTCATGTCTCATTGCTCAAGAAGTGCATAGGTGACCTAGCAGTTGTAGTCCCTATTCAGAGCGTTGACGTTCAGAATAGTCTCTCCTATGAGGAAATTCCGATCGAAATTCTAGACTGTCAGACTCATAGAGTGAAGAACAAAGAAGTCCCTCTAGTCAAAGTTCTTTGGCGAAACCAGTCTGTTGAGGGAGCTACTTGGGAAGCAGATATGTGTACTAAGTATCCTCACCTCTTCTCCGCTAACTCAGACTTAATTTAAGGTAACAGTCCTCCTTAAGCTTATTCAGTCTTATGTTCAGAATTCTATTTACAAATTTGGAACTAAATATCATTGCATTCAGTCATGCATACATGTAACAGTTCAGTCATGTAATCATGCATCAGATATGTATGCGTTCAGCTTGACAGTTATGCATCAGATATGCATGTTCAGTATGTTCAAATATATTCAGCTTAACATGTTCAAATATATTCAGATTATCATTTAGGTTAGTTATTTCATCATGTTTCAGATATTGCATCCCTTAAGGCCAGTATATTAGTAATCTCAGCTTAGCCAGTCCCATTCGAGGATGAATATTCCCAAGGGGAAGATATTGTAATACTCCAAAAGTTCAGGCATTTTTTAGGATCATGCTTCAAACTCATGAGTAATAAATTTTAGTGATTTGGTAGTGTTATGATCAAGGTTGATGCATATTCAGGCCTCAAAAGTGTCCTAGCTAATAGACGAATCAAAATATTTCCTTACCTATTGAATTCTTGAGAAGGATATTAGTATAGTCAACTTCAAACGAGCATATCTCTAGTTATGCTATGAATTTTTGAGGTCATGACCCACTAACAGATATATAATTGAATTATCTTTCCAACGATATCAATTTTGCCTAAATCCGATATCGAAGCAAAAATGTTATGCCAATTTTACTCCAGTATGTTAGCCTGGAAAACTGAGTGACGACATTCGTGATAACTTATCACAAGTGTGACGACTTATCACGAGTGTCGGCAGCCTTAGGCAGAAACCAGCCCACAGTAATGATATTTTTTGATAAGTTATCACAAATGTGATGACTTATCACGAATGTCATAAGCCTTAGGCAGAAACCAACCATAGTGACGACATTTTGTGACAAGTTATCAGAAGTGCGACGACTTATCATGAATGTTGTAAGCCTTAGAGAGAAATCCATCAATTCCAGTCCCCCAATGACGATATTTGTGATGACTTATCACGAATGTCATCAGCCTTTGATTTTCAGCAACTGGGAAGCAGTTTAGTAAGGGTATTTTGGTTTTTTTCCTTCACTTCCGATGACTTATAACCCTCAAGAAGAGTATTATCTTCCATTCTCTTTAGTTAAGCATCTCAAAAATTCTCTCATACACTCTCAACCACAAGATTAGGGTTTTCTCTCAAGATCATCTCCTCAAGAACAAGAACATTCTCTCCCAAAGGGGTTAAACCCTAGTCAAGCAAAATCAAGAGTAAGCCTAAGGATTTCTTCAAGAACCTTCAGAAACATTATATATCTTTCAAGATTCAATCACTAAGGTATGCGTAGTGTTCATCCGTGGATCCCTTTCATCCAAGGAGCTCAAGAATCATGTTTTAAATTATAAATTGTGATTTTCTTATTGTGTTATGACTATATTCATGTTGATGATTGTTGTTTGGATTCAAGGTTGTAACTTGATGTGTTTTTCATGAAGCATGTGAGTAGGTTAGTTGAAACCCATAAATTTTGGATGGATTAAGATTGTCATATTGATAAGTACACCTATGCCCAAAGTTGTGCATGCAAGGTGTTTGATAAAATGCCAAGAATGATAGAATCCATGTTTTTATGACTTAATAGTGCTTAAATGATAAGTCCATATTCTATTCTTTATGATTCCACATGAACTCCACGTTATTGTTGTGTTTTATTGTTGTTATATGGAGTGAGCATGATATTGAAGCAATGCGAGTATATACATGTTGTGCGCATCCCCTTTCATGTATAAGATGTTGAGAACCAAGTGTAGTATGAAATTCCCTACTTATGATTTTGTGAATTGTGGACTCTATTCTTATGATCAAGTCAGTCATGTGTGTCAGTTTCCTTCCATCGAGTCCTGGGGGTACTTGTACCCCAAAAAAATATAGTTGTGTTCCTAGAGCCATGTCATGTTATCACGATACTCTCAGTCAAGACATAATCTATAGAACTCAGTCAGTCATGTGACTCAGGAAATCTCATGATCTCAGTTAATTCTCAGATAATAGTACTATTTCGGTAGTCAAGAGAAGTTAGTTACTCAGTCCATGTATAGTCAGTTAATCATGTTCAATCTCTTCAGATGGGAGTATAAGTTAGCACCGAGTGAACCCAAGGATGGAAACTCACCTGCTAGATAAGGGTGTGATTCTTAGCAGTCATCCTTATGTTCTAGAACTACGTAGCCAGTGTCGATTGACACATCTTAACCTGTCAGATTAGGGTTGATGAGGTGATTTGACCTGTCAGACCAGGGTCCCACCATTCTCATTAGAGTAACCTGCCAGTTAAGGGTCACTCATAGCTTGTCCTATAGGAGCTAGTGGCGCGGTATTGACACCCTTATAATCAGGGTACAGATTGGACCCTAGCTAAGCTATTATAGCGCATTTGGGGCATGTCGATTAAACAACTACCTCTCATATTTTCAGTCTCAGTCTCAGTAAAAGAACAAAGATAGTTCTTTAGATTTTAGTATACCAGGACTGTCAGATACAGTTAGTTCAACAACAGTACGGAACTCAGGTAATTCCATCAGATTCAGGACTGTCAGACACAATCATCCATGTTATTAGAAATTCTAGTATTAGTCATGTTAGATATCAATAAACCATGTATTAGCGTACAGATCTAGATATCACGTATTCATGATCTCAGTTTCTATGTATGCATATTTTCACTCTCACGTTCATATTAGTCAGTCAGTTAGCACTGCTCATGTATGTAAGCCCTTTTGTATATAGCCTACCTCACTCGTATACTCAGTACTTTCAGTTGTACTGACGCATTTGAGCTATGGTGCTTTCTTTTATGTTACACCATAGGCTAAGAGCCACGAGTTCTAGATCAGCAGTAGCAGTCGCATTTCAGTATACAAAGTTGCAGTGAGTCCTCTTTATTCGAGGATGATATGATTTGACTTCATTTATTTTCTTCGATTAGCTTTCAGTTTATAGAGTTTGTTGGAGACATTTTCCTTCAACTCCTTACTCAAACAGTATTTATAGGCTTTCAAATTTAGTTCAGATTTGATTCAGACTTCAGTTGTTTTGGGTACTCGTTACCCCATATGGATGTTACTATTTATCAGATACCTTATTCAGTTGAACCTTATGGCCTATTGTTCATGTTTTCTGCATTTTCCATGTATATTATGCAGTGTACAGGTATAGATATCAGTCATGGGTTAGCTTGTGGTATAAGAACCGTGTAGTATTTCGGTTCAGCAAATCGAGGCGTTACAGAAATCTACGCATCAAAATAAAGCCAATGATACCCATATTGACTACTTTTGGTTTGAGATCAAAATAGAACCCCCGAAATGGGTTTTTCAAAAAGAAGGAAAAAATCACAACTTTACTTCAAAAACGTGTTTCTCATATTTTTAGGAACCCACAAATGAAAATCCAAGTTAAATCGAGTAAAAAACGAGGTTCAAATCAAAGAAAAACTATTTTTGAGTTTTACCTGGTAAAGTCTTTGAAATCGGGGTTAAAATAAAAAGTCGAAGTTGTTTTAAAGGTTAAATCGATGAAAAACTCATAATTATAAGTTACAAATATTATTCAAGTGAAAAGGAGTGAAATTAAAATTTAAAATCAAGCCCTAAGATTTTTTGAGTTTTGAAAAATTAATCAAGAAATTACTAAGAAAAGGAGTGAATTATTACCTTAAATCCGTGATAGAATCTAGAAATAGATGTTAATCTAGTCTCTCAAGCTCCCACAAGCTTCACTTTTAAGTTTCCACACTATTTTAGGGTTTAACTCTCAAGAGACGATGAAAAATGAGCAAACAGGGCCACAAAGGGGCTATTTATATTGCAGATTTTTCTGTTTTGCACAAGACTTTTTCTCTTCAAGTCCAACCCGGACATCAACGGGATGCTCGGGATTAGTTCAGAGTTTGATATATGCAAACGAACTACGTAACCACACTAAATTCGACGCTCTGAACTCAATGATGATATCGAATTTTCAAAGAAACATCGTTTTTCACAAAGTTGACCCCCAAAATCCAAAATCATAATTTTCCAAACCGAGGATCGAAATGAGATTTAAAAGCCGTAAAATCACACCAAACATGTTACCACCCTAAAATCGGCGTTCCTTATCTGCTGGAGAAGTCATGTTTCTCATTTGAGGCCGTTTTAATAAAATATGGGGCCCACACCCATAGTTCTAATTTTCTGACTTCCCGACCTATAGGTCGAACTGAGATAAAGTGCACCGGGACCCGAACCGAGGGTCTACCTAGTCTAAAATTGATATTTTAGAGCTGCTGGTACAGTCTGTTCAAACATCCATTGCATGGATCAAAAGATATCTAAATAAGTCCAAAATGAGGCTCTCGAATTCATAAAAAACCACAATATCACATAAATGGTACGAAAATACATCAAGAATCGTGTCAATCACCCCCACACCCCAGAAATATCATAATGCAACTATGAGGAGAGGTAAAATAGTCAAATCACACAAAATCACAAATCTTATATATTTTATTAAATTTTCAAGTCGTTACATCATCCACCACTAAAACTCTAGTTTATCCTCAAACTAAGAAATATCTAAATCAATGAAGAACTGGAGATAAGAACTATGTATATCAAACACGAACTCCCAAGTAGCCTCATCTGTAGGCTGATATCACCACTGGACCTTAACCTTAAGGATCAATCTAGAACGCAGCCACCTAACATCCCTAGCCAATACGGAGACCGAATCCTCAACAAAAGACAGCCTCTCGTCAAACTAAACTGACTCCCAACAAAAAACATGAGACTCATTAAGAATATAACAGTGAAACATAGAAACATAAAAAAAACAAGATGAACAGCTGATAGATTAGGGGGCAAATCCAACTCATAATCCATATCAGCAATAATCCGAAGAATCTCAAATTGACCAATATACCTGGGGATAAGATTACCCCTCTTCTCAAACCTCATCTCACCTTTTATGAGTGACATTCGA
Source organism: Capsicum baccatum var. pendulum (assembly GCA_030864225.1). NCBI lineage: Eukaryota > Viridiplantae > Streptophyta > Magnoliopsida > Solanales > Solanaceae > Capsicum > Capsicum baccatum. The sequence continues at coordinate 167,148,603 of CM061554.1, read as the reverse complement.
AGGAAAACATGATCACCAACACCAAATCTCAAGGAACAAAGTTTATGATCAGCATAGCACTTCTGCCTACTTTGAGCCGCTCTAAGTCTATCTTGAATAATTTGGACTCTATCCAAAGACTCACAAAGCAAGTCCGAACCTCAAGTTCTAACCTCAAAAACATCAAACCAACCAACTGGTGAGTGAAATGCGTACCATAAAATGCCTTAAATAGAGCCATATTAATACTGCAATGGTAGTTATTATTATATGCAAATGCTATTAAAGCTGAATACAGCTCCCACTGACCACCAAAATCCATCACGAATGCACGGAGCATATCTTTCAAAACCTGGGTAGTCCATTCTGACTGTCCATCAGTCTGGGGATAAAACACTATTCTAAGATCAACTCGAGTACCCAACTCATCCTAAAAAGTCTCCCAAAAGTGAGATGTGAACATAGAACCTCGATCTAAAATAATAGACATCGACATACCATGTAGATGCACAATCTCACGAATGTAGATGTGGGCCAACCTCTCAGCACTAAATGAGACCTAAACAGGAATAAAATAAGTCGACCTGGTCAATCGATCCATGATGACCCAAATACTGTCAGAACCATGAGATATATGAGGCAAATCAGTCAAAAAGTCCATGGTGATCCGTTCCAACTTCCACTCAGGAATGGGCAAACCCTAAAGCAATCCACTAGGTCCCATATGCTCGACCTTCACCTGCAGACAATATAGAAAATGAGCCATAAAATTTTCTATATATCGCCTCATACCACCCCACCAGTAATGTTGTCTCATTTCATGATATATCTTAGTTACACCTTGATGGATGGAATATGTGAAACGATGGGCCTTCTCCAAGATCAACCTAATCCAATCACCCACACTCGACACAAAACTCGGCCCCCAATCCTTAAAAATCCATTGAATTAAGTGATGTTTCCTTACCCTCCCTACTCAACACCTTATCTCGAATCAACCTCAATCCAACATTATCAAACTGATGAGCTCGAATTTTCTCCATCAAAGAAGATTTAGCCTCTACAAATACCAAAACATGATCAGGTGTTGAAATATCAAGTCTAACCATCTGGTTAGCTAAAGACTAAATCTCTAATACCAGAGGCCTCTCCTAGGTCAAAACATGCGCCAAGCTACCCATGCTAGTCAGCTTCCGGCTCAAGGTATCCGTAACCACATTAGCCTTGCTCGGATGGTAGAGAATAGTCAAGTCATAATCCTTAAGAAACTCAAGACAATGGCGCTTCCTCATAGCAAGATCTTACTGGGAAAAGAGGTAATGAAGGCTATGATGATCTGAGAAGATCTCACAACGAACTCCATACAAGTAGTGCCTCCATAACTTCAAAGAAAAAACAATTACGCATAACTTAGAGTCATAGGTAGGATAATTTCTCTCATAAGGCTTCAACTGACGAGACGTATAAGTAATCACCTTGCCCTCCTACATCAACAAAACACCTAATCCAATACCCGAAGCATCATAAATATGATAAAGCCCACACCTTTCTTAGACAAAGCCAATATAGGAGCTAAAGTCAACAAGTCTTTGAGCTTTTGAAAGCATCAGACCACTGAAAAGACATTTTCTTCTGGGTAAACTTGGTCATGGAGATGCAATGGATGAAAAAACCCTCAACAAAGCCCTGATAATAACCTGCTAAGCCAACAAAACTCCAAATCTCAGTAGGCAAAGTAATTTTAGCCCAATCACAAACTGTTGCAACCTTGGTTGGATCAACTATAATAACTTCCTTAGTCACCACATAACCCAAGAAATAAACACTCCAACCAAAACTCGTACCTAGAAAACTTGGAATACAACTTCTTACCCCTCAATCTCTGAAGCACAATCCACAAATGCTCTTCATGCTTAACCTCACTCTTGGAATAAATCAAGATATTATTTATAAATACAATAACAAAGGAGTCAAGCTACGATCGAAACACTCGATTCATCAACTCCGTGAATGTGGCAGGAGCATTGGTCAACCTAAAAGACATGACCAAGAACATATAATGACCATATCTAGTCCTAAAAGCCGTCTTTGAAACATACGAAACTCTAATCCTCAACTGGTGATAACCAAACCTCAAATCAATCTTTAAAAATACCTCAACCTCCTGAAGCTGATCAAATAAATCATTAATGTGAGGAAGAGGATACTTATTCTTAGCTGTCGCCTTATTTAATTTCTGATAATCAATACACATACACCTATACCCATCCTTCTTCTTCTTCACAAACAAGACAGTCGTACTACATGGCAAAGTACTATGTCAGATAAATCCCTTATCCAATAACTCTTGTAACCGATCCTTTAGTTTCTTCAACTTTGCTGGGGCCATCCTATAAGGAGGGATAAAAATGGGCTTGCTGCCCGACTAAACATCTATAGCAAAATCAATATCTTGATCCAAAGGCATACCAAGCAAGTCCATAGAAAACATATCCATAAGCTCATGGATAACACAAACAGAATCCAAGTAAGGAGACAAAACAACATTGGGGTCACAAATATGAGCCAAGACAAACATCCTCTCTCAACAAATTTATGAGCCTAAACATAAGATATAATCCTCTTAGGACCCAAATAAAGTTCATCCTTCCAAGCTATCCTTGGCACTCCCAACGAATCTAAAGTCACAGTCTTAGCAAAATAATCTAAGATAACATAATAAGGAGTCGACAATCCATACCCAAAATTACATCAAAATCAACAATATCTAACACAAGTAAGTCTACCAAAGTCTTACGCCCGGCAAAAATCACAACACAAGGCTAGTACACCCGATCGATTACTAACGAATCACCTACCGAGGTAGATACACAAATAGGCATGGCAAAAGGCTTACTAACAAATTCAAAACCTGAAGAAAAATACACAGACACATAGAAGAAAGTAGATCTGAGATCAAATAACACAGATGCAGGTCTAAAACAAATGGGGACGATGCCTGTGATCACAATATTTGAAGCCCCTGCCTCACGTATGGATAGTACATTCAAACACTATCCACGACTACCAACTGGTTGAGTATCCCTATGACCACCACTACGGGCTCCACCATCTCTATCTCTCATATCTTTGGTAGAACCCCTACCTCTCACAATTGAAATAAAAGTAGCTCTAAACATACGGAGAGGATAGTCCTTCTAATCTCATCACACACATAGAAACCTCTACGACCAGTCTCAATAGGAGAAGGTACAACTGGGCCCAAGTGGCCACTCTAAACTGCTGAACTAGAAGATCCATCACCTGAACGCTATAAAGCCACCTACACTAGACTACCATGGTATCTACGAGAACCTCTAAAATATCTACTTCGATACGTCTGAATCTTGAACTCACCAAAATATTGCTCCTTCTTGGCACCTCCTGAGATGAACTAAGAATACCCTCTGTCATATTATCATGATCCATAATAATATAAAAAAAAGCCCCAAGCACAACCATCTAAGATGTAGCCAACTAAAGAGAAACATCCAAAACCTTTAAGAACTTCTAAATCTTCTCAAAATTGGTAGAAATGCTATCATAGGAATATTTGGACAAGGCATGGAAGCGTGCCTCATACTTAGCAACTATCATGGAGCCATACTCCAAATGATCAAACTTGTCCCACATACGATCTCTCAAACTAAAAGGAACAAATCTCTCTAGCAAAGCCTTGATGAACTAATCCTAAGTCATCTTGAGAGGATCATGGGGTCGACAACTCACAAGTGACCTCCTCCAAACTCTAGAAATATCTCTCAACTGATAGGCTATATAAGCAACAACTTTCGTACAAAAAGAGTAAAACACAACTCAAAACATAAGATATAGAAGAAATTCACACAATAAGGAATAAAATAAGAAACGTTTATTAAAGACATCCTATGGCCTCTCAAAGATAGATATGGACGTCTACGTACCGATCCACAGTCTCTATTAGACATCATGTTCTTACATTGTTGAGACAAATAAAACCTGACTGCTCTGATGCCAATTTGTCATGACCCAAAAATAAAGGTCATGATGGCATTTGTCGCGGCGTATCTTGAAAAGTAAGCCTATCACCCAAACCGATATACAATGAGGAAAATACAAAAATATCTCCAAGGTAAGGCATCTAGAACGAAGGCAAACCATACAAGTAATTATAGCAATATGGAAAAAACTTATCCAAAATACCAATCATGTCCAAAACCAAGTGTCGATAGTGTAAGAACTACTAATACAATCCAGGAGTCAAATACATCAGAAAAATAACCACAAAGGAATTATATCTATCTTCGAATACTAATAAAGACATAACTAATACAGAAAGATAGAGGTGAACTCTGAGCATATGAATGTCTAACCGCTACCTTGAGTAATCTGAAAATGCCCAAAAATCAACTAGTATAAGGCACACCCAAACCTGAAGCTGCACTAAAAGGGTGAACTAGAAGTGAGTATGGTCCACTTGTACTTAGAAGGTATCATAGGCCGATCGAGCAATATAGAAAATAAAGCATACAAAATATATACTAAGGGCACGTCACTTGCAGCCAGAAACTATTCCACAATGGTAGCCCACACCACTAGCACTAACAGTTCTAGAATATCTATATATAATACAACAACGCACAAGATAGGGATACAAATATACATAATATCATATGCAAGTAGAACAAAAGAGTGACGTGTATATAATCTAGATCATCTAGTATAATTAAAGAAAGATAGAACAATAGATGTTAATAAGTTAAGATATAGAACAAATAGGTAGAACATAAGTCAAAAATTCAAACACAACATAAAAATAATAAAAGGGGTGCAATGTATATGATGATGATGATGATGCATGGTATTGGCACACAACCTTGAGTTTGGCACACAACCTTAAGTTTGCAACAAAGCCTCAAGTTTGGCACATAACCATAAGTTTGGTACACAACCTCAAGTTTGGCAGACACCCTCAAGATCATCAATATCCACAACTCTTCTCCGGCATGATCCTTTGGAGTTGGTCCATAAAAATCAATATTTGATACCAATATCTAGTATTCTAGTGTTTTTAGTATTTTCAAAGCATATAAATAACATAAGACACAAATCAAGTACACATACATGACAATAAGTATATATGAAGCAATAAAATAAACAAGTGAAATGATGTATATGATGACATGAGAATAACGATGCAATGTTCACAACCATTTAACATAAGTATTTCCACAACCAATCCACAAGATACATTTCCACAACCAACAACAATATTACAATTCCACAACCACGTGAGCCAATAGCCACTCATTACTTCTGTTTCATCCATGAATTTCCACATGTCTCATATACCTATAAGTATGGATATATCATAATATACCAATGAAACCACATTAGGTATTTCAATAACATAATAGAATTATTCATATGTATTCAACACTATCAATACCACATAGGACCCCACAAGGTCACACATATCACATCATATCTCAATTTCAACAATTACATCACATATAGGACCCATACAGGCATGCCACATATATAACCATTTTTCATGATTAGTTCCCACCCTTAACATATATTTTGTATCATCATTAACTACCCAGCTCAATTGAAAGAGTTAAATCATAACCTACCTCAAAAGCTAAAATACCGCAACCAAGGCTTTGCTCTCAAAGCCTTACTCCTAACGAACGATCTCGAAATTCAATAAAAACATCAAATGTGAAATCTACATAGCAAAATAAAGCTAATGATGCCCATATTGACTATCTTTTATTCAGAGTCAAAACGGACACCAAAATAAGATTTCGAAAAAGAAAGGCAAAATCATAACTTTACTTTAAAAATGTGTTCCCCATATTTTTAGGAACCCACAGCTAAAAATCCAAGTCAAATCGATTCATAAATGAGATTCAAATTAAAGAAAATCCATTTTTGAGTTTTACCGGTAATGTCTTTGAAGTTCGGGTTAAAATCAAGAATCGAAGTTATTTTGAAGGTAAAATCGATGGAAAACTAGTAATTATAAGATAAAAATATTATTCAAGTGAAAAAGAGTGAAATTGGAGTTTAAAATCAAGCCCTAAGATTTTTGAGGTTTTGAGAAATTAATCAAGAAATGACTAAGAAAAGGGGTGAATTATCACCTTAAATTTATATCAAAATCAAGAAATAAATGTTAATATAACTTCCCAAGCTACCACAAGCTTCACTTTTAAGATCCCACACTATTTTAGGATTTAACTCTCAAGAGGCAGGTTGAAAAATGAGCAAAAAAGGCCAAAAATGGGTTATTTATATTGCAGATTTTTCTGTTTTGCACCAGATTTTTCTCTTCAAGTCCAATCCAGACTTTGATAGGGTGCTCGAATTCATTCGGAGTATGATATATGTAAATGAAATATGTAACCATTCTAAATTCGATGCTCCAGACCCAATGGCGATATCAGATTTTTAAAAAACTATTGTTTTTATAAGGTTGACCCCCAAAACCCGAAATCACAATTTTTCAAATCGAGAGTCTAAATGAGATTTAAAAGCCGTAAAATTACACCAAATATATTATCACTCTAAAATTAATATTTTAAATCTTCTAAAAAAGTCAGATTTTCCATTTGATATTGTATAGATCAAATGTGGGTCCCACACCCATGTTTCTAATTTTCAACTTTCCGACCAATAGGTCGAAATGAGCTCGGGTGCACCAGGACCCAAATCAAAGGTCTAACTAGCCTAAAATTGATATTTTAGAACTGTTGGCATAGTTCTCTCAGCCATCCACTGCACGAATCAAAAGATATCTACATAAGTCCAAAATGAGGCTCTCGAAGTCATCAAAAACCACAATATCGCATAAATTATATCAAAATACATCAAAAACTGTGCCAATAACCCCACACCTCTAAAATACCATAATTCAACTATGGAGAGGGGTAAAGCTATCAAATAACACAAAATTATAAATTTTACATATGTCATCAAATTTTTAAGTCATTACACTTTTCGATAAAAATTGTCACTTGAAATGCTTCATTCATAATCATACCTTCAACAAGTAAATAATAAATTATAAATTGCAATTCCTAGACCTGAGACATAACAAACTTGCTGTCAACCATCTTAAATTCTAGAAATTTGATAGCTACAAATTTCTTTAGTCCAACATCTTTGGTCTAGTATTTCTTATTCAAAGTATTCCATAATTCTTTCAAAGTTCCGCAAATATTATAAATATTATACAGACCATCTTTAAATTCATTCAAAATATAATTCTTGCAAAGAAAATTCAAATGATTCCATACCTTTATTACTAGAAAACTTTCTTTCTCAGGATTGTCATCCGATAAGGTCGGAACGTTCTCAATGATAAACCTTTGAAAACTAAGAGAGGTCAGATAGAAAAATATTTTTTGTTGCCACTTCTTTAAGTCAATATCAAAAAAACTTCTTGAATTTTCTATCGCACTCATTACGGGGATAGTACGACTTGACGAAATATCATTCATTGTTGTAGAAGCAGAAGCCAAAATAGTATCAACTGATTCTCCCATTTTCGTTCGAAAACACATAAACATAATTAAATAAGTTGGTTAACAATAAAAAGTTTTTATTCAGTCGATGACGTTTTTATATTCTTCAAATTAATAAAAATAAATCTTTTATTAACTCACTATAGTTTTTATGTTCTTCGAAACGAGTTAACAAATAGAGTAGAAAATCGTAAGATTTTAATCTCTAAACAAATCAGAAAAAAAGATGAACTAGAAATGTATAAAAATAAATTAAATTCTTTAAGTTTGTTTTTCATGAAAAAATGAACCAGAAAACTGATACGAAAAATTAATTGTTAAGCCTACAAAAAACTGTGTTTCCCTCGAGAATTTAATCTCCTACAATTGCCAAAGGTTTGAATTAATTTCTCTCAGAATTAAACAGAACACTACTCTGCAATACTGATAATCAAAATTCCAGAACTTCAGGAACTCAAAAAATAGAATAAATCACACTTACTGTTATTTCTTTTTTAGAAAAACTGTGCATAAAATGAGATAAAAAATTAGTTTAATTTGATTTTGTAAGAAGTATTTTATTTTTCAGTAATTGAAATTAGGATAAGCCGCTGAAAATTTATATCCACTAAGAAGTGCAAACATATCTGTTTGGAAAAGATGTGTCCTTCGGGAACAAACATATTTGTTCAGAAAAAACACATTTATTCAAAAAATTCACAACTAATCGGAAAGGTTACAATCATTCAAAGTGAAAAGGTGCCTTTTAACCTGCACCCTTTTCCTTGTAGTCTATTTATTTTTCCATTCACACCTCAATACAAACCCAACAGTAAAAGTTTGAGTTTTATTAGTTTTACTCTGTATTTGTTCACTTGAAGCTATATCAGTTCACTCAATATGAGTGTATAAATTTTGCTTTTATATTATTTTGATAATGATCATTTGACAATAATGGACCAGGCCCCTGGGTCTTTATGAATTCACTATAGCTATCACTATCCTACATAGTTTTTTCTGTTAGTGTAACGAACTATGCAGGTGAGCTTGTACCTATCAGGATATATGGACCAATCATATTTCTACCCTAATCATTATCCAACTATAAATAGAAAATAATTCTCCTTAATTCACTGGTTTTTCCAATCTGATTGTTCAAGTGAAAATTGGTGAAAACTCAACTTTGCAATATTGCTCAAGTTCATAGTTTTTGCGCGGGCTGAAATAGTGAGTGTTCTTGAGTCAAGTTTGAGTATGTAATAGAATTATTTATGTTATAAGAGTAATTCCTTTTTCTTGTGTTCTTGATAGTGCTTAGGTAAAGTTACCTAAATTAGTTAGAGTTAATCAATATTGAAGTGAGTTCTTGACAGAGTTGTCAAGGTAGGTTTGTGTAATGACCCTTCAAGTCATTTTTCATGACTCCACTTATTTTTTCCATTAGATATTTCCCATAGCTACCCCAAGTCATTTATGACTTGCTGGAACTGATAGTTCGGTTACCGGGCAGTTTGTTTATTTTTTTAGAACCATTTCTCTATTTAGAAGTCACAACTGATTCCAAATAGCCATCAATTAAAAAACTTAGTGAAACTATATAGGATGCAAATTTTGAAGTGCCAACAACTTTAGAATATCGATTTTAGGTTATGTTGACCTTTGATTTGAGTCCCGCTGCACCCGAACTCAATTTAACCTATTGGTTAAAATGTTGATAAATTAGAAATTTAGGTGTGGGGGCCACATTTGATTGAAATGATCTTGAATAAAATATCTAAATTCGCCAACGAATCTAAAATGTCAAAATCAGTATGGTTTCATATTTCGTTTGCTCATATTGGATTCCAGATACATCCTGAGGCATTGGCCGAAACTTAGAATTTATTCTAAGTTTCAGCTGTCATCTGGAGAAGGTATCATGATTGCGGAGGGTGTATCGTAATTGTGATGCCATAATTGCAGTCTGCGTGCTCGCAATTGCGTGAACTTAGGACCTGGGAAGGGGTATTTAAATGTCATTTTTGTCGAGAATTAGATGTTTTGCTATTGCTTTGAGTCGCATAAATCCTAATAGAGTGTGTAGTCCAAAAATTGAGTCTTGGGTATTGAATAAGAGCTTGAATAACTTTCATATTTGTTATTAACAATGAATCTAAGGTATGAATCCTTCATTATAGTGTTGAATTCTTAATTATTTGACCCAAAACTCCAAATGTCTTGAGGGATTAACTTTATCCCAAATATACTTTTTTTTGCAGTAAATTCTTAAGGGATATAACTCCTTAATGGTCTTGAAAACTCATTTTCTGTATGTGGGACCCACTTGGGTTTTTTTGATGTCGTTTAGGATCCAAAGCACAATGGTGCAATGTGGATGTTTATATTCTCATAATAATGAATAGATTGTGTTTTCATAGCTTGGCTCCTTGAAGAAGCTTTGCGAAAGGGAAAGCAAAGGTTGTTGATTCGTGAGCTATATTCGGATTTGAGATAGGCTAGGCTTACTTCTTGTTAGATTGAGCCTTATTATAGAGTGACTTTGATATCTTGTTAATATTGGGAGGGGTTTTGGGTGTTGGAAAGGAATATGGTAATGTTTGAGATTAGTTGAATCACTTAGGCTACTGAACTCATAAAGTTTGATACTTGACTTATAGACTAGAACCTTGGTTAGTTAGACTTGTTATCTTATGAATAGATTAAGAATGATTTAGTTGTTCTAGTTAGATGGGAATGACCTTGTCAGTTATGTTAAAAATTAAGTTGACCTTAGTTGTGCATAGATGGGGAAATTGCCCTAGTTGCTTTGGATGAACTGAGAGTAATACTTAAGGAAGAATTGTACGATAGAACTAGTGTTGATTGATAAACCTCTAAGACATGACTTAGATAACTTATCTTACATTCGGGTAGAAGTTAGACTTAAAGAGGAATTTGGGGTATTAGAAGTGGAGCTTACCCGCCTTAAGCTTGGACTATGTGGTTTCATTAGTGACCTCAATACTTGTTAAAAACATAGGATATGTCTTTGGTAATATGATGGCTAACCCTGGTAAATGGTTTATTTATGATGTTGGTATTGGAAATGATGTGCATGATTGGTTGCTAATTATTGATAATGCTTGGATAGCAATGAGATGTCTTTTAGATTAAACCTATGACTATGCTGTTACTTAAATCATTGACTAAATTACCATGTGAGCCTTGAATTATGTTATTACTCATATTATGTTCAAGCATAGTGACTAACTAATATTTGTGCTAAAAATCCTCTTGTGTGCTAATAATGAGAATCATGCTAATAAAAAAGGGCTCTAAAAGATATAATTATATTGTATTAACCATGCTAATAATTATGTTAAGCCTGATAATGTATTGACTATTCATACCATATGAATACACATGTTTATACACCTATTAATATATTACATTGATAATAAATGATGAGGTACGATGTTATGACTTTTCTTACTTTTCTTTCACTCTATCATCATGGGGATTACATTTATTATTGATTTGATTGCATGTATATATATTGATGTTATGATGATACCCGACAAGTCCGAAGGATGTATTGATTATATGATAATGCCCGAAAAGTCTGGAGGATATATTGATGATATGATGATGCCCGACAAATTTGAAGGATATATTGATGATATGATGATGCCCGACATGTTTGGAGGATAAATTGATGTTATGATGATGCCCGACAAGTATGAAAGATATATTGATGCCCAATAAGTTCGAAGAATATATTGATGATATGATGATACCCGGTAAGTTCGGAGGATATATTAATGATATAATGATGCCCGATAAGTTCAAAGGATATATTGATGATATGATGGTGCCCGGAAAGTCTGGAGGATATAAGGATGTGATGTATGGTAAGCATATATATGTTTATATGTGGTTATGCCTTTATATGATTACATACATATGTGCTTTGAGGGTATGATGTTATTATTGGGATGTCAGTTATAATTCTTCAATACTAATCACTTGCTAAGCAGCGTAGCTTATGTTAGTGCTATATAGGGAGTAGAAGTAGAATATGCCAAATATTGAGTTGACTAGTTGGTAAGTGGAATCGTGTGTAGAATTAAGAATTCACCTAGTGGGTGTATTTAGCCTTAAATAAATTGATTAATTAAGGAATATTACATATTAGAATGAGTTATATGGTAGATAGTTGACTATTAAGTGTTTATATCACTTGAGGGCTAGAAGTCTAGAGTACGAGTTAATGAAGCTTGTTTAGTTAAAATATGGTAACTAGTATTATGATTGCTACATGGGTAACAATTATAACAGGTTGACATTGGTGATGGTTAGTTATATTGATGACTAGGTTATAATATCGATTAGTTGTTTAAATGAGGATTTGTAGATTAATGATGCTATATAATAAGTGACGTTAGTTGATAGACAAATAAGTGTTCAATGATAATTGGTGGCCTTTTCTAGATAGTGACTAGTGTGGTTATGATGATTAGAAATGAGCATTGGTTAAATGGCGTCTATGGTCCAGTAGTGAATCTTGACTAGATGTTGAATGTTGGCTATTTAGTGAATAATGGTTAGATGATATCCTATGAATAAGGATTATGTAAAGAATCGGTTAGGCTAAAAATTAGAGGTCATTGATGACTAGCGAATTGGTGGTTTATTAATAATTATTGGTTAGCTAATAATGAGTAGGTAGAGTATATTGATGAGATAGATATCTATATGGTGATATGGTTATAGGTATTAGTACTTTGATATATGTTATTCAATTGCAGTATTGGTTGATGATTATGGATATGGGTAAATAGTCATTGATGGGAATATGGAAAACCACGAAAAATAAGAATTTGGTTATATATCTATATACATTGATGATTTGTTCCTTTGATGCACTCTCTGGTGGCATGGGATATCGCGATGGGTTCTTTACTTTATGTTCTTTTAGGTGTACTCCCCTGTGGTATGAGACGCCGTGGTGAGTTCTTTTACTTTATGCTTTAATGAATGTTTATGCGCCAACTTGGTATTTATGCGGCTGTAATTGTATTAGTGTCTCTTTATGCTTTCAAATCATTTACTGCTTAAATATGATGTTATTGGCGCATATTAATTTGATATATTGAATTATCATTCTAGTTTGATCATTTATTTTATATAGTGATAATGAAGATGATTCAACTTTGATTCTGTACCTTGACTTAGAGATATTATCTTGCTTTAAATCATCTTTATATCATGATTTAGCTCAGTCGAATGATGATGCCTACTGAGTACCCATTGTTTTGGTACTTATACTATACTTCTATACATTTTTGGTTCAGACTTGAGTACTAGTTTCCACCGCTGAGTTGAGATCATGCAATATTGATCTTTCGGAGACAAAGTGAGCTCTTGGAGTTTTGAGTTACCCGTTTTCCTTTATCCTTGTCCAGTCTTTTGTATTCGAGATAGATATATTAACTATTTTAGATTTATGGGTTGTATTTCCTATTATTATATTTAGATCCTTTTGTACTGATATTATCGGGTCATGGGATTAGCATTCGTATTTTGATTGTCTTCTTTAGTGGAACACTGTTGATTATAATTGTGTTTATAAAATTGGGCCCAGTTGAGCATTTCTACCGAAGTAACCCATTGACTTATCTCTGGGTTATGATGTTAGCTTACCTACTGATAGGTTTTAGTAGGCACCATCATGACTCATGAGTTGGATTATAACAGTTTGTAATAGAGTTGTTACAAACTGGTGGAACTTAAAGTTAAGTCTGTAATCAAGAGTTTGATTATTGTGGATTGTTGAGTGCTTGTGAGGGTAAATCGTGGTTTTTCCTCCCTTAAGCAAGGAGGTTTCCACGTTAAATCTTTGTGTTTTTTAATCTCCAACAAAGTTTTAGTTTCCTACTGCTTTACTATTTTATTGCCTATGTCTGACTCTAAGGTACCTGGTCTCTCATAGTGTGGTGCGACCTCTCACATTTCATCAATTGATATCAGACCAAGGGCAATCTAAAAGCTTCATACTTAGAGTGATTTATAGATTATGGATGCTCCACCTAATCTGGAAGAAGGGCAATCTACCACTAGACCACTCCGCTTTAATGGGCAGTACTATGGGTAGTGGAAAACCAGGATGTATGACTTCATTATGGCTAAGGACAGTGAGCTGATTGATGTCATACTTAATGGTCCACATATGCCTGTTAGAGAGGTCAAAGAAGGAGACATAATAAGGATGGTTGTCAAAACCAGTAGAAAGTTTGATGATGAAGATCAAAAGAAGGTTGAGAAGAATTACAAGGCAAAGAAATTGCTTATCTGTGGCATAGGACCTGATGAATATAACAGGATTTCTGATTGTGAAAGTGCTAAGGAAATTTGGGATTGCTTGAGGACTGCTCATGAAGGAACCACTGATGTGAAGAATTCAGAAGTTGATATACTGACTACTCAGTATGAAACCTTCACCATGAAAGAGCAAGATACCATCCAAAAGATGCATACTAGATTCACTTCAATCACCAATGAGCTGCATTACTTAGGAGAAGTTATTCCTTTGTATAAAGCGGTGAGAAAAATTCTAAGTATTCTTCCAAAATCTATGGAAAGCAAACTGGATGTTATCACAGAGGCAAGAAACCTAAAAACCTCACAATGGATAAACATATTGATAATCTGAATACTAATGAACTTAAGAAGTAGCAAAGACAAGACAAGAAGGAAGCAAAAAGAGAAAAAACTCAAGCATTGAAGGCTTTAAAATCTGATTCAAGTGAAAAAGACACTGGTGTTGCCTATTTGGCAAAAAAGATTGTTAGATCTATGAAAAAAAAGTGGCCAGTTTCAAGAAACAGGAAACAATAACAAAAAGAGAGGCACTGTTAAGGGTTGTCACAGATAAGAAAGTACTGAGTATTTCATTAAGGGCGGTCTAATGCATAAAATGGATTATCAGGAATATCTCATTAATGGGAGTGACAAAGGAAAGAATACAGACCAGGTCCCTGTAAAATCAAGAAGAAAGGTTGCCGCTGATTATGCAGTGAAGCATGTCTTAGCAGTTTGGGGAGATTCCTCCAATGAATCTAATAAAGCTGAGAAGACTGCAGATGTGTCTATGCTAGTTGTGGAAGATAGTGAGATTATATATGATGCCTTATTTTCTCTTATATAAAACACTGAAGATAAAGAAAAAAATAAGGTAGGGGGAGGGGAATGCAGTTAGAATTGGTTCATGGATAGTTGATGTTCAAAGCATATGACAGAGATGATTGACTGCTTTCTTTCTCTCAAGACACTTCAAGGTGGATGTGTCTCTTTTGGAAATGGTAAAAGGGGCTATATTCATGGTGTGGGAAAGATTGGAAAATCATTCGATCAAGCAATAGAAGTTGTGTACTATGTGAATGACCTCAAGTACAGTCTTCTAAGTATTTCTCAAATCTATGACAAAGGTAATTGGGTCAAATTCTCAGCTGATGGATGTACTGTGTCAAGTTTGAAGTCTGGGAGAGCTATTCTCAAAGCCAAAAGGATAAAACATATGTATGTGGTTGATTTGGAGTTTGTGGCTGATAGGGAATTAAGTGTTCAAAGTGAAGATGCTAATTTATGGCATAGAAGGCTGGGACATGTAAGTTACTATTTGCTCAACAAGTTGATTTCAAAGGACCTAGTCCGTGGCATGCCAAAGTTGAAATTTATAGGCAACAAGGTTTGTAATTCTTATGTTAAAGGCAAGTAAACCAGGTCTTACTTTAAGCTGAAGAAATAGGTGAGTACTTCTAGACCCCTTGAGATGATGCATATGGATCTATGTGGACCCGCTAATGTCCAAAGTTAAGGAGGAAAGACATATGTGTTTGTCATTATGGATGACTACTCCTTGTTTATCTGGACAATGTTCTTAGGAACCAAGGATGAAACCTATGAAGTTCTTTTTACTTTTGCCAAGCAAATTCAAATGAAACTAAATTACAATATTGTTGAATTCAGATCTGATCATGGAACTGAATTTGAGAACTCCTAAGTTGCAAGATTCTGTTCTTAAAATAGAATTAGCCATAAATTCTCTGTCGTATGGACTCCTCAGAAAAATAGAGTTATTAAAAGAAAGAATAGAACCCTCACAGAGATTGCCAAGATCATGCTGATTGATAGTGGACTTCCAAAGAACTTTTGGGTTGAAGCTGTAAATATTGCTTGCTATGTGATAAATAGGTGCTTGATTAGATCTCTATTGTACAAGAACCCTTATGAGCTTGTGTTCAATAGAAAGCCTAAGCTTGACTACTTCAGACTTTTGGGTGCAAATAATTTGTTCTAAATAATGGAAAGAATGATCTAGGAAAGTTTGACTCCAAAAGTAATGAAGCAGTATTTGTGGGCTATTCTTCAACAAGTTAAGTACACGGGGTTTTAAAAAAAAAACTCTGTGTATTAAAGAAAGTATGCATATGGTCTTTGATGAGTCATGAAAGTTAATGACTCTAGGTAATGGTGAAGATTCAGAAATAGAAGAACCCATTCCTGTTCAAAGAGATGTTATTGCTGAAGATGATGGTCAAGGACTAAATGGTGCAGATGAGAATGATGAAAGTGATAGTGATCTATGATCACAGTTACGAAGCCCAGCTCCAGTAGAAGAACAACAAGAAGGGTCTAGTCAAAATTTTTAGGGACTTGGTCCCAGTGGAATTCATCTCAGAAGGTCGAACTGGAGGCACAAATCTTCTTATCCACTTGAGAATCTGACTATACCTTTTGAATCTGGAGTCCAAACAAGATCTCAAGCCAAAAATTTCATGGCATTCTCAGCATTCCTGTCCCAAATTGAGCCTAAGAATGTGAAAGAAGCTCTAAAAGATATTGACTGCATCAATGCAATGTAGGAGGAGCTTCACCAATTTGAAAAAAGTAGAGTCTAGTACATGGTCCCCAGACCTATTAACATAATATTTATTGGGACTAAATAGGTGTACAAAAACAAGCAGGATGAACAAGGAACTATCAACGGAAATAAAGCAAGGCTGGTTGTTCAAGCCTAAAACCAGGAGGAAGGAATTGATTATGATGAGACATTGCCCCTGTAGAAAGGATAAAGACTCTCAGGATTCTTATTGATTTTGCTGCCTATATAGGAGTCAAACTCTTCCAAATAGATGTCAAAAGTGCTTTTCTAAATAGAAACTTGAAGAAAGAAGTCTATGTCAAATAACCTCCAAGTTTTGAAGATGCAAATTTTCCTCATCATGTACTCAAATTGGACAAAGCTCTCTATGGATTGAAATAAGCACCTAGATCTTAGTATGAGAGACTTTTAAAGTTTCTTCTGAAAAATGGCTTTAAGAGAAAAAAGATTGGCAATACTCTCTTTTAAAGTCCAAAGATAGCAGATAACAAATTATTCAGATATATGTTGATGATATAATCTTTGGAGCTACTTCTGGATCCTTATGTGGAGAGTTTGAAAATCTAATGAGGAGTGAATTTTTAGAAATTAGCATGATTGGTGGACTGAGTTTCTTCCTTGGTTTGTAGATTAAGCAAACTTCTCAAGGGATAATGATCTGTCAAGAGAAGTACATCAAGGAGATACTGAAGAAATACAACATGGGTGATGCCAAGCCAATTGAAACTCCAATTGGAACCAGTTCCAAGATAAATTATAAAGAATTTGGTCCTTCAGTTAATGAGACCATGTATAAAGGGATTATTGGATCTTTACTATAACTCACTACAAGCAGGCTAGATATTGTGTTTAGTATGGGAATGTGTGCAAGATTTCAGGCCTATCCTAAAATGTTTTATTTTAAAGATGTAAAAAGAATTCTCGGGTATTTAAAGGTACAGTGGACCTGGTCCTATACCGTAACGCCCTGAAACTACGCCCTTAGCATCACATGGTGCTTACAATCCTGAAGGACCATAACCTAACCCATGACTGATACCTTCTATGAGCATTGAATAATAACAATACTAAAAATGTAGGTGGAAGTTAGGTTGAAATTTCCATAAGGTCCATACATTGAAAACAAATACTGAATACTAATAATAATACTGAAAAACTGAACATCTGTTTAAAATAGTCTAGTTCGAAAACCTCTAACTATCTAAATATAGAGTTGATGTGACAAGTTCCCAACTAACTTCGACTACTGAACATACTGAACTATTAGAATGCTTAAATAAATAACTCTGCCCTGGAAATTGAGGACTCACCGCTATAACTGCTGCTGATAACCTGATCTGCTAAGTACGATCAAGAGCTCGTGCGTCTGAATCTATGATATGAAATATCATAGAAAAGAAAGAGTATACATCAGTACTTTGAATGTACTGGTATGCTAAGTGGGGCAGACTGATATATATGGGTTCATATGCATAAGATGATAACTGACTAAATGAACACCATGAAATAATTAAATATTAATACATGTAAAACTGTAACTACTAATCATGCTGACTATGCAATACTGTGCATATAAACTCTATCTGAATTAAACTAAAACTGAAGTGTTGAGTATTGATGGCTAAGTAACTGATAATTGATAGCCATAGTTCTATATAACTATCGGAGTTCTTCACAAAATAATAAGACTGAATACTGATTACTGAGTACTGAATACTGAAACTGTAATTGTGGGAGTGTTTATCTAACTGACATGCCCCGATTATAAACTGAGTTAGGGTCCAACCTGTGACCCTAGTTGAAAGGGTGTTAGCACCTTGCCAAGGGATACTAACAATGTTGTGTCAACCCTAATCTGGTAGGAAGACTCATGAAGTGTATATATGGTTGCGTCAATCCTAATATGTCAGAAGGAAAATTTACCCTACGCTGGCTAGTAGTGTTGTAATGCAGGGACTGGTACTAAGGGTCAAACCCTCTGCTGGCAAGAATTCCCCCATTCCTGGATTCACTCGATGCTGAATCCTAGTCTCAACTGAATAGACACTGAACTGATTACTAGACTCTACTAGGCTTGACTGAACTGTAACTGATCGTGTTGACTGATTGAACTAGGCTGAGTTCACTGAGTTCTGTAACTGACTAAGTACTACTATTCATGATATTGCTGAGACTATTCTGTAGCTACTATAATTCAAGGTAAACAGCTAGATTGTTGGGTATTAAATGCCCCCAAGACTCGATAGCATTAACAGAAAACATGGCAAAATCTTGAAAGTATTACATTAATTACTTATTCATCATGTATTTATTTAAGAATTTTGTCAAACATTTGAGAGGCATGAACTTGTACATGAATGGGACCACATGATAACATGTCATGAATTCACTATTCAATTTACATAGGCATTTCATCATACACTTGGAGAGCATAACTAATGTACATAGAAATCAACAAGATATAAACATCATGGCTATAACATTTAATTTTCAAATTCAAGGGTTTAACATGAGGATCACATGATTCTACTTACTTGCTAATTAATTCACTTGAAACTTGTATGAATATTGATTTGAAAACCATACCACAATACATACATGAACACAATTCAATTCAAACATGTAAATCATGAAATCAATAAACTTGTAGTTTTAAAAGAGTTCTTGAACTCCAAGGGTGGAAGGAAATCCAAGGATGAACACCTAACATACCTTGATTGTTGATTTCTTGAGAATTGTAGGAAATTTCTTGGAACTTGATCTTAAGCTTGATGAATTAGGGTTTGTTATTGAGAGGATTTTGTGAATAATGAATGTAATTTTCCCTTTTGAGAGTTTAATTTTGTATTTTAGTTGACTTGGGTAAGGGAAAAAGGACCTAATTTCCCTTGGAAAGTCAGATTTTAATGAGCAAAAACTGCCCAGTGACGCATTTGGTGATGCACCGCATCAATGGGGTCAATGCGATAGCCAATGCGATGCATCATGATCGCGTTAGCTCACTGGAAATTGCACTGAAGGCCTTGCCCAGCGATGCTACATTTGACACATTGCGTTGATGGGGTCGATACGATGGACGATGCATCACGTTAAGGATAACGTGATGACACCTGATGCTGGTGACGATACTGTCGATGCAATAGCCGATGCATCGCATTGAGATCGCGTCGACTCACTATTTTGGACATCCAATTAAGCTTCTAATGACATTTGAAAAATCTGAAACTCACCCAAGGTATTTACATCCCTGAGAATCGACTTAAAATTGATATTTTAAGGTTGTAAGGATAAAAAATAACATCGCCCAATTTCGAAGGCTAAAATGCTTCTAAGTCTTAACACTTAGGTAAATTTTTCTAAGTCTGGAACCCCTTTTGGCATGCTATAAAAGACCGAAATGACTAGGATTTGCGGGGTCTAATATGCACTATCCTTCTAGAGACAATTTTGATCTAGTAGGATATGTTGATGTTGATTATGCTAGATATCTAGTGGAGAGAAAAAGTACCTCGAGAATGGCACATTTTTTGGGTTCTTACTTAATCTCCTGGGTTCTAAGAAGCAGAATTCAATTGCTTTATCTATTGCTGAAGCTGAGTATGTGGTTGCAGCTTCTTGTTGTGCTCAATTATTATGGATCAAAAAGCAACTGAAGGACTTTAGGATTGTCTCAGAAACTATCCCTCTATTATGTGACAACACAAGTGCTCTTAACATGGCCAAGAATCCAGTGCAACATAAAACGATCAAGCATATTGATATGAGACATCACTTTTTGAGAGACAATATTAAGAAGGGAGTTATTTTCATGAAGTTTTGCAAGACTAAAGATCAAATAGCATACATCTTTACTAAGGTTCTTCACAAGGAATAGTTTGTGAAGAACAGGTTGAGGATGGAGTTAATCAAAATAACCTGACCTACTATATGAATCAGTTTTTCTCCCTAAAAATGACTATAATTAGAAGACAAGTATCCTTAATAAAGTATTTACTTGTTGGTCTAACTCAGTATCATACCTTTGCAGGTATACACGTATAGGAATAACTTTGGAGAAGGACAGACGTGACTTGCACAAAATTAAGGATTCACTTAAGAAAGAGAATGACCTAGTCCCATCTCTTAGGTTAGTATCGTGAATGTGCATTTTTTTGTTACCCTAAGCTCATCCTTGTGCTCATATGTTACCCTAATTCCTTTTCAAGACTTGAGGTCCTTTTTCTTTTAATTGAGCACCTAATTTGAAATAAGTCATGTCCTCAAAATTCAGTGTAGATAAAAACCCACTCTCAAACTAACTTCAGAACTCTAAGACCGCTTTTTCTTTTCCATCCCTCTCAGGACATCATATGACTGAACCAGTCTTCACAGCCATCTTCCTAGATAAATCTCAAGTAAATGCAATCCCTAAGGAAATGGTTGATCTTCCTTCTGAAGTTTTGTTATCTGAAAATCTTCCTTTATTCAAAGAGTCAACCAAGTTAAGTCATCCCATCCCTTCAAAGCTAGACTCCTTCTTCACTCAAATTTTTGATGAATATTTATCCCCAAAAACATATAATCTTTCTGACAATGTAATGACAAATGATGATTGGGTTGCTGAAAGTCCCATCTTGCTATCAAATAACCCAAAAAGGAGTATATTTGGTCCTAAAACATAAGATATCAGAAGAAAAACAAGAAGTTTTGGAGTAAATATAGGAGTCCGACTATAAAGCAGGAGATTTCAGAGGGACCTGGTCCTAAAAAGAGGAAAATAACTTAAAGGGAGAAAGAACATAAGCTTATTCCCAAGGAAGTAAGAAATAGGTTCTTGAGAAATCAAAAGGTACTGACTAGTAGGGTTTTTGACTTAAGTGTATTAACAAAACCAGGTGTCACACCCTTTTTCCGCTTGAGGGTCGAGTAGAAGGTCGAAGGGCTTTTCCAATTAGAGTAACGATATTGAATGGGGATTAATAGATTTACAGAGTCGCCACTTGAAATTGAGTTATGGTGTTCCAAGTCACCTTGTTGAATCCCTAATCAAAAGGAAATAACTCTTATTTGGTCTACGAAAATAGAAGACCGGGTAAGGAATTCTATTGACCGAGGAAAAGGTGTAAGGCACCCCTCGAGTCCCGTGGTTCTAGCACGGTTGCTTCTATTAACTTATCTTGACATAAATTATTTTAATAAAATATGTTTGGACCTAAGTTTGCTTATTTTTAATTTCTAAAATTTGTCTATATATTCTCATATTAACTAAATCGTGAAAGTTAGTTTTAGAAAAAAAATATTTGTCAAGGTGCATTATTGCATCATTGAATTTTTAAATGTCTCAGAAAGATGTGTACGCCGCATTCTTAATTGAGACGAATATTTTAAATATTTTTAAAAAAAATAGCGATAAATTAATTTAGTAAAAACAATTATCAATTTTTGTTAATAATACTATAATAACTATAAAATAAAATAAAAATAAAGTGGATAATAATAATAATAAAATGATACATATAAACAAAAATTAATCCTATTATATTAATTTTATTATGATTCCTTATATTTATTTATTTATTAATAATAAATAAATTTAAAATAAATAAAGAAATCAATGAATAAAAAATCAATTAATTAATAACAAATAAGGTAAAGATTCCCCTTTTTCAAAAAACGTGCACAGTAAACTTAATTCTCTACAAGCCAATAAACGTACTAAATTGTTTTCAACTTTATTAGCAAATCAAGTATAAAATATCATAAATTTCAACTTCAACTATTGTGATAGAGAGAAATTAGTGGTGGCATAGTGGTGGTAGCGGTTGGAACACTGTTTTGTCAGCAGCAGTAGCGGTTGCCAGCAGATCAGGTCAAAAAGTGAAGGAAAAGTGTGGATTTGGAGGTTGGTGGCGTTGTTGGCTTCGCCGGTGAGATCTGAATGGGAAAAAGGAAGAGGAGATGACAATGAAAGTCGATGAACGTGGGTTCGTCGGACTGGGATCGATTTTGGGGAGTTGTGGGTCACTGATCAGAGGCAATTTGCCGGCCAGTGGTGGCTGGTAGTAGCAGGGAAGGGCCGATAGTGATGGCTGTTAGTTCACTGGTACCGGCGAAGAGGGGAAAAGGGAGAAGGGATGGTTGCGCCGGCGCAGGACTGGCTTCAAAACGGGGCAATTTTTGGTCGCCGGCGAAAATGGGGTATGTCGATTTTGTTTTTTTTCAGCTACACTCCGCCGGAGTCTGTATGAATGGGACTATTTCGATTCGAAATGGGGCAGACGATGGTCAATTTTTTTCAGGCGGTAACATGACTAAAGCAACCTACTGAGTTATTATTTCATCACTGATTTGCAAATTTTTATTTATCTTTTATCTACGGCTTTCTGATTTTTTTCATACTATTTCGCAAATTTCTTCAGTACGTCATGTGTATGTGTAAATTTCTATCCCACTATATGATGATGTATATATTAGCGAATGGAAAAACAATGAGTTTGTGTGTGTACCCATGTTCCGATGTGTGTATCATATTGAAAAATACATTATAACTGTGTATAGTATATGTATATGTAGCAATGAAAATTTTCATAATCTACATATACTAAATACCAAATAATGCAAGAAACTATTTCAATATTTTGATTCATACTTCGGTTCATAACAATGAAACTTATAGAAAAAATACAAAATGGGATAAGAACCTGATGAATTAAAAGAATATAGAAGCAAGAACGATGTCACCAAAACTCGAATTTGACTTGATAATCTCTTCTGTCTTTGTTTGATGTTTTGTTCTCTTTTTTTGTAATGTTTTTGAATGTTTTCACTCTCTCTTCTTTACTCTGACTAGTTTTTGATATCTCAAGTAATCTATAGGAATAATGTACGTGTCTTTCTCTGAGGTTGAAGAGTATTTTAATAGGAGAACTCTTGGGGGGAGGGGGGGAATTAGGGGGAACAGTTATTCTGGATAAGGGATGTTTTTGAATTTGATTATTTTATTTATTATTTATTTATTTATTTATTTATTTTATATAATAAAATGATTGTAATAACAGATAAAAATAATAAATAAACAAATAAATAAAATAAAAATAATATAATAATAACTAATTAATTTTAATATTGTAAGAAAATACAATAAAAATTATAAATAGTCTTAAATAAATATAATTAAGATAGTATTAAACCTATTTATTTATTTAAAATTTAAAAAGAAAAATATTATTTATTATTTTTTAAATTTTCATATCATTTTAAACACAAAAATAAAAGAAAATAAAAATATTCAAAATGTAACTTCAATTATTTATTTATTTAACTAAAAATGTATAAAAATGAAATAAGAGTTAAAATAATATCAGACCAAATATAAATATTTAATACCAAAATATATATATATATGTACATATATATATATATATATATATATATATATATATATATATATATATATATTAAACTCGGGGAGGGTCAAAATCATGTGTCTACATTTAGCCCTCTTTGTTTGAAATCTCAAAGAGTTTTCATACAAAGAAATAGACGAAGAGATGATTTTTGACCCTCCGATTATTCAAAAAGTGAAGATAAAATAAAAGATGTGACCGAGTCCTGGTTTGGGACTTTCTACCTATCCCGGATTATAAGAAATCAGGTCATGAGTAATTCAAAGGAAACATGGTGAGAGAATAAGTTAAACGTCGCGTGAGATTCCGTCGAGTTTTCGGTTAACGACTTCTGCCTTTTACATTCAAATGACTAACAAAAATCAAAAATAAAAAATACAAGTGAAAATTGCAATGGGCTCCTAGACTTTCTTTTTCTTCACCCTGTTCTTCAGGCGGGTTCCTGGACTTCTTTTTTCTTCACTCTGTTCTTCATGCGGGCTCTTGGACTTACTTTTTCTTCACCCTGTTCTTCAGGTGGGCTACTAGACTTACTTTTTCTTCACCATGTTCTTCAGACGGGCTCCTGGACTTACTTTTTCTTCACTCTATTCTTTTGGCGGGCTCCTGAACTTTCTTTTTCTTCACCTTGTTCTTCAGGAGGGCTCCTGGACTTACTTTTTCTTCACCCTATTCTTCAGGTGGTCTCCTAGAATTTTTTTTTCTTCACCCTGT
This sequence comes from Capsicum baccatum var. pendulum, assembly GCA_030864225.1. Lineage (NCBI taxonomy): Eukaryota > Viridiplantae > Streptophyta > Magnoliopsida > Solanales > Solanaceae > Capsicum > Capsicum baccatum. The sequence goes on along the minus strand of CM061554.1, from coordinate 167,124,073 downwards.
TCTTCAGGCGGGCTCCTGCACTTTCTTTTTCTTAACCCTATTTTCAGGCAGGCTCCTGGACTTACTTTTTCTTCAGCCTGATCTTCAGGCGGGCTCCTGGACTTTCTTTTTCTTCAACCTGTTCTTCAGGCGGGCTCTTGGAATCACATCAAAACTAAAAAGAAAATTATCCCAAACAAAGATTATTATAAAGAATTATTCTATTTTCTGGAAAAGTAAAGTTCTAAACAATAGGAATTAAATGTTTGCCCAGTTTATCGTCAGAGAACTTTTGTGAAAGTCACATCATAACTACTAGAAAAAACTGAACAAAGAAATGCATCTTCTATGGGTTAATTGGAATGATTCGACTAGAAAGTGCATTTTCTAGAAGTCAAAGGGAATGACTTGACTAGAAAGTATATTTTCTAAGAATCAGAAGGAATGACTCGACTAGGAAGTACATCTTTTAAAAATCAAGGGGAATGATTCGACTAAAAGGTACGGCATTTTCTAGAAGTCAAAGGGAATGACTTGACTAGAAAGTATATTTTCTAAGAATCAGAAGGACTGACTCGACTAGGAAGTACATCTTTTAAAAATCAAGGGGAATGACTCGACTAAAAGGTACATCTTATAGGAATCACGGGGAATGACTCGACTAAAAGGTACGTCTTATAGGAATCATGGGGAATGACTCGACTAAAAGGTACATCTTATAGGAATCAAGGGAAGTGACTCGACTAAAAGGTACGTCTTATAGGAATTACGAGGAATGACTCGTCTAAAAGGTACGTCTTAAAGGAATCACAGGGAATGACTCGACTTGTTACAATGTAAACACTCACATACACTGAACAATGATTCATATTCTAAAAATGCCTGACAAACACATACTCGAAAATAGAAAAATCAGATGCAGTGAGAGATCGGAGATGAGAAAATAATGAAGAAATGGAAAGAAGAAGAAGTAGTAAGAGATTGAGAGTAACATAAAATCATTGGATCAATATAAAATAAAATATAGATTTTCTGAAGAAATTTTTTGCCAAAATTGTCAAAGAAACTGGAGACCCGATCCTGTTCCCAAAACCCATCATCGGTTCCGTCTATAACTCGATGGAAAAATGTTGGCCGAGCCGCTGCCATCACTTTCTCCCTCTCCGTTGCCGTCACTACACTGGTGGCATGAGTTTTGGCGACACCATCAACAGCACGCCAGATCTGGCCGACTGAACCATCGTCTTTGGCGGACCACAAACAACGCCGGCCATCACATATGTTGCTCCGACCGCTGACCCACAACCACCCCTTCATGCTGGTTTCATCGCCACAGTTTTACCAGCGATGATTGGTCATCACTCCTTGGTCCAGTCGTCATTTCCCCGTCAACCATTGACACCTTTTCTCCCTTTTATCACATCACTGTTAACATAGATATAAAAATAAAGAGAATTAGAAAATTGTACTGTGAATGCAAAGAAAAGGGATTTTATATTTTTTTATTAATATTATTTTTTTGTGTAAATACTTACGTCTTTATATTTGTGTATAATATAAAATTATTTTATTTAATAGCTAGTGAAAATAAAGTATGAATAAAATTTATACTAATAAAATTTATTATTTATTTATTTATATATATATATATATATATATATATTAGAGTGACATATTGTATATATTTTAAGTCGTTTATTTATTTGTGGAGAATTTATGTTCGAATAATATTTCTTCAACTGACAATCGTCTTACGGTGCCCGTGAGGGTTTTCACAAATAAGACTCTCTCATTTCATTTCTCTCAACTCACCATCATCTTACGATGCCCTTAAGGGTTTTCACTAATAAGACTCTCTCATTTCTCTCCTAAATCCTTATGCCGAGAAAGATAAGTAGTTCCCAAAATACGTCATCATATGCATTGCATGTGTAGCCTTAACATTCTTAAAAATTAATCTGAAGGTCTTTCTTTGGTTGTAACTTGTCTTTTGGATAAGGTTATTAAAAAGGGATAGCACTAAGCTCAAACGACACTTGAAGTGAGGTGGGACTTACAACTTTTGAAATTGACTCTTTTAAGGAAATAAACTTTTGCCTCAGTTTTATTTCATTCTGGGTAATTTGAATTTTTCTTTTGGTTAGACTGAACCCTAGAGTAGGACTGCCTATGTATCTTGTCATAGCAAGAATCGGGTCAAATGTAGTTCAGGCATCTTATTCTTTTGTTTGATTTTTTTCTCTAACCTTGGCTCTCTTTTTTTCTTGGCTTTTTTTTCTTTTTTATTTTGAGAGAGAGAGACACAAAGATTTTTTTTGCTGACTCTATTTTTTTGGAACTTCTTCTGACTATATCTTTTTTCCTTGACACTTTTATTTTTCTTTTTATTTTTTTATTTTTTTTATTTTTTTCAGACTCTATTTTGATTTCAAAAGAAGTGTATGAAAGAAAATAAAATTAAAGCTCAAAGGGGGGTAACAAAGGATGACACAACATTCGGATAGCAGGATGAAATTCCTTCATCATATCAATCCTTAAAAATGCAAGTACTTAACATGCAATTCGAGAGTGAACATAAAAATCATACACATCCTTTTCAACATTAATTTTGACTGAGAACGTATGTCACTGCTTCTCATGCACATGAAACATACAGGCCTACATGTGGTGTACTTTCCTCACAGTAGATGACTCATGCTTTTATTTTTTTAGCTAATTTCCTTTTGTTTCTCCTGACTGTGGAAACTATATATTCTCTTATTGATCTCATTCAAAATATTTTAGATGGACCTTTTCACTGAAGACCAAATCATTTTTATTCACAAAGTGATTGCCTTAATATATTCAAGTGAGGTTGTAACTATGTCCCCAAATACCTCAACAACTTACTTATTTTCTCAAATGTTCTCTTTTTCTAACTTTAGCTCTCTTATTTAATGTTTTATGATTAAGCGAGATTTTAAGATCTGGTTGAAAATTTCGCAAGCATTTCATAACACTAGAATCAACATAAAATGTATTATGTAAAGAAGACAAACAAATAAATTAAAAATAAGACAAAACAACAAGGACACTATATTTCATTAAAAGAAAAGATAGAAGGGTTTAAATGAAAATGACAAATAGATAAAACAAGATAGATTTTGAACTACAATCTTGAAATAATTCAAAAAAACAGAAAGAAAAAATAAAACAAACTACCAATAATCCTTCCAAGTAAGGAAATGAATGGCTTCCCAATTGTTGAGCTTGACATTTTAGTCACTAGTTTGCATATCAACATGACTAGAGCTTCTACTACTGTCCAACACATTTCCTTCATCAAATAAATCCTGGATCCCCATGCTTAACTCATTATTTCCCACGTATTGTGCATTACCATGTGTTGATGAAGGATTCCGTGTGACGCTCATAGTGTCAATGTTTTGCATTACAATTAATTTTTCTTGAATCATCCTTTCTATTTCTATTTTTAAAGCACGACAATCCTCAATAATGTGATCCTCAATATTAGAATGATATGCACATCGTACATGAGGATCAAAATTTCTTGAATGTAGATCAGGAGTACACTCAAGGAGAGGAGTGATTATGCCCAACTTTCTCAATCTCTGGAATAAAATGGCATACGACTCCTCAATTAGTGTAAAATTATTCTTTGACTTTCTCCTCTTTGCAAACTCCAGCCACGATTGAAACTTGGACTTAGAAGTTCCTTGATAAATATGTAGGGGTCAAGGATGATGTTGAAGAACCGGTCCATGTCATTGGGGATAATAAAATAGATAAGCATACAATTGTGCATTGTTCAAAGACTACTGAGGAAGTGGAATAAAATATCTTGGATTTTGCAAAGAGGAACCTTGTTGCCGGTGAGCATATAGATTTGATGTGCAAGCTCGAGATTGAGATTGAAAATATTGCTAAGTTGGTCCTCTTGAGCTCTGTTTTGCCGCTGTAACAACAATAGGTATGTTTTCCTTTTTCTTTCCTTCTATCCTTCTCAACTAATGGCAATATCGTCCCAAGTATTTTACAGAATCCTCGTACCCATCATGTTCCTCAAATTTTGATATCTCAAGGCTTCGGGAAAGGTTAACACTTGAAGACATGCCCCAGTCTTTATACGCCACATCTTTATAATTTGCAATCCTCTGAGAATTTTTCATAGCCTTTTCTGTGCTCTTTATTTTCCTAGCCATTTTCTCTTGCTATTCTTTCATGTCAGACTTCTTAGTAAAAAAATTTGGTTGTCCAATTAACATAGATATGATCTCAGGAGTATAATAGTGATCATCAAGAGTTTTGAACATCGACGCACTAGCAAATTAGGGAAGCACAATATTCGGATGAAAAGCCAAGGTAGAAGCCTCAGTAGAGGGTTGAGAAACAGCAGTATAGACTATAGGTGGTTCTATCAATGTGGTAGATTTATACTGAAGATCTAGAGAATGAGTGATGGAAATATTGGGATGCTTTTTGCTTGGAGTAGATTCTGAGGCATGTTGTGGCGCATAACCAACAACAGAAAACTGACCTTGTAATTTTGGTGAAAAACTTACAGTATTTGTACGGTCAATAGTGGAAAATGGTGGAGGAGGCAGCCCACTGGCCCAAGATCGATACAATTTCATTATTTGTTGCCTCAAACTCATAATTTCTTGCTTTAAAATCCCATTTTCCTGACTCTTTGTCTGATCCATGATGTCACTCTCTATATTCTTGCTGGACATTACTCTCTTCCCTAGACTTGATATAATATGGAGGACCAGCCAAAATGCCACAAAAAAACCACCTTAAACTAACTGCTAAGAAATAATAAAGGCGTTAGAATGCAACACTTTTTCAAAAACTCTTTTTTTTAGAAAAGATCATCGAACCCTATAAGGGATGCCTACATATCTCACTAAGATGAGAATCAGGTGTGCGTAGTTATTAATACTGGATATTTGAAGAAGCACATTTTTCTTTTGATTATTATTATTTGAAATATGAGAAACTAGTTTTTTTTATTTTATTATTGAAATTTATTAAATAATATTTTTTCTTTTTGAAAATAAATTTTTTTTCTTTTTTTTAGTAGGAAAGGCAACCAAATTTTTTTAAGATCACCGAATCCATTGAGGACTACCTACGTATCTCATTAAGATGCGAATCAAGTGTGCGTAGTTCTTGAAATATATGTCGTACAAAACTCAGCCTCAAGACCCCTAAAGGTTCATGGCTGTTAAGATTTATATATATATATATATATATATATATATATATATATATATATATATATTTATTTATTTTTATAAAAACTTAGCGTCATGATCCCTAAAGATTCAGGGCTATTAAGATATATAAAAATTGGACTTGAGGATTAGAAAAATAATCATGAAAGTAATCATATTTTTAAAATATTCCCTAATAAATCTATGAATAATTTTCAAAAGATAGGGTCGTACCCCGAAAAGGGCTTCCTACGTATGCCGCTAGATAATGAGAATCAGACCCTCGTAGTTCATGAAGACCATTAAAAAATAATATATATATATATATATATATTTTAATTTCTTTGAAAAATGATTTATTAAATTTGGGGACAAAATATTCTCTTACGTTTTACCAAGTTATCTAAAGTTGATCCACAATTAAATAGCCTTCCCAAATAAATGTCAAAGAAAATGTAGGATGCGCATATTGGTCATTATAATGACGGACACCTGCCCTAGACAAACCCGACCCCTGTGCCGAGTCCCGCTAAGTCAAATGCACATGATGCAAATAAAGTAGAACTTAATAGGGATAACCAGATTCTGAGTTTCAATTCTTCTATGTTTAGCCTAAAAGGGATAGGTGTCTAGACTGGCTTACCCGATCGGACACTCGAGTCGGGGAGGGACAACTTATTCGATAGCAGTGCTATTCTGCCTTCGTTGTCAATCTGAACCCCACCTAACATGTGTGACTATAATCCTTCACCAGGTACCTTAACACTCCGGCTATCTCAAAAAGAAAGTAGGATGCATACGTTGCATTCCTTTTATCTTGTTTCAGAGACTCAGAGGGAGTGCGCAAGAGAAGATAATTTATAAAATAGTTCAACAATATCAAAGCAATAAATGAGTGACAAGTAGCACATAAGGACAACAAGCACAATATCAAAATAATTAAAGCAAGTAAAGTCAATATCAAAAGCTTGAATTCTTATGTTATTCCCCAGCAGAGTCGCCAGAGATGTCACACCCCTTTTTCGCTCTAGGGTCGAGTAAAAGGTTGAAGTTTTTTTTAATTAATGTGACGATATTGGATAGGGATTAATTAATTTATAGAGTCGCCACTTGAAATTGAGTTATGGTGTTCCAAGTCACCTTTTTGAATCCCTAATCAAAAGGAAATGACTCTTATTTGGTCTATGAAAATAGAAAACCGGGTAAGGAATTCTATTGACCGAGGGGAAGGTGTGAGGCACCCCTCGAATCCCGTGGTTCTAGAACGGTCGCTTTTATTGGCCTATCTTGACTTAAATTATTTTAATAAATTATGTTTGGACCTAAGTTCGCTCATTTTTAATATTTAAAATCTGTCTATATATTCTCATATTAACTAAATCGTGAAGGTTAGTTTTAGAAAAAAAAGAATTTGTCAAGGTGCATCATTGCATCCTTGAATTTTTAAATGTCTCAGAAAGATACGTACGCCGCATTCTTAATTGAGACGAACATTTTAAACATTTTTAAAAAAATTTAGCGATAAATTAATTTAGTAAAAACAATTATCAATCTTTGTTAATGATAATATAATAACTATAAAATAAAATAAAAATAAAGTGGATAGTAATAATAATAATAATATTAATAATAAAATGATACATATACACAAAAATTAATCCTATTATATTAATTTTATTATGATTCCTTATATTTATTTATTTATTAATAATAAATAAATTTAAAATAACTAAAGAAATAAATGAATAAAAATCAATTAATTAATAACAAATAAGGTAAAGATTTCCCTTTTTCAAAAAACATGCACAGTAAACTTAATTCTCTACAAGCCAATATCATAAATTTCAACTTCTACTATTGTGATAGAGAGAAATTAGTGACGGCATAGTGGTGGTAGCGGTTGGAATACTGTTCTGTCGGCAGCAGTAGCAGTTGCCAGTAGATTTGGACAAAAATCGAAGGAAAAAGGTGATTTTGGAGGTTTACAGTGCTGTTGGCTTCGCCGGAGAGATCTAAATGGGAAAAAGAGAGAGGGGATGACAACGGTAGTCGGTAAACGTGGGTTCGCCGAACTGGGATCGATTTTGGGGAGTTTTGGGTCGCCTGTCAGAGGCATTTTACCGGCCAGCGGTGGCTAGCAGCAGCGGGAGAAGGCCGACAGTGATGGCTGTTGGTTCATTGGTTCAAAAGAAGAGGAAAAAAGGGAGAAGGGATGATTGCGCTGGTGCAGGGCTGGCTGGTTTGTCGGAACGGGGCGGATTTTGGTTGCCGGCGAAAATGGGGTATGCCGATTTTGGTTTTTTCGGCTAAACTCCGTCGAAGTCTGTACGAATGGGACTGATTCGATTTGAAATGGGGCGGACGATGGTCAATTTTTTTTAGGCGATAACATGATCGTAGCAACCTACTGAGTTATTGTTGCATCACTGATTCATAAATTTTTATCTATCTTTTCTCTACTGGTTTCTGATTTTTTCATACTATTTCTCAAATTTCTTCAGTACGTCTGTGTGTGTGTGTAAATTTCTATCCCACTGTGTGATGTTGTATATATTGGTGAATGGAAAAATAGTGAGTTTGTGTGTGTACCCATGTTTCGGTGTATATCATTTTCAACATACATTATAACTGCGTATAGTATATACAGTAGCAATAAAAATTCACATAATTAATCAACTACACATACTAAATACCAAATAATGCAGGAAATTATTTCAATATTTCATTCATTTTTCGATTCATAGCAATGAAACTTATGAAAAATAATACAAAATGAGATAAGAACCTGATGAATTAAACAAATATAAAAGCAAGAACGATGTATAAAACTCAATTCGACTTGATAATCTCTTATCTCTTTGTTTGATGTTTTGTTCTCTTTTTCTTTTTGTAATATTTTTGAATGTTTTCACTCTCTCTTCTTTACTCTGACTGGTTTTTGATATCTCAAGTAGATGTAGGAATAATGTACGTGTCTTTTTTTGAGGTTGAAGAGTCTTTTAATAGGATAACTCTTGGGAGGAGGGGGGGAAGGGGTAATTAGGGGGAACGGTTATTCCGGATAAGGGATATTTTTGAATTTGATTATGTTATTTATTATTGATTTATTTATTTTATATAATAAAATGATAATAATAATAATAGATAAAAATAATAAATAAAATAAAATAAAAATAATATAATAATAATTAATTAATTTTAATATTTTAAGAAAATACAATAAAAATTATAAATAGTCTTAAATAAATATAATTAAGATAGTGTTAAAACTACTTATTTTTTTAAAATTTAAAAAGAAAAATATTATTATTATTTTTTAATTTTTCATATCATTTTAAATACAAAAATAAAATAAAAATATTCAAAATGTAAATTTAATTATTTATTTATTTATCTAAAAATGTATAAAAAATAAAATAAGAGTTAAAATAATATCGGACCAAATATAAATATTTAATACCGAAATATATATATATATATATATATATATATTAAACTCGGGGAGGGTCAAAATCACGTGTCTACACTAGGCATGATGGAATTAATTGAGCTATTTAAACATAAAAATGGCTCCATCTTATGGAAGGATTCATTCCCACAGTCTTTGATGAGGTAGTCAAGGAATTCTATTCCACATTGAATTTTTCTAAAGATAAACTAAAGATGACTACTGCAGTTCAAGGGAAGAAGATGAATCTTGATGCTGAATTACTTGGGAGAACTCTAGATGTTCCTATCAGTAGTGTGAGAACTGTCTCAAAACAACAACCATCGATAGAGTTTATGGCCAATACATCAAAGGTTAAAGGAAAATCTATGGCTGCAGTAAATAGAAAATCACTCAAGAGTGAGTTACAATTAGTCTTTGATTTTGTTAACAAAGTGATTTTGCCTAGATCACAAAAAAGGAACATTGCTTCAGCTGCTGATCTGTATGTGATGGAGTGTCTTAGCAGTTTTGAGTGCATTAGTTTACTTGTGTTAATGATAGAGCCATACATAAAGATTTTCATGGAAAAAATGAAAACATGGCATGCCTTATGGATACTGGTTGGACAAAGTGTTTGATCATTTTGGTGTTGTCTGTGAAAATAGAACTCCTAGAACTATGTTACTACTATTTGGTATGAAAGCTATGATCAAAACTGAGTCTGTGCAGAAGAAATCAGGTAATATCTCTCAAAAGGGGCTCAGCAAAGAAATAGAAAAATTGAAGCTCAACACAGATGCTAAGGAGGCAGAGATTAGCAAATGCAAATGACAATTCAACATCTCTCTAATAAAGATCCAAGTATCTTTGAAGAGCTTAGAACTGATAATGTTGAACTAAAAAAGAGAGTTTCAACTCTAACTGATGAGGTTCTTAGCTTGAATGCAAAGATAAAGCAGCTATCAAAGAATTGTTACACTTTCATGCTACAAAAAATAATACTATGGCTCTACTTTTCCAAACCATCTTCCCAAGTCCTTTAACTATTTAAATTTTGGATTCCTGTGGCTTTTTCTAAGGAAAATTTAAATCTTTCATTGAAATGATACTTAACTTTTATATATGAATGAATCCTTGTTTATGTGTTGCATCTGTCTCTTCTTTACTTTAAAGTTGTTCTTTATGTTAGTGTTGCCCCAGTGACCATGAATTAACTAATTTGTGCTTATTTTACTCTTGGTTATTGTTATCGCTTCTTAATGATGCCAAAAGGGGGAATACTAAATTCATATGGTAGGGATCAGTTACCAAGTGCATATGTGTTGAATGTTGATGAAGTATAATGGCATAGTGACAGGGGAAAGAATGTTGGTGAAGCATGATGACATATTGATGGGGGAAGCATGGTGCATAATGATAGGGGAACATTCATCGACAGTAGTGGTGATCACTCATATTGAATGAGGTGAATGAACTTTTGATGCTCAAAAATCTGTGGTTGGTTTTTCATCATTAAAAAGGGGGGAAATTTCTATATCTTTTTTTGATGATGATCAGTTGACAACAAGGGATCAGGTCCTTGGGTCTTTATGAATTTAGTATAACTGTCACTGTTCTGCGCAGTTTTGTCTATTAGTGTAACAAGCTGCGCAGGTGAGCTTGTACTTGTTAAGATACCTGGCCCAATCGTATTTCTATCCTAATCATTATTCATCTATAAATAGAAAAGAATGCTCCCCAATTCACTAGTTTTTACAATCTGATCGTTCAAGTGAAAAATCGGTGAAAACTCAACTTTGCAACATTGCTCAAGTTCATAGTTTTTATGTGTGTTGAAATAGTGAGTGTTCTTGAGTCAGGTTTGAGTCTGTAATAAAATTACATGTGTTGTAAAAATAATGCCTTTTTTGTGTTCTTGAGAGTGCTTAGGTAGAGTTACCTGAGTTGGTATTGGTTATAGTTAATCAATATTGAGGTGAGTTCTTGTCAGAGTTGTCAAGGTAGGTTTGTAATAGTGTTGTTACAAACTGATGAAGCTTAGAGTTAAGTTTCATTGATTCTATAATCAAGGTTTTGATTGTAGTGGATTATTGAGTACTTGTGAGGGCAAACTGTAGATTTTCCTCCCTTAAGCAAGGAGGTTTCCACTTTAAATTTTTGTGTTTTTTAATTTTCAGCAAAGTTTTAGTTTGCTACTGCTTTACTATTTTATTGCCTGTGTCTGATTCTAAGGGACCTGGTCCCTCATAGTGTGGAGCAACCTCTCATATTTTATGAAATTTACTTTTTATATGTTCTATCTATTCTCTTTAATACTGAGTGAACAAATACGACAGATACAAAACAAAGTGATATACTAATACAAAGTTAATATACTAAATCTGTTAGAATAATAATGATAATTGTACGAGAAATTCAAAATTAAACTTGTTTGGCTTATAGAGACGATAATACGCGTCTTGAAGATAGTCGGAGTCTGTTCCACGAGCAAACAAAAGAATTAGTAACAAATATAGCTTCGGGATTAAACTAAGCCACAAGACAAGTAGCATTCAAGAATGTTGCTCTTCTATTCTGGACTGATGATCCCACCATTTGATTAATGTCTTTCAAATGTTTCTCAACGGAAAAGTATTTTTGAGTGCTTGTCTTTTCAGACAAAAAAATATTATTTATAGGATAAAAGTTTCATGTAAAAGAAGAGTATTAATTAAGTAATAGTTAATAGATTCATGAGTATTTTAAAATAAAAAATATTTTTCTTTCAAGAACCTAAAACGTAAAACTTAATAAATGAACTGACAAATTCACGTTAATATTCTTTATAGCTCAAAAATTTTTAACTGGTGCATTTATTTCAAAATTAATTGAAACATAACTTAAAAAGACTTTTAACTGATGTATTTGTTTCAAAATTAATAGAAACATAAATTTTAACAATAATAACCCTCCACTTATTTGAAGAAATTTTATATTTAAAAAATAAAAACTATTTGAGACATTAATCTAGAAACGTGCATCAATAATGGTATCTTTTGAACTTGAACTATTAGATATTAAAAACTTTCTAAATAATTGAAAGTAAACAAATCTCAAACTAAGTGGTTAATTGAATAAAATAGAAAAAATACTTCACGCATATTACTATGTTCTAGTGAAAATCAAAATTCTTTGACACCTTATGGCCATGTATCCTGAATCGTTTTAGTTATGTGCTTTAAGATTTTCCTATTAAAATCTTATTGAAGCGGCCTCCACTTTGCACTTAGTGTGGTGAATTCATCAATAGTAACTCTGCATAATTCGATCAAATAGTCTATGAATTTCATTAAGAGAAATTAATCTCATTCTCCTTTACAAAAAAGTATCGATAAATCTATCAAGAGTGTAGGACTAATCGAAATCGGTGTATAGACTTATTAAGAGAATATAATCTCATTCTTCACTTTTATAGAAATATCGTCAAATCTATCAAGAGAGTTATTATTTACTCCAGTCGAGATCGGTCGGATAGATTTATTGAGAGAAGAGAATCTCAACTTATGCACATCTACTCACTCTTTAGGAAAAAAAAAATTTATTGATGAGCTTCTCAATTGTAACTTTATTTATTTTCACTTTGAACCCAACATTCTATCATTAAGGTAGGGTTACCATAAAGTACAATCAATCTATAACTGGCTTTATTCCCATCCCATTATAAGTTTGTACCACTAATTTCTTTCCTAACCCTTTAGACAAAGGATCTACTAAATTGAGTTTGGACTTTACATATTGAAGTGATATTATGTCATCCTCTAATAATCTTCTCACATGATTATGTTTGAGATGAACTTGTTTTGACTTGTCATTGTAATAATCACTTGAAGCCTAAAATATAGCAGCTTTGTTATCACAATAGATAGTCAAAGGTGGTATTGGCTTACTCCAATAACCAATAAACTTTTTCTCCACAACAGACATAGCGATAAATTCTGATTCCATGGTTGAGTGAGTAATACATATCTGCTTCTTTAATCTCTAAGACATTGCTACTCTAGTGAAAGTCAAAATCCATGCAGTAATAGATTTAGGGTCATTCGGATAAGAATTTCAAGTAGCATCACTAGCCTTAAAGAACTGGTAGAAAAGTAGAATAATGTAGGCGAAAATTAATTGTATCCTTCCGATACCTTAAAACATGAATTAAAGCATTTCAATGCTCAACTCCAGGACTACCACTAAACTTGCTCAAATTTTCTACTGCATAACTAATATCTGGCCTGGTACAATGTATGGCATACATAAGGCTCCCAATAATTTGAAAATATGTCAATTATTCAAGAATATCACCAGAATTTTGCACTAGTTTAATGTTAGGATCAAATGGTGTGGGAGCAGACTTGTCGTCAAAATGATCAAACCTCTTCAGAACTTTCTCAAGGTAACTTGATTGGATAAGAGTCAAATCATTTGTTGATCTTACAATTTTGATGCCTACAAATCACATCAGCTTCTCCAAGATTTTTCATCTCAAACTGGGAAACAAGAAAGCATTTTGTTTCTTTGAATCTTCCAATATCAATTCCAAAGATCAACATTCCATCTACATAAAGACATATTATAACACCGGGATTTTTTTGAAATTTACTAAATATGCAGCTATCTCCACCATTGATTAAGTAGCCATTAGAAATTATAACTTTTCTAAATTTCGCATGCTATTGCTTTGGAGCTTGTTTTAATCCATAAAGAGATTTAAGAAGCTTACAAACCTTAAAGTCTTTGATATGGAATGACAAATTCTTTTGATTATTTCGTTTAAACTTCTAATCTAGATCTCCATTCAAAAATGCAGTCTTCATATTCATTTAATAAATCAGAAGACCATGAATTGCTGTTAAAACAATCAAGAAATGAATAGAGGTCATCCCAGCTACAGGTGCAAAAGTATCAAAATAATCAATATCTTTTAATTAAGTAAAACTTTTAGCTACCAAGTGAGCTTTGTAATTTTCTAAAGTACCATCAGATTTCATTTTCTTCATAAAAATCCATCGACAACCTATTGATTTACATTCAAAAAGAAGATCTGATAAAATTTATGTATTATTTGACAGGATAGAATGTATTTCATCATCAACAGCTTCACACTAAAAAGGAGGATCATGTGAAGTCACAGCTTTAACATAACTTTCAGGATCTTTTTTCAATCAATATGCTTGAAAATCAGGTCCAAAATCCTTTGGTTTGGCTGATCTTGAACTACGTCTTGATTGACTTTCTTCCAAGGACTCAATTATTTTTATTTTAATAGGAGAAATAGACGAACTTGCATCTTTTTCAAAAGAATTTTTTCTTGAAAAATATATGCTAAAAAAGTTATCATATAAAGATTTAATAATTGTGTGAGGGTTTGGGGTCTCAAGATTTAAAAATCTATAAGCCTTATTGATTTGTGAATAACTAATAAATACACAATCTATTCCTCTATAGACAATCTTAGTCAAATATTGATCTGGTAATCAAACATGAGGCAAGCAATCCCATGCTTTAAAATAATTTGTATTTGAATTTTAATTATTTCAAAGTTCATATAGAGATGCATCATGACTCCTGAAAGTAAATCTATCCAAATTATGACATGTTGAAGGCTTCAGTCCATAAATTTCCAGACATGCCAGATCCATAAAGCATAAAATTAAACATTTCTATGGAAGTCCTATTTTTTTATGACATACCATTTTGTTGTGGTGTATAGGACATGGCCAATTTCTTTCCAATACCTTCTTTTTTATAAAAGTCAATAAAATCTGATTTTAAGTACACCTCTATCAGATCTAATTAATTTAATCTTCAAATTCAATTTATTTTCAACCTCTATTTTATATGTTTTGAAAGTCTAAAGTGTTTTATCTTTTATTTTCAATGGAAAGACATGTATATTTTGAGTAATCATTAATGAAAGTGATAAAAAACCTCCTCTCATAACATGACAAATAATCCATCTCACAAATATCAGTATGAATTAATTATAAAAGCATGGATGTCCTTTCAACTATCTTAAAGGGCTTCTTTGTAGCATTTACTACAAGTAAGACACTTAGTAATATGATTCTTTCGATGGTCTTTGATTAATCCATTATTCATCATAATTTGAATGAATGTAAAATTTACATGACCAAGATGCTCATGCCATAAGTCTAGAGAGTTCACAAGATAAGTAAAAATATTTTCATGTTTGATATTGAGTTTAAATATTCCATTTGCAATATAACCTTTTCCAACAAGTATGCCATTTTTAGATAAATTTACCTCAAAATTATTTAAAAATCATGCTACGAAAGAAGCTTACCTGATATGTGATGAGTTACGCTGGTATCTACCCACTATTCCCCTTAATCTTTCGCTACAAATACTTCTGTGATCATTGCCTCAAGATCATTTTTTATATTTATTTTTCTTTCTTCTTTTCAGCTTTGAGAATTCCACAAGCATGCGCATAGTGACAAATATTGTAACAATGATAGCATTCACCGAATTTAAAATTGACACCATTAAGCTTGAAATTTTTAGTCTTCTTTGTCTTTGAAAAATTCTTTTTTTCAGGTTCCTTCTTGGTTGATTTTTCTTCAACCATATGAGCTTTCATGACATGTTCCTTAAAATATTATTGACACGATATCGTGTCTCTTATTCAATTTGCAAGTATTACAATAATTATTCAAGCGTCAAATCTTTCTTTTTGTGTAAGAGTTTGCTTTGGTACTCTTTTCAAGATGGAAGAAGTTTTGATATAATAGCACCAACATAAAAGTTTTTATCAAGAGCAATTGCAGATATAGTAACTTTATTAGCTATAAGTTGAAATTCTTGTACTTTTTCAGTGGCTGACTTGTTATCAATCATTTTGAACTCCATATAATTTGAAAGGAGAAATTTCGTCAAACTCACCTATTCTACTAAATAAATAGCTTGAAGAGTGTTCCATATCTCTTAGCAAATTTGCACTTAACATAACATTGACCATAATAATTCTTGCACAAATAATCATCATTTTTTACTTCGCAATTTATTCTTTAATCAAAGTAGCCTCGTCAGATGCTACCTCAGAACCAGGAGCATTAAGACAAGTTTCTTCAAGAACATATGCCAACTTTAGTCTTCTTAAAAAGAATTTCATCTTTCCACGCCATCTAAGAAAGTCTTTGCCATCAAATATTTCAAAATCTAGGAAAAGATAAAATACTATTCGATATTGATGTAGAAACCATAGAGAAAACTATCTTTAAATTGTTAGAACAATAATGACAATTATACAAGAAATTCAAAATAAAACTTGCTTGACTTAGAAGAATGATGATATGCTTCTTGAAGACAGTTAGAGTCTCTCCCACAAGCAAATGAAGAATTAGTAACGACTCTATCTTTGAAATTCAACTAATCCACAAGACAAGTAGCCTTCAAGAATGTTTCTCTTAATTCTTTAATTGGTGATCTCACCATTTGATCAATGTCTCTCAAATATTTATCAAGGGGAAGTATTTTGAGTGCTTGTCTTTTCAAACAAAAAAATACTATTTATAGAATAAAAGTTTAATGTAAAAGAAGAGTATTAACTAAGTAATAGTTAATAGGTTCATGAATATTTTAAAACAAAAAATATCTTTCTTTCAAGAACCTAAAATGTAAAACTTAATGAATGAATTGTCAAATTCACATTCATGTTTTTTGCATCTCAAAAACTTTTACCTGATGCATTTGTTTCAAAATTAATTAAAACATAACTCAAAAAAGACTTTTAGCCGATGTATTTATTTCAAAATTGATTGAAACATAAATTTTAACAATAATAAAATCACTTATATGTTTAACAATTAGCCAAACTGTTGTTATGATCAATAGTTCGGACTCAAAGTATAGTTATTTATGAAATTTCCTCTATTTGAAATAAAAAAAATATGGGTGAAATGTTAAACATCATGGGCCTGTTCATTGTAAAGGGCAACTCGTTACCTAAAATCTTGAGGCATTTGATCTCAAGAACTAAGAAATATTGAGAGGAGAGTAGTAGTAGTAGAAGGAAAAAGAAGGGTGTAATGGAAAGATTGAACATATTGGTAGTTCAAGAACCTATTGTCGTTGCTTCTTGTCTCATCACTGATTTTGAGGGCCTCAAATCCCAATACAACTATCTTAATTAAAATGTTATATTTTTCTCTTCAATTTAGAAGATGAATCTCAATTTTTCATTCAATTTAGGCGTCTCATGCAAAAATGTAGGATAAGGCTAGTACAATAGTTATTTGTGATCTGACCCTTTGATGGACTCCACACATAAAAGTAACTTTTTGTGCAGTGGATTGTCTTTTCTTATACTCATTTGTCTCTGGATGACTTAGATTTGAGCTTCACTAGTATATACATTAATGTTTGATTACTAGGTCATAATAATAATAATATATTACTAGTGAGCCCTTGAATGACCAAGGGAAGAATAGTCTTTTAACCCATACATTAAGGGGCAAAATGGTAATTAATATATTATATCATAAGCGGTGCTCGATTCAGTTCTAGAATCCTTCATTTCTGTATCCATTCTTTTCACCTGTTTTACACTGATAACATGATTACAGAAGCTCGATTAGTTCTCTTCATCTTCTCAACAAGGTCTTCCAATTGAGGTAAGCTTTTTCTATTAATTTTTTCTTTAATCTTTCTTCTTTTTGTTCTTGTGAAATCCCAAATTAAAAGTTCCCAAATACTTAAAGAATTCAAACACGATATAGTGATTGGAACTGGTGGGTTCATTTCATTTACAATTTTTTTGGCTGCAAGTATCACAGGCATTAAACTTGTAATTTAAGAACAGAATTCAGTACCCAGGATAGCGAACCGGGTGCTTTATTTATTTGTTATAAAGTGTTTGTTGCATTTAACTCTTCTGTTGATCATTTTTAGCAAAAAAGCAAGTGCGTGGTGTGCAGAAATCCAGTGAAATTATCATTGAGGCAGTATGCGTCTAAGGCCATGGGAAGAAAGCATTTCTTTTCAAATGTTATTGTAGGGAAGGGGATAGTAAAGAGGTGTTGATTCTTCGGGGCTCATTGGGTGCTAATGCAATTAATGTTGCCATCTTGCATTTGTATTCTGAGATGTTAAATGAACAAAAAAACTTGTTTTTTATATGGAAAACTGGGGTCTTAGCATTTGATGAGATGGAGAGCCCTGTGAAATTTCATCCCCGATTATACTTAACCCCTGAGTGTTATTTTGTTTCAAATAATTGTATATTTACTGTATGGTGAATTTAGCATTTCAGGCTTCTAAGTTTAGGAACAGGGTGTCCTCTTTTCTCCATTTTAATTTGATTTGATACTAACTTGGTGAGGGTTCTTACACTCGGTAGATTTAGCGTATGCAGTGGATGACCTTAGTGTATCTATAGCTGGAGCAATGATCTGCTCTGAAGTTTTAGCTGCTGGAAAACCTTATATTCTGGTAAGTTCACACATAGTTGGTGGTTGAGTGTTGTATTAATATCTTAACCTAATCTTGTCGTCTTAAGTTTGGTGGTTGTTTAGAACTCCGGGTCTGTGGTAGTACTATCATATTCAAGTAGTCTTTGACTTTTATTCATTGTCATCTATTGTTTATTATGTTTAGAAAGTCGGGCCTTGTTGTTTATAATATAACAGTTGAATAATGCACCAAAAGTCTTATCATTCTTCTATTAATTAGTAAGGTTATTAAAGTAGCACTCTACAGCTTCCCAACCATACACAACACCAATAAGATCCAAATGCACAACATCTTTTTCTGACTTAAAAGGGCAGAGACCTCTAAACCTGAATGGCCTCAAACATACATCACCAGCTGTAGATACAAGGGTGAGTTAGATTTAGTTGTAAAACAGTATCATGACATATTTCTAACCAAAGTTAAAACATGTTTTCATTCTGATGTTCTACATTCAATGCACACCATTAAGTTAATACTGTTTCCATTCTCCTATTCTACATCAGATGCACGAACATTTCCCTTTATTACTCTGGAAGGTCATCAACTCCTTCTATAAATAAAATATGAACTACACTTTTATTTTAGATATCACAATTTGAAGTCTATGCTTGCAGGTCATGGATATTGTTAACTGCTTATTTGTAGCCATGTTTAATATCCTGAATTAGAAATGCAAAAAAAGAAACTTGAAGCCAGTGGAAGGCAATACCCTTCTTCTTCAGGGGTCCTAATGGCGTTATAGCTGGAGTTGGTGCCTAACATTCTTAGGTAGAACTCAAACATAGCTTGTTGTGTTTCCTCGAGCGGCTCTTGGAGTTCCTCTAATTTAGGTTAACCAACCTAAGCATCACGTATCTGATCAATATCTGGTCTTTGTTTGAGACTGAAGATTAATGTGTGTCAATATATGGATCAGTGGATAAACTGGAAGAACTATAGGATGGAGTAATACTGATGTTTTATACTGTTTTCTTGGTTTTATTTGGTGTAAAACGTCGTTACCTACAGTTAAATTTTCTGTGCATAAAGGATTAATAAAGCAACATGCCAACAACTTGTCAAATAATCCCGTACTTTTATATGACCACAATCCTACTTTAAGTTGAAGTTTTTGTGACAGTACCATCAGTGTAATAGGATGTTAGTGGTTTGGTCATTAGATCAATTTTGTTTTGATCAACTAGGTTTCATTTCAAGTTAGTATATTTTGGCTTATCAATCAATTTAACAAACTTTTATTGCTAATTCGGACTACATTAATACTTTTATATTTTTAAACATTGAACTTCTTATATACTTGATTTACGATATCGTTGCAATTCTCCTCCTATCAAAATGTTGAAAGGGTGCATTTTAAAGTGTTTGGATCAAAGTTTATATCAAGTCTCGGGATATACTGATATGTTGTGTTTTTGATTAATGTTTATTTGCAGATGATGGCAGATGAAGGTTTAGTGCCCTCTCCTGAAGAGGAAATAAAGAGGAAAATGCTATTAACAAACTCAAAAAGGTGAGAATAATTTTATCTGAATTGGGTAAATTAGCATTTTACTTTCTGTCAATGAGAAAATATCATCTATATATGTCTGGAATTCACCATATGGCAAGAAAAGAACTAGATAAAGAATGAAAACAAGACGGTAAATTATTATATAAAATAAATAGACAAAGAAACAAAAATGTAAATAAAACAACAAAACCAAATAACCTTATACCTATGATGGCCTATTATGTATCTGAAGATATTCGGCTTTGTGCTATAATAGATTCTATAGATTTTCTTCCCGGTCTTTTCTATAACAATAACTATGCCTCTATCCTAAACTCAGTTATAAATTCTCACTCATCATGTTACATAATTTAAACTCATCTCAAGCCAATATTGTATAAAATAAAAAGAGAGAATGGTCAAATAAATCCCCCCCCCCCCAACCTTTACCCCAAATTTCAACTACACATTTATATTTTGAGAGGGTCCTAT
Organism: Capsicum baccatum var. pendulum; assembly: GCA_030864225.1. NCBI lineage: Eukaryota > Viridiplantae > Streptophyta > Magnoliopsida > Solanales > Solanaceae > Capsicum > Capsicum baccatum. The sequence continues at coordinate 167,103,966 of CM061554.1, read as the reverse complement.
GACCCCCCTGAACTATTTTAAAATGAAATTATTATCCCGCCAAACTATTTTAAAGTGGAATATATACCCCTCTAAAAACTCATACCCAGATTTTATTTTGATTTGTGATCTACACACGCTATCACGTGTCATGCCACGTAATTCCACATCATATATCATTTTTTACTATAAAAAATAATTCCACATCATGCCACATCATCTTCTTCTATTCATCTTCTTCTTCAATGGCATAATGAATTATATAGAATTCATACGACATGTAATCTTATCAAAATCAAATCAACAATTAATGTCCAAACAATATTCGATTTTCACAAAATGGCATCGCGACAGTGATGGCGCCAAAAAATTCAAAATTCTGATGACTTTATTTCCAATCTGAATTGATTCAACATTCTCACATAATTCGAGTTCTTGGATGCCATTGAAGAAGAAGAAGAATTAAAAGAAATGTCATTGATGAGTTCTTGTTCTTCTTCTTCATCATCAATGGCATCCAACAACCCATCAATATCATTGATGAGTTCTTCTTCTTCTTCTTCTTCTCCAATGGCATCCAAGAACCTATCGATGGCAATTAATTTTTTTCTTCTTCTTCAATGGCATCCAAGAACTCATCAATGGCAATTAATTTTTTTTTCTTCTTCTTCTTCTTTAATGGAATCTAAGAACTCATCAATGAGAAGAAGAGGAAGAAGAAGAGAAAGAGGAAGAAGAAGAAGAAAAAGAAGAAGAAGAAGAAGAGAAAGAGGAATAGGAAGAGAAAGGAGAAGAGAAAGAGGAAGAGGAAGAGGAAGAGTAAGAGGAAGAAAAAGAGGAAGAGAAAGAGATAGAGGAGAAGGAGGAGCGAGAAAAAGAAGAAGAAGAAGAAGAAGAAGAGGAGAAAGAAGGAGGAGGAGGAGAAGAAGAAGAAGAAGAATAAGGAGGAGAAGAAGAAGGAGGAGCAGGAGGAGGAACAGAAGGAGGAGAAGAAGAAGGAGGAGCAGGAGGAGGAACAGAAGGAGGAGCAGGAGTAGGAGGAGCAGGAGCAGGATCAAGAGAAGGAGCAAGAGCAGGAGCAGGAGGAGTAGGAGGAGGAGGAAGAGGAGTAGGAGGAGTAGAAGGGAGAGGAGTAGGGATAAGATTAGAAGGAGTAGGAGAAGGAGAAGGAGAAGGAGAAGTAGGAGCAGGAGCAGGAGGAAGAGAAAGAAGAAGAGCAACAGGATGAGGAGAAGTAAGAGGAGGAGTAGGAGAAAGAGGAGGATGAGGAGGAATAGGAGGGGTAGGAGGAGGAGTATTAGTAGGAGGAGGAGTAGCAGGAGGAGGAGTAGGAGTAGGAGTAGGAGTAGGAGTAGGAGAAGGAGGAGGAGGAGGAGTAGGATTAGAAAAAGAAGGAGGAGTAGGAGTAGGGTAGGGGTAGGAGTAGGAGTAGAAGGAGAAGGAGGAGCAGAAGGAGGAGGAGGAGGAGCAAGCAGAGGAGAAAGAGCAGGATAAATAGGAGTAGAGGGAGCAGGAGCAGGAGAAAAAGTAGGAACAGGAGGAGAAGGAGGAGGAGGAGGAGGATGAGGAGGATGAGTAGGAATAGGAGGAGGAGGAAGAGGAGGAGGAAGAGGAGTAGAAGGAGGAGTAGGAGGAGGAGTAGGATGAGTAGGAGGAGGGGGGAAGGAGTAGAAGGAGTAGGATGTGGGGGGGAAGGAGGGGGAGGGAGAGTAAGAGGAAGAGTAAGAGGAGGAGGAGGAGGAGGAGGAGGAGGAGGAGGAGGAGGAGGAGGAGAAGAAGGAGGAGGAGGATGAGAAGGAGTAGGAGTAGGAGTAGTGATGATAGGCGAATTTACACGCCTATATCAATATATTTTGCCCATATTTTAGCCTAGTTTTGAGAACAAATTATATATTTCATGCACTTTTAGTCCTTTTTCCTATAAATGAGCTAACGAACATGATTAGTAAAGTTTCAGGTATAAATGATGCAAAATACAGCATTTTATGGCTTACTTGACGCAAAAGAAAACTCACAAACGAAGTAGAAAGGAGCTGGACGCCTAAAGGACCAAATCTGCTGCATGGAAAATCTGTCCCGGGCAAAAACAGCATTTCTGAATACTTTGGGGACTGCATGGAAAATCTGTCCAGGACTAAAACAGCATTTCTGAAGACTTTGGGGACTTACAGACACAAAGCTGGATTTTGACAATGATACATTAACCTAGTACAATTGGGTTATGTATTTCATTAGTTTATTTGGATTAGGAGAATGTTACATTAACCTAGTACAAATGGGTTAAGTATTTCCTTAGTTTAGTAGGATTTGGTTATTTATTTCATTAGCATAGTAGGAGTAGGATAGGAGTATTATAAATACCCTATCATGCTAGAGATTTTAATTAAGTCCTCCCTTAGTGGAGGCAACTCCTCCCTTAATTCAAGAAATTCATTCTTAAAACTATTAATTTTCTTCCATCTCTCTCATCTTCCACCACAAACACTTCTAATCTATTCTTCTATTCATCTATTCCACAACAAGAGAATCGTTACTTGCTAGGGAATCACCAAAACCACACGCCTATCACCTACTTCTCACGCCATCAACCATGCAAATCGTGATATCCTTCGCATTCATGGGTAACTAAACCTCTTAGTTGGGGTTATGGAAGCCGAATAAGTTACTATCTATAGCTATGAGTTTGTAAGTTCGAGACACGTATATTGCTTATATCATTATTCTCTTCATCTTAATGCAAATTCTTGTGGCTGCAGACGCATAGAATAACGCCAGTCTAATATTTAACTTGTTCGAGAGAAAGGTTATTTGTCTGGAAAAGAGATAATGTCAAGGTAGTAGGACACCCTTTCCTATTAAAAAGCTAGTGCCGTAACTGGACTAACCTCTTGGAGAATTCGTACCGTTAGACACGCTTTAAGCTCGAGAGAGTTAAAGTGAAATAGTCCTTGTTTAGGTCGAGAGACGCTTGGATTTACCATCGACTACAATTCTCTATAAGCAATTGCATGTCAAGACTCTACACACTCATAGCCAATAGAGACGTATACCTCAGAAGGTGGACATACCCCCAACGCCTCAATTCTCATTTTCTACAACCAACGTGACAATCTTCCTCTTTTTACTTTGCTATTTTCAGCTTTTACTTTATTGTTTTGGTTACATATTACAATCCCCCCTTTTTACGAGACTTGCACCAAAAGTCTAGTAACCGTTGCTTACTTGTTGGCCGAGCTATTCCCTGTGGGATCGACACCCAACCCAGGTTGGGTTCTATATTTGCTAACGACCGCTTTACACTCAAACGAGAGCTGTAGATTGAGCGTTATCAAAAATTGGCGCCGTTGCCGGGGAATACGAGTGTCAATCAAGTTCGTGATAATTACTAGACCCTTTGGTCAAAGATTCTCGTACTTTTACTTTTAGTTGTTGTTTTTGTTTTATTTAGGTTTATTCAGTGCATCAATGGAGGCACAACGTGAAATTGAAAGGATGGCTGCTCAAGTGCATCAACAAAATATTGATAACCGTAGGCGAGCAACAAATCCTGACGATGAGGACGATCTGGACGGATCTGGTGCCACCGGAGCTATTATTCTTCCGCCATTGGCACCCGGAGCAAAGTTTAATATCACTAGCACCATGATTCAGCTTTTGCAACTCAAGGGATTATTTGGTGTACTAGCAGGCGATGATCCGAATATGCATCTGATCAACTTTATTTCCATATGCAATTCATTCGACAATCCGGGCGTTGGACAGAATGCAATTCGATTACGTCTATTTTCATTGTCTCTGTCTGGGGAGGCAACTCTATGGTTGAATGGGCTGACTCCTGATTCTATTACTAATTGGAGGCAATTGAAAGACGCTTTCCTAGAAAGATTCTTTCTGCCATCCAAAAGAGCACAGTTGAGAGATGAGATCATAAATTTTCGACAGCTTCCAACTGAAGCTCTCCACGAAACATGGGAGAGGTTCAAGACAAAGCTCATGCGGTGCCCAAATCACCATATGACCAATGACCACTTGATGGAGATATTATACAGAGCTTTGAATTCGGTGACTAAGCCAGTGGTTGATAATGCGGCTGGAGGATCATTTATGGACCTCACCTTTGTGCAGGCAAGCCAGATCGGATGACAAAGCAAAGTAGAGCTTGGCATACCAGGGATTCTGAGGTAACAAGCCCCACTTTATCTTTTGGCATGACTGCAGAGCAGAGGCGAAGACAAGAGGATCGTGACCAAGACATGGCTCACATGAAAATGCAGATGGATCTTCTTACCAAGCACTTATTATCAGGGAAGACCGAAAAAGTGAAAGCTGTAGCGCTAAAAGGAAGAGACGAATCTGATTCTGAAGCGGAGGCCGACTACTTGAACAATCAGAGGGGTTTTCGTGGGAATGCCCAAGGAAACCAAGGTCGGAACTATTATGATAAATCTGGAAGCAAAGACCAAGGTAGTTGGAAGAAAAATAATGAAAAGAGTGGTTTGTACGTTCCCCCTGGCAGACGTGATACCACCATATCTAATTCTGGGAGTATGGAAGACATGATGGCTAAGTTATTGAAAGGAGTGGAAGCAACGAGCGCAGGAGTTAAGGAGGTGATTGATGATTTGTCCTCCATGAAGAAACTAGTTGATTCTCATTCCACTTCTATCAAGCAAATAGAGCAGCAATTGAGCCAACTTTCAGCAGCATTTAATCAAAGAAAGGCTGGCACTTTGCCTAGCGATACTGTGCAAAACCCAAGGAATGATGGGTCATGCATGGCCATAACTACCAGAAGTGGTAAGGTGCTGGAAACTTCAGCAAAAGGCAAGCAAGTGGTTGACGAAGTGGTACGGTTTGATATATGCAAAACAATGAAGCAGCCCAGCGATATGAATGAGTCATCTGTAGCTGATGTTCATTATGAGGATATGAAAGCATTATCTATAGAGAAACAACCTACTGTTGAGCCATTGTCTGCTGTGCCACTGAAAGTTGAGCATGAAGATAATGAAGGTTATGAAGAACTTATGAGTGCTCTAACAGAAATAAAGTCTTATACTCCTAAGAAACCAGATTGTGAACTCAAGAATCGACCAACAGCGAATACTCCCTTTGACGAGCCACCAATGCTAGAATCGCAAGAGCTTCCTGATTATCTAAAGTATGTGTTCCTGGAAAGTAGAAATATACTTCCGGAGAGAGCAGATGATTTAAGTGAACAGCACGTAGAAGCTCTCATCTCTGCTCAGAGGAGATACAAGAGAGCTATGGGTTGGACTATTGATGATATAATTGGTGACTCTCCGGAGAAACGTATGAGCTAGCTCAAAAAAGATCGCATGACCACAGGTAAGCCTCATTGTCGTCTAAATCCTTTCAGAAAACGATCCATCACTTACCTCGACGAAGTCTGAGTACTCGAGGTAACTACGTCGAGCCACGACAATAAATAAGGTGCTAGATGGGAGGCAACCCATCGTTTTATCATTTTATCATTTTTCCTTTCATTCTAGTACTTGTTTTGTTTTATGAAAAATCCAAAAATAAGAGTCGTGCCACGACCAAAACTAAGGCGCTTGGTGGGAGGCAACCCATCGTACTAATCGTTTTCATTTGGTTTTGAGCAAAAATAGGTGCAAGAGGTATTCAACGAGGAGATTGATTTCAATTGGCGATTTGGTCGCATTGTATGGTAAAGTCGGTAAGTTAGGAATGGTGATGCATAAGGCTATGAAGTGAGCCTTTCTCACGTCATAATAGGCTTCGAGGAAGGCTAGGCCTTGGTAAAAATAGGCCACGAACGATGCACAACCTATTCTATAGCCTAAGGACTCGGAATCTAGTGTGCTATACACTATGCGCCGCCTATTCCTAGGTGTGCTTTTGACTATGCGCCGCCTATGCTATGGCATTTGAGATACTGAGACCAAATGCCATAGACTATGCGGCGCATATGTCTAGAAATGCCATAGACTATGCGGCGCATATGTCCCATTATGCCATGGACAATGCGCCGCATATGTCATTGATATGCCAAGGGATATGCGCCGCATATGTGGTGATTTTGTCCCCAAATCCGATTGTAAATGGGTCATAACCCGACCCATACTCTTCCTATATAAAGGGGACATAATTTTACAACACAACCACATTAGAAAACACCCTAAAGGCGCCACATAACCTTCCAAATCTTCTCAAAATTTTCTTCTTTTGCTCTTCTAATTCACAACACCGTCTTCACAAGCTTCAAGCAAGTAAGTACTCTCTTATTCTTCATTTATTTATCGTAAGTACTACGTTGCTATGCTTATTATAAATTGCTAAATCATATAAGATTGTTGGTGATGTTCATGTGTTTGAATTGTTGTTACATAATCATGTGAGTAAACATATACGTAGGGAATTCTTGACTTATTTCCGACTTGAATTTGGTTTCAATAGCATTGTTATGATATTTGCTGAATTGATATGGCTATGAATATTGCTTAAGAGTGTTGTTTGGATGCTTACATGTTAGACTATCCCGGCCATCGGGATAAGATTATAGTACCTATCGACTTAGGAGGTTGTGCTTGTTGTAAGAATAACGATTCCATGTGGTAACCCCTATGTCATAGTGTTGCTATATCTACCATGAAAGTAGTCCAATGGCTGCAAATAAGTGATACAATGCTGATTTTCTTGTTGGAATACAATCCTAAAACGTATGTCGACGAAATCTGAGTAAATCGACTACGTTCACCTCGCTGATTTGTGCAACAAAACTAAGTGTGGGGTGGTACCCCTAGTACTTGCTTATAGATTGTATCAAGTGAGATTGTGCTTCAACTAACACTATTTCTAATCTCAGGTACAGTGGCACCTAAAGCGAGACAAGGCACGGAGAAGGCTACCACCTCCCAAAAGGGCAAAAAGAGAAGTTGCAAGGACCAAGGAGAACCCTCCTCACAGCAAATACCTCAACTCACGCTTGGAATTAAGTGGGATACTTATGAGGAACGTCTGAGGATGACAACTCTGATGATGATTCCAATGCAAGGGGTATAACCCCAGACATAGAGAATAAGTCCGACCAACCAGGTTCCTCGTATTTATTTTCCACTGAGGACAGTGTCCCGACTAAGTGTGGGGTGGTGGTATTGCATGCTATACTTCTCTATTCGCATCTATGTTTGTTTGCTTTTGTTTCATTTTTGTTTCGTTGTGTTTTTTTAGTAGTAAAATTTTTTTTCTAGCTTCGCATGAAATTTTTCGATAGGCAGCATGAGATTATAACAAGAGTATGTGCTATAATTGTGACTATTGAGACGTTTAGGCTCTAGTTGTGACTCATTATGTGATATTATGTGACTCAATTCCTTCACTTGTTGGGTCAAGAGTCTATATTACATCCAATCAAGTCGACCATGTGCCTTGTGTGTGTGAGATTAATAAGTATATTCTATGTATGTGGCTGATGCTAGAACTTGCCTGGTATGTATGCAAAGCGAAAATAAGGAGTGTAAGTTTAGGATATGATTTAGGCATTTCTTTGGCAACCTATACATGTTTACCTTCAGTTTTTCCTACCCATGTACATCATCCTAGTTAAACCCTTTTGAGCCTTTAGCCTATTTCTTTGACAACCTTGTATGTAAGCCTAATCCATTTTTTTCAAGACCGTAATTTGATCCAAATTCCTAAGTGCTTTAAAGTGAAAAAGTCATGTGACAACATAAGAGGAAATTGGGTGAGTATGATGCTTTAAATTGTAATGGTGCTTGAATGTGTTATGAAAAAGAAAGTGCTATCATAAGAGGTATGTTGTGAAAAGAAAAAGGAAAAGAAAGCTGAAAAGTGAGTTGTGCTTAAAATTGAAAAACAAAAGATGAGAACAAGGGTGGAAGAATAAAATAAAGAAAGGTTGAAAGAAAAAAGTGTCAATGATACAATGTGATGTATTAAAGTGCTTAGGAACCTAGTCACTATTTCTGGCCAAAATAGCTGATCCTACCCGTCCCTTAGCCTACATTACAACCATCAAAAGACCTACTTGATCCTAATCCTAACATTCCGACATTTAGTAGAGTACTACATTAAGGGTAAGCTTATGGTCATTAGTTGCTACATATGAATTCTTTGTGAGAGTGAGAGCAAGGACACTTTGATACCCATGTTTGAAAAATATGCTATATTTGTGAGTGATTATGGGTACTATATTGTGAGACACACATGGTTGATGAGTTTTGGATAGTTGTATATGATTCTATGTACCTTAATGTTTGCATGCGAGTTGATCACCATCACTAGTCTACGCTAGAGGTTAAACTGTTTCTACTTATAATCGGAAAGCTACTCTTTGTTGATAATTTTTGTGCTTGTCTTGAAGAAAGTTTTGTGTTGTTGCTGTAAAAACCCTAAGTTGATGCTTAGAAGGACATGATATTTTGTTCGAGGACGAACAAAGCTGCAAGTGTGGGGTGTTGATGATAGGCGAATTTACACGCCTATATCAATATATTTTGCCCATATTTTAGCCTAGTTTTGAGAACAAATTATATATTTCATGCACTTTTAGTCCTTTTTCCTATAAATGAGCTAACGAACATGATTAGTAAAGTTTCAGGTATAAATGATGCAAAATACAGCATTTTATGGCTTACTTGACGCAAAAGAAAGCTCACAAACGAAGTAGAAAGGAGCTGGACGCCTAAAGGACCAAATCTGCTGCATGGAAAATCTGTCCCGGGCAAAAACAGCATTTCTGAATACTTTGGGGACTGCATGGAAAATCTGTCCAGGACTAAAACAGCATTTCTGAAGACTTTGGGGACTTACAGACACAAAGCTGGATTTTGACAATGATACATTAACCTAGTACAATTGGGTTATGTATTTCATTAGTTTATTTGGATTAGGAGAATGTTACATTAACCTAGTACAAATGGGTTAAGTATTTCCTTAGTTTAGTAGGATTTGGTTATTTATTTCATTAGCATAGTAGGAGTAGGATAGGAGTATTATAAATACCCTATCATGCTAGAGATTTTAATTAAGTCCTCCCTTAGTGGAGGCAACTCCTCCCTTAATTCAAGAAATTCATTCTTAAAACTATTAATTTTCTTCCATCTCTCTCATCTTCCACCACAAACACTTCTAATCTATTCTTCTATTCATCTATTCCACAACAAGAGAATCGTTACTTGCTAGGGAATCACCAAAACCACACGCCTATCACCTACTTCTCACGCCATCAACCATGCAAATCGTGATATCCTTCGCATTCATGGGTAACTAAACCTCTTAGTTGGGGTTATGGAAGCCGAATGAGTTACTATCTATAGCTATGAGTTTGTAAGTTCGAGACACGTATATTGCTTATATCATTATTCTCTTCATCTTAATGCAAATTCTTGTGGCTGCAGACGCATAGAATAACGCCAGTCTAACATTTAACTTGTTCGAGAGAAAGGTTATTTGTCTGGAAAAGAGATAATGTCAAGGTAGTAGGACACCCTTTCCTATTAAAAAGCTAGTGCCGTAACTGGACTAACCTCTTGGAGAATTCGTACCGTTAGACACGCTTTAAGCTCGAGAGAGTTAAAGTGAAATAGTCCTTGTTTAGGTCGAGAGACGCTTGGATTTACCATCGACTACAATTCTCTATAAGCAATTGCATGTCAAGACTCTACACACTCATAGCCAATAGAGACGTATACCTCAGAAGGTGGACATACCCCCAACGCCTCAATTCTCATTTTCTACAACCAACGTGACAATCTTCCTCTTTTTACTTTGCTATTTTCAGCTTTTACTTTATTGTTTTGGTTACATATTACAATCCCCCCTTTTTACGAGACTTGCACCAAAAGTCTAGTAACCGTTGCTTACTTGTTGGCCGAGCTATTCCCTGTGGGATCGACACCCAACCCAGGTTGGGTTCTATATTTGCTAACGACCGCTTTACACTCAAACGAGAGCTGTAGATTGAGCGTTATCAAGTAGGAGGAGGAGGAGGAGGAGGAGGAGGGGGAGGAGGAGGAGGAGGAGTAGAACGAGTAGGAGGAGTAAGGGGAAGAGTAGGAGTAGGATTAGTAGGAGGGGAGGGAGCAGTAGTAGCAGTAGGAGGAGAAGGAGGAAGAAAAGGGGGAGGAGAATGAGAAGAAGGTGAAGGAGGAGGAGAAAACTAAGTAGAAGAAGAATGGGGAGAAGAAGGAGAAGGAGAAGAAGGAGAACAAGAAGGAGGAGGAGTACGAGTAGAAGGAGGAGGAGTAGGAGGATGAGGAGCAGCAATAGTAGCAGCAGGAGGAGGGAGAGGAAGAGTATAAGGAGGAGAATGAGAAGAAGAAGGATGAGAAGAGAAATAAGTAGAAGAAGAAGGAGGAGAAGAAGAAGGGGGAGAAGGAGGAGAAGGAGAAGAAGAAGGAGAAGTAGAAGAAGGCGGAGGAGGAGGAGGAGAACGAGAAAAATAAGGAGGATGAGGAGGAGAAGGTGGAGGAGGATAAGGAAGAGGAGAAAGAGGGGGAGAAGGAGAAGAAGAAGTAGGAAAAGAAGGAGGAGAAGATAAGAAGAAGAGTAGAAAAAGAATGAGGAGAATAAGGAGAAGGAGAAAGAGAAGAATAGAAGAAGAAGAAGAAGAAGAAGAAGAAGAAGAAGAAGAAGAAAAAGAAGAAAAGAATAAAAAGAAGAGAAGAAGAAAGAGAAGAAAAAGAATGAGAAGAAGAAGGGGGAGGAGAAGGAGAAGGAGAAGGAGAAAGAGAAGGAGGAGAAGATGGGGGAAAATAGAAGAAGAAGAAGAACAAGAGAATAAGAAGAAGAAATATTTTCATTCTCACTCTCTTTAAAGAGAGTGAAACACACTCTCTTGCCATGTCAGCGTTTGAGGGGTAATAATTTTATTTTAAAATAGTTCAGGGGGTCATACGACCTTCTCAAAGTATAAGTGTGTATTTGGGATTTGGGGTAAAAGTTGGAGGGGTATTTGACCATTAGAGTACGAGAAATTCATTTTAAATTTAAATGAAGTATAAATCACAGGTAAAACAACTCATAAAAATGCCTAGATTTTCAATTATGTAAATTTTGTAATTGACTTCTCAATTCTCGAGGGTCAATTTTCTCTTGGCAAGAGTTACTAACTCGGTTACATTATTTATTCATTCTCATTTATCAAATAGTGAGGGTATGGGTTAACACAGTGGCTTACGATCATGCTCTCCCCAAAAAATACCTCAGGTTTGCCTCTAGCACAATATTGGCATATGGATCATATGGACTATGAGTAAGTCTTAATCTATTACTTGACAGTTTTCTTTCCTTGGTTTCGTTGGAGAATATTGTAGTATAACGGCGATTTGTGGACAATAATTTGTTTTCTTGTTATCAAGCTGATAGTTTGTTGTTGCAAAATGTAGCTTCAGGTTGAAAGTCTTTCAAAGAGAAAATATGTTTTTAGTGAGGAAACATTAAAACTGGCATTCATAAACATGGTTCTATTTTAACCAATAATTGAACACTGCCAAACCATGCCCTAGGAGAATGCAATTACTTGTTATTTCCCTTCCAATTTTAAAATCACATCTTCAAGTTGATGTAGAAAATACTTCAAATTTGTAGTTTTCTCATCTTTTGATGTGTTTTACTCTTCTTAGGTTCATAATTCAGAATCAGATATTGATGCATTGTGTGTTGGACAGTGCTTTGCAACACTAGAAGTGAGTCCTTTCCTATTAGCTTCTTTGAATCTAATTGAGGTTGTGCAAATTTTGATGTGTATATCATTATGATTTATGTAGGAAGACTTTTTCATTGTGCTACACAGCATGCTCGCGAGGAGACCAGAAGTATCAGATATCCGTTGTATCAAAGGTGTAAAGGTTCCTTCTTTTCGAGCCACTGCTACTTAGATTTCAAAGTAAACATTCTAGACTATGGGCATCTGTAACTTTTAACATTTCATTCTAATATAGCCAACAGTTGCTCTTAGAACACATTACTATTTAGCTAGCATCATGTGTTGCTGATAAGCTGGGGTATGGCAAGCATCGGGTAAGATATGCTGAAATAAAGTTTTGGTTTTGCATCATTTGTCACCTATCTTGTACATATCTTGATAAGGATCCATGCTGCTTTTGTTGGAGTCTCAAACATTATTATGAAATCTATCCTAATAGGTAGCATTAAGCAAATGCATAGACATTGGAACACACAAATCCCATGCCCAACATGGAATAGACATACAAACATAAATATGCACGAGGCACATCTTATAGTTAATAATGTTAAGAAATCTATCATCTAAATGCTTGCTGACCTGAATATGTTATTAAGATTCTTTGATATCTTATAGTTAATTACTTCCTTCCATTTATTATGTACGACTATAACTTTTTAATTGCCAGAGATGATCTTATATGCATTCAAGATGTCAAACAGTGATGTTACTATTCTTTTAGTAAGATTGCTGTTTGTTGAAGTTTATGACTATGCGCCACCGAAGAACCCAATTATTGGTATATTGTGTTTTCCTTCTTATATGGACAAAATGAATATTTTGTTCATAGATGTAGTTAAAGTTCTGGAGGATGGAGATCTGCAAATGCTTGGCATGCTGGATTATGATAAAAGGTTGCAATATTTCTTCACTGCTTACCTGAAAGTTGACCCTGTAACTGGTAAGAGAATAGTCATCTGGATCTGCAACCAATTATAGAAGTAAATATGACTGCATAATTGGTTCCAGTCCTTTGTTCGTAAATAATGTTACCTAAACTTTTAAAAAGGAACACCCATCAACTGTGGCTATCAGCTCATCACTTCCATGTATCCTTTCCTTTAGTTGCAAAATCCTTCGAGTTGTTCTCCAATGAACAAGGTTCTTCCTTCCATTTCGGACCTTGACTTCTTGAATGCCATATAGGTCATTACTTGAATGGAGATATAAGAACCTTTAAAATATCTTGATACCACCCACTACCATTTTATGAAAGTACACTTAACTACTTAGTAGTGAAGATCACAAGGATTTGAATTGATGTTAACTTGATTCAAGTTACGTGTCCTTTATTTGAGAAAGAACTTAGGTGTCCAGGTTCCTTTTGTTCAGATGTACAATGAAATATGGATCTATACTAAAGTTGGGGAGTAAAATATATGATGATTTATTCAATTGTATATTGTTATGTAAATATAGAGTTTAACCTAAAAATATTTGCATGCAGGGGAGAAGTTTACTTTTGGCTACTTACAGACACCACCTTACACTACGTATAGAGTCATTTCCAAGGATGGTGTCATGCAAGATCCAGTTCCAATAACAATACCAGCATTTGTTATGATGTACGACTTTGCTATTACTAAAAAATATGCAATTATGATGGATCTTCCATTGTACTTCAGACCAAAGGTATGCCATCTTCCCAATTTCTTTTTCTATTGATCTATACTTGTAGAGTTTTGGGTTCGCTCTCCTGATGACTACGACAGAAGTTATTCTGGTAAAGTAGCATCATTCTTATTTATAAATTTGAGTTCTTGAAGATGGTGGTGTTGTCTTATAAGCAAAAGGGCTAAGTAAAATAATGTCTAAAATGGAACTAAATGATTTTGAGTTTCTTGCAAATGGAAAGTAAATTATGATATTCAACTCTTGTCTTCAAGTGCTTAATGAATAATCTATGGCTCTTTGAAGTCCAGTATTCATCAGATCAACTTTGAGATGTGCTATCCATATACATAAGGAAGTTAACTACATGTTATCTGCGAGTTTACACTTGATGCCTTTACAGATGAATGACAGTTCAATTGCTTCGTTCAGTCAACTGCTTAAAAGTTCCCTCATGCTTTTTTTTCCAAATTTAATCACAAAAGTTAGATTAATAGGCTATTTATTTCTTAGGAAATGGTGAAAAACAAACAGCTGGCATACAGCTTTGACCCCATAAAGAAGGCTTGCTTCGGAGTTCTTCCACGCTACGCAAAAAATGAATCCCTAATCACGTGGTTCGAGCTGCCTAACTGCTTCATATTCCACAATGGTATGAAATTTTGAAATTTGAAATTTGTTTTTATTTTTATATCTGATATGTGGAAGTTCATGCCCTTTGATTGGAAAATAGAAAAAATTTCTAGCCACGAGGTAGATATCAGTGTATAATTTTTCACTTCGAAGAGATGGATACGCATTAGGACCCAATGTAGATAGTTTGCACTTCTCAGATCGTCTTGTTAGACATAATGACTAACTGACTTTGAGAAAGTTCTATTACAGACTATAAAAATACAAAAATATTTATCTTCTTATTGGACACCACCAGACATAAACTTCAACGAATCACAACATATACATGTTTTAGTCTTACTAACTGATCCAAATTGAATCTGGTTTTGTTGCTTGACCAGCTAATTCTAGGGAGGATGAAGATGATATGATCTTGATAACTTGCCGCCTGCAGAATCCAGATCTAGATGCGATTAATGGAACTGAAAAAGAACAACAGTGTGATGGTTTCAAACATGAGCTGTAGGAAAACTCTAACTTGATGATCTTATTTGACTTTCAGATCTTCCAATTATCTTGATTCTACTCGTAATTGTCAGATATGAGATGTGGTTCAATATGAAGAATGGCCTAGCATCACAGAAGAAACTATCAGAGTCAACTGTTGATTTCCCATGGGTCAATGAGAACTACACTGTAAGGTCAGCTGTTACAAGATTTTTCATTTCAATTTTGAAATTTCTGCACTACATGAATAAAATATCTAGGATGTGGATTAATGGATGTTGAAATACTACACTTTAGTATCTTAAGTATTCTTAACCTCACTTATATTTTGAGTGTTTTAAGGGTTGTCTCCGGCAGTGTGAATGCGTCCAATCAAGAGTCCAGATAATACCATCTAGCATCAGTTTTCTTCTGATATATAGTAAATCAATTTGGATTACAATAGCCATATCATTGTCATTGTTGAGTTGTGAACATCCAAAGATTCGGTAGCATTCTGTTTTAGTTATTAATTATTAGTATACTCTAATGCTAAAGATGGTTACCATGTTTGCCTGAATATTTTACTCTTTGGCTTTGGCATTTTATCATTTACAGTGGGCGTTGACGTGCTTTCACACTTCGATCAGGCTTGAGAGTAGTATGCTGCTAATATGCTTCTTGAATTTTATTTAAAATACTGAATAGAGTTTTGATGACTCTTTGAATACTAAATATTAATAATACTTTATATCTAATAATTGGATAAAAGAACAGTAACTATTCTAAGTTTTAGAACTTTATATATATATATATATATATATATATATATATATATATATATAGAGAGAGAGAGAGAGAGAGAGATTATTTATATTCAGTTTGAACCTTCCACCTATGATGAAATTTTAAATGTGTGAGGCCACTTAGATCGACATAATACATAAATGTGTCTATTAACTTGGCCCTAGCCGGTATCTATGCCCTTCAGCTTTTAATGTACACAAGTAAACATATAAACTATCATTGAGTTGAGCAAGTATCCTTATTAAATAGATAGAATCTTATTAAACAGAATCTGGTTTAAGCCAATATAAGTATAAGCTTATAAGACTAAGGCTACTGTGGGCCGCGTTTGGTATAGTAGTAGTCTGATAGTTCAAACAAAACTTGGCCGTGATAGGGAAATGTTGTTATAGAGACTGATTACTATAGAGAGGCCCAACTGAACATACATATTAGCAAATAATAGGTAAACTTGGAAGCAGAATCAAAGGGAAGACACAAACCAAAAATCAAAGACCGTATGTATATGCCTCGTAATTTATGCAGAATGTACATCAAGGGTACCCAGCCGAAACTCTAGTGAGGTTTCTCAAAGCTAAGGATGGCAGTGTCTCTAAAGCACAAAAATGGTAAGTGCGTACAGTTTTCATTCTCATTTCAATCTCAATATTCCTTCACGATGAATATAGCATTGAGGAAATATTCTAATTGTAATCAACATTTTGTAGCTTGTTGACTGTTTAAATTGAAGGATAGACAATGAGATTGATCTTGCAGTAAGTTTTCTCTTATCATATCATAGGCATTTCTGTTTCTGTAGAGAGTGTGATTATTTTGGGTCTCTTATAATGTATAAGCCCACTTCCATTTTTTGTTTATTGTAGATCCTGTTGTGTAATTATTTTGTTTGTTTTGCTTTCTCCAACTATTGTTCTTGCAATACCACTTGCGTTGATCATTAAGGTATCTACCTTATTATATATACAACATATTTACATCGACAGAAAGTAGTCATTTTATAAACTGTGCTCTGTAAGGCTCTGTTTTCTTTCTCCTCACCAAAGTCATAAAAAGTGAATCAGAATAATATCTTTGTTAGCAACTTCTTGTAAAATATCTAAACATAGCAAAAGTTTCCATCTTGTGCAGCAACAGTTGGGGACGGGGAGTGATCAAAATATGGAAGTTCATACTAGTTAGTTTTTTAGGGAACACCATATGTATAGATGAAAGGAAGATTACCTTTCTGTCGGCCTCTCTACTAAACTAGAACTTAGGGATTGGGTGAAACAAAGGATCCTCCTTGCTAAGGTATAGCTGATATAGTTGATGACAGAGTTTAGTAACTAAGATCTTACATTTTTTCATGATTCTTTGAAGGTATTTCATCCATGGTTTTTCTGCATTTATTTTATAAATCACCATCGATCAGATATTCACCCAAAACACGTATACTGCACGAGAAAAAACATACAAGAACATATAATAAGTTACAAAAAGTATTCACCAAAAACAGTTATGCTGCATGAGAAAAAACATAAAAGAACATATAATAAGTTATAGAAAGTATAATAGAGATAGTACCCGTTCAAACAAACTTAGATACACAGCCAAAGAAAAACAATCAGATTAATTATTGAAACAAATTGGATATTACATGCATTCCATTTGATATTTGGATTAAACAAATGCAATAAGATCTGATCAAGTAGTTGGAATCAAATCCAATCACAGATCACTTAACCCACAATAGACATGTCACAAATATATATCTTAGGTCTGTATTTTAACACAATACCTTCAGTAGAAAATTCCTCTTTTAAATTGTTTCAACTAAATTTGAATGTTGTCCTTATGTTGTGGTGTTATAAGTGTCTTCTCCCTATGTGTACAAGATTGGAATTCTTGATCTTCTTTGCTATTAAACACTGACAGTAACACTTGCTAAGTGGTTATGCTGCTAAGGTAAAATAGTAGTTCAACAAACTAACAATGTGACCACTAAAAAGATAAAACTTGTCAAAGGATCAGGAAGTAATAACACACCTGAATATATCAGATTCACCCAAATCCTATCTCGTGGTATTACCAAGTCCTTTGGAAGAGATATTTGGAGAAAATTGTCGCCTATAAAGTGCACATACTGCATCCATACAAAGTTTAGGGTCCTTCTCAAAGGACAATCTTAAATCATATTCCGAAGAGAACATTTTACATCTTGTAATTCTTTCTTTTTTAAGCTGGTAACTTTGGATTAACATATCCATACTCTTGTCACTCAAGGGATCATTCCCTGAATCTGAAGAACTATCATCACCAATATCATCAAGCTTGTATAAATCAGATCTTCTGGAAGAAGGTTGAGAATAAGACTTCCCTCCATCTTTGTCATCACATCTTCTCACAAACACCGTTTTATGCGAATTTTCATGAGCTAAGGAAAACTTTCCATTTCGATTTAATTCTTGAATAGATCTTGTCTTTTGTTTGCCAGATAAAGAACCGTCACCATTGTCACTATCACTTAAGCTTCTGTTCCTATTGGACAATGAAGTTTCCTTTACAGCCTCCTCTTTTATCTGGTGTGGAAATGTTAAATTACTTCCTACACTATTATTTTTTTAAACACAAGCCTTTTCCTTCTTATCATAATGTGGATAACAGTTGAAGACCCAGCCCTGCCAGGTGCTGTATTCAAGTTATTCTTAACAAAGTTTTCTTCTTCACATGCTGATAGATCTATAATAGGTGCTCTATTTCCACAAGCCAAGTTGCTAAAGAGAGGGTCTAAAAGAAAGCACCAAGAATTTATTCAGTTTGCACAAGCACGCATGCAGTATCAGAAACGTGTCTTTAATAAGATATGGGAGCCATCTATATAATGCACATGACAGATCCACAAGATGATGAATGCCTGTGTGTGCATGCACTATAGATTCTTAGAATGAATCATCATATGCAGAACCTCAGATCAGATTCATGGTGGGTAATAGGATAGTTGACTACTTTTGGTCCTTTATTATGTATGTGTTATGGAAAAGATATTGTATGGATGTGATTCTCTATTTTAATCTACTTATAGGGATTTATCTTTGTTCAATTTGTCCTCCAAAATTACATCAATGTTCGTTGGTTTACTATTGCTAATGGAGATGTCAAATTTTCTTGTATTTATACTAGAAATGTCTGCAGATTTCCTCGCTTGTTCCTTGTTGTTCTTCTTTTTATCGACATATCCGTCTATAATTGTATTTGATTTTGATTTTGATTCATACATATTTGTTTGAGCAAAGTGTTTCTAATCATTAGTTATGTTGCCAGAATATAAATATTGAATGTGTGTTGGTATGAGATAAAATATCCTCTGGTAGAAACAAAATTTTGCATGTTAAGATTGTCACCAAGTAAATAATCAACTAATAATAATGTTTGTTGAGACCTTCATTGATCTACTAAGAGTGTCGGCTGAGGTGTTCAATGTATATATAAACCCAAGTTAGTTCCTCCTGTATGAGGGATGGGCTTAAGGCTAAAATTATTTCTTTTTTTCTGGTTAAAAAATAATTCCACGAAAATGAGAATTCTTATTTTCTTTACAGTGGTATTAGTTATTAATTAATTTTTCATAGATATCTACTCAATTGAGCAAACCACAAATGTCAATATTTCGAAAGGAAGTGAAAGGAATTTTTCTATTCAAAGTTCTATATGAGACATTTATATGTGATAAGACACTGGAGAACCTACATACTTCCTGAAAGTCCTTTCAGATTCTGGTAAAAAGAAGATAAAAAAGGCCCTAAGGGAAGGTCAAGTTTAGCAGAAGAAGTTGTTGTTACTGCAAAATCAGTAAAGTGTGGCCTGTGTAAGACAGGAGATGTTGGCAACAAAAACTCAAGGTTTGTTGAACCGTATTTTTTCACTCAGTTTTTCCAATTTTGTTAGTAATTGTTTTCGTCTAATTTGTTTTTTAATCTGCTGGTGACTTTAAAAGTTGGCAATGTCAGAAGCAAGGCCCCCATAAAGTTGTGTGTGGTGAAAGGATATAATCAATTGTAGGGCTACAGAGTGTGGAAGCGTGATAAATTCAACCAAAGATTCCGAGAAATTAATAAAAACAGTAAAAGTGACACCAAGGTTTTAGGTGGAAAAACCCTCTTTAAATAGAGGTAAAAACCCACCGGCGAGAGAGCCAAAGATTCCACTAATATTGAAGAGAGTACAAAATGTTTTCTCGGGACTAACAAGACAAAATAGCCCCTTACAAATTCTCTACGAGTATAGAAATACTCAACCAAGAAGTAGAGAAAAAAGAAAATATAAAGGAGAGATTGGCTATTGAAATGTTGTGTGGGTGTCTTTGCAAATGAAGTAGCATTGGGTTTTATAGCCAAATCTGGACCTCAAAAGTCTTGCCTTCATGTATGAATGCAGCCACCGATGTTGAAAACACAAAGTCACAAATGTCTTCATCATCCACAATTGTTGAAATATGAGCAACAATTGTTGACAAAAGGAGAGCAACAATTGTTGACCAACAAATCTCCACCTTGATCTCCTTTTGACCGGAAATACTCTCTCGCCATGAAAACCTGTTAACAATGAATAATACCAGCTAAGTCCAAGCAATGATCGAACTTAGCGGCTGGAAGTGGTTTGGTTAACATATCTGTAGGATTTTCAGTTGTATGGATTTTTTCCACAGTAATTTCTCCTGCATCAACAATATCTCGGATAAAGTGGCGTTTAATATCAATATGCTTGGTCTTTGAGTGATGCTTGCTATTCCTGGCCAAGTGGACAGCACTCTGACTGTCGCAGAACATAACAAGAATGTGTTGTTGTAAACCAAGTTCAGCAACCAAGCCTCGGAGCCAGATAGCCTCTTTCACTCCTTCAGTAGCAGCAATATATTCTGCTTCAGTGGTGGACAAAGCCGCAACGGCTTGAAGTGATGAATACCAACTGATAGCAGAGCCGCAGAGTGTAAAGATATAGGCTGAAAGTGATCTTCTCCGATCTAAATCACCACCGTAGTCGGCGTCAACATAACCAACTACGCCTCCTGGATCAGACCTTTGTCTATCAAATACCAAACCAATATCAGGAGAACCCTTCAAGTAATGAAGGATCCATTTGACAGATTCCCAATGCTGTTTTCCTGGGTTGTGCATGAATCTGCTAACAACACTAACCGCATAAGCCAAATCAGGCCTAGTACATACCATAGCGTACATAAGGCTTTCGACTGCATTAGAATACGGGACATGTGACATGCGCCTTTGTTCCTCTTCTGATTGTGGACACTGATCTGATGACAACTTGAAGTGGACAGCAAGTGGAGTATTAACAGCTTTGCAATCTCGCATTCCAAATCTGTCAAGCATCTTCATTACATATTTTTTCTGTGATAGAAAAAGTTTTCCAGCTTGACGATATCTGTTAATCTGCATTCCAAGAATCTTCTTGGCAGGACCTAGATCTTTCATATCAAATTCACTGTTGAGCTGCACCTTTAACTTGTCAACAAGAGTTTTATCTCTTGCAGTAATTAACATATCATCAACATATAACAACAAGTATACTAGTGATCCATCAGATAATTTTTGAAAATAGACGCAGTTATCATAACTACTTCTAGAATAGCCATGCCCAGTCATGAAGGAATCAAACCTTTTATACCATTGTCTTGGTGATTGCTTCAAACCATAAAGAGATTTCTTCAGATGACATACATGGTTCTCATTTAATAATTTCCACTCTTTAAAGGTGGAAAAAGCTTCATTCTTTTGCTTGAGAAAATATACCCAGAGTTTACGTGAAAAATCATCAATAAATGTCAGCATATAATGACATTTACCTCTGGAGGGAACTCTCGATGGACCCTAAAGATCTGAATGGATGTAGTGCAAAGTACCTTTGGTCCTGTGAATGGCTTTTGAAAAGCTAACCTTTCTCTGCTTACCAAAAATGCAATGCTCACAGAAATCGACCTTACCGGTACAATGGTTGCCAAGATAGCCTTTCTTTTTGAGAATTTGGATTCCCTTCTCACTCATGTGGCCCAACCTCAAATGCCACAACTTCGTGTTGTCTTTGTTGGATGAGGCGACAGCTGCAGAACCTATAACAGTTGAACCCTGAAGCAAATACAAACTACCAGATCGAATTGCCTTTAGTAACACAAGAGCTCCTTTGGACACTTTTAAAACTCCACCTTCAGCTGAGTATCTACACCCTTGAGATTCAAGAGTGCCTAGGGAAATGAGATTCCGTTTCAAATCAGGGACATTTCTGACACTGGTCAAAGTTCTAACGACTCCATCATGTGTCTTGATTTTGATTGTGCCTTTGCCGACAACTTTGCATTGAGCATCGTTGCCCATTAAGACAAGACCACCATTAAAAGATTCATAGGTGGTAAACCAGTCTCTATTAGGAGACATATGAAATGTACAACCAGAATCAAGAACCCACTCATTTTTTGACCTTTGATCAGTACCAGAAGCAATAAAACACTCTCCATCAGATTCGGTTTCTACAAAACTAGCTTCGGCAGATTTTTCGGGTTGCTTACCCTTATCTTCTCTGTTTTGCTTATTTTTCAATTTGTAGCACTCAGAGATTTCATGATTTCTTTTCTTGCAATAACGGCAATACTTAGAGTTTTTACCTTTGGATTTGGATTGGTTTTTACCGCTAGCACCTACTTCGTGGTTTCTCCCTCTAATTACTAGTCCCTCACCCGAACTTTCAGAATGAATTTGGGTATCAAATTTTTCTTTGGAAAGTAGGTTAGACTTGACATCATCAAAACTCAAGGTAACATTATTACCATATAGCATAATTTCTTTGAAATGTCTATATGAGGGTGGCAAAGAAACAATAAGTAGTACGGCTTTATCCTCATCATCAATTTCGACATCCAGATTTTCCAAATCAATTATGATGGAATTAAATTCACCAAGATGAGATTGGATGGGTGTACCTTCAAACATACGGAGTGTGAAAAGTCGCTCCTTTAACCGGAGTTTATTTGCAAGACTTTTGGTCATGTACAGAGACTCCAATTTACTCCATATGCCGGTTGCAGTTTTCTCATTGATGACTTCGCGTAGCACCTCACGGGACAAGCATAATTGGATTGTGGATAACGCCTTTTCATCCGTCTCTTCCCACTGCTCCTCCGTTGTAGTGGCTGGCTTCGCCGATTTGCCGGACAGAACCTTCTTTAGGCCATTCTGGGTAAGAACGGCCAGCATCTGGACTCGCCGGATAGCAAAACTAATTTTACCATCAAATTTCTCAGTATCGAACTTCGTTGACATTTTTAATAAAAAAAATCCCGGTTGAATTATCGTGTCTCTGATACCAATTTGTAGGGCTACAGAGTGTGGAAGCGTGATAAATTCAACCAAAGATTCCGAGAAATTAATAAAAACAGTAAAATTGACACCAAGGTTTTAGGTGGAAAAACCCTCTTTAAATAGAGGTAAAAAACCACCGGCGAGAGAGCCAAAGATTCCACTAATATTGAAGAGAGTACAAAATATTTTCTCGGGACTAACAAGACAAAATAGCCCCTTACAAATTCTCTACGAGTATAGAAATACTCAACCAAGAAGTAGAGAAAGAAGAAAATATAAAGGAGAGATTGGCTATTGAAATGTTGTGTGGGTGTCTTTGCAAATGAAGTAGCATTGGCTTTTATAGCCAAATCTGGACCTCAAAAGTCTTGCCTTCATGTATGAATGCAGCCACCGATGTTGAAAACACAAAGTCACAAATGTCTTCATCATCCACAATTGTTGAAATATGAGCAACAATTGTTGACAAAAGGAGAGCAACAATTGTTGACCAACATCAATAAATGACAAGCCCAAAAGGTAATATTTTCTACTCCTACAACTATGTAGTAAGCTGCTTTGGTTTGATTCGATTTAATCTATAACCTGATAGTTGTAATTGACTCAGTGGTGATACGTCTTTTTGATTGCCTATGATGGTCCTTTCAATGGCAAATGACATATTTTGGATTGATAAATTATTGGTTTGATCTATTTTTTTTAATTTTGAAATTGATATTAAAGCCCAGTTAGCAATTTTCTCGAGCTTAGGGTTCAACGTTTCACTTTTTCATATTCTCTTTTTTAGATTCTTACCTCTTTCATCTATCGATCTTTTGTTGTTCTAATTTATGTAGCACAGTTCAGATTTGATGATTCAAATCATTGAAGTTTGATTGTGAATTTAGGCATGGAATTGAAAAGATGGCAACATAAAATTAGCATGTCGGGTATGTTTCTTTCATTCGCTTTTTATAGTTGATTAAAGCTTTCAATCTCTTTTATATGGATATGATATTGTGAAATATGTGTATATATAGATTTTTTTAACTACATTTTTATTTCTGAAGTTTCTTGTTGCGTGGATTGTGTTCTCCTGACAGAACATTATTCGTGATTTTGAAGACCATACTTGAAATAGGAAAGTCATGTGAATTGGATCGTAGCAGTTACTTTTTTACTATAAAAGAAAATGGTAGGTTGTTTCATGATCTTAAAGATGTTTTCTGTTGACTCAGATGGCTGAAGTTTCATGATCTGTTAAATTCTTGCTTTACTTAGTTCTTTCTCCTGATACGTTTCATTCCTGGGTTAGTTTGCAAAGTTTGTTTAGTGTATGGTAAGGGATGTTTGTTTAACGAAAATCTTACTTTTTATTAAGTGCATTGATACTCTTGCAATATTGATAAGAATCATGTTGATTTCATAAAGATCGTGTATCTTATTTAAAGAAATACTTCTAGGAACATAGTTTCTACAGAATATTAGTTGTTGAGTTGTCAATCTTATTCTGTTTACGCCGTCCATCATATAGAAAGTATCCTGAGAATGTTCTTGCTTTGTATTTTGGAATTATGATAATGATGAACAAACAATAGTGAGAAAGAGTGATGTTTTATGCAAAGCTAATTTGCAAAGTAAATTTTAACATTAAACCAAAGAAGTAGTGGAGCTGCTGTAGTTAACAATAGTGAAAAAAAGTGGTATTTTCTGAAAGATAATTTGCAAAGTAAATATTAACATTCGGCCAAAGAATAAGTGGAGCAGCTGTAATTTTCCGTCTATACCTTTTAACTGTCTTGGACCTGATTTGAAAAATTAGCTTGTCCAATTGGGAAAAAATTATGCTAGAAGGTATCTGCTGAATGAATTTTTGCTATTACATGTTTAATTGGGTAAATTATATGTTTTGTTTCTATGTTTTCATTCTATCTACTGACATAATAACTTTATGTCTTGCCTATTATTTAAAGCAGATTGTAATATTTTCATCGACAACCACAAGCAAAGAATAGCTTGATTGACCATATAGCTGTGCATCACACGTTAAATTATAATAGCATGTAAATAAGCTTTTAATAGAATGAACAAATGTGCCACGTTACAAACACCTAGCATCTATTAGTAGTTTTATGAAATGTTAAGACGTAGTAAAACTTAACAAGTTTCTCTTTTCATCCTAAAAATTGGTGATATTTTTATATCTATTCATTTATGTGTGCCTGTTCAAGTGAGTGTTTTGAGTTATATGTCACGAAGTTTCATGTTAATGAAGATAGCCTGTATTTGTATAGACATGACACACATTTTTTCTATAACGTATGGTTTGAAAATAAAATGTGTCAAACCTTTACTTTGCTGATGAATACTTTGTTGTGGATTTTTCAATGTGAAATTTGTCTGACCTTTATTGTTTATTCTACTGATTAGTAATTTGTTGGGGATTTTACACTGTAAAATCTCTCAACCTCTATTCTATTGATTAGTATTTTTTTTTCAGATTTTGTATCTTTATTATGTGAATGCAAATGTTTATTAAATATTATCTCAGTTGCTATATCTCAAGGCTAACACCATGTTACATCATTAATTTTTTCTTTGTAGGTTGTATATTTAAAGATGAGAAAGAAATATATTTTGAAGTGCAATAGATGTGTGTTCTTCGTCAAAACAAGAATCACGTTGGATAGAAAAAATGAAAAAGAGATACTTGAAGAAGAATCAGCAGAATTAGTAGTCCTAATTGTTGGTAATCAAGATACTAAGCTTTCAATTTAGATTTTGAAGTTGATCTACCATTGATCAAAGAATGATTTTCATTCTCACACTTGAAGTGGTTGTTTTTGGGCATTGAATTAGTTTTATTCTCTCTTCCTTATGTATTGTTATCCTTATTTCAATATGATCGTCTGTTCTTATGCTTGCTATTTTATAAAAGATAAACTTTGCTTTTACATTTATAAATTATAGTTGTTATGAGGTATGCATAATTTAGTGTTTAAATCATAGATGCACTAAAATCAATCATAAATTAAACTATATTCAAATTTGAAATGTTGGGCCCGTGCAACGCACGGGCATACCTATCTAGTATATATATATATATATATATTCTATTGATCCTTGATTTTGGTCTCTCATTTCGAGAGCAACGAATTGTGATATTTGCAATTGCGATACTCAATGGTACAACATACAGAAACTTAGCTCATTCCGTTTGGCTCTGTTGAGTCATGTAAGGCCCCGTTTGGCCATGAATATCATAATTTTTTGGAGTTAGAGTCGGAGTTGTGTTTGACCATTAATATAAATTAAAGTTGTTTTTGAAATTTTGTGAGAGAAATATGAGTGAAAAACTTGTTCACTTTTCCAAATGCAATTTCGAAATTATATTTGAAATTTTCATGACCAAACGCATCTTGTTTTTACTTTTTTTCACTAAAGTAAAATAATTTTTCAGAAAAAAGAAAATAATTTTCATTGCCAAACGGCTACAGATTACTTTAAAACTAAGCTCAATTAATAAGTACTTCCTTTTGAATAAGTGGTCTTTTGCCTTTTCATTTTTTATAAGTTGTAAGACGTTTAAAACTTATGCCCTAAAGGCTATAAAAGTTTATCATAAAAGATACACGTGAAGTTTAAGTTAAATCGTTTTCAGATTTAGAAAAAATTGTCATTCCTTTTGAACGGACGAAAATGGAAATGCTGCCACATGAACCGGAATGGAGGGAGTAATAAATTTGTAATTCTATACTTCTTTTTTTATAATTAAATGTTAATCACACTGCAACTTCAGACTATTTTGTGTGTAAGGTAAAATGTATTTAAACTAAGCTGATTATCAAAAATAACGGAATGTAAGTTAGTATTGCTAATTGTTTTCTTAGTGTTGCTCTAAAAGCTCTAGTTTATGTTCAACATTAAAGTAGGCGCATTCGAATTTGGACTTATAATTTTATATAAATGAGTTACAGTAGAATTCATCTGTCAATCAATTTGTTATGGGTATAATTTTTTCTAAAGGCATAGCACTACACGCGCAAATGTTAAAGCATTGGGTTGCACTCGGTGCTGTAGTTTGGTTGAGCTCGACTTTACTGATCGGTATTGCTAACAAAGATCAATTTTGTTCCAGCTTAGGCTCCGCCTTGTAATGTAGCTCGTTTGAGCTCGACTATACTCGACATTGTAATAAGTTCAGTTGGGCTCAACCCAATGCTCGACCCTACATGCGGTGATCTATCAGGAGAAGTCAGAGTGTGAGTCTAGAGGCATGGACATTAAATGCATGCATTAGTTATTAACTGTGCACATTTTCTGCCTTTTAGCCTTTAATTTATACTCATGTGTGTAATTACTAAAAAAAAATGATAATCCACTCAGAGAGGACCAATTATACAAGAGTTTCTCTGCATTTTTCTGACTTCTGACAGAAAAGGGGTTTGCTGTGGGTTTTGGGGGTGGGGAGGTGGGATTAGGATAGATAGAAAGGAATCATCTATTGTTTTTGTCTCCACTGTGATTTGAACCTGAACCTCATGGTTCTCAACCGCTTCATTGATCACTAGGTCACATCCTTGGCTATATCGATTAATATTTTGCATCAAGTTCAATGTATTTGCTAATATTGGTTTTGTTTGAAGCTGCGTTTCGTATCTGGCTGACCAGTGGGTTTAAAAGCCCGTGTTACTGTGACAGTAAATTGGAGTACATCTCTGCAACTATTAAGCCATTTACCCATGGGCGGACCGACGTGCATTTTCGGGTGTTGAGCACCCACTAAACTCGACATAGAAGAGGTATAATTATATAAAAAATAGTGAAAAAATGGTAAAATATATACAAAAACACCCAGAGAACAAAAGCATGGTTGGATACTCTGGCTTTAGACATAACTTTCATGTCTCCCATCCTGGGATTGAATCCTTGTAGCTGCATTGTTTAGTAAATTTTATTTATTTTTAAGCACCCACAACCTAAAAAAGTTGGGTCCCCCACTGCATTTACCTTGCAGTTAGAGTTCATTAGAGGAAGCCTCTCTTTTCAGTCGTCTCCTCTTCCACAGATATTGATTGCCTACAAAATAGACTCCTGATTTGGCTCTCTTCGATATCCACGGTCTTGTAATCTTGTTAGTGTCGGTAGCGCTTAGTGGATTACTTTCCTGTGTGACCCGAGATTCAGGACATGACATCTGACCCAATCTGAGACCCGCATATAACCCCACTCGAGGATTTGACTCTTGACTATGAGCCCGATCCGAGACACAATAAGACCGGAGACCCCGAGTCTTGATTTGAGAGAAAACTCCCAAATATATGTCGAGACCTAATTTTCAATATCGACTCGAGAGCCAAATATGGACACTAATCCAAAATTCAAAATTTAAACTCCATTCTTACCTCAGTTCGAGACACGACTACAATTCAAACTCGATCCCAAACTCACGTTTCAAGATCGAATATCAAACTCGTCTCGAGATCTAACTCTCGACACAGACTCGAGATTCAAATCTCGACATAAATTCGAGACTCAAGATTCAAATCACAACCCCAACTCAAGACCCGACCCACAATCAAAATCAAACTTTCAACTAGATCAAAGATTTAAATTTTGACCTCGACCCGAGAGCCGATTCGTGACTTCAATTTAAGATCACTTATTTTTCAAGAAATATTTTTTAGAAAAAAACATAATATTTTCTTTCATACCCAAGACCTCAATTTAAGATCACTTATTTTTCAAGAAATACTTTTTTTTAGAAAAAATACAATATATTTTCTTTCATACCAAATACAACCTTAAAGAAGAAAAAGAAGAAAAAATGATTGTAATATTGGAATACCTGGTTATAAAAAAAAAATGATTATAATGTAGTATTACTTTTTTCTTTACATAATACGAAGTAATGGATAATATGAATATCCATTAGATTTACCCATTTTATCTATATCAAATATTTTATATTTGAGTGAGTCAGATATTTTATCCATTTTCACATGACCCATTTTCAATCTGCCCATATTTGAGTGGACACATCCATTTGTCATCCCTAGTCGAGCCTTAAATGGAAAGCTTTGGAAAGTTCTAATTTGTGCGTCATATGTGACTCAATTTTTTCTTAATCGGCCTTGGTCTTGTTTAGATTCCTTGCCGATATAAGTTTCTGGTTTCAGCAATTTAGCCCTTTCTCCATTGACTTACGACATATAAAATCTGCTTTCGGAAGATTTTTCACTTGGTGGATAGAGTCACCTGGTATCTGTGATGATGGGAGATAGCAGATACTCGGTGGAATTAGTTTAGGTGCAGGTAAGCACAAAATTATTTGTTCGAGATCAGTTATCCTGGTATTACTTTTAGTTGTTATTTGATTTGTGGTACTAAAAATAATATGCGTTGCATTTTTTCTAAGAATAGATAGTTTGTTTACAAAAATACTCTTCACCTTATAATATCCTTCACCTTAATTAATCCATTTATTATTAGAAAAGAAAATTCTAACGTTCAAAGTAAGATAATAAATATTTAACACTACAAATTGTTGTATGGTAGCATCAATAACGTTAATTTATAAATAGTCATAGAATTTAATTTAAATAGCTAAAAGACTTGGTTCAACAAAATACTTTTGTAAATTTTTCTTCATATTAAACCATACAAAAGAAATTGAAAAGTTACTATTTTTTAAAAAAAACTTTAGTAGTTTCTTTTTCCTAAAAATACATGTTAAGAAATTTATGTTGATATTTCTTAAACGTGTATGAATCTTTAATATTTCATGTTTACTTATTTTGTCCTAAATTCTATAAAATGTTGATAATTCCATTTTTTGTTAAAAAAAAAAAATTATCATCAAAAAATGTGAAAAAGAATTACTCTCATTTTTCATTATTTAGTAATATTAATATTTGGAGAGTTAAATTGTATTTTTTAAAAAAATTAAATTTTCAAACATTTTTAGCTATATATAAAAAATATTTTTTTTATTAAATAGTTAAGCATGTACTAAGTTAGAAAAGAAATGTCAAGATACTTTAATTACTTATCTATGATAAATTTATTAGAAAAATAAAAATTTGAAGTAAGATTAATAAACACTTCTACAAAATAGAAAGATAATAAAATCTTGGATCAATTTTGAATTTAATTGTATAAATAGTTTTTATGGTGTCACTATCATTTTTTCATGACTCATCACTTTTGTAGCATTTAATAAACCCATTGTTATAAAACAAGAAAGAATAAAGAAGAAAAGTAGAGAGAATAGAGAGAGTAATTGTTATTTCTTCTCTTGAGAAATGATTTACAATGAAGGAAGCCTTCTATTTATAGGAGAAATTTGCCCTAGTTTCACACTAAAAGACAAATACATCAAATCCTGATAAACATCAAAAAAATCTTGACAGGTCTTGATAGACATGCACTATAATTGATATATATCATAACACTCCCCCTTGAATATCTAACAAAACGCATATAGGCTGCCTCATTAAAAACCTTACAAGGAAAACCCAGTGGGACAAAACCTCGTAAGGGAAAAAAAAGTACAACGCGTATTAGCTCCCCTTAATAAGAAAATACTTGAACCTTTGCATTCCGATCTTGTGCACCATCTTCTTGAAAGTTGCAGTTGGAAGAGACTTGGTGAATAAATCAGCCACATTGTCACTTGAACGAATCTGTTGTACGTCAATATCACCATTCCTTTGGAGCTCATGTGTATAGAAGAACTTCGGCGAAATGTGTTTCGCTCCATCTCCTTTTATGAATCCACCTTTCAGTTGTGTTATGCATGCTGCGTTATCTTCATATAAAATTGTATATACTTTGTCACATTTCAAGCCATATTTTTCTCGAATGAGATGTATTATGGACCTCAACCACACAGACTCTCGGCTGGCTTCATGAATAACTATAATCTCAGCTTGATTCGATGAAGTGTCTACGATAGACTGCTTTATTGATCTCCAAGATATGGCAGTACCCCCACATATAAATACATAGCCTATTTGAGACCAAGCTTTATGCGGGTCGGATAAGTATCCAGCATCAGCATAACCAACAAGATCGAAATTGCAATCTTTAGAATAAAATAAGCCCATATTGGTAGTACCCTTTAGATACCATAATATGTGTTTGATCCCATTCCAATGTCTCCTAGTAGGAGCAGAACTATACCCTGCTAGCAAATTTACTGAAAAGGCAATATCAGGCCTTGTAGTATTTGCAAGATACATTAGTGTACCAATTGCACTAAGATATGGTATTTCAGGACCAATGAGTTCCTCATTCTTTTCGTGAGGTCGAAATGGATCCTTATTCACATCAAGTGATCGAACAACCATCAGAATACTTAATGGATGTGCTCCATCCATATAGAATTATTTCAACACCTTTTCTTTATAGGAAGATTAATGGACAAAGATACTGTTTTTCAAATGCTCAATTTGCAAACCAAGGCATAACTTTGTCTTTTCGAGATCTTTCATCTCAAACTCTTTCTTTAGGTAATCAATTTCCTTTTTAAGCTCTATTGGTGTTCCAATAAAGTTTATGTCATCGACATAGACAGCAAGTATAACAAACTCCGACGTTGTTTTCTTTATGAAAACACATGGGCAAATTTCATCATTCGTATAACCTTTTTTAGATAAATATTCACTAAGACGGTTATACCACATGCGTCCAGATTGCTTCAAACCATACAATGATCTTTGCAATCTAATGGAATACATTTCCTGAGACTTTGAACTATATGCTTTCGGCATTTTAAATCCTTTGGGAATTTTCATGTATATCTCATTATCAAGTGATCCATATAGATAGGTTGTTACCACATCCATCAAATGCATTTCAAGTCTCTCATGGATAGTGAAACTAATAAGATAACGCAATGTTATTGCATCAATAACTGGGGAATATGTCTCATCATAATCTACACCAGGCCGTTATAAAAATCCTTGTGCAACAAAGCGTGCTTTATATCTTTGTATTTTATTTTTTCATTTCTTTTTCGCACAAATACCCATTTATAGCCAACAGGCTTAATACCATTAGGTGTTTGAGCTATGGGTCCAAAAACTTTGCGTTTGACGAGCGAATTCATTTCAGATTGAATTGCTTTTTGCCATTTTGGCCCGTCATTTCTTTGTCGTTATTCTGTGATAGGTCCAGGTTCAAGATACTCGCTATCTTGCATGATTTTCATTGCAACATTATATACAAAGAAATGATCCACTATTATTTCTGATCGATTCAGATTAGTTTCAACATTACTTGAATTTATGGATAGTTCCTCATCTTCTTGAGTCTTAGGCTTATTAATTCCTTCATGGATATCAACATCGCTCAAATTTTTAACTTCCGTATGTGGATCTTTCGTAGTGTCATCTTGACCATTTATTTTTCTTTTTCTAGGATTTCGATCCTTAGAACCTAATGGTCTGCCATGCTTCAAGCGTGTTTTAGATTCATTGGCTATGATACTAGTGGATGGTCCTTTAAGGACATCAATTTGAATTGAAACATTCTCTGCAGAAATATGTGATTTAGTGATCCTTTTCAAATCTGTAAATGCGTCCAGCATTTGATTTACAATTCTCTGCAGATGAATAATCTTTTGTACTTCTTGTTCACAAATAAAAGCACGTGGATCAAGATGAGATAGTGATGAATTTTTCAATAAAATTTCTCTTTTGATGTCACTATCTTCTCTCCCTAATTTTGGGAAAAGTATCTTATCAAACTGACAATCTACAAATCAAGCAGTGAACATATCTCTCGTTAATGGTTCAAGATAGTAAATAATAGAGGGTGATTCAAACCCAACATAAATTCCTAACCTTCTTTGGGGGCCCATCTTGGTGCGGTTTGGTGGTGCTATCGGCACATAAACACCGCACCCAAAAATTCTCAGATGAGATATATTACGTTCTTGACCCAAAACCAATTGCAACGAAGAAAATTTATGATAATTTATCGGTCTAAGACGAATAAGTGTTGCAGTATGCAAAATTGCATAATCCCAAACAGAAGTGGGCAACTTAGTTTTCATTAGTAATGGTCTTGTTATCAACTGCAGACGTTTAATTAATGAGTCAGCAAGGCCATTTTGAGTGTGAACATGGGGTACAGGATGCTCTACTCTTATCCCGATCGATAAGCAATAGTCATTAAATGCTTGGGATGAAAATTCTGTAGCATTATCAAGGTGAATAGACTTGATTAATTATCAAGAAATTGTACCCTTAATCGTATTATTTGTGCCAATAATTTTGCAAATGCCAAGTTTCGAGATGAAAAAAGGAACACATGAGACCATCTAGAAGAAGCATCTATTAGGACTATGAAGTATCTAAACGACACACTTGGTGGGTGAATTGGTCCACAAATGTCCCCATGTATGCGTTCCAAGAATGTGGGGGACTCAATCCCAACTTTTGTTGGCGATGGTCTCACAAGCAACTTGCCTTGATAACAAGCATTACATGAAAGTTCACCATTCGAAAGAACCTTCAAGTTCTTTAATGGATGCCCATTTGAATTTTCTATTATTCGTCTCATCATTATTGATCCTGGATGTCCCAGATGATCATGCCAAAGTACGAAAGTATTGGAATCAGTAAACTTCTGATTTACTATGGAATGTGCCTCAATTGCACAAATCTTTGTCCAATACAGGCCAGAAGATAAAGTAGGGAACTTTTCAACAATACATGCCTGCCCAAAGACATTCTTGGTGATATTAAGATATTCAAGATTCATCTCATCAAATGTTTTGATATGATAACTATTTTTAGGATATCTTTAAAACTCATCAAGTTTCTCCAAGACTTGGGAGAGAACATAGCATTATTTATGATGAGTTTAGTTCCCTTGGGCAAGATTATAATGGCTTTTCCAAAGCCTTCAATCAAATCAGCACTATCAAAAATTATAGTAACATTAATCTTGTCCATGTTTAGATGAGAGAAATATTTCTTATCTTTGAATATCGTATGTGTAGTGCCAGAATCAATCAAATAAATATCTTCTTGAAAATTATCCATATCTTTAAATAAAATAACATGCACCAAATAAAATATATATTAAATCTTTGTACAATGTGAAAACTTATAATATAAAAAAAATTGTTAATCCCACTTTAACTAAGTAATTAAAAAAAAATATATCCAATTAGTACGAGATGCAATTGTAATCGTATTACAAAATGAGAATATAAAAATATCATTATATTACATAATCATATGAGAATATTATTATATTATAGAATGTTAATATAAAGAATACATTACAGAATGTAATCTTAATCATATTGTTTGCAAAACATTGTAAAGAATGATAATTTTGCATTGTAATGAATGCAAAGTAAGCACTCTACGTATTGTTTTCAAACCTCTGTACTATCATATTTTTTTTTTAATAAATAATGATAAAATTAAAATTCAATTCAATCAACAATAAACTACAATAATATAATTGAACTAATCAATATTAATCAAAAACTAATACTCATGCAAACAACTACTTTTACATGATTCTTTATTCACTAACTATTATCAATAAAAATAAAATAAAATTAAAAGTCATTCATTCTTTCATGTTTACGGAACCATCACCAATCAAGTGACCAATCTTTCCTTCAGGGTGCTCGAAAAAGTCTGCTACATCCAAACATGTGATGTCAACATCATTTTCAGAGAGAAAGTTAGCCTCAGGATTTCTCTCTTTCTTCTTTAGTGATGCTTGATAAAGATCAACCAAGTGCTTGAGAGCACGACAATCACGTGAATAATTTCTTTTTTCGCCACATCAAAAACAAGTAACTGCTTCACGTTTCTTATCTTTTCTCCTTTTGTTTGATGAATTATTAACACCCAAAATAGGGTTTCTTTCTTGGTCATCATGACCACGTCCACGACTAGGGTCGCGACCTTTTCCACGCCTAGCATGGTGAGAGTGTACATCATTCACCTCAGAGAATGGTGCAGATCCAGTTGGTCAGTTCTCATGATTTTTCATCAACAAATCATTATTTTGTTCAGCCACTAGAAGATGAGAACTCAGTTCGGTATACTTCTTGAAACCTTTTTCTCGATATTGTTACTGTAAGAGCACATTCGAGGCATGAAAAGTGGAGAGCATCTTTTCCATCATATCATTATCATTGACCGTCTCTCCACAAAGTTTCAATTGAAAATAAATTATGAACATGGTAGAATTGTATTCATGAACAGACTTGTAGTCTTGAAATCTTAGATGCATCCACTCATATCGTGCTTTCGGGAAGATGACCATCTTTAAGTGGTCAAACCTTTATTTTAGGCTATTCCACAATACGAGTGGATCCTTAGTAGTAAGGTACTCAATTTTTAGAATTTCGTCAAGATGATAACACAAGAAAATCATAGCCTTAGCATAATTTTGCCTAGATGCTGTATTCTTATTCTTTAAGGAGTCTCCAAGATCCATAGCATCTAGGTTGATTTCAGCATCCAACACCCATGAAATATAGCTCTTGCCCAAACATTGAAGGGAAACGAACTCACACTTCGTAAGATTATTAGCCATATAGAAAAATGAAGAAATAAAAAAAATAATACCTTAGCCTTAGCCTTCAAATTTGAGACGGTAGAGTCTCGTGCTAATAACATGTTATAAAACAAGAAAGAATAAAGAAGAAGAGTAGAGAGAATAGAGAAAGTAATTGTTATTTCTTCTCTTGAGGGATGATTTACAATGAAGGAAGCCCTTCTATTTATAGGAGGAATTTTTCCTAGTTTCACACTAAAAGACAAATACATCAAATCCTGGTGGACATCAAATAGATCTTGATAGACATTCACTATAATTGATATATATCATAACACCCATATAATTGTTCAAATTTATCAAAATGGATGAAAATTTATAAAGTAATTAAAATTAAATTAGAGATAAAATTGACAAAAAAAAATTGATGTAGAGAGTACTAAAATCTCACATTCTCTCTTATATATAGTAGTAAGGTAATATATATATATATATATATATATATATATATATATATATATATATATATATATATATATATATATATATATATATATGTATGTATATGTATATGTATATATGTATATGCTATATATATACATGTTGTGTATAGGATAATTACATACTCATGTATATGTGATGTATTTAGTTTGTATTTAGAACTTGATAGTCGATAGTAGTGTGTGTGTGTATATATATGTATATATATTGCAAAAGCTAACTGAATATATATTGAATACATTGATTTGAAACGATTGAAGTATAATATACTATACATTGAAGTCATACTAATGTAAGCTAATCATTAATCGATAAATCATCAAAGTATGTATGAAATATGTCGGATTACGGGGTAATATACTTATGTATGTGATGTATATAGTACGTATTTAGAACCTGATAGTCAATAGAGAGTGTGTGTGTGTATGTATAGGTACGTAGGACGTAGTCCAAAACCTACATTTATATATACGTATGTATATCTCATGTGTAGTGTGATGACGTAGTACGTAGTCAAAATTAAAGGTAACTAAATAACGTATCCAATTATATATTGAATACGCTGATATCATGCGATTGATCAATCGAGGTAATAATAGACCGTTGAAGGTATAATAACAGAAGATAAACTAATCGATAATTCATCTGAGTATATGTGAAATACTTTGTATTATGGGGTAATATACTCATGTATGTGATGTATATAGTACATATTTGAAAGCTGATAGTCAATCGAATAAATGTATATATATGTATATCTCATGTAGTGATGTACACAGTAATCAAAAGCTAGATAATTGAATCGATATACCAAATTATTTTAAATAATACGTTGATAGCATACTATTGATGAAATATACTACTAGTGTTAATATAGACAAGGGTATATTGTTGAAGTTATAATAACGTAAGCTAATTAATCGATAATTCATCTGATTAACACTCTGTATTATTGAGAGGTATTTAATATCATGTTTAAAAGATGATTAACAAAAAACTCATCCTAATTTACGAAATGCTTTGATATTATTATACGATTGAGGACATATACTAATCGTGTTAAAGTGATTAAAATAACTAATTATCCGATTTATATATACATTACATTAAATTATTTAGATGTTATTATAAATATTATACAATTTATTAAAATTTTAATTTTGTAATAAAAACGACCTCAAGTGGTCGTTTTTTGAATGATTATTTTTAAAAAAATTAAACCAACCGCTTATAATCGATTTTCTAAATTTTTTATAATATCCGACCATGACCCGACCCAACCCAAACCATATTAATTGCCCCTTTGCCCTTCTAATTTGCCTAGCATCTGAAATAACCCTAGCATCCACCAATGCAGTCAGCTCTCACCAATGAAATCTCACCGACGGACGAATCTCTCAGCAATATAGTGATGATCAAAGATTGCTCTGGATTGCGACGACTCAGCGATGGAAAGCAATCCAGTGGAGAGAAGTCTGAAACACCGGCAACTCGTCTGTACGCAATCCTCAACACTGGCAAAAAACAAAATGTAGGGGAAACCAAAACAACGACGGTAATTTTCCTCAACTCCGGCGGAAAGCAGTCCTCACTTTGGTTTGGTTCACAAGAGGTTTGGTTCATTTCTCTATTGAATAATTGTAGCAAGTTTTGTACTTGGAATGATTCAAATTATTTCTTACAATTTTTGCACTTTGATTTAGTTTTATATGTTACATCCTTTTATTTTCGAAATTAACTTAATTGGTATGTAGTGTCAAGGAGTATTTGAGGGAGTTATAGAAAAAAATATCATCTTTATGTTTTAGAGTTGTTGGTTGATTAACGTACTCTTATTGAATCTATTAAAATACAATAATTCTTCAATATTATGTTTATTAGTAGATTTCTAGATATGGTTTAGACTATCTCAATTATCTAGTATCCAAAATGGATATTTTTGTATGCTATTCATAGTCCAAACCATTTGTGAAGTAGAGCTGCAACTGAATTTAGGAATCTATCAATCCAATTAGAAAAGTTGGAGTTAAAATTTCATTTACTAAATTATTCCGTCTTATTTTTAGTGATAGATTGACGGTAGCAGATGTTTCTTGTGAGATTAGTGAAAAGGATTGCTTTGTTATTTTTTTATGACCGATTGCTTTGTTATTCTATCTATTTTCTTATAGTGAAGTCTTTAAATATAGTGTTATGGTGGGATTGTTTGCTGTAGAAGATTTTGAAAGTCATAGGTTTTTTTATGATTATATAGTGTGAGACGAAAATGTGACGCCTCTACTTATTTGCTTTATTAAATCTATTAAATTGTTTGACTTATAACATAAATAAATGTTTAATAATTTTATTTTAAATTGTGATGCTGCTAATAAGAAATATGAATTAGTTACTTGAAAGTGGTTAAGTATAGTGTTTTGAAATGTGAATAAGTTACTTTAAAATGTGACTTGAAAATGGTAAAGTATAGTCACTTGAAATGTGAATAAGATACTTGAAAAGTGGTCAAGTGTAGTCACTTGCAATATAAATTTGTGACTTGAAAATGATCAAGTGTAGTATTTTGAAATGTTAATTAGTTAGTGTAATCACTTAAAAATGTGAATTCATGACTTAAAAATGGTTTAGTGTTGTCACTTGAAAATATGAATTCATGACTTGAAAATGATTTAGTGTTGTCACTAGAAATGTGAATTCATGACTTAAAAATGATTAAGTGTAGTCACTTAAAATATGAATTTGTGACTTGAAAAGAATCAGTGTAGTGTTTTGAAATGTGTACTAATGAATTCAAAATGATCAAATGTACTCACTTGAGAAGTGGATTAGTACCTTGAAAATGGTTTAGTGTAGTTACTTGAAAAGTGAACTTGTGTTTTGTAATTAGTAAAGTGTAATCACTTGAAAATGTGAATTCATGACTTGAAAATGGTTAAGTGTTGGCACTTGAGATTTGAATTCATGACTTGAAAATGATTTAGTGTTATCACTTGAAATGTGAATTAGAGACATAAAAATGATCAAGCATAGTCACTTGAAATATGAATTTGTGACTTGAAAATGATCAAGTGTAGTGTTTTGAAATGTGTAGCAGTGACTTTAAAATGATCAAGTGTAATCACTTGAAAAGTGGATTAGTGACTTGAAAATGGTTTAGTGTCGTTACTTGAAAAGTGAACTTGTGTTTTGTAATTAATAAAGTGTAATCACTTGAAAATGTGAATTCGTGACTTGAAAATGATTGTGTTGTCACTTGAAATGTGAATTCATGACTTGAAAATGGTTTACTGTTGTCACTTGAAATGTGAATTAAAGACACGAAAATAGTTAAGTGTAGTCACTTGAAATATGAAATTGTGACTTGAAAATGATCAAGTGTAATATTTTAAAATGTGTACTAGTGACTACAAAATGATCAAGCGTAGCCACTTGAAAAGTGGATTAGTGACTTGAAAAGTGTAGTCACTCAAGTTATCATAGAAAATATTTTACAGAGAATATTAGGTCTTTGTCCGATGGATCATCCTTTATCTCATCAGTTGATAGAGAAACTATTGAGTTGCTACAAAATACGATTTCTCAACTCACTAAAGAGCTTGCTGCACAAATTGAGAGGGTGAGGAAGAAAGAGGAGGAAACAATATCACAAATGAAAATGATGCAGGACAGATTAATAATTTTCTTCAATCTCCACGGATTCTTCCTCCATGTCCTGGTGATGCACCTCGGGTTGCGAAAGACCTAAACCCACTTAATGATTATGACACTATAGAAGAATTTGATTTTATGGATGAGGATGTCGAGTTGTGCTTTGTACTCTTTTGTATGTTTTGATTATTTGTAGTTTATTTTTAGAATATTGATAAATTTTGTGTTAATAATTTTAATTTAATGTTTGTATTTTGATGATGGTTGATTAGATGTTAAATATGATTTCGATGATAAATTTGATTGGTGGGTTGTATTGTATAGAAAGTTTGATATGGAATGTAGCATATATATATATATATATGTTGTAATTTATTTTATAAAAATATCAGAAAAATCAACCAAAAGTGATCGCTTTTTAAAAATTTTACCAGAAAAACCGACCGGTAATCTGGAAATTTGTATAAAAGCGACCACATGTGGTCTTTTTTATATAATTAATTAATTATTTTTTACAAATTATTTTATTAACAAAAATTATTAAATAAATAAAAGAGACCATATGTGGTCGCTTTTATTAAATTAATTAATTATTTAAATATTTTTAAATCTAAAAGCGACTATAGATGATCTCTTTTATTAAAATTAATTATTTAACTGTATATATATTAGCGACCGCTTTTATATAATTAATTAATTAATTTTTTATAAAGGGTTTTATTAAAAATAATTATTAACTAAATAAAAGTGACCACATGTGGTTGCTTTTATTTATTTAATTAATTATTTAAATTTTTAAAAAGTGACCACATGTGGTCGTTTTTCTAAAAATTAATTATTTAAATATTTTTAAATCAAAAAGTGATCACTTGTGGTTTCTTTTTAAAAAATTTATTAAATAAATAAATAAAAGCGACCAAAGGTGATCGCTTTTATTAAAATTAATTATTCAATTGTATATATAAAAGTGACCACAGGTGGTTGCTTTTGTATAAATATTAATTAACTAAATTTATAAATTGTTAAAATTAATTAATTAATATATATTTAAAAGCTACCACATGTGGTCACTTTCTTATACTTATTTAATTAAATAATTTTAATAAAAGCGACCACATGTGATCACTTATTAAAAATTTAATTAATTAATATTTATACAAAAGCGATCACTTGTGATAGCTCTTGTTAAAATTAATTAATTAATATATATTTTAAAGTGACCACATGTGGTCACTTTTATTAAAATAATTTTACTACTATTTATCAAAGCGACCATATGTGATCGCTTTGCCAAAATATATAAATAAATTCTATATATAAAAGAGACCACAATTTAAATAAATTATTTAATTAATTTTTAAAAGTGACCACTAGTGGTCGCTTTTTTAAATTTGAGATTTTTTTAAAAAATAATATTGAATTATAAATTATTATTTTTTTTCCAACAGCGGCCACATGTGGTATCCTTTAAAAAAACAACCACGCTTTTTGAGACCACAACTTTTGGTTTCTTTTGTGGTCACAAAAAAGAAAAAGCGACAACATATGGTCACTTTTTGTGGTGGCATTTTCCATTTTTTCTAGTATTAACCTTAGAAAAATCTATAATATATTAAAAGTGTGAAGACCCTTAGAAAAGTGATTTGAACGTTTTGCTATTCATTAAAAGACTCATCTTTAGACACAATTATTTTTCATTATTTTTTAAATTTATTATTTAATTATTTTTTATTATATTAAATAGACTTTCTAAAATATATGAAACTCCTAAAATATATGGTAGGATAATTAATTATATTTTTCCTTTCTACTAAACTTCCTAAAATATATTAGACTCCTAAAATATATAGTAGGAGAATTAATCAATATTTTTCTTTCTACTGTTCATTTAAAAAATACTCCTAAAATAAGACTTTATTAACAAAATACTTTTATAAACATTGAGAGGTGCGTTAAACTTGAGAACAAACTGGTTCACCTATTGGGAGAATATGATTGATGCTCATCTAACTTTATTCGATTGTATGTCTAGATTGATGGATGCTTGATTTTCTAACCCTCAACTTCTTTATTGTTTTTGTCAGCATAATAGAATTCAACATATGTGTATATATATATATGTCTTCTTTGTTTTCGTCCAAAATAATTCTTTAGGGTCAAAATTTTCACTCAGACAAGAATTAGTTGGATCAAAATCGAAGCTTTGTGATCACTATTATATTTTTTTTTATAGTTTACAGATCGTAGATGAATGTCGGTTGGCTTTGAAGAATTTCTTGTGCAAAGGTTAGGTTTAATTGTATTATCATAATATCTCTATTAGTGTGTTATTTTGTGCTAGTTTACAATTCGTAGATGAATCTCGATCGACTTTGAGAAATTTGTGTGTGTAAAATTTAAGTTTAATTGTATTTTTTTGATATCATTTTTATCGTATTATTTAGTTTCAAATTACAGGTGATAGATAAATATTAGCCGTCTTTGAGGAATTTTTTTATGTAAAGGTTAGGTTTAGTTGTATTATTTTGATATCTCTATTATTGTATTATTTTGTTATTATTTACAGGTGGTAGATGAATGTCAGACAACTTTGAGAAAAATTTTGTGTGTAACGATTAGATTTAATTGTATTATTTTGATGTTTCTATCATTGTATTATTTTGTTGCGATTTACAGATAGTAGATGAATGTCGATCGACTTTTAAAAATATTCTTGGTAAATGTTAGGTTTAATAAATAAATTCTCTATCTTTACCTATTCAAAAGATATTAAATTAATTATTATATTCTTCTTTATTATTTAAACAAATATTAGTGTAATGTTTGAACTAATTAAAGTGAAGTACACGTGCAAGGCGCGTACACCTAAACTAGTTTTAATAAAAGAATGAGTGGAACCTAATTCGATATTGTAGGAGCGCAAGTTAGTTATTGTCTTTGAGATCCATGTATGACATGTCTTTGCCACCTGCTTTTTGCGTTTACTTTGTCTGTGAAATAATGGGAAAAGGCATCGTTTTCACTCCTAACTATACAAGAAGTCGAAGCCACACCTAAACTATTTAAGTGACCTATTACACACCTTAATTATATAAAAATGATATTATTACCTCCTCGCGACACTCATTCTAAGACGCGTATGTTACACTTGTTTTAGGCGCGTCTAGCCTATTAAATAACAAAAGTAAACGGCTTAAAATATTAAAAGTACATCATCTTTAATTTCCAACGGATCTATTCTTATTTAAGCCAATTTGGAGATCAAAATTAGAAAACCCTAATTCCCAAATTTGTCTCTCAAAATCAAAATTGAAGAGCATTTGTTTGAAGAATTGGTAACTAAATCTTTTTAATCCTTCGATTTATTTCTATATTGATGATTATTTTGTCTTAATTTTGTTGCCATTTTCATAATTTTTTCTTCCCTCAAGTGTTGTTCAACCTCTCTTAAACCTTGTTTTATTAATCAAGGTACTTTAATGACTAAGATAAGTTTGAGTAGACTTTGTAAGCAAGAAGAAGATCATGAGTTGGTCGAGGTTTGATTCAAATATGGACAACTTTTGCCTTTGATAACTTCATGGACCTCAAGAAATTCGGGTAGACGATATTGGACTTGTCTTTACTATGGGGTAAGTTAGTTTTTCCTTCAAACATTGATCTTGAATAGTGTATACGAATCTAATTACTTTCATTTTAGAATGCTAGATCATGTGATTTTTGGCTTTGGAAGGATGATTCTATTTATGAACGATCGAAATTTGTTATTCCTAAATTGTTGGAAAGAATTGGGGAGCTTGAGAAAGAGTTGAATCTTTGACAAATTATGCATTTTATGAACACAAAATAGTTGATGACAAGACTACTAGGACAACCAAATCTGTAGAGACCAAAATAGACATGAACAAAATAGAGTTGCAAATGTATAATTTTCAGGATGATTTGAAGATGATGAAGGCAAATGAGAAAAACTGGAAGATCAAGTTTGCTAAGTCCAAGAAAAGGGGAAAACAACTATGGACTACTCTCATTTGTGTATGTATTTTGGGTGTTAGTTTTCTATTTCAATTCATGTTCTTGAAAGGAGCTCCAAGAAGGCTGCCCTAAACTAAGTTGCTTTGTTTTTGTTTTTGTTTTTTTTTATGTTTTAAGGGGCTAAAATTTGTATCAATTATTAGGTGTTACCTTTGACAAAACTGTCAGGTTGTATAGTTAAATTGTTGTGTAATGAAATTGTAAGGTTAAACTTGACAGTTTTGATTTTGTTTTCAGTGGTTCCTCCCAGTTCTTTGTGTTGCAATTTGTATACAATATCACAACACTAAATGCAGTTACAACTGCTGCACAAGCACGGACACAAATTTTAACAACATCACAACATAAATTTAACATTAATAAATGCAGTCACAACTGCTGGACAAACACAAATACAAATTTCAGCAATAATGAACCTACAACTGGATAATCATTAACTAAAAATGAGTGCTAATTACATATTGTTGCCAAATACATTTACAAAAAGATCAGTACTGTTAAACTAATTACAGTTACAAAATACAGTCAAAGCAGCCACCAATATCAGTGAACTAATTACAGTTACAAAAAACAGTCACAACTGCCAACATCAGTTAACTACCATAAAATAGTCTTACATGTAGTCCCAACTACCAACATCAGTGAATTATCAAAAATATAGTCTTAAATGCAGTCACAACTGCCAAGTTTTATACAAGGGAAACTATATAAATGCAGTCTCAAATGTAGTCTACACCAACTTCTCATAGAGATTGAACATTGGAGCTTTCTTGACTTAAGTGTGCAGCTTTGGACCTTGTTTGCATTTGTTTTTTTGCCTCTTATTTCTTGTAGTTGCCTGGAGGTCATAGTTTATTTTTCTTTTCATTTTACACCAGTTTTGGGTGTATATCCAAGATTTCCAGTCACAAATGCTGAAGACTTGGCAGTTTTGAATCTCTCA
Source organism: Capsicum baccatum var. pendulum (assembly GCA_030864225.1). Taxonomy (NCBI): domain Eukaryota; kingdom Viridiplantae; phylum Streptophyta; class Magnoliopsida; order Solanales; family Solanaceae; genus Capsicum; species Capsicum baccatum. Next base: position 167,059,730 of record CM061554.1, on the reverse strand, counting down.
CTAGGCATTCTCGGCTGCTGAAAGGAAGAAAGTGTTAACTTTAGTAAATAAAATTTAGATAGTAAATGTAGTAGTAAACTTAAATTAAGAATTGTGCATCCACTTTGTGTATGAAGTAATCCCATTTTAACCATTCTTGGTCTGTCAGCACACTAAAAGAAAAGAAAAGAAGATATTTAGTATAAGGTAAGTATAATTAGTTCACAACATTGTCAAATTAAATAAAATACCTTTTCTGTAGAATCCTTTGGTGGTCTACCCCTTCCTCTTCCAGTAGAAGCTCCCATTTTTCCAACAGTAAGTGCTGCACTTGGGACTGTACTTGGGTTTGCACCAGCAGATGAACTTGGGTCAGGATTTGCATTAGTGCCATGATAACGCTCAATCTACAACTCTCGTAGGAGTGTAAAGCGATCGTTTGTCAAATATAGAACCCAACTGGGTTGGGTATCGATCCCACAGGGAATAGCTTGGTCAACAAGTAAGCAAAGATTACTAGACTTTTGGTGCAAGTCTCGTAAAAAGGGGGATTGTAATGTGTAACCAAAATATTAAAGTAAAATTGAAAATAGCAAAGTAAAAATAAAGAATGTTTAGTAGGTTGTAAAACAATGAGAATTTAGAAGTTGGGGTTATGTCCACCTTCTGAGTTGTACGTCCCTATTGGCTATGAGTATATTGAATTCCGACATGCATGTGCTTATAGAGAATCGTATTCGATGGTAAATCCAGGCGTCTTTCGACCTATTCGAGGATTATTTCACTTTAACTCTTTCGAGCTTAAAGCGTGTCTAACGGTACGAATTCTCCAAGAGGTTAATCCAGTTACGGCACTAACTTTTTAATAGGGGATGGGACCCTACTACCTTGACATTATCTCTTTTGCAGAAAGATAACCTTTCTTTCGAACAAGTTAAATGTTATACTGGCGTATTCTTGGGTTTGCAACCACAAAGAATTTAGGTTAAGATGAAGAGACTAATGATATAAGCAGCATACGTGTCATGAACTCACAAACTCATAGTAATAGATAGTATCTCATTCGGCTTCCATAACCCCAACAGAGAAGTTTAGTTACCCATGAGTGCGAAGGAAATCACAATTGACATTGTTATTATACCACAATAAGAATTTCGTTTAGCACAAGTGTGGTAGGCGTTAGGCGTGATTTCTTGCAAGTAACGTTTCTCTTGTTGCGGAAACTGAGAATAGATGAATAGAAGAAGAATAAGAAGTAGCATTAATGGAAGGGTTAGAAGAAGTGTTATAGAATAATAGAATTAATGAGGAATGAATTAGAAGTAGAATGTATATATATAAAAATCTCTAGCAAAATAGGGTATTTATAATACCCATATCCTATTCCTACTAAGCTAATGGAATACTTAACCAAATCCTACTAAACTAATGAAATACTTAACCCAATTGTACTAGGTTAATGTATCATTGTCCTAATCATAATAAATTACTGCTAGTCCCCAAAGTATTCAGAATTGCTGTTTTAGCCTGGGACAGGTTTCCCATGCATTACTTTTGGTCCTTAGGCGTCCAAGCTTCCTTTTCTCCTTTCGTGAAGCTTTCTTTGGCATCAAGTTATCCATAAAATGTTGAATTCTGCATCATTTATACCTGAAACTTTGCTAATCATGTTCGTTAGCTCACTTACAGGAAAAAGGACTAAAAGTGCATGAAATATATAATTTGTTCTCAAAACTAGGCTAAAATATGGGTAAAATATAATGCTATAGGCGTGTAAATTCGCCTATCATCATGCCAGCAGCAAGTGCACCTATTGTACATCCTCTTTTGTTATGACCCATGCTATGGAAAGTGCCATATGAAATCTCAATCCCCCTCTTGGACAACTTTTCAATATTTTTTTTGTTTCACCTTCTTTTTTCTTCCTATTATTTCTAGGCCTACCTAGTATCTTCCTAATAGGAGGTGGCATAACAAAGATATTTTGTAATTGTGGCCACATCTTCATATTCAAAACTGGTTAAATGAAGAAACTATATGTGTTCATGTAAGTTTCTCTAATGTACCAGTGAGAGATGTAGTTTACTGGTTTCAATTTTTTGTGGTGAAGAGCAACCAATGCATAAGGACAAGGTATACCCTTCAGCATCCATGCTCTACAACTATAATATTGTCTAGAAAGATCCACAATATGCCTATATCCTTTATCAAGCACCTCATACCCTGTATCAGAATTCCATTCTATGCTGCACTTCATAGACCTTGATGTATTATCATTTAGTACTTTCATAGCCATTGGAGAAATGTCACTGATCCAAGTTTCATAAAAATACCTCATCTGTCCCACTCTTTTCATCATTTTTACCCTTATCTCCTCTAATATTGTAATTATAGTCTTGTCCCTAGCTCCTAAAATCCATGCATTAAAACATTCTGCCATGTTGTTGTCTACAACATCACACTTTGTTCCAAAGCTAAAGTAAACCTTGCTCCATCTCTCTAGATTAAAATACATCGACTTATCTAGTATTTCTCCCCCCCTCCCCCCAACATCTTCATATAACTAATGTTGTCCCTAAGCTCAGCTTCAAAGATAGATCTTGCATACCTCCAAAAACAATTTTTCTTCTCAATACCTCTATATATAGTATCTCTTTATTAGTTTGCAGGGACATGCCTTGCACACATTCTATGTTCAGCATTTGGTAAATATTCAGTTACAATAATTTTTAATCCCTATAACAAAAACAGAAACAGAAACAGTTACAACATAAACATAAACATAAACAGTTATAATATAAACATAAATAGAAACGAAAACAGAAGCAAAACAATAATACTTTGCCTTTTGCATGTCTGTTATCACTGTCAAATCTATCCCATCTCCCAGTTAAAGATCTTCTTTTACAATCCTGATAAATCACCTCCAAGTGGTCGTGTTGTCAATCTCAACCACTGCCCATCCCAGTGACAACATTTGATTGTTACCATCTTTACACACAACAGCTAATAACTGCCTTTTTGTCACTCCTTTTAAAAAACATCCATCCAAACCAATGCACTTCATACAACCAGCTAGGAAGGACTTCTTCATTGTATCAAAACATATGTAGAAGCCTTGAAACATTTTTGTACCATCTTCAGATGTTTCATCATGAAGCTCTACTACACCTGTACTACCTGGATTTAATCTTAACAACTCATTTCTATAATCTAAAATTCTCTCAAATTCCAGATTATATAGTCACCCATCAGTTTTATAATCATCTTATTTTTTGCTCTTCTACACACTGTTCTTCCAACATATAAATCCAGTTCCTTCTTAATAAGTAGCTGAAACTCAAAAATTCTAATATCTGGATATTCCTTTATCCTCTCATTGAAGTGGCTAGCTAGGAACTTGGTATTATAATGTTTGTTCCTATTGATAAGATCACACTCATGAACTGGATTATAGGTCTTCACTACAAAGTTCATGGACCTAGAAATAATGCTAGCATAAAGAAGCCATAGACAACCAGTTGTACACCTAACCCTTACCCTTGTAGGTTCATTAACACATTTCTCAATTACTACGTGTTCAACAACAACATATTTAGTAACAACAGCTCTAAATTCATTAACACTTTTAAAAATAAGTCCTAACTCTCACACAACTTTCTGACAGTCTGAACTATATGCAACTCTCTTGATTTTTTTCCTCCTTCTATCCTTATCTCTATGGTCAACCTGTTCAACTTCATCTTCTTCATCAGTTACATCATCTGAATTAGTTTCAAAGTTGGCAGCTTCATCAGATAGGTAAAAAGGTTCATCACCAGCTAACTTACCCTCCAAAGTATTTATATCACCACCTACAGATTCATCATAGCCAATATGTAGTCCCTTTCTTCCAGTTCCTAACTTAATATGTTCAGGAATTATTGGTCTTTCTCCTCTCTTTCTTCTTTTTCTTTCCTCTTTTTCCCTAAGACCTCTTAAATTTTCATCCACATATTCATCCATATCACTCCCAATTTCTATGCCTCCATCAATAGATTCTACATATGAATCTACAACAGATTCAAAAGGTGCAACATGTGAATTAGTAGGAGTAGCAGTAGAATTAGTAGGAGCAATAGTAGAACTACTAGGAGCAGCAGTACAACTACTAGGAGCAACAACTATAGGAAAAGAGACATGAGCAGTAGGTTGATCAGTAGGAAGAGAAGAGACATGAGCATTAGGTTGGTTAGTAGAAAGAGAAGAAATTGAGTAGTTAGTTGGACAAAAGAAGGAGAAGTATGAGCAGTAGGTTGGATAGTATGAGGAGAAGAAGTATGAGCAGTAGGTTGGTCAAAAGGAGGGGCATCTTCATATTTTTAGATGTCTTGTCAACACTCCCAATGTCATTTTGAGTGTCTTTATTAAAAGACATACCACTTTCCCCCTCCACATGCCCATCCCCATCACTTACAAATTCCAAAAGTGGGACCAACTCAGGTTCACCAACCATGTGACACATAAAAGCTTCCAAAACCCATTGCCCAATTTCTTTAAAATATCAATTGTGTCCTTGTCTAACCTAATTTCTTTTAAATTTGAACACTTAGGCAGTCTAACATATAGTAAGCACTGTTTGGGAATATACCTTAAATACCTTACATAATTCCTAAATTCAAATAAAGACAACCTATCTACATCAACATCTAAAAATCCAGTAACTTGTCCACCCTCATATCTTTTTCCTTTTTTTCCCTTCACCTTACCCTTATTAAGTTCTCTACCATGGTAAAATCTCAAAGTGATCAGTTCAAAACTCATTTTATAAACCTAAAATCATTGACCACAAAAACTCAATAAAGATACAAGTCTCACAGTACACAAAAACCAAAAAGATACAAGTCTCACAGTACACAAAAACCAAAAAGATACAAGTCTCACAGTACACAAAAACCAAAAATTATAGTATTTATGCAACAATTACAAGTATCACAGGTTATTTATCACATATTGAACCTCACAACTCATATTGTTATAGATTGAAGCACATAAACAAACTATAACAGATCAATTTTGAAGATAAATTAAAGATAACAAAAATCCCTAATTCAAAACCCTAATTCAAAACCCTAGTCAAAACCATAGTAAAATCAAACAATTATAAATGTCAAGGGTTAAATTATCACATATTAAGCATCTAAATGGAAATAAAACAAATTAATTTGGACAAATTAAAGACAGCAAAACCCTAACCCAAAAAATTCTAGATCTAATTTAGGAACGAAAATAAATCCCAGATCTACTAGATTTAGGAAAGAAAAAAGCTAACCTTTGAACTGAAAATCAGTAGTTCCTACATAAATGATCGTAACCTTTATTTTTTATCCTAGATCATACCCATTCCGTTGAAATCAGCCCAATCAACTTCAACTGAAAAGATATAAAAAATAATTTTTGCTTGTCAACAACGAAAAACACAACAGAATTATTGTTTATCACTTTTATTGGGTTTAAATTTCATAAAAAATTGAAAAAAAAAATAGAGGTGAATCTTCTATCGGGTTTTTGCTCTCATCAGATGACTTTTCGTTTGGATGGATGAATGTTTTAATCGGGTTAGGGTTATGGTAAAATATGAGAGTTGGGTTGGGTCGGATCGGTTAAAAGAGTAATGGGTCGGGTTAGGTTTTTAATAAAATAGGAAAATAAGATTAGACACGTGGCACCACAAGAGGGCGAGTGGAGTGCACTCTACTCATTAAACTTGGGCATGGATGTCGCAGGGAGGTAATAATATCACTTTTATATAGTTAAGGTGTGTAATAGGTCACTTAAATAGTTTAGATGTGGCTTCGACTTTTCTTGTATAGTTTGGGATGGAAACGATGCTTTTTCCCATGAAATAATTGGTCTTAGTTCTTATATTGTCATCTTTCAGGCCTTTTCCTTCTTGCAGTTGTTAGGCCAATGCTCGACTCTTTTGAATCATCAAAGCAAGTACCTTCACCCACTCTTAAGTGATGTGAGTAAACTTTGCCTCCTAGTTCAAGTGGCTGCTTTTCCCCCAATTTCTTTGTCATTTTCAGCTGGCTAGATATGGTTTTCCGATTTATGTTATGTCCCTCTCTTCATTACACATAATGGTTGTAATCTTTAATGTAGTACGGTAATTTTTACAGCTTATATTATCTCTACAGCCTATAACAATTAACAACCGGTGGTTTCAAAAAATCACGTCTTTTGAAGTTTTAATTCTGGTTTTCAATACCTTCATTTTATAGTTTTTTCTCTTTGTGCCATACTAAATTTAAGATACGAATTGTGAACTATTGGGGCTGGTAGGCTTTGTTTTTCAGCCAACCAACTCCTGCAGTTTCTGCATTGCCTCAGTTATTCCTGTATTTCTTCGAGACCAATATCATAGACCTCTTGTAATTAGTTGCATTTAACATTCCAAAGACTCCACCACAGGATTATGAAGTGAAACATGTGCAATCTATCTAGCATTGCATCTGGATTTATAACGATATCTTGGTTTCCCTCCAGTTCATTACTCAAGAGAAGATGAGGTGTCTACTCTGTACTTGAACAAAAACTTCCCTTCCTGTGTTTTGCAGGTGGTTGCTGGTATGACTGGCAAAAACTAAGGATAATTTGCCGGTCAGGTTTTTGCATTAAAAAGCCCACTGTAGTCTTATTTACACCCCTTTTTGTTCATTTTGATCAGAAAATGTAATAAGATCTTCATTTGTGGATAACAACTATTAAAGATTTTGTATTCGAACTCCTTTGAATTCAGAAATTGCCTTCCTTTATTAGCCCGTCGATGCATGTAAGAGGAATTTTCACCATTTGATTACTTTGGATTAGCCTAGCTAGCTCCCTTTCTCTGGTAATTTGGTTCATGCAAGTACACTTTCCTCTTTGCCTCCAAACAACGTAACATACCAGATGTAATCCCACAAGTGGGGTTTGAAAAGAATAGGATAAGATGTATGCAAACTTTATTTCTATTTTTGTGAAAGCTGTTTTCAATTGATCCTTGGCTCAAAAGAAGTGTAATCAAAGCGGGATTGAAAAGGTAAATAAAAACAGCAAAATAGCAAGATGAGCAAAGTAAATGGAGCACCATGTAGTAGTAAAAATTGAAGGAAAAAAAAAAAAGCACTACACAAATACTAACTATTACTACGAAAGAGAAGATGGGAAGAGGAGACTTTCCCCTGCCTCTCCCACGTAAAGTACCATAAAAGTAGGCCATCTACTACTCTGCTACCCTAATACTCGACTTTCTTACCTTCCTATTTAAGGTCATGTCCTTGGTGAGCCGGAGATATATCTTATCTTGTCTGACCACCTCTCCTTTACTCTTCCATATTTTTATAATAATTCTACTCTTAAATATTTGAATTACTTTTAATTAAATTCCCTCACTCATCTTTGCCTTGACAACAGAATATGTCCATTTGGTCATACATTCAATTTCAACTCGAAATAGTAGTTGCAAATCAATTTGATCCATTATCTCAACTTCAAACACAGAACACTTCAATTCCTTTTCCAAACAACATTCACGTTCAAACACAATTCTTCAAACATTCTTAACAAGGATTTCTAATTTCTAGTAGAATCAGACCAACCACAGACAACTATACTCCATTAAGATTAAATTGACTGCTCCCTTTGAAATTTATACGATGAGCAATTCTTTGACTTGCTGCTCTTCCATGGTATGGCCTTCTTGAAACCCTCGTATATGTTTGCCTGTAATTTTGTCAATAACAATGAAGTTAAACTAGAAAAAAGAAAATTTAACATAAACAAGACGAATAGTTTCTACTTACCCAATTAAAACACAAGTCCTCTCAATTATGTTAATTTGGATTAAAGCTACCGAGTCCAATAGAATTCATAGTCTAAACTATAGCTGAGCCATAGTTTAATGCACATCTTAACTTCTCCAAGATGTCCGTTTATTTGCACCAACATTTATACAATTACACATTAATCGGTCCAATTATATTAATGACTATATAAATCTTCACTGACCTGGCCTGACCTGAATGTGACACATGCTCCCAAAATATCATAAATCAACAAGTCCATATCCTTCCTTTATGGATAGAAAATTTATCACACCCTATATGTGAGGGCACTACCTAAATTTCCAACCTATTCATGCTTTTAATTGCCTAAGATAGTTGTGGAATTTTTATCATATATTCAAATCATATCCATAAGTGAAGTGGATTAGCTTTAATCACTATAGTTATCTTCTTCAATACAACTACCCCTATTACTATATTGTCTAGTTATTTTCTTCAATACAACTACCCCTATTACTATATTGTCTTGTCCCATGTGCTGAATTTATGAAACTAGTGGAATTTGTTGAATGTTTGATCAGTTAGGTCATTGATAGTTCATTGTCTCACATTATGTAGAAATGTTAGACAGGACACAGATAAATTTATGAAAGAAATGAAGATCCTAACTTACGACTTATGGCCTGAACAAACTTTAGATGTTTGTGTAATTATATATAAATTATCTATGTAAGGATAAAATGAAAATTCTAAAGTTAAGTTGTTTCTAGATATAGTAGATAATAGTATTAACTTTTAATAATAAATGTAAAATGAAAGAGTCACATAATTTGAGCAGGAAGTAACAAACAAATTTATGGATCAAACTACCCGTCAAAACTTCAGTCAAAATAGTGTAACCTAGCATATGACATTTGAAGACTAAATTAAGAGTATGCACTACATTAAAAGTTTATAGCAAGAACCTATTTTAGAAGTGATTCTTGTGTTAAGATGGTTTGAATTTTAGTTCACTTTTCAATCTAGGTGGAGTATATATATTTTGAGCAAATTAATATTGATTCGACTACATGGGTTGAGTGAGACCATGTCCTACTCCAAGCTAGTTGTACACACCACTTTTTTTTAATAACAATAGCGTCCCGCCCTCCATCTCGATTATTTCATCGAGCTCTTGCTACTTTTACTTTTACAATGTGTTTGATAGAGTCAAAATTTTTATTTAGGGTTTTAGAATTGGAAAAAAAATTCATCGAAGGGAGTTTAAAATCTACAATATATACATAAAAATTATTTTAATTATATATTAATAATATAATTTTTCATCAAAGAAAGTTCTCCCAAATCCCTTTACTGGGCTAGCTCCACCCACGACCGATAACTTTACCCATAAAGAGTTTAGGTCTAGATGATTTAAAATATCTATCTTTTTTTTCAATCTCTATAAGCCTTGGTCTCAAAAAATTCAACTCATCATTTCACTAAAAGCTAGGTCACCCTTGGTGTTAATTCTACACCCTGTTTCTAATGGTTAGTATGTTACTCCCCCATTTTAAAATAATTGAATTGTGGGGTATGACACACTTCTTAATAAAATATTTTAGGATATAAATTATAGGTTACTTTTCACTATTATACTTTTAATTGTTCTTAAATTACTCTCCTAAAAAATATAAAGTACTTAAAACCTCATTAGATGAAAGGATAAAATTAGAAGAAATTTTCAATATGATTCTTGAATAATGAATAATTCATTTAGTTTGAACATTAAAAATAACTTAATAATTTATTTATTTTAGAATTGAGGGAGTAATATGATGCAAGTCTAATCCATTTTTCACTTAATTGAGTCTAAGTTTAATGTACTACTAATAAAAAATATAGACACGAGTCGGTTATTTATACGGTAATTGCAGTAAGCCTATTTTATAATTAATTGGAAATCTTATAAATATATAGGGTAATTTACTTGCTCATAAGTTAAACTGGGCTAATTTAAGAAAATACATACAGCGTCTACACACACACACACACACATATATATATATATATATAAAAGTTAAACTAGGCTAATTTAAGAAAATACATAGTTTCTCTCTCTATATATCCTATTCCGAATGTGACAAACATTCTAAAAAAAAGGCACCACAAAATGTTATAGATAGGTCTTTCTGAATGTGATAGCTGAGAATTGTGATCCTTCGTTCCATCAATTTTGTCAATTTCTTTATTCCTTAGCAAATTTCATAGTCAATTAAATTGCATTACATAAATTAAGTTCGAATAGGGACTATCATTTAATAATAATAACAATATATTTAATATTATAATTTCATAAACTGAGGTCTAAAAAAAATAAAGTACTGCAGATCTCATCTCTACTTCAAAGAGAAATTATTTTTGATAAATCCTCATCTTAAGAAAAAATAATTCAAAGCAATTCAGAAAAATAGTAACATGATAATTTCTATAACAAAATAAAATAATATTCGAAATATAAAAAGATAACAGGTAGTAGGAGAAATCAAAGGGGAAGCAATGGAGCCTCCAAAACTTACCCACATCATGTATGACTTTGTAGCCGAGAGATTAGATGAACTTCCATTTCTTCTAAAACTTGCCATTCTTGCACTGCAACTTCCTCCTCCATCACATTTTCCTGCAGACTCCGCAGAGGACAAAAACACAGAACTACAATCACTACCACTCTTACATTTAACATTCCATTTCCACCAATTTCCCTTCTTCACAAACTTCTCTAGCTCTGGTGTTTTGCTAACATCTTTCAAGAACCTAAAAGAAGAAGAAGAAAACTTAGGCTTTAAAGTACTCATATTATTATTATTATAATAAGGTCCATCAAGAACAGCGGTAGGTGATGGTGTGTTCATAGAGTAAAGTCTTGGAGGTGGCTCTAAAGATTTTGGTTTGAAATTTGAGTTAATTGGGAGATTAACAATATTTGGCTTTCCAGGTTCTTTTTCCCATTGAAAAGGAACAGAAGCTAATGTGTGATGATGAACAGGTGAACTACACATTTTTTCTTTACGTTCATGAGGTGAAAATAGAGGTAGTTTGGGTATAATTGGCTCTACTAACTCTTCTGCTCCCATAGCTTGTGTTTGTGGTGGAGAAAGAGAGAATGTTTTGACAAGGAGTAGAATAGAAGAGACAACACAAGGATTTTTGGTTGGTGGTTAAGGAGAAGGTTTACGTCTATTTTGGGCATTTTATGCTCCCTCCAGGCTCCGTCCGTCTTGTCCGTCCTGTATTACTTGGTCACATTCCTCGTTCAAAAATCATAAATAAAAAAAAAAAAAAAAATTTTACTAATTTATTCTTTAACTCTTTTTAATGCACTTTATATTTATGTCTTATTCATCAATGTCAAAATTAACAATGGAGCAATTTTTATAACTTTATCCTTCAAAAGAATTAATTAAGAGTAAAAAAGAAAAAAATAATTATATTTAATTTTATTAATTAAAAGTAATTTGAAATATATATATATATATATATATATATATATATATATATATATATATATATATATATATATGAAAAAGCAATAAGAGATAGATCATAGGAGTACTCCCTTCATCTCAAAACAGGTGTGCCTTAATTTATTTCACATTCGTTAAAGGATAAAGAATGTAAGATATCGCATATTAATCTATTTTTATTTACTAAATATTTTTGAAGTTAAATACTTTTGAAATGATTTATTATAAAAAATATATGCAGAATTTTTATCTTGAATTTTAAAGTCCACGCTTAATTTAAAACGAACAAGTGTGAGAGAATGGGAGAAAGGGTACTCAGGAAAAGACAAAGGACTTATTAGAATTATTACATGGCCATGCTTGTGTTTGACTTGTGAGTTATGATATGATGATAAGGATAAGTTTCCTACTGTTAGGTCCAATCAACTTTTGATGTGGAAGAAATCGAACAACATAAGTAAATATGGCTAAGATAATTAGAGTTTGACTAAATTAAAGTTTATAAACTAGTTAAATTAATTTATAAATAATTCTTGATTTATTAAAGTGATTATTGATAAAAATAAGGCCCCGTTTGATTATTTTAAAATTTAAATTACATATCTAAATAAATTTTAATTTTATATTAAATAATTTCAAATCGCATATTTAAAAGGCCCTAAGTTTGTTGTTAAATAAGGATTTTTGTCTGGTGGTTAAAGGAGAAAAATTGTCTTTGATATTTTATATTTTCCTCGTTCTAAAATAAGTACTGTTTTAGTAATTAATTTAATATAAAAATATAATAATTATTTTAGAAAGAAGAAAATATAATTAAATATATAAATATAATTATTTTGTATAATAATTATTATTTTAAATAATAAGCAATTAATTAAATATAAAAATGCAATTAAAATAATAATAATTTTATTTTGAATTTATAAAACGTGTTTTATTTTGAAACGGATGGAGTACAACAGAAAAGAGAACAAAATGACAGAAGACTCAGAATTACTACGTGGGCATGCATGTGTTTGACTTTGGAATTATGATAGCGAAAAGTTATCGTTTACATCTCAAACTATACACGAAAAGTTAGGTCACACCTAAATATCATAATAACCTATTATACACTTAAACAATAAAAAGGTGATACTATTACCTCCCCGCGACATCCATGCCCAAGTTCAATGAGTGGAGTGTACTCTACTCGCCCTGTAGTGGTACCACGTGTCTAATTTAATTATTCTATTTTATTAAATAAATCTAACTCGACCCATCTATTTTAACCCATTCTAACCCGACCTGGCCCAAATAGAAAAAACAACAACATAAATTTGGAATGTATGAAGTCCACCATTCATGTGAAGGAATTTAACACACTTCAATCTCCATATAGCCGGTCATTAATTCAATTTACACCAAATCTTCATAAGTTTATTCTCATTTATCACTTTTCTTCCTTTCAAATTACTTCAAATTTTTCAATTTGACTAACCATTAATATTTCAATATCCACCGACAGTTATCAATATCTTCATTGAATTTGTGAAGATTAATCTATCTGATTTTCGAAAAATCTCATTCAAGATTGAATGTTTTTATATTCCCAGGTACAATCGTGAACTTTTCAACCCAAATGGTCTGTTTACATACCTCAATTCCTCCGAAAGACCCAAAAATCAAGAATTCAACTAGCCCCTTTTTGAATAAGAAAATGTCATCCAGTGATTGTGAATAGTCCCATTCTGTTATCATTGACGTAGTGATCTTGATTGTCATGGTTAGTGCATTTGGGGTTTTGTTTTATCCTTATGTAAATCTTGTGATGCATCAACTGTTTGTATTTTTTGAAAAAGTGGTTTATGTGTTGAAATATGAAATTTTGTGGTGGCAGGTGCGGAAAGAGAAAGACACAAGGGAAAGGGGAAGTTTCATTGCCAATTATAAGACGTCATTAGAATTTAGTAGTGTTGCAGGTGCGAATTTGTGGTGGTTTTTGTAACTTTAGATGTTAACAACGGTGATATTGTGATTCCGATGACAATTTTAATAGTGGATGTTGAATTTTATAGTGGTTGTTTGTGATACTAATGGTTGTATTGTGATTCCGATAATGAAATCTATGGTGGATTTTTAAAATTATTGTGGTGAAAATTTGAGTTTGATGATGATGGTGTCAATGGTGGTATTTTAATGGTGATTTGGTAAAGAAAAGCCACTGAAGAAGGCGGGACCCACATATTAAAATGAATAAATAAAAAAATTTAATTTTATTAATATTTTTTCAATTGAAAAAATAAAAAAAATTAATTTTATTAACATTTAGTTACCAATTCTTCAAACAAATGATCTTCAATTTTGAAAGACAAATTTGAGAATTAGGGTTCTTAGTTTGGAGCCCCAAATTGGCTTAAATAGGAATTAGAATTCAATAGATCCGTTGGAAATTAAAAGTGCTATATTTTTAATGTTTTTAGCCGTTTATTTTTGTTATTCAAAAGGTTGGACGCGCCTAAAACGATTGTAAGAAACGCGCCTTAGAATGGGTGTCGCGGGGAGGTAATAGTTTCATTTTTTTGTAGTTTAGGTGTGTAATAGATCACTACAATAGTTTAGGTGTGACCTAAACTTTTCGTGTATAGTTTAGAGTGAAAACGATAACTTTTCCCATTATGATATGATGATAAAGATAAGTTTTACTACTGTTAAATCAAATGAACTTAAAAGTGGAAGAAATCAAACAACCTGGCAAAATTAAGATTTTCACTAAAAAAAATTTAAAATTTTAAAATAAATTAATTGAATGAGCTTCGACATATATATACATATACATACATATATACATGTAGTATGTATGTATGTATGTATGCATATACTCTCTCCATTTCAAAATAAATGAATTGTTGAGCTATTTTTTAATGTTCAAAATAAATGAATTGTTCATTCTTCAAGAGACATGTTAGAAATTTCTTTCAATTTTACCTTTTTATTTAATGAGAGTTTTAAGTACTTCACATTTTCTAAGAGAGTAATTTAAGAACAATTAAGAGGATAGTAGTGAAAAGTACCTACAATTTATGTCCTAAAAGATTTTTCTTAAGGAGTGTGTCATACCCGAACAATTCAATTATTCTGGAATAAAGGAAATATAATTTTAATAATATATAAGTAGTATAATTTTTTGCCAAAAGAAAATATGATAAACCCCCATTTCAAATGCTGTCTCCGTCCCTGAACATAAGTAATTACGATTAAGATAGTGCCTTAGAGAGTGTTTGATTAAAGGTTAAAAATGCTGTTCAAATTAATTTATACTTCCTCTGTTATTATTTAATTATTCTTTTTACAAAAAAATAGATATTTTTAAATATTTATCATTTCATAAAATCAAGACATAATTAATTATTTTTTTCATCTTTATCCTTACTAATAAATATCCAGAGGTATCAATATACTCCCTCTGTTCGAATTTACTTTTCAAGACTTTTTTAATTTTATTTTTAGTTTTACTTGTTATTTTTGACAAATAAAAAAAAGATAATTTTTGTTTCATGTTTGTCTTTAACATTAATTATTTATTCTTCAAATTATTTTTAATGTCTATTGCTAAACATCAACTAATATGGGTAATATGGTAAGGTTACTATCATTGTATTTTTAATAGGTGTGTCAAGCCAAAACATGATAATTAAATTCGAAAAGAGGAATTAGTATAAAAAGTATTAAATAAAAAAAAGTAATAAGTACGAGTAATTTAATCAATTTAGCATGTAGTAATATTTTTCTTAAAGAGAGTGCAAACAAAAATAGTGATACTATTTAGGATCGGTGGGAGTACTTAATTTCTCTATTTATTTTTACTTGTCACATTTTGACTTGACACACTTGTTAAGAAAATAATTATTGACATGACTATTTTATAATACTATCCCTACTAAATGATGTTTGGTATTATGTCTTGTAATGATCTTGAGAATAAATAACTAATGCTAATGGTAAAACAAAATATTTTTATTGTCTTTTCTTGATATATCAAAAGTGACGAGTAAAACTGAAAATTTATTTTATAAATAAGTGATCAGTAAAAATAAATAGAAGAAATACTTTTCTGTCTTAATTTGTTTGACCAGTTTTTTCTTTTAATCCATTAAAAAAAGAGATTAGTCATCATTTCACCCCTTAACATGTTCTCTCAACTAACTTTAGTAGATAAATTAAATTTTTATTTATATACCCCTTAATATCTTTAAAGTGTATTAAAACACACTTGTCGTAGCCTGCGTCTAACACTTGTTGATACACACGTTGAATCATAATTTTTATCTATTAATTTTTTTAATAAATTAGAATATCATTTTTATACCTTAATGGTCATATCCATTTTTCCTCTTTAAAGAACCCTAAAAATTTGCTTAATTTATGAAATTGATGCAAAAATTAAAATCATTTTATCTTTATTTATATTAAGCCACATATATTAAGATTAAAAAACATTAAGTTGAATTGATTTTACCCCCCTCCTTTGTCTCCTTCTGCTATTAAGGTATAATCTCATCCATATACTTAGTTTATCGTTTTGTTAGCGATTACTCTTTTTTTTCCTAGTTTAACTTTGTTTATGACTTTTAACTTAATTGTTGAAGTGAATTTTTTGTAGAACACAATGACGTCAGTAACTTAAGTAAACTTTGTATAGAAGAAAATGATTTTTCTTTGAAGCAAGAAGTTCGTTATAATCACGAATTTTTATTACACTTAAAATATATTGAACTTTAAGAAATTTTGATAGAATATATTGGGCATATCCTTATTATGGGGTAAATATCAAATTTTGTATTTTTACTATTTCGACAGAATTAATTAAAGATTAATTCATTATTTATTTGTTACAATTGAAGGGTCCAAGATATTGCAATTTTTAGTGTTGCAGGGATTGAGAAGACATTGATCCAAAGTTCAAATATAAGATTCCTAAAATAATAGAGAAACTAGGTGAGCTTGAGAATTCAGTTGAATCTTCTCATTATATATCAGTGAATGAAGTTGAGAAATTGATTGAGTTGAACAAATTAATGGAGAAAGGTTTTAAAGAAATTGAAAAAGCTAAAGAATCCAAACAAGATGATAATTTGGTTGATATGAAATTGGAGAAGTTGAAAGAAGAAATTTAGAAGATCAAAGAGAAGGGGAGAGAGAGGGGGGGGGGGGGGGGGGGGAGAGAAGAAATGAAAATGAATTGCTGAACGGATGATTGAAGAGAATACTTACTTCTTTGTTGAGTTTTTTTCTTGTACAATATTAATAGCTATAAGATATTGGATTGTGATGCTATATATGAAAAAAGGGTTTAATGAAGTTACCTTAGCAACAGATTGTTGTTGTTAGATGATATGTAACATACTTTTGTGTTGAATAGTATAACTTCTTTTGTAATATGGTTTGGATGGTTGTTGTCTTTTTCTATAATAGTTTAGGTGTATGCGCTTCACTTTAATAAGTCTAAACGTTATACTAAATATGATATTTATTTAAATAATAAAAATGAACACATTAATTAAATCCAACATATTTTTAACATGTAAAGATGGAGAATTTATTTAATTAGTTATATAATATTTGTAAATATCTAAGATACAAATAAAGTGGATGAAATACATTGATAACCTTTTAAATTATAGTTGATGTCTCTAGTAAGCCGATGATTGATAATCCATAAAATTGTGCAATTTGATAATCTATAATATTATGCTAGACTTTTGCTTTCCTTTTATTTATTTAATGCAAAATAGATTTCATGGTCTTCTCTCTCTCTCTCTATATATATATATAACAAAAAAGTATACACATGTGATTTCTTGTAATATTCCTCAATCTTAAGAACTTAGTACTGTAACGCCTCAGAAATACACCCTGGACACCACACGGTGCTTACGATCCCAAATGACCACAAGCTAACCCATTAACTGGTACCTGCCATGAACACTGAATAATATGGTAAGAAAATACACATGTGCGGAAACAACTGAATAATGCCAAAGATTGTAAGTACTGAGATTAACATAACAAAGTTCTCAAGTCTGGATTATAAACGAACATGCTACAAATCTGACTGGAAAGATTAACAAATCAACTGACTGTCTGAAATGTCTGAAAGCCCTTCAAACTGACTGAAAAGAGTTAATGTGACAGGCCCCAACTAACTCCATCTAACAACTGTAAGGAAATGCTAAAAATACTAAAGTAGACTAAAATAGATCATAATGTCCTCGATAGATGAGGACTCACCATGACTACTGTTGCTGATAGGCTGAACTGTCTCCACATGGTCAAGAGCACGAGTGTTCGGAAACCTATGATATTAAACATCAGAGCGCAAGAAAAGAGTATGCGATCAGTACTATGAATATACTGGTATGAGAGATAAGGTTAGGCTGATATACATGGGTACATGTGCATGAATAATAACTGACTGAATGAATAGAATGGGGTAACTGAATATAAATGCATGAAAACTATGAAATCTGTGAATGCATGACCAAGCATATGATATGATTCTAAAATAATCTATAAACTGAAATACTGAAATACTGATAACGAATAACTGATAACTGTATGCTATGGTCAAACAAACCTGAAACTGAAATCTATACTGGATACTGGATTAAGATTGTGGGAGCTATCATCTAACAGATATGCCCCGATCTGAACTAATTGAGGCCCAACCTGTAGCCCAATTTGGAAGGGTGTTATTACCGTGCCACGGGTACTAACAATGGCTATGTGGATCCACTAAAGTGAAGTCCCAAAGAAAACTAAAGAGTCACCCTCTACTGGCAAGTGACCTAGTGAGATATGTGTTAACCCTCAACTGGCAGGTTAATATCTCAAACCTACGTTGGCTATGTAGTTCTGAAATACAGGTATTGCTACTAAGAATCACACCCTCAACTGATAGGTGATACCCCATCCCTGGGTTTGCTCGGTGATAAATCCTACTCCCAACTGAATGACACTGACTACTGGACTAAACTGAGCCAACAAGTGAACATGATACTAACTGAATGACAAGGCTCATGGTTTATCTGAAAATCATTCTGAATGCACTGTAACTGTGTAAAAAACTAAATTTTGGGTATTCATAACCCCCAACACTGAATGGAATTAACAATATAGACACATGAAAGTTTTGAAGAACATAATAGGGGATCATAGTTCCAAATTCATCTCTTAGGCATTTCATCAAACACTTGAAATTCATGAAGTAAGCATGGGAATGATTGAAACATGTGGGAATAACATAATCATAACACTAAATCCATACATTGGGGATTTAACATGAAATTTCATGCTTCAAACCTGTAAGGGCCACTTTCCAACTAAAAACACCTGTAATCATCATGCATATTTAAAATTCCCAAAAGCTTCATAAAAATAACTCATTGTAAACATGTAAATTCACAAATTAAAACATAAAACTAGGTTCTTGGACTCCATGGATGAAAAGGGCCCATGGATGAACATCAAACATACCTTTAATACTTAAATCTTAAAAGAGAATAACTTTCTTGAATTGGAACACTTGAGTTCTTGGTTTTCTTGAAGGGGAGAGGGTTTAATTTGATGAACTAGGGGAAATATTAGGGTTTATTCGATAGTAAAATTGGGGAATGTGGGAAATTAATGCCCTATCAACAGTTTAATCCCATATTTTTAGGAATTGGGGTGTTGGGAAAAGACAAGATTGCCCCTCTAGAATTTAAATTTGTAACTGGAACGTCCATTGAAGCCTTGTTGCAATGCAATGAACCTTTCATCGCTATACCCATCACGATGCGGTGCAATTGCGTTGAGCTACTGGAAATAAAATCCAAACGTGCCTCAATCCCCATCCAAAAAATTCAAAACTTATTTGAGACATGCTCCTTACAACCCTAAACATGGATGAACTCAAAAACTTACGTCTTGGGGTCGGGAAGGTCACTATAAAATCATTGAAGTTAAGGGGCCAAAAGTATGGCTAAGTCCCCAATACTTAACTAAATTTTCAGGCTTTAAGCTTCTTATGCGTGCACTATAAGCTGAATGAACTAAGGATGATACGGGGTATTACAGTATCTCCCCCTTGGGAACGTTCATTCTTTAATAATACTGAATAAGCTAAGAATACCATGGAACTGAAATTACTCACTGAACATGCATAACTGAAACATGATTACATGACTGAGTCTAAAACATGGTATATGACTGAACTGATTTGTGAATGCATGCAATGGCATGAACTGATTATATAGCTAGAACTGAGTATAAAAAAGAGATATTCTAAGAAAAACTATTACCTTAAGCTGAGTCTAAGTTTGCGGAGAAAAAATGAGGGTACTTGGTTCGCATATCTGTTTTTGCTTCCCAAGTGGCTCCCTTAACAACAGACTGATTTCGCCAAAGAGATTTGACTAAGGAATCTTCTTTGTTCCTTAGTCTACGAGTCTAATAATCATGAATCTAAACTGGGATTTCTTCATAAGAAAAGCTATCTTGAACCTCTGTGTTTTCTAAAGGAATAACTACAGCTGGATTACCAGTACACTTCTTTATCAAGGACACATGCAACATTGGATGCACTGAGGCCAAATCTGTGGGCAACTCAAGCTCATAAGCTACCTTTCCAAAATGGCTCAAGATTCTGTAGGGGCCAACACATCAGGGTCTAATATTCCCTTTCTTGCCAAATATCTTCACTCCCTTCATTGGAGAGATTTTTAAATAGACTAAGTCACAAACATAAAACTTATTGTCTCTCCTCCTAACATCCGTATAGGATTTCTGATGGCTTTGGGCTGTTTTAAGCCTATCCCTGATGAATTGAACTTTCTCCATCGCATCAAACATTGAATCAGGACCTATCAACATGGTCTCACCTACCTCAAACCAACTAATAAGAGATCTACATCTCCTCCCATGGAGAGCCTCAAACGAAGCCATCTGAATATTAGAATGATAACTATTATTGTAGGCAAACTCAATCAAAGGCAAGTAATCATCCTAACTACCCTTAAATTCAATAACACATGATCTCAACATGTCCTCTCGGGTTTGAATGGTACTCTCTGCCTGACCATATGTCTTAGGATGAAAGGCTGTACTGAGATGAACTTGGGTACCAAGACCCTTCTGAAAAGCTTTCCAAAAGTGAAAGGTAAACTGAGTACCTCTATATGAAATAATAGATAACAAGACTCCATGTAATCAAACCAACTCTATAATATAGAGCTTAGCATAGTCTTCGACTGTATAGGAGGTATGAACCAGCAAAAAATGGGCTGATTTGGTCATCTTATCTATAATAACCCATATCTAATCATACTGACGACGCGAATGGGGAAACTCTGTCACAAAGTCCATGTTCACCTCTTCCCATATCTAAGTAGGAATACTGAACTCCTGTATTGTGCTACTAGGCCTCTGGTTCTCTACCTTAACCTGCTGACAATTAGGATACTTAGCTATGAACTCTGCAATATCCCTCTTCATACCACTCCACCAATAAATTTCCTGCAAATTATGGTACATCTTAGTGGCTCCTGGGTGAATAGAATAACGCACACCATGCACTTCTGCAAGGATTTGCTGCCTCAACCCATGAACACACAACACACATAGCTTGCCCTGACATCGCAACACACCATCTCCTCCTTGGGAGAAAACTCTACTTTCTGATCTCTGACTAACTCCTTCAACTTAACTAGGCTAGGATCCCTATCTTGCTTTTCCTTCAGTTCGGCAACCAAAGAGGATTCCAAACTAATCTAAACCTATATACTAACCTTATATGAATCCACCAACCACACGCCTAATCTAGTAAACTGATGAACCTCCCTGACTAACTGCTTCTTATTATCCCATACATGAGATACACTACCTATAGACAATCTACTAAGGGCATCTGCCATTACAATGGCCTTGCCCGGATGATACAAAATGCTTATATCATAATCTTTCAACAACTCCCACTATCTTCTCTGGCGAAGATTCATGTCTTTCTGCGAAACACATACTGTAATCTTTTGTGTTCCGTGAACATATCAACATGCACCTCATAAAGGTAATGCCTCTAAATTTCCAAGAAAACACAACAACTGCTAACTCAAGATCATGGGTAGGGTAATTCTTTTTATGGGGTTTAAGCTATCTAGAGGTGTAGGCTATGACCTTACCTCTCTACATTAAAAAACAACCCAAACCAACTCTAGAAGTATCACAGTAAACAACAAATCTATTTAAACCATCTGACAAGGTCAATACTGGGGCAGAGATGAGTCGAGTCTTCAACTCCTAAAAACTCTTTTCACAAGAATCTGACCATTGAAACTTAACTTTCTTCTGAGTTGATCTAGACATGGGGGACACAATAGACGAAAACCCTTCAACAAACTATCTGTAATAGCCAGCTAAACCTAAGAAACTCCTGATGTCTGATAGAGAAATGGGTCTGGGCCAGTTTCTCACTACTTTGATCTTTTGAGGATCAACTCTAATGCCATCACTGGAAATAATATGGCTAAGGAAAGCTACTGATATTAGACAAAACTTACACTTACTAAATTTGGCAAATAACAGATGGGCTCTAAGAGTCTACAATGCAATTCTGAGATGGTCTGCATGGTCATATTCACTACGGGAATAGACAAGAATATCATCAATAAAAATTATGATGAACATGCCCAAGTACTCTTTGAACTCTTTGTTCATCAAGTCCATGAAAAATGCTGGGGCACTCATTAGTCTAAGAGAGATGACTTAGAATTCGATGTGACCATACTGAGTCTTGAAAATTGTTTTTGGAATGTCACATTCTCTGACTCTAAGTTGATGATATCCTAATCTGAGGTTTATCTTAGAGAAATAACTGGCATCATGAAGTTGGTCGAACAAGTCATCAATTTTGGGGAATGTATAATTATTCTTGATTGTGACTTTATTCTACTGACGATAATCAATGAATATTTTAAGAGAACTATCTTTTTTACGCATGAAAAAGACTGAAGCGCCTCATGGGGAAACACTATGCATGATGAATCCCTTATCAAGAGATCTTTCAACTATTATTTCAACTCCCTAAGCTCAGATAGAGCCATTCAGTAAGATGGAATATAAATAGACTGGGTATTTGGAAGAAGGTATATACCCAAGTCAATTTTCCTTTCAGGAGGAACTCTGAGAAGATCTTCAGGGAATACATCTGGAAATTACCTTACCACTGAAATCGATTCGAGACTGGGAGTCATAGAATTTGAGTCTTTGACTCAAAAAAGAATATAGATACACCCTTTGGATATCATTTTTCTCGTTCTAAGGTACGAAACAAGCTGACCCCTAAATGCTAAAGTACTACCCCCCATTTAAGGACCGGTTCATTCAAAAATTAAAAATAAATGACTCTGTTTCTACAATCAACTAAAGCATATCATGAGTGGAGCCAATCTATCCTAGAATGACATTAAAAATAGTAATCTCTAACTCCACAATGTCTACTGAAGTGATTTTTTGAGATACTATAACTGGGTAATTTTTGTATACCCATCGAGCTAGAATAGATTTACCCACTGGGGAAGACACTAAGAAAGGCTCTACTAAAGTTTTAGGATTGACACTGAATTTAACAACTATGTAAGGGGTTACAAAAAAAAGTAAAGCTCCGGGATCTAACAAAGCATAAACATGTAAATGGAAGACCTGTAATGTACCCATAACCATATCAGGAGAACTTTACTGATCCGGTCGAGACTGGAATGCGTACAGTCTATTCAGGAGCTAACCACTAGTTGCACTAAAAGAGACACCCTTCTGAGTTGAGAGACTAGGTGTAATTAGGGGACGGACCCTTATGACCACTCTTTGGGCAATCCCTGACTCTGTGAACTTGCTTACCACACCCAAAGCACACATCACTTTCTAATCTACACATACCCTGATAATTTCTACCATATTTCTGTCAAAGAGGATTAATGCGACCACTATTTACACTACCCTGGGACTTAGAGACTACTGCTCTATCTTGATTATCATTTCTGAACTTTGGTACAGGCACACTAGCTGAAGACGGAGCTGGAGCTGAAGATTTCTGATGGAATTGAGGATGGTTACCACCCTTCGAAATCGGCTGAGCAAAGTTAAAACTACCTGTCCTAGCCCTCTTATTCTCTCTTTCCTTCTCCTAACCTTCTGCTCCTCAATATTATGAGCATAGACAATCAACCTAGACAAATCTATCTCCTTAATCAACATCGCTGTCCTACGCTCCTTGACCATATTATCATCTATACCAGAGACAAATTTACTCATCCTAGACCTGTCATCAGACACTACATTAAGAGCATACCTGGCTAGCTGACTGAACTTAAATGAATACTCTTTCACACTCATATTCCCCTGCTTCAAATTGATAAAATTCTTCACTTTGACTTTTCTCAACTCCAAAGGAAAGAACCTGTCTAAGAAGGTTGTGGTGATCTTCTCCCACTCTACAGGTTCTACATCTATGCCTTTATGCCCCTTCCACTATTTGTACTAGGTGTGAGCTAAATCCTGCAATTGGTAAGCAGCCAACTCTACACTCTCACTAGACGTGACACCCATAATGTCAGTCATCTTCTGAACCATGTCAAGAAACTCATGTGGATCTTCATTAGACTTAGATCCCATAAACAAGGGAGGGTTCATTCGGGCAAAGTTCCGAATCCTAGATGCGACAAAATTAGCTACTGGATTGGCTAGGATAATAGTCTACTAATTGTTCTAAACTGCTACTGAGTGAGCTAAAGTTGTGAAAAAAGTTCTGAATTCGGTATGGGAGACATGCTTATTTAGGGATTTTCATGAATAGGCTGAGGTGCGGGCTTATTCCTGTTTCTTCTTTCGTAATTATTTCTTGGAGGCATGTTCTATAAATGAAAGGAAAATTTAATTAGAAAGAAAGTTTAAATAGAGCTCATGCTAATACACATGACATAAACACTGAATGAAGGGAATCTTTTCCTTAAACATCTTGTAGCCTTCTGTCCAAAAGTGTGGTGCGCTTCACACCCATGTAAAAGACTCTACTCATCACGGCTTTCAGACTCCCTTAGGTACTTTAATACCTTAAGATTTGATACTAATCTTGTAACTTCCCAAAAATACACCCTGTATGCCACACAGTGCTTACGGTACCAAAAGACCACAAGCTAACCCATGAACTAGTACCTGCTGTGAATACTGAATAATATGGTAATAAAATACACATGTACGGAAAACACTAAATAATGCCAAAGGTTTTAAGTACTGAGATTAACATAACAAAGTTCTTAAGTCTGGATTATAAATGAACATACTTTAAATCTGACTGAAAAGATTAACAAATCATCTGACTGTCTGAAATATCTGAAAGACTCTATAACTGACTGAAAAGAGTTGATGGGACAGGCCCCAACTAACTCTAAATAACAACTATAAGGAAATGCTGAAAATACTATAGTAGACTAAAATAGACTATCATGTCCTCGATAGATGAGGACTCACCATGACTATTATTGTTGATAGGTTGAACTGTCTATGCACGGTCAGGAGCCTGAGCATCTGAACCTATGATATTAAACATCATAGTGTAAGAAATGAGTATGCGATCAGTACTTTAAATGTACTAGTATGAGAGATAAGGTTAGGCTGGTATGCATGGTTATATATGCATGAATAATAACTGACTGAATAAATAGAATGGGGTAAAAACGCATGAAAATTATGAAATCTACAAATGCATGACTAAGCATATGATAGATTCTAAAATAATCTATAATCTGAAATACTGAATAACTGAATGCTATGGTCAAATAAACCAGAAATCTATACTGGATACTGGACTGAGACTGTAGAAACTATTATCTAATTGACATGCCCCGATCTGAGTTAATTGGGGTCCAACTTGTAACCCCAGTTAGAAGGGTGTTAGTACCATTCCAAGGGTACTAACAATGGCTGTGTGGATCTACTAAAGTGAAGTCCTAAAGGACTAAAGAGTCACCCTCTACTAGTAGGTGCCCTGGTGAGATATGTGTTAACCCTCAACTGGCAAGTTAACATATCAAACCTATGCTGGCTACATAGTTATGGAATGCAGGGATTACGACTAAGAGTCACACTCTTAATTATAGGCGATCCCCCATCTCTGTGTTAGCTCGGTGCTAAATCCTATTTCCAATTGAATGATACTGATTACTGGACTAAACTGAGCTTAACTGATCCAACACCTGAAGATGATACTAACTGAATGACAAGGCTCATAGTTTATTTGAAAACTATCCTGAAAGTACTGTAACTATATAAACAACTAAATTTCAAGTATTCATAACCCTAACACTGAATGGAATTAACAATGTAGACACATAAAAGCTTTGAAGAACATAATAGGGGATCATAGTTCCAAATTCATCTTTTAGGCATTTCATCAAACACTTGAAATTCATTAACATAAGCATGGGAATGATTGAAACATATGGGAATAACATAATCATAACACTAAAACCACACATTGGGGATTTAACATGGAATCTTATGCTTCAAATATGTAAGGGCTACTTTCCAAATAAAAATACTTGTAATCATCATGCATAATCAAAATTCCCAAAAGCTTCATGAAAATAACTCATTGTAAACATGTAAATTCATAAATTAAAACATAAAACTAGGTTCTTGAACTTCATGGGTGAAAAGGGCCCATGGATGAACATCAAACATACCTTTAATACTTAAATCTTGAAAGGGAGTAACTTTCTTGAAAGCTTTCATAAATTGGAACACTTGAGTTCTTGGTTTCTTGAAGAGGAGACGATTTAATTTGATGAACTAGGGGAAAACTTAGTGTTTATTTGAGAGTAAAGTTGGGGAATGTGGGCAATTAATGCCCTATCAGCAGTTTAATCTCGTGTCTTTATGAATTGGGGTGCTGGGAAAAGAGAAGACTACCCCTCTAGAATTTATATTCATAACTGGAACGCCGAGTGAAGCCTTGCCATAATACGATGAATCCTTCATCGCTATACCTACCGCAATGCAGTGCAATCGCATTGACATGTTGGAAACAAAATCCAAACGTGCCTCAATCCTCGTCCAAAAAATACAAAACGTATCTGAGATATGTTCCTTACACACCTGAACATGAATGAACTCAAAAACTTACGTTTTAGGGTCAGGAAGGTCACTTTAAAATCATTGAAGTTAAGGGGAAAAAAATAAGGCTCTGTCCCCAATACCTAGCTAAATTTTCAGGCTTTAAGCCTCTTGTGCATGCACTATAAGCTGTACTGAACTAAGGATGATACTAGGTATTACAAGTAGATTGTTCAATTATGAAAATATTTAGCTGATTTTAAGTTTTTAACCTTAGAAAAATAGTAAATAACATTTTATCTATTGCCGATATATCAAATTTAAATATAAAGAAAACTTAAAATCTCATAAACATTAAATAGTTTATGAATTTTTAGGTCTAAAAAAGTGTGACAAATTTACCTTGTCATCTTTCAATGAACATAAACTCATGTAGCACTAAACAAATAATAATGGACAATGATTGATAAGAAAGTACCTCAATGACACCAAGATTGTTGTCGAAGAGTTCATTGACTTTCCATTTTCAAAGACTATTTAAATCAAAATCAAAATAACATTGCGATTATTGGTAATGTTTCAGGTGGAGAGTTTAGACTTATCGTTTTCAAAGCAACTTTTTTTATAAAAGTATAATCATAAAATAAAAAGTATTTTAATATAGTACTTTTATATTGATTTGTATTACACATATATTTGTATCGTATTAGGTTACCACTAAATTTTGCCAAAATAAGGGAATTGGTTAGGACAAAACTAATGCAGGTATGAAAGTATCTAATTTTCTAAAATAAAGACGAGTTTGCAAAAAATTAGTCAATTAGTTAGAATAAACATCCCATGTGGGATGTATTTTATTTTCTAATAATAAGGAAAGTTTGTCAAGCAATTAGTTAGGAATTAGGACAAAAACTTCAATAATATTATAAATATAATAATATAATAATTGAAGAAAATAAGTGAAAAGATATTTTTGTCTATTGCAGATATTTCTAATGAAGGGCGAAAAGGTAAAATCACTTTTCTAAAGGTCTTCACACTTTTAATATATTATAGATATATATATGAAGAAATAAAAGGTTTGTTGATTTGATTGCATTTAAGTTATTTTTATTCTTTTCTTGTAATGATACAACCTTAGTCGTAGAAAAACAAGTGCAACCACAAAATGTAATTTGAAGCTGTAAAATATCAAAATAGTACAAGCGCAGAACAATAATTCTAAGGAAATAAATATTTTAATTGTGTTGTAATATCTGTATAAATGCATCAAACATACATTTCAAAATAGCGTAGTCACAGTTGTTGATATTTCAATAGAAATGTACTGTCAAAACTACAGTCACAGCTGCATCATTATCTTTGAAACATGCCAAATTAGTATAGTCACAACTGTATAATTAAAGTCACTTCTATTTAACCACTAGCTATGTTAAAGTCACTAGTATTTCAGTACACACCATCAACACACACACACACACAAAACCCAAAATTAGGATTCTACGAAAAAATTATTGAACTTGTTTGACTTAGGTGATCCAATTTCAGTAGCATTTGACCTTGTCCTCATTCATTTTTATGCTCTCATATCTTCAAGTCCTTGTTAGGTCATAACTTTATTTCTCTTTTATTCAAAACCTGATCTTGATTTGTGATGCCCAACATGTCCAGTCACTATGAAAAAGTTCATAGACATTTCAGACTGACAAAAACAAAAGAGAACAAATTAACTTAAGACTTGAAAAAGGTTGACTTTAAATTAGATAAATATAATCAATTTTAACTTACATTGAGAATTCTAGAATCACTTTTGGTATGAAGCATCCCCATTCCAACCATCCTAGGTCATTTATAAGGTGACCCTTTACCTTTTCTAGTACCAGAGACCCCATCACTAGAAGCAACAAAAATGCCAGCTTATCTTCCTCTACTAAAAGCAACTTCTTTTTCTATTCCTCTATAACCACAATCAATAACAATATTAACTCTTTTTGTTGTATCAACACAACGAATAACAACAACATTAACTCCTCTACTTCTACCAGCTTCACTGAAAACTGCAGCATTAAATCCTCTACCTATATCAGTAACACTACTAACAATAAAAGTTGTAGCCCCTCTTTCTTTGTAAACACCACCCATAATAGCAATAACTGTTATAGCTGATAGTCTTCATTTATTGATAGTAGCAGTAACAGTAGCATCCAATAACATATAAGAAAAAATATACTGAAATAAAAGAGTAACAAATGTAAATAAATAAAAGATAAAAAATATTAAAAATAAAAAATATTCAAATATTAGTAAATTACAAATAAATTGTTACCTTTGTAGAACCTTTGATTTTTCTTTTCATCAACTTGTGCTTTGTGTTGCAGAAGAACCTACAATTGTTTTTTTTTAACTTAAATGTAACGCTCCGAGAGTACATCCTGAACGTCATACGGTGATCGAGACTATGGGTAGTCTCAAGCTAATCCTTTAGGCCTTCTAAACTTGGAACTCATAATAAAGGTAAACTTGACATTCAAAATCTTAACTGAAACTGAATTAATATCTTAACTGACACTCTTAATCTTGGAAATCTTGAAAATAAATACTTTAGAATATAAAACATAAAACAGTCTGACAAGCCTCTACTTCTAACTAGAGAGCCATTGGGACAAACCCCAGTTGACTCAAACTTGATAAAAATCAAATAACCATAATACTTCATCAATTTCAAAGTTTGAATACATGGTTCCTCAAACTATGAGGACTCACCAAACATCAGGATATAGGTAGAGACGCTCGTAGTCAATCAAGCTGCTGGAACTAAGCACCAGGACATACATTATAAGACAATGTAGCACATAGACATATATATGGATCAGTACTTCTGGAATGTACTAAGTATGCAGAGGTGAATGCATAAGTAAATTAATAACTCAATGTTCATATCAACTTTTAAATAATGCATGCTAAGCGTGAATGACTCGCCTTGGGCTTGAATAAAACTGATAGCTAATAACTCATAAATCTTGAATAATAAAGCATACTGAATAACTTTGTGAGCCATAACATTTAGTTCTAAAAACTTTACTTTTATTATTTCTTAGGGAGGTTCTTCTAATCGACATAAACCATGCAAGCTAACATGGAGTCCAATGTCTTATCCACATTGGGAAGAGCTGTTCTAGCCTTGCCATTAGAATAGAACCTTAACTTAAGTGATCACTATCCTTAACTTTATCTATATTGGGGATAAGCTTAACCTACGTTGGCTCGTAGTTCTGGGGCATGAGACCTTGGACTCATACCCAACTCGGTGATAAATACTACTCTCTTATTACTTATATGCTCATACTTTGGAAATACACCTTAAAATAGCAGAAGAGTTTTTAGAATAAAAACCAGTTATGCATTTCTTTTCTTTAATTCAAACTCAGAGTGAACAAATGTGGTTTCCATATCTTTGCTTAGGATCAAAAGATCAATCCTTTCTTTAAATATTGGTATAAACTTATCAAAGAAGAACTTCAGAATATAATTCTCTTGAAATCTCAACACTTAAATTTAGGGCTTCAAATTCATGCTTAAAAGCCATGGTAATTCATAACAACAATTCATGCTTAATAACAATCTTCATGCTCAATAACAATATTGAAATACTTCAACAATATCAAATTAAGATAGTGCGATCTCATTCATATTATAAATCTTATAAGTTAAAACACAAGCATAAGAAATTCTTGATATACTCAAAGCTTTAAATCTTATGATAATCACACGCTTCAAGAATGTAGAAACTTGTGTAAGAACCCTAATCTAAAACAAGTAAATTAAATCTTAAAATCATGTAAATTGGGTACAAGGGTAAAAGGATACCCTTGTTCATAACCCCACATACCTTGATTGAAAGAATCCTTAATGAGAACTTTGAATTTGGAACTTAACTTCTTGATTCTTGAGAGATAACATTTGCTTTGTTCTTAGGAATGAAAGAGGGTTTTTGATTTGTTATTGATTTCTTAGGGTTTTTAGAATGAAGTTAATGTGTTTAATGCATCATCAAAATGTTTTGAAGTGATTATGGACGGTTTAGGGTGTGAAATGACTTCAACACCCTTGATTAAAGTCAAAACATAGTATTTTTGGCACTGGGCAATAACCTAGGCGACACCCAGTCAATCGCCCAAGCCAAGGAGGGCAATGCCTTGCCAATCGCCTAGCCTTGGGATGGGTGACACATGGCTAATCTCCTTGCCCTTGGTTGGGCGATGCCTAGCCAATCGCACACCCATTCTAGTAGCCTTAGGCGATTGTTAGGCGATGCGGCCATTACTTTTCGCTTGGGTATTGGATTAAGGAGAAATTGGTATTGTTAGAAAGATAATTCGATTATCTATAATTTGGTGGGTCTTAAACTGACAAATTACACATATACATATGATTATACTCGTTCAAAGATGCCCTTTGTGTAATCGAACAACAAAATTTGGCTGAATCAAATGCTCTTAGCTCACGTTGCTCTAAGTTACTCTTATGAACATCTTTCCAACCTCATAAACTCTCTTCACACTAGGTTGATGATCATGAAACATGGGTTCAAGTATGAATCACTGAACTATATTTTACACACGTAGGAATGAAGGTTTGAATTCTAGATTAGAAATATATGAGGTGTTACAACATCTCTCCGTTAGGAACATTTGTCCTCGAATGAGACTGGTTAGACTGAGATTACTGGATTTAGGCAACTAAAATCACATACTAAACATGCATGACTGTGAATATGATTACATAACTGAGTCTAAAACATGCTACATGAACTAAACTACTTTCATAAAATTCATGCAATGACATAAGAGTGGTAATATAACTGGAAATAAGAATCGAAAAAGATCCAATCTAAGGAAATCCATTACATTCAAGATGAGTCTAAGTTTAAGGAGAAAATATGAGGGTATTTGGTTTGCATATCTACTTCTACCTCCTAAGTAGCTCCCTCAACCGACTGGTTCCGTCATAGAGCTTTAACCAAGGAAACTTCCTTGTTCATTAGTCTGTGAATCTGATGATGATCAAGGATCTCAACTGGGATTTGTTCATAAGAAAGACGATACTGAACATCTGTTCTCTCCAAAAGAACTACAACAGCTGGATCACCAGTACACTTCTTTAATATGGAGATATGAAACACTGGGTGAACGAATGAGAAATCTTCAGGCAACTCAAGCTCATATGCTACCTTCATAACACAACTCAATATTCCATTAGGGCCAACATATCGGGGGCTAAGCTTCCCCTTTTTGCCAAATCTCTTTACCCGCTTCATAGGCAAAATCTTCAAATACACTAAGTCACCAACCTCAACTTCAAGATCTATTTTTCTTATATCTACATAGGATTTTTATAGGCTTTGGGTTGTCTTAATCCTCTCTCAAATTAACTAAACTTTTTCCATATCTTCAAATGCCACATATGGCCCCATCAATGCAACCTCACCCACTTCAAATCAACCAATATGTGATCTACATCTTTTCTTATAGAGAGCCTCAAATGGATCCATTTGAATAATAGAGTGAGAACTGTTGTTGTAGGAGAATTTGATCAAAGAAAAATGGTCATACTAACTTCCATTAAAGTCAAGAACACATGCCCTTAACATATCTTCTAGGATTTGATTGGTCCTCTCTGTCTGACCATCTGTCTGAGGGTGAAAAGCTATGCTGAGATGAACTTGGGTATTAAGACCCTTCTGAAAGGCTTTCCAAAAGTGAGAGGTAAACTAAGTATCTCTATCTGATATGATAGAAAATAGAATTCCATGAAATCTAACCATCTAAGATAGAGACTATCATAATACTCAATTGAATAAAAAGTATGAACTTGTAAGAAATGGGTTGATTTTATTATTCTGTCTACAATAACCCAAATTGAATCATGATGACGACGTGAATGGGGCAAACCCATCACAAAATCAACATTCACCTCTTCCCACTTCCAAGTGAGAATGCTAAACTCCTGCAAGGTGCCACCAGGTCTTTGGTGCTCAACCTTAACCTGCTAGAAATTAGAACACTTAGCCACAAACTCTGTAATATCCCTTTTCATGCCACTCCACCAGTAGATTTCCCATAAATCACGGTACATCTTAGTGGCTCCTAGGTGAATAGAGTAGTGCGTACTATGCGCTTCTGCAAAGATGCGCTGTCTCAAACCATCTACACATGACACACACAATCTACCCAGATATCGCAACACACCATTTCCCTCTTGGGAGAAAACTTCTACCTTGTGATCTCGAACTGATTTCTTCAACTTAACTAAACTAGAATCCTTATCTTGCTTTCCTTTTACTTCGGTAATCAAAGAAAATTCTAAACCCACACACTACCTTCGGCTGAATCAACCAACCAAACTCCTAACCTAGCCAGCTGATGGACCTCCCAAACTAACTTCTTCTTGTCATTCTCAACATGAGCAACACTACCCATAGACAGTCTACTAAGGGCTCCTTCCACTCTATTAGCCTTGCCTAAATGATACAACACACTTATATCATATTCTTTTAAAACTCTAACCATCTCTTTTGAAGAAGATTTAAATATTTCTATGAAAATACATACTGCAAGCTCTTGTGATCTGTGAACACATAAACATGAACCCCATAAAGATAATGCCTCCAAATTTTCAAGGAAAAGACAACAGCTGCTAACTCAAGATCATGGGTAGAATAATTTTTCTCATGGGGTTTAAGTTGTCTAGAGGTGTAGGATATGACCTTAACTCTCTAAATTAATACACAATCAAGATCTACTTTAGAAGCATCACAGTAAACAACAAACCTATCAGAACCATCTAGCAAGGTCAAAACTGGGGCAGAAGTGAGTCGAGTCTTCAACTCCTAAAAACTCTTCTCATAAGAATCTGACCACAGAAACTTGACTTTCTTCTGAGTCAATATAGACATGGGGGACACGATAGAAGAGAATCCTTCAATAGATCATAGATAATAGCTATCCAAACCCAAGAAGCTCCTGAAGTTAGATGGAGGATGGGTCTTGGTCAATTTCTCAATACTTTGGTGTTTTTAGGATCAACTCAAATTCCATCACTAAAAATAATGTATTTGAGGAAAGCCACCGATCTCAATCAAAATTCGCACTTACTGAACCTAGTGAATAACTGATGATCTCTAAGGGTTTGCAATACAACTCTCAGATGGTCTATATGATCGTTTTCACTACAGTAATAGTCAAGGATATCATCGATAAAGGAAATGACGAACATGTCCACAAACTTCTTGAACACCCTATTTATCAAGTCTATAAAAGCTGTAGGGGCATTCGTTAGTCTAAAAGACATTACTAGAAATTTAATGTGACCATACCGAGTTTTGAAGGATATCTTCAGAATGTCACATTCTCTGACTCTAAGCTAATGATAGCCAGATCTGAGGTCTATCTTAGAGAAATAACTTGCACCTTGAATCTGGTCGAATAAGTCATAAATCCTAAGAAGAGGATATTTGTTCTTGATTGTGACTTTGTTCAACTGGCGATAGTCGATGCACATTCGGAGAGAGCCATCTTTCTTGCGCACGAAAAGAACTGGAGCTCCCCACAGAGAGAAAATGGGCCTTATGAAACCTTTATCTACGAGGTCTTTAAGCTGCTCTTTTAACTTTTTAAGCTTATACAAAGCCATACTATATGGAGGGATGAAGATAGGCTAAGTATCAAGAATGTGATCAATACCAAATTTTATTTCTCTAGCTGGAGGTACTCCTGGAAAATCTTTGGAAAAGACCTTAAAAAACTCATTGACTACACAGACTTATTGAACTGTTGGAGCTTCAAACTTAGTATCTTTGACTAAAACTAATTGATAAAGACATCCTTTAGATATCAACTTTCTGGCCTTAATATAAGATATGAAATGACCTTTTGGGGACAGAAAACTACCTTCCCACTCAAAAATTGGCTCATCAGGAAACTTAAACTTCACCACTCAAGTCCATCAATCTGTAGATGCATAATAAGAATAGAGACAATCCATGCCCAGAATAATGTCAAAATCCTCCATCTCTAACTCTATTAGGTTTGCTAAAATGGTCTTATGGAGAATAGTGATAGGACACTTCTTATAGACTTGTCTGGCAATAATTGAATCTCCCACTAGGATGGAAACTAAGAAGGCTTAGAAAGCTTTTCTGGGCCTATCCTAAAATTTACCGTAATTAAAGGAGTTACATAAGAAAGATATGATCCTGAATCTAATAAAAGATATGCATCAAGATGAAAGACATAAAGCATACCAGTGATAACATCTAGTGAACTCTTTTGCTCCTGAAAGGATGGTAATGCATAAAACCGATTCTAGCGCTGACCGCTACTAGTACTAGATAATGTGCCCTGAAGAGAAACTGGATGACCTGGTATAGATGGTGCGCTAGTAGCCTGAGTCCGGGGAATAATATCCCCACTTCCATGCCTAGTATGCAGACACTCTTTGATTTTGTAACCCAACTTTCCTTATCCATAACAACTATTTCTTCCCATCAAACACTTATCAGGATAGTTTCTGCCACACTTTGCACATGTCTGATAACTGTGCCTTCCACCTATACTATTTTAGGACCTAGAATTAGAAGTCCTTCTCCACTGCTCCTGCTTAGTTTTGGGTACAGGGGAACAGGTTGAAGATGGCGCTGGCACAGATGAATGACCCTAAAACTGCAAATGGTTCCCCCCTCAAGAACTTAGTTGACCATACTCAAAGTGTCTAGTTCTAGCCCTCTTATTCCTCTTTTTTTTTCTTTCATCTTTTCTACCTCAATCTACTGAGCATGAGTTACCAGCCTAGAAATATCCATATCCCTAATAAGCATGGAAGTCATACACTTCTTGATTACTAAATCAAATACTCCAGTAACAAACTTACTTATATTAGATCTAGGATCAGCCACTAACTTGGGAGCATACTTAGACAACTGAGTGAACTTTAGGCAATACTCTTTCACTATCATAAAGACCTGGCTTAAGTTCATGAACTCCTCAATCTTTGGTTCTCTCATCTCACGCAAAAAGAACTTATCCAAAAACATATCTTGAAATACCTTCCAACTTATAGGAGCTACATTCTCACCTCTACTATTCTTCGACATGACAACCCAATCATAAACAATATCCTTTAGCCTATTGGATGTCAATTTTACACTCTTCTCCTCAGTAACATGTATAATTTGAGCGATCTTCCTCACTTTATCAATGAAAACTATGGGTCCTCACCAACCTTTGATAAAAAAAACTCAAGTAGATTCATTCTCATAAAGTCACAAATCCTGGCTATAGCTAAATCACCATTGTGCTAAAGTAGGACTATCATTTTTTGGTTGCACTGAACATTGGCATTTACAGCTTGGGACAACACCTGAAAGGCAACCTGAAATCCAGCATGGGACACGTTTTCATTTAGAGTGTCGGCATGCATTGGTAGTTTGTCACCATTTCTGCGTGTATTCACGTAGCGAGGAGGCACATTCTATCATGTGAAGGAATGAGTCAAAGAAGATGAATAAAACTGTAAGTACGATGGATCATGAAAGAAATGATAATTCCTAACTCATTCTGTAGCCTCTTGCTTATAAATATGGTGCGCTTTACATCCATAATCAAGATTCTACGTACCACGGCTTGTCTGACTCCCTAGGACTCTTTAAAACCTTAGGCTCTAATACCAAGTTTGTAATACCCCAGGAGTACACCCTGGATGTCACACGGAGCTCGAGACTATGAGTAGTCCCATGCTAAACCTTTAAGCCTTCTAAATTTGGAACTCATAATAAAGGTAAATTTAACATGCAAAATCTTAACTGAAACAAAATTAATATCTTAACTAACAGTCTTAATCTTGGAAATCTTTAAAACAAATACTTTAGAATCTAAAACATAACTTCTAACAAGAGAGCCACTGGGACAAGCCCTAGCTAACTCAAACTTTACATAAATCAAATAACCATAATACTTCATAAATATCAAAATATGAATACATGCATCCTCAAACTATGAGGACTTACCTAACATCGGGATATAGGTAGAGATGTTCGTAGTCAATAACGCTGCTGGAACTGAGCACCAGGACCTACATTATAAGAA
This sequence comes from Capsicum baccatum var. pendulum, assembly GCA_030864225.1. Taxonomy (NCBI): domain Eukaryota; kingdom Viridiplantae; phylum Streptophyta; class Magnoliopsida; order Solanales; family Solanaceae; genus Capsicum; species Capsicum baccatum. Next base: position 167,023,175 of record CM061554.1, on the reverse strand, counting down.
AATGTAGCACATAGACATATGTGTGGATCGGTACTTCTAAAATATACTTAGTGTGTGTGGGGGGGGGGGGGGGCTAAATGCATTAGTAAATCAATAACTAAATATTCATATTAACTTTCAAGGAATGCATGCTAAGTGTAAATGACTCACCTTGGGATTGAAAAAAACTGATAGCTAATAACTCATAAATCATGAATAATAAAGCATATTGAATAACTTTGTGATCCATAACACTTAATTCTAAAAGCTTTACTTTTATTCTTTCTTAGGGAGGTTCTTCTTACCAACATGAACCATATGAGATAACATGGAGTCCAATGTCTTACCCATATTGGGAAGATCTAGTCTACCCTTTCCACCAAAATAGAACCTTAACATAAGTGATCACTATCTTAAACTTCATCTATATTGGGAATAAGCTTAACCAACATTAGCTCATAGTTCTGGGGCATGCGACCTTGGACTCATACCCAAGTTGGTGGTAAATACTACTCACTTATTACTTATATGCTTATACTCTAGGAAATTCGCCTTAAAATAGCATAAAAGTTTATAGAATGAAAATTAGTTATGCTTCTCTTTGCTTTAATTCAAACTCAGAATGAACAAATGTAGATTCCATATCTTATCTTAGGATTAAAAGATCACTTCCGTCTTTCAATATTGGTATAAACTTATCAAAGAAGAACTTAAGAATATAATTCTCTTGAAATCTCAACACTTAAATTTAGGGCTTAAAATTCATGATTAAAAATCATGGTAATTCATAACAACACTTCATGCTCAATAACAATCTTAAAATACTTCAACAATATCAAATCAAGATAGTTCAATCTCATTCATAATATAAATCTTATAAGTTAAAATACAAACATAATCATACACTTCAAGATTGTAGAAACTTGGGTATGAACCCTAATTCAAAACAAGTAAATTAAATCTTAAAATCAGGCAACTTGGGCACAAAGGTGAAATGATACCCTTGTTCATAACCCCACATACCTTTATTGAAATAATCCTTGAAGAAAACTTTAAATTTGGAACTTAACTTCTTGATTCTTGAGAGATGGCACTTGGGTTTTTGTTCTAGGGAATAAAAAGGGGTTTTTGATTTGTTTACTAATTTCTTAGGGTAAGAGAATAAAGTTAATGTGTTTAATACATCATCAAAATATTTTGAAGTGATTAGGGATGGTTTAGGGGTGTTAAATGACTTCACCACCTTTGATTAAAGTCAAGACGGAGTGTTTTTGGCACTGGTCAATGACCTAGGTGGTGCGCAGTCAATCACCCTAGCCAAGGTAGGCAATGCCTTGCTAATCGCCTTGTCCTGGGCTGGAAGACATATGGCTAATTGCCTATCCCTTGGTTAGGCAATGCCTAGCCAATTGCACACCCATTCCAGTATCCTTAGGCGATTGTTAGGCGATACACACCCCTTTGCATGGCCATAACTTTTTGCTCGGGTATCGAATTAAGGTGAAATTGGTATCATTGGAAAGCTAATTTGATTATCTATAATTTGTGGATCTTAAGCTACCAAATTCAACATATACATACAATTATACTTATTAAAATCTTCCCCTTATAGAATCAAATACCAAAATTTGGTCGAATCAAAGGCTCTTAGCTGACGTTGCTCTAAGTGACTCTTATGAATATCTTTCCTGCCTCATAAAATATCATTACACTAGTTTAATGAACATGAAATATGGATTCAAGTATGAATCATGAGACTAGAGTTTACGCACATAGGAATGAAGGTTTGATTTCTAGCTTAGAAAGATATGGGGTGTTATATTAAAGCCAATGGTTAACTCATCATATTATGACCTTTGTTATGGCATATGTTGCAGGTCATCTCAACATCTCTTTTTGACAACGTTTTTGTCCCTTTTTCATTCTACTCCTTTTTTGTACATTACAGGGTCTACCTGAAAGCTTTCTTATTATAGGTGGTATGACAGAAGGGTAGGTTGACTTAGACCACATTTGCATATCAGTTACAGTTGAATAAAGGTGCTATAGGTCTTGAGGTAAGTTTCTTGATATATAAATATGTAATATAGTTAATAATTTCTTGTATTCTAAAGTGTAGTGTAGCAATTGCATGATAACAAGGTATACCTTTTAACATACAACACCTATAAGTATTATCTCTTAAATTCACTATAAATGTATTTCTCCATCTATCATTAACCTCAAAATAAAATTCACCATTCCACTAAGATTACACCTCATTGATTATGATGTGTTATCTTGCAATATTTTTAGTGCCATTGAGAAAATATTAGTTATCCATGTATCAAAAAACCCTCCCAATTATCCTATTCTTCTCATCATCTTAACCCTTATTTCCTCAAGTGTTATTATGATAGTTTTGTATCTTGCTCCCAATATTTATAAACTGAAGCTTTCATGTATGTTATTGTCAACACTATCACAACAACTGTGATTTCTTAAGTAAACATTAGACTACCTTTCTATGTTGTAATACTATAAGTTATCATATATATTATTCCCTAATATTTTTATATGATTCAAATTTCTTCTCAATTCTTGCTAATATATAGACTTGGCATACTTTCAAAAATAATTTCTTCTTTTAATATCTCTCCAATCTTTGGACCAGTTGGCTAGAACATGTCTAGTACACATTCTTTGTTCAACATTTGGTAGTAACTCTAAAATTGCACTATCAAGATCCTTGAACAAAACAAAATATATTAGGTGACATAAGTGTAAAACAACGAAAAAAACAAAATATAGAAAATGAATAAGAAAAAATAGATGAGGCCACCTTCTGGATATCAATAATAGTATTCACTTCAGATCCATCTCCAAGCTCAAGATCATTCTTCACAAATCTAGCAAATCATCTCCAAGTGAATTTATTTTCAACTTAAACCACTACCCAGGCTAGTGGTATCATCTAATTATTCTCATCCTTATAAATAGCCACAAGTAGTTGACCATTACAATCTTCTTTCAAGAAATAACCATCAAACTCAATACATATCCTGATACCATATTTGAATGCTTTCTTCAAAGTATCAAAACATATGTAACATAATCAGAACTATTTTATTCCACCTTCAAAAGTGTTTTCACTAAGCCTCACTATACATGTGCTATCTTAATTAGACTTTAAGAGTTCATTCTTATAATTTAAAATTCTTTTGATCTCCTCTATATGATCACCCATAATGTTTTGCAATGCAAAGTTTTCTAGCTTTTATTGCCATAGTTCTACCTATATACACCTCCAACTATTTAATACTAATTCTTGAAACTAACAAACTCTAATGCTAGGCTCTGAAGTAATTCTGTCCCTATACCTCTCTGTCAAGTACTTAATTCACCAATTTGTTCTTTGTTATGGCATTACCTTGTGCATTGAAACGTACTTTTTAACTTGAAAATATCTAGTCCTAGAATCATGGCTTAAAATAACAACAATCTGCACATTTTAGTCTCACACTTTTTGATTCATTCACAAACCTATCTAGATCCATATATTCTTGAAAAACATATATAGTAAGAGTTTTTCTAAACTCTTCAATATTTCTAAAACAAAGTCCAACCTCCCAAGCTATTAATTTATAAGTAGGATCAAACAAAATCCTCTTATAAATTCTTTTTTCTCTTTTTGATTTTACTTCTCTTCTAGTAGGTTGTTCAACATCAACATCCCTATAATTATCCTTATTAGAATCTCCTAGTTCAAATCTTACCTCTTTATTTGAATCAATGTATGACTTATCTCCAACTATTTTTCCCTTTAGACTATTTTTTTTGTTGGATAAAACCTCATCATATTCCACATCAACTTCCTCTTTACCTAAATTAACACCTTCTGTTCTAGACTCTTGTTTTCTCTTTTTTTTCATCAGACCTCTCCTTTTAGAAACCTTCTTTTGTTCCCTCGAAATCCCTACCTCCTCATGAACATAACTACCATACTCTTTATCTACACCTCCATAAAAAAAGTCATAACTAACTTCAATTTCACTTCTACAATCTGGTGGAATGACTGGGATATCTGCTGTAGTAAGAAAAGTAGTCTCACTCAAATTATGCTCAATACTAGAAGAATCACTACCCAATTCCTCACCCTCAGTACCACTATTACCACCACCTAAGTTCTCACCCTTAGCAGTAACACCATCATCAACCAAGTCCCCACCAGTAGTAAAAATGATTTGTCATGGTTTCATGGCATACTCGATGTTTAAAATTGAAAAATATGTAAGTACTTAGGTCCATTTTTGTAGATAGGATGTATTTTTATGTTTATTGTGTATAAAATTAGGTTTTGGAGCTTAAACAAAGAAAAAGAGTTGAAGTGGCTGAAAGACACCACTTATGAGCCTACTTACTTGGCATAAATATTACTTACGACCATTGTAAATGGCTTTATAAGTCTCAGAGAATGCAAGATTAGTGAACCTGAAAGTTGTTTTTTGTCTTGACATTGATGAAAGGCTACTTATGGCACGCAGGTACTACTTATGGCATCGTAATTACCAATGCAAGTATCAGAAGTTAAAGGTTAGAGGAGCTGAAGTTTGAAGAACTTTTTGATACCTACGATGAGGTTACATATGGGTAGTAAGTACCACATATGCGTCGTAAGTTCCTTCATAAGTGGTACTTCTGCAATATTAAGGACTTTGGTCACTTACGACACCCACTTATGGGATATAAGTACCATTTACGACCCATAATTGGGTCCATAAGTGGCAACCGATCCATTTTTTCCTGTTTATTTTGTTTAGGATTTTTTGGATTTTGATGTAATCTATAAATAGAATTTGATGTTTTTGTACTAGTTTACGCACACTTTACATTTACAAACATATATTGATTCTAAGATTGAATTTTGATCTTAGAATTTCTTTGTTCTTAGTTTTATAGTTGATCGTTAATTTGAGAATTTGGGCTTTCAATCTTAAATTATTGTGAGATTATTTCTATGATTTTTTTTATAAATTCTATAGAGTCTGTTACAATTATGAGAAGCTAAACCAATCAACTAGGATTGTGGGAACCTTGGATGAATAGCAAAGTAGAGGAAGTCTGAGGTCTATCTAAATCAGCGTCCATACATATATTTTGAACTTCATTGAATTATTTGCTTTCTTAACTACTATAGAAGTTAAGGACTTTCCTGTATTCAAGATCATCTACACAAGAGAGATTGAGATTGGGAAAAGAAGATTAGAATGATAATTCGAGGCTAGCAACTCTTATTTAATTAACTTGATACTAAAAAAGTGATAGTTAAACTGGGATCAAAGACACATGTTAGTATGATGACACTCTAAGAGTCACAAGGTGAAGAGTGAAATTCATTACGACGTCCAGAAAATGGTTGGTAATACCTATCTTGTTAGATTCTTTATGTAGGACATTGTAATGCCCCACATTTTTTTATCTTGGAATTGAATCGATGTTCCTACGTGTGTAAGCTCTAATTTCATGGTTTATATTTAGATTCATGTGTAATGATCTTTCTCCTAGTATATGAAGTGATTATGAGGTAAAAATGTTCATAGAAATGGGCTAAAGCAAAGTTGAGCTAAGAACCTTTCATTCATCCAAAATTGGATATTCGATTCTATAAGGGTCTACTTTGAATGTGTATAAATTTTATACGTATAGAATTTTTCATCTCAAGACCCACCAAATCGTATATAATTGAATTAAATTTCCAACGATACTAATTTTGGCAAAAATCGATAACCGAGCAAAAAGTTATGACATTTTTTGTATTAGGCAGTAAGCCAATGCGATCTTGAGACGTCACATCGACTATGCCCCGACACAAAACCTGACATGAATTTAAAGCTGTTTTACGAATTAATTTAGTTCCTAATGGGTCTAGGGGAATTTTGGTTACTTCCCCTCACCCAAAATCTATCTATAACATAGGATTTTAGCCTCAAGAAGCCAAAATTGACTATTATTCACTCTTCCTCTCAAAATCAAAACCCTAACTCCTTCCCCAAAGATCAGGAACTCATCTCTAGGATCAAGAATTTCAAGAACACTGATTAAGATTTGGATTCCATTCTTCTAACTATGAAATCTAAGGTACGTAGGGTTTTTCTTAAACTAATAAAATTGTTCAACAACTTCTAACATTGTGAAATCATGAATTCTTAAAGGGGTTTTGGAATTTACATTGAAATTGCATTATGCATTCTTTAGTGACACTATTATTTTGGTCTTTAGGCCTTTCCCCCGAATTGATTTGTAATATTATTTATATATGTATGTGTTTAAAGTTGATAATTGAATTGAGAGCATGACAATTTATGCTCCCTCTTATGTTGCAACATCTCTTAATTTGAGAATGTTATTTAGGAGCATGGTATCAATGTTCTTATCTATTGTTGAATGATTTAAGACTGATATTTAAATTGATGAGAGGGGGTTTTACATATTGAATACATATAATAAAATAATTGCATGGTTTTCCAAGGATACATGACCACCACATGTTTGTTGAAATGATTGAAAAGAATGATCTTTGCATAATTTAATAAATGTTTTGAAGAATGAATCTTCTTAAATTATTTGAAGTATGGTGGTCTAAAATTTATGTTTTGAAAGAGAAAAACTGTGATATGATTTTTATGGCTCAGAAACATGACTTGCAAGTCTTAGTATGATGATACCAATTTAGATAACGCCATAACAGACTCAGTACAGAATAGAATGTGGATTTTCTTTCAGACTTTCTGATTCTGTACTTAGAATGATATATGTTAATAAATGGCTTAAAATAGGCATAAAGAGATATTAGGTGGTTACCTGAAGAAGGCACGAGTCCAACAAACTTATTATCCAAAATTGTGTTTTGCTGATATAGGATTATTATGTCCCCTAAAGGGATTATACGCTAGCCTAGTACCCTATGGCGTATCAGAATTAGAAACTCAAGCTCTTGCATCAAACTTGGGATGGAGTCTTGGCCACCGAGTTAAGGGAAGACTCCATATAGTTCGTGGGGTTCTAGAATTATAGGGTGGACCACCTAATTCAAAAGTAATACAAAGATCAGAACTGCATTGACAAGAATGTTTCATGATTATAAAAAATTGCCCATGTGTTTTAAACTATATCATGCATGATGTTTCATCATTTGCTCTCATCTATTATATATATATATAAATGCATTATTTTGGATTGCTCTGCATACCAGTACTTTTGTAGTATCCCCCTCTATTTCAAGGTCTGAAACTCAGTCCAGGGGTCTCGCTAAACTGTAGAAGTGTCAGACAGTAGTGTGAAGTTAGTGAGCCTCCTTTATTTTGGAAGGTATGTTCTGGAGCATTGTTATTACATTTTGTTTTGGGTCTAACTGGGGGCCTTGTCCCAATTTTATTTCAGATTTATGATGGATCTCATGATGTTAGAGATTTCACAGATGATTGTCACATATTTAGAGTATTCAAAAATGCCTCTTTTCAAATTGTTCAAGTTTATGAGTTTAACCATGGTACCGTCTTGTATTATTTTCCATAAATTTTCTTATACTATATGAATATTGTGCATGATTACTAGATTTAGAAGAGTGCCTGGGCCTTCATGGTTTGGGATACTCTTACGGCCAGGGCACCTTCTTGGGTCGTGACAAACTTTGTATCAGAGTATGGTTTATGGTCCTAGCGTACTTGTGAAATTGTGTCTAGTAGAGTCTTACTTATGGGTGTGTCGTGCTCCATACTTATAATCAGGAGGCTGTCAGGCATTTAGGAGTTGTTTCCTATTCTTTCATACTCTAGTTCGTGCTATAAAGTCGTCCATAAGAAAGTTATCCAAGTTCATTCCTCTTTCTAAATTCATTGGTCATGCCTCATTGTCAAGGCAATGTAAGTCTAAGAGTCTAGCTCCCCAGTGATGTTGTTCTCTCTGATTAAGTTATCCATAAAGTTATGAATTTGCACAAGGACTTGAGAGGAGTCCATGAGTACTCTAAAGTTTATTGATTTAAGCCCATACCCCTATTTGTATCAGTTGTGCGGTTGAGCCTGAGGTATAAAGTATATTCAGTCTTCTTTAATAAAATTCTTGTTGGGGATATGATGTATAAGGGTAATGATGTGTAGTAGAATGTTGGAACTATATTTCTACCTGAGTAGCAGTGTATGTTAAAGTGTCATGACCTATAGGTAGCGAGATTGGCCAAGAAGCTTGTGATATAAAGTTACAATGTTAGAAGTCAGAGTGTGGGTGACTTTTGCATAAATAAACAATTTTAGTTGTATAATCGTAGATTGAGGAGTGGGTTGCAACAATATTTATTGATTATAAGGTAGTCTGTGAAGAAAAATAAAATATATGATTATTATTTATTCAGAATAGGGAAGGATCTTAGAATAGATGGTTATGGTGGTAGTAGAAATCATTTATAGGCTATGAATGAAAAGGAGTAGATTAGTGATTAAGTTACAGGTAGAGGCTCATTAGTGTTTATTTAATTTTGAAGATCATTGTGATGTATGATTAGGTAAGTATGATGTGAGAAATTAGAATATGTTGATAAGATTGAAATGGGTTATATTATAAAATTAAGATCAAATAATCTAATCATGTGACTTTTCCCTTTGATGGTCTTTTCTTTAAGTAGGAGTAAACTAGTACTTTATGTAAGAAATTGTGTAGTGGATTTTGAGTTGTAATAATGAGGTTAAGGCAGGGTTGTGATTGTAGGTAGTATCTAAGCGAAGTGACGTATTTTGCTTGTGTTTAGGTGGGGAGTGTAGTGGCGAGAATAATAGCTTAAGATTAATGATGCATGTTTTGTGGACTAAATAATAGGCTTTATGTGATGTGTGAAATGGCCTAGGTTGGAAATTTCTGAAAAACAGAGTGGATAAATAGCGATATATATACTTAAGGACTAGTGTTAAAAAAATAATGAATTGTGGTTGAGTTATTAAGATGATAAGAGTGATAGTCATATAAAAATAAGTTGAACTCCAGATATCATGTTGTTAGATAAGGTTGTATGGTATAAGTGTCATGTGTAGCCAACTTGTGTTTTTGAATCTTGTAGTATGGAGAAGTCTGGGAAGTTGTTGTATGGTGTTCTTTAGAGTTGAATTGAGGATATGTGGGTAGGCAGTGTGCGCCTTTGATATAGTTTGATAGATTTTGTCAAGAAGTAGGTTATATGATTAGAGGTGTAATGATAGTATTCTAAGAAATTGAAGATGGTGTGTTAAGTGTTTAGAAGCGTGAGTGTCTATTCTCATGAAAATATTAGTCTTAAGTTGATGACTTTGGGAGTTAGAAGATATTTCGATTAGTGTCCCTAAAAGGGGATGTCCTAGAAAAATAATTTAGTATTTTGTATTAGAGATTAATGAGAGGAGTTTGTGTTCATGTATATACTTATACCCTTTTTGTGATAAGGTGTGTGAATGCGTACGATTATGAGAGTGGGAGTTGTAGAGTGATGTCCATAGAGAGTAGAAAAAGCTAAGAGTAGCATTTACGAAAAGCAAGGCCTTCAGAATATAGATCATCAAGGAGAGTTTAGAGTTTAAGTATATGGGGATGTCTCATTATGGAGAGTTGTTTTTATAGATTTGATAACGGAATATGTCCGTAATTCTAGGGTTGTGACTTTGGTATAAGAGGGAGATGGGAATTAAGATAGTTCCCGAATGTTCTCAGAATGGCAAGTTGTGCGGAGAAACCATGATAAACCTATTTCTACTCAAGCATAATCCTCCTACTTCAATTTAGGAGAGTATCCTATTAATGTATTGTATCATTTGTTCAAGTCATAACTATGACTATGGTTCGAGTACTCTATGGACTTATGTTCATGATCTAACCTCCAAACTAGAAGCAATTATGTCTCACAGTAATCCAGCCTTTTAGGTATTCAAGCCATACGTTATGTTGTTCGTGATCCATGAAAATCTATGTCTCTCAGCATGCTTGGTCCTAAGAAAATATGTTTCTATATGTCACAGATTTATCCTGTGTCAGGTTTAGACAAAGTGATAAAGTTTATGTAAACTCTTGGCAAATCTCAGTCCCTTAAATGAGGAGCAATCGATTCAAGCGAAAATCTTTGTCTTAGATGTAATATAACACCTCGTAGCTTTCTCGACTCAATACCACTTTGGGTTGCATGTATGGAGAACTGACAACCTAAATTTTTTTCTAATTGCTAAAATACTTAGTAATATTTATGAGGTCTTAGCTTCTATGATATTCAAATTGATCTTCCCGACCCTGAAACATAGATTTTTGAGTTGATTCATGATCAGGGGTGTAAATGGGGTGTCTCAGAAATGTTTTAGATTTTTCAAACGATGTTTGAGGCATGTTTGGACGATCAAAATAGTAGGCCAATGCAATGTCAATACGTCGCACCTGGAATCACGTTAGTAGGGACTGACGTGGTGCGTCGCTTAGCCCGTCGGGTTCCCAAATCGTCTTACTGACTTTAGGGTCCAGGATGGTAATTCAGTTTCTTTCCCTTATTGTTTTTTGATATTTGCACCAATCTTTCTAATGGTGATGTATCCTAAGAATTCATGTTGTATTGTGTTTATTTTGAATGACTCTCTACTTATGATCTAGACACTTGATATATGGAGCACTTCTGGTCTATTTTATTATTTCTTTAGTTCATGTCCCACCTTGGTGTAGGTCAATAGGTATGGGTTATAATTGTGTAATGTTTCTTCCATTCATGACATTTATTCTCGGGTCCCTTAATGACCCTCTGCATGATAGTATGATGGTGGATATGGAAGCGTGGTGATGTGTTAGGTAGGGGAGTATATGTTCTTGAAGGTGAAATTTGATGTGAATTCTCGAGCTAGGGTTATAGGTGAAAGGAAAAAGAAGGAGATGAACTTTTGTGGTGTGAAATAGCTAAGAAGGAGAAATATGACAAAAATATTTGTGAGAGCATTTGAAATTGTTGGTCTTAGTGGGAAAATCCATGAAGTGGGTGTAGTAATGATAGGCTTGAATATTGTGATTAATGAAACCACAACCCATGTACTATGTGGTTAGTATTCCTTGAATAAAACCCGAGGGTGTTTGACGATGGTGATAAGGTAAGGTAATATTTTAGTGGGATGTAAGTATAGGGACCTATAGCTTAAGTTATCACCTTGTTTCTCCGAGTTAGGCTTCAACATAAAAGCACCTTGCAGTGAAACTCAAACTCTTGTGGTTTGATGTGTGATGGGAGAATTGTAAGATAGAAAGAACAAAGTATGTTATTTAATGTTAGGGCATAGCTAAATAGTGCCTTTAAGCTAAGTATATTCGTTGTATCATGAGGGGTGGAGAATGCTTCTATCCCTGTCTTCTGCGGAATCTTAGTTCATGATTAGTACAAATATAAATCAGGTCTATGATCATCAAATAAACCCCTGCCTTATGTTGTAATGATTAGGATTCATAAAACCCATGTGCAAGATCATCCCTATGTAAAGTCTAATTATCCCATGTTTCGTGCTTACATATTTCACTCGGGGTTACCACGAAACTTGTTTGATTCCTTTGTATGTTTTGTTAAGGAAAATTATTTTAATGCAAGAATACGTTCTTTATTCTACACTTTTAGATCCTCAAATATCCCTACCTATCATTCGGGGATGAATGATCCCAAGGGGGAGATAATGTAATGCCCCGCATTTTTGAGCTAGGAATTGAATCGACGTTCCTCCATGTGTAAGCTCTAATTTCATGGTTTATATTTAGATTCATATTTCATGATCTTTTGCACAGTATATGAAGTGATTATGAGGTGAAGAATGTTCATAGAAATGACGTAAAGCAAAGTTGAGCTTAGAACCTTTTATTAATCCAAAATTGGATATTCGATTCTACAAGGATCTACTTTGAATATATATAACTTATTATACACATAGAATTTTTTAGCTTAAGACCCACCAAATCGTAGATAATTGAATTAAATTTCCAACGATACCAATTTCGCCAAAAACCGATAACCGAGCAAAAAGTTATGGCTTTTTTCGTGTGAGGCAGTAAGCCGATGCGATCTTGATGTGTCACGTCGATTGCGCCCCTACACAAAACCTGACGCAAATTTAAAGTTTTTTTATGCATTAATTCAGTTCCTAATGGGTCTAGGGGCATTGTGGTCACTTCCCCTCACCCAAAATACGTCTATAACATAGGATTTCATCCCCAAGAAGCCAAAATTGCCTATTATTCACTCTTCCTCTAAAAATCAAAATCCTAACTCCTTCTCCAAAGATGAAGAACTCATCTCTAGGATCAAGAATTCCAAGAAGACTGATTAAGATTCAGATTCCATTCTTCTAACTACGAAATCTAAGGTACGCGGGGTTTTCCAGAAACTACTTGGTCATAATGAAATTGTTCAACAACTTTTAACTTTGTGAAATCATGAATTCTTGAAGGGGTTTTGGAATTTACATTGAAATTGCATTATGCATTCTTTAGTGACACTATTATTTTGGTCTTTAGTACTTTCCCCCAAATTTATTTGTAATCTTATATATATATGTGTGTGTGTGTGTGTGTGTGTGTGTGTGTGTGTGTGTTTAATGTTGATAATTGAATTGAGAGCATGACTATTTACGCTCCCCCTTATGTTGCAACATCTCTTGATTTGAGAATGTTATTTAGGAGCATGGTGTCAATGTTGTTGACTATTGTTGAAAGATTTAAGATTGATCTTTAAATTGATAAGAGGGGTTTTTTCATGTTGAATACATATAATGAAAGAATTGCATGGTTTGCCAAGGATACATAACCACCACATGTTTGTTGAAATGATTGAAAAGAATGATCTTTGCATAATTTAATAAATATTTTGAAGAATAAATCTTCTTGAATTGTTTGAAGTATGGTGGTCTAAAATTTATGTTTTGAAAGTGAAAATTGTGATATGATTTTTATGTCTCAGAAACATGACTTGCAAGTCTTGGGATGACAATACCAGTTCAGATAATGTCATAATAGACTCAGTACTGAACAGAATAAAATGTGGATTTTCTTTCAGACTTTCAGATTTTGTACTTAGAATGATATAAGTTAAGAAAAGGCTAAAAATGGACATAAAGAGATGTTAAGTGGTTACCCGAAGAAGGCACGAGTCCAGTAAATTCATTACCCAAAATCATGTTTTGCCAATACGGGATTATTATGTCCACTAAAGGGATTATACGCTGGCCTAGTGCCCTGTGGCATAATAGAATCAGGAACTCCAACTCTTCCGGCAAACTTGGGTTGGGGGCTTGGCCACTAATTTAAGGGAAAACTCCATATAACCCGTGGGGTTCTAGAATTGTAGGGTGGACCACTTAACTTAAAAGTAATATAAAGATCAGAACTAAATTGACAAGAATGTTGCATGATTATTAAAGAATTGCTATGTGTTTTAAACTATATCATGCATGATGTTAATGACTTTCTCTCATCTATTTTTAATATATAAATTCATTATTTCAGATTGCTCTGCATACCAATACTTTTGTATTGACCCCCTATATTTCAGGGTTTGAAACTCAGTCCAGGGGTCCCGCTAAATCGTAGAAGTGTCAGACAGCAGTGTGCAGTTAGTGAGCCTCCTTTCTTTCGGAAGGCCTATTCTAGAGCAATGTTATTACATTTTGTTTTGGGTCTGACTGGGGGCCTTGTCCTAGTTTTGTTTCAGATTTATAATGGATCTTATGATGTTTGAGATTTCATAGACGGTTGTCACATGTTTAGAGTATTCAAAAATTCCTCTTTTCAAATTGTTCAAGTTTATGAATTTGACCATGGTACCTTCTTGTATTATCTTCCGCAAATTTTCTTATACTATATGAATATTTTGCATGATTATCAGATTTAGAAGAGCGCCCGAGCCTTCATGGTTTGGAATGCTCATTACGGCTAGGGTTCTGGCTCGAGTCGTGACAGGCATTGAGATAGTCGGATTAAGTATGATAAGTCTATGGAGTTAAAAAACAGGGGTAACACAATCCTAGTATTTATATCAAATTGATTTCAACCAAAAGTAATCAAGATTCATTGTTACTTTATAGTTTATTACAAAATCCCTCCATTACTTTCCTGCATTTTTCAGCTAATTCAACAAGTTTGTAGGAAATATTCGACCCATTCCCTATGGGTGCAACCCTAACCTTTATTGGATTACTATTATCTGACCGTGATTGCTTTTTATCTTCTTGGAGGGTACAACTTGGGAGACATCAAAGTTTTGCACTATTTTCGGAGAATACGACTATGGATTGATTGATTAAAGTTGTTCAAGTTTTTGGTTATTACTTTTCTATTTTTCTTTGGGTGTATACCGGTGTATGCTTAGCACCAGGAGTCAAGGAAATCCCTTTATCCCACTTGATCCAGTGCCAGAAAGAATCCTACAATAGAATCTTAGGATGTTAAAACACGATCGTGAATCTCATCATGATGGGAGTCAAAATGATCCAGTTTAATTTCCTCCCCATTTCCACATAGTGTTCAAGAGACAGTCGCAGAAATGACTATGGTTATTAGATGAAAAGAATGCAAGAAGGGATGTGGCTTCCCATCATGCAGTGATAAGTCATCAATTTAACGACTTGATAGCACCTTTTAATCCTAAATTATCATGATTTTCTATTGGTTTGATGTTAATCCCTTACTTAATGCTTATTTGTGTATGTGAAAGTTGAAAAGAGAAGAAATATGAGCAAGAAGAGCTAATTGCTGGAAATTGGGCCCATGAATCGACCCTTAGGTGCTACAATCATGACCTGAGGGTCGCAATCGTGATACAGAGCCAAGTCATACCTCAGCGATCGCAAAGTGACCACCATGATCGCGGGATCGTGATTCTAATTAAGAAAAGGTGATCACGATAGGGCAAAAAAAAGTTCAGGGGAAAAATTATAGTTTGTGTAAAGAGATCAAGAGTAAGGTGACATTTTTGTAATATTTGAAAAATAAAAAATTAGGGCTTAAAGAGGGGGGTTTTAGCTCATTTTCAATAACTTTTATCCTATCTTTCATCTTAAATTTTTATCTTATCTCTCGAAGCTTGGATCATATTTGTACTACTCTTGAGATAAAAAGACATTAGAGTAATTCCTAAGTGAAGGATTAGCAAGTTTCATTGAAGATTTATTGAAATTTAAAGTTTGGATTTGCATTCTCTTTATCTTTCATGGATCAATTTGGTGGAAATTTTGGTATATCTTTACTTTTTATCGTTATGAGTAGCTAATTCTTCCTCTTAGGGTTATGCTTGAATAGGTTGTGATTAGTGTATGGGTACTGGTGATTTATCCTCCTAATTAGCTATTTGTTATTATTTTTTATTATACTTAATGCTTGAATTAGAAATTATAGGTGAAAATCCCATTTGTCTTGGTTCCCACACCATCCTTTTGTAAACAATAACTTGAGTTAGCTTAAGGGATGACATCATCTTAGAAATAAGGGTGCTATTTGAGTTAACTCATTTGATGGTACCATCTTAGAAATAAGGGTGATAATTAAGGTATTCTATTAGTTGTTTGGCCATATTTATGAGGTGTTTGAAAGAACACATGAATGAAATTTAGTGTTTTATTAAAGATTGACACTAATACCTCTAAATCTAGCCTACCCATGACTATAGCTAATTTGGATAAATTCTCAATTACCCATGCATGAGTTCGTACCTAGAATGTCATGACCCTAAGATCCGTTCCTAATTAATTATACTTTAATTATTCTTAGTCTCGAGTTAGTCTTCTAGAAGCCCTAAAATTGGTATATTTTCAAAAACGTTCAAACCCCCATAAATATTTGTTTCCTATATCTGAATTTAGTAAGTAACTTTTATTTCGAACTTACTCGATCACCATTCACTTATTCCTCGTGGATTCAACCCTGATTCAAAGTTGGGTAATTATATTGACAATGACCTCCTTGCACTTAATTTGACATATAAGTTGAGCGTTATCATGCAGCTCAAGAGGCAGAAAGACATAGACATAAAGCATATCGTTAAGCATAACTCGACAAAGATAGAAGTAATAGAGCTCCAATACTCCAAACTTTTCAGTTCTTTCCAGCATATAATGATCTAGATGAAGACATAAGGTAGGTTGAGCTTATCAAGACAAAAGTTGTCATCCTTACTGAGTTGCCCAGGGGATAAAATTTGATTTACAAGTGCCATGATTCAGTTGCTAAATCTAAAGGGTGTGTTTGCGGGTTCGCCGACTGATGATGCAAACATGCATATCATAAATTTTGTTGAATTTGCACTTCATATAATTTACCCGGAGTTAGTCAAGAAGCTTTAAGACTCAAGTTGTTCCATTCTCTCTAACTGGTAAAGCAATATCATGGTTGGGGGAACTCCCTCGTGGGTCCATTACTACTTAGAATGAGTTGCAAAAATAGTTCATAGACCAATTCTTCCCACCTTCCAAAATATTGCAGTTGAAGGATGAGATTTATAATTTCAGGCAAGTGCATTTTGAGCCACTATATGAGGTATGATTTAGGTTTAAAAAGGAGTTAATGATGGTTCCAAATCAGAGAATGTCAGTAAGAAATTTGTTTGAAATATTTTATCAAGCCCTAAATACCAGTTCCAAAGCTATTGCAAATACTATTATTGGTGGAGCCCTTATACGCCTGCATTAGGAAGTAGCATCAAAAATATTAGATTGAGTCTCTCTAGCCAATCGAGGGTGGCATACTCGAGAGGCAGATAGAGGCATTGATACTTACGCTGTTGGGGCTTCCAGCGAGCAAAATATTATAGATAATATAGTGGCTTAAGAGGTTGTGTAGCTTCGGACAGATATTGGGTTACTAATTAAGTAGTTTGTAACTATGAATTTCAAAAAGATGAATATTGTGGGTGCATAAGTGAAAGAACCTAGGTCATCTGATTCTGACGTGGATAAAGAGGTGAAGTATCTAGATAAAAAATGGAGAGTTCTCTAGCCAAGGGTCAAGCATCTACTCAAGACACTTAGAACTTGAGGCAAGGCAATCAAGGTCGAAACTGCTGACGGATATAGGGACTGGAGTAGAGAGAGATGATGATTGGATGCATAAAGATAATTTTAAAGGGAATGGTGGTGCATATATTCCACCAGGAAATCATGAGGCCGATTCAAGGATGGAGACATTTCTTATTAAACTAGTTAAGGGTTCAGAGAATTAGGAGAGTTTCCTTAAAGAGATTAAGCAAGATATTTCAGGCTTGACCCAAAAAGTGGAATCACATACTACTATGATCAAGAAACTTGAGAAATAATTTAGTCAAATGTTAGAGACCTTGAATCAGCATCAACTAGGCACTCTTCTAAGTAATACTGTGTAGAATTCTAAGAATGACAGTCACTATATGACCATCACCACTCGAAGTTGTAAGGCCACTATTGATCCCCCCATGCTTATAGTTGATGAAGCTCATGATGATGTTGTGGATGCTAAGGATGCACTTGAAGCCAATTTTGAAAAATTGGTAAAGAGTGGTGAGTCATCATAAAAATTGGCGGGTATGGATAAAGGAGTTAAGAAGCATGAAGGTAAGGGAAAGAAATCTTAGCCTATACTAAAGACCATTCCATGACCCCCCTTATTTTTCCCTAGATATTAAAGAAGAAGAAAGAGTAAGGGAAGTATCAAAAGCTTGTGTCAATGTTGAAGAAATTGTCTGTTAATATGCCTCTTATAGAATCACTAGAGCAGATGCCTAGATATGCTAAGTTCATGAAGGATTTGGTTACTATGAAGCGGATGGTGATTTTTGAGCCCATTTATAATGTGGACCATTATAGTGTTGTTGCTTTTCGATCATTGGTAGAGAAGAAAGACGACCTCAGAGCTTTTACTATTCCATGTATTATTAAATTCTTCAACTTCTCTCAAGATTTATGTAATTTAGGAGATAGTATTAATTTGATACCATTGGTGGTGTATAGATAGTTGGGGTTAGGGGCACCCAAACCTACATCCATAAGGTTATTGATGGTTGACTAGACTATGAAGAAATTGGTTGGTCTATTATGTGATATTTTGGTAAAGGTTGCATCCCTTATATTTCCAGCTAATTTTATGATCCTTGATTGTGAGTTGGATTTTAAAGTCCCTATTATCTTGGGAATGCCTTTCCTTGCTATGGGTAGGGTCTTGGTTGACATGGAGATGTTGCAAATGAAGTTCAGACTTAATGAAGAACAAGTCACTTTTAATATATGCCATTCTATGTGGAAACTAAAAGATATTAAAGTAGTGTCTGTGATTGATACTATTGATGATGATGTAGTAGTGTCTGTGATTGATACTATTGATGATGATGTTGTGATTGTCTTTATTGAAGAAAGACTTGGGGTTGAGGAGTTAGTAGCGGTTACCATGAACTTTGACAATGTTGTCATTGATGAATATAATAAGATGGTGAACGTAGTGTATGGTAGAGGTTCTTATTCTTATACTCTAAAAAAGTTAGAATTCGATCTGAAGACTAGGACTGCTTCCCCAGTTCGACCATCTATTGAGGAGCACTAATCTTGGAATTAAAGGCCCACCTATCTCACCTATGATATGTATTTTAGAGACCAACAATACCTTACTGATCATTATTGTCGTTGATTTATTGGATACACAAGTTGAGGCATTGATATCAGTTTTGCATACATTCAAAAGAGTCATTGAATGGATAATTGCAAACATTGTGAGGATCCCACCTTGGATTTGTACTCATAAAATTCAGCTTGAACCGAATCATAATCCCAACATCAAACACCAACGTCGGTTGAGTCCTTCTATGTAGAAGGTAGCAAAGTTAGAGATCATAAAGTGGTTAGATATTGGAGTGGATTACCCCATTACATACTGCGAGTGGGTCAACCCAGTTCAATGCGTACCTAAAACGGTGGGATCACTTTGGTCCAAAATAAAAATAATGAATAATGCCCATGAGTCCATTTGCTGGATGAAGAGTTTTCATGGACTACAGAAAATTGAACACTTGGACTCGAAAGGACCATTTTCCTATGCCAATTATGGATCAGATACTAGACAGACTTGCAGGCAGGGGTTGGTACTATTTTCTTGATAGGTATTCAAGGTACAATTAGATTTATATTGCCTCCTAAGACCAAGAAAAAACTATTTTACTTGCCCATATGGGATTTTTGCATTTAAGAGGATGTCGTTTGGACTGTTCTACGCTCCTGCCTCCTTTCAGCGGTGTAAGATATTGATATTTGTTGATATGGTGGAGGACACTATAGAGGTTTTCATGGATAAATTTTTGGTAGTTTGGGGCTCATTTGATGATTGCTTGGCCTATTTCTCCAACACACTCTAGAGATGTTAGGAGTGCAAGCTGATGTTAAATTGGGAAAAATGTTATTTTATGGTAAGAAAGGTATTATGCTCGATCACAAAATCTAAAAATGGGGTATTGGGGTGGATAAGGCGAAGATGGATGTGAATGAAAAATTGCCTCCACCAGTGTCAGTTAAGGGTATCCAAAGCTTCTTGGGTCATGTTGGTTTCTATAGAAGGTTCATCAAGGACTTCTCTAAAATTGCTAATCCTCTATGCAAGCTTTTAGAGAAGAAGGTGAAATTTTTGTTTGATGATGCGTGTCTTAAGGCCTTTGAGTTCCTAAAGAAAAGGTTGATTTTGGCTCCTATTATTGTGTCCACTAATTGATCTTTGCCATTCGAGGTGATGTGCAATTCTAGAAGTGAGGCCTTGGGAGCTGTCTTAGGCCAAAGACGTGAGAAAATCCTTCACTCGATCTATTATGCTAGCAAGGTATTAAACCCCATGCAGAAAAATTATATGGTCATTGAGCACGAGTTACTTGTGGTGGGTTTTGCCTTTGAGAAATTCCAATCCTATTTGATAGAGACAAAGTCATAATTCATATAGATCATGTGGAATTAAGGTGTCTAATATCAAATAAATATGTTTACTTAAGGCTGATTCGTTGGGTCCTTTTATTGGAAGAATTTGACTTTGAGGTGAACAACCGAAAAGGCACTGAGAACCAGGTTGTGGATCACTTATCTCGCCTCGATGACGAGGAAATCCTGAAGTTAGGGGATGAGCTTGATACAGATGATACTTTTTTAGATGAGAAGGTATTTTCAAAATCTCATGACTTAATCCCCTGGTTTACTGATTTTACCAACTTTTTGGCAAGTTATCTTGTTGCAGAAGATTTATCATTCTAGCAGCGTAAGAGGTTCATACATAAGGTGGGAAAATTTTCCTGGTATGAGCCTTATCTCTTTTGAATTTGTGCGGATGGAGTTACTCAGAGATGTATTTCTGAGGTGGAGATGATGATCATTCTTGAGGGTTGTCATTCATCTCCAGTTGGGGGTTATCATGGTGGTACCCACATAACCTACAAAATACTGCAGTGTGGGTATTATTGGCAAACTATCAACAAAGATGCTCATGAATTTGCTCAAGCCTGTGATCAGTGTTAGCTACAAGGCAATATTTTACGGAAACATGAACTCCCTATGACACCAATTTTGGAGTTTGTGTTGTTTGATGTGTGGAGAATTAATTTCATGGGTCCGTTTGTAAGATCTTATGGGATAAAGTATATTCTTGTGGCATATGGCTATGTTTTTAAATAGGTGGAGGTAGTTGCACTTCCCAATAATGAGGTAGAAGTATCACTACATTTTTAAAGAAGAACATATTTTCTCTATTTGCCATGCCATGTGCTATTATTAATGATGGTGGGTCTCACTTATGTAATCGTCTTTTTAAGTCCCTACTCAAAAAATATGGTGTGAATCATAAGGTGGAAGCACCTTACCATCCTTAGACGAGTAGGCAAGTTGAGGTCTCTAATAGTTACATCTAGTCCATATTGGCGAAGATTGTGAATGACAACAAGACTGATTAGTCAAGGAAGTTAGACGACGCTTTGTGGTCCTACCAAACTTCTTTTAAGACCCCTATAGGTGCCTCTCCACATCATCTTGTGTACAATAAGGCATGCCACTTCTCGGTCAAACTAGCACATGGCACTGTAAGCGTTGAAAAATCTCAATTTGGAATGGCGTGATGAGGCAAATTTAAGGATGAGCAAGGTGAATTTGAGAATTTTGAGTCTTTCAACTTTTACTTACATACCCACTTACGTGGATCGTAAGTACCACTTATGACTTCATAAGTGGGGTAGTTGAAATTGAAACCAAAGTTTAGACAGGTAGCAAAATTTCTACCACTTACAGCAGACCACTTATGGGCCATAAGTGTTCTCGTAAGTGGCAAAAAATTTCGGGGTTTGATTTTGGAAATTTAGGTCGAGACCAAGTGACCCGACCCTACAAACCTTTTTAAAACTTTCAGACCCGATTCTTATGCCTTATTTTCTAAATTTTTTGTAACTCCCTCTTAAATCTAAACTCTCCAACCCCCTATAGACTCGATAAAGGAAAGAATCCTCCACAATATCTTTACCAAAAGTCCACTTACAAACACTAAGCATATTTTTTAGTGTTTTCATCAGGTTAATCAACTTCTCACTTCCATCACATGAATCTAAGGTAAATTTTTTCGCTCCTACTAGTATTAAACTGTAGTATTAGCATAATACTTGAGTTTATACTTCAAGAATGTTTGATAGATGAATGAAAGTCTAAGATTTTGTTAGTAGGAGCCTAGAATGATCAAAATTTGATATTGTGCATTATTCTTGAATGGGGAATATGTAATCATGCCCTAAATGGAAATAGAAATTGAAAAAGTAGAAGAAAACCCAAACTTTTTGTGCAATACCTGTGGTTTTAAACTTGATAAATGTTGTTGTGTGCAAGATTTGACGTAAATATACAAAATATACTGTGTATGGATAAAATATTTGAGAAATAATTGAAGTACCCTTAAGAGGGTACCTATGATGGGACTTACGAGCCACATAAGTAGTACTTACGGGTCGTAAGTGCCTTCGTAGGTGTCATACCTAAAGCCCTGAAGTTTCAGCTTCAAGGATCTGTCTAACACTTACAAGGGTACTTAAGACCCCTGTAAGTGGCACTTACGACCCATAAGTAAGGTAAGTGCCCTGTCCTGAGTGTTTTGATTTTTTTGCAAAAGTTTTGATCCCATCTTTTGTTTCAAGCACTAACTACTACTTTTTTAGGTACAATGTCACCAAGGTAACCCAGTAGAAAGGAGTTCAGTCAAGGCTTTGGGATGAGTCCCCTTAGCGCAATGGATCAGTAGAGGAGTACTCAGTTTCCACAAACAGACCTATGGCCCCACAGACCAAGGATCGCTCTCAGAGATAGGTCGAGGCTGTAACTATTGTTGTAGCTACATTGGGTATCTAGGTCACCCAGCCTCCCCTAGCATAGACTCAGTGGGGAATGAAGCCCGTATCAACATAGGTTGAGGCCTAGATGGCAATACTTAGACCATTTTCTAGAACAAAGATAGAAAAACCTGACTTTACCCCCCTACTCTCCCTAGTCTGAGAGAAGAAAGGTGCTTTAGAGGATGATGTAGAGGAGGATAAGTTAGGATCCATAGATGAGGTTGAGTTTTGATCTATTTCTATTTTGTTTAAAGAGGAAGACACACAGAGTCCCTAGTCTGAGAAGGGGTCGTAGGAGGCGTTTGGTTTATCTAGTGAGTCAGCTTCAGTTGTACCCAGTCTGAGAAAGTTAAAACTTAGGTGCCGCATCAGATTTCATCATCTTTAGCACCTGATATACAATGACCTGCACAATATGCTTAGATCCTATTCTACTACCATCTGATCCTATATATGACTCTACACACATCTCAATTGTGCCTATAGCTAAGATAAACCTGAGATGGTGTATAGAGGGGATAAAATATGTTTATGAGAGAGATATCCATATTAATGAGATAGGTTGACCCAATAAGGGCATTACAACTACGTGGAGGATTGACTTGATAAGGCTAGTAGGGGTACCATACTCACAAGCCTCTTTTAATTGATATCGATTAGGGTGTATGAGTTATCCCCAAGGTTCTTATAGCCCGACACTAATACGAGAGTTTTATTCTTCTTACTTCTCCATTATATACTTGATCACTCCACAGAAGGGTAGACGAGTCGAGCATCTACAGTTGGAGCATAATCTGGTCAAAAGAGTTAGAGTTGATATATCTGCAATGGCTATTTGCTGAGTAATATTTAGGCCTGAGTATATAGCTCCAACATCTACTAAAAATTTTAAATTTAGTATGATATTCACATGGTATAGATACACCATGAGGGATAGTGATTATAGATGGCAAAGGTTGGATTTGGTGTGGTGGATCGCCAATCATATTTTAGATTTGGGCGATAATGACCCTTGGATTGAGGGGTAGAGAGAGTGTAAGAAGGCAGTGCTGCACTTTACAGAAAAGGTTTGGTGGATGGTGGTATGCTTCAGGCTTTGTCTTACTACGTCAGAGAATATTCTAACATGGTATAGATCCGTACTGGTTGCTAGTTTACTCGAGGGATATGAGATAAACTTTATGACACTTATCCGACTGGAGATATATGAGCGTGACTTTGATGAGACCACTACTCTTTAATTTCTTTATCTTATCCAGTAGCATTGAGATGTGATCGAAGATTCCTGATGTTGATAGTAGGATTGAGGTAACGAGCATGGTTGGCATTTGTTTTATCAAGGATCCGACAAACCCGATCCTTGTACAAAGAGCTCAGCCATCTACTACTATTATGTCATCTATTTTGAGGGATTTTCATCTCTGGAAGAGTATGTTAATAGGCCAGACATTGATGTGGATGTTGATATAAGTAAGTAGAGAGATGCACTTGAGGTTGCTACTGAGAAAGAGGCCCCCCAGCTATATCTCTTTAGCCTCAGCTTCTACTTCTAAGTTAGTTGGGCATCTGCAATGCCTCCTCACCCTATTTCTACTACTACAGGTCTTATATAGATATTGTAGTTCTTATAATGCTTAGTGGAGTGGCAAGATAAGGTAGAGACTGAGCTTGCTACTTTGTATGGACCGATTTGGCCTTAGATCTAGATGACTTTAGAGAATGTTGAGACTCGAATACGGGCTAAGATACGGGATGTAATGTTGGAGTTCATGAATGAGTTATGAGAACACTTAACTTACTCCATTATTTTGGGGAAATGCGATTGTTTTCAGTATAATAACCCAACTTAGGTTGGGGTCGAATCCCTGAGGAGTGTAATTTAGTCTTTGAATCCTATGTATGTTGAAATTCACTAAGCATTGACCCACAATGTATACTTAAAACAAAACATAAATTAAATTGGGGGGTCTGATTTGAATTGTATTTTAACAAAATTATCTTGTGAAACTAAGTGAGAGCAACAATTGTCGATTACAATCCAATGAAAGAAGATTTTTAGGGTTATACTTATCCTAGGTGTCATACATGCATGGGTGATTGAGAGTTAGTCCTTTTCTTAGTCAAAGATATGGGTAGGCTAGATTTTAACTCTTAATGTGAGCCTTTCAACAACACATCAAGTTGCATTCATGGATTCTTTCGAATACCTCATGAATGTGCCACTTTCACCAATCCAAAAACTCTAAAAAAATAACCCTATTTCTAAGATGATGCCAATTAATATATCTACAAATATAATATCCTTATTTCTAAGATAATGCTAAATACATAACTAGTATCAAATAGTTTCTCACTACTACTCATCACCCACATCCCTTATTTAAGAATGATGTGGGATCCAAGTTTTGTTGGGGTTTTCACCCAAAACTATTAATTAAAGCAAAGAGTAGTAACAAAACCGAACATCAATAACTAATAATTAGTTCTAAAACTCAACACCCATAAACTTTAATAACCTAATCAAGCATAGCCCCAAGATAAATATTTAGCTACTCATGAGATTAGAGAAAGGAGATATACCAAAGTTAGCACCTAATGCTTCTATTGATAACAAAACAATAATAATTCTGAAAATTAAGTCTCAATTCACAACTAAAAATATCTTGGAAAATTAGCAACAATTGACTTTTCCCAATTGGTAGGGTTTCTCCCAACATAAAAATTAAATTCTAGTTGAAAGATGCCTAAATTGTGTAAGGGTTTTGCCGTTTTTGAGAATTTGGTTCAGCCATGCAAAATTATGAAAATTTTCTTTGAACTTTGGCCCGTCATCACGATCTCCATTAGTTGGGTGCAATCAGGACTACCACAATTGCGATGATCTATTTGTGATCACCAAGAATTGACCAGGCTTTGACTTGTCAAAATTGCGACCCTTAGATCGTGATCATGGTAACTGAGGGTTAATCCCTGATCTAGGTTTTCCAGATTTTGCACTAACTTTGCCCCTTTTTTTTCCCTTTTCAACTTACTTTATTTTTTTTCTTCCAATTACCTTTAAACTTGCAAACCATGGGAATTAGTGTATTCAAATGGCAAATTTGCCTCATTTACACAATTTAACCATAGTAGTGTGCTCGAATTTAGATGTCAATGAGTGGTAAATTTTCCACTCATCAATTTGCATTCTTGGATTGATGTCTTTGAGGGTTGGGTGAGTGCATATTTTAGAGATGTACATGCTCTATATCTATCGAAGATTTAGAAAGAGGTGTCCATGTTATGGACAAAGGTACGCTCTCTTACTGAGAGCCAGGTTTTGGTCATTCCCCCAATTATTTCCTAATTCACATAGCTAATGCCTCCACACCGATCTATGCAGTTTAACCTATTTTCTTAGGAGAAGACAGTTCCAGTGGTTGGTACCAAGAAAGGTAGAGATATAAATCTGTAAGATCCCACCATACCATATGATCAGGCCCTAAAAAGGGTTGCTTATGTGTCTAGGGAATTTAAAGCAGTTGATGAGGTGAGAAGAGCTGAGATAATAGTGGGTACATCTTTTAGTCATGCCCCACCACCTCACCATCTTTGCCATTTGCGATACTAGATGCCTTGATAGGGCGAGAATGAAATGGATGCCTAGAGAGTCCCAGATATGTCTTCACCTCTTATTTTTATTATAGACATGTACAGAGGATAGTGTATAAGCTTTAGTTGGGAGTGGGTTTGTACCATAGTAAAGGGTTTTTCTTGCCATATTTTTTTTGTTGTCTGTGCTATCATAGTTTTTATGTTTAGAGTGTTATTGAGAAAAAAATAATACCCCTCCAAGAAGTTTGTTTTGAAATGTGTTTTGTGCTTATATTTATGACCACTGTGAATCTTGTTATGGCATTAGGATTAGGGATATAATAATTATAGCTATTATTTGCAGGAACTGGATACGTAGTAGTTGGTGACATAACCCCATGCCATGTGTGTGAGATTTCTTACCTAGTTCCCCTCATGCATTTAATACAAAACTTGCCCTGTTAGTCTTGCCTAGGTTTTAGGATAGTTGATTAGGAAATGATCTTAGATTGTTCTTGATTTAGTCCACTCAAAGCCTAAATGACCTTCCAAATGAGATTAAAATTCCCTATTCCCTATTGATGATAGGCGAATTTACACGCCTATATCAATATATTTTGCCCATATTTGTGCCATGTTTTGAGAACAAATTATATATTTCATGCACTTTTAGTCCTTTTTCCTGTAAGTGAGCTAACGAACATGATTAGCAAAGTTTCAGGTATAATTGATGTAGAATTCAGCATTTTATGGCTTACTTGACGCCAAAGAAAGCTCACGAAGGAAGGAAAGGGAGCTTGGACGCCTAAAGGACCAAAAGTGATACATGGAAAATCTGTCCCGGGCTAAAACAACGTTTCTGAAGACTTTGGGGACTTGCAGTAACTTATTTGGATTTGGATAATGATACATTAACCTAGTACAATTGGGTTAAGTATTTCACTAGTTTATTTGGATTTGGATAATGTTACATTAACCTAGTACAATTGGGTTAAGTATTTCATTAGCTTAATAGGATTTGGTTAGATATTTCATTAGCTTAGTAGGATTAGGATATGGGTATTATAAATACCCTATCATGCTAGAGATTTTTATCAATTCTTGACTTCAAAAAAGATTAATTCCTCCCTTAGTGGAGAGATACATTCTACTTCTCAATTCCGAATTCTTCCTTTAATTCTATTTTTCTTCTTCTATTCATCTATTCAATTCTTAATTTCCGCAACAAGAGAAACATTACTTTGCCTAAGAAATTCACGCCTAACGCCTACCACTTTTGTGCTACACGAAATTCATCATTATTGTGGTATAACAACAATGTCAATCGTGATCTCCTTCGCACTCATGGGTAACTAAACCTCTCTGTTGGGGTTATGGAAGCCAACTGAAATACTATCTATTGCTATGAGTTTGTGAGTTCGTGACACGTATGATGCTTATATCATTATTCTCTTCATCTTAATCTACATTCTTTGTGGTTGCAAACGAAAGAATACGCCAGTATAACATTTAACTTGTTCGAAAGAAAGGTTATTTGTCTGGAAAAGAGATAATGTCAAGGTAGTAGGGTCACCCCCTAAAATTCCCTACTAAACAGTTAGTGTCGTAACTGGATTAACCTCTTGGAGAATTTGTACCGTTAGACACGCTTTAAGCTCGAAAGAGTTAAAGTGAAATAGTCCTCGAATAAGTCGAAAGACGCCTGGATTTATCATCGAATACAATTCTCTATAAGCACATGCATGTCGGAATTCTACATACTCATAGTCAATAGAGACGTATAACTCAGAAGGTGGACATAACCCCAACGCTTCAATTCTCATTGTTTACACCTTACGTAACAATCCTTTTCTTTTTACTTTGCTATTTTCAGCTTTTACTTTATTGTTTTGGTTACACATTACAATCCCCCCTCATTACGAGACTTGCACTAAAAGTCTAGTAATTTTGCTTACTTGTTGACCAAGCTATTTCCTGTGGGATCGATACCCAACCCAGGTTGGGTTCTATATTTGCTAACGACCGCTTTACACTCCTATGAGAGCTGTAGATTGAGCGTTATCAAAAATTGGCGCCGTTGCCGGGGAATACGAGTATCAATCAAGTTTGTGATAATTACTAGACCCTTTGGTCAAAGATTCTCGTACTTTTACTTTTAGTTTTTGTTTTTGTTTACTGCAGGTTTTTATTTAGTGCATGCCCCATACTCGAAGTTCTGGTCAACCATTATTACCTATCAATCCTGAACCACAACGTATTGGCAGAATGGAAGCACAAGCAGAAATCGAAAGGATGGCTGCTCAACAGGAACAGGCAAGATTGGCTGCTCTTGCCGCCGCCCAAGTACACCAACAAAACATTGATAACCCTGGGCGAGCAACAAATCCTGATGATGAGGATTTAGGAGATGACGAGTTACTAAACCCAAGGCGTGATGCTGAAATCATAACACCTGCCAATAGAAGAGGTCGTCAAGCTCGGTTTAGGTATGATCGCCAACCCATGCAACCAGCTTTTGACGACGATGATGATGATCTTGATGGTGCCGGAGCCACTGGAGCCATAATTCCACCACCATTAGCGCCCGGAGCCAAGTTCAACATCACAAGCACCATGATTCAGTTATTGCAACTCAAGAGATTATTTGGTGGATTAGCAGGCGATGATCCGAATATGCATCTCATCAACTTTATTTCCACATGCAAGTCGTTTGACAATCCTGGTGTTGGTCAAAATGCAATTCGATTACGTCTATTTCAATTGTCTCTGTCTGGGGAGGCAACACTATGGTTGAATGGGATGACTCCTGATTCAATTACAAATTGGAGGCAATTGAGAGACGCTTTCCTAGAAAGATTCTTTTCTCCATCCAAAAGAGCGCAATTGAGAGATGAAATCAGCAACTTTCGTCAGCTTCCCACTAAAGCTTTTCATGAAACATGGGAGAGGTTCAAGACAAAGCTAGCGAGATGCCCAAACCATCACATGACCAATGTTCACCTAATGGAGATCTTGTATAGAGCCTTGAATTCAATAACTAAGCCAGTGGTGGATAACGCAGCTGGAGGATCCTTTATGGACCTCACCTTTGGTCAAGCAAGCAATATGCTAGATCGTATGACGAAGCAAAGTAGAGCTTGGCATACCAGAGATTCTGAGGTAGCAAGCCCCACTTTATCTATTGGCATGACTGCAGACCAAAGAAGAAGAGAAGAAGAACGTGATCAAGATATGGCGTATTTGAAAACACAAATGGATCTTCTTACAAAGCATTTATTATCAGGGAAGACCGAAAAAGTGAAAGCTATTGCGTCAAAAGGAAGAGACGAATCTGATTCGGAAGAAGAGGCCAACTACTTAAACAATCAGGGGGTTTCCGCGGGAATGCCCAAGGAAACCAAGGTCGGAACTACTATGATAAATCTAGAAACAAAGACCTAGGTAGTTGGAAAAACAAGAATGAAAAGAGTGGTTTGTACGTTCCCCCTGGTAGACGTGACACCACCACATCTAACTCTGGAAGTATGGAAGACATGATGACTAAATTATTGAAAGGAGTCGAAGCAACGAGCACGGGAGTAACGGAGGTAATCAATGATTTGTCCTCCATGAAACAATTAGTTGATTCACATTCCACTTCTATCAAGCAAATAGAGCAGCAATTGAGCCAACTTTCAGCAGCACTCAATCAAAGAAAGGCTGGCACTTTACCTAACGATACTGTGCAAAACCCAAGGAATGATGGGTCATGCATGGCCATCACTACCAGAAGTGGTAAGGTGCTGGAAACTTTAGCAAAAGGCAAGCAATGGGTTGACGAAGTTATGGACATGGATGACAATGCAAAAGGAGAAGATGTCGCAGTAACTACTCCTGACGTCAAGGACGCCACCTCCAGCACGGTGCAGCCTAAAAAAGTGGAAAAACGGAAGCAAGAGGAGAAGAAAGCCGTGGAAATAACACTTCCATACCCACCACCACCTTTTCCCCAAAGATTGAAGAAGGTGGTGGATGACACAAAGTTCAGCAAATTCATGACTATGTTGAAACAGCTGACCATTAATGTTCCATTGGTGGAGGCACTTGAACAAATGCCTAGGTATGTGAAGTTTATGAAGGATCTTTTGACAAAGAAACGGGCAGCAAGCTATGAGTTGAAAGAAGATGTGCATCATTGTAGTGCAATTGCTACCCGATCGATCGTTCAGAAGAAGGCCGACCCCGGAGCTTTCACTATTCCTTGCACCGTAGGATCTTTGAATTTTGCCAAAGCATTATGTGACTTAGGATCCAGCATCAATTTGATGCCATTATCGATCTACAAAAAGTTGGGGTTGGGCAATCCTACTCCAACCAATATGAGGCTCGTCATGGCGGATAGGTCGCTAAAACGACCTGTTGGTATTCTATGTGACGTATTGGTAAAGGTTTCTTCATTCATCTTTCTGGCAGACTTTGTTATTTTGGATTGTGAGGCAGACTCAGAAGTTCCCATAATCTTGGGGCGCCTTTTCCTTGCTACAGGAAGTGTGCTCATTGATTTGAGAGCCAATGAGCTTTCATTCTGAATAAATGACGAAGTGGTTCACTTTGATGTGTCAAATCAATGAAACAACCCAAAGATCTAAGTGTATTTTTGGTGGCTGATGTTTTCTTTGTTGATGAGAAAGAATTACTTGAAGAAGAGCACATTATTGATGACCCTTTAGCGGTTGTGCTCATGAATGGAGAGAATGAGGATGCTAAAAATTCTGAAGAAGCTACTTGTGCTCTATTGGGATTAGGGACATATCGCTATGCTCCCAAGAAGCTGGACCTTGATCTCAAGAATCGACCCACACCACCAGCTAAGCCATCTATTGAAGAGCCACCCACGTTAGAATTGAAGGAGCTGCCAAGTCATTTGAAGTACGCCTTCTTAGGAAGCGGAAATACTCTTCCAGTCATTGTGGCAGCCGATTTGGGTGAGCAATAAGTTGCAGCGCTTATTGCTATCTTACGCAAGTATATTAGAGCCATTGGATGGACCATTGCGGATATTATTGGTATTCCACCTGGGATTTGCACACATAAAATTCAGCTTCAAGAAAATTGCACACCCACCATTGAGCATCAAAGACGTCTAAACCCACCTATGCAAGAAGTGGTGAAGAAAGAAATTATCAAGTGGTTAGATGCGGGAGTTGTATATCCTATCTCGGATAGTACATGTAAGCCAGTACAATGTGTTCCCAAGAAAGGAGGCATGACGGTGGTCGCGAATATGAAGAACGAGCTTATTCCACTCAGACCCGTCAATGGATGGAGAGTATGCATGGACTACCGAAAGCTGAATTCTTTGACACTCAAAGATCACTTCCCAATGTCATTCATGGACCAAATGCTAGATCGATTAGCAGGGAAAGGATGGTTTTGCTTCTTGGATGGTTATTCAGGCTACAATCAGATTTGTATTGCCCCCGAAAACCAAGAGAAGACAACATTTACATGCCCATATGGTACGTTTGCCTTCAAACGTATGCTATTCGGGTTATATAATGCACCAGCCACCTTTCAACGTTGTATGATATCCATTTTCTCTGATATGGTTGAGGACACTTTGGAGGTATTTATGGATGATTTTTCAGTTGTTGGTGAATCTTTTGAGTCGTTCTTGGAAAACTTGAGCATGGCATTACAAAGATGTGTAGAATTCAACCTTGTGCTGAATTGGGAAAAGTGTCACTTCATGGTAAAAGAAGGAATCGTTCTGGGGCACAAGATCTTCGCAAGAGGAATAGAGGTTGATCGAGCAACAATAGAGGTTATTGAGAAGCTACCGCCTCCAATTTCGGTGAAGCGAGTTCGTAGTTTTCTTGGCCATGCAGGTTTCTATCGTCGGTTCATCAAAGATTTCTCCAAAATTGCTAGTCCATTGTGCAAACTATTGGAGAAGGATGCGAAGTTTGACTTTAATGAATATTGCTTAAAGGCATTCGAATGCCTTAAAGGAAAACTTATTGAAGCCCCTATCATGGTAGCACCAGACTGGTCTCTCCCGTTCGAAGTCATGTGTGACGCTAGTGGTATAGCCATTGGAGCTGTACTTGGACAAAGAAAGGAGAAATTATTTCATCCTATCTACTATGCGAGTAAGGTCCTAAATGAAGCCCAAAGGAACTACACTGTTACTGAACAAGAGCTCCTAGCAGTTGTGTACGCATTTGAGAAGTTTCGGGCCTATCTATTAGGTACTAAGGTGATCATTCATACAGACCATGCAGCTCTTAGGTATCTCATGACAAAGAAGGATGCAAAACCAAGGTTAATTCGATGGGTGTTGCTGCTACAAGAGTTCGATTTTGAGGTCAAAGATAGAAGAGGTTGCAAGAACCAAGTGACCGATCACCTATATCGACTTGAGAATGAACATGTGGCGCAACCTGAAAATCAGATTGATGATGCATTCCCGGACGAAGAGATATTAGCGACAACAATGGAGGAACTACCATGGTATGCCGACTTCGTAAATTTCGTAGTGAGTAATGTGATACCTGCCAATTTATCTTACCACCAAAGGAGGAAGTTTATGCCTGACATACAGTACTACTATTGGGATGAACCTTATTTGTTTCGAAGATGCGCGGATGGTATCATTCGACGATGTATATCTCATGAAAAAGTGCCTACTATATTGGAAGCATGCCACACTTCCCAAGTTGGAGGACATCATGCAGGCAATCGGACGGCAAGAAAAGTTTTGCAAAGTGGTTATTATTGGCCTTCGATATTTATAGATGCCTACGACTATGTTAGAAGGTCCGACCAATGCCAACGTCAAGGTGCTATTTGAAAACACCATGAAATGCCCATGTCCAAAATTCTTGAGGTAGAACTCTTTGATGTGTGGGGTATTGATTTCATGGGTCCATTCATGAATTCGTTTGGAATGAATTACATCTTGGTTGCTGTAGATTATGTTTCGAAATGGGTGGAAGCTGTAGAGTTGGTCGACAATAAAGGGAAGCGTGTTGTATCGTTCTTAAAGAAGAATATCTTCTCTCGCTTTGGAGTACCTCGTACTATCATAAGTGATGGAGGATCTCACTTTTGCAACAAGCTATTCAAATTAGTTTTGGCCAAGTATGGTGTCAAGCAACATAAGGTAGCTACGCCTTATCATCCCCAAACTAGTGGACAAGTAGAAGTTTCCAATCGCGAGATCAAGTAAATCCTTGCGAAGGAGGTTAATGCGAATAGGAAGGATTGGTCTAGGAAGCTTGATGATGCACTATAGGCGTACAGGACTGCATTCAAAACACCCATTGGCATGTCTCCTTATCAACTAGTTTATGGGAAGGCTTGTCACTTACCCATCGAGCTCGAGCATAAGGCATTGTGGGCATTGAAGCAATTGAATTTAAATTGGGATGATGCTAAAAATCTGAGGTTGGA
Organism: Capsicum baccatum var. pendulum; assembly: GCA_030864225.1. Taxonomy (NCBI): domain Eukaryota; kingdom Viridiplantae; phylum Streptophyta; class Magnoliopsida; order Solanales; family Solanaceae; genus Capsicum; species Capsicum baccatum. Next base: position 166,989,835 of record CM061554.1, on the reverse strand, counting down.
GCAGGTGAACGAATTGGATGAGTTCCGTCTCCATGCATATGAAAGATCAGACCTATACAAGGAGTGAATGAAAAAGTATCATGATCAGCGGATTGTTCGACGAAACTTCCAAAGGGGTGATATGGTACTTCTCTTCAACTCCAGATTGAAGCTCTTCCCAGGTAAGTTAAAGTCTAAGTGGTTTGGTCCATACAAAGTTATCCAAGTCTACTCGTCTGGAGTAGTCGAATTGGAAGACAATAATGGTGTTGTCTTCAAAGTGAATGGCCAACGTGTTAAACCTTATATCGGTCCTCTTGACTCGATGAATTATATGGCTATCACTTATCTTGACGAAGTCTAAGTACTCGAGGTAATTATGTCGAGCCACGACAATAAATAAGGCACTAGATGGGAGGCAACCCATCGTTCTATCGTTTTATCGTTTATCGTTTATCGTTTTGTCTTTCTTTCATTCTAGTACTTGTTTTGCTTTTGATAAATGAAAAACCAAAAAATATGAGTCGTGACATGACCAAAACTAAGGCGCTTGGTGGGAGGCAACCCATCGTACTAATCGTTTTCATTGGTTTTGAGCAAATATAGGTGCGAGAAGTATTCAACGAGGAGATTGGTTTCAAATGACGATTTGGACGTATTGTATGGTAAAGGTGGTAAGTTAGGAATAAGGATGCATAAGGCTATGGATTAAGCATTTCTCATGCCAAAATAGGCATCGAGGAAGGCTAGGCCTAGGTAAAACTAGGCCACGAATATTGCACAACCTATCCTATAGCCCAAGGTCTCGGAATCTAGTGTGCTATACACTATGCGCCGCCCATTCTTAAGTGTGCTATACACTATGCTCCACCTATGCTATATCATTAGGTCTCAGTATCTCAAATGCTATACACTATGCGGCGCATATGTCCCTAAATGCCATGACCTATGCGCCGCATATGTCCCTAAATGTCATACACTATGCGCCGCCTATACTATGACTATGCCAAGCATTATGCGCCGCATATAGGGCATTTTTGTCTTCAAAACCATTTGTAAATGGGTCATAACCCGACCCATTCTTTTCCTATATAAAGGGGACTTGGTCTTGAAACATAACTACATTAGGAATAGACCTAAAGGCGCCGCATACTCTCTCCAAATCATCTCAAACTTTTTCTTTTTGCTCTTCCAATTCACAAGAACATCTCCAAAGGCTTCAATCACATAAGTACTCGTGTATTCTTCATCTATTTCTCATAAGTACTACGTTTCTATGCCTATTATGAATTGCTACATCTTGAAGGGTTATTGGTGATGTTAATGTGTTTGGATTGTTGTTACAAAACCATGTGCGTGACCATATACGTTAGGATAATCTTGACTTGTTTCCGACTTGAATTTGGTTTTAATAGCATTGTTATACTATTTGCGTATTTTCTAGGGTTATGACAATTGCTTAAGCTTGATACTTGGATACTTACATGTTAGACTATCCCGTTCATCGGGATAAAGCCTATAGTTGATTACCGACTTAGGAGGTGGTGATTGTTGAAAGTAACTATACCACGATGCAACTCCTATGTAGTAGTGTTGTTATACCTAACATGAAAGTAGTGCAATGGCTGCAAGTAGTGATACATCGCTGATCTTCTTGTCGGAACATAGTTCCTAAAACGTTTGAATTCACTCCACTGTTTTGTATTAACGAACCTAAGTGTGGGGTGGTACCCCGATGGCTTGTGTATAGATTGTTTCCTTTGAATTGATGCTAACATGAATACTGTTTAAGTCTCAGGAACAATGGCACCGAAAGAACGACAAGGTAAGGCTACCACTTCCCAAAAGGGCAAGAAGAGAGGTCGCAAGGAACAAGGAGAATCATCCTCAATGCAACTACCCCGCCGAATGTTTGGAATAAAATGGGTTCTTGAGGAGGAAGACAAAGAATGGTACAAGAACAACAAGTAATGGAAATATGTTCACATCGACTTGATCAACAAGGATACCATAGCGAAGAAGGAGCCGCGTATGTTGGCGAAAATAATGGCATTGAAACTGGATTTCATCTTCCGCGACATGGAAGAATGTAATCTTGATTTGAAAAGGGAGTTCTACGCCAACTGGTCGCCAAAAACCATAGGCAACGAAGTCAAGATTCGGGGCCAAGTGTTACAGCTCAACGCGGATTTGATCAACTCCTTTCTTGGTTTACCTTCGGTCGACCCAGCACCATTCAAAGAGCTGTACAGCAGGCCTCCTTATAGAGCAATACGACACACACTTTGTGGAAGAAGATCCATGGCAAGGTGGGGCAGACACCGAGACACCGGACGACACAACACCTTCCCCTATGCTCCATTGAATAGGGAAGCAATAATCTGGTTGCGTATTGTCAACTCATGCCTTATTCCTGGGACTCAATACACCAAGATATCACGAGATAGAGTGTGTTTGGTCTATGCTTTGATGACGAATATCCCTATCAACTTTGGGGAAATCATTTGCTCTACAATGCGGAAGGCCAGACTCCACAAAAGGTCCTACTTCACTTTTGGTAATCTGTTGACAGCAATCTTGCGGAAGAAGGATATCGAAGAGGAATAAGCTGATCACAAACTCCCACATAACCCGAAGAAGGTTGACCTCACAAAGGTCATAGATGCTGAAACAACTCAAGGTGTCAACCTTACTACTGTGGAGAGACATGCTCGTGATGAGAGTTTCTTCCGTCATCTTTATGGCATGACACGCTTCACAATGATGAGTGAAGGTCGTGTTCCAACTGCTGAAGAACTCCAACAGCTGGACAATGATTATCCAATGAACATGCATGCACGGGAGATGTGTGGAGTGGATGTATACTTTGAGGAACCTCTAGACGATGATGTGCCGACCGATGATGATCGACGCTTGCCAGACTCCGACGAGGAGAAGAACTCTGACGACGACTCTTATGATGATTCCGACGAAGGGGGTATGACCCCCGACATTGAGGAAGAGTCCGACTGACCAGGTTCTTCGTATTTATTTTCCACTGAGGGCAGTGTCCCGTTTAAGTGTGGGGTGGCGGTATCGCATGCTATACTTCTCTATCGTATCTATATTTGTTATCTATGTTTGTTCACTTTGTTTACTTTGTTTTATTTGTTTCATTTTTTTTCGTGTGTGTTCTTAGTTTAAGTTAAGTTTTTTTAAGTTTTTTTTAGTAGTAAATTTTTTTTTACTTAGCTTCGCACGAAATTATTCTAATAGGCAGCATGAGATTATAACAAGAGTATGTGCTACAATTATGACTATTGAGACATTTAGGCTCTAATTGTGACTCATTATGTGATATTTTGTGGTGTAATTCCTTCACTTGTTGGGTCAAGAGTCTATATTACTTCTAATAAAGTCGACCATGTGCCTTGTGTGTGTGAGATAATAGTATATTCTATGTTTGTGGCTGATGCTAGAACTTGCCTGGTATGTATGCAAAGCGAAAATAAGGAGTGTAAGTTTAGGAGATGATTTAGGCATTTCTTTGGCAACCTACATATGTTTACCTTCGTTTTACCTACCCATGGACATCATCCTAGTTAAACCCTTTTGAGCCTTTAGCCTATTTCTTTGACCACCTTGTATGTAAGACTAATCCATTTTTTCAAGACCATAATTCGATCCAAATTCCTAAGTGCTTTAAAGTGTAAAGTCATGTGACGAAATAAGAGGAAATTGGGTGAGTATGATGCTCTAAATTATTGTGGTGCTTGAATGAGTTATGAAAAAGAAAGTGCTATCATAAGAGGTATGTTATGAAAAGAAAAAGGAAAAAGAAAGCTGAAAAGTGAGTTATGCTTAAAATTGAAAAACTAAAGAGGAGAACAAGGGTGGTAGAACAAAAGAAAGAAGAAAGGTTGAAAGAAAAAAGTGTCAATGATACAATGTGATGTATTAAAGTTCTTAGGAACTTAGTCACTATTTCTGGCCAAAATAGTTGATCCTACCCGTCCCTTAGCCTACATTACATCCAACAAAAGACCTATTTGATCCTAATCTTAGCATTCTAACATTTAGTGGAGTATTACACTAAGGGTAAGCCTATGGTCATCAGTTGCTGCATACGAATTCTTTATGAGAGCGAGAGCAAGGATATTTTGATACCCATGTTTGAAAAATATGCTATACTTGTGAGTGACTATGGGTAATATATTGTGAGACACACATGGTTGATGAGTTTTGGATTGTTGTACATGATTCTTTATGCCTTAACTTTTGAATATGAGTTGACCAACATCACGAGTCTATGCTAGAGGTTAAACTGTTTCTACTAATGATCGGAAAGCTACTCTTTGTTGATGATTGCTATGCTTGTCTTGACGAATATTTTGTGTTGTTGCTGTAAAACCCTAAGTTGATGTTTAGATGGACATGATATTTTGTTCGAGGACGAACAAAGCTTTAAGTGTGGGGTGTTGATGATAGGCGAATTTACACGACTATATCAATATATTTTGCCCATATTTGTGCCATGTTTTGAGAACAAATTATATATTTCATGCACTTTTAGTCCTTTTTCCTGTAAGTGAGCTAACGAACATGATTAGCAAAGTTTCAGGTATAATTGATGCAGAATTCAGCATTTTATGGCTTACTTGACGCCAAAGAAAGCTCACGAAGGAAGGAAAGGGAGCTTGGATGCCTAAAGGACCAAAAGTGATACATGGAAAATCTGTCCCGGGCTAAAACAACATTTCTGAAGACTTTGGGGACTTGCAGTAACTTATTTGGATTGGATAATGATACATTAACCTAGTACAATTGGGTTAAGTATTTCACTAGTTTATTTGGATTTGGATAATGTTACATTAACCTAGTACAATTGGGTTAAGTATTTCATTAGCTTAATAGGATATGGTTAGATATTCCATTAGCTTAGTAGGATTAGGATATGAGTATTATAAATACCCTATCATGCTAGAGATTTTTATCAATTCTTGACTTCAAAAAAGATTAATTCCTCCCTTAGTGGAGAGATACATTCTACTTCTCAATTCCGAATTCTTCCTTTAATTCTATTTTTCTTCTTCTATTCATCTATTCAATTCTTAATTTCCGCAACAAGAGAAACATTACTTTGCCTAGGAAATTCACGCCTAACGCCTACCACTTTTGTGCTACACGAAATTCATCATTATTGTGGTATAACAACAATGTCAATCGTGATCTCCTTCGCACTCATGGGTAACTAAACCTCTCTGTTGGGGTTATGGAAGCCAACTGAAATACTATCTATTGGTATGAGTTTGTGAGTTCGTGACACATATGATGATTATATCATTATTCTATTTATCTTAATCTACATTCTTTGTGGTTGCAAACGCAAGAATACGCCAGTATAACATTTAACTTGTTCGAAAGAAAGGTTATTTGTCTGGAAAAGAGATAATGTCAAGGTAGTAGGGTCACCCCCTAAAATTCCCTACTAAACAGTTAGTGTCGTAACTGGATTAACCTCTTGGAGAATTTGTACCGTTAGACACGCTTTAAGCTCGAAAGAGTTAAAGTGAAATAGTCCTTGAATAAGTCGAAAGACGCCTGGATTTACCATCGAATACAATTCTCTATAAGCACATGCATGTCGGAATTCTACATACTCATAGTCAATAGAGACGTATAACTCAGAAGGTGGACATAACCCCAACACTTCAATTCTCATTGTTTACACCTTACGTAACAATCCTTTTCTTTTTACTTTGCTATTTTCAGCTTTTACTTTATTGTTTTGGTTACACATTACAATCCCCCCTCATTACGAGACTTGCACTAAAAGTCTAGTAATTTTGCTTACTTGTTGACCAAGCTATTCCCTGTGGGATCGATACCCAACCCAGGTTGGGTTCTATATTTGCTAACGACCGCTTTACACTCCTACGAGAGCTGTAGATTGAGCGTTATCACCTATTTAGAGCCTACATAAACTATTTTCTTATTTTCAACTTTCACCTAATAGTTTAGTTAAATTGAACTTATTTTGGCCTTGGTACCTCCTTGGACATTATGTACTTCAACTAAGGCAAATCTCCTAAGTTGAGAGTGGCTATCATATGGGTACATAATTAGAATCAGGTATGCTGAAGGGTTAAATAGGAGAAACAAAGTAGGGTTGGGTGTAGTAAAAAGAAAAATAAAAAAATAAAAGAGAAAATTAAAAAAGAAAAAGATAAAAAGAAAAAAATAAAAGAAACCGCACCCAATGCATAAGCAATAAAAGAAAAAAGGGAAAAATAAAGGACGAATAAAACAAAAAGTTGGTTGAAAAGTGGACCCCAAATATAATTATAGTTTTAAGGAGGGTTAGTCACTAAAAAGTACTAAATGTATCATACCAGACCCTAAGCCTACGTTACAAGACGAATAAATTCCTATAGTGATCCTAGTCCGACTGTCTGAAAAAACTAAGGCAAAGAAAATAAAGGCAAGCCTACGGTATTCTATACACATTGATTGGAACTTTTTTGTGAGTGTGAGTATCTCGTTATCATCCCTAGATTGATATGACAAATTATACTATGAGAGTGGGACTTCTTTGTTGTGAGGGTACATGGGTTGTGTTGCTAGATGCTTATCTGGTAGGATAGTGTAATTTGTACATATACATAATTGTTTGTTGCTACTATAATTCCATAGCTTGATTCCTTTATATTGCATTGTTGGTCCACATACTTGGTTTTGAAAATTTGAAAATAGGCGCGGGTAATTTTTTCGGCCGGAATTGAGTTGACTTCCATAGGTAACTAAGTTTTCTCTTTGTTAAGCATCATCGTGTTGTTTTTGTTATGTTTTTGTTGCCTGAGGACATGCAAACTTTCTAAGTTGAGGGTGCTGATGTGTCATGATTTCATGGCACTTCCGAATATTAACACTGGAAAATATGCAAGTACTTAGGTCCGTTTTGGTAGATATGATGTGTTTTTGTGCCTATTTTGTAGGAAACTAGGTTTTGGAGCTTAAATGCAGAAAAAGAGTTGAAGTTTCTTAAAGACACCACTTACAAGCCTACTTATGTGGTGTAAGTACTACTTCCGACCACCATAAGTGGCTTTGCAAGTCTCAGAGAATGCAATATTAGAGAACCTGAAAGTTGATTTTTGCCCTGACATTTATGAAGGGCTTCTTACGGAACATAGGTACCACTTACGACACCGTAAGTGCAACCAAAAATATCAGAAGTTGAAGGTTCAGAGAAGCTGAAGTTTGAAAATTTTTCTAACACCAACAATGAGGTCACTTACGGGTCATAAGTACCATCTATTCCCCATAAGTACCTTAGTAAGTGGTACTTCTGTAGCATTGATGATTTAGGTGTAAGACCCCACAAATTTCTAAGCTTAAATCAGTCCTTTAAGCTTCTCAAGGGGTCCCAAACTTAGAAAATTCTTACTAAGTTCCCAGACTTAGCCTATTATTAGCCTTCGAAAGCTAGAAATCTTATTTCTCCACCTTAACGTCCATTAATGGTTCGTATTTTTGTCAATTCATGATTAGAGAGGTCCATAGGTGGTCCCGAACAAGTTTTGGATTTTTCGGACCATGTTTAGACCACGTTTGGAAGCCCAAAAAAGTGGACCAACGCGATCTTGGCGTGCCACATCGCCAATTGCGTTGGTTGATATTGTTGCAGGTTGCCAGGGTTAAAGTACTGAGACTCGACATGAAGATGGCGCGATGCATCAACTATTGTGTCGATCCATTGCTGTTTCACGCCGATAATAGCAGCGATGCCCAGTTTTAGTCATTAAATGTCTGCATTTTTAAGGGCAAAAGAGTCAATTTTCCACCCCTATAGAAGTCTAAAACACAGGATTTAGCACCAATTCAACCAAAATATAGTGTATCTCTAAAGTTTCTCTCAAGAATAAGTTAGGGTTTCTAATTAAGGATTCAAATTCAATACTCAAATTCAAGAAACTCTCCGTCAATTTTAACATAATCAAGAACTAAGGTATGCATAGTGTTCATTCTTGGATTCCTTTCATCTATGAAGTTCAAGAATTAAGTTTTAAATCTTGTATTGTGAGTATTTTGTTGTGGGTTGATTATGTTCATGACATTATGATGATATGATTCCCAAGAGGGAATCTTTATATGTTGTTCCTGAAACTATGTTAATATGTGGCTTGAAATCTATAAGTTTAGTAGATTCATGGAGTTTTGAATTGATAATTTGATAATTATTCCTATGCCTTAAGTTGTGCATGCAAGGTGGTTGATAAAAAGCCTAAGAGAATAGAAATCATGCATTATAGCTTAATTATGACCCAAACAATAAATACATGATTTACCCTTATGTTCAAATGACTCCCATGATATTGATGTGCATTATAGATGTTTGTTGGAAAGATCATGATATTAGAGTATGAAAATATGACATGATTATATGCATTCCTATCCATGTACAACATTATGATAACCATGTGCTTCATGAAATCCCCAAATTTATTGTATGGTGAATTGTTGATACTGGTCATGTGTTCAAGAAGTGTCGTCTTGTCAGTTTCATACTATTAAGTTCTAAGGGTACTTGTACCCAATAATTTAGCTGTGTGCCTAGAGCCAGTGTCTGCTTTCATGATACTCTCAGTCAAGCCATGATCATTAGAGTTCAGTCTATTTAATGACTCTGGAAAATTCAGTGAATTCAGTATTAGTCTAGTTCTACTTAGTAACCTCAGTAACCTCAGTGATCTCAATAATATCAGTAATCTTTGTAATATTTAAAATCGAAGCAATCCCATTCAGTTATCAGATCTCAGTAGTATTTTATCAGTCAATGGAATTTAGTAAACCCAGTTCAAATCAGTTATTCAATATGATCAGTAATAGTTTAGTTCAGTTAAATTAGTTCAGTGTCTTTTTAGTTGGGAGTAGGATTCGACACCGATTGAACCAAGGATGATGATTCACCTAGCAGTCAGTAGAGGGTGTGATCCTTAGAATCAAACCTTGTATTCCATAACTACGTAGCCAACGTAGGTTGAGATGTACCCCTACGAGTCTAGGGACTATACATCTCATTTGAGTTTTCCTTATAGAAGGAGTTGACGGAAGAGCTCCTTGTCAGAGAGGGTTTATTCACAGCTTGTCTTTACCCATGGCACAGTATTAACACCCTTCCAGCTGGGGTTATAGGTTGGACCTCACCAGTTTAGATTTGGGGCATGTCGGTTAGATGATTATCTCCCACAGTTTCAATTTCAAATTCAGTCTTCAGAATAGAACTCAGTCCAGTTTTATTAAAATCAGGACTATCAGACACAGTCACTCAACTCAGTACGGAACTCAGCTAGTTCCATCAGATGTCAAGACTATCAGATATAGTCATCCAGCTCTGTATAACACTTCGATTAGTTATTTATAACCAGGACTATCAGAAATAATCTTTTAGTTATCAGTTACAAGTAAACTTATATATCAGTAAATCTATGTTGTCAGTAGACTCAGTATTCAGAACTCAGTACTCAGTCCTATCACGACCTTATTTACAGTTACGTATTCATTAATGTATTCTCACGTTCATGTATATAGTCAGTTAGTATTGTTCAAGCATATGAACCGTTTGCATTAGCTTACCTCACTTGCATACCAGTACTTTCAATCGTACTAATACATTTGCGCTATGGTGTTTTATATAATAGGTTTAGAATCATGAGCTCTCGAGTATCCTTAGTAGATGAGACATTCAACATCTAGACTAGCAGTGAGTCCTTATCATTTGAGAATAGCTTAATTATTTTATTTCTTTATTATTTCAGTAGTTTGGAGTTAGTTAGGGACATAACCCATCAACTCCCCAAATTTCAGACAGTTTATAGGCTTTCAAATCTTACAACATGTTTCAGACAGTTTATTTTAGTTTTAGGTATTATTATACCCCATTTTAGATATTATTTTATAGTTAGTATTAGTTAAATTTTGAATCTTATGGACTGACAGCTTAGATTCCATATGTTTTATAGTATATTATGCAGTGTTCAGGTACAGATATCAGTCATGGGTTAGCTTGTGGTCTTTCGGGGTCATGAGCACCATGTAGTATTTTGGGTACTAGATTTAGGGTGTTATAAACTTGGTGTCAAAGCCTTAGGTTCAATAGCGTGCTAGGAAGTCTTAAAAGTTGCTTCATGTAGAGTCTTGTGCATGGGTGTGTTGTGCACCACACTTATAGACATGAGTATATGATATATTTAAGGAAAAGTTCCATTCTTTTAGTATTCATGTCATACCAGTGAGTATGAGCTCAAATTTAGTTCCCAGTCTAATTTTCTCTTTCTTTCGTTTACAGAACATGCCTCTCAAAAGGGCTAGCAAAAGAAGAATCGGTAATTAGTCAACACCTCAGCACGTTTAGGCAAATCCCCTGGACGAATATATTTCTTATGTAGAATTTAGTACTGCATTCACTACTCTAGCCAATCCAGTTACAGCTCAGAATGAACGACCAATTGTTATTCCGGCCAACCCAATGGCCAATTTAGCTGCAGCCAAGATTCAGAACTTCACCTAAATGAATCCTTCCCTATTCTCTGATTCTAAGTCCGAAGAGGATCCACAAGAGTTCCTCGACCAGGTTTAGAAAGTCAAATATATCATGGGAGTGACTTTCAGTGAGAGTGTCGAGTTAGCTACCTATCAGCTATAAGATATATCCCATACGTGGTTTAACCAGTGGAAAGTAAATAGGGGTACAGATGCAGGGCCCATAGAATGGGAGGAGTTTGCTACGACCTTCTTAGATAGATTCTTTTCCCTAGAGCGGAAAGAAGCCAAAGTGTTAGAGTTCATCAATCTTAGACAAGGTAGCATGAGTGTGAAAGAATACTCCCTCAAGTTCACTCAGTTAGCCAGGTACGCTCCCCATGTAGTAGCAGACAATAGATCCAGAATGAGTAAGTTTGTGTCTGGGATATTAGGTAGAGTTGTTAAGAAGTGCAAGACTGCGATGCTGATTAAGGAGATGGACATATCTAGGATTATGGTCCATGATCAACAGATTGAGGAGCAGAAACTTAATAAGAAGGAAGGAAAATAAAGAGAGCCAGAACTGGTAGTTATAGTTTTTCTCAGCTAGGGTTATAGAGTGGTAACCGTTCTTAGCATAGACAGAAGTTTCCAACCCCAGTTCCATATTCAGCTAGTGCACTAGCACCAAAGTTCAAAAATGACTGTAGAGATAGGGTACCAGGCTCCAAGGCCCATGATAGTGAGGGAAGGGTCTTTACTTATCCTCTTTACGAAGAGTATGGTAAGTATAATAAGGTTATATGTATAGTCGACAGTGATGTGTGTTTTGGATGTGGTGATTCAGGTCACAAGGTCCGAGATTGTCCTAGGCCTAGCCCTAAAAGAAAGCACGGTTGTCCTTCAACTCAGTTCAGTTGCCCGAATTAGCAGGGTGCCAATTCTAGCGCTATCAGTAGGCAACACCCAAATAGACTCTATGCACTTCAATCCCAATAGGAGCTTCTTTTTATTTTGTAACTCCTTTCATAGCAGTCAATTTTAAGGTCAGAACAAATGTTAGCTAGACCTTTTCCAGTCTCTACCCTAGTGAGACAGTCTAACACAACCCAACAGGTATTGAGTAACTATCCAATTATGATATCTCAGAAAGTCAGGCCTTTAGATTCTAGTAGTAATGCCAGTATGTGTAGAAAATAAATAATGGAAGATGATTCCCAACCCATTCCTACCTTAGAGCAAAGTTTTGTATTTCAACTCTCTCGATACTTACGCATGCTTTACACTTCAATCCCACGAATACAACTTATATCCATGCACTTTTCATAGAAAAGTGTGTGTTTCAAGTTCCTCATATGAGGAGTCAAAGTTAATCCAATATTGCGGATCATGTTCCACAAATTCAAAAATTCCAAACTCAGGTCATGCAGCTCATGACTCATGCTACTCTCCTAATGATCAGTTAAAATTTTAGATTATGCCACGTATACCCTCAGTTTAGATCCCTTGGTGAATCCGTAGTGTTAATGTTCCATCTCGCAGGCCTTAGTAACAGTGTCAGTTCAGTAATCAATATTCAGTAAAGGACTCAGATAGTCCCACAGAACCATGGCTTTCAACTATCAGTTACTTATCCATCAGGATTCAGTACTCTCATACCAGTCTAAACCTCAGATATAGAAAACCAACATTCAATCTCAGTTATAGTATTAGTTACGGTTACAATCTCAAATATCATCTTAACTACAATCTCAGTCCTAGTTCTAGTCCAGTCAGATCAGAAACTTAGTCCAGTTTTAAGATTACCTGGCCATAGCCAATATCCATCAGTTACTCAGTTATTCGTATTTTGGTACCTTAGTTTATAGAATGTTTCCAAATCACGTTAGACGCCTAGTCTTAAATTCCATTCCTAAGGTAATACATCTTTCCCCCACTCATACTTAGTTACCTTATATTACCCAGATAGTTATTACCTTCTATGCTTAATACTCTATAGTTCTAGTCCAGCTATTCAAACTAAGTTCAGTTTAGTTTTACATGTCCAGTATTCAACTACCAGTTATTCAGTTAATCAGATAAGTTAGTATATTTGTGCATTCATTCTTAGCTCCCATGTGAATGTTTTCAGTAGTCTTAGTTACAGCGCATAAGGTTTAGTCACTTTATCTTAGACGATGTTTCTTAGGCCTTGCCTCCTAATACAAGAATCCCAGCCATGTAGCGACCACCTATTCGGATATCTTGCTCCAGCCAGACCAAGATTCTCTTTCTCCCTACTGTCACTAGAACTCTATATAAAGAATGTCATAGCAATGCTTCAATTGATTATGAGTTTTCATCATGAGTTAGTTCGTAAAGACGGTAAGTCATTTTAGCAGTTGGATGGACAAGTTCGGATGGTGTGATTTCCCTATCTTTCCATCTAATTGCTCTATTCGGAATCTCATGAATGTGATCATTCTAAGATGGACCAACTAGGTAGTGGCATATTCAATTTGGTTCATGTATCATACCCTATTTTTAAATTCTAGGTATTCAGTCACAATTCAATCCGTAGGTACGTCGTGTATCACTTTATTTTTCCTCAATATCTCAACAAAGTCAGTTCATCATTTTTCAAGGGAGATAGTGTCCCAAGGGAGAGATATACGATACTTTCCCCAAACATCCATGACTTAAACATGTCACTCTCTCTTCTCGTAATGAGTCCAGTTTTGGATAAGGGATACTCGTAAGTTGACCCTCAAAACTCTGACCTCAGTCATAAGCCACATATTCAAGGTGCTCAGTTCATTTCATGATATCCAGTTCAGGTGTCACATTCTAGATTCAGTTTTAGTTACAAACTCGGTATTCATTTCCCTGTTCAGATTCCCATCACTAGCTTGGTATCAAATACCATTGCATATTCAGTCATGTATTCATGTGTCAGTTCAGTCATATAATCATGCATCAGATATGCATTCTCATTGTGAGAAACTCAGCTTATCAGAAATCTCGATCAAGTATTCATGAACCAGTACTCATGCATCAGATATGCATGTTCAGTATGATATATTCAGTTTATCAGTCATGTTAGTCGTGTAATCATGTTTTAGTTATTCATGTATTATATGTACTTCAGTCTATTATTTCTCATCTCTCAGTTAGTTTTATTCGAAGATGAATTTTCCCAAGAAGGAGATATTATAAAACCCCATAAATTTCCAAGCTTAAATTAGTTCTTTAAGCTTGTCAAGGGGTCCCAGATTTAGAAAATTCTAACTAAGTTCCCACACTTAGCCTATTATTGGCCTTCGAAAGTTGGCAATCTTATTTCGCCACCTTAATATCCTTTAATGGTTCGTATTTTTGTTAATTCATGATTAAAGAGGTTCATAGGTGGTCCCGTACGAGTTTTGGATTTTTTGGACCACGTTTGGAAGCCCAAAATAGTGGACCAATGCGATCTTGGAGCGCTGCATCGCCAATCGCATTGGTTGATATTATTGCAGGTTGCCAGGGTCAAAGTACTGAGACTCAACGCGATGATGGCGCAACTCGTCAACTATCATGGTGATACCATTGATGCACCACGTCGATAATAGCATCGATGTCCAGTTTCAGTCATTAAATGTCCATATTTTTACGGGCAAAAAGGTCAATTTTCCACCCCTATATAAGTCTAAAACACAGGATTTAGCCCCAATTCAACCAAAATATAGTGTCTCTCTCAAGTTTTTCTCAAGAACAACTTAGGGTTTTCAATTAAGGATTCAAATTCAATACTCAAATTCAAGAATCTCTCCGGCAATATTCATATCATCAAGAACTAAGGCATGCATAGTGTTCATTCATGGATTCTTCCATCCATGAAGTTCAAGAATCAAATTTTAAATCTTGTATTATGAATATTTTGTCGTGGGTTGATTATGTTCATGAGATTATGATGATGTGATTCCCAAGAGGGAATCTTTATGTGTTGTCCATGAAACTATGTTAATGTGTGTCTTAAAATCTATAAGTTTAGTTGATTCATGGAGTTTTGAAGTGATAATTTGATAATTATGCCTATGCCTTAAGTTGTGTATGCAAGGTGTTTGATAAAATGCCTAAGAGGATAGAATCATGCATTATATCTTAATTGTGACCCAAACGATAAATACATGTTTTACCCTCATGTTCAAATGACTCCAATGCTATTGATGTGCATTAAAGATGTTTGTTGGAATGCTCATTATGTTAGAGAATGAAATTATGACATAATTATATGCATTTCTATCCATGTACACCATTATGATAACCAAGTGCTTCATGAAATCTCCAAATTTATTGTATGGTGAATTGTTGATATTGGTCATGTGTTCAAGAAGTGTCAAGTCTTATCAATTTCATGCTATTGAGTTCTGGGGGTACTTGTACCCAATAATTTAGCTATGTGCCTAGAGCCGGTGTCAATTTTCACAATACTCTCAGTCAAGCCATGATCATTAGAGTTTAGTCAGTCTCATGACTTAGGAAAATTCAGTGAATTCAATATCAGTCTAGTCCTACTTATTAACCTTAGTAAATTCAGTAACCTCAGTAATCTCAATAATATTTGTAATCTCTGTAATCTTTATAATCTCAACAATCCCAATCAGTTATCAGATCTCAGTAGTATTTCATCAGTTAACAAAATTTAGTGAACCCATTTCAAATCAGTTATACAATACGATCAATAATAATTTAGTTCAGTTAAATTAGTTCAGTGTCTTTTTAGTTGGGAGTAGGATTCAGCACCGAGTTAACCCAAGGATGAGGGCTCACCTATTAGTCAGTAGAGGGTGTGATCCTCAGAAGCAATCCTTGCGTTCCAGAGCTATGTAGCCAACGTAGGTTGAGATGTACCCCTATTAGTCTAGGGACTATACATCTCATTTAAGTTTTCCTTATAGGAGGGGTTGACGGAAGAGATCTCTGTCAGCGAGGGTTTACTCACAGCTTGTCTTTACTCGTGGCACGCTACTGAATCCCTTCTAAATGGGGTTATAGGTTGTACCTCACCATTTCATATTCGGGGCATGTCGGTTAGATGATTACCTCCCACAGTTTCAGTTTTAAATTCAGTATTCAGAATAAAACTCAGTCCAGTTCTATAGAAATCAGGAATATCAGGAACAGTCACTCAGATCAGTATAGAACTCAGCTAGTTCCACCAGATTTCAAAACTGTCAAATAGAGTCATCTAGCTCCGTATAACACTTAGATCAGTAATTTATAATTAGGACTGTCAGAAATAGTCTTTTAGTTATCAGGTACTAGTAAACTCAAATATCAGTAAATCTATGTTGTCAGTAGACACAGTGGTCAGAACTTAGTACTCAATCCTATCACGATCTCAGTTATAGTTAGGTATTCATGAATGTATTCCACCGTTCATGTATACAGTCAGTTAGTATTGTTCATGCATATGAACCCTTTGCATTCAACTTACCTCACTTGCATACCAATATATTCAATCGTTCAGTAACCAGACTAGCAGTGAGTCCTTATCATTCAAGGATAGGCTGATTATTTTATTTTTTTATCATTTCAGTAGTTCGGAGTTAGTTGGGGACATGCCCCATCAACTCCCCAGATTTCAGACAATTTAGAGGCTTTCAAACTACAACATGTTTCAGATATTTTTTTTTTCAATTTTGGGTATTGTTATACCCCATTACAGATATTGTTTTATATTTAGTATTAGTTCAGTTTTGAACCTTTATGTTTTATAGTATATTATGCAGTGTTTAGGTACAAATATCAGTCATAGGTTAGTTTGTGGTCTTTTGGGGTCATGAGCACCGTGTAGTGTTCCAGGTACCAGATTCGGGGTGTTACATTAGGTTACTTACGATACCCACTTATGGGACATATGTACCACTTATGGTCCATAAGTGGGTTCGTAAATGGTCACTAACCCAGTTTTCCTTGTTCATTTTGATTAGAATTTGTAAGGTTTTTATGTAATTTATAAATACCCTTTTGATGTTTTTGTACTATTTTACGCACTCTTAATATTCACAAACATATTTTGATTCTAAGATTAACTTTCAATCTTGGAATCCCTTTGTTGGTTTTACGGTTGATCATTAATTTTGACATTTGGGTTTTCTTCTTAAATTATTGTGAGATTATTTCTATTATTTCTTTAATGAATTTTATGGAGTCTCTTGCAACTATGAGAGGATAAACCACTCAACTAGGGTTGTGGGAACCCTTGTTGACTAACAAAGTAGAAGAAGTGTGAGGTTTTTCTAAATCAGTGTTCATGCATGTATTTTGATCTTCTTTGGATTGTTTGCTTTCTTAGATACTATAGGAGTTAAGAACTTGCATGTATTCGAGATCATCTTCACAAGAGAGATTGATATTGATAAAAAAAAGATTAGAACAGTAATTCGAGGCTACCAACCCTAATCTAATTAACTTGATATTCAAAAGGTGATAGTTAAACTGGGATCAAAGATAAGAGTTAGTAACGCGACACTCTGACACTTACAAGGTGAAGAGTGAAATTTACCAAGGCTTTCACAAGATGGATAGTAATACCTATTTTGTTAGATTCTGCCTGCAGGGCATTGAAATAGTTGGATTAATCATAATAAGTTTATGGAGTTAGGAAGCTATGGGAAAACAGTCCTAGTATTCATCTCAGATTGATTCAACCAAAAGCAACTAGACTCATTGTTAATTTACTATTTAATATAAAATTCATTCACTTTTTTGTATTTTTCTGGAAACTTCAGCAAGTTCGTGAGATATATTTGACCGATTCCTTGTGGGTTCGACCCCAACCTTTGTTGGGTTACTATAATTTGATAGTGACTGCAATATATCTTCTTAGAGGGTATTGTTTGGGTGACTAATGTCATCCATAAACTAATTTTCATAGAAGTATGCTACGACCGATGTCAAATATAGTAACCTAAACAAGGTTGGGGTCAAATCCATAGGAAATACATGAAAGAGTCTCTCAAACTTGACAAAATCCACGAGCAACGTTGAATATTAAATAAGGGAATTTTAAAGTCAACAGTAATAAGTAACCAAACTTGAATGCTTACGTTTGTAATCAATAGAAGACGAGCACTATAATTGTGTTCCCCTTGGTTTCTCAACTCCATATGTTTATTGTGTTTGATTCACCTAACACACTGCTCTGCCTGCAAAGTTTACAAACTATGTATTATCAACCACTTGTGAATGTATTAATAAATATCACCCTTTACCATGTGAGTATCAGGGTGTCGTCTTGTTTTCCCTTGTCTATAACTTCAGTACAAGTCTCACCTTTTGAGTCTCGAGTTGATTAGATGAGGGTTTATAGCCTCAAATCACTGTTGTAACCTCCTTTTCCCAATCTCAAACTCCGTTGTGAGGAGTTCTCAAATACAAGAAATTCCCAAGCTTCTGCAGTAGGTTGGGGTATGATTAATATGAAGAAGATTGCAATACATGTAGCTATAATAGAATAGATGAATCTCCCACTTCCCTTACATAATTTATCCACCAAGGCTCCCACAACCTTAGTCAAGGAGATTAGATGCTCATGCTTATGAAACTATCCATGAAAATCAATGAATAATATATGTAATTAATTGCACATTAATGAAAGAGTAAAATTCAGAATCTCCAATTGAATACGAAACCAAAAACTCAAGAACAGTAATCCCAATAATCCAAGTATGTGAAAGTATGAAGAAAATTATAAAAGGTGCATAACATAATAAAGAAATAACCCTAGGGAATTTATAGTGTCTTAAAATAACAAAGGAAACCTAGCCAAATCAAGTTAGTAAAATATATCGGCAGTGATTACGCCTCTGGCAATGAGTCATTATGTCTGGCAATGACCCATTTCCTATCGTCGTATCTGTCTTTAGGCCTTAGTAGTTGTGACTCGTAATGTAACCATATGATTCATAAACTGCTAATCATAGTTATTCCAATGAACTTTCATCTTCAAGGCTTCAGATTCTGTTATCCTTAAAACTCCTTACCGTGAGTCGTAGTCAGTCCTTACGACTCGTTGCCTTCATTTGTTACCACTGGAGATCAACCTTCAGAGCTTCACACACTGTCCTCAGGATGACTTCTCATTACATAGTCTGTCCTTATGACTCATAGCTTTCCATGACATAGTTTCTTGAAATTTACTTTGCTTACTGTTATCCTTACGAGTCTGGCTACGAGTCGTAAGGTGACTTAAAGACTCATAGATTGACCATACTTTAAATTTCCAACACATTTTTTTCTCCTTTTTGGTTCAACACCACATACGACCTAGCACATAATACAAACATCATATACAACAAAACAACCTAACTCAATGCATAAATTCACCAACTAGGCATATACACAAATCACACTACCCGAACAGATTAGTATTCTAACAATGTGACCCATGTACCCTTACAATCAAAGAATTCCCATTCACTCACATATATTGAAAATGATAATACCGGGATGGTCAAGATACGCTCTCCCTCACAAAAAAGTTCCACAGTGTACATAGAATACCATCGGCTTGCCCTTATTTTCTTTTCTTTATTTTTTAGACAGTCGGGTTAGGATCACTATGGGGATTTATTTGGCTTGTAATGTAGGTTTGGGGCTGTTCTAATCTTTCTGAGATCCACTTATTTTCCAACTTTGCTTTCACTCTGCCCTTATTTCTCCCTTTTTGTTCTTTTTCTACTTGTTCAGACTGTGTGTGCTTTCTTATTCTTTTCTTTTGTGCATTTTTTTTGCAAATTTATTTTTCTTAATCTTTTTATATTTTTCACAATTTTCTCATTTTTCTTTTTCTTCAACACCCAACCCTATTTTCTTTTCTATTTACACCCCTTCTTTGCACCCACTTTTCTTTGTACACCTCTATAATAACCACTCTCAACCTAGGCAATTTTTTTGAGTTGAGGTTCACAGTGTCCAAGGAGGACTATGGCCAAAACAAGTTTATTACAATTAAAAATGGGAGTGGGAATCGATGTAAACAAAACATTTTGGTCTATTAAGGCTCAAACTCGTGATCAAGGGATTCTTATTCACTTTTGGTTGGTTATTTAGGCTAAAGTGGACTGTGTTCCAAAATGGCCTATGATCCTTTCTTAACTGATGATCCTACAACTTAGGTAAGACTAATCAATAAAGTTTTGGATTATGCACACAAAGAAAACTAGGTAACAACTCACACATACATTGTACAAGGTCACATTGCTATTGCTTCCTATCCAGTTCATGCAATATTTTGCTACAGTTATTACATTTCTAATTCTAATGCAATTACGAGATTCATATTGGTAACACACATGCACACATCACACAGTTATAAAAATTTAGGACGGGTACCATTTTTTCAAACAGCTTCAAAAAATTCAGCAAACACAATCATTCAAAACAAGTCTACTGCCTTTGGTACAAAGTTTCCTCCTAATTTAAACATCATACAGAGCATAAAACAAAATAAAACAAAGCACACATTTAAACTAGAAATGTCGGTTCTACATTCAAATAACAGTTGACGAGCAAAGAAACACAACAACAACAACCCGTGGTGGCTATGTGGTACACCCCCACCCCCAACTAAGTGACTATGCACTATCCCTAATGCATCTAACATATAAAAATGAGGGGTGAAGATATACTTGGGTGACCTAGGTGCCAGCTCAAACATCATCAGCACATGGGACCTCAGACTGGATCCTATCCTCAACATTAGTGGTCCCAATAGTTGTTGGGACACTCTCGGCAATTGTGGTATTGCTAATGGACGGTGTACTCAAAGGGGGCTCAGGTGGGGGGTTGTACCATTGCTTAATTCTACAGCATCAACAAATCTCAAGATACCATCTCCCACTACCATCTCTCAGACCCTCACCTCATGGTCCCTCTCACTCTGAATACTAATTGCTTTTATAGCCTTAACATTTTATTCCTCTATTCTTCTTCTCTTTCTTTTATTGATTTTTTTCACCTTTTTACTAGATTTAACATCTCCCATGGGGGTCAAACCTCCAACTTCCCAAATGTTTGGTATCTCTTTTTCTAATCTTCTTAATGATAGGTATCGAGGCGAATGGCCTAGTGTGCGTCTCTTTGACTACCTTCTTAAGATTATCCAACTCACTTTTTACCCCTACTAGATCTAGAGATTATACCCCCTCAAGTTGACAGCTGATCCATTAGTCAAACCTATCAAATTAGAACTGCATGGCTTATATCTCCCCTCGAGTTCTATTGTTAACCCATGGCTTAACTCCATACTCCATCAGCTTTACCTTTTCTTCCAATGTGCCTAATCTCTTTTGAACCTCCACCAGGAATGACTGTAGCACTAGAGCATAAACTACTTGAGCTAGCCTAGATGTAGATGGTTATGGTATTGCAATAGGTCGTGTCGGTATCTAGGAGGTCCATAATGCATCTGAAGCCTGAGGCTCAAACTGTTTCATCTCCACAGGGATATCACCTATGTCGGTAATACCTTGTGTATCAGTACTAAGCCCTCTATTTCTAAATGCCTCAGTAAGCAATGTTTCTCCTTGTTTTGTTTGGACATGGGATTTCTAGTATCATAGATCAACCCCAAATCTTTGATTTTCTTCGGCTAGATGAACTGATCACTATCAGGAAGTTCTGGCACACCCACATCTATGTATATTTGTGTCAATAAATAAGGTAATTCTAGAACTATGTCAGTACCTACCGCTCGATTGCGGATCTTTCTGGAAATGAAATGATATATATTAAAGTCATACCCTGTTATAATTCCTGCTATCAAGGCTGCATGAAGTGGATGGAGAACGTTGTCCCCAGATGTGGAATAGAATCTATGTCACACAAGTGTCCACTATGCTTTTTCCATAAAATTTAAGGTGCCCTTGGTAATCAGCTACGAATTAACTCTCAGGCCACCAACTACCCAACCATCCTTCTCTCTATTTGAAGCAATAATCCCAACCATCCATTAAAAGTGAATTGTTTTATCTGCAGTGCCAATTTTTTTCTTGTTATCTTCCGTATCTCATCCATGTAAAAATCAATTTTGATAGTATTCACTGGTGGTTGAAACTCTGGCCCATGAATCATCCTAGAAATGGTCTTTGGGGAGATGTTTATCCAAACTTCTCTAATTATCAAAGCATTCAGTGGGTCACCATTCTTCCATAACTGTCCCTATGGGTATAACTTCTTAAGCTCCCCCTGATATGATGTATAGAACTCCTGTACTAATGCAGGACTAAATTGACTGGGAACTGTCGTAATCCACTCAAAGTGGTACTATTGAAACCAGGATTCAAACTCAGGCATCTCAAACATACCTGTAGTAATCAATGTTTGCTCTAGATATATCCCCTTTGAGGATTTCTCAAGGACGAATTCAGTTTTACCCCGTGATTGCATACTGTCTCTATTCCAGGGTACCCCTATCATTTAATGATAGGCACCAGAGCTGGCTCAATGAAAAGTAGAGTTTGAGGTGGTGGTAGTGGTGGCTGGATATTAATTAGTGTAGCATTCTCCTCACTCCCACTCTCAACATCTTCTTCTTTCGAGTTGGACTCACCCTTATCTATATCCTTACCCCCTTCATCATCATCATCATCATCATCATTACCATCATCTTCACACTGGGATGGTGAATAAGGTTGTGAGGTGATGGGATTTTTCTTTCGAGGTGTGGACCTAGGTAGTGTGTCTTCCTCCACAAAAGCTGTTTTTTTATACCTTGGTTACTTTTCCCTTGGCTCCACCTTCCTCTTTACTGGATATTCTTCAAGGTCACTACTTGACTCATCAGTGTCCTCGTTTCTGAGGTAAAAAGTAGACTTTGGGGCAGGCTTTTTTTTGGGTATTCTTCTTCGGTTTTAGGTTCTTTTATGAATCACCTTTTGGAGCCATAAGTACCTATTAAGTAAGACCTATTAGTTAGTCCTAATAAAAATGATAGAAAAATAGGAAAATAATATGTTAGTGTAGTAGGATTTGTGCACCGCACAACTTATGAGTACGAGTTGTTACCTCTGGTTACGAGTCATAGTGAGACTTGTAAAGTGGAAAGATGCCTAATCAGTAATCACGGGTCAGAAAATGAGTCCTCCTAATGAGTTGTAATGTTAGGCTACGACTCATTACCAACACTCGTTGTTTGACCAAAATTACTTTTCTATTGTAATACTCCTTCCCAGTCATTATGACTCTTAACAATGAGTCATCTAGTATGCCTGAGACTCGTTGAGATGAGTCATAATGTTGAAAGATCGTACACTCTTTTAATCAACTGGCATGCCCCAAACTTCAAGACATGTTGTATAGGTACCTCAAGCACACATGTACTAGAGGTCTCCCCATAACCTAACCTAATCATCAACAATCATCCACATGGGTTCAATGGATCCCGACCATAAAATAATAATAGCAGAAATATAAGTCTGATATCTAATATTAGACAATATCTACCATTTTATTAATAACAATAGTCTAGCAAATATCACCAAGTCCACAGTCATCCACAAAACATCTAAACAATCGAGTCAAAGATATGTCGGGACATGCCTCCGACAATAGCCAAGCACCACTCTAAATAAATCTATGACATAATGTAGTGTGACTATGAGAGATAGGTCTTCCGGAGTATGGAATCTCGCTACTTCAAGGTCAATGCACGAATCCGCTCGAACACCTATTCACCGCGTAGAAGAAAAAGATTCTCTGGCGCCTATGTTGTGTGGGGACGTAGCGTTTAGAGACGGTTAATGGTTGTAACTCAAGGATGAGGATAAAATAACATCACCATTCAGTACAAGTCAATATATATCATATTCAATCATTTTCACACATTTATCCTTACACATAGATATTTCACATGCTAATCAAGTCATCAAAACTTAATAACATTCTGAAATACTTCAATCATGTGACACAAAATAGAGGACTCTGATATTCCACGCTTAGATTCATACTATCCTCATTAGGTATAAGACTTTAACAACATTCACATATTATTAGGAAAGGTTCTTCATCCATAGTTACACTTCATCAAGCAAAGGTGCTACAACCGCATAGTTATTTATTGAAACAAGGGATTTACCCATTCACCATAATCACTTAGGCGTGGAACTCTAATCTTATGATAACATATTTAACTAAGAATGGGACCCTAATCACATGCTCATGCATTCAGTTAGGAATATAACTCTAATCACATGATCACACACTCAAGTGGGCATGGAACTCTAATTGCATGCTTACACATTCAAGTGGGCTTGGAACTCCAATCGCATGCTTACATATTCAAGTGGGAATAGAATTCTAATTGCATTCATACTCATTAGGCGAGATATTTTAACCTCAAATCTCTAGTCATATAACCACCCTTGGAACCTGAATCACTAGTTGTGACATTAGACAAGGAACTCGAATCACCCATTGTTTCATTGGACTAGGAACTCGAATCACTAGTAATATCATTAGAAGAGGAACTTGAATGACTCTTTGTTCATTGGCATCATTGGTCGGCTTTAGAAATCTTGACTCTTTAGTTCATGCATTTACATACATACAATTCATATCACATTTAAGGACTACGACTCATTTAGCTAATTCAATATTATACATGACTACATGGTACTTATGGGAGCCTTCATTGCTCAACCATATCAATAGGCTAATGCCTCTATTCAATTCACCATGCAATTTAATTTGTGTTCCTTAAAACCCACACAAACCATTCATATGTTATTAACAACATTATATCATATTTTCACCACACTTGTGTAATGACCTAATTTCTTGGAATTGAAACATCACACGGTGCTCATGATCCCAAAGGACCACAAGCTAACCCTCTACTGATATCTACCTGAGTACTGCATAATATAGATAATAAATGCAGAAACTGGCCATAAGGTTCAAAACATCTAAAAATACTCAAAACTAAAAATCTGAATATTGATACATCTATCTAAAAAGCCTCTAAATTATCTGAACTGTGGATTTGATGGGACATGTCCCCAAATAACTCATTCTACTAAAAATAAAATAAATCTGATGCGATGATAAAATAAGGATCATCCTCGAATGAAGAGGACTCACTGCTACTTCTACTGCTGTTGACTGGGATAGAGCTGCTAAGGGCACTCTAGATCTTGTGCCTCTTAATCTATGGTGTAAAATAAAACACCAGAGCATAAATACGTCAGTACGTGAAAATATACTGAGTATCAAGATGAGGTAAGTCTAAATGCAAGGGATTATGCATAAATAATTACTTAACTAAATAATCATGAGAGTACTGAATGAGGACATATACATGAATGCACAAAGCATAACTGAAATCATCATGACTCTGAATACTGAAACTTGGATACTACTTTACTGTCATCTAAACTCACTACTAATACTGAGATACTAAATAACTAAATCTCCTAATATTGATAACCAAATACTGGAGTTGAGATCAATTCTCTCTAGCGAGTGATCTCAAAAACTGATGTTACTCGAGCTGATTAACTGAATTTACTCACATCAATGACTGCACTTTGAAGTTGCTACTCTCAGCTGATTAAATCAGAGATCAAACCTCTCTAACAGATGACCCTTAAATCTACTATTAATGATAAGAAGAGATTTTATTTGATATCGAACCTAACTAGCGAAGGATCTATGAATCTGATAATGAGATTACTCAACTGAATCTGAGACTTAGATCAAGCCTATCTAACGGGTGATCTCTGGATCTGATAATAAGATTACTCAACTGAATCTAAGACTGAGATCAAGCCTATCTAATGGGTGATCTCTAGATCTAATAATGAGATTACTCAACTGAATCTGAGACTGAGATCAAGCCTATGTAATGGGTGATCTCTTGATCTGATAATGAGATTACTCAGTTGAATCTGAGACTGAGATCAAGCCTTCTAACGGGTGATCTCTGGATCTGATAATACTGATACTGAATATCTTTATGTGAGACCATTTCTATTTAGTGGGTGGTCCATGAATTAATGGAACTATTTAAGTTCTTTACTAAGATAGGTGACTATATCTGACAGTCCCAATTTCTGAGTTCTACTTTGAAGACTGATACTGAAACTGTATCTGTGGGAGTTCTCACTTAACCAACATGCCTTAGATCTTAACTGGTGAGGTCCAACCTGTAACCCCAGCTAAAAGGGTGTTAATACTGTGCCACGGGAAAAGACCTCTACTCTAGTCAAGCTTCTCTAACGGGTGACCCTCACAGGAAGTCAAGTCTAAGGCAGTATAATAGTCAAGCCTTATTCTAACGGGTGACTCCTGCTCCTGCGCTGGATACACAGTTCTGGAGTTTAGGGATTGCTCCTAATGACTCTGCCTCTCTAATGGGGAGTCGACATCCCTGCACTCGCTCGGTGCTAGCTCCTACTCCCAACTAAAAGACTCTAAACTGATTCTTAACTAAACTTAAACTGAGCTGAATCTATTACTAATCATATTTCTTGAATGGCCTGACTGAGTTACGCTAAATTCACTTAGTTTCGTATCTGATGGAATACTACTGAATCTCATTATCTGACTGCATGATACTAGTTTTGAACTGAACACTTGAATACTACAGATCTGAGCTGAGTACTAAACTGAGGCTAGAATACTAGCGATACTAAGATTATTGAGATTATTTAAGTTCTGCATCTATCTGACAGTACAGAGTTCTATAACTCACTGAGTTTTGAGAATCGTGGATTAACTAGGATTATCGAGAAAACTAACACGGGCTCTAGACTACAGCTAATTTGTTGGGTATAAATACCCCCAGGACTTGATAACATAAAAGTAAAACATAACTATTCTTGAATAATCAAGACCATGGACATTCATTCACCATCACAATCACTAAAGCATTTCTTTAAGTATTTGTAATGCCTCATAAAATCCTCTTCCAGTCTGAGCCTTAGAGCGTATTTGGTAAAGCAAAAATCCAAGTCAAGATGTTTCAGAAATATTCTCCCAAGTATGAAATACTTGAATCGTGTGATAATCTATTTGAGCATGAATTAAGATTATAGAGGTCCCCTAACTCATGGTCGAATTGAAAGCTTTCCTATTTTTCAAGTTTTAGTGATCGTAAAAATTTAGGTCAACTTCAATCGACCATAACTCGTTCTATATGAAGAAATGGGTGGCTTTCTATATATCAAATGAAATATCTTTGAATTACATTTCCAATGATACCAATTTTTCCTAAATCCGATATCGAAGCAAAAATTTATCCCCATTTATTCCAGCATGTCAAGCTAGAAAATGGTGACGACGTTTCTGATGGGCTATCATATTTTTGATGACCTTTTTGACGACGTCGTTAGCCCTGGATAGAAAGTCAAGAATTTGGACCCCTTTTGTGATGACCACTCATGATGACCTATCACGGACCTGACGGCCCGTCACGGATGGCGTCAAGTATATTTTTCCAGCAATTCAAGGGAATTTTTGCAAGAGTATTTTGGTCATTTTCCACCTCTTTTGAGCCTCTATAAATATGAGGAACCCTCATTCAAACCCTAATTCAATCATTTTCTTTTCCAGTTTTCTCAAGAATATCTAGGGTTTAATTCAAGAACCTTAATCTTTCCAAAATTCATCCATAAATTCTTCAAGGTTTCTTCAAGAATCAAGTTCCTCATAGTGTGGGCTTCAAGAATTTATTTATTTCTAGTGTGGATAAAGTTTCAAGAACTAATGTTTATCTAATTTCAAAGGTTAAGGTATGTAGATGTTGATTATTGGGTCCCTTTCATCCAAAAAGCTCAAAAACCCTTCTTAAAACTAAAAGATTTTTATGTTTATGAGTTGTTAATGATTTGTATGAGTTGAAATGGATGTTTAATGTGTTTTTGAGTTTTGATTTATGTTTGCCTACAAAATTTATGAGTTTTGACCCTAGTATGTGGAATTCATGTGATGCTTATGATAGACCCTCTTGAAGTTGTTTTTTCATGTGATATGTTCATGACTTTTGGGTGTAGAAATGGTTGAATAAGTGAAGAACGTTCCCCATAGGTTTGATCAAAAGCTTAGGTGAAGCATAAGGGCCATTATAGTATGTTGAATAGGAAACCCCAAATTGTGAGCTAGTCCATGCATGCCTAGTGTTTGATAAAATGCCTTAGTGAGTGAAATATGCCAAGATAGCATGAAATTTCCAAGTAGGTGTAAAATCGGTCATGTTTAGTGGTTGTTGAAAGACCCTAGTGAACAAGTCGAGAAATGATGGTTGTAAATTCCCCCAATTATGTGCTCTTGATAGATGTTAAGCTTTTAATACATGCCAAGTGGTTAGCAAGTAAGTTATGAGATGATAGTATGAAGTCTCCCCAAGCCATAGGATATCCAAACATATGTCAAGATCGATATAGGTATAAAATAGTTGAGGTAAAACCTTGTTGAAGGGAGTAAAATCTAGTAGCATATTTCCCCTACGTTGTTATATAATTATCATTCCGAGATGCATAAAGTGACTCCTTGGCGACTGTGATGATGAATAGACGTTTGAGATCCTTAAATGCTTGAGGTGATGTTTAATGACTGTTGAAATGAACATATGGCATGATTCCTGAATTACTTGTGAAGATGTTTGAATGATTGTGATGATGCATGAATGTTTGTGATGATGAATGAATGATGATTCTTACTTTTATGCTATCGAGTCCTGGGGGTATTTATATCCAAAAATAGAGTTGTTGTCTAGAGCCCATGTCAGTTTCTCAATAATTCCAGTTGATCCATGATTCTCAGAAGTCAATGAACTATAGAACTCTGTATCCTCAGAAAAGTGCGGAACTTAAGAAAGCTCAGTAATCTCAGAAATCTCTGTAATCTCTATATCGTTAGTAATCTAGCCTTAGTCCTGTAATCAGCTCAGATCTAATAGTATTCAAGTGATTCAATTCTAATCTCAGAAGTGATTTGAGTAATCTATTCAAGATCTGTATCATCAGTCAGATACTATAATTCGATGTCTTTTCCGTCAGATACGGAACTAAGTAATCTCAGTGTAACTCAGTTAGATCTTTTGAGAAATATGATCAGTATCAGATTCAGTTTAGTTTTTCTCAGTTAAGAATTTAGTCAGAGTCTTTCAGTTGGGAGTACAAACTAGCATTGAGCGAGCTCAAGGATGGGAACTTACCTACTAGTAGAGGGTGTAATTCTTAGATGCAATCATTGTGCTCTAGAACTACATAGCCAGCGTAGGTTGAGACATCATACCTACTAGTTGAGGGTAGATTAGACACATCATACTAGTTAGATGAGGGTAGATGAGTTGGCTTGACCCGTTAGATGAGGGCTCTACTATTCTCGTTTGAGCACCTGATAAATGAGGGTCACATAAAGATAATGCATATAAATATAATATCTTTACCCGTGGCACGGTATTGGCACCCTCCCAACTGGGGGTAGAGGTTGGACCCCACCTATGGTAGGTTGGGGCATGTCGGTTAAGTGACTACTTTCACAGTTTTAGTTTCAGATTCAGTCTCAGTTTCAGAATCAATCTTCAGAAATCAGGACTATTAGATACAGTCATCTATCTTTATGAGGAACTCATATAGTTCCGTTGATTTATGGACCATCCCTACAGATAGGCTTGGTCACATATACAGTTGATTGATATCATATTCAGAGATATGCCATCGGACAGGCTTAATCACAGTATCAAATTTCTATTGAATATTTTTGTCGTCAGATTCAGATATAATCATACTTCTTATCATTGATAATCGCTTCCAGAATAATCTGTTAGAAAAGTTGATCTCTAATTATGTCAGTCGAAAGCAGTAAGCTTAGAGTACAGTCCTTGATGTAAGCACATTCAGATCCTCAGTTATCAGTATCAGAGGAGTCAATGATTCAGTATCTCAGTGCCAGTAGCGAGTTCAGTTTGTAGTAAAGTGGTATGCGAGTTTCAGTATCTAGAGTTGCGATAATTGTGTTCATATTTTGTGCTTTCATGTATGTGTTGTTATGCGGCATCTTTCATGATTATTCAGTTTAAATATTGTGCATGCATGAGCCCTTGCATTAGCCTACATTATCTATATACTCGGTACATTACTGTACTGACACATTTGCGCTATGGTGTTTTATTTGACACTATAGGTTCAAAGACACAGGATCCAGATTATCCTCAGCAGTTCAGTCCCCATCAACAGAAGTAGCAGTGAGTCCTCTTCTTTTGAGGATGAATCTCAGCTTACTATTATTGTTTCAGATTTTATTTATTTTCAGTTGACGGAGTTAGTTGGGGACCTGTCCCATCAACTCCACAGTTCAGACAGTTTAGAGGATTTTCAGACGGATGTATTAGTATTCAGTTTTTAGTGTTGAGTATGTATAGATATGTTGAAACTTATGGCAAGTTTCCGCATTTATTTCGGATATTATGCAGTGTACAGGTATAGATATTATAAAAGGGTTAGCTTGTGGTCCTTCGGGTTCATAAGAACTGTGTGACGTCTCGGGATGGTATCTCGGGGCGTTACAGTATTTAGAAATCATAAACATATGATAGTATAGAAAGACATGCTATTGGCTTATACTCCATTCAACAAGGTCTTATATCAAACACTTAGCATGTATTAAAGTTTTAGCATGTATCGAAGAGCACATAATTGGGGAATTTCATGCTATCATATCACAATTCATTCACTAAGACTTTTGAACAAATACTTGGCATGCATGAGCTTGCACACAATTGGAAATTTCTAGTCAACATGCTATAATGGCTCTAATTCCTTCACATAAGCATTTTATCAAACATATGGGGAGCATGCTTTGCTTATTCAACAATTTCTTCACTTAGTTGACATGAACACATCCCTTAAAAAGCAACTTGAAGAGGGTTTATCATGAACATCACATGAATATCACATACTAGGGTCAAAGCATGAAATCTCATAAAAAAACATGAATTAAAAACTCAATAATAGCATGAACATCAATTTCAACTCCCATGAATCATGAAAATTCATAAATATTAGATCTTTGAAATTTAGAAAAGGGTTCTTGAGCTTCTTGGATGAAAGGACCCAAGAATCAACATCTGCATACCTTAGGAAACTCTTTCTTGAAGGCTCTTTGGAGAGATTCTTGATTTCTTGATTTCTCTTGAAGAAGAAAGAAGGGTTTTGATTTTGTAGAAACCCTAGCTTTTGATGTTGAAGATGAGAAATGAAGTTGTGAGCCTTGATCGGATATAAATAGGGTCTGAAAAGAGTGGGAAAAATACCAAAAAGTCCTTCTAAAAATTGACTTAAAATTACCGATCGGGGACTGTGACAGTCGAAGTGACGGTCCGTCGCTAGTCTGATGGTCCAACGGATCATTCGTCGCACGTTGGTCATAAAAAGAATACATTGACTTGATGTGATGGTCTCAGATCGCAAAATTGATGGTCCGTCAGATCATCCATCGTACGTTGGCCAGGATAAGGCCACACTGTCTCAGCGGCAATGGTCCCAGCGACGGTCCGTCACAGCTTTGACGGTCTGTCGTCTTTTCCATCGCACTTGGGCCATTTACTGCCTTGGTTACTACGGTTTGGACGAAGGTCCGTCAACCCGGCCATCGCACCTGGGCGATTCCGACTGCTTTCAGAAAAACGATCATAACGTCCTCGTCCGATGCCAAATTTTGACCAAATTGGTATCGATGGAAAGCTTATTCAATGCTCTACATGACAAAAAAGTCGATATTAGGAAAATTCTACACGATTCAAAATATTTCTCACTTGGGAAGTCACTTCTCAATCTTTTAGGGTCGGATTTATACTTCACTTGACACGCTCTAAGGCTCAGACTACGAGAGAATTTTGCGGGGTCTTACAACTTGGTTCCATACACAATTCGAGTTCAAGTTTAGGGAATTTAACCGCTCTTCTTAGCCATCAAGCCAAAATGGTCATAGTTTAATAAATTACATATCTAACCACACCAACACAATGCCAAGTAACAAACATTCATACAAAAAGGGCCATTGCCCTATTTAAGCCAAAAGCTAAACAATTAAATTCTAACAAGGTTCTTAGCAACCATTTCCAAGCATTCATGATTATTATAGCTCAATACATGGCCAACAAGGCCTTAAACAACCATCTACAAGTATTCATATCTATTAGACATTATCATGACTCATTCATGTCCACTTGGCCAATTCAATAGATACATATTTGTCCTTCAAAAAACTATTTAACCATTTATCATTTCAATAGGCCACATGCCTTGATTCAACAAATAATTGATTTCATTTATGGTGACCAAGACCCGCATAACTATTTACAATTCATTAGCAAGCTTTCACCATATTCTCACCAAGTTTAGGCTTAACACACACACACAATATGATCATTTTCATGTTTAGGGTTTCAATCCCTTATTGGTCATTGACCTAACAATATCATCAATTACACAATATATTAATCACAATACCTTTTACAATATCATTCAATAACTATTTATACTCCTTAGGCCATTTCTCTAGCTCAACACATCACCAATATTTTACTAGACAACTCACTTAGGCATTTTCACAAACACTATGTGTGTGTAACTTCAACAAGGATATTTTCATGGTAGATATCATCAAGATTAGGGTTAATCAAGACCCTCATGTTAAACAACATACAACAAGCACCCAGATATACAATCTACCATCAATAACATGTATCAAAACAAGTATAAGCAAGAAATATCATTATTCATTGATAGTCAACAAATCCTTTCTATTTGATTCAAAACCACCATGTACACTTACTAATACAAGTGTGAAATACATGGGTTTAGAGTTATTTAAAGAGGGGAAGAGATACATGCCTTAAATAAGATGATACACCAATAATATTGACTCCTTCTTTCCACTACATGAGCTCCCTCCAAACCCTAGCCTCCAATCTTGGTTCAAGTAACTTTTTGAGTATTTGGAATGTTAGATTCATCCAAATATATGTTTAGGAGGCAACACACACTTATATAGTGAGAGGAAATCCCACCTATGCAGGGGTATAACTCCCCCATATGGTTCACTTAGCAATCATATCTAAGGTACGAGTGGTACCCTAATTTCTACCCTAGGCTTCTCCTAGGTCAACCACACTGGTTAGGGTACAACTAGACACCCTTGAGTCTTATCCAAAGGGTATGACTCATGACCTAACTCTTATAGACCACCCATAACCAAAATAGTCCACTAGGTTTGAGGCCTCTCTCTTCACAGTTAAGTTCCATAAACTCGTATGCATTAGTTACGATTAAGGAAAGGTCAAATTATAAGGAAACCAGTGTACTACCTTAGTATTTTGTCTAGGATACGAGAGGGGAGGATAAGAAGGGTATGATTCGTGACAAAGGGTACGACTCAAGCCCTTCAACTGTACCCACCCCAGAGACTCTAAAAGTTGTTATTCTTTTAAGGGTTCAAGTCTAGGTGCTTCAATTCTCCCCAACTTAGACCATGTATCCTCGAATGAGGGGTGAGGTAATGATAAACACAAGTTAACACATCAACATGCATCAAGGAAACCTTTACACAAGTTAGAAGCAACACACAACAAGGACACAACACAACACATATCATGATCATCACCAACCAACCAAAAATTTTTGCAAGACCACATTCTTGAGTGTTTCATTCTCCCTCACTTAGGATCATTCGTCCATGAATGATGGTGAAGAAAATCTTATTCTAAGGTTAATATATTAACACTCATCAAAACAATCTTCACACAATTGAGAACAAGGCACATAACAAGGGTACAATTCAACACATATTATGGTCATTATCAAACCACTTCTTTTCAATATCCTTGGGATTCTATCCTACTATTCATCAAAAACACTTGATCAGTTTAAAGATTAAGGGCATGATCCCTTCGCCTATCAAAGATATAAAGCAACTCAAGCGTTTAGGAACTCGAATCCCTTGCTCATCAAAGACATCAACTAATCACAAACATTGGGGATTTCAACCCATTATCTATCAAAGACATAAACCAAGTTGGCGATAATAACACATACCTCAAGCATGAGTTTTCGGAATGGAACATAGTTGCGGATACTTAGATGTCATGCCCATTTTTGCCTCCCAAGTAGCTTTCTCGGACCATTGGTTCCTCCATAGATCTTTCACCGAAGCCAATTCTATTATTTACAATCAGCAAACTTGCCGATCCAAGACCCTCACCGGGATCTTTTCCCAAGTCAAAGAACCCAAAACATCAACATCCTCTAAGGAAACAAACATCAAGGAACCACCTAAACATCTTCAAATACAGAGTCATGGGCAATGAAGGAGATTGAGTCTAATCTAGAGGGCAACTCCTACTCATAGGCAACACTGCCAAACCTCTTTTGAGACCACATAGGGATACCCATAACGGGGGCTAAGCTTCCCTTTTTCACCAACTTACATCACTCCCTTCATGGGAGACACCTCCAAGACTACCCAATCACCAACACGCCACATGTCTGCATAGGACTTTTGGAAAATTTGAGCGGTTTTCCATTTCTCACAAATCACCTTCACCTTTTTCTAAGGCTTGGTGAACCAGATCAGGTCAAGTGACTTACCCTTACCCTCTTCATACTCTCAAGGGAGAGGATGACATCACCTACTATACGATGCCAAATTAGCACCCTATAACTATAGTCTTCCCCACTTAGGGACTTCTA
The DNA here is from genome assembly GCA_030864225.1 of Capsicum baccatum var. pendulum. Lineage (NCBI taxonomy): Eukaryota > Viridiplantae > Streptophyta > Magnoliopsida > Solanales > Solanaceae > Capsicum > Capsicum baccatum. The sequence continues at coordinate 166,955,636 of CM061554.1, read as the reverse complement.
CACTTTCCCATTTCAATTATCACTATGCTTCCCGAGCCACTACCCAACACAAGAAGGGTCACTGAGAAACTAAAGCACAAGAACCACTCATACCACTCAAGGTAAGACCCTTAACAGAAACATGACACCATAGGTACAGAGTGCTTCATAGTAACCACCTAGGTTACAAATGAGAATCATCCCGACAAACATACCAAAGGAGGAGCCCTTAGGACTAGACACTAAGAGACACTCTACCACACTCTCTTTAGGGATTTACCATGATCCCTTCACGAGAGATAGACAACATGAACAATAAAATCCACGAATTCTAACCAAAACTCACCCTTAGAGAACTTGACATACCAATGATGATTTCTCAAAGTTCGCAACACAGCATGGAGGTGATCTATATAACCCGCCTTCCTTTTAGAATTCACTAAGATATCTTTAATAGAGACAGACAAATATGTCTAAGAATGGATGAAAGACCTCATCTAAAAGATCTTTAAGTTGATCCTTGAGTTACCTCAACTCAGCTGGAGCCATTCTATAAGTAGGAATCTTTAACCCAGACCAAATGATAGAGACATCCTTTGGACATTAAAATCCAATCTCTAAGATAAGAAACAAACCTCCCCCTTGGAGATAGGGAACCACCCTTCTAGTTAATAACCTGTTCACTAGGAACCTAAAGATGACTTTACAAGTTCGACAATCAAAGGACATGTAACAAGAGTGTAACCAATCCATTCTCAGAATAATATCAAATCCGCTATATCAAGTTCAAATAAATCCACCAAAGTCTGCCTACTACCAATAGATACCCCCATCCCCTATAAACCCTTTTTGCAATCATAGAGTCACCTATAAGAGTAGAAATAGAAAAAGAAATAACCTCGGGATCAAAAGCAAAATACACAGCTACAAATGGGGTCACATAAGAGAGACTGAATCCCAGATCAAGCAAACAATACATGTCACAAGAAAAGAGTTGTAATGTACCAGTCATGACATCAGGTGATACCTCAGATTCCTGCCGAGTAACTAGAACATATAATCGATTCTGACTTGTGCTAATACCAGAAGTAGAAACTGATGCAGAAGTTGCACCTTTTGGTGAAAGAGCAGAAGATGAAGAATCTAGAGCCTTAATCACCCACATAGCACCCTTACCAACCAGACAATTTCTAAGCATATAGCCTAGCTGACCACTTTTAAAATATCTGTCCCTCTTCTCATCACAGAAACCCCTATGCAACCTACCACAGAACCAACAAAGAGGACACGAAGAGGTCGATTGAGCCCCACTTTCCTGATATTGGGCACTCTATTCTCAAAAATTATTTCCACTCTACTGATGCCTATCACGACTATTTCGAGTAAAGAGCACTAGCTATAGAGATGAAACCAGAACTTCCTCATTTTTTTGCCACTTACCGCCATCCTGACCACCTTGATATTAAGCACCACACTATTCAGATAGCCTGAACTTCTTACCCTGCCTTTCCCAAAATTATCCTGCTTCCTCTTTTACTCTTCCACTTGGTGCATATAAACCACCAACCTAGAAGTATCTATATCCTTGATTAGAAATATAGTCTTTCTTTTAAGCATCAAATCTCGAGACAGTCCAGAAGTAAACTTTATCATCCTTGCCCTCATATCAGACACCAATTCCAAAGCATACCTTGATAGTTGATGAAATTTCAAGGCATATTCCTTGACAGACACCTTCTCTTGACTTAGATTGACAAATTCCTCCTCCTTCGTTTCCCTCAACTCCTGAGGAAAGAAGCAATCCAGAAAATTATTATAGAAAGTCTTCCACAGAATTTACTCTTCAACATAGCCTATATCCTATTAATATTCCAATTTTTGATGAAATATTTTTCTTTTTTTTCTAGGGAAAATTACATGTTTTCAAGAAACCAAGGTTGTATTTAATGCTAGTTTTTAGTGTTTTAGGGTAAGGAGCTAGCTGCAGGATAAGACTCAGAAAATTAGCAGAAAAAGACTTTTGACGATCAAAATGGTGGACCGTCAGTCTTGCGACGGACCACCAGTTCATCCATCAGTGTTATACAGAACAAGACATCCTAAAACACTCAGCGATGGACCATGTGGTAGACCGTCAGTCTTGCGACGGACCACCAATTCAACTGTCAGGCCTAAACAGAACCCATATCTTCAAATGACTCAGCGACGACCCATATGGTGGACCGTTAGTCTTATGATGGACCACTATTTTGGCCATCAATTTTAACCAGAACTAGGCTCTCCAAGATCATCAGTGATGAACCATGTGGTGGACCATCAGTCTTGTGACGGACCACCACTTTGGCTGTGAGACTTAAGCAGAATTGGGCTTTTAAGGACCATCAACGATGGCTAATTTGGTGAACTATCAGACTTCCAACAGACCACCACTTTAGCTGTCACTTTGGATGCATATTTTATAATTTTAAATTTTAAACTCTTTTTACCTGGGGGACATATAAATACCCAATCTTAGGTTTTATGAGGGATCTTTTATCCATCTTTGATATTTTTATTAGGTTTTCCATACTAAAATCATATTGTATGTAGTTTTCTCTGAGATTCACTCTAGAATTGGGGTTCTAGATTCCATTATCATTTTCTCCATTAAAGATTGAAGAATAATAATTGTGATTTTTGTAAGTAAATTTTGAATTAATTTATGAATGACACAATGACTTTTTCTCTTTCTGTGGTTGAGATATGTGGCTAAACTCCCATAACTAGGGTTATAGGATCCTTGATATGAATAGCTGATTGGGGTTGTGAATCTAATAGATTCCCATGACTAATTGATGTTGCATAAACCTTTCTTCACTTTAATGACTTTTCTTGGTTGCAAACTAGAAAAGTGAGCCCAAGCACATCACTTGTTCGGATAGAAAAGTGTTTGTTTGGAAAAGAAAGGGTTTACACTAATCTAAAGGCTTTAACTTTTGGATAAAAGGTAGATGTCTTAACTGGATCAACCCATATGAGAATATAGTTGAATTAATAACTCGTTCCTTAAGTTTGAAGGAATTAAGGGATAAACTACTCATTTAGGTTGAGAAACTAATGGATAAACCATTGAATTCAATTACTCTTGCAATTACAATTGTTCATGGGGAATTTAAAGTAGTTCACAACCCTAGCTACTTGAGCATCTTGGTAACCATAACTCTAGTTTGACTAATCTTCCTTAATTAGTCTATGCAATACAATCAATAGTTGAATTACTCTCTGTGACAAACATTTGACTACAATTGACAAATCGAAATCCCCTTTTATTTTGGAACCTTCAATCAGCAGTCTAATAACAACCACAATACTTATTGAACACAGAATTCCCTATGGGATTCGACACCCAACCCAGTTGGGTTCTATATTTGACAGCGACTGCTTACACTTTCTAACGAGAGTTATAATTTGGATGTATCAAATTTTGCCGTTGTTCCCAAGGAATACAGTTGTCAATTAAGTTTGTGTTTTGTTAATTGACCTTTGGTCAAGTTTCCCAATTTTTACTTTTGTTTATTGTTCTTGTTCTATACAGGGTAGTTATTGTGTATGCCAAGTACACGGAGTTCGGGTACACCATTATTACCAATACATCCGAAACCACAGTTAATTGGTAGAATGGCATACCTCAAGATGTTGAAATCCTAGCCGCTCTGGCTAGAGCTCAACTAAATTAGCAGAATGACGGCCAACAGACGCGTCATCCTAATCCTGATGATGATGATTTGGGGGATGATAATTTATTAGATCTTGTTAACCCAAGGCGTTCAGAGAATGTGGCTATACCAGTGAATCGGAATGTAAAAAGAAATCGCCTCTTAGGGCAAGGAAAGAACGTTAACCAGTGTAGTTTGATTTGAATGACGATGAAGATGGAATGGATAGAGTAGGTGCAACTAGAGCTATCATTCCTCCACCTCTAGCACCAGGAGATAAATTTAATATTACCAGTACGATGATTCAACTCCTTCATCTTAAGGGGTTGTTCAGTGGTCTTCCTAAAGATGATCCAAACATGCATTTGGTGAACTTTGTCACCATTTGCAAGTCTTTTGATAATCCAGGAGTGGGTCAAAATGCTATCCGCGTGCATTTGTTTCCATTGTCTCTATCTGGAAAGGCGACACTATGGCTAAATGAACTGGCTCCCGACTCTATAACCAACTGGAGGTAGTTGAAAGAGGCTTTTCTAGAAAGGTTCTTTCCACCCTCCAGGAATAACCCTAGCATATTTATAGTGTGTAACATAATAAAGAAATAACCCTAGTATATTTATAGCATCCCAAGATAACAAAGGAAACCTAGCCAAATCAAATTAGGAAAACTATATAGGCAGTGATTACTCCTTTGGCAACGAGTCACTATATTTGGCTACGACTCATTGCCTGCTATCGTATCTGTCTTCTAGCTTTAGTGGTTATGACACGTAATGCTACCGTACGAGTCGTGTGATGCTATATAGTACCGTTGTCCTTATGAATCCTTACCATGAGTCGTAGTCAGTCCTTATGACTCATGGCATTTCACTCGTTACCACTGGAGCATCAATCATTAGGGCTTCACACACTGTCTTCAGTAATACTTCTCACTATGAGTTATAGTCTGTCCTTATGAATCGTAGCCTTCCATTACTTAGTTTCTAGAAATTTACTTTGGCCATCATTATCCTTATGAGTTTGGCTATGAGTTGTAAGGAGACGTAACGACTCGTAGCTTGACTAGTACTTCAGTTTATTAGCACATTATTTTCTCATTTTTCGTTCAACACCACTTTCGACCAGTTTACCTAGAAAACATATAACCACACATCATATCAGACAAAACAACCTAAGTCAATGCATAAATTCACTATTTTAAGTATTGAATGTGTCATGTTTCCACAACATATCAACAACATCAAGAATCACCACCACCACCACTACCTAAGTCCTCACCAGTAGCAGAAACACAATCACCACTACCTAAGTCCTCACCCAAAGCTACAGTACCACGACCACCACCACCTAAGTCCTTACCAGTAATAGAAATACCATTACCACCACCTAAGTCCTCACTAATAGCAAAAACATCATTACCACCACCTAATTCCTCACCTCTAGCTACAGTACCATCACCAATTATGTTTTCACTAACAGTAGATTCTTCAGGTATTTCACCCTCTACAAATGCTATATTCTCACTTTCCCTAAAGTTTTGACTGGAATCTTTATCAAAAAATAGAAAAATATTACCCTCCCATATGGGGCTCATATTCAATAGTTGGTGGGACTACAACAGGCTTTTCAACTAAATGTGTCACATATAACTCAACAATATCTTCCTTTTTATGTTGAGGTACAATACCCAAAATATTCATATCACATGTCACTTTTATTATTAATTTATTTTAGGAGGTCTAATATAAACAATACACGAGGAACACTTATATCCAATTTTCTTCACATAATCAACAAACTCAAAGTAACAAAATTTATCTACGTCAACATCAAAATAGTCTGTAACAATACCTCCATGATATTTAATATTGGGTTTTTGTTGTAATTTTTTTCCATAGTAAAACCTCAAGGAAATATACACAAAATCATGATTAATCTGAAAAAAAAAATTAAAAAAAATACGAGCTTAGATTTTTTTCAAAACAAAAATCCTAAAATCAAAATACAACAATTGAAACAGCAAATAATCACCTGGGTAGTTAAATTTCATCTAGGAGATTGCTAGAAATTATAAACAACCACTAAAATCAATTAATTTGAAGTGAAATCGAGTGAAATTGTGTTAGAGTGAGTCGCAATTTAGAAAGTTTTAGGTTAAAATGAAAAGAGAAATGAGTTAGTTTTAGGATTTGAGGAAATTTTTTAAGAGTGAGTGGGGTTATAATTGGGAACGAGTAGAGTTATAACGTGGACACATTAAAAAGGCACGTGTTTAATAACACCCAACTTTGACTTGGGTTAGACTACTAAGAGTATATTTAAATACACTTTAAAGATAATACGAGGGTGTAAATAAATAAAAATTTAATTTAAATGCTAAAATAAGTTGAGAGGACAAGTTTAGGGGTGAAACGATAACTTTTCTCTTTAAAAAAGAATAATCCAAATATTTTTTAGCAACTCTTTGATTCAATGTTCCACATGATATATTTTAGGATCACAAGATTAAAATGATATTTTTATACATTTGACATGTCCTTAATTTAAGACCATAAGAATAAAATCTCTTTATTATTTTCTTAAATTTTGTGTCAAATTAAAATAAGTCAAATAAATTAAAATGGATGGAGTAAATTGTTTTTTAAATAAAATCAAATAAATATAATTACTAATAGAATGCTTTAATAGCTCGTCTTATCAAGTTTTTAAAATTAGCTTATTTTGAAAAGTATTTTCTTAAAAAATATTTTTTAAAGAAATATTTTTCTGGTCAAGTGTTTAAAATAAGCCTATTTTTAAAGTGTTTCATATTTATTTGCTTAAAAATTAATGAATAATTTATTCTTTCAATCCATTTTATTCTTACTATTAAATATTATTCATCATCAATTTTTAAAATATTAAATTTATCATATTCAAAAAAATATATAGTAAAATTATTATTCAAAACATAAATATTTATTATATGTGTGCCAAGTTAATACTCCTTCTGTCCTATTTTAGTTGGGCACATTTCATTTTAAATGAAGAATTTTACTATTTTATTCTTTACCCATATTAATTCATTCAACATAGGAATGAATATTGAAATCAAAATTGTTTATATTTAATGTATGTTATTAATTGTAGGAGTAAAATAAAAATAATAATTAATTATACTTTAATTTAATAAATAATTAATTAATATGAGATATTTATTTTTAATAAAATAACTAATTAAAATAAAACGGAGAAAAATAGTGGATAAGTATCATGATCACGTTTCCTTTCACTTTTGTCCGCTCAAATATTGACAAATCTTTTCAAGCCACACTTCTGCTGATGACTCGTCACTTCTGTGCCACTTTTTAATTTTTCTATTTTTAATTTTTATTTTATATATAATAAGAGATGATTTTGATACGTTAGATTAGATTAGTGTCAATAAATTTAAAAATAAGGATATTATAATTATTTTGTAAGATAAGACTGATGAAAATGATTGTCTTTTTTTGCTTTTTTGTTTAGACTTCAATAACAACTTAAAAAAAATCCAATCGTACCCACTAAATTACAATTATGCCTTATGTTAATGTCAATTGGGGTAGGGCAATCCATATAACATGAAGTAATGAGCTCTTTTTTCTTCCGCTTTCTTTATTGTTAGCCATATTTTTATTTGATTGTGAAAGGTGAAGAGTAATTATTTATTATTTATACCCAGACTTTTGGCAAACTATTTAAATTTAATACAATTGAGTAATTTAAAAATTATAATTCATATTAATTAATTAATTAATTACCATAAATATTAAAATTAAGAATGTTTAGAGATTGTTTTATGTGGATTTTTTGACTTCTTTATTTTAGCAAATAGAAAAGATTTATTATTTACTTTTAATATTAATCTTATGATTAAGTGATTTCATAAAATTTCCATAATCAAGTTTAAATTTTTAAAGTATATTAAAATAATTAATTTAATAAAATAAATTTTCTAATAACGTAATACCTATGTAAAGTTAAAATGGATCAAGTAAAAAGAAATTGAGAAAATATTTATTAAATACGTAATAATATTTCACCTTCGTCAGAAGTAAACATAATTTATTATTAATAAACATATAATAATACACTATCCCTACTACTTCTACTACAACAACTATTACTACTACTATTATTATAAAAATATTTTTCCTGTTTCAATTTTTGTGTTACTTTTTATTTTTCGAGAGTTAAACATATTTGATCATAAATTTTGACACGGAATCATCAAGATTTTTGGAATAAAGTTTATATATTTGAAAACTATGTAAAAAATACTATAAATCAGGATCATTGACATCCAAAATATATAAAAGATCATATAAAAAAACTGTGGTCAAAGAAAACTTAGATAATTAATGAAATAGATAACCTAGAATTTAATATTAGATATAGTACTATTAGAATAAATTATTACAAAGAAATTTGTAGTATCATAACTATGTTAGGATAAAATGATAGATTATGAGTATTTAAAATATTGGAGACAAGATATGGAAGAAATAAGATTAACAGAAATACTTATGAAAGAGAATTTTGATTGAATATTTTAAAATAAAAGATATAGAATATTTAGAATACCTCAAAAATAATATAGAAGAATTACAAAGACTAAGAGTTAAAAAAACTAAAGAATACTACAGTAAAACATTTAATCAAATACCGTTTAATCACCCCCCAAGATATGAACATTAATAAAATAAAAATAAATAAACTAAAAATAAAAATAAAAATATTTAGAAAAGTTAAGAAATATCCACGCACAAATAAAAATAGATAATAGAATATTTAGAAAATTTAAGAAATATTCGCGCACAAATAAAAATAAGTAATAGATCTATTTGTTTACCCAAGTTATCCGCACCCCTTATAATTGGTATCAGAGCCTATACGAATTAAAGTTACGAAAGAAGTATATAATTGGATTTATTTGATTAATTTATTAAAATTATATTTCGATATCCACCAAAGTATTATAATTATTTTTTAGATGAATAACGTACAAAAACCACAACAATATAAAGAATTAAAATGAATAATATCTGAAAAACGTAAAGAATTAAAAATAAGGATAGAAAGACTATAATATAACATAATTGCCGGAGTTAGTAAAAACTCAATAAATGCACAAAAAGAAGAAATATCAAATTTAGAATCAACAATAGATAGTCCATAATATATATATCAACATAACCTATATACATTTAAATAAAATGAACAAAGAAGAATTTATAATAGACGAAAAAACATATGAAAATCACGAAAGATTAAAAATAAAAATAGTATTCTCTAATTTAGGAAGGAGATATAAGAAAATAGGTGAACATTTATATTTAATGTTAGAAAAAAAGAATTAAAATTAGAAGATAAGTTGGCAGTCATAGTAAGAATAGCAAGAGAAAATGAAAAGATAGACAGAAAAAAGAAATAGATAAAATAAAACAGCAAACCACAGAAGAAATACGAAAAATAGAAGAAACTAAAAATAGTAGGATTGTTGAATTAGAAAAAGAACTACAAATGCTAAAAGATTTGTATGAAAAAAGACAGAAAGAAAAAGAAGAAAAAGATAAAGAACAAAAATTATTAATTGAGATAAATCAATTTAAAAAAAATTAGAAATAAAAAATAAAGAACCAGAAATCAGTGAATTAGAAATAAATACAATAGATGCTGAAGAAACAGATAATTATGATTCGGAAGATAGTAAAACATATACAGAAATTCTAAAAAACATAGAAAAACTAGAAATTAATGAAAAACAAGAAGTAATTAATAAAGAAAATCTAGAACTAATAAATACAGAAGTAAATATTCCAGATAAAAATATAATACCTAATACATCAGAAATAAGAAAACCAACCTATAATTACAAAAATAAGTTTAAAAGATATAATCCAAAGGATGAATATAATAAATGACACCAAAATAAATAATTAATTACAACTTTTTATATTTAGACTGTGTAATAGACACAAATAAAATAATAAAACTATGGGTAGGATACATATCAAAATAATTATTAGATAATAAAATAGATACAACAAACACACCAGAATATATAGAAAAGACATTAATAGGAACAGTAAAATTGTAATTTTTAAACCTAGTCGAAGCAAATAAAAAAGTACTAAGATCTGATAATAAAACAGAAAGAACATCAATACCTACTAAAATACTATCAACAGAAATATTGAAAAAATATGAAATAGCTATAATAGAAGAATTTAGTAGTATAACTACAGAAGAAGAAGAAGAACAAAATAAAGAGAAAGATACGAATAGGAATTTAATGTTAAAATTAGCAATATGTGATATGTGTTATATAGATGAGTATACGTGCGCATTTAAAGAATATTATTATAAAGGAACATATAATATAGAAGAAAGTAAAGAAATAAGAAGCTTATATTTTAGTAAATTATCTGAACTATTTAGTTCAAAATTAATAAAAAGTTGGGATGAAGCAAAAATAGTAGATACCCTAGGAGCAAGAATAAAATTTTTACAACAACGGTAGAGAAATCTATGTGAAAAATATAGAGAAGAAATAAAAATGGAAAAAACATTAATAAGAAATTTAGCATGTTGCAAAGATAAAATAGCACCTCAATTTGGATGTGAAGAAAAATATTATAAGAAAATAAAAAGACATAAGAAATACAAAAAATCAAAATATAAATATAAGAAACCAAGAAAAAGATATTATGTAAAAAATTATAAACATAAAAGACCATATAGAAAAAAAAATTATAAAAGAATGTACTTGTTATAATTGTGGGAAAACTAGGACATTTAGCTAGAGATTGTAAATTACCAAAAAACTCAAAAATTAAAAAAAATATCAAAAATATAAATAGAAAATATAGAATATATGTAGATAGATCATATAGATTATGAATTAGAAAGTGAAGATAGTATATACGAAATTTCGGAGAATGAAACAGATAATGAAATAGATAGTGACTTAGATGAATCAAATGACTGAAGAAGATATAAAATGAACCAAATAACTTAAGAAGATATAAAAATAATAACAAAGGAAGAATATTTAAATGAAGAAGGAACAGATCAAAAAATAATATTTGACAGTAATATATTTGACGAAATAAAAGGAAAAGAGTTAGACTTAAGTGTAGAAAAAATATTTAAAATACCAACAATAAAAAATATATTTAGTAGAAAAAAGGAATAATACTACGTAGTAAGTCAAAAAGAACATATAATAGACTGTAGATATGCAAAAGGAAGAGCTAGTATACCACTATTAATAAAAAGAATAGTTAATAAAGACATAAACGATATAAAAAGTAAGGACCCAATAAAATATGTACACCTTGGAGGAATAGAGATATTGATAAAAATAGAATTATATTTAGCAGATGATAGAATTATAAAACCTATAGAAAAAAATATAATAACCGCTATAAAAAGAAATTTAATATACCAAAAATTTAAATTTATAATAAGTGCGAATTATTCAGTAGTAATAACAGATAAAAAAATAGATAAATCATTAGTATTATATTAGAAAATATCAGGAATAGAACTAACCCCAGGAAGTAAAATATTTACAACAAGATGTAAAAATCTATATGTATTAACAGCAAAACATAAAATAACAGGAAAAAATAAAATTAATAAAATATAAATAGAATGTACTTTTGAACAATTTGTAAAAACAATTGATAATAATGATTATAGTTACAATGATATAGATATAGAAAAAGATTTAGAAATAATAAATGATAGAATAAGCACAACAAAAAGAATAGCTTATGAAAAACTAGAATCATCAAGCTCATAAAAAAGAACAAGTTATGAAACAACTTCAACAGTTAATTTAAATCAATATTATATTTAATAAATGAAAAAGAATATTTAATACTCTTAAACAAAGGATAAGAAGAAAATTATATAGCAAAATACCTAGTAAAAAGTGAAAAAATAAAATCTAATAGTGATATATGCCCAGATCTACCAAGGAGTCTAATAAACATTAAAGATACGGCAGAAAAAGAAATAATAATAGGAGTCATAAAAATAAAAATATAATTTGAAATAAAGGAAGAAATGCAAAAAACAGACATAATATTAAGAATAAAATGGTTAGAACAAGTAAAACCATACAATATAGAACATACACAATTATCTATAACATATAATAAAGAAAGATTATTCATAAAAAGAACTTTAACATGATATGAAAATATATGTACTTGTAAAAATAATAGTAGAAGGATACAATAATAGATATTATACACCTATGATAGATAAAGGAGCAGAAGCAAACTTATGTAGATACAACTGTTTACCAGAAAGTAAATGAGATAAATTAAAAACACCAATATTAGCCAAAGGATTTAAAAATGAAGGAAGCTTAATTACATATAAAGCTAAAAATGTAAAAATACAGATATGAGATAAAATAATAACAATAGAAGAAATCTATAATTATGAACTAACATCAAAAGATATGCTTTTAGGAATGTCATTTTTAGATAAATTATACCCTCATATAATAACTAAAATAGATTGGTGGTTTACAACACCATGTAAACAAAAAGTAAGAGCAAAAAGAGTTATTAATAAAATAAGAAAGAAAACTGATTGGATAGAAGGAAGTGAAAAAATTACACAAAAGTTAGAAAATATAAAAAATACAGAAGACACAGTAGAACTAGTTGTATTTTCGATAAATAAAAAAGAAATAACTATATTTTCAATAGATAAGGTAGAAATAATAAAGAAACAATTAAGACAATTATATAGTGAAGATCCATTAAAAGGATGGAAAAAACATAAAACTACCATAAAAATTGAATTAATAGATAAAAATAGCATAATAACTCAAAAATCATTAACATATAATTTTGATAATTAAAAAGAATTTAAAATGCATATAGATGAATTATTAGAAAAACAGTATATACAAAAAGTAATAGTAAACAGAATAGTCCAGCATTTATAGTAATAAACATAGTGAACAAAAAAGAGGTAAAAGTAGAATGGTTATTGATTATAGAAATTTAAATGCAAAAACTATGACATATAATTATCCAATACCAAATAAGATATTAAAAATAAGACAAATACAAGGATATAACTATTTTAGTAAATTTAACTGTAAATCAGGATTTTACCACTTAAAGTTAGAAGAAAAATCTAAGGAATTAACCGTATTTACGGTACCACAAGGATTTTATGAATGGAACATATTACCATTTGGATATAAAAATGCACCAGGTAGATATCAACATTTTATGGATAGTTATTTAAAATAATTACCTAATTGTATAGTATACATAGATGATATACTACTATATACAAAAACTAAAGAGGAACATTTAAAATTATTAAAACAATTTACAGATATAATAGAAAAATCGGGAATAAGTTTAAGTAAAAAGAAAGCTGAAATTATGAAAAATCAGATAGAGTTTTTAGGAATACAAATAGATAAAAGTGGAGTAAAAATGCAACAACATATAGTACAAAAAATAATAAATTCAAAAAAAGAATTAGATACAAAAAAAATTATAATTATTTTTAGGATTAGTAAACCAAGTAAGAGAATATATACCAAAATTAGCAAAAAACCTAAAGCCTTTACAGAAAAAATTAAAAAAAGGATATAGAATATAATTATAACGAAGAAGATAAAAAACAAGTCCAGAAAATAAAAATACTTTGTAAAGAATTACCAAAATTACAATTCTCAGCTGAAAATAAAAAATTTACATATATAGTCGAAGTAGATGCAAGTGAATATAGTTATGGAGGAGTACTTAAATATAGATACGAAAATAAAAAATTAAAACATCAATGCAGATACTATTCAGGTACGTTTAATGAAACAGAAATAAAATGGAAAGTAAATAGAAAAGAATTATGTTCATTATATAAATGTTTATTAGCATTTGAACCATATATTGTATATAACAAATTTACAGTGAGAACAGATAATACCCAGGTTCGATGGTGGCTAACAAAGAAAATACAAAATTCAGTTACAACAAAAGAGATTCAGAGACTAGTAGTGAATATATTAAATTTTACATTTACAATTGAAGTAATTAGTACTAATAAAAATGTTATTGCAGATTACATATCAAGACAAAGCTACACAAAATGATATAATAGAAGATGATGCTTTAGAAAAGATACTCAAAACCCTAACTACGCTTTCAATGAAAGTGGACAGTATGGGTAATGAAATAGAAAAGCTAAAGACTAATGAAGTTAAACTGAAGTCTAAAGATACAAATCAGCTAACTCAACAGTGTGCAGAGCTATGTCGATCGGAAGACATTAAAATTCCAGAGCTACAAGGAGACGTTAGGACACTCCATAAAACCCATAACGTTTATCAATCTACAATTGCAAGTACAAACAAAGGAGTTAGTGGACAAAGATACCAGAACATGAACATGAATAAGATATTTAAGAATCCATTTATACCAAAAATACAAAAAGACCCCTAGTACATACCCCCACAAATTACCACATATTGAGATAGTTTAAACCAAGATAAAAAAAACTTATAACCATCTAGCCCGAGGATACATATAAAATATCTACAAAGAACAAACTTTTCTAAACCTTAACCCCAGAGCTACATATATCCAAGAATCAAACACAAACTATATAACCCAAAGATTGGAAGGTCATAACAAGCTAATCGCACTACCTAAAACTAACCCAAGCTTAGTAAAAACTTATTTCGACCATGGATTATTAAATACCATATATACCCAAGATGGAGAAGAACTATCAGATATGGAAGAATTATAGAAAACATTCACCACTTATAAAAGAGCAATCAAAGGAAATCTATTTTATATAAAGTTTTATACTGCACCAACAGAGATATTATACGACCAGATCAAACCAATTATACAAGTTGTAAAAGTAGGATTAATCAGAGATATGATTATACCGAAAGATATTGTACAGCAGCTAGAGATACCCAGAATTGAGATACCTGATTTCTACGCAAATAAATGACTTATTATACTAGCTACAATTATTCAAGAGTTAGCAAATAATTATATCAATGGAAACCCAATATGGAGCCATTATTTAAGAGACCATAAAATGATTTATTCAAATTCAAGAGAACTACGACAAACAAATATGAAAGATGTCAGACAATGGATAATGATGTTACTTAAACCAGAAAAATAATCTACTGCAAGAGCAATTAAGAAAGGATTTATTTCAGATGGATTATTAACAAGATATTGCAAGATAATTGGATACAAATATCCAGACCATCAATGTTCGATATGTAATGGAGAAGATAATATTATCCCTGAAGACCAGGTAGAATAAAAGGAAAAAATCAACCATGAAGATAAGAACGCCAGCTAGACACAAAACAATAATGGAAGAGATAAAAGGACAAGCTATTAAATTGTGAAAGTGACATATAGATAACTTTTACAATTTCTTGTACGTAAATTGTAAATTATTGTATAGGTAGAATCTTAAGCACTAATAGATTTTTGTCTTTTAGTACTTTAAGTTATTTTCTCTTTTTTAAGATGTCAAGACTTTTTGACACTTACCATAATTAGCTTTTATAGATGTAAATAGGATAGCCTTTCTTTTTTGACTTTTGTAACATCTGGAAGAATACGTAGGAACCATGTAAATTATTCATTTTCTCATTATAAATAGAGGCATGGAAGGCAGCAGAGAAAGCAAGCCTTCATGCGTTGAAGCAAACACTCTTCTTTCACAACAAACTTTTAAATATTTATTAAAAATAGGTATATTTCAATGGAAAAAGCTATGGATAAAAAAAGCTTAGAATTATTAAACCTACCAAAATAGGTATATTTATTTATGCTTATGAATAGCTAAATTCATAAATTTCTGACAATCATGATATGATAAAATAAGTTCATGTTAGTTTCTTTATAGTAGAATTATTCGAAAAATAACATATTAAGAAGTTTATTAGCAAAGTGGAAAAGGAGAAAAATCCCTAAGAACTATGCCATCCTAAAGGTGAAACCGGTAAGGCAAGAAAGCCGTGATAGGGGAGTAGCCAGAGTAGAGGTGCTATTTAAGAAAAAAGTATCCAGATTACCATGCTAATAGTGACCGAAGAATATGTTATTTAAGAATAATCTAGTATGTAGTAATCTAAAATGATCATATTTTGTTATGTGTATGATTGAAGGAAATATTTTCAAAGAGCATCATATGAAAAATGAATACTTATTTATCTGACAAAATGGTAGATAAATTTAAAATACTTGTTTTGTATGTACTTAAGGATATAGAAATTGTAGATATAATAAAAATCATATTGGAAAAAATATTTGATAAATATTTTATGACTAGAATAAATTACATGTCTCACCTACCTAACTACTCTTATAAATACTTACATACCAAACCTACACATCCACCATAATAAATTACGTATATTTAGAATATTGGAAAATGAATATAAAAAATATACAATTAATAGAAAAACTAATGAAAACAAATTTAGAAGAATATATGAGAATCAAAGATATAAAATATATAGAATACCTTAATGAACATATAGAAGAATTAATAAGATTAAAGCAAACAACTAAAGAAAATTATGAAAAAGCATTTACTTAACCCACCTAAATGATAGATAATTTTGAAGTACTAGTTTTATACATACTTAGAGATATAGAAATTATAGACGTAAAAAAATAATATGGGAAAAATATTTAACATCGAAGATGAAGAGTTCGATATAAATCAGATAAAAGACGAGTTAGGAGAAATATACTTAAGTTATGACAATCACTATTACTGCCTAGATAATTATTCAGATGGATATTATACAGATTAAGAAATGCTAGAATATATTCAAAGAGTTAGAGAAAAATAAAGTTGTCTATACGAAGAAATTAATTATAGAAACCAACTTAGAAAAGGAAGAGAACAACTAAAATAAAGATTAATTTGGATAAATAAAACCATGAAACAACTAGAATCAAAAGATAGTTTAGAATATGATTTAGACATAGAACAATTCATACAAGAAAAAGACAGGATAATTAATGAAATAGATAACCTAGACTTTAATATTAGATATAATACAATTAGAATAAATTATTACAAAGAAATTTGCAGTATCACAACTACTTTAGGATAAAATGATAGACTATGAGTATTTAAAATATTGAAGATAAGATATAGAAGAAATAAGATTAACAGAAATACTTATGAAAGAGAATTTAATTGAATATTTTAAAATAAAAGATATAGAATATTTAGAATACCTCAAAAATAATATAGAAGAATTACAAAGACTAAGAGGAAAAACTAAAGAATACTACAGTAAAGCATTTAATCAAATACTGTTTAATCACCCCCAAGATATGAACATTAATAAAATAAAAATAAATAAACTAAAAATAAAAATAAAAATATTTAAAAAAGTTAAGAAATATCCACACAAAAATAAAAATAGATAGTAGATCTATTTATTTACCCAAGTTATCCACACCCTCTATAATTGTGACCTCCTGGTCACACGCCAACAACTTTACCATTTACTCCAAGGCTTCCCTTCGTAGTAGATCTTAAGAATTTATTTTATTTTATATTATTGGATTTATATTAACTTGAATATTAATTCTTAAGAATTTTCTTTATTAGAAATAGATATTGAAAATTCAAGAGTGGTGGGGAAGAGAGGGGTGAATTGAATTTTCTTCTGTGAGTCGACTACTAACTCCTCACAGTCGACTCGCCTGCGGATCAAAACACTTCACAATAGAATTAAACTTAAACAGTTAAGCACGTAAATAATAAAGCATAAAGTAAACAACACAAAGGTTTATCCTGGTTCGACACACCAATACAGTACCTACGTCCACTCCTCTTGGGTTTCAAATTTCCTTTAGAGCGTTGAAGGTTTGGTTCGAGTACAATGATAGGAAACAAGTTCTTGAGACTTATTTTTCTCTTCAGATCTTGTGAAATAGCTTCAGTTGATGTTACAAATATGACTTGATCCTACTCTTTATATAACAATTGTAAGCTAACGTTACAGAGCTTTGTAAGACTAAGAATGAGACACTTTGAATTTTCTGCTTGAAGTTGTGTGAAGAATGTCTGTCTTTGATCTTCTCCTTTTATAGTTTTCGACTGCTACCCTTCATTAGGAAATCCAAGGGATTTTTTCTCAATCAAGGACTTAGATTGATTCCTTTATTGAGGAATATAGTCGTTTGATATGTCCATATTCGACTTCGAATCACGACAATATTAGATATGTCTGTGATCTTTTTTTTCTTTTAGTTTGGATGTCTTATGTGATAATTGAGTCCTTCCTTCCTTTGTTTAGATTTTGATTAATTATTTGATCGATCTTTATCTCCCATTTTGTCGCGATTGAGGGATGATGATTCTGCTTCCTTTTTCAGCATATTTGATTTATCTTCCATGCTTTTTATAATGACATAATCTTTTTGCAATTATTTTTCCTTCATTTTCTAGAGTTGGCTTCCTTCATCAGTGGTCTTTTAATATCTTGCAAAGATTCACTAGTTAGTTTGTCATTATTAAATTATAAACCTTGGAGGCTAACAATCTCCCCTTTTTTGATAATGACAAACATGAGTAAACATCAATTGACTTTTCTATTAGTTAGTTTGCCCCCTTGGATTTGTAACCATCAATTGGCTTTTACACGAGCAAAGTCGACTCTAACTTTTCTCTCCCTGAATCATAATCACCTTGGTTGTTTTGACTTTTCTCCCCCTGACTTGTGATCATCTTGGTTGTTCTATGTTTTACTTATTAAACTTTGTATGTTGACAGTTAACTTGTTCATGCTGAATAAAGGATGCTTTCCTGTGTTTCTCCCTCTTTTGGCATAATAAAAAAGAAATAGCAACAAATGGAAACATCACGTACAGATAGAGAAGTACATAATCATATAGGAAGTTGATAACCAGGATAGTAAAACAAATTGTCAAAGAAGTTAAAAATCATCTTTAAAACCCAAGGACATAAGGGACAGGGCCCCCTTTTCAATAAGAAGTTCATAATTCACCGTTTCTCTAGAAAATAGGTAAGAGTATTATAAATGTTTTGATATAACTTACCATCAGACTTTTCAATATTTTTGACAAAGGAAGAGTAGCAGTTTTGAACGCAAACAGCTAGATCATCATTCAAGGAAGAGAATTGGGATTTCAAGGAGTCCATGTGAGAGTGTAGTTGAGAGAAAAATTTGACTCCTTGTTTGAGCCTATTAAGCCCCAACTGGACCATGCTTATGTCAGAGCTTGTACTTTTCCCAAGGTCAAAGATCTTGGCATTAGACTCTTTGAGTTGCATGATACCTTCCTCGATAGCCTTGAATCACTGCTTGAACTCTTCAAGTTCCTTCATCAAAGAAATAGAGGGGTTAGAGATAAGTTTACTTTCCTTCGGAAGCTCAGTCTTCGCTCGAGCCGACTCCTTTCTTCACCATTCATCTTCCACCAGGACATAGCCAATGCTGCTGAAGGTTATTGAGTCATAAGTTGCAGCGACTTTTATAGGTGGGTAGGCGAAGAGATCGATGGAGTAGTATATAAGGATTTAGGTGATAATCAGTTCATATGGAAAACTAGCTGAAGCATTTGCTTTCCTTGCACTCTCAAGCATGTACTTACGAATCCAAGTTGCCCAATTAATTTTGATCTTTTTGACCAGACAGTATAGCACAAAAACATTATGACAAGTGATGTTTCTTAGAGATACTTTTCTGTGGATTAAAGAGGTGGCAACAATAGAAGCCATAATGCGATATTTGAAGTAGAGAGACAGGGGACCGAAGTTAGATGGCACAAATTAAGAGTCAGACAAAAACTTTTTGCCTTGCTCAAAGCCCACTTTGAAGTCCTCACGCTAGTTATTGTTCATAAAGGGCACTACATAGGAGATTTTAGTATAAAAAATTTTCTCAAACAGAAAGTTGTTCAAGACAATTCTTGTGCCGAGAACAAGAGTCTCAAACTCCCCACTATCTGGGGAAAGTCTGAGATTTGTTTAGAACATATGAATAGGGTCCTCAAAAACTAGAGTTCCACGAAGTTCAAAAAACAAGGACAGGTTTTGAGATTTGAAAAAGTGGCTGACATTGCATGAGACATCTTTAAGTTGGCTGAGATTGATGATGCGCCCAGGAACTATTGAGCAATTTTTGAAAGAAAGAAACTTTTCTTTGGAGAGGTTTGTCCAGAACTGGTGTATTTCATTTGGAGGAAGAAAGTTAGAGAGATTTGGATGATTTTTGTATATCGAAGAGAGCGGCTGGAGAGGGTCGTCGTCTCTTGAAAAAAATAAATGAAGATTCACTTAAGGATTTTGAAAAAGGGATAGGACCATCAGAGAAAATTTTAGAGATGTTCGCTATTGATCGTGGTTTGGGTATGAGAGAATAAAGGGAAGAGTTTTAAAGGAAGAGAGAGAAGGAGAAGGAAGGCCGGTTAAGAAAACCTGGGAGACGACTATTCGGAGAGGATAGAAATTGAGGAGTGAAAAGGCGTGAGGTGAAAGGACACTCATGGAGATAAAAGGACGCAGTCTAGGGAAGGGTAAAGGGCGGCAGAGGTGGCATGGAAAATGGTGATACAATGATGGTAGCCCATTTTAAAAGAGTTCCCCTTTTTTGGAAAAGGTAAAAATTGGATTAAGTAAAAAAATGTGATCAATAATGAGCCATAAATGCAGAATAATTTTGAAGATCTTTCCTTCAGCAAAACTAAGATTTGACTAAGTAAAATAATTTGTGTCAAAAAATAAGACTCGTAAATTATTGACACAAATTTTTTTTCTGAGAACTCAGATTTTGAAAAGATCAATCTTGGAAAAAAAATACCTAAAAAACATAGCTCAAGATACACAGAAGAGATTAAACAGATGATTAACACAGAATTATCACACATTATGGGCACAATTTCAAGGGATAGATTAAAACCAAGTAGTTGACGCAGGATCCATAGAATTTAAGTACAACAACTTTCGAGAGTTATGTATATCGCTTTGGTTCAAAGTTTGTTTTTGTGGAGTCATGATTTTGGATCAATACTCACGAGACAAACCTTTTACCAGGGTGAAAAATTTAGAATTATTAGGAGAGTATGCAGTAAAAATAATAATTAATGATATTTTAAAAAATGGCAGGTTAAAATAAGTTTCAAAATGTCAATAGACGAGGACAAGATTTATCAGACTTTGACCTTTTCATTCGAAAAAGTATTTTCCTAGAGGAAAAATATCTTTATTTTACCGTCTTAGTTATGAAAGTCAATTGTAAAGGAGGTGTAGTCGACTTTGATGACTTTTTCTTTTGCAGTTGTCACTAAATCTGCCATATTTTTTCTGAAAACTTTTCCTCTCCAGCTATAGTTCTGGAACATCCGTCATCAATTTCTTTTTGTTATGGATCTTGCGGACATGTTCCCACAAAACAAAGAGAACAATTGTGCTTAGGTGCATAAGTGGTCTTGGGTCCTTGCGGGTTAGATGTACTCTCTTTGGTCTTCCAAACCCATACATTTTTAAGCTTATGCCTGCAACTATAGGATTTGTGCCCTCTTTGTTCGTAGATAAAACAAACGGGCCCTCGATAGGAGAAATAGTTCTTAGCTGATTTAAATGACCCTGATGGGGAACTCAAATAGTTTTTAAATGAGTTTGATCTTATGAAACTATGGCTTGGGGATGTCCTAAAATTGTTTAATTTTATTTTTACATCATCAAGCTCTTCGTGAAGTAGGTCAATTTCAATTTGACAAGCTTCAATTTCTATTTGCCAATTTCGTCGTTCCTCTTCAAGTTTTTTTTTAAAATTTAGATTCACAACTTTTCTTATCTTGGGCGAGTTTGTTATATTCATATATAACTTTTTGAAGTTCGTCAGTAATCATATATACGATAGAGTCAAGAGTATTACAATTATAACAATCATGTACTCTTACCTTGCTGGATTTACTAGTTTCCATGAAGCACATATTTGTGACTTTCACCTATTATTTTGTTTTATCTTCATCACTGCAAGCTCCAAAGTTTTGATTCTTCCTAGAAGTTCTTCTTTTTAATTCAGGACAATTCTGTTTGAAGTGACCAGGTTTTTTGTAGTGGTAGCAGTGTTTATTATTTCTTATGGAATCATCACTTTTGCCTCCTTGGGATCTTTGCTGTCTCCGTCTCATGATCTGCCTTACTCCACAGTTTGATGAGGTTCATTTCTTTGCTATTAGCATCTTCTAGAATATCCTCTTCTCCTGTTAGAGCAGCGTTGAAAGCTACTGATTTCTTCTTTTCATTCTTATGAAACCTGTTGAAATAATTTTTCTCATAAGTAATAAGGTTACCTCGCAGTTCGTCGTATATTATATTATGGCGATATCCATCTTCTAGAATGGCAGTCTTGATTTCCCAAATCTTTGGGAAACTTTGGACTAGTTTCTGGACTTTCAGTCTACGCAGATAGATCATCCTTAGTGATTTCAGTTCACAAACAATTTTACTAAATCTGGCGAACATTGATTCAAAATTTTCAAGATCTTCCATGTCAATACAACGAGATTCTTTATCTTTGTCCCTTTTTTTCCTTGAGCC
Organism: Capsicum baccatum var. pendulum; assembly: GCA_030864225.1. Lineage (NCBI taxonomy): Eukaryota > Viridiplantae > Streptophyta > Magnoliopsida > Solanales > Solanaceae > Capsicum > Capsicum baccatum. Next base: position 166,933,320 of record CM061554.1, on the reverse strand, counting down.
TTGCAATTGGCTTAGGACCTTTTTTTATGAAAACCCAAGCTTGGTAGTCATTTGATTTGACAAAGATAGTGAATCTATTTTTCTAGTAAGAGTAGTGTTTTCCATTGAAATATGGTGGTCTTGTAGAGGAGTGACCATCCTGAAGAAGAGCACCAGGAATTTAATTATTGGCCATTTAATATTTGTGCACTTGCAATTAGGCAATGCTATCTGTGAGACCTTGCTCTGAATCCAATTGAAAATTTAAGAGGGGGTTCGAATTAAAATTTTCTTCTGTGAGTCGACTATTGGCTCCTCATAGCCGACTCGCCTGCAGATCCAAACTCTTCACAACTAAATTAAACTTAAATAGTTAAGAACATAAATAATAAAGCATAAAGCAAAGAATACAAAGATTAATACTGGTTCGGTACACCAATCAAGTGCCTACATCTATTCCTCTTGGGTTTCAGATTTCCTTTTGATCGATGAAGGTTTGGTTCGAGTACAATGACAGGAAACAAGTTCTGAAGACTTATTTTTCTCTTTAGATCTTGTGACACAGCTTTAGTTGATATTACAAAGATGACTCGATCCTACTCTTTATATAAAAATTGTAAGATAACATTCCAGAGCTTTGTAAGACTAAGAATGAGACACTTTGAATTTTCTTCTTGAAGTTGTGTGAAGAATGTCTGTCTTTGGTCTTCTCCTTTTATAGTCTTCAGCTTCTACCCTTCATAAGGAAACCTAAGGGATTTCTTATCAATCAAGAACTTAGATTGATTCCTTGATTGAGGAATATATCCATTTGATATGTCCATATACGGCTTCGAATCATGTCCATATCAGATATGTCCGTGATCTTTCTTTCCTTTTAGTCTAGATGTCTTATGTGATAATTGCATCCTTCCTTCTTTTGTTTAGATTCTGATTTATTCATTGATTGTTCTTGATATCCCATTCTACCGTGATTAAGAGATGACGATTCTTCTTCCATTTTCATCATATTTGATTTATCTGCCATGCTTGTTAGAATGCCATAATCTTTTTGAAACTGGATGTCCTTTCTTTTCTAGAGCCGATTTCCTTCATCAATGGTCTTTTGATATCCTGCAAGAATTCACTTGTTAGTTTATCATTATTAAAATATAAACCTTAGAGGTTAACAAATATTACTAAATTAATTTTATTAATGGCGTTTTGAAATTCTAAGTAGTTGTTTGGATGTAAGAATTCATGTCATGACTTCAAATCAACATTTGGATATACGATTCAGAATCATGATTTGAAAATCCAAAATTCTCAAAAAATCATAATTTGCGATTCAAATTATGATTTCAATTTTTTTTATTGTCATACTAGTAAACTCCAAGGGCATGTAGAGGATATTCTAGACATTAACTTTTTCATCAACTTAGAGTATCTGAGATCTCTTGGATTGCCTTAATCAATGGGATATTTATCGATAGGTTGCCAAGTTTTGCCACGGGCTTCCTTAATTTGTCACCTTCCTTTTTTTTATGCAATCGTTGAGGGAATACGGAACATGGATTGTGGGCCTTGCTTTACTTTGTGGCTTTTTAATCTCAACTACTTCATCACTTTTATCAGTTTTCTTCTCATTATTTTCTTCTTGACTTTGAGGTAACACCTCATTTAGCTTCACTTTGGGTATTTTCTCAATCTAGTCTCCTTTAGAGGGTTCATCAAGGGTATTTCCACTCCTTGTGACAATTGATAGAACTTGGGCTTCATTCTTTGGATTGGCAATCATGTCACTAGGGAGTCCATCTCTAATCCTAGCATTTAGTTGTGTGGAGATTTTCCTGACTTAGATCTCAAATTGCTTAATAGAGACAGAGTGAGACACCACGGTTTAGGAAAGTTGAGAAAAGCCACCTTTCAACTCAGGGACCATTTTTTCCGTACCTTCCACCCTGTTCAATATTCTTGGTAACACATCTTCGGTCTTGAATTCTTTGGGGTCAATTACACTTAGCTCGATCATGAGGGATAACATAATGGTCATAATCGCGTTCCTAATCTCTCCAATATCTCTCTCTCTCGTGGTCCATCTAACCTTGGTTCCCACCTTGCCTTTGATAGGTAGGGAAGCAACCCCTCGAGTAGTTAGCCAAATATCGGATTTCCTCATCCAACTTATTTGTTTCTTCATTATCTTTATAAGATTTTGATGTTATGGAATTTATCGCTTTCGCGAGTGCATCCATAACATGCTTTGTCAAGAGTTCAAGTTGGGTTATCATTTTTTCCATGTTCTCCTCCTTTTATTCATTCCACTTTCGTTGTTCATTATCAACCATGGAAGTAGTACAAGGGATCTTTGGAGCTTTGGTTTCTCGGGTATGCCAACCCCGATTTTTCTTTGATATTTCTCCAATCAATAGAAAGGTCGTGTGGTGGTGCAACTTTATTAGGAATTGCCTACCGCATTATTCACCATCGTTTTGTTTAATGGATTAAGGGATCGGTAGAAGATCTCGAGAAGCATCATCTCGAAGACTTCATGATTTAGGAATTGAGCTAGCTTACCATTAACCTCTCCCAAGCTTCAAACAATGACCCTCCACTCATTAGTCGAAAATTCACAATCTCATCCAGTTTTTGAAGCATTTTTTATGATAGCAAATATATATCAAGAAACACCATAGTAAGCTAGTCCCAAGAGGTAATTGAGCCGGGTAGAAGTGAGTGGAGCTATAAAACTGCTTTGGCCATTAGTGAGAATGGGAGAAGGAAAATATGAATGGATTCTTGATTAAAGTGTTCTATATTGAACAATGCACATACTTCCACAAAATTCTTCAAATGGATATTTGGGTCCTCAAAGGCTTGACCCTCATACAATCTTTTCATTTGGAACATACGAAGCATGATTCTAGTCACATGGAAGACTCCGTTCCCATTAGTTGGTGGGATACTGATTGCACTTATTTGTCCCGCTTCATTTAGTGGGCCCTTATCATCTAGAGGGGCATCAAAGGGGACTATATTACTTACACTATGACTCATTGTTCCATTGACACATCGATTTTATACAAAAGATGAAAAATAAAAAATAAAGTAAATTACACCACCCCACGTATTCCCAAGTATGAATCATACTGCACAAGTGAAATCTATATTTCACTTCCCGGCAATGACTCTATTTTGATAACACTCAAATCACTCCCATGATTGAGGGGTGAGGTGATCATTGTTAATAAACCAACTAGAGTTGGGGTCGAATCTACAAGGATAAAATTATAAATTTTAAGTCTTATGGGTGGTGTAATTACTAAAAGGTTACCCGGAATGATAATAAGCAAGACATGTAAAATAAAATGGGGGGATTTATTTATAATGATTTTTGACTACCAATGTATGAATATGATACTTTTGATTTAAAATAAATATTAGGGAGGATCTTGGGATTAGGTCTACCTAAAGCTAAAGCGGGTGGTTTGATGATAGTTTAGCATGAATTTTAGTTGTTGATCAAACAATAGGCTAGGTCGACAGTTATTGTAGTCAATCATTCAATAAAACTACAATGATTTCACCCATTGAATCTTTCGAGCACCTAAAAAGTATGCCATTCGTAATCACCCACAACCTCAATCAAGCATCCCTATTTCTATGATGATACTCTTGACATGGCTTACTGTAGTACCCCGTACTTTTTCCTAGCTTGAAATCATCTCAAGAATGTTAGAAACTTACTTTGTAATATGAATCCTTTTTGTACACATGGAATTTTTAATATTTTCACTTTTGATCATGTGGAAAATTGAATTAGCTTTCCAACAATACCAATTTTGTCCAAATACAATATCAGAGTAAAACGTTATGGATATTTTACTCAGAGCTGTCAGAATCGCCCAGGTGCGACGGCCAGGTTGACAGACCGTCGATCTAGCGATGGACCGTCGCCTTGACCGTCGCAGCCAAGGCAGTGAGGCAACCTTTTGGATAAGGTGTGATGGATAGGTTGATGGACTATCAAACTTGCTATGAACCATCGCCCAAGCTGTCACTACTTAGGCAGGGAGTTCTTTTCTTGGTCCACGTGCGACAGTCAAAACGACTGATCATCGAACCAGCGATGAACCGTCGTACCCACCATCGGACAACCCGTTCAGTTATTTTTAAGTCATTTTTAAAGGGTAATTTAGGTCTTTTATCACCCGTTTATATACCTAGTAATATCCGACCAAGGCTAAAAAAAATTCATTATTCTTCCATAGTATCAAAAATTAGGGTTTTCTCCCTAAGAGCAATCCTTAAACAACAAAATCCAAATCTTCTTCAAGAACTAAGAGATTCAAATTCTTCAAGTTCAAGAACTTCAAGAAACTCACTACCAGGTATGCATAGTGTTCATTCATGGACTCCTTTCTTCCATAAAGCCCAAGAATCTCTTTTCAAAGTTCAAGTGTATGGATTTCCTTATGAATTTCATGTTGGGTTTGCTTTTGTTTATGTTGATAATGACCAATTGAATTCTAATACATGTTGGGTGATCAATTTATATGGAATTGATTAGTATAGGTGTAGATTCATGTGAACCTATGATTAAAACCTTGGATGATGAAATTAGAGTTTAATCATGATGTTTATTTGTTGTATAATGTTGTCTACATATACTATGCTTACCATGTGTTTGATAAAATGCCTATGTGAAGGAAAAGCTCCCAACTAGTATGATATTATGCAATCCTCATGTATGTACAAGTTTATGCATATCACATGTTTGATGAAATGCCGCAATAAATGAATTATGGATTGTGATATTGGTCATGTATTCAAGAAAGTCATGCTTTGTCAGTTTCTTTCCATTGAGTCCTGGGGGTACTTGTACCCAAAAATTTAGTTGTGTGCCTAGAGTCAGTGTCATATTTTCACGATATCCTCAATCAAGCCATGTTCAGTAGAATTCAGTTAGTCATGTGACTCAGGAAAACTTAGTATAACTCAGAAATCCTAGTAATCTCAGAAAGCTTAGTAATACACAAATCTCAGTAATATTCGGTCAGTCAACGAAGCTTAGTTAACTCATCCAGTTCAGTTCAGTAATTCATGTACAATATCTATTTAGATGGGAGTAAAAATTAGTACCGAGTGAACCCAAGGATGGGAACACACTGTCAGATGAGGGTGTGATTCTTAAAAGTCATCCTTGCATTCCAGAACTATGTAGCCAGCATAGGTTAAGACATCAACTATGTTAGATGAGGGTTGATGAGGTGGATAAGCACTGTCAGATGAGGGCCTTACCATTCTCTCTTTGAGACACTATCAGATGAGGATCACACACAACTTGTCCTTATTGGTGGTGCGGTATTGACACTCTTCTAATTGGGGTTACAGATTGGACCCAAACTTAGCGATAATGCGTTATTTGGGGTATTTCGGTTAGATAACTACTTCCCACAGTTTTAGCTATAGAAATCAGGACTGTCAGATATAGTCATTCAGTCCCAGTAATAGCACTCAGATAGTTCTACAAAATTTAGGACTGTCAGACATAGTCAACTCAAAATAGTACAAAACTCAGCCAGTTCCATCTAATTCAGGACTGTCAGATACAGTCACTCATGTTATCAGTTATATCAGTCATTAGAACTTAGTTACCAGTTATTTTAGTTATGAGTAAATTCATGTTATCATGATCTTAGTTATAGTTACTATGTATTCATGCATGCATTCTCATATTCATATTAGTCAGTTAGTAAGTATTGTTTATGAATATGAACCCCATGCATTCAACCTACCTCACATGTATACCAGTACATTCAAAGTACTGATGCATTTGCGCTATGGTGTCTTATACCATAGGTTCAGAGACACGAGCTCTAGAGCATCAGTAGAATCTAGTCTCAGAAGTCAGAGTTAGCAGTGAGTCCTCATCTTTCAAGGACATGATCATTACTTTATTACCTCATTAATTTATTTATTAGTTAGAGTTAGTTAGGGACATGTCCCATCAACTCCTTGTTCAGACAGTTCAGTCAGTTAGAGGCTTTTCAGACTATCATTTTCAGATAGTTATTTCAGTTATTTTAGGTATTTCATACCCCATCCAGATGTTTTATTTTTATCAGTTATGTTATTTTTTAACCTTATGGACTTTCAACCTTTATTTCCACAATATTCAGTATATTATGCAATGTTCAGGTACAAATATCAGTCATGGGTTAACTTGTGATCCTTCGGGGTCATGAGCACCGTGTAGCATTCTGGGTACTAGATTTGAGGCGTTACAAACTTGGTATCAGAGCCTAAAGTTCAATAGTGTCCTAGGAAGTCTGAAGGCCGTATCTAGTAGAGTCTTTTACATGGGTGTGTTGCACGCCAGATTTATGTGCAGGAGGATATAAGATGTTTTAGGAACATTTTCCCTTCTTTCAATATTCCAGTCATGCCAGTGAGCATAGTCTCAGGTCAATATCTTACTCTAATCTATTTCTCCCTTTTCTTCTACAAAAAATGCCTCCAAAAAGAAGAAATGGGAATCAGTCAGCCCCTCAGCCCGAAGTACCTTTGGGCAAACATGTTTCTCATGCATAGTTTAGAGCTGCATTCACTACTCTTGCCCAGTCAGTTGCTGCTCAGAATGAATGACCAGTTATAATTTTGGCTAACCTAGTTGCCAATTCAGCTGTAGCCAGGATTCAGGACTTTACCCAAATGAATCCTCCATTCTTTCTCGAGTCTAAGTTAGATGAGGACCCTCAGGAATTTCTTGATCAAGTTCAAAAGGTTATGGATATCATGGGGGTCACTTCTAGTGAGAGTACGGAGCTAGCTACATATCAGTTGTAGGATATTACTCACACTTGGTTTAAGTAGTGGAAGTCAAAAAGGCCAGATGATACAGGGCCTATTGAGCGGGAGGAGTTTATCACCGTATCCTTAGAGAGGTTCTTTCCCCTAGAGCTGAGAGAATCTAAGGTGTTAGAATTTATCAACCTCAGGTAGGGTAATATGACGGTGAATGAGTATTCTATTAGGTTTATTCAATTAGCCAGATATGCCTCTCATGTGGTTGCAGACAGCAGGGCCAAGATGAGTAAGTTTGTTTCTAGGGTGAATGATGGTGTGGTCAATGAGTGTAGGTCGGCGATGTTAAATAGTGACATGAATCTAGCCAGGCTTAAGATTCATACTCAATAGATACAGAAAAAAAAGATTAAGATGAGGGAGAAGCAAAATAAGAGAGCAAGGAGAGGTAGTTTCAACTTTGCTCAACCTAAATCAGAAAGAGGAAATCGTTCCCAGTTTTATTCTAAGTTATCACTTCTAGCTCCTTCTTCAGCTAGTGTTCCATCTTTGAAGTTCAGGTATTGTAATAGAAATAGGGCACCAGGCTTGAAGTCTCAAGGCAGTGTCAGCAATGCCCTAACTAATCCCCTTTGTCAGACTTATGGTAAGAACCATAAGGGTGCTTGCAGAGCTGGTAGTGATGTCTGTTTTGGATGTGGAAAGCCAGGCTACAGAGTCAAAGATTATCCTCAATCAGGTTATCAAGGTCAGCAGAACCATTCCTCAGCTCAGTCCGATCGCCCAAACCAGCAGCATGCCACCTCCAACACTACTAGTGGGCAATGCCCAAATAGACTTTATGCTCTTCAGTCCCGACAAGATCAGGAAAATTCTCTTGATGTGGTTACTGGTACATTACAGATCTTTCATGTTCATGTTTATGCTTTGCTAGATATAGGAGCTTCTTTGTCTTTTGTTACTCCCTATAAAACAGTTGATTTTAGAGTCAGTCCAAAAATTTTAGCAGAGCCCTTTTTAGTTTCTACCCTAGTGGATAAAACCATCATAGCTCGGTGGGTATACTAGAACTGTCCGATTATGATATTTTAGAAAGTCACTTTAGCAGACTTAGTTGAATTAGAAATGACTGATTTTTATGTCATTCTCAGCATAGATTGGCTTCATTCCTACTATGCCATAGTCGATAGCAAAAACAGAATATTTTAGTTTCAGTTTCCAAACAAACCCATCCTAGAGTAGAAGGGTAGTGTATCCGCTTTTAGAGGTCAGCTTATTTCCTACCTTCGGGAATAGAAAATGATATCTAAAGTATGTGTCTATCATCTTATTTGAGTTAAGGATACTCATTTCGAAACTCCCAGTCTTGAATCATTGCCAGTAGTGAATGAATATTCAGATGTCTTTCCCAAAGATCTTCCAGGAATTCCTCCCAAAAGGGAAATATACTTTGGTATTGATCTTCTTCCAGATACTCAACCTATATCTATTCTGCCATATAGAATGGTACCACCAAAACTCAAAAAATGGAAAGAGTAGTTGAATAATATCTTAGATAAGGGATTCATTAGGCCCAACATATCCCTATGGGGTGTACTAGTTTTATTCGTGCACAAGAAAGACGATTCTCTCAAAATGTGTATTGATTACCGTCAGCTCAATAAAGTAACGGTCAAGAACAAATATTATTTTCCCAGAATTAATGAATTATTTGACAAACTTTAGGGAGCCAGCTATTTCTCTAAGATAGACCTCAGATCAGGCTATCATCAGCTCTGAGTCAGAGAATGTGACATTTTAAGAACAGTCTTTCGTACTTAGTATGGTCAATTTAAATTTCTAGTCATGTCCTTTGGTCTTACTAATGCCCCAGTAACTTTCATGGACTTGATGAACCGGGTATTCAAGAATTACTTAGATATGTTTGTCATAGTATTCATAGATGATATTTTTGTCTTTTTTTGCAATGAGCGTGATCATGCAGACCATCTCAGAATCATACTTCAGACTCTCAGAGATCATCATATATTTGCAAAATTTAGTAAGTGCGATTTTTGGCTAAGGTCAGTAACATTCCTTGGTCATATCATTTCTAGTGATGGCATTAGGGCTGATCCTTAAAAGACCAAAGTGGTAAGAAACTGGGCCAGAACTGTCTCTCTATCAAACATCAAGAGTTTCTTGGGTTTGGCTGGCTATTACAGATGGTTTGTTAAGGGATTTTCTTCTATTGCATCCCCTATATCCAGATTGACTCAGAAGAAAGTCAAGTTTTAGTGGTCAGATCCTTGCAAGAAGAGTTTTTAGGAGTTGAAGACTCTATTCACCTCAGCTCTAGTCTTAGCTCTTCCAAATGGTTCAGATGGTTTCGTAGTGTATTGTGATGCATCCAGAGTAGTTTTAGGTTGTGTCCTCATGCAGCATGGTAAGATCATAACCTACGCCTCCAGACAACTTAAACCCCATGAGAAGAATTATCCTACTCATAATCTTGAGTTAGCAGCTGTAGTTTTTTCCTTGAAAATTTAGAGGCATTATCTGTATGGAGTTAATCTAGATGTGTTCACAGATCATAAGAGCCTTCAATATGTCTTTTCTCAGAAAGATCTCAATCTTTGTCAGAAAAGGTAGTTAGAGCTCTTGAAAGATTATGATACGAGTATTCTTTATCATCTGGGCAAGGCCAATATCATGGCCGACACTCTCAGTAGACTGTCTATTGGCAATGTTTCTCATGTTAAGGATAGTAAGAAGAAGTTAGCTCAAGAAATTCATCATCTTGCAAGACTAGGTGTTCTCTTAGTCGATTCAAAGAAGGGTGACATATGGGTTCAGAGTCGTTCAAAATCATCTCTAGTTTCCAAAGTGAAAGAAAAACAAGATAAAGAACCCAGACTAATCAAGTTGAAAGAGTCAGTCAAGGATCAAAAGGTAGAGGTTTTCTCCCAAGGGGGAGATGGTGTTCTGTGTTGTTAGGGTCATCCCTGTGTTTCAGATGTAGATGACTTAAGGCAGTGAATTCTTGCTGAAGCGCATGATGCGTGCTACTCTATCCATCCAGGGGCAACAAAGATGTAACACGACTTGTGGGAGATTTATTGGTGGAGTGGGATAATGAGAGATATTGCAAAGTTTATGGCTAAGTGCTCTACATGTCAGCAGGTTAAGAAAGAGCATCAGAAGCCTAGTGGGTCCATAAAGGAGTTCAGTATTCCTACTTGGAAGTGGGGAGAAGTGAACACGGACTTTGTGATAGGTTTGCCTCGTACTCATCGCTAGCATGATTCAGTTTGGGTCATTGTAGATAATATGGACAAATCAGCTCATTTTCTTTAAGTCCATACCTCTTATTCAGCCGAGGATTATGCCAAACTCTACATCAGAGAGTTGGCCAGATTGCACGGTGTTTCGTTATCTACTATCTCAGATAGAGGTACCCAGTTCACCTTTTATTTCTGGAAAGCATTCCAACAGGGTCTTGGTACGCAAGTTCATCTCAGTACAGCCTTTCATCCTCAGAAAGATGGTCAAGTAGAACGGACCATTCATACTTTAGAAGATATGCTAAGGGCATGTGCAATTCATTTCAAGGGTAGATAGGATGACCACTTGCCTTTGATTGAGTTTGCATACTACAACAACTATCATTCCAATATTCGGATGGCTCTATTTGAAGATCTCTATGGTAGGATATGCAGATCTTTAATTGGTTGGTTCGAAGTCAGTGAGGCCTCAGTTATATGGCCTGACTTAGTATTCGACGCTTTAGAGAAAGTCCTATTGATCAGAGAAAGACAATGGGCTGCTCAAACACGACAAAAGTCTTATGTATATGTACATAGAAAGAATCTCGAGTTTGAGATTGGTGATTATGTCTATCTAAAGATCTCTCCATGAAGGGAGTAAAGGAAATCTCAGTCCCCGATATGTCGGTCCCTTCAAAATTCTTAGTTGTTTTAGCAAGGTAGATTATGAGCTCGAATTGCCTTCAAATATAGCCTCAGTTCATTCAGTCTTCCATGTCTCTTTGCTCAAGAAGGGCATAAGTGACCCAGCCATTGAAGTCCCTATTCTGAGAATAGATGTTCAGAACAACATCTCTTATGAAAATATTCCACTTAAAATTCTTGACTACTAGACTCATAGACTGAGGAACAAAGAAGTCCCTCTAGTCAAAGTTCTTTGGCGAAATCATTCAGTTGAGGGAGCTACTTGGGAAGCAGAAGAAGACATGCAGACCAAGTATCCTTACTTTTTCTTCGTAAACTCAAATCTAGCTCAAGGTAATAGTTCTCATTAAGTTTTTCAATTTCATATTCAGATTTTAGTTATCAGTCATGTCAGTTAAGAAATCATGTTTTAGTCATTCATGTTCAGTGTGTACATTAGTTTATATTCTACCTTCTCACTCAGTCTTATTTGAGGATGAATATTCTCAAGGGGGAGATATTGTATTACCTCATGCTTTTTCCTAGCTTGAAATCATCCCAAGAATGTTAGAAACTTACTTTGACATATGAATCCTTTTTGTACATATGGAATTTTTAAGATTTTCAATTTTCATCATGTGGGAAATTGAATTATATTTCCAATGATGCCAATTTTGTCTAAATCTGGTATTGGAGTAAAAATTTATGGACGTTTTACTCAGAGCTGTCAGAATCGCCTATGTGCTATGGCTAGGATGACGGACCGTCGATCTAGCAATGGACCATCGCCTTGACCGTCGCAGCTAAGGCAGTGAGGCAACCTTCTGGATATTGTGCGATGGATAGGTTGACAGACCGTCAAACTTGCGATGGACCATCACCCAAGCCGTCGCAACTTATGCAGTGAGTCCTTTTCTTGGTCCATGTACGACAGTCGAAATGACTGACCGTCGAGCCAGCGATGGACCGTCACACCCACCGTCGCATATCCCATTTAGTAATTTTTAATTTGTTTTCAAAGACACTTTTTGGTATTTTACCACCCGTTTATATACCTAGTAATATCCGACCAAGGCTAAAAAAAATCATTATTCTTCCACAACATCAATTAGGGTTTTCTCCCTAAGAGCAATCCTTAAGAAACAAAATCCAAATCTTCTTCAAGAACTAAGATATCCAAATTCTTCAAGTTCAAGAACTTCAAGAAACTCACTACCAAGTATGCATAGTATTCATTCATGGACTCCTTTCGTCCATGAAGCCCAAGAATCTTTTTTCAAAGTTCAAGTGTATGGATTTTTGTATGAATTTCATGTTAGGTTTACTTTTGTTCATGTTGATAATGACCAATTGAATTTTAATCTATGTTGGGTGATTAATTTTATATGGAATTGATTAGTATAGGTGTAGATTCATGTGAACCTATGATTAAACCCTTAGATGATGAAAATAGAGTTGAATCGTGATGTTTATTTGCTGTATAATGTTGTCTACATATACTATGCTTACCATGTATTTGATTAAATGCCTATGTTAAGGAAAAGTGCCCAACTAGTATGATATTATGCAATCCTCATGTATGTACAAGTTTATGCATATCACATGTTTGATGAAATGCCTCAATAAATGAATTATCGATTGTGATGTTGGTCATGTTTTCAAGAAATTCATACTTTGTCAGTTTCTTTCTATCGAGTCCTGGGGGTACTTGTACCCGATAATTTAGTTATGTTCCTAGAGACAGTGTCATGTTTTCACGATATCCTCAGTCAAGCCATGTTCAGTAGAATCAAGTTAGTCAAGTGACTAAGGAAAACTCAATAAAACTCAGAAATCCCAGTAATCTCGAAAAGTTCAATAATATAGAAATCTCAGTAATATTCCGTCAGTCAACGAAACTCAGTTAACTCAGTCCAGTTTAGTTTAGTAATTCATATACAGTGTCTATTCAGATGGGAGTAGAAATTAGCACCGAGTAAACCCAAGGATGCAAATACACTATCAGATGAAGGTGTGATTCTTAAAAGTTATCCTTGCGTTCCAGAACTATGTCGCCAGCATAGGTTAAGACATCAACACTATCAGATGAGAGTTGATGAGATGGATAAGAACTGTCAGATGAGGGCCCTACCATTCTCTCTTGGGGTATTGTCAGATGAGGGTCACTCACAGCTTGTCCTTATCAGTGGCGCAGTATTGACATCGTTCCAATTGGGGTTACAGATTGAACCCACACTTAACTATAATGAGTTATTTAGGGTATGTCAGTTAGATAACTACTTCCTATAGTTTCATCTACAAAAATCAGGACTTTTAGATACAGTCATTCAGTCCCAGTAATAGAACTCAGATTGTTCTACAGAATTTAGGACTGTCAGATACAATCAACTCAGAATAATATAAAATTCAACTAGTTTTATTAGATTCAGGACTGTCAGATACAGTCACTCAGGTTATCAGTTATATCAGTCATCAAAACTCAGTTACTAGTCATGTTAGTTATCATTAAATTCATATTGTCATGATCTCAGTTATAGCTGCTATGTATTCGTGCATGCATTCTCATATTCATATTAGTCAGTTAGTTAGTATTGGTCATGCATATGAACCCTATGCATTCATCCTACCTCACATGCATACCAGTACATTCAAAGTACTGATGCATTTTCGCTATGGTGTCTTATACCATAAGTTTAGTCAGAGTTAGCAGTGAGTCCTCATTTTTTTAGGACATGATCATTATTTTATCACCTCATTAATTTATTTATTAGTTGGAGTTAGTTGGGGATATGTCCCATCAACTCCTTATTCAGATAGTCCAGTCAGTTAGAAGCTTTTCAGACTATTATGTTCAGAAAGTTATTTCAGTTATTTTGAGTATTTCATACCCTATCTAGATGTTACATTTTTATCAGTTATGTTACAATTTTGAACCTTATTGCGTTTCAGCCTTTATTTCCATAATTATTTAGTATATTATGCAATGTTCAGGTACAGATATCATTCATGGGTTAGCTTGTGGTCCTTTGGGGTCATGAGCACCATATAGCATTTCAGGTACCAGATGCAGGGCATTACAAACTTAGTATCAGAGCCTAAGGTTCAATAGTATCCTATAAAGTTGAAAGTCACATCTAGTAGAGTCTTGTACATGGGTGTATTGCGCGCCACATTTATGTGCAGGAGGCTATAAGATGTTTTAGGAACAGTTTCCCTTCTTTCAGTTTTCATGTCATGCCAGTGAGCATAGTCTCAAGTCAATCTCTTAGTCTAATCCATTTCTCCCTTTTCTTTTATAGAACATGCCTCCAAAAAAAGAAATGGGAATCAGTCAACCCCTCAACCCTAAGTACCTTTGGGCGATCATGTTTCTCATGTAGAGTTTAAAGCTGCATTCACTACTTTTGCCCAGTCAGTTTCTGCTCAAAATGAATGACCAGCTATCATTCAGGCCAACCCAGTTGCCAATTTAGCTGCAGCCAAGATTTGGGACTTTACCCAAATGAATCCTCCATCCTGTCTCAGGTCTAAGTCAGATGAGGACCCTCGAGAATTTCTTGATCAAGTTCAAAAGGTTATGGATATCACGGGTTACTTCTAGTGAGAGTGTGGAGCTAGCTTCATATCAATTGCAGGATATTGGTCATACTTAGTTCAAGTAGTAGAAGTCAAAAAGACCATATAATGCAGGGTCTATTGAGTAGGAGAAGTTTGTCACCACATTCTTAGAGAGGTTCTTTCCCCTAGAGTTGAGAAAAGCTAAGGTGTTTGAATTCATCAACTTCAGGTAGGGCAACATGATGGTGAAAATGTATTCTATTAAGTTTATTCAATTAGCAAGATATGCCCCCTCATGTGGTTGTGGACAGCAGGACCAAGATGAGTAAGTTTGTTTCTGGGGTGAATGATAGTGTGGTCAACGAGTATAGGTCAACGATGTTGAATAGTGACATAACTCCAGCTAGGCTTTAGACTAATGGCCCGCAGATAGAGGAGAAAAATATTAAGATGAGGCAGAAGCATAATAAGTGAGCAAGGATAGATAATTTTAACTTTGCTCAGCCCAAATCAGAAGGAGAAAACCGTTCTCAGTTTCATTCTAAGTCATCAGTTCTACCTTTTTCTTTAGATAGTGCTCCAACTTCAAAATTCAGGGATGGTAATAGAGATAGGGCGCCAGGATCAAAGTCTCACGGCAGTGTAAGTAATGCATGAACTAATTCCCTTTGTCAGACTTGCGGTAAGAACCACAATGGTGCTTGCAGAGCTGGTAGCAATATATGTTTTGGATATGGAAAGCTAGGAAACAAAGTCAGAGACTGTACCTAGTCAGGTTATCAGGGTCAGCAGAACTATTCCTCAGCTTAATTCGATCATCCAAACCAGCAGGGTGCCACCTCCAGCGCTACTAGTGGGCAACACTCAAACAGACTTTATGCTCTCTAGTCCTAGAAAGATCAGGAAAATTCTTCTGATATGGTTATCGGTATGTTACAAATCTTTCATGTTCTTGTTTATGCTTTTCTAGATTCGAAAGTTTCTTTGTCCTTTGTTACTCCCTATATAGTAGTTGATTTCGGAGTTAGTCCCAAAATTTTAGCTGAGCCCTTTTTAGTTTCTACCCTAGTGTGTAAAACCATCATAGCTCAGTAGGTAGACAAGAATTGCCCGGTTATGATATACCAGAAAGTCACTTCCACAGACTTAGTCAAATTAGAGATGACTGATTTTGATGTCATTCTCAGCATGGATTGGCTTCATTCCTGCTATGCCATAGTCAACTATAGAAATAGAATAGTTCAGTTTTAGTTTCCAAATGAATCCATCCTAGAGTGGAAGGGTAGTGTATCCGCATTCAGAGGTCAGCTTATTTCCTACCTTTGGGCATGGAAAATGATAT
This sequence comes from Capsicum baccatum var. pendulum, assembly GCA_030864225.1. NCBI lineage: Eukaryota > Viridiplantae > Streptophyta > Magnoliopsida > Solanales > Solanaceae > Capsicum > Capsicum baccatum. The sequence goes on along the minus strand of CM061554.1, from coordinate 166,917,726 downwards.
CTAAAGGGTGTATCTATCATCTTGTTTGAGATAAGGACACTAGTTCTGAAACTCCCAATCTTGAATAAGTCCCAGTAATGAATGAATATTCAGATGTCTTTCTAAAAAATCTTCTAGGAATTCCTTCCAAAAGAGAAGTAAACTTCGTCATTGATCTTCTTCCAGATAATCAGCCTATATCTATTCCTCCATATAGAATGGCACCAGTAGATCTCAAAGAATTTAAATAGAAATTGAAGAATCTCTTAGATAAAGGATTCATCAGGCCCAGAGTATCCCCATGGGGTGCTTCAGTATTATTCATGCACAAGAAAGATGGTTCTCGCAGAATGTGTATTGATTACCATCAGCTCAATAAAGTCACGATCAAGAACAAATATCCTCTTCTAAGAATTGATGACTTGTTTGACCAACTTCACGGTGCCAACTATTTCTCTAAGATAGACCTCATATCAGGCTATCATCAGCTCAAAGTCAGAGAATGTGATATTCATAAAATAGCCTTTCATACTCGCTATGGTCACTTCGAATTCCTAGTCATGTCATTTGGTTTTACTAATGCCCTAGTAGCTTTTATGAACTTGATAAACTGGGTTTCAAGCAGTACTTGGACATGTTCATCATAGTCTTCATAGATGACATTCTTGTCTATTCCCGCAGTGAGCGTGATCATACAGACCATCTCAAAATTGTACTTCAGACTCTTAAAGATCATTAAATGTTTGTCAAATTTAGTAAGTGCGAGTTTTGGCTAAGGTCAGTAGAATTCCTAGGTCATATCATTTCCGGTGATGGCATTAGGGTTGATGCTCAAAAGATCAAAGCGGTAAAAAACTGGCCTAGACCTATCTCTCTATCAGGCATCAGAAGTTTCTTGGGTTTGGCAGGATATTACAGATGGCGTTTTAGGGATTTTCTTCTATTGCATCCCCTATGTCCATATTAACTCAGAAGAAAGTTAAGTTTCAGTGCTCAAATCCTTGCAAGAAGAGTTTTCAGGAGTTGAAGACTCGACTTACCTCATCTCTAGTATTAGCTCTTCCAGATGGTTCAGATGGTTTTGTAGTGTATTGTGATGTATCCAGAGTAGGTTTGTGTTGTGTCCTCATGCATCATGGTAAGATCATAGCCTACACCTCCAGACAGCTTAAACCCTATGAGAAGAATTATCCTACTCATGATCTTGAGTTAGCAGCCATGGTTTTTGCCTTGAAGATTTGGAGGCATTATCTATATGGAGTTCATGTAGATGTGTTCACAGATCATAAGAGCCTTCAGTATGTTTTTTCACAGAAAGATCTCAATCTTCATCAGAGAAGGTGGTTAGATCTCTTGAAAAATTATGACATATGTGTCCTTTATCATCCGGTCAAGGCCAACGTCATGGCCGACGCTCTTAGTAGACTGTCTATTGGAAGTATTACTCATGTTGAGGATAGTAAGAAGAAGTTAGCTCAGAAAATCCATCAACTTTCCAGACTAGGTGTTCTCTTAGTCAATTTAGAGGAGGGTAACATATGGGTTCTGAGTAGTTCAAAATCATCTCTAGTTTCTGAGGTGAAAGAAAAGCAATATAGAGATCCCAAACTATTCAATTTGAAAGAGTCATTCAAGGATCAAAGGGTAGAGATTTTCTCCCAAGGGGGAGATGGTGTTCTGCGTTGTCAGGGTTATCTCTGTGTTCCATATGTAGATGACTTCAGGTAGCGAATTCTTGCTGAAGTGCATGTTGCACGCTACTTTATTCATCTAGGGGCCACAAAGATGTACCGCGACTTGTAGGAGATCTATTAGTGGTGTGGGATAAAAAGAGATATTGTAGAGTTTGTGTCTAAGTGCTCTACATATCAGCAGGTTAAAATAGAGCATCAAAATCCTAGTGGGTCCATGCAGGAGTTCAGTATTCCTACTTGGAAGTGGGAAGAAGTGAACATAGACTTTGTGATGGGTTTGTCTTGTACTCGTCACGAACATAATTCAATTTGGGTCCTTGTAGATAGGATGACCAAATTAGCTCATTTTCTTCCAGTCCATACCTCTTATTCAGCCAAGGATTATGTCAAACTCTACATCAGAGAGTTGGTCATATTACACGTGTTCTGTTATCTATTATCTTAGATAAAGGTACCCAATTCACCTCTCATTTTAGGAAAGTGTTCCAAAAGGGTCTTGGTACCCAAGTTTATCTCAGTACAGCCTTTCATACTCAGATAGATGGTCAAGCACAAAGGATCATGCAGACTTTAGAAGATATGCTAAGGGCATGTGCAATTGATTTAAGGGGTAGTTGGGATGACCACTTTCCTTTGATTGAGTTTACATACAACAACAACTGTCGTTCCAGTAATTGGATAGCTCTATTCGAAGCTCTCTACGGTAGGAGATGCAGATCTCTAATCAGTTAGTTCGAAGTTAGTGAGTCCTTAGTTATAGGGCCAGACTTAGTGTTTGATGCTTTAGAGGTAAAAGATTACAGTTTGGGAAACCATAATCATGCAATTAACCCTATAAATCAACAACCAAGATAATCAAGTTAATGAATAAAATCCAATAGCATAATATGATTGTTCAGAGTGCTTCAACCCTAGGTTTTCTCTTATTCATTACCTTAAGATCTTTACTCTCCATATTATTTAGTTTCAATTTACAATTTCCAAACTCTTTATTTGGTTGCTCTTGCATCGATTGAATCTTATGTGTAAACTGAAATAAAATGGTTGCCAAATCTAGTCTCTATGGGATCGATAACTTGGATTTATTGAAGGCGACTATATTACTTAGTAGACCATTTCCACTTGCATGTGTGCTTGGGCACTGTCATGTTTTTGGCACCGTTGCCGCGGATTTGTATTTTGGCAATTGTTTAATTTAGTTTTACTGTTAGATTTATTTGGTGTTTTTTTGCTTGGTCTTGTTTTTTTTCTTGATGGAGATAGGTTTTTAAGTTAATAAGATGGCAAGGGATTGGGAGTTAGTAGAACCAAGCTCGAAACCCGAGCATCTTTACCATCAATGCAGGAGAGAAGCAATCGTTCTCCCAAGAATTCCTCAAATCCAAGAAGGCCAAGAGAATATTGTTCCTATGGCTTAACAATAAGCAGCCGGTGGGAAGGTTAGGAAAGTGGAAGTCCCACTTCCAACGAACTTGACTTCCCAAATTCAAATACCAGCAGCAGGGGGGAATTTTGAGTATAAACATAATATGGTGCAGCTTTTTATTAGTAGGGGACAATTTGCAGGGCTTTCACACTAAGATCCACAAGTCCACTTTCAGACTTTCATTGAGCTTACAGATACATTCACTTCGATAGGGGTGACTCTATATTATGTGAGGCTGACAAATTTCCACATTCACTTTTAGGGGAATCTAAAAGGTGGTTGAATGTGGAGCTAACCAATTCAATCACATTATGGGATGACATATCCAGAAAGTTCCTCATTAGATTTTTCCATTAGGCAAGACTTTGAGACGTTGTAGTGAGATAGTGAGCTTCAAATAAAATCCTGATGAAAACCTCTATCATGCTTGGGAACTCTTTAAGGCTCTTCTTCAGGATTGTCCACATCACCAACAGTCGAATGAGGTACTTTCTCAAACTTTCGTAGAAGCTCTTGCTCATAATATAAAGATTTTGCTAGATTCAGCCACAGGTGGTCAAGCATTGGAATTGACTTATAATGAGCTGTAAAATTGGTATTCAGATTCTAGAAGTGCCATAAAAAGAATTGTGGGTGTATTAGAGGTAGACCAATTCACAACCTTATCAGCATAGGTTTCTGCACTACATAATTTGATCAATATATCATTCAGCAGGATGAATTTGGGAGCAGCACAACCTGCAGCCACAGTCAATACCATCCAACAAGCTGTAGGTCGGTGAGAGGTATGCAGATTTAGTAGTCATGCAGTGGCTTATGTTCTTCAAAACCAGAATCTGTGATGTATGTAGGTAATGCTGAAAGGTCAAATTATGGTAATGCCTACAACATAAAGTGGCAAACTCAGCCACCAAATCAGCCATGGAACGCCCCACATCCACAGGCCCAACCAAATTAGTCAAGCAGCAATACGGAGGAGATGTTAAAGTAGATCCTAGCTAATCAGACACAGTTTGTTGTAGACCTAAAAATTTACAAATGGTTATTAGAAGTTTAGAGTTACAAGTAGGGAAGAATCAAAAAGCATTGAATACTAAAAAACAAGGTGGGTTACTAACTGACACAGAAAATCCAAAGTAGGTCATGACAATCACCTTAAGAAGTGGTAAAGAGCTTCAAGGAGAATCTCCTAGGGCAACAAAGGAGGTAGATGTTGAGGTTGTGACCAAACAGGTTCCTGAAGAAGTTGCTAAAAATTCAAGGAAGTCTGAGTACTTGAAACCAAAAGTTGCTGAACTAGAAGTAAAGAAGACACTGCCATTTCCATTCCCTTAAAGGCAAATAAAATCAAAGGAGGATGCCCTGTTCAAAAAGTTTATTGATGCATTCAAATAACTTCATATTAACTTACCTTTTTTAGATATTTTACAAAGTAGGCCTAAGTATGCAAAGTACTTGAGGTATGTAGTGGCTCAAAAGGTGAAATTGTAGTATATAGGAGCTATAACACTTACTGGAGAGTGTAGCACTGTGATAACTCAGAAAATCCCTAAGAAATTAAGAGATCAGGGGAAGTTTGCCATCCCAATCCAAGTTGGTAGTAAAGTAGTCCATACTTTGAGTGATTTAGGGGCAAGTATCAACTTAATACCCTTGTCATTATTTAAAACATTGGGTTTAGGAGAGCCAAGACCGATCACAGTGGTGTTACAGTTGGAAGATGGGTCATTCACAAATCTAGATGGAATAATTGAGGATGTCCTCATAAAGATTGGTAAATTCATTATACCTGCTTACTTTATTATTCTTAAAATTAAGGGAGATGAACAGGTACTAATCATCTTGGGCATCCATTTTTATCAATCAAAAAATTTCTAATTGATGGTAGATAAAGCACACTCAAAATGAGGGTAGAGGATAAAGAGGTGGTGTTTGATGTATACAAACCACCCATAATTATGTCCCAAGTTAAAGATTTGTGTATGATCAATGTCATTAAAGGGGAAAAGTGTAAGGTGGCTAGTCCACAAAAGACCTCTTTAAACTACCTAATTAAGCAGACTAAGACTCTATCTCCTAAGCCTAACATAATGAAAGTTGATGAGCCTAAAAAGGCTAAAGTTAAGAAACCTGTTGCTCTTGAGAATCCACACCTAAAAGGGGTAAAAAGGACAAGAAGATGGCCTCCAAGTGTGAGGAAAAAAATAAAGGAACATGGTTGAGTTGAGTTGGGTCATGCCGCGACACTAAATCAGAAGCTGCTTGGGAGACAACCCAAGTTAATTAGGTAAGTTTTCTTTTTATTTTTCTATTTTTATTTCATGTAGTTTTTATTTTTGGTTGAGTCACAGGCTAATGGAAAGTCTGAGTACCATAAACTAGAGCTTGAAGCATGGAAAAGAATGAGTGTGTGGTCCCATGGATCTCATCTATGTAAAGATGCTACTACCTAGGCCTAGAGGCCCCAGGGAGTATTTCTATCTTTTTACTTTTAAATTCACTTTGGGGACAAAGTAGATTTTGAAGTGTGGGGTGGGGAAATTTCCAAATTTTGGCTTAATTTAAGAATTTTTATGTTAGGAATAAGTGAGATATTATCGTTGGTGCTATTTTTTATTACATGATGCAAGTGGGTTTATTTGTAAAAGCATATTAATTGATCTGAATTGCTATTTTTTAGACTCCTAAGCTCAAGTTTATGACTCTTGTTCATGGTGGCTTAATTTTGAATTTATGTTATTGTTTGGTTGAAAGTCTATGATGATCCTTTTGAGTTGAGTATGTGCCATGTGTAATGTGAGATTTTTGTATATTCCTTGTTGCATGTGACGTCTAGAACTTGTCCGGTGTGTGTGTGAAGAAAAATAAATAATGTGGGTTTAGGAGATGATATAGGCATTTCTTTGATAGCCTTATTTTATACTTTCTTTTGTCTACCCTTGTGCATTATCTTAGTCAACCCCCATTGAGCCTTTATCTTTTCTTTGGCAACCTCATAAGTAGCCTAACCCCCTTCTTTGATAGACCATAATTTGATCCAAAGAGCTTCTAAGTGATTTAATCAAAAGTTAAATTAGTAAGGAGTTTGGGAAATTGAAGAAGAAAAAAGTGAAATTGATGCCCCAATGTAATTTTTATTAGTGTATAATTGATGTGTGGTGGATGGTTGTGATATAATTTATGCTAAAAATATTGCCATAATTGTGAAAAAAAAAAAGAAAAAAATAGATTCTTATGGTAGTAAACTATGTGTCCACCAATTGTTTGTGAAAATGCTTAAAAGAGATGGGGCAAAAAAAAGGTATGGATGAATGAATAAGTGTAATTTGGTTGTTGAAGATTATTCTTAAATGTACAATGAAGTGTATTAAAGCTCTTAGAGAGGTTAGTCACTATTCCCAAATAGTTCCTACCCGTCCCTTAGCCTACATTACAACCCAAAAAAGTCCTAATTGATCCTGAATTTTATATTTGACTATTAGTGGAGACTTACACTAAGGGAAAGCCTATGATTCATTGTGTTTAACTTAAGAATTCGTTGTGAGAGTGAGCATAATATTGATTCTTGTACCCACCATGTTATAAATTGCTTAATTGAAAGTAATTATGGGTAAATCTCTTGTTGTGAGGGCACATGTTTGATGAATATGGGTGATTTGTATGATTTATTTGATTGAATGATATGCATGAGTTTTCCACGGTGAGTCAATTCCTAAGGCTAGGATGTTTTCAAGTAGGATTCATGAACTTTCAAATTGTGTAAATAACATGTTTAATGTAGTAACTTGAATTCTAGGTAGTCATTGTAGTCCTATCTTCAGTATCTTGCATTTAGTATAAGTGTAGAGTCTCCTTAGTTGATTATGATTATATTTAAAAGTTGTTCGAGGATGAACAAGGTTTTAATTATGGGGTGGTGATGTTGGGTGTATTTATGGATTCTAGCGTCACTATTCTCGCCTATTTATCCTTGTTTAGAGGATGATTCTATACTATATTGGTTTATAATGATATAAATATGTATAAATGTGTTAAAACATGTGTTTATATGGTTCCAAGTAAATTCCAAGTGAGTTTGTACTTAAAAGAGTCAATTAGAGTTCAATAGAGAAAACTAGTCTTCCTAGATTTAGCTAGTTGCTTGTCTAGTCTATCTTGTTGGATTCTATTGAGTTCTATGTGTTCCTTATGGTTTTAAATGTGTTATTATATGTGGAACAAGTTTTTAGGAGTTTACAAAGTTTATATGAGTCAAATAAAGAGTGGAAACTTGAAGGGAAATATCATGAAACCAACCTAGTCTAAGCTCTTGTTTTTTATTCATTGTAATAGGTTTAGTGTTGTTTGTGCTTCTAATTCGTGTGGTGTGATGATGTAGAATGCTTTTGGAGATTAATATGATGATATTTTTATGTTAAATAGGCTTGTAAATCAATTAAAATACACCACAAGAAAAGGGATGGGAGGAGGAAGGTCCAACACTTCCAAAATTTGGAGGACAAATTCCAGAGAGTGCATGCATTTAGAATGCATCACATGCTCCATTCCTATGCAAAACAGGGTTTGGTGCATGTCCCATTCCATATATATAGAGTATTCTATGCATGATCCACTCCACACCTAGGTGTTTCAAGCTAATTTGACTCCTACACGGACTTGGCTTACTCTTATTCTATATATACATGTTGTATTACGTTTTTACATATCTTTTGACATAACTTGGAGATCAAGGGGCTACTACAACTTCATTATTAGGTTTTTATTAACTTTATTTAGTTCATACATTTTTTAGTCACTAATTACAACCTAGTGATTACGATTATGACTATGCGTGGCTAAATGCCCTCTTTCCGTGGTTGAAGCCAAGAACATGATTATTATTGCTATGGATTAAGTTTGTTTACTTTTATTATCACTATTGGTTGTTTTTTTATTCTTATTATAACTATTTTAAGGATTCACGACCCTTAGAATACTTCTATTATCAACTTTGTGAACTCGGGAGAGGGAACAAGGTGATAGAAGATGGGAATAAGCAGAGTATGGTTCTTGATTCTTTATCAAATAAGAAACTTGAATTAGTATCTAGGATAGGGATGTACCTAGATACCTTACTTGATTCATATGTAGGATGATATTTGTTAGGAGATTAAGTTAACTATTACATCCTCGCTCAATGATGTAGGTTTAAGGTTCAACTTAGGTAAAAGATTAGATGTTGGGAAACCGTAATCATTCAATTAACCCTAAAAATCAACAACCAAGATAAGTAAGTTAACGAATGAAATCCAATAGAATAATATGATTGTTCAGAGTGCTTCAACCTTGGTTTTTCTCTTATTGATTGTCCCAAGATCCTTACTTTTCGCATTGTATAGTTTCAATTTACAATTTCCAAACTCTTTATTTTGTTGCTCTCACATCAATTAAATCTTAAGTGTAAACTGAAATCAAATCGTTTCCAAATCTAGTCTCTATGGGATCGATAACTCAGATTTTCTGAAGGTCATTATATTACTTGGTAGACCATGTACACTTGCATGTGTGCTTGGGCGTTGTCATGGTAACTGAGGCTGAACTGCTCTAGGCCTTTAGCTGCACTCCCTTTTGCTTTCGTTTGGCCCCTTTTTAGCTCCGATCCACATCTTTTCACCTTCTCAACTATATACATGCAAAGTGTGGTTATTAGTGCATTTAAATCATGATGATGTCTCATTTTCTTAAACAAATCATGGTAGTGTGCACAAATATTTGGTGCAATTGAGTGGTAAAATCACCACTCATCAAATACCATAGGAACTTGTCTTTCTAACTACTAAACTAAATTTCTGGCTATACAGACTAAATTATACTAAAAGCTTATACTCAACTAGAGTATTCTGAATAAGATATCAGAGTAAGGAATTTTAATATAGCTATAACGCTGTACATGAAACATAGGCCTACAAAACATAAGGTGGGGTAGAAATACTAGGACTTAGGCAATACAACTGTCACTTTCAAGCTTAGACATACTCCTCAAATACTACCTCAACCATACGTTTCCCACCAACACTACACTTCACTTGAAACTACTTATAATCTTCACATGGGCATTGATGACCCTATCTACTGAAGTTTGAGCTAAATTAAATTTTCTCACTATATTCAAGCCTACTAAAATCTACAAAGTACTACACATAACACCATAACACTAGCCTGAACCATGAATCCAATACCCCATGCATTTTTTACTACTTCATATCACAAGAATAACTCTTCTTACCCTTTCAATAACCGAAAACAATTCTCTTGCTAGGAATTCACTAGCATACAATTCATCCATACACTTAAATACCAAGAGGACATTCAAGCCTATCATTATAACCACATACGAACTTCTAACCAAACACCCATAAAAGTATCTTTCTCATGTTCTCTAAACCTTTATCAATAACAACTTTTCTTGCATTATTCTTAAGAAGACACACATGGAATTCTAAACTAACCATGACATATATCAAAGCTCTACCTCAATTATCCTTCACACTTATAACCCGAGATACAACAAGCATGCAATAATCTTCCCCCAACATGGGAAATTTACTCTCTCCCATCTAAATAATTACTCATCCCCACTATCATTACATAAGGAGAGTTCACTGAAAGCTTAGAACATAAGGACCTGAAACATAAAATAATAATATTCATAACTTGGACTCTTAATTGAGGCCTTAGGAATAGAGTATCAAAAGCATGAATTCATTAAAGAGATCAAAACTGAGGACATACATGACATGATCTAAATATCACGATCATTAAGAGTGTAACATGAGTACCTGGAACTGAACATACTATAAAACATGAGTACATGAGCTGCATGATTTGAGTTTGGAGTTCATAAATTAATGGAATATGATTTATACTACTAATTAAACTGGAATTCCTTATACTAGGGATTAGAAGAATACATGATTCTATGGAAAATGCATGAATATAAGCTATGATTATGGAGTTGACATGTAAGACATTAGTAGATATCGTGGTGACTGAAGTACAAAACTTTGTACTGAGATAACAATGGGTCAAACATCTTCCTCCCCTGCTGGCATTCTAGAATACATTGGAATTACTACTAGAATGTGAGAGCCTAACTCAGTTACTTGTTCTATCATCTCCCCCTTAAATCAAAGCCATCATTCTAAGTCTGTGGAATCCTTTTATAAACTCTAAACTGAACTGCAAACATTTTACTCTAGGGTCCAAGATCTAACAATACACATATATACTAAACTCACCCTGAAAAACTACAACTGAAAGCGTAAAATCCACTGCTAGTACTTCATCTCAATTCACACCATTTAGCATTCCATATCTTCCTTTTATTAGCTCATTCTTCAAAGATTAAAACTTACATTCTAACACGTAACATGGATATTCCCAAACCTTTTATGAACCATACTACATCCATCATAGCCTAAAAATATCACATCTTCAAACTTATATTTTTTCCTAAACAAGGAGAATTACCATTACGCCAGTATTCCCAACATCATCATACCAAATTTTGAATCAACAAACTTAAATTCTTGCATGCACTGCTTCAATCCTACGGATTCACCTTTCATACAACTAGCCCCATGGATATATAATCTTCTAAATCCAGATAAACACTGTCCCCACTTTACTGCTGCTAAACTTCTAGGTGCATACTTCTAACTCTAGGACATACGCAATCTCATAACTGTCCGAGAAAGCTTTGTTTGTAGGAATTTGAGCTTCACTGTTTCTATTACCTTAAAATAAGGCAGAGTTGACATGAATGGAGAAAGATAAGGATTTGTATAAATTTCTTGGAGAACACTTCTACTGCACGAGCTGAGACATGAAAGAACAAAAATATTTCCTAAATGCCCTATAGCCTCTCAAAGAAAAGTACAGACATTTTTGTACTTTTCAGCAAGACTCTACTAGACATGGCTTCATAGAGACCCTAGGACACTTGAACTCTATGCTCTGATACCAAGTTTGTCACAACTCGAGACTACCTCTAGTCGTAACACGGTACTTAGAATCATAAGTGATCCCAAGCTAACCTATGAACTGGCATGATACTTGAGGAAAGATGTAATTGATAAAAATTTACAATCTGATAAAACTGAGAAAAGAACTCAAATTACATGACTTACTCTAACTGGCATCTATGAAGCCTAATTTACTATACTGATTATAGATAGATGGGACATGCCTCCAACTACCACTAATCAATAGATATGGAAAATAAAAAGTACAGAGAGTATAAGAACTAAATCTGAGTGGAGTCCCCAAAATAGGAGAAATCATCACCTGCTGGATGGAAGATACAACTATCATATTATGAGGTGTAGGCTATAATTGGTACCTACATTATGAGACAATGTTGTAATACCTCGTACTTTTCCTAGTTTAAATTCGTTTCTAAAATGTCAAGGAGTGGCTTCAAAAAAATGAAAACCATTTTATGCATATGGAATTTTCAAGATTTCGACTTTCCATTGTGTGAGAAATTGAATAAGCTTTCCGTCGATACTAAATTCACCCAAATCCGACACTCGCTAAAGAAGTTAGAGTATTTTTAAGTTGACAGTGTGCCACCTGGACTCTCAGTGTGTCACAGAGAAGGCAAAAATCACAATTGTCACTTTCTAGTGAAGATCCACGATCATGGCGCATCGTGGAGGAGTCTCGTTTCATATTTGACAATTTTTAGTGAGCCTCCACGATAATGACGTATCGTTTAAGTGGCCAAAATGACATTCAAAAAGGGGCACCACAATGGTGGCGCATCATAGAGTCTGCCCAGTTCCCAATTGTCCAAATTTCAGTAAGCCACCGCGATCGTGGCACGTCGCGATGGCCATCCAATTTAGAAAAATGTTATGTTTTCCAGTTTTGTTTAGAGGTTTAAAGAGGATATTTTGGTCAATTCCCAAGATCCCAATCCATCCAAACATAAGATTTAAGCCTATTCTAAGAACTTTATGCCCAATTTCGTCCATTCTCTCTCAAAGAAAACCCTAGAGCTCAAAGCTTTCTCTCTAACAAATCAAAATCCTTCATAGCTTCTTCAAGAAAGCTCTAAATTGAGGATTCCCAAGACAAGATAATCAAGACAAGATAATCAATAATTCAAGTTTCTTCATCTAATCCTCAATGAAGGTATGTGGTGTTTATAAACAAGGATCTTTTTTCATCCTTGTGCCTAAAATCAAGCTTTTTAATTTCAAATCATATGATTTTGGATGTTTATACATTGATTTTAAATTAGTGTTCATACCCATTATTGCTCTTTGCAAGATTCTGAGATTTCAAGAATTTTGGAAGTTGAATTGCATGTCTATTTTTATATTTTCATGCCTATTGCAGTAATTTATTGATTTTGAGATGAATTATCATTATTTTCAATATCAAGCATGATTTTTATGATGTTTTCACATAAGATTGAAGCATGAGTTATTACTCCAAGATTGAATTTTATTATTTTAAGAAAGATGATGCTTTAAGCATCCTATTATCAAATTAATTATAAATCATCAATAAAGCTTTGATCTTTCGATCATTGGAATAGCTATGGAATCCATTTTTTAGATTATTACAGATTACAAAATTTAGATCAGCTTTATCTATAGATTTTATCAGATGAATGCATAATTGGTTTTAGATAAACCCTTATGCTAGTTTTAAAGTGGATTTCCAATAGAATGAGTGTAGCAAATAAAAAGGGAATAGTATTTAGCACCGAGCGGGAAGTGTAGGGTTAGTGTGCCCTATCTTTTACAAAACTACGTAGCCAACGTAGATACAGATTTTGCGATTATTCCCATTTATATATGGATGACAATTTTAGCTTGTGATCGATCACAAGGAAAGTAGGTTAAAATCCCTGGCAAGAGTATGAAACCTCTCCCTAACATGAGGTTTCTTCCTTAGGAGAATGAGACGTTGGAATCCATGTAGCTCGCACGGTTTATGTCTGTTAAGAGAACCTCCCTTAAGATAAAGTGTTTTTCCTTACAGATAAGCTTTTGAAAAAGTATTTCCCTTGCAGAACAATTTTTACCTAAAAGTAAAAGCTTTTAGAATAGTTTTAAAGTATTTTTCCCTACTAGTAAAGAAAACCTTTGAAAGAATTCCCTTAAGATTAAATGTTTTCCTTACACCTTAGTGGTAAAGATTTTTAGGATAGTTTCTAAAAAAAGAATGTCAGAAAGCTTTTATAAAACTAAGTGTAAAGGCTCTTAAAGTTTACTTAGATTATGTTTTACAGAAAGATATTAGCTACAAACTCATCTTTCAACTTTCAGATTTCAGAATTAAGAGTGGGTCCTTTCTACACTTAGACAGTACGATTTACAGAGTATTAGCACAACTTTCAAAACTAAATGTTATGACTAACTAGATTTTTAAGTATGATTTTTTATTCATGATTACAGATTTCAGTATTTCAGATATTCCAGCTTATATGAGTCATTTACATTTAGCATGCATTATTTTACAAATTATGATGATGAGATGATGTTTTACTTATGCATTTCACCCCCATATACTCAGTATATCCTCAAAGTATTGATCCAAATATATGTCTATGTACTACATTGTCTCATAATGTAGATATAAGTTTAGTTGTAGCATTCATACCATATTCAAATAGTTAGCTTCCAGTCAGTAGATGATAAGTCCTTTTGATTCAAGGGATTGAGTCAATCATATAGTTTGAGCAGTATTTTATCTTTATTTATTCAGGCGTATTGATTTGGGATAGTTGAGGGTTATGTCCTGACTACCTATAGTCAACACTAGTAGAGGCTTCATAGAAACCAGTAGAGATAATGTATTGATTCCAGTGTTGTTTCATAAAAGCAGAGTTGTAATCATTTTAAATTTAGTTCTATATTGATTAGATTCAGAAAAAATTCATCTTCTGCTTATTTAGTTCAAATTTATGCATTTTATTCAGTTGCTTATGAGTTATGCCAGTAGAAGGGTTAGCTTGGGGCCACTTGTTATCCTAAGCACCGTGTGACATCTCGGGACCCATTTTTGGGGCGTTACAAATGTATCATATAGGAATATATGTGTATTAGTACTTCTGAAATGTACTGAGTAAGTGGGGGTGAATGTAATAAGTAAAACTGATTTCATACATAATCTTAAAACATGCATGCTAAGTGCAAGTAGACTCACCAAGAGACTTAAATAAACTAAAAGATGAAGTATCTTAAAACATGAATAACAAACATAATCTAAAAAGTTGGTTAATCACTACACTTAGTTTCTTAAAGCTTTATTTTTATGGAATAAGTAGAACTGAAGCTGAAAAATAGTAAAACATAGTTACTGATTGAACACAGGGTATGAAACTACGTGATGGAAGCTTACATAACTCGAGAATCTGAATATAAAAATATTCCAAGCACGAATACATAAACATACAAAACCAAACATAACATATACTAAGCTGATCTGATTAACTGAATGACTGATACCTGAATACTGAATACTGAATAACTGGATCTGAATACTGAATAACTGGTATCTGGATACTGATTAGCTTATATTTGTATATTGATTAACTAATATTGAACTATACTTAGTCTGAATGACTGGACTAAAACTGTGGGATACTATGCTTATGAGGTAAGGACTAACTAAACAACATGAGATAACTGAGCATGAATGTGTGAAACTAGAATATCTTAGAATGCAAGACTAAGTATATATCAGTTATGTTACTGAGATAATCTGAGATTTGAAGGACTGAAATCTGTATAACTGAATATCTGAAAGTCTGTACACTTGTTCAAGAAAACCTGAACTGAAAATACACTAAATACTATACTAAGACTATGGGAGTTATTGTGTAACCTGCATAAACCATATGAGATTTCATGAGTCCACCATTTGACCCACATTGAGGAGGGTTGTTCTATCCTTGCCATCGAAATCGAACCTGAAGTGTAGTAATCACTAAACAGATGTCCTAAAGGACTAAAGAGTCACCATATACTGGTAGGTGCTCTATGATATATGTGTCAATCCTAAATTGGTAGGAAGATATCTCAAACCTATGTTGTTTACGTAGTTCTATAACTCAAGGATTTTTACTAAGGGTCAAACCCTAAACTGGCAAGAATGTCCTATCCCTAAATTTGCTCGATGCTGAATCCTACTCCTAATTGAATGAATCTGGAATCATAAACTAGTGTATGCGCTGATAACGGATAACTAATAAACTTTTTTCATGCTATTCTAATAATAAAAGTACATACAAATTTTGAGGTAATTATTAACATATAAATTGATAATGCTCATCATGAATATGAATATATGAGTATATTGATAAGATTCATGGATTAACTATCTGAATACTTAGAAAGATGAATTTATGTAAATCACATAGGTATCGGATGTTCATAATCCACCAGCACTGAATGAGTATAAAATATGATATCAAACTTGAAATACGATATTAAGTGATTATGGTTCGAAGACCCAAACATGGGCATTTCATCAAACATGTGAAAATCACAAACTTATACATGTGAATATCTTAAACATAAGGAAACAATAGGATTTCATTGCTAAATTCATGTCTTAGGGGAATTTACCCTGAATCAACTCATCATGACATAGAAATTACAACATTCAAACATGATACGGTTCATTCTACTTGAAAATACTAGAAGATTATTTGAGGATTTCTTGAACTTGAAGATTGAATTCCTTGATTTATTGAGAGAAAATCTTGAACTTTGTTCATGGAGTAAAGGGGAGGGTTTATACTTGAGAAATTTTGAGGAAGATGGGCAAATAATGCCCTTTTGGATGCTATAAATCGTCCTTTTGATGTTTGGGGTTGAGGGGAAAGGACCAAAGTTTCACTTGACCCTTAAGAATATGAAATATAGGGGGAATAAGCTCCAAACCATGTCCCATATCGCATTGAGATACCGGCGCATCGTGACCAAATCGCATACCCTTACTGCCTCTCACAAAAAATGTCATAATTTTTTGGTCAGGTATCGAATTAAGGCAAAATTGATATCGTTGGAAAGTTAACTCAATATATATCATTTGGTGTGCCTTGATATGAAAAATTTCACATATATAAAAAGTTATACATGTTCAAAATCGACCCTTGTAGAATCAAATATCTAAACTTGGTCGAATCAAAGGCTCTTAGCTCAACTTTGCTCTAAATGATTTCTATGAACATTTTTTACCTCCTAAGCACTTCACACACCAAAATAAAGATCATGACACATATATTCACATACAAATTATGGGAATAGATCTTAAAGACATAGGAACGACGGTTCAAAGTCTAACCCAAAAATACGGGGTGTTACAAAAATATTAGAGGAGGCTAGACATACAATTTGTAAACTATATCTAAATGAAAAAATTGGGTATTTATTCAGGAGCATATTCAGGTGGGGGTTATTTCAGATTATGATCAACAAATTACCATGTAGTTAACTCTTTACGATGTTTATTATTTAAATCATAACGTGAACTTGCCTTGGTTTGTTGGAGGTGATTTCAATGTGATTTTTGAGACAGAAGAGAAGATTGGAGGTCTATCAGTGTATCCTCATAAATACGAGGATTGTTTTTTTTTATATAAACTCTTGTGATCAATTTGACATTAATTTCAAAGATAGTCCTTTCACTTGGTGGAATGGTAGAGTAGGTGAAACATGTATTTTCAAAAGACTTGATAAAATAGTCACCAGTCAAGTATTTTTGGATTTTTTTAATGGAGTTAAATAACAAAATTTATCCAGAGCTGATTTTGATCATGTCCCTCTTTTGTTTACTTGCAGGGTACAACAATTCATTAGACCTTTAAATTTTTGAAGTTCTGAGCTAAACATAAAGAATTTGAAGACATAGTAGGGGAAATTGGGTAGATTCTAGTTCTTACAATGTTTTTATTAGTTTAAAGAAGAAAAATAAGAATACCCAATTGATTTTAGCTACTTAGAGCAAGGAGAGATTTGGTGACATCTGTAAGAAACTCATTATTAGGAAGGAGATTGTTAGATTAAAAAAAACTATTTGAAGAACAGTTTACTGCTGCAAATTGGTCAGATCCTAAAAGAGCTCAACCAGAAATTTTGAAATATTTTCACTATGAAGATGAATACTGGTGACATAAAATTAGAGTTCAATGGTAAATTGAAGGAAACAAGAACACTAGATTTTTTCATAACCTAACAAATGGTAAAAGAAAAAGACTTTCACTTACATGGATGATGAAAAAGGGTGACAGTTGAACTGAAGGAGAAAATAAGTTGGTTGAATAAGTAGTTTCCTTTTAAAAGGAGAAATCTAGAGGGGCCTTAGTAAATGGTGATTTTTCTTTAATAAATCAGATTCCTGAAGTTATTTCTGAGGATAATAATGTTGGTTTTAATATTTATCCTTCTGAGAAAGAAATTAAAAGATTGTCTTTTACTTAATTATGACTGTGTAAGTAGATCTGATGGTCTCACAAGCATCTTTTATCAGCATTGATGGGATATTATAGGAGGTGATATTATTTTTGTTGTAGGTTATGTGTTTTTTAATGGAGTTACTTTACCAATGTCCATTACTTACATTAATCTAATTTTGTTATCTAAAAAGGATGTGATTTAGGTTTTTTTAGATTTAAAGCTAATTAGTCTGAGTAACTTTATTGATAAGATGATTCCAAGGATTTTACATGATAAATTAGAAGGTATTTTTCCTAGGATTATTTCTCAGAATTAGTCTAGTTTTGTCAAAAGAAGGAGCATTACTGAAAATGTTCTTTTGGCTTAAGAAATTATTATAGATAGTAATTAAAGAGGGAAGCCCATTAATACTATAATAGAGCTTGATACAGCTAAGGCCTATGATAGGTTAGACCAAAAATTCTTGATAAATGTTTTGGAAAAGATGGGTTTAAATAATTAGGTGGTTGACAATATATGGCAATTGGTTGATAACAACTGGTATTCGGTGCTTATTAGTGGACAATCACACATTTTCTTTCATTCATCTAAAGGATCTAGAGGATCCTCTATCCATTTCTTTATTTGTTCTTTCTATAGAGGTGTTATTGAAGGCTTTGAATAACTTGTTCAATAACAAGGAGTTCAAAGGCTTTTGGTTACATAAATAAAGTGATAGTATTAACCATCTCTTTTATGCAGATGGTGCTATGATTTTTATTGCTACTGAGAAAAAGTCTCTATAATTGGTTATGGAAATTCTTCAGGGATATGAGAAATTGTTATAGCAATTAATTAATAAAGAAAGATTTTCTTCAAAATACACAACAAGACACCTCATAACGCAAGGCTAAAAGTTAAACCTATTACTAGATTTCAAAAATCTAATTTTTTCCCTTATTCATGTGGTATGTCCAATTGGGCTTGCCAAAAAAAGGAAAATATATTTTATGGAGATCATTAAAAAGGTTTAGAATTAGATGAAAGCATAGAAGGGTAGATTTTTATCTTTTGGAGGTAAGGCTATCTAGATTAATAATGTTTTACAGAGCATGCATATTTGCTGGTTACTATCACTGTTCTCCCTAAATATGTGATTTTAGATCTTCTTAAAATATTTGCAAAATTTATATGATCTTTTAACAAGGAAAGAAGAAACAAAAATTGGTTTTCTTATGAGGAGGTATGTCTACCTAAAGAAAGAGGTGTAGGCTTTAGGTCACTATTTGATGTCTCCAAAGCTCTTTTTTCTAAGTGTTGATGGTTTCTTGAATTAAGAAGTCTTTGCGGACCAACTTCGTATGAAATAAGTATTGTAAAAGGCACTGGCCTCAAGTAGTAGAATGGAGAGGAGAGTCTTAAGCATGGAATTTTATGTTAGAATCAAGAAACTGTATAGATCAAGGGACTTAGTGGGATCCTAAGTGATCATTCTATCATTTGATTTGATTATTAGACTAAACTAGGGGATTTAATTATCACATGCCTATTGTTAATATTAATCTGTCTAATGTTGAGGATGTGCAATAAATTATTCTACAAGAAAGATGGAATGAACCAATGCTACAACAAATGTTCACTAAAGAGGTTTGTCGCTATGTTACTAACAAAATAGTTGTTGAGGAGACAAATGAGTAGGACAAACCATGATGATTGCTAAACAACAATTGAAAATTCTTAGTAAGTAGTGCTTGGGAGATATGAGAGATAAATGTGAGTATCAGGGATTAATAAAGGATATTTGAATAAAAGGGGTTCCATTCAAAATATCATTTTGCTTTTGAGGTTGTGTAATAAAGAATTCCTTGTGGAGAATTTTTGGTCAAGATCTGAGTCCCAGATAAAATAAAGTGTTTTTGTTGTGATACTAAAGTCATAAGACTATTGAACATATATTCATCGAATGCCTTACTGGTAACAACACTTGAAAGTCTTTTCCAGATGCAGCTGGTTTGCAAGGACCAGTTTTACAACTTAAACTGACTATTTTTAAATGGTGGAGGCTGACTGTGCAAACAAATTAAAGCCTTTTATAGTTCTATGCTTGCTCTTGTTATATGATACATTTGGAATAGAAGGAATATTATTTTTCATAGAGGAAAAATGTCAACTCATACTATGATTTTAGAAATAAACAGGAATTTGAACCTTTAGCAGTTAGTAGGTGTTCTTGGATGGAAGGGATACCTACTTCTTGGACCATGATGATTAATTACTTTGAGGATATAGTCCTAGACTAGATTATAAAGTTATCAACTAGAAATTACCTAAGGAAGGGAATTATAAATGCAATAGTGATAGCTTTAGTAAAGGGAATCCAGGTCTAGCTCTAGTACATTTTATATTAGAGATAGAAATAGAGATTTTGTGTATGTAAAGACTAGAGGATTAGGTGATGATTCTATGCTAATTGCAGGGGCTGGAGGATTAGGTGATAGTTCTATACACAGTACAAGGCACATGACAGTACATAAATAGCAAGTTAGAGGTAAAGCAATGTTTCATACCTGAAGATGATCATATATCAACCAAAGTTGTTAGTATCAAGGTAGATATCAAGTTGAATTGATTGTCAAGGGAGTATCTCTTGCTTTTTTGGACCTTTGATGTGGTATCAACCTTTATTGAGATTCATTTTTGTAGGAAAAAAAGTACATGAGTAGATTCTTTTAAATTTCTAAAAGATATTAGATGAGAGATTACACTATGGATACCTCTTTAAGACATTTTTTGTGTTGATATAGAGTTGAAATATTCAATAGGTTTGATTTCATAATGCTTGTGGGATTTAATGTGTCTTTCTTGAAAAATACCCAAGCTCTTTGTTATACACAATTGGACAACTAAAAATTGGGGATCAACATTTGATCTATCATCACGATGTTCATAGACGACACCAACACATAGGTAGAGCAAATGGAGAAGATGAAAAACTTAGATCGAGGAAGACAATGAGATCTTCAAGCTTCTAGAACTCTTCTCACTCTTGGCAATTTATGTTTTTAGCTTGTCATAGATATTTTATGTTTGTCTGGTTTTCTTTTTGTTTTAGTTGTCTTTTTTTTATTTTGGACCTGGACCTTGTGGATTCAGGTTAGACTCTTTCTTTCATTTCCAATAAATTGGCATGGACCGTCTTCAATTGGAATTTTTTGCTAAAATATATAAGTTAAAATAAAATTTTACTCTTTGTATAAGGATCAAGCAAAATAAAATAGATAGGTAATCTGTTTTGACAAAAAACTTCAAACATTTTTAAGTTTTCAAAATCTCTATTTACTCAAAAAACTCAATTTTCTTTCGAGCAAAATGTATGTCCATACACAACTTTTCAAATTTTAAAAGTAATAACTTCAAACTCAAATTTTCAAATTTCAACATCAAAATATATGGTCAAATGGGAGCTTAGTATGCATTTGACCATATATTTTAGATATTTCTCACTTTATTTTAAATTTATAAAGTTGATATCAAAATACAAGTTGTATTTGGTTGTATATTTTTCAAAGAATAGTTTAAAAAATGATCACACTTAAATGTACCCCCCTCCCCCGGTTTAGTTTTACTATCCATTTTGGATTTTACACACTCTTTAATAGATAATATTGGTTAATATGAGTATTTTATCACAATACTCATATTAATTAATGTACTGTCATGACTCAGAAATAGAAAAAGTGATAACACCTATATAGCCCACTTATAGATAAGTCAACCATAAAATAACAATTTATAAGATATGATACAAATATGTGGAAGAAATATTTTTAAAATGAATAGTCTTAAATCACCATTTTTCATAGGATTCAAAAAGAAAGATGGAGATAAATACAAGCTTTCCAAAACATAGATTCATTACTACAAATCTACAAATCTGAATACAAGTCCAAAATTCTCTACTATAAAAAAGAATAAGAAGATAAAATATAAAGACAGAGAAATCCAATAAACTATGAAAGAGCCAAGCAAGGTAACACCCCAAAAGTCCCTGAGATTAAATTTTAGACTTAGAACAAAAATCAGCAAAAGATTTAACTTTTTATCACAAAGCGGCTTATTGTACAGGCCATATAGTGAGGCCACGATTCATGAACTGACTCATAATAAGTAGTTAGCATCCATCATAGTCCCTAGTGTTCATGACTCAGACCGCGGGTTATGGTATGCTAGCATGAGTCATAGGCTGACCCATTTTGAATAGTTAGACCAAATTCCTCAAAGACAAAATTTCACCAAATAGCCACAACTTGAGCCCATAAGTCTTATTCCCTGAGTACGAGTTATCAAGTGACTCATACTGATGAGAAATTAGTTAAACAAAATTCTTTATTCAGGGGCCATGAGTCTCTTCCATGACTCGTACCTAGACCCTATAAGTTGTGAGGTTGAAATCATGCCCCAAGTCGAAAAAATATCGCCTAGGACCCATGAGTTGGAGAATGACACATAGGATCATGATACAACTCATACCTAGACCTACAATGACTAAAACAAAACTTTTATCTACATTTTTATAATGATATTTTCATATTTTTCTTAAATCCTAATCCTAAACTATGTCATTTGGGGCTATCCTAGTTGGGTTTATAGGGGAGTTAGTCTATTACTCCCCTTCATAACTCCTTAAAACATCTCAAACAAAAGAAAATGGGTGATTAAACTCTCTCAGATCCCAAAGTCTAGGGTTCATTCTCTAAGTTAGAATTCTCACAATCTTAGCACAAAATCTCAAACTCCAGGTATGTTGAATTTCAACAATGGGTATCCTTTCACCCCTCTATTCGAAAATAGCTTTATAAATTCTAGTTGCTACATGAATTATGAGTCAGGGTTCATAATCCATTTATGATTTCCGTAAAGCTTAAGTCTACTCATGATTCCTATTCTATTATGACATATTTTTCAGGATTTTACATTTACTATGATATTATCATACATGAATTGAATACTAGGGTTATTTCAAGTAAATTTTATATATTTAGTTTTTTTTTAAATCATGTTTCAGACTATTAACATTTTAGCATGGACAATATGATCAGTTTTCAGTTATACAATGCTTTAAGATAAATTAGGTTCTTACCCAACTTTTAGAACATTAATTTAATAAGTTATCAGTTTGGGAAGATTACTTAGCACCGAGTTAGATAAGGGTTATAGTTTCATCCAAAGTCCTAGAATAACATATCACTACAGGTTTATTTAGCCCTTCTAGTTTGGGCATCATATGAGTTATATTGCTAGTCCTTTATACCCTGTAAAGGTATATTAGATCTTCTCAATAGGTCATATACATTATACTCCATTTAAGCTCACGTGGTTTATGTCGGTTAATAGACTCACCCACAGACTGAGTTTAATACTTGTGCATGACCCATACCTTTAGATATTTCATGCATTTGTATTGAAATTATATTTTACCTTAGTATTTCAGTATAAATGTTTTAGGTAATTACACTACAATTCATCATGCTATTCAATTGTTTCACTCAGTTTGTATCAATAAAGTTTAGTATTTTATTTTATAACTTGGACATATATCACATGCTCAGTACATTTGAATTACTGATCACATACTCCCTTTCAAATTGTATCGTCTTATAATATAGGTTTAGGTATTCAGTCTCAACATCAAAATAAGTATATTCCAGTGCCATCTCAGCAGCTACTAGTGGTGTGCCCCCATCATCCTAGGAAAAAAGATTATTGTTACTTTATTTTAGTATTTTCAATTTTAGTATTTAGATTTAGCTGGAGAATTATCCTAGTAGCTTTTCAATAATGGAGGTTTTTTCAAAGATATAGTCAAACTTTTAGCTTTTTAGTTTATTTTAGTTTTGTTATATTATTCATACTCAACTTTCTCAGATTGTTTCAAATTAATAATTAAATTTATTTTAGCATCTTTTTAGTCTTGTTTATATTTAGATTATTTAGTATTATGGCATGCCATGGGTTAGCTTAGTGTCACTTATGACTCTAAGCATCATGTTATGTCCAAAGGGTAGACTCGAGTCATGACAAACTTGGCATTAGAGTATCAGGTTTAAGGAGACGTAGAATGTCCAACAATTGTGTTAAGTAGAGCCTCTTTCTTGGGTGTGAAGTGTGCTAGGCTACCAAATATTTTAGAAAAACTTAACTTCTTTTATGTTTATATCATATGATAGAGTATAATTAAAATATCCTCCTAGTTCACGTTCTACACATTTACAGAATATGCCTCCCGAAAGATCCAATAAAAGAAGGAATGGAAACCATCTAGCTCCACCATCGCTAATAGATCCCTTAAATAAATAAGTCACCAATGTAAAATTATGTATTACCTTATAAATTCTTGCTTAATCCATGGCCAACTAGGTCAATCAGAAAGTATTTGTACTTACAAACCCAAATATAAATGTGACAACATTAGAGTCTAAAATTCACTCGAATGAACCCTCCAAAGGTTTTTATGTTTTGAATGTAGATGAGTATCCATAATACTTTGTATATGAGGTATAAAATATAACTTGGATCGTAGGTATTACACCAGTTGAGAGTGCAGACTTGGAATTTTATCAGTTAAAAAGGGTGGCTTAACTATGTTTTGAGTAATGGAAAGATAACCGACATAAGTATACAGACCGAGTTGATTGGGATGAGTTTGTGGTTTTCTTTATAGATAATGAGCAAGTTTGTTTTTGGTATTTTAAGGGTAGTAGTTAAGGTGTGCAAGATTGGTTTGCTTATTGAAGATATAGATATATCTAGACTTATTACTCATGCCATATAGACAAAAGAAGATGTGATAAAAGAGAAATAGAGAGAGAATAATAAGTCAAGGACATACAATTTTGACTACACTTAGCGGAGGTCTAGCAGTGGTAATTTCTCTTACTTTCAGTAGAGATCTTCAAATCCAAATCTTTTTTAGTTAGTTATCTATCCCCTAGACCTTGACATAATTAAAAGAGTAGGGTATCAACCTTTAGATCTTGGGGTAATGTTATTGGTAGCCACACTTTTCTTGCATATCCTATGTGTGGAAAGAACCATCCATTTAGTGCCTTGCTAGCAAGGAGGGTTATTTTAGATGCAGTTAGACCATCCACATGTTAAGGAATCGACACCCATTAGATGTAAAAGTTGTGTAATAGGGCACAATTTACTCCTTTAAGAGCCCCTTAAAGTCACCCAGCTTAGCAGGGTGATTTTACTAGTGCAAGAAGTAATTAGTGATAGAACTGCTTCCATTCTTTGTCTTTCTATCAGGATCAGGAGATCTCACCAGAGGTAGTCACTATTATGTTGTAAGTATTTCATATAGATTTGTATGCATTGTTAGATCCAGGAGACATACTTTCCTTTGTGACTCTTTATATTGCTTTAGATTTATTGTTAGTTCTGAAACTCCTTTGGAATATTTCTCAGTCTCTATTCTTGTTGCTAACTTTGTTATATCCAAGTGGGTATATATTTCCAAATTTTAATTTTCTTTAAAAGCATCAAAGTTGATCTAGTGGAGATATACATGACTATTTTTAATGTCATTTTTGGAAAGGATTGATAACACACCTATTATGCCTCTCGACTGTAGAACCAAAGTCAGTAAATTTCAGTTTCTTGGTTAACTAGTCATAGAATAGAAGGGTAGCACCTCATTGCCTATAGGTCGGTTTGTATCTTACCTTAAGGTTATAAAACTGATCTTTAAGAGTTGTATTTATCATTTAGTAAGGGTTACAAATTCTATTTTTGAAACCCCAACCACTCAGTTAGTTCTAATTTTTACTGAGTATCCAGATATGTTTCCTAAAGGTATACCTGGAGTATTTCCCAAACAAGAGATCAACTTTGGGATAGACCTTCTTCTAGAATAGCTCTAACTGAGCTTAAGAAATTGAAAAACCTCTGAGACAAGGTTTTATCAGATCCATCACCTCTCTATGAGGTACTCAAGTTCTTTTCATGTAAAAGAAAGATGGTTCTCTTATAATGTACATCATTATCATTAGTTGAACAAGGTCATAATCAAGAATAAGTATCACATTACAAGGATTGATGAATTCTTTGAATAGCTTCAAGGTACTAGTTGTTTCTCAAAGATAGAACTTAGATCCAATTATCATCATCTCAGAGTCAGAGAATATGACATGCCAAAAATAGCTCTTAAAACTTGATATGGTCACAATGGATTTATTATTAGGTCTATTAGACTAATGAATATTGTTGTAGCTTTTTTTAACTTAATAAATAGGGTGTTCAAATAGTATTTTGACATGTTCATCATTGTTTTCATAGATGACATCCTTAATTATTCTCAGAGTAAGGATGAGTATGTAGGATAATTGAGGATTATTTTGCAAACTCTTAAAGAACACAAAATATTTTCCAAGTTCAACAAGTCTAAATTCTGGTTGAAATTAGTGACATTCCTCAGACATATCATTTCCAGTGAGATTATTCAAGTTGATACTTAAAAGACTAAAGCAGTTAAAAATTGGACTAGACCCATCTCTTCATAAGACATTAGGAGTTTCTTCAGCTTAACTCATTACAATTGGTAGTTTGTTGAGGGTGTTTTATCTGTTGATTCTCCTAAGTCCAAATTAACTTAGAAAAAAGTCAAGTTTCAGTGGTAAAATACTTGCGAGAAGAGTTTTTAGGAGTAAAAGACTCAACTCACTTCTACTCAAGTTCTAATTCTATTAGAGGGCATAGATGGGTTTATTATGTATTATAATGGTTCAAGTTAGATTTGGGTGTGTGTTGATGCAAAACGGTAAGGTCATAGCTTATGCTTCCAGTTATCTCAAAGTACATTAAAAGTATAACTAGACTCATGATCTTGAATTAGCAGCAATGTTTTTTTCATAAAGATCTAGAGGTACTATCTTTTTGGAGTTATCATATGGATGTCTTTACGTTTCATGACCCAAAAGTCAAGATCATGATGACACTGAACTCGTCCCAATACTAGGTAGGTAAGCCCAACATCAAAAGTGATAAAGATGTGGAAAATAAATTAATAACAAACTAAATATAAGACTTAAGAATAAAGTTAGGACATTTCAAGATATATTGAACAAACCTAAAACTGAATGAAATACAACTCCGAACCTAAAATCTAGTGTCGAGAGTAAAAAACACGAATATTGATAAAAAGTATGGAAAATATATATTTATGTCTCTGAATAAGAAAGTAAATATAATATGTATAATATGAAGTCTAGAACTAAACCTCAAACAAGGAGCTCACCAGTACTCTACAACATCCTTAACATAACATAATCTCACACTTCATGGGTTGTACTTGAATTGAATTTTACATAAAAGCTTACATAAAATAGAATTAAGTATGATCCATTTGAACTCAGTAGGAATCATATATCAACCAAGCAAAGCATAAAATTAAACAAGTAAAGGATACTAGGAGCACGTTTCCAGCTGCATTAAAGAAAAAATCCCAATAGTGGCTTAAACCGTATCTCCTAATAATTATACAAGTACAACAGGAATATAAGAATAACTACACACAAATATATAAGGAAAATATAAGTACACAATAACAAACACATAATCGTAATGCAAATAATGCAATAT
Source organism: Capsicum baccatum var. pendulum (assembly GCA_030864225.1). Taxonomy (NCBI): domain Eukaryota; kingdom Viridiplantae; phylum Streptophyta; class Magnoliopsida; order Solanales; family Solanaceae; genus Capsicum; species Capsicum baccatum. The sequence continues at coordinate 166,890,547 of CM061554.1, read as the reverse complement.
AATAAAATGGTATGATAAGGATGCAACATCTCAATATCACCTCGTATACACCTTTCGAGCATAATATTCTAGGATAAGACCTATGGGGGGGGGGGGTTCACATCTCATATACTTTCATAATATCATATCTCAATCAACGTTATCATCTCTTGATTAGGGAATTTTGAAAAGTGTTCCATTTTCCTTAAAAAATAGTGGAAAAGTATGAAGATGAAAAACAAAAATCCTATATTCTTACATTTGCACCAGACAAGAAACAAAAAAATATGCCTCACTTCAAGGTTGAGTGGTTTATCATTCACCATCCATTACTCGATTCCTTCATCTTTGTACCACCACCCTATGAGCAAAGCAAAAGGATGGATACAACATTAGGGGTAAAATTAATATCGCCAAGGTAGAGTAAGAAGTTGATGTGGGTCGTGCCGTGGCACTAAGTTAGTCACTACTTTGGAGGTAACCCAAGTAAAGGTAGGTGTTTATTTTTCATCTTTTTAGTTTTTACTTTATGCAGTTTTTCTTTTTGTCGAGTCACAGGTTAATAGGACGTCTGGGTACCTAAAACCTAAGCTAAGGATTATGGCAAAGACTAAGTCTGGGGTACTTGGACCCTCTTGATGTATAAAGATACTACTATCTAGGCCTAGAGGCCTCAAAGAGTATTTCTATCCCTACTTTTAATTTTACTTTGGGGACAAAGTAGATTTTTAAGTGTGGGCGGGGGAAATTCCCATTGTTTCGGGTGAAGTAATGTTGTAGGGCCTTGAGTCTTAGTTGCTTTTCTAGTTTTTGGGTAAATTTGAAAAAATTACAAAAAGATTTTTTATTTTTAGTTTTTAGTTTATTTGGGTGATTCTGGTAGGTGAACATTTCACCCATCCCGTAGTTGTTCTTTTTAGTTCTTTTCCACGGATCCTCCCCTTGAACCCATTATCCTTTTATTTATAGGAGTAATTTTTAAATTTTTATGCTAGGAATGAGTAAGATGTTCTTGTTGGTGTTATGTGTGATTACATGTTGCAAGTGGTTTTATTTGTCAGATCATGATGATTGTGTTAGTTACTATATTTGAAACTCCTAGGCTCTAGTTTATGACTCTTGAATATTGTTGGCTTAATATTAAATTCATGCTATTATTTGGTTGAGAGTCTATAATTATCCTACTTGAGTCGAGAATGTGCTATGTGTGTGTAAAGTTGTTATGTATTCCTTGTTGAATTTGATCTCTAGAACTAGCCTAGTGTGTGTGCAAATCAAAACAAAGAGTGTGGGTTTAGGAAATGATATAGGCATTTCTTTGCTAGCCATCTTTCACAACCTCTCTTTTACCTACCCTTATGCATAATCTTAGTTAGCCCTGTTGATCCTTTAGCTTATTCTTTGGTATCCTCATATGTAGCTTTATCCCTTTCTTTAATTGACCTCAATTTGATCTAAAGCTCCTAAATGCTTTAGTTAAAAATAATTAAGTTAGGGAGTTATTCAAGCAGGGAAAAGGTGAAAGTGAAGCCCCCAAGAAATAGCTATTGGTGTTGAAAATTGATATGTGTTATGGTTGGGAATTGTGTAATAAACAGAATGAAGATTGTTCACATTGAATAATTTGTACATAGAACACTCCCACCATAGTGTATGTGAATGAGCTTAAGGAGATAGGGCAAAACAAAATATGTGGGTAGATAGAAGTGGTGCAAATTAGTTTCTTAGAGAACAAACGTAAGTGATATATGTTATGGATTAATGCGCTAGGGGAAGATAGTCAATATTACTGGCCAAAATAGTTCCTACCCATCCCTTAGCCAACATTGCATCCCATAAAGACCTATTTGATCTTAAGCCTTAACATTCTGATACTAGTTGAGTACTATACTAAGGGAAAGACTTTAGTTAATCTTGTGTAACTTGTGAATTCTTTGTAAGAGTGAACATAAATAAATTCTTATACCCAATTTGTAATAAATTGCATCTATGTGAGTGATTATGGGTAACTATCTTGTGGTAAGGGCATATGTTTGATGATAGTTTGCTGATTTGTGTGATCTCTTGGATTAATTAGTATACATGAGTTTGCCAACTTGGTGAGTCAATTCCTGATTCTATGATATCTTGAAGAAGTATTCTTGAGCTTTCACTTGTGTATGTAACATGCGTAGTGTAAAAACTTGCATTTTGTGTAGTCATTGTAATGATAGCTTAAATTTTTTGCTTGTTATAGAAGTATGGAGTCTTCTCTAATTATGATTCCTATAGTGAAAATTTGTTCGAGGATGAACAAGACTTTAAGTGTGGGGTGATGATCTGAGGTGGAATTATGCACCTCAGTGTTGTTATCCGGACTTATTTAGCCTTGTTTTGAGGAATTCTTGTGTGCTTAATGAGTAAATTTTTGTATAATTGAGAAAATAAGTGTTAAAATACTTGATTATAATATTTAATGTATGTTTCAAACATAGATTCAATTTGGTCACTTAGAGTTTAGACGAGAAAACTAGTATTACTAGCTTGAGCTATGTGTTGTTCTAGTTGATCTCGATGGACTATTGTGTGCATAATGAGTTACTAAGGATATTATTGTGTAATTATATGCGTAATAACTTTTTTTTATAGTTTTTAAAGTTCAATTGAAACAATCCAAGAGTCAAAACTTAGTTAAAGATCAAAAGGGACTAACTAGTATTCTTAGTTTAAGTTTCTAGTTCAGCGTCTTGAATTATATGTCATTCTGAGCTCTAATACATGCTGTTTGATGCTATTGGATGATTTCTGAGTTGATAATTATGATATTTGTATGATACACAATCTGTAAATTAAGTGTAAAAAACACCAAAAGGCTTGGAAATGATGGACAAATACCCGGGACAAGATTTGACTAAAAACGGATGTTTTGGAGTCATTGGCGCGCTGCGGACCATAGGCATAGATTTAGGGATGTGTTATGGCATTTGGGGAATCCTGGGAAGTAAATTCCAGTATCTAACCATGATAAGGTCATGAAACATACCCTAGGCACCGCGATATTGGCGTGGTACGCCGCTATGTCAAAATCACCAGCTTTTGTCCTCCTATAAATAGGACCCTTAAACATTATGTTACACACCGTGGACGACCTTGAAACATTGAGGGAGGCTATATAAAAATTAAATTAGGATTTTTATTCCATTAATTTAGTTTTTTTATGTATTTTAACATGTATCTATCATTTCGATTACGGTTATGTCCACAAGCATCTAAACACCATTTTCCTGGGTAAAGGCCAATAACATGAGAATTATGGTTTTTAATCATTGTTAGTTGTCTATTTATTCTTGTTATTACTATTTTAAGGATTCACGGCCCTTAGAATACATTCGTTGTCATCTTGTTAGCTTAGAATGAGGAATAAAAGAACAGAACATGGGGTAAATAGATAAGATTGTAATCATCTGCAGAATGAAGTTATAATTTGCATTTAGGATAGTAATATACATAAGTTCCCTATTTGGTTCACTTAATGGATGAAATATAAATGCATTTAACTTAGGCTCGAAATATAATGTAGTTCTGGACATAAGTTTGATAGGTGATTAGAGGCTCGGAAGACCATAGTCATAATATCAACCATATGAATAAAAAACCAAGATAAGTAACATAACTAATGAATTTCAATAGCATAGTATGATTGTTCACAGAGCCTTAACCCTAGTCTTTTCCCCATTAATTGTCCAAACACTTTACTTTTTTGCTCTTTTTACGGTTACGTTTATTTTTAACTTTCAAAATTCTTTTGGTTACTTGAGCACTTGTTAATATTTATAGTGAACTATATTTAGATAGTTGTCAACACAGCTCCTTATAGGATCGATATTTGACTTTTTATAAGGCCACTATATTATTTGGTGAGACCACGTATATTTGTGTGTGCACTTGAACGCAATAAATTTTTGGCGCCATTGTTGGGGATTTGTAAAGAGGAAACTATCATATTTTTAGTTTTTCTATATTGAGTTGTACATAGTTTGGTATTTTTTATTCTTATTTCCTTTTACATTTCTATCGTACTTCGTGATATGTCAGACTGGGATAGATGGCTTGTGAGTAATGATGATTTTTGTTTCTTCATGGAGGACCCCACCAAGAGGGTTTTTTTGAAAATTTTTAGGGAACCGATTTGTTGGGGCCTTCACTAGTGTATACTAGCCAATTTGTGGAGAAGATATAAGAATTTCACCCATTCAGCTGTCATATTTTTCTTGAGACTGACATTGAGAAGGTAAATAAGAGTGAGAGTGTTGTGGATGGTGTAAATTTGGAAGTGGGATTGGTTGGGTTTCATTCAAAGAACTTTTCTACATTATGTTTAGATGATGACATGCCTTTGGAGTTATTTCAAATAGTGGAAGGATGTGAAAATGGGGATTAAGAATCCTATATTCTTAAATTTGCACCAGACAAGCAACACAAAGATATGCCTCACTTCAAGGCCGAGTGGTTTACCATGCACCATCCATTACTCAATTCCTTCATCTTTGTACCACCACCCTATAAGTGAAGCAAAAAGATGGATGCGGGGTTAGGGGTGAAATTTATATCCTCAAGGTGGAGGAAAAAGTTGATACGGGTCGTACTGCCATATTAAATCAAGCGTTGCTTGGGAGGCAACCCAAGTTAAGGTAGGTGTTTATATTTTGTATTTTTAGTTTTTACTTCATGTAGTTTTATATTTGTTGAGTCACAGGTTGACGGGAAAGCTGAGTACCAAAAATCGGACATAAGGAGTATGACAAAGACTAAGTTTGGGGTCCTCGGACACTCTTGATGTATAAAGATCTACTAGATAGTCCTAGAGACCCCAGGGAGTATTTTAACCCAACTTTTAATTTTACTTTGGGGACAAAGTAGATTTTTAAGTATGGGGTAGGAAAATTCCCATTGTTTCGAGTGAAGTAATGTTGTAGGGTCTTGAGTCTTAGTTATTTTACTCATTTTTTGGTAAATTTAAAAAAATTACAAAAATATTTTCTATTTTAGTTTAGAGTTAATTTGTGTCAGTCTAGTACGTGCACGCTTCACCTTCCCCATGGATGTTCTTTTCGGTTCTTTTCATTGGGGCCACCCCTTGAACCCATTATACTTTTTCTTTTTATGAGTAATTTTTAAATATTTTTTCTAGGAATGAGTAAGATGTTCTTATTGGTGCTATGTGTGATTACATTATGCAAGTGGGTTCACTTGTAATAGCATAATGATTGGGTGAACTACTACTTTTGAATCTCCTAGGCTCTAGTTTATGATTCTTGAACGTTGTTGGCTTAATGTTGACTCCATGCTATTATTTGGTTAAGAGTCTATAATGATCCTACTTAAGTCAAGTATATGCCATGTGTATGTAAGGTTGTTGGGTATTCTTTGTTGCATTTGATTTCTAGAACTAGCTTAATGTGTGTGCAAAGCAAAATAAAGAGTGTGGATTTAGAAAATGATATTGGCATTTCTTTGCTAGCCATATTTCACAACCTCTTTTTTAACTACCCTTATGCATAATTTTAGTCAGCCCTGTCGACCCTTTAGCTTATTCTTTGGTAGCCTGATATGTAGTCTAACCCCTTTCTTTGATTGACCTCAATTTGGTCTAAATCTCCTATGTTCTTTAGTTAAAAATAAATTGAGTTAAGGAGTTTGAAATTCAAGCAGGGAAAATATGAAAGTGAAGCCCCCAAGAAATAGCTACTGGTATTAAAAATTGATATGTGTTATGGTTGGGAGTTGTGCAATGAAAAAAATGACGATTGTTCAAATTGAATAATGTTAACATAAAACACTCCCACCATTGTGTATGTGAATGAGTTTAATGAGAATGAGGCAAAACAAAAGTTGAGGATAGATAGAAATGATGGAAATTAGTTGTTTAGAGAGCAATCTTAAGTGATATATGTGATGTATTAAAGTGCTTAGGGAAGATAGTCATTATTACTGGCCAAAATAGTTCCTACCCATCCCTTAGTTGGCATTACAACCCATAAGGACCTATTTGATCTTAAGCCTTAACATTCTGATATTAGTGGTATACTACACTAAGGGCAAGCCTATTGTTCATCTTGCGTATTTTGTGAATTCTTGTGAGAGTGAGCGTAAATTAATTCTTATACCTAGTTTGTAGAAATTACATCTATATGTGTGATTAGGGGTAACACTCTTGTAGTGAGGGCACATGTTTGATGATAGTTTGCTGATTTGTGTGATCTCTTGGATTAAGTAATGTGCATGAGTTTTCCAACTTGGTGAGTCAATTCTTGAGGCTAGGATATTTTGAAGTAGTATTCTTGAGGTTTCACTTGTGTATGTAACATGCGTAGTGCAAAATTTAAATTTTATGTAGTCATTGTAGTGTTACCTTGAATGTCTTTCTTGTTATAGAAGTGTTAAGTCTTCTCTGATTTTGATGCTTAGAGTGATAAGTTTTTTTGAGGACGAACAAGGCTTTAAGTGTGGGGTGATGATCTGAGGTGGATTTATGCATCTTAGTATTGTTATCCGAACGTATTTAGCCTTGTTTTGAGGAATTCTTGTGTGATTAATGAGTAAATTTTTATATAATTGAGAAAATAAGTGTTAAAATACTTGATTATAATGTTTAATGTGTGTTTCAAACAAGTTTAGAACCAATTTAGTGACTTAGTGTTTAGACGAGAAAACTTGTAATACTTGCTTGAGCTATGTGTTGTTCTAGTTGATATCGATGGATTATAGTGTGTATAATGAGTTACTAAGGATATTTTTTTGTAATTACATGTGTAATAACTTGTTTATAGTTTTTAGGGTTCAATTGAAACAAGCCAAGAGTCAAAATTAAGTTAAAAGATCAAAAGGACAAAACTAGTATTCTTAGTTTAAGTTTCTAGTTCATCATCTTGAATTGTATGTCATTTTGAGCTCTAATACATGGTGTTTCATGCTATAGGATTCTTGGTGAATATATAATTATGATATATGTATGATAAAAAATCTGTTAATCAAGTGTAAACCACACCACAAGTCTTGAAAAGGATGGATAAACACATGGGACAAGATTTGACCAAAAATGGAATATTTGGAATCATTGGCATGCCACGGACCTTAGGCACCACTTTATGTCCGTGACATGAAATTGGTGGCATCCTAGGAATTCAATTAAATTATATCACAATGATATGAGTGTGCCACATACCTTAGGCGCCACGATATGGGCGTGGCACGACGCTATGTCAAAATTAGCAGCATGTGTCCTCCTATAAATAGTACCCTTAAACATTATTTTACACACCTTGGACAACCTTAAATCTTTTATGGTGGATTTATAACACTTCAATTAGGGTTTTATTCCATTAATTTTTTTTGTTTATGGATTTGAACATGTTTTCTATCATTGCAATTACGGTTATGTCCTTGAGCGGTTAAACACCCTTTTTCGGAGTTAAGGACAAGAAATTGAGTATTATTGTTATGAATAGATTTGTTTATGTTATTTTATCATTATTAGTTGTTTATTTATCCATTTTATTACTTTTTTAAGGACTCTAAATCCTTAAAATAAATCTATTGTCATCTTGTGAGACCAGAAGGAGGAACAAGAGGATAGAATATGGGGTAAATAGAATAGGATTGTAATCTTCTGTAGAATGAAGTTATAATTTTTATTTAGGATAGTAATATACCTAAGTAGCCTATTGGGTTCATGTAATACCCCATAAAGTTTCCTTGTCGTTAAGTCTTTCGAAATGAATCAAAAGAAGTCTTACACTTAGAAATTTTGCTAACTGCTCAACACTTAGTTTAATTTTGAACCTTCAAACTTTGAGGAATTATTTTGTGACCTTCCCGACCTCCGATTCTTGACTTTTTTTGTTGTATTGCGATGGGACAAGGTCGTAGTACATCTCGGGTGAGTTTCAAAATTTTTGGAATCCATTTAGGGCACGTTTAGGGTGCCAAACCAATAGCTAAAGGCACTGGTGAGGCATCGCCTAGCTTGGAAAATTCTCTCACCAATGCTCTGCCTTGGTCCTCCAAGGCTCTATCCTGGGTGCCGCCCTTTGCATAGCCTTTTTTCCCAGTTTTCATCTTCTCTTCCCCGTCTAATTAAGGGTAAGTGTGGTATCTTCCAATCCTTTATCCTCTTTAACATGAAATTTATCCCCAATTACACCAAAATTCATCACTTTTCATCAAAACCTCTCAATAACTATCATAAGGGTTTCAACCTAAAGATTAAAATATCTCAAGATTCAACCATACGTTTTCAATAATTTTTTTAGATTTGGATTTCCATTTCCGAGGACTACAAGAAACATCCATCAATTTCATGAATAGAGTCCATAAATCAAAAGTCCATAATTTGAGGTATGTGGGGTTAAAAAAGGGCAATCCTTTCGTCTTTGTGCCCAAAATTGTGTTTTTTTGAGAATTTCTTATGTTTTTTAGCATTGGGTTATGCCCAAAGTTTCTTATTGATGATTTTAAGCATGATATGATTAAATTATGAAATTCCATTGTTTTTTGAGTTAAAGAATGCTATATTCATGATTTTGAATGCCATGAATATGTTATGAGATATTGATTTCAGATTTTCAATTGAGTTTGAGCATGATATTATGACTCTTAAATTTTTATGTTGATATTGATGAAATATTTTCAAGAAAAATTATTGAGCATGAGAAGTTACTAAGAATTTACATGAGTTTGATATATGGGTCATTAGACCCTATTTTGAGTATTGATATTTCAAGAACTTGTGCTTTTAAGCACCCTGAGATTTGTTTATCTTCAAGTTGTACAAGCATTATTTGATCTTCGGATCCCTAATTGAGATTCGGAATCCACTTTTCAGAGTTCATTACAGATTACATATATGAGTTTGGTTTCATTATAGACAATTAGATTTTATTTTTAAAAGTGGATTTCCAAGAATAGGAGCTAGTAAATAATAAGAGAGTAGTATTTAGCACAGAGTTAGGTATGATTCCGAGGTCTCATACCCCAGAACTAAGTACCACTTTAGGATTGAGATTAATGGTCCTGAGGTCGAGATTGTGATCACTAAGTTGAGGTTATACTCCCTGACAAGAGTGTAATGCTCCTCCCAAACGTGGTGTTTCTTCTTTAGGAGGATAAAATGTTGGACTCCATGTTGCTCGCATGATTTATGTCAGTTAAGATAACCTCCCTTGAAATAAGATATTTTCCTTAAGAGAAGTTATTTTCCTAGTAGGAAAGTATGCAGATTAGTTTCGTAAAGTATCTTCCCTACAGCTTTGAGATAAGTGATTTTCCTATTAGTAAAGAAAGGCTTTCAGAAGTATCTCCTTAAGATTAAGTAATCTTCCTAAAAGTTTTAAAGCTTACAGACTATAGATTTTAGAACAGAAAGGATTTTAGAAACTAAGTGTAAAGGCTTATAACTATATTTCATATGTTGCTTTACCAAAAGATTTGAGTTATAGAGTTCAGCTTCAGAATTTAGATTTAAAGAGTGAGCCCTTTTTACACTTAGACAGTCCAATTTAAAGAGATAATTCAAGTACATTTATTAGAACTCAGTGTAATGACTCACGAGATTTATACTATGTGCTTTTCTATTTCCGATTTATGAGATTTAGTTTTCAGATTACTCAAGCTATGTGAGTCATTTACATTTAGCATTCATGATTTCTATAAAGATTGATGATATTGTTTAACTATTGCATACATCCCCATATATTCAGGACATCCTCAAAGTACTGATCCATATATACGTTTATGTGCAATATTGTCTCATAATGTAGGTATCAGTTTAGTTGTAGCACACATAATATATTCAAATAGTTGTAGCTTTCAGTCAGAAGGTGATGAGTCCTTTTGACTCAAAAGCTCGAGTCAGTTCTATAGTTTGATATTTTCTTTATTCAGTCATATTGATTTGGGATAGTTGGGGATCATGTCCCAGCTATCTAAAGTCAATACTAGTAGAGGCTTTATAGACAGTCAATAGAAGTTGATGCATTCAGTTTTAGTTTTATTTCTAAGAGCAGAGTTGTAATCTTGTAAATTCAATTTTGTATAGTATGGATTCAGAAAGAGTTATTTTCTGTTGATTTTGTATAGTTTTATGTATTTATTCAGTTGCTTATGATTTATGCTAGTTGAAAGATTAGCTTGGGGTGACTTGTGACCCTAAGCACCGTGTGACGTTTTGGGACTCATTTTTGGGTCGTTACAAACTTGGCATCAAAGCATAGAGTTCAAGAGTCCTAGGGTGTCTGTGAAGCCGTGTCTAGTAGAGTCTTGCGGAATGGTATGGAGACATCTATACTTTTCTTCAAGAGTCTACAAAGCATTTAGAAAATGTCTCCATTCTTTCAAGTCTCAAATTATGCTATAGAAAGGTTCTCTAAGAAAACTTATACAGATTCTCATCTTACTTTATTCAGGCCATCTTTGCCTTATTTTCAAGGTATCAGTGACAATCAAGCATAAACCTTTACAGATAGTTATTGCTTGTAAGCGAGCTAGAAAGTATCCCATTAGTTTTTGAGTTTCAAATATTAAAGTGCTTTATACATAATCATAAAAGTCGTACACTAAGCCCAAGTTAAATGTTCTGTCAGATTCCTCCTCAGAATCTATAATGATATGCTATACTCCCCTATCCATGTATTATTCTTAAGATAGAATAATTAGTAAGTTCCAGTTCCTCCTCAGATAACGCTCTCAGATTGACTAGCAAGAAGCTCCAAAAGTCATACAAAGTGGCTTGAGACGAGCCTTCTAGTGTGTTATAAGTCTCTTAAGATCAAAGTTATGTTCTCACTCTTATGAGTCATGCAAGTAAGATAGAATAAGAAGTCTATTCTTAGATTATTGAATATTGGGTGTCAAGTTTCTATCTTTTGTAACCTTGTTATTATTGTTTTGTTGAAATCAAAGTCTGGTGAAGCCTTGTGGGGCTCTTTTGATTCACTAGCATAGTTGCTTTGTTATTCATCTCATTTTCTTGTTCAAAACTCAAAATCAAAGTCTAGTGAAGCCGTGTGAAGCCTATTTTGATTCACTAGCAATTTGTTGTTTATATTGTTGTTCTTGTGTTGGTTAGAACTGGGGGTTTAGAGGTGTAGTGACAAGAAGGGTGGTAAGTTTGATTTATTGAATATATTTATAGCCGCATCTTTTTGCATATGATTGAGTTACTAATGAAGTAATATGTCCTTGTGCATTAGAAGGTAGAGAAGGATTTATTAGTTAAGGTGAATTATTGTTTACTTGAAGAATGAAAAGTCATTGATGATATTTGTGGTGTTAGAAAAGTATAGGTTATTGGTGAAAGAACTTAGTGGTTGAGTGTTGTTTCCTTGAGGTTACAGAAAGGAGTCTAGCTGAAATTTATAGAGCTATAATGGTAATTTAGATGTGTAAAAAGGGTAAATAGCAATGATGTGTAGCAGGATGTGTTAACGGATTGTGAATAAGATAGGCCTTATAGTTATGATCGATTATTGTTGTTATGAAGTCCTAGTGGACTAGTGTTTCTTGGTGTTTTGTTTTATAGCTTCCAAGTGAGAATGGTATGTGAAGTTAGGTTATTAATTATGTCTAGCACTAGACACTAAGTTGTAATAGTGAATGACTATCAATACGGATGTAATGATTACTTGGTTGATGATGCTAGTTATATGGAGGTGAACCAATAGATTTGAAATGGTGAGTGTAAGAATTTAAGTTTATTGACTTGAGATTATGTTTGATGTTGTATGTATGATGTGGAAGTACGCCCAAGGTGCTATGGGGCTACAATATTTTTGAGGATCATTACATGTTGTGTGGTTAGTAGTACCATTGAGTTGCTAGGTGGAGAAAGACTCGTTAGATAATGTACAATGTTCTTGAAAACCAAGTTAAGTAGTTATGATTGAAGATGTTGAGCCTGTTAAGTATGATTTTGAATCTCATGGTTTAGAAATATATGCTTATAGGCATGATATTGGTAGGCTATGACAGAAGTAGTATGGTCCGTCAAAAGTTTGGAGATATCCATGTTAAGCATTAGAATCTAATTTTGAAAGTTAGAAGATTGAGATAATAGAGATAAGAGTTGAAGCACTAAATGGTGTGCACTCCGACTATGGGGATGCTTATGTTGATTTGAAGTTAGTAAGTGTTCAAGTATTATATGATGACTTTTGGGGCTATAGAAAGAGAGGGTGTTGCTTAGAAGTTTGTATTAGAAGTTGGTCTTACGGTTGATGTTGGGCGTATTTATACCCCTAAGAACCATAATTTACCCATATTTTAGCTAAGTTTTGAGGATAAAATATATAATTCTTGCACTTTTAGTCCATTTTCCTTTAAGTGAGCTGACCTACGTGATTAGCATGTTTTTCAGGTATTAATAATGAAGATTTCAGCACTTTATGGACCTGAGTGCAGCAAAGGAAAACTTCACATTAGAGGGAAGGCAACTTTTGGACTGAAAGTGATGCATGGGAACTTTTTCCCGGGGAAACCCAGTATTTTTAAATACTTAAGGAGGCAGTAGCAACTTAGTGGAGAAGGATATTATTAAAACCCTATTGCTGAATTTTTCAGCATCATTAATCATTATCATTAGTCATAATTCACGTTGGAGATTTTGTAATAGCTTAGAGACAGAGAAACACGGCTAAGGCTACACCAACGGAGAGAGAGAAAACTTGCTCTTCTCTTATTGTCGCTAATCACTTCCATCGCCAAGCTTGTTCTAGGTTTTGGTATGATGATTATGTCTACTTTGATTTCCGTTGTACTCATGAGTAGCTAAACTTCTCTGTTAGGGTTATGAAAACCTCGTAAGATACTATCTATTAACTATGAGTTTGTGAATTATTGATGTGTTATGCTACTTATATCATTACTCTCTTTGTTTTGATTGAATTCTTATGGTTGCAAACATAGAGAATACGCCATTATAGCATTAACTTGTTCGAGAGAAAAGTTACATGTTTGGAAAAGAGAGTGTGACAAGGAAATAGGGCTTCCAACCTCTGTTTACATGTTAATGCCTTAACCGGATTAACTTCTTGGAGAGTTCGTACCATTAGTATACACTTTAGGCTCGAGAGAGCTAAAGTGAAATAAATCCTTGATGGTTGAGAAACACTTGGATTTAGAATTAGAATACGATTCTCTATAAGTGCATGCATGTCTAAATTCCGCGTAACTCATAGTTAATAGAGAAGTAGAACTTACAAAGTGGACATAACCCTAACTTATCATTCTCTGTGATTAAATCTTACTACGTATATTGTCTCATTCGTTCTTTTGATACTATTAGTTCACGCATAAATCAAACCCTCTTTTTCCGTAGAATTTTCGACCAACAGTCTACTAATAATTGCAACACTTAGTGACCAGAGTATTCCCTATGGGATTCGACACCCAACCCAGTTGGGTTCTATATTTGATAGCGACCGCTTACACTTTCTAACGAGAGCTGTAATTTGGGCGTATCAAATTTTGGTGCCGTTGCCGGGGAATACGATTGTCTACTAAGTTTGTGATAATTACTAGACCCTTTGGTCAACGATTCTCAAATTTTACTTTTTGTTTATTGTTTTTGTTTTGTTCAGGTTTGGTAGAGTGCATGCCCAATACACGAAGTTCTGGTCAGCCATTATTACCTCTAAATCCTGAACCACATCTTATTGGCAGAATGTATGTACAACGAGACATTGAAAGAAGGGTTGCTCAACAGGAGCAGGCTAGATTAGCTGCATTGGCAGCCGCTCAAGTGCATAAACAGAATATTGATAACCCAGGTCGGGCAACAAATCTTGATGAAGAGGACCTGGGTGATGATGAGTTACTAAATCCAAGGCGTGCAGATGAGGTGGTGGCACCTGTGAACAGGAAAGATCGTCAAGCTAGATGGAGACCTGAACGCTGAGTTGTACAGGTTGCTGTTGATGATGATAATGACGACTTGGATGGGGCTGGTGCCACAGGGGATATTATTCCTCCTCCCTTGGCACCCGGAGACAAGTTCAATATCACTAGCACCATGATTCTTCTACTGCAACTCAAAGGGTTATTTGGTGGACTTGCAGGCGATGATCCGAATATGCATCTGGTCAATTTTATCTCAACATGCAAGTCGTTTGACAATCCAAGAGTTGGACAGAATGCAATTTGGTTGCGCTTATTTCCATTGTCTCTATCTGGAGAGGCAACTCTATGGTTGAACGGGTTAACTCCTGACTCTATTACCAATTAGAGGCAACTAAAAGACGCTTTCCTAGAAAGATTCTTTCCGTCATCCAAGAGAGCACAATTAAGAGATGAGATAAGCAATTTTCGACAGCTTCCAACTGAAGCTCTCCACAAAACATGGGAGAGGTTCAAGAAGAAGCTTATGCAGTGCCCAAATCATCATATGACCAATGTCCACTTGATGGAAATACTATACAGGGCTTTGAACTCGGTCAGTAAGCCAGTGGTCGATAATGCTGCGGGTTGGTCATTCATGGACCTTACTTTTATTGAGGCAAGTGATATGCTAGATCGTATGACAAAGTAGAGTAGAGCTTGGCATACCAAGGATTCTGAGGTAGCAAGCTCTACTGTATCTATTGGCTTGACGGCATAACAAAGCCGAAGAGAAGAAGAACGTGACCAGGATATGGCTCACATGAAAATGCAGATGGACCTTCTTACCAAGCATTTATTATCAGGGAAGACAGAAAAGGTCAAAGTTGTCGTATCACAAGGAAGAGATGACTCTTATTCTGAGGAGGAAGCAAACTACTTTAGTAATCAGGGGGGTTTCCGAGGCAATGCCCAAGGAAACCAAGTTCAGAACTATTATGATTAATCCGAATACAAGAACCGAGACCAAGAGAGTTGGAAGAATAAGACTGACAGGAGTGGTTTGTATGTTCCTCCTAGAAATTGTGAAGCTGTTGCGTCTGGTTATGGAAAGATATCCATGGAGGACATGATGGCTAAGTTGTTGAAAGGAGTGGAGGAAACCAACATGGGAGTAACTGAGGTAAAAAATGATTTGTCCTCAATAAAGCAAGTGGTTGATTTGCATTCCACTGCAATAAAACAGTTGGAACAACAAATGAGTCAACTATCAGCGGCATTCAATCAAAGAAAGGTTGGCACTTTACCCACTGACATTGTGCAAAATCCAAGGAATAATGGATCATGTATGGCTATTACTACCAGGAGTGGTAAGGTGTTGGAAAATCCATCCAAAGGCAAGCAGGTGGTTGATAATATAGAAGAGAATATGATTGAAGCAGATTGTGATGATTCTATAGAAGATGAAAATCAGAATGAGAACGTTCATAACACTACACCTAGACGTCACCAGCCTGAAAAGATTGATAATCGGAAGCAAGATAAAAAAGAAGTGGTGGAGAAAACTCTTCTCCTTCCACCACCACCTTTTCCTCAGAGACTGAAGAAGAAAGCTGATGACACCAGGTTCAGTAAATTCATGACTATGTTGAAGCAGCTGACTATTAATGTGCCTTTGGTGGAGGCATTGGAGCAGATGCCAGGGTATGCCAAATTCATGAAGGACCTGTTGACAAAGAAAAGGGCAGCAAGCTATGAACTGGCAGATGATGTTCATCATTGCGGTGCGATTGCCACGAGATCTTTAGTACAGAAGAAGGCAGATCCTGGTGCTTTCACTGTTCCTTGCACGGTTGGATCTTTGGATTTTGGTAAGGCATTGTGCGATTTGGGACCTAGCATCAATTTGATGTCGCTATCCATTTACAAAAAGTTAGGGTTGGGTGATCCTACACCAACCAATATGCGGCTCGTGATGGCAGATAGGTCGGTAAAATGACCTGTTGGTATCTTATATGATGTATTGGTGAAGGTTTCTACCTTCATTTTTCCTGCAGACTTTGTTATTTTGGATTGCGAGGTGCATTCTGAAGTTCCCATAATCTTGGGTCGTCCTTTCCTTGCAACAGGAAGTGTGCTTATTGATTTACGAGCTAATGAGCTTTTATTTTAGATGAATGACGAAGTGGTCCGTTTTGATATATGTAAATCAATGAAGCATCCCAAAGATATGAATGTGTTCTCTGTAGCTGATGTTTGTTATGAGGATAAGAAAGACTTATCTGTAGAGAAGCAGCTTATTGTTGAGCCATTGGCTGCTGTGCTTATGAATTTTGAGCGTGAGGATGTTGAAGAGTATGAAAAAACAATTTGTGCTCTAATAGGAATGGGGTCAAATTCTCATGCTCCTAGGAAGCTGGACCTTGATCTTAAGAATCGACCTTCACCACCAGCGAAACCATCCATTGAAGAGCCACCAGTGCTAGAATTGAAGGACCTGCCCAGTTATCTAAAGTATGATTCTTGGGAAGTGGAAATACACTTCCGGTTATTGTTGCGGCTGATTTAGGTGAACAGCAAGTAGCGGCTCTCATCTCTGTTCTGATGAGGTACAGGAGAGCCATCGGTTGGACTATTGTTGATATCGTTGGTATCCCTCCTGAGAAACGTATGCACAAGATTCAGCTCGAGGAAGGTGGTGTACCCACTATTAAGCATCAGCGTCGTCTGAATCCATTCAGAAAATGATGGTCCATCTATGTCAATGAAGTCTAAGTAATCGAGATAACTATGCCGTGCCGCGATAATAACTCAAGCGCTACATAGGAGGCAACCCATCATGTTGTTTATTATTTTGTTTCTTTAGGATTTTATTTTTATTAAATAAAAATTCAAAAAGAAGAGTCGGGCCGCAACCAAAACTAAGGCGCTTGATGGGAAGCAACCCATCTTTCTAATCGTTTTTGTTGTTTTTGATTAAGTGTAGGTGCAAGACGTACAAAGGAGGAGATTAGTCCCAAATTTTGATTTGAAAGTGAGCCATGCTAAAGGTGGTAAGTTAGGAATGATGGAGCAAAGGCTATCGGCTAGGCATTGCCTATGCTAATCTAGGCAATGGACAAGGCAATGCCTATGCTAATCTAGGCAATGGACAAGCCAAGGCCTATACCATTGCCTATGCTCACTGCCTCACATAGGCAACGGACAAGGCATTGCCTATGCAAATCTAGGCAAAGCTATAGGCTGTCGCCTATGCCAATCTAGGCAATACCATAGGCACCGCCTTTGCCATTGCCTATGCTCACTGTCTCAACAGGGCGATAAGCAAGGCACCGCCTATGCTAATCTAGGCGATAGGCAAGGCGCCGCCTATGCCTATGTAGGCAAAGCAAAAGGCGCCGCCTATGCTAAGCATAGACAAAGCATTAGGCGCCGCCTACTTATGCCTTTTTGTCTCCTAACCCAATTGTACATGGATCAAACCTGACCCATGGCTTAGTCTATAAATAGATCCTCAATCTTAGAACACAATTCCATTGTTTGCTCAAGATAGGCGCCGCCCAAGCTTCCAAATTCTCTCAAAAATTTTCTTTTTGCTCTTCTAATCTTGCAAACCCATCTTCCCGAACTATCACCAAGTAAGTTATTCTTTTATATTCCGTAGTTGTTGTTATGCTACATTTATAATGATTTATTAGATTTTGAAGTGGTGTTTGGTGATAAGAATGGGTTGGTTTGTTATGATACATCAAGTTGAGTGAAAGAATATGTGTGGGTGTTCTTGACTTTGTTCCGACTTGTACTTGATTGTTATACACTGTCATATTTTTATGGAGTCAAAATTGTGAAGTTAATGCATAATCTTGTAAGTTAAAAGCTTGAATGTTTGAATGACTCGTTCATCGAGATACCGATTATTATTGACCACAAGCATAATTTGGTGTGATTATTTCTATGCAATAACTTGATACAATCTCTATGTGGCTGTCTTGTTCAAAAAGTGCATTAATCCAAACATGAAAGTATAGTCAAGATTACATGAAATAGAGTTGGAAAGGATAGTCAAGATTACATGAAAGTATGACTGTGCTAAACATGTTTTTGGAACATATCGCCTAAATGTATATCGATGAAGTCTGAGTAATCGACATCACTCACTTAATTAGTCTGTACCAACAAATTAAGTGTGGGGTGGTGCCATTACTGTTTGTTTTTTGATTAAATCTTCCGAGATGAAGCTAACATGACTCTATTGTGATCTCAAGAAGAATGTCCCCAAAAGGATGACAAGGAAAAGAAAAAGCGTCCACCTCACAGAAAGGTCAGAAAAGGGGAAGAAAAGAGCAAGTTGAGTCCTCCTCTCTAGAAATACCTCGATGCACTTTTGGAATCAAATGGGTCCTAGAGGAGGAAGGAAAGGAGTGGTACAAGAACAACAAAGTAAAAAAATATGTTCACGTGGATTTGATGCAGAAGGAGAGTCTAGCAAAGAGAGAGCCCCGCATTTTGGCTAAAATCATGGCACTAAATCTTGATTTCAGTTTCCGAGATATGGGGGAATGCAATCTTGATATAACGCGAGAGTTTTATGCCAATTGGTTCCCAAAACTTACCGGAAGTGAAGTAAAGATTCGGGGCCAAGTCTTGCAACTGAATGCGGAGTTTTTCAACTCTTTTCTGGGACTTCCATCTGTGGATCCATCACCGCTCAAAGAGCTTTATCACAGACCTCCCTACAGGGCAATCAGACATACACTATGTGGAACAAGGTCCATGGCCCGGTGGATTCGTCACAAGGATAACGGTCGGCACAATACCTTCCCGTATGCTTCCTTGAATAGAGAAGCTCGTATATGGTTGAGGATAGTCAAATCTTGCTTGATTCCTGGGACACAGTACACAAAGATCACACGTGATCGAGTATGCTTAGTGTACGCTCTGATGACGAATATTCCCATCAACGTTGGTGCGGTTATACGATCGTCAATGCGTAAAGCAAGGCTGCATAAAAGGTTCCATTTCAGCTTTGGAAATTTGTTGACTTCGATCTTAAGAAAGGAGCACATTAAAGAGGAACTTGCAGGTCATAAGCTTCCACACAACTCGAAGAAGGTTGATCTCACAAAAGTTAAAGAGCCTGAAACTGGTCATGGCATCAACCTTACCACTGCAGAAAGACATGCTCGAGATGAAAGTTTCTTTCGCCATCTATATGGCATGACTCGGTTTACCATGATGAGTGGGGGTCGTGTTCCAACTGATGCAAAGCTTCATCAGCTGTATAATGACTACCCGCTTAATGAGCATGCGCGGGCCATGTGTGGAGTGGGGGTATATTTTGAAGAACCTCTCGATGATGATGTGTTAACTGACGATGATCTCCGACTGCCAGACTCAGATGTGGAGGACGACTCTGAGGATGATGACTCTGATGATGATTCTGACGCAGGGGGTATGACCCCAAACATAGCAGAGGAGTTCGACTAATCAGGTTTTCCTTATTTATTTTCCAGTGAGGGCAGTGTGTCCCGTCTAAGTGTGGGGTGCTGGTATTTGTATGCTGTATTGTACTTCTTTGCCTACATTTATTTTTGTTTGTTTGAAATAGTCGTAATTAGTTAGTTAAATTTTAGATTTTTTAGATTTTGCATGAAATTGTTCTGATAGGCGGCATGGTATTGATGATAGGCGAATTTATGCGCCTATATCAATATATTTTGCCCATATTTTAGCCTAGTTTTGAGAACTAATTACCTATTTCATGCACTTTTAGTCCTTTTTCCTATAAATGAGCTAACAAACATGATTAGTAAAGTTTCAGGTATAAATGATGCAAAATACAGCATTTTATGGCTTACTTGACGCAAAAGAAAGCTCACGAACGAGATGGAAAGGAGCTGGACGCCTAAAGGACCAAAGCTGCTGCATGGAAAATCTGTCCCGGGTTAAAACAACAATTCTGAAGACTTTGGGGACTTACAGACACAAAGCTGGATTTTTACAAAGATACATTAACCTAGTATAATTAGGTTATGTGTTTCACTAATCTATTTGGATTATGATATTGTAACCTTACCCTAGTACATTTGGGTCAAGGATTTCATTAGTATATTAGGATTTGGTTATTTATTTCATTAGCTTAGTAGGAGTAGGATAGGAGTATTATAAATACCCTATCATGCTAGAGATTTTTAATTCATCTTCTAACATTCTTAATTCTTCAATTCTTAAACTATTAATTTTCTTCCATCCCTCTCATCTTCCACCACAAACACTTCTAATCTATTCTTCTATTCATCTATTCCATAACAAGAGAATCGTTACTTGCTACAGAATCACCAAAACCACACGCCTAACACCTCTTTCACACGCCATCCACCATGCAAAACGTGATATCCTTCGCATTCATGGGTAACTAAACCTCTTAGTTGGGGTTATGGAAGCCGAATGAGTTACCATCTATAGCTATGAGTTTGTGAGTTCAAGACAAGTATATTGCTTATATCACTACGCTCTTCATCTTAATCTACATTCTTTGCGGTTGCAAACGCAAGAATACGCCAGTCTAACATTTAACTTGTTCGAGAGAAAGGTTATTTGTCTGGAAAAGAGATAATGTCAAGGTAGTAGGACACCCTTTCCTATTAAAAAGCTAGTACCGTAACTGGACTAACCTCTTGGAGAATTCGTACCGCTAGACACACTTTAAGCTCGAGAGAGTTAAAGTAAAATAGTCCTTGTTTAGGTCGAGAGACGCTTGGATTTACCATCGACTACAATTCTCTATAAGCAATTGCATGTCAAGACTCTACACACTCATAGCCAATAGAGACGTATACCTCTGAAGGTGGACCTAACCCCAACGCCTCAATTCACATTGTTTCACAACCTACGAAATACTCTCTTTTTACTTTGCTATTTTCAGCTTTTATTTCATTACTTTGGTTACTTATTACAATCCCCCCTTCTTACGAGACTTGCACCAAAAGTCTATTAATTTTTGCTTACTTGTTGGCCAAGCTATTCCCTGTGGGATCGACACCCAACCCAGGTTGGGTTCTATATTTGCTAACGACCGTTTTACACTCAAACGAGAGCTTTAGATTGAGCGTTATCAAAAATTGGCGCCGTTGCCAGGGAATACGAGTGTCAATCAAGTTTGTGATAATTACTAGACCCTTTGGTCAAAGATTCTCGTACTTTTACGTTTAGTTTTTGTTTTTGTTTATTGCAGGTTTTTCTTTTAGTGCATGCCCCATACTAGAAGTTCTGGTCAACCGTTATTACCAATCAATCCTGAACCGCAACGAATTAGAAGAATGGAAGCACAAGCTGAAATCGACAGGATGGCTGCTCAACACGAGCAAGCAAGATTAGCTGCTCTTGCCGCTGCTCAAGTCCAACAACAAAACATTGATAATCCTGGACGAGCAACAAATCCTGACGATAAAGATTTAGGAGATGACAGTTGATAAACCCAAGGCATGGCGCTGAAATTGCAACACCTGCCAATCGAAGAGGTCGACAAGCTCGGTACAGATATGATCGCCAACCTTTGCAACCAGCTTTCGACGATGATGATGATGATCTTGATGGTGCCGGAGCCAGTGGAGCTATAATTCCACCACCATTAGCGCCCGGAGCCAAATTCAACATCACTAGCACCATGATTCAGTTATTGCAACTCAAGGGGTTATTTGGTGGACTAGCAGGCGATGATCCGAATATGCATCTCATCAACTTTATTTCTACGTGCAAGTCTTTTGACAATCCTGGTGTTGGTCAGAATGCTATTCGATTACGTCTATTTCCATTGTCTCTGTCTGGGGAGGCAACATTATGGTTGAATGGGCTGACTCCTGATTCTATTACAAATTGGAGGCAATTGAGAGACGCTTTCCTAGAAAGATTCTTTCCGCCATCCAAAAGGGCTCAATTGAGAGATAAAATCAGTAACTTTCGTCAGCTTCCCTCTGAAGCTCTTCACGAAACATGGGAGAGGTTCAAGACAAAGCTAACGAGATGCCCAAACCATCACATGACTAATGTTCACCTCATGGAGATCTTGTATAGAGCCTTGAATTCAGTAACTAAACCAGTGGTGGACAACGCAGCTAGAGGTTCTTTCATGGACCTCACCTTTGGTCAAGCAAGCAATATGCTAGATCGCATGATAAAGCAAAGTAGAGCTTGGCATACCAGAGATTCTGAGGTAGCAAGCCCCACTTTATCTATTGGCATGTCTGCAGACCAAAGAAGAAGAGAAGAAGAACGTGATCAAGATATGGCGCACATGAAAACCCAAATGGATCTTCTTACAAAGCATCTATTAGGGAAGACTGAAAAAGTGAAAGCTATTGCGTCAAAAGGAAGAGACGAATCTGATTCGGAAGAGGAGGCCAACTACTTGAACAATCAGGGGGGTTTCCGTGGGAATGCCCAAGGAAACCCAAGTCGGAACTATTATGATAAATCAGGAAGCAAAGACCAAGGTAGTTGGAAGAAAAATAATGAAAAGAGTGGTTTGTACGTTCCCCCTGGTAAACGTGATACCACCACATCTAATTCTATGGAAGACATGATGGCTAAGTTATTGAAAGGAGTGGAAGCAACGAGCGCAGGAGTGAAGGAGGTAATTGACGATTTGGCCTCCATGAAGCAACTAGTTGATTCTCATTCCACTTCTATCAAGCAAATAGAGCAGTAATTGAGCCAACTTTCAACAGCATTCAATCAAAGAAAGGCTGGCACCTTACCTAGCGATACTGTGCAAAACCCAAGGAATGATGGGTCATGCATGGCCATCACTACCAGAAGTGGTAAGGTGCTGGAAACTTCAGAAAAAGGCAAGCAAGTGGTTGACGGAACAGCAGATATGGATGCCACACCTAGTAACGTCACAAGAGAAGAAGCCGCAACATCTACTTCCAACGTCAAGGACGTTTCACCTAGTGACGTGCAGCCTGAAAAAAATAAACAGAATCAAGAGGAGAAGAAATCCATGGAGAGAACACTTCCATACCCACCACGCCCTTTTCCACAAAGATTGAAGAAGGTGGCCGATGACACTAAGTTCAGCAAATTTATGACCATGTTGAAGCAGCTGACTATTAATGTCCCATTGGTAGAGGCACTTGAACAAATGCCTGGGTATGCAAAGTTTATGAAAGATCTTTTGACTAAGAAGAGGGCAGCAAGCTATGAGCTGAAAGATGATGTGCATCATTGTAGTGCAATTGCTACTCGATCGATAGTTCAGAAGAAGGCCGACCCCGGAGCTTTCACGATTCCTTGCACCGTCGGATCTTTGGACTTTGCTAAAGCATTGTGTGACTTAGGAGCTAGCATCAACTTGATGCCATTATCGATCTATAAGAAGTTGGGGTTAGGAGATCCTACACCAACTAATATGAGGCTTGTGATGGCGGATAGGTCGGTAAAACGGCCGGTTGGTATTCTATGCGATGTCTTGGTAAAGGTATCTTCATTCATATTTCCAGCAGACTTTGTCATCTTGGATTGTGAAGCAGATTCGGAGGTTCCCATAATCTTGGGACGCCCCTTCCTTGCTACGGGAAGTGTGCTCATAGATTTGAGAGCTAATGAGCTTTCATTCCGAATAAATGATGAAGTGGTTCGCTTTGATGTTTGCAAATCAATGAAGCAACCCAAGGATCTAAGTGTATTTTCGGTGGCTGATGTTGTCTTTGATGACGAGAAAGAGTTACTTGCAGAAGAGCAAGTTCTTGATGATCCTTTGGAGGCTTTGTTCATGAAAGAAGAGGATGATGATGCTGAAATTTCTGAAGATGATATTTGTGCTCTATCGGGATTAGGAACATATCGTTATACTCCCAAGAAGCTGGATCTTGATCTCAAGAATCGACCCACACCACCAGCTAAGCCATCTATTGAAGAACCACCCACGTTAGAATTGAAGGAGCTGCCAAGCCATTTGAAGTACGCATTCTTAGGAAGCGGAAACACTCTTCCAGTCATAGTGGCAGCCGATTTAGGTGAGTAACAAGTTACAGCTCTTATTGCAATCTTACGCAAGTATATTAGAGCTATTGGATGGACCATTGCGGATATCATTGGTATTCCACCTGGGATTTGCACACATAAAATTCAGCTTCAAGAAAAGTGCACACCCACCATTGAACATCAAAGACGTCTAAACCCACCAATGCAAGAGGTGGTGAAGAAGGAGATTATCAAGTGGTTAGACGCAGGAGTCGTGTATCCTATTTCTGACAGTACATGGGTAAGCCCAGTACAATGTGTTCCCAAGAAAGGAGGTATGACGGTGGTTGCGAATGCAAAGAATGAGCTTATTCCACTCAGGCCCGTTACTGGATGGAGAGTATGCATGGACTACCGCAAGCTGAATTCTTGGACTCTCAAGGATCACTTCCCCATGCCATTTATGGACCGAATGCTAGATCGATTAGCGGGGAAAGGATGGTTTTGCTTCTTGGATGGTTATTCAGGTTACAATCAGATTTGTATTGCCCCCGAAGACCAAGAGAAGACAACGTTTACATGCCCATATGGTACTTTTGCCTTCAAACGCATGCCATTCGGGCTGTGCAACGCACTAGCCACCTTTCAACGTTGTATGATGTCTATTTTCTCTGATATGGTAGAAGACACTTTGGAGGTATTTATGGACGACTTTTCAGTTGTTGGTGAGTCCTTTGACGCATGTTTGGTGAACTTGAGCATGGCATTACAAAGATGTGTAGAGTTCAACCTTGTGCTGAATTGGGAAAAGTGTCACTTCATGGTAAAAGAAGGAATTGTTCTTGGGCACAAGATCTCCGAAAGAGGAATAGAGGTTGATCGCGCCAAAATAGAGGTAATTGAGAAGTTACCACCTCCAATTTCGGTGAAGGGAGTTCGTAGTTTTCTTGGCCATGTTGGGTTTTATCGTAGATTCATCAAAGACTTCTCCAAAATTGCTAGTCCATTGTGCAAACTATTGGAGAAAGATGCGAAGTTTGACTTTAATGATGATTGCTTAAAGGCATTCGAATGCCTTAAAGAAAAACTCATTGAAGCCCCTATCATGGTAGCACCAGATTGGACGCTCCCGTTCGAAGTCATGTGTGATGCTAGTGGTGTAGCCGTTGGTGCTGTTCTTGGACAGAGAAAGGAGAAATTATTTCATCCTATCTACTATGCGAGTAAGGTCCTAAATGAAGCCCAAAGGAACTACACTGTCACTGAACAAGAGCTCTTAGCGGTTGTGTATGCGTTTGAGAAGTTCCGTGCCTATCTATTGGGTACTAAGGTGATCGTTCATACAGACCATGCAGCTCTTAGGTATCTAATGACAAAGAAGGATGCAAAACCAAGGCTGATTCGATGGGTATTGCTGCTGCAAGAGTTCGATTTCGAAGTCAAAGATAGAAGAGGTTGCGAGAACCAAGTGGCTGATCACCTATCTAGACTTGAGAATGAGTATGTGGCGCAACCAGAAAATCAGATTGATGATGCATTCCCTGACGAGGAGATACTAGCGACAACAATGGAGAAATTACCATGGTATGCCGACTTTGCAAATTTCGTGGTGAGTAATGTGTTACCTTCCAATTTATCTTACCCCCAGAGGAGGAAGTTTATGCATGACGTTCAGCACTACTATTGGGATGAGCCTTATTTGTTTCGAAGATGCGCGGATGGTATCATTCGATGATGTATATCCCATGAAGAAGTGCCTACTATATTGGAAGCATGCGACACTTCGTAAGTTGGAGGACATCATGCAGGGAATCGAACGGCAAGGAAAGTCTTGCAAAGTGGTTATTATTGGCCTACAATATTCAGAGATGCACACGACTATGTGAGAAGGTGTGACCAATGCCAACGTCAAGGTGCTATTTCAAAACACCATGAAATGCCCATGTCCAAAATTTTGGAGGTAGAACTCTTTGATGTGTGGGGTATTGATTTCATGGGACCATTCGTGAATTCGTTTGGAATGAAGTACATCTTGGTTGCTGTGGATTATGTGTCGAAATGGGTTGAAGCTGTAGCATTGGCCGATAACGAAGGAAAGCGTGTTGTAGCGTTTTTAAAGAAGAATATCTTCTCTCGCTTTGGAGTACCTCGTACTATCATAAGTGATGGATGATCTCACTTTTGCAACAAGCTATTCAAATCTGTATTGGCTAAGTATGGAGTCAAGCAACACAAGGTAGCTACGCCTTATCATCCCCAAACTAGTGGACAAGTAGAGGTTTCCAACCGCGAGATCAAGCAGATCCTTGCCAAGACGGTTAATGCAAATAGGAAGGACTGGTCTAGGAAGCTAGATGATGCACTATGGGCGTATAGGACTGCATTCAAGACACCCATTGGCATGTCACCTTATCAGCTAGTTTATGGGAAGGCTTGTCATCTACCCATCGAGCTTGAATACAAGGCATTGTGGGCATTGAAGCACTTGAATCTGAATTGGGATGATGTGAAGAACCTGAGGTTGGAGCAGCTGAACGAACTAGATGAATTTCGTCTCCATGCATATGAAAGATCAGATTTATACAAGGAGAGAATGAAGAAGTATCATGATCAGCGGATTGTTCGACGAAACTTCCAAAAAGGTGACATGGTACTACTCTTTAATTCCAGACTCAAGCTCTTCCCAGGTAAGTTAAAATCGAAATGGTCTGGTCCATTTAAAGTCATTCAAGTCTACTCGTCTGGAGTAGTCGAATTGGAAAATAATGAAGGTGTTATATTCAAAGTGAATGGCCAACGTGTCAAGCCATATATCGGTCCTCTTGACTCGATGAATGACATGGCCATCGCTTATCTCGACGAAGTCTAAGAACTCGAGATTACTACGTCGAGCCACGACAATAAATAAGGCGCTATCGTTTTATTGTTTTATTGTTTTGTCGTTTTATCGTTTTATCGTTTTAGTATTTTTTCTTCTTGATAAATGAAAATCCAAAAATAAGAGTCGTGCCACGACCAAAACTAAGGCTCTTGGTGGGAGGCAACCCATCGTACTAATCGTTTTCATTGTGTTTTGAGCAAATATAGGTGCAAGAAGTACGCGACGAGAAGATTGATCTCAATCGACGATTTGGATGCATTGTATGGTAAAGTCGGTAAGTTAGGAATGGTGATGCATAAGGCTATGAATTGAGTCTTTCTCACGTCATAATAGGCTTCGAGGAAGGCTAGGCCTTGGTAAAAATAGGCCACGAACGATGCACAACCTATTCTATAGCCTAAGGACTCGGAATCTAGTGTGCTATACACTATGCGCCGCCTATTCCTAGGTATGCTTTTGACTATGCGCCGCCTATGCTATGGCATTTGAGATACTGAGACCAAATGCCATAGACTATGCGGCGCATATGTCTAGAAATGCCATAGACTATGCGGCGCATATGTCCCATTATGCCATGGACAATGCGCCGCATATGTAAGTGATATGCCGAGGGATATGCGCCGCATATGTGGTGATTTTGTCCCCAAATCCGATTGCAAATGGGTCATAACCCGACCCATACTCTTCCTATATAAAGGGGACTTGGTTTTATAACACAATCACATTAGAAACAACCCTAAAGGCGCCGCATATCACTACAAATCCTCTCAAAATTTTCTTCCTTTGTTCTTCCAATCCACAACAACTTCTCCACAATCTTCAAGCAAGTAAGTGCTCTCTTATTCTTCATCTATTTATAGTAAGTACTAAGTTGCTATGCTTATTATATTTTGCTAAATCATGTGAGATTGATAGTGATGTTCATGTGTTTGGATAATTGTTGCAAAAACGTGTGAGTGAATATCTACGTAGGGAATTCTTGACTTGTTTCCGACTTGAATTTTGCTCCGATAGCATTGTTATGATAATTACTGAATTGTTATGACTATGAATATTGCTTAAGATTGTTGTTTGGATGCTTACATGATAGACCTTCCCGGCCATCGGGATAAGGTTATAGTACCTATCGACTTAGGAGGTTGTGCTTGTTGTAAGAATAATGATTCCATGTGGTATCCCCTAGGTTGTAGCGTGTTATATCCACCATGAAAGTAGTCCAATGGCTGCAAATAAGTGATGTAATGCTGATTTTCTTGTTGGAATACAATCCTAACACGTATGTCGACGAAATCTGAGTACTCGACCACTTTCACTTCACTGATTTGTGTTAACAAGATTAAGTGTGGGGTGGTACCCCTAGTGCTTGCATATAGATTGTATAACGTGAGATTGTGCTGCAACTAACATTATTTCTAGTCTCAGGTACAATGGCACCTAAAGCAAAGCAAGGCAAGGAGAAGGCGACCACGTCCCGAAAGGACAAGAAGAGAAGTCGAAAAGACCAAGGAGAATCATCTTCAGCACACCTACCACGCAGAATGTTCCGAATCAAATGGGTTCTTGAGGAAGAAGCCAAGGCATGGTACAGCAGCAACAAAGAAAGGAAGTACGTGCATGTCGACTTGATCAACAAGGAGACCTTAGCAAAGAAAGAGCCGCGTATGTTGGCAAAAATAATGGCTTTGAAGCTGGATTTCATCTTCCGTGACATGGGAGAGTGCAATATTGACTTGACAAGAGAGTTTTATGCCAACTGGTCGCCAAACACAACAGGCAACGAAGTCAAAATTTGGGGCCAAGTGTTACAGCTTACAGCGGATTGGATCAACTCTTTTCTTGGCCTACCTTCGGTCGACACAGCACCATACAAAGAGCTGTACAGCAGGACTCCTTACAGAGCAATAAGACACACGCTTTGTGGAAGCAGATCGATGGCAAGATGGGGCAGACATAAGGAAACAGGCCGTCACAACACCTTCCCCTATGCTCCACTAAATAGGGAAGCAAGAATCTGGATGTGCATTGTTAACTCATGCCTTATTCCTGGGACGCAATACACCAAGATATCGAGAGATAGAGTGTGTTTGGTTTATGCGTTGATGACAAATGTTCCTATCAACTTTGGGACAATCATTCGATCTACCATGAGGAAGTCCAGACTCCACCGGAGGTCCCATTTCACATTTGGCAATTTGTTGACAGCAATGTTGCGGAAGGAGGATATAGAAGAGGAACCAGCTGACCACAAACTCCCACATAACCTAAAGAAGGTTGACCTCACCAAGGTCAAAGATGCTGAAACAACGCATGGAGTCAACCTTACCACTGCGGAGAGACATGCTCGTGACGAGAGTTTCTTCCGTCATCTCTATGGTATGACGCGATTCACTATGATGAGTGGTGGACGTATTCCAACTGCTGAAGAGCTCCAACAGTTGGACCACGACTACCCAATGAATAGGTATGCCCGGGAGATGTGTGGAGTGGGCGTATATTTTGAGGAACCTCTTGACGATGACGTGCCAACTGATGATGATAGACGCTTGCCTGATTCTGATGATGAGGAGAACTCTGACGATGACTCTTATGATGATTCTGACGAAGGGGGTATGACCCCCGACATTGATGAGGAGTTCGACTAATCAGGTTCTTCGACTTTATTTTCCACTGAAGGCAGTGTCCAGTCTAGGTGTGGGGTGGCAGAATCTGCATGCTATACTTCTTTGTTTGCACCTATGTTTGTATGTTTGCTTGTTTATTTTGTTTTGAGTCCAATTTTTTTTAATTTTTTAGGAGTAAAATTTTTCTAGCTACGCATGAAATTATTTTGATAGGCAGCATGAGATTAGAACAAGAGTATGTGCTACAATTGTGACTATTGAGACATTTAGGCTCTAGTTGTGACTTATTATGTGATATTGTGTGACTCAATTCCTTCACTTGTTGGGTCGAGAGTCTATATTACTTCCAATCAAGTCGACCATGTGCCTTGTGTGTGTGAGATAATAGTATATTCTATGTATGTGGCTGATGCTAGAACTTGCCTGGTATGTATGCAAAGCGAAAATAAGGAGTGTAAGTTTAGGGTATGATTTAGGCATTTCTTTGGCAACCTATACATGTTTACCGTCAGTTTTTCCTACCCATGTAAATCATCCTAGTTAAACCCTTTTGAGCCTTTAGCCTATTTCTTTGACAACCTTGTATGTAAGCCTAATCCATTTCTTTCAAGACCATAATTTGATCCAAAATCCTGAGTGCTTTAAAGTGAAAAAGTTATGTGACAACATAAGAGGAAATTGGGTGAGTATGATGCTTTAAATTGTAATGGTGCTTGAATGTGTTATGAAAAAGGAAGAAAGTGCTATCATAAGAGGTATGTTGTGAAAAGAAAAATGAAAAGAAAGCTGAAAAGTGAGTTGTGCTTAAAATTGAAAAACAAAATAGGAGAACAAGGGTGGTATAATAAAAGAGTAAAGAAAGGTTGAAAGAAAAAAATGTCATTGATACAAAGTGATGTATTAAAGTGCTTAGGAACCTAGTCACTATTCTTGGCCAAAATAGTCCTACCCGTCCCTTAGCCTACATTACAACCATCTAAAGACCTACTTGATCCTAATCTTAACATTCCGACATTTAGTAGAGTACTACATTAAAGGCAAGCTTATGGTCATTAGTTGCTACATATGAATTCTTTGTGAGAGTGAGTGCAAGGATACTTTGATACCCATGTTTGAAAAATATGCTATATTTGTGAGTGATTATGGGTACTATATTGTGAGACACACATGGTTGATGAGTTTTGGATAGTTATATATGATTCTATGTACCTTAACGTTTGCATGCGAGTTGATCACCATCACGAGTCTATGCTTGAGGTTAAATTGTTTCTACTTATAATCGGAAAGCTACTCTTTGTTGCTAATTGTTGTGCTTGTCTTGAAGAATGTTTTGTGTTGTTGCTGTAAAAACCTTAAGTCGATGCTTAGAAGGACATGATATGTTGTTCGAGGACGAACAAAGATCTAAGTGTGGGGTGTTGATGATAGGCGAATTTACGCGCCTATATCAATATATTTTGCCCATATTTTAGCCTAGTTTTGAGAACTAATTATCTATTTCATGCACTTTTAGTCCTTTTTCCTATAAATGAGCTAACAAACATGATTAGTAAAGTTTCAGGTATAAATGATGCAAAATACAGCATTTTATGGCTTACTTGACGCAAAAGAAAGCTCACGAACGAGATGGAAAGGAGCTGGACGCCTAAAGGACCAAATCTGCTGCATGGAAAATCTGTCCCGGGTTAAAACAGCAATTCTGAAGACTTTGGGGACTTACAGACACAAAGCTGGATTTTTACAAAGATACATTAACCTAGTATAATTAGGTTATGTGTTTCACTAATCTATTTGGATTATGATATTGTAACCTTACCCTAGTACAGTTGGGTCAAGGATTTCATTAGTATATTAGGATTTGGTTATTTATTTCATTAGCTTAGTAGGAGTAGGGTAGGAGTATTATAAATACCCTATCATGCTAGAGATTTTTAATTCATCTTCTAACATTCTTAATTCTTCAATTCTTAAACTATTAATTTTCTTCCATCCCTCTCATCTTCCACCACAAACACTTCTAATCTATTCTTCTATTCATCTATTCCACAACAAGAGAATCGTTACTTGCTATAGAATCACCAAAACCACACGCCTAACACCTCTTTCACACGCCATCCACCATGCAAAATGTGATATCCTTCGCATTCATGGGTAACTAAACCTCTTAGTTGGGGTTATGGAAGCCGAATGAGTTACCATCTATAGCTATGAGTTTGTGAGTTCAAGACAAGTATATTGCTTATATCATTACGCTCTTCATCTTAATCTACATTCTTTGCGGTTGCAAACGCAAGAATACGCCAGTCTAACATTTAACTTGTTCGAGAGAAAGGTTATTTGTCTGGAAAAGAGATAATGTCAATGTAGTAGGACACCCTTTCCTATTAAAAAGCTAGTGTCATAACTGGACTAACCTCTTGGAGAATTCGTACCGCTAGACACACTTTAAGCTCGAGAGAGTTAAAGTAAAATAGTCCTTGTTTAGGTCGAGAGACGCTTGGATTTACCATCGACTACAATTCTCTATAAGCAATTGCATGTCAAGACTCTACACACTCATAGCCAATAGAGACGTATACCTCTGAAGGTGGACATAACCCCAACGCCTAAATTCTCATTGTTTCACAACCTACGAAATACTCTCTTTTTACTTTGCTATTTTCAGCTTTTATTTCATTACTTTGGTTACTTATTACAATCCCCCCTTCTTATGATACTTGCACCAAAAGTCTATTAATTTTTGCTTACTTGTTGGCCAATCTATTCCCTGTGGGATCGACACCCAACCCAGGTTGGGTTCTATATTTTCTAACGACCGTTTTACACTCAAACGAGAGCTGTAGATTGAGCGTTATCAGGTATTATGACAAGAGTTTGTGCTAAATCATTACTATTGAGACATTTAGGCTCTAGGTGTGACTCACTGTGTGATAATTGTGTGGTTTAATTCATTCATCTGTTGGGTCAAGAGTCTATAATGCTCCCAATTAAGTTGACCATGTGCCTTGTGTGTGTGAGGTTATAGTATATTCTGTGTTATGACTGATGCTAGAACTTGCCTGGTGTGTGTGTAAAGTGAAATAAAGAGTGTGAGTTTAGGAGATGATTTAGGCATTTCTTTGGCAGCCCTGAATTTGTCTACCTTCTTTTTACCTACCTTTGTACATTGTCCTAGTAAACCCCATTTGAGCCTTTAGCTATCTTCTTTGGCAGCCTCATATGTAGCCTAATCCATTTTTTTTTCAAGACCATAATTTGATCCAAATTCCTAAGCGCTTTAAATTGTAGAGCCATGTGGCAAAATAAGAGGAAAATGGTGAGAATAAATAAATAAAATATAAAAAAAAGAAATAGAAAAATAAGAATATAGTTGTGTTTATGATTGAATAACAAACTAGGTGAAAAGGGGTTGGTAGATGAAAGAAAGGTAGACGGGTTGTTAAAAGATATTTCAAATGGCATAATGTGGTGTATTAAAGCGCTTAGGGAACATAGTCACTATTTCTGGCCAAAATAGTCCTACTTGTCCCTTAGCCTACATTACAACCTATAAAGACCTATTTGATCCTAAGCTTAGCATTCTGATATTAGTGGAGTATTACACTAAGGGCAAGCCTATGGTCATTAGTTGCAACATAAGAATTCTTTGTGAGAGTGAGAGCAAGGAGAGTTTTATACCCATGTTTCAAAAATGTAAAACTGTGAGTGATTATGGGTGATATCTTGTATGATACACACATGGTTGATGATTGTTGGGTAGTTTTGTATGATTCTTTATGGCTTAACTTGTGGATACAAATTAACCATCCTCACGAGTCTAGGTTGGAGGTTGAATTGTTTCTAGTAGTGATCAAGAAACCTAATCTTTGTTAATGATTGTCGTGCATGTCTTGTTGAATATTTTGTGTTGCTATTGTGAAATTCTAGTTGAGTGTTTGGATGGATGTAATATTTTGCTCGAGGACGAACAAAGCTTTAAGTGTGGGGTGGTGATGTTGGGCGTATTTATACCCCTAAGAACCATACCCATATTTTAGCTAAGTTTTGAGAATAAAATATATAATTCTTGCACTTTTAGTCCATTTTCCTTTAAGTGAGCTGACC
This sequence comes from Capsicum baccatum var. pendulum, assembly GCA_030864225.1. Classification (NCBI taxonomy): domain Eukaryota; kingdom Viridiplantae; phylum Streptophyta; class Magnoliopsida; order Solanales; family Solanaceae; genus Capsicum; species Capsicum baccatum. Next base: position 166,857,151 of record CM061554.1, on the reverse strand, counting down.
TACTTGATTAGCATGTTTTTCAGGTATTAATGATGAAGATTTCAGCACTTTATAGACCTGAGTGCAGCAAAGGAAAACTTCACATTAGAGGGAAAGCATCTTTTGGACTGAAAGTGATGCATAGGAACTTTTTCCCGGGCAAACCCAGTATTTTTAAATACTTAAGGAGGCAGTATCAACTTAGTGGAGAAGGATATTATTAAAACCCTATTGCTAAATTTTTCAGCATCATTAATCATTATCATTTGTCATAATTCACGTTGGAGATTTTGTAATAGCTTGGAGACAGAGAAACACGGCTAAGGCTACACCAACGGAGAGAGAGAAAACTCGCTCTTCTCTTATTGTCGCTAATCACTTCCATCGCCAAGCTTGTTCTAGATTTTGGTATGATGATTATGTCTACTTTGATTTCCGTTGTACTCATGAGTAGCTAAACTTCTCTGTTAGGGTTATGAAAACCTCGTAAGATACTATCTATTAACTATGAGTTTGTGAATTATTGATGTGTTATGCTACTTATATCATTACTCTCTTCGTTTTGATTGAATTCTTATGGTTGCAAACATAGAGAATACGCCATTATAGCATTAACTTGTTCGATAGAAAAGTTACATGTTTGGAAAAGAGAGTGTGACAAGGAAATAGGGCTTCCAACCTTTATTTACACGTTAATGCCTTAACCGGATTAACTTCTCTGAGAGTTCGTACCATTAGTATACACTTTAGGCTCGAGAGAGCTAAAGTGAAATAAATCCTTGATGGTTGAGAAACACTTGGATTTAGAATTAGAATACGATTCTCTATAAGTGCATGCATGTCTAAATTCCGCGTTACTCATAGTTAATAGAGAAGTAGAACTTACAAGGTGGACATAACCCTAACTTATCATTCTCTGTGATTAAATCTTACTACTTATATTGTCTCATTCGTTATTTTGATACTATTAGTTCGCGCATAAATCAAACCCCTTTTTTTCGTGGAATTTTCGACCAACAGTCTACTAATAATTGCAACACTTAGTGACCAGATTATTCCCTGTGGGATTCGACACCCAACCAAGTTGGGTTCTATATTTGACAGCGATCGCTTACACTTTCTAACGAGAACTGTAATTTGGGCGTATCAAAGCTTTAGGTGTAGTCATTTAGGTTAAGTTCTTTTGTTCATGTGCATTGTTATATCCCAGACTCTAGAGTAAAGTGATTGCAGTTAGACTAGAGTTTACATAGTGGTTCACAGCCTTAGAGTGATGGCTTAAGTCTAAGGGGGAGATGATGGCACAAGTAACTAAGTCAAGCTTTCATATTCTAGTAGATGTACCAGTAAGTTGTAGAACAACTATAAGGAGTCATGATGCCTGACCTAATCTCATTTCAGTGGTTTAATTGTCCTAATACCTACTCATGCCTTACGTTCAGTCACACGATCTTAATTCATGTTCATGCGTATGATAGAGAATTTTGTACTCCCTTAATTCCCAATAATAAGGATTTCTAGTTCTTTCAGCAATTGGAATCATGTTCTATAAGTTATGAACTCCAAATTTAAGTTATGCTGCTCATGACTCATGTACTCAAGCTTTACGGTATGTTTTGTTCAAGTATTCAAGTAATAATTTTAATGATTAGCGAAATTTAGGTTTATATCATGCATGTCCTCGGGTTAGACCTCTTTGATAAGTTCATGATGCTAAATATTCTATTCCTCAAGCCTCAGTTGAGTGTCAAGTTATTCACAGTATCCCTTCATGTTTTAGGCCCTCATGTTCTAAACTTCTATTACCTTTCCTTCGGTCAAGATAGTGATGATGATCAATTGTCTGGATGGGAGAGAGTAAACATTCCTTATTGATGAAAAATAGTTGTATGCTTATTTTAGCTAAGCCAGTAGAGTGTGAAGTAATATTGAAGCCAAATGTTTAATACCCGTCATGGTTAGTCAAAGTTTTATATGTGATGTTTAGGTAGTTGAAATCTTATGTATGTCTTCTTAGGAGTAGTGCATGGAAGTTGTTCTTGATAGAGGTTTGTAAGTTGTGACAAAGGTATTTTATAGGAGTGTGTTTAGAAGTACATATGTAGTTATAGAAGTAGGCTTGAACATCTTGTTAGTATATATATCGGGATGAATGTATTGCGTATTAGTAAATATCTGGTACGAGGTTGAATGTGGTTTTTGGAGTGGTAATGAGAATTTTGCATGAGATAAGAAGTTGTGAAATGTAAGGTGTGTTGAATTTATTGTTCAGGCTAGTATTATAGTGTTATGTGGTGCATCCTATGATTTTGAGTTACGTTTGAAGATGGTGAGAGAATTTAGTTCAGTTTAGACATCAGTAGATGAAAATATTAGTGCTATATGAGAATTATAAGTTGAATCAAGCGAGTATAGTATTTAAGGGAAATAGTATAGATGAGGGAGTATTCGAGAACTGCTGCTAAGCTTGAAGGTAAGAAGTTACATCGCCTAAAGCCTGGTAATTCTATCCTAGTTTATGAGTTATATGTCTATATTCCAAGTTATGGAGTGTTGAAGAGATACTCCAACTATGTATAAGTTTCCAGTGTAATTCAGACAGTATAGCCAGCAATTCAGTTTTACGGTGAGGCGGACAAGATCGTGTGGTTTTACACCTTTTTCACCCAGTCCTACTATCTAAAGTCTCATGCATATGACCATTCCAAGATAGAATCTATTCCATCCATGTAAATTACGAATTCAATTCAATTCATACATCAGTTTCAGTTTTAGGATTCGGGTATTTAGTCATGACTTAATTCATAAGTATTCATTGAACAACCTTTGTTTTCCAAGTATTCCAGTTCAGACAATGTGATATCCATTGTGTAATCTTAGCCTCGTTTTCTCATGATTATGCCTGCATAACAGTCACTTCGTAGTCTATATGTACGATCACGACATGAGCTCATTAAGAGAATTCTAAAATCTCAGCATGAGTCATTCCCCATGATAAGATAAAGCAAGTAAGCTCAGATTCAGACGAAGATAATAGCCTTCCTTAATTCAGTCCTTTTTCTTATCAAAGATTCAGCTATATGACTATTCTTATTATGATTTCATACAATCTATGAAGTACCCGAAAGTCTAAGATAAAGTAAAGTTAGTTTAGCAAGTGATTTCAGCTGTGAATCCTTAGTTTTCTCTGTACTCTTAGTCGTACGAGCAACATTCGAGGATGAATATTACCAAGGGGGAGATATTGAAAGACCCCGTAAAGTTCCCTCGTCTTTATTGTTTTTGAGTAAATGTAGGTGCGAAGAGGTGTAAAACGAGGAGGTCGGTTTCAAATTTTGATTTGGACGTATTGCATGTTAAAGGTGGTAAGTTAGGAATGAAGAAGCAAAAGGCTATGGATTGAGCATTGCTCATGAAAATATAGGCATCGAAAAAGGCTAGGCCTAGGTAAAACTAGGCCACGAACAAGGCAAGGCCTATACTATGGCCTAAGGTCTCGGAATCTAGTGTGCCATAGCATAGGCGCCGCCCATGCCCAACTATGCCATAGCATAGGCGCCGCCTATGCTAATGCCTTTTGTCTCGGAATCCCATAGGCAAAGTGAAAGGCGCCGCTTATGCCTAGGAATGACATGGCATAGGCGCCGCCTATGCTAGACAATGCTTTGCAAAAGGCGCCGCCTATGCCAAGCATAGGCAAAGCTAAAGGCGCTGCCTATGGTCACTTCTTGTCTCCAAATCCGATTTTAAATGGGTAAAAACCCGACCCAACCTTCTCCTATAAATATGAGACTTAGTCTTGAACCAAAAACACATTGGAAACCTAGCTTATGCGCCGCCTATAGCCTCCAAATCCTCTCAAAAATTTTCTTTTGCTCTTTTTCTTCACAAGAACATCATCCAAAGGCATCAATCAAGTAAGTACTACTCTGTTCTTCATTTATCTTCCATAAGTACTACGTTACTACGTCTATTATGAATTGCTAAATCTTGAACAAGTATTGGTGATGTGAATGTGTTTGAATTGTTGTGATGCAACCAAGTGAGTGAATGAATATGTAAGGATGATCTTAACTTATTTCCAACTTGAATTTGATTTTGATGCATTGTCATACTTTTGTGGAATCGAATTGGTCCCAAATATTGCATAATCTTGTTACTTGAATACTTACATGTTGGAATGACTTGTTCATCGGAATAAGGATTATAGTTGCCTACCAACATAGGAGGTTGTGATTATTGTTAGATACTATCCCTTGATTCAATCCCTAAGTAGTAGTCTTGATATATCCAAACTAAGTGTGGGGTGGTGTCCCTATTGCTTGTTTATAGATTGTATCTATCGAGAGGATGCTAACATGAACACTATTTCAAGTCTCAGGTACAATGGCACCCAAAGCATGACAAGGCAAAGATAAGGCTACTACTTCCCAAAAAGGTAAGAAAAGAGGCCGAAAAGAGCAAGGAGAATCATCTTCGATGCAATTACCACGCCGCATGTTTAGAATAAAATGGGTTCTTGAGGAGGAAGCGAAGGAATGGTATAGGAACAACAAAGAGAAGAAATATGTTCATGTGGACTTGATAAACAAGGAAAGCCTCGCGAAGAAGGAACCACGCATGTTGGCCAAGATCATGGCTACATCTTGATTTCATCTTCCGAGACATGGGAGAGTGCAATCTTGATCTAACAAGAGAATTCTATGCCAACTAGTCACCAAAAACCACAGGGAGCGAAGTCAAGATTCGGGGCCAAGTTTTACAACTCAATGCGGATTTCTTCAACTCCTTTATTGGCTTGCCTGCTGTTGATCCATCACCATTCAAAGAGCTGTACAGTAGACCTCCATATAGAGCAATTCGACACACACTTTGTGGAACAAGATCCATAGCACGGTGGAGTAGACACAAGGACACCGGATGACACAACACCTTCTCATATGCTCCTTTGACTAGGGAAGCAAGGATATGGTTGTGCATAGTCAACTCTTGCCTTATTCCAGGGACGCGATACACCAAAATAACAAGAGATAGAGTGTGCTTGGTATATGTATTGATGACGAATGTCCCTATCAACATTGGGGAAATCATTCGATCTACAATGCGGAAAGCTAGGCTACACAAGCGGTCCCACTTCAGCTTCGGCAATCTGTTGACTGCAATCTTGAGGAAGGAAGACATCGAAGAGGAACCGACTGATCATAAACTCCCACACAACCCGAAGAAGGTTGACCTCACAAAGGTCAAAGATGCTGAATCAACACGTGGCGTCAACCTTACTACGGTAGAGAGCCATGCTCGGGATGAGAGTTTCTTTTACCATCTTTATGGCATGACGCGGTTTACAATGATGAGCGGAGGTTGAGTTCCAACTGCTGCAGAGCTCCAACAGCTGGATCATGACTATCCAATGAATGTGCATACAAGGGAGATGTGTGGAGTAGGTACATATTTTGAGGAACCTCTTGATGACGATGTGCCGACCGATGATGAGCGACGAATGCCAGACTCCGACGTGGAGGAGAATTCTAATGACGACGACTCCTATGATTATTCCGACGAAGGGGGTATGACCCCCGACATAGAGGAGGAGTCCGACTAACCAGGTTCTTCGTATTTATTTTCCACTGAGGGCAGTGTCCCGTCTAAGTGTGGGGTGGTGGTATTTGCATGCTATACTCCTTTATCCGCATTTGCATTTATGTTTGTTTGCTTAGTTTTTTTTTTCATTTTTTCCATTTTTTTCGTAGTTAAATTTTATTTTTTTTACTTAGCTTCGCATGAAATTATTCTAATAGGCAGCATGAGATTATGACAAGAGTTTGTGCTAAAATCATGACTATTGAGACGTTTAGGCTCTAATTATGACTCACTATGTGATATTGTGTGGTTCAATTCCTTCATCTGTTGGGGCAAGAGTCTATGCTACTCCCAATAAAGTTGACCATGTGACTTGTGTGTGTGAGGATATAGTATATTCTGTGTTTGTGGCTGATGCTAGAACTTGCCTGGTATGTATGTAAAGCGAAAATAAGGAGTGCAAGTCTAGGAGATGATTTAGGTATTTCTTTGGCAACCTATGATTGTTCACCTTCATTTTATCTACCCATGGACATCATCCTAGATAACCCCCTTTAAGCCTTTAGCCTATTTTCTTTGACAACCTCATATGTAAACCTAATCCATTTTTTCAAGACCATAATTTGATCCAAATTCCTAAGTGCTTTAAAGTGTAAAGTCATGTGACAAAATAAGAGGAAATTGGGTGAGTATGATGCTTTAGAATGTAATGGTTCTTGAATTTCTATCATAAGAGGTGTTATGAAAAGAAAAAAAAAGGAAAAAAAAATAAAACTGAAAAGTTAGTTATGTTCAAAATTGAAAAACAAAAGAGGAGAAAAGGGGTGGTAGAATAAAAGAAAGTAGAAAGGTTGTTTGAAAGAAAGGTATTAATGGCATAATGTGATGTATTAAAGCGCTTAGGAACATAGTAACTATTTCTGGCCAAAATAGTCCTACCCGTCCCTTAGCCTACATTACAACCATCAAAAGACCTATTTGATCCTAAGCTTAGTATTCTGACATTTAGTGGAGCATTACACTAAGGGAAAGCCTATAGTCATCAGTTGCTGCATATGAATTCTTTGTGAGAGCGAGAGAAAGGATATTTCTATACCCATGTTTGATAAATATACTATGCTTGAGAGTGATTATGGGTAATATATTGTGAGACACACATGGTTGATGAGTTTTGGGTAGTGGTGTATGATTCTTTGTACCTTAACTTTTGCATACGAATTAACTACCATCACGAGTCTATGTTAGAGGTTGAATTGTTTCTACTAATGATCGGAAAACTACTCTTTGTTGATAATTGTTGTGCTTGTCTTGACGAATATTTTGTGTTGATACTGTGAAACCCTAAGTTGATGTTTAGACGGACATGATATTTTGTTCGAGGACGAACAAAGCTTCAAGTGTGGGGTGTTGATGATTGGCAAATTTACACGCCTATAGCACTAGATTTTGCCCATATTTTAGCCAAGTTTTGAGAACAAATTATATATTTCATGCACTTTTAGTCCTTTTTCCTGTAAGTGAGCTAACGAACATGATTAGCAAGTTTTCAGGTATAAATGATGCAAAATTCAGCATTTTATGGATAACTTGATGCCAAATAAAGCTTCACAAAAGGAGGAGAGCAAAGCTTGGACGCCAAGGACCAAAAGTGGCGCATGGAAAATCTATCCCGGGCAAAAACAGCAATTCTGAAGACTTTGGGGACTAGCAGTAATTTATTAGGATTAGGATAATGATACATTAACCTAGTAGGATTGGGTTAAGTAATTCATTAGCTTAGTAGGAATAGGATATGGGTATTATAAATAACCTATCTTGCTAGAGATTTTTATTGATTCCTCATTAATTCTATTACTCTATAACTCTTCTTCTAACCCTTCCATTAATTCTACTTTTTATTCTTCTTCTATTCATCTATTCAATTCTTAATTTCCGCAACAAGAGAAACGTTACTATTGCTAGGAATTCACGCCTAACGCCTACCACACTATTACTACACGAAATCTTTATTGTGGTATAATAACAATGTCGATTGTGATTTCCTTCGCACTCATGGGTAACTAAACTTCTCTGTTGGGGTTATGGAAGCCTTATGAGATACAATCTAAGGCTATGAGTTTGTGAATTCGTGACACGTGTGTTGCTTATATCATTATTCTCTTCATCTTAATGCAAATTCTTGTGGCTGCAGACGCATAGAATAATGTCAGTATAGCATTAACTTATTCGAAAGAAAAGTTATATGTCTGGAAAAGAGATAATGTCAAGGTAATAGGGTCCCATCCCCTATTAAAAAGTTAGTGTCGTAACTGGATTAACCTCTTGGAGAATTTGTACCATTAGATACGTTTTAAGCTCGAAAGAGTTAAAGTGAAATAGTCCTTGTTTAGGTCGAAAGACGCTTGGATTTACCATCGAATACGATTCTCTATAAGCACATGCATGTCTGAATTCCGCACAACTCATAGCCAATAGAGACGTACAACTCATAAGGTGCACATAACCCCAACTTCTCAATTCTCATTGTTTTACATCTTACCAAACATTCTTACTTTTTACTTTGTTGTTTTCCGTTTTTACCTTATTACTTTGGTTACATTACTTGCACGACAAGACTCCGCCCTTTTTACGAGACTTGCACTAAAAGTCTAGTAATCTTTGCTTCCTTGTTGACCAAGCTATTCCCTATGGGATCGATATCCAACCCAGTTGGGTTATATATTTGACAGCGACTGCTTTACACTCCTACGAGAGCTGTAGATTGAGCGTTATCACCTGTTCATCAAGAATGAATGCTACATCATGAACTTGTCAATCGACATAACTTTTCTGTCTATGAGAGGAGCCAAAATCCTCTATTGAATTAGTCTCACTTAATCCATTGAGTCTCTCAATAAGCCGGTTCCTCAAGGCCTAAATTCAAGGAAATAAAACCATCCTATGGGGGCTCTACACCTCCATCGATAAAATGCCTCAAAAAACGTCATCTGAATATTAGAATATTAAAGGTTATTGTAGGCAAACTCTACTAAGGGAAAGAACTAGTCCCAATGATCACCAAAATCCATAACACATGCTCGAAGCATGTAATCTAACACATGAATAATTCACTCTGGCTGGCCATCTATTTGAGGGTGAAAATCTATGCTCATCTTAAGCTAAGTACCTAACTCACTCTACATAGAGCTTGAAACATTTATGGTAAACCGCATACCTCTATCAGAAACAATAGAGATAGGTACACTAAGCAATCGAACATCTTACAGATGTAGATCTTGGATAATTTATCTGCATTATAAATTATTTTCACAGGTATAAAGTGCACTGAGTTGGTCAAGCTATCCACAATTACCCAAATAGAATCAAACTTCCCTAAAGTCAGAGGTAGGCCAATCACAAAGCCCATAGTGATCCGCTCTTACTTCCATCTAGGAACAAGCATTCTCTGCATTATACCACCCTATCGTTGATGTTCATACTTCACTTACTGATAATTGAAACACTTGTACACAAATTCTACAATGTCTTTCTTCATACCACACCACTATTTGTGTTGTTTTAATTATTGCTACATCTTCGCCACTTCAGGATAAATTAAATACTTTGAACAGAGAGCCTCCTCCAACATCATTCTAATCTAACCACCGAATCTCGACACACAAATATGACCATCAATCCTTAAAATAACTTCAAGATCAAGAGATATAGTCCTCACCTCATAACTCATCACTTTATCACAAATTGCCCTCAATTTCTCATCATCAAACTACTGAGCTTGAATATTCTCCATCAATGAGGATCTACCCTTAACATAATCCAACTAGTGTCGCTCCTCTGCCAAAAGATAAGCCAAACTCGTCATACTTACCGCCTTCTAACTTAGGGCATTTGCTATCACATTAGCCTTTCCCAGATGATAAATATAGTGAGATCATAATCCTTAAAAAAAACTCGAACTATCTATGTTTTCTCATATTAAGATCCCACTAAGTTAACAAGTACTAAAGGTTATGATGATCAGAGAAAATTTCACAATGAACTCTATACAAATAGTGTCACGATAATTTCAATACAAACACAACTATTGCTAATTCCAAATCATGAGTAGGGTAGTTTTTCTCATGGTCCCTTCAACTACGAAGAAACATAAGCAATCACTGAACCCTTTTGCATCAACATACCACCCAAACCAACTTTTCAAGCACCGCAAAATATGGTGAGCTCCAAGACCTTCTTAGCTAAAGTCAAGATAAGTTAAAATCAACTTTTTAAACTTTTGAAAGATCATCTCACAATTATCTAACTACTAAAAAATAATCTTTTTATGATTCAACTTGGTCAAAAGAGCAGTAACAAAAGAGAAGCCCTGCATAAACCACTTATAATATCCTGCTAACTGCATAAATCTCCAATATTTGATAGGAGAAGTAGGTCTAGCCCAATCATGAATCGTCGTTACCTTGGCTAGATCGACCACAATACCATCCTTGGTCACTATATGACCCAACAAAAAAGTAGAATCCAATAAAAACTCACATTTAGAGAACTTGGCATGTAACTTCATTAATGTTTTCAAGGTATTAGTCAGCCCAAAAGATAACCAAGAACTTATAATGGACACTACCATATCTGAAAAGGCCTTTTTGGAATATCTGAAGCTCCAATCCTCAACTGATGGTAACCAGATCTCAAGTTGATATAGAAAATACGGCAGTACCCAAAAGATAATCAAGAAAATCATCAAGATAAGGAAGAGGATACTTGTTCTTGATATTCACTTAGCTTAATTGATGAAAATTAGTGTCATGCTTAACATAAGGGAAAAAGTAAATGGGCTTAATGTCATGCTTAACATCAATGATAAAATCAATATCCTGGTCTAGAGGCATGCCAGATATGTCCATAAAAACATGCTTATGAACTCTCTAAAAACTTATACAGTATCCAAGGGAGGTGGTGAATCAACACTAGTAACGTAAACATAAGCCAAAAAAGAAAAACACCTCTTCCCTACCATGCGATGAGCACATAGAAAAGATACAACCACCTTAATAAACAAGCTAGTAGTACCCTTATATTCCAATCTTCGCACATACGGAGTAGTTAAGGTTATGATCTTAGAAAAACAATCCATAATCGTATGATAAGGATCCAACCAATCCATACCCAATATTATATCAAAATTAACCATATCAAGGATAATCAAGTCTACCCAAATCTCACACCCCAAAAATAACTCCACACCAAATTGGTACAATTAATTCACCACTAAAAAATCACTTGCAAAGGTAGAAATATGAATAGCCATAGCAAGGGACTCACACATAACATAAATACCAGTAGCAAAATATGCAGACATATAAGATAATGCAGACTCAGGGCCAAATAATATTGAAGTAGGATGTTGGAAAATTAGGACGATGCCTGAATTACTGCATTAGAGTCCTCTGCCTTAAGTCTCCTAGGAAAGTATAACACAAACCACGTCCACTAGCAGATTGAGTGACTCCTTATCTACCTTTACAAGATTTCTAAGCCCTACCTTTGGTACCTCAAAAACCATCCCTACTACTTTGTATACCACCTCTCTAACTACTAAAATAAGAGTTGAACAAAATTAAAGGTAAAAACCCAATTAGGGAGGACCAATCACATGCCAGGGATAACCCCTTGATAATTTTCCAAACTCATCATACACAAACTATCTTATTTTAGAAAAGTCATAGTGAGAGGACCCAGAAGAACAAAAATACCCTCCATAACCTGATGAACTAAACTAAGACCCTTGACTTGTATGACCTAATTTTTGACTACTCAAAGTCTCAAATCCCAAAAACATACCATCTAAAATTTGTAAAACTGTATGAACCAGTTATCCATGGTAACTACAAGAACCTCTACCTAAGAAATCCCTACCTCTAGATGAATGACCTCCAGATTGCCCTGTAAGTGCATCCTCTCAGCATGATCCACTATACTTTGAAAAGAATAACTAAAAACCACTAAGTGAGTTGTCCCCAATTGGTAATAACTATTCCAAGCCTTAACAATCTTCTTGATCCTCTCAAGCTCTATAGAAATGCTAGCTATGATGTATCTTGATAATGTATAAAAGTGACCTTATAGTCTGCAATAGTCATGGATAACTGCTCTAAATAATTAAACTCATCTCTCCATTTTTCTCTCAAATTAAAGGGCATAAATCTCTCTAGGAAAGTTTTAGAAAATTAGGCCTATATCAAAAGAAAGGAACCCATTGTTCTACAATCGACAAGAGATCTCCACTATTACCTAGACACATCAGTCAACTGATAGGTAGTGTAAGCAATTCCATGGGACTAAAGCAGACTAAGGCTATGTAACCTCTCTTGATAATCAATCAAAAACTCATAAGCAGCATCGCCAATGGAACTACTAAACTTAGGAGGGGATAATATGATGAATCTTTTGAATCTATTCTGCTCATCAACAGACATGACTGGACCTATATCAATAGGTGAAATAACTAATTTAGTAGGCAATGTCTCAACACGTAGGGATAAAACAATGAATGGATATGCCTAAAGAGTCTGAAATCTATGAAAAGAGCCTGCTCTGGTGATTGTACACCTCTTGTATCCTGAGAACCATCCAGTGTACAAGGTAGAACATATATTTAGGTAATTCTATCCAAATTCCACTAGAGATGAATCAGCAGATCCTACAAGACTAGGGTAACCGTAAAAACCTAGAGGGCCTAAGGTGGTCTCACATTCTCTGGTTAATAAGTTACCTTATCATGATCAATCCCAGGCTTTGAAGAGGCCTCTTTAGCTCGTCCTCTAGCAGTATCTTCTTCTCATGGATGACTTTACCTCTGAATCAGTTTTAATCCCTATCTCGCCCTCTAAATGGGCTCCAATAATGGGTGATGTCCCAACCTTCTCAATAACTCTGGATCTAGTCCTCACCATCTAGGCTGGAACAATAGAATATAAATTTAGAATATTGAACATAAACAATGCACATAATATGTAATCAAATTAGAGAATTTTTTCTAAAGATATCCTATAGCATCCGAAAGATATATATGGCTATGAAATTATCAATCTATGGGACTCTATTAGATATATTACTCTTTACTCATGAGATAAGTGAACCTAGCATTATGATACCAATTTATTATGTTCCAAAATTGAGTTCATGATGACACCTACCACTTCCCAACCCAAGGTAGGTAAGACCAATAACAAAAGAGACAAAGATGTGAAAAAGTAATAAAGAAAAAACAAATATGAGACTTGATAATAAAGTAAGATATATCAATGTATATAGAACAAAAAAAGTTGAAACTGGAAAAAAACAACTCCAAACCCAAAATCCTATGTCATGAGTAAAGAGCACTAATACTAAAGAATGAAAAATACACAACTCTGTCTCTAAATAAGAAAGTAGATACAAAATAGATAAGACAGAGTCTGAAATCAAGCCTTGAACAAGGAGCTCACTAGTACTCTGCAATAGCGTCAATACAACATGATCTCATGCTCTGCAGGCTGTACTCAAAATTGTAGTTGCCCTAAAATTGCACATTAAATAAGAGTGAATATAATTCACTTGTACTCAGTAGGTATCATATACCAACCGAGAAAAGTAGAAAATCAAACAAGTAAAGGATACTATGAGCACGCTTCTACCCCCGTACAAAAAGTTCTTTATGTGGATTAAATCATATCTCCTAATAATTATACAAGTATAGTAGTAGTATAAGAATAAATACACATCAATATATAAGTAAAAAATAATTACACAATAACAAACATATAATAGTAATGCAATACAATGCAATGGTATGATAAAGATGCAATGTCCCAATACCACCTCATATACACCTTTCAAGTATAAGCCTCTAGGATAGGACCTATGGGGGGATGGTTTCACTACTCATATACTTTCAAAATATCAATCTCAATTAACCTTACTGGTATATCCCTCGGTTAAAATATTTTGTGAAATATTCTATTTTCGTTCAAAAATTAGTATTTTCCTATAGTCCCAATTCCATGTATATGGATGAATACTCATAACTAAAGCAATATCAAGTAATTAATTAACTTAATAATGGAATCAAATTAGCTCAAATCTCCTCAAATCCTAATAATCATGATATAAGCCATCATATGGTACCACATTAATGAAGAGTCATGTAAAAAATTGATATTATCAATTCATGCCCCCATTCAGAAATCATAATAATGATAAAGAAAACTAATGCTCAAACAAGAGCAATAGCAACCTCCACTCGAATATTATAGTAATAATAACCTCTCAAGTCAATAATAAAGTTCACATAAGCCCTTGCAAGGGAAACGGGATTTAATAATGATCACAAAAAATGAATCTCATGATAAATTCATCAATTCATAGAATACTTTACATGAATGGTTAAATCCCAGTCCTGCCAAAAGAAAGTTAAGTCATAGCCTATCTCAAATATTAAAAACTCAAACTTGGACCTTTCAACAAGAAAATCTTCCTATGGTGTGGTCTCAAAAGAACCTAATCTATCAAAAACATAATTTACACGTCAAAGAAGTTAGATGATAATATTCCTAGTTCAAAAATATTTTGAAAATTAGCCCTAAATAAAAAGAGTAAAACTAGAATTTTATTGAACAGTCAAGCCCCATCCTTCCAGGATCCTAAATATGAAAATCCATTAAAAAAAATAAGTTGAAATAGAGTCTAAAAACAAAGAAAACCTATTTTCTCACTTTACCAAGCAAAACCCCATGTGACTAAGAGGTCACAGCTTTCAAGCCTTAAAAACAATCTTTTGCAGAAATGCAACGTAAGGCTGCGTACAATACACCATTTTGGTGGGAACCTTCCCTAGATCCTATGCATAGCAGAAGCTTTAGTGCACCGATCTGCCTTTTTTTACCAAGTAAAAGCCCAAAATTCATTTTTAAAATCCAAGTTTTGAATTTTTTTTGAGATAAAATCAATAGGTAACGATAGAGATTATGTTTAGAAGCTATCCCAAATATCTTTGATGAACATCCCTCTTTAAAATCATCTTTCATGAGGTTTCACTATTTAAAAGTGGTGAAAAATGAGTTGGAATCATGAAAATAGAGTTTTTATACTGTTCAAGTGGTTCTTCTTTGTGATTATAGTCACTTTATTGAGTATGAATTGAATCAAATCCTTCGTAAATATGGCCACCACATCGCATATATGAGGACCTAAGCCTCTAACACTTTATGATTGCAAGCCCCACAATGGCAATCACAGTGAACACCAGAATATTTATTCACAAATGCAAAAGGACCCCCCAAGAATGCAAAGAAGATATTATTACTGCAACAGTTCAGTTGAAAGGGAATAACTCAAAATCCTCTGAACGGAGCTTCAAAATTTATTTGTGACTCCACAAAAATAAAATAACAATAAGAATACTAGTCTAATTTTGATGCTTCAGATCAATGGAACCATCAAGTTAATCAAAAGAGGTTGTTTTTAATAAGTTAACCTCTGGGACCTCATCTAAGCTAATGTAACTAGTTTCTCATCTAAAACCTAAAAACTCAAAATAAAGACTCAAAGATCAAACCAATTATGTAACTAACTCAAAATTAATATTTTTAATGTAATAAAATTGAAACAATCATCATCTGGTGCTTGAATCTCAAAAAGCTGATCAAAGTCAAACTAATCACTTTTGAGGCTACTCAAAACCTCAAACTCATTCAAATAACTTTAAAAAATGTGCCAACCATCCACACAACCCGTAAATGATATAAAGTAACTATAAGAAAGGTAAAAATGGTCAGAATACATAAAAGCTAAAAATCACAGTAAGAGTTGTTACATCACGAATCACAAGGGCCTTCAATATATATTTATTCAGAAGAATCTAAATCTTTGTAAGAGATGATGTTCTTTGTTATCAGGATCATTTGTGTTCTCTAGATGTTGATGATTTGAGATAGTGGATGTTGACAAAAGCTAACATTTCTTAGTATTCTATTCAATTAGTGACACTAAGATATACTGTAATGTATGAAAAGTTTATTAGAGGAATGGCATGAAGAGGGATATCATGGAGTTTGTGGATAAATGTCTAAATTACCTGTAGACAAAGGCTAAATGCTAGAGTCTGGGAGGTATGACTTAGAATAGCGTCATTTCTCAATAGAAGTGGGTTGCCTTATATACACCAACAACATGATTCAATATAGATGGTTGTACATTCAATGACTAAGTTAGTATTATTGATCAAATAATTAAGTCAGTATATTTCTTTCCATTAATACTATAAATTTAGTTGGGATTATACTAGACTTTACATTTGAGAGTTTATTAAGTTTCATGGAGTTCCCTTGTCTATCACCTTTGATAGGGGTACTCAGTTCACATTGCAGTTTTAAAATCTTTTCAGAAGGTCTCTTTACTCAAGTTTATCTTAATACAGCTTTCCTCTCCTAGATAGATGGTCAAGTAGAGTGAAAATTCTTAGAGGACATATTGAGAGCTTCTGTGATTAAATTTAAAAGTAATTGGGATAATTATTTACCTCTCATTGAGTTTGCTTATAATAATAGTTTTCACTCCAATATTTAAATAGCTCTATGTAAGGTGCTTTATGGTAGAAGTTATAGATCTCTTATTATATCATTTGAGGATGGTGAAGCTACATTGATTGGGCCTAATTCAACTCGTAAGGCTATGTAGAAATTTAAGGTAATTAGTAAAATTAAAAAAATAATTTAGTATCGTAAATATCCTATACAGATGTGAGGAGACAATAAATTAAGTTTGTAATTTATGATTGAGTTTATTTTAAAATTTCACCTATAAGAGGGGTGATAAGATTTTGCTAGAAGGAAAAGCTTAGCCCCGATATGTTAGTCCTTACAAGATTTTAAGGCTCATTAGTAATGTGGCCTATGAGTTAGCTTTATGCATAGATTTAGCATTAGAGAACAAAATGAACAATATTTCATTATATCTTTGTTGAAGAAGTACATTGGTGATCCAATATTAGTTATACCATTAGAGAGTGTGGGCATGAAAAATAGTCTCTCTTATGAAGAGGCCCCTATTGAGATTCTTGATCATTGGGTTCATAATTTGAGGATAAGAAAGTTGTGTTGGTGAAAGTCCTTGGAGAAATCAACTAGTTGAGGAAGCTACTTGGGAAGCAAAAGCAGAGATGATGGCTAAGTACCCTTATTTTTTTCCTTCTAGATTTTTAGTAGCTTGAGGTAATAATTTCCTCATTAGTATTCTTTCTATTTTCATGTTCCATATGTTTTTACTATGACCTTAGTATGCACGCATGCTTAACAAATTCATCTTAGTTATATTTCCATTAGAAATTAGTTGTCAAGATAGTACTTTAGCTTTTAGAACTTTCTTCTTGCAATTGCAACTCTTTCCCTACCTTTTTCAACCTAGTTAGTCTTTATTGTAGGATGAATGTTCCCAAAATGGAGATATTGTAACACCCCAAAAGTCTATAAGATCATATCTAGGACTTAGTACAAAACCCAGCAGAAAATTCAACATTTTCTCAAAAAATGATGTACTATACAAGCCATACAGTGTGTCCATGAGTCATGAGCTAAACTATGGTAAGAATTCAACAGCTAACCTAGTTCCCAATAGTCAGCAATCAGATGTGTCATGGTCTACTAGCAGGGGTCACAAGGTGACCCATTCTCAAAAGTTAGACCAAAGTTCTAAAAGATGAAATTTCATTCAGTGGCCACGACTTGAGGTCATGAGTTGTGCACCCTTATTACAAGTCATTAAGTGACTCCTATTGATGCAAAATATAAGTAACAACATTGTTTCTCTAGGGTTTATGAGTCCCTGTAATGACTCCTATTCAGAGGATGACTCTTGGTATGAGGTTAAAATCATCTCCGAAGCCATAAATCCAGCCTAGGAACCACAATTCAGAGGATGACTCTTGGTATCAGGATATGACTTGTACCATACCCATGACGACTGAATTAAAAATTTTAGATACATTTTTAAAAGGGTAGTTTCATATTTTCCTTAAATACTATCCTAAACAACATCATTTGGGGCAATCCGAAGTGGGATTATGGGGGAGCTGGTTGATTATTTCCTTTAACTTCTCCCAAAAACATCTCAGATAAGAAAAGGTGATTAAACCCTCTCAAATCCCAAAACCTAGGGTTCATTCTCCAAGTCAAAATTCTTAAAATCTTACATATTCTTGGTACGTAGGATTTTAGAAATGGGTATATTTTCACCAGTGTGTCCTAAAATAGCTTTAAAAATTCTAGTTTATCTATGAATTATGAGTTGGGGTTCATACTCAGATTATAATTTCCCTTAAACTTTAGTCTTCTCATGATTTCTATACTATTATGACAAGTTTTCTATTGTTTTACATCCAATATGATCTTATCTTACCTAAATTGAATACTAGCATGATTTCAAGTAAATTTCATATACTCTGTTATGTTTTCCAAAACATGTTTTAGACTATTAAGTTTTAGCATAGACAATATGATCAGTTTTCAGTTATACAATACTTTCTGACAAATTAAGTTCTAACTCGGGTTTCAAAACATTAGTTTAATGAGATATTAATATATTATCAAATTAGGAGTAGTACTTAGCATTGAGTTCGACTAGGGCCTTAGTTTTACCAATGTCCCAAACTGTGTGCCACCATAGGTTTATTTATGCCTTTCAGTTTGGGCATCGGTTTACATATCTCTCCAGTTATGCGTTTATATTATTTCAAGGTATATTGGTTTCCCTTTATGGGTTGCATACATTAGAATGCATGTTAGCTTACATAGTTTATGTCAGTTAATAGAATGTCCCATAGACTCAATTCAATACTTACGCATGACCCGTACTCTTAGATACTATATATATTGTTATTGATATCAAATTGTACCTTAGTATTCTAGTAGGTATGTTTTGGGTTATTAGGCTATAGTTCAACACATTATTCCATTTTGAACTCAACTTACATTTAGTACAGTTTATTAGTATTTTCATATGTTCAGTTTATTTTATATCATGCATAGCTCAGATGCTCAATACATTCAAAGTATTGATCGCATGTTTTTTTGCATTGTATCATCTTATGATATAGGTTCGGGTGCTCAGTCTCAGCATTAAGGTTAGTATATTCTAGTGCAACCTCAACAGCTATTGCTGGTGAGTCGTTATTATGAGAATATTAGAGTTTATTATTGCTTTTCTTCAGTATTTTTAGCTTTAGTATTTAAAGTTGGGTGGGGACTTGTCCTAGTAGCTCATCGTTAGTAGAGGTTTTTTAGACATAGAGTCAGACTTCTGCTTTTTAGTTTATTTTAATTTAGTGTTATTATTCATACTCAATTTTATCTCAGATTATTTTAAATTTAATAACTGAATGTATTTCAACTTTCGCTCAGTCTTGTTGATATTCAGATTATTTAGTATTATGTCATAGGTTAGCTTGAGGTCTCTTATAACTATAAGTGATATGTTATGTCTAAGGGGTAGACTCGAATCATGACAAACAACCACCTTAGGATATTGAGAAAAGACTCAAGCCGCTACAGGTCACCAACTGCTTATACTCTATTTATAACCTTCTTAATATAGGTGAAAAGAATGCAAGGGTGAGTACAAAATCCACTTGTACTCAAAAACATCATCGCCTAACCCTAAGATAAAGCGATGATGAGGATCAACCCTATACTACCTAAACTTAGCTATATAATCAATACATACACATGTAATATATATCCAGGGACAATAGGTTTTTTATGTATTAGAGATCTATAAGGAAACTTGATGTATGCACAATTGAGGAAATCAAGCAAGGTACAAAAACCTAAAATCAAAGACAAATAACAGTGTCTTTATTGAAAGTTAACTACGAGGTATTGGATCTCTCACAATGCATTTAATCTCATGTTAGGTAATAACTGCTAAAATAGAAGAAATATTAGAACTTAGAATTACTAGAATATATATTTAAATAAACAAGATAGTTGTAGATATTATGAGTGAAGAGTGAGTGGGGAACCTTTTGCTCTTGCTTCTCTTTATTTCTTTTAGAATGAATGTCATGTTGTTGCAGACAATGAAAAAGAAATAACAAAGAAGAATACAGAGGTTTTGTAGGTGTATTTTTTATCTAAAATAGGTCAATATTTACAACATCAGGATTGCTCAGGTGGACCTTTGATTATTGTACTTCTCACGTATTGGGATGCCAATATTCGTTTGTCTAACAATATCTTTCCTTCAGGGACATTGAGTTTGTTATTGATGATTTATTGTGCTTAAAAGTTTTACCTATAAAAGGTATAGTGAGATTTGATAAGAAGAGAAAGCTTAGCACCTAGTATATTGAACCTATAGGATTTTGTGGTGAATTGACAATGTGGATTATGAGTTAGAGCTGACCATTGAGTTGACATTAGTGCATCTAGTGTTTTATGTGTCCTTGCTAAGAAAATGCATTATTGAACCATCACTTGTTGTTCCTTCGAAGAGCATTGGTGTGAAGAATAATATGTCCTATGAGGAGGCATCAACTAAGATACTTGAAAGGCAGGTTCGCAAGTTGAGGAATAAGGAGATCTCATCAGTAAATGTTTTGTCGAGGAATCAGTTAGTTGAGAGAGATACCTAGGAAGCAAAAGCATATATGATAGCCAATTACCCATATATATTCCTACCTATCATCCAGACAATGTGAGATAATAGATTTTCTTCTACAGTTACTCTTCTCAGTTTCATGTCCTCATTAGTTACTCTCGATTTCTAAGTATGCACTCATGTTCTACGAATTTAGTTGAGTTCTTCTCTTAGTTCAAATCAGTAATTATGTTACTTATTTAGTTTAAGTTATCATCCAGTCAGTACTAGTAGTTCCTTTCTTAATACAAACTTAGTCTTCATTCGAGGACGAATAATCTCAAAGAAGAAATATTTTTTACACGTTATACTTTGCTATTCTCTAATTCAAATACATTGAAGAAGAATCATATAAAAAATTTTAGTTTTAGTGAACCACAAGTCAGTCCAAGACTCGCGATATTAGTTCACAAATAATAAGTAGACACATGAAATTGATGACCTGATATATTTAAGGTCCCAGTTCCCACGTGTCAGAGTACGACCCTTGGAGTGGACCACGAATCATGATATTGAATTATAGAATCCTATCTACAAGCTGACATTTTTTCTCAAAATCATGATCCACGGTATGAACTATGAAATGGTTTCATAACTCATATTGAGACTCATGGAATCCAAGTCCATAACATGCGAAAAAATAATTCCTGGAACCAAGAGTTAGACCACGACTCATGGAATAACTCGTGGACCACCATGACAAGAAAGAATATAGAACAAGTTTTAAAGGACATAACAGTCTTTTCCTTATCTTTTATTCCCTATACTACGTTGTTTTATATTCATTTAGGGAAAATTAATAGATAATTAGTCGATTCCATCTCATTAGCATTGATTAACACTCCTAAGACAGAAAACAAAAGAATAAAGAATGCTCTCAAGCTTCAGGTCTAGGGTTCTTCTCTCAAGTCTCTACTCTAATTTTTAGTTCAAGATTCTCCAATAATTAGGTATGTTGGATTTTAATAAGGATTTTTTCTTACCCTTATGCCTAAAACTTCAGATTTTACAATATAACTTATAAATATACTTCATGTTTATAGTTTATGCTTATACTTTTGAGTCATTGCATTACAGTTTTGATACTCATATACAGTTTTACTAGTTGAATCCAAATTTAGTTTAAAGCATGTTTTCAAGTATATTTATGATATTGCATACCTCATATGTCAAGTACATCCTATAGTACTGATCCTACACTTTTTCTTACATTGTAGATTCAGGCACTTATTCACACGCTCACAGCTAATTTAGATCTCAGCTTTCATCAGTAAATTTAGTGAGTCCTTACGATTCAAGGAAAACTTGAAGTTTCAGTTTATTTCATTTCAGACCTTATTTTATTTTGAATTGTTTAGAGTTAGTTGGGGGGTCCTATACTAATAACTCATCAATTTTAGTATAGACTTTTAGACATAGTCAGACTGTTCTGATTTTGTTGAATTTTCATATTTGTCATTTTAGAATTTTAATTTATTTTTATTTGCCCATTTTACTGTGATTAAGCTTCCTCTCTATTATTTTAAATGCATGGCCTTAGTAACATGGCAGTCCCAAGGATTCACTTGGGATCACTTATGGTTCTAAGTACAGTGTCTCATCCAAGATGTAGACTAGGATCATGGCACCCCCTCCTCATGCCCAGGACTGGACAGCTGAAGTGTGGACAATATAAGATGATGGGGTAAACATTAAAAGTAATGAATTGGATGGGTCTGACTTTGATACCATGAAAAATAAAAAGAAATTGATTAAAAGAAATTCTCTTTTTCGTTGTATTTTAAGCATTGTACAAATGCGCATATATACTACTCTAATGGAATACGTGAATAACAAAAATGGAGTACGTGATTGACCAAGAAAATGTATCCTATTTTACTAAAAAGTTTAATGTGTCATATTTAAGGGTGACAAATGGGTGGACCAGATCAAATTTGGATGAATTGAACGTAGATTCAGGTTAAATGGATTGGATTGTAATCCACCCATATAATATATGGGCAACTATGGATTGGGTAAAAATGATTCCAGCCCACTTTAAATCCTAAAGTCAAAAACTTAGAATTTCTATATGCATATCAACTTGATTTTTTATCACCTACCCCGTCATCCCCTGCACCACTCCTCCCTATAATCCCCTCCCTCCCCAACACATACAAAAAAAAAACTAACTATTTTTTTCTTTAGAAATAATTTCTTACCCCTACCCCCACTTTTGTCATCTCCCACCCCTACCCCTACCGTCTACCCCCTAACCAACCTATTTTTATAAAAAGGAATAAAATGAAAATTAAAACCTACCCTACCCCCATAAATTTTCTTTTAAATTAAATGATTTTTACAAAATATAAAAAATTCAGAAAAAAAAAAATTGTCCCCCCCTTCCCTACCCCACCCCCCAATTTTATAAAAATAAAAATAATTAATTTTTTTCAAAGAAAATAAAAAAAATTCCTCTCCCCCAACCCTAACCCCAACCACCCCAGGCTACCCCACCGTTATCCCTAATTTTTTTCTTACAAAAATATTAAAATTTTATAGTGCAATTAGAAATTTTAAGCATAGGTGGGTGATCTCTATGTTAAATGGATGTCCATATTTTATTCACTTTATCCATATTTTGTGAGCTTTTAAAATGAGTTGAAGTTCATATTTATCCATTTAAAATATTAGTTATCCAACTCAATTAATATGATTTAAATAGATTTCTTTCACTAATATGGATTGAAATTATCTCCCGTAATGCTAGTTTACCCAATTCATTACCATTTTTGAATTCATTACCATGTTTGATTCAAACTCTTACTTAATTGCATTTAATTCTAACAAAAACATCATTTTCAATATTCTATAATTTTTAAGATCTAAGGTTAGTTATTTTTTTTCCGACCTTACCAAAAAATAATGAATTCTGATCGAACAATTTCTTACATGTCGTTCATTCAATAGAATAAGTTAAACTCTTTTTTTTTCGACTTTGAGTAAGATTTTCTTTTTCTACTTTACCAAAATTTAAAATTCTATAGAATAAGTTCTTTCATGTACTCCATTCACTCATTATTACTTAGTAAATGGATGATACTCCGTATTTTAGTTTAAGATTAACTCAGTTAGACCACTGTGAATCAACAAATCGGGTTATTAGTTTTATTTCTGGAGAATTTAATTACGAGAATCTAATTTTGTTGAAAGAAGATCAAAATATCGTAATGACCCCATTAATACGAAGAAGCTCAGGAAAGTTGTTACTCGAAGTTCAAAAAATCAAATCAGAGGAGTATTATTTGATTTTTTGTTTTTTTAATTTATTAATTTTTTTATTTTTTTATTTTTTTATTTTTTTCATCAATGTGAGTTTTTTTAATTTTTTATTTTTGAATATGATTGTTATTTTTGCAGTATTATGTGAATTATTTCATAATTTTGAGGGTGCATTAGTAGTTGTCAGTGTATGTACATATCAGTACTTATATATATGATAGACATATACATAACTACTGGTACATATTTAAAATATAATGAGATGATTGTTTATTGTACTGGGATATAGTATTTTTTTCATCAATGTGAGGCTTTTTTAATTTTTATATTTTTGAATATGATTGTTAGTTTTGCATTATTATGTTGGCTTTTTCATGAATTTGATGGTGCATTAGTATTTGTCAGTGTATATATGTCACGCCTCAAATCTTATTGGGACAGACTGGCACCCGTAACCGAGGAAGCCCGGGAGAACCAGCTCATAACCTTATACTTCCCATGCATACCTCTATGACAATCCAAAATTAGGACAGCATCATATCGCATATAAAAGGAAATAATCACTTGTATAAGCTTGAGCACACACATATATATACACAATACCTGGCCGTTGGAGCCATCACGTCTATTAACAAAACACCACCTTGATTGTACATTAGGTCTACAAAGCCTCTAGACAATACACAGAGTTTAACTAAGGTCAGGACACACCCCGCTATATAACTAACTTCTACACAATACCAAAAGTGACTGGATATGAAACGGAAAGCCCCAAAGCAAACTGGAGCTCACCAAAAGCAGATGGATATCCTGGCTCTTACTTGTGCAGTGTATAAGCTGAGGTACCTTTGCCTGCAGCATAAAATGCAGGTCCCCCATGGGGGACGTCAGTACGAAATATGTACTGAGTATGTAAAGTTGTAGATAATCACATATGATATAGAAGCTCAATAGAAATCAGAAACAAGTGAATAAATCATAATAGGAGTGGACCACACTTACTAGAACTTGTGACAACCTGTACATTGTATTTATTCAATCATTTTACCTTCGTTCTTATCATCTTTGTAATCATTACTGTAATGTACTGTGACCATTAAGCTGCCTCCAATACATATCAACTGGGATCGACCCATGATAGGCTTATGTCCCTGGGATACCACCCATAAACACATAAACAGGGATCGATCCATGATAGGCTCATGCCCCTGGGATACCACCCGATAAGAGAGAACTTTCATCACTTAGTTCAATTAATCTTTGAGATTGTTATTTTGGTCGCCACCGCATTTTTTATACTTTGAAAACATGATACATTAATAAGAGACATATAAATAGACCATTAATGCAATAACAATGAAGTAAGAACTCATTGGCACATCAATGAAGTGTTTTTGAGTCATCAATGCCATAACAATGAAGTAGGAACTTATTGGTATATCAATGAAACATTTTAGAGTCATTAATAGCACATGGATCTTGTTTGAGTAACCGAATACCTTCTGACATTCATTAGTGCAATAAACATGTAAGATTTGGAAAACAAGTATTGGAATGTCTTGACATCTTGTAGGGTGGAAACAAGTTCATTGGCAACGTAGGACATCATACAAAACCATTATGGATCACATGTTATTAAATAACTTTGGAAACTTACTTAATAGCACAATTGTTCACTTTCATGCCAAAGATATGGTATAGAGTATGCTTTACATACCTGACTGTCAACCTTCAATATTAGTCCCAAATGGACTTCCCGTCTTTTCAGATTACTTATCTACAATGAACATATATATAGCAATCTAGTATTAGCAACCAAACGTCACAATTCAATTATTTGAACTCACCAAACTAGTGGTTAAATAGTAAGCCTTAATTACACCATAAAGGGTGTCACTTTAAACCTCTTATACTCCAATTACTTCACATGCCATGCATATTCATACAACATCCTCCAATATCAAGTTTGGATTCATTTATCCTTCCAACCAATTCATTAAATCAAATTGAGCCATACAGATAAATAATTATCAATTCAATAGTATATCACCGTATCCACCTTCCATAACTCAATTACCATATCCACCTTCCATAACTCAATTACCATATCCACCTTCCACAATTCAATACAACTAAACCATGCAAAATAGTCCATAACCCTATTTCAATCACCTTTCAATAACAACCAATACATATAATCCTTTATCACACATATACATATGGAAAATAAAAAAGGAAAACAATATTCATACCTTAGAATTCACCTCTTGATTATGCAATCCTGTTTGCACAAATAATAGGTGTCGTTCGAAGCTCTCGAGATGACAAACGCAGTTATTGGATTACTTTGGAATTTCTACGGTTGAATCAAAAGTAATTTAAAGGTCTAATTTGGCTAGGGTTTGTTCTTTCTCAATAATTGATGATGAAAATCAGTTTTTGAACTCATATACATGTATATATACACATATTCCCGTCCATAATATAATAGGAAATGACCAAAATGCCTTTAAAATTTAAATAATGTCAAATCTGTCCTTTGGTGGACTATTTTGATAAGGTAAAGTAGATTGACCATAACTCTTTGCTCCGATATCAGATTTGGGTGAAATTTGTACTGTTGGAAGTATAATTCAAAGGGCTTTCATTTCATATAAATTAGGCCACCCAGTTGGTCCTGTACAAGGAGTTATGGTCGTTTGAAGTTGACCCTAAAAATTTATTTTGATAGGATGAAGTAAAACGAATATAACTCCTTACTCATACGTTGGATTTGTATGAAACCAATTGCATTGGAAAGAAGACTCAAAGATATTTCTTTTCATAGGTCGCACTCTCCCAGTTTATTACGTTACGGGAGTTATAATCGTTCGAAGTTGACCCAAAAATTTGGCTGGCCTTAGTAGTTTGTGTGCAGGAAATTTTCCTGCACATTTACTCTTCTAAAATATCCCGGCCACTATTTTATAGTTTTGAACGTGCTCGATTATATTCAAAACCTATCCGTTTTTGAAAATCTTTATATCGTTAGAAAGCTTATTCAATAACCTTCGCATGGAACCATTGATGAGGAAATTCCGGTATAAATAAAATAAAAAAATTAATTTCATATAAATAAGACCAATACACGTAATTGAATATGCCAATACATGTACTTGAATATGGGGTATTACAATATGCATATCAATACTTATGTATATGATAGACATATACATAACTGCTGGTACGTATTTGAAATATAATGATATGTATAGTCATATACACCACAGACTTTGTGTATTGTGTTTTTATAGTTTTTGTAGGAATTGATTGATTTAGTTATACCAATACACATATCCCCATTGGAAATTATGTTTTTTGAGAAAGTGTGTGTTATAAGCACGTTGATGTTGAATATTTGAGATATTTTGAATGATTTGACCTTTTGGTCGTGAATGAGTTATTTTGAACTCGACTGTGAAAGAAATCCAAGTTTTTATTGATTATGATAAAGGGGTAGAAAATTGGCTCCCGGTGAAAATTGTTGAAGTGTTTATTGTGGATATTCTTTAATGAGACCCTGAAGCTGATTTAAATTTCTGAGCTAAGTCCGGCAGTAATCTTTAGCACCGAGTGGGAGGTATAAAGTGACCTTACTTCCCTAGAACTATGTGCCCCCATAGGATGTGATCCTGAGGCTGATTTATATAGTGATCACTAGTATTTTTGAATTGATACTGGAAGTCCTACTCCGGTGGCAAGGATAGGACGGCTCTCACCAACGTGGGTTGTACGTTGGAATCCATGTAGCACATATGGTTTATGTCGGTTATAGGATCTCCCAGTGTGTGTGTGTTTCCTTGTGTCTATGGTGAACGGTGAAGTGATTTGAAAGTGGAATTGTGAAAGTTATTCTTTTGAAAGATTTAAATGATATTTACATTATGAGAAGTGATATTCTTGATGAACTAAAAGTGATTGATAAATTATATGATGACTCATATGTGTTATTATACTTATTTCATCCTCTCATGATTTTGATGATTTAATTCGAGCTAAGTGAGTCATCTATATCAGCATGCATAATTTTATAAACTATGATAATATTAAGATATTATTTTATATATGCATTGTACGCCAATATGCTCGGTATTTTTCCATGGTACTTACCCACATATTCGTAAGTGGGCTACATTTTCTTGGAATATAGGTACAAGGTATAGTTGTACCTTCAGATCTAGTCAGTTCATGGTATCCAGTCAGCAGGTGATGAGTCCTTTTGATTCAAGGGCTTGGTTTAGTTATACAGAGTTTATAGTGTTGTATTTTCTTTATTCAGTCATATTGAGTTGGGGTAGTCGGGAGTCATGACCCGGCTACCAACAATCAGTACTAGTAGAGGCTTCATAGACAGTCAGTAGAAGTTGAGGTATTTTGTTTCAATTTTGGTTGTAAAGGAAAAATTATAATCCTGTAAAATTCCATTTTTGTATCGATCAGATTCAGAAAAGAGTTAATTTCTGCTGATTTGTATTTTTATTCAGTTGTTTATGAGTTATGCCAGTAGAAGGGTTAGCTTGGGGTCACTTGTGACCTTAAGCACAGTGTGACGTCTCGGGACCCGATTTTGGGGCGTTACAAACTTGGTATCAGAGCACAGAGTTCAAGTGTCCTAGGGTGTCTATGAAGTCATGTCTAGTAGATTCTTGCGGAATGGTACGGAGACGTCTGTACTTTTCTTCGAGAGGCTACAGGTCATTTAGTAAATATTTTCCTTCTTTCAAGTCTAAGATCGTGCTATAAAAAGGTTCTCCAAGAAGCTTATATAGATTCTCATCTTACTCTATTCTGGCCAACTCTGGCTCATTTTCAAGGTATCAGAAACAGTTAAGCTTAATTCTCCGTAGATAGTTATGGGATTGCAAGAGAGCTAGAAAGTATCCTGTCAGTGCTTTTTTAGTTCCAAAGTACTTTATTCATGTTCATAAAAGCCATGAACTAAGCCTAGGTTAGATGTGCTTTCAGATTCCTCCTCAGAATCTACAATGTTAATCTATACTTCTCCCTCTATCTATTATTTTTGAGATAACATGATTCGCAAGTTCCAGTTCTTCCCCAGGTAATGCCTCTATATTCTCTAGAAGAAATTTCAAAAGTTACACAAAGGGCTTGAGAGGAGCTCTCTAGTGTGTTAAGTTCCTTAAGTTGAAAGTTATGCCCTCATTCTTCTGAGTTATTTAATTAAGACAGAGTAAGGTGTATTCTTAGATCGTTGAATGTTGTGTGTCAAGTTTCTATCTCTTGTATTATATAATCTTATTATCATTATGTTTGTGAAAAATCAAAGTCTAGTGAATCCGTGTGGGGCCTATTTCGATTCACTAGCATAGTTACTTTGTTATTCATATAACTTTCTTGATCAAAACACAAAATCAAAGTCTAGTGAAGCCGTGTGAGGCCTATTTCGATCCACTAGCAACTTGTAGTTCATCTTGTTCCTTGTGCTGGCTAAAAATATGGGATGTGGAGGTGTAGTAGTAAAAATGATAGTAAGTGTGATTTGTTGAGCATAAGTATAGAGAAATCCCTTTTTGCATACAATTGGGTTAATAGAAAGTGATATAGTTTGTTCGAGGTATGAAACGGGTGTTGACGGTATTTGTATGACAGAGAGTATAGGTTAGTGATGGAAGTACTTGGTGGGTAAGTGTTGTTAATATAGTCGCTCTCCAAATTGCAAGAGGAAGTTAAGTTAAGATGTAGAGAGCAATGAACTAAGTTAAGTTGTGTATGAAGGATAGATAGTAGTGACAGGTGAAAGAAGGATGTGTTAATGGATTGTGAATAAGATAAGCTATATGATTATGACCAATTGTTATTGTTATGAAGTTTAAATGGGCTAGCATTTGTTGAGGATTGTTTTATAGTTTCTAAGTGGAAATTTCTTGTGAAAAGTTTTAAGTTATGTTGTGTGCTAAAAGTTAAGTTTGAATGATTGGTGATCGTGAAGGTGACTGTGATGATTTCTTGATTAATGGTATTAGTTTTTAGGAAGTGATCTAGTAGGCTTGAATAGTAGATATAAGAGCCTAAGTTTGGTTGATTCATGATTAAGTTTGATGTTGTGTTTATGATGAGAAAATTCACCCAAGATATTATGGGACTGCTTTAATTTTGAGGATTAGTGTATGACTGTAATGGTTGAGCTTCTTAGATGTGATTTTGAGTCTTATGGTTTAGAAATATAAGCTTACAAGTATGATTTTAATAAGCGATGACAGAGGTAGTGTGTTCCATTAAGGATGAGAAAAATTTGAGTTGAACATTAGACTCTAAGATTGAAATTCCGAAGTTGAGCTGAAAGCGTTGAAGCTCTAGATGTTGTATGCTTATTTTGAACTAAGTGGTAATGTGAAGTAAGATTGAGATTAAGCTTTCATGTATATTATGGTTAGTTGAAGTTTTAAGTGGTTATCTTGAGGGATTGTGGTGTACATGTTTTAGATTCTGGAAGCTAGTTATGCTTCAATTCGTAAACTTCTACTAAACGATCTTTATTTTCTAAGTATTCCAGCTCAGTCAATCAGAATCGTATAGTGTACCTTCTCATTTATCATTCATCATGCTATCCAAGGATCTTAGGAATGAAATCATTTCCATACGGAGCATCTCAGTAGTTACGAGTATACCTCTATTCATGCGTTATGCATATGAGCTAATTCATAGGTGCCCCGTGCACAGTCTTAGTGACCCTGTGAAATAAGTGTTGTAGAGGAACTTAGAGTCCCAAGGCGGAGATACCCCATGACTTATTAAAGCTTCCGTATTTTAAACACATCTAGTTCATGCTCAAGTTCTCATTATGAGCCTTGAATTGGCTATTGTTGCATACGCATTCATACATTCCAGAATCAATTCAGCTAGATATTTATGCGTCAGATATGTATGTTCAGTATGAGGACTAGGAAACTGTAATTCCAGTCGTGCCGATATGTATCAGATTTTTGCGTCCCTTAAAAAGGTCAGTTGATCAGTGCTTTTATCCTATCAAGCGGCATTCAAGGATGAATGTTTCCAAGGGGGAGATAATGTAATACCTCAAAAAATTTTCTTGGTAAAGATTTTGTGAGAAACGTATCGAGTTCTATGCTTTAGAGCGATCAATAAATTTTCTGTTTAGTATTTCTAAGATGTTGACCTATCATTGCATAGAGTATCAAATAATCTTTCCAATGATATATAGATCATCGAAAATCAAAACTCGAGCGATGAGTTACGACCATTCTGATCGAACTACGACCATTCCGATCGAACTGTGAACAGTAAAACGTGCAGGAAAAAAGTATTGAGGCTTGGCATATTTTTGCTCCAATTTTAAATGATCATAACTCCTTATACATAATGATCTAGGTGATCTACTATATATCAATGAAAAGCTCTGTGAGTCCTCTTTCCAATGAAATTGGTTTCATCCAATTTGTCTATCGAACCAAAAAGTTATGGTCGATCTACTTCAGCCTATCAAAAGTGATTTTTTGGGTCAACTTCATACAATCATAACTCCTTGTACACAATGATCTGGATGAGATACTATATATCAACGGAAAGATATAAGAGTCCTCTTTCTAATGAAATTGATTTCATCCAATTTGGATATCGGAGTAAAATGTTATGGTTGATCTACTTCAGAATATCAAAATAGTCCACCAAAGGACAGATGCGAGAATTATTTGATTTTTAGGGAAGTTTTGGTTATTTATCCTCACCCAAAATCTGTTCAAACCCTATATTAAGGCCTATTAGAAGCATTATATGTTATATTTCATCAAATTCCCTCAAAAAGAAAACCCTAAGCTCCTACATCCAACTTCAAGAACTTCAGGAACCTCCAAAGTTCACCATTAATTCTGCAAATTTATTTAAGATTCCAAGTTCCTAGTTCAAGAACTCTAAGGACCATCATTCAAAGGCACGATTAACATCTCAAAAATAAGTATCGATCTAAAGTTCATCATTCAAGGTATGTGGGGTTTTTTCAACAAGAACTCTCTTTGGATCTTGTGCGCAAAAGTAATTTTCTTTACAAAGGCATGATTTTTATTTGATTTTTATGAATTTGAAGCATAAACCCATATCTTATAATGATTATTATGAAATCTTGATATTTATGATTTTGAAAGATGAATTTATATGTGTGGTGATATAAAGCATGAATCTTGAACGATATTTATCATGATTTTGATATTTGGGTCGTGAATCCCCATTGGAAATTGTGTTTTTTGAGAAAGTGTTGTTATAAGCACATTGATGTTGAATATTTGAGATATTTTGAATGATTTGACCTTTTGGTCATGAATGAGTTATTTTGAACTCGACTGTGAAAGAAATCCAAGTTTTTATTGATTATGACAAAGGGGTAGCAAATTGGCTCCCGATGAAAATTGTTGAAGTGTTTATTGTGGATTTTCTTTAATGTGAGCCTGAGGCTGATTTAAATTTCTGAGATAAGTCTGGCAGTAATCTTTAGCACCGAGTGGAAGGTATAAAGTGACCTTACTTCCCTAGAACTACGTGCCCCCGTAGGATGTGAGCCTGAGGCTGATTTATATAGTGATCACTAGTGTTTTTGAATTGATACTGTAGGACGGCTCTCACCAATGTGGGTTGTACGTTGGACTCCATGTAGCTCACATGGTTTATGTCGGTTATAGGATCTCCCAGTGTGTGTGTGTTTCCTTGTGTCTATGGTAAATGGTGAAGTGATTTGAAAGTGGAATTGTGAAAGTTATTCTGTCGAAAGATTTAAATGATATTTACATTATGAGAAGTGATATTCTTGATGAACTGAAATTGATTGACAAATTATATGATGACTCACATGTGTTATTATACTTATTTCATCCTCTCATGATTTTGATGATTTAATTCGAGCTAAGTGAGTCATCTATATCAGCATGCATAATTTTATAAACTGTGATGATATTAAGATATTATTTTTTATATATGCATTGCACCCCCATATGCTCGGTATTTTTCCATGGTACTGACCCACATATTCGTATGTGGGCTACATTTTCTCAGAATGTAGGTACAAGGTATAGTTATACCTTCAGATCCAATCAGTTCGTGGTATCCACTCAGCAGGTGATGAGTTCTTTTGATTCAAGAGCTTGGATTAGTTATGCAGAGTTTATAGTGTTGTATTTTCTTTATTCAGTCGTATTGAGTTGGGGTAGTCGGGAGTCATGACCCAGCTACCTACAGTCAGTACTAGTAGAGGCTTCATAGACAATCAGTAGAAGTTGATGTATTTTGTTTCAATTTTGGTTGTAAAGGCAGAATTGTAGTCCTGTAAAATTTTATTTTTGTATCGATCAGACTCAGAAAAGAGTTAATTTTTGCTGATTTGTATGGATTTGTATTTTTATTCAGTTGCTTATGAGTTATGCCAGTAGAAGGGTTAGTTTGGGGTCACTTGTGACCTTAAGCACCATGTGATGTCTCGGGAACCGATTTTGGGGCATTACATGTACTGTGACTATTAGGCTGCCTCCAGTACATATCAACTGGGATTGACCCATGATAGGCTCATGCCCCTGGGATACCACCCATAAACACATAAATAGGGATCGATCCATGATAGGTTTATGCCCCGGGATACCACCCGATAAGAGCGAACTTCCATTACTTAGTTTAATTAATCTTTGAGATTGTTATTTCGGTCGCCACCGCATTTTTGATACTTTGAAACAATGATACATCAATAAGAGACATATAAATAGACCATCAATGCAATAACAATGAAGTAAGAACTCATTGGCACATCAATGAAGTGTTTTTGAGTCATCAATGCCATAACAATGAAGTAGGAACTTATTGGTATATCAATGAAATGTTTTGGAGTCATTAATAGCACATGGATCTTGTTTGAGTAACCGGATACCTTCTGACATTCATTAGTGCAATAAACATGTAAGATTTGGAAAACAAGTATTGGAATGTCTTGACATCTTGTAGGGTGGAAACAAGTTCATTGGTAACGTAGGACATCATACAAAACCATTATGGATCACATGTTATTGAATAACTTTGGAAACTTTCTTAATAGAACAATTGTTCACTTTCATGTCAAAGATATGGTATAGAGTATGCTTTACATACCTGACTGTCAACCTTCAATACTAGTCCCAAATGGACTTCTCGTCTTTTCAGATTGCTTATCTACAATGAACATATATATAGCAATCTAGTATTAGCAACCAAACGTCACAATTCAATTATTTGAATTCACCAAACTATTGGTTAAGTAGTAAGCCTTAATTACACCATAAAGGGTGTCACTTTAACCCTCTTATACTCCAATTATACTCACATGCCATGCATATTCATACAACATCCTCCAATATCAAGTTTGGATTCATTTATCCTTCCAACCAATTCATTAAACCAAATTGAGTCATAGACATAAATAATCATCAATTCAATAGTATGTCACCATATCCACCTTCCATAACTCAATTACCATATCCACCTTCCACAATTCAATACAACCAAACCATGCAAAATAGTCCATAACCCTATTTCCATTACCTTTCAATAACAACCAATACATATAATCCTCTATCACACATATACATATGGAAAATAACAAAGGCAAACAATATTCATACCTTAGAATTCACCTCTTGATTATGCAATCCTGTTTGCACAAATAATAGGTGTCGTTCGAAGCTCTCGAGATGACAAAAGCAGTTATTAAATTACTTTGAAATTTCTACGGTTGAATCAAAAGTAATTTAAAGGTTAAATTTGGCTAGGGTTTGTTCTTTTTCAATGATTGATGATGAAAATCAATTTTTGAACTCATATACATGTATATATACACATATTTCCGTCCATAATATAATAAGAAATGACCAAAATGCCTTTAAAATTTAAATAATGTCAAATCTGTCCTTTGGTGGACTATTTTGATAAGCTAAAGTAGATCGACCATCACTCTTTGCTCCGATATCAGATTTGGGTGAAATTTATATTGTTGTAAGTATAATTCAAAGGGCTTTCATTTCATATAAAGTAGGTCACCCAGTTGGTCCTGTATAAGGAGTTATGGTCGTTTGAAGTTGACCCTAAAAATCTATTTTGATAGGATGAAGTAAAACGAGTATAACTCCTTACTCAGACGTTGGATTTGTATGAAATCAATTGCATTGGAAAGAAGACTCAAAGATATTTCTCTTCATAGGTCGCAGCTCTCCCAGTTCATTATATTAAGGAGGTTATTATCGTTCAAAGTTGACCCAAAAATTTGGCTGGCCTTAGTAGTTTGTGTGCAGGAAATTTTCTTGCACATTTACTATTCCCAAATATCCCGGTCACCGTTCTATAGTTTTGAACGTGCTCGATTATATCCAAGACCTATCCATTTTTGAAAATATTTATATCGTTGGAAAGCTTATTCAATAACCTTCGCATGGAACCATCGATGAGCAAATTCCGGTATAAATAAAATAAAAAAATTAATTCTATATAAATAAGACCAATACACGTACTTGAATAGGCCAATACACGTACTTGAATATGGGGTATTACAATATGCATATCAATACTTATGTATATGATAGACATATACATAACTGCTGGTACGTATTTGAAATATAATGATATGTATAGTTCATATACACCACAGACTTTGTGTATTGTGTTTTTATAGTTTCTATAGGAATTGTTTGATTTAGTTATACCAATATACATATCAAAAGTTATGTATATATGCTACTATCATATTCAATATTTTATGACAGAAAGGTCTATGGGATTAAGTTGATTTGGAGTATGCTTTAATTGATTTTTTTTACGCAATATGCACATCATTGTTTTTTCAGTAATATGAGATTTTTTATTTTTATTTTTAAATATGATTGTTAGTGTGGACAATGTTATGTGTGTTTTTTCATTAATGTGACTGTGCTTTAGTAGTGCTCAGACTATATACATAACATTAAACATGTATGTATATTGTTTGCATGTAGGGAACTGTGGAGTGTTTGTTGGTAGGTATGCAGAATACCTAAGAGAAGGAATTGTTGTGCCTTCAGTAGATTTTAAAGAAGAATATCATCGTATGAGATACGTATCACTTCTTCAAAATTATGGTTTACAAAAAGCGAAGAAATGTTGTGTTAGTGATAATGATGATCCTCCAAGACCAAGGACAAAATTTGTCCTCATACCTGATGAAATAGGAATAGTTAGCATTTAATAGTCTTAAAGATACTTATGGTGAAGATTTTTTTCTATCTGTGGGTTTGTTAGGATTTTGGATTATTAAGCTAATTTAGGTGTTTTGTATGTACAAAGTTATTAGAACATATTAACTTATGTTTTTGGATTATTAGTTAAACTATTTTTCTGCATGATATTGTATGTTGTGCCTATTACGTTTTGTTATAACGTACGTATATGTGTTATAAAAGTTAGTATATGTTAATCTTATAGAAATGATAACAATATATACAAAATGTTTATGTAATTATATATATAATTGATTTATGAATATTCTATTTTCAAGCTATTAATCTAATTCAATTATTAGATTAGCTTATGCATTTTCATATTTTAACTATTCAATGACATGAAAGCATGAATTCATTACAAAAATGTAAAATCACACCACCATATTTATGTTTCAAAATAATGACAATAGCAAATTCAACTTCTTGAACAACTTAAATCAGTATGTTTAGCTACATTGCAACACACATATAGCAAATGCAAAGACAAGAAATTTATATATTTTATGTATATATTTATACATTGAAGTTAAAAATATCATATACCTACTTTTTTATTATCATAATTATTGTATGATTATCAATACATAAGTATATTCGTTGATGAATAACAAATTCATATAACAATACAAATGAGCAGTCATAATTTCAACATATTTCTTGTCATATACATAGAATTACAATGTATATCTTGTCATATACATAGAATTATTATGTCTAAGTAGCCATATACGTAGAATTACTATGTATACATAGTCATGAACATATACTTACAATGTATGTGTAGTCATATACATAGAATGACAATGTATATGTATTCACATACATAAAGATTGAAATTATACCTAACAATATTGTACTGATAAACTTAGAATATATAATAGTTATATAAGAATTTCATAAGACTATCTAATAGGTTCAATCAGATAAGACTAATACATAAACTTTCATATACAAAGTATAGGACTTCAATTCATTGAAGTTATGTATAAGACTGAATATCCAAACTATTTGT
This sequence comes from Capsicum baccatum var. pendulum, assembly GCA_030864225.1. NCBI lineage: Eukaryota > Viridiplantae > Streptophyta > Magnoliopsida > Solanales > Solanaceae > Capsicum > Capsicum baccatum. The sequence goes on along the minus strand of CM061554.1, from coordinate 166,820,374 downwards.
CAACATATACATTGAAGTAATGCATCGCAATTATATATTGTTACATGTATGTATAACACATGTACATACATACCTACTTGAAAAAGAAACTAAGAAACAAAACACTTTAATTTACATAGATTTGCGGTAAAAGACACCAATTAATTAAAGAATAACGTAATAGAACATTAGCGATTTACACTTTGAAATAAAATTAAAATAACAAAAATAATGAAACGGTAAACCGAATAAAAATGATATTGAACTATTTGCAACAAAAAATAACTAAAACAGTTCAAAAACGAAATACAAATAATTACTAAATGATAAACTTGTGGATAAAAATTGTATGTAGAGTCATTGCTAGCTTATTTCTCCTTAAGAAAAAAGTTACAAGAATGCCTATTGTGACCGGCATGTCCGCATCGTTCATATTAATTTATGCTTGATGACAGTGTTTCGCTTGATTATAACATCAGTTTTGTTGATGACATCCCCCCCCCCCCCCCGAATGATAAAAACATCAGTTTTCTTATAAGTAGATGCTTCCAACGTTCATTTACAATCCTCATTGTAACATCGGAGTAAATAACTGAAAAAGAAAAATGTAATATGATTAATATATCTAAAAATTTGAAGTATGACGTAAAGTCTTTAAGTAGATTAATACGTATGTATATTACAGATACAACTTTATAAAAAAAAATTTAGAATATATACATATCAATTATCATTTCGAATACGACTAGATGATTCATTACCTAATATGAATAGATGATTCAACTCGACATACAAATTAATATCATTATCATAATAGATACGAATAGATGATTCATTACCGTCGACACCATAGCGTACATCAATTGATTTTCGAGCTTCATCAATGTCTAATTCACAGCAACTGTCGAAATCAACCTCAAATACGTTGTTGATTCTGCGACAACAATTCCTTCACTTTTGTACTTAACATATTTTATTTCAGATTTTCATTCACCAGAGTGTCTCAAAAGAATTGCACTATTCATCTTTTTGAATATAAATAAATTCAATTCTTTTTTAAAGAGATCATAAATCAGTGATTACATTGTTTGTGATTTTTATTATTTGATTGATTTTTTTAATGTATTGTTGTTTTCAAAATTTGAAATAGTATAGTTGTTGCACAAATTAAGAAAAGCAATAAATCATCATTAATGTTATTCTTTTAACTATGTGCTAAATAGAAGGAAGATCAGCTAATTTACTATTAAAACGTCCTAATTAGATTTTCATATACATAGAATCTTATGTATATAACGGTTGAGTTATGTATATTAATCGGTAGAGAGAACAAATTAATTAAGAAGATGGGAGAAAAGGTAATTATGTTTAACAGGGTTGGGATTTATGTCATCTATAATATATTAAAAGTGTGAAGGCCCTTAGAAAAGTCATTTGAACTTTTTACCCTTCATTAAAAATCCCCGCAATAGATAAAATCATCTTTTAACTTTTCTTTTTTTCAAAATATTATCTAATTTTATTAGATTAATTAATTAATTAATAAGTTCTTTTAAATGTATGATTTATTAGGAACGGAATTTGTTTAGGTATAAAATTCATGTAATATTCTTTAATTTAGGTAAATCAATTTTCCTTTCCTATTTTAATAAGGATGTGTGGTAGAGATGTGGAAATTAGTTAGTTAGTTTTTTTCTTACTTTATTAATTCCTTCCATATTTTAGAATTAGTTAATTAGTCTTTTTCAAAAATAAAAAGTTAGAGTCTTTTACTTATTTTATTTTTTCTTTTCCTATTTTAATATGAAGGCACTTCTTATTTTAGCAACTGACTCTCAAATTTGATATTTTAATTTGCAATGAATTCTATGATACAATCTATATATGTCTCTTTTCACAATTTTTTGCAATATATTGTCTAGATTTTATTTGTATTTATTTTTTATTTTTAATGAATGTATTTTGCATATAATTTATAATTTGATTCTGTTGTAAAGATTATGTTTAATTGTATTGTTCCGATAACGCGATCATATTATAGTTTCTGTTATGCTATCATCTGGTATTTTTTTTTTGTTTAATACAGGTGGTAAATAAAATATTTGGTCAGACTTTGACAAATTTTTTATGTAAAGATATAGTTTAATCGTTTGAATCTTAAAATTTGAAAGGAGACGGAGAGATTATATTTTTTTTCTTTTTGCTTCGTATATTATATGTAGAATTGGGTTCTTATACCAAGCATTCTTCTAAATTAGTCTATTCTCATTACGCCTATTGATAACGCTCAATCTACAGCTCTCGTTTGAGTGTAAAGCGGTCGTTTGTCAAATATAGAACCCAACCTGGGTTGGGTGTCGATCCCACAGGGAATAGCTTGGCCAACAAGTAAGTAAAATTAATAGACTTTTGGTGCAAGTCTCGTAAAAAAGGGGGGATTGTAATAAGTAACAAAAGTAATAAAAGCTGAAAATAGTAAAGTAAAAAGAGAGTATTTCGTAGGTTGTGAAACAATGAGAATTGAAGCGTTGGGGTTATGTCCACCTTTTGAGGTATACGTCTCTATTGGCTATGAGTGTGTAGAGTCTTGACATGCAATTGCTTATAGAGAATTGTAGTCGATGGTAAATCCAAGCGTCTCTCGACCTCAACAAGGACTATTTCACTTTAACTCTCTCGAGCTTAAAGTGTGTCTAGCGGTACAAATTCTCCAAGAGGTTAGTCCAGTTACGGCACTAGCTTTTTAATAGGAAAGGGTGTCCTACTACCTTGACATTATCTCTTTTCCAGACAAATAACCTTTCTCTCGAACAGGTTAAATGTTAGACTGGCGTATTCTTGCGTTTGCAACCGCAAAGAATGTGGATTAAGATGAAGAGCGTAATGATATAAGCAATATACTTGTCTTGAACTCACAAACTCATAGCTATAGATAGTAACTCATTCGGCTTCCATAACCCCAACTAAGAGGTTTAGTTACCCATGAATGCGAAGGATATCACGTTTTGCATGGTGGATGGCGTGTAAAAGAGGTGTTAGGCGTGTGGTTTTGGTGATTCCGTAGCAAGTAACGATTCTCTTGTTGTGGAATAGATGAATAGAAGAATAGATTAGAAGTGTTTGTAGTGGAAGATGAGAAGGATGGAAGAAAATTAATTAAGTGAAGAATGAAGAATTAAGAATGTATTGTAAGAAGATGTCTTAATTGTAAGGAGATGAATAAAAATCTCTAGCATGATAGGGTATTTATAATACTCCTATCCTACTCCTACTAAGCTAATGAAATAAATAACCAAATCCTAATATACTAATGAAATCCTTGACCCAAATGTACTAGGGTAAGGTTACAAAATTATAATTCAAATAGATTAGTGAAACACATAACCTAATTGCACTAGGTTAATGTATCTTGGCAAAAATCCAGCTTTGTGTCTGTAAGTCCCCAAAGTCTTCAGAATTGCTGTTTTAGCCCGGGACAGATTTTCCATGCAGCAGATTTGGTCCTTTAGGCGTCCAGCTCCCTTTTACTTCGTTTGTGAGCTTTCTTTTGCGTCAAGTAAGCCGTCAAATGCTGTATTTTGCATCATTTATACCTGAAACTTTGCTAATCATGTTTGTTAGCTCATTTATAGGAAAAAGGACTAAAAGTGCATGAAATAGATAATTAATTCTCAAAACTAGGCTAAAATATGGGCAAAATATATTGATATAGGCACGTAAATTCGCCTATCATCAACACCCCACACTTAGAGCTTTGTTCGTCCTCGAACAACATATCATGTCCTTCTAAGCATCGACTTTAAGGTTTTTACAGCAACAACACAAAACATTCTTCAAGACAAGCACAACAATTATCAACAAAGAGTAGCTTTCTGATTATAAGTAGAAACAATTTAACCTCAAGCATAGACTCGTGATGGTGATCAACTCGCATGCAAACGTTAAGGTACATAGAATCATATACAACTATCCAAAACTCATCAACTATGTGTGTCTCACAATATAGCACCCATAATCACTCACAAATATAGCATATTTTTCAAACATGGGTATCAAAGTGTCCTTGCACTCACTCTCACAAAGAATTCATATGTAGCAACTAATGACCATAAGCTTGCCTTTAATGTAGTACTCTACTAAATGTCGGAATGTTAAGATTAGGATCAAGTAGGTCTTTAGATGGTTGTAATGTAGGCTAAGGGACGGGTAGGACTATTTTGGCCAAGAATAGTGACTAGGTTCCTAAGCACTTTAATACATCACTTTGTATCAATGACACTTTTTTCTTTCAAACTTTCTTTACTCTTTTATTCTACCACCCTTGTTCTACTATTTTGTTTTTCAATTTTAAGCACAACTCACTTTTCAGCTTTCTTTTCCTTTTTCTTTTCACAACATACCTCTTATGATAGCACTTGCTTCCTTTTTCATAACGCATTCAAGCACCATTATAATTTAAAGCATCATACTCGCCCAATTTCCTCTTATGTTGTCACATGACTTTTTCACTTTAAAGCACTTAGGAATTTGGATCAAATTATGGTCTTGAAAAAAAATGGATTAGGCTTACATACAAGGTTGTCAAAGAAATAGGCTAAAGGCTCAAAAGGGTTTAACTAGGATGATTTACATGGGTAGGAAAAACTGAAGGTAAACATGTATAGGTTGCCAAAGAAATGCCTAAATCATATCCTAAACTTACACTCCTTATTTTCGCTTTGCATACATACCAGGCAAGTTCTAGCATCAGCCACATACATAGAATATACTTATTATCTCACACACACAAGGCACATGGTCGACTTGGTTGGAAGTAATATAGACTCTCAACCCAACAAGTGAAGGAATTGAATCACACAATATCATATAATAAGTCACAACTAGAGCCTAAATGTCTCAATAGTCACAATTGTAGCACATACTCTTGTTCTATTTTCATGCTGCCTATCAAAATAATTTCATGCGTAGCTAGAAAAATTTTACTCCTAAAAACTAAAAAAACGTCAAACGAAAAAAAACAAAAAAATGGACTAAAACAAAGTAAAACAAGCAAACATACAAACATAGGTGCAAACAAAGAAGTATAGCATGCAGATTCTGTCACCCCACACTTAGACTAGACACTGCCCTCAGTGGAAAATAAAGTCGAAGAACCTGATTAGTCGGACTCCTCATCAATGTCGGGGGTCATACCCCCTTCGTCAGAATCATCATAAGAGTCATCGTCAGAGTTCTCCTCAGCATCAGAATCAGGCAAGCGTCTATCATCATCAATTGGCACGTCATCATCAAGAGGTTCCTCAAAATATACGCCCACTCCACACATCTCCCGGGCATGTCTGTTCATTGGGTAGTCGTGGTCCAGCTGTTGGAGCTCTTCAGCAGTTGGAATACGTCCCCCACTCATCATAGTGAATCTCGTCATGCCATAGAGATGACGGAAGAAACTCTCGTTACGAGCATGTCTCTCCGCAGTGGTAAGGTTGAATCCATGCGTTGTTTCAGCATCTTTGACCTTGGTGAGGTCAACCTTCTTTGGGTTATGTGGGAGTTTGTGGTCAGCTGGTTCCTCTTCTATATCCTCCTTCCGCAACATTGCTGTCAACAAATTGCCGAATGTGAAATGGGACCTTCGGTGGAGTCTGGCTTTTCTCATGGTAGATCGAATGATTGCCCCAAAGTTGATAGGGACATTCGTCATCAACGCATAAACCAAACACACTCTATCTCTCAATATCTTGGTGTATTGCGTCCCAGGAATAAGGCATGAGTTGACAATGCGTATCCAGATTCTTGCTTCCCTATTTAGTAGAGCATAGGGGAATGTGTTGTGACGGCCTGTTTCCTTATGTCTGCCCCATCTTGCCATTGATCTGCTTCCACAAAGCATGTGTCTTATTGCTCTGTAAGGAGGCCTGTTGTACAGCTCTTTGTATGGTGCAGTGTCGACCGAAGGTAGGCCTAGAAAAGAGTTGATCCAATCTGCTGTAAGCTGTAACACTTGGCCCCGAATTTTGACTTCGTTGCCTGTTGTGTTTGGCGACCAGTTGGCATAAAACTCTCTTGTCAAGTCAAGATTGCACTCTCCCATGTCATGGAAGATGAAATCCAGCTTCAAAGCCATTAGTTTAGCCAACATTTGCGGCTCCTTCTTTGCTAAGGTCTCCTTGTTGATTAAGTCAACGTGCACATATTTCTTTTCTTTGTTGCTGCTGTACCATGCCTTGGCTTCTTCCTCAAGAACCCATTTGATTCCGAACATTCTGCGTGGTAGGTGTGCTGAAGATGATTCTCCTTGGTCTTTTCGGCTTCTCTTTTTGTCCTTTCGGGTCGTGGTAGCCTTCTCCTTGCCTTGCTTTGCTTTGGGTGCCATTGTACCTGAGACTAGAAATAATGTTAGTTGCAGCACAATCTCACTTTATACAATCTACATGCAAGCACTAGGGGTACCACCCCACACTTAATCTTGTTAGCATAAATCAGTGAAGTGAAAGCGGTCGAGTACTCAGACTTCGTCGACATACGTCTTAGGATTGTATTCCGACAAGAAAATCAGCATTACATCACTTATGTGCAGCCATTTGGACGACTTTCATGGTGCATATAGCGACACTACAACATAGGGGTTACCACATGGAATTGCTATTCGTACAACAAACACTACCTCCTACGTCGATAGTCACTATAACCTTATCCCGATGGCCGGGATGGTTAATCATGCAAGCATCCAAACAACACTCTCAAGCAATATTCATAGCCACATATGTTCAGCAAGTATCATAACAATGCCATTGAAACAAAAAGTCAAGTCGGAAACAAGTCAAGAATTCCATACGTATATATTCAATCACACGATTTTGCAACAATTATCCAAACACATGAACATCACCACCAATCTCACATGATTTAGCAAATTATAATAAGCATAGCAACGTAGTACTTACGATAAATAGATGAAGAATAAGAGAGCACTTACTTGCTTGAAGATTGTGGAGAAGTTGTTGTGGATTGGAAGAACAAAGGAAGAAAAATTTGAGAGGATTTGGGATGATATGCGGCGCCTTTAGGGTTGCTTCTAATGTGTTTGTGACATAAAAACAAGTCCCCTTTATATAGGAGGAGTATGGGTCGGGTTATGACCCATTTACAATCGGATTTGGGGACAAAATCACCACATATGCGGCGCATATCCCTCGGCATATCACTTACATATGCGGCGCATTGTCCATGGCATAATGGGACATATGCGCCGCATAGTCTATGGGATTTCTAGACATATGCGCCGCATAGTCTATGGCATTTGGTCTCAGTATCTCAAATGCCATAGCATAGGCGGCGCATAGTCAAAAGCACACCTAGGAATAGGCGGCGCATAGTGTATAGCACACTAGATTCCGAGTCCTTAGGCTATAGAATAGGTTGTGCATCGTTCGTGGCCTATTTTTACCAAGGCCTAGCCTTCCTCGAAGCCTATTATGACGTGAGAAAGGCTCAATTCATAGCCTTATGCATCACCATTCCTAACTTACCGACTTTACCATATAATGCGACCAAATCGTCAATTGAAATCAATCTCCTCGTTGCATACTTCTTGCACCTATATTTGCTCAAAACACAATGAAAACGATTAGTACGATGGGTTGCCTCCCACCAAGCGCCTTAGTTTTGGTCGTGGCACGACTCTTATTTTTGGATTTTCATTTATCAAAAAGAAAAATACTTAAAACGATGAAACGACAAAACGATAAAACAATAAAACGATGGGTTGCCTCCCATCTAGCGCCTTATTTATTGTCGTGGCTCGACGTAGTAATCTCGAGTACTTAGACTTCGTCGAGATAAGTGATGGCCATGTCATTCATCGAGTCAAGAGGACCGATATATGGCTTGACACGTTGGCCATTCACTTTGAAGATAACACCCTCATTGTTTTCCAATTCGACTACTCCCGACGAGTAGACTTGAATGACTTTAAATGGACCTGACCACTTTGATTTTAACTTACCTGGGAAGAGCTTGAGTCTGGAATTAAAGAGTAGTACCATGTCACCTTTTTGGAAGTTTCGTCGAACAATCCGCTGATCATGATACTTCTTCATCCGCTCCTTGTATAAATCTGATCTTTCATATGCATGGAGACGAAATTCATCCAGTTCGTTCAGCTGCTCCAACCTCAGGTTTTTCACATCATCCCAATTCAGATTCAAGTGCTTCAATGCCCACAATGCTTTGTATTCAAGCTCGATGGGTAGATGACAAGCTTTCCCATAAACTAGCTGATAAGGTGACATGCCAATGGGTGTCTTGAATGCAGTCCTATACGCCCATAGTGCATCATCTAGGTTTCGAGACCAATCCTTCCGATTCGCATTAACCGTTTTGGCAAGGATTTGCTTGATCTCACGATTGGAAACCTCTACTTGTCCACTAGTTTGGGGATGATAAGGCGTAGCTACCTTGTGTTGCTTGACTCCATACTTGGCCAATACAGATTTGAATAGCTTGTTGCAAAAGTGAGATCCTCCATCACTTATGATAGTACGAGGTACTCCAAAGCGAGAGAAGATATTCTTCTTTAAAAACGCTACAACACGCTTTCCTTCGTTATCGGCCAATGCTACAGCTTCAACCCATTTCGACACATAATCCACAGCAACCAAGATGTACTTCATTCCAAACGAATTCACGAATGGTCCCATGAAATCAATACCCCACACATCAAAGAGTTCTACCTCCAGAATTTTGGACATGGGCATTTCATGGTGTTTTGAAATAGCACCTTGACGTTGGCATTGGTCACACCTTCTCACATAGTCGTGTGCATCTCTGAATATTGTAGGCCAATAATAACCACTTTGCAAGACTTTCCTTGCCGTTCGATTCCCTGCATGATGTCCTCCAACTTGCGAAGTGTGGCATGCTTCCAATATAGTAGGCACTTTTTCATGGGATATACATCGTCGAATGATACCATCCGCGCATCTTCGAAACAAATAAGGCTCATCCCAATAGTAGTGCTGAACGTCATGCATAAACTTCCTCCTCTGGTGGTAAGATAAATTGGAAGGTAACACATTACTCACCACGAAATTTGCAAAGTCGGCATACCATGGTAAGTTCTCCATTGTTGTCGCTAGTATCTCCTCGTCAGGGAATGCATCATCAATCTGATTTTCTGGTTGCGCCACATACTCATTCTCAAGTCTAGATAGGTGATCAGCCACTTGGTTCTCGCAACCTCTTCTATCTTTGACTTCGAAATCGAACTCTTGCAGCAGCAATACCCATCGAATCAGCCTTGGTTTTGCATCCTTCTTTGTCATTAGATACCTAAGAGCTGCATGGTCTGTATGAACGATCACTTTAGTACCCAATATATAGGCACGGAACTTCTCAAACGCATACACAACCGCTAAGAGCTCTTGTTCAGTGACAGTGTAGTTCCTTTGGGCTTCATTGAGGACCTTACTCGCATAGTAGATAGGATGAAATAATTTCTCCTTTCTCTGTCCAAGAACAGCACCAACGGCTACACCACTAGCATGACATATGACTTCGAACGGGAGCGTCCAATCTGGTGCTACCATGATAGGGGCTTCAATGAGTTTTTCTTTAAGGCATTCAAATGCCTTTAAGCAATCATCATTAAAGTCAAACTTCGCATCTTTCTCCAATAGTTTGCACAATGGACTTGCAATTTTGGAGAAGTCTTTGATGAATCTACGATAAAACCCAGCATGGCCAAGAAAACTACGAACTCCCTTCACCGAAATTGGAGGTGGTAGCTTCTCAATTACCTCTATTTTGGTGCGATCAACCTCTATTCCTCTTTCGGAGATCTTGTGCCCAAGAACAATTCATTCTTTTACCATGAAGTAGCACTTCTCCCAATTCAGAACAAGGTTGAACTCTACACATCTTTGTAATGCCATGCTCAAGTTCACCAAACATGCGTCAAAGGACTCACCAACAACTGAAAAGTCGTCCATAAATACCTCCAAAGTGTCTTCTACCATATCAGAGAAAATAGACATCATACATCGCTGAAAGGTGGCTGGTGCGTTACATAACCCGAATGGCATACGTTTGAAGGCAAAAGTACCATATGGGCATGTAAACGTTGTCTTCTCTTGGTCTTCTGGTGCAATACAAATCTGATTATAACCTGAATAACCATCAAGAAAGCAAAACCATCCTTTCCCCGCTAATCGATCTAGCATTTGGTCCATAAATGGCATGGGGAAGTGATCCTTGAGCGTCCAAGAATTCAGCTTGCGGTAGTCCATGCATACTCTCTATCCAGTAACGGGCCTGAGTGGAATAAGCTCATTCTTTGTATTCGCAACCACCGTCATACCTCCTTTCTTGGGAACACATTGTACTGGGCTTACCCATGTACTATCAGAAATAGGGTACACGACTCCTGCGTCTAACCACTTAATAATCTCCTTTTTCACCACATCTTGCATTGGTGGGTTTAGACGTCTTTGATGTTCAATGGTGGGTGTGCACTTTTATTGAAGCTGAATTTTATGTGTGCAAATCCCAGGTGGAATACCAATGATATCTGCTATGGTCCATCCAATAGCTCTAATATACTTGCGTAGGATTGCAATAAGAGCTGCAACTTGTTGCTCACCTAAATCGGCTGCCACTATGACTGGAAGAGTGTTTCCGCTTCCTAAGAATGCGTACTTCAAATGGCTTGGCAGCTCCTTCAATTCTAACGTGGGTGGTTCTTCAATAGATGGCTTAGCTGGTGGTGTGGGTCGATTCTTGAGATCAAGATCCAGCTTCTTGGGAGTATAACGATATGTTCCTAATCCCGATAGAGCACAAATATCATCTTCAGAAATTTCAGCATCATCATCCTCTTCTTTCATGAACAAAGCCTCCAAAGGATCATCAAGAATTCGCTCTTCAGCAAGTAACTCTTTCTCATCATCAAAGACAACATCAGCCACAGAAAATACACTCAGATCTTTGGGTTGCTTCATTGATTTGCAAAAATCAAAGCGAACTACTTCATCATTTATTCGGAATGAAAGCTCATTAGCTCTCAAATCTATGAGCACACTTCCCGTAGCAAGGAAGGGGCGTCCCAAGATTATGGGAACCTCTGAATCTGCTTCACAATCCAAGATGACAAAGTCTGCCAGAAAGATAAATGAAGAAACCTTTACCAAGACATCGCATAGAATACCAACCGGTCGTTTTACCGACCTATCCGTCATCACAAGCCTCATATTAGTTGGTGTAGGATCTCCTAACCCCAACTTCTTATAGATCGATAACGGCATCAAGTTGATGCTGGCTCCTAAGTCACACAATGCTTTAGCAAAGTCTAAAGATCCGACGGTGCAAGGGATAGTGAAAGCTCCGGGGTCGGCCTTCTTCTGAACTATGGATCGGGTAGCAATTGCGCTACAATGATGCACATCATCCTTCAGCTCGTAGCTTGCTGCCCTCTTCTTAGTCAAAAGATCTTTCATAAACTTCGCATACCCAGGCATTTGTTCAAGTGCCTCTACCAATGGGACATTAATAGTCAGCTGCTTCAACATGGTCATAAATTTAATGAACTTAGTGTCATCGCCCACTTTCTTCAATCTTTGTGGAAAAGGTGGTGGTGGGTATGGAAGTGTTCTCTCCATGGCTTTCTTCTCCTCTTGCTTCCGTTTATTTTTTTCAGGCTGCATGTCACTAGGTGAAACGTCCTTGACGTTGGGAGTAGATGTTGCGGCTTCTTCTCTTGTGACGTCACTAGGTGTGGCGTCCATATTTGCTGTTCCGTCAACCACTTGCTTGCCTTTTTCTGAAGTTTCCAGCACCTTACCACTTCTGGTAGTGATGGCCATGCATGACCCATCATTCCTTGGGTTTTGCACAGTATCGCTCGGTAAGGTGCCAGCCTTTCTTTGATTGAATGCTGCTGAAAGTTGGCTTAATTGCTGCTCTATTTGCTTGATAGAAGTGGAATGAGAATAAACTAATTGCTTCATGGAGGCTAAATCGTCGATTACCTCCTTAACTCCCGCGCTTGTTGCTTCCACTCCTTTCAATAACTTAGCCATCATGTCTTCCATAGAATTAGATGTGGTGGTATCACGTCTACCAGGGGGAACGTACAAACCACTATTTTCATTATTTTTCTTCCAACTACCTTGGTCTTTACCTCCAGATTTATCATAATAGTTCCGACCTTGGTTTCCTTGGGCATTCCCACGGAAACCCCCCTGATTGTTCAAGTAGTTGGCCTCCTCTTCCGAATCAGATTCGTCTCTTCCTTTTGACGCAATAGCTTTCACTTTTTCAGTCTTCCCTAATAGATGCTTTGTAAGAAGATCCATTTGGGTTTTCATGTGCGCCATATCTTGATCACGTTCTTCTTCTCTTCTTCTTTGGTCTGCAGACATGCCAATAGATAAAGTGGGGCTTGCTACCTCAGAATCCCTGGTATGCCAAGCTCTACTTTGTTTCGTCATACGATCTAGCATGTTGCTTGCTTGACCAAAGGTGAGGTCCATAAAAGAACCTCCAGCTGCGTTGTCCACCACTGGTTTAGTTACTGAATTCAAGGCTCTATACAAGATCTCCATGAGGTGAACATTAGTCATGTGATGGTTTGGGCATCTCGCTAGCTTTGTCTTGAACCTCTCCCATGTTTCGTGAAGAGCTTCAGAGGGAAGCTTACGAAAGTTGCTGATTTCATCTCTTAACTGAGCCCTCTTGGATGGCGGAAAGAATCTTTCTAGGAAAGCGTCTCTCAATTGCCTCCAATTTGTAATAGAATCAGGAGTCAGCCCATTCAACCATAATGTTGCCTCCCCAGACAGAGACAATGGAAATAGACGTAATCGAATAGCATTCTGACCAACACCAGGATTGTCAAAAGACTTGCATGTAGAAATAAAGTTGATGAGATGCATATTCGGATCATCGCCTGCTAGCCCACCAAATAATCCCTTGAGTTGCAATAACTGAATCATGGTGCTTATGATATTGAATTTGGCTCCGGGCGCTAATGGTGGTGGAATTATAGCTCCAGTGGCTCCGGCACCATCAAGATCATCATCATCATCGTCGAAAGCTGGTTGCAAAGGTTGGCGATCATATCTATACCGAGCTTGTCGACCTCTTCGATTGGCAGGTGTTGCAATTTCAGCGCCATGCCTTGGGTTTAACAACTCGTCATCTCCTAAATCTTCATCGTCAGGATTTGTTGCTCGTCCAGGATTATCAATGTTTTGTTGTTGGACTTGAGCAGCGGCAAGAGCAGCTAATCTTGCTTGCTCGTGTTGAGCAGCCATCCTGTCGATTTCAGCTTGTGCTTCCATTCTTCTAATTCGTTGCGGTTCAGGATTGATTGGTAATAACGGTTGACCAGAACTTCTAGTATGGGGCATGCACTAAAAGAAAAACCTGCAATAAACAAAAACAAAAACTAAATGTAAGAGTACGAGAATCTTTGACCAAAGGGTCTAGTAATTATCACGAACTTGATTGACACTCGTATTCCCCGGCAACGGCGCCAATTTTTGATAACGCTCAATCTACAGCTCTCGTTTGAGTGTAAAGCGGTCGTTTGTCAAATATAGAACCCAACCTGGGTTGGGTGTCGATCCCACAGGGAATAGCTTGGCCAACAAGTAAGTAAAATTAATAGACTTTTGGTGCAAGTCTCGTAAAAAAGGGGGGATTGTAATAAGTAACAAAAGTAATAAAAGCTGAAAATAGTAAAGTAAAAAGAGAGTATTTCGTAGGTTGTGAAACAATGAGAATTGAAGCGTTGGGGTTATGTCCACCTTTTGAGGTATACGTCTCTATTGGCTATGAGTGTGTAGAGTCTTGACATGCAATTGCTTATAGAGAATTGTAGTCGATGGTAAATCCAAGCGTCTCTCGACCTCAACAAGGACTATTTCACTTTAACTCTCTCGAGCTTAAAGTGTGTCTAGCGGTACAAATTCTCCAAGAGGTTAGTCCAGTTACGGCACTAGCTTTTTAATAGGAAAGGGTGTCCTACTACCTTGACATTATCTCTTTTCCAGACAAATAACCTTTCTCTCGAACAGGTTAAATGTTAGACTGGCGTATTCTTGCGTTTGCAACCGCAAAGAATGTGGATTAAGATGAAGAGCGTAATGATATAAGCAATATACTTGTCTTGAACTCACAAACTCATAGCTATAGATAGTAACTCATTCGGCTTCCATAACCCCAACTAAGAGGTTTAGTTACCCATGAATGCGAAGGATATCACGTTTTGCATGGTGGATGGCGTGTAAAAGAGGTGTTAGGCGTGTGGTTTTGGTGATTCCGTAGCAAGTAACGATTCTCTTGTTGTGGAATAGATGAATAGAAGAATAGATTAGAAGTGTTTGTAGTGGAAGATGAGAAGGATGGAAGAAAATTAATTAAGTGAAGAATGAAGAATTAAGAATGTATTGTAAGAAGATGTCTTAATTGTAAGGAGATGAATAAAAATCTCTAGCATGATAGGGTATTTATAATACTCCTATCCTACTCCTACTAAGCTAATGAAATAAATAACCAAATCCTAATATACTAATGAAATCCTTGACCCAAATGTACTAGGGTAAGGTTACAAAATTATAATCCAAATAGATTAGTGAAACACATAACCTAATTGCACTAGGTTAATGTATCTTGGCAAAAATCCAGCTTTGTGTCTGTAAGTCCCCAAAGTCTTCAGAATTGCTGTTTTAGCCCGGGACAGATTTTCCATGCAGCAGATTTGGTCCTTTAGGCGTCCAGCTCCCTTTTACTTCGTTTGTGAGCTTTCTTTTGCGTCAAGTAAGCCGTCAAATGCTGTATTTTGCATCATTTATACTTGAAACTTTGCTAATCATGTTTGTTAGCTCATTTATAGGAAAAAGGACTAAAAGTGCATGAAATAGATAATTAATTCTCAAAACTAGGCTAAAATATGGGCAAAATATATTGATATAGGCACGTAAATTCGCCTATCATCACCTATCAATTTTTTTTTACAAAATTTCAAGGAATATTATGCGTATTAGAATTTTAAAAATCAGCATGGTAGTATAAGTTTACTTGAAAAATATTATAGGTAACTAGATAGTTGGATCACTATACAATAATATTGGCAAAAAAAAGTTGATTATATTTTAGCGCATATTGTTAGTGAATTCAACAAATTAATGCGATAGTTTGATGGATAACTTGTGGATCATAGAAGAGGAATATCGGGGGTAGCCTTCTACTTTGTATCTATTGTAGGTTCGGCTAACACTATACCTTTATAATGAATTCAAAAATTTGATATTTCTTAATTTAATTAAGTTATAGTTGTGTCATGTGAACTTACCCAAGTTTTAATTCCACACCTTTCTTTCTTACTTGTGTAAATTTTTATGCATCCAAAAATAAATCCATCCATGTTGGCTTAAGAATATTTTTTTCATTCAGTGTTTTAGAAGTATACTTATATATATAAAACAATTAAAATAACTATATTCTTTTTATATTTATTGTAATTGACTAACGTAATATACACATAGTGCATGTACACTTGACTAGTTTATACAAAAATATATGGCTAAATAATGTTGTCTTCTAGAAGCTTTAAGATAGGAATTGGGCCAAATAAATATTGGCAGCCCAATGCGTGAGAAATCCAATGATTATGAGGTCCACCTGAGCAATTCTAATGTTGTAAGCATTCACCAGCAAATTGACAAAGGGGAACCAACTTGCAGATCATTTGGCCAATGTTGCGCTCGTAAGGTGAATTAGATGTAGTTAGAGGCGTCTCGATAAAATTAATGGCCTAAAATTAAATTTTAATATGAGACCTTAAATATATACAAATATATATATTTAAAAATAATATTATAATAATTTAAAGTTTTTCTTAGTTCTTGCATATTAGTTGTTTAATTTTTAGTGTAGTAGTGTTGAAGATATGTCTCAGAAATAAAGTAGAAGAAGATAACTATTAATAGTTTTAAATTATTAGAATTCTCTATTATTTCCTTAATTTCAAAGCTAAAAATCTATAATTGGTATCTAGAGCCATTTTCTTGAGAGATTTGTGATTGAGATGAATTATGAAAACAACTTTTCCCAAATAGCTCCTCTTGTATTTGATGGTGAGAATAACCAACTTTGGGCAGTAAGAATGGAGACTTATCTTGAAGCTTTAGATCTTTGGGAGGCCGTGGAGGAGGATTTTGATGTTCTTCCGTTGCTCGATAATCCCACGGTGGCCTAGATCAAAAGCCAAAAACAAAAGAAAATCAGAAAATCAAAGGCAAAAGGATCTTTGTTTGTTAGTACGTTTCTAATAATTTTCACAAGAATTATGACCCTTAAATCAGCAAAATAAATTTGAGATTATCTGAAGGAAGAATATACAAGAGATGAAAGAATACGAGGTATGAAGGTATTAAATCCAATAAGAAAATTTGAATTAGAAAAGATGAAGGAATCTGAGACCGTTAAAGAGTACTCAGACCGACTTCTTAAAATTATTAACAAGGTAAGATTGCTTGACACAAAATATAAAGATTCAAGAATTATTGAAAAAATTCTCTTTACAGTGCATGAAAGATACGAAGTGTCAATAACTACATTGAAAAACACAAATGACCTGTCCAACATTACCTTGGCAGAATTGTTAAATACATTGCGGAGCAAAGGAGGCTTATGAGACAGGATGATATGGTTGAAGGATCTTTGACAGCCAACCACAAGACTCAAAGCAAAGGTAATAATTCAAGAAAATACTTCGCACTTTGTCAGCACTGTGGCAAAATAGGTCATCCTCCATTTAAATATTGGAAGAGACCAGACACACAATGAAAGATCTAAGATCAACTTAGCCACAAATCTGTGATTTGCAAAAATAAATCTCAAAAATATCAAGCAGATACCCAATCACCAAAGAAGAAGAAGAAGATCACTATTTATGGCAACATATTCTTCAACCAAGAAATCTAGTTTCTGGATGATTGACAGTGGTTATACAAACCACATGGCATATGGCAAAACTCTTTCTAAAGAGTTTCTGACTTTGGAAAATAAGAAAGTCAGAATGGGAATGGTGACTATATTCCTGCAGAAGGAAAAGGAAATGTTGCAATCAAAACAATTTCAGGTACAAAAATAATTTCAAACTTTTAGGAAAAATTAATCATAATTTATTAGTTTGACGCATAAAAGTACTTTTATATATAGTATATCATATTTCAAACCAACACATGAAGTTTTGTTCTTACTAACAATGGTTTAACTATTTATTGAAAGCATCCAATGTCAAACCACCATCATCAAGATGAATTGTCTTGATTAATTACATAATCTGAAAATTATGATCTTAACTCAATTTTATTGAGCAAGCAACTTTATGAATGTCAAACTGCGGGTTGACAATAAACGTACAAGTGATCATCTTATATCGATCCATCTTAATAGATCACATGATCGGTGAACGGGTCCATATTCACCTTTTATACTTTTCAGATTTTAGGGAATCCAACCCCAACATTTGTAGGTCCAACCAACTTATCATGAGAACACGCAACATTAAAAGTTCATGAAGAAATTTCTAATTCTTCAATATTTGTTTGATACTTAATATGCACATCGGAATGTCATCGTTCATGTCAACTTATGAACTCATTTGTACTAGTAAACTTCAAGTTTACCATGACATGTACCTTTTACTTTAGTAAACTTCTTGTTTACTGTGACATGAATTTTGTATCAATAAACAATAAACTCTTAGTTTATTATGTTATGTGATTTCATCATGCTTGGATAACTTTTCACATTCGTGTTTCTTATCATAGTAACTTGGAGATATTCAATCTTCCAATTATTCTACCTCTTTTGGAGGTGGATTGTGATATCTTCAAAACTAAAAGTATGTTTGAATTTATATACAGTCGCATTCACTCCTAGGATATAGATTTGTATTTATAACAATTAAAATTTTCATTCTCTAGGAATGAAATATAATCGTGTCTTACGCATATCAAATTATGATAGCTTAGAACCTCTTTCAAGATATTGCTACTTCAAAAGCAAATCGAGGAATACATATGATATAGAAAATCTTTCACTAACATATCTTTCAGAGTTTCAAAGCAATAAAGCTTTAGAAGCTATGAATCACCACTAAGGTTAACTACTTATGATGATGACAAATATAAACAAATTTAATCATTATAAAATTTATATAGAACAAATTTACTTTCATACCTAATTTTCTTTTGCTTTTGCTGAAGCTAGGCAACGTGGAAGATTTGGGTCACAAATTAGTGAGCATATACACTTATTTATTTATTTTCAACAGACACAATATTATATGAACAAAATTAGCATACTTGCACAATAATGTTTATAAACAAAATTAGCATAGTTGTACACCAAGATTTTTTCTTGTTTATCAACTCAAATATGTGGGATTACCAAAATTGAGTTATTAACTGTACCATGATCTTTTCTTGTACAATATTAAATTAACTTGTCCCCTCCCCCCACCTCCTCCTTCTGTTATAAATGAATAATGATCTTACCATAGAACCAATGTACAATGTAAATTGATTTCCTCAAATCAACTTCTCCGACAGTGACCTATCTTTGAGATTTTAATCTCGGCGTCGATAAAGTATTATGAAAAATAAAGTAGAGAAAACGAGAGTAGAGAGAGAAGAGAGAGTAATTCTTATTTCTCTTCTTGAGGGATTGTTGATGGGTTGAAAATTTACTCTAGTTTCTCTCTGAAAGATAGATACTTCAAATCTTAATAGATATCAATTAGATTTTGATATCTTATCTATATTTTTTTATAAATATTTACTATAATGTAAATATATTTATAAGACATATCTAATTTTTATTCGTTATACAAATCAGTTATTCTTTACTTTTAGGTTCTTATACTTTAGATTAGTAAACTCTATAGTGCCAAGTTAGGACACTTCATAAGTCCTAATTTGATCGCAATTTATTGCATATCCATTTCTTTATTCTCTTCAAGTTGTAAACTTTATTTTCGGAACATGAGCTATTAGGTACGCCTAGTAAATTTGATAGGAAAAGATGTTTTTTTCTCGGGGATAATCCTCTTTTGCCCTCCAATTTGACTTGTCTTTTTACCTTTTAGTGATTACTCGTCACTCAGAAAAAGAGCTCATGTAATTATGAGTAGAAGTAGGGTATCAAAAGGGTTCATCTGAAATCTATCGATCGAAAAATTATATTATATATAAAAAATAGTTATACTATACATATAGGGTTGACATTTTTAATATATAGTACATATTAAATTTTTTTATCTTTTTCATATCTTTACTTCTTTATAATTTGAACTCCCTTAGTAAAAAATCTTGACTCCATTACTATAATTAATAAACACAGGCTAAAATCTCAAACGGTGTTTTCTAGAGAAAGTGTTGGTGATTTTGAGTTGTTATAGATGAAGAATGCTTGGTTTAGTAAGTTGCATGTCGTTTTGGCTAAAATGAACGAGTTAATATAAGGAAAGAAATTTAAGCAATTTTTATATTTTTAACGACGTATATTGACCAATATTATAACATTAAGGGTATATATTGAATATAATAATGCATATTCATTAAAAAAATAAAAATTGAATCAATTTTCCCAGTAGGCCCTGGGTAATCCCTTGATCACCAAAATCCATTAACCTGTAGCTTACAAAGAGATGGATGATGCATCCTCGCCACAGATTTGCAACTGCAAAACCAAAAGAAACCTACTATATAGGGGTTTTATACAACAAAGTCTATACTCAGCTCGTTAATAATATACTATGCTTCAAGGCTTAAGCATATTCATTCAAATTTTACAAATATAACTTTGTATTATGTCTGTCAAGTGGGCTACCCGGCCCACTTAAATAAATCGGCCCGGTTTGAGCCGGCCCGGTAAGCCTTAGGGCTTTAGGGTTTCGGGTTCCGTGCCGGTTAGTTTTTTAATTTGGGCCCGGTTAACCTGGCCCGGAACGGTTAATTTTTTTTTTTTTTTGTATAAATTAGTATATAACTATATAAATATATATTGTAATGTATATATATATTATAGTATATTTCATTTAAAGTATAAAATAGAGTGTATATATGTGAATAGAACTTCTACAGACGTGTATATTTAACGTATACATGTGTATATGTTTTATAAATTAATATATAACTATACAAATATATATTGTAATGTATATATATTACAGTATATTTCATTTAAAGTATTACATATACATAAAATAGAGTGTATATATGTGAATAGATCTTCTATAGACGTGTATATTTAACGTATACATGTGTATATATTTTATAAATTAGTATATAACTATACAAATATATATTGTAATGTATATATATATTGTAGTATATCTCATTTAAAGTAACACATATACATCGAATAGAGTGTATATATGTGAATAGATCTTCTATATACGTGTATATTTAACGTATACAAGTGTATATGTTTAATAAATTAGTATATAACTATACAAATATATATTGTAATGTATATATATTGTAGTATATCTCATTTAAAGTATTACATAGACATAGAATAGAGTGTAAATATATGTGAATAGATCTTCTATAGACGTGTATATTTAACGTATACAAGTGTATATGTTCTATAAATTAGTATACAACTATACAAATATATATTGTAATGTATATATATTAAAGTATATTTCATTAGAAATATTACATATACATAGAATGGAGTGTATATATGTGAATAGATCTTCTATAGACGTGTATATTTAACGTATACATGAGTATATATTTTATAAATTAGTATATATAACTATACAAATATATATTGTAATGTATATATATTGTAGTATATTTCATTTAAAGTATTACATATACATAGAATAGCGTGTATATATGTGAATAGATCATCTATAAATGTGTATATTTAATGTATATATGTGTATATATTTTATAAATTAATATATAACTATACAAATATATATTGTAATGTATATATATATTGTAGTATATTTCATTTATAGTATAACATATACATAGAATAGAGTGTATATATGTGAATAGATCTTCTATAGACGTGTATATCTAACGTATACATGTGTATATGTTTTATAAATTAATATATAACTATACAAATATATATTATAATGTATGTATATTATAGTATATTTCATTTAAAGTATTACATATACATAGAATAGAGTGTATATATGTGAATAGATCTTCTATAGACGTGTATATTTAAAGTATACATATGTATATGTTTTATAAATTAGTATATAACTATACAAATATATATTGGAATGTATATATATTATAGTATATCTCATTTACAGTATTACATATACATAGAATAGAGTGTATATATGTGAATAGATATTCTATAGACGTGTATATTAAACGTATACATGAGTATATATTTTATAAATTAGTATATAACTATACAAATATATATTGTAATGTGTATATATTATAGTATATTTCATTTAAAGTATTACATATACATAGAATAGAGTGTATATATATGAATAGATCTTCTATAGACGTGTATATTTAAGTTATACATGAGTATATATTTTATAAATTAGTATATAACTATACAAATATATATTGTAATGTATATATATTGTAGTATATTTCATTTAAATTATTACATATACATAGAATAGAGTGTATATATGTGAATATATCTTCTATAGACGTGTATATTTAACGTATACATGAGTATATATTTTATAAATTAGTATATAACTATACAAATATATATTGTAATGTATATATATTGTAGTATATTTCATTTAAAGTATTACATATACATAGAATAAAGTGTATATATGTGAATAGATCTTCTATAGACGTGTATATTTAAAGTATACATGTGTATATGTTTTATAAATTAGTATATAACTATACAAATATATATTGTAATGTATATATATTATAGCATATCTCATTTAAAGTATTACATATACATAGAATAGAGTGTATATTTTATTTAAACTTTAAAGTTTAAAGTAGTACAGATATATTTGGATGGTGCGTATATATGTGTAATTGTGTATATGTGCATATATTTTTTAAATTCTAATGTAGTATATACTATATATATAGTGTATATATATTGTTTAACGTATTTATAATGTATATAAGTTGATAAGTAAAATGTATATTGAAAAAAAGTTTTTTTTTTTATATTTTTTACCGGGTTTGACCGATTTTTTAATCGGGTTTGACCGGATTTAGGTGGGTTTGACCGGATTGGGTTTAGTGAGCCGGGTTAGGATTGTTTTTGATTTTTTAACTGTTAGGCCCGGCTCGTCCCACTTAGACCCCAACCCGGACCCGGCCCAGCCCTCAACCCGGTTAAATAACACGGACCAATTTCGGGTTGGCCCGACCCGGCCCACTTGTCAACCATACTTTGTATATTCATAATTACACAACTCCATTGTCTATGAAGTTATTATTATAAGTTATAACTCATTATACAAAAGAAAAATTATGTGAATTGCCGAATAGTTTTTATCCCTAAATAACAAAAAAAGTCGTCGTTAATCCAAACCTAACGATATATTAGCCACGAATTCTAAAAAAAATAAATTATTAGTTGCAAATTATTTAGCGATAGACTAGGGAAGGATTTTATACCTAATTCTACCTCTTTTTTTTTTCTTTTTTATAGTGACTCTTATATATCACTAGAGAACTCTATGCTACAAGAATTTCATTTCCATACCTCAGAGTAAAGATAATTATTATAATCCCTATTCAAGTCACTTTCCGATTACAAACATGGATCTCTTCCTGCGATTTCCTTCAGTTCCGGCAGTTCGATTTCCTCCCAAAAATCATCACTACAGCAACAATCTTCATCATTTTTTTCCTTCACAATTTCCTCATTCGCTAGCTGCCATTGCTGCTGCTGCCTGAATATCTCTGTGCCCGGAAGTAACCGACCGCGGTAATTGCTCTATTTCATCAGGGAAATTCAATTGTGTGTTACATCCTTTGAGGCAATAAGCGGCGACGTTATAAGCTCTAGCGGCCATTTCGGGCGATGAAAAAAAGCCTAGCCAAATGCGTGATTATTTTCTTGGTTCTCGAATTTCGGACACCCATTTACCCCATCGTCGTCTTCGAACGCCGCGATAATTTGGGTGTCTTGTGCTTTCCGATGTGGTTTTGCTATTGTTATTATTATTGTATGGCGGTGATTTTCTTTGTTCCATAGGAAAATAACAAGTGATATTAATTTGCCTTTGAAAGTGTCTTAAATATTTACGTCTGCATGGGATCTGAGAAATTTCTTTTGTGTTTTAACGAAATTAACCCTTCCAAACAGTGGAGTGTTGTCGTATATGTAAAGAAAGGAAATGTTGTGATTCGACTCCTATCCATTTCCACTCTCTCCATTTTTTTCTCCACTCCCTCCATTTTTTTCTAAGTCTCTATTCTGATTAATGACACATGACCTAATTAAATTAAATGACTAAGATTTAATTTATTTCAAACTAAATTTCTAATCATGATTAATATAATAAATATATTATATCAACTAAAATAGACTGCTTATCCAATATTCTCTCTCAATTATTTACAAAATTATCAGAAAAATCGACCATATATGGTCGCTATTCTGAAATTTTTTTATAAACCGACCAAAAATTGTCGGTTTTTTAAAAAAAATTCAAAAAAGCGACAAAATGTAGTCGGTTTTTCTGGTAATTTTGTAAAAAAAAAAACAGCATATAGCTATGCTACATTCCATCAAACATGTTATACAGTACAACTCACCAATCAACATTTAATATACAATCAACCACCATAAGAATACAAACATTAAAAATCAAATTACTTACAAAATTTATCGAGGTTCCAAATCAAAACTACAAAACATACAAAAGACTAAAAACTACAACTCATCATCCGCATCCTCATTCTCAGGCTCACCCATTCTATTATCATTATTTTGTTGATATATCCAGCTATAATCTGGTTCCACCTACACAATCAATCAAATTCAAGTAACTAGTTCAAGTCACAAAAGTTCACATTTCAAGTACCTACACTTAAACATTTTTAACTCACTAATTCACTTCACAAGTTACCAAACTAAACTTAATTTAAAATGAAAAGTTCACATTCCTAGTACCTACACTTAAACACTTTCAAGTCACTAATTCACTTCTCAAGTGACCACACTTAACTAAAATCAAAACACAAGTTCACATTTCAAGTACCTAAATTCAAAACAAAAGTCACTAATTCATAATTCAAGTTAAACCTGTCAGACGGGTCGGGTTGACCCGGCCTAACCCGGCCCGAACCATCCCACTTAATAAACCGGCCCGGTTTGACCCGTCCCGGTCAGCCTATGGGCTGTAGGGTACCGGGTCTCAGGCCGATTAAATTTTTTGGTTGGGCCTGGTTAACTCGGCCTGAACCAAGCCCAGTTCAGGCCCGCCGATTAACCGGCCCGGATAAGATTTTTTTTATTATTATTAATTTTGATATTTGGGCCAAACTAGTCATTGGCCCAATGGCTATATAGCCGATTTTGGGTCCAAACGGCTAGTTTGGGCCCATTTATTAAATAAAAAAAATTATTTAAATTATTTTTTAATCCAAAAAAAAATTCTATAAATACCCTACACCTTCAAATCATTTTTCACATAATTTTTCATTCTCTCAAATCTTATTCTCTCTCAAATCTCAATTCTCAATTCTCAAATATTCAATATATTTAATTTCCTAAAGTGCTCACTTTAATTTTTTAATTTTGCGATTACAAAGTATGAGTGGAAGTTTCTAAAGTCGCAACCTTCGGATACTTCCAAAATTTAGTATTGTTGTTCCATCTCTTATGTTTAATTTTTATTTATTGTATTAATTGTTAAATATTTAATTTTATTATATTTGTATATTTTGAATTTTTTTAGTTTAATTTATATTATGGATAAATTAAGAAACCTCGCTACTAAAGGCGTTAAAATCTTTTCTTCTGGAAGCGGTAGTGGTAGTAAAAAGCGAATTACTAGCGGTAGAGGTACTTCAAGTAATAGATATACCCGTGTGTCTTCGCCTCCGGTACCGCTTGGTACGCCTTTTGAGGAAGAAATAGGTGTAGGTGCTTACGATATGGATTATGTAGAAGCTCAGAAAAATTACGGTATAAAAGAAGAAAATGAAGTAGATGCGGTTAATTTAGACGAAGATGATGAAAATATTGGTGAGACACCCGCAGTAGGAAATGCTAACGTTAGATCTGAATCGGTTAATCTCCCTTTTCGTCCTCCCCGTGCTCCAAGAGACCGTAAAACAACTAGTATTACATGGCAATTTTTTGAATGTATATCAGATACTGAGGTGCAATGCAATAGTTGTCAACAAAAATATAATCATAAAAGCGGAGGCAAGTAAGGGGGTACGGGTACGTTAATGAGACATATAGGTGATGCTCACAAAAGAGAGTTAAATATTCCACGATGTGATGGGATGTTGGTGGGCCAACGCAAACTAGAATGGACCCAACAACCAGTCAGGTAACGAAGAAGAAGAATAAATTGAGGGACCGGGAAGAAATAGCTAAAATAGTAATTGTGGGTTGTTTGCTTTTTAGTTTTCCTTCTTCTGATGCCTTTATTCATTATATTCAAGTAATTTATAATCCTATGTTTAATGGTATTCCTAGAAGTACTTGTCGGTTTGATATTTTTAGTCTTCATTCACAATATTGTTTTTATTTATCAACATTGTTAAAAAATATTCAATGTAGATTGTCTCTAACTTCTAATCTTCGTCGTGCTGTAAATAAAAATAATTATTTAACCGTTACTTGTCACTGGATGGATAGTAATTTTGTGATGCAAAAACGTATTCTTGCTTTTTTATATGATGAAGATCGTAAACATACTAGAGATTTTATTGCTGATTCTATTATTAAAGTTGCCGAATTTTATGGTATCGAAAATAAAATCTTATGTATTGCTTTTGATAATGCTTCTAACACTAAGACTGCTATAAAAAAATTAAAATCTAAGTTATCTCCGTCATTGCCTGAAATTTTTCATATTAAGTGTGCATGTAATATATATAATTTAATTGTAAAAGATGCTCTTGAGTTTTTTGAGTTTTATATTGAAAAAATCCGTCTTGTTGTTGGTTTTATTCAAGGAAATAATCGTAGATCGAGAATTAGAGAATTTAAAGTTAAATGTCAAGAAAATGGACTTGCACCGATATTGATACCTGAGGAAATTGATATTAGATGGATTCTACGTATGTTTTTTAAAAACTTGTTATAAATATAGAGTTCCTATTACACTAGCTTTTAACCAATATTGCGGTTCATTTGCTGATTCTGCTGATTGCATGCTACATGATTCTGATTGGGTTGTAATTAATGATTTTGTTAAGTTTTTAGAAAAAATGTATGTAGCTATGGTTGAATTTTTCGGTGCTTCCTACTGTTTGCAATATTTTTGCATATATAGCCGATATTTCTGGTTTGCTCAAAAAATATAAAAATAAAGAAGATTATAAAGAAGCTGTTGGTGCCATGTTTACTAAATTTAAAAAATAAATTCCCAATTTCTCCTATTTACTTGGTTGGTACTATGCTAAATCTGTGCATGAAATATAATACTACATGCCACTTTAGTACTATTATTTATGCTAACTTAGAAATAAATACTAACAATGATTCTAAACAAGTACAACCTGATTTGTGGACGGCTATGGGTGATGCGAATAAATACATAGAAAAATTATATAATCACTATGCTGATTTAGTTGATTTAGCTGTACCTACAAATATCACTCCAACTGTCGCTCCGCATCCTCCCGAGGAGCCATCATCTCCTAAAAGGCCGGCACATAGTGGTTTTCCTGATTCCTTTTATGATTTACCTTGTTGGAACAGTGTTGATGACAGAGCTTACACATCAACTTATCGGGAAGAGCTGAAATATTATCTTCGATCGCCGCCAGAGGATCGCAGACGATGGATCAATATATTGGATTGGTGGAGGAGTAATGAAACACAATATCATGTGCTTTGAAGATTAGCTAGAGATATCTTGAATGTTCCAATGTCAACCGTTGCATCAGAGAGCACCTTTAGTTAAGGACGACAGTAGCTTGGAGACAACCGAGACTCATTGGGAAGTAATGCAATGAATTTTCTAGTTTGCCTCAGAGATTGGAGTAGAGCGGAAAGAAGAAACCAAGGAATGGAGCCAGAGCCGAATGACGAGCAGAAACTTGAAGAAATTATGTCTTCACGGGAGAACTCAGCAGAATCAAGTCCAATGCATGGTTTTGCCGCCGTTGACTTTGACTATCCTATGCAAGTTCCCGTTAATATTAAAATGAATGAGTTGAAAAAAATGATGCATAATTTGTAGATTTTTCATTCATGTAAATTATAAATTTTGAATCATTTCGCAATCAATAAAATTCATCATTCATTCACTCCTTAGTCCTTACTTTGTATTTTTTTTATTTAATGATTTAAATTAAATTTCTAGTTTAAATTAAAAACTTACTTCTAATATATTATTAATTTACTACCAAGTATTATTATTTTATTATATTAAGTAGAATATGTTTTGTATATTTGTGTATATATCTTCTATAAATGTGTATATTTGATGTATATATGTGTATATGTTTTATAAATTGTATATATATTGTAGTATATATATATTGTATTATATGTTTTATTTAAAGTAGTACATATATATTGAATAGTGTGTATATATATGTATATATATATATATTCTATAGACGTGTATATTTAACGTATACATGTGTATATGTTTTATAAATTAGTATATAACTATAACTATAACTATAACGACATATATATATATATATATATATATATATATATATATATATATGTATATTTTAATGTATATATATTGTAGTATATGTTATTTAAAGTAGTACATATACATTGAATAGAGCGTATATATGTGAATATATCTTCTATAAACATGTATATTTAACGTATACATGTGTATATATTTTATAAATTAGTATATAAATATATATACATATTTTAATGTATATATATTGTAGTATATTTTATTTAAAGTAGTACATATACATTGAATAGTGCGTATATATATGTATATATCTTCTATAGACATGTATATTTAATGTATATAAGTGTATATGTTTTATAAATTAGTATATAAATATATATATATATATATATATATATATATATATTGTAATGTATAGATATTGTAGTATATTTTATTTAAAGTAGTACATATATGTAATACCCGTATTTTTTCTTAACTCGAAAATCATCTCAAAGATGTTAGAACTTGCTTTGAAATAAGAATTTATTTTTATACATGAGGTATTTCCATAATTTTCACTTTCTATAACATGGGAAATTGAATAAGATTTCCATCGATATATAATTCGCCCAAATCCGACACTCGGGTGAAGAGGTAGAGCCTTTTTAGTGAGACAGTGTTTGACCTGAGCCTTTAGCGCGTTGCGGAGATAGCTCAAATGGCAATTGTCAAATTCCAATGTTGCTCCACAATACTGACACGTCGCGCCAAACTTCCAGGTGATAGACAAGGTGGCAACGCAATAGCTCCGTGTCGCGCCATCGTGCAGTTTTTCAATTATCAATTTCCATTGACACGGCGCGATAACACCACGTCACACCAAGGGCCCAACTCAGAAAATTTTACTGAAAATTTTATTACGTGTCCAGGGTTAAAAGGGTCAATTTGCCCCCCTATATAAGCTTCCAAACACGGGATTTAGCCCTTATTCATCTAAAATATTGATGTTTTTCTCAAATACTCTCAAGAACTCAAGCTAGGGTTTTTATAGAAAGTCCAATTTCAAAAAGGTTTCACCATCAATCTTTACGAAATCATGATCTAAGATATGCATAGTATTCACTCATGGACTCCTTTCATCCATGAAGTCCAAGAATCCTTTTTAACTACAAGTTATGGATTTTCATCATGTTTTCATGCTTTGTATGTTTTCTTTCATGTTGATAAATGAGGAATTGATTTCTATTCCATGATTTGATGATAAATTTCATGTGGGTTGATTAGTATAGATAGAGATTTATGAAATCTCATGACTAAAACCTTGTATGATGGAATTGGAATTGAAGCATGCTGTTTCATTATTGTATAATGTGCTTTACATGTACTATGCCTACAATATGTTTGAGTAAATGCCTAGATGAAGGAAAATTGTCTAACTAGCATGATACCATGAAATCCCCATGTATGTACAAGTTTATGCCTATTACATGTTTGATGAATGGCTTATATGAATGTAGTATGTATTATGATGTTAGTCAAGTCTTTAAGTAAATCATGCTATGTCAATTTCCTTCTATCGAGTCCTGGGGGGTACTTGTACCCGAAATATTAGCTGTGTGCGTAGATCCATGTCATGTTTTCACTATATTCTCAGTCAAGCTATGAACTCTTAGACTTCAGATAGTCTTATGACTCAGGAAAAATCTTCATGATCTCATGACTCAGTCAGTTGTCAGATATCAGTAGTATTTTGTTAGCCACGGAAATTCAGTAACTCATTCCATGCTCAGTTCAGTTCAGTAACTCATGTTCAGTGTCCATTCAGATGGGAGTAGGAATTACCACCGAGTGAACCCAAGGATGGGGACTCACCTGTTATACGAGGGTGTGATTCTTAGAAGCAATCCTTGCATTCTAAAACTATATAGCCAACATAGGTTAAGACATCGTAGCCTGTTATATGAGGGTAGATGAGGTGGCTTAACCTGTTATGTAAGGGTTCCCACCGATCTCGCTAGAGTTACCTATTATATGAGGGTTACTCACGTGTTGTCCTTACCAGTGGTGTAGTATTGACACCCTTCTAATCAGGGCATAGATTGGACCCCAGCTTAGCTATTATAGCACATTTGGGGCATGTCGGTTAGATACTACTTCCCACAGTTTCATGTTATAGAATCAGGACCATCAGATACAGTCAATCAGTCTCAATAATAGAACTCAGATAGTTCTTCAGATTTTAGGACTGTCAGACACAGTCAACTCAGATATAGTATGGAACTCATATAGTTCCATTAGATTTAGGACTGTCAGACACAGTCACCTAAGTTATCAGTTATATTATAATACAGTCATTTATGTTATCAGTTATGTCATGTTATCAGTATACAAACTCTGAAATCACAAAATCACGTTGTCAGTTACAGTTACGTATTTATGCATATATTCTCACGTTTATGTTAGACAGTCAGTTAGCATTATTCATGCATGTGAACCATTTTATATAGTCTATCTTACTGTATACTCAGTACATATGTACTGACGCATTTGCACTATGGTGATTTCTTTTTATGTTACACTATAGGTTCAGAGACACGAGTTCCAGATCAGCAGTAGATTCTAGATTCAGCAGCAGAGTAGAAGTGAGTCCTCATCCTTCGAGGACATAATAATTTTCTAGTATCTCATTAATTAGCTTATTAGTTAGAGTTAGTTAGGGACATGTCCCATCAACTCCTTATTCAAATTCTTCAGACAGTAGAGGCTTTAAGACTAGATGCAGACTAGATGCATACTAGATGCAGACTACCATGTTTTAGACCTCAATTTTGTTTTGGGTATTCTATTACCCCACACAGATGTTACGATATTCCGTTATGTTCATGATCGAACCTTATGGTCTTTCAGTGCACATTTCTATATTATTATGTTATCTCATGCAATATACAGGTACAGATATCAGTTATGGGTTAGGTTGTGGTCCTTCAAGGTCATGAACACCGTATAGAATTTTGGTTCAGCAAATCGGGTCGTTACAAACTTGGTATCAGAGCCTAAGGTTCAATAGAGTCCTAGGAAGTTTGAAAGACACACCCAGTAGAGTCTTGTACATGGGTGTGTTGTGCGTCATATTTATGCGCAAGAGGCTATGAGATGTTTTAGGAACAGTTTCCCTTCTTTCAGTATTCATGTCGTGCCAGTGAGCATAATCACAAGTTAGTCTCTCAGTCTAATCCGCTCCTTCTCTTTATTTCAGAATATGCCTTTTAAGAGAAGAAATCAGTCAGCCCCTCAGCCCGAAGAACCTTTGGGCGATCATGTTTCTCATGCGGAGTTCAGGATCATATTTACCACTCTTTCTCAATTAGTCGCTGCTCATAATGAATGGCCAACAGTTGTTCTGGGCAACCCAGTGGCCAACTCAGTTGCAGCGAGGATTCGGGACTTTATCCAAATGAATACTCCAATCTTCCTCGGGTCTAAGGTAGATAAAGACCCTCAGGAATTCTTAGATCAAGTTCAGAAAATGACAGATGCCATGGGGGTGACTACTGTTGAGAGTGCTGAGCAAACTGCATACCAGTTGCAGGATGTGGCTCATGCTTGGTTCAAACAGTGGAAGTTCGAAAGATCAGATGATGCAGGTTCTATAGAGTGGGAGGAGTTTGTCACTGGATTCTTAGATAGATTCTTTCCCCAAGAGCTTAGATAAGCCAAGGTTCTATTGGTACGTTACAGATCTTTTATGTGCATATTTACGCTTTGCTAAATCCAGGAGCTTCCTTGTCTTTCGTTACTCCTTATATAGCAGTTGATTTTTGAATCAGTCTTGAAATTCTAGCAGAGCCCTTTTCAGTTTGTACCCTAGTGGGTAAAACTATCATAGCCAGGTGGGTATACAGGAACTGCCCGGTTATGATATTTCAGAAAGTCACTTCAGCAGACTTAGTCGAATTAGAGATGACTGATTTTGATGTCATTCTCTGCATGGATTAGCTTCATTCCTGCTATGCCACAGTCGACTGCAAAAACAGAATAATTCAGTTTTAGTTCCCAAATAAACCCGTCCTAGAGTGGAAGGGTAACGTATCCGCTTTCAGGGGTAAACTTGATTCCTATCTCCGAGCAAGGAAAATGCTATCTAAGGTATTGTTTATCATCTAGTTCATGTTAGAGATTCCTGTTCCGAGACTCCTAGTCTTGAATTATTTCCAGTTGTAAGTGAATATTCAGATATCTTTCCCGAAGATCTTCCAGGAATTCCTCCCAAAAGGTAAATAGACTTTGATATTTATCTTCTTTCAGACACTCAGCCTATCTCTATTCCTCCATACAGAATGGCACCAATAGAACTCAAAGAACTGAAAGACCAGTTGAAGGATCTTTTAGATAAGGGATTCATCAGACCCAGCATTTCCCCGTGGGGCGCACCAGTCTTATTCGTGCGCAAGAAAGATGGTTCACTCAGAATATGTAACCGTCAACTTAATAAAGTCACGATCAAGAACAAGTATCCTCTTCCCAGAATCGATGACTTATTTGACCAACTTCGGGGTGCCAGTTATTTATTTAAGATAGACCTCATATCCGGCTATCATCAGCTTGGAGTTAGAGAATGTGACATCCCAAAGACAGCTTTCCATATGTGGTATGGTCACTTTGAATTTCTAGTCATGTCATTTGGTCTTACCAATTCCCCAGCCATTTTCATGGACTTGATGAACCGCAGGTTCAAGCAGTACTTGGATATGTTCATCTTAGTCTTCATAGATGATATTCTGGTCTATTCCTGCACCGAGCGCGATCATGCAGACCATCTCAGAATAGTACTTCAGACTCTTAGAGATCATCAGTTATTCACCAAATTCAATAAGTGAAAATTTTAGTTAAGATCTGTAGCATTCCTTGGCCATATTATTTCCAATAGTGGCATTAGAGTAGATCCTCAAAAGATCGAAGCAGTAAGAAACTAGCCTCGCCCTATTTCTTCATCAGATATCAGGAGTTTCTTGCATTTGGCTGGCTATTATAGACGATTTGTTGAGGCATTTTATTCTATTTCATCTCTTATGTCCAGATTGACTCAGAAGAAGGTCAAGTTCAGTGGTCAAATTCATGCGGGAAGAGTTTTCAGGAATTGAAGACTCGACTTAACTCAACTCCAATTCTAGCTCTTCTGGATGGTTCAGATGGTTTTGTAGGTTATTGTGATGCATCTAGAGTGGGTTTAGGTTGTGTCCTCATGCAGCATGGTAAGGTCATATCCTACGCCTCCAGACAACTTAAATCCCATAAAAAGAGTTATCCTACTCATGATCTTAAGTTAGCTGCCGTAGTCTTTGCCTTAAGGATTTAGAGTCATTATCTCCATGGAGTTCATGTAGATGTCTTCACAGATCATAAAATCCTTCGGTATGTCTTTTCTAAAAAAGATCTCAATCTTCATCAGAGAAGGTGGTTAGAGCTCTTGAAAGGTTATGACATGAAGGTCCTCTATCATCCAGGCAAGGACAACATAGTGGCCGACACTCTCAGTAGACAGTCCATGGGTAGTATTTCTCAGGTTGATGATAGTAAGAAGAAGTTAGTCCAAGAAGTCCACCAGCTTGCCAGACTAGGAGTAATCTTAGTCGACTCTTCAGAGGGCGGTGTACGTGTTCAGAGTAGTTCAGAATCATCTCTAGTTTCTAAGGTGAAAGAGAAGAAAGATAAGGATCCTAGCCTTGTCAAGCTAAAAGAGTCAGTTCAGAATCAGAAAATAGAGGTTTTCTCCCAAGGGGAAGATGGTGTTCTTCATTGTCAGGGTCATCTCTGTGTTTCAGACATAGATGACTTAAGGCAGCGAATTCTTGCAGAAGCGCATGGTGCGCGTTACTCTATTCATCTAGGGGCCACTAAGATGTATAACGATTTGTAAGAAATCTATTGATGGAGTGGGATGAAAAGTGATATTGCAGAGTTTGTGGCTAAGTGATCTACATGTCCGCAAGTTAAGATAGAACATCAGAAGCCTAGTAGTCCTATGCAAGAGTTCAGTATTCCTACTTGGAAATGGGAAGTTGTGAATATGGACTCATGACGGGTTTGCCTCGAACTCGTCGTCATCATGATTCAATCTGGGTCATTATAGACAGAATGACCTAATCAGCTTTTTTCCTTCCTGTTCATACCTCTTATTCAGCCGAGGATTATGCCAAGATCTACATCAAGGAGCTGGTCAAATTGCACGGTGTTTCATTGACTATTATCTTAGACAGAGGTACTCAGTTCACATCTTATTTTTGGAACGCATTCCAAAGGGGTCTTGGTACCCAAGTCCATCTCAGTACAACCTTTCATCCTCAGACAGATGGTCAAGTAGAAAGGACCATTCATAATTTAGAAGATATGCTAAGGGCATGTGTAATTGATTTCAAGGATAGTTGGGATGACCACTTGCCTTTGATTGAATTTGTATACAACAATAGCTATCATTCCAGTATTCAGATGGCTTCATTCGAAGCTCTCTATAGTAGGAGATGTAGATCTCCAATCGGTTGGTTAAAAGTTAGTGAGGCCTCAGTCATAGGTCCTGACTTAGTATTTGATGCCTTAGAGAAAGTTCAGTTAATTAGAGAAAGACTCTGGGATGCTCAGAGCCGACAGAAGTTGTATGCAAATGTTCGTAGAAAGGATCTCGAGTTCAAGATTGGTGACTATGTCTACCTTAAGATCTCTCCTATGAATGGAGTGAATATATTCAGCAAGAAAGGAAAACTCAGTCCCCGATATGTCGGTCCCTTCAAGATTCCCAGTCGATTTGGCAAGGTAACTTATGAGCTCGAATTGCCTTAAGATCTAGCCTCAGTCCATTCAGTCTTTTATGTCTCTTTGTTCAAGAAGTTCATAGGTGACCCACCAGTCGTAGTACCTATTCAGAGCATCGATGTTCAGAACAGTCTCTCTTATGAAGAGATTCCAGTCGAAATCCTAGACTATCATACTCATAGATTGAGGAACAAAAAAGTCCCTCTAGTTAAAGTTCTTTGGCAAAATCAGTCCATTGAGGGAGCTGCTTGGGAAGCAGAAGAAAATATGTGTACCAAGTACCCTCACCTCTTCCCTGCCAACTTAGATAAAGCTCAAGGTAACAGCTCTCCTTAAGCTTACTCAGTTTCACTATTAGTATACATCACTAACTTAGTATTCAGTCTCACATTCATGTTCCCATGATAAACTTGGTATCAAGTACCACCGCATATTCAGTCGTGCATTTATGTATCAGATCAGTTATATAGTTCTGCATCATACATGCATTCTCATTGTGAGAAAACTAAGTTCTTCAAAACTTTTAGTTATGCATTTATGAATCAGTTACGCATGCATCAGATACGCATGTTCAATATGTTATGTTCAGCTTGTCAGTGACGTCCGTTATGAAATCATGTTCTAGTTATTCATGTTCATCTCATTTTTTCCTCTCTCAGTCAGTATCATTTGAGGACGAATGTTCTCAAGGAGGAGATATTGTAATACCTGTGCTTTTTCTTAGCTTGAAAATCATCTCAAGGATGTTAGAACTTTCTTTGAAATAATAATTCATTCTTATACACGAGGTATTTCCTAAATTTTCACTTCCTATCATGTGGGAAATTGAATAAGCTTTTCATCGATATATAATTCACCCAAATCCGACACCCGAGCGAAGAGTTAAAGCATTTTTAGTGAGACAGTGTTTGACCTGAGCCTTCAGTGCGTCGTGGAGATAGCTCAAATGGCAATTGTCAAGTTCCAATGTTGCTCTATTCTGGCGCATCGCGCCAAACTTCTAGGTCGTAGATAAGGTGGCAATGTAATAGCTTTGCATCGCACCACCGTGCAGTTTCTCAATTGTCAATTTCCAGTGACACGGTGCGATAACGCCACGTCGCACCAAGGGTCCTACTGGGGAATTTATTCAGGGTTAAAAAGGTCAATTTGCCTCCTATATAAGCTTCTAAACATGGTATTTAGACCTTATTCATCCAAAATATTGATGTTTTTCTCAAATACTCTCAAGAACTCAAGCTAGGGTTTTCATAGAAGGTCCAATTTCAAAAAGGTTTCACCATCAATCTTCACAAAATCATGATCTAACGTATTCATAGTGTTCATTCATGGACTTCTTTCGTCCATGAAGTCCAAGAATCCTTTTTAACTACAAGTTATGGATTTTCTTAATGTTTTCATGCTTGGTATATTCTCTTACATGTTGATAAATGAGGAATTGATTTCTATTCCATGATTTGATGATAAATTCCATATGGGTTGATTAGTACAGAAAAAGATTTATGAAATTTCATGACTAAAACCTGTATGATGGAATTGAAATTAAAGCATGATGTTTCATTGTTGTATAATGTGCTTTACATTATGCCTACAATATGTTTGAGTAAATGCCTAGATGAAGGAAAATTGTCCAACTAGCATGATATCATGAAATCCCCATGTATGTACATGTTTATGCCTATTACAAGTTTTATGAAAGGCTCCTATGAATGTAGTATGTATTATGATGTTAGTCAAGTCTTCTAGTAAATCATGCTATGTCAGATTTCTTCTATCGAGTTCTGGGGGTACTTGTACCCAAAATATTAGTTGTTTTGGCCAACCCAGTGGCCAACTCAGCTGCAGTGAGGATTTGGGACTTCACCTGAATGAATCCTCCAACCTTCCTCGGGTCTAAGGTAGATGAAGACCCTCAATAATTCTTAGATCAAGTTCAGAAAGTGACAGACGCCATGGGGGTGACCACTGTTGAGAGTGTTGAGCTAGATGCATACCAGTTGTAGGATGTGGTTCATGCTTGGTTCAAATAGTAGAAGTCCAAAAGATCAATTGATACAGGTTCTATAGAGTGGGAGGAGTTTTTCACTGTATTCTTAAACAGATTCTTTCCCCAAGAGTTTAGAGAAGCCAAGGTGCTTGAGTTTATCAACCTCAGTTAGGGCAATATGATAGTGAAAGAGTATTATTTTAAGTTTACTCAATTAGCCAGGTATGCCCCTCATGTGGTTGCAGACAGTAGATCCAAGATGAGTAAGTTTGCTTTAGGGGTGAACGACAGCGTGGTTAATAAGTGCAGATCTGCCATGCTAAACAGTGACATGACTTTAGCTAGACTTATGATCCATGCTCAAAAGATAGAGGAGCGGAAGATTAAGTAGAGAGAGAAATAGAATAAGAGATAAGACAGAAGGTTTTAACTTTGCTCAGCCTAAGTCAGAAGGAGGAAACCGTTCACAGTTTCATCCTAAGTCATCAGTTTCAGCTCCCTCTATAGCCAGTGCTCCTGTTCCTAAGTTCAGAGAGGGTAACAAAGATAGAGCGCCAGGCTCTAAAACCTAGGGCAGTGTTAGCAGTGCCCGCTCTTATTTTAGCATTTCTATATGATTAAATTACTTTAATATGAGTTACAAAATTAGTAGCAAGCTTATAGGGTTAGCTTGAGACTACTCGTAGCCTTGAGTACCATGTGACGTCTCGGGACAAGGTTTCAGGGCATTACAGAAAATACGAAGAAAATTAATATGCATTCTAAATTTACAACCAACACACAAGATGTAAAATAATTCACGCATTTGGAAAGAGACATATACCAACCAAGGAATCTTAAATTAATATCAATCCAAAGTTGGCAGTCCAAATTAACTGTTGAACACTTGAACAATTTATGACAAAGCATGCATGACATTAAATTTACTTGAATTAAACTCATTATTTCAAAATGGCAAACCAAAAGCGAATATCAATTCACTACGGTTCAAAGCATTATAATCATTGGAGCAAGATACCCGTTTAGAGTTATTTCCTCATTAACCAGTTAGTCTAATCAATAGGAAGACTAAACTAGTTTATCAAGATCCATTGTTTAACTTAGGAGTGTATGCATCTTTACGAAGAACTCACAAAGAATATGGAAAACAAAACAAACAAAACAACCAAGGAAAATTTGTCACAAAAACGTAGTTATGATCTAACCTACAACAAAATTAGAAGGATCCGCAATGTAAAGACTCATTATTCGCACACTAGTTCGATCCCTAACTTAATCATGGAAAAGTGCAATTAATTACATTTGAATTCTAAAAATTCATGGAATTGGAAGCAATATCAAATAACAGATTATGCGCAAGGCCACAATAATTCATATCTATTCAACTGGCATTTCGGAAGGGAAGATAGGCGTGGATACTAAAAATATTTAAAATAATGATAAAAAAAGATAAGTAAAAAAGATCTAGATAGCAAGAAAGTTTAAGGACAACCAACACATAATAGTGGTTAGTTGAAAAAATAACTCACAAAAGAAAACAAATACATCCTTGGCATATTTCAAATTGTTTACAATTAATATGAAAGAAAGAAAGCAAGAAGAAAACAACGAGACACTTCTAGTCAGTGAGTATATTTAAACGAAAAAGCCATTTAAAACAAGGACACAAAAGCTCCGGTTAAGTTCTATTGCTTGAGAGATTTTTTCTAGACTTACAGACTTCTGATTTTCAGCTCACTATGAGCTTTTATAGGAGAAATTGAGGGTTCAATTTTTAGGTCTCAACCGATGTGGGACAAGCAAATTAAGGGTTAATTTTAGAATTTACCAAGTGAAATCTTTTCAACCTTTTGGATGATAATTGAATTTCCCTCTAATCTTGTACTGATTTTGAAAATTTTTGAAGGATTTTGAGATTTAGGAATATTGGGGGAATGTCTTCTTTCCCCCAACCAATAGAAATTGGGCACCAACTACCTTCACGGTACAATTCCAATGGCTTGGAATGAATTTGTTATGGAATATACTTTTGGAACATTGTGGGATGCCACCTCACTTCTTCTGGAAGATTTTTGCACTAAAAGAAGAGAAACAACAAGGGTAAAGGGGATCGAGGTGAGATCGAGTTGAAGTTGGGTCGACATTATTTGAGTTCAGTTTAGTCAAGTCGACGTTGTTTGTTTCTGTATGCGAAGCTATCGCTGTTATGGTATTGATGGGCTGCTATTTAATTGTTGTTATAATTGAATACAATAATATATGATCGTCACTTAAAATGAAAAAATTACATAGATAAATACTTTGAAAAGTCTTTTATTTGGACAAAATAAATGTTATAATTTTATTTAAAATCGAAGAAATTCAGGATTAAACTTAGTAATGGAGGGCAAAAATTAGGTTTCAACAATACTTATTATATAAATCATATTGTTGATGGTTGTTAATTAATATTTTCTAGAATCTGAGTTGATCATCAAGAAACTAAAATGAATTTTACACGTTTTTACTAAATTTTGTGAAAACTGTTTTTATGAATTTAGGGGAAAACATGAAAGAGTTATGACTTTCTCCAACTATATTTGTTACTCACATGCTTTAATGAGAAGTATGGTGGCAAGGGAAAGCTGTCGGGACAAGTCATGCCACCCTCACTGACTCCTTGTTAGTGAATGCCTAAATTATTTTTCTAAATTGAGGAAAAATCGTAAGGAATTTTGGATGTGCCCAACTAACTCTGTTATTTTCATGCCTTAACAAGTAGCGTGGTGGTAAGGCCAAGTGACGCGAGTAGCCCGGCTGAACCTCCCAAG
This sequence comes from Capsicum baccatum var. pendulum, assembly GCA_030864225.1. Lineage (NCBI taxonomy): Eukaryota > Viridiplantae > Streptophyta > Magnoliopsida > Solanales > Solanaceae > Capsicum > Capsicum baccatum. The sequence goes on along the minus strand of CM061554.1, from coordinate 166,780,956 downwards.
TAGTCTTGCTGATGATTATTAATTTGGTCGATTTTGGAATTTTTCAACTTTTGACGAACAATGATTGACCTGAAATTTGGTGGGTTCATTGAAAATGACTCATTGAGCAATACACATAGCTTTTCCGTGATGTAGGCTCTTTTTTGGAAATTTAGAGTCATTTTGATTGGTTTTTGAGCATTTTTGTGTTTTCTAAGAAATTAAAAATTCTGAAAAAAAATATTTTTTACAAAACATTGGTACTAGGGTTCATATGTTATTTTCATTGTTTAATTACAATAAATAATATGAGCTTATATGTTAACATAGGTTATCTTCCCTGATGAAACCCTGGGGGTTGCCCTACACAGTGAAGGACGAGGTCCCTAAAAATCAGTCACATGCAATAAAACTATAAATGAACCAGAAACACAAAACAGTGTAGGAAACTTAAAGAACACAAGATTTAACGTGGAAAACCCCCTTGATCAAGGGAGGAAAAACCATGGCTTTCCCTTACAAGCATCCATAACACCACTATAATTATACTCTTAATTACATACTACAATGAACCTAACTCTAGGTTCCTCCTACTTGTAATAACTTTTCTATAAGCTTATCTTGACAACTCTTCCAAGAACACACCTTGATATTGATTAACTCTAACCAATATCCACCTTAGGTAACTCTACCTAAGCACTCTTAAAGCAAGAAGAAAAGAACATTACTCTTATAATATGAGTATAGAGGATCGTTCTGAGCAAACATGAAGTAAAGTCCTGAGAGTTTACAAGTTGGAGCTAGAGGAGATGAGACTGATGACGATTCATAAGATCTGACTATGACTCATAATGATAACCGTTCTAAGCACTTCGAGAAAAGATCTAAAAGACTAAAAATTCACCGAAGATACTAAGTGTACCATCCAACAACTCATAGATAGACATAATGAGTCATCATCAAAGAGCACAAAAGACAGGAAATGGAGCTGACAACGAGTCATCGTCAGTCCAGATGACTTGTTGCCTGAGGCGTAACCACTGCCGACCTTATTTTTTTTTGTTAGATTTTTTAGATTATTTTATGAAACTAAAAGTACTCGATTGATGTTTTTGTATTATTTTATGCACTCTTTACATCCACAACACTATATTGATTCTAAGATTTGACTTTTGATCCTGGAATTCTCTATTCTTGATTTTTACGGTTGACTATTAATTTGAGATTTTGATTTTATTCTTCAATTATTGTAAGATTATTCATATTCTTTCTTTTATGAATTCAATGGATGTTTTTGTAAACATGAGCAACTAAACACCTAACTAGGATTGTGGGAACCCTTATGGAATAACGAAGTAGAGAAAGTGTAAAGTTGTTCTTGATCAATATTCTTGCATGTATTGTGATTATCTTCGGTGTGATTGTTTTCTTAACGATTGTAGACATTGAGAACCTCTCTATATTCAATACTTACTTCAAAAGAGAGGTCGAGATTAGGAAAAGAAGATCACAACCATAATTTGAGGCTACCAACCCTCATCTAATTAACTTGACACTCTAAATGTAATAGTTAATCTTGGATCCAGGATAATAATTAGTAAGACAACACTCTAAGACTCAAAAGGTAAAGAGTGAAATTCACCAAAGCCATACACAAGATAATTGGTGATACATATCTTATTAGATTTTGCATGCAAGGTATTGGGATAGTTCAACGAAGCATGATAAGTCTATAGAGTTAGGAAGTCAGGAGGAACACATTCCTAGTATTCTTTTCGTATTAATTTCAACCAAAGCGATCAAGATTTGTTACTATTAATACTGTTCTCACAAAATACCCCATTCACTTTTCTATATTTTTTTGACTACTTCAGAAAGTTCGTGAGAGATATTCGATCTATTTTTTATTGGTTCGACCCCAATCTTTGTTGGGTTATATATTTGACAGCGACCGCATTTTAATTATTGGAGGTATAGTTATGGGAGACATCAACGTACTTATATGACTTATGTTCTAGGTCATACTAATATAAATAGGATTTCAAGGTTGGTGTCTGATGGACCTTTGAGTTCATTCAAAGTGGAGACACTTACAACTTGTAAATCCTATTTAGAAGCAAAAATGATCAAGAGATCTTTTCTTTTCAAAGAAAATATAGCCGCTAATAAGTTAGAATTAATTCATTTTGATTTGTCTGATCCTATGAATAAACAAGCAAGAAGTGGTTTTGAGTATTTTATGACTTTCACATTGACTACACGAAATATGAATATATTTATTGTTGCACGGTAAATTTGAATGCTTTGAAAAATTTAAAAATTTATGATAGAAACAAAAAAATGACATAATAAATATATCAAAATATTATGATCTGATCATGGTGGTGGATAACCTTTTTTAGAATGCATTAAGTATCTATAAAATCAAGAATTACATCTCAATATTCTGCTTTGACAACACCACAACAATATGGTGTGACAAAATGAAGAAATAGAACTCTTATGAAAATCGTTAGATCAATGTTAAGTTATTTAAATTTGCCTTTTCCTTTTGAAATGTGTCCTTCAAAGTCGATATAATTGACACCATCTAAATTATGAAGTGAGTGCAAGCTTAGTCTACATCCTATTCGGATTTGGGTTTGTCCAACACATGCCCTAAAAGAAAAAATGACAAAATGAAATCTAAGACAAATGTGTGTATTTTTTATTGGATATAAAAAATAAATAAAAAGGGGGCTTATTTTATAGTCCTAGGAACAAAAGGTAATTTTTTCAATAAATGCCATGTTTCTAAAAGAGGATTATTCAATGAATCACATTCCTAGAAGTAAATTTATTTTACAAGAACTGAGCAATACAATAACTAATAATGAAGCACAAGAATGAATTTTGGAAATTGTTATTGACATTACCACTGCATCAACTTAGTGGGATAAATGTCAATAGGTAAGAGGTTGCACAAAAGCAAATACTTTACATTTTGCTACCTTAAAGTAGTCGGAGTAATATCGAGCAACCTGCAATTATAGAGGAAGACGCTGGGGTAGTGTCAAGTAACCTTCCATTGAGTAGAAATATGTTTAGGGTATTCAAAATTTAGTTTCATATGCAGTAGAACCTAAAGTGAATAGTCGTTATAGTGGAACTATTAGAAAATATTTATGGTTTGCTCTCTTAAGAGAATCATATAATAGAACTCCTGAGGAGCCTAATATAGAATTCCTTAATTACGTTGAAGCTTTAAAAGATAAAGATGCTGAAATATGGATTGTTTCTATGAAATTTGAGATGGAGTCTATGTACTCCAATCAAGTCTGGAATCTTGTAGAATCACCACCAACAGGAGTCAAACCAATTAGATGTAGATGGATATCTAAGAAAAAAGAGGTGTGGATGAAAAAGTACAAAATTTTAAGGATAGACTTGTTGCCAAAAGATTTACTCAAAAAAAAAAGTAATCGATTATGAGTAAATCTTTTCGCCGGTAGCTATACATAAATCTATTAGGATTCTCTTATCCATTACTTCTCATTATGATTATGAGATTTGAAAAATGGATGTTAAGACGGCTTGTAAACTTAAGAAATTCATTTATGGATTACAACAAGCATCTAGGATGTGACATACTTGTTTTGACAGTTTGATTACGGCATTTGGTTTTGATCAATGTGAAAATGAGGCATGCATCTATAAGAAGTGAGATGAAGGCAAAGTAACATTTTTTATTTTGTATATAGGTGACATCTTGCTCATAGGATATAATGTGAGCATGTTGAATTTTGTTAAGGAGTGGTTTCTTTACATTTTGATATGAAACACTTAGGAAAAACGACTCATATCCTTGGGATCAAGATCATGCAAGATCACAAGCAAAGAATATTAGGTTTATCTCAAACACTTTATATTGATACTATTCTTGAAAGGTTTGACGTAAAAATTTACAAAAAGAAATTTCATTTTTTTAGGCATGAAATTACTCTATCAAAGGATCAATCACGCAAAATAATTGATGAGATAAAGAGAATAAAGGCAATCCCTTCTGCTTCTACTGTAAGGAATCTTATGTATGCTATGTTATGCACTATAACTGATATTTGCTTTGTTGTAGACATGGTTGGTATATTTTAGTCTAATCCTGGGCAAGAACATTGGACTCTAGTTAAGCATATAATCAAGTGCCTAAAAAGGACTAGAGATTACATGCTTATTTTTCACTCTAGCGATCTTGTATCTATTGGACATACAGATTCAGACTTCTAGTCAGATAGAGATTCTAATAAATCTACCTCGGAATATGTGTTTACTTAGAAGGTGAAACCATAGTTTTGAGGAGCATTAAGTAATCATGTGTTGTTGATTTCACTATAGAGGCCAAATATGTAGCTACCACTAAGGCGGCTAAAAAGGTTGTTTGGCTTTGAAACTTTCTGAAAGAGCTTTTTGTGGTTCCTTCTGTTCAAACATCACTCACACTTTATTATGACAATAGTGGAATGGTTGCAAAGTTGAAATAACCACAAAACTATAAAAGAAGTAAGCATTTTGAGAGAAAATATCACTTGATTTGTGATATAACTCAAAGAGGTTATGTGAAAGTTTTGAAGATTGAGTAGAATAAAAATCTGGCGGACCCATTTACAAAGAGCTGACATAGAAGGCTTTTGATAAACATGTGGAAGAAATCGGTGTTAGAGTTGTGAATGCATGGTTATAAGTTTAAGTGGGAGATCGATAGAATATGCTATTAACCATGTGATTTAGGCTTTAGTACTATGTTTTCTTTCAATGTAAAGACTTGATTTAGTCTATTTAATGAAGTTTTTAAATAAGATCATTATGTTAACATGTGTGTCCTTTACTTATATAGTAGACGATTTTGTGTATGGAGTAATTTAACTCATGCATGAAAGATTAAAATTTTTGGTTCTTATGAGTTATAAATTATGTCATAATCAAAGATGAAGTAGGATAAACATATTTGTAGCACAAGATTAAATATAATTTGATCTTTATTATAAGATTAGTAATATTCCAACTTCTTGCATTGATACGTTTTGTATGTACTGAGCAGACCAAGTAGAGATGTTTGTTTATGTTCTGAATATTAATAAACAACTTCTCTATTCTATTACATGGACTTATACTCTTAATATTGATAAAATTATTATGATTTAATGTGATTTGATTTATTATTTTAATCTATTAAAAGATAAGATTCTATTATGAGTCAATATATTTGTAATAGATTGGATAATGACAAATCACATTACTGAAATAATAATTAGTTGATAGAACCTTGTTCCGAATTTGAGATAGCAGACACCTTTTATGGTTGCTTATAAGTTTTCATGTGAAAACCCTGTATGTGGATTTAATATCTGTCACGTGAAATTAATTGAGCATAACAATAAAGAATTAAGTTAGTCAATAAATTAAATTTTTAAAAGATTTAATTTAATTGATTGGTGTCGGTAATTCTAACATGGGGAGTTAAATAAGATTTAATGGTAGATTTTGAAATTATATTGAGGAGTGCAATTATGAATTTTTAGTGAAATAATTTATTATTATATGATAATTCATTCATTTACGAATTGATATAATAATTGAAAATCTTAGTTAATAAATCTATGATTCCTATTATGCGTGAATAATTAATTAAAATTTGAAAAGTAAAGAAGTATTGGAAGAAGTATAACACATTGTTTTTAAAATAGGACTTATTCAATTAAATATTCCTATTTAATGCAAAAATGTTTTTTGATGACTAAAGGATATAAACGTTTGTATTAAAAGATAAAAATATTTTATCCTTTATGCTGCTTTCAATAGTTGGAAAACGCCCACCTCTTCCTCTCCCTTTTCTTCAATAGAAATTGGGATAAAACGAACTGGTTTTCAATAGAAAGAATCATCCTTTTTCAGAAAATTCAATTACTTGATAACACAAGTTTTGATTTTAAAAGTTAATCAAGAAGCAGTAGAAAACTGCACACCTATAGTCCAAGGCTTTGAACGAAATTTTTGAAACCTTTACGGATAACTTGTGTGGTAAAATAGATCTATTAATTGTAGGGGTGCGGATAACTTGTGTGGTAAAATAGATCTATTATAAGTAGAATGAATCTATTTTTATTTGTGTGTGGATATTTCTTAAGTTCTCTAAATATTTTTATTTTGAGTTTATTTATGTTAGTTTTATCGATATTTATATCTTGCGGGGTGATTATATGATAATTGGTTAAATGCTTTACTATAGTATTCTTTATTTTTTTTCTTTAGTTTTTCTAATTCTTTTGTATTATTTTGAAGGTATTCTAAATATTCTATATCTTTTGTTTCAAAATATCCAATTAGATTATCTTTCATAATTTTTTCTAATAATATTATTTCTTCAATATTTTTTCTCCAATATTTTAAATATTCATAGTCTATCATTTTATCCTGTAGTAATTGCAGAGTTACAAATTTCTGTATAATAATTTAGCCTAATTGTACTGTAATGTATATCTAATTCTAGGTTTTCAATACTATTTATTATCTTGTGTTGTTCTTCTCGTAGAGAGTTTTTTAAATTATATAAACTATCACATGTATTTTTTTCTAAATTTTCTAGGGTTTCTTCTATCCATATTAATTTTTCTTTTAGATTCTCCATTGTTTTTCTAATTCGATTTCTATAATTAATTTCTTCATTTAGATTATATTGGTTTTCTCTAGTTTTTCTAATATATTCTAACATTTCTTAATCTGAATAATATCCATCTGGGTAATTATCCAGGTATAACTGTTCTATCCAATTTATAATTTCAATTTCATAGTCTAATACTTTTTCTAATATTATTCTCTTAATATCTATAATTTCTATATCTTTAAGTATATATAAGATATCTAATGAATCTATTTTATAATCTAGTTATCCGCACCCCCTACAAATGGTATCAAAGCCCAGTAATTTAAAAAGTACAGCAGTAGGATATGAGTTAGTTAGTTATGTTAGAATTTATATATATTTATTGAATTAATTATGAGAAGACCATTTAAAAATAGAGAAGCTTTTAGAAAAATTAAAGAATCTTTAGTTAGTAATTATTCAGAATATATAAGTCTAAATAAAACAAAAGAAAATCCACAAAGATTAGTCTATCTAATTACATTAATATCTAGTATTGAAGCAAAATTAATAATCCATTTAAAATCAAGGAGAATAAGACACATACCACCTAATTATGATAAAATTAGATTTAGATATCCGCCAAAATATTATAAATATAATTTAAATGAATAAAGAGCAAAAATACAAAGAATTAAAATAATTTATTTCTAAAAACATAAAGAATTAAAAATAAGAATAGAAAGACTACATTATAATATATTTGCCGGAGTTAGTGAAAATTCAATAAATACACAAAACGATGAAATATCAAAATTAGAATCACAAATAGACAGTTTAGAATACATATACCAACATGAACTATTCACAATAAAATGAACAAAGAAGAATTTATAATAGATGAAAAAATATATGAAAATCACGAAGGACTAAAAATAAAAATAGTATTTTCTAATCTAGGAAGAAGATGTAAGAAAATAGGTGAACATTTATATCTAATGTTAGAAAAAGAAGAATTAAAATTAGAAGATAAATTGACAGCAATGGTAAGAATAGAAAAAGAAAATGAAGAAATAGATAGAAAAAAGGAAATAGAAAAAATTAAACAACAAACTACGGAAGAAATACGAAAAATAGAAGAAACTAAAAATAGTAGGATTGCTGAATTAGAAAAAGAACTACAAATGTTAAAAGGTCTGTATGAACAAAGACAAAAAGAAAAAGATAGAGAACAAAAATTACTAAACCAGATAAATCAATTTAAGGAAAAATTAGAAATAAATAATATAGATGTTGAAGAGACAGATAATTATGATTCGGAAGATAGTGAAACATATACAGAAATATTAACAAATATAAAAAATTTAGAAATCAATGAAAAACAGGAAGTAATTAATGAAGAAAACTTAGAAAGTACCAACACAGAAATAAATACTCTTGATAAAAAAGAATATGACAATATAATACCTAAAACAACAGAAATAAGAAAACCTATATATTATAAAAATAAATTTAAAAGATATAATGAATATGACAAATAGACACCAAAACAGATATTTAATAAAAATTATAACTTTTTAGACCTAGACTGTGTAATAGACACAGAAAAAATAATACAATTATGGATAGGATATATGACAAAACAATTATTAGATAATAATATAAACATAACAGATGCACCAGAATATATAGAAAGAACATTAATAGGATTAGTAAAACTATGGTTTTCAAATTTAACTGAAAATAGCAAGAAAGTATTAAGAGCTAGTAAACCTATAGAAGGAACATCATCAACAACAACTAAACTAACACCTATAGAATTATTAAAAAAATATGAAACAGCTATAAAAGATGAATTTGGTAGTATGACAACAATAGAAGAAGAACAAGATGAAGAAAAATATACAAATAGGAATTTAATGTTAAAATTAACAATATGTAATATGTGCTATATAGACGAATATACTTGCGCATTTAAAGAATATTATTATAAAGAAGCATATAGTATAGAAGAAAGTAAGGAAATAAGAAAATTATATTTTAATAAATTACCCGAACCATTTAGTTCAAAGATAATAAAAAGTTGGGAAGAAGCAAAAATAGTAGGTACGTTAGGAGCAAGAATAAAATTTTTACAACAATGGTATAGAAACTTATGTGAAAAAAATATAGAGAAGAATTAAAAATGAAAAAAATATTAATAAGAAATTTAGCATGTTGCAAAAATAAAATAGCACCCCAATTTGGATGTGAAGAAAGATACTGTAAGAAAAGAAAAAGACACAAGAAATATAAAAAATATAAAAAATCAAAATACAAATACAGGAAACCAAGAAAAAGATATTATGTAAAAAATTATAAATACAAAAAACCATATAGAAAAAAGAAATCTATAAAAGAATGTACTTGTTATAATTGTGGAAAGTTAGGACATTTAGCTAGAGATTGTAAATTACCTAAAAATCTAAAAAATAAACAAATATCAGAAATAAAAATAGATAATACAGAATATATGCAGATAGATTATATAGATTATGAATTAGAAAGTGAGGATAGTATATATGAAATTGCAGAAAACGAAACAGATACTGAAATAGATAGCGAAATAGATGAATCAAATGACTGAAGAAGATATAAAAATAATAACAAAGGAAGAATATTTAAATGATGAAGGAACGGAACAAAAAATAATATTTGACAGCAACATATTTGATGAAATAAAAGGAAAAGAATTAGATTTAAGTGTAGAAAAAATATTTAAAATACCAACAATAAAAAATATTTTTACTAGGAAAAAGGATGAATATTATGTAGTATGCCAAAAAGAACATTTTAATAGACTGTAGATATGCAAAAGGCAAAGCTAGTATACCACTAGTAACAAAAAGAATAATTAATAAAGAGATAAATGATATAAAAAGTAAAGGAGATCCAATAAAATATGTACACCTTGGAGGTACAGAGATATTAATAAAAGCATGTTTTAGAGAAGGAATAGATACACCAATAGAATTATATATAGCAGATGATAGAATTATAAAACCTATAGAAAAAAGCATAATAACTGCCGTAAAAGGAAATTTAATATACCAAAAATTTAAATTTATAATAAGTGCAAATTATTCAGTAGCGGTAACAGATAGAAATATAGATAAATCACTAGTATTATATTGGAAAATATCAGGAATAGAATTAACCCCAAGAAGTAAAATATTTACAGCAAGATGCAAAAATTTATATGTATTAACAACAAAACATAAAATAACAGGAAAAAATAAGATTAACAAGATACGAATAGAAAGCCCATTTGAACAAATTGTAAAAATAATAGATTATAATGATTATAGCTATAGAGACATAGATATAGAAGAAAATTTAGAAATAGTAAATGATAGAATAAGTACAACAAAAAGAATAGCTAATGAAAAACCAGAATCATCAAGCTCATCAAAAAGAATAAGTTATGAAACAAATTCAATAAGTAATTTAAATCAATATTACATAACAGGAAAAATAAATAAAAAAGAATATTTAATACTCTTAAATACAGGACAAGAAGAAAATTATATAGCAAAATATCTAGTAAAGAATGAAGAAATAAAAACTGATAATGATATGTGCCCAGATCTACCAAGAAGTTTAATAAATAATAAAAATATAGCAGAAAAAGAAATAATAATAGGAGTTAGAAAAATAAAAATAGAATTTGAAGTAAAGGAAGAAATGCAAAAAGAAGATATAATATTAGGAATAAAATGGTTAGAACAAGTAAAACCATATAATATAGAACATACACAATTAACCTTAACATATAACAAAGAAAAATTATTCTTAAAAAGAGCCTTAACATAAAATGAAAATATATGTATTAATGAAAATAGTAGTAGAAGGATATTACAGTAGATATTATACGCCTATGATAGATACAGGAGCAGAAGCTAATTTATGTAGATATAATTGCTTACCAGAAAGTAAATGGGATAAATTAAAAACACCAATAATAGTTAAAGGATTTAATAATGAAGGAAGCTTAATCACTTATAAAGCTAGGAATGTAAAAGTACAAATATGAGATAAGATATTAACAATAGAAGAAATTTATAATTATGAACTAACGTCAAAAGATATACTTTTAGGAATGCCATTTTTAGATAAATTATACCAACATATAATAACTAGAAACGACTGGTGGTTTACAACACCATGCAAACAAAAAGTAAGAGCAAAAAGAGTTAATAATAAAATAAGAAAGAAAACTGATTGGATAAAAGGAAGTGAAAAAATTACACAAAAGTTAGAAAATATAAAAAATACTGAAGATACAATAGAACTAGTAGTATTTTCGATAAATAGAACAAAAATAACTATATTTTCAATAAATAAGATAGAAATAGTTAAGAAAAAATTAGAACAATTATATAGTGAAGATCCATTAAAAGGAGGGGAAAAACATAAAACTACCATAAAAATTGAATTAATAGATAAAAATAGTATTATAACCCAAAAACCATTAACCTATAATTTTGACGATTTAAAAGAATTTAAAATGCATATAGATGAATTATTAGAAAAACAATATATACAAAAAAGTAATAGTAAACATAATAGTCCAGCATTTATAGTAAATAAACATAGTGAACAAAAAAGAGGAAAAAGTAGGATGGTTATTGATTATAGAAATTTAAATGCAAATTATCCAATACCAAATAAGATATTAAAAATAAGACAAATACAAGGATATAATTATTTTAGCAAATTCGATTGTAAATCAGGATTTTACCATCTAAAGTTAGAAGAAGAATCTAAAGAATTAACCGCATTTACGGTACCACAAGGATTTTATGAATGGAATGTATTACCATTTGGATATAAAAATGCACCAGGTAGATATCAACATTTTATGGATAATTATTTTAAACAATTATCTAATTGTATAGTGTACATAGATTATATATTATTATATACAAAAACTAAAGAAGAACATTTGAAATTATTGGAACAGTTTACAGATATAATAGAAAAATCGAGAATAAGTCTAAGCGAAAAGAAAGCTGAAATTATGAAAAAACAGATAGAATTTTTAGGAATACAAATAGATAAAAGCGGAGTAAAAATGCAACAACATATAGTACAAAAAATAATAAATGAAAAAACAGATAGAATTTTTAGGAATACAAATAGTTAAAAGCGGAGTAAAAATGCAACAACATATAGTACAAAAAATAATAAATTCAAAAGAAGAATTAGATACAAAAAAGAAATTACAATCATTTTTAGGATTAGTAAACCAAGTAAGAGAATATATTCCAAAGTTAGCAGAAAACTTAAAACCACTACAGAAAAAATTAAAAAAGGATATAGAATATAACTATAATGAAGAAGATAAAAAATAAGTTCAAAAAATAAAATTACTTTGCAAAGAATTACCAAAATTACAATTTCCAGATGAAAATAGAAAATTCATATACATAGTAGAAGCAGATGCTAGCGAATATAGTTACGGAGGAGTACCTAAATATCGATATGAAGCAGAAAAAATAGAACACCATTGTAGATACTACTCAGGTACGTTCAATGAGACAGAAATAAAATGGAAAATAAATAGGAAAGAATTATGTTTATTATATAAATGTTTGTTAGCATTTGAACCATATATTGTATATAACAAATTTATTGTACGAACAGATAATACACAGGTACGCTGGTGGCTAACAAAGAAAATACAAAATTCAGTTACAACGAAAGAGATTCGGAGACTAGTTTTAAATATATTAAATTTCACATTTATAATTGAAGTGATCAGTACTAACAAAAATGTTATTGCAGATTACATATCAAGACAAAGCTACACAGACTGAAATTATAGAAGAAGATACTCTAGAAAAAACACTCAACACCCTAACTACGCTTTCATTGAAAGTGGACAGTATGGGTACTGAGATAGAAAACCTAAAGACTAATGAAGATAAACTGAAGTCTATATCAGCTAACTCAGCAGTGTGCAGAGCTATGTCGATCGAAAGACAATAAAATTCCAGAGCTAGAAGGAGACGTTGGGACACTCCATAAAACCCATAACATTTATCAATCTACTTCTGCAGGTACAAGCAAAGGAGTTAGTCGACCAAGATACCAAAATACGAACATGAATAAAATATTTGAAAAACCATTTACACCAAAAACACAAAAAGACCATTTATTCATACCCCCACAAATTAACACATACCGAGATAGCCTAAACCAAGACAAAAAAGTTTATAATTATACAACCCAGAAATATATAGAAAACATCTATAGAGTACAAACTTTTCTGAACCTTAACCCAAGAGCTACAAACATCAAAGAACCAAACACCAACTATACAACCCAAAAATTACAAGGATATAACAAGCTAATCGCACTACCAAAAACTAACCCAAGCCTAGTAAAAACCTGTTTTGACTACGGACTACTAAACACCATATACACCTAAGACGGAGAAGAATTGACAGCCATGAAAGAATTATACAAGATATTCACTACCTATAAGAGAATAACGAAAGACAATCTATTTTATATAAAGTGTTACACTGCACCCGCAGAGATATTATATGACGAGATAAAACCAGTTATACAAGTTGTAAAGATAGGACTAACTAGAGACATGATCATACCAGAAGATATTACGCAGCAACCGGAGATACCCAGAATTGAGATACCCAAGTTCTACGCAAATAAAAGACTTATTGGACTAGCTATGATTATACAAGAACTAGCAAATAATTATACTAATGGAAACCCAATATGGAGCTACTATTCGAGAGATCATCAAATGATTTACTCAAATTCAAAAGAGCTACGACCAACAGATATGGAGGATGTGAGACAATGGATAATGACACTACTCAACCCAGAGAAACAATCTACCGCAAGAGCTATTAAAAAGGGATTTATTTCTGACGGACTACTAACAAGATATTGCAAAATAATTGGACATAAATATTCAGATCACCAATGTTCGAGGTGTAATGGAGAAGATAATATTATTCCAGAAGTACATCTAGAATAAAAATCAAGAAGACAAAATGCCAGCTGGAAAGATAAGATAAGAAGCAATAATGGAGATATAGCAGATACGACAAAATAAACGGAGACAAGATATTCATTGTATAGATTTTATTTACGAAAAAGTCTTTTAATTATTGTAAGTTACTATTTTTGTGAAGACTTTTTAGGTAGTCTAGGTAAATAGCCTTTTTGACTTTTGGCTATAGCCTTTATGGCTTTTAGCTTTCTTGTTTTTATCTTTTGTTCAGAAAACGTGTAAAGAATTGTAAAATTTGTAAAGTTCATTCTATAAATAAAGAAGAACTGAAGGCATTGCAAAGCAAGCCTTCTCACGTTAAAGCAAATACTCTCTCCATTCCATAAAAAATATTTTGCCCAGTTAATTAAAAAACATACATACTTCAATGGAAAAAGCTATGGAAGAACAAACTTCAGAAATACGAAAGCTACCCGAACAGGTATATCTATTTATGATTATCAATAGCTAAATTCATAGTTCCCAACAATCATGATATGATAAAATAAATTCATATTAGTTACTTTATAGTAAAATTATTCGAAGAATAATATGTTAAGAAGTTTATTAGCAAAGTGGAAACGGAGAAAAATTCCTAAGAACTATGCCATCCTAAAGGTGAAACCAATGAGGCAAGAAGCCGTGGCGGGGAGTAACCAGAGTAGAGCCGCTGTTTAAGGGAAAAAGTATCCAAATTACCATGCTAATAGTGACCGAAGAACATGTTATTTAAGAATAATCTAGTATATAGTAATCTAAGATGACCATATTTTGTTATGTACATGGTTGAAGGGAATATTTTGAAAAAAGCAATTTTATAAAAATGAATGATAATTTATCTGATGTGATGGTAGATAAATTTAAAATACTTATTTTCTATGCACTTAGAGATATAAAAGTAGCAGATATAAGAAAAATCATATTAGAAAAAGCATTTGGTGAATATTACATGGATAGAGTAAATTATATACCATGTCTACCTAACTACTCTTATAAATACTTATCATGATACATTACGTAGAATTTTTAGAAAAAGATATGCGAAATATACAGTTACTAGAAAAATGGATGAAAACAAATATAGACAAATACATGGAAAATAAAAATAAATCTCTTAATAAAAATATGCAAAAACTACTAAGGTTAAAACAAACAACTATAAAATATCAATTTTAGAAAATAGATCATTTAGACTATCTTAAAGTTTTAATCTTATATATACTTAAAGATATAAAAATTATAGATATTAAGAAAATAATATTAGAAAAAGTAATAGACTACGAAATTGAAACCATAAATTGGCTAGAACAGTTATACGAAGAAATTTACCCAGAAGGATATTATTTAGATCAAGGATGTTAGAATATATTAGAAAAACTAGAGAAAACCAAGATAATCTAAATAATGAAATTAATTATAGAAACCAAATTAGAAAAATAATGGAAAATCTAAAAGAAACATTAATATGGATAGAAGAAACCTTAGAAAATTTAGGAAAAAGTACATGTGATAGTTTATATAATTTAAAAAACTCACTACGAGAAGAACAACACAAGATAATAAATAACATAGAAAATCTAGAATTAGATATACATTACAGTACAGTTAGGATAAATTATTACACAGAAATTTGTAACTCTGCAGTTACTACAGGATAAAATAATAAACCAAACAAATTAATGAATACATCTTACGAAAAGAATAAATCATTAAAAAATATTGAAACAAAATCTAAGAAATATCCACGCACAAAAAAGAATAGATTCATTAGATATATAATAAATCTATTTTATAATCTAGTCCAATAAGTCTTTTATTTGCGTAGAACTTGGGTATCTCAATTCTGGGTATCTCCGGTTGCTGCGTAATATCTTCTGGTATGATCATGTCTCTAGTTAGTCCTATCTTTACAACTTGTATAACTGGTTTTATCTCGTCATATAATATCTCTGCGGGTGCAGTGTAACACTTTATATAAAATAGATTGCCTTTCGTTATTCTCTTATAGGTAGTGAATATCTTGTATAATTCTTCCATGGCTGTCAATTCTTCTCCGTCTTAGGTGTATATGGTGTTTAGTAGTCCGTAGTCAAAACAGATTTTTACTAGGCTTGGGTTAGTTTTCGGTAGTGCGATTAGCTTGTTATATCCTTGTAATTTTTGGGTTATATAGTTGGTGTTTGGTTCTTTGATGTTTGTAGCTCTTGGGTTAAGGTTTCGAAAAGTCTGTACTCTATAGATGTTTTCTATATATTTCTGGGCTGTATAGTTATAAACTTTTTTGTCTTGGTTTAGGCTATCTCGGTATGTGTTAATTTGTGGGGGTATGAATAAATGGTCTTTTTGTGTTTTTGGTGTAAATGGTTTTTCAAATATTTTATTCATGTTCGTATTTTGGTATCTTGGTCGACTAACTCCTTTGCTTGTACCTGCAGAAGTAGATTGATAAATGTTATGGGTTTTATGGAGTGTCCCAACGTCTCCTTCTAGCTTTGGAATTTTATTGTCTTTCGATCGACATAGCTCTGCACACTGCTGAGTTAGCTGATATAGACTTCAGTTTATCTTCATTAGTCTTTAGGTTTTCTATCTCAGTACCCATACTGTCCACTTTCAATGAAAGCGTAGTTAGGGTGTTGAGTGTTTTTTCTAGAGTATCTTCTTCTATAATTTCAGTCTGTGTAGCTTTGTCTTGATATGTAATCTGAAATAACATTTTTGTTAGTACTGATCACTTCAATTATAAATGTGAAATTTAATATATTTAAAACTAATCTCCGAATCTCTTTCGTTGTAACTGAATTTTGTATTTTCTTTGTTAGCCACCAGCGTACCTGTGTATTATCTGTTCGTACAATAAATTTGTTATATACAATATATGGTTCAAATGCTAACAAACATTTATATAATAAACATAATTCTTTCCTATTTATTTTCCATTTTATTTCTGTCTCATTGAACGTACCTGAGTAGTATCTACAATGGTGTTCTATTTTTTCTGCTTCATATCGATATTTAGGTACTCCTCCGTAACTATATTCGCTAGCATCTGCTTCTACTATGTATATGAATTTTCTATTTTCATCTGGAAATTGTAATTTTGGTAATTCTTTGCAAAGTAATTTTATTTTTTGAACTTGTTTTTTATCTTCTTCATTATAGTTATATTCTATATCCTTTTTTAATTTTTTCTGTAGTGGTTTTAAGTTTTCTGCTAACTTTGGAATATATTCTCTTACTTGGTTTACTAATCCTAAAAATGATTGTAATTTCTTTTTTGTATCTAATTCTTCTTTTGAATTTATTATTTTTTGTACTATATGTTGTTGCATTTTTACTCCGCTTTTATCTATTTGTATTCCTAAAAATTCTATCTGTTTTTTCATTTATTATTTTTTGTACTATATGTTGTTGGATTTTTACTCTGCTTTTATCTATTTGTATTCCTAAAAATTCTATCTGTTTTTCATAATTTCAGCTTTCTTTTCGCTTAGACTTATTCCCGATTTTTCTATTATATCTGTAAACTGTTCCAATAATTTCAAATGTTCTTCTTTAGTTTTTGTATATAGTAATATATCATCTATGTACACTATACAATTAGATAATTGTTTAAAATAATTATCCATAAAATGTTGATATCTACCTGGTGCATTTTTATATCCAAATGGTAATACATTCCATTCATAAAATCCTTGTGGTACCGTAAATGCGGTTAATTCTTTAGATTCTTCTTCTAACTTTAGATGGTAAAATCCTGATTTACAATCGAATTTGCGAAAATAATTATATCCTTGTATTTGTCTTATTTTTAATATCATATTTGGTATTGGATAATTTGCATTTAAATTTCTATAATCAATAACCATCCTACTTTTTCCTCTTTTTTGTTCACTATGTTTATTTACTATAAATGCTGGACTATTATGTTTACTATTACTTTTTTGTATATATTGTTTTTCTAATAATTCATCTATATGCATTTTAAATTCTTTTAAATCGTCAAAATTATAGGTTAATGGTTTTTGGGTTATTATACTATTTTTATCTATTAATTCAATTTTTATGGTAGTTTTATGTTTTTCCCCTCCTTTTAATGGATCTTCACTATATAATTGTTCTAATGTTTTCTTAACTGTTTCTATCTTATTTATTGAAAATATAGTTATTTTTGTTTTATTTATCGAAAATACTACTAGTTCTATTGTATCTTCAGTATTTTTTATATTTTCTAACTTTTGTGTAATTTTTTCACTTCCTTTTATCCAATCAGTTTTCTTTCTTATTTTATTATTAACTCTTTTTGCTCTTACTTTTTGTTTGCATGGTGTTGTAAACCACCAGTCGTTTCTAGTTATTATATGTGGGTATAATTTATCTAAAAATGGCATTCCTAAAAGTATATCTTTTGACGTTAGTTCATAGTTATAAATTTCTTCTATTGTTAATATCTTATCCCATATTTGTACTTTTACATTCCTAGCTTTATAGGTGATTAAGCTTCCTTCATTATTAAATTCTTTAACTATTATTGGTGTTTTTAATTTATCCCATTTACTTTCTGGTAAGCAATTATATCTACATAAATTAGCTTCTGCTCCTGTATCTATCATAGGCGTATAATATCTACTGTAATATCCTTCTACTACTATTTTCATTAATACATATATTTTCATTTTATGTTAAGGATCTTTTTAAGAATAATTTTTCTTTGTTATATGTTAAGGTTAATTGTGTATGTTCTATATTATATGGTTTTACTTGTTCTAACCATTTTATTCCTAATATTATATCTGTTTTTTTGCATTTCTTCCTTTACTTCAAATTCTATTTTTATTTTTCTAACTCCTATTATTATTTCTTTTTCTGCTATATTTTCATTATTTATTAAACTTCTTGGTAGATCTGGGCACATATCATTATCAGTTTTTATTTCTTCATTCTTTACTAGATATTTTGCTATATAATTTTCTTCTTGTCTTGTATTTCAGAGTATTAAATATTCTTTTTTATTTATTTTTTCTGTTATGTAATATTGATTTAAATTACTTATTGAATTTGTTTCATAACTTGTTCTTTTTGATGAGCTTGATGATTCTGGTTTTTCATTAGCTATTCTTTTTGTTGTACTTATTCTATCATTTACTATTTCTAAATTTTCTTCTATATCTATGTCTCTATAGCTATAATCATTATAATCTATTGTTTTTACAATTTGTTCAAATGGGCTTTCTATTCGTATCTTGTTAATCTTATTTTTTCCTATTATTTTATGTTTTGTTAACATACATATAAATTTTTGCATCTTGCTGTAAATATTTTACTTCCTGAGTTAATTCTATTCCTGATATTTTCCAATATAATACTAGTGATTTATCTATATTTCTATCTGTTACCGCTACTGAATAATTTGCACTTATTATAAATTTAAATTTTTGGTATATTAAATTTCCTTTTACGGCAGTTATTATGCTTTTTTCTATAGGTTTTATAATTCTATCATCTGCTAAATATAATTCTATTGGTGTATCTATTCCTTCTCTAAAACATGCTTTTATTAATATCTCTGTACCTCCAAGGTGTACATATTTTATTGGATCTCCTTTACTTTTTATATCATTTATCTCTTTATTAATTATTCTTTTTGTTACTAGTGGTATACTAGCTTTGCCTTTTGCATATCTACAGTCTATTACATGTTCTTTTTGGCATACTACATAATATTCATCCTTTTTCCTAGTAAAAATATTTATTATTGTTGGTATTTTAAATATTTTTTCTACACTTAAATCTAATTCTTTTCCTTTTATTTCATCAAATATGTTGCTGTCAAATATTATTTTTTGTTCCGTTCCTTCATCATTTAAATATTCTTCCTTTGTTATTATTTTTATATCTTCTTCAGTCATTTGATTCATCTATTTCGCTATCTATTTCAGTATCTGTTTCGTTTTCTACAATTTCATATATACTATCCTCACTTTCTAATTCATAATCTATATAATCTATCTGCATATATTCTGTATTATCTATTTTTATTTCTGATATTTGTTTATTTTTTAGATTTTTAGGTAATTTACAATCTCTAGCGAAATGTCCTAACTTTCCACAATTATAACAAGTACATTCTTTTATAAATTTCTTTTTTCTATATGATTTTTTGTATTTATAATTTTTTACATAATATCTTTTTCTTGGTTTCTTGTATTTGTATTTTGATTTTTTATATTTCTTATATTTCTTGTGTCTTTTTCTTTTCTTATAGTATCTTTCTTCACATCCAAATTGGGGTGCTATTTTATTTTTGCAACATGCTAAATTTCTTATTAATGCTTTTTTCATTTTTAATTCTTCTCTATATTTTTCACATAAGTTTTTATACCATTGTTGTAAAAATTTTATTCTTGCTCCTAACGTATCTACTATTTTTGCTTCTTCCCAACTTTTTATTATCTTTGAACTAAATGGTTCGGGTAATTTATTAAAATATAATTTTCTTATTTCCTTACTTTCTTCTATACTATATGCTCCTTTATAATAATATTCTTTAAATGCGCAAGTATATTCGTCTATATAGCACATATTACATATTGTTAATTTTAACATTAAAAATCCTATTTGTATCTTTTTCTTCATCTTGTTCTTCTTTTATTGTTGTCATACTACCAAATTCATCTTTTATAGCTGTTTCATATTTTTTTAATAATTCTATAGGAGTTAGTTTAGTTGTTGTTGATGATGTTCCTTCTATAGGTTTACTAGCTCTTAATACTTTCTTGCTATTTTCAGTTAAATTTGAAAACCATAGTTTTATTGATCCTATTAATGTTCTTTCTATATATTCTGGTGCATCTGTTATGTTTCTATTATTATCTAATAATTATTTTGTCATATATCCTATCCATAATTGTATTATTTTTTCTGTGTCTATTACACAGTCTAGGTCTAAAAAGTTATAATTTTTATTAACTATCTGTTTTGATGTCCATTTGTCATATTCATTATATCTTTTAAATTTATTTTTATAATATATAGATTTTCTTATTTCTGTTGTTTTAGGTATTATATTCTCATCTTCTTTTTTATCAAGAGTATTTATTTCTGTGTTGGTACTTTCTAAGTTTTCTTCATTAATTACTTCCTGTTTTTCATTGATTTCTAAATTTTTTATATTTGTTAATATTTCTGTATATGTTTCACTATCTTCCGAATCATAATTATCTGTCTCTTCAACATCTATATTATTTATTTCTAATTTTCCCTTAAATTGATTTATCTCGTTTAATAATTTTTGTTCTCTATCTTTTTCTTCTTTTTCTTTTTGTCTTTGTTCATACAGATCTTTAAACATTTTTAGTTCTTTTTCTAATTCAGCAATCCTACTATTTTTAGTTTCTTCTATTTTTCGTATTTCTTCCGTAGTTTGTTGTTTAATTTTTTCTATTTATTTTTTTCTATCTATTTCTTCATTTATTTTTTTCTATTCTTACCATTGCTGTCAATTTATCTTCTAATTTTAATTCTTCTTTTTCTAACATTAGATATAAATGTTCACCTATTTTCTTACATCTTCTTCCTAGATTAGAAAATACTATTTTTATTTTTAGTCCTTCGTGATTTTCATATATTTTTTCATCTATAATAAATTCTTCTTTGTTCATTTTATTGTGAATAGTTCATGTTGGTATATATATTCTAAACTGTCTATTTGTGATTCTAATTTTGATATTTCATCTTTTTGTGTATTTATTGAATTTTCACTAACTCCGGCAAATATATTATAATGTAGTCTTTCTATTCTTATTTTTAATTCTTTACGTTTTTTAGAAATAAATTATTTTAATTCTTTGTATTTTTGCTCTTTATTCATTTAAATTATATTTATAATATTTTGGCGGATATCTAAATCTAATTTTATCATAATTAGGTGGTATGTGTCTTATTCTCCTAGATTTTAAATGGATTATTAATTTTGCTTGAATACTAGATATTAATGTAATTAGATAGGCTAATCTTTGTGGATTTTCTTTTGTTTTATTTAGACTTATATATTCTGAATAATTACTAACTAAAGATTCTTTAATTTTTCTAAAAGCTTCTCTATTTTTAAATGGTCTTCTCATAATTAATTCAATAAATATATATAAATTCTAACATAACTAACTAACTCATATCCTACTGCTGTACTTTTTAAATTACTGGGCTCTGATACCATTTGTAGGGGGGTGCGGATAACTAGATTATAATATCATTTCTTAGTGAAAATATCATTTAAAATTGGTTAAATACTTTATTATAATATTTTTTAGTTGTTTGTTTTAATCTCATTAATTCTTCTATATTTTCACTAAGAAATTGTATATATTTTATATCTATTTTCCAAAATTCTAAATATACATAATTTATCATAGTTAGTGTGTGGGTTTGGTATGTAAGTATTTATAAGAGTAGTTCGGTAGGTGTGGTATATAATTAATTCTAGTCATAAAATATCTATCAAATATTTTTTCCAATATGATTTTTCTTATATCTGCTATTTCTATATCCTTAAGTACATATAAAACGAGTATTTTAAATTTATCTACCATTTCGTCAGATAAATAATTATCCATTTTTCATAAAATTGTTATTTTTAAAATATTCCCTTCAATCATGCAAAAAATAAAATATGATCACTTTAGATTGCTATACTAGATTATTCTTAAATAACATATTCTTCGGTCACTATTAGCATGGTAATCTGGATACTTTTCCCTTAAACAGCGCCTTTACTCTGGTTACTCCCCTATCACGACTTTCTTGCCTCACCGGTTTCACCTTTAGGATGACATAGTTCTTAGGGATTTTTTTCCTTTTCCACTTTGCTAATAAACTTCTTAACATGCTATTTTTCGAATAATTCTACTATAAATCAACTAACATGAACTTATTTTATCATATCATGATTGTTAGGAATTTATGAATTTAGCTATTCATAATAGTAAATGAATATACCTGTTCTGGTAGCTTTGATAATTCTAAGCTTTGTTCCTCCATAGATTTTTCCATTGAAATATACCTGTTTTTTTAAATAATCAAATTATTTGTTGTAGACAAGAGAGAGTTTTTTGCTTCAATAGTATGAAGGCTTGCCTTCCTCTGAGTAAATGCTCTTCTATTTATATTTTTAAGAAAACCCATAAACGTTTTACATTTTTACATCTGTCCTAATCTATTACCTACCTATTTTACAAAAGTCTTTACACCTATCTATAAAAGTAGAAAAACTTTACAAAGGTCCTAAATTATTTCTACAAAAGGACAAAACATAGTAATGGCATTTTGCCAAAAAGTCAAAAAGTAACTAATAATTTACGTAAATGAATTAAGAAAGATATCTAATCTTCCATATGTCATTTTCTAGCATTAACCTGTCTTCTTTATGTCACTTTCTAGCATTAACTTGTCTTCTTTTTATTATTGCTTCATCTTCTTTTTATTGCTCTGTATCTCCGTTATTGCTTCATATCTTGCATCTTCCAGCTGTTGATTTCTTCTTCTATTCCAGTTGAACTTCGGGGACAATATTATCTTCTCCATTAAATTTTAAACATTGATGGTCTGGATATTTATGTCCAATTAACTTGAAATATCTGGTTAATAATTCTTCCGAAATAAATTTTTCTCTAATGGCTCTGGCGATAGGTTTTTTCTCTGGATTGAGTAACGTCAAGATCCATTGCCTAACGCCTTCCATATCTGCTTCTCGTAGTTCCTTTGAATTTGAGTATACTATTACATTACCTCTTAAATAATAACTCCATATGGAATTTCTGTTGCGAGAAGTGTTTGCTAACTCTTGAAGAATTGTGGATAGTCTGATAATTCTCTTATTTGCATAAAAATTTGGTATCTCAATTCTAGGTATTTCTGGTTGTGGAATAATATCTTCTGGTATAATCATATCTCGGGTCATTCCTATTTTTCTAACTTGTATAGGTGATTTAATTTCATCATACAATATCTCTGTTGGTGCCATGTAAAAATTTATAAAAAATAGGTTACCTTTGGTTATTCTTTTAAAAATGTTAAATGAATCATATATTTCTGGTATATTGGATATTTCATTTCCGTCTTGGGTATATATAGTACTAAGTAGTCCATATTCGTAACAGGTTTTAACTAGACTTGGTTTGGTTATGGGTAAAGCAATTAGCTTATTGTATCCGGTTAGCTTCTGGGTTATGTAATTCGTATGTGGTTCTTGGATGTTTATAGCTCTGGGGTTGGTATTTAAGAAGGTTTGTATTTTGTAAATATTTTCTATGTATGTTCAGGCTGTATAGTTGTAGGTCTTTTTTTCTTGGTTTAAACTATCTCGGTATGTGGTAATTTGTGGGGGTATGAACATAGGATCTTTTGGTGTATATTTAGATTTATATTTGTGTTTTTCCTAACTCCTTTGCTTGTACCTGCAGAAGTAGATTGCTAAACGTTATGGGTTTTATGGAGTGTCCCAACGTCTCCTTCTAGCTCTGGAATTTTAATGTCTTCCGATCGACATAGCTCTGCACATTGCTGAGTTAGCTGATTTGTAGATATAGACTTCAGTTTAACTTCATTAGTCTTTAGCTTTTGTATTTCATTACCCATACTGTCCACTTTCATTGAAAGCGTAGTTAGAGTGTTGAATATCTTTTCTAGAGTATCCTCTTCTATTATATCAGTCTGTGTAGCTTTGTCTTGATATGTAATCTGCAATAACATTTTTGTTAGTACTAATTACTTCAATTATAAATGTGAAATTTAATATATTCAAGACTAGTCTCTGAATCTCTTTTGTTGTAACTGAATTTTGTATTTTCTTTGTTAGCCACCAACGTACCTGTGTATTATCTGTTCGTACAATAAACTTGTTATATACAATATATGGCTCAAATGCTAATAAACATTTATATAATGAGCATAATTCTTTTCTATTAATTCAATTTTTATAGTGGTTTTATGTTTTTTCCATCCTTTTAATGGACCTTCACTATATAATTGTTCTAATTTTTCTTAATTATTTCTATCTTACTTATTGAAAATATAGTTATTTCCTTTTTATTTATTGAAAATACGACCAATTCTATTGTATCTTTAGTATTTTTAATATTTTCTAATTTTTTTGTAATTTTTTCACTTCCTTCTATCCAATAAGTTTTTTTCTTATTTTATTAGTAACTCTTTTTGCTCTTACTTTCTATTTACATAGTGTTGTAAACAACCAATCCGTTCTAGTTATTATATGTGGGTATAATTTATCTAAAAACGACATTCCTAAAAGTATATCTTTTGATGTTAGCTCATAATTATAGATTTATTCTATTGTTAATATTTTATCCCATACTTGTGTTTTTACATTCTTAGCTTTATAAGTAATTAAGCTTCCTTCGTTATTAAATCCTTTAACTATTATTGGTGTTTTTAATTTATACCATTTACTTTTTAGTAAACAATTACATCTACATAAATTAGCTTCTGCTCCTGTATTTATCATAGGCGTATAATATCTACTGTAATACCCTTCTACTACTATCTTCATTAATACATATATTTTCATATCATGTCAAAGCTCTTCTTAAGAATAATTTTTCTCTATTATATGTTATAGATAATTGTGTATGCTCTATATTATATGGTTTTACTTGTTCTAGCCATTTTATTCCTAATATTATGTCTGCTTTTTGCATTTCTTCCTTTATTTCAAATTCTATTTTTATTTTTCTAACTCCTATTGTTATTTCTTTTTCTGCTATATTTTTAGTGTTTATTAAGCTTCTTGGTAGATCTGGGCATATATTATTGTCAGATTTTATTTTCTTATTTTTTTTAGATATCATGCTATATAATTTTCTTCTTGTCCTGTATTTAAGAGTATTAAATATTCTTTTTCATTTATTGTTCTTGTTATGTAATATTGGTTTAAATTAGTTGTTGAACTTGTTTCATAACTTGTTCTTTTTGATGAACTTGATGATTCTGTTTTTTCATAAGCTATTCTTTTTGTTGTGCTTATTCTATCATTTATTATTTCTAAATTTTCTTCTATATCTATGTCTCTATAACTATAATCATTATTATCAATTGTTTTTACAAATTATTCGAAAGGACTTTCTATTTGTATTTTGTTAATTTTATTTTTTTCCGTTATTTTATGTTTTGTTGTTAATACATATAGATTTTTACATCTTGCTATAAATATTTTACTTCCTGGGGTTAGTTCTATTCCTGATATTTTCCAATATAATACTAATGATTTATCTATATTTTTATCTATTATTGCTACTGAATAATTTGCACTTATTATAAATTTAAACTTTTGGTATATTAAATTTCCTTTTATGACAGTTATTATACTTTTTTCTATAGGTTTTATAATTCTATCATCTGCTAGGTATAATTCTATTGGTGTATCTATTCTTTCTCTGAAACATGCTTTTATTAATATCTCTGTACCTCTTAGGTGTACGTATTTTATTGGGTCTCTAATTTTTATATCGTTTATTTCCTTATTAATTATCCTTTTTGTTACTAGTGGTATATTAGCTTTACCTTTTGCATATCTACAGTCTATTACATGTTCTTTTTGGCTTACTACGTAGTATTCTTCTTTTCTTTTACTAAATATATTTTTTATTGTTGGTATTTTAAATATTTTTTCTACATTTAAATCTAATTCTTTTCCTTTTATTTCATCAAATATGTGACTGTCAAATATTATTTTTTGATTTGTTCCTTCTTCACTTAAATATTCTTCCTTTGTTATTATTTTTATATCTTCTTCAGTCATTTAATTCATCTAATCACTATCTATTTCATTATCTGTTTCATTCTCTGAAATTTCATATATACTATCTTCACTTTCTAATTCGTAATCTATATAATCTATCTGCATATATTCTGTATTTTCTATTTTTATTTCTGATATTTGTTTATTTTTTGAGTTTTTAGGTAATTTACAATCTCTAGCTAAATGTCCTAAGTTTACGCAATTATAACAAGTACATTCTGTTATAGATTTCTTTTTCCTAAATGGTCTTTTATGTTTATAATTTTTTACATAATATCTTTTTTCTTGGTTTCTTATATTTATATTTTGATTTTTTGTATTTGTTATGTCCTTTTCTTTTCTTATAATATCTTTCTTCGTATCCAAATTGAGGTGCTATTTTATCTTTGCAACATGCTAAATTTCTTATTAGTGTTTTTTTCATTTTTGTTTCTTCTCTATATTTTTCACATAAATTTCTACACCATTGTTGTCAAAATTTTATTCTTGCTCCTAAAGTATCTACTATTTTTGCTTCATATCAACTTTTTATTATTTTTGAACTAAATGATTCAGGTAATTTATTAAAATATAATTTTCTTATTTCTTTACTTTCTTCTGTATTATATGTTCCTTTATAATAATATTCTTTAAATGCACAAGTATACCCATCTATGTAACACATATTACATATTGCTAATTTTAACACTAAATTCCTATTTGTATCTTTCTCTTCATTTTGTTCTTCTTTTGTTGTTGTTATGCTGCTAAATTCGTCTTTTATAGCTATTTCATATTTTTTTTAATAATTTTATAGGTGTTAATTTAGTTGTAGTTGTTGATGATGTTTTTTCTGTAGGTTTGTCAGTTCTTAATACCCTTTTACTATTTTCAGTTAGATTTGAAAACCATAATTTCACTGTTCCTATTAGTGTTATTTCTATATATTCTGGTGCATCTGTTACGTTTATATTATTATCTAATAATTATTTTGTCATATATCCTATCCATAATTGTATTATTTTTTCTGTATCTATTACACAATCTAAGTCTAAAAAGTTATAATTTTTATTAACAATTTGTTTTGGTGTCCATTTGTCATATTCATCTTTTAGATTATATCTTTTAAATTTATTCTTATAATATGTAGGTTTTCTTATTTCTGATGTTCTAGGTATTATATTTTCTTCTTCTTTTTTATCAAGAGTATTTATTTCTGTGTTTCTATTTTCTAAGTTTTCCTTATTAATTAATTCTTGTTTTACACTAATTTCTAAATTTTTTGTATTTGTTAAGATTTCTGTATATGTTTCACTATCTTCCGAATCATAATTATCTGTTTCTTCAACATCTATTGTATTTATTTCTAATTCCCTGGTTTCTATTTCTTTATTGCTTATTTCTATTTTTTCTTTAAATTGATTTATTTCATTTAATAATTTTGTTCTTTATCTTTTTCTTCTTTTTCTTTCTGTCTTTTTCATACAAATCTTTTAGCATTTGTAGTTCTTTTTCTAATTCAGCAATCCTACTATTTTTAGTTTCTTCTATTTTTTGTATTTCTTCTGTAGTTTGTTGTTTATTTTTTCTATTTTCTTTTTTTTCTATCTATTTCTTCATTTTTTTTCTATTCTTACCATAGCTGTCAATTTATCTTCTAATTTTAATTTTTTTTCTAACATTAAATATAAATGTTCACCTATTTTCTTATACCTTCTTCCTAGATTAGAAAATACTATTTTTATTTTTTTAATCCTTCATGGTTTTCATATATTTTTTCATCTATTATAAATCCACCTAATAGATCATGTTGGTATGTATATTCTAGACTATCTATTGTCGATTCTAAATTTGATATCTCTTTTTTTGTGCATTTATTGAGTTTTTACTAACTTGGGAAATTATGTTATATTGCAATCTTTCTATCCTTATTTTAATTCTTTATGTTTTTTAGATATTATTTGCTTTAATTCTTTATATTTTGGTAATTTTTGTACTTTATTCATCTAAATAATATTTTGGGGAATATCTACATTTAGTTTTATCAAATAAATCATACATTTAGTTTTATCAAATAAATCAGTCATAATTAATAAATTAATCAAATAATAAATTAATCAAATAAATTCTCCAAATATATAGCTTTTTAATTCGTTTTAATTTATGCTATCTAGCGATAATGTGAGTTAGATTGATACATGAGAATTACTTTTGTTGTGCATGTTATAACAACTAATTTAGCATGGAAAAAGTAGCTATAGGAGTATCTTGAAGTGCCAAACATTAGACATCGCACGTCTTTAAGCTAGAAACTAGAAATACCTTGAAAAGAGAATCTCAAAAGCAGAAGTAATTGAAGTTAAGGAATTAAGCTTGATAAATTAGCTAGCTACGTAGTTTTTTTTTTTTAAAAACAAAATATGTAACAGAGACATTAAGAAAGGAATTAGCAATTGTAGTAGCTTAAGTCCCATCACCCCTAAGTACCAGCAAAACTACACTAACCACTTGCATCGTCAAAAAATCCTCTTATTGACAATTCTTTTTACTAGTATTAGAAAGGTGAGTGCAAGTCTGAATTATACATGCTGTCAACTTACTACAATGAGTATAATTGTAGGAATAGAAGGGGTCCATATATGAGTAGTAGCGAATTAGAAATTTTACTAATTATCTAATTGGTCACCTTTGAACCTATATCACTCTGTCATAGTATATGTCCATGTCCATTTGATTTTTATCCATATTTTATTTTACGAGGGGTCAAGAATATGATATGGGTTAATATCATATAAAAAATCAATAGACATTAACCAAGCATGCAATAAAGAGGACCACTTTACTTGTGGTGGGACGAATGGTTACTGTTTGATTAATAGATCAGTTCTAGAGAAAAATAAAAAGCACCCTTGTGAGGTAGTTGTTCTTAGTCAACTTTGTGTAATTTCTGGCTTCTCTTTATGTAGTTCATAAATTTTTTGTACATATTTCGTTCATTTTAATTTACATAGCGATATTTGGAGTTTAAGAAAGAACAGACAATTTCCAAATTTTATGGCTCAAATCAAGCCGTGGACAGATATAAATTCATCTTAATAAGAGCAAAGTGAAAAAAATTTAAGTTCAAATTCATCTTAATAAGAGCAAAATGAAAAAAATTTAAGTTCAATTATTTCTAAATTAAAAATATCAAATAATTTTTAAGATAAATTTAAAAAAATTGTGCCACATAAATTTAACTAATAGGGCCAACGTTAGTATTTGAAAGTCATAATCACGTCCTTCATGAATAATATTGAACCATATTAACAAGATAGATAAGTTACGTTACTAATTTGATCAAATATACCCCTCTTATAGAAGTTTTTTTTAATTGGAGACTGATTCTAAAATCAGTACATTTTCGCAATTATTCTTCAAGGGCGATTTAAAATTATTAACCGCGAGTCTTTTTTTTTTTTCAATTGGCGTTAAGCATCATCAATATTAAGTTTAAGGACAAGAAAGCTAGGTTGTTTGTGCAGTTAACCTACTGAAACGATCCTCAATACCGTTTGTGATTTTCATTTCTTTTTCTTTGTTTAACCCTCTCCATATTTGCAAAGATGAATGTAACTTGTGGGGATGGGTGGTACGCTTCCCAAAGTGATCTAATGCATTTTGCTCAAGTTTATCAATTTTGAAAGTTTGTAATTAGGAAGTTTGACGAAAGTCAACATTCGTGGTTAAAGAGGTCGAATTTGAGTATTGATAATTTCAGTAGGTCCGTAGGATAATTTATGGCCTAGTTGAAGGTTTGACACAATTGGTGAGACTTTCAAGGTTGTTTTGAATCTTTAAGATAACTCCAAATGTTTATTTGATGATTCAACCAGATCTGAATTGTGTTTCAAGATTGATTTGCACTATTGATTTATGTTCTGAAAATTTTGAACAAGTTTCGATGGTTTATTCTGAAAGTTGGGCCGCTTTAGAATTTGCTAGTTCAGTTGCATCTAGTGTCGCCGCACATGCAAAAATGGTGTCGCACCTTCAAGGCTGCAAATGGTGCCGAGGATTCTCTCTCTTATTTGTTTTTTATTCATGACTGCAGTGGTAACTTGTATCTTTTGAAATTAATATCGGTTGTTAGAGAGTTTATATAGGTGTTTTCAGTAGACTTTCTCGGTGTTCTACTCGATTGAGATATTTACTTTGGTATAACATGGAGCAGAGCACATAATTATCTATACTCCCTCGAATAGGATGGCTCAAGAAAAATTAAAGGAGTTGAAAGATTAGTAGCAGAATTTGTTGAGTAAGGGGTTCATTACACATAATGTTTATCTTGGGGTGCTCATGTATTGTTTGTGAAAAAAAAGAATAGGTCTATTGGAATGAGCATTGACTATCAGTATTTTATCAAGGTCACTATCAAGAACCAATATCTTATTCTGGACATTGATGACTTGTTTGATCAGTTCCAGGATGCTTTGGTATTTTCGAAGATTGACTTGAAGTCAGGCTATCACCAGTTAAAGATTAGGGCTTTGGTTCCTGTTAAGATTAGGGTTTGGGTTCCTGTTAAGATTAGGGCTTTGGGCATTCTTAAGACAACTTAGCACTTAAGACAGTCTGTATTAATTTCTTGTTTTGTCCTTTGGGTTGACTAATGCCTCAATGACATATATTGAACTAATAAACAAAATGTTTTAACCATATCTAAATTATTATGTTATTGTATTCATCGATAATATCTTGATTTATTTGTAAGCAAGGAGGAGCACTTACAAAACTTGAGGACAATGCTGCAGGAGTTGATAGATGAGCGATTGTATGTCAAGTTTTGAGTTTGAATCTTGGCTCAGTTCTGTGACATTTTTGAGACGCGTGGTGCCCAAAGATTATATTATGGTAGATCTAACCAAGATTAAGGTGGTTCGTATTGTGCTTATCTACTTCACCTACTAAGATTTAGAGTTTTGTTAGTTTGGCAAGCTATAAGGGATTCATGGAGGGTTTCTCTTCTATGACATCTCATTTGACCAAGTTGATTTAGAAGAATATTGTGTTTCAATGATTTTATGAGAGTGAACAAGCTTTCAAAAGCTCAATACTTTTGACCTCAACTCTTATTTTTTCTTTGTTTGTGAAAGGTGAAAATTTCATGGTGTATTATGATGCTTCATGAATTAGCCTTGATACAAAAAGAGAAAGTTATTGCATATGCTTCAAGATAGTTGAAGATCTATAAAAATCACTCCCCTACTCATGACTTGAAGTTGACAATAATATTTTTTTCCTTGATGATTTTGAGACACTACTTGTATGAAATTCATCGTGAAGTTTTCATCGATCATCGCAGCCTCAATACATATTTAATCAGAAGCATCTGAACATGAGACAACTAAGGTGATTGAATTTGTTTAGGAATTATGACATGACTAACTTTTATCATCTGAGAAAGTCCAGTATTATTATGTATATGTAAAACTCTGAGATCCCATCCCGAGATGTCACACGGTGCTTATGACCCCGAAAACCACAAGCTAACCCTTTACTGATATCTGTACCTATACACTATATAATATCTGAAATAAATGTGGAAACTAGCCATAAGGTTTAACACATCTAAGAATACTCATAATACAGAAAACTGAATACTAATACATCCGTCTGCAAAGCCTCTAAACTGTCTGAACTGTAGAGTTGATGGGACAGGTCCCCAACTAAATACGTCAACTGAAAATAAAAAAAGTCTGGTGCAATAATAGTAAACTGAGATTCGTCCTCGAAAGAAGAGGACTCACTGCTACTGCTGCTGACTGGGACCGAACTGTAGGGGATAATCTAGATCCTGTGCTTCTGAACCTATGATGTCAAATAAAACACCATAGCGCAAATGCGTCAGTACATGAATGTACCGAGTATGTAGACGAGGTAGAATAATGAGAGGGATCATGCATGCACAATATCTAAACTAAATAATCGTGAAAATGCCGCATGAGGACACATATATGAATGCAAAGACCATAAACATAATCATCGCAACTATAGATACTGAAACTCGGATACCACTTTACTGCAGACTGAACTCACTACTAAAACTAAGATACTGAATCACTGACTCATCTAATACTGATAACTAAGGATCTGGATGTACTTACATCAAGCACTGAACTCTGAGCTTACTATTTTCGACTGACAAAATTAGAGATTAACTTTTCTAATAGATTATTCTAGAGCAATTCTCAGTGATAAGAAGTATAATTATGTCCGAATTTGACAACATGAATACTTAATAGAATCTAAGATGGAGATCAAGCCTATCTGGCGGCATATCTCTGAATATAAAATCAAACAACTCTATATAAGACCAAGCCTATCTGACGGGATGGTCCATAAATCAATGGAACTATCTGAGTTCCTCACTAAGATAAATGACTTACCATACAGTCCTAATTTCTGAAGATTGATTCTAAAACTGAGACTGAATCTAAAACTAAAATTATGGGAAGTAGTCATCTAATCGACATACCCCAACTAACCACAGGTGGGGTCCAACCTCAACCATCGATTGGGAGG
Organism: Capsicum baccatum var. pendulum; assembly: GCA_030864225.1. Taxonomy (NCBI): domain Eukaryota; kingdom Viridiplantae; phylum Streptophyta; class Magnoliopsida; order Solanales; family Solanaceae; genus Capsicum; species Capsicum baccatum. The sequence goes on along the minus strand of CM061554.1, from coordinate 166,747,944 downwards.
GTGCCAATACCGTGCCACGGGTAAAGACATTATTTTTTCTCTAAGGTCAGGCTCTCTGGCGGTGACCATCAACAGGACGTCAAGCTTGCTTAACAGGTGACTCCTTTTCCTGTGCTGGATACACATTTCTGGAACGCAAGGATTGATTCTAAGAATCACAACCTCTACTAGCAGGTGAGTTCTTATCCTTGGGTTCGCTCGGTGCTGAATCCTACTCCCAACTAAAAGACTTTGGGTTTATTCTTAGACTGTACTAGACAAAGTTGAATCTGATACTGATTATGTTTCTCAAAAGATCTGACTGAGTTACGCTGAGATTACTTAGTTCCGTATCTGATGGAAAAGATATCGAATCATGGCATCTGACTGACAATACAGAGCTTGAGTAGATTACTCGAGTTGCTTCTGAGATTAGAATTGAATCACTTGAATACTATTAGAACTAAGTTGATTACAGGACTGAGGCTAGATTACTAGTAATACAGAGATTACAAAGATAACAGAGATTACAGAGCTTTCTTAAGTTCTGTACTTGTCTGAGGATACATAGTTCTATAATTCACTGAGTTCTGAGAATCATGGCTCGACTGGAATTATCAAGAAACTGACACGGGCTCTAGAAAATAGCTCTATTGTCGGTTATAAATACCCCCAGGACTCGATGACATAAAAGTAAAGCATAATCATTCATTCATCATCACGTTCATTCGTTCATCATCACAATCATTCATGTCTCATCACAATCATTAAAACATCTCATAATCATTAAAGCATCATCATAATCATTAAAGCATTTTCACAGTCACCGAGGGGTCACTTTAGGCATCTCGAAATCATAATCTTATAGTAACGTAGGAGAAAACATGCTACTAGATCGTACTCCATTCAACAAGGTTTTTACCTCAGCTATTTCATACCTATTTCAGTCTTGACATGTGTTTGGATATCCCATGACTTGGGGAAACTTCATACTATCACGTCATAACTTACTTGCTAACCACTTGACATGTATTAAAAGCTTAACATATATCAAAGAGCACTTAATTTGGGAATTTTCAACAATTACATCTCCACTTGTTCACTAGGGTCTTTCAACAACCACTAGGCATGCACGGGTTCACACTTATTTGGGAGTTTCCTACTACTATGGAATAATTCATTTACTTGGGCATTTTTATCAAACACTAAGCATGCATAAACTAACTCACAATTTGGGGTTTCCTATTCAACATACTATAATGGCCCTTATGCTTCTCCAAAGTTCTTTATCAAACCTATGGGGGACATAAATCAAAACTCAACAACACATTGAACATCCATTTCAACTCATACAAATCATTAACAACTCATAAACATAAAAATCTTTGAGTTTTAAAAAGGGTGCTTGAGCTTCTTGGATGAAAGGGACCCAAGAATCAACATCTACATACCTTAATCTTTGAAATTGGATAAATTCTAATGCTTGAGACTCTATCCGCACTCGTAATAAATGATTCTTGAATCCCACACTATGAGGAACTTGTTTCTTGGAGAAATCTTGAAAAATTTATGGATGAATTTTTGGAAGATTAGGGTTCTTGAGGAAACCCTAGATAGATATTCTTGAGAAAATTGGAAGAGAAAATGATAAAATTAGGGTTTTGGAAGTGGGTTCTCATATTTATAGAGGCTCCCAAAAGGTGGGAAGTGACCAAAATACCCTTGCAAAAATGTTATAAAATTGCTGAAAAAATAGCTGACGATATTCGTGACAAGCCGTCAGGCCCGTGATAGGCCTTCACGAATTGTCGTAAAAAAGGGTGGATTTTGTGACTTTCTGCCTTAAGGTGACGACATTTTATGACGGGCCGTCAGGCTTGTGACAAGTCGTCACTAAAGGTCGTCACGGATTTTCCAGGCTGACACACTGGTGTAAAATAAGCATAACTCTTTGCTCCGATATCTGTTTTGGACAAAATTGGTATCGTTGGAAAGATAATTCAAAGAGCTTTCATATGATATATATTAGGCCCTATAATTCGATATATATAAGGAGTTAGGTCGATTGAAGTTGACCTAAATTTTGACGGTCACTAAAACTTAAATGATAGGAAAACTTTCAACTCGTCCATGAGTTAGGGGACCTCTATGATCTTAATGCATGCTCAAATTGATTCCCACACAATTCAAAGTATTTCATACTTGGGAGGATATTTCTGAAACATTTTGACTCGGATTTTTGCTTTACCAAAATACGCTCTAAGACTTGGACTGGAAGAGGATTTTGCGGGGCATTACATTATCTCCCCCTTGAGAACATTCGTCCTTGAATGTCGCTTGATAGACTGAGAATACAGATCAACAAAAGTTACTCAAGAAATGGAAATATCTCAGATTAGGACTATGCAACTGAAATGACTGACATATAGAGTTCTCACACTGGGCATGCATATCTGATGTATGAAATACTGACAGAACACACGCTGACAAGATAAACTTTTTCTATTGAATGTACATATCTAATGCATGAATGTCTAACTGAACTGACTTCTAAAAGCACGATCGATAACGCAATGACAACTGATGCTAACTCTATAAAGAAAATCTGAACATGCACCGGGATGAATCTAATGGCATGCAACATGATAATACTATGGGGTATCTCTCCCCCAGGACTCTATATCCCTCTAAACATACTTCGCTAAAATATTAGGGCGGTGCGCGGGGCACCTACAGACTGGGTCATGATTGACCAATCAATATCTGAAACTCATACATGACTCATGCTAACATATAAGATTAAAATGGGAGCAAAGGATCTATCAATGCATATCATAAAGATAAAAGGGATGATAACATACCAGAGTCTATTTAAGGGGATCTTTCCCGATCAAGGAGAGCGTGAAGTTCATATAATCTATTATAAGTTGAAGGAAGACTACGCTGACTTCAGTGACCTAGCTTAGGATAGTCTCAAACTTTGTGACCAGTCTCGCCACATCCAAAGCACACATCACTACCGGCTCTACATACACCCTTATGATTCTTACCACATTCTTCATACAGCGGGTAGGTAAGACCCCTACTCTCACTACTTTAGATCTTGGAGTGTGGTTCACTAGCTGAGGATGAAGTTGGGAATGAAAACTTCTGACTATGGTGATAATGGTTACCACTCCGTGACCCTTCTTGGGAGAAACTATGACTACTTGTTTTGGCTCTCTTACTCTCTCTCTCTCTTTCTTTCATTCTATATGCCTCAATTTGTTGCGCATGAATCATTAGACTAGAAAGATCTATATCCCTATTGAGCATGGAAACTCTACACTCTTTCAACACATCAGTTGATATCCCAATCAACAACTTACTCATACTCGCTCTAGGGTCAGCTATCAAGTCGGAAGCATACTTATCAAATTGGTTAAACTTAAGACAATACTCTTTCATTGTCAGGGAGCCTTCCCTTAGGTTCATAAATTCTTCTACCTTAGATTCTCTCATCTCTAGGGGGAAAAACTTATCTAAAAAGGCATCTTGAAATACTTAGTAGGTCATGGGAGCATTATTCTCCCCTCTACCCTTCCTCCATGCTACAACCCAATCATAAGCAATATCCTGCAGCCTATAAGATGCTAACGCAATACTCTCCTCCTTAGAAATATGCATAATCTGGGTGATCTTCTTCATCTCTTCTAAATAAAGCTGCAGGTCCTCACGTACTACTGACCCATAGAATTCTGGTGGGTTTATTTTCATAAAACTTCTAACCCTAGCTGCGGCAGTATTCCCATCTTGCTGTGGTAGGACTGCAGCCTGACAATTGCCCTGAACATTAGTCACAGCTTGGGCTAGCGCCTGAAAAGCTGCCTGAAACTTTGCATGTGACACACTCTTATTCTCAGGATCTACTGGCTGAGGGGGCTGGTCATTAACCCCATGGACAAAATCTCTGCAAGGAGGCATACTTTGTAATTGGAAGAAAGAAGTGGATTAGACTAAGGATCAACTTGAGCTCATGCTCATTCGCATGAAATGTCACTGAAAGAAGAAAAACTGCTTCTAAGAACATCCCATAGCCTCTTGTACATAAATATGGCGTGCTACACACCCATGCATAAGACTCTACTAGATGCGGCTTTTCAGAATCCCTAGGACACTCTTGAACCTTAGGCTATACCAAGTTTGTAACTCCTCGAGATCCCATCCCGAGACATCACACGATGCTTATGACCCCGAAAGACCACAAGCTTACCCTTTACTAAAATATGTACCTGTACACTGTATAATATCTGAAATAAATACGGAAACTAGCCATAAGGTTCAACACATCTAAGAATACTCATAATACAGAAAATTGAATACTAATACATCCATCTGAAAAGCCTCTAAACTGTTTGAACTGTAGAATTGATGGGACAAGTCCCCAACTAACTCCATCAACTAAAAATAAATAAAGTTTGGTGCAATGATAGTAAACTGAGATTCATCCTTGAAAGAAGAGGACTCACTGCTACTGCTGCTGAATGGGATCGAACTGCAGGGGATAATCTGGATCCTGTGCTTCTGAACCTATGGTGTTAAATAAAACACCATAGCACAAATGCGTCAGTACAGTAATGTACCAAGTATGTAGACGAGGTAGGCTAATGCAAGGGCTCATGCATGCACAATATCTAAACTGAATAATCGTGAAAATGGCACATGAGGATACATACATAAATGCACAGACCATAAACACAATTATCGCAACTCTAGATACTGAAACTCGAATACCACTTTACTGAGGATAGAACTCACTACTAAAACTGAGATACTGAATCACTGACTCATCTGATACTGATAACTGAGGATCTGGATGTACTTACATCAAGGACTGGACTCTGAGCTTACTATTTTCGACTGACAGAATTAGAGATCAACTTTTCTAATAGATTATTCTGGAGCGATTCTCAATGATAAGAAGTACGATCATGTCCGAATCTGACAACATGAATACTTAATAGAATCTGAGATGGAGATCAAGCCTATCTGATGGCATATCTCTGGATATAATATCAAATAACTGTATATAAGACCAAGCCTATCTGACGGGATGGTCCATAAATAAATGGAACTATCTGAGTTCCTCACTGGGATAAATGACTGTACCACACAGTCCTAATTTTTGAAGATTGATTCTAAAACTGAGACTGAATCTGAAACTAAAACTGTGGGAAGTAGTCATCTAACAGACATGCCCCAACCAACCACAGGTGGGGTCCAACCTCAACCCCAAGTTGGAAGGGTGCTAATACTGTGCCTCGGGTAAAGACATTATCTTTTCTCTGAGGTCAGGCTCTCTGGCGGTGACCATCAATAGGACGTCAAGCTTGCTTGATAGGTGACTCCTTTTTATGTGCTAACTACATAGTTATGGAATGCAAGGATTTCTTCTAAGAATCACAACCTCTACTAGCAGGTGATTTCCCATCCTTGGGTTCGCTCGGTGCTGAATCCTACTCCCAACTGAAAGACTCTTGGTTGATTCTTAGACTATACTAGACAAAGTTAAATCTGATACTGATCATGTTTCTCAAAAGATCTGACTGAGTTACGCTAAGATTACTTAGTTCTGTATTTGATGGAAAAGATATCGAATCATGGCATCTGACTGATAAAACAGAGCTTGAATAGATTACTTGAATCGCTTTTGAGATTAGAACTGAATCACTTGAATACTATCAGAACTGAGTTAATTACAGGACTGGGGCTAGATTACTAGCGATACAGAGATTACAGAGAAAACTGAGATTACTGAGCTTTCTTAAGTTATGCACTTGTGTGAGGATATCGAGTTCTATAATTCACTGAGTTCTAAAAATCATGGCTCGACTAAAATTATCGAGAAACTGACACAGGCTCTACACAACAGCTCTATTGTCGGGTATAAATACCCCCAGGACTCGATGACATAAAAGTAAAGCATAATTATTCATTCATCATCATGTTCATTCGTTCATCATCACAATCATTCATGTCTCATCACAATCTTTAAAATATCTCATAATCATTAAAGCATCATCATAATCATTGGAGCATTTTCACAGTCACCGAGGGGTCACTTTAGGCATCTCGAAATCATAATCATATAGTAACGTAGGGGAAAACATACTACTAGATCATACTCCATTCAACAAGGTTTTTACCTCAGCTATTTCATACCTATTTCAGTCTTGAGATGTGTTTGGATATCCTATGGCTTGGGGAAACTTCATACTATCACATCATAACTTACTTGCTAACCATTTGGCATGTATTAAAAGCTTAGCATATATCAAAGAGCACTTAATTGGGGAATTTATAACCATCACATCTCCACTTGTTCACTAGGGTATTTCAACAACCACTAGGCATCCACGGTTCATACTTATTTGGGAGTTTCCTACTACCATGGAATAATTCATTCACTTGGGCATTTTTATCAAACACTAAGTATGCATAAACTAACTCACAAGCCTATTCAACATAATATAATATCCCTTATTCTTCTCCTAAGCTCTTTATCAAACCTATGGGGGACATTCTTTTCTTATTTAATCATTTCTACACCCAAAATTCATGAACACATCGCATGGAAAAATAACTTCAAGAGGTTCTATCATAGGAGTTCCACATACTAGGGTCAAAGCTCATAAATTTTGTAGACAAACATAAATCAAAAATCAACAACACATTGAACATCCATATCAACTCATACAAATCATTAATAACTCATAAACATAAAAATCTTTGAGTTTTAAAAAGGGTGCTTGAGCTTCTTGGATGAAAGGGACCTAAGAGTCAACATCTACATACCTTAATCTTTGAAATTGGATAAATTCTAATGATTGAGAATCTATCCGCACTCGTACTAAATGATTCTCGAGGCCCACACTATGAGGAACTTGATTTTTGAAGAAATCTTGAAGAATTTATGGATGAATTTTTGGAAGATTAGGGTTCTTGAGGAAACCCTAGATAGATATTCTTGAGAGAATTGGAAGAGAAAATGATGAAATTAGGGTTTTGGAAGTGGGTTCTCATATTTATAGAGGCTCCCAAAAGGTGAGAAATGACCAAAATACCCTTGCAAAAACGTTCTAAAATTGCTGAAAGAAAATAGCTGACGACATCCATGACAAGCCGTCAGGCCCGTGATAAGCAGTCACAAATTATCGTCATAAAAGGGGTGGATTTTGTGACCTTCTGCCTTAAGGTGATGACATTTTATGACGGGCCATCAGGCTTGTGACAAGTAGTCACAAAAGGTCGTTACGGATTTTCCAAGCTGACACACTGGAGTAAAATAAGCATAACTCTTTGCTCCAATATCGGTTTTGGATGAAATTGGTATCGCTGGAAATATAATTCAAAGATATTTCATTTTATATATAGTAGGTCCTCTAATTAGATATATACAAGGAGGTATTGTCGATTGAAATTGACCTAAATTTTGACAGTCATTAAAACTTGAACGATAGGAAAGCTTTCAACTCGTCCATGAGTTAGGGGACCTCTATGATCTTAATTTATGCTCAAATTGATTCCCACATAATTCAAAGTATTTCATACTTGGGAGGATATTTTTAAAATATTTTGACTCAGATTTTCGCTTTACCAAAATACGCTCTAAGGCTCGGACTGGAAGAGGATTTTGCGAGGCATTACAGTATGCCTTGAGTAGGAAGGTGGTAAGTCTAAATAGTCTTGCCTTGTTATTAGCAGAGAAGTGGCCTTCAGCTATGGATGTTTAGAGTTTTGGAAATAGCTTCGTAATGCTTGATATTTCTGAGTCTAATAGAGGTCTAGCGTACTTTGATGTACAATAACTTTGATAGAGCAAATTAAGGCCAGACAATTTAATGATGAAAAATTATGTAAAATTCAAGAAAAAGTGTTGAAAGCAGAAACAAAGGAAGAAATTCTAAACCAATAAGGTATTTTAAGGATCAAAGGTTAAATTTATGTTTCTAGAATTGATAATTTGACTAGGGTTATCACGAAAGAAGCTTACTCACCCAAGTGCAATAAATATGTACTATAATTTAAAGTTGTATTATTGATGGTATGGGATGAAGAGGGACATTGTGAAGTTCGCGTCCATGTGTTTGAATTGCCAGCATATAAAGTATGAGCATAAAAAATGGAGTGGTATAAATCAATGTACATGTATTTTGAATTTATTTTATAAAATTTAAACTGGATACATAAAATTAATACTGAATATACTAGATTCTTTAATTAAAATAATACTGAATATACTAGATGAAATCGATTTTGGATACGTCAAGCTGATACTAGATACATATATTTTGGATATAATGTATGAAATTGGTATTTGATACATCAAATTAATACTCGATACATGTAAACAAATTTATGAAACTAATACTAGATACATATCATAGATACATGAAATTAATACTAGATATTTCTATGACACATAAATGTGTTTGTGTGCTCGTATATCATAGTCAAGTTGTTCACATGGAATATGAAGTTTAGTGTTTGTTCATGATACATGTGAATGTATCTCTATAAATATGTATCATAGTTCAAAAAGAATATAATTTCTGGTTCATAATACATATGAATATTTCTGTGTGAATGTATCATAGTCTACAAAATCATATGGAATATGAAGCTTAGTATTTGTTCATGAGACATACGAATGTATATGTGTCACATGTATCAAAGTTCAAAATATTTATATATCTAAGAGGTTAGTATGTATTATGATAGGTATGAATGTATTTGTGTCCATCTGTATCAAAGTCCATCAGTTTTTATTATGTATCTAGGAGGTTAGTATGTGTTCATGATACATATGAATGTATATCTGTTTAACTTTACACACATGAATCTAAGAGTTTAGTTTGTTGTATACCTAAAATTGATAATAGATACATTAATTTAATGAATTTATTATTTTAAAAATTAATAAAATAAAATAAATTAAATTACATAATTAAGATATACATGTTTTGTCTTATTTTAATGAAATCGATGAATTTATTATTTTAAAGAGTAATCAAATGCAACAAATCAAACAAAGATACGTTTCTTGATTTTCGTCTTATATTAAAGAATTTAATTGATTTAAATATCCATAATTGCTGTCCATGCATCACACAAGTTATGTATCAAATACTTTCTGATGTATCACCATCCTCTTTTATGAAATTTTATGTAGTATGATAAAGTTATGAAAAAAGAAATAATTAGCTCCTAAAGTTATGGGATTTCTGTCGTTTACCCATAATAATTAAAGTAGTGAAATAAGCGCTAAGGGTGTGCATCAGTTGGTTCAGTTCGATTTTATGTATTATTGATTTTCGATTTATAAAAATATTAAACAATAACCTAATTAATAAGATATTCATTATTAGTTTTTGGTAATCGATTTTTATTTTTTAATGATTTTAATTTTTATTTTACCGATAAGAAGATTTTTTCCTAATTTTTTTTGCTTTCTCTTATTTTCATTTGTTCTATACAATCTTTATGCATAAAGTCTACACAAATTACAAGTACTACGACAACAACTATAAAACATAAAAAAATAATAGGATGTGTATTTAGAATCTAAAGTCAATATTATATAATTAGGAATAAAAATATAATTTTAATATAATCTTATAGAATTATTGGTTTAACCATTAACCAAAATCTTAAAACCAACAACCGAGCCGATAGCCCGATTTAAAATTTATAAAATAGTTTATAAAATGTGAACTCAATGACCCAATATCAATAAACTAGTAGCATATTTGTTTGTTCGATTTATCGATTGGACCAATTTTTGCACATTCCTAACAAGCACCAAAGGAGCATTAGACACCTTCTAATTTTTTTGTTTTCATTTTTGAAAAAGTTGACTTTAGGGCCAATATTTTTATACTCCCTCCATCTCATTTTTTCGTGACATAATTTAATTTTGCATGATGTTGAACTTTCTTACCTCTAAAGGCAAAAGAACATTACATAGGAGTGGACTAGAATTTTCTATGGAAGCCAGCTCGAGATATTTGATCTTTTAGGTGCATTTTCCTTTGGATTATTATTGTTTGGGTTCGACCAGTAAGGTCTCTCAACAGATTTTGCTCCCGTCTTGATTTTGTTGCATGCTCTGCTCCCAAAACACACAGAGACTTGCGAAGGCAAATTCTGGTTGGTTGGTCCGGAAAGTCATGGGAGAGGCAGACTAAGAAAATAAGAAAGATTTTTGAAACTTGTGGTCTAAACAGTCTTTAGATATTTACTTTACGTGGTTGTAAATCATTTCATTAAGGTTAAAAGAAAAGTTTAAAGTTAAATTATTTTTAATTCTACTAAAATAACATTATTTTTATGTAATGACTTGATTAGTAAAATTTTAATTTTTTATGTGATTTGATTATTTTGACTTTTTCTATAGTTGCTACATGTTGATTTTGGGGTGTGTGAATGCTTGAAACGATTTTCAATGCCTCTGGGATGATTTTGGAAGAGTTTGAGACTCTTTGAGACTTTAAAAGTTATTAGTTTGACTTCGGTCAATATTTGATGTTTCGAGATAGTTCTATTATATTCGAAATATTGAATTTAGATTAGTATCGAAGTTGGTTTGCTTTGAAGGATATAACATAAGAATATGCCTAGCCCACTCAAGAAACCCAATCTTATACTATAAAACCACTAAGAAACACTACTGAGGGTTCAAAACCTTTATTTTACATTTCGATCCTTCGTTTGAAAACTAATGAAATTGCTAAAAAGAGATCTTGAGGACTAGTTTGTTGAAAATGATTCTTTTTAGAAAATCCAACATTTCCATTGAGTCTTAAACGTCAAAAATAGCTAGTAGCATATATGATTTATTTTATGGCATTCCAAATAAATTCTGAGGTCACATTCGAAAATACTTCAACTTGTATTTTTAGTTGACTTGCTGATATTTGGTGTAGGCCATTTACTTCCTTGCAAATGCAGAGAAGGATATCCTCCTTTAATGTGATCGTGAGGTGGAAGCTGCAATTGTGAATAAAACTTTTGGTCCAAATCGGGTCGGGTAGGGCCTTTTTTGCAAACACGACCGTACTGTCGTGAACGCAAGAGCCTGGATCATGGACCTCTGCAAATGTGAAGCCTTGGACATAAACACGAAAGTCATTTATTTGGATGAGTCAATGTTGACCCTCGCCATCGTGTGGCACTATTCACAGAATAGTATAAGTAACCTATTTTGCGATTTTTCTCCATTTTTAGACCTTAAGAGCTTTAGAAAAAACATTTCCCTTGGGGTTTCTTTATTATTTTTATGTGGGTAACCTCTAAACTGATCTTTCTATTATTTTTTATTGATTATGTCTTCAAAAACACTCTTTAATCTTGATTTCAAAATGAAATTTTGAGAATTTTGTCGGTAGAGCTTAAAATTAGTTTTTCTTCAATATGGACCCCATTTTAAACTTGCTTTTTTCATGGGTTTTCAGTTGCAGACTTCTATAATCTTGGGATAAGTGTTTCTAAAAGAAAATTTTGGCTTTAGCCTTTTTGTTTTTGAACTTATTATTTGAACTCATTTTGGACTCGTCTTAAATTTTGTCGATATGGATAGCATTAACTTAGTTTTAACATATAGATTCTATATTGAATGTTTTAGTTGATTTTGAGACCATTCTAAAGGGAAAGTATCCATGTTGAAGGATTTTAGGCTTGGATTTCGACGCTTCAAGGTAGTTTATCGCTTAACTTTCTTCAAACTCGATTGGATAGTTAATAAATGAGTAAAGCATGCTATGAGTTGAAAAAAATAACTATAATATTATATTTTCAAATTATTATTACTGTCACGTATCCGTGTGGGGGCCTAATTATTGTATTTGTTGACTTGGGATAATTATACATTGTGTGTTGCTTATGTGTAGTATTTATTTGATATCATTGATCTGATTTGTGCATTTATATGCTTTATTCGTAATATGATGACTGTGTGGAGGCTTGAATAGATATTACAAGCCTTATTAAGCATTTTTTATCTTCATTATGATAAAAAATACTTGATTTTGGGTTGATATAATATTAATTATGTCATACATGCATCTTTATTCCATGGTGCAAAACTAGAATTGATATCATGAATTATTGATAAGTTGAGTTAATTTCTGAGCTTATTTATACACATATTGAATGGACTGGTTATCATCAAACTTATTTAATTGTGAGCATGCTATACTTATTTAATAAATACACATTCATGAAATATCGGTACCATTGAGGAATACTATTTTGAAAGAAAACAAGATATTCTCATGAAAATGTTGATCCGTGAACTCAAGCTGGGGAAGTGAATTGAGATTTTGAGATAGTATACATATTGTGAACCTCCCATGGGTCCTATTTTAGGAGCATTGAGGCTCGATAGGTATATAGAAAAAGTCATCTGATGGCTTTCAATTTATTCATTTCATCACCATACCAATTGCATTTGTATATTTGTAATAATTTGATTTGTAAAAACTTGCTTTTTATGTGTTTTGATCATTTTATATTTTCCATAATTTTTACATATTTATTTTGGAGTGTGGGGATGGTTGACATGATTTTTGATGCAATTGAAAGTGATTTTGATGAGTTTGTGATTTTTAGAGGCTTGAGAATGCATATAGTTGACTTCGGTCAACATTTATTGTTCTGAGTGTCAAATGACAATTTGGATAGTTCTATTAGGTTCAAAATGATAAATTTAGATTAATAGCGTGGTTGGTTTGAGTTTGGAACTTTTATTTTGTATTTCAATCCTTCATTTGAAAAATAGTAAAAAAAGGGATTCCAAGGGTTAACTTGTTGAAAATAATCTTTTTTTGCAAATTCGACGTCACCATTGAGTCCAAAACATCAAAATTATCCTGGTAACATATATGATTTGTCTCGGTGAGGTCTCAATCAAATCTCTAGGATTTGTTCAGATCTTGGTAGGCTTGTACCCAAATCAACATTTGTTGATATCTGGTGCAGTTGCTTAAGAAACCAAAGTTCACTTAAGCAGCAGTCGCTTTAGTGGATCATGACCACTTAAGAGATAGTCGCTTTAGTGGCCAAACATTACTTAAGTGGTGTGATACGCCCAAACTACAACTATCTTTAAGAATTGTAAGCAGTCGTTGTCAAATATATAATGCAACCAAGGTTGGGGTCGAATTCCACAGGAAATAATGCGTTAATCAAGTTGTATGTAGATCAAATGACAATTAGTCACCAGTTTCTATTAAAAAAACGGGTTGTGTTATAAAACTGAGTAATTAATTATGTTTATGTCAGAATGCCAATGTATTTTCTATAGCGTATTAGCAATCAAGAAAGAGTAAACTAGGATTACATTCACCTCGATGTTTGATAACTTCTGAATTATAGGGCATGAAAATTTACACCAATATATGCAACAATAGGGAAATTGATGTCACTTCTCCATCTAAGTGTTTCCCAATATTTAAAGATGGTTCTTACCTTAATTATTTCAAATTTAAGGTGATGAAATGATAATTCACTGTAATACCAAAGATCCTAATTTGGTTAAAACATTAACTTTACTTAGAAGTTGAAAACTCTAAATTCTTATTACTAATCTCTTTTGCCATCACTAATTTCTTTATTCAAGCAAGTTAAGTTTTAGGGCCTGTTCTAAAGTTTGCAACCAATATAACCCATTAAACTGAACAGAAAAGCAATATAATCACAAGCAAGAGTACACAATTAATAACCTATAACCCTAGAAGTGAATTTTCACCAGGGATCCCATAACCCCAATTATAGGGTTTTAGCCACTCTTGACAAGAAAATAGATGAAAAAGTTTAATTTCATAATATAAAGATTAGAACATACAATGTATAAATTCAAAATACGAATCAAAGTTCAAACCAAGAATGTTGTGTTTCAAACTTCAAAACTCGTTTCTCAAGAACTAAGTACGTTGCAAAAATTAGCTGCTGGTCAAAGATGACAATTCTAAACCCTAGACTAGGTATTTATAGGCTCTAATTAAGTTGGGATTTAAATTTCAAATATGCACTACCACGTCACAATTGATGGCTAAGGTGATGGTTCGTCAGGTGGGTGAAAACTCATCAGATGAACCTATTGCCAGATTGGATCTATTCTGATGCAATCGTGGTTCCTTCAATAATGGTTCATCATTCCTATGATGGGTTGTCAGACTAAGCTTTGCTTGGCTTGAATTTTTCCTGGTTTCTGCTTCATTGTGATGACTTGGGTAAAGGTCTATCATAGCCTTGATGGTCCATCAGCTGGATCATCACCCAACTTTAATTTTTCCCTTCTTTTCTGCTTTTTGTTGATGGAAAGATCGTTGGTCTATTAGGTACCACCTCACAAACATCATTAACTCAAAGTTTCTATTTTTCTTGCACTTGAGTTTTATTCTTAAGAACAAGCATAAAACATATTAAAAATATCAATGGTTTCTGGCAAACATGCAAATATCCATCACTGAAGATGCAAAATATACCATCGTGAGTCGGTATATCACGATAGCTTCTTAAGAGGCAAGTGTTATATATAAACCCTTCCTCTTTCTAGATTTTCACCATTTTTGATCTCTAAGCTATCGAAAAGACAATTTTTGATGTTTTTTTTCACCATGTTTCATGTGGGTAACCTCCAAACTCATATCCCATTATTTTTCATTGATTACACCTTTGAAAACTCCTTTTAATCACGATTTTTAAATGAGACTTTGAGATTTTTACTGGTAAAGCTTAAAAATAGTTTTTATTTGAGTTGGACCTTATTTTAAACCTTTTTTTTTGCATAGGTTTTCAACTGTACCTATAACCTCAGATAATGTATTTCTAAAATAAAGGTTCCATTTTACCCTTTTATTTTAAAACTCATTTTGGACCCAGCTCAAATATGGGTAATATGGGTATCATTAGATTTTTTTTAGTGCATAAATGCTATATATGAATGTTGTAGTTGATTCTGAGGCCTTTCATAATGAGAAAGCTCCGTGTTGAAGTACTTTAGGTTGAAATTTCATCATTTTGAGGTATGTTATGGATTAACTTATTTCCAATTGAGTTGGATAGTTAATAAATAAGTAAAGCATGCTATGGGTTGGAAAAAATAACTATAGGGATCATATTTTATCATTATAATTACTGACGTGTCCCTGTGTGGGGGATTTATTCTGTTGTTGTTGACTTGTGATATCTAATATTGCATATGTAATGACCTGAATTTTGGTGACTTATAATATTTATCTCTTTGTGATTTAACTATTTTAACCCTCCCCGTGGTTGCACTTTGGTATTCTGGGGTGTGGGGATGGTTGACATGGTTCCCCAATACATTTTGATGTGATTTGTGTAATTTTATTATTTTTGCTAGCTTGAAAAGCCTTATAGTTGACTTCAATCAATATTTATTGATCTGTGTGTCTGATGGCAAAATAGACTATGCCAGTAGATTCAAAACATTTATTTTAGGTTGGTTACATGGTTAGTGTGGTCTTACGACTTTTATATCTCATTTTTATCCTTGATTTGAAAAGTCGTGGTATTGGGTTTTGGGGGTCAACTCTATGAAAATGACATCTTTTCAAAAATATGATATCACCATTGAGTCTAAAGAGTCGAATTTGATGGGGTAGCATAGTCCATTTGCATTTTTGAAATTCTGGATGAATCCCGAGGGGTCCGCATAGACTTAAAATTCTCCAAGACTCCAGCTGATGCACCCTCTTAAGAGATATTTTGGTCTCTTAAGTGACCCAACTGAGCAGTCAAAATATTGCTTACACAACCCTGAGTCGCATTTGGGACCGTCGCTTAAGCGATAGTAGGATTGGTTATGCGACACCTACTAATAGGTGAAGTATCGAGAAACAACACCTGGTCACTTCAGCGACTTGGTGATTGCATAAGTGATCCTGGGTCATTTATATACCCCATTTTCTCGATTTTTACACAATTTTTGAGACTTGGAGCTTGGAGTTTAGATTTTTGAGCATTTTCTTCCATTTCTAAGCTTGGGTAAGCTCCAAAACTCCTATTTCAACTACTTTTATTCGATTTTATCATTCAAATCTTGTTTAAACTTAGAATTAAAGATGAAATTTGGGGATTTTAGCCCGGAAGGTCCAAAAATAGTATTCTTTGATTAAAACCCCAATTTCAACTCATTTTCACTTGGGTTTTCTTCTATGATTTTCTTTTTTCTTGGGAAATGTGTTTTTGGACAAAAATTTTAGTTTTACCCTTTTTTTTCAAAAATCCATTTCGGGGATCTATTTTGACCTCGATTCGAAAGTGGAGAATTGACATGACCTAATTTATGAGTCATGATGGCACCTACTCTATCCTGCCAGTAGGTAAGCCAAATCGTAACCTGGAGCTAAATGCAATGGGTTAACTTGATGTATAACGCCCAATCATAGATGAAAATGAACAACACACTTATAAATAACCAAAGAGTTCTAAATAGATAAAACAGTCAATACAAAATACCATCCTACAACTTGGTAGAGCCAGTACAATAGAATCTAATAATAATACAACTCAAAGACTTAGAATAGATAACAACATCTATCTCGATAACTAAAGACTGAATATTAAAAGATATAGGAAAATAGGTGAATCCGACTCCAAGAGCTCACTCTATCCATGAAAATGTCAACACAATACGATCAACGATCAATGATGATAGATAGTATTCGGATCTACACAAAAAAAAGGTACTGAAGTGTAGTATGCGTACCAAAACAAAGGGTGCTTAGTAGGCATCTTTGGCCGACTGAGCTAAATCATGATATAAGTATGATAAAATGTAAGATAACATAACTAATTCAGAGTATAGAAAAAATAAAATAGCTCCAACATCGCTGTGCATCAAGGCGTATAGTCATAGCTACAAAATTGACTCCCATACATCAATTGGTGCAGAAAGTAAATAACTCATCATAGACTCCCATACGCTTGGAGGTACACTAAAAAATAGAATAAAGAAACCACTCATCACTGACAAATAACCAACTTATCATTTAACCATCAATTCACAGTTTACCAACATTTGATGAATTACCCACATTCTATAGTTTTGCCAACATATAGAAACCTAATCATCAATTACAGACTAGTCTATTAATCCACTACCCATTTCTTATCACTAATTAAATTATTGGCTAGTCGTCATATATCCACTAGTCATCATCATCAACTAACCATCATTTTTCAACTAGTCCATTTACTTCCAGGTCCATTTATGTCATGCCACAATATAACCATTTTCTTAGTTTCCAACTTAGCCAAATTTCTACATTCAATCTCACACCCCGATATCATTATTCATTAGAAGTATATCATCATAGCATAATATGCATATCCAAACTCGAACTGTTAAATATAATCAATAACCGGGCTTGAACCGGTAAATAATTAATAGACGAACTCGAACTGATAAATATAATCAATTTCCAGACTTAAATCAGTAAATATAATCAATAGTTTCATAATCATCCTTTGGACTAGAACCAAGTATATAATCAATAACATAATTATCTTCTGAAATAAAACTATATATATAATCAATATTATGAATAGCATCTTCAATAGCGTAAGTAATAACATAATCAATAGGCGACAACCCTTATATTAACCAACATAACCATCAAGTATCAAGATTTCTCAGTATTTCCTCAATACACGTTTCCAAGAGTCTAATAAGTGCAAAAGGTTTACAACAAATGACGTGTCATAGCCTAAAGTGGAACAAGGGTCCACTTTTAATCCTCCAGTTCTATACTAGGAATATTCTACCCGAACTAGGCTTAAGGTATCTAAATCCACTTTTAGTTGTTAAACAAGCCAAAATTTGTCCTAAGGTAGAGGTCCTTTCCAAACACCTTAACTAAGTTCTCAGGAAACTAAGGCAACACCTTAAGTAAGTTCTAAGGAAACTAAGGCAATCTTCATTAGTGTAAGAAACTAAGGCTAATCTTACCCTAAGCATGAGTGACTAAAATATTTTTCTTATTAAATATTGAGTGATCTAAGGCTTATCATGATAAATATGAGAAATGAAGTCTAATTCACCTAAAGCATAATGAAACAAGCTAAGTGTCCAACTCTACGATTTTAAAATTGCCTAAATGGGCCAATTAACCCAAGTCTTACATTCCATCAATCCAACACCTAAAACACATTCCAAATCTAACACAATATCATAAGAATACTATGAAATATATCAATATAACATGGGATAAACCTAGCCTACCTCAACTCCGAAGAAAGCTTAATGAACTGCTAAACCACTTCTTTTCCTTCTGAGAAGCCTCCTCAAGATGCCAAGCTATCAAAAAACACATTCTACTCATCAATATGAGAATAAATATACCTATATTGCACCATTATGCTCGGATTCAAAAATCACACAAAAACCCAATGTAGGTCCCAATTACAGAAATCACATTTCCGAAATCAACACAATATTCTTACAAGTTCAAACAATCATTATCCTTAAAAATGGATAAAAATAAAGCTAAATTGGGGCCAAAATCAACCCCTAAAGGTTTTGGGCTTTTGAGTAAGAAATCACTAAAAACCACCAAGAAAAAAGTGAATTCTTACCTCAAATCAGAAGATAATTGCAAAAATAAATATTAATCTAGCTTCCCAATCACCAACAAGCTTCAATTTTAATCCCTTACACTATTAGGGTGTTTAGCTCTCAAGAAAGTGATGATGAACGGCAAAAATCATGTAAAAGGGGGCCCTTTTATACCCCGCACAAGTACTCTGGTCCCAGTATCACAAACCTAAACTTGCGATCACAATTTATGGCATCAGAATCAGATGCTACGATTGTAATAAATCCTTACATATTCAAAAACCTTAGAGTAGCACAAGCTAGTTATGATCACAACATGCCCTCCGAAAATATACAATTTTTGGCTTGCGATTGCAGCAGCACCAGATGACAACTAAAACTTGGATAATCTTTTAAGTTTCCATCAAACACTCATGATTAATTCAAAATCCCGTATACATAAATGAAATATGTACCCACACAGAATTTAAAGTGTCAAACGCGATCGCGCACTCAGAATTTCCATTCAAGGTTATTTCAATCATATATGGGTCCCATACCCATATTTTATTTTCTTAACTTTTTAACTAATTGGTTGAAATGATCTCGTGTATCTAGGGACCCGAACCAAAGGTCTACCTAGCTTAAAATCGATATTCCATAGCTTCTGGTGACATTAGAATTTACATACGAGGTCATTTTACTAAAGTTTTTACTCAATGGTCATTTAGAAACAACAAAGACTTTAAAATAAGGAATTGTCTCTAAAAATAAATGAACTACTCGGTAACTAGTTTGTCAGCTTCAGCAAGTCATAAATGACTTGGGGTAGCTATGGAAAAGCTCTAATAACAAAAATAAGAGAAAATATAAAAAATGAACCAAAGGGTCATTACAACAATATGGGTGTCATTATCTTTCTTTTGACACTTAGATTCTACATTTGTATATTTTAATTGATTTTTGGTCATTTTGTGAGCGAAAAGATCTAAATTAAAGGCTTTCGAGATCAATTTTTGGCATTCAAGGTAGGTATGGCTTAACTTTCTTCAGATTAGGTTGTGTAGTTAATAATAATGTAAAATCATACTATGGGTATGGAGTTGTATCATGAAAAATATGTTAGGTGATTTATGTGCCCGTGTGGGGGCCTATGTGGATAATATTCGATGATTTATGAAACATTAATCGTTATATGTGACCGTGTGGGGTCTTATATGTTATTGTTGACCTGGTAATAATATATGTAGTTTTTGATTACACCTTTTTGGTGGAAAAATCCTAGATTTTGGGATTTATATGGTATCATTGCCCTTTTATCACATGTTTCACTTGATGTTTATTTTTGGATTATTTTGGATCATTCATGGTTGGTTGAATAAATTGTATTTTTGGCTCATATGGTTGATGTATTGGTTGGATATTAGATATTCTAATTTTGGTTGGTTGTGAGGATTACATCCTTATATCATATTCATTCATGAAGCATTGATACCACCATGGAAATACTTGAAACACTAGCTTATTTTGACAGAAAATATGACATCTTTGAAAATCCTATATCGATGTATGTGTCAGAGGGAGATATGGATATTAGTATTAGATATTGGTTGTATATAGGTTGAAGAACCCTCCATGGGTCCTATGTTTGGAAGTTTTAGCTTTGTAGGTTTATACGGAGGTTGTGCGATGACCTCGTGCATCACATTATTAACATCATCATCATCATCATCTTTCTTGCACTTTATATATTATGCTTATACTGTGATTGTATTTTTATATTTAACTTAATATCTACCATCTGTCTTTTCTTTCTATACTTGTATTTGATGTACATATATATTTGTTCTTCTTTTCTCTACATAAATTTATTATATATGTGTGTATATTAGAATTGTTAGTGGAAACAGTGTGGGCTACCGTTTGGGATATTTTCTGATTGTGACGTGCATATAGTTTTTGTTTATATATTTTATTTTCTACTTTACTCAGTCAGCCTAAGGTACCTACTGAGTACAAGAGAACCATACTCATCCTTTCCATGCCCTTTTGATGCAGATCTAGGTACGAGTATGCCTCATGATCAATAATTTAGGTGATAATTGGAGTCCATTCGAGGTAGTAGATGGTCTATGCATCCGAAGTTGACTTCTACCTTTACTTATCTAAATTATGTCTTGTATTTAGACACAGAGTTTATTCCTATTTGGATATCTTATGTATTTTGACATCGAGTTGTACTAGTTAGCTCTTATATTACGACACCAGGTTTTTAGATTTGGTTTGGTATCTTTATTATATTTCCACTTTTACTATATATGGGCGGTTGGACTCCATTTAGGGGTATTGAGTTGGTTATGGTATTGATTTCTTATTTTATATCAGTTTGGGTGATAAGCTTACTTGTCAAGGCTTGCTGCGACAAGTGCCATCATGACTTTTGGATTTTAGGTCATAAAAAATTGTCATAAGAGCAACCAGGTTTCTTTGGTCTTAATAGTGTAGGAATAAAGTATCTAAAGAGTCTCACAGATCGATACGTAGACATCCGTATCTATCTTCGAGAGGCTATAAGATGTCTTTTGGAAACTTACTTTATTTCATTCTATATAATGCGGTCCTTCATACCTTGTGTTCTAAGTCATATTTCACTCTTTTCTACATAAATGGTGAGGACTAGATCCAGTAAAACTAGAGATTCAAATCCATTATATAAAGAGAGAGCCCAGTCTAAAGGGTGAGTTGTGAGTCATGATTGGGCTTAATGTCGAAGATGGGCACGAGGATCTTTCCCATCTATAGATAGTACTAGGGGATCTCCCCTGAGCCTCAATATGAGCATGTTAGAGATATGGGTCCTACGTTGGTTCCATCGAGTTCTTTTACGCCGATTTAGGAGGGGTTGCTGATTTATTTGCTGACCCGATTATATAGTGATCCTTTGAGAGCATTTGGTGTTCCTCTAGATCTAAGTATTGTACCCCCATCTGTGCTAAAGTTTGCTTATGGTGTTCCTTCGATTCTGAGTGTGGATCCTCCTATTGTATAAATATCTGCTTATGGTACTCTATAGACTCTAAGTGTGATTACTCCTTTAGTACCTGTATTTGAGTATGGTGTTCTGAGATCTGGAGTTTATTCCTTTTTATTATGCCTCCTCAGATAGGTTCTCATCCATCCAGATTTACTATACTTTCTATTATTGGGAGTGCAACTATGTTTTTTGAGGATTAGAAGAGGTTATAGAGATTCACTCATTTGGGTCCTCCTATATTCAATAGTGCTATCACGAGGATTCCTATGAGTTCTTGATGGATAATCATGAGAAGTTGCATAACCTTGATTTGCTTGATCACATAGGATTTTATATTTACTTACTAGTTGAGAGATATAAATAGGGATTAGTGGAGATCACTTATTGGTTATCGATATCTTGGTTCACCAGAGATTACTTAAGATCAATTTATAAAGGCTTTTTTGGATAGCTTTGTGCCTTTTAGTTTGAGGGATCAAATGAGAGATGAGTTTGATTAGTAGGAGTAGGTCTTCATGACTATTTTAGAGTATGATTTCATGCCCTGTCAAGATATTCTTATACCAGTATTTTTACTGAGTTTGAGAAGATTTAGAAGTTCACAAAGGGATTGGATGTTTCTTTTCAACTTGCTATGACTCAGATGGTTGTGTATGGAGAATCATTTCAGATTATTGTGGATCATGCTAAGATGATTGAGTCCATTCTTTGATCATCACATGGAGGCACCAAGAAGTTGCACCATTTGGGTGAGTTTAGAGGTCACATCTTTAGAGTTTGAGATTCTAAAGGGTTCCACGGGTATCATAGTAGACAGTGAAAACAACCTTTTAGAGTTTAGGTAATGGGTCTTCTGGTTTGGTAGCTTCAGATGGTTATCCTAGTTCATCCATACCTCCTTCCTTTGAGTCAGGCCATAAGGTTTGCTATATTTGTTATAAGACTTAACATGTAGCCAAGGACTATCCCGGTGTATTTTCAGAGCTACTCCTAAATCAGCCATGAGAGGTAAAGGTTCTACTTAGGGTGAAATAGGTAGAGGTAGTGGTGCCCATGGTGGTGGTTGTGGGACTACTCACCTAGATGGTGGACGTGGTTAGTGCTATGCTATACTTGCCAGGCAAAAGTCAGAGGCATTCAATATCGTTATCACAAGTATCATCCCTATTTGTTTTAGATCTATATCTGTGTTATTTGTTCTGTGATTAACTTTCTTCTATGTGTATGCATATCTTGATTTAAGTTTTAATTCTGCTTGTGAGCCTCTTGATGTGCCTATTCATGTATCTACGCCCATCGGAGACTCTTTAGTGGTGGATCAGGTGTACTAATCTTGTGTTATGACTTTTGTTGGGCCTGATACTGGGTAAATCTGATCATATTAGATATGGTAGATTTTGATGTCATCTTGGGTTTAGATTGGTTAGCTCCTTATCATGCTGTCCTAGATTATTATGCTAAGACCGTGACTTTAGCTTCCTCAGGTATGCTAAGGGTAGGTTTGAAGGGTGTGCTTTATTCGGGTCTTAAGAGAGTTGTATCTTTCCTTCAAGCTTGTCATTTAGTTGAGATATATTATTTGGCTTATAATTGTGATACTAGCGTTGCTCCCCCTATTTCTTTGGATTATGTTTGAGTGGTTCATAATTTCATAGGTGTTTTACACACAGACATTTTTGGTATGCCTACGGATCGTGATATTAACTTTTCTATTGATTTTGCATTGGAAACCAAGATTATTTCTTTTCCTCCTTGTAGGATAACCCCAATAGAGTTGAAGGAATTAAAGGATCAGTTGCAGGAGTTGTTGGATAAGGGATTTATCCAACGTAGTGTATCACCTTGGGGTGCGCCTGTCTTGTTTGTGAAAAAAAAGATTGGTCGATGCGTATGTATATTAATTATCAATAGTTGAACAAGGTGATGATTGAGAATAAGTATCCTCTTTCTCATATTGATGATTTGTTTGACCAACTTTGTAACACCCCAATTTTCTGAATCGGACCGCTACACGGTGTCAATGATCTCGAAGAACCACAAGCTAACCCATGACTGATATCTATACCTGTATACTGCAATATATGATGTAATAATGCAGAAAATATGAATAGTAGGCCATAAGGTTCAACTGCATAGAATATCTGACAATCATAACATCCATATGGGGTAATGAATACCCAAACAACTGAAATCTGAATCAAATCCGAGCTAAATCTGGAAGCCTTTAGATACTAACTGAATAAGGA
Source organism: Capsicum baccatum var. pendulum (assembly GCA_030864225.1). Taxonomy (NCBI): domain Eukaryota; kingdom Viridiplantae; phylum Streptophyta; class Magnoliopsida; order Solanales; family Solanaceae; genus Capsicum; species Capsicum baccatum. The sequence goes on along the minus strand of CM061554.1, from coordinate 166,724,084 downwards.
GTTGAAGGAACATGTATCCAACTAACTCTATCTAGCAAACTGAACTAAGATAATAAATGAAATAAATAACATGTCCTCAAATGGATGAGGACTCACTGCAACTCTGTGACTATAATGCTACTGCAAGTGCTGATCTAGAGCTCGTATCTATGAATCTATGGTGTAACGTGAAAGAAAGCACCATAGCACAAATGTGTCAGTACAACTGGGAGTACTGAGTATATGAGTGAGGTAGGCTAAATGCAAAAGAATTTACATGCATGAACGATGCTAATTGACTGACTGATATTAATGTAAGAGTGCAAACATACATACGTAGTAACTGAGATTGTGATTACATGATATATAGATCTGGACACTAATGCATGATCTACTGATATCTAGCATGACAAATACTGAAATTTTGATAACATAGATGACTGCGTCTGACAGTTCTGAATCTAATGGAACTATCTGTGTTTCGTTTTGTAACTGAATTAACTGTATCTGACCGTCCTGATATACTGAAATCTGAAGAACTATCTAAGTTATTTTACTGAGACTGGGACTGAAACTGTGGGAAGTAGTTATTTGACTGACATGCCCCAATAATGCATATAGCTAAGTTGGAGTCCAATCTCTGCCCCGATTGGAAGGGTGTCAATACTGCGCCACTAGTAAGGACAACTGTGAGTGACCCTTAGTTAGTAGGTACTCAAAATGAGAATGGTGGGAATCCTAAATTGACGGATTAAGCCACCTCATCAAGCCTAATCTGACAGGTTAAGATGTCTCAACCTACGCTGGCTATGTAGTTCTGGAACACAAGGATGATTACTAAGAATCACACCCTAAACTGATAGGTGAGTTCCCATCCTTGGGTTCACTCGGTGCTAACTTCTACTCCCATCTGAAGATACTGAACGTGATTTAACGGATGGTACATAGACTGAGTAATTGACTTTCATTGACTGACGGATTAGTGCTATTATTTTAGAATTAACTGAGATCATGAGATTTCTGAGGTTTCCTGATTCACATGCCTAACTAAGTTCTATAGATCATGGTTTGACTAAGATTATTGTGAGAACATGACATGGACCTAGGTACACAGCTATATTGTTTGGGTATAAGTACCCCTAGGACTCAATGGAAGGAAACTGAAACACATGACTGACTTGATCGTGAGATTAGAGTGCACAATTTACCATATCATGAGTAGGGGATTTCACACTAAGCATAGTTCTCAACATCTTATACATGGAAGGGAAATTCATACAATATGTATATACTTGCATAGCTTCAATATCACGGTCAATCCATATCACAACAACAATGCATATCACTCACATGGAATTCATGGGAAATTGTAAAGCTTAGAGCATGGATTTGTCATTTAAGCACTATTAAATCATGGGACATGAATTCTATCATCCTAGGCATATTATCAAACACTTTGCATGAATTCTTTTAGCTTAAGTGTGTTCATGAATTTCACCATATTAAGCAACATAAGGATCATAGGTTTCAACTAACAAACACATATACTTCATGAAAACACCTTTAGATATCATCTTCAAACTTAAACAATAATCATCAACATGTACATACTCATAACACAACACGACAATCAAAAAATAATATTTAAAACATGGTTCTTGAGCTCTATGAACGAAATGGATCCATAGATGAACAATACGCATACCTGATTCAAGGTTCTTGATGTTTTTGAACTTGAAGGATTTGAAATCCTTTGATTTTTGAAGAAGATTGGGTCTTGTTCTTGGAGATTAAATTTAGAGAGAAACCCTAGTTTTATTTGTGAAATAATAATGAGTAAAATGGCTGAATTCGGACTCATTTGGGTATATATAGGAGAGTGGTAAGTGACCAAAATACTCCTGTTAAAATGGCCTAGAAGAAAATTGAACATGGTGTATGACGACCCAACTGATGGTCTATCAGGAACTTAACGGTCCATCATTTCGACCGTCATACGTGGACAAGAAATGGGGTTCACTGGATAAGAGTTGACGGCCTGGATGACGGTCCATCAAAAATTTGTTGGTCCATCAACTCGTCCATCAATCCTTATCCAGAACGTGGCCCTACTTCCTTGGCTATGAAGGTCAAAGTGGTGGTCCGTCACTTGTTTGGTGGTCCGTCAACTTGGACGACACACCTGGGCGTTTCGGTCAGTTCTAAGTAAAATATCCATAAGTTCCTCGTCTGGTGTCGTATTTGGACAAAATTGGTCTCGTTAGAAAGCTCACTGAATTTCCCACGTGATAGACAGTAGAAATCTCATAAATACTACAGGTACAAAATTGATTTGTATTTCAAAGCAAGTAATAGAATCTGTGAGATGATTTCTACTAGGAATAAGCATGGGTATTACAATATCTCCCACTTGAGAACATTCGTCCTTGAATGAGACTGACTAAGAGGGAAAATAATAAATGAACATGAATTGAACATGTATGACTAAGACATGACTTCATGGCTGACATGCTAAATATACTAAACTCATGCACATCTGATGAATGGCTAACTAGTACATGAATACGTGACTGAGTGTTCTAATAAAATGAGTTTCTCAAGACGAGAATACATAGATGATGCATGATTTTATAAATAAACTGATACATGAATGGATGACAGAGTATGAAAAGGTAGTAGATACCACGTTTATAATGGGAACATGAATATGAAACTGAATAAGCTTAAGGCGAACTATTACCTTCAGCTTGATCTGAATCGGCCGAGAAGAGCTAAGGATACTTGGTACGCATATCTTCTTTTGCTTCCCAAGTATCTCCCTCAACGGATTAATTTTGTCAAAGAACCTTAACTAGAGGGACCTTTTTGTTCCTCAATCGATGAGTCTGATAGTCTAAGATTTCACCTGGAATCTCTTCATAAGAGAGACTGTTCTGAACATCAATGCTCTGAATAGGGACTACAACTACTAGGTCACCTACGTACTTCTTGAGCAAGGATACATGGAAGACCGAATGAACTGAGGCTAAATCTGAAGGCAATTCGAGCTCATAAGCTACCTTGCCTAAATGATTGAGAATCCTGAAGGGACTGACATAGCGAGGACTGAGTTTCCCTTTCTTGTTGAACGTCTTCACTCCCTTTATAGGAGAGATCTTGAGATAGACAGAGTCATCGACCTCAAACTTGAGATCCTTTCTGCGAACATCAGCGTAATACTTCTGTTGGCTCTGAGCAGCCTGGAGTCTCTCTCTAATCAACTAGACTTTCTCTAAGGCGTCGAAAACCAAGTCAGGACCTATGACTGAGGCCTTACTAACTTCAAACCAACCAATTGGAGATCTATACCTCTTGCTATAGAGAGTTTCAAATAAAGCCATTTTAATGCTGGAATGATATCTATTGTTGTATGCAAACTCAATCAAAGTAAAGTGGTCATCCCAACTTCCCTTGAAATCAATTGCACACTCCCTTAGTATATCTTCAAGAGTCTAAATAGTCCTTTCTGTTTGACTATCCGTCTAAGGATGAAAGGCTGTACTGAGATGGATTTAGGTACCAAGACCCTTTTGGAATTCTTTCTAGAAGATAGAGGTGAGCTGGGTACCTCTATAATAAATAATAGATAATGGAACACCATATAATCTGACCAACTCCCTGATATAGAGTTTGGCGTAATCCTTGGATAAATACAAGGTATGAACTGGAAGGAAATGAGCTGACTTGGTCATCCTGTCTACAATAGCCCAAACTGAATCATGCTGATGACGAGTTCAAGGTAAGCCCGTCACAAAGTCCATGTTCAATTCTTCCCACTTCCAAGTAGGAATGGTGAACTCCTGCATGGGTCTACTAGGATTCTGATGCTCTATCTTAACTTGCTGACATATAGAGCACTTAGCCACAAACTCTGCAATATCTCTTTTCATCCCACTCCACCAATAGATTTCCCGCATGTCACGGTACATCTTAGTAGCCCCTAGATAAATAGAGTATCATGCACCATGTGCTTTTCCAAAAATCCGCAGCTTTAAGTCGTCTACACCTGGAATGCATAGACGACCTTGACAACGAAGAATCCCATCTCCTCCTTGGGAGAAAACCTGTACTCCCTGATTCTAAACTGACTCTTTTAGCTTGACAAGGATAGGATCCCTGTCTTGCTTTTCTTTCACCTCAGAAACTAGAGATGACTCTGAACTACTCTAAACATATACACCACCCTCTAAAGAATCGACTAAGCAAATCCCACATCGGTAGTGAAAGGGAACGAAGTGTGCCTTATAGGTGCATGGATACCTTCCACGTATGTGATGCATTTTAAAACTGTGAGGGGCCGAGGCTCCAAAGCGGACAATTTCGCATGCGCCGGTGGGCTGGGCTATTACAGTTGGTATCAGAGCCAGCGCCGGTGCCAGTGGTGGGGCAAACCTCAGCGAGGACGCTGAGTGCTACGGGGGGTGAGTATAAGGACGGCGATACGTAACGCCTGCATTCACTTAGGCAAATCCCACATCGGTAGTGAAGGGGAACGAAGTGTGCCTTATAGGTGCATGGATACCTTCTACGTATGTGATGCATTTTAAAACCGTGAGGGGTTGAGGCTCCAAAGCGAACAATTTCGCATGCGCCGGTGGGCTGGGCTGTTACAGTTGGTATCAGAGCCAGCGCCGGTGCTGGTAGTGGGGCAAACCTCAGCGAAGACGCTGAGTCCCTATGGGGGGTGAGTGTAGTGACGACGATACGTAACGCCTGCATTCACTTAGGCAAATCCCACAACGGTAGTGAAGGGGAACGAAGTGTGCCTTATAGGTGCATGGACATCTTCCACGTATGTGATGCGTTTTAAAACCGTGAGGGGCCGAGGCTCCAAAGCGGACAATTTCGCATATGCTGGTGGGCTGGGCTGTTACAAATCTGAATCAAATCCGAGCAAAATCTGGAAGCCTCTAGATACTATTTGAATAAGGAGTTGAAGGAACATGTCTCCAACTAACTCTATCTAGCAAAACTGAACTAAAATAATAAATGAAATAAATAATATGTCCTCGAATGGATGAGGACTCACTACAACTCTGCAACTGGAATGCTACTGCAACTGCTGATCTGGAGCTCATATCTGTGAACCTATGGTGTAACATGAAACAAAGCACCATAGCGCAAATACATCAATACAACCGGGGGTACTGAGTAATAAGTGAGGTTGGCTAAATGCAAAAGGGTTTACATGCATGAAAGATGCTAACTGACTAACTGATATGAACGTAAGAGTGCAAACATACATACGTAGTAGCTGAGATCATGATTATGTAATATTTAGATCTAGACACTAATGCATGATCTACTGATATCTAGCATAACAAATACTGAAATTTTGATAACATAGATGACTGTCTGACAGTCCTGAATCTAATGGAACTATCTGTGTTCCGTTCTGTAACTAAATTGACTATATCTAACCATCCTAATATACTGAAATCTGAAGAACTATCTGAGTTATTTTACTGAGACTAGGACTGAAATTATGCGAGGTAGTTGTTTTACCGACATGCCCCAATAATGTATATAGCTAAGTTGGGGTCCAATCTCTGCCCCAACTGGAAGGGTGTCAATACCGCACCACTAGTAAGGACAGCTGTGAGTGACCCTTAGCTGGCAGGTACTCAAAATAAGAATGGTGGGAACCCTAAACTGACGGATTAAACCACCTCATGCTGACAATGTACATGCTCATAACACAATAAGACAATCATACGCTGGCTATGTAGTTTTGGTACATACGCTGGCTATGTAGTTTTGGAATATAAGGATGATTACTAAGAATCATACCCTAAACTGATAGGTGAATTCCCATTATTGGGTTCATTCAGTGCTAACTTCTACTCCCATCTAAAGAGACTAAACGCGATTTAACTGACGGTACATGGACTAAGTAACTGACTTCCGTTGACTGACGGATTAGTGCTATTATTTTAGAATTAACCGAGATCATGAGATTTCTGAGGTTTCCTGAGTCACATACCCGACTGAGTTCTATAGATCATGGATTGACTGAGATTATCGTGATAAGATGACATGGCTCTAAGTACACATCAATATTTTTTGGGTACAAGTACCCCCAGGACTCAATGGAAGGAAATTGACACACATAACTGACTTGATTATAAGAGTAGAGTCCACAATTTACCATATCATGAGTAGGGGATTTCACACTAAGCATAGTTCTCAACATCTTATACATGGAAGGGAAATTCATACAATATGTATATACTTGCATAGCTTCAAAATCATGGCCAATCCATATCATAACAACAACGCATATCACTCACATGGAATTCATGGGAAATCATAAAGCATAGAGCATGAACTTGTCATTTAAGCACTATTAAATCATGGGACATGAATTCTATGTTACTAGGCATATTATCAAATACTTTGCATGCATTCTTTTAGCTTAAGTGTGTTCATGAATTTCACCATATTAAGCCACATAAGGATCATGGGTTTCAACTAACAAACACATATACTTAATGAAAACAACTTTAGATATCATCTTGAAACTTAAATAATAATCATCAATATGTACATGCTCATAACACAACAAGACAATCATATAATAATATTTAAAATATGGTTCTTGAGCTCTATGAACGAAATAGATCCATAGATGAACACTACGCATACCTGACTCAAGGTTTTTGATGTTTTGAAACTTAAAGGATTTGAAATCCTTTGATTTTTGAAGAAGATTGGGTCTTGTTCTTGGAAATTAAATTTAGAGAGAAACCCTAGTTTAGTTTGTGAAATAATAATGAGCAAAATGGCTAAATTCAGACTCATCTGGGTATATATAGGAGAGTGGTAAGTGACCAAAATACCCCTATTAAAATGACCTGGAAGTAAACTGAACGTGGCGTGTGATGACCCAACTTTGAGGTACATGTATCACCAATTAAGGATTTGGGATTTGGTTATTTCAAAGACAACTTTTTGAACTCAGTATGATTATTATGAGTTTTTCATCATGTCTTTTAGATTGACCAATGCCCTAATATCATTCATAGAGTTGATAAACTAGGTATTGTAATCGTGTCTTAATTCCTTTGTTATTGTATTTGTAGATGATATCTTAGTTTATTCCAAGAGTGAGGAAAATCATTAGGAGTTTTTGCAGACTGTGCTTTAGAGACTGAGGGATGCAAAATTGTATTCTAAGCTCTCCAAGTATGAGTTTTAGTTGGAGTCTATCTCCTTCTTGGGTTATGTGGTGACCAATAATAGTATTATGGTCGATTCGGGCAAGATTACAGTGGTTTATAATTGGGCTAGACCTACTTCCCCTACAAAGATATGGAGTTTTGTTAATTTAGCATGTTACTATCAATACTTTGTTGAGGGATTTTCATCAATCGCCTCCATTAATCAAGTTGACTCAGAAGAAGATTTTCTTGCAGTGGTCTGATGCTTGTGAAGCGATCTTTTAAAAGCTCAAGGATTTGTTGACTTCTACTTCCATCTTGACTTTTCCCAAGAAGGGTGTGGGTTTTACTATTTTTTGTGATGCCTCAGGTATTTGTTTATGTGCTGTATTAATACAGGAGGTTAATATGATTACATATGCTTCCGGTCAGTTGAATCCCCATGAGAGGAATTACCGTACCCATGATTTGAAGTTATGCGTGATTATTTTTTCTTTAAAGTAGTAGAGGCACTACTTGTATAGAGTCTATTATGAGATTTCTCAAACCACATAGCCTTTATTACTTCTTCACCCAACTAGATCTTAATAAGAGATAGGGTCATTGGCTGAGTTTCTTAAATATCATGACTTGACTATTCTCTATCATCCGGCCAAGGCTAATATGGTTGTGGATGGCTTGAGCTGGAAGTCGACTAGTATGGGCAGCTTCACATATCTTTTGACTCAAGAGACATCTTTGGCCTTAGAGGTTCATCTTTGGCTTGTTAGGCTTGATGTTTTAGCACCTGGGTATGTTTTGGAATTTGTAGAGGCTAGGTTTTCCTTGATGGAGCAGATTCAGACTCATTAATTTGATGATATTAGGCTGAGAGTAATTCAACATATGGTGTTAAGTAGTGAGGTGAAATACCCTAGGTTCTGGACCTTAGAAAATTTGCTAGAATTTTGGTCTCTGGACCTAATATGAATCATGGGTATGAGCCATATGTTGGGGGTATGAATGGTATGGTTCAGTCGTATACTGACCAGTGCTGGTTGGTAGGATGGATTTTGGTCACTGGAATGGGTATGACTTGGTGGTATGAGTCATATGGTTGGATACAGATCATTTGGTTCTTTCACTTAACCTTAGACATTGTAACTTAAGTTGGATCTGAGTTTGAGTGGCTCACTAGGAGCCATAATCTAAGGTACGAGTCATACCCAGGACTCGTATGGTGGACAATGTTCAAACCTTTTAATGATTCTATCTTGGTAGGGATATGGGTGAAGCGTACAGATCATATGCTATCAATAAGACTTGGGTAGTATGAGTTGTACACTGGACCATATTGGGTCCAAGGGTTAAGGCTTAGGATAAGAGTGGTGGACATTACTCGTACGACTCGTGAGGGTCAGTCATACCCCTGTGATAGGCTTTTGTGCAACTTAAGTGGGGGTATTTTTGACATTTGCCTACTTACCCTAATAAGGCCCTACAACTTATAACTAACTTGGGAGTTTATTTACCCTATTATTTTATTCGTTAACACTTAGAAATTCTTCCTAAACACTCTATAATTCTCACAAAAGCTTTTGGACAAGGAATCTAGGGTGTCAACTAGAGGACTAAATTAGGATCTTGTTGGTTGTTTCTCTCTGTCTACTTTATCAATTAAGGCATGTTCTATTTCTTCATTTTTAGATCCAATCAAAGCTTTATACAATGTTTTTATGATTTAAATAGTGTATAATTTTGGGTTTTTAAATATGATTTGGGGGTTTTGGTTATAAATTCTTGGTTATGGATTTGCCATATTTTAATTATGCTTTTATATGCATTAATGGTAGTTTTGGATAATTGGTTGCATAGGAATGGTTCTTTGGTAATAAAATTTGGTTTTGGAAATACTATGCCCCTAATGTGTTTGATAAAATACCTTTAGCAATGTTTCCACTATAATATTGGTTTTTCAATGAACTTATGCATGGTTTAAACTTTGTAATGGAAAGCTAAGTGATATGAGTGGTTTAAATGGTTTTAAATGGATTGTAAATGCCTTGGTGGCCATGGTTTTGGTTAATTAGAAATCATGAAGGGTCATGAAATCCGTTATACTTATATATGGTTGGTTGTGGAAAAAAACTTATAAGTATAGTCGGTATGAAGATATCATTACTAATTGTCTTGGTTAATAAATGATTAATGGATTATTTGGTTGCATGGTAATAGTTTTAATTGGGAAATAATAGCGGGGTATAGAAAAGCCGTAGAAGGTAGAGGTCCTAGGGGGACCAAAATTGGAAACTCATGTTTGTCGATGTGAAGTTTTATCCTGGTAACCGTGTGCATGATGTCACACTTTATATTTGGGGATGTACTAGTCATCCTAGGTTTTCTTCCCTAATCGTGTAGATTCACGCACTAGGGCTCTTTCAGCAAGGGAGCTAAACCTATATAGCCCATGGGAGGTTTAGGACGACAAAGCTACACAATACAGATAAAGGTTTTAATAGCACGCAAACCCGATTCCCTTTCCCAGCATATATATATATATATGTATGGTGTGTATGCATATGGATGGTTTTTACTTGGTTATATAAATAACATTATTTTACCCTTATCCTGAGTTCATGCTAGCGTTCACCCGCTAACCCATCTTTGGGCAACTGCATATACACTCTATGTAGGAATTGACAGTTCTACTCCTCTTACATAGTGATTGACTTGGGGATAGCTGTTGGATTGAAGTGGCTAGCTTTCATTTTTCTGGAAGGCTCCATTTCATATTATGGATATTCTTAGACATTTTTGATTTATTTTTGGATAATGGTTTTGGCTATAGTTGGGGGCATGTCCAAATCGAATATTCTTAATCTTTTGGTTAGAGGCTTTATGGTATTTCTATGGGTTAGAATAGGCGGGATCGGTATTAGTGTCAGCCTTAATATTTGAATTGGTGTTGGGGCTGGCATTATTGAACATAATTTCTCACTGTTCCATTGTATTTTATTTTGGGATTAATTATATTATATTTTTGAACTCTTTTGGTTATGGCCTGGTTTATGGCCCTTAGTTCGGTATTGGTTTAGCTTGGTGGTTTAAGTGGTATGGTTTGGTGGATGAGATGACTTGGTAGGGTTGGTCTAGGAATAGACCTATCCCAAAGTTAGTCTATGTCAAGTTATGCTATCTTGCTATATGTTCGGAATTCATCTGATTGGAGGTATGCTAATAGTGGTTGGGTTGGGTAATAGGGGTGTTCCCTAGTCCTGGTTGGACTTAGGATACCCATTATGACAAGGGCCCAAGTCGGGTCATGTCATGAGGTTAAGGAGGCCTCACTTGATCCAGATGGTATTTTAAGGATTAAAGGCCGAGTTTGTATGCCGTGAGTGGGATATTGGATTAGATTGATTTTGAAGAAGGCTCACTGTTCTCGATATTCCATTTATCTAGGAGTGATTAAGATGTATCATGATTTGAGACAATATTATAGGTGGGGTAGTATGAGGAAGAATATAATAGATTTATAGCTAATTGCCTATGTTGCCAGTAGGTAAAGGTCGAGCTATTGGGACCTAGTAGTTTTCTTCATAGGTTACCTATTCTCAAGTTGAAATGGGAATGAATCTCTATGAACTTTATGACTGGGTTGCCTCGTATTTCTTATGGTTGCGATAGTGTTTGGTTCATTATGGATCAATTGACCAAATCTTCTTATTTTATTTTTGTTTAGGTTTTTTAGTGCTGAGAAGTTGGCTCAATCTATATTCGCGAGATAGTTTATCTTGACGGTGTACTAGTCTCTATCATCTCGGATCATGGTTCAGTGTTCACATCTTATTTTTGGAAGACTTTTCAAGAGGAGTTGGGTACCCAGGTCGATCTTAGCACAACATTTCACCCCCAGACCAATGGTCAGTTGGAGCGGACTATTCAGGTTTTGGAGGATATGCTCCATACTTATAGGATAGACTTTGGAAGCCAGTGGGAGCAACATCTAGGCTTTGTGGAGTTTGCATATAATAATAGCTATCATTCTTGTATTGAGATGGCTTCTTTTGAGGCTTTATATGATAGGTAATATCGCTCTCCAGTTAGTTGGTTCCATGTTTTTGAGATTAGACGCAGAGGTACAGACTTGCTTCATGAGTCTTTGGATAGAGTTTGGGTCATTCAGGATAGACTTCGAGTGGCTTAACGTAAGTAGAAGTGCTATGTAGATTGTAGGCTTTATGCCCTAAGGTTTAGTTTTGATGGTCGTATCTTCCTTTGTGTGTCTCCCATGAAGGGCGTGATGAGGTTTTGAAAGAGGGGCAGTAGCCCTAGGTATATTGGACCTTTTGAGATCCTTTGGACTATTAGGGATATAGCCTATGATCTATCTTTGCCTCTTGATTTATCAGCTATTCATCCAGTCTTTCATGTCTCCATGCTTTGACATTACATTCTAGAAAAGTCTTATGTTATCCATTGGGATTCAGTCTAGTTAGTTGAGTGGTTTTCTTTTGTTGAGGAGCTTATCTCTATTAAAGCTAGGGATGTTAGATGATTGCGTTCTAGAGTTATTCTTATGGTTAAGGTCCATTGAGGCATCGACCTATAGATGAATCAACTTGGGAGGTTGAGTCTAAGATGCGTAGTGGCTATCCCTAGTTTTTTGCTGATTCACGTATTTATATTACTCTTAGTTCGAGGACGAATTAGATTCTTAGTGATGGATGATGTAACAACCTGACTTTTGGTTATTTACCCCTCCCCATGTTGCATTATGGTATTTCTGGGGTGTGGGATGGTTGTCATGGTTCCCCAATCTATTTCGATGTGATTTGTGCAAGTTTGTGATTTTTGGTGGCTTGAAAAGCCTTATAGTTGAGTTCAATAAACATTTATTGATATGTGCGCCGAATTGCATGATGGATTATACCAGCAGATCCAGAACATTGATTTTAGGTTGGGAATATAGTTGTTATGGTTTTACGGCTTTTATATATCATTTTGCACTTAGTTTGAATAATTGTGGAATTAGGTTTTGGGGGTCAACTTTATGAAAATAATTTCTTTTCAAAAATCTAATCTCACTATTTAGTTTGGAGCATTGAATTTGATAGTGTATCATAGTCTGTTTGCTTTCTCGAGATTTCTGATGAATCCCGTGGGGTCTGCGGAGACTTGGAATTCTCCAAGTTTCCAACTAGTGTACCACTCAGCTAGTGCGCCCGCTTAAGTGATATTTTGGATGCTTAAGCGACCCAACTGAGAATCCAGGATGTAGCTTACGTGACTACTATGATGCATACGCGAACATCACTTAAATAACAATAGGATCACTTACACGACACCTCCTGAGAGGCGAACTAATGCGTAAGCGACACCTGTGTTATTTATAAACCTCACTTTCATAATTTTTATACCATTTTTGAGACTTAGAGCTAAAGGTTCAAGTTTCTGAGCATTTTCTTCAATTTCTAAGCTTGGGTAAGCTCCAAAACTCCTATTTCAACTATTTTTCTTCAATTTTATCATTCAAATCTTAGTTAAACTTAGAATTAAAGCTAAAATTTAGGGATTTTGGCCCCAAAGGCCCAAAAATAGTATTCTTCGATTAAAACCCTAATTTCAACTCATTTCACTTAGGTTTTCTTCTATGATTTCCTTTAATCTTGGGAAATATGTTACTGGATAAATATTTTGATTTGACCCTCTCTTTTCAAAAATCCATTTTGGGGGTTCATTTTTACCCAATTCAAAAGTGGGTAATATAGGTGTCATTGTCTTTCTTTTGACGCGTAGATTCTATATTTGTATGTTTTAGGTGATTCCATGTCCATTTGTGAGGGTAAAGTTTTGGATTAAAGGCTTTTGGGATCAATTTTTTGCATTCGAGGTAGGTTATAGCTTAACTTTCTTCAGACTGGATTAAGTAGTTAATAATAATAATGTAAATCATACTATTGGGTAGGGGTTGTATCATGGAAAATGTGTTTGGTGATTTATGTGCCAGTATGGGGGCCTATATGGATAATATTCGATGGTTTTTGAAACATTAATTGCTAAGTGTGACCTTATGGGGTATTATATGATATTGTTGTCTTGGTAATGATATATGTATTTTTGGTTGCAATTTTTTTGATGGAAAAAGCCTAGATTTTGGGATTTATGTGGTATCAATGCCTTTTTCTCGCATGTTTCACTTGATGGTTTTTCTAAATTATTTGGATCATGGATGGTTGGTTGATTTGAGTGGATTTTTGGCTCACATGGTTGGTGTATTGGTTGGATATTGGAGATTCTCTTTTTGGTTGGTTGTGAGCATACATCCTTGTATCATATTCATTTATGAAACATTAGTACCACTATAGAAATACTGAAAATACTGGAAACATTGGCATTTTCTAATAGAAAATGTGACATCTTTGAAAACCCTCTACTAGTGTTTGTGATAGAGATGAGATATGAATATTGATATTGGATATTGATTGTATATGGGTTGACGAACCCCCCATTGGTCCTACATCGGGAAGCTTTAGTTCCATAGATGTATAAGGAGGTTGTGCGATGACCTCGTGCATCACAACATCATCATTGCACTTTATATTGTTCTTATAATGTGATTATATTTTTGTCTTTGACTTGATACCTACCATCTATTCTATATTCCTATACTTGTATTTGATGTACGTGGGTATTTTTTCTTCTTTTCTCTACATGTATTTGTTATATGTGTGTATATTAGAACTATTAATGGAGACAGTGTGGGCTACAATTTGAGATATTTTCTGATTACAGGTGACGTGCCCATAGATTGTGTTTATATGCTTTATTTTCTAATTTACTCAATTGGCCCATGATACTTATTGATTTTAAGTGGACCCTAATCATCCCTATTGCGCTCTTTTGGTGCAAATCCAGGAATGAGGGTGCCTATCGGTAGTTGATTAAGACAATACTTGGAGTCCATTTGAGGTAGCAGTTGATCTACACATCCAGAGTTGACTTTTACCTTTTATTATCGAGATTATATCTTACTTTTATCCAAAGACAGAGCTTCTTCCTATTTGGATATCTTATGTATTTTGACCTCGAGTTGTACTAGTTAGTTCTTACACTGCGACACCTAGTTTTGGAATTTAGTTTGGTATCTTGATTATATTTCTGCTTTTACTCTATATGGGGGGTTCAACTTCGTTCTAGGGGTTTTGCCTTGGTTTTGGTATTGATTTGTCATTTTATATTGCTTTGGGTGATATGCTTACTTGTCAAGGCTTGCCACGACAAGTGCCATCATGACCCTTGGTTTTTGGGTTGTGATAACGTGTTACCTGTGCGGGGATTTATTTGACATTATTAGTTTTATCTATGCATTTAAATATTTTAGTCTTGATATGATGAACATATGTGGGCTTGAATTGTTATTTTAGGCCTTTTTGAGCATTTGTTTGCCTTTATCATGATAGAAATGCCTGAGTTGGGGGTTGTTATGGCATAAATGATGTCTTATCTTCATATTTATTTCAAATGGTGCCTAATTAGAGTTGATAATCTTTAATTATGGACATATTGAGTTGATTTTTGAGCTCACTTATATACGTGTTGGATTTATTGGATGTCTTCATTTTGAATTGATTATAAGAATCTCATCCTCATTCCATACATATACATTCTACTGGTACAATTGAGAACGCTATTTTTGAAAGAAATGAGTCACTTCCATAAAGACCCTCTTTGTAAATATGAGCCGAAGAGGTGGATTGAGATATTGAGATATGAACTATAGTATATGGATTGTGTACCCTCCATGAATCCTACTTGGGAGCTACGAGCTCAGTGGTTGATACAGAAGTCATGCGATGGCTTTCACTATTCACCCCTTACATATTGCATTGCATTTGCATACACATCTTTTATGATTTCTGTAGTTTCCTTGTTTTGTATTTTGTTTCAGTATATTTTTCGTGTATTTTTGTGTTGTTTTCATTTTTGTATGTATATTAGAACTGTTAGTGGAGACAGTGCGAGCTACCATTTGGAACTTTTCTACTTGCCCATTCTCATAGTGTTTCTTTAATTACCTTATACTTTTCTAAGTCGGCCTATGATACCTACCGAGTACAAGTTGACCATATTCACACCTACTATGACTTTTTGACACAAATACCAATTCGAGTACCATGCATAGCGGTTGAGGTTTCTAGAAGAATTGACCAGATTCAAGGTACTAGATCATCCTAGTGTTTCGGGAAGATTCCAAATCTCACTCCATATTTATCTTGTCTATATTTTGGATCCAGAGACGAACTTTGTATTTTAGCATTTTGAATATTATACTAGATGCTCTTACACTATGACTTTAGATGTTTTATGGTTTATGCAGTTTTTTTTATTCTGTTTTATTTATATTTTGTGTTGGTTTGACTTCATTCTAGAAGTCTTAACTTGCTATTTTAATTTGCTTGATGAGTTTATCTAACCTTTTTTTGGTTATTGGTTTACTAGTCAAGGCTGGAACGTGACAAGTGCTATTATGACCTAGTTTTTGAATCATGACAAATCGATATTCGAGCATCCAAGTTCACCGATATAAGTGTAAGAGTATCTAATGACTTGATTTTTGTGAATTATCCATTTCTATGTGATTTGACCATTTTACCCATCCACGTGGTTGCTTCATGATATTTCTAGGGTATGGAGATAATTGGCATGGTTCCCAAAGCATTATGCTGTGTTTTGTGTGAGTTTCTCTATTTTTAGAGCTTAAAAAAGCTTTATAGTTGACTTCAGTTAATATTTATTGTTTCATGTGTCGAATGGCAAAACGGATAGAGCCAATAGATCTGAAACATAGATTTTGGGTTGATAGCATGGATTGTTTGATTTTATGGCTTGTGTATCTCATTTTATCTCTCGGTTTGAAAGATTGTGAAATTGGGTCTCGGGGGTCAATTCCATGAAAACAACCTCTTTTTGAAAATCTAATGTCGCCATTGAGTTAGAAGCATCGAATTTGATAAGGCAAAACAATTGTTTTGCATTCTCAGGATTCCAAAGGAATTCTTAGGGGACTACGAAGAGTTGGAAATTTCCCAAGTCCCAGTTGGTGCAACCACTAAAGTGCCATTTTGGTCACTTTAGCGGTGACCACTAAAGCGGCCAATCGGCCGCTTTTGCAACCCAACTTTTCGCTAGGGGGAGATTTAGTGGAGCCTTTTCCGCTTTAGCGGAGGCCGCTTATAGTAACCTCTGGTAAAGTGAATTAGGCATGCACGCGGGTACCGCTCAAGCGATCCTTGACGTTTTAGCAGTCAACGCTAGTATAATATAAAAATCATTTTCTCGAATTTTCTTCCAGTTGGAGACTTGGAGCTTTAGATTTAAGAGTTTTTGGGCAATTTCTTCCATTTTCAAGCTTGGATGAGCTCAAAATCCCTATTTCAATTATTTTTCTTCAATTCATGTTATCTAAAGCTTGTTAAAATATGATTTCAAAAGTGAAATTTGAGTATTTTTGCTCCCAAGGACTTAAGTAGTTTTCTTCAAATTTAAACCTCATTTTTAATTCATTTTCACTTGGGTTTTAAGCTATGGATTCCTTCAATCATGGGTAACATGTTTGTGAACAAAAAAAAAATCCAATTTTACCCTTTCTTTTTGAAAATCCATTTTGAGGGTCCGTTTGGACTCCGGCTCAAAAATAGATAATATAGTTTTGTTGGCTTTATTTTGACGCGTAGATTCCATATTTTTATATTTTAGTTGATTTTGGAACCTTTCGGGAGGGGAAAGCTTCACGTAAAGGGATTTTTGGATTAGATTTCATTGTCGCGAGGTAGGTTAAGACTTAACTTTCTTTAGACTAGGTTGAGTAGTTAATACTGATATAAAAGCATACTATGTGATAGAAGCACAATTAGTTTGAAGCACATTAGGAGGGGCTTCCATATATGGATGATAGCTTGGAGCCCAGAGGAAGACATGAAGAAACAAATACACAAGGCCATAAGCAATCAATAGGCCATTTGGGTAATCAAGAAGGTCCATTGTGGGTTATTTGTAAAATACTGACTATTGGTCTATTTATTGTAATAGGCTATTTTTGTAAAAGCAATGACTATAAATAGTTGCCTTAGCCATTTTCATTACTTAGATTTTTGATGACTGTGTTGTCTTGAATAGACTTTATATTTAGTTACTATAGGTTAGGATAGTAACTGGGTTCAATTTCAATTTTAGCTTAAATCGAGTGATTAGGGTGAATTCCCAAATTGTTTGTGTTATCTTCTTAGCTTGACTGATCATCGAGTTACATATTGTGCATTCAATTTGATTTCTCATGTATTTGATTGAGTTCTCTTTCTCCCTTGGCTTAATTATTGTTCAATTAGGCCTTTCTTTCTTCACTTCTCATCTCTTCTTTCTCAACTATCCTTTTAATTTTATTATTTAACTGTACCTTCTAATATCGATTTTAGTCACCTTCGACTAGGATCGTTATCATTTTGGTATCAAGAGCCTAAAAAAATTTTGTTTTGATTTGTTGTTTTTGACACTAGATCCTTATTCTCTAGTGTCATTTAAGTCGAAATCCAAAAAACTCATCAAATTTTGAGTTGTTGACAAAATTCCACCATTAAAGGAGCTTGAAGGTCTGAAACTTGAAAATTGATCTTGAAGATTAGGGGTGATTTGAGGTACAAAAATTGTTGGGTTTTGATCTCTAAGTTGACGAAATCTAATCCTGAAATTTGGGTCAATTTCGTAAAGAATTGAAGAAGTTAAATTTTGTTGCTCTTGAAGTTCATCATGTTCTTCATATGTTCTCGAGGAAGGAGTAAAAAGGAGTATTTGATCCAAAAAGAAAGGAAAGAGAAGTACTAAAGGTGTAGTGGGGCCACTTGTTGAATTTTGAAAAAAAAATCAAAATTTGATTTTTTTTTTTACTATTAAATTCCATATCAGCTTTCAAATCAGTAGTCAACAGTTGACCTCTAACGCAACAGCCAATAACTGGCCACATTATCAAAAACAGCGGAAGCAAAAAATCTAGGGCCTACACAACGCATGGGTTTCAACTTCATAGAACAAATTTGCTCAGATTTCATACACTAGTTGATCTTATTGATGTCCGAATTGATTCTTCTAGTAAGATCAATTTGTGTCAACCTAGTGTTGACACTTGTGCCTTGAATGATAGTACATTATCTTGTGATTCTTTGACATGTTTTTATAATGTGCATGTTGAGGATGTGGATACACTATTTGATCCTATTATGACCGAATTGATTCTTCTAGTAAGATCAATTTATGTCCACCCTGTGTTGATATATGTGTTTTGAATGATAGTTCATTATCAATTGACATTGGTGTTGATCAACTCGTGTGTAATGATGACCCAGTAAATGAGGAGTTTTGTGATGAACTTAAGGAACCTTAATAATTAAGTGTTGGCATTGATTTGGTCATGTAGATAGTCATGTGAAGTCATTGCACCTAAATAATAAATCCATGTTGTTTCATCCATTTCGGATTTTATTTGAGAGAAAATAGTTTTGACCTTTTTAAAACTATTTAAAAAAAAACTCATGAAAATTTTGAAATAATTTCAAGAAAGTTACAGAGTTGTCACTTGATTTTCATAGAAAAATCAAGAAAAACTTTAATGAGTTTCAAAAATAGAAAAAACCATTAAAACTAGAGAAAATGGGTAAGAGTTCAATTAATACCCTAAGAAGATTTTTAAGGCACTTAGGAGCGTCCATTTGATAAAATGATTTACCAAATATTTTTTTGACTAACTTAAAAAATGACTAACTTTGCAAAAATATTGATTTTATAAAAACACTTAAATTATTTATTTACACATTTAAAAAGGGCTTTTATTTATTCAAATGAGGAAAATTCTGCATGAATTAAACTAAATTGTCATTCTTTAGATTTAAGAGGAAAATGAATTTTGTTTTTGTAAAAGAAGAAGATTATAGAATTATTTTCTTATTATTAATCATTATTATAAAAAAGTTAATTTTATTATAAATAATACCTTAGAAAAAAAATGTTAAGAGGGTGTCAAATTAAAAGTTCCTTATCAACTACTAAAAGTTGGAATTTACAAGAAAAATTAGTTTGTTTAGTTTGAGAAAAATTACTTTAATCCATATAGCCAATTAATTACATGAATAAAACAAACGCCATTTTGAAATAAAATAATTAATTTCTAAAAGCCTAATTTTAGGGAGAAGAACCAAAGGACCCAATTTATTTCAGTTAGACAAGATAAATTATGTGAGAAAATTATGAATTAAGTATGAAACATAAGATGAAACAGAATGACAAGAACATAGGGACCACACTTGATTAATTAAATAAAAGTTAGTATAAATTACAAGCCACATAAATAAGTACAAGAAAAAAAGAGCAAAAGTTAAAGATTTGGACCCCTACTGACCCATTAGCAAAAAATCCCATGGACTTCTAGCCCAGGCCTATTTTTCTACATTTTCCTGTATATGCGTTGTATATTAGTGTAGCCGAGAAGGAAATGGTCACGAAGCCTTTAAAATAGAGAAAGCATGTGGAAAAATTAAGTGAGCTCTTTCTTTTGAAGTGCAACCTATTGTTTTTTTTATACAAATTGCTCTTGCAAGACAAGATGAGTGAGAATTTAGTGCTCAAACATTATTGGATGTTCAAGGTGAATAAAGCATTATAATGCATACAATACATAAGAGACAACATTCATTTTCTTAGAAAAAATTCCAACACAGAGATTCCAAAATAAACATAATAGCTCAAAATAAAAAGAGGCAAAACTAGGGAGGATACTAGATTTTTCTCAAAAGTGGATCAATGTTTATGTAGGCATTGAGCAACAATTTAAGTAAAATGATATGCAAATACACGTAGCTAATCTGAAACTAATTTTTTACTTTTAGTCAATATGATATAAATATCAAAGATGGACATCATATTGAAACCAATACTATCACATGGTTTATAAAATTTTAACCAAAATGAGACAGAATCAAGTTAAGCCTTTATGTAGTACAAGTACGGAAGAAAACATGATAACGGGTAGGAGTGAGAGAACCCGTGAGCATTTAGGAGCGAAGGGAATGCACAGAGTGACAAATTGTAATACCCGTACTTTTCTTAGTCCCGTTTAGCTCTTAGTGTGTCAAGGGTAAACTTTAAAAATATATAACTCTTGATACGTATAGAATTTAAAAGCTATAGACCCACCAAATTATAGATAATTGAATCAATTTTTCAACGATACTAATTTTACCTAAATTCGATACTCGGTTGAGAAGTTATGACACTTTTAGTGAAAAGTAGTAGAGCACCGCATAGCGGTAGAGGCCAGATTTGCAATTGTCTCTTTTCCAGTGAAGCACCGCGATTAGCCCATGTCGCGGTGAAGCCCAAATTCCCATTTATCCCTTTCCAGTGGCTCACTGTGATTTGTCGATATCGCGCCAGAAATCTCAATAAGACAGACACCGCATCACGATGGAGTGAAACATGGCACTCATCCTTTTCCAGTGACGCAACGTGATTATGCCGCATCGCGCCAGAGTGCAAAATCACACTCGTCCCTTTTTTCCAGTAAGCCACCGCGATAAGCAGTGCGTCGTGCTAACGCGCAAAATCGAGATATCAAGTTCCAAATTATTTTTTACAAAGGGCAACCTAGTCATTTTCCAAGCCTCCAATTCGTGAAAAACACAAGATTAAGCCTATTCTAAGCATATTATGATTACTTTTCATCAAATTACTCTCCAAAAAACCCTAGAACCTCAAAACTTAAACCTCAAGAAATCTAAATTCCACCATTCTTTTTCCAAGATAACCTAAAATTCAACATTACCAATTCAAGATCTTCAAGAATCACTCTTCAAGAGCACAAATAGGAACTCAAAGTTCAAGATTCTTTAATTATTCATCAATTAAGGTATGTGGGGTTTTCAACAAGGATAATCCTTTCATCCTTGTCCCCAAAATTAGGTTTAAGGTTGAATTTTATATGAAATTATATGGATTTCAATCTAGGGTTTAAACCCACTCATTACTATTTAAAGATTATGAGATTTCAAGTGAATTAAATGTTGAATTTCATGTATACATCCATATTTTTATGCGTTTGACATTATTTTCAAGATTTAGAATTGAATTATCAATACTTTCTTTACTAAGCATGAACTTTATGATAATTTGACATGAAATAGATGAATGAGTTATTAGCCCTAGTTTGAATGTTTTTATTTCAAGAAGATTATGCTCTTAAGCATCCCATGATTAGTTATATTCAGATTTTGTACAAAGATTTGATCTTTTAATCTCAGCTTAGATATGGAATCCACTTTACAGCTTTAACTACAGTATACAATAAACAAATTTATAAGAGGTTTTCATTGTAAACCCTTATACTAGATTTAAAAGAGGATTTCCTACAGAATGAGCATATAGATTAAAGGGAGTAGTATTTAGCATCGAGTTGGGTATGTTCTCATGCTCCAGAACTACGAACCAACGTAGGTTCAGATTATTTCCATTTCTATATGGATGATAGATACAGATGTGATCACTTAGATTAGGTTATACTCCTTGGAAAGAGTATGACACATCTCCCCAATGTGAGGTTTTTCCATAAGGGACTAGACGTTGTACACTATGATAGCTCATATAGTGTAAGTCAGTTAGAAGAGCCACCCTAATAGAAAAGACTACAGAAAAAATAACATAACAAATTTTAGAAACTTATTGTAAAGGCTCACAATTTTATTCAAATATTGCTTTATATAAGATGGTTGGTGAGTCCTTTCTACACTTAGACAATATAATTTCAAGATAGAATACAAGTACAACTTTTAGAACTAAAGGATCGTTTGGTAGAGTGTATTGGAAAACTAATGCATACATTAGTTTAATGTGTATTACTAATACCTTGTTTGGTATACTTTTGCACCCTATGTATAACTAATGCTTGCATTAGTTATACACTCTATTGTGTATTAAGGTGTTTATTACTAATACCTCAAAATCCATGGTATTAGCAATGCATTGGATTAATACATGAATTAACATGATTAAAGACACTATTATCCCTAAAAAAAAATTCCCATCTTTTCCAACATATATATGGAGGATATTTTTGTAATTTTTTTTTAAGAAATTATTTAATTCATGTTATTGTAATACATCAAACCAAACACTGCATAAGAAAAATAGTAACATAATTAATGCAAGCATAGCTAACACAAGCATTACTAATACAAATATTACTAACACATTATATTTTGTATTATTCTTATACACTCTATAAAACAACCCCTAAGTGTTATGACTCACTAGATTTATACAATATGCTTTATTACTCATGATTATGATTCTAAGCTTTCAGTTATTTAGACTATTGTGAGTCATCAACACTTAGCATGCATTCTTTTGCAAATTTACACAAATGTTGAAATGTTTTTTTACTTATGCATCCACCCCCAAATACTTAGTACAATCCATAAGTACTGATCCAAATATACGTCTATGTGCTATATTGTCTCATAATGTGGTTCAGGTGCTCAGTTTCAGTAGCATGAGTGATTTCAAGCATCTCCATCTATATCCTGACAGTTGGTGAGTCCTCATAGTTTGGGGACCCAATTATTTAGATTTTCTAGCTTATTATAGTAGTTGATTCAGTATTTTCAGTCAGCTCAAGTCAGCTGGGGGCTTGTCCCAGTGGCTCTCTAGTTATTAGTAGTAGAGGCTTGTTAGACTGCTAGTTATGATTCAAATTTGTAGTGTTGATTGTTCAAACTTTTAAGTCTAATACTTTCAGATATCATATTCAGATAATTTCAGCTTATATCAAATAGAATTCTGCATTTTAGCTTTGATTATATATCTAAATTTCTTTATTATGAGTTTCAGATTCAGTAGAAGGCTTACAGGGTTAGCTTAAGGCTACTCATAGTCTTGAGCACCGTGTGACATCTCGGGACTCATTTTTGGGGTGTTACAAACTTGGTATCAGATCCTAAGGTTATAAGAGTTCTAGGGAGTTAGACAAGCTGTGTTACAAGAATCTTGATCATGGGTGTAAAACGTGCCACATTTATGAGCAAGAGGCTATGGGAAATTTTTAGGAAATCATCTCTTTCTTTCATGATCTACCATGATTATAGTATCTCTATCTACTTTTAACTCATTCACTTATGTGATAGTTGAATATGCCTTCTCGTTGAGCTAATGCACGCACAAATGATAACCAACCACCCTAACCTACTGACCCTCTGAATAAGAATATATCCTATACTGAATTTTGGGCTAACTTTTAGGCGTTAGCCCAAGCTGTGGCTGCCAATGTTTAGGGAAACCATCAAGTGGCAGTCCCACTTCAGCAGAATGGGGATTTAGCAGCAGCCAGAATTCAAGACTTTATGAGAATGAATCCGCCTGAGTTCTTTGGGTCAAAAGTAGGTGAGGACCTACCGCTTTACTTAGATGAGATAAGGAAGATCATCCAGATTATGCATGTTACTAAGGATGAGAGTGTAGAGTTGGCAACCTATAGGCTGAAGGATGTGGCGTATGATTGGGTGGCTATCTGGAAGAATGGCAGAGGCGAGAATGTAGCCCCTATAAGTTGGAAGGTGTTTAAGGATACATATTTAGATAGGTTCTTTCTGCATGAAATAAGAGAGAATAAGGTAGAGGAGTTTGTTAACCTGAGGCAGGACTCGATAACAGTGAATGAGTACTTTCTTAAGTTCAACCAGTTGTTTAAGTATGCCCTTGATACGATGGCTAACCCTAGAGTGAGTACGAGTAAGTTTGTTACTGGAGTATCGGGTTTGGTAGTCAAGGAGTGTAGGTTTCCTATAATTATAGGGGATATGGATCTTGCTAGGTTGATGATTAATGCTCAATAGATTGAGGCAGAAAATTTGAAGGGGAGAGAAAAGGGAAATAAAAAGGCTAGAACCGAGCAATTTGATTATGGCCAGACAAAGTTTGCAGGGGGAAACTGTTTGCAGTTTTAGAGTCGCTCATCTATGCTAGTGCCATCTTCAGTTAGTGCTCCTACCCCCAGAGCCAGGAGCATTGGGGTAAGACTTCTATATCCAGATCTCAAAATAGTGTGAGTGGAAAGCCCAATTATCCTCCATGTGCTAAGTGTGGTAAGAATTATCTTGGTGAGTATTTGTTAGGACAGAAAGGTTGTTATGGTCGTGGTAAGTTGGGACATGGAATTAGAGAGTGTCCTCATGCTATGCAGGAAAATAGGGATGTTCGTCCCCAGACTCAGGCTACTAGCGCACCAGCTCCTCTAGGTCGCCAAGTCCATCCTTAGGGCGAATCATCCAGTACCGATGACGGTCAGCGCCAGAATCAATTTTATGCTTTACCATTCTTTTAGGAGCAAGAGAGTTCCCCAGATGTTGTTACTGGTATGCTTCGTGTCTTTTATCTTGATGTTTATGTGTTGTTATATCCAGGGTTAAATTTCTCTTATATGACCCTACTAGTTGTAGTAAATTTTGAAGTAGGTCCTGAAATGCTTCCTAAGCCCTTCTTAGTTTCTACCCTAGTGGGTTAGTCAGTTATTGCCGAACGAGTCTATAGAAAGTGTTCTATCACTGTCCTTCATAAGATCATGTTAGAAAAATTAATAGAACTAGATATGGTCGACTTTGACCTTATTCTAGGCATGGATTGTCTCTATTGTTGTAATGCATCTATAGATTGTTGCACCCAACTGGTGAAGTTTCGGTTTCCAAATGAGCCAGTCTTTAAGTGGGAAGGAAATTTACTGTCTCCCCAAAGTCATTTCATTTCCTATATTAAGGCCAAGAAGTTGATCTCAAATGGGTGCATCCATCATCTAATTCGAGTCAAAGACACTAAGTCTAAGGCTCAAACAGTTCAGTCAGTTTATGTAGTCAATGAGTTTCCTGTTATTTTTCCCAAAGATTTGCCAGGGGTACCTCTCGATAGGGAAATAGAATTCGATATTGACCTTCTTCCAGATACTCAGCCCATCTCTAGTCCTCCATATTATATGGATCCAACCGAGATTAAGGAGTTAAAAGAGAAGCTTAAAGACCTCTTAGATAAAGGTTTCATAAGGCCCAATGTCTCTTCATGGGGCGCTCCCATTATATTCGTACGAAAGAAAGATGGTTCTCTGGAAATGTGCATTGACTATCGTCAGCTGAATAAAGTCACAATAAAAAACAAATATCCTTTTCCTAGGATTGATGACTTATTTGAACAACTCCAAGGTGCAAGTTATTTCTCCAAGATAGACCTTAAATCCGGCTAACATCAACTTAGAGTAAGGGAATATGATATTCCTAAGAGAACTTTCAGAACTCGTTATGGTCATTTCGAGTTTCTAGTCATGTCCTTCGGATTGACATATGCCCCAATATCCTTCATGGAATTGATGAACCGAGTGTTCAAACAGTATTTGGACATATTTGTCATAGTATTTATTAATGATATTCTTGTATATTCTCGTAGAAAGGATGACCGTACAGACCATCTTAGAATTGTGTTGCAAACTCTTAGGGATCACCAGTTGTTCGCCAAATTCAGCAAATGTGAATTTTGGATAAGATCAGTAGCTTTCTCGTGTTGTATTATTTCTAGTGATGGTATTAGAGATAATCCCCAAAAGACAAAAACAGTAAGAAACTGTCCTAGACCTATCTGTCTGTCAGACATCCGAAGTTTCTTGGGTTTAGCTGGCTATCATAGATGTTTTGTTGAAGGATGTTATTCTATTACATCCCCTATGTCGAGATTAACTTAGAAGAAAGCTAAATTTCAATGGTCAGATTCTTGTGAGAAGAGTTTTCGAGAGTTGAAGATTCAACTTACTTCAACCCCAGTTTTAGAGCTGCCTGATGGTATAGATGGGTTCGTTGTTTATTGTGATGCTTCTAGAATTGGTCTGGGTTGTGTTTTAATGCAGAGAGGTAAAGTTATAGCTTGTGACTCTTTCACGACCCGAACCAGGACCCTGGCCATGACGGACATCCCAAACCTTGAAGGCCCGAGAGCCTTTTTAACTTGCAATCATATGCACCATTCATATATAAATAGGAAATTTGGAAATAAAATTTGCTATAGAAACATGGTCATAATCTAAATTTAGTTTAATAATGAGGAGTAAAATCTAATATCAACTAAACACATCTAAAAACCGTCTGCGAAATATCTACTACATGATCAAATAACAATTGTCTAAAAACTGGGATAAGGCCCTCAGTAGACCAACTATAATAAATAATAACTGTCTGAAAGAAACTAGGCCTTCTGAAGTATAGAAGGCTTACCAACTAGTACTCTTCACACCTGTCTGATGAAATCTACTGCTTATCAGGACCACTAGACTGTTCCTCAGAACCTGGAGGGAGGGGGGTCAATACAGATGAACTGGTACGTAGAGCAATCCAAAATAAAGCTTTTATATAAAGAAAATAGTTGTGAGCTAGTCATAAACATCATGAAAGATATAATTTTCAAAACACATGGGCATTCTTGAAAAAACATAAAAAACCTTTTTGTCCAAAGTAGTTTCTGATCTTTGTATTACTTCTGAGTTAGGTGGCACTCCCCTACAAGTTTGATATTCCACAGGCTATATGAAATCCACCATTGACTCGACGGGGAAGCCCCCAACCCAAGTGTGCCACAAGGGTTGGAGTGTCTGAGTCTGATACGCCATAGGGCACTAGGCCAGCATATAATATATACCCAGATCAGCAAATCACGATTTTGGGTAATGATTTATCTAAACTCATGCCTTTTTCGGGGAACCACCTAAGATCTCTTTATGACCAATTTTATCCTTTTTTGAATCATGCATTACTTTAGTTTCAACATCTGAAAAATCTGACTTCAAACATGCATTCTATTCTGTTCTGAATTACCATGGCATTATCTAGATTGGTGTCGTCATACCAAGACTTACAGGTCCTATTTCTGAGCCATAATGCATCATGCATGATTCTTTTATAAAAACATAGTTCAGACCACCCAAACATGCAATTTAACAAAGGGAATTCATCTTTCGAAAACATAAGTCAAAACTATGCAAAATTCCCATCCTTTCAATAAACAAGTGGTGGTTATGTAATCTTTAAGAAACCATGAATACCTTCTCATTATATATTATGTTCAACATTCATCAACAGAAACAACCCTCTCTCTTTTGGAATCAAAATCATAATCCAAATATAACATTATTTAAGACATTTCATAACATGCTTTTCAAGATGCATTCAAACGATTTCATAGTATATCATAAGTAAATGAAAATCATCACAAGAGAGGGATTTTTCATGAATCATTCTGTCAATTCAATCATCAACCTTAAAACACATGATTACAATATATATATATATATATATATATATATATATATATATATATATAATTTGAAATCAATTTGGGGGAAAGCCTAAAGGCAAAAACAATATCATCAATGCTTCTAAAGCATGAATATATTCATAAATCTGAAAAACTCTTTCTTAAAATCAAGATTTCCATAACCATGAGATTTTAGGAAAACCCCGAGTACCTTAAATTAGAAGCTTTTGAATGAACTCTAGCATTTGGGATGCTATACGTATGATTGATGGGTTCCTCTTGTAGCCCTCATAATGGGGATTCCGAATCTTGAAGAATTAAGGAAAACCCACGGTTAAATCTTGAGATATTTGGTTTTTTAGTTTGAAACCCTAGGGTGAGTTTTTGATGAATTTGAGAGAAAAGAATTATATTTTGGTGTTTGGGGAGTTTAATCCCATGTTATAGCTGGATAAGGAATGAAAGATACCCATTTTGCCCTTAAAAATGTGGAAAAAGAACCTGAAATTTTGGTGCGTGCGATAGGGCGTGCGTCGCACGCTTATCGCATGATGCTATTGTCTCAGTCACTAAAATGGATATAACTTTTCGCTTGGGTATCGGATTTAGATGAAATTGGTATCGTTGGAATGCTAATTCGAAGAGATTTTATTTGAAATATAGTAGGCCCTCTAATTCATTTTATACAAATATTTATGGTCGATTGAAGTTGACCCAAGTTTCGACGCTCACTCAAACTCGAATGATAGGAAAGCTTTCAACTCGTCCTTGAGTTAGGGGACCTCTATGATCTCAATTCATGCTTAAATAGGTTCACACACTACCTAATTGATTAACATGCCAAATTTGCATAGGATTTATGGCTTTTGGATCATCTATGCATAGAAACAACAGTTTTTATTCTAACCCAAAATACGGGGTGTTACATTATATCCCCCTTGGGACCATTCGACCCCAAATGATGGGTAAGAATGTTTAAGTCTTAAAGGTATGGAATAACGTGGACATGATTTGTCTTCTAAGAAAGAATATACTAATCTGAAATATTTAAATTTCCATCATGAAACTGAATTCTAAGATGACTTGCCCTTACTTGCTTTAAGGAGCTGATTCATGCTGAGAATTTAGGATTTCCTTGAGGTGTTCATGATCCAATCATATGTATCAAATTGAGAAGTAATAACTTATGTAAGAATGAATCTTGAGACAACAAGATTTAGATCGTACAAAGGAATTACACTGTAGGAGCTAAAATGCTTAGAGAGATTTGAGACTATGCGCTAAACTCTTATGAACAGAGTCATGACTAAATAGCTGAATCTGAAACATGATGGTCGGACTGAACTAAATTCGCAATTTACATGGATGGAATAGATTATCTCTTGGGATGGTCATACACATGGGACTTTGGATAGCAGGAGTGGGTGTAAAGGTGGAAAACCACAGTAACTTGTCTGCCTGACTGTTAAACTGAACTGCTGGTCATACTGGCTGAATTATACTGGAAACTTATACTTAAATGGAGTATCTCTCCAACACTCTTTCTAAAGAAGTTCTAGTAGCATTCGGGAGCAAAGAATCGTAGGCATGAGTTACACAAGACACCCAACTAAGGAATCACAGCAGTGACACTACTCTATAGCATGGAATATAGACATATAACTCATAAACTAGGATAGAATTACCAGGCCTTAGGCAATTCAACTTCTTACTTTTAAGCTTAGCGCACTTCTCGAATACTCCCTTAACTATATTATTCCCTTTAAATACTATACTCATTTGATTCAACTTAGAATTCTTATATGGGCATTGATAAATCTTTCTACTAATGCCTAAAGTAACATAAGTTCTCTCACTATGATCAAGCCTAACTTCAAATTACAAAATACAATATGCCACACCACGATAATAGTCTAAACCATATGATTCAATCTTCTATATATATTTATATTTATATATATATATATATATATATATATATATATATATATATTAGAGATCACACCCTAAGCATATCGTGCCTTACCACTTCAATGACTAACTCTGATCTCTTACTATGGATTCACTAGCACATATTACGTTCCTCCACTTAAATCTCAACATGTCATTCAAGCCTATCTTTATAACCACATATGAACTCCAAGGAAATCACCCATAAGGACATATTTCACATATTATCTAATCCACTATCAATATAACTCCCACGCGCTACCCCAAGAATATACACACATAAATTATCACTAACCATTACATAAGGAGGAGTCACTAAAAGGTTAGAACATAAGAACTTGAAGCATGAGAGGATATTATATGAGACTTGACACTTAACTGATGCCGAAGGAATAGCAAATCAACATCAAGCATTCATCAAAGTGATCTGAATTAGGGTATACATGACTATAAGGTGAATCTCGTCAATCATAAAGAGTATAACATGAATTATGGGAACTGAGCACACTATAAAGAGTGAGCACATGAGTCATGAGCTGCATGACCTGAATTTGAAGTTCATAACATATGGAATGTGATTCCGAAAACTGAATGAACTGGAACTCCTCATTTTAGAACTGGAAGACCACGTGATTCTCTATCATATACATGAACATGAACTATGATCACGAAACTAAAACGTAAGGCATAAGTAGGTATTGGGATCACTGAAAAATACTGAGATAAGAATGGGTTGAGTCTCACCCTCACTTTCTGATGTTCTAAATCATACTGACATCACTACTAGAATTTGAGAGCCTGACTTGGTTACTTGTTATATCATCTCCCCCTTAGCTTCAAGTCATTATCTTAAGTTCGAGAGATACCTTACTAGACGCTAAACTAAACTACACTCACTGCACTCTGGGGTCTGGAATACGACAATACACGTAATTAATAGAACTTAATCCGAATGGCTACACCTGGAAGGGGAAAACCCACTGCTAATCCTACTTTTTGAGACACACTTTATCTTTCTATAGCCCCAATAGTCAATCACATAATACTTGAACAATTACTAACTTTGAATCCTCGTGAGTATTCCTATAGTCGGAGTACACACCCTAAGCACTTCAACTCTTATTTCTGTAGGTTCAACCTTCAAAAATTCAAAATTAGATTATAACACTTAATCATGGATATCACCAAGCCTTTGATGAATCATACTGCTAGTCTTTCTCCACCTAGCAACTCAACGGTACTACTATGTCCACTAGCCACACGTAACATGTAATAGTCTTAGAAAATGCCGCGACTCCATATCACCTTGGGCATACTTCTACCTCATACATACAACATCATACTTTGTTACTAATAAAATAAACTTAATCTATTGCATACACCATTCAAGCCTATTAGATTACTTCCATGTAACTAGTATCATTAACCAAGAAATCATCACATCCACCTTTATGGACATCAACTGTTCAAACTTAATGTCTAGTGCTAAGCATGATTTACAACCCAACTTGACACACAATTCTCACAAAACATTCATCATTAATCTTAAGCCACTATTCTTACATCCACATCCTACATTAAATTCAAGCTAATAGTCTAGCATCAATCATCTACCATCAATGAAGAAGGAAGCATAATATACTAGTCCATCATATTGGGACATTCTATCTAAATACCTTAAAAATCTACTACATACCTTCTCACTAGTAGTACTAGTTTACAACTACCAACGAAAAAAAGGTCAAGGGGGGTAAGGTCACATAATAGACATGGTCAACGTTAATCTTATATTATAACCCCATACAATCTTATCTACTTATACAGCTTTCTCATATCCATAATAGACATGGTCACCCTTAATCTTATATTATAACCCAATACAATCTTATCTACTTATACAGCTTTCTTATATCACACTTACTTACTCAAACATACATTTAAACTCCCTTCAAATTCCACAAACAACCATGAGTCTATAATTATAACTTATTGGCTTATCTATCCATTTTCATACTTCAAGAAGACAACAATTCACCTTAGCTAATAACTCATTCTCTACCTTTTACTAAACTAACACACAAGGACATATCACTTCATTACCAACTCAATCTCATGCGAAAAGATTCAACTATACATATATTCAACCAACATAAGAACAAGAAGTTACTAGTGAATCAAAATAGGCCTCACACGGCTTCACTAGACTTTGATTTTTGCGTTTTGAACAAGAAAATAAAATGAATAACAAAGCAACTATTCTAGTGAATTGAAAGAGCCCCACACGGCTTCACTAGACTTTGATATTGTTTTTCAAAAGCACTATGATAACAAGATTACATATTACAAGAGGTAGAAAATTGACACACAATATTCAATGATCTAAGGATACACATCTTACTCTGTATAAATGAAAATCTGAGTCAAACACTTCCCCCACAGACTACCATACAATCCACACATGCTACTAGCTACCACATTAGTCTATCGCTATAAAGTGGTAAATCATCCTCAAACATCGGTTATTCAACTAAAATATTTATTTACACAAAAGTCACCCTCACTCTGACTTCTAACTTTGTGACATCATATCACCAACCTATTGGTCTAATCTCACTACCAATAGGTCATGACACCGACACTTTAACTTGTAGTACTAATCGAGTGGAAATACAGTTCCAACATTCTGCTACACATCATTCCCCCTGAAGTATGACATCTACAACATAAATTTTTGAAAAGATACAGAATACTATTAATACCGTAGACCGAAAAACATGATTTCATCAGAATCAAAGTTCACACAAAAATCAATACAATCTGAAGAACTAATGAACTCTTCTCAAGTCCTTGCAAAAGTTTTAAACTCTTATATGGGTCAATCTGAAAGGATCATACCATTTAGACTCTAAACTTCTGCACTTGAATCACCCTAATAACGAGACATATCTGGGCACATCAAAGTAAGGAAACAATTGGGATAACTTTACTTTCATATGGGCGACACCAAAGAATGAATTAGAGTATGGAAGAGAAACATTCTGGCTCAATAGCACAAACTAGAACATAAAGAAAGGGAAACATTACTAAACGCCTTGTAGCCTTCTACTTATATGTGTGGCGCACTACACACCCATAAACAAGACTCTACCCAACGTGATTTTGCAGACACCCTGGGACTATGAACCGTGATCTGATACCAAGATTTTCACGACCCGAACTAGGGCCCTGGTTATGATGGACATCCCAAACCATGAAGGCCCGGGAGCTCTTCTAACTTGTAATCATATACACCATTCATATATAAATAGGAAATGCGGAAATAAAATTTGATACGGAAATATGGTCATAATCTAAATTTAGTTTAACAATGAGGAATAAAATCCAATATCAACTAAACACCGTTTGAAAACCGTCAGCGAAATCTATACTACACGATTAAATAACAACTGTCTGAAAACTGGGACAAGGACCCCAGTAGACAAAAAATATAATAAATAACAACTGTCTGAAAGAAACTAGACCTTCTAAAATATAGAAGGCTCACCAACTGGTACTCTTCACTCCTATCTGATAAAATCTACTACTTGTTAGGACCCCTAGACTATGCCTCAGAACCTGGAGAGAGGGGGTCCAATACAGATGTACTAGTATATAGAGTAATCTAAAATAAAGCTTTTATATAAATAAAATAGTTGAGAGCTAGTAATAAACATCATGAAAGATATAATTTTCAAAACACATGGGCATTCTTGAAAAAACATAAAATACCTTTCTGTTAAAAGAAATTTCTGATCTTTGTATTACTTCTAAGTTAGGTGGCACTCCCCTACAAGTTTGATATTTCACGGGCTATATGGAATCCGTCATTGACTCGACGGGGAAGCCCCCAATCCAAGTATGCTGCAAGGGTTGGAGTGTCTGAGTCTGATACGCCACAAGGCACTAGGCTAGCGTATAATAATTTACTAGGATCGGCAAATCATGTTTTGGGCAATGAGCAGTCGAAACTTATGCCTTCTTCGGAGAACCACCTAAGCTCTCTTTATGCCTAATTTTATCCTGTTATTAATCTTGCATTATTCTAGTTTCAACATCTGAAAAATCTAACTTCAAACAGCATTCTATTCTGTTCTGAATTACCATGGCATTATCTGGATTGGTGTCGTCACACCAAGACTTGCAAGTCTGATTTCTAAGCCATAATGCATCATGCATGATTTTTTCATTAAAACATAGTTCAGACCACCCAAACATGCAATTTAACAAAGGGAATTCATGTTCCAAAAACAAAAGTCAAAACTATGGAAAATTCCCATCCTTTCAATAAACAAGTGGTGGTCATATAATCTTTAACAAACCATGCAACCCTTCTCATTATATAATTATGTTCAACATTCATCAACATAAATAACCCTCTCTCTTTTGGAATCAAAATCATAATCCAAATATAACATTATTCAAGACATTTCATAACATGGTTTTCAAGATGCATTCAAACGATTTCATAGTATATCATAAGTAAATGAAAATCATCACAAGAGAGGGATTTTTCATGAATCATGCTCTTAATTCAATCATCAACCTTAAAATACATGCTTACAATATATATATATATATATATATATATATATATATATATATATATATAAAATTTCAAATCAATTTGAGGGAAAGCCTAAAGGCCAAAACAATATCATCAATGCTTCTAAAGCATGAATATATTCATAAATCTGAAAAACCCTTTCTTAAAATCAAGATTTCCATACCCATGAGATTTTAGGAAAACCCCATGTACCTTAAATTAAAAGCT
Organism: Capsicum baccatum var. pendulum; assembly: GCA_030864225.1. Lineage (NCBI taxonomy): Eukaryota > Viridiplantae > Streptophyta > Magnoliopsida > Solanales > Solanaceae > Capsicum > Capsicum baccatum. The sequence goes on along the minus strand of CM061554.1, from coordinate 166,689,788 downwards.
TTTGAATGAACTTAGATTTTGGGATGCTATATATATGATTCATGGGTGCCTCTTGTAGCCCTCGCAATGGAGATTCCGAATCTTAAAGAATTAAGTAAAACCCACGGTTAAATCTTGAGATATTTAGGTTTTTAGTTTGAAACCCTAGGATAAGTTCTTGATGAATTTGAGAGAAAAGAATCATATTTTGGTGTTTTGGGAGTTTAATCCCGTGTTATAGCTGGATAAGGGATGGAAGATATCCATTTTGCCCTTAAAAATACGAAAAAAACCCTGGTGCGATAGGGCTTGCGTAGTACGCTTATCGCATGATGTTGCTGTCTCAGTCACTAAAATGGCCATAACTTTTCTCTTGGGTATCGGATTTAGAAAAAATTGGTATCTTTCGAAAGCTAATTCGAACTGCTTTCATTTGATATATCCTAGGCCCTCTAATTCATTATATACAAAGATTTTTGGTTGATTAAAGATGACTCAAGTTTCAACACTCACTCAAACTCGAATGATAGGAAATCCTTCAGCTCGTTCTTGAGTTAGGGGACCTCTATGATCTAAATTCAGGCTTAAATTGGTTCACACACTACATAATTGATTGACATGCCAAATTTGCATAGGATTTATGACTTTTGGATCATCTATGCATAGAAACAACAGTTTTTATTTTAGCCCGAAATGCGGGGTGTTACAGCTTCTAGACAACTTAAGCCTCACGAAAAGAACTACCCTACCCATGACCTTGAGTTAGTTGTTGTTGTATTTGCATTGAAAATTAGGAGGCACTATCTTTATGAGGTGCATGTCGATATGCTCATAGACCACAAAATCTTTAAATATATGTTTACTCAGAGAGAGAGTTAAATCTTCATTAGAGAAGGTGGTTAGAATTATTGAAGGATTATGATATGAGTATATTGTATCATCTAGGCAAAACCAATGTAGTGACAGACGCCCTTAGTATATTGTCTATGGGCAGTGTTTCTCATGTGGAGAATAATAAGAGAGAATTAGTTTGGGAAGTTCACCAGTTAGCTAGATTGGGTGTGAGGTTAGTTGACTTAACTAAAGGGAATGTTTGTTTTCAGAGTAGTTCAGAATCTTCTATGGTTTCTGAAGTGAAAGACAAGTAGGATAAAGATTCTAGGCTGGTCAAGCTGAAGGGTTCAGTTAAAGACCAAAACTTAGAGGTTTTCTCCCAAGGCGGAGATGGTGTGTTGAGATACCAGAGTAGATTATGTGTGCCATATGTTGATGAATTGAGGCACCGAATTATGGCAGAAGCACATGGTGCTTGTTACTCCATTCATCCAGAAGCCACCAAGATGTACCATAATTTATGAGAAGTCTATTGGAGGAGTGGTATGAAGAAAGATATCGCAAAATTTATGGCTAAGTATGCAACTTGTCAAAGGTTAAAATAGAGCACCAAAGGCATGGTGGCACTTTGCAGGAGTTTGGTATTCTCCCTTGGAAATGGGAAGAGGTGAATATGGACTTTATGACTGGATTACCCCATCCACATCTTCAACATGATTCAATTTAGGTTATTATAGACAGATTGACCAAATCAACCCATTTCTTGCTAGTTTACACGTCCTACACAGCTAAAGATTATGCTAAGCTGTATATCAGAGAGTTATTTAGATTGCACGTAATTCCCTTATCTATCATCTCAGATAGGGGTACTCAGTTTACCTCTCAATTAGGGAAAGCCTTTCAGAAGGGTCTTGGTACCCAAGTTCATCTCAGTTCATCTTTTCACCCACAAACAGGTAGTCAGTCAGATAGGACCATTCAGACTCTAAAGGATATGTTGAGGGCATCTGTTCTTAATTTCAAACATTTCAAATGAGTTGGGATGACCACTTATCGTTGATTGAGTTAGCCTACAATAACAGTTACCATTCTAGCATTCAGTTGGCCACATTTTAGGCTCTATATGGGCGGAGATGTAGATCACCAGTCGTTGGTTTGAAGTGGATGAGGCTGCTTTGATCAGGACAGATATGGTATTTGAAGACATGGAGAAAGTTCAATTGATTTGAGAGAGATTAAATGTAGTTCAAAGTTGTCAGAAATCTTATGCAAACGTGAGAAGGAGAGATCTTGATTTTGAAGTAGATGATCTTGTGTATTAGAAGGTTTCACCCATGAAGGGGGTGAAGAGATTTGGCAAAAAGGGAAAGCTTAGTTCCCGATATTAGGTTCCCTACAAGATATTACGTCGTGTGGAGAAGGTAGTGTATGAGCTTGAGCTACCTGCAGACTTTTCATTAGTTCATTCAGTGTTCCACGTATCTTTATTGAAGAAGTGTGTAGAAGATTCAGTGGTTGTAGTCCCTCTGAAAAGCATAGATATTTAGAATAGCCTTTCTACAAAGAACTTATAGTATAGATTCTTGATTATCAAATTCGTAGACTAAGGAACAAAGAAGTTCTCTTGGTCAAAGTTCTGTGGAAAATCAATCAGTTGAGGGTGCTACTTGGGAAGTAGAAGTATAAATAAGTACCAAGTATCCTTACCTTTTCTCCCATAAATTCTGATTCAACCTAAGGTAACAAACTTTCTTAATTCAGTTCTTTTCCAGTCTCAGAGCCAGTCGTATAGTTATCTTCATATCAAGTTAGACATTCGCAGATTAGTTCAGTTGCTCAGTATGATTTTGATTCAGTCATGCAGTTTTGCTTCACTTTTGCATGCTACTATATAGCCTCAGTTCCACAGTATCCTCAATTGAACTAGTCTCATTCAAGGACGATATTCCAAAGGGGGAGATATTGTAATACCCCATACTTTTCTTAGTCCCATTTAGATCCTAGTGTGTCAAGGGTCAACTTTAAAAATGTATAACTCTTGATATGTGTAGAATGTTCTAGTTGTAGGCCCACCAAATTATAGATAAATGAATCAGCTTTCCAATGATACCAATTTTGCCTAAATTTGATACTCGATTGAGAAGTTATGACACTTTTAGTGAAAAGCAGTAGAGCACCGCGATAGTACTGCATCACAATAAAGGCAAGATTCATAATTGTCTATTTTCTAGTGAAGCACAATGATTAGCCTGCATCGCGGTGTAACCCAAATTGCCATTCGTCCATTTCTAGTGGCTCACTGTGATTTTCAGTATCATGCCAGAAATCTCAATGGGACAGACACCGCGTCGTGGTGGAGTGCAAAATGACACTCATCCCTTTTTTAGTAAGCCACCGTGATAGATAACGTATCGTGCTGACGTCTGAAATCAGGATTTCCAGTTCCAAACTAATTTTTACAAAGGGCAACCTACTCATTTTCCAAGCCCCCAATTTGTGAAAAATACAAGATTAAACCTTTTCTAAGCATATTATCATTAATATTCATCAAATTACTCTCCAAGAAACCCTAGAACCCCAAAACTTAAACCTCAAGAAATCCAAATTCCACCATTCTTTTTTCAAGATAACCCAAAATTCAAGATTCCCAATTCAAGATCTTCAAGAGCAAAAATAAGAACTCAAAGTTCAAACTTCTTCAATTATTCATCAATTAAGGTATGTTGGTTTTCAACAATGATAAAACTTTTATCCTAGTGCCCAAAATTTGTTTTGCAGTTGAATTTTATATGAAATTATATGAATTTCAGTCTAGGGTTTATACCCACTCATTACTATTTGAAGATTATGAGATTTCAAGTGAATTAGATGTTGGATTTCATGTCTACTTTCGTATTTTTATGCATTTGACATTATTTTCCAGATTTAGAATTAAATTATCAATACTTTCTTTATTAAGCATGAACTTTATGATAATGTGACATGGAATAGATGCATAGGTTATTAGCCCTAGTTTGAATGTTGTTATTTCAAGAAGATTATGCTTTTAAGCTTTCCATGATTAGTTATATTCAGATTTTGAACAAAGATTTGATCTTTTGATCTCAGCTTAGATATAGAATCCACTTTATAGTTTTAACTACAGTTTACAATAAACAGATTTACAAGAGGGTTTCATTGTAAACCCTTATATTAACTTTAAAAGTGGATTTCCTACAGAATGATCATATAGATTAAAGGGAGTAGTATTTAGCACCGAGTTCGGTATGTTCTCATGCCCAATAACTATGAGCCAACGTAGATTCATATTATTAGATTATTCCCAATTCTGTATGGGTGACAGATACAGATGTGATCACTTAGATTAGGTTATACTCCTTGGCAAAAGTATGACACCTCTCCCCAAAGTAAGGTTTTCCCTTAAGGAACTAGACGTTGGACACTATGATAGATCATATAGTGTATGATGGTTAGAAGAATCTCCCTAATAGAAAAGACTACAGAAAATAATAACAGAATAACTTATAGAAACTAAGTACAAAGTCTCACCATTTTATTCAGATATTACTTTATATAAGACAGTTGGTGAGTCCTTCCTACACTTAAACAGTGTGATTTCAAGATAGAATACAAGTACAACTTTTAGAACTAGTGTTATTTTTCACTAGATTTATACAACATGCTTTGTTACTCATGATTATGATTATGAGTTTTCAGTTATTCAAGCTATTGTGAGTCATCTATACTTAGCATTTTTTTTTTTACAAATTTACGCAAATATTGAAATGTTGTTTTACTTATGCATTCACCCCTATATACTAAGTACAATCCAGAAGTACTGATCCACATATACATGTTTGTGCTACATTGTCTCATAATGTAGGTTCAGGTGCTCAGTTTCAGCAGTGTGAGTGATTTCGAGCATTTCCATCTGCATCACGACAGTTAGTAAGTCCTCATAGTTTGTGGACCTAGTTATTTAGATTTTCTAGCTTTTTATTGTAGTTGATTCAATATTTAGTTTGAGTCAGCTGGAGGCTTGTCCAAATAGATTTCTCTAGTTATCAGTAGTAGAGGCTCGTCAGACTGCTAGTTATGATTCATATTTCTAGTGTTGATTGTTCAGACTTTTAAGTCTAATACTTTCAAATATCATGTTAAGATAATTTTAGCTTAGATCAGATATAATTCTATTTTTTAGCTTTGATTATATATTATATTTCTTTATTATGATCTTCAGATTCAGTAGAAGGCTTACAACGTTAGCTTAAGGATACTCTTAGTCTTAAGCACCATGTAACGTCTCGGGACCCATTTTCGGGTCGATACATAAATACTATATAGTGTTCACACTAAGCTAATTTTAATACATTTAATAAATGTGAGATCGGATTCCAACACATGTTTACTAATATAGACAGGAATATTTTACAATCAATTTGTACACATCTTAAAGAACAATCAAATATCTCCAATCCAATATAGACATTCTCAATATCTATTTCTTAAATTGCCTACCAAAAGATAAAAGTTGATTTGTTGAAGTTCATCCTTTGAATCAGGAGTCCTTTAAAGGACTTGTGCATGTCTTGAGCCTCTGGATTGAATTCTCAAACTTTGAGAGGATACTTTTGCATTATTTCTTAGAGATGGTGTTGCATAATGTCACCTATATAATTTAACAACACTCATTAATAACATAATAATTTATTATAACTAAGCCATGAGTGTAGTAGGAGATAGAGTTTAAAGATAAAGATGAAGTTGTTTGACTCATGATGATGTAGAAATAGTTGCTTGGATAATATCCCCACATCTTTATCGTTATGCCCTATCATTTCTCTAAAAAATAGAGAAAGTGTTAGAGATCATAATGAAGTAATAGAAACCTAAATCAAGAGGAAAATATGGGAGAAAAGTTGTTTGGATTACTATGGCAAGGCCACAATGGGTCTAATAATGCCCTTTGTCATGCTTCATGCAGTCAATGACTTCACTGTTCCTACATCTAAAGAAAAATTCTTAGTTTTGAGAGTCTGACTGTATTGGTATTGCGTTGCTCTCTTATGCACCTTGTTGATCATTGATTTGCAAACTTTTCTGATCTTGAGGTACAGTTTCAGTGAAATTTTTGAGGATCTTTCTCAAAAGTTCTGCTCCAGGCTATAACATAGAAACACTCAAACTTTCCTATAAGTTATGACATTATTAGTATGGAATTTTTGAAATCTTCTAAAATATTCTGCCCAGTATAAAATGCAAAATACCTGAGTTATTTCTGACGCAGAGTACTTTAACCAAAAAGAACTTCAAAATTTATGCTCCAATTTTTGCTTCAGTAACGTCTGATTTTCAACTTTGTAGCAAATGTCAAGTTTTGTGAATTTTTTGAGACCTTCTTAAAAATTTCTGCCCTAGTTACATACTTCAATGTCAGCTTCATTTAACTTGAGGAAGGATCCTTTTGATGAATATTTAAGATCTTTCTCAAAAATTTTATGACAGTTTCTATGAAAATCTTATGGAAAATATGATCGAGCTAGTATGGTACCTACGTATTTCATTGAGGTAAAAAATATAGTTCCTATATAAAATAGAAAGATAAATCTTATGAGGGGTTGATCGAAGCCGACATAGGCAGCCAACATATTTCATTCTTGGTAATTCAGGTCTAACTTAGTTCATACAAAACAATGAAAAGATAAATTTTTTAAGAAATTGACTAAAGTTGACATAGGCCACCTACGTATCCCATTCTTGGTAATTCAGGTCAAACATAGTTCATATGTACAAAAGGAATATTTGATATTTTAGATAATGTGATCGAAGCCAATACAAGACACCTACATATTCCACAAGGGAAATTAGGTCGAACATAGTTCATTATAACTAAAAGGTGCAATTACAAGGAAATCAAACCATAAAATGCGATTACAAGGAAATAAAGTGACAAAATGCAATTACTAGAAAATAAAACGAGAAGTACGATTACAAGAAAAGAAAATAATAACTTCCAAATTTAGGATAGAAGGATGCCAAAAGTGCATCTTTCAAGGAAAATTCATGATTCTTTTGATTGATGGTGCCAATGACTACTTATTATGATTTGGAAATGGATTGTTGTTAACATTAGCTAGAGCTTCTGCAAGCGCTATCACCTTGTTGTTAATTAGATCTTGAATTTTATGCTTAAGAGTGATACATTTCTATACATCATATCCAATAACTCCAAAATGATAAGCACATTTCTTGTTTGGATCATACCAATTAGAAGAAGTATTCATAGGTTTTTTTCATTGGATAAATTATCCCTACTTCTTTCAAATTTATTATGAGTGGATAAAGCCCTTATGAGTGGATTGCAGTTCTGTCAAATTTATTATCCTTCCTATCTTGAGGACATCCTTAATCATTTCTTTGGTCTTGACAATTTTAGTAAATATTTTTCCAACCATTGTTATCGTGCAATAAAAATATTTTGGATTTAGTGCGTGAATAAAGTAACTAATCATTTTAGTTTCTTCCATAGGAGGATGTACCTTGGTAGCCTCTTCTCTCCACTGTATGGCATATCCACGAAAACTCTCATTTAATTTCTGCCTTAGCTTTGTGATAGAGATTCTATTAAAATAATATCGACATAAAACTTAAAGTGATCGATAGAAGCATTTGCAAAGTCATCCCCATGGAGCCTTAGTCATATCTTGTTTAGCGTACCATTCTAAAGCATTTCCACACAAACTTTGACTAAATTGATTGACCCGTATTTCTTTATTTTTTCCTACACCAAATATTTTTTTACAATAAGTTTTCAAATGAAAGAAGGGATTTTCAAACCTATCAAACTTTTCAAATTTTGTGATCTTATAACCAGGAGGCAACTCGATCTCGAGAAATGCACACAACTCTTTATACTTCACACTTTGGTTACTCCCAAGCCCCCGGAGGCTTATCATTGGGTCATCCAAGACCTTGATCTTCTTGTTCACTTTCTCATTAGTGTATATTCTTGGATCATTCGCTGCTTCAACATAATGATTAACATCTAAGTGATATAACCCTTGACTTTATGTTACTGGTGGGATGGTAAAATAGGTGTACATAGGCAGATCTTGGTGTGACAATGATATGTTCGGAACCTTTGGATGAGTGAATGAGTACACAGAAGGGGCATTCTAAGAAGCATGTGAAAATGACCTTCCTAATCAACTTCTTCTGACATTTGAAACATAGGCCCTTTCTGTCGAGCATTAGGAGGTAGAGTCATATTTGGAGGAGTCTGAGAAGGTGTTCTATTTTTCTTCACCATGTGCCTTAGCTCGGCAATTTGTTTCTCTAAACCAGCAATGGGCTCAGGGGTTATTTCTCTTCTTATCGAGGCATTAAGATCTATTGCCACAGAGATGGTTGGCCCTGACTCAAGTGAAATATTTGTGCTGATCAATCTAGGATCCATAGTTGAATGGGTCCTTCTATTAGCCCAAGTAAGAACTGATGAATCTGTAGTTTCTTTCTTGACCTTAGATTATGTGAAAGACTGATGTTCTGCCAATGATTTTCTTTTTGTCTTTTTGAAGCAAACAAGTTTGAATACCAACACAAATCAGTCTCTCTCTAATAGAAAAGAAAAACACCTAGAAGGTAAAATGTTAGTTCATGATCATAATGATTGACCAAAGTAATATATGAAACAAATGACATATATTTGATTTGAAAAAACTAAGTCCAGAATTTGAAGGATAGGACACTTGGAAAAGTGACAGAATGATCAGAACTTTGATATTTTGATGGATCTTGAATTTATTGGGTAAAACATCATTTCAAATAGGATGAACTAAGTGAATTGAAAAAATCAGGTATTTACAGATAAACATCCTAAAAGTCTTATTTAAAAGTTGTTTTTTGACGACAACATTGTCTTTTCATTAATAGAATATTTGGATAGCTCTAACTATAATGAAATGTGAGAAAAAGTGAATTGTGAGAATAATATGATCAATGTGAATTGGATAATGACCTAATGAAATTTTTAATAAAACTTGGGTAAATTGAAAGGAATTTTATCGATGAACCATTAAGGGTATTTTAGAAGGATTCAAATTTGAAGTCTTATATGCCTATAATTCTCTAAGACTTCGAAATAGAATAATAGACTAATATTGTTTAAAGCCAAAGATATGACACTTAAACACACATATCAAGAAAATATTGACAAAGCAAAATAAGGAAATACTTTATCACATAAATGATTGTTATGCATCTTATCATACATGGTACCTTTGAAGCCAAAGGTAACCCTAATGTTTGAAAGATATACATGTCATTTCTAACACGTTCCATTGCCTCAAAATATATATCAAGGGGTAATGGTCCATATAATTTGGCATTACGTTCTTCAATTAAAACACATAATGTATGATCATCTGTTATTGACTCGTGGTCAATAAACGTAAGGTAGATTTTTCTAATGGGCCTAATACCCCCTCAGGTTTTGGGTCGTCCTAGGCTCATGGCTAAAAAATATTTTGGTTTCTCTCTATCATAGGTATCTTGAGTGGACTTTGACCAGGTTTCTAAGTGGACAACTTGGGTTGTGAAATACGAACAATCATCAGATGCCTAACGTATCCATAAATTGTCTTATTCCCAATACTTCATTTGAAATTGACAAATAGGGGCTACAACATCCATGAAACCCAAAAATAGTTTATATATTTAAAATGTGAAAGTATGACATGAAGTGCAACAGTTTAAATTTTATGAAAATTTAAACACATAAGCAAACAAACTGTTCAAGTATTACAAACTCGATTGATTAGTCAAGGAAGTTAGTTAAAATATTTGATTAGAACCTAGTTAAATCTCTAACAGAGTCGCTATTTCTGTTTAATCCATTTCAAATTTCATTTGAGAGAAAATGATTTTGACCTTTTTAAAACTATTTAAAAAAAATCAAGAAAAGTTTTAAATAGTTTCAAGAAATTTAGAGAGTCACCACTTGATTTTTATAGAAAAATCAAAAAAGCTTAAAAGAGTTTCAAAGTTAAAAGACAAAAATAAACCTTTAAAACTAGAGAAAATGGGTAAGGGTTCAATTAACGCCCTGAGAAGGGTTTTAAGATACTTAAGAGCATTCGTTCAAAAAGTGATTTACCAAATATTTTTTGACTAACATAAAAAATGACTAACTTTGCAAAAAAGGTTGATTTTATAAAAACCACTAAAATTATTTATTTACACATTTTAAAAGGACTTTATTTATTCAAACGAGGAAAATTCTACTTGAATTAAACTAAATTGTCATTCTTTGGATTTAAGAGGAAAATGAATTTTGTTTTTTGTAAAAGAAGAAGATTATAGAATTATTTTCTTATTGTTAATCATAATTATAGAAAAGTAAATTTTGCTATAAATAATACATTTGAGTAAAATGCTGAGAGGGCATCAAATTAAAAGTGTTTTATCAACTACGGAAAATTGAAATTTACAAGAAAAATTAGTTTCTTGAGTTTGAGGAAAATTACTTTAATCCAAATAGCCCATTAGTTACATGAATAAAAAAAACGCCATTTTGGTATAAAATACTCAATTTTAAAGGCCTAATTTTAGGGAGAAGAACCGAAGGAACTAATTTATTTAAGTTAGACAAGCTAAATAAGGTGAGCAAATTATGAATTAAGTATGAAAAACAAGATAAAATAGAATAACAACAAATAGGGGACCCCCACTAGATTAATTAAATAACAGTAAGTCCAAATTACATGCAACATAAACAAGTACAAGGAAAAAGGATCAAAAGTTTAAGATATGGGCGTCCGTTGGCCCATTAGCAAAAAATCCCATAGACTTCTTGCCCATTTCCTGTATTGTATACCACATGTATACCAACTCTATTTTTCTACATTTTCATGTATATGCGTTGTATATCAGTGTATAAGAACCCATATACTTGCTTTCAATTTTGTTATGAAATATGAATAAGCATATAACATCCACTTTCGACCCATAAATCCTGCATATTTGTTGTATACCAGTGTATACCAGCGTCTATTCATTGTATATTAATCCATTTTTGGCTCGAAAGATTGGGCTTTGCCCAAAAGGATGCGGGGATTTGGAGTCTCGTGGAATTGCATGTGAAAAAGAGAAGGAAATTAGTGTTTGTATTAGATTATTTAAACAAGAAATGATCATATTACATATAGCCGAGAAGGAAACAACCACGAAGCCTTTAAAATAGAGAAAACACGTGGAACAATTAAGTGATTTCTTTTTTCGTTTTTAAGCGCAACAAATTTTTTTTTTTCAATACAAATAGCTCTTGAAAGACAAGATGAGTTGAGAATTTGGTCCTCAAACATTATTGGATGTTCAAGGTGAGTAAAGCATTAATATACATGCAATACATAAGAGTCAACATTCATTTTCTTAAGAAAAATTCCAACATAGATATTCCAAAATAAACATAATAGCTCAAAATATAAAGATGCAAAACTAGGGAGGAGACTAGATTTTTCTCAAAAGTAGGTCAATGTTTATGTAAGCATTGAGCTACAAGTTAAGTAAACTGATATGCAAATACATGTAGCTAATCTTAAACTAATTTTTTCCTTTTCGTCAATATGATATAGAGATCAAGGACATCACATTGAAACCACTACTATCACATATTTATAAAAATTTAACCAAAACAAGACAGAATCAAGTGAAGCCCTTATGCAGTACAAGTACAATAGAAAACACTATAATGGGTAGGAGCAAGGGAATTCGTGTGCATTTAGGAGAGAAGGGAAAGCACAAAGTGACAAATACTGTATGGTGTTCATGTTAAGCTTATTTTAATACATTTAATAAATGTGAGATCAGCAAATTCCAACAAACGTTTTCTAGTATGGACAGGAATGTATGACAATAGATTTATACACATATTAAAGAATAATCAGATAAATCCAACCCAATATAGACATTCTCAATGTCAATTTCTCAAATCAAGGAAACAGGATAGAAAGAATAGGAGCATTACCTATTTTGGGGCAATGATACCGGGACAAACGAACTTAAACGGTGAAGTTTCCGCCACCTTGACTCGATTCTGACTGATGGAGTTCAAACGAGGTCGTCGAATTTTGAGTTTTTGAGAGTTCTTCTAGAATTCTAGTTACGTACGATTAGATGGGTGCCCCTCCAGAATCTCTGATTTTTCTCCAAAATCCTCCTTTTTACCTCTTCCTCTTAGAATCTATTTATAGAGGAACTTGGGGTTTGTCTTTGGAGGGAGGGGGCATTAGAGTTTCTAGATTTGAAATATTGGATTTCAAATTCAAATTTTGTAATTGATTTTTTTGAAAATTTCTAAATCCACAGTGATATAAAGACTATTAGGTTTGGTCTTTATACTTGAAAATCAGTAGAGAAAGAACTCATATGCAGAGAGAGGTATGTATCTGCTATAATGTTGCTGAAAATAGATGAGCAAAAATTGAGTGTAAGGAAAAGTCATGAATTTCTAGCCATTCTCGGCTATATGAGAGGGGTAAATTGGTAAAAGGATGGGGCAACTAGGTTTTGGGGGTTGATGACATTTCTCATTGTCATTATTTGTTGAAGTTGTTGCTGGTTTGTTGTCATTATGTTGATATTGTAGGTTTTTTATGCGGTTGTTGACTGTGTTGTTATTTTTTGAAGTTGCTGCTAGTTAAACGCTGTTTGTGCATTATTTGGGGAGATAAAAGTCTAGGCCGAATCAGTGTGGGCGGCGGGCTGGAGTGGTTAAAAATAAATGGGATTGAGGTTATTGAAATTAAAAGGGAAATAAGATGGGTAATATAATTTAGCCAAGCTTAAATAACAATAAGGATGTGAGTTTGTTGGATAGAAGAAAATTTAGATAATGGTCCATAATTCAAAATCTAGCCAATTTAATTAATAAAGTGGCTAAATGAATCACAATTGGATACAAATTGATACTTTATTTAATCCCGAGCTTCTTGATTTATTAAAGTCCAACAAATATTTTTCAAGTAAATTATTTTTGACAATAAATTATATTTAAATCAAAGTTTTATCCATTTGAATTCATTTTTGAGATAACACTTGATTAAAATTTATTGTTTTGTAAAATAATTCCTTAATAACATAATTATATAATCTCGTATATATGAATACGAAAATGTAGAATCGCTACTCAAAATGACAAAATTACATGGATAAATATTTTGAAATTTTTTGTTATCTGGTTAAATAAATGCTGTAATCTTATTTAGAATCGAAGAGACTCAGAATCAAACTTAGTCGTGGAGGGCAAAAATAAGGTGTCAACACATGTACTGTTATCCCATTCCTTGTTCGTCTCATGTGTATTTTTAAGTGAAATATATTTGTATGGATAATCCCTTGTTTGAGATTGACATGTCTAATGAAGGTAAATTCATAATGGCGTGTCTTGTCATGATAGTATTGTAGCCCCCCATGAAGGCTATTAAGTGATTCAGAATCCACTATGGTATGATGACACACTTTTCAAAGATGAAACTCTCTTCTTGGAAGTTGATAGTACATCTATTGGAGGGGTTAGCGGTCAAAAAGAAGTGGGTGTGGCCCATTATTGTTCTCCAATGACCCCTTCATTCTTGTGTGACCCATGCTTTTTCAATGCCTTAATTCTTGTGGATCAAAGGGTGATTCTTTACATGGGCAACATTGGATGAAGTTTATTCGAGTAACACCTTTCTATACTATTTATTTGCATATGATAATACTTTTTCCTTTGAGTGAATTATGTTGTGTGAGAATGAAAGTACCAATGGAGAAAATTGGTGTGTGCTTGACCCATGTTTATAGATTTCCTTTCCCTTTGACCCTATAAATGAGTTGAATTATGGAATTGGCTATGATATTCTTGGTCTAAATTGGCAAGAAAGTTATAATTGAAGTTGTTGGCATGCATGGTGATAAGTATTATAGTAATATTTCTTTTGTTTTATGTGATTATTTCTTGGTGTTATTGCTTGATCTTATGGGTTTGAATGAGATATATTTGTAAATATATATCAGGAATACCTTTGTATTTGACCTCGGTGATGAATTTGGAGTAATCCCATTCTTGAAAATAACTAGTGCTTTTGGTGGAGTCCTAACTTAGAATGACCTGGTTTATGACATTACACTTAGCCAAGTGGCCTATCATGTGTTACTTGACTTAAAGAAAAATATGTGTTTTTGAAATTATAGAACTATTGAGGACTTACACGTGTGGTTTCCTAAACATCATGGATCATTTGATTCACCCCTTTTTCAATGCTTCTTATGTAACCAAGTATCTCTTGTTTGGTTGGGTTACAAACCATTTGTGACTCATTTAGATGCTTGGTTATATGTTAATCATGTGCACCCTTGGCATGGTAATAAATTTGTTATTGCTTATCCTTGTGCTAACCCTCATACCATGGGAATGTTTGGTTGTTTGCCCTTTTTATGTGTTAGCAAGATTTGGATTTGGGGATGAATCCTTTTAAAGAAGTGGAGGATGATGAAATTAGAATTAGTTTGAAGCATATTAGGAGGGGCTTCTATATATAGATTATCTTGGAACCAGGAGAAAGACATGAAGAAAAAAAATACATAAGGTCATAAGTATCAAGATGCCATTTGGACAATCAAGAAGGCCCCCTGTGGGTTATTTGTAAACTAGTTATTTCTTATAATAGGTTATTATTGTAAAAGCAATGACTATAAATAGTTGCCTTAGCCATTTTTATTACTTATATTTTGGATGATTGAGTTATCTTGAATAGTCGTGATATTTTGTTACTCTAGGTTAGGGTAGTAATTGAGTTCAATTCCAATTGTTATCTTAAATTAAATTATTAGGGTGGATTCCCAAATTATTTGTGTTATCTTCTTCGGTTGATTGATCATTGAGTTATCATACTGTGGATTCGATTTGCTTTCTCATGCATTTTATTGAGTACTCTTTGTCCCTTTGCTTAATTATTTTCTAATTAGGACTTTCTTTCTTCACTTCTCATCTCTTATTTATCAACTATCATTTTAATTTTATTATTTTATTTCGCATTCTGATATCAATTTGTCACCTTCAACTAGGATCGTTATCACTATAGGTGTGGGTATTAATCATGAAAAATTATGTTCTTACTATTATGTGCCTGTGTGGCTGCCTATGTTGTTGTTATTGGTGGTTTGGGACTTTATTTTCTACGTGTGGCCAATGTAGGGGTCTTATATGATGTTGTTGGCCTTGTGTATATAGATTTGGTTGTTATTTTTCTTGGGAGAAATGCCTAAGTTGGGGATTATACGATATCAAGAACATATTACTTGCATATGTCACTCTAACGGTACATGGATTATATTGTATCATGGATGGTTGGATTATTGAGTAGATTCTAGCTCATGTGTATGTGTATTAGTTTGATTTGAGATTCTCATTTTGGTTTGGTTGTGAGAATTACATCATTGTATCATATATACATTCATGGGACATTGGTACTATTATGGAAATACTGGTTTTTTTGATATAAATATGACACGATTCTAATCGGTGCCAACACTCTTGAGCATATCATTCGAGGCTAACTCTTGAAAATCCAAGCCATGATCGACTTAAGGACACAAAAACATGCTTGGAAGACACTTTTTGAGCATACATTAGAGAAATTTTATGTGTGGCTGATATAGCTTGGAGCTCGGGATACGTCTGCAAGGACCCAAGAGGATACTACCAAGGGGTGATGGTTGAATTGGTGGTTAGTCACCTTTGATATGGCCCGCTAATAGAGCCATCAAGGCTTGACAGTCCATTCCATTTTAGGCTATATTTTAAAAGTCTCAAGGGTTACTTTGGGCTAATTATAATAGCTAGACTCTAGACTATAAATAGATAAGTTTAGGTATTTATTCCTTAAGTTTTGATGAATATTAAGTTATGTATCTTGAGAGAGCATGAGAGCTTGGAAAAGCTTTTGTTGACTTTTGTTTAGAAATGGTGGTTGTAAGGGCGTTTGATTCCCTTGCGGTCAACGTAAGAGATTAGGTGCTTTTGGATAATTGAATTGGTGTTTTTTGAGTTTGATATACCCATTAGTTCCTATTTCTTTATATTTTGTGTCTATTTATCTATCCATATCAATCTATCTTTTATATTTCTTTTTCTGTAGTTAGATTCACATTCTCATAGTTAGAACCATATCATTTGGCATCAGAGCGGAGCATAGGAGTATTCTCATGATTGTAGTCTTGGGTTTGTTATCTAAAAAATCATAAAAAAATTATCATCATATTTTGGATCATTTTCAAATTTTGAGTTTTTGATTTTTTTGTGTTTTTGCATTTTTAGTGCTATAATAGTGTTTCCTAGTACTAATAGAGTCAAAATCTAAAAGTTGAGCTTATTTCAATGAGATTCGAGTGTTCTACCATTGTTGAAGCTTGAGTTGAAGGAAAGTTAAAGTGTATTCTCAAATTTGGAAATTATGGTTGAGAATTTGAGCTTAAAACATTTTGGTTGTGTTCAAGAGTTCAAAATGAGCTTGGGTTTCAAATTTTATTGAATTCTGAGGTCATTTTCTCAAGGGTTAAATTTTGAATGTTCTTGTGTTCTTCAATCTTCATATCTTATTGAAGAAGAATATTCAAAAATGTGTGTTTGATCCAAAAGGGAGTGAAAGAAAAGTTGTACTTATTTAGGGCAAGGAATATTCCAAAATTCCCAAGCGGAGAAAGGATAAAGCTAGCACCAGAAGGGAATATTCCAAAAGAAGAAGGGACAAAATAGTGTACAAGGGGTGACCACAAGAAATTTAAAGATTCTTGAGCTTGAAAGCTCACTTGAAGAACCCCAAGCCCTTGTAAAATTGTCCAACAAGCTTCACAACAACACAATAATTTGGAAACACAATCTGGAAAGAGGAGATGACCCAAGCGACGAGCTAGAATAAGGGTGATGATCAACCACACAAACCGTCGCCCAAGGATAATTTAGCACTCTATGATTGAAAGGAGAAATGGTCCTACAAATACCCACCACATGGGTGATGGTCAGTCCCAAGAACCGTCGCCAAGGAGCAGACAACACCCTTTTCTTAAAGGTAGCGATGGACAAAAGGATGGTCAATTCCAAAAGTGACTACTAGTCGCACCAACCATCCCTATGAGGCAGATTACATCTTTTTCTAGAAAGCTACATAAGCTCATTTTTAGATTCCCAGTTTTGTTTCTTGATTCTTATTCATCTTTTCTTTGATTCCTAAGCTAATTAACAACTAGTAATCACCCTACTTAGTTGGTTGATTAGTTCTTGAGTCCATTTTCTTTCTTCATTCCATTTCTTTGTGTTCTTTTCTAGTTTTAGTTCATAGTTAACTTCTTTATTCAAGCCCTTTTTGTTTATGATCAAGTCATCTATCTTTCTTTAAAACAAGAATTCACTCCAACCAAGAGTAACAATCGATACTTTGCATACAACCGAAGTATAAGCAATTTTTAACATTAGTTGATCCAATTGTGAGGCAATCAAAGGTGTGTAAACATGAGTGATTGTGAACCTTTATTTACTAATACTAACACTATTTGTTATTTCGTTGAGTGTCTTCTTGGTAGGTATAATAATTGACAAGGGTAAAATACACAATTCCATTCTTCAAATGTCTTTGGATTCCATCTTGGAGAAGCTTAATCCTGTTGATAACAAAATATTGTCCATAAGAAACCATTTGGGGAACATAGAAAGAGGGATGTTCAACTTGGATGAACATCTAAACAAGCTACAAGGTAACTGTGCGAACTCTTGCACTCTAGTAAATATGAAAGTTCATTGTGAGGCTAGTATCCAACAAAGTGTGAGTGATAAATTATCTTTAGATGAGCCTAATGTTTATTTACTTTGTGATGATAATGTACAAGTTGAGAGCGTGGATACACTAGTTGATCCTAATAATCACCGAATAAAATTTTCTTGTAAGATGGATTTGTTCCCA
Organism: Capsicum baccatum var. pendulum; assembly: GCA_030864225.1. Lineage (NCBI taxonomy): Eukaryota > Viridiplantae > Streptophyta > Magnoliopsida > Solanales > Solanaceae > Capsicum > Capsicum baccatum. The sequence continues at coordinate 166,671,981 of CM061554.1, read as the reverse complement.
CATAATGCTGAAGCCTTTGTATTAAATGATAGTACATTATCATGTGAAAATAGTGTTAAGTATCCTCAAATAAATTCTTGTACATTTTAATGTGAAAATTTTATTGACTAGCCTCTAAAATATGGAAATGTCTTCTTAGAAGATGAGAGAACTATTGTGGGAAAGGATCTTGAAGAAATGAAAGGTGATCTTGGTTTACCAATTATTTATTCTTGTTTGAGAGTTCCCATTCTTGGGCATGACCTTGAGGATACCTTCGAGAAATTTAATTTGCTTGGCACCTTAGTTTACTCTCTCTTTGTCCAGGAATACACTTATGCTTGTGATGAGAGTATTTCATTTTGTGTTGGCAGCACCCTTGGGGGAATAGAGTATTGTTTAGACCCATGTCTATGGCCACTCTATCTATTTAACCTCCGTGATTATTTTGGAGTATTTTTATTTTTGGATATAGCTAGTGCATTGGGTGGAGTTTTAACTTAGGATTACCTTGTTTATGACCATATACTTAGCTATAGAAACTATCATGTGAGTTATGATTTAAAAAGAGCTTATGCTTATTAGAATATAGAATCAATGTGGGTTTACATGTGAGGTTGCCTACTTATCATGATTCTTTAGGTCTATCCTTTTGTGAAAGTCTCTTGAGAAGTCGAGTAGTTTTTACTTTGTGGGGTTCTACACCCTTAATTGATCATTTCGATGCTTGGTTTCATCTTAAGTGTGTTCAACCTTGGCTTGATGATATGATTGATTGTGCAAACCCTAAACCTTTTGCAATGAGGATATTGTGTTTGCTTATTTCTCCTATGGTCTTGCAAGGTTTGGACTTAAGGTTTAATTCTTTTCAGGAAGGGAAGGATGATATGATTCTAATTGGCGTCAACAATCTTTAGCATGTCATTCGAGGCCAACACATGTAGATCAAAGCCATGATATAATTAAGGATACAAAAACATGCTTGGAATACCTTATTTTAGCATATATTAGAGCAATTCTATGTGTGATTCTTAGCTTAGAGCTCGGGATACATTTGGAAGGACCCAAGAGGCTACTACCAAAAGGTGGAATTTGATTAGGTGGTTAGTCACACTTGGGACGACCTTCCACTAGAGCCACTAAGGATTTGCAGTCCACTCCATTTTGGGCTGCATTTTAAATAGTCTTAAGAGTTACTTTTGGGACCATTGTACTATCTAAACTCTTTACTATAAATAGACAGGTTTAGGTCTTTATTACCTAAGTTTTAGATGAATATGAATTATGTCTCTCGGGAGAGCATGAGAGCTTGGAAAAGTTTTTTATGACTTTTATTTACAAATGGTGGTTGTAAGGGAATTTCAATTCCCTTGCAGTCAACATAAGAGATTAGGTGCCTTTGGATAATTGACTTGAGGGGTTTTGAGTTTGGTATACTCATTAGATCTTATTTCTATCTATCTGTATGTCTGTCTGTCTGTCTGTCTAATCTATCTATCTATCTATCTATCTAATCTATCTAATCTAATCTATCTATCTATCCTATCTAATCTACTATCTAATCGATCTATCTATCCTATCTAATATATCTATCTAATCTATTTATCTATCTAATCTATCTATCTAATCTATTTATCTATCTAATCTATCTATCTAATCTATTTATCTATCTAATCTATCTATCTAATCGAATCTATCTATCCTATCTATCCATCCAATCTATCCAATCGAATCTATCCAATCCAATCTATCCAATCCATTCTATCCAATCCTTCTATCTATCCTTCTATCTATCCATCTATCTATCCATTTATCTATCCATCTATCTATCCATCTATCTATCCATCTATCTACCTATCCATCTATCTATCCATCTATCTATCCATCCATCCATCCATCCATCTATCTATCCATCTATCTTCCAGCCATCCATCCATCCATCCATCCATCCATCTATCTATCTATCTATCTATCTATCTATCTATCTATCTATCTATCTATCATCCTATCTATCTATCCTTTCTATTTATCCAATCTATCTATCCTTCTATCTATCTATCTATCTATCTATCCTATCTATCTATTCTTTCTATCTATCCTTCTATCTACCTACCTACCTACCTACCTATCTATCTATCTATCTTTTATCTTTCTTTTTTTGTAGTTAGATTCACATTTTTGTAGTTAAAATTGTATAAAAATATGACACCTTTAAAAATTCTCTACGGTAGATCACGAGTCAGAGTGGAGATATAGATATTGGATTGGTATTGGCATTGGTGAACTCCCCTAGGTCCTACCTCAAGAGCAATTATTGATAGGTACATATGGAGGTTCTGCGATAACCTCAAACATCTCACTCTATCATCATCACCATCACCATCATCTTTATTATCATTCTCATTGCATTTCATATATTATTCACCTTATGTGTTATACTTTTATGATTGATTTGATGTTTATTTATTCTGTTCTTTCTTTTCAAACTTGTACTTGGTATATGTTCTATAACCTAAACTATTAGTGGAGATGATGTGGGATACCATTTGGGAAATTTTCTAATTGCAGGTGATGTGTCCATAATATGTATTTTATATACTTTATTTTCTACTTTGCTCAGTCGGCCTATGATACCTACTGAGTATAAGTGGACTGTACTCATCCCTACTGTGTGATAATGCTCAAATTACACTCTTAAATAGGTATAAGCGATCATTGTCAACGTAACAACCTAACTTAGGTTGGGATCAAATCCACAAGGAGTGAAAACACAGAATTCAAAATCCAATACTGTTGATATTTAACTAAAAGTTAACTCGTAATATGAATAAAATAATAATAAATGTAAAATGAGGGTAGGGGTTAATTGGAAAGTTTTTATAATGACAGTTTCCTTGGTTTTATGACACTATTTTGAGATTGAAAGTTCTAAGAGTGTAATCAAGTAGGGAGAGAGAGGCCTTGGGATTATGCAATTCTAGGTGATTGATAATTTTGCCAAGTTAGCTAGGAGTAATGGATAGGCTAGATTCATAGGCTTTAATGTCAATATTTCAATTAGAATACAAAATTTATACAAATGGGTTCTTTCAAACATCTCATTAGTGTACTAAATTTCACCAATCCAATACCTAAATTAACATCCTTATGTTTGAGAAATGTCATTAAATAAATTATTTCAAGTTATTGATTGCATATACTCCTCACCCATATCCCCTCTTTCAAGGATGCCATAGGTTCAAAGGTAATTGGGGCTTGCCACCCCCAATTCGTAGTTAAAAAATAGAATAAATGTAAAACCCATAATAAATATCTAATTAAGAAGATAAATCACCAATACCCATGTACTAATCATAACTTATTCAAGCATAACCCCAAGATTTAGAGTTATCTACTCATGAGATAGAAAATAAAGATATACCAAAATCAATATTAATTCATCCATGAAGAAAGAAAGAAAGGTATCTCCAAGCTTTTTGTCCAATAAAATAACTAAATCATCTCTTGGAAATCACTCAAAGGAAGTTTTTCACTCAAAAATAGTATAGCAATGTATTTTAAGATCTACAAACTGAAAAATTGGATGTTCAAGATATTAGGTTTTGGCCTTTTTGCGTATTAGGATCAAGCCATCTGAAATTCTATTATTGCCCTTAGGAATGACCCCATCAGCTGTGATTGTGGTCTTTTTTATTATGATTGCAGTATCTTCTACTATCTGGACCTTTTCAATCACGGTGCATGTTCTCGTGATCGTGAAACCTTTATCTGTCTGGATCCATCACGATTGTGGATCTTCAAATCATTATAATCGTATCTGAGGTCTGTTTTTTAGACATATTTTCGGCTTTTGTCCTGCTCAACTTGCCTTTTCTCTTTTCTAGCTTCGACTTCACTTCTCTTTCACTAAATTTTGTTGGAAATCCACAAATACTAGAAATTAGTGTAATTGATTAGAAAATTAGTCTCATATCATCAATTTAGTCATAATAATATATAAGAAATGATATATAAATCGGTGGAAAAATTTTCATTCATTAACACCCCCAACATAAAGATTTTTCTTGTCCCCAAGCAATACAATTTTAAAATCATATTGAGACTATTAAACACTAAATCCAATACTTTCACACATATGACCACCATGATTGTGACTTTGGTTGGTACTATGAAACACCATGGGTTTTGACCCTTAATTTTTTTTTTTCACTTTTTGTCTTTTAGACATCATACGACTTGGGATACTTCTCGTATTATAGGGTATAAGTTAGGTGACCCAATCGTATATTGACTAGTGTTAGGTGGTTGAGTTTCTAGAATGGGTACGACTAGGTGGGTAAGAGTCGTATATTTTATGATGGTTCGTTAGTTTGGGTTTTCCTTTACTCAGTTTGAAACTTAGTAACTTTACTTGGATATAAGTACAGTGGCTTATCATGAGTCATGAGGAGAGGTTACTAGTTGTACAATCCAACTTGTATGTTGGACAATGTTCAACCGTTCATGATTCTTTCTTGGGTACGATTTCATGGTACTAGTCATATGGTTGGGTACGGTTTGTTAGATGTTGTATAGTGTTGGGGTCCAAGGGGAGGCCTAGGATACGAGTGGTGGGTACCACTCGTATGGTAGGGTACGATTGGTATAGGGTGGTTGTAGCATTCCATAAAGATTTTAAGGAGTTTAAGTTGGGGGTAATCTAGACATTTTCCCTCTTAACCTCTTAAGGCCCTACACCTTATATCACTTTTGAGATATTATTTACCCTAATATTATAATCTTAAGCACTTAGAAACTCTCTCAAATTCTCTTAAAGGCTCTTGAGTTAAGAAAGGCTGGGGTTTCATCAATAAGATCAATTTGGGACTTAAAAGGGTGGAATCTCTTCATCATCTTCTTAATCTAAGGTATGTTACTCTTTCCTCATTGTTAGTTCCAACTAAAGGCATGTTTTAGGAATTGTTTTCATTGCATAAATGTTGTATGGTTTTGGGTTTTCAAATATATATTGGGGGTTTTTGGTTACCATGGTTGGTTTTTGTTTTCCCATGTCTTTTACTTATGGTTTTTATATTATTATGGTGGTTTGAACAATTGTTTGCATGGGAATGGATAATTGGTACATGGTTTTGGATTTCAAAATACTATGGCCCTAACTTGTTTGATAAAATGCCTATGAGAATGTTTTTGGTTAAATTGATTGACTTTCATTGAACTATACATGGTATAACTTGGTAATGGGACCCTAAATAGTATAAATAGTTTAAATGGATTGGAATGGTTAAATGGTAATGTCTTAGTAGTTATAATTATTCTAATTTAAAGCCTTGTAGGGGTATAAGGTAATACCCCAAGCAAACATAATAATAATCACCTACGAGGTACATGGGATTCCCCCAAGTTAGCTTAATAATGTAATCTCTGGGTACATGAGAATCCCTTTTTCTTAAAAAAGAGGACGAAGGAAATTCCTTGAAAGGTATAGTAGGTATGATAATACCACTACTTATAATGTTGGTTAATAATAAATGGTATGGCATTTTGGCTGTGTGGTAATGGTTTTAGTTAGAAAATATTGGTGGGGTGTGATAGCTAACCATGAAGGTATGAATCCAATGGACGGATACTATAAACTCATATTTGTGGACATAAGGATTGGTCATGGCGACCATATATGATACTTACGGGGTACACGGGAATCCCCCATGTAACACTTGTACATATATATCACGGAAAGAGAAGGGTACATAGGAATCCACTACTCCTATGGTATCTTTAATTCATACGGATACACGTATCGGGGCCTATTCAGGGGGTTACACAGGACCTATATAGCCCGTGGGTGGTTTTAGGATAGTTAAGCTACACATACCTAGGTTAGTAGTTTTAAGAGCATGCTAAACTCCGTTCCCTTTCCCAGCATGGTTATATATATACGTATGGTTATGAATGCATATGGTTGGTTTACTTGGCTTTAAAGGTGTGTTTTTATTTTATCCTTATCCTAACTACTTGCTAGTGTTTAGCTGCTAACCCATCTTTGGGCGGTTGTATCCCCACACAATGTAGGAATTGACCATTCTACTTCTCCCACTTAATGATTGGATTCAGGATCAACTATTAGATTTAAGTAGTGAGCTTCCTATCATAAAAGGCTCCATTTCATATCATGGATGTCTTTACATACTTTTATAATTTCATGGATATTGGTTTTGGCTATGGTTAGGGGTATGTCCCAACTAGATATTGATTTACTTTTGGTTAAAGGTTTTGTAGAACTACTATGTGTTGGTATGGGTAGTTTTAGTGGTGTCAGCCTTAATATTGACATTGGTATTGGGACTGATAGCATTTGAATATATTTATGATAGTTCTATCCTATTATATTATGGACCTGTACTTGGTTATTATTTTGGTTTTGGTATGGTTATTAGTTTAGCATTGGATGGTTGGACTTGCTTTGGTTGGTCACGGCTATGGACCTATCCAAAGTCTTGAATAGCACAAAACACTATCTTTTTATATGTTCAAAATTCATCCAACTCAGAGTACATATTTGGAGGTTGGGTTGGTTAATGAAGATGGTCCCCGATCCTTGTTGGACTTGCGATTCCCATTATGATAAGGCCCTTGTTTAGGTAGTGTCAAGTTGTTATTAAAGCATTAGGTTCATGGTCAATTGGGAATCCACAAAGTCATTTTGAGTAGAGTCTCTTTCAAGGGTCTGTAGTATGCCATACTAATAAGGGAGAGCCTATAAGGCATTTGGGAATATTTTACTTCTTTGTGTTTTATTTTTAATCTTAGAGTCTAAGTCCTGGAATCATCTCTAATTCTTGGTTGTTGGATTTTTAGATCATGACTCGACAATCTGATGTGCAAGAAAACTTCTCTGTCCCAACTGGGGACAATATTTATGGGACACATTCTACTCAGGAGATCCACACTTGGTTTAGGGATTCATTCCTTGATTATTCTGGAGTTCCACCAGTTCCTAGTATTTCTCAGGCTGACATAACGAATGTTAAGTTTCGTCAGTCAATTTATATGATTGCTTAGTTGGTGTCTTCTCAGGTTGATCGTGGTGCATCTGCTATTCCATCTTCTGAGGCCACAAGGGTTGGAAAGTTCAGGAAGTTGAGTCGACCAACCTTTATTGGTGTTAAGGTGAGGAGGATCCTCAGGGTTTTTTTTGGATGAGATGGAAAAGATATTTAGGATTTTACATTCCACAAATATGGAAGTGATGGAGTTTGTAGCTTATCAGCTTAAGGATATTGCGTATCAATGGTAAGAGGAATGGGATAGGGCAAGGGGTGATATTGAGGAGTCGTCTCTGTGGGAGACTTTATCTAATGCTTTTTAGATGGCTTCTTTCCTCAAAAGTTGAGGGAAATGAAAGCAGAGGAATTTGTTAATATGAAATAAAGAAAGATATTGGTCAAAAAGTATGCCGTAAAATTTCACCAATTGTCTAGGTATGCTCTGGAAATGGTGTCAAATATTAGGGCCTAAATGAGAAAAATCACTTCAGGACTATCTCAAAAGTTAATCTTTGAAAGCAAGACTATATTGCTGATTAAGGACATAGATATCTCTAGGTTGGTTGTTTATATGCAATAGGTGGAAAAGGAAAAAATAGGCTGAGGTAAGTGAAAGATGGTAAGAAGTTTAGATTCCCTAAGATAGGGGGTAGTCAGCAACAAAGTAGTCGGGATAGTGGTAAGTGGCTAAAGAATTAGTGGGGGAGTTCTGGTTCCTTCTCTACAGCTAGTGCTTCTTACCTGAAACCATTAGGTGCCAGACGTTAGCAGGGTGGCAAAAACGTCAGGGCACAGAGTGCCCAATCTTAGGTTAGTGGGGCATAATCGGCTTTATCTTGTCCTCTTTGTAAGTTCTATGGTCGATTTTATCAGGGTTTCTGTGATGAGGGGAGGTCCAGGTGCTTTAAATATGATCATCCAAACTATATGCTTAGAAACTTTCTAGTTGGTAAGGTTGCTTCGGGAGTGAACAAGGTTCCAATTGCCTCTTTATTTGCTCCTGCATCGAAGGGTGCTTCTTCTGCATCTATTTTCTTTTTTGGTACTGGTACAAGTTGGAATAGGTTATATTCTCTTGCTACATGAATGAAGTTTGAGGTATTGCCTTATGTCGTGACTCATATGTTACAACTCTTTTATCGTGACATGTAATCTTTGCTTGATCCGGGATCCACTCATTTTTATGTGACCCCATTTGTTGCCGTGTATTTTGGTTTTGATTCTGAGGTTATTTTGGATCCTTTTTCCATTATACCCTAGTAGGTGACTATATGGTTGCTAAAAGAGTCTATAGGGGGTATGTGGTATCTGTTGGTAGTAAGGAGACTTTAGTGGATTTGTTCGAATTAGATACAGTGGATTTTGATGTGATTCTCGGGATAGATTGGTTACACTCGTGCTACTCATCCTTATATTGTCGGACTCGTAAGGTTATCTTTAAGATCCCTGGTGAACCAACTATTGAATGGGAGGGTGGTTCCCTAAATCCTAAGGGGAAGTTTATATCATATCTTAGAGCTCAGAGGTTAATATCTAAAGTGTGTATCTATCATTTGGTTCGAGTTTAATACTCTAACTCAGAAGGTCCTTCTTTGCATTCGATTCTGGTGGTGAATGAGTTTCCTGAGGTCTTTTTGGATGATCTTCCTAGTGTTCCTCCGAATAGAAAAATTGAGTTTGGGATTGATTTGGTTTTGAACACTCGTCCAATATCTATTCCTCCTTATAGAATGACTCCAAATAAGTTTAAGGAACTCAAGGAGCAACTTAAGGATCTTTTGAATAAGGGTTTTATCCATCCTAGTATGTCCCTGTGGGGTGCACTGGTGTTATTCGTGCATAAAAATAATGTTTCCCTTCGGATGTGCATTGACTATCGACAGTTGAATAAGGTGATGGTTAAGAACAAGTATCATCTTCCAAGGATAAATGACTTGTTTGATCAGTTGCAGGGTGCTAAGCTCTTATCCAAAATTGATCTTAGATCTGGGTATCGTTAAATTAAAATTAGGGAGGTGGATATCCCTTAGACTGCCTTCCATACTCAGTATGGCACTTTGAGTTCTTGGTTATGTCATTTGGTTTGACCAATGCCCCAGCGACATTCATGGATTTGATGAATAGGGTCTTCCGTTAGTTTCTAGATCTGTTTATCATCGTGTTCATCTATGACATCCTTGTGTATTCTAAGAGTGAAGTGGATCATGACCATCACCTCTGTATAATGTTGCAGACCTTTAAAGAGCAGTAGTTATATGTCAAATTCTTGAAATGTGAATTCTGGTTGAACGCTGTCACTTTTTTGTGTCATATTATTTCTAGTTAGGGGATCATAGTGGATCCACAAAAGGTGACGGTTTTTATGAATTGTCCTAGAACTACGACTCTAATCGACATTTAGAGCTTCATGGGTTTGGCCAGGTACTATAGGAGGTTTAAGGAGAGTTTTTCGATGATAGCTGCCCCATTGACAAAGTTGACTCAGAAAGAGCTTAATCTCAGGCAGATTCGGTGGCTTGAGCTTGTTAAGGATTATGATATGAGTCTTCACTACCACCGAGGTAAAGCTAACGTGGTTGCTGATGCTCTTAGCAAGTTGTCCATGAGGAGTTTAGCTCATGTAGAAAAGGAGAAGCAGAAGTTGGTGAGGGATATTCACTGCTTGGCTAATCTTAGAGTTCACTTTTTGGACTTCGAAAATGGTGGTGTGTTGGTACATGAAGTGGTTTGGTTATCTCTTAATGTAGAGATCAAGGAGAATCAAATGCTAGATATTGTCTTAATGAAAATCAAGGGTTATATAGGTGGGAAAAAGTTCATAGTATTTGAGATCAGTGGTGATGGTGCCTTGCGATACCAAGGAAGGTTATGTTTTCCTGATGTCGATGGTTTACGAGAAAAGGTATTGGCTGAGGAGCACGAGTCACGCTATGTTGTTAATCCCAGTTTGATGAAAGAGTATCATGATCTCAAGGAGATGTATTGGTGGAATGGTATGAAGAAGGATGTGGCTGATTTTGTGGACAAATGTTTGGTTTGTCAACAAGTGAAAGTTGAGAAGATGAGGCCTGGTGGTTTGAACAATTGGTTACATGAGAATGGATAATTGGTACATGGTTTTGGCTTTCGAAACACTATGTCCCCAACTTGTTTGATAAAATGCTTATCAGAATGTTTTTGGTTAAACTTATGGACTTTCATTGAACTATGCATGGTATAACTTGGTAATGGAACCCTAAATGGTATAAATGGTTTAAATTGTTTGAAATAGTTAAATGGTATGGTCTTGGTGGTTATGGATGGTCTAATTGCCAGATTAGAATGAAAGATATTCTCATTTAAATTTGACTATAGCAATATTCTACTAAAGAACTCAATCGGTAAGGGATATTTTGATTTGTCTAACAGCTAGAAGTCATTTGAGGCCTTAATACACATCAAACTCTCTCTTAAACTATAAAAGCACTATAATTAATTTTTCATGAGCTTGAAACATAGATATAACATTTGTTTGGATTTTTGCGGTATTACAGTATTTTAAGGGGAGAAGGGAGTGGAACCATTTTTGAGACGGTCTAGCAGTATTTAAAATAGTTGGGGCTACGATCTCAAAAATGTATTGTAATTGGTATTTCCCTCTGAGTGGGGGTATCGCAATCATAGTACATCTTTTGGAATTGTGATTACTGGGGTCCTCCTGAGCTTTCAGATCGCGATCGTAATCTGTGTGGAGCAATCACAATAACTGCGACCCCTCAGATGCCATCTATAAGTTGCTAAATTCCCCTATTTTGTTGCTGGTGCATCTCTAAACTTGATTCCAATCCACTTTTGCCTCTCATTCTACTCAAATCACTTTCAAAGTTCCATGTTTTTATGGATTAGTCAAAAAGAAAAATCCTAAACTGTTCTAACAATCTAAAATTTAAAGGATACATGCAAAATTTATGAAAATAATGGGTTTTGTCCCATGTAGTGATTGATTTAACATCACGATATGACACCGTTTGATCATTATTTCATCTATTTGGAATGAAGCAACTCAACTGTAGTCTCTTTGAGTTCACCCATGTGGTAATACATCAATCCTTGACCACTCACCATGAACTTCTTTTGTCATGATCCTGTAACTCAATTTTTTCATTTGAATATACATTGGAAAACATGAATGGGCCCGACCACTTAAAATTTTCCATGGAAAGTTTCAACCTAGAGTATAGAAGGAACATATTATCTCCTATACCAAACTCTTAATTCAGTGTCTTAACTTCATGCTACCTTTTCTCTTTGGGCTTATTTGAACAATATCTGGGAATAATGCATTATACATCTAACACAGACCACCCAATAGCACAAATAAACTTTTTCATTATAGAATTGGCATTTTCCTATTACCGAAGCAATAGATCATCCACAAATACGATTGAAAAAGTGTTGTTCTCACAATGGTTTCTATTATAAGAGACAATACTTATCGTTGAATTAACTACCTCATCCTTTTCCTTAATCTCCTCAATCCCCATGTTCCACAACACACCTACCAAGGGGTCATCCATAAGATCTATTTTAGGGTGTTTTTCAACTCATCATCCATCACATTAATCAACGAAACTACTTGCAAATTAATAGATTGTTGTATAGACTTACACACATTAAAGGAGACCTCATCATTGTTCTCCCAGAATTTATTTTGCCACATTCAACGTCAACTAAGGATCTTTTGATACCTAATAATACCTACCCATAATAATGGGGACCTCGTTATCCATCTCGCAATCAAGAATAACAAAGTCGTCCATAAAGATGAACCGACCCACTTTCACAAAAACATCACATAACACTCTCATGAGATTCTTGATAGAATGGTCGGACATTAAAAGCCTCATTAAGGTTGGTACGGGGATAGCCAAACATAACTTTCAAAACACGAATACTGGCATCAAATTAATGCTTTCACCAAGATTACACAATGCTTTCCTGAACTTATGCACCCCAATAATGCAAGTAGTAATAAATGCACCCAAGTCTTCCTTCTTCTTCACCATTCTGCTAGTTATTATGGCACTGCAATTGTGGGTTACCTCTATAGTTTCAACATCGATGATTCATTTATTTGAGTCCTTCAAGAATTTAGCATACCTGGAATCTCTTGTAATGCTTTTAACAATGGAATTTTCACTAATAGGTTGCTAAATTTAGCAGTAAATTTGTTTAACTTTGTATCACATTCTTTCTTCTTGAGCCTTTATGAGAATGAGGGATGAATTTTTATTTGATACAAAGGAACTACCAGGGTTTCATCTAGTTTAGAGCATCACCATCAATGACTTTGGGAGCTTCCTCACTTTTAACCCTTCCTTCACTTAGCTTTGGTTTTTTAACAATTTTCTTATTGGTCTTTGGAATCACTTTCTTTGGCTTCTCTTGCCGCCTTGCATTTTTATTTTCTTGTTCATTATTTCCCCTTTAATTAGGGTTTTCATCAATATCAACAACATCTTTACAAATATTTCAACCACTCCTAGTGACAATGGACACGACGTGAGTATTATTCATAGTATTAGTATGTGTAAGACCCTGCAAAATTCCTAATCTTAATTCAGTCCTTTAAGCTTGTCAAGGGGGGCCCAGACTTAGAAAATTCTAGATAAGTTTCCAGACTTAGTTTATTTTTGGCCTTCAAAAGTTGTCAATCTCATTTCGCAACCTAAATGTCCTTTAATGGTTGGTATTCTTGCTAATACATGATCAGGAAGGTCAATAGGGGTTCCCAGACAAGTTTTGGATTTGTTCGAACCTCGTTTAGACCATATTTGGTGTCCCAAAATAGTGGACCAACGCAATCTTGGCGCACCACATCACCTATTGCGTTGGTTAACATTGTTGTAGGTTTCCAGAGACAAAAGTACTGAGGCTTGGTGAGATCATGGCACAACGCGTAGTGTATCGCGTTGGTTCCATTGACGCTCAGCGTCGCTCAATGTATTGTTTCCCAATTTTATTCATTAAATGTCCGCATCTTTAATGGCAAAAGGGTCAATTTCCCACCCCTATATAAGCCAATTACACTAGATTCAACTAGGTTTTCACCAAAAGTATAGTTGTTTCTTTCAAATTCCCTAAAGAGCAAGTCTCGGGTTTTCAATTGAAAGTTCTAATCCAGGAGATTCAACCGTTAATATTTAAGAAAATTCCATCTAAGGCATGTAAAGTGTTGATTTATGGTTTCCTTTCACCCATGAAACTCAAGAAACCCTTTTAAGAATATAAATTTTGAATTCAATGTTATGAATTGAATCATATCCATGTTTATGTTGTTGTATGATTACCAAGTTGTAATCTTTAATACATATAATGAAATTATGTTAGCATGTGGTTGGAATTCTTATATTTGAAGTGAAAAATGTTGCCATGATATATTATTTTAATGTTAATTTCGAAGCCTCAAGTTATGCATGCAAGGTGTTTGCTAAAATGACTAAATGAATAAGAATTATGCTTTATGACTCAATTGCCACAAAATTGATGAATCCATGCTTTACTCTTATGTTCATAATGAACTCCATGTTATTGTAATGCATTGTAATGGTTTGGTGGAATGCTCACGAGATTAGACTTACGAAATTATGACATGTTTATATGTATTCCTATTTATGTGTAAGCTTATGACTTACAAACACTTCATAAAAATCCCCAATGTTTGTACTATGAATTGTTGACTATGGTCATGTATTCAAGAAATGTCATGTCTTATTAGTTTCATGCTATCGAGTCCTAGGGGTACTTGTACCCGACAATTTAGCTGTGTTCTTAGAGCCAACATCAATTGTTAATAAACTCTCAGTCAAGCCATGATCCTTAGAATTTAGGAAGTCACATGACTCCGAAAAACTCAGTAAATTCAGTATTAGTCTAGTCCTTCACAGTACTCAGTAATCTCAGTTATCTCCGTCAATTATCAAATCTCAATAGTATTCCATCAGTCAACGAAACTTAGTAAAATCAATCAAGTTCAGTCAGTAACATGATTAATGACAGCTCAGTTAAGCCTATTATGAACTAGGAAATCAGTTTAGTGTCTATTCAGTTGGGAGTAGGATTCAGGACCGAGTGAACCCAAGGATAAGGGGTCAACTGTTAGCCAGTAGAGGGTGTGATCCTTAGAAGCAATTCTTGCATTCCAAAACTACGTAACATGTGTAGGTTGAAATGTACCCTTACGAGTCTAGGGATTTTACATCTCAATTAAGTTTTTCTACTAGGAGGGGTTAACGGAAGAGCTCCCTGTCAGAGAGGGTTAATTCATAGCTTGTCTTTACTCGTGACATAGTACTAATACCCATCTAGATGGGTTTATAGGTTGTACCCCACCAGTTCAGATTCGGGGCATGTCAGTTAGATGATTACCTCCCACAGTCTCAGTCTTAGTCTCAGTAAAAGAACTCAGATAGTTTCTCAGATTCAGGACTATCAGATACAGTCACTCAGTTCAGTACGGAACTCAGCTAGTTCTATCAAAATTAGGATTGTCAGACACAGTCATTCAGTGAATAATATATCAGTTATATGAAACTCATGTTATCAGTATTCAGACTCAGTAGTTAGTATTATCACTATCTCATTTACATTTACATATTCATGTATGTATTTTCACGTTCATGTTATTCAGTTAGTTAATATTGTTCATGCATATGAACAATATGCATTCAACCTACCTGACTTTGAATAACAATACATTCAGACGTACTGGCGCATACTTTTCTCTTATGCTATGGTGTTTTATACCATAGGTTTGGACGCTCAAGTTCCCAATCACACTTAGCTTCAAATTCAACCAGAAGCAGTAGATTTGAAGTGAGTCCTCATTATTCGAGGATTGCATGGTTATTTCATTACTTTATTATTTTAGTTTTAGTAGACGGAGTTAGTTGGGGACATATCCCATCAACTCCACAGTTTTCAGATAATTTAGAGGCTTTCAGACTAGCATGTTCAAACAGTTTATTTCAGTTTTGGTATTGATATATCGAATTTCCAGATGTTATGTTTTTTTAGAGATTTGAACCTTATGGCCTTTCAGCCCTCTTATTTAGCATTTATATAGTATATTATGCAATTATTAGTTATAGATATTAGTCATGGGTTAGCTTATGGTCCTTCAGGATTGTTAGCATCGTGTAGCATTCTAGGTATCAGATTCAGGGTGTTACAAACTTGGTATTAGAGACTAAAGTTCAATAGAGTCCTAGGAAGTCTAAAAAGCCACATCTAGTAGAGTCTTGTACATGGGTATGTTGCCCATCACATTTATGTACAGAAGGCTATAAGATGTTTTAGGAACAGTTTCCCTTCTTTCAGTATTCATGTCGTGCTAGTGAGCATGAGCTCAAATTTAAATCTCAGTCTAATCTATTTTTCCCTTTTCATTTATAGAACTTGCGTCTCAAATGGAGAAATAAAAATTAGTCTGTCCCTTAGCACATTCAGGCAGATCCCCTGGACGAGCATGTCTCCCATGCAAAATTTAGGACAGTATTCACTACTCTAGCAAAGTTAGTCACAACTCAGAATGAATGGCCAGCTGCTGTTCTGGCCCACACAGTGGCCAATACTGCTGCAGCCATGATTTAGGAAAATTAGGTCTTCAGGTTCCAGTATTAATACCAGTATGTGTAGGAAATCTATAAGGGAAAATGATTCCCGACCCATTCCTACCTCAATGCAAAGTTTTGTACTTCTACCATCACGATAATTATGCATGCTTTACATTTCAGTCCCACGAATATAAGTTATATCCATGCAGTTTTCATAGAATAGTGTGTGTTTTAAGTTCCTATTATGAAGAGTTCCAATTCACCCAGTATTACGAATCATGTCCCATGAACACAGAAATTCCAAGCTCAGGTCATGTAGCTCATTACTTATTCTCCACTCCTAGTGAGCAGCCAAACTCAGATTATGTCATGTATACTCTTAGTTTAGATCCCTAGGTGAATTTGTGGTGTTGATTCTCTATCTTTCAGGCCTCAGTTACAACATCAGTTCAGTAATCAATATTTAGTAAAGGACTTAGATAGTCCTACAGGACCATAGCTTTTAGTTATCAGTTACTTAGCCATCAGAATTCAGTACTGCAGTACCAGTTAGTATAAAGCTCAGTTATCAGAAACTATCATTTAGTTTTAGTTATAGTCTTTGTTATGGTTACAGTCTCAATTATCGTCTTAGCTACAATCTCAGTCCCAGTCCTAGTCCAGTAATCAGTTCAGTAACTCAGTTTAGTTTCAGGATTTCTTGACCATAGCATATGTCCATCAATTACTTAGTTATTAGTATTTCAGTACCCCAATTTATAGAATGTTTTTTAAATATGTTAGACGCCTGATCTTGCATTCTTAAGGTAATACAATTTTCACTCACTCATGCTCAGTTACCTCATGTTACCCAGTTAGTAATTACCTTTTATGCATTATACTCTACAATTTCAGTCCAGTTGTTCAGACTAAGTTTAGTTAAGCCTTGCATACCCAGCATTCAGTTATCCATCCTTCAGTTAATCAGATCAGCATTATATTTAAGAAGACATGCTTAATACCCATGTGAATATTTTTGGTAGTCTCGAGTAACGTGTTGTACTAAGGTGGAGAGTATAGTTGAAAGGGTGCCAGAGAAGTGCTTCAGTTAAGTATAAGTTAGTTTAAGCAGGTAGTAATTTAGTTTAGCAGTCAGGTGAACAAGTTCGGACGGTGTGGTTTCCCTTCGTTCCATCTAGTCTTACTAGTCGGAGTCCCACGAATGTGATAATTCTAAGATAGACCAACCAGGTAGTTACGTGCTCATTTTAGTTTATGTATCACGTCTTAGTGTCATATCCCAGATACTCAGCCACAATTTAGTTCGTAGGTTCCTTGTGTATCGCCCTAGTTTTCCTCAGTATAGCAGTAAAATCAGTATTTTTCGAGGGACCTAGTGTCCTAAGGGAGAGATACACTATAATCCCCTGAACTTTCATGAGATAAACATGCCACTCTCTCTCTTTGTAACTAATATATTTCGGAGTAAGAGGCACTCATAAGTTGAACCTCAAACTTCGACCTCAGCCACAAGCCATGTATTCAAGGTGCTCAGTTCAGATCACAATATTCAGTTTATATTCCACGTTTCAAGCTCAGATATGTTCTCATGTTCCCATTCACGCATGCCAGTAAGCGATCTCGGGTTTATCCGTATTTTCGGTTTAAGGTAACAGTCTTCATGAATTCATTCAGTTCCATGTTCAGATTCCATTACAAACTTGGTATTCAGTTTCATGCTCAGATTCCCATTATAAACTTGGTATCAATTATCATTGCATATTCAGTCATATGTTCATGTTTAGTTCAGTCATGTACTCACACATCAGATACGCATGCTCAGCTTGATAAGTTCAGCTTACCAGTAATCCCAGCCATGTATTCATTGAGTAAGCTATTCATTCATCAGATATACATGTTTAGTATAATACATTCAGCTTATCAGTAATGTTAGTAATGTACTCAAGTTTCAGTTGTTCATGTTCAGTATGTACTTTAGCTAATTATTTCTCCTATCTCAGTCAGTCCCATTTGAGGATGAATGTTTCCAAGGAGGAGATATTGTAAGACCCTGCAAAATTTCTAAGCTTAATTTAGTCCTTTAAGCTTGTCAAGGGGGTCCCAGACTTAGAAAATTCTAGCTAAGTTTCCAGACATAGTTTATTTTTGACCTTTGAAAGTTGGCAATCTCATTTCACAACCTAAATGTCCTTTAATGGTCGGTATTCTTGCTAATTCATGATCAGGGAGGTCAATAGGTGTTCCCGGATAAGTTTTGGATTTTTTCGGACCTTGTTTAGACTATGTTTGGTGTCCCAAAATAGTGGACCAACATGATCTTAGCACTCCGCGTCGCGTATCACGTTGGTTAACATTGTTGCAGGTTGCCAGAGCCAAAAGTACTGAGGCTTGGCGTGATTATGGTGCAACACGCTGAGTATTGGGTCAGTGCCATTAATGCGCCATATCACTCAACGCGTCAGTGCCCAGCTTTAGTCATTAAATATCCACATCTTTAAGGGCAAAAGGGTCAATTTCCCACCCTTATATAAGCCTATAACATGAGATTCAACTAGGTTTTAACTAAAAATATAGTTCTTTCTCTCAAATTCTCTCAAAAGCAAGTCTAAGATTTTCAATTGGAAGTTCTAATCAAGGAGATTCCACCATTAATCTTCAAGAAACTTCCATCTAAGGTATGTAAAGTGTTGATTCGTGGGTTCCTTTCGCCCATGAATCTCAAGAAACCCTTTCAAAAATATAAATTTTGAATTCCATGTTATGAATTGAGTCAAATCCATGTTTATGTTGTTGTATGATTATCAAGTTGAAATCTTTAATACATATAATGAAATTATGTTAGCATGTGGTTGGAATTCTTGTATTTGAAGTGAAAAATATTGACATGATGTATTATTTTAATGTTCATGCTTAAGCCTCAAGTTATGCATGCAAGGTGTTTGCTAAAATGCCTAAAAGAATAAGAATTAAGCTTTATGACTCAATTGCCACCAAATTGATGAATCCATGCTTTACCCTTATGTTCATAATAACCTCGATGTTATTGTTATGCACTGTAATGGTTTGATAGAATGCTCACAAGATTAGACTTACAAAATTATGATATGTTTATATGTATTCCTATTCATGTGTAAGCCTCTGACTTACAAATAATTCATAAAAATCCCCAACATTTGTACTATGAATTGTTAACTATGGTCATGTGTTTAAGAAGTGTCATGTCTTGTTAGTTTCATACTATCGAGTCCTGGGGGTACTTGTACCTGACAATTTAGCTGTGTTCCTAGAGCCAACATTAGTTTTAAATATAATCTCAGTTAAGCCATGATCCTCAAAATTATGTTAGTCACATAACTCAGGAAAACTCAGTAAATTCAGTATCAGTCCAGTCCTTCACAGTAATCTCAGTTATCTCAGTCAGTTATCAGAGCTCAGTAGTATACCGTCAGTCAATGTAACTTAGTGAAATCAATCCAGTTTAGTCAGTAGCATAATCAGTGATAGCTCAGTCAAGCCTAGTATGAACTAGGAAATTAGTTCAACATTTATTCAGTTGGGAGTAGGATTCAGCACTGAGTGAACCCGGGGATGAGGGCTCACCAGCCAGCCAGTAGAGGGTGTGATCCTTAGATGCAATCCTTGCATTCCATAACTATGTAGCTAGTATAGGTTGAGATGTACCCCTATGAGTCTAGGGATGTTACATCTCATTTGAGTTTTTCTACTAGGAGGGTTTGACGAAAGAGCTCCCTGTCAGAGAGGGTTAACTCAGAACTTGTCTTTATACGTGGCATGGTAATGACACCTTTCCAGCTGGGGTTACAGGTTGGACCCTACCAATTCAGATTCAGGGCATGTCAGTTAGATGATTACCTTCCACAGTTTCAGTCTTAGTCTCAGTAAAAGAACTCAGATAGTTCTTCAGATTCAAGACTGTCAAATACAATCACTCAGTTCAGTACGGAACTCAGCTAGTTCCATTAGAATCAAGACTGTCAGATACAGTCACTCAGTTAATAATATACCAGTTATACAAAACTAATGTTATCAGTATTCAGGCTCAGTAGTCAGTATTATCACAATCTCATTTACAGTTACGTATTCATATATGTATTTTCAGGTTCATGTTATTCAGTGAGTTAGTATTGTTCATGCATATGAAACCCATGAATTTAGCCTACCTCACATTGCATACCAGTACATTCAGACATACAGACGAATACTTTTCTCTTGCGCTATGGTGTTTTATACCATAAGTTCGAACGCTCAAGTTCCCAATCGCATTTAGCTTGAAATTCAGCCAGCAGCAGTAGATTTGTAGTGAATTCTCATCATTCGAGGGTCACATGATTATTTTGTTACTTTATTATTTTAGTTTTAGTAAACGGAGTTAGTTGGGGACATGTCCCATCAACTCCACAGTTTTCAGATAGTTTAGAGGCTTTCAGACTAGCATGTTCAGATAGTTTATTTTAGTTTTAGTATTGATATATCGTATTTCTAGATGTTATGTTTTATCAAATATTTGAACCTTATGTCCTTTCATCCATTCTATTCTGCATTTATGCTGTATATTATGCAGTGCTAAGTTACAGATATTAGTCATGGGTTAACTTGTGGTCCTTCCGGATTACTAGCACCATTCATTGAGTTGAGTCGAGATTTGACCCACATGAGTTTCAAGTTGCTTGATAGAGGTTGAATGAGATATCATCATTCGATTGAATTTTGATAAGTCACTTTTCAGCTCACTCACTATCTTATTGGTACCCTAAAAAAGCATTAAAATACGAGTAAGGACATCTTCAGCTTTAAAATTTTCTAGGTCAATGGAGCGTAACTCATTACCCTTGGCCCTATCATGTAAAGGTACATATCAGTCATAGTTTTCTTCCTTATCTCTCCAATCTCGATCTTTATCATGATCTCTATCATGCCAATATCTTCACAATCCCTTTCTTTCCAACCTTGATTCCCACCTTGCCTTTGATAGGTGGGGCGGAACCCCCCAATTGGTTCGATAAGAATCAAATTTCTTTATCAAGAGACTTTGATTTATCCTCAACATAACCTTTAACACTCTTAGAAGCAATGGCGTTGACTGCCTTAGAAGTATCTCTCATTACATGCTTAGTGAGAAGATCAAGTTGAGAAATCACTTTATCTATGTTCTCATCTCTTTCCTTGTTCTTTTCCCTGTGTTCTTGGCTTACAAAAAATGCAGAGAGAGCCCACACAACCACCTCGGTATCTCTTGTGTGCCAACCTCTTCTTTGATTGGTCACTTGATCTAACAAAGTGTCACGAACCAACCCCGAGCCTAGTAGTGATGGGTATCCCAAGCCCATCGAAGGTTGGAGACCACCCACTTTGCCTAGTAACCTAAGAACAATAAATATAATAGAGGAAACAACCCAACCATAATGTGAAAGATAGATAAATAAATCAATAGGAACTAAGAGTCAATAAATAATAACCACCCATATTTTGTACACAAAATCCTCTAAACCGAAGTACTAAGTTAGGTCGGGACATGCCCCCGACCATGGATAAAAAGTGAATCCAAATTATAAAAGAAACCAATAGAATTTTGATACTCATAAAGAAAGTAGTGAAATGTCTGTCCTTACTTGGAGGATCACCACTTCAACGAAGTACAATCGATGAACCAGAATCACCTAACTCTGCACAAGGTAATCGAAGAATCCCCTAGGACTCAACATCATAAAATAATGTAGCATCAGGGGAATAGTTAGCAGGAGTAGTGCTAGCATGCAACTTAGGGAAGGGATAAAATAATGCCATAATCAAATTAGTCCAAAACCATTCAAAAACCATATGCACACATTCATATATATATATATATATAAGATATCAGGATAGGGATCAAGGTTTATCATAAGATTTATATATCATTAACCTGGATTGTGTAGCTTTAAACGTCTTAAGGGTACCCACAGGATATATGGGTTCAGTTGACCTTACTGAAAGGGTCCCATCGCGTGTTATCCATACCAGGACAATTTAAGGAAGGACCGAATCTACCAAGCCTCCAACTATTCCAATATATATATATATATATAAACTATGCACACGATCACCAATATCCCCACACCGGTAAACATGGTTTCTAGTAACAGCCCCTCCGGGACCTTCATCTTCAACAGTGAGCTATACAAACCCTTTAATCCAAAATTAAAACCATTTACACATTCCCATCTATTAACCATGGTTTCTTTAAATTAGGCATACCATTGGTATTGTCATACCAAATTAATTAGGCTTGAAAGCCAATTCCATTATTCCATTCCAATCTAATTAGTCAAATAGACTCTAAAGTTTAAATTTAGAAATCAATCCATGGCCATAAGGCCTTCCAAAACCATTTTTATCCATTTATCCATTAATGGAATGCAATAGTTTTGTAAAATAAGTAAAACCATCTAATTGTCCATATTTCAAAATCAATTATGCAAGTGGGTTGAGGTTAATACTAATTCCTAACCAAAAATCATAACTTTGGGGGAATCCACGACCCCCATCCCGTTCATGATGCCCATGCATCCATTTAGTTCAAAAAACAAAAGTTAAGGCATGAATAACAATTCCAAAACCATAGGGAAACCAACCAAGCAATAACCATTCAAAAATCCTCAACCCATCATTCCAAACCCATAATTTAAAATCATATGCAATGATTAAATACATGCCTTCATAAAAAAACAAGTTAGGGAAGAGATACTTTCCTGAAGACACCAAGAAATTTTTAGAGAAAACCACCAATTTGATCCGTAGGTTCTTAATCCCTTGAAACCCTAACTTGTTCTTTATTGGGGATTTAGAGAGGAGAAGTAGTTTTTATGTTATGTTAATTGATAGAAGTAGGGACCCTTAAAGGGTTTTAAGTCATGGAAATATAATGGTATGGAAGGAAAAGACAATAATTCCATGAATGAAAATGGGCAGAAAATATAGCGCCTACTATGGATCAGGTAACAACTCGTAGTAATTGGTTACGAGTTGTCTCCCTAGACTCGTAGTCTAAGCAGAACCCTAGGCCTTCATAATGTCTTGGTCACTAGTCCCGCACTCCCGCACTCATTGCTTCCACTCCTTTCAATAATTTAGCCATCATGTCTTCCATACTTCCAGAATTAGATGTGGTGGTGTCACGTCTACCAGGGGGAACGTACAAACCACTCTTTTCATTCTTGTTCTTCCAACTACCTTGGTCCTTGTTTCCAGATTTATCATAATAGTTCTGACCTTGGTTTCCTTGGGTATTCCCACGGAAACCCCCCTGATTGTTCAAGTAGTTGGCCTCCTCTTCTGAATCAGATTCGTCTCTTTCTTTTGACGCAATAGCTTTCACTTTTTCGGTCTTTCCTGATAATAAATGCTTTGTAAGAAGATCCATTTGTGTTTTCATATGCGCCATATCTTGATCACGTTCTTCTTCTCTTTTTCTTTGGTCTGCAGTCATGCCAATAGATAAAGTGGGGCTTGCTACCTCAGAATCCCTGGTATGCCAAGCTCTACTTTGTTTCGTCATACGATCTCGCATATTGCTTGCTTGACCAAAGGTGAGGTCCATAAAAGATCCTCCAGCTGCATTATCCACCACTAGTTTAGTTATTGAATTCAAGGCTCTATATAATATCTCCCTTAGGTGAACATTGGTCATATGATGGTTTGGGCATCTCGCTAGCTTTGTCTTGAACCTCTCCCATGTTTCATGAAGAGCTTCAATGGGAAGCTGACGGAAGTTGCTGATTTCATCTCTCAATTGTGCTCTTTTGGATGGCGGAAAGAATCTTTCTAGGAAAGCGTCTCTCAATTGCCTCCAATTTGTAATAGAATCAGGAGTCAGCCCATTCAACCATAGAGTTGCCTCCCCAGACAGAGACAATGGAAATAGACGTAATCGAATTGCATTCTGACCAACACCAGGATTGTCAAACGACTTGCATGTAGAAATAAAGTTAATGAGATGCATATTCGGATCATCGCCTGCTAGTCCACCAAATAATCCCTTGAGTTGCAATAACTGAATCATGGTTCTTGTGATGTTGAACTTGGCTCCGGGCGCTAAAAGTGGAGGAATAATGGCTCCAGTGGCTCCGACACCATTAAGATCATCATCATCATCGTCGAAAGCTGGTTGTATGGGTTGGCGATCATACCTAAACCGAGCTTGTCGACCTCTTCGGTTGGCAGGTGCTATGATTTCAGCATCACGTCTTGGGTTTAGTAACTCGTCATCACCTAAATCCTCATCGTCAGGATTTGCTGCTTGCCCAGGGTTATCAATGTTTTGTTGGTGTACTTGAGCGGCAGCAAGAGCAGCTAATCTCGCTTGCTCCTGTTGAGCAGCCATCCTTTCGATTTCCGTTTGTGCCTCTATTCTGCCAATACGTTGTGGTTCAGGATTGATAGGTAATAACGGTTGACCAGAACTTCGAGTATAGGGCATGCACTAAATAAAAACCTGCAGTAAACAAAAACAACAACTAAAAGTAAAAGTACGAGAATCTTTGACCAAAGGGTCTAGTAATTATCACAAACTTAATTGACACTCGTATTCCCCGGTAACGGCGCCAATTTTTGATAATGCTCAATCTACAGCTCTCGTAGGAGTGTAAAGCGGTCGTTAGCAAATATAGAACCCAACTGGGTTAGGTATCGATCCCTCAGGGAATAGCTTGGTCAACAAGTAAGCAACGATTACTAGAGTTTTAGTGCAAGTCTCGTAATAGGGGGGATTGTAATGTGTAACCACAATATTAAAGTAAAAACTGAAAATAGCAAAGTAAACAGAAAGAATGTTTAGAATGTTGTAAAACAATGAGAATTAAAGCGTTGGGGTTATGTCCACCATCTGAGTTATACGTCTCTATTGGCTATGAGTGTGTTGAATTCCGACATGCATGTGCTTATAGAGAATTGTATTCGATGGTAAATCCAGGAGTCTTTCGACCTATTCGAGGATTATTTCACTTTAACTCTTTCGAGCTTAAAGCGTGTCTAACGGTACGAATTCTCCAAGAGGTTAATCCAGTTACGACACTAACTGTTTAATAGGGGATGGGACCCTACTACCTTGACACTATCTCTTTTCCAGACAAATAACCTTTCTTTCGAACAAGTTAAATGTTATACTGGCGTATTCTTGTGTTTGCAACCACAAAGAATTTAGATTAAGATGAAGAGAATAATGATATAAGCAGCATACGTGTCACGAACTCACAAGCTCATAGTAATAGATAGTACCTCATTCGGATTCCATAACCCCAACAGAGAGGTTTAGTTACCCATGAGTGCGAAGGAAATCACAATTGACATTGTTATTATACCACAAGAAAGATTTCGTGTAATAATGGTGTGGTAGGCGTTAGGCGTGAACTTCCCTAGCAAGTAACGTTTCTCTTGTTGTGGAAAAATAGATGAATAGAAGAAGAATTAGAAGTAGAATGTATTGTAATTGATGGAAGAAGAATTGATTGTAAGAATCTGAATTAATTAAAAATCTCTAGCATGATAGGGTATTTATAATACCCATATCTTAATCCTACTAAGCTAATGAAATACTTAACCCAATCCTACTAAGCTAATGAAATACTTAACCCAATTGTACTAGGTTAATGTAACATTATACAAATCCAAATAAACTAATGAAATACTTAACCCAATTGTACTAGGTTAATGTATTATTATCCTAATCCAAATAAGTTACTGCAAGTCCCCAAAGTCTTCAGAAATGCTGTTTTAGCCCGAGACAGATTTTCCATGCATCACTTTTGGTCCTTAGGCGTCCAAGCTTCCTTTTCTCCTTCCGTGAAGCTTTATTTGGCATCAAGTAATCCATAAAATGCTGAATTCTGCATCATTTATACCTGAAACTTTGCTAATCATGTTCGTTAGCTCACTTACAGGAAAAAAGACTAAAAGTGCATGAAATATATAATTTGTCCTCAAAACATGGCAGAAATATGGGCAAAATATATTGATATAGGCGCGTAATATCGCCTATCATCATCCTTGGAAAATTTTTGCCAAAAAACTGTGAAATTCATGACGGGTTCATAGAGCCCGTCTCAGGTTTTTATCCTTATTCAAAATTTTTGCCTCATATTGCTATTATTATCTTCTTTTATTTTTTTCTTTTGGAAATATTATTAGATCTAAAATAGATGGTATTTGACTATGATTTTGACTCAATTCGTTCAATGTTGTGTTTATTTACACTGTTCAATTGACATAGGTGAAAAGTCCTAAATTCTATTAATATTGGTTGACGTTAATACTCCATATCTAAGTACTACATCTATTCAATTTTGACATCTTGATTGAAGTTGTTTTATGAAGTTCTTTTATGATTGATGCTTATTAGGATGGAATTACAATTTTGTTACTCCCCTTACCCAGTTTGATTCTGAAAAGTAAGCGTGCTACACATGGTAACCTGAGGTCCTTTGAATTGGTCTCAAATCATGTGACAGCTTAGTATTTATTTATATTTGGACTAATTTCTAGGTCATGTTGTTTAGAAAAATCATTATGATTTATATTCTCATATACTTGATTACTCTAACTTTATTATTGGATTAATTACGATAAATTTTGACATGGTTTACTAATTAACTTTTAGGAATGATTATTTTACTTATTATAATATATGTGGAAACTTTATTATGCGTTTATTTTTGGTATATGTAGATTTCTTATTCACTTTGGAAAAAGATCTTGAGAATATTTCTTTCTTTTATTAAATTTTACCAATTGATTTTTGAATATTCTTCCTCCCTTTAATTCTAAAATACTCTTCACTATGTAAGCAACACATCCCTTTCACTATTGGAGACAAACATCACTCCAATCCTCACTTTTTTTTTTACAGAAATGCTTTTACAATATTTTTATTCTCTCCAATACTTCTAATATTTTCGATTTCTATCTGGATTCTTGGTGTGTTTTCATTGTTGATCACTCCATTCAAGTAACGGTAGTTCAATCTCTTCTTGGCTCTCTGATTCGCTTGTCTTCTTCTTTTGCTTCTAAACGAGCTTTCATATTATTGTCTATTACCGCCAATTGATGAGTCCCTTATCGATGCAATGTTTAATTTTTATATGGTAGTTTTTGTGTAATTTAGAGAATATGTTCCTATAATTAGTATTGAAATGATATCTCTTTACTTTATGTTTGTATATTTCTCTATGGTTGCTACATGTTTTGGTATACGTGAACTCATTTTTATTTCCTAAAAGATTCTGTTAGAGGGTAATTGCTTGAAAGTTGAAAAGTTGCCTGGGAGTTTACGGGAGGGGACGTCTATCTCTTTCCTAGTCTATTTTTTATTTTTTATTGATTTATTTAGTAATTGATAATTGTGTAAACAATGTCGATGTAATAAATTATGGGGAGGACTTATAGGGCCGGAAATTATGTGATTTAAGTGTTTTTATGTGAATTATGTTATCACTAAGGCAAAATACAATCTAGGATTATTAATAATTTTTTTTATCCCTTAGAAATCATGTTTCAGATATTATTAAGTAACTTTTGGTCAAAAAAATTATTTTCAACATGTTTTGTGTAATTTTTAGATATTATAATTAATTTTCAATGATTTATGCATGTCAATTTTTAGTAATAAAAAAATCAGTTTCAGGTTTAAATAATAATTTCTGCAATAATAAAAATTAGTTTTATTTTTAAAATATAATTTTCAGCAATAATTAAAATTTGTTTTAGTTTTAAAAAATCATTTTCAGTAATATTAAAAATCAGCTTTAGCTTTAAAAAAATAACTTTCTACGATATAAAGTAAGTTTCAGCATTAAAAAATTAATTTCCATCAAGAAAGATCACTTTTTATTAGTTTAATAAATTTCTGGCATGTTTTATTAATTTCCAACACTAAAAACTATTTTTTTAAGAAATATGTGTTTCGAGCAATATTTTTATTTATCATCCATCATAAAAATATTTATTTTCAGCATTTAATTTTAATTTTAAAATTTTCTTATTTTCAATTTCATCTCTTTAAATTGTTTTAGCATTGAATTTATTTTTCTCTATAATTCTAACCATCTAAAATCAACTCCTAGCACATAAATTATTTATTAAGCTTACTCCAAATAATGTCCCGTTCTAATTCAGTTTGGGGGATCAGATGAGAGACACGTTTCATCAGTTGGAGTAGGGCTCCCATTGTCGCAGAGTATGAGGTACGTTTCCATGCCTTGTGTAGATATTTTTTTGCCAGTATTGCCAATGAGCTTGAGAAGATTCAGAAGTTCATGAAAGGACTAGATGTTTCACTTCAGTTGGCAACTACAAAAATGACAGTGTCAAGGGCATCATTTTAGAGTATAATGGATCATGCAAAGATGACTGAGTTTATTCTTTGATCTTCTCAGTGAGGCACCATGAGGTTGCACCGTCGGAGAGAGTTCAGTAGTTGCACTCCTCGAGGTAGAGATTTTAGAGGTTCTCATGGGTATCATGGTAGACCCATATAGGTAGCCTTTTAGGGTTCAGATGGTAGGTCTTCGTGTTCAGCAGTTTTGGGTGGTCAGGCATCGTTCTAGGGTGGTCATTCAAGCTCAACTATACCTCCTCCTATTGAGTCGGGTCGCAAAGTTTGCAATGTTTGCGATGAGTTTGACCATCTAGACAAGGATTGTCCCCGCATGTATTGACACCCAATTTTGACCTCACGATAATTTTCCTAGGTTGTTATTTCACAAATCTATTAGTTTTTGGTATTTATATTTTTTACTTATTATTTTAGCATCAAATAAATTTTATATTATATATAGTTTATTAATTCAAATATAATATTTTACTTTTATACTATCATTTTTTACTTATTATTACTATTATATTATCATTTTTATATAATATACAATTTATTAATTCAAATATAATATTTTTTATGCAATTAGTTAATATTTATTAAATTATTTAATATTCAAGTTCGTAATTTATGAACGTCGAGTTTTTATTTTTATTATTATTATTATTGGTATAATATTTCTTAAAAGTCGTATTTATAATTTATGGGTGCCTAATTAAGCTTTGCCACTGATTTTTTTAAAAATATACTACATGTCATTTATTTTATACGATCTATTCATAATAATAATTTTTGTTTATTATTATTATTATTATTATTGTTGTTGTTGTTGTTGTTGTTGTTGTTGTTATTGTTGTGTTGTTGTTGTTATCATTATTATTATTAACATAGCAACCAATACCATTTAATTTGTCCTATATATTTAATTTTTAGCCATATTTGTATAGAATTTGTATCAATTTTAGCCTAAACTTACCTCATTTTTACCCCAATCTCAAAATTCCTAAATTAATTTTACTTGACCTGATTCCATGACCTGATTTAATCTGTAACCCGATCATTATTCTTGGTTTTATCATAGCCTCTCATCGTATCTCATCCTACAGTTAAGATTAAATCCTTTCTTTTCTCTCTTTTTAATAAAATCAAAGCCTAACCTAATCTCATTCTCCAAACTCCCTCATCTCCTTTCACTTATCTCTCTCTCTAAAAACTGATGCCCCCTCACCTTTTCTGGCAAACCCACAATGGTGTCACCACCTTATCTTCCTTAATCTGCCATCTCCTTTTTTCTCTCTCCTCTCCTATTGGAACTCCATCTGTCGTTCAATAACAATGATGCCTTCAGTCAGGTGAACTGCTGACCAACGTCGGCCACTACCTCACCAGCCAACCATGCTTCTTTGGTAAGTTGCCTCCATCCTCTTCTCTCTCTTTCTCTTTCTTTCTCTCATTACCGTTGCTACATCACTGGTAATATCCCGCCAACACCGATCTTCACTCCCAATCTGGGAGCCCACCTCCATTAACCATGATGTAAATACTTATTCTCTCTCCGTTAGCCACCACCAGCAAGCCTATGCTGGCAAACCACTCCAAAGCCTCATCATTTCCTCTTTTTCATTCCATATGGTGACTCCCATTAGTGAATCATGATGTTGGGTGGATTTATACATTCTAGCATTACTATTATAGCCTTGTTTTGAGGATGATTCATGTGCTTAATGTGTTGATAATAATATAAATATGCAAATAAGTGTCCATGTATGTGTTTACAATGTTTAATGGTGTTTTCACATAAGTTTTGATTCAAATTGATCATTTATAGTTCATCCGAGAAAACTAGTGTTACTAGCTTGAGCTAGGAGTTTGTCTAGTCTATCGCGTTGGGTTCTAACATGTTTAATGAGTTTCTAAGGTTGTTATTATGTATTTATATATGAAAAAACTTGATTATTATGATCAAGGGTCAATTGGATCAAGACAAGAGTCAAAACAATATGCTTAAGCTCAATGTGAATTTAGCCTATGCTTAGCTCGTGTTTCTAGTTCACCGTCTTGGATATTGCATTGTTTTGAGCTCTAAATTTCTATGTTTAATTCTATATAATTCTTGGTGAATGGATTATTATGATATATTAAGGATATAAAAGCTTCAAATCAAGTGGAAAAAACTCAAGATGGCTTGGAATGGATCACGAAAGCACGATATCACCTTGACACAATTTAGACACCTAAAATGTATTGGGAGAGTGAAGGCATTTGGGAAGGA
This sequence comes from Capsicum baccatum var. pendulum, assembly GCA_030864225.1. Taxonomy (NCBI): domain Eukaryota; kingdom Viridiplantae; phylum Streptophyta; class Magnoliopsida; order Solanales; family Solanaceae; genus Capsicum; species Capsicum baccatum. Next base: position 166,641,732 of record CM061554.1, on the reverse strand, counting down.
ATATTTCTGTGTGCTGTGATTTGCTCGCGACACGGGCTCTATTCCGGCGCAATAGAGCCCGTGGTGCTGTAATACCCATAACTCTCAGTACATGAGTAATTCTATATAATTTTTTTGAAATACTCAGTATTTTTTAGTTTAGATATTACCATTGAATAGGAAATGTAGTCATCTATCCAACGATATAAAATTTGCACAAATCTGATACCCGGGCGAAGAGTTATAGCCATTTTTGTAAGACAATGTGCCAAATGGAACTTCAGCGCATTGCGGAGTCCAGCCAAATGGTAATTGTAAAATTCCAGTATTGCTCTGCGATAATGGTGAGTCACTCCATAGACCCAATTCATAATTATCAATTTTCAGTGAGGCAATGCAATTCCACTACGTAGCGCCAATGACCAAATTCCTAGTCGTCCTTTTTAAATAGTTTCTAGTGGAATTCCTGTAGCATGGCGCGATGGTGGCGCATCACGCCAAGGGCCCAAATCGATAATTTTTAGTGAAGATTTTTAAATCTTTTTCAGGGGTAATTGGGTATTTTTCCATGACCTAAATCAGCCTTTAACACAAAATTTACCCCTAAATAACATAGTTATACCATTATTCACTCATTCTTCCCCAAGTTAAAAGCATTCTCTCTTAAAGGGGCAAGAACCCTAGCTTCAAGAAATCAAGAACAAACTCAAGAATTTCTTCAAGGACCTTTAAGAATCAATATTCTTAGGTATGCTATGTGTTCATTCATGGGTTCCTTTCACCTATGAAGTCCAAGAATCCCTTTTAAAACTTACAAGATCTCAGATTTATGAATTACATGCTTGAAATTGATTGTATTCATGTTCATAATATTAATTAGGTTTCAATAGATGATATAGTACAAGTCTCATGAAATTGAAATAGTTTATGTGATGAATTATATGAATTGCATGCTAAACCCTTGAATTTGACATTGAGTATTGTATTCATGATGTTCATGTGTTAGCCATTATCATGTGAAATAATCCATGCACCCCGAGTGTTTGCTAAAATGCCAATTTGAAGTAAATAGTGAAATCATGACATGTCATTTTATGTTCCTAATCATGTACAAGTTTATGCCCTACAAGTGTTTGATTAAATGTCTCTATGAAAGAATTATGAACAAGTGGACATTGTTATGCTTTTCAAGATCATGTTATGCTTTACTTTCATGCCATCGAGTCCTGGGGGTATTCAATACCTAAAAATCTAGCTGTTAACCTAGAGCTACAATAGTTATAGAATAGTCTCAATCGTGAGATGAAATAGTAGTACTCAGCCAGTTAACATAACTCAGTGAACTCAGTCAGTTACAGAACTCAGTAAACTCAGTCAATTTCAAAACTCAGTATCAGTATAGTTCATCTTAGTATAATTAGTTCAGTGTCTATTAAGTTGGAAGTAGGATTCAACAACAAGTGAACCCAAGGATGGGGGCTTACCTATTAGTAGAGGGTATGATCCATAGAAACAATACTTGCATTCCATAACTACGTAGCCAATGTAGGTTGAGAAATCAAACTGCCAGTTGAGGGTTGATGAGGTGTTTCTACCTGCCAGTTGAGGGTACCACCGTTCTCATTAGAGTACCTGCTAGATAAGGGTAACTCTTCAAGTTATCTTTACCAGTGGAATGATACTGATACCCTTCAAACTGGGGTTACAGGTTGGACCCTAGTTATCTTATTTGGGGCATGGTTGTTAGATGATTACATCCTACAATCTTAGTTTTAGTATCAGTATAGAACTCAGTTTAGTTCTATAGAATCAGGACTGTTAGATATGGTCAATCATTTTTAGTAATTCAATTATCCGTAAATCTAAGATTATCAGTTACTTTGTATTAAAACTTAAAACTCAACTTCAGTAAAAGGTCAGTTATAGTATATATAAACGATATGTGCAGTATCACATTCTCAGTACTGACAGCAGTTTTAGTTACTTATTTACTCTCATATCAGTTACACCATATCATTCAGTCAGTTATTATTCATGCATATCAACTCTTGTATTCAGACTTACCTCATCTAGCATACCATTATATTCCATGTACTGACGCATACTTTTTCTTTGCGCTATGATGTCCATATCATAAGTTTGGACTCTTAGGTTCTTGATTGCACATAGTTAGATTCATATTCATCTAGTAGTTTAGATTTAGTAGTGAGTCCTCATCTATCGAGGATATGTTTTATTTTAGTATTTCAATAGTCAAAGTTAGTTGGGGGCTTGTCCGATCAACTCCACATTAAGACAGTTCAGTTAGAGGCTTTCTAGACTAGACTTTCAGGCAGTATTCAATTTTGCAGATTATTATTTCAGTTGATATTCTCTATCAGTATTTTTAGACTTTTAACCTTATGGCATTTTATTCTATTTTCCATATTTTTATAGTATTACTATTTAGTGCTAATAGCAAATATCAAATATAGGTTAGTTTGTGGTTCTTCGGGATCATAAGCACCATATAGCATTGGGGTATAGACTCGGGGCGTTACAAACTTGTTATTAGAGCCTAAGGTTCAACAGAGTCCTAGGAATCTAAAATCCGCGCCTAGTAGATTCTTGTGCATGTGTGTGTAGTGCGCCACACTTATAGCGAAGAGTCTATGAGATGTTTTTAGCAAAAGTTTCTCTTCTTTCAATATTCATGTCGTGTGAGTACGCATAAGCTAAAGTTAAACTCTCAGTGTGATTCTTTTCTTCCTTCTCATTACAGAACATGCCTCCCAAAAGAACAACGGAAGAAGAATAGGAAACAAGTCAGCAACTCAGCCAGTTCAGGACGATCCCCTGGACGAGCATATCCCCCATGTAAAATTCAAAGTTGTGTTCACCACTCTAGCCAATTCCGTAGTAGCTCAAAATGAATGACCAACTATTTTTCAGGACAACCTAGTGGCCCATACTACTACAGTCAGGATTTGAGACTTCACTCAAAAAAATCCTCCCCTATTCTCAGGATCTAAGTAAGAAGAGGATCCGTAGGAGTTCCTCGATCAGGTTTAGAAAGTCACAGATATCATGGGAATGACTTTTAGTGAGAGTGCTGAGTTAACCTCCTATCAGCTACAAGATGTGGCTTATACGTGGTTTAAGCAGTGAAAGGTAGACAAGGGCACTGATGCAGAGCCCATAGAGTTGGAAGAGTTTGTTACTGCTTTTCTAGATAGATTCTTTCCCTTAGAGCTGAGAGAAGCCAAGATGTTAGAGTTTATCATTTTTAGGCAAGGAAATATGAGTGTGAAAGAGTATTTAATCAAGTTACTCAGTTAGCCAGATATGCTCCCCATATAGTAGCAGATAGTAGATCGAGAATGAGCAAGTTCGTATTAAGGGTGTAAAAAAGTATGGTTAGGGAGTGCAGAACAACACTGTTAATTAATGAGATGGACATATCTAGGGTCATGGTACATTCCCAACATCTAAAAGAGGCTAAGAATAAGGAGAGAGAGAAGGAGAATAAGAGAGCTAGAATAGGTAGCTTTAATTTCACTCAGCCTAAGTCAGAAGGCGGTAATCGTTCACAGTTTCGTCCAAAATCTTCAGTTCCAGCTACATCTTCAGCTAGTGCACCAATAAAATGTTTAGGAATGAAATCAATGATAAGACACCAATCTCTCAAATATAGGGTAGTGTGACTAGTGGTCGTACCCATCTACCTTGCGGGGAATATGGTAAGAAGCATAAGGGTGTAAGTAGGGATGGCAATGACGTATGTTTTAGGTGTGGCAATCCAGGCCATAGAGTCAAAGATTGTCCTCAGTTAGGTTCACAAGGTTAGTACAATCGTCCTTTAGCTCAGTCCAATCGCTCAAATCAGCAAGGTGCCTCATCCAGTGCCACCAGGGGGCAACGCCCAAACAGGCTTTATGCACTTTAGTCCAGACAATATTAGTAAAGTTCTCCTGATATGGCCACTGGTACATTACAAATCTTCCATTTACATGTTTATGCCTTATTAGATCTAAAAGCTTCTTTATATATGGTAACTCCTCACATTGAAGTCAACTTTAAATTCAGACTAGAAATCTCAACAGAACTGTAATGCCCCGAATCTGGAACTCAGAACTCTACAGGGTGCTCATGACCCCGAAGGACCATAAGCTAATCCATGATAGATATTTGTACATGTATACTACATAATATACTAAATAATACGGAAACATGACCTGAAAGGCCATAAGGTTGACATAACTGAAGTAAAACATAACATCTAAACGGGGTATGAAATACCCAAAACAACTTGAATTAATATCTAAACATAATAGTCTAGAAAGCCTCCAACTGACTGAACTGTCTGAGTAAGGAGTTGATGGGACATGTACCCAACTAACTCCAACTAATAAACTAATTAATTAGATAAAAGAGAAATAATCATGTCCTCGAAGGATGAGGACTCACTACTAACTCTGATTGCTAATATCTGGAATCTACTAATGCTCTGGAGCTCGTGTCTCTAAACCTATGGTATAAGACACCATAGCGCAAATGCGTCACTACTTTAATGTACTGGTATGCATGTGTGGTAGGATGAATGCATGGGGTTCATATGTATGAAGAATACTAGCTAACTGACTATATGAATACGAGAATACATCCATGCATACATAGTAACTACATCTGAAATTGTGATAACATGAGTATGCTAATGACTAACATGACTAATGACTGAATTCTGATAACTTATAACATAAGTGACTATATTTGACAGTCCTGAATCTTATAGAACTAGCTGAGTTTTGTACTATATCTGAATTAGTTGGATCTAATAGTCCTTGATTCTGAAAAACTATTTGAGTTCTTTTATTGAGACTGAGACTGAGACTGTGGGAGGTAGTCATCTAAATGACATGCCCCAAATGATGCATTATAGCTAGATTGGGGGTCCAATCTATGCCCTGATTGGAAGGGTGTCAATATCGCGCCACTGGTAAGGACAACATGTGAGTGACCCTATTAAAATAGGTAACTCTAGTGAGAACGATGGGAACCCTCATATAGAAGTTCAATCCACCTAATCTACCCTCATATAGTAGGCTATGATGTCTCAACCTATGCTGGCTACATAGTTCTTCAATGTAAAGATTACTTCTAAGAATCACATCCTCATATAATAGCTGAGTTTCCATCCTTGGGTTTTGTCGGTGCTAATTTTTACTGTTATCTAAATAGACACTGAATATGATTTATTGAACTGAACATGGAATGAGTTACTGACTTTCATTGACTGGGGAAATATTACTAATATCTGACAACTAACTGAGTTCATGAGATCATAGAGATTTCCTGAGTCATAAGACTTTCTAAAGTCGATTGATCATATTTAAACTGAGAGTATCATGGATACATGACATGGCTCTACGCACACAGCTTATATTTTAGGTGCAAGTACCCCTAGTACTCGATAGACGGAAACTGACAAAGCATGACCTACTTGAACACATCACTAACTTCATAATCCATAATACATTTATTAAAGTATTTCATCAAACATGTGATCTGCATAAACTTGTACATACATGGGGATTTCATGATATCATTCTAGTTGGGCATTTTTCTTTATCTAGATATTTAATCAAACACATGGTAGACATATTATGTTTAAACTATATTATACAACAATTAAACATCATGATTTAATTCTAATTTCATTATTCAAGGGTTTAATAATAGATTTACATGAATCTAGATCTATACTAATCAAATTCACCTAAAATTTGTCCCCCAACATGGAATAGAATTCAATTACTCATTATCAACATGAACAAGAGTAGCCCAATCATGAAATTCATAAAGAAAATCCATGAACTTAAACTTTGATAAGAGATTCTTGGGCTTCATGGATGAAAGAAGTCCATGAATGAACACTATGCATACCTGGGTTGAGTTTCTTAAAGTTCTTAAATATAAAGAATTGGAATCTCTTAGTTCTTGAAGAAGATTTGGATTTTGTTCTTGGAGATTAACGTTAGAGAGAAAACTCTAATTTTGTTGTTGTATAAGAATAATGAATTTCTGAGCTTTGGTTAGATATAATTGGGTTTATAAATGGGTGGTAAAATTCCAAAAAACCCCTAAAAATGCCTTTAAAATCACTAAATAGAACCTGCAATGACTCGTTCGATGGTCCGTCACTAGGGCGACGGTCCGTCATTTTGACCGTCGCACATGGACCAAGAAAAGGGCTTACTACCTAAGTAGTGATGGCCTGGGCGATGGTCCGTCACAAGTTTGACGGTCCGTCAACTTGTCCGTCGCACCTTATCCAGAAGGTTGCCTTACTGCCTTGGCTGCGACGGTCAAGGTGAAGGTCTGTCGCTAGGTCGACGATCTATCAACCTGGCGGTCATACCTGGTCGATTCTGATAGCTCTGAGTAAAACGTCCATAACTTTTTACTTTGATACCTGATTTGGATGAAATTCATATCGTTTGTAAAACATCCATCACTTTTTACTCTGATACCGGATAACTTTTTACTCCCACATGAATAAAGGTGAAAATCTTATAAATACCACATATACAAAAGTGGATTTATCTTTCAAAGAAAGCTTCTAGAATTCTTAGGACAATTTTTAAGCTAGAAAAAAGAATGGGGTATAACAATATCTCCCCCTTGAGAAAATTCATCCTCGAATGGACTGAGTGAGGGGAAAAAGATGAACTAACATACATACTGAACATGAATAACTGAAACATGATCTCATGACTGACATGACTGAATAATCGAACATAACATACTGAACATGCATATCTGATGCATGTGTAACTGATTTATTAATGCATGACTGAGCGTTCTGAGGAAGTAGGTTTTCTCACAATGAGTATGCATATGTGATACATAATTATAGAACTAAATTGATACATGAATAAATGACTGAATATGCAATGGTACTTGATACCAAGTTTGTGATGAACATTGAACATGAAAGTATGTAAGCTTAAGGAGAACTGTTATCTTGAGCTTGATCTGAGTTGGCGGAGAAGAGGTGAGGATACTTGGAATGCATTTCTACTGCTATTTCCTAAGTAGATCCCTTGACAAACTAATTTTGCTAAAGAACTTTGACTAGAGGGACTTCTTTGTTCCTCAGTCTACGAGTCCGATAGTCTAGGATTTCTAGTAGAATCTCTTCATAAGAGAGGCTATTCTGAACATCTATGCTCTGTATAGGGACTACAACTGTTGGGTCACCTATGTACTTCTTGAGCAAAGAAACACGGAAGACTGGATGAACTAAGGCTAGATTTGAAGGCAATTAGAGCTCATAAGCTACCTTGCCAAAGCGACTGAGAATCTTGAAGGGGACAACATATCGGGGACTGAGATTTCCTTTCTTGCCGAACCACTTCACTCCCTTGATGGAAGAGATCTTTAGATAGGCATAGTCACTAATCTTGAACTCTATATCTTTTCTATGAACATCTGTATAAGAATTCTGTCGGCTCTGAGCAGCCTAGAGTCTTTCTCTGATCAACTAGACTTTCTCTAAGGCATCGAATACTAAGTCAGGCCCTATAACTGAGGCCTCACTAACTTTGAACCAACCAATTGGAGATCTACATCTCCAACCATAGAGAACTTGGAATAGAGTCATGTGAATACTGTAATGATATCTATTGTTGTATGCAAACACAATCAAAGGCAAGTGGTCATCCCAACTATCCTTGAAATCAATTACACATTCCCTTAGCATATCTTCTAGAGTTTGAATGGTCCTTTCTTCTTGACCATCTATCTGAGGATGAAATAATGTACTGAGATGAACTTGGGTACCAAGACCCTTTTGGAATACTTTCCAGAAATAAGAGGTGAACTTGATACCTCTGTCTAAGATAAAAGATAGGGAAACATCCTGCAATTTGACCAACTCCCTAATGTAGAGTTTGGCGTAATCCTCGACTGAATATGAGGTATGGACTGGAAGGAAATGGGCTGATTTTGTCATTCTGTCTACAATGACCTAGACTAAATCATGTTGATGATGAGTTTGTGGTAAACCAATCATGAAGTCTATGTTCACTTCTTCCTACTTCAAAGTAGGAATACTGAACTCCTGCATGGACCCAATAGGCTTCTGATACTCTATCTTAACCTGCTGACATGTTGAGCACTTCGCCATAAACTCTGCAACGTCTCTCTTTATCCCACTCCACCAATAGATTTTCTATAAATCGCGGTACATCTTTGTGGCCCCTGGATAAATAGAGTTGCGGGCACCATGCCTTAAGTCATCTTCAGCTAAAACACACAAACGACCCTGATAACGCAGAACACCATCTCTCCTTTGGGAGAAAACCTCTACTTTCGTATCCTTGACCGACTCTTTTAACTTGACAAGGATAGGATCCCTATCTTACTTTTCTTTCACCTCAAAAACTAGAGAGGATTTTGAGCTAATCTGAACCCATATATCACCCTCTTCTATATCGACTTAGCGAATGCCTAGTCTTGTAAGTTGATAGAGTTCCTAGGCTAACTCCTTATTACTACTCTCGACATGACCAACACTACCCATAGACAGTCTACTGAGAGCGTCCGCCACCATGTTGGCCTTTACCGGATGATAAAGAATGCTTATGTTGTAATCTTTCAAGAGCTCTAACCACTTTCTCTGATGAAGATTGAGTATGGAAAGATTTTTTTAGAATGTCACATTCTCTGACTATGAGCTGATGATATCCAGATCTGAGGTCTATCTTGGAGAAATAGCTAGCACCTTGAAGTTGGTCAAAAATTTCATCGATCCTGGAAAGAGGATACTTGTTCTTAACCGTGACCTTATAAAGTTGATGGTAGTCTATACACATTCTGAGAGAACCATATTTCTTGTGGATGAATAATACTAGTGTGCCCCACGGGGATACACTGGGTCTGATTAATCCTTTATCTAAGAGATCTTTTAACTGATCTATTAGTTCTTTGAGTTTTATTGGTGCCATTCTATATGGCAGAATAGAGATAAGCTGAGTATCCAGAAGAAGATCAATGCCAAAGTCTATTTCCCTTTTGGGAGGAATTCCTGGAAGATCTTCGGGAAAGACATCTAAATATTTGTTCACGACTAGGAATAGTTCAAGACTGGGTGTTTTTGAACTACTGTCCTTAACTTGAACAAGATAATAGACACATCCTTTAGATATCATTTTCCATGCCCGAAGGTAGGAAACAAGCTGACCATTAAAAGCAGATACACTACCCTTCCACTCTAGGATGGGTTCATTGAAAACTAAAACTGGACTATTCGTTTTTTGCAGCTGACTGTGGATTAGAAAGAAAGGATCCAATCCATGCTGAGAATGAAATCAAAATCAGTCATCTCTAATTCGATTAAGTCTGCTGAAGTGACTTTTTAAGATATCATAATCGAGTAGTTCCTGTATACCCGTCGACTATGATGGTTTTATCCACTGGGTTAGAGAATGAAAAGGGCTCTGCTAGAATTTTTGGACAGATTCCAAAATTGCCTGCTATATAGGGAGTAACAAAAGACAAAGAAGCACCTGGATCTAGAAAAGAGTAAATGTACACATGAAAGATCTATAATGTACTAGTAACCATATCAAGAGAATTTTCCTGATCCTGTCAGGACGAAAGAGCATATAAACGATTTAGGTATTGCCCACTAGTTGCATTGGAGGTTGCACCATACTAATTTGGACGACCAGACAGAGCTGAGAAGTGATTTTATTAACCCTGGGGTCCTGTCTAAGGATAGTCTCTGACTCTTTGGCTTGGCTTGCCACATCTGAAAAAAATACCACTGCTAGCTCTGGAAATATCCTGATGGTGCATGCCACAAGTCTGGAAAAGTGGATAGGTGTGGGCACTTCTAACACTGCCCTAGGACTTAGAGCCTGGCGCTCTATCTTTGTTACCCTCTCCGAACATAGGAACTAGACCAATGGCTAAAGAAAGAGCATGAACTAGAGACTTAGAATGAAACTAAGAATAGTTTCCTCCTTCTGACCTAGGATAAGCAAAGTTGAAACTATGTGTCTTCGCTCTCTTATTCTACTTTTCCCTCATCTTAATCTTATGCTCCTCTATGTAATGAGCATGAGTCATGATTCTGGCTAAAGTTATGTCACTATTCAGCATGGCGGATCTACACTCATTAACCACGCTATCATTCGCCCCTGAAATGAACTTACTCATCGTTGCCCTGCTATCTGTAACCACATAAGGGGCATATCTGGATAATTGAGTAAAATTAATAGAATACTCTTTCACTGTCATATTACCCTACCTGAGGTTGATGAATTCTTGCACCTTAGCTTCTCTACGCTCTAGAAGAAATAATCTATCAAGGAAAACAAAAGGAAATTCCTCCCACTCAACTCACCCTACATCATCTTCCCTCTTTGAATTCCACTGCATGAACCAAGTGTGAGCAACATCCTTCAACTAATATGCATCTAGATCAGCACTCTCACTAAGAGTAATCCCCATTATGTCTGTAACCTTCTGCACCTGATCTAAGAATTCCTGAGGGTCCTCATCTGTCTTAGACCCAAGAAAGGATGAAGGATTCATTCGGGTGAATTCTTGAATCCTGGCTGTAGCTGAATTGGCCACTGGATTGACTAGAACAACAGCTGATCGTTCATTCCAAGCAGCAACTGACTGGGCAAGAGTAGTGAATGCTGCCCTGAACTCCATATAAGAAATATATTCGTCCAAGCGACCTTCTTGGAAAATTGGGTTCTTCTCTTGGGAGGCATGTTCTGAAATAAAAAGAAATAATGGATTAGACTGAGAGATTAGATTAAGATTATGCTCACTCGCACGACATGAATACTGAAAGAAGGGAAACTGTTCCTAAAATATGTTATAGCCTCCCACACATAAATGTGGCACACAACACACCCATGTAGAAGACTCTACTAGATGTGACTTTCAGACTTCCTAGGACTCTATTGAACCTTAGGCTCTGATACTAAGTTTGTAACACCGCAAATCTGGTACCCGGAAGTCTACACTATGCTCCTGACCCTGAAGGACCATAGGCTAACCCATGACTGATATTTGTACCAATATACTGCATAATATGCTGAATGATGCAGAAATATGAATTGAAAGGTCATAAGGTTCATATAACTAAAGTAAAACATAACATCTAAACGGGGTATGAAATACCCAAAACAACTGGAATAACTGTCCGAACATAATAGTCTGGAAAGCCTCTAACTGACTGAATTGTCTGAGTAAGGAGTTGATGGGACATGTCCCCAACTAACTCCAACTAATAAACTAATTAATAAGATAATAGAGAAATAATCATGTCCTCGAAGGATAAGGACTCATTGCTAACTCTGACTGTTGATATTTAGAATCTACTGATGCTCTGGAGCTCGTGTCTCTGAACCTATGATATAAGACACCATAGTGCAAATGGGTTAGTACTTTGAATATACCGATATGCATGTGAGGTAGGCTGAATGCATGGGGTTCTTATGCATGTACAATACTGGATAACTGACTAACATGAACGTGAGAATACATGCATACATACTTAGTAACTATATCTGTAATCATAATAACATGAGTATGCTGATGACTAACATGACTAATGATTGAATTTTGATAACTGATAACATGAGTGACTATATCTGATAGTCCTGAATCTGATGGAACTAGCTGAGTTCCATACTGTATCTGAGTTGGCAGTATCTAATGGTCCTGAATTCTAAAGAACTATCTAAGTTCTTTTAATAAGACTGATACTGAGACCATGGGAGTTATTTATCTAGCCGACATTCCCTAAATGACGGATTATAGCTAGATTGTGGTCTAATCTATGCCCTGATTGGAAGGGTGTCAATACCACACCACTGGTAAGGACAATATATGAGTGACCCTAATATAACAGGTAACTCTAGTAAGAATGGTGGGAACCCTCATATAGCAGGTTAATCTACTTCATCTACCCTTATATAGCAGGCTATGATGTCTCAACGTATACTGGCTACATAGTTCTGCAATTCAAGGATTGCTTTTAAGAATCACACTCTCATATAATAGGTGAGTTACCATCCTTGGGTTCGGTCAGTGCTAATTTCTAATCCCATAAGAATAGACACTGAACATGATTCTTTGAACTAAATATGGACTGAGTTACTGACTTTCGTTGACTGATGGAATACTACTGATATCTAAAAACTGATTGAGTTCATGAGATCATGGAGATTTCTTAAGTCATAAGACTATTTGAAGTCTAAGGATCATAGCTTGATAGAGTATAATGGAGACATGACATGGCTCTAGGAACACAACTAATATTTTGGGTACAAGTACCCCTAAGATTCAACAGAAGGAAACTGACAAAGCATAACTTACTTGAACACATAACTAACTTCATAATCCATAATACATTTATTTAAGCATTTCATCAAACATGTGATATGCATAAACTTGTACATACATGGGGATTTCATGATATCATTCTAGTTGGGCATTTTTCTCCATCTAGACATTTAATCAAACACATGGTAGGCATAGTATGTGTAAACAATATTATACAATAGTTAAACATTATGATTCAATTCTAATTTCATCATTCAAAGGTTTAATCATAGATTTACATGACTCTACATCTATACTAATCAAATCCACATAAAATTTATCCCCCAACATAGAATAAAATTCAATTACTCATTATCAACATGAGCAAGAGCAACCCAATCATGAAATTCATAAAGGAAATCCATAAACTTAAACTTTGGAAAAATATTCTTAGGCTTCATGGATGAAAGAAGTCCATGAATGAAAACTATGCATAACTGAGTTGAGTTTCTTGAAGTTCTTGAACTTGAATAATTTAATCTCTTAGTTCTTGAAAAAGATTTGGATTTTGTTCTTGGAGATCAACGTTAGAGAGAAAACCCTAATTTTGTTTTTGTAAAAAAATAATGAATTTTTGAGCTTTGGTTGTATATAATTGGGTATATAAATAGGTGGTAAAATACCAAAAACCCTTAAAAAATGGCTTTAAAATCACTGAACGAAACCTGGAATGGCTCGTGCAATGGTCCATCGCTAGGGTGATGGTCCGTCGTTTAGACTGTAGTACGTGGACCAAGAAAAGGGATTATTTCCTAAGTAGCGATAGCCTGGATGAAAGTCTATCGCAAGTTCGATGGTCCATCAACCTGTTCATCACACCTTATCCAGGAGGTTGCCTTATTGCCTTGGCTATGATGGTCCGTCAACCTGGTCATCGCACCTGGGCAATTCTGATAGCTCTAAATAAAACGTCTATAATTTTTTACTCTGATACCAGATTTGGAAAAATTTGGTATCATTTGAAAGATAATTCAATTTTCCATATGAATAAAAGTGAAAATCTTAAAAATACCATATATACAAAAGTGTATTCATCTTTCAAAGAAAGCTTCTAACATTTTTGGGACAAATTTCAAGCTAGGTAAAAGTACGAGGTATTACAAGAACCTTTCTTAGTACCTACCTTAGTAGGTAAATCAGTTCAAGCCAGACGAGTATATAAAAATTGCTTGATTATAGTATTTCAGGAAATCCCCTTAGTTGATTTCAGTAATAAAGTCATTTTGTTTCAGTTTCCTGATAGAAAAATCATTGAATGAAGGGGTAGTACCTCAGTTTTAGTTTATTTAAGTTTAAATCTCTGAATATTGAATTAGTAGAAAGAAGAGTTGAGAATTCCAAGTTAGTCGGTGTTGAGGTTGCTATATAATGATTGTTAGGGCAATAGAAAACAAAGAATAGTGTATCAGAAAAAGTACTAGAAGTGGACCTTACATTATCTGGTATAGTCCTTCAGAATTAGTCTAGTGTTTATGAGTATTGTTATAGCTCAGACTCTAGAGTAACGTGGTCTCAATTTGATTAAGAGTTTATTAAGTAGTTCACAAACTTAGAATAATGACTTTAAGGTAAGGGGGAATGGTAGAACCAGTAACTAAGTCAGGCTTTCAAATTTTAGTAGTAATGTCAGTATGTGTAGAAAAATAGTGGGAAGAGACAATGCCCAACCCATCTTTACCTCAGTGCAAAGTTTTGTACTTCAGCTATCATGATATCTTCTCATTCCTTACATGTCAACTCTATGATCATAACTCATATTTGTGCACATTATAGAAAATCATGGACGCTTACAGTTCCTAGTATAAGGAGTTCCAATTCACTCAGTGTTACGAATCATGTTCCATGAATACAGAAACTCCAAACTCAGGTCATGCACGTCATGACACATGTACTTATACTTTATAATATGTTCAGTTTCAGTACTCATGCTACACTTTTAGTGATCAGCTAAATTCAAACTATGTCATGCATATCCTCAGTTTAGACCTCTTGATAAATCCATGATATTGATATTCTATCCCTTAGGTTTCAGTTAAGTGTCAGGTTTGGTATAGTGTCCATTCATGCTTTAAGTCCTTATGTTTTAGCCCATCAGTAAACTCTCCTGATGAAATGATATAGTGTAGAGCAATTGCTTAGATGGGAGAGAGTAAATGTTTCATGTTAAGGAAAGATTGTTTCATGCTATTTTCACACGAGGTTGTAGTTATGATGATAGGCTTGAATGTCATGATGATATGTAAGTGGATAAATACATTTTAGAGATTTAAGTAGGCTTCAACATAGTGGGAGAACTCAATCCAGCTCAGACATCATTCGGTAGGGTTATCAGTGCCCATGTAAATATTTTTAGTAGCCTCAAGTGAAATGCAGTGTTGAAGTAGAAATTCCAGTTGAGGGAATAGTTGAGAAACGTGGCTAAGATTGCAAGTTAGTAGTTGTAGTGCATAAGGCTTAGTAACTCTATCTTAGATGATGTTTCGTAGGACTTGCTCCATGTTACTAAATTTTAGCCATGATGTGATCTCTTATTTCAGATGTTTTATTCAAACCATGCAAAGATTTCTTTGCTCCCTCAAGTCAGTAGAATTTTATAGAAAGACCGTAAAGAAATGATACAGTTGAGTATAAACTTTCAGTATGAGTTAGTCCGTAATGCCAACAATTTAGTTCAGCAGTCAGGAAGACAAGTTTGTATGGTTTCCCATATTTCCATCTAGTCATACTATGCGAAGTCTTATGAATATGACTATTCTAAGATAGAGCATCCTGGTAGTTGCGAGTTTATCCTAGTTCATGTATCAGCCTCAGTTTTATATCTTAGATATTTAGTTATGATGCAGTTTGTAGGTGCCTCATGCATTATCTCATCCTTTCCTCAGTATCTCAGCCAAGTCAGCATTCTTTGGGAAATATAATATCCCAAGGGGGAGATGCACTATGACCCCCGAGCTCTTATGTCCTAAACCTTTCAGTTTCTCTTCACGTAACATGATATAGTTTGGAGTACTGATTACTCATAAGTTTATTCTCTCGTTCCAATCTCAGCCATATGACCATTCCCATTTCATGGAATATATCCAAGGAATCAACTCAATTTATGATATTTAGTTCATTTATCATGTTACATATATTCAGTTCATTTATCATGTTTCAGACTCAGTTATGTTCTCATGTTCCCATTTATGCATGTTCAGTAAATGACCTCAGGTCCATTAGTATTCTTATCTTAAGGTAACAATGTTCCTCAGATTTGCTCAGTTCCATGTTAAGTTACAGTTATAAACATAGTATTTTTTACCGTTGCATATTCAGTCATGTATTTATTAATTAGTTCATTCATCAGATATGCATGTTTAGTATGAAAAATCAGCTTATCATTAGCTTCAGTCATGTATTCCATGCATCAGATATGCATGTTCAGTGTATAAACTCAGTCCATCAGTATTTCTTAGCTTAATTAGTCTCATTCGAGGATGAATATTCTTAAGGGGGAACATTGTAATACCCTGTATTTCCCTATCTTAACTTAAATCTCAGTACATGAGTAATCCTATATAAATTTTTATAAATACTCTATAATTTTTAGTTTAGATCTTACCATTACGTAGGAAATTTAGTCAGTTTTCCAACAGTATAAAATTTTTGCAAATTCGATACCCGGGCGAAGAGTTATAGCCATTTTTGTAAGACAGTATGATTACTGGCATGTTAGCCTGTCATAGAGGCCAGCCAAATGGCAATTGTCAAATTCTAGTGTTGCTCCATGATAATGGCAAGTCACTCTATAGACCCAGTTCATAATTGTGAATTTCTAATGAGGAAGAGCGATTCCACTGCGTCGCACAAAGGACCAAATTCCTAGTCGTCCTTTTTAAACAGTTTCTAGTGGAATTCATGTAGAATGGCGTGATGGTGGCGCGTCGCGCCAAGGGCCCGAATCGGGAACTTTTAGTGATGATTTTTAAATCTTTTCCAGGGGTAATTGAGTATTTTTCCATCACCCAAATCAGCCTTTAACGCAAAATTTAACCCTAATTAACCTAGTTATACCATTATTTAGTCATTCTTCCCCAAGTTAAAAAGCAT
Organism: Capsicum baccatum var. pendulum; assembly: GCA_030864225.1. NCBI lineage: Eukaryota > Viridiplantae > Streptophyta > Magnoliopsida > Solanales > Solanaceae > Capsicum > Capsicum baccatum. The sequence continues at coordinate 166,625,274 of CM061554.1, read as the reverse complement.
TCTCTCTCAAAGGGGCAAAACCCTAACTTCAATAAATCAAGAACAAACTTAAGAATTTCCTTAAGGACCTTTAAGAATCAATATTCTCAGGTGTGTTAGGTGTTCATTCATGGGTTTCTTTCACCCATGAAGTCTAAGAATCCCTTTTCAAACTTACAAGATCTAAGAATTATGAATTCCATTCTTACTATTGACTGTATTCATGTTCATGATATTTATTGGGTTTCAATCCATGATTTAATATAAGTTTCAGGAAATTAAAATAGTTTATATGATGAATTATATGAATTGCATGCTAAACCCTTGAATTTGACATTGAGTATTGTATTCATGATGTTCATGTGTTGGCCATTATAATGTGAAATAATTCATGCTCCTCGAGTGTTTGCTAAAATTCCTATGTGAAGTAAATAGTGGAATCATGGCTTGTCATTATGTGTTCCCAATCATGTACAAGTTTATGCCCTACAAGTGTTTGATAAAATATCTTTACGAATGAATTATGAACAAGTGGACATTGTTATACTTTTCCAGATCATGCTATGATTTACTTTATGATATCGAGTCCTGGGGGTATTCAAAACCCAAAAAACTAGCTATTTACCTAGAGTTGTAGTAGTTATAGAATAGTCTCAATCATGACACAAAACAGTAGTACTTATCCAGTTAACAAAGCTTAGTGAACTTAGTCAGTTATAGAACTTAATAAACTCAGTCAGTTACAAAACTCAGTATCAATCTAGTTCAGCTCAGTGTAATCAGTTCAGTGTCTATTAAATTGGGAGTAGGATTCAGCACCGAGTGAGCGCAAAGATGAGGGCTCACCTGCCAGTAGAGGGTGTGATCCTTAGAAAAAGTCCTTGCATTTCATAGCTATGTAGCCAGTGTAGGTTGAGACATCAACCTGCCAGTTGAGGGTTGATGAGGTATTTTTACGTACCATTTGAGGGTACCACCGCTCATTAGAGTACCTTCTAGATGAGGGTAACTCTTCAGTATATCTTTACCTATGGAACAGTACTGATACCCTTCCAACAAGGGTTATAGGTTGGATCCCAGTTATTTTATTTGGGGCATGTCGGTTAGATGATTACATCCCACAATCTCAGCATAGAGCTCAGTACAGTTCTACAGAATCAAGACTATCAGATACAGTCAATAAGTTTCAATAATTCAGTTATCAGTAAATCTCAGATTATGAATTACTCAGTATCAGAACTCAGAACTCAACGTCAGTAAAAGCTTAGTTACACTATATACATGTATATGCACAGTATCACATACTCAATACTTACAACAGTTTAAGTTACTTATGTACTCTCATATTCAATTACTCTATGTCATTCATTCAGTTATTGTTCATGATATGAACCCTTGCATTCAGCCTTGCCTCATCTATCATACCAGTACATTCTATATACTAATGTATACTCTTTGTTTGTGCTATGATGTCTCATATCATAGTTTCGGATGCTCACATTCCTGACCGCGTATATTCAAATTCAGATTCAGACAGTAGTGTCAAATTTAGTATTGAGTCCTCATCTATTGAGGATATATTTTATTTTAGTATTTTAGTAGTCGGAGTTAGTTGGGGGCTTGTCCTATAAACTCCACATTCATACAGTTTAATTAAAGGATTTACAGACTAGACATTCAGATAATATTCCATTTTGTAGATTATTATTTAAGTTGACATTCTTTATCAGTATTTTTAGATTTTAAACCTTATGGCATTTCAGCCTCTTTTTTGTATTTTTACAGTATTACTATTCATTTCTCATAGTAGATATCAGACATGGGTTAGCTTGTGGACCTTTAGGGTTGTAAACACCGTGTAACGTCCGGGGTACAGACTCAGGGCGTTACAGGGGCACCTTTCATTTTAGTTCTCTCGTGCCTTAGAAAATATTTTAAGAACAACTTCCATGTGGGAGACTGCAATTAGCCTGCGATGCGCGCCCTATTCAAGGCCTGATGCATGCTGTTTTCTTGTCCAACACGGCTTTGGATTACCCTATTTCTATAAATACGTCACTATACATATTTTTAATCATCTTCGGACATATTTTGGAGATCAAGGGGCTGCTACAACTTCATATTTAGATTTTTATTATTTTTATTTAGTTCATTCATGTATTTAGTCGTTAATTACCATCTTGTGATTATGATTATTACTATGCATGGCTAAACACTCTTTTCTGGGGTTGAAGCCAATTAACATGAGTACTATTATTTTGAATTGAATTCGTTTAACTTGTCTTCTCATTATTGGTTGTGTGTTCATCTTTAATTTAACTATTTTTAGGATTCGCGACCCTTTAAATACATTAATTGTCTACCTTTTGATCTTGGGAGAGAGAACAAGGAATAGAACAAAGTATGGTTTGTATTTCTTAAAGAAATAAGGAATTCAAATTAGTCTCTAGGACAAGAATGTACTTTGATGCCTTACATGATGTGAACATAGGATGATAGATTTAAAGAACTTAAGTGGAACATTACATCTCTGTTTAATGATATAGTTGTAAGGTTTAACTTAGGTAAAGGATTAGAGGTTGGGAACCCATATCATGATACTAACCCTATGAATCAATAACTAAGATAAGTATATTAACGAATGAAATTCATAAACATAGTATGATTGTTCAAAGTGATTTAATCCTGGGTTTTCTCTTATTGATTGTTACAAGATCTTTACATTACACATTGTTTACTTTACTTGAAAAATTCCTAACTCTCTTTTTGGTTAAGATTGCATCAACTAAATATAAATTGTGAACTAAAATAGTATTGTTGTTGAATCAACTCTCTGTGGGATCGATACTTGGCTTTCATTAGGCCACTTTACTACTTGATAAGACTATGTACACTTTTGTGTGAGCTTGAACACTGTTAAGTTTTTGGCACCGTTGTCGGTGACTTGTAGATTGGCAACTATCATTCTTTTAGTTTAGCAACATTGAGATGTAAATAGTTTAGTTTTTTAGGTTTTTCTTAGTTTCTTTTATTTCTATTATTGTCACACTTCTTGATATAGCAGTCGGGGATAGATGGTTTTTGAGTTATGACAATTTTATATGGTGTATGGTTTATGGAAATAGTGGTCATTCTAAAAATATGTGTGCTATCAACCCCGATTCAGTGATGTTTGTAGACAATGATAAAAGGCAAAACTATGTGAATGCCTACAATCAGCAACAACATTTCAACAGCGACAAGTTCAGAATTACCAGGCCCCATTTCAAATGAGTAATTTAGAACAGATGTTGAAACAAATTTCAGCTGATCAAGCACAGTTGTCAGCAGATATAAAGAGTTATAGGGATAATTTAGAGCGTCATAAAATTATCATAATGAACTTGGTGATGCATATATGGCAAGTGCAACAGGTACATAATATAAAACCTTAAGGTGATTTGCCAAGTGAGAGTGGACAGGTAATTGCAATCACTTTGAGAAATGGTACAGAGCTCAATGAATAACCTCCAAAGACAACTAAGGAGGTAGATGCATATATGACTTCCCAACCTATTGAAGTCAAAGTTGCTGAAAATTCTAGAAAGTCTGAGTAATCAGAAACTAAAATTGTTGAACAGGTTAAGGAGATACTACCATCACAACAAGCATCGCAGCCACTCGACTGTCATCTTTATTTTAAGACTAAAATTGAGAAGGTGAAAATAAGTAAAGGTGTTATGGATTGTGTAAATTTTGAAGTGGGATTAGTTGGTTATCATTCAAGGAACTTTTCTACATTATGTTTGGATGATGTCTTGTCTATAGAATCATCTAAAATAGTAAAAAAAGTATGAAGACAAGGAACAACAATTTGATATTCTTAATTTTTCACAAGAAAAGCAACATAAAAACACACCTCACCTTAAGGCCGAGTGGTTTACCATGCATATTTCATTACTCCGTTCCTTAATCTTTTTACCACCACCCTATGATTGAGGTAAAAAAATAGATATAAAGTTGGGGGTAAAATTCATATCCTCAAGGTTGAGGAAAAAGAATAATTGGGTCGTGCCGCGACACTAAATCAGGCGCTTCTTGGGAGACAACCCATGCTAAGGTATGTTTTTTTTTTTTTAGTTTTTATTTTTTTTATTTACGCGAAGTTTTTTTTTTTTGATTGAGTCACAGGTTGATGGAAAGTCTGAGTACTAGCAACCTAAGATAAGAACCATGGCAAAGACTGAATGTGGGGTCCCCTGAACATCCTTTATGTGTAAAGATGCTACTAGCTAGGCCTAGAGGCCTCAGGGAGTATTTCTATCTCTTACTTTTAAGTTCACTTTTGGGACAAAGTAGATTTTTAAGTTTGGGGTAGGGAAATTCCCAATTTTTGGCTCAATTTTAAAAATTTTAGGTTAGAAATAAGTGAGATATTCTTGTTGGTACTATTTTTGATTTTATGATGCAAGCGTTTTATTTGGTAAAAGCATGTTTAATAAATGAATTACTACTTTTAAGACTCTTAGGCTCATTTTTTATGACTCTTGTACTTGTCACTTAAATTAAGTTTATGTTATTGTTGGTTGGGAGTCTATGATGATCATATTGAGTTGAGAATGTGCATGTGAGATTTTTATATTCCTTATTGCATATGATTTTTAGAACTTGCCCGGTGTGTGTGTAAAGGGAAACAAAGAGTGTGGATTTAGGAGATGATTTAGGCATTTCTTTGATAGCCTTGTTTTATACCTTCTATTTGTCCTACCCTTTGTGCATTATCCTACTTAATCCCCATTGAGCCTTTAGCCCTTTTTTAGGAAACCTCATATGTAGCCTTATCCCTTTTTTGATGGACCTTAATTTGATCCTACAAAAAAAGCTCTGAAGTGCTTTAATGGTAAAATAACTGAGTAAGGAGTGTGAAATTTAAAAAGTAGGAGAAAGGTAATTGATGCCCCAAGGTAATAGTTATTGGTGTTTATATTTGATGTGAGGTGTTTAGGAGTGATGTAAATGGTGTTAGGAATATTTCCATGATTGAGAAAAATGAAAAAAATGATTCATGTGGTAATAAACAATACTTTCACCTAGTGTTTGTTAAAATGCTTAAAAGAGATAGGGAAAAACAGAAGATATGGGTGAATGAAAAAAAAGTGTTATTTGATTGTTGGAGATTGGTTTTAAATGTATGATGTAGTGTATTAAAGAGCTTAGGGAATAAAGTCACTATTCTTGGCCAAAATAGTTTCTACCCGTCCCTTAGCCTATATTACTACCCAAAAAAGACCTAATTGATCCTAAATTTAACACTCTGATATTAGTGGAGTATGATACTAAGGGAAAGATTATGGTTCATTATGTGTAACTTGTCAATTCTTTGTGAGAGTGAGCGTAACTCGATTTGTATACCCATTGTGATAATTTGAATTATTGTGAGTAATTATGGGTAACTCTCTTGTGGTGAGGGGCACATGTTTTATTAATATGGGTGATTCTTGTGATGTCTTATATTAATCAATTATCATGATTTTTCCACTTGTGGAGTCCATTCTTGAGGTTAGGATGTTTTGAAGTAGGATTCTTCAGTTTTTAATTGCGTATAACATGCTTAGTGTTGTAAACTTACATTCCGTGTAATCATTGTAGTACTAGCTTGAGTTTCTTTCTTGTCATAGAAGTGTGGAGTCTTTCTACCTCATGATTCTTATTGTTAAGGGTTGTTCGAGGATGAACAAATCTTTAAGTATTGTGCGATGATGTTGGGTGTATTTATGCATTCTAGCGCTGATATTCTAGCATTTTTAGCGTTTAAGGATGATTCATGTGCTTAATGTGTTGATAATGATATAAATGTGCGTATAAGTGTCCATGTATGAATTTTCAATGTTTAATGGTTCTTTCACACAAGTTTTGTTTCAAATTGATCATTTAGAGTTCAATCAAGAAAACTAGTGTTACTAGCTTGAGCTAGGTGTTTGTCTAGTCTATCGTGTTGGGTTATAACGTGTTTAATGTTTTTCTAAAATTTTATTATGTATTTATATGTGAAGAAACTTGCTTATAATGTTCAAGGGTCAATTGGATCAAGACAAGAGTAAAAACAATAAGCTTAAGCTCAATGTGGATTTAGCCTATGCTTAGCTGATGTTTCTAGTTCACCGTCTTGGATCTTGTATTATTTTGAGCTCTAAATTTCTATGTTTAATACTATAGGATCCATGTTTAATGTATTATTATGATATATGAAGGATTTACAAGCTTCAAATCAAGTGGAAACAACTCAAGAAGGCTTGGATTGGATCACAGAAGCATAATACACAACTTGACGTAAATTTGGACTCCTGAAATATCTTGGACGAGTGAGGGTTTGTGGAAAGGTATATTGGCACTTGCTAAACCCCAAATGACTCAGAAGGCAGCAAAAATAGTGTTTTCACATGAGTTGCCTGCGACGCAGGCTATATTCCGGCGTAGTGGAGCCCATAACACGCCCTCTATTTCAGTGCTCCCATATCTTATAAAATATTTTGAGAACAACTTCCTGTGGGAGCCCGCAATTAGCCCACAACGTGAGCTCTATTCCAAGCCTGATGAACGCTGATTTCTTGTCCAACACGGCTTTGGATTACCCATTTTCTATAAATACATCCTTATACACGTTTTAATCATATTTGGACATATTTTGGAGATCAAGGGGCTGCTAAATCTTCATATTTAGGTTTTTATTATTTTTATTTAGTTAATTACCACCTTGTGATTACGATTATGACTAGGTGTGCTAAACGCCCTTTTCTAGGGTTGTAGCCAAGAACACGAGTACTATTGTTTTGAATTGAATTCATTTAACTTTGCTTATCATTATTTGTTGTGTGTTCATCTTTGATTTAACTATTTTAAGGATTGACAACCCTTATAATACATCAATTGTCAACCGTTTGATCTGGGAAGAGGGAATAAGGGATAGAACAAAGAGATAAGCAAAGTATGGTTTGTATTTCTTTATGAAATAAGGAATTCAAATTAGTATCTAGGATCGGGATGTACTTAGATTCCTTATTTGATTTAATTGTAGGATGACATCTTTAAAGGAATTAAGTGGACCATTACATCCCCGCTCAATAATGTAGTTGTAAGGTTCAACTTAGGTAAAGGATTAGAGGTTGGAAAACCATAATAATGCGACTAACCCTATGAATCAACAACCAAGATAAGCAAGTTAAAGAATGAAATTCAACAACATAGTATGATTGTTCAAAGTTCTTTAACCCTAGGTTTTCTCCTATTGATTGTTACAAGATCTTTACATTATGCATTGTTTACTTTACTAGAAAAATTCCAAAATCTTTTTTTGTTTATGCTTGCATCAACTGAATCTAAGTTATGAACTAAAATAGAATTGTTGTTGATTCATAGGGTTAGTCGATGACGCCAAGTCCTCGACCAAGTTTTGTTCGAAAAATGTGAAATTCATGATGGGTTAATAGAATCTATCTTAAGTTTGTATCCTTATTTTTTTCGTCTAATATTTCTATGATTATATTCTTCTACTTCTTTTCTTTTAGACAGATTATTAGATTTAAAATAGATGATATTTGACTATACTTTTGACTCGATTCATTCAATATTATGTTTATTTACACTGTTCAATCGACATAGGTGAAAAGCCCAAAATTCTATCAATTTTTTCGGACTTTAATTCTCCATGTCTAAGTACTACTCCTGTTCAATTTTGAAATTCTTGAGTGAAGTTGTTTTATGACGTTTTTTTATGATTGACGCTTATAGGATAGAAATACAATTTTTTCTTCTCCTTTTGTCCAATTTGATTTTGAACAGTCAGCGTGTTAAATATTGTAGCCTAAGGTCCTTTTAATTTGTCTTAAATCATGTGACAACTTAGTATTTAACTATATTTGGACTGATTTCCTTCTAATGTTCATTAGAAAAATCTTTATGATTTATATCCTCATCTATTTGATTACTATAACTTTATTATTTGGTTGATTATGATAAATTTTAACATGGTTAACTGTATCACTTGACTTTTAGTCATGAGTATTGTACTTATTATAACGTATGTGACAACTTTATTTTCCATTTATTTTTGGTAAATGTAGATTTGTTTATCTCTTTGGAAAAAGATTGATTCTTGGGAATATTTATTTTCCTTCTTAACTTTTATTAATTGATTTTTGAATATTCTTCCTTCCATTAATTCAGTAATACTATTCACTATATGACACGACCTGAACCGAGGCCTTGTCGTAATGGGCATCCCAAGTCCAACCAAGATCGGAGACCACCACCGTTACCCAACCCAACCTCCAAACATGTACCCTGAGCCGGATGAATTCTATATGTATAACAAGATAACATTTTGTACAATTCTAGACTTGTGATAGGTACATAACCGCGACTAACCCAAGCAAGTCCAACCATCCAATATCCAACCGATAACTATACCAAAACCAAAACATGAGTCCATAATATAATAGGATGGAACAATCATAACTACAGTCAAATGGTATCAGCCATAATAGCAATACCAATTCCAAGGATGACACCACTATCGACACCACCCATACCAACCCATAGTAGTCGCACAAAGCCTCTAACCAAAAGTAAAAGAATATCCGATCGGGACATACCCCTGACCATAGCCAAAACCATAGTCTATATAATGACCAAAGAATGTAAAAACATCCCTGACATGAAATGGAGCATTCCGGAATATGGAAGCTAACCACTTCAATCCAACCAAGTTGATCCTTAATTTAATCTCTGAGTAGGAGGAGTAGAATGGTCGGTTCCTGCATTGCATGGGGATACAGCCTCCTGTTGATGGGTTAGCCGGTGAATGGTAGCATGCACTCTGGATAAGGATAAAATAATACTAACCTTTAAAACTAAGTAAACCAACTATATGCATTCACAACCATACATATATATATATATATATATATATATATATATATATATATATATAATCACGCTTGGAAAGTAAACCAGGTTTAACATGCCTTTAAAACCATTAACCTAGGTATGTGTAGCTTAACTGTCCTAGAACCACACAGGGCTATATAGGCCCAGTGTAATCCCCTAAATAGGCCCCAATGCGTGTTGCTGTACAAATTGGAGATACCATAGGAGTAGGGGATTTTTTAGTACCCTTCGCTCTCCATAATACATATGTACAACTCTACTTAGGGGATTCCTGTGTACCCCGTAAGTATCATATATGGTTTCCATAACCTATCCTCATGTCGGCAAACATGAGTTTCTAGTGTCAGACCATTGGACTCACACCTTCACGCTATCATGCCTTTGCCATTATTGCCTAATCAAAACTATCACCAGACAACCAAACCACTACTCCATTTATTATTAAACGAGGCTATAAGTAGTGGTATCGTCATACCGACTATACCTTGGAATCAATGTCCTTAGCCATCCTTTTTAAGAAGAAGAGATTCCCTTGTACCCATAGATTACATTATTAAGTCGACTTGGGAGAATCCCATGTACCCCACCGATCATTATTATGTTTGCTTGGGGGGTTCCCTTGTACCCCACAAGGCTTTCAATTAGACAAACCATAAACACCAATACCTTACTATTTAACCATTCCAATCCATTTATACCATTTAGAGTTCCATTACAAAGTTATACCATGCATAGTTCAATGAAAGTCCAGCAATTTAACCAAAAACATTCTCATAGGCATTTATCATAAAAGTCGGGGGCATAGTGTTTCTAAAGCCATGTACTAAGTAGCCATTCTCATGCAACCGAATGTTTAAACTACCATAATAATATAAAAAACATAAGTAAAAGACATGGGAAAACCATAACCAACCATTGTAACCAAAATCCCAAATATTTATTTGAAATCCCAAAACTACACAATATTTATGCCATGCAAACAATTCATAAAACATTTCTTTCGTTAGAACTAACAATGAGGGATGAGTAATATGCATTAGATTACGAAGATGACGGAGCGAAATCACCCTTGTAGGCCCCAAATTGATCTTATTGATGAAACCCTAGCCTTCCTTGACCTAAGAGCCTTGAGTGAATTAAAAAGTGTTTTAAGATAGTTTGAGTGACTGAAATAGGTCAAATAATGTCCCAAGAGTGTTATAAGTCGTGGGGCCTTAAGTGGTTAAGAAGAGAAATATACTGATTACCCCTAACTTAAACTGCTTTAAATTCCTGCATGATGGTACGACCACTCCACCCCAATGGTACCCTAAGGTACGAGTGATAATGCTCAATCTACATCTCTCGTTTGAGTGTAAAGCGGTCGTTAGCAAATATAGAACCCAACCTGGGTTGGGTGTCGATCCCACAGGGAATAGCTTGGCCAACAAGTAAGTAAAATTACTAAACTTTTGGTGCAAGTCTCGTAATGAGGGGGGATTGTAATGTGTAACCAAAACAATAAAGTAAAAGCTGAAATAGCAAAGTAAAAAGAGAAAGATTGTCACGTAAGTTGTAAACAATGAGAATTGAAGCGTTGGGGTTATGTCCACCTTCTGAGGTATACGTCTCTATTGGCTATGAGTGTGTAGAGTCTTGACATGCAATTGCTTATAGAGAATTGTAGTCGATGGTAAATCCAAGCGTCTCTCGACCTGAACAAGGACTATTTCACTTTAACTCTCTCGAGCTTAAAGCGTGTCTAGCGGTATGAATTCTCCAAGAGGTTAGTCCAGTTACGGCACTAGCTTTTTAATAGGAAAGGGTGTCCTACTACCTTGACATTATCTCTTTTCCAGACAAATAACCTTTCTCTCGAACAAGTTAAATGTTAGACTGGCGTTATTCTTGCGTTTGCAACCGCAAAGAATGTAGATTAAGATGAAGAGCGTAATGATATAAGCAATATACGTGTCTTGAACTCACAAACTCATAGCTATAGATAGTAACTCATTCGGCTTCCATAACCCCAACTAAGAGGTTTAGTTACCCATGAATGCGAAGGATATCACGTTTTGCATGGTGGATGGCGTGTGAAAGAGGTGTTAGGCGTGTGGTTTTGGTGATTCCGTAGCGAGTAACGATTCTCTTGTTGTGGAATTTAAGGATAGAAGAGTAGAAGAAGAAAAATAGAATTAATGGAAAGATTAGAAGAATTGTAATTGAGAAGTAGAATGTCTGAATGAATAAAAATCTCTAACATGATAGGGTATTTATAATACTCCTATCCTACTCCTACTAAGCTAATGAAATAAATAACCAAATCCTAATATACTAATGAAATCCTTGACCCAAATGTACTAGGGTAAGGTTACAATATCATAATCCAAATAGAATAGTAAAACACATAACCTAATTGCACTAGGTTAATGTATCTTGGTAAAAATCCAGCTTTGTGTCTGTAAGTCCCCAAAGTCTTCAGAAATGCTGTTTTAGCCCGGGACAGATTTTCCATGCAGCAGATTTGGTCCTTTAGGCGTCCAGCTCCTTTCCATCTCGTTCGTGAGCTTTCTTTTGCGTCAAGTAAGCCATAAAATGCTGTATTTTGCATCATTTATACCTGAAACTTTACTAATTATGTTTGTTAGCTCATTTATAGGAAAAAGGACTAAAAGTGCATGAAATAGATAATTAGTTCTCAAAACTAGGCTAAAATATGGGCAAAATATATTGATATAGGCACGTAAATTCGCCTATCATCAACACCCCACACTTAGAGCTTTGTTCATCCTCGAACAATATATCATGTCCTTCTAAGCATCGACTTAAGGTTTTTACAACAACAACACAAAACATTCTTCAAGACAAGCACAACAATTATCAACAAAGAGTAGCTTTTCGATTATAAGTAGAAACAATTTAACCTCAAGCATAGACTCGTGATGGTGATCAGCTCGCATGCAAACGTTAAGGTACATAGAATCATATACAACTATCCAAAACTCATCAACCATGTGTGTCTCACAATATAGTACCCATAATCACTCACAAGTATAGCATATTTTTCAAACATGGGTATCAAAATATCCTTGCACTCACTCTCACAAAGAATTCATATGTAGCAACTAATGACCATAAGCTTGCCTTTAATGTAGTACTCTACTAAATGTCGGAATGTTAAGATTAGGATCAAGTAGGTCTTTAGATGGTTGTAATGTAGGCTAAGGGACGGGTAGGACTATTTTGGCCAAGAATAGTGACTAGGTTCCTAAGCGCTTTAATACATTACTTTGTATCATTGACACTTTTTTCTTTCAACCTTTCTTTACTCTTTTATTCTACCACCCTTGTTCTCCTATTTTGTTTTTCAATTTTAAGCACAACTCACTTTTCAGCTTTCTTTTCCTTTTTCTTTTCACAACATACCTCTTATGATAGCACTTTCTTTTTCATAACACATTCAAGCACCATTACAATTTAAAGCATCATACTCAACCAATTTCCTCTTATGTTGTCACATGACTTTTTCACTTTAAAGCACTTAGGAATTTGGATCAAATTACGGTCTTGAAAAAAAATGGATTAGGCTTACATACAAGGTTGTCAAAGAAATAGGCTAAAGGCTCAAAAGGGTTTAACTAGGATAATGTCCATGGGTAGGTAAAACTGAAGGTAAACAAATATAGGTTGCCAAAGAAATGCCTAAATCATATCCTAAACTTACACTCCTTATTTTCGCTTTGCATACATACCAGGCAAGTTCTAGCATCAGCCACAAACATAGAATATACTATTATCTCGCACACACAAGGCACATGGTCGACTTGATTGGAAGTAATATAGACTCTCGACCCAACAAGTGAAGGAATTGAGTCATATAATATCACATAATAAGTCACAACTAGAGCCTAAATGTCTCAATAGTCACAATTGTAGCACATACTCTTGTTCTAATCTCATGCTGCCTATCAAAATAATTTCATGCGTAGCTAGAAAAATTTTACTCCTAAAAAAAACGTCAAACGAAAAAAAAACAAAAAAATGGACTAAAAAAAACAAAGTAAACAAGCAAACATACAAACATAGGTGCAAACAAAGATGTATAGCATGCAGATTCTGCCACCCCACACTTAGATGGGACACTGCCCTCAGTGGAAAATAAATGCGAAGAACCTGGTTTAGTCGGACTCTTCATCAATGTCGGGGGTCATACCCCCTTCGTCTGAATCATCATAAGAGTCATCGTCAGAGTTCTCCTCCTCATCAGAATCAGGCAGGCGTCTATCATCATCAGTTGGCACGTCATCGTCAAGAGGTTCCTCAAAATATACGCCTACTCCACACATCTCCCGGGCATGCCTGTTCATTGGGTAGTAGTGGTCCAGCTGTTGGAGCTCTTCAGCAGTTGGAATACGTCCACCACTCATCATAGTGAATCGTGTCATGCCATAGAGATGACGGAAGAAACTCTCGTCACGAGCATGTCTCTCCGCTGTAGTAAGGTTGACTCCATGCGTTGTTTCAGCATCTTTGACCTTGGTGAGGTCAACCTTCTTTGGGTTATGTGGGAGTTTGTGGTCAGCTGGTTCCTCTTCTATATCCTCCTTCCGCAACATTGCTGTCAACAAATTGCCGAATGTGAAATGGGACCTTCGGTGGAGTCTGGCCTTCCTCATGGTAGATCGAATGATTGCCCCAAAGTTGATAGGGATATTCGTCATCAATGCATAAACCAAACACACTCTATCTCTCGATATCTTGGTGTATTGCGTCCCAGGAATAAGGCATGAGTTGACAATGCGCATCCAGATTCTTGCTTCCCTATTTAGTGGAGCATAGGGGAAGGTGTTGTGATGGCCTGTTTCTTTATGTCTGCCCCATCTTGCCATCGATCTGCTTCCACAAAGCGTGTGTCTTATTGCTCTGTAAGGAGGCCTGCTGTACAGCTCTTTATATGGTGCAGGGTCGACCGAAGGTAGGCTAAGAAAAGAGTTGATCCAATCCGCTGTTAGCTGTAACACTTGGTCCCGAATTTTTACTTCATTGCCTGTTGTGTTCGGCGACCAGTTGGCATAAAATTCTCTTGTTAAGTCAAGATTACACTCTCCTATGTCGCGGAAGATGAAATCTAGCTTCAAAGCCATTATTTTAGCCAACATTTGCGGCTCCTTCTTTGCTAAGGTCTCCTTGTTGATCAAGTCGACATGCACGTACTTCCTTTCTTTGTTGCTGCTGTACCATGCCTTGGCTTCTTACTCAAGAACCCATTTGATTCCGAACATTCTGCGTGGTAGGTGTGCTGAAGATGATTCTCCTTGGTCTTTTCGACTTCTCTTCTTGTCCTTTCGGGACGTGGTAGCCTTCTCCTTGCCTTGCTTTGCTTTGGGTGCCATTGTACCTGAGACTAGAAATAATGTTAGTTGCAGCACAATTTCACTTGATACAATCTATATGCAAGCACTAGGGGTACCACCCCACACTTAATCTTGTTAACACAAATCCGTGAAGTGAAAGTGGTCGAGTACTCAGATTTCGTCGACATACGTTTCAGGATTGTATTCCGACAAGAAAATCAGCATTACATAACTTATTTGCAGCCATTGGACTACTTTCATGGTGGATATAGCAATACTACAACCTAGGGGTTACCACATGGAATCATTATTCTTACAACACGCACACCCTCCTAAGTCGATAGGTACTATAACCTTATCCCGATGTCCGGGATGGTCTATCATGTAAGCATCCAAACAACAATTTTAAGCAATATTCATAGCCATAACAATTCAGCAATAATCATAACAATGCTATTGGAGCAAAATTCAAGTCGGAAACAAGTCAAGAAGTCCCTACGTAGATATTCCCTCACACGTTTTTGCAACAATTTTCCAAACACATGAACATCACCATCAATCTCACATGATTTAGCAAAATATAATAAGCATAGCAACGTAGTACTTACGATAAATAGATGAAGAATAAGAGAGCACTTACTTGCTTGAAGATTGTGGAGAAGTTGTTGTGGATTGGAAGAACAAAGGAAGAAAATTTTGAGAGGATTTGGAGTGATATGCGACGCCTTTAGGGTTGTTTCTAATGTGATTGTGTTATAAAACCAAGTCCCCTTTATATAGGAAGAGTATGGGTCGGGTTATGACCCATTTACAATCGGATTTGGGGACAAAATCACCACATATACGGCGCATATCCCTCGGCATATAACTTACATATGCGGCGCATTGTCCATGGCATAATGGGACATATGCGCCGCATAGTCTATGGCATTTCTAGACATATGCGCCGCATATTCTATGGCATTTGGTCTCAGTATCTCAAATGCCATAGCATAGGTGGCGCATAGTCAAAAGCATACCTAGGAATAGGCGGCGCATAGTGTATAGCACACTAGATTCCGAGTCCTTCGGCTATAGAATAGGTTGTGCATCGTTCGTGGCCTATTTTTACCAAGGCCTAGCCTTCCTCGAAGCCTATTATGACATGAGAAAGGCTCAATTCATAGCCTTATGCATCACCATTCCTAACTTACCGACTTTACCATACAATGCATCCAAATCGTCGAGTGAGATCAATCTTCTCGTCGCGTACTTCTTGCACCTATATTTGCTTAAAACATAATGAAAACGATTAGTACGATGGGTTGCCTCCCACCAAGCGCCTTATTTTTGGTCGTGGCACGACTCTTATTTTTGTATTTTCATTTATCAAAAAGAAAAAATACTAAAACGACGAAACGATAAAACGACAAAACAATTAAACAATAAAACGATGGGTTGCCTCCCATCTAGCACCTTATTTATTGTCGTGGCTCAACGTAGTAATCTCGAGTACTTAGACTTCGTCGAGATAAGTGATGGCCATGTCATTCATCGAGTCAAGAGGACCGATATATGGCTTGACACGTTGGCCATTCACTTTGAATATAACACCCTCATTGTTTTCCAATTCGACTACTCCAGATGAGTAGACTTGGATGACTTTAAATGGACCAGACCACTTTGATTTTAACTTACCTGGGAAGAGCTTGAGTCGGGAGTTAAAGAGCAGTACCATGTCACCTTTTTGGATGTTTCGTCGAACAATCCGCTGATCATGATACTTCTTCATCCGCTCCTTGTATAAATCTGATCTTTCGTATGCATGGAGACGAAATTCATCTAGTTCGTTCAGCTGCTCCAACCTCAGGTTCTTCACATCATCCCAATTCAGATTCAAGTGCTTCAATGCCCACAATGCTTTGTATTCAAGCTCGACGGGTAGATGACAAGCTTTCCCATAAACTAGCTGATAAGGTGACATGCCAATGGGTGTCTTGAATGCAGTCCTATACGCCCATAGTGCATCATCTAGCTTTCGAGACCAATCCTTCCGATTCGCATTAACCGTCTTGGCAAGGATTTGCTTGATCTCACGATTGGAAACCTCTACTTGTCCACTAGTTTGGGGATGATAAGGCATAGCTACCTTGTGTTGCTTGACTCCATACTTGGTCAATACAGATTTGAATAGCTTGTTGCAAAAGTGAGATCCTCCATCACTTATGATAGTACGAGGTACTCCAAAGCGAGAGAAGATATTCTTCTTTAAAAATGTTACCACACGCTTTCCTTCGTTGTCAGCCAATGCTACAGCTTCAACCCATTTCGACACATAATCCACAGCAACCAAGATGTACTTCATTCCAAACGAATTCACGAATGGTCCCATGAAATCAATACCCCACACATCAAAGAGTTCTACCTCCAGAATTTTGGACATGGGCATTTCATGGTGTTTT
Organism: Capsicum baccatum var. pendulum; assembly: GCA_030864225.1. Taxonomy (NCBI): domain Eukaryota; kingdom Viridiplantae; phylum Streptophyta; class Magnoliopsida; order Solanales; family Solanaceae; genus Capsicum; species Capsicum baccatum. Next base: position 166,608,596 of record CM061554.1, on the reverse strand, counting down.
GAAATAGCACCTTGACGTTGGCATTGGTCACACCTTTTCACATAGTCGTGTGCATCTCTGAATATTGTAGGCCAATAATAACCACTTTGCAAGACTTTCCTTGCCGTTCGATTCCCTGCATGATGTCCTCCAACTTGTGAAGTGTGGCGTGCTTCCAATATAGTAGGCACTTCTTCATGGGATATACATCGTCGAATGATACCATCCGCGCATCTTCGAAACAAATAAGGCTCATCCCAATAGTAGTGCTGAACGTCATGCATAAACTTCCTCCTCTGGTGGTAAGATAAATTGGAAGGTAACATATTACTCACCACGAAATTTGCAAAATCGGCATACCATGGTAATTTCTCCATTGTTGTCGCTAGTATCTCCTCGTCAGGGAATGCATCATCAATCTGATTTTCTGGTTGCGCCACATACTCATTCTCAAGTCTAGATAGGTGATCAGCCACTTGGTTCTCGTAACCTCTTCTATCTTTGACTTCGAAATCGAACTCTTGCAGCAGCAATACCCATCGAATCAGCCTTGGTTTTGCATCCTTCTTTGTCATTAGATACCTAAGAGCTGCATGGTCTGTATGAATGATCACCTTAGTACCCAATAGATAGGCACAAAACTTCTCGAATGCATACACAACCGCTAAGAGCTCTTGTTCAGTAACAGTGTAGTTCCTTTGGGCTTCATTTAGGACCTTACTCGCATAGTAGATAGGATGAAATAATTTCTCCTTTCTCTGTCCAAGAACAGCACCAACGGCTGCACCACTAGCATCACACATGACTTCGAACGGGAGCGTCCAATCTGGTGCTACCATGATAGGGGCTTCAATGAGTTTTTCTTTAAGGCATTTAAATGCCTTTAAGCAATCATCATTAAAGTCAAACTTTGCATCTTTCTCCAATAGTTTGCACAATGGACTAGAAATTTTGGAGAAGTCTTTGATGAATCTACGATAAAACCCAGCATGGCCAAGAAAACTACGAACTCCCTTCACCGAAATTGGAGGTGGTAGCTTCTCAATTACCTCTATTTTGGCGCGATCAACCTCTATTCCTCTTTCAGAGATCTTGTGCCCAAGAACAATTCCTTCTTTTACCATGAAGTGGCACTTCTCCCAATTAAGCACAAGGTTGAACTCTACACATCTTTGTAATGCCATGCTCAAGTTCACCAAACATGCGTCAAAGGACTCACCAACAACTGAAAAGTCGTCCATAAATACCTCCAAAGTGTCTTCTACCATATCAGAGAAAATAGACATCATACAACGTTGAAAGGTGGCTGGTGCATTACACAACCCGAATGGCATGCGTTTGAAGGCAAAAGTACCATATGGGCATGTAAACGTTGTCTTCTCTTGGTCTTCGGGGGCAATACAAATCTGATTGTAACCTGAATAACCATCCAAGAAGCAAAACCATCCTTTCCCCGCTAATCGATCTAGCATTTGGTCCATAAATGGCATGGGGAAGTGATCCTTAAGAGTCCAAGAATTCAGCTTGCGGTAGTCCATGCATACTCTCCATCCAGTAACAGGCCTGAGTGGAATAAGCTCATTATTTGCATTCGCGACCACCGTCATACCTCCTTTCTTGGGAACACATTGTACTGGGCTTACCCATGTACTATCAGAAATAGGATACACGACTCCTGCGTCTAACCACTTGATAATCTCCTTCTTCACCACTTCTTGCATTGGTGGGTTTAGACGTCTTTGATGTTCAATGGTGGGTGTGCACTTTTCTTGAAGCTGAATTTTATGTGTGCAAATCCCAGGTGGAATACCAATGATATCCGCAATGGTCCATCCAATAGCTCTAATATACTTGCGTAAGATTGCAATAAGAGCTGCAACTTGTTGCTCACCTAAATCGGCTGCTACAATAACTGGAAGAGTATTTCCGCTTCCTAAGAATGCGTACTTCAAATGGCTTGGCAGCTCCTTCAATTCTAACGTGGGTGGTTCTTCAATAGATGGCTTAGCTAGCGGTGTGGGTCGATTCTTGAGATCAAGATCCAGCTTCTTGGGAGTATAACGATATGTTCCTAATCCCGATAGAGCACAAATATCAACTTCAGAAATTTCAGCATCATCATCCTCTTCTTTCATGAACAAAGCCTCCAAAGGATCATCAAGAATGTGCTCTTCTGCAAGTAACTCTTTCTCGTCATCAAAGACAACATCAGCCACCGAAAATACACTTAGATCTTTGGGTTGCTTCATTGATTTGCAAACATCAAAGCGAACCACTTCATCATTTATTCGGAATGAAAGCTCATTAGCTCTCAAATCTATGAGCACACTTCCCGTAGCAAGAAAGGGGCGTCCCAAGATTATGGGAACCTCTGAATCTGCTTCACAATCCAAGATGACAAAGTCTGCTGGAAATATGAATGAAGATACCTTTACCAAGACATCGCATAGAATACCAACCGGTCGTTTTACCGACCTATCCGCCATCACAAGCCTCATATTAGTTGGTGTAGGATCTCCTAACCCCAACTTCATATAGACCGATAATGGCATCAAGTTGATGCTGGCTCCTAAGTCACACAATGCTTTAGCAAAGTCCAAAGATCCGACGATGCAAGGAATCGTGAAAGCTCCGGGGTCGGCCTTCTTCTGAACTATCGATCGAGTAGCAATTGCACTACAATGATGCACATCATCTTTCAGCTCATATCTTGCTGCCCTCTTCTTAGTCAAAAGATCTTTCATAAACTTCGCATACCCAGGCATTTGTTCAAGTGCCTCTACCAATGGGACATTAATAGTCAGCTGCTTCAACATGGTCATAAATTTGCTGAACTTAGTGTCATCGGCCACCTTCTTCAATCTTTGTGGAAAAGGTGGTGGTGGGTATGGAAGTGTTCTCTCCATGGCTTTCTTATCCTCTTGCTTCCGTTTATTATTTTTTTCAGGCTGCACGTCACTAGGTGAAACATCCTTGACGTTGGAAGTAGATGTTGCGGCTTCTTCTCTTGTGGCGTCACTAGGTGTGGCATCCATATTTGCTGTTCCGTCAACCACTTGCTTGCCTTTTTCTGAAGTTTCCAGCACCTTACCACTTCTGGTAGTGATGGCCATGCATGACCCATCATTCCTTGGGTTTTGCACAGTATCGCTAGGTAAGGTGCCAGCCTTTCTTTGATTGAATGCTGCTGAAAGTTGGCTCAATTGCTGCTCTATTTGCTTGATAGAAGTGGAATGAGAATCAACTAGTTGCTTCATGGAGGCCAAATCGTCAATTACCTCCTTAACTCCCGCGCTCGTTGCTTCCACTCCTTTCAATAACTTAGCCATCATGTCTTCCATAGAATTAGATGTGGTGGTATCACGTTTACCAGGGGGAACGTACAAACCACTCTTTTCATTATTTTTCCTCCAACTACCTTGGTCTTTGCTTCCTGATTTATCATAATAGTTCCGACCTTGGTTTCCTTGGGCATTCCCACGGAAACCCCCCTGATTGTTCAAGTAGTTGGCTTCCTCTTCGGAATCAGATTCGTCTCTTCCTTTTGACGCAATAGCTTTCACTTTTTCAGTCCTCCCTAATAGATGCTTTGTAAGAAGATCCATTTGGGTTTTCATGTGCGCCATATCTTGATCACGTTCTTCTTCTCTTCTTCTTTGGTTTGCAGACATGCCAATAGATAAAGTGGGGCTTGCTACCTCAGAATCCCTGGTATGCCAAGCTCTACTTTGTTTCGTCATACGATCTAGCATGTTGCTTGCTTGACCAAAGGTGAGGTCCATAAAAGAACCTCCAGCTGCGTTGTCCACCACTGGTTTAGTTACTGAATTCAAGGCTCTATACAAGATCTCCATGAGGTGAACATTAGTCATGTGATGGTTTGGGCATCTCGTTAGCTTTGTCTTGAACCTCTCCCATGTTTTGTGAAGAGCTTCAGAGGGAAGCTGACGAAAGTTGCTGATTTCATCTCTTAATTGAGCCCTCTTGGATGGCGGAAAGAATCTTTCTAGGAAAGCGTCTCTCAATTGCCTCCAATTTGTAATTGAATCAGGAGTCAGCCCATTCAACCATAATGTTGCCTCCCCAGACAGAGACAATGGAAATAGACGTAATCGAATAGCATTCTGACCAACACCAGGATTGTCAAAAGACTTGCATGTAGAAATAAAGTTGATGAGATGCATATTCGGATCATCGCCTGCTAGTCCACCAAATAACCCCTTGAGTTGCAATAACTGAATCATGGTGCTAGTGATGTTGAACTTGGCTCCGGTCGCTAATGGTGGTGGAATTATAGCTCCAGTGGCTCCGGCACCATCAAGATCATCATCATCATCGTCGAAAGCTGGTTGCAAAGGTTGGCGATCATATCTGTAACGAGCTTGTCGGCCTCTTCGATTGGCAGGTGTTGCAATTTCAGCGCCATGCCTTGGGTTTATCAACTCGTCATCTCCTAAATCCTCATCGTCAGGATTTGTTGCTCGCCCAGGATTATCAATGTTTTGTTGTTGGACTTGAGCAGCGGCAAGAGCAGCTAATCTTGCTTGCTCGTGTTGAGCAGCCATCCTGTCGATTTCAGCTTGTGCTTCCATTCTTCTAATTCGTTGTGGTTCAGGATTGACTGGTAATAACGGTTGACCTGAACTTTTAGTATGGGGCATGCACTAAAAGAAAAACCTACAATAAACAAAAACAAAAACTAAACGTAAAAGTACGAGAATCTTTGACCAAAGGGTCTAGTAATTATCACAAACTTGATTGACACTTGTATTCCCCGGCAACGGCGCCAATTTTTGATAACGCTCAATCTACAGCTCTCGTTTGAGTGTAAAGCGGTCGTTAGCAAATATAGAACCCAACCTGGGTTGGGTGTCGATCCCACAGGGAATAGCTTGGCCAACAAGTAAGTAAAATTACTAAACTTTTGGTGCAAGTCTCGTAATGAGGGGGGATTGTAATGTGTAACCAAAACAATAAAGTAAAAGCTGAAAATAGCAAAGTAAAAAGAGAAAGATTGTCACGTAAGTTGTAAACAATGAGAATTGAAGCGTTGGGGTTATGTCCACCTTCTGAGGTATACGTCTCTATTGGCTATGAGTGTGTAGAGTCTTGACATGCAATTGCTTATAGAGAATTGTAGTCGATGGTAAATCCAAGCGTCTCTCGACCTGAACAAGGACTATTTCACTTTAACTCTCTCGAGCTTAAAGCGTGTCTAGCGGTACGAATTCTCCAAGAGGTTAGTCCAGTTACGGCACTAGCTTTTTAATAGGAAAGGGTGTCCTACTACCTTGACATTATCTCTTTTCCAGACAAATAACCTTTCTCTCGAACAAGTTAAATGTTAGACTGGCGTTATTCTTGCGTTTGCAACCGCAAAGAATGTAGATTAAGATGAAGAGCGTAATGATATAAGCAATATACGTGTCTTGAACTCACAAACTCATAGCTATAGATAGTAACTCATTCGGCTTCCATAACCCCAACTAAGAGGTTTAGTTAACCATGAATGCGAAGGATATCACGTTTTGCATGGTGGATGGCGTGTGAAAGAGGTGTTAGGCGTGTGGTTTTGGTGATTCCGTAGCGAGTAACGATTCTCTTGTTGTGGAATTTAAGGATAGAAGAGTAGAAGAAGAAAAATAGAATTAATGGAAAGATTAAAAGAATTGTAATTGAGAAGTAGAATGTCTGAATGAATAAAAATCTCTAATATGATAGGGTATTTATAATACTCCTATCCTACTCCTACTAAGCTAATGAAATAAATAACCAAATCCTAATATACTAATGAAATCCTTGACCCAAATGTACAAGGGTAAGGTTACAATATCATAATCCAAATAGAATAGTAAAACACATAACCTAATTGCACTAGGTTAATGTATCTTGGTAAAAATCCAGCTTTGTGTCTGTAAGTCCCCAAAGTCTTCAGAAATGCTGTTTTAGCCCGGGACAGATTTTCCATGCAACAGATTTGGTCCTTTAGGCGTCCAGCTCCTTTCCATCTCGTTCGTGAGCTTTCTTTTGCGTCAAGTAAGCCATAAAATGCTGTATTTTGCATCATTTATACCTGAAACTTTACTAATCATGTTTGTTAGCTCATTTATAGGAAAAAGGACTAAAAGTGCATGAAATAGATAATTAGTTCTCAAAACTAGGCTAAAATATGGGCAAAATATATTGATATAGGCGCGTAAATTCGCCTATCATCAACGAGTGGTACCCGTAACTCATACCCTAGGCCTCCCCTTGGACCCTAACACTATCCAACATACAACCTCCCAAGATAAACTATACCCAACCATACGACTAGTACGTTGAAACCGAACGCGAAGCATAATAGAATCACCTAGACTTAACTTAGGGCAACATATGATTGACATCTTACCATTAGTACCCTAAGGTACGACTAGTATGATCCAACCATACCTTGGAAAGAAACCAACCAACCTACACTGGTTACCATACGACCATGATCCACAAAACCATACCACATCATATGACTAGTACCCTAAGTCGTATAATGTCCCGAAGACAAAAATAGAGAAATTTTCTAAGGGTCAAAACCCAGGGTGTTTTAGTCTCCCGCACTAGAATCATTCATCCTCAAATGATGGACAAGGTAGTACAAGCATGAATTACACCCAACATATACCATTCAATCATTTAACTAAGTTAGAAAAAAGAGGAAATCAACCTTCCTTTAACCAAGTTAGAAACAAAGATGTGATCAAGAATTTACCTTTCTCATGATATTCAGAGCAGAAAACAAATATGGATACTTGGACTTCATGCCCTCTTCTGTTTCCCAAGTAGATTCTTCTACCTTGTGGTTCCTCCATAGAACCTTAACCAAAGCTACATCCTTTGCTTTAAACCAACGAACCTATCGATCTAAGATCTCAATCGAGATCTCTTCAAAAGACAGAGAATTTGAGATACCCAATCCTTCCAAAGGAATAACTGATGAAGGATCATCTATATACTTTCTCAAAATAGGGACATGGAATACCGGATGAGGCAACTTCAATTAATATGTAACATTACCAACCCTCCTCAAAACCACATAAGGACAAACATACCGGGGACTGAGCTTCCCCCTTTTCCCAAACCTCATTACTCCTTTAATAGGAGAAACCTTTAGGAATATCCTATCCCTAACCTCAAATACCAAGTCCCTATGTCTTATATCAATATAGGACTTTTGGTGATTTTCGACAGGCTTAAGCCTATCCTTAATCAACTTTACCTTCTCCATAGCGTGATAAACCAAATCTGGGCCAAACATATCCTCCCCACCCTGCTCAAACCACCCAATAAGAGATCTACACCTCCTACCATACAATGCCTTAAAAGGTCCATCCTATTGCTAGAATGATAGCTATTGTTGTAAGCAAAATCTACAAGTGGTAGATGCTCAACCCAATTTCCATGATAATCAATCACACATGCACGAATCATATCTTCTAATGTCTCAATAGCTCTTTCTGCTTGTCAATCCATCTGCGGGTGAAATGAAATACTCAGACTAACCATAGTATCCATCCCCTTCTAAGACGACTTCTAAAAGTGTGATAAAAATTGTATACCACAAGCAGGGATAATCAAAATAGCTACCCCATGCATATAACGAATTGGGACTACCCCTTAGTCATCACACGGTGCTGACAACCCCGAAGGACCATAAGCTAATCCATGAATGATATTTACTAGGAGAACTAAAAAATAATACTGAAATAAATGTGGAATAATATGCTGAAATGCCATAAGGTTCAAAACATCAAAAATACTAATAAAATATAACACCAGTGATAATATCTATAAAATTGAATACTGACTGAAACTAGTCTGAAAAGCCTCTAACTGAATTTGTCTGAAAGTAGAGTTTATGGGACAATTCCCCAACTAACTCCATCTACTAAAATACTGCTAAGCTGAAGTACTGAAATAAAAGCATATCCTCGATAGATGAGGACTCACTACTAAATCTGCTATTGCAGGCTAAATCTGGCTAAGCTCGGTCAGGAACCTGAGCGTTCGAACCTATGATATGACACATCATAGTGCAGGAAAGTATGTGTTAATAAGTGGGAATATACTAGTATGCTAGATGAGGTAAGGTTGAATGCAAGGGTTCATATGCATGAACAATAACTCACTAAATAATATAGAGTAACTAAATATAAGAGTATGTGTATACTATAACTGAGCTCTTCTAAAGCTAAGTACTGAGTTTTGCTAACTGTATAATTGATATCTAAAATTATTGATAACTGAATTACTGATAATCATTAACTGTGTCTGACAGTCCTGATTCTATAAAACTGAGTTGAGTTCTAAACTGAAGACTAAAACTGAAACTGTAGAGGTAATCATCTAACCGGCATGCCCGAAATAAGAGAAGATAACTGAGCTGAGGTTTAATCTGTAACCCCAATTGGAAGGGTGTCAGTACCATGCCACAGGTACAAAAAACTGTTGTGGAGTCAGTCCTAACTAATGGGTGACCCCTGAGATCAGTCCTAATCTAGCAGGTGATCCCTAAGTATGTCAGTCCTATCTAACGGTTGACATCTCATAACCTATGCTGGCTGCGTAGTTCTGGAGCTTAGGGATTGATTCTAAGAACCCAGTCCTAACTATCGGGTGTGCCCCTATCCCTAGGATCGCTCGGTGCTGAATCCTACCCTCAACTAAAAGACACTGAACTTAGTATACTAAACTAGACTGGATTGATGCTGAAATTACTTAGTTTTCCTAAGTTTTGTAACTGACTAAATTCTACTGAGTTCTGTAACGGACTGAGAGTACTACTGATCATGACATGCTAATACTATTCTGTAACTGACATTGGCTCTAAGTAACAGCTAGATTGTCGGGTATTAAATACCCCCAGGACTCGATAGCATGAAAAGCAAAGCAAAGCATCATCTTGAATAACATAACAATGTTCACTTGGTCATAATTCCTTCATAGAGACATTTCATCAAACACTTGTAATGCATTAACTTGTACATGGATTGGATCAAATAATAACATTTCATGCCTTCACTAGTCAATTCACATAAGCATTTTTTCAAACACTTGTAGGGCATAAGCTTGTTTATCTACTAACATGTCATGATTTTATCACATTATTCACATGGACATTCTATCAAACACTTGGGGAGAACAACTTCATGCACATAGTCATGGATAACATTTAAATATGGAAACTACAATGCCCAAAATGCAATTTCATGGGTTTAGCATGCAATTCACATAATTCCCCATAAAAATACTAATCTAATTTCGTGAATCATATAATAATCATGGATTAAAACCTAATTAACATCATAGACATATTAATCACTTTGTAAATTCAAGGTTTTGTCAAGATAATCACATATTCACCACACATGTTATTCAATTTCATGAAACTTGCACTTAAATCATGGATTGAAACCCAACTACTATCATGAACATGAATTCAATCTAATTCAAACCTAGAAATCATAAATTTAAGATCTTGGACTGATTCTGGGACTCTATGGGTGAAATGAACCCATAGATAAACACCTAACATACTTAAGAAGAAGAGTTTTTGAATCTTGGAGAGATTCTTGAGGAGTGACCTTGATTCTTGATTTAGGGTTTGTTTTCTTGAGACAAAAATACCTTTTGATTTTGGGGGACAAGTGAATAATAAAGGGTTTGAACGTTTTTAGGGCTTAAATCCCACATCTGGGTGAAATAAAATCATGGGAAAAGACTGTTTTAATGTTGGGCACAACTTTAATTTTTTTTGATATTTTCCCGATCTGGACCCCTGGCGTGACGCGCCACTATCGCGCTAGGCCACTGCAAAATGGCAACTGGGAAATTGGATGGTGGCATGATGCGGTGGAATCGCGTTGCCACCTTGGTTGCGACCTGGAAGTTCACCGTGATGTGCTGGTATCACATTAGGACACTGGAAAAGGACAATTATGAAATTTAGCCTTGGCGTGAAGCACCAATATCGCGAAGTCTCAGTGGTTTTTGACAATTGCCATTTTGACTAGCGCCGTGATATGCTGATGGCTCAGGTGGTACACTGTCTTACTAAAATGGCTCTAACTTTTCGCCTGGGTGTCGAATTTTGGCTAATTTGGTATCGATGGAAAGATTATTCAATTTCCCACATAATGAAAAGTGTATTAATCTTTAAAGAAAGTCATTGACATTTTTTGGACGAATTTAAGCTAGGTACAATTATGGGGTGTTACAATGCAGCTTTATAATCTCACGATGATACAACCTCGTATAATCCTCGACCAAAAAGTTAGTCCTCACTGGCAAGAAGTGAGCCAACTTTGTCATCCTATCCACGATGACCAAAACCAAATCAAATTGGTTTCGATACCAAGGAAGATCGGTAATGAAATCCATGTTGATCCCTTCCCATTTCCATTTAGGCGATTCAATCTGCTGATACAAGCCTGTAGGCCGCATGTGCTCAACTTTCACTTGTTGACACAACACATATTTAGCCACAAAATCAGCCTCATCCTTCTTCATACCATTCCACCAATACATATCCTTGAGTTAATGATACATTTTCGTTGAATCAGGTTCAACAACGTAGCGCGATTCTCTTTCTTGAAAACCATCGACATCAAGAACACATAACCTTTCTTGGTATCATTAGGTACCATCACCACAGATCTCAAATACCATTACCTTTTGCCTACCTACATCACCCTTGATTTTCATTAAGACAGGATCTAGCATTTGATTCTCCTTAATCTCTACACCAAGAGACTACCGAACCACTTCCTATACCAACACACTACCATTCTCGGAGTCCAAAAGGCAAGCTCCAAGATTAGAAAAACGGTGAATATCCTTCACCAACTCCCTCCTCTCCTTATCCATATGAACTAAACTCCCTACGGAGAATATAATAAGAGCATCAACATCATTTTATCCTTACCTAAATGATAGTGAAAATTAATGTCATAGTCCTTAAGAAGCTTAAGCCATCTCCTCTACCTGATTTAACCTTCATCTGAGTGAACACATACTATAGACTTTTATGATTTTAGAAGATTTCCATGTGCAATCTATGAAAATAATGATGCCAAATTTTCAATACAAACACCACAACTAACAATTCCAGATCATGAATTGGATAATTCCTCTCTTGTACCTTCAACTGCCTAGAAACATAGGCAATCACCTTACCATGATGCATTAAAACACAACCAAACCCCACTTAAGATGCATCACAGTAAACTACAAATCCCTTATTGCCTTCAGGAAAGTTCAAAACTAGAGCTAAAGTTAACTTATCCTTCAGCTTCTCAAAACTATGCTCACAAGCACCCGACCAAGAGAGCTTTACATTCTTCCGAGTCAACTTAGTCAATAGGGAAGCTATCATTGAAAAACTCTCCAAAATCTTTCTACAATACCAGATAAAACCCAAGAAGATCTGAATATCAGTCTGAGTCATGGACCTAGGCCACTCTTTAACCACCACCACCTTTTGTAAATCCACCATGATCCCCTCACTATAAATAATATAACCTAGAAAAGTGATAGCGTTCAATCAGAATTCATATTTTGAGAATTTTCCATACAACTGCTGCTCTTTCAAGGTCTGTAATACCACATGGAGGTAATTGGCATGATCCGCCTTACTCTTACAGTACAGCAAAATGTTATTAATGGACACAATGACAAATAGATCTAAAAACTGACCGAATACACTATTCATTAAATCCATTAATGCCATTAGTGAATTGGTCAAACCAAATGACATAACCAAGAACTCAAAATGACCATACTGGTATGCAATGCTGTCTTAGGGATATTGTGACCCCCCCAAAATTGGTGTCAAAATGTCATAAGATGCTTAAGACTACGAGTAGCCTCAAGCAAACCCTATAATCATTCTACTAAATCTGAAGCTCATAATATATATATATATATATATATTCAAAGATAAAATGCGGAATTATGTATGAGCTAAGCTAAAACCATCTAAACATAATATCTGAAAATACTAAATGCAAGACTCTAATCAATCAATACTAGAAATCTAAATCACATCTAGCAGTATGATAAGCCTTTACTACTAATAACTAGAGAGCCACCAGGACAAGTCCCCAGCTGACTCAAACTGACTAAAAAATACTAAATCAACTACTGTAATTGTAATGCCCCAAAAGCTCATCCTGGATTATCTCACAGTGCTTAAGGCTACAAGTAGCCCTAAGCTAACCCTTTGAGTCTACTAATACTCCCAACACTTACTTTAGGACAATTATAGCAAAACAAGCATACTGTTATATCATATTTCAACTAAAATAACAAAAGAATACTGTCTGAATAGCAACATACTGAAAAGACTCAAATATCACTGATAGTCTAGTTTGACAAAGCCTATACTACTCAAACTAGAGAGACATTAGGACAGACCCGCAACTGACTCGAATTGATCTAAAAGTAAGGTTCAAAATGCCATGAAAGTGGAAAAGATACAAATATAGGTCCTCGAACCATGAGGACTCACCAAAACTCATGTAAGCATAAAAAAATCAAATACTATTTATACTATTTAATATCAATGTATCAACTCATATAAATGCAAGGCAAATCATCATGCTTTGTAAGTTTTTCTCAAAATTCTACCATAATACCAAAATGATAGCTTCAAATCACAATCTCATACTTAATTCAATGGAAAACTGTAACCAATGGCTCAAATCATGCTCATGATATTCAATATCATTAAAGAACATTCTTTAACTCAAAGAAACCATGAAATTTCATAAATCAATCACATCATGCTCAAAATTTCTTAACAAAATACTATGCTTATAAAATTAAATAACTAAAATCATAGGTAATCCATGGCACAAGGGCGGAAGGATTTCCCTTGTTCAAACCCCACATTACATTAGATTAATAAACTTGGATGAACAACTCGCTTTTGAGATGTTATTGGAAATCTTGAATGCGGGTTCTTGAAGCTTTTGACTTGGGAGTCTTGAATCTTAACTCAATTTAGAAAATCTATGGTGAAACCTTGAGATTCTTGGAAGAGGATTTGGATCCTTAGGGTTTTTGGTTGAGGGAAATCTTGAGAAAAATGTCATATGATGCTTGTAGTGACCTTAATTCTGATGTTTGTATGGTTTAAGAGGCTTGTAAAATGTCCAAAGTGCCCTTTTTAACTTTTGTATGATGCTGAAAAAGTTGAATTGGAACCCTGAATTTATGGGTCACCGCGACGCGCCACTACTGCAGTGGATCACTGGAAATTGAGAAATTGGAATCTGAGAGTCACCGCAACACGGAGCCATCATGTTGTCCGACTGGTTGGTACCTGGAACTTCATCGCAATATGTCACAATCACGCTAGGCCAATGGAAATTGACTATTAGGAAATTGGGGTCCCCACAACGCACCACTATTGTGGAGTTCCACTGGAATTTGACAATTGTTAAATAAACCCTCTCCGCGATGTGCCAAACACTAAAGTGATGGTGTTTTATGACTAGAACTTAAATTAGCTATAACTTCTTGCTTGGTTATCGGATTTTGGCGGATCTTATATTGTTAGAAAGCAAATTAAAATTCCCACATGATAAGAATTTGAAATTAGGGAAACTCGATATGGTTTAAATATTACTCATTTAGAAAGTCATTCCTTAACCTTCTAGAGACAAAATTAGGATTAGGGAAAAGTTTAGGGTATTACAATATCTCCCCCTTGAGAACATTAGTCCTCGAATGTCGCTAGCTAGGATGAGGATACGGAGAAAATTGAGTATGCACAGCTGAAACAACTTGCTAAACTGACTTTACATAATTCTAAACTCTTGAATATCTCAGAGAATGGATGAAATTATATTAAGAATAGCTATATAGCTGAAACTTTAATTAGAACAGGGACGAATTAATAAAGAATAGTACCTTCGGCTTGATCTGAACTTGCAAAGAAGAGGTGCGGATACTTGGATCGCATATCTGCCTCGGCTTTCCAAGTAGCACCATCAACTGAATGGTTTCGCCACAACACTTTGACCAAGGGTACCTCTTTGTTCCTCTATCTACGGATATGGAGGTCTAGAATCTCAACTAGAATCTCTTCAAATGAAAGGCTAGTCGGGATATCTGGGATCCTTAAAGGATCCACTACAATGGAATCAAGAATGTGCTTCTTAAGTGTGGATACATGAAAGATAGGATGCATAGCTGACAACTCTACAGGAAAATCAAGCTCATAGGCTACTCCCCCCACACGACTTAGGATTCTATAGGGGCCCACATACCGGGGACTAAACTTTTCCTTCTTGCCAAACCTTTTCACCCCTTGCATAGGCAAAATTTTTAGATACACCAAATCGTTAACTTCAAACTCAAGGTTTCTTCATCTCATATCTGCATATGACTTTTGATGGCTCTGAGCTGTCTTTAGCCTTTCTATAATCAACTTCACTTTCTCCATAGCCTCAAACACTACACCAGATCTAACCAAAGAAGATTTACCTACTTCAAACCAACCTACAGGTGATCTACACTTCCTCTCATACAAAGCTTCAAATGGTGGCATCTTGATGCTAGCATGGTAACTATTGTTATAGGTAAACTAAATCAATGGAAAATGCTTATCCCAACTACCCTTGAAATTAAGAGCACATGCCCTCAACATATCCTCTAAGGTATGGATGGTCCTCTCAGCCTGACCATCTGTCTGTGGATGAAAAGCGAAACTAAGATGCACTTGTGTACCAAGACCTCTCTAAAAAGCTTTCCAAAATTGGAAGGTGAACTGAGTACCCCAATCTGAGATGATGGACAAGGAGACTCCATGCAATTTGACTAACTCCCGAATATACAATCTAGTATAAATCCTCAGTTTTATAAGATGTATGCATAGGCAAGAAATGCGCTATCTTAATCAGCCTGTCTACCACAACCCAGATGGAATTATGATGACAACGCAAAAAAGGTAAACCAGTCACAAAATCCATATTCATCTTCCCACTTCCAAGTGGATATACTAAACTCTTACACTACACCACAAGGTCTCTGGTGCTCTACCTTAACCAGTTGGTACATTGCACCATTCGCCACAAACTCTACTATATCCTTCTTTATGCCACTCCACTAATAGATTTCCCACAAGTTGCGGTACATCTTGGTGGCACCGGGATAAATGGAATATCGTGTTCCATGTGCTTTAGCCATAATTCTCTGCCTCAGATCATCAACACAAGGAATAGTCAATCTACCCTATAATCTCAACACACCATCCTCCCTTGGGAGAAAACCTCTACCTTTTGGTCCTTAACTGACTCCTTCAGTATGACCAAACAAGGATCCCTATCTTGCTTTTCCTTCACTTCTGAAACTAAATAGGATTAGGAACTACTCTGAACAAAAGTATTCCCCTCAGCGGAATCAAGCAACCTAATGCCCAGTTTAGCCAAATGATGCACCTCACGAGCTAACTCTTTCTTATCTTCCTTTGAATAAGTAATACTAGCCATAGACATCCTGCTAAGGGCATTCACCACTACATTGTCCTTACCCAGGTGATATATACACTCATATCATAGTTCTTTAGAAACACTAACCATCTCCCCTGTCTAAGATTTAACTCTTTCTGAGTAAACATATACTGCAGGATCTTGTGATCAGTAAACACATCAACATGAACAAAATAAAGATAGTGTCTCTATATTTTCAAAGCAAAGACCACAACAGGTAACTCAAGATCGTGGGTTGGGTAATTCTTTTCATGAAGCTTAAACTGTCTAGACGCGTAGGCTATAACCTTACCCTTTTCATCAACACACAAACCAAGCCAACTCTAGAGGCATCATAATACATGATAACCCTCAACTCACACTCCAATTTAGTACAAGGCGATGGTCATTAATATATTTACCTATACTTTGGAGTTGGGGTCGAATATATGAGGAATAATGTACGTGGCGATTAAACAAATTAAAAACTATAGCTACAAGTTAAATTCAAATAAATGATACTAAAATATAAAATGTTGGTTTTTAATGATTGAACAAAAGTTATTAACACTTCAATTCACCTTAGAACTCAAAGCTTAAACTGCAATATCTCAAATCAGTGATATAGTGAAACTAGAGTTGTGATCACTATGATTAGTAATCCTCCATTGAATAATAGTTGTAGCTTTGGATTCTCATGACTTATAGGAAACACCAAATTTTCACTATCAATATTCCATCTAAGTGTTTCTCAACCTACCTAGATGATGATTTCCCTAATTCTCTCTAACTTAGGAACCTTCTATTTAGACTAATTTTATTTTGAGATGATTAATCTTGGTACAACATTAATCTTTAGATGAAAACTTAACCTTCCCAAATCCTAGTTGATAATTCAGTACCTTTAGTTTATTTCTCAGTCTGAGCAAATCAACATAAGGTGAGATCTATTGTTTCCAACCAATAAAAAATAATTAATACAAAAGAATTATCAAGATGTTCCCAAAATCACTCGAACCCTAACCAACTATTAAGACAATACACGCATAATCATAGATCCGACAACCCTAGTTGTGGACTTTAATTCCATATGAAAGAGAAAGCAATAACAATAGCTGAATTCATTATTCAAAGTGATTAAACTTACAAAAGATGTAGTCAAAAATTGATTCTCTTCCCAAATTCAAGAAGAATATCCAACAACTAAATCAAACAATTGAAACTTGAAATCTAAGTTTAGAGACCAAAGAGAAGTAAAGTAGTCTTTGGAATAAGTTCAAGATGTTAAGCCCTAAAACTAGAGAGAAAATGGATTAATGTCGTGAAGTTCAAGATGTTCCTCCCTCCTCAGTGAAACTCTAAAAGCTACTATTTATATTCCTATCTTAAGAAAAATTCAAAACTAAAAATTTATATTTTTATGCTTAGCTGATGACATATCTGACGGCTTATCAGAGGTCTGATTGCTTATCAAACCATGTTGTTAGACAGGATTCCTATTTTTTGTCTTCTGCCTCTGAGTTACGACATACCTGATGGCTTTTCAGATTTCTAATAGTTTATCAGGACATGTTGTCAGAAAATATTCTTCTTCTGAGTGACGACATTCTTGACGGCTTATCAGACACTTGATGACTTATCAGGGGATGTCGTCACGCTTCTGCTCCAACTTCCTTACACTGTCAATAGCTGATGATGAATCTGATAACTTATCACAAATTTAATGACTTATCAGACAAGTCGTCAACTACAGTTTCATGGCCACTTGTTCCAAATTCACCTCTTTTTCTTTTATTGTCTTTGGTTTTCTTTCATCTTGACTTTTCTGTATTATCAAAGAGAGAGCAATCAAAAATGACAAAAGTTTCTTAAGACTTTATAATTATTTCTAGTTAAAAGCCTCAAATGTGTTAGCATTAGCTCACACATCAACACCCTCAACTTAAAACAATTGCTTGCCCTCGAGCAACTTAAACATAACTAAGAGGATACAAAGGACATTCGGCAGTCAATCATCCATTTTAGCTCAAAACATATTTACCATCTCCAAGGTCAATCATCTCAAACTCAACTGTGTATATTACTGAAAAGCAATAATGCAACACAAGGTAATCAAGTTATGGCATCAACTAGGCAACAACAACTATGTAAGTACCAATGTTACACTACCCAAACAAGTTAGCAACTAGCAACTTAACCAGTGTGCCCTTACAACCAAAAAGTCCCTCCTCACTTATATGTGAAATAAAGCATGTCAATACGGGGATGGTCAAGAGACACTCATTCGCAGAAAGAAGTTCCAGTCAATGTATGCCAAATACCATAAGCTTGCCCTTATTTTCATTACCAAAGCTTTCAGACAGTTAAGTTAGGATCACTATAGGACTTTTCATTTGCTTGTAATATAGGCTTGGGGCTGGTATGATACACAAGGATATTTAAATTAAATAACTCTCCTTGGAACTAAACTATTTTTGGGGTCTCACTTATCAACCTTTACCTTATTTCTCCCTTTCTTGATTAAAGCATATTTAAGATGGGTGCAGTTTTTATTCATTCATTTTCTCTTTTTTCACAATTTTTTTCTACCACACCCAGCCTTGCATATACATTTTTTTATTACCCTTCTTCATACTCACTTTACATCATGCACCCCTATGATAGTCACCCTCAACTTACGCTATTTGCCAAAGTCAAAGTGCACAATGTCCAAGGAGGACTAGGGCCAAAACAGGTTCATTATGATACAACTGAGAAGGTGATAGGTTTAATAAAAAGAATAGGTATTTAGGCTCAAAATCAGGATCAAGGGATATTTTTCACACATGAAAGGTCATTTAGGCTAAAAGTGGACTAATATCAACAACGACCTATGATCCTTTCCTAACCACTATCCTACTACCAAGGCAAGACCAATCGGGCAAGTTCTAGATTTAACACACAATAGGAACTAGGTAGTATCTCACCCACATATGGCACAAAGGTACATCAGAAGCTATGAACCATTCGGTTCATGTAATTATTTGCAGTGATTATCATGTCCCTAGTACTAATGCAATAAAAAGATTCACAGTAGTCATATATAGATGAACATCACACAGTTACCAGATAGATAATTGGAGAGGTATTTATTATTCCAAGATAAATCAACAAAAATATGTCAACTATCCTAGATACTTATTTTCCCGCTAGTTAACCATAACACATCACAAAACAAACATAATATGCCTAAACATGCTGGCTCGACTAGGAAAAAGACTCTGGGGAAAAGAGACACGACAACAAAAACCCCAAGAGGACATCAACACCCACATGTAGCCCCACCCTCAACTTAAAATTGGGTAATGTCCCCAAGGTGTCAAACCAAAATAAGAGTTTTATAAACATTCCTGTGGAACTATGGGTGGGAAGATCTGATGTCAATCATATAATACGAATAAAAACAACAAAATACCTTGGGTTGCCTCCCAAGAAGTTCCTAATTTAGTGTCGCGGTATGAACCAACTCAACTTTTTCCTCCACCTTGAGGATATGAATTTTACCCCAACTTAGAGTCTATCTTTTTGCCTCGCTCATAGGGGGTAGTACAAAAATTAAGGAACAGAGTAATAGAATATGCATGGTAAACCACTAGGCCAAAAAGTGAGGTGTGTTTTTATGTTGCTGGTCTAGTGTAAAATCAAGAATATAAGATTCTTTTTCCTTATCTTCACACTCTTTTACTATTTTAAATGATTCCACTGACAAGATATCATCTAAATGTAATGTAGAAAAGTTCTTTGAATACGGCCCAACAAATTCTACTTCAAAATTTACACTATCCTCAACATCTTTACTTTTATTCACCTTTTCAATGTCAGTCTCAAGATCAAGATGACAATCGAGTGGCTACGATTCTTGTGTTTGCTCCACAAATTGGCTAACATCATCCTCATAGTTTTCTTTGTTTTCCATTGTAGACATGGTGGCAGTGGTAACTCCATCAGCTCTGTCCATAACTGTGCTTGATTCTCTAAAATTGATTTCATCAATTTGTCTGTTTGAATCGTGATAGCACATATATCTTCAGAATAATCACTTTGACCACAAGCCAAACACTAAGTTATAGTCTATTCCCCAATTAAAACAATGTCCGCATCATATTGTGATGGTCCCGGCCATGCACTTCCATCAAAATCTAGATAGTAAGCCTCATAATCTGGTCCCTCACAATAATAACAAGCATTATCATCACTCAAAAAACCATCTATTCAGGCTGATATCTCAAAAAAGTTGTGAGAAAAAATAAAAATAAAAGGAAATAAAAATAAAAAAAATAAACTAAACAAATATTTACAAGTTTCAATTCAAGCAAGTAAGCTAAAATTCCAAACCAACTCAATACACCAAATTGTTCCCCGACAACGGCATCGTTTTTGATAACGCTCAACTTACACGTCAATTTAGTGCAAAACGGTCATCGTCAATATATTAATCCAAAATTGGAGTCGGGGTCGAATCCACGAGGAACAATGTGAGTGGCGATTAAACTAATTTAAAACTATAGATACAAGTTAAATTCAAACAAATGATACAAGAAGATAAAATGGGATTTTTTAATGATTGAATAAAAGTTATTAACACTTCAATTCCCCTTAGAACTAAAAGCTTAAACTACAATATTTCAAATCAATGATATAGAGAAACAAGAGTTGTGATCACTATGATTAGTTATCCTCCATTGAATAATTTTTGTAGTTTTGGATTCTCGTGACTTATGAGAAACACCAAATTATCAGTATCGATACTTCATCTAAGTGCTTCTCAACCTACCTACATGTTGAGTTAACTAATTCTCTCAAACTTAGGAACCTTCTGTTCGCACTAATTTTATTTCGAGTTGATTAATCTTGTTACAACATTAATCATTAGATAGGAACTTAACCTTCCCAAATCCTCGTTGATAATTCACTACCTTTAGTTTATTTCTCAGTTTAAGCAAATCAATATAAGGCGACATCTATTGTTTGCAACCAACAAAAAATAAAGAATACAAAAGAATTATCAAGATGTTCCCACAATTACTCAAACCCTAACCAACTATTAAAGTAATACAGGAGTAATCATAGATCCCATAATCCTAGTTCTGAGTTTTAGTTCCACATAAAAGAGAAAGTGATAACAATAACTGAATTCATAATTCAAAGTGATTAAACTTACAAAAGGTGTAGCAATAAATTGACTCTCTTCCCAAATTAAAGAAGAATATCCCACAACTAAATCAAAGAATTGAAAATTAAAATCCAAGTTTAGAGACCAAAGAGAAGTAAGGTAGTCTTTTGAATAAGTTCAAGATGTTAAGCCCCAAAACTTAGAGAGCAAAGGGATTAATGTCATGAAGTTCAAGATGTTCCACCCTCCTCAATGAAACCCTAAAAGCTTCCATTTATATCCGTAACTTAAGAAAAATTCAAAATTCAAAATTAAGATTTTTCTCATTAACTGATGACATGTCTAAGGGCTTATCAGAGGTCTGATAGCTTATTAGACCATGTCGTTAGACATGATTACCATTTCTTGCCTTCTGCTTCTGAGTAAAGACTATTCAAAGTTCTGATAGCTTATCAGGAGATGTTATCAGAAAATCTTCTGTTTCATAGCGACGACATTCTTGACGGCTTATCAGACACCTGACGACTTATCAGGGGATGTCGTCACACTTCTTCTCCAACTTCTTCACACTGTCAACAGATGACGATGACTCTTATAACTTATCAAAAATTTGACGACTTATCAGACAAGTCGTCAACTACACTTTCATGGCCACTTGTTCCAAATTCACCTCTTTTTCTCTTATTGTCTTTGGTTTTCTTGCATCTTTACTTTCCTGCATTATCAAAGATAAAGAAATCAAAACTGATAAAAGTTGCTTAAGACTTTACAATTATTTCTAATTAAAATCCTCAAATGTTTTAGCATTAGCTCACACATCAATACACCACAAAACTATCTGTACCATCAGGTAAAGTCAACACTGGGGCTAAAGTAAGTCGAGTCTTCAAATCCTAAAAAATCTTCTCACAAGAATCTGACCAAAGGAACTTAACTTTCTTTTGGGTCAATCGGGTCATGGGAGACACAATAGATGAGAATACTTCAACAAAACAGTGGTAATTGCTAGCTAAACCCTTAAAACTCTTAATGTTAGATAGAGAGATAGGGCTAGGCCAATTTCTTATAGCTTTTGTCGTTTGGGGATCGACTCTAATACCTTTAACTGATATAATATGACCCAAAAAAGCTACGGACCATAGCAAAAACTCAACTTGTTGAATTTGGCGAACAACTGATGATCTCTAAGAGTTTGTAAAATAATTCTAAGATGATTTGCATGGTCATTCTCGGTACAGGAGTAAACAAGGATATCATCTATGAAAAGTATGACAAACATGTCAAGAAACTGCTTGAACACTCGATTCATAAGGTCCATGAAGGCCGTTGGAGCATTGGTTAGCCTGAAAGACATGACCAGAAACTCAAAGTGGCCATAAAGGGTTTGAAAGGTTGACTTCAGGATATCACACTGCTTTACTTTAAGTTGATGATAACCGGATCTAAGGTCTATCTTGGAGAAATAACTTGCACCTCGCAATTGCTCAAACAGGTCATCTATTCTCAAAAGAGGGTACTTATTCATGACTGTGACCTTATTAAGCTGACGATAGTCATTGCACATACATAAAGAACCATCTTTATTTTACAAAAATATGACAGGTGCGCCCCAAGGAGAGACACTGGACCTTATGAAACCTTTATCTAGAAGATCTTTGAGTTTCTCTTTCAACTCCTTAAGCTCTGTGGGTGCCATACGGTATTGAGGAAAGAAAATAAGCTATGTATAAGGAAGAAGGTCAATCCCTAACTCTATCTCTCTATCTGGAGGTACCCTTGGGAGATCTTCCAGAAAGACATCAGGAAACTCATTAACTAAACTGACTGACTGAATAGTCGGTGCCTCAAACTTAGTGTCCTTAACCCAAACTAGATGATAGATGTAACCTTTGGATATTAACTTTTTGGCTTCAATATAGGATATAAAATGACTCTTGGGAGATGTTGAACTCCCGGACCACTCAAAAACTGGCTCATCAGGGAACTGAAAATTAACCACATAGGTACCACAGACTATAGATGCATAACAAGAGTGAATCCAATCTATACCCTGAATAATATCAAAATCCACCATATCTAACTCTATTAAATCAGCAAATATGAATCTATAAAGAACAGTAATGGGATACTTTTTATACACTTTTTTAGAAATAACTGACTCTCCTACTGGGGTAGAAACTAGAATGGGCTCAGGGATCTTTTCTGGACTTATTTCAAAGTTCATAGTACCTAACGGGGTCACATGAGAGAAACTTGACCTAGGGTCCAACAACATATAAACATCAAAGTGAAAGACACGGAGCATAACAGTAACAATATTGGGAGAATCCTTCTTCTCCTGATGGGATGGTAAAGCATAGAATCGGTTCTGGCACTGTTCGCCACCGGTATTGAATGAAGCTCCCTGAAGGGGGGATGGACGGGCTAAAGGAGCCGGGTTACTAGTACCCTAAGTCTGAGTTGGGGCATCTCTGTTCCCTTGTCTAGCATGAGGGTACTCTCTATGTCTATAGGCTATCTTTCCATAACCAAAACAACCCCTCTGATATGCTAAGCACTCACCGGGATTGTCCCTACCACACTTTGTAGAAGAAGGATAATATGTTCTATTTCTCACACTATTCTGGGATCAAGATATAGAAGATTTATTCCTTTGCTCCTGCCTGGTTCTTCGTGCGAGAGAACTAGCTGCTGAAGGCACTAGCAAAGATGAATGATTCTGAAATTGGGGACGATTCCCTCCAGAGGATCTAGTCTGGCCATGCTCAAACTCATCTGATCTAGCCCTTTTATTTCCCCTTACTCTATATCTCTTTCTTAGCTTATTTACCTCAATCTAATTAGCGTGCATTATCAGCCTGGACAGATCTATATCCCTATTGAGCATAGAAATCCTACACTCTTTCAGCACCAAACATGACACACCGGTCACGAAGTTACTCATACTAGATTGGGTGTCATCTACCAAGTTAGGAGCATACTTAGCTAACTATTTGAACTTGAGGAAATACTCCTTAACAGTTATAGAGCCTTGCCTAAGGTTCATGAACTCCTCTATCTTTTCTTCCCTCATCTTAAGTGGGAAGAACTTATCCGATAATGTATCTTTGAACACCTGACAAGTCATAGGAGCAACATCCTCCCCTCTATTGTTCCTCTACACCACAACACAGTCATAAGCAATGTCTTTCAAACAATAAGATTCTAGTTCCACACTCTCCTCTTCTGTCATATGCATAACCTAGGTGATATTCTTTACCTCATCAAAATACAACTGTGGGTTCTCTCCTGCCTTCGACCCATAGAACTTTGGTGGATTTATCCTCATAAAATCTAGAATCCTAGCTACAGCTAAATAACCTCATTGCTAATATGGAATGGCAGTCTGAAAATTAACAATGACTGCTTGGGCTAACGCCTGAAAAGCAACCCGAAACTCAGCATGAGACACATTCTCATTTAAGGGATAAACAGGCTAAGGTTGCTGGTTATCATTCCTATGGGCATTAGCTATTTGGGGAGGCATTTTCTATCATAAAATAGCATGAATTAATAGCAGAGAGAGACAAATATTATCACATTGGATTGTAAAACAAAGAGATGACTTTTTCCTAAAACGTCTTGTAACCCCTTGCTCATAGATGTCGCATGCTACATATCGATGATCAAGACTATACGTAATACGGCTTGTCAAACTCCCTAGGACTCCTTAGACCTTAAGCTCTGATACCAAGCTTGTAACGTCCTGAAAGCTTATCCCAAAGCATCACACGGTGCTTAAGGCTACAAGTAGCCCTAAGCTAACACTTTGAGCCTACTACTACTTCCAACACTTACTTTAGGACAATTATAGCAAAACAAGCATACTGTCATATCATATCTTAACTGAAATAACAAAAGAATACTGTCCGAATAGCAACATACTGAAAAGTCTCAAACATCACTAATAGTCTAGTCTGATAAAGCCTCTACTACTTAAACTAGAGAGCCATTAGGATAGACCCCCAAATAACTCGAACTAATCTAAAGGTAATACACAAAATACTACGAAAACGGAAAATCTACAGATATAGGTCCTCGAACCATGAGGACTCCCAAAGATAAAGATGTAGATGAGATACTCATCTCATGGAAATCCACATTAAAACTCGTATAAGGGTTTACTGGAAACTAGTTATGCATTTAACATTATGAGAATAACTCTGGGATATGGATTTCAAAACTCATGTAAGGATCAAAAGATCAAATACTGCTTATACTATTTAATATCAATGTATCAACTCATATAAATGCATGGTAAATCATCATACTTTGTATGTTTTTCTCAAAATTCTACCATAATACCAAAACAATAGCTTCAAATCATAATCTCAGACTCAATTCAATGGAAAACTATAATCAATGGCTCAAATCATGCTCATGATATTCAAAATCATAAAAGAACATTCTTGAACTCAATGAAACTATGAAATTTCATAAATCAATCACATCATGCTCAAAATTTCTCAACAAAATACTATAGGTATAAAATTCAATATTTAAAATCATAGGTAATCCATAAAAATATAGCTTTTGGGAATAAGGGCGAAAGGATTTCCCTTGTTCAAACCCCACATACCTTAGATTAATAAACCTGGATGAACAACTTGCTTTTGAGATGTTATTGAAACTCTTGAATGCAGGTTCTTGAAGCTTTTGACTTGGGAGTCTTGAATCTTCACTCAATTTAGAAAATCTATGGTGAACCCTTGAGATTCTTGGTAGAGGATTTGGATGCTTAGGGTTTTTGGTTGAGGGAAATCTTGAGAAAAATCTTATATGATGCTTGTAGTGACCTTAATTCTGATTTTTGTACGGTTTAAGAGGCTTGGAAAAGTTCAAAGTGCCCTTTTTAACTTCTGTGCGAAGCAGAAAAAATTGAATAGGAAACCCAACTTTATGGGCCACCGAGATGTGCCATTATCGTGGTGGATTAGTAGAAATTGAGGAATGGGAATCTGAGAGTCACCGCGATGTGGAGCCATCATGTTGTCCCACTAGTTAGGACTTGGAACTTTAGTGCGACATGTCACAATCATGCTAGGCCATTGGAAATTAACTATTGGGAAATTGGGGTCTCCTACGACGTGCCGCTTTCATGGAGTTCCACTGGAATTTGACAATTGTTAAATAGACCCTCTCCGCGATGTGCAAAACACTAAAATGATGGTGTTTTACGACTAGAACTTAAATTAGCCATAACTTCTTTCTCGATTATCGAATTTGGGCAGATCTTATATCATTGAAAAGCAAATTAAAATTTCTACATGATAAGAAGTCAAAATTAGGGAAACTCTAGATGGTTTAAATTGTACTCACTTAGAAAGTCATTCATTAACCTTCTAGAGATGAAATTAGGCTTAGGAAAAAGTTTGGGGTATTACAGTAATAAACTAGAAAATCCGAATGACTAGGTCCCCTAACTATGAAGACTCTGCAACTGTCGGGATGTAGATGGAGATGCGTAAAATCACTCACATTGATGAAACTGAGCACCTAAACCTACATTATGAGACAATGTAGCACATAGACGTATATGTGGATCAGTACTTCTGGATTATACTAAGTGTATGGGGGTGAATTCATAAGTAAAACAATGTCTTAACATTATCAGAATTTGTAATATAATGCATGCTAAATATAGATGACTCACATAAGCTTGAATAACTGAAAACTAAGAAACATAATAATAAGTAGCAAAACATACTATATAAATCTAATGAGTCATAGCATTTAGTTTTTAAAAGATGCACTTGTATTCTACCTTGAAATCATACTGTCTAAGTATAGGAAGGACTCACTTTTATATCTGTAAACTAAACTGAATCTAGTAGCAAATGACTTACAAAAATAATACCTAAATAAAATCGTGAGCCTTTACAGTTAGTTTTCTAAAAACTTTTCTATTAGACTTTACTCTTTTATGTAAGATGTTGGAAGGTTCTTTAAATCAACATAAACCATGTGATCTAACATAGAGTCCATTGTCTAGTTCTTATATGGGAAAACTTCACGCTGGGGCAATGTATCATACTCTTGCCAAGCAGTATAACCTAATCTAAGTGATCACATCTGTAACTGTCATCCATATAGAAATGGGAATAATCTAATAATCTGTACCTATGTTGGCTCATAGTTTTGGGGCATGTAAACATGCCTAACTTGGTGCTAAATACTATTCCCTTTAATCTGTAAGCTCATTCTGTAGAAAATCCACTTTAAAACTACTATAAATGGTTTATAATGAAAACCAACTATATATTTGTCTATTTAAACTGTAACTAAAACTGTAAAGTGGATTCCATGTCTGAACTAAGATCAAAAGATAAAATCTTTATTAAAAACTGAAAAAAACTAGTCATGGGATGCTTAAAGCATAATCATTCTTGAAATATCAACACTCAAACTAGGGCTTACTAATACATGCATCAAATTCATGTCAAGTCATAATAAAGTTCATGGATAATAGTTAAAGCATTGAAATTCAATGCTAAATCCAGAAATCTATATCACATGCAAGAGAATACAAAAATAGCCATGTAATTCTTTATCTAAATCATTTAAAATCTCATAATCTTCAAATAGAAATATTTGGGTATGAACCTAAATTGAAATTCATGGGTAATCATACAAAATCATGTAACTTTGTAATTTAAAAACTAATTTTGGGCACAAGGATGAAAGAATTATCCTTGTTGAAAACCCCACATACCTTAATTGATGGTAGATGAAGAAGATTGAACTTTAGGTTCCTATTTGTGCTCTTGAAGTTTGATTCTAGAATCTTCTTGAATTTGGGAATCTTTAATTTTGAGTTACCTGGGAAGAAGAATTGTGGAATTTGGATTTCCTGGGGATAAAGATTTGAGTTCTAGGGTTTCCTTGGAGAGTAATTTTGATGAAAAGTGAGCATATCAGGCTTATAATAGGATTAATTATCTGTTACTCATGATTTGGGGGCTTAGGAAACGACTAAATCGCCCTTTAAAAATTTAACTCAAAAATAAAAGTCCTAATTTTTGGCCCCACCGCGATGCGCCGTTATCGCGGTAGCTCACTGGAAAAAGGACGAGTGATATTTCGGACTCTAGTTTGACGCAGTGTAATCGCATTGCGCCACTAGAAAAGGATGAGTTCCATTTTGCACTCCACCGCGATGCGGTGTCTGTCCAATTGGGAATTTTGATGTGATATAGGAAAATCGTGTTGAACTACTGGAAAAGGATGAACGGGAACTAGAACTTCTCCGCGATACGGGCTAATCATGGTGCTCTACTAAAAATTGGATAATTACAAATTTGTCCTTCTCTGCAATGCGATGCTTATCGCGATTCTCTACTACTTTTACTAAAATCTCCATAACTTCTTAATTGAGTATCGGATTGAGGCAAAATTTGTATCGTTGAAAAGATGATTCAATTATCTACACATTGGTGGGTATAGAGCTGGAAAATTCTAATCGTATCAAGAGTTATACACTTTTAAAGATTTCTCTTGATATACTAGGAGCTAAACTGAGCTAGGAGAAATATGGGGTATTAGAATATCTCCCCTTGGGAATATTCATCCTTGAATGAGACTAATTAAACTGAAGATATTGAGGAATTGAGGCTATATGTTGGAATGTACAATTGAAACAACTGCATGACTGAATCTAAAGTATGCTGAGCAATTGAAATAATTTGCAAATGCATGACTTTAGATGGTGATAACTATATAGCTCAATCTGAGACTGGAAAAAAACTAAATTAAGGAGGACTATTACCTTCAGTCAAATTTGAGTTTTCAGAGAAGAGGTGAGGATACTCGGTATGTATGTCTGCTTATGCTTCCTAAGTAGCACTCTTAACATACTGATTTCACAATAGAACTTTGACTAAGTGAACTTCTTTGATCCTTAGTCTACGTATCTTATGATTAAGAATCTCTACTGGAAGTTCTTCGTATGAAAGGCTATTCTAAATATCTATGCTTTCTAGAGGGACTACAATAGTTGAATCATCCATCTACTTCTTCAATAAAGACACATAGAACACTGGGTGAACCAACGACAAGTCTGCGTATAGCTCAAGCACATATGCTACCTTTCCCACATGACTTAAAATCCTATAGGGGCCTACATATCGGGTACTAAGTTTCCCCTTTTTGCCAAATCTCTTCACCCCCTTCATGGATGAAACTTTCTAATGCATAAGATTATCTACTTCAAACTCAAGATCTCTCCTTCTTACATCTGTATAAGATTTCTGATGACTCTGAGTTGCTTTCAATCTTTCTCGAATCAACTAAACTTTCTCCATGGATTCAAGCACCATATCTGGACAAATCAAAGAAACCTCACTTACTTCAAACCAACCGACGAGCGATCTACATCACCACCCATAAAGATCCTCAAATAGGGCCATCTGAATACTTGAATGGTAACTGTTATTGTAGACAAAACTCGATCAATGGAAAGTGGTCATCCCAAATCCCTTTGAAATCAAGAACACAAGCCCTCAACATATCCTCTAAGGTCTAAATGGTACTCTCTTCCTCACTATCTTTCTGTGGATGAAAATCTAAACTGAGATAAACTTGGGTACCAAGACTCTTTTAAAAGGCTTTCTAAAACTAAGAGGTAAAATGAGTACCAATATCTAAGATGATGAACAATGAAACTCCATGCAATATAACCAATCTCTGATATACAACTTAGCATAATTTTCAGCTATGTAAGACGTGTGAACTGGTATGAAATGGGCTAATTTGGTCATTCTATGTACAATAACCCAAATCGAGTCATACTAATGACGCAAATGGGGTAATCCAATCACAAACTCTATATTCATCTCTTCCCACTTCCAAGTGGGAATACGAAACTCCTACAAAGTGCCACTAGGTCGTTGGTGCTCTACCTTAACCTGTTGACAAGTCACACACTTGGATAAAAATTCTGCGATATCTTTCTTCATACAACTACACCAATAGATATCTCGCAAATTGTGGTACATCTTGGTGACTCTCGGATTAATGGAATAAAGCACACCATGATCTTATGCCATAATCCGCTGCATCAAATCATCCATACGTGGCACACACGATCCATTCTGGTATCACAACATACTATCTCCCCTTGGGATAAAACCTCTATATTTTGGTCTTTAACTGACCCCTTCAGTTTGATTGAACTAGGATCCTTGTCCTGCTTTTCTTCGCTTCAGAAACTAGAGAAGATTCTGAACTACTCTGAACCCAAATATTTCCTTCAGCTGAGTCAACCAACCTCATACCTAATCTAGCTAACCGGTGAAATTCCTAAACTAATTCTCTCTTATCATTATCCACATGAGCAACACTGCCCATAGACAATCTACTAAGGGCGTCTGCCACTATATTGGCCTTGCTTGAATGACACAACACACTCATATCATAATCCTTCAACAATTCTAACCACCTTCTCTAATGAAGATTTAACTTTCTCTGATTAAACACATACTGCAAAATTTTGTGGTCCGTAAACAGATCAATATGCACCCCATAAAGATAGTGTCTCCAGATCCTTAAGGCAAACACAACAACTGCTAACTCAAGATCATGGGTAGGGTAGTTATTTTTTTGAGGCTTAAGATATCTAGAGGCATAGGATATAACCTTACCTCTCTGCATCAAAACACAACCCAGACTGATTCTAGAGGAAGCATAATAGACAACGAACCCATTTATACCATCGGGTAGTGCTAAAATTAGGCTGAGGTGAGTCGAGTTTTCAACTCCCAAAAACTCTTCTCACAAGAATCTGACCACTGAAACTTAACTTGATTCTGAGTTACTCTAGACATAGGGGATTCAATAGACGAAAACCCTTCAATAAAACAACTGTAATAGCCAACTAGACCAAAGAAACTTCTAATGCCTAATAAAAAAATGGGTCTAGGCTAGTTTTTTGCTGCTTTTTTCTTTTGGGGATCAACTCTAATACCATTACTGAGCTTAGCCAAAATTCACATTTGCTAAATTTGGCTAACATATAGTGATCCCTAGGAGTTTGCAACACAATTCTATGGTGGTCTGCATGATATTATCACTACAAGTATAGACAAGAATATCATCAATAAAGACAATGACAAATATGTCCAAATACTGTCTGAACACTCTGTTCATCATGTCCATGAAGGCTAATGGGGCATTAATAAAACAAAATGACATGACTAGAAACTTGAAATGACCGTAATGAGTTCAGAAATCTATCTTTGGAATATCACTGTCCTTTACTCTAAGCTGATGATAGCCGAATCTAAGGTCTATCTTGGAGAAATAAATTTCACCTTAGAGCTAGTCAAATAAGTCATCAATCCTAGGAAGAGGATATTTTTTTTGACTGTGACTTTATTCACCTGATCATAGTCAATGTATATTCGCAAAGAACCACCCTTCTTCACATGAACAGGATGGGATCGCCTCATGGAGAGAGACTGGGACTTATGAAACTTTTATCTACGAGGTCTTTAAGTAGCTCTTTTAACTCTTTATGCTTGGATGGAGACATAAAATATAGAGGAATAGAGATGGGCTAAGTATCAGGAAGAAGGTCAATACCAAATTCTAATTCCCTATCGGGTGGTACCCCTGGAAAATCTTCGAGGAAAATATCAAGAAACTCATTGACTACACAAACTCACTGAACTATTAGAGTCTCAAACTTAATGTCTTTGACTCAAACTAGAGATACACCCTTTTGAGATCAACTTTTTGGCTTTAATAGGATATGAAATGACTCTTGGGAGACACTGAATTACCTTTTCTTCAAAGTGGGATTATCTGGAAATTAAATCTTCACCACTTAGGTGCGATAATCTATGGATACATAACAGGAATGGAGCCAATCCATACCAAGAATAAGCTGAAAGTCAACCATATCTAACTCTATTAAATCTGCTGACATTATTTTATGAAGGATAGTAATAGGACTCTTTCTATAGACTTGTTCGGCAATAACTGACTCACCCACTAGGTTAGAAACTAAGAATGGCTTATGGATCTTTTCAGGACCTATTTCAAAATTTACTGCAACTAGTCGGGTCACATAAGAGAAATTTGACCTAGGTTGTAACAACACATAAACATCAAGATAAAAGACACAAAATATACCAGTGACAACATCTGGTGAAATCTTTTGCTCTTGATAGGATGGTAAAGCATAAAATTGATTCTGGCGCTGACAGCCACCGGTATTGGATAATGTGCTCTGAGGAGGAACTGGGCGACCTAGAGAGATTGGTGAGCTAGTAGCCTGAGTCGAGGGATAAACATCCCTGTTTCGCTGCTTAGAATACGGACAATCTTTGATTCTATGACCTAACTTACCATAACCATAACAACCTTTCTGTCCTAACAAACACTCACTAAGATGATTCTTACCATACTTTGCACATGGAGAAAAACTAGGTTATCCACTCACACTATTATAAGATCTAGACAAAAAAGTCTTGCCCCACTAATCTTGTCTAGCTCTGGGGGTAGGAGAACTGGCATAGATGAATGATTCTAAAACGGCGAATGATTTCCCCCTCCAAAATTTGTCTGATCATACTCAAACTGCCCTGTTCTAGACTTCTTATTTCCCCTCTCTCTTTTCTTTAACTTTTCTACCTCAATCTATTAAGCGTGAATAATCAACCATGCAAGATCCATGTCCCCAATAAGCATAGAAGTCTTGCACTCCTTGACAACTGGTTGAACTTAAGGTAGTACTCTTTCTTTGTCATCGAGACCTTCCTTAGGTTCACAAACTCCTCTACCTTATTTTCTCTCATTTCATACCAAAAGAACCTATCTAGAAATAAATCCTAAAACACCTGTCAGCTTATAGGAGTTGCATTCCCACCTCTACAATTCTTCCATATAGCCACCCAAGTATATGCCACATCTATCAACTTATAGGAGGCAAAATATACTATCTCTTCCTTAGTAACATGCATAATCTGGGTAATCTTTTTTAATTCATCTACGTAAAGTTGTGGGTTATCACCTACTTTTGACCCAAAGAACTCAGGCTAATTCATTCTCATGAAGTAATGAATTTTAGCTACTGTTAAATCCCTATTCTGCTGAAGTGGGACTGCCGCCTAAAGGTTGCCCTGAACATTGGCAGTCACACCCTGGGCCAATTCCTGAAAGGCAGCCCAAAATTCAGCATGGGATACATTCTTATTCAGATGATTAGTAGGCTGGGGGCTAGTTATCATTTCAGTAGGCATTAGCTTGATGAGGAGGCATATTCTACTATTATATAAGAGCACGAGTTAAAACAAGATAGAGATACTGTAAGCATGATAGATCATGAAAGAATGAGATAATTTCTTAAAAGCATCCTCATGCTCATAAATGTGGAGCGCTTTGCATCCATGATCAACAGTCTACGTAACGCGGCATGTCTGAATCCCTAGGACTCTTATAACCTTAGACTCTGATACCAAGTTTGTAATGCCCTGAAAATAGGTCCTGCGACATCACAAGGCGCTCGAGACTACGAGTAGACAAGAAAACCCTGTAGGCGGCATAATTCGATATATATTCAAAGCTAAAATTCGATATTCCATGTGAGGTAAGTTGAAACCGTCTGAACATATATCTGAAAATACTAAACGCAAGAATCTAATTAATCAATGCTTGAAATTTGAATCACATCTAGATGTCTGAAAAGCCTCTACTACTAATAAGTAGAAAGACACTGGACAAGTCCTCAGCTTACTCAAACTGACGGAAAATCACTCACACTGCTGAAGCTGAGCACCTGAACCTACATTATGAGACAATGTAGCACATTAACGTATGCGTGGATCAGTACTTCTAGATTATACTGAGTATATGGGGGTGAATACATAATTAAAACAATGTCTCAATATTATCAGAATTTGTAAAATAATGCATGCTTAATATAGATGACTCACATAAGCTTGAATAACTGAAAATTAAGAATTATGATAATGAGTAGATAAACATGTTGTATAAATCTAGTGACTCATAGAATTTAGTTTTTAAAAGTTGCTCTTGTAATCTATCTTAAAATCATACTGTCTAAGTGCAGGAAGGATTCATGTTTATATATGTAAATTGAAAACTGAAATCTGGAAGCAAATGACTAATATAATTCAGTATCTGAATAAAATTGTGAGCCTTTACACTTAGATTCTAAAATATTTTATTTTAGTCCTTACTCTTTTCAATAAGTTGTAGGGAGGTTATTTAAACCGTAAAAAACCATGTGAGCTAACATGAGTGCAACATCTAGTTCCATTATAGGAAAACCTCACGTTGGGGAGAGGTGTCATACTCTTGCCAAGGAGTATAACCTAATCTAAGTGATTACATATATAGCTGTCATCCATATAGAAATGGGAATAATCTGATAATCTGTACCTATGTTGACTCGAGTTCTGGGGCATGTAAACATAACCAACTTGGTGCTAAATACTACTACCTTTAATCTGTATGCTCATTCTGTAGGAAACTGCTTTAAAACTAGTATAAATGGTTTATAATGTAAACCAACTATATATTTGTTAATTTAAAATATAACTGATACTATAAAGTGGATTCCATGTCTGAACTAAGATCAAAAGATCAAATCTTTATTAAAATCTAAAAATAACTAGTCATGGGATGCTTAAAGCATAGTCACTCTTGAAATATCAATATTCAAACTAGGGATTAATAAACCATGAATCAAATTCATGTCAAGTCATAATAAAGTTAGAGCTTAATAGTGAAAGCATTGAAATTCAATTCTAAATATGGAAATTTATATCACATGCATGAGAATATCAAAATAGCCATGCAATTCATCATCTGAATCACTTAAAATCTCTTAATCTTCAAATGGCAATATTTAGGTATGAAACCTAAATTGAAATTCATGGATAATCATATAGAATCATGTAACTTTGTAATTTAAAAACTTGTTTTGGGCACAAGGATGAAAGAATTATGCTTGTTGAAAAGCCCGCATACCTTATTTGATGACTAGATGAAGAAGCTTGAACTTTAGGTTCCTATTTGTTCTCTTGAAGATTGATCCTTGAATATTCTTGAAATTGGGAATCTTGAATTTTGAGTTACCTTGGAAAAAGAATGGTGGAATTTGGATTACATGGGGATTAAGATTTGAGTTCTAGGGTTGCCTTGGAGAGTAATTTTGATGAAAAGTGTGCATATCAGGCTTAGAATAGGTTTAATTCTCTATTATTCACGATTTGGGGGCTTGAGAAAAGACTAAATTGCCCTTTAAAAATTTAACTCAGAACTGGAAGTCCAGATTTTTGGCCCTACTGCAGTGCACCGTTGTCGTGGTGACTAACTGGAAAAGGGACGACTTCCATTTTGGCCTCTAGATCGAAGTGATGTAATTGCGTTGCGCCACTAGAAAAGGATGAGTGCCATTTTGTACTCCACCGTGATGTGGTGTCTGTCCAATTGGGAATTTTTACATGATATAGGAAAATCACGTTGAGCTACTAGAAAAGGATGAACAGGAACTAGATCTTCTCCGCGATGTGGGCTAATCACAGTGCTCCACTAGAAATCGGACAATTGCGAATTTGTCCTTCTCAGCGACATGATGCTTATTGCGGTGCTATACTGTTTTCACCAAAATTTCCATAACTTCTTAACCGAATATCCGATTGAGGCAAAATTATTATGGTTGGAAAGCTGATTAAATTATCTACACATTAGTGGGTCTAGAGCTGAAAAATTCTACTCGTATCAAGAGTTATACACTTTTAAAGTTTTCTCTTGACATACTAAGTGCTAAACTAAGCTAGAAAAAATATAGGGTATTACAGATGTCCTACTCCCTAATGTTAAGTTGATGATATCCAGACCAAATATCTATCTTTGAAAAAATTTTGGCACCTTGCAACTGATCAAACAAGTAATTTATTCGATGAAGAGGATACATGTTCTTAACCGCCAGCTTAATTAACTGCTGGTAGTCAATATACATCCAAAGGGAACAATCCTTTTTACACATGAATAACACCACTGTACCCCACAGGAACACACTAGGACAAATAAAACCCTTATCCAAAAGATCCTTAAGTTGCTCCTTAAGTTCCTTCAACTCAGATGGGGCCATTCTATAAGAATGAATATATATTGGACGAGTGTCTGAAACCAAATCAATCCCTAAATCAATCTCCCTATCCGGAGGAACACCAGGGAGATCATTTGGAAAGACCTCATGAGACTCATTCACCAATGAAAATGAATACAAAGAAGGACCTTCTGAGTTAGAGTCTTTAACCCGAACCAAATAATAGAGACATTCTTTTGAGATTAACCTCTAAGAACTAAGATATGATATAAACTTCTCCTTAGTATCTAGGGAACCACCCTCCCATTTAATCACCAGGGAACTTAAAGATAACTTTACGGGTCCAACAATCTAAGGACACATAGCATGAGTTTAACCAATACATCCCCAGAATAACATCAAAATCCACCATATCTAATTCAAATAATTCCACCAAAGTCTCCTTACTACCAACATATACAACAGACCCCTTATAGACTCTTTTAGCAACCACAGAGTCACCTACTAGGGTAGAAATAGAAAAAGGATCTGAAATAACCTCAGGATCAAAATCAAAATACACCACCACAAATGAGGTCACATAAGAGAGAGTGGACCCCAGCCCAAGTAAATAATACACATCATGAGAAAAAAGTTGTAACATACTAGTCACAACATCAGGCGATGCCTCAAACTCCTGTCGAGAAGCAAGCGTATATAACCTATTCCGGCCTGTGCTGGTACCAGAAGCAAAAATAGATACAGAAGCACCACCCCTGGGTGCAGGAGCAAATAAAGAGGAAACTAAAACCTTGTTCGCCCCCGAAGCAACCTTACCAATAGGACATATTCTTAGCATATGGCTTGGCTAACACATTAGAAGCACTTGCCCCTCCCCTCATCACAGAAACCCCGATGCAATCGACCACATACCTACAAAGAGGACATGATAAAGCCGACTAAGCCCCTCTAGCTTAAGATTTGGCACCCCATGCCCAGAAGTTATCGCCACTATGATGAAGCCTTTACCCAACGACTTTGGGTAAGAAGCACTAACTATGAGAAAAGAACCATAACTCCCTTACTTCTTCTTTGGCCACTTACCACCATCCCGACCACTTTGTTATTGACCACCACCCTGCTCAGAGAATATAAACTACTTACCCTATCTTTCATCTACCTTAAACTACTTTTTCTTTTCCTCCTACACTTGTTGCATATGAACAACCAACCTAGAGATATCCATGTACTTGATAAAAAAAATGCAGTCTTACTTTTAAGGATCAGCTTATGAGACAATCCTGAAGCAAATTTTCTTATCCTAGCCCTCATATCTGACACTATTTCTAGAGCATACCTAGACAGTTGGTGAAATTTCAAGGCATATTCCTTGACCGATATCTTTCCCTATTTCATATTAACAAATTGCTCTGCTTTTGCTTTTTTTTTAACTCCTGACAGAAGAAGCAATCCAAAAAAGCATTAGAGAAAGTCTCCTATATAGATGACTCATTAATCTTACCCCTTTCCTAATCCCATTTATCATACCATTGGTACACCATATCCTTTAGCTGATAGGCTAAAAAATTCACCCCTTCCATATTCGTAGACTAGATGACTCTTAAGATCTTCTCAATCTCATAAAAAAAAACCTAAGGATCCTCCTCCACCTTAACACCAATAAAATTTAAAGGGCTCAACCTCATAAACTAGCCAACCCTTATTGCCTTAGAATATGCAATACAAGATGTATCATGCTCAACCAGAGAAACTACCAACTGAGCAATCACATGGATCAACTAACAAAACTCTGCATTCATCATGTCTGCCTAAGGAGCCTCAAGAGGAATAGAAGGAATACGTGGAACTCTAGAACAATCAGTAGTGGGACCCCAAGATCGAGTATAGATTCCATTAGTAGAGCATGTCCTATCAATATTATCCCCAGTTGAGACAGGGAAGTTTTCGTGTGCATCAGATCGCCGAGGCATAATCTAAAAGAAGAACAAATAGGAATTAGAGAAGATTCCAGGACATAGTTCCAAGCTTGAAAATAGAACACAAAGAAAGAGAAACATTCCTAAATGTCTTGTAGCCTCTCTCTTATGAGTGTGCTATGCTACACACCCTTAAAAAAGACTCTACTTAACATAAATTTGTGGACTCCCAATTGACCATGAACCTAAACATCTGATACAAACTTGACATAACCCAAACTGGGGCCTTGTCATAGTGGGCATCCTACGTTCAACCAGGATTAGGACCACCCCCGTTACCCAACCCAACATTCAAACAAGTACCCTGAGTCGAATGAATTCCAAACATATAACAAGATAGCATTTTATACACTTCCAGACTCTGGGATAGTTTCATAACCGTGACCAACCTAAGAAAGTCCAACCTTCCAATACCCAACCGATAACCATACCTAAACCAAAACAATAACAAAGTATAAGTCCATAACATAATAGGATGGAACAATCATAAATATAGTTAAATAATATCATCCATGATACCAATACCAATGCAAAGGCTAACACCACTACCGACACCACCCGTACTAACCCATAGTAGTCCCACAAAGCCTCTAACCAAAAGTAAAAAATATTTGGTCGAGACATACCCCTGACCATAGCTAAGAACCATAGCCTATATAATGCCCAAAGTACCTAAAAATAGCCATGACATGAAATGGATCCTTACGGAATATGGAAGCTCACTATTTCAATTAAACCGAGCTGATCTCGAATCTAACCACTGAGTAAAAGGATTAGAATAGTTGATTCCTGCATTGTATGGGGATATAACCGCCCAAAAATGAGTTAGTGGGTGAACGTTAGCACGCACTCAGGAAAAGGATAAAATAATGCCAACCTTTAAAATTAATTAAACCAAACATATGCATTGACAACCATACATATATATATATATATATATATATATATATATATAACCATGATGGAAAAGAGAATTGGGTCTAGTATGTCTTTAAAATCATTAACCTGAGTATGTGTAGCTTAGCCATCCTAGAAGCACCCACAGGCTATATGGGTCCAGTTTAACCCTCTAAAACAGCCTCGATACGTGTAGCCATATAACTCAGAGATACTATATAAGTAAGAAATTTTTGAGTACCCTTCTCTCTCCATGATACATATGTATAAGTGTACTTTGGGGATTCCCATATACCCTGTAAGTATCATATATGGTCGCCATAACCAATCCTCATGTCAGAAAAAATGAGTTTCTAGTGTCTGTCCGTTGAACTCCCATATTCACGGTTAGCTATCACACCTCACCATTTTTGCCCAATTAAAACCATTACCATACAACCAAGCCATCATTCCATTTATTATTAGACAAGGATATAAGTAATGTTATTGTTATACCGATTATAGCTTACAAGAAATGTCCTTAGCCATCCTTTTTTAATAGGAAAGGTTTCCTATGTAATCAAAGATTGCATTATTAAGTTTTCTTGAGGAAATCCCATGTATCCCGCAAGTGATCATTATTATGTTTGCTTGGGGGATTACCTTGTACCCCTATAAGTCTTTCAATTAGAACAACTTAAGAGAGTTTGAGTGATTACAAATAGGTTAAATGATGTCCCAAGAGTGTTATAAGTCATGGGTCCTTAATAGGTTAGGAGGAGAAATGTCTAAATTACCCCCAACTTAAACTACTTAAAATTCCCACATGATGGTACGACCACTCTACCCCAACCGTACTCTAGGGTATAAGTGGTACCCGTAACTCATACCTAGGTCTTCCCTTCGACCCCAAAACTATCCAACATATGACCTCCTAAGCCAAAACATACCCAAACATACAACTAGTACTATGAAATCATACCCTAGGCAAAATAGAATCACATAGGCTTAATTTAGGGAAACATACGATTAACATGTTACTATTAGTGCCCTAATGTGCGACATGTATGATCCAACCATACCTTGGACAGAAACCTACCAACCTACACTGGTTACCATACAACCATGACCCACCAAACCGTACCACATTATACGACTATTTCCCGAAAACGTATGATTTTCAGAAGACAATAAAGGAGAAGTTTTCTAAGGGTCAAAACTCAGGGTGTTTCACTATATAAACAACACATCTCTTTCATTAGTGGACACATACATCACTCTCATCCCCACTTCTCTTTTACACAATTGCTTTCACAATATTTTTACTCTCTCCTATACTTAAAATATTTTTGGCTTTTGCATGGATTTTTGGTGTGTTTCCACTGTTGATCTCTCGGTTCAAGTAGCGGTAGTTCTATCTGTTCTTGATTCTCTGATTCGTTTATTGTCTTCTCTTTCTTCTAAAAGAGCTTTCATATTATTGACTACTATCGCCAACCGGTGAGTTCATTATTAATGCAATTCTAATTTTTTATGTGGTAGTTTTCATGTAACATAGATAATATGTTTCTATAATTTGCATTAAAATGATGTCTCTTTTACTTTCTCTGTGGTTGCTACATGTTTTGGTGAACTTGGACTCATGTTTATTCCCTAAGAGGTTCCGTTAGAGGATAATTATTGGGAGTTAAAGAGTTGCCTGGGAGTTTAGGGGAGGGTTATTTCTCTCTTCCCTAGTCTATTTTATTCTTTTCTTTTGATTTATTTAGTAATTAATTATTTTATAAACGACATCGATGTAATAAAATATGAGAACTACTTATGGGGCGGGGATTTTATGATGTAAGTGTGTTTATATGAATTATGTTATCACTTAGCCAAGATATAATCTATGATTATTAATAAATTTAATTATTTCTTAGAAATCATATTTTAGGGATTATTAAGTTACATTTGGTCAAAAAAACTATTTTCAACATGTTTTATTTGATTTTCGGATATTGGAATTAATTTGTAATGATTTAGGCATGTCAATTTTCAGCAGTAAAAAGAATCAATTTCAGTTTTAAAAAAATAATTTCAGAAATAATAAAAATAAGTTTCATCTTTAAAAAATAATTTTCAACAATATAAAGTCATTTTTAGCATTTAAAAATTAATTTCTAGCTTATTTTTCAAATTAGTTTCCAGCAATAAAAATCACTTTTAGCTATTTATAAAACTTCCAGCATGTTTTATTAATTTCCAAAAAAAAAACTATTTTTTTTAGCAATTAAATGTGATTCTAGCAATATTTTTATTTAATTTCCAGCATAAAAGAATTATTTTCATCATTTAATTTTAATTTCAGAGTTCTATCCTTTTCAATTTCAGCACCTAAAGTTATTTTAGGATTTACATTTATTTTTCTCTGCAATTCCAACTATCTAAAATCAACTCTTGGCATGGTAACTTATTTGTTTTGATTACTTCAAATAATATCCATGTTCTAATTTTCATCATGTTAAAATAATTTTTTCATTACTTTATTAATCAATTGCGAGATGACCATGATTCCTATTTTCCTAAATATCTTGTCTATAGGATTTAGTTAATTAACTTTTGACACACTAATCAATTGTTGGATATTTAGATATCATGACTATAGGTTTTAATTAAACAAATATAATTGGCTTTAAGCATGTTAATCACTTAATCAATCTTTAATTATTTAAGAGGGTTATTTGAGACCATTATATGCTAAATGCTCGTCCTTATTATTTTGTTTGACACAAACCCCAAGCCTTATTAGGCAGCTTAGTTTTTCTTTTTCTAGACCATAAATCCAAAGTAGAAAGTCCAATTCCTCTTGGAAATTGAGTTGGGATGGCTAGAGACTTTAGAAAACACTAGTTTTGTCATTTTTTAAAATGCTTTTAATTTTAACCAGAAAACTAGGTGCGGTGGGTAGTGACAGCGCCCAACCGCGCACGCAAGTGTACGTGATCTATCAAGTAGTAAAGTGACCTTAAAGATAGCTAAGTATCAATCCCAAAGGTACTTTATCTAACAAAGATTCGATTCTAGTTCACAATTTAGATTCAATTGCTGCAAGCATAACCAAAATAGAGTTTCGAATATTGTAAAAAAAAGTAAAGAAAATAAAGCGTAAAATAAAGGTCTTGAAATAATCAATGTAATAAATCCGAGGGTTAAAGAACTTTGAACAATCATACTATGTTATTGAGCTTCATTTGTTAACTTGCTTATCTTGGTTGTTGATTCGTAGGGTTAATTGCATGATCATGGTCTCCCGACCTCTAACTGTTTACCTGATTTGGACATTACAACCACATCGTTGAGTGGGGATGTAATAATCCAATTAAGTTATTTAAGCTATCATCCTACTTGTGTATCAAGATCTAAGTACATTCCTGTCCCAGACACTAATTTGAATTCCTTATTTCTTAAAAGAATGCACATCATACTTTGTTCAT
This sequence comes from Capsicum baccatum var. pendulum, assembly GCA_030864225.1. Classification (NCBI taxonomy): domain Eukaryota; kingdom Viridiplantae; phylum Streptophyta; class Magnoliopsida; order Solanales; family Solanaceae; genus Capsicum; species Capsicum baccatum. Next base: position 166,566,516 of record CM061554.1, on the reverse strand, counting down.
TACAATATTCTATCCCGCTATTCCCTCTCCCAAGATCACAAGGGTGACAATAGATATATTTTTCAGGCAATCAATCCATCAAATAGTTAAATCAATAATAAACAAACAACCAATAATGATAAGCAATTAAAAAAAAATTAATTCGAAATAATAGTACAGTGTTCTTGGCTTTAACCCCAGAAAGAGAGTTTTTAGCCACTAATAGCCATAATCAACATCCGAATAATTGTATGAATGATTAAAACAATAAAGAAACTAAAAAAAAGAATGTAAAACCTAAAAAGAAGTTGTGGTATCCTCCAATGGTGTTCCAATTGATCTATAGGTTTCAAGATGTCCAAAACGTGTTTTAAGATGTTATATTTATAGTAGACAAGTCATAAACAGAATAGGATAAGGTTTCCACGTTGTCCTTCTTCAGATGGGATAAATTATTCTACTTTTGATGCTTATCACATTGCGGTGGTAGGATCATCACTATTAGCTCGCGACATAGCTTAATCACGCTGAGCTACTGGATGTGACAATTCCCGATTGGTGCTTCATGGCGTCAAGGTGGTAATTTCATTGGGATAGGCATCTCCACGCACCCTCATTTATTAGACCTACAGTTTTGGGTTCCTTATGAATCTCCTGGTATATGGCACACACCATTTGGACCTGGTTTTATACCACGGTGTGTCAATGACATTCCAGGTGTCCAATTCACATCAAGTTGTGTTGTGTGCTTCCGTTGATACATTCCAAGGCTTTTTGTGTTGTTTTCACTTGATTTAAAGCTTGTATATCCTTCATATATCATAATAATCTATTCAAAAATCATTATATAGAATTAAACACAATAATATAGAGATAAAAAAACACAACATCCAAGACGGTGAACGAGAAACACGAGCTAAGACTAGGCTTGCCCACATTGATCTAAAGCTTATTGTTTTGACTCTTGTATTGATCCAATTAACCCTTGAACATTATCAAAAATTTGTTTCACATATAAATACACAATAAAAACCTTAGGAACTCATTAAACACGATAGACTAGAAAAATACCTATCTCAAGCTAGTTACACTAGTTTTCTTCGTTGAACTCTAAATGCTCGAATTGAACCAAAACTTTTGTCAAAACATCATTAAACATTGTAAACACATACATGGACACTTAGATGAACATTTATCTTATTATGAACAAATTAATGACATGAACCATCCTCAAAATAAGGCTAAAAATACTATAATGCATAAATAAAGCCAACATCACCACCCCATACTTAAAGCCTTGTTCGTCTTTGAACAATTCTTAACTATAAACACCATGAGATGAATAGACTCCACACTTATACTACATGCAAGACATTCAAGATAGTACTAAAATGGCTATACTGAATACATATTTCTAAACTAAGCATGTTATATACACAATTGAAAGCTCAACAATCCTACTCTGAAACATCCTCACTCATGAATTGACTCCACAAGTTGACAAACTCATGCTACTTCATCAATCAAAGACATTACAAGAATCACCCAAATTCATCAAGCATATGGCCTCACGAAAGAAAGTTACCCATAATCAGTCATATTAATGCAATAGGTACAAGAATCAAATTACGCTCACTCTCACAAGGAATTCAGTAGTGCTCCACTAATATTAGAATGATAAAATTAGGATCAATTAGGTCTTTTTAAGGTTGTAATGTATGCTAAGGGATGCGTAGGAACTATTTTGGAATAATAGTGACTATCTTCCCTAAGTGCTTTAATACATCACTTTTTTGCAATTAAAACTAATCTCCAACAACCAAATTACATAATTTTTTATCTACCTCAATCTTTTGTTTTTTCACCCAATCTCATTAAGCTCATTCAATAACACTGTGGTGAGAGTATGCAACTCTTTCAAATTTTCCCTTTTTCCGCACTCATTTCACATTATGCATCCCTATGATAGCCACCCTCAACTTAAAAAATTTGTCCTAGTTAAGGTGCACAATATATAAGAAGGACCAGGGCCAAAACAAGTTCATTGTAACATATCCAAGCTAAAATTTGGAATTTTTTCAAATAATTTTTTCTACTCCCAACCACAACAATTGCACACGCCAATAACTATACTTTGGGGCTTCAATTTCACCTTTCTTCTCTTATTTTTAAACTCCTAACTAAAATAGATTTTACATTAAAAAGCTTAGGAGCTTTTGGATCAGATTATGATCTATTAAAGAATGGATTAGGCTGCATATGAGGCTAACAAAGAAAAAGCTAAAGGCTCAACGAGGCTGACTAAGATTATGCACAAAGGTAGGTCAAAAGAAGGTATAAAATAGGGCTATCAAAGAAGTGTCTATATCATCTCCTAAACCCACACTCTTTATTTCGCTTTGCACACACACCGGGAAAGATCTAGATATAACATGCAACAAGGAATATATATAAACTGGCATCACCTATTAAACATACTCAACTCATATAAAGTCATCATAGTCTCTCAACCAAGCAATAACATGAATTTAATTTTAATCCAACAACTACAAGAGTCATAATCATAAGCCTAGGAGTCTCAACAGTAGTAGTTCACATCAATCAACATCTTTTTTCCAACTAAAACACTTGCACCATGAAATCAAATATAGTACTAACAGGAATATCTTGAATAATTTTTTTAATTGATTCCAAAATCGAGAATTTCCCTACTTTACACTTAAAAATCTATAGTACTTCCAGATGAGCTATGGTCCCGTTCGCCAACTACAGCAGTACAGAGCTCGATCTAGGTTTTCCTAAACCTAATTTGTTAAACAAAGATAGGGGAATCAAGTTGATACTTTACCCTAAATCACTAAGTGCTTGCACCACCTCATTGTTGCCAATCTAAATGGGGAGAGTAAACTTCCTTGGGTCCTTAAGCTTTTTCAGCATCTTTTGAGTAACAACAAAACTGCACTCCTTAGTGAGTACTACCATTTCCACTTCCTGTAACTTTACCTTATTAAAGACCACATCCCTCAAGTACTTAGCGCACTTATGCATACCCTGCAAAATATCTAAAAGAGAAAGTTTAATGTGAAGCTCTCTAAGCGTATCAAAGAACTTCTTAAAACACGTATCCTCCTTTCATTTTTTGTGCATTTATGGAAAAGGGAGTGGCGACATCTTCTTCTCCTCTTTTGTAACAACTTTTTCTTTTGAGTACTTAGACATTCTCGATTATTTATCAACTCTGAAATTTACTTGTTCAGTCACCATATCAGTATCTACCTCATTAATTTTCTTTGGAGGTTATCCTTGAAGCTCTTTACCACTTCTCAAGGTGATTGCCATAACTTGTTTTGGGTTTTCTATATCTCCGGCAACACAACATGAGGCCTGGCATTTAATGTCCATGATAACTGCCCCAATTTCAACTCTAAACTTCTCATGAAAGCTTGCTGATTTTTTAAATCCGCAACCAACTATGTTTGATTAGCTAGAATCTGCTTCGTCATCTCTTTCATGTTCCTAGTTAACTAATCTTCTTTTGCCTGTGGTTGCTGAGTTTGCTTTTGTTAGGCGTTCCATGACTGATTTAGTGGCTAAGTCTGCCACTTCATATTGTAGGAATTCATATAATTTTGCCTTTGAGCATTTTCTACATATATCACAGACTCAGGATTGGCTGCACACATGGCCGCATAATGACCACTATTGTCGTAGACCTCACACCAACCATTGGTTTGCTGAACAATATTAACTGCTGATGTAGGTTATGGAGCTCCCAAATTTAGGCTGTTGAACTAAGTGCTTATCAATGTTTTCAATGCCGCAACATGAATTGATAAAGCGGTGTATTGGTCTACCTCCAACAAACCTGCAATATCTGTGTGGCACTTTTAGAATCACCATGACACTGAATTTCCTTGTGCGATGTTGTTTAATAATTTGTATAACTCATCATAAGTTAGATCCAATACTTAACCACGTGCAGCAGAATCTAGCAAAATTTGTGTATTATGGTCAAGTGATTCTACAAAAGTATAAGCAAGTACCTCATTGGACTGTTGATGATGTGGACAGTCCCTAAGAAGTTTCTTGAACTGATCCCAAGCATGATAGAGGCTCTCATTTGGCCTTTGTTTAAAGATCACAATCTTACTATAAAGTTTCACAGTCTTTCCAAATGGGAAGAATATGATGAGGAACTTTTTAGCCAACCCATCCCATGATGTGACTGAATTTGCTGGCTCAAAATTTAACCACTTTTTGGTTTCCCCAATATGTGAATAATGGAAGAGTGCCATCCTCACATAATCAACATTCATATTTGCCAAAATGAATGTGTCAGTGAGCTCAATGAAATTCTGCAAGTAGACTTGAGGATCTTCGTGTGACAGCCCTGTAAACTATCCACTACTAATCAATAGCTACATAATATTGTTTTTCATCTCAAACCTCCATCCAGTAGCTAGATTCTAAAAAAGGTAAGGCCAGATTTGTTGGAAGTGAGATCGCCATTTCTCGAACTATTCTACGTGCTACTTGTTCTTCAGCCATATGTGTAGGATTTTCTTGCACTTGTTTGATTTGAGGAATACGAGGGATAAGGATTGATTCTCTCCTTTTTTATGGAAGCTTTCCTTGGGTTCAGGGTCTAATTCAACCAACTCCAGATCCCTTGCCAGTTTACTAGTTTGTACCTATTTCCTGCAAATTCACAAAAAAAGACCAGGCATAAAAACACCAATGAAATCAAAAAAATTAATCTAAGAATAAAATAGTCGCCAAATTGCAAGTCCCCGATAATGATGCCAAAAACTTGACAGTGTCCTAGCGCACACACAAGTGTACGTGGCCTATCAAGTAGAAAAGTGGCATTAAATAAAGACAAGTATCTATCCCACAGACATGACTTGATCTACCAATGGTTTGATTCTAGTTCATAATTTAGATTCAATTGATGCAAGCGTAACCAAAATAGAGTTTTGAATATTGTAAAATAAAGTAAAGGAAACAATGCATAAAATAAAGATCTTGAAACAATAAATGGAGTAAAGCCCAGGGTTAAAGCACTTTGAACAATCATACTATATTATTGAGCTTCATTCATTAACTTGCTTATCTTGGTTTTTGATTTGTAGGGTTAATTGCGTGATCATGGTATCCCGACCTCTAACTGTTCACCTAATTTGGATATTACAACTACTTCATTGAGTGAGGATGTAATAATCCAATTAAGTTCTTTAAGATATCATCCTACGAGTGAATCAAGTAAGGCATTTAAGTACATCCCTGTCCTAGACACTAATTTGAATTCTTTATTTCATAAAAGAATGCATACCATACTTTGTTCATTTCCATATTGTATCCCCTTATTTCCTCTCCCAAGATCACAAAGGTGATCATTGGTTTAATTTTTAGGTGATCATCCATCAAATAGTTAAATCAATCATAAACAAACATCCAATAATGATAATCAAATAAAATGAAATTAATTCAAAATAATAGTACTCATGTTCTTGGCTTTAACCCCGGATAGGGAGTTTTTAGCCACTTATAGCCATAATCGACATCCAAATAATTGTATGAATGATTAAAATAACACATAAACTAAAAATTAAGAATGTAAAACCTAAAAATAAGTTTTGGTATCCTTAAATTTTGTTCCAATGGATCTAGGGGTTCCAAGATGTCCAAAAAGTATTTTAAGACGTTATATTTATAGTAGACAATTTATAAATCAAATAGGATGAGGTTTCCTCGTTTTCTTTCTTCAACTGGGAACAATTATTCATATTTTTATGATCATCACATAGCGGTGGAGAATTCAACTCTATTATCCCACGATGCAGCTTAATAATGTGAGCACCTGGATGTGACAATTCCTGATTGGTGCTTCATCGCGTCACGGTGGTGATTTCACTGGGATAGGCATCTCCACGTGCCCTCATCTCTTATACCTACTGTTTTTGGTTCCTTAGTAAGCTCCTGGTACATGGTACGTGCCATTTGTACATGTTTTGGTACTGCAACGTGCCAATGATATTCCAGGTGTCTGATTGACATCAAGTTGTGTTGTGTTCTTTCATTGATTCATTCCATGACTTTTTGTGTTGTTTAAACTTAATTTTAAACTTGTATATCCTTCATGTATCATAATAATTCATTCACCAAGCATCATATAGAATTAAAAACAATAATTTAGATCTCCAAATAACACAACATCCAAGACGGTGAACTAGAAACGCGAGCTAAGACTAGGCTTGCTAACATTGATCTTAAGCTTATTATTTTGACTCTTGTCTTGATCCAATTGACCCTTGGACATTATCAAAAAGTTTTTTCATAAATAAATACACAATAACAACCTTAGGAAGTCATTAAACATGTTAGAATCAAACACGCTAGACTAGACAAACACCTAGCTCAAGCTAGTTATACTAGTTTTCTTGGTTAAACTCTAAAGTCTCAAATTGAACCAAAACTTAGGTAAAAAAACCATTAAAAATTGTAAACATATACATGGACACTTAGATTCATATTTATCTCATTATCTACACATTAAGCACATGAATCATCCTCTAAGCAAGGCTAAAAATGATAGAATAGCAATGCTAGAATGCAAAAATACACCTAACATTAGGTAGATCGATTGGAAATAATGGAAGTTATCTTGATATGATTTTGAAAATGCGATATGAATTATTCTCCCTCGTTAATAATTCAGGTGCTGATCCAAATAGGACAAAATTAACCTTAGTCTAAACCTTTTGATTTTGTTGTCTCTATTATTTACTTTACATGCTTCAATTGTTTGGGATAGATTAGGATTTATAGTTTAATAAAATTGTGTTATATTAATTGTGTCACTTCTATCTCATTGCTTAGCTGATTTATATCTCTCCTTTTATTTTATTGACTATATAATTGATAACTAAAATATAATTAAGATGAATGTCTTATTTATTTATTTATTATTTTTTATCACTTAGTAACATTAAGTTAATAAAAATTAGTGACCATTCATTATCATGTAGAATTCCTATGTAATATATGAATTTGGTTAGGACCCACCTTTGTGGACCTCAAAAGGTGTGTAATACCTTATTTTTAAGGTAATTTGAATCCTTACCCAATTTATGATGATGTAGACTAAATAAATAATAAATTCATAATTGAATGGTTCCTTAATACACCTTAATTCATTAGGTGTTGACTCTTCACTCTTTAAATATCCTAAAAAGAGTTTTACTATTGACTCTCACTTTTTGCGAAAAAATAGAATGCAATATCATGTTTACAATCCTGTTCCTATATTAACAATGAGAGATGGCCCTCTGAGAGGCAGAGATACTACTAGAGGTGCGCGAGGCAGAGGTAGTGGTGCCCACAAGGGTGGTCGCGGGTCTACTTAGTTAGGGAGGGAATGTGGATAGTGCTATGCTATACCCTCCAAACCATAAGTAGTGGATTTTGACACTGTTATCACAGGTATTATCCTTAATTACTTTAGATCTATATTTATATTATTTGATATGGCCTCGAATTTCTCTTATGTGTCTGCGTACTTTGCTTTTTGTTTTGATTCTATAAGTGAGCCTCTTGCTATGCCTATCCATATATCTACACCTATAAAATACTCTTTAGTAGAGGATCAGGTATACTAATCTTGTGTTGTGACCTTCACTTGGTGAGACTTAGGTAGATCTGATTATCCTAGATATGGTAGATTTTGATGTCATCTTGGGTATGGATTGGTAATCATATTATTATGCTATTCTAGGATGTTATACTAAGATCATGACTTTTGCTCCATTGGGTGTACCAAGAGTAGCTCGGAAGGGTGTGCTTCATTCTCGTCCCAAGAGAGTTACATCTTTTATAATGGTTTGTTGCTTTCTTAAGATGGGATGTTGTCGTATTTGGCCCATATTCGTGAAACTAGTGTTGTTTCACCACCTTTTTTGGACTATGTTTATGTTGTCCATGAGTTCATGGATGTTTTTTTATGAATTTTCCTGGTGTGCCTCCGAATCTTGATATTGAGTTTATAATTGATGTTGTGTTAGGAACCAAGCCTATATTTATTCTTTCTTATAGTATGGCTCCAACAGAGTTGAAGAAATTAAAGGATTGGTTGTAAGATTTGTCGGATAAGGGATTTATCCAACCTAGTGTATCACCTTGGGGTGCACCTATCTTATTTATGAAGAAAAAAGATGCTCCATGCGTATGTGTATTGACTATCGATAGTTAAACAAGATATTGGTTAAGAACAAATATCTTCTTTCTCATAGTGATAATTTGTTCAATTACCTTCAAGGTGCTTCAATTTTTCAAAGATTAATTTGAGGTCTGGGTGTCACTAGTTAACGATTAGAGCTCTAGATATCACAACGACAACTTTTTGGACTTATATCATCATTGTGAGTTCTTTGTCATATCCTTCGAGTTGACCAATTCCCCAACCACGTTTATAGAGTTGATGAACCAAGTGTTTCGGTTTCATCTCAACTTTTTTGTCATTATATTTATAGATGATATCTTGGTTTACTCTATAAATGAGGCCAGCCATGAGGAGTATTTATGGATTATACGTCAGAGGCTGAGGGATGAGAATCTGTATGCTAAGTTCTCAAAGTGCGAGTTTTGGTTAGAGTTAGTTTCTTTCTTGGGTCATATAATTACTAAGGATGGTATCATCATCAATCCAACTAAAATTATAGCAATTTGTGATTGGGCTAGGCCTACTTCTCCTACCAAGATTTAGAGTTTTATGGTTTAGCAAACTATAATTGACACTTTGTTAAGGGCTTTTCATCTATTGCAGCTCCTTTCACTAAGTTGACTTAGAATAAGATTTCATTTTTGTGGTCTGATGATTATGAGGCAAACATTTAAAAGCTCAAGGATTTATTGACCTCTATTTCTATCTTGATTTTATCCAAGAAAGGTGTGGGTTTTATCGTCTTCAGTGATGCTTTGGCTGTTGGGTTAGGTATTTTGTAGATGTAAGAGAGTTAGGTGATTATGTATGCTTCTCATCAATTAAAGCCCAATGAGAGGAATTACCTTACCCATGATTTGGATTTTTGTGTCTTTTTATTTGCTTTGAAGTTGTGGAGGCAGTACTTATATGGATTTCATTGTGAGATCTTTTCAGATCATCATAGCCTTAAGTATTTCTTCACCCATTGAGATATTAATATGAGGCAAAATCATTGGTTTGAGTTTTTTAAGGACCATGACCTTACGATTCTCTATCATTTGGGAAAGCCTAATGTGGTTGTAGATACCATGATCCTGGAATTGACTTATATGGTTAGCTTGGTGCATCTTTTGATCCATGAGATTCCCTTAACCTTAGAGGTTCACTCTTTGGCTCACTATATGGTTAGGCTTGATATTTTGATACTTGGGTATATTTTGGCATTCGTAGAGGCTAGAACTTCTTTGATGGAGTAGATTCAGGATTATCAATTTGAGAATGATTTTCAATGAGGTGTTGAATGGAGAGGCTAAGGAAGCCTCTCATGATTCAGATGGTACTTTAAGAATTAGAGGTCGAGTCTACATGCCCAGAATGGGTGACAAGGTGAGATTGATATTAGAGAAGGCTTATTGTTTTGGGTATTCCATTCATCCAGAAGTGACCAAATGTATTGTGGTCTGAGACAACATTATTGGTGGGGTGGTATGAGGAAGGATATAGACAATTTTTTAGCTTATTGCTTATGTTATCAATAAGTGAAGGGAGAGCATATGAGGCCTAGTGGTTTGGTTCAGAGGTTGCCCTTTCCAGAGTGTTATTAGGAACAAATGAGTATGGACTTCATCATTGAGTTACCTCATACTTCTCATGGTTTTAACAATGTTTGTTTCATCGTGGATCGATTGACCAAATCTGCTTATTTTATTTTTGTTCAATATTTTAGTACTAAGAGGTTGGCCTATATTTTTATTTTTGAGATAGTTCATCTTTACTGTGTGCCATTGTCTATTATCTCTGTTAGAGGTTCTGTTTTCACATCTTACTTTTGGAAGACATTTTAGGAGGAGTTAGGTATCTGGGTTGATCTTAGCATAACTTTTCACCCTATACTGATGGTTAGTCAAAGTGGACTATTCAGGTTTTGGAGGATATGCTCCGCACTTGTGTTATGGACTTTGGAGTTCAGTGGGCACATCTATCTTTGGCAGAGTTTACATATAATAATAACTACTATTCTAATTTTGAGATGGATACTTTTGAGCCTTAGTATGGCAGACATTTTGGTTTTCTGATTGGTTAGTTTCAAGAGTCTAAGATTAGACCTCGAGGTACGGTCTTACTTTGCCTATCTTTAGATAGAGTTTGGGTCATTCAGGATAAACATTGTGTGGCTCAGAGTAGGAAAAAATTCTATGTGGATCATAGATATCGTGCCTTAATATTTTTTATTGGTGATCAAATCTTACATTATGTCTCACCTATAAAGGACGTGATGATGTTGCAAAGGTGGTAAAGCTAAGAACCAGATATATTAGACTCTTTTAGATACTTTGAACTATTGGGGATGTAGCTTATGAGTTAGCATTGCCTCCAGATATATCAAATGTTCATCCTGCTTTTCATGTATCCATGCTTCGATGCTATATTATAGATGAGTCTCATATTATTTGTTAGGACTCAGTGCAACTACATGAGAAGTTGTCCTTTATTTAAGATCCATCTCCATCCTAACTAGGAATATTAGGCGGTTGTGTTCTAGACATATTTCAGTGGTTAAGGTCTAATAGAGACATTGACTTATAGATGAGGCTACTTGAAAGGTCGAATCTGATATTCATGGTAGTTATCCCCAGTTTTTTGGATTCACGTATTTCCCTTTCCTTTAGTTTGAGGACGAACTAGATTCTTAGTAGTGGATAATGTAATGACTTGATTTTTGTGAATTATTCATTTCTGTGTGATTTAACTATTTTATCCCTCCCGGTGGTTGCTTCGCTATATTTATGAGGTATGGGGATGATTGTCATAGTTCATAATGCATTGTGGTGCATTTTGTGTGAATTTATGGTTTCTTAGAGGTTAAAAAGGCATTATAGTTTGACTTCAGTCAACATTTATTATTCAATGCATTAGATGGAAAACCAAACCGTGTTAGTTAAGCTGTAATGTTAATTTGGTTTGGTATCATGGTTGGTGTGATTTTATGGCTTGTGTATCGTATTTTGACCCTTATCTTAGAGGATTGTGAAATTAGATCTCGGGGATCAGTTTTATGAAAAAAACCTCTTCTAAAAAATATGATGTCGTTATTGGGTCCGGAGCATCGAATTTGATAGGGTAGCATAGTTCATTTTCATTCACAGAATTCTAGATGAATCTCGAGGGATCCATGGAGACTTAGAAATTTTCCAATACCCAGTTGGTGGAACACCCAAATAGTGCAACCGCTAAAGCACCATTTTGGTCCCTTTAGCGGTGGGCTCTAAAGCGGCCAACCGATTTATTTGGCGACCCAGCTCCTAACTGGGGGGTCATTTAGCAGAGCCTTGTCCAATTTAGTGGAGGCCACTAATGTGACCCTTGTCTGCTAAACCGGATTGGGAATCCACACACGTACTGCTAAAGTGGTACTTGATTGCTTTAGTGGTCATCACTAGCACGATATAAAAATTATTTTCTCAATTTTCTTCTATTTTTGAGACTTGAAGATTTGGATTTTAGAGATTTTGGTTGATTTCTTCCATTTTCAAGCTTGGGTAAGCTTTAAATCTCTATTTCAATTATTTTTCTTCAATTCTTGTTATCTAAAGCTCGTTAGAATATGATTTCAAAAGTGAAATTTAGGAACTTTGACTTTGAAGGCCTAAAATAGTTTTTTTTTTTCAAATTTAAATCGTATTTTTATCACATTTTCACTTGGTTTTCTCCTATGAATTCCTTTAATCATGGGTAACACATTTGTGATAAAAAATTCCAGTTTTACTTTTTTTTTATAAACACATTTTGGGGTCCGCTTTGACCCCGACTTAAGAATATGTAATATGGGTATCGTTGGCTTTCTATCAATGCACAGATTCTATTTTTTTATGTTTTAGTTGATTCAAAAACCATTTGAGAGCGAAAAAGATCCATGTGAAGGGTTTTTTATTTGGATTTGGGCGTCGCGAGGTAGGTTATAGTTTAACTTTCTTTAGACTAGGCTAGGTAGTTAATACTGATATAAAAGCCTACTATGGGTATGGGTATTTATCATGAAAAATTGTGTTATTACTGTTATGTGCCCATGTGGGGGCCTATGTTGTTGTTATTAGTTGTTTGGGACATTATTTGCTAAGTGTTGACCATGGAGGGGGGGGGGGGAGTCTTCTATGATGTTGTTGTCCTTGTGAACATATATTTTGTTGTTTTCTTCTAGATGAAAATGTTGTTGTTGGATTTTATATGATATCAATGACATAGTACTTGCATATCTCACTCTAATGGAATATGGATTATATTAGATCATGGATGGTTGCCTTATTGAGTGGATTCTGGCTCACGTATGTGTGTCGTGGTTGGTTTTGAAATTCTCATTCTGGTGTGGTTAGGAGCATTACATCCTCATATCATATATACATTCATAAAATATCTATACCCTTATGGAAATATTTGTTTTTCTGACAGAAACATGAAACCTTTAAAAACCCTCTGTTGTAGATCACGAACCAGAGATGAGTTATAGATATTGGATTATTATTTGTACTGGTATTGGTATTGGTTATTGAGATTATATATGGGTTGCGATCCCCTATGGGTCCTACCTTAGGAGCTGTGCTCGGTAGGTGTATATGAAGGTTGTGCTACAACCTTGAACATATCATACCATCATCATCATTGTAATTCTTATTTTATTTCATACATTATACACCTTCTGTGATATAATTTCATGATTGATTTGATGTCTATCTATTTTTTCTTTCTTTTCGAACTTATTTTTGGTATATCTGTTATAATTAGAACAGTTAGTGGACAGGTTATGGGCTACTGTTTGGGATATTTTTTGATTGTAGATAATATGCCCATAATGTGTATTTTATATATTTTATTTTCTACTTTGCTTAGTTAACTTTTGATACCTACTGAGTACAAGTGAACCGCACTCATCCCTATTGTGCCCTTTCGATGCTCATGGAGGTACGAGTGCACCAAACGACAGTTGTATTCAGGCGATGATTTGATACATTCGAGGTAATGGTTGCTCTATGATTCTTGAGTCGGCCTCCTACCCCATCCTATCTAGTTTATGTCTTGTTTTTTATTTTGGATACATACTAAAACACCCTGGATTTGGCCCTTGAAAAAACTCTTCATCTTTGAGCTCTCTGCCTCAACTATGACTCATCCTATGAGTCGTGATGTGTCTTTATAAGTTATAGGACCCAATCGTAATAAGACCAGATGAATTTTCCCAAGTCACTACCTTGTTAACAACTAGACTAAATAAGTCGCATAGGCTCCTAACAAGACGTAACGAGGGCATTTGTAAGGTATCCAGTGTAGTGCCTCTATTGAGGTTCTTGATACTACAACTTAACCCTATAAGTTGTTGTGTTTCATTACTAGATGTAGAGTTCCTGTTATAAGGTTCATAGTGAAGAGCCCAAGGGGGTTCTGGATTGGTTACGACTAAAATGTCTGAGTCATAGGGTGACCATACAAGTCATAAGGTCAACCATAATGAATGATAGTTTAATTTCCCTCTTTCTGTAAATATAATCCATGACCTATAAACCCTATTGAGACTTTATTCTCACCCATAACACAGTAAAAAATATCCTCTTCTGTCTTAAATTCTCTCAAGCAAAGCAAGTTAAGGTTTCCTCAAGGTTGAGCATCTACGGGTCAACGCAAGGTTTCTTCTCCATAATTGTGAATATTTTAGGCATGTTACTCTTCCCTCATTGTTAATTTGTTAAAATCACATGTTTTAAAATATTGCTAACATGGAATTGTTATGGTTTTGAAACTTGGGTTGGGGTTTTTGAATGCTTATTATTGAACATTATTTTCCCATGGTTTAGTTATGATTATTCATGCTTTAATTATTGTTTTAAATATGTGGGTGCATAGGTAGGGTGAATGGACTACGAAATTGTGATTTTCCCAAAACTTGTGACTTTTGAAGTGGTTATGACCTTAACCCTATATTGTGAAATTGATTTTGTCATGAGGAATGTGGGAATTGAACTGTTCTTGAACGATTGCATCATGATGTTTAATTGAACCTTGTGAATTTTTTTTTACACATATTATGGCCCAATTAAATGAAAGGGGTTGCGAATTCCCTAAGTCATGAAATTATTTGGGCATGTTGTTGTTACTTTGGAACTGTAGTTGGTATGAAGATACCAATAATATATGCTTGATTGTGAAATATGTCTCAGTGAATGGGAATGTGTGATAAAATTTTTAATTGGCCTTTAAAGAGAGTTTTGTAGCTGAGTGATGAAAGTGAAGGTCCAAATGACCAATAATGGAAACTGCGTTAGGCGATGTGGGGGTCGTTATGACTTGAGGGTTTGAGTCCCCTTTCTTGTGATCAGGTGGTTCGATTCCACCTTATTGATATTATTATGATTGGAGGTTTAGATTCCTCTATATCACATTTCATGATCGAGTGCTTAAGTCACCTTAGTATATCATTGGAGGGTTCGAGTCCTCTGTGCATATATATTAGATTATTTTTTGATTCGTGCGGCTACACTTATTGGGTCCCAATTAGTGGGTGAGAACCGGGGTCCATATAGCCCGTGGGTACTATTATATGGGGATTGATCTACATAATTCATGTTAAGGTTTTAAAGTGCATGCTAAACCTTCTTCCTTAGCTTGACATAGAATATATATATATATATAAAGATATGTAATTGCATATAGTTATGTGCAATGGTTTGACTTGGCTTTAAAGTGCATGCTAAACCTTTTTCCCTATCCTGGCACGAAATGCTAAGTAATTTTGGATTGATCGAGAGTCTACTTGAAGTTGTGAACTTCGATGCTTTCAAAGGCTCCATTTCAGGATTATGGTTTCTTTTTCTTATAGACTATGGGATACTGTTTTTGGCTATAGTTAGGGGCATGTACTGACACTTTATTGATATTCTGTTTGGTAGAGGCTTTGCTGGACTACTGTGGACTTGGGTGATATTGGTTTATTGTCTGTTGGTTTTGCTTCTAGACATATTATGTATCTTTAATATTAAGTTCTCTTATCTTGTTATGTGTTCGGAATTCATCCGACATGGGGTGTAAGGTGTTGATGGTTTGGGAATTGGGGGTGGTCTCCAGTCCTTCTTGGACTTGTGATACCTGTCATGGTATGGCCATGGTTTGGGTCGTGTCAGATGGTATCATAGCCCAGGTTTATGGTCAATTAGGTGTCCACAAAGCCCTATTGAGTAAAGGATCTTTTATGGGTGTGTAGCATGCCACACTTATAAGGGAGAGGCTACTAGGTACTTAGGAATGTTTCCCTTTCTTGTGATCTATTCTTCGGGATATAGAGTCTAAGGTCGTAAAAACCCCTCTAATCCTTGTATTTTTCCATTTTAGATCATACCTCCTAGAGAATCTGATGCTCGTGGAAACACTTCTATTTCATTTGAGGGCATTGTGAACGGAACTCATCCTATCCCTAGGGTACAGACCCGATCTAGGGTCGTTTCTTCTTATTCCCCTAGTGGAGTTCCACTGGTTCACCCTAGTCCTCCTCGGACACCTTTAGGCGAAGTATCTAATGTTGAGTTCCACTGTTCTATTCATCTATTGACCTAGATAGTAGTCTTTCTGTCACACTATTCTGGTCTTGTTAGTGGGAGAAGGAACTAGCTAAGATATTGGAAAGATAGAACAAGAAATTTAGAAATTCGGAGAACGGTGGCGGTCATCACAATAACAGTAGACATGGGAGACATTCGACTAAGATGGGGATTAAGGGAAATTCTAGTTCATGCCCATCGGCTAGAGCCCCTTACCCAAAGCCATACGGTGATCGTTATTTTCAAAAGGGTGTAGGTCGTAAGGCATAGGGTGCCCAATATCAGTCTAGTGGAGCCCAATTAGTGACTCCCTATCCTCATTGTCGGTTATGTGGTTAGTGGCATCATGGATTTTGTCAAGGGGGAAGAATCAATGCTTCAAGTATGGTCAACCCAGTCATATTGTTGTGGTCTATCGCACACGCATGTGCACGCGATTGTACAAGTGATATAGTGACTCAAAGAATTGGATATCATACCCATGAGGACTACTTGATTAATAATTACTTAACTTCAGTTTTGACAATAACGTATTCAATTATTTCAGAGTAACAAAATAGGCTAAACAATTTAATTAGTAATTTAACAACTAAATGAATAATAAAGTATGATAATCACAATAAAAGCTAGCTTGTAAACAATATGAGATGAAAATCCAGGGTTGAGGCACTCGTAAAAATTATATAAATCTCTATTCTTATCGTGGTTATGTTGATTATCGGATTATTGATTCACAGGGGTTAAAATATGATTATGGTCTTTCGAACCTCTAATCTTCTACCTAAAGAGACATTGCAACTACATCATTGAGCGGGGATGCAATCATCAATTTAGATGCTTTAAATTGTCTTCCTATAATTGAACCAAATAAGGCTCCTAGGTATATTCCTATTCTAGTAGCTACTTCACATCATTCGTTATGTAAAAGAATACAAACTTGCTCCTTAAACTCTTCGATCTATCCCTATGAGTCTCCTTCCAGGTTCATACAGGAATTATAGATATATTTTAATGGTGGCCAATCATTAAAATAGTAAAAACAAGAGAATAAGAATAACTTATATGATAAATCAATGTTAACAACTCAAAAAATATCAAAGTATAATCATATTCTCGGCCTCAACCCTAGAAAGAAGATGTTTAGCCATTCTTCAAATAAATATAGTTTATCATACCAAAATTAGTATTGAAATATGAAAGTTTAAATAACACTAAGATAAGTATCGTAATTTTTTTTTGGCTTTGTTCAATGCATGCCAAGGTGTCCCACAATTGAGTCCAGGTGTTCCTTTTATAGTGGGAAATATTTTCTGACATTTCTTCTCCATCGCGCTCTGGAGATTATTATGCACACTAGAGTCTACGGTGCGGGGCCATCACGGACCCTCACTGGAATTTTACATGAGAATAATTCATCATCTACGATGTGGGTTATCGCAGAGGCTTACTAGAAATTTTCATCACACTTTATTTCCTTAGTGCATCACAGAGCCTAACACGGAGGCTAAGTTCCGCGATGTGGAACTTGTAATTCTTCTTTCTTTTAGCTTCTTGTATATTTCTTTGCATCCATATTGAGTTCCATGCTTTCAGAGAGTCTTTCCAGTATCTTCATGCTTCGCAACTGAAATGATCTGCCATTGGGCCTTGTAGTAATGGGTGTCCCAAGTCCGACAAGGACCGGAGACCACCCTTATTACCCAACCGAACCTTCAGCTGGCTGCCCTGAGTTGGCGGGATTCTGAGCATGAACAAAATAGTGTAACAGCTCACACAAAGACTCTGGGAATAGATCACAATTATGATAGACCCATCCGAGTCTAACCATCCCATAACCATAATCCAACCATAACAAACCACTCCAAACAAGGCCATAAACCAAGCCATAACCAAAGATGTTCTAAAGTATAATATAATTAATCTCAAAATGAAATATAATGGAACAGTGAGAAATTATGTCTGATGATGTCATCCACCCATCCTATTCCAATGCCAAGGCTGACACCTATACTGATTCCGCCCATTCCAACCCATATAAGTACCACAAAGCCTCTAACAAAAAGAGTAATGAAATGTGGTTGGGACATGCCCCCAACCATAGCCAAAACCAATATCCAAAATAATACCAAAATCTCTAGAAATATCCATAACATGAAATGATGCCTTCCAAAAGGATGGAAGCTCACCACTTCAGTCTAAATGCTGATACCGTGTCAATCACTATGTAGGAGGAGTAGAATAGTTGGTTCCTACATAGCGTGGGCATATAGCTGCCGGGAGATGGGTTTATCGAGTGACCGCTAGCATGATCTCACGATAAGAATAACATGATGTCATTTATAAAACCAAGTAAAATCATTCATATGCATACAATCAAATATATAAATATATATATAAATATATAGCCATGCCGGGAAAAAGGGACCGAGTTTAGCATGCTTTTAAAACTATTACCTGGGTTGTGTAGCTTTGCCATCCTAAACCACCCACGCGCTATAAGGGTTCATCTCCCCCTGCTGAAAGGGACCCAGTGCGTGTAGCCGAACGAACAGGGAAGTATCCCATGGGATAACTAGTACATCCCCGAAATAAAGTGTAACATCATGCACACGGTCACCAAGACCAACCTCATATCGACAAATATAAGTTTCCATCTTTGGTCCTCTAGGGACCTCTACTTTCCATGGCTTAGATGCACCTCCCGCCATTATTAGCCTATGAAAACCAATTTCTAAATAACAAAACCATTATCCATTTATTAACCAAGGCCATTGATGTTGGTATCATCATACCAACCCTTATTTGCAAGTATCATCCATAGCCAACCATTTAAAGGTTTAAGAGGACATTCAAGTGCCTTTCCATTTACCATATTAAATCACTTGGGAGACTTCCATGTTCCCCACAAGCATAACCAATTAGCCTTTAGCCTTTTCAAATCATTTAAACTATGTATAATTTCCTTACCAAGTTTAAAACATGCAAGAGTTCCTTTAAAAGAAGTCAATGCAATGAACATATCTTCATAAGCATTTGGTCAAACAAATTGGGGACATAATATCACCGAAACTAATTTCAATTACCATTAAACCATTCCCATTCTATCCAATTATCCAAAACCATCATTAATGTATATAAAAGCATAATTAAAACCATAACCAACCATTTAACATCAAAACCCCCAAATCATATTTGAAAGCCAAAATTATGTAATAGTAAAATCATGAAAACATTTTTACAAAACATGCCTTTAAGTAAAATTAAAAATGAGGGAAGATAACATGCCTTAAACCAATATGATGATGGAAAGATATCACCAAGATAAGCCCCAAATTGATCCCTCTGTTGAAACCCTAGCTCCTCTTGTCCAAAAGCTATTGAAAGAATTATGAAGTGTTTAGGAAGAGTTTCTAAGTGTTAATGAATATAATAATAGGGTAAATAACCTCCCAAATAGGTTAGAAGTTGTGGGACCATATTAGGATAATTGGGGAAATGTCCAGAATACGCCTACTTAAGTTGCACCAAAATCCCATTGCAAAGAAATGACTAACCTACACGAGTCGTACCCTCCGATATGATCGTTATCCATCACTCGTAACATGTCCTCCACCCTTGGAACAAAAAATGTCAAGTATACGACTCATCCAACTAAGTCATAACCACCGCATATGATCCGTATCCATGTCCCATATCCCTAAAAAAATAAAATACTAGAAGGATTGAACACTGCCTACCATACGAGTCCCTGGTATGATTCGTACCCTGTCTTATGGCTCATGGTGAGCCACTCGTATCCAGCATAAGAAACCAAGTATAAGATTAAATTAAGGAACCAAACAATTTATAACCACTAATATGACTCGTACCCCTAAGTCGTATCCATTCTAGTAACCAAAATCTATTCGATCAACCAACATTGGTCAGTATACGACTAGACCATACCTTCCGTACCCCATCATACGGATTGTACCCATGAGTCATACTGGATCCAGAGATGAGAATTCCAAGAAATTTTCTAAGGTCCAGAAACTAGGGTGTTTCAATCTCCTCCAATAGGAACATTTGGCCCCGAATTACGGATAAGGTAGGGGTAAACACATTCTAGAGTCATTTGCATTCTGTTATCAAACATATTCCCAATCTTTAAAAAAGATCAAAAACAAAGAGGAAAAGATATAAATCTATCCTTTAACAAACTCTAGAAACAAATATGTGTTGAAGACACATACCTTTCACATGAATCTCAGGAGCAGAAAACAAATGCAGATATTCGGACTTCATGTCCTCTTCCGATTCCTAAGTAGCTTCTTTCACCTTATTGTTCTGCTAATGAAGCTTAACTGAAGATACATCCTTGGTCCGCAACTGGAAAACTTGCCTATCCAAGTTCCCAATCGGGACTTCTTCATAAAATAAAGAATCTGTGAGACCTAATCCTTCCAAAGGAACAACCGAAGAAGGATCACCAATGCACTTCCTCAACATGGAAACATGAAAGACCGAATGTACCAAGCTCATGCTAGAAGGCAACTCCAGCTCATAAGCCACATTACCAACTTCTTGCATAATCTCAAAAGGACCCACAAACTAAGGATTGAGCTTCCTCTTCTTGCAAAACTACACTACTCCCTTTATGGTAGATACCTTGAGGAAAACCTTATCTCCAAACTCAAACTCCAAGTCTCTATACCTAATATTCATATAGGACTTTTGGCGACTTTTGGCAACCTTAATCCTATCCCAAATTAATTTCATTTTCTCTATATACTGGTAAACCAAATCGGGACCAAACATTTTTGCTTCACCAAGCTCAAATCAACCAATATGAGATCTACACCTCCTACCATACAATGCCTTAAAAAGGGCCATACCAATACTAGAATGATAACTATTGTTGTAAGAAAACTCCACCAAAGATAGATGCTCAACCCAATTGCCACCATAATTAATAATATAGGACCAAAGCATATCCTCCAATGTTTTAAGAGTCCTCTCTGTATGTGCATCCATCTGCGGATAAAAACAGTAATCAGACTTATCTTGGTCTCCAACCTTCTCTAAAAAGATCACCAGAAGTGAGACATAAACTATGTGCCATGATAAAAAATAATCAAAACAGGTACCCCATGTAGCTTCACAATCTACTGAAGATACAACTACGTATAATCCTCCATCGAGAAGGTAGTACGAAGTGGTAAAAAGTGTGTAGACTTTGTCATCCTATCCACGGTGACCAAAATCAAATTATATTAACTCTGAGACCAAGGAAGACAGGTAACAAAGTCCATATTGATCACTTCCCACTTTCATTCGGGAAAATCAATTTCTTGATACAACCCTCCTGGCCTTATGTGCTCAACCTTAACCTGTTGACACACCATTAACTTGGCCACAAAACCAACCACATTCCTCATCATGTCATTCCTCCAATAGATCTCCTTAAAATCATGATATATCTTACTCGAGCCAAGATGAACAACATAGCGTGACTCATGATCCTTAGACAAAACCCTTTGTCGCAACCCATCGACATCAGGAACACAAAACTTCCCTTATTACTGTAAAGTACCATAACCACTGATATCAAACACCACTACCTTTTGCCCACCAACTTTACTTTTAATCTTCATCAAGATAGGATCCAACTCTTGCTTCTCCTTAATCTTCGCACCAAGAGATGATTGAACCACTTCTTGCACCACCACACCACCATGCTTAGAGTCTAAGAGGTGAACTCTAAGATTATCTAAGCGGTAAATATCATTCACCAATTCCCACTTTCCTTCCTCTACATGAGCCAAACTCCCCATGGATAACCTGCTAAGAGCATCAGTAACCATATTAGCCTTTCTTGGGTGATAGGGAAGACTTATATCATAATCTTTGAGAAGCTTAAGCCATCTCCTCTGCCTTAGATTAAGCACTTTCTGAGAGAACACTTATTGTAGATCTTATGATCAGAAAAGGTATCCACATGAACACCATACAAATAGTGATGCCATATATTCAAAGCAAACATAACCGCCAACAACTCCAAATAATGAGTAGGATAATTCCTCGCATGTACCTTCAACTGCCTAGAATCCTAGGCAATTACCTTCCTGTGTTGCATTAACACACAACTATGCCCTACCCGAGATACATCATAATAAACCATAAATTCGTCATTGCCTTCTGGCAAAGACAAAATTAGAGCCGAAGCAAACTTATCCTTTAACTTCTTGAAACTCCCTTCACAAGCATTTGACCAAGAAAACTTAACCTTCTTCTGAGTTAACTTAGTCAAAAGCACAGCTATTGATGAAAATCTTTCCATAAACTGCCTGTAATATCCAGCTAAACCAAAGAAGCTTCAAAGGTCAGATAGAGTCATATGTCTAGGCCACCACCTCTTCACCACAACAACCTTCTGCGGATCCACCATGATCCCTTCACTAGAAATAATATGACCTAAAAAAGTTGCAGTATTCAACCAAAACTCACATATGGAGATCATGGCATACAACTGTTGTTCCTTTAAGGTCTGCAACACCACACGGAGGTGATTAGCATGATCTACCTAACTCTTTAAATAAACCAGAATATCATCAATGAACACAATAATGAAGAGATCCAAATATGAATGGAAAACTCTATTCATCAGATATAAATACCGCCGGAGCATTACTCAACCCAAATGACATCAACAATAACTCGAAGTGACCTTACCAAGTACGAAAAGCCATCATAAGGATATCCACCTCCCTAATCTTTAAATGATGGTACCCAGACCAAAGATCTATCTTAGAAAAGAACTAGGCACCTTGCAACTGATCAAATAGATCATTTATCCTTGTAAGAGGATATTTGTTCTTGACCATTACCTTGTTCACTTGCCTATAGTCAATGCATATCCAAAGGGAACCATCCTTATTGCACACAAACAACACCGGTGCACCCCAAGGAGATACACTAGGACAAATAAACCCCTTATTTAGAAGATCCTTAAGTTGCTCTTTGAGTTCCCTCAACTCAACTAGAGCCATTATATATGGAGGAATAAAAATTAGATGAGTGTCCAGAATTAAGTCAATACTAAACTTTATTTCCCTATTCAGAGGAATACCAGGAAGATTATCCGAAAGACCTTTGGAAACTTATTAAACACAGGAACTGACTAAAAAGAAGGAACGTTTGAGTTAGAATCTTTAACCCAAACTATGTGATAAAGACAACCTTTGGAGATTGACCTCTGAGCTCTAAGACAAGAAATAAACCTCCCCCTAAAATTTAAATAAACACCCTCTCATTCTATAACAGGCTCACCAGGGAACCTAAAGATAACCCTATGGGTCAGATAATTCAATGATGTGTAACAAGAGTGTAACCAGTCCATACCCAGTATAACATCAGAATCCACCATATCCAACTCAAACAAATCCACCAAGGTCTTCTTTCCACCAACAGATACAACACCAACCTATAGACTCTCTTAAAAATAATCGAGTCACCTACTAGGGTATAAATAGAAAAATGATTCGAAGTAACTTCTGGATCAAAACAAAAAGATACATCCATATAAGGAGTCACATAGGAGAGAGTAGACCCCAGATTAAGCAAACAATATACATCATGAGAGACAAGCTATAATTGCCAGTAACGACGTCATGTGATGCCTTGGGTTCCAGCTAGGATGCCAAAGCATACAACTTGTTCCAACCAATACTAAAACTAGGAGCAGTAACAAAAGTAGATTCCACACCACCAAGTATAGGAGCAGAAGATGAAGCCACAGGAATTTTATTCACCCCCATAGCAACCTTATTAACTGTAAAATCCTTGAGTCGATAGCCTACCTAGCCACACTTGAAGCATTTTTCCTTTTTTTCATCGTAATAACCCCAATGAGGATGACCATAGAACTGACAAAGATGGCACGAAAAAATTGACTGACCTCTACTTGCCTGAGTTTAGGCACCCAACACCCAAAAATTATCATCACCATAATGACGTCTGTCGCTCGACTGATAAGGAACATGGGCAGTAGAGTAGGAACCAAAACTCCCCCATTTTGTTTTCTGCAATTTGCCACCATCTCGACCACCTTGAGACTGAGCACCTCCCTAATAAAAATACCTGCTCCTCTTACCCTGCCTATTCCCAAACTCCACCTGCTTTCTCTTTTCATCCTCTACATACTGCATATGAATGGTCAACATAGAGATGACCATATCGTTAATCAGCAAAGCAGTCTTACTCTCCAAAATTAGATCCTTATTCAACCCAAAAGAAAACTTCCTTATTTTATCCCATATGTTAGCAACTAAATCAAAAGCATATCATGAAAATTGGTGAAACTTTAAGGCATATTCCTTTCCAGACATCCTCCCCTGCTTGAGGTATACAAGCTTATTAATCTTCACTTCCCTCAACTCTTGGGGAAAGAAACGATCCAGAAAAGCACCAGAGAAGACATCTCATAAGGATGAATCCTTCATATCTCCTATATCCCTATCACATTCTTCATACCACTAATATGCAACATCTTTGAGTTGATAAGCTGTAATGTTTACCCCTCTCCATATTGGTAGCTTGCATCACCCAAAATATCTTCTCTATCTCATCCAAAAGGCCCTGTGGATACTCCTTCACCTTAACTCTAAAAAAAGTGAGAGGACTCATCCTCATAAATTAGCCAACCCTTTTTGCCGCAGTACACAAAGCACCAGACAAATCCCGCTCAGCCTGAGCAATAACATATTTTGCAATAGCATGAATAGACTTATGGAATTATGCATTAGTCACCTCACCTTAAGGAGGACTAGTAGAAATCGGTGGAGCTCTAGAACTATCATGGATAGGAATATGAGATCAAAGATGAACCCCAAAAGTAGGATGCACCACTTCAGCATTACCCCTAGATAGGATAGAAGAATTTCCTTATGTTTAAGATCTATGAGGCATGATCTGAAAGTCAAAAAAACAAGGATTAAAGAAGATTCCATAACTGAGATTTCAAGCTTAAAATAGATTGCCAAGAAATAAAACATTTCTAAATGCCTCGTAATCTCTCCCTTATGAGCGTGAAGCGCAAACACCCTAAAAGAGACTCTACTCAACACGGTTTTGTGGATTCCTAATTGATCATGACATATCCCACCCTAGGGCCTTGTTGTATTGGGCATCTTAAGTCCAACTAGGACCAAAGACCACCCTTGTTACCTAACCCAACCTTTAACCACCTGCCCTGAGTTGGCTGAATTTTAAGCATAAAATTAAATAGTGTAATAGCTTACAAGTAACTTTGGGAATAGATCACAATCGTGACCAACCCAACCAAGTCTAAACACCCCATAACTATAATCCAACCATACCAAACAACACCAAACGAGGCCATAAACTAGGCCATAACCAAAGGCGTTCCAAAATATAATATAATTAATTCCAAAATGAAATATGATAGAACAATGAGAAATTATGTTCGATGATACTAGCCTCCCAGCCTTTTCCAATGTTAAGGCTGATATCTATAATGATCCCACCCATTCCAACCCATAGAAGTACCATAAATTCTCTAACTAAAAGAGTAATGAAATCTGATTGGGACATGCCCCAACTATATCCAAAACCAATATCCAAAATAAAGCCAAAATGTCTAGAAATATCAATAACATGAAAGGATGGAATCTCACCACTTTAGTCAAAATATTGATCCAAATTCAATCATTATGTAGGAGGAGTAGAACGGTCGATTCCTACATAGTGTAAGTATACACCACCAGTAGACAGGGTTGGCAAGTGACCTATAAATGATCTCAGGGTAAGGATAAAGTAATGCCATTTATAAAACCATGTAAAATTAGCCATATACACACAACCAAACATATATATATAATATAACCATATAGGAAAAAATGGACCGAGTTTAGCATGCCTTTAAAACCCTTACATGGGATATATAGCTTTGCCGTCCTAAATCACCCATGGACAATATGAGTTCAGCTCCCCCTACTGAAAGGGCCCCAGAGCCTATAGTCGTACCACCAAGAAAGTATCCCGTGGGATGAATAGTACATCCCTAAAATAAAGTGTGAAATCATGCACACAGTCACCAAGACCAACCTCATATTGACAAATATGAGTTTCCAGTTTTGGTCCCCCGAGACCTCCACTTTTCATGGATTAGATACACCTTCCACCATTATTTCCCAATTAAAACCAATTTCCAAATAACAAAACCATTATCTATTTATTAACTAAGGCCATTGATATTAGTATCGTCATACCAATCCTTACTTACAAATATCATCCATAGCCAACCATTTATAAGTTCAAGAGGACTTTCAAGTGTCCTTCCATTTAACATATTAAACCACTTGGTAGACTTTCATGTTCCCCACAACCATAAGAAATCATCCCTTAGCCTTTCCAAATTATTTAAACCATGCATAATTCCTTTACAAAGTTTAAAACATACAAGAGTTCCATTAAAAGAAGTCAATACAATGAGCATATCTTTATAAGCATTTTGTCAAATACATTGGGGGCATAATACGACCAAATCCAATTCCAATTACCATAAAACCATTCCCATTAAATCCAATTATCCAAACAACCATTAATGCATGTAAAAGCATAATTAAAATCATGGGAAACCATAACCAACCATTTAACATCAAAACCCCTAAATCATATTTTAAAGCCAAAATCATGTAATAGTAAAACCATGAAAACATTTATATAAATAATGCCTTTAAGTAAAATTAACAATGAGGGAAGAGAACATGGCTTAAACCAATATGATGACGTAAATAGATCACTAAGACAAGCCTAAAATTGCTTCCTTAGTTGAAACCCTAACTCCCCTTGCTCAAAAGGTCTCGAGAGAATTATAGAGTGTTTAGGAAGAGCTTCTAAGTGTTAATGAATAGAATAATAGGGTAAATAACCTCTCGAGTAGGATAGAAATTGTGGGAACCTATTAGGATAAGTGGGGAAATATCCGAAATACCCCTACATAAGTTGCACAAAAATCCTATTGCAGGGATACGACTGACCCATACGAGTCATATCTTTCAATAGGATTGGTATCTATCACTCGTAACCTGGCCTCCACACGTGGACCAAATATTTTATAGTATATGACTCATCCAACCAAGTCATAATCAGAGCATATGATCTGTATCCATGACCCATATCCCTGGTAAAATAAAATATTAGGAGGATTGAACATCACCTATCATACGAGTCCCTGGTATGATTTATACCCTGGCTTATGGCTCATGGTGAGCCACTCGTACTCAGACCCAATTTAAATAACCAATTCTATGATTAAGTTACAGAACCAAACAATCCGTAACTGCCGATACGACTCATATCACTAAGACGTATCCATTCCAGTAACCAAAATTCATCCCACCAACCAACACTGGTTAGTATAAGATCGGACCATACCATCTGTACCCTAATGTACGGCTTGAACCCATGAGTCTTATTGGGTCCAAAGATCAAAATACCAAGAAATTTTCTAAGGTCCTTAAACTAGGGTGTTTCAACAAATCACTCTAAGTGCTTCCACTATCCATTGGCTTTAAGTTAATGCGTCAAATCATGTACAATTTCAGAAAAATCATGACCTAAAACACTAATTATGTCCATTAGCAATGTAAACACAATTTTAGATCACATATAATACAATTTATGACTTTTAGCTGATTGAACAGGTCCAAATATGGGCAAATATTTGCACTTGGACATATAAATATGCCCAAGATCACTACCCCACACTTATAACCTTATTCGTCCTTGAAGAATCCCAGGAAATTATTATAACACAATTAGGATTCATGCCACAATAACAATACACTTTTTCTTGGCTCACACAGGCTACACACGACTTATAATTTTTCATCTCAAATATGTCATATAGAAATTAAAAAACATACGATCATCAGTGGACTCTAACCTCACAAGTTTCCTCTAGCATGATGATAAACTTATGCATATAATTCAATTAAGCATTCCTATAGGTTACCCAACTATTCTCTAAATGCACCCTCGCAACAAGATGATCACCTATTTCACTTATGATTTTGCAATCTATAACAATTTTGGGAACATATAAAATATTTTCAAGCATTATATATGAATAAACATAGGCTTTTCCTTAGTGTACCACCCCACTAATAGTCGAATATTAAGTTTAAGGATTAAATAGGTCTTAAAAGGGTGTAATGTAAGCTAAGGGATGATTAGAAACTATTTGGTAAATATATTGGCTAATCTCCCTAAGAACTTTAATACATCACACGGACAATACAACACTTAATTAATAGCCAATCCTTTACCTCATCTTTCTTTCTTGTTCTTTCATTTTGGCCCTGTCTCATTAAGGTTATGCGGATACACTATGGAAGGGAGTCATCTTTTTAAACACATTAATCACTTTTTGATTTTTTCTTATACATTTTGTATTCTTTTCATCACCTAACTCCCAAACTTATTATACCTCAAATCTTGGACCAATAGCTATCTTTTGGGGCTTCACTATCACTCTTCTTCAACTTGTTTTTACAACTCCTTACTGAACTATTTTTTTCACTGAAGCGCCTAAGAACTTTGGATAAAATTAATGTCAAACAAAGAAGGGGTATAAGCTCTATATGAAGCTACCAAAGGAAATAGTCTATAGGCTTGACAGTGATAAGTAAGGATAATTGAAAGGATAAGTAAAAAGAGGTTTGAAATATGGATATAAACAAAATGCCATCCTTTCCTAAATTCAACATCCTTTATCTCGCTTTTTAAATATGTCGGGAAAGTTATAGATATCACTATGCATATGGAATAGATAGAAATTCTCAATCTCACTTGGTGCCTACTAGATTCAAGTAAGATCCCTATAGGCTCTTGATCTAGTAATTGCACAAATTCATAATTAATCCAACAGACCATGAGTTACAAAAGTGAGATTATGTTTCTAAAACTAGCATTCCTCATTTAAATTTGACATAATTTTCTCTTACCTCAAGTGTTTTCCTTGTCATGTAGCCAAATGTCCCAACAAAGGTATCTCAATCTAGAATTATGGTTAGGTTCTTTTGACTTATTTCATTCCAAATACCAATCCCCTTTGGATGGACGTCATCCATCCATCTAGAGGAAGTAACATAACTATGACGGTTTATTACCATTGCCTTTAAGGGCAATCTAAAAGGGCAAAAATAAAAATTTTACTCCTACTTTTGAATTAAAAGTCATGAACTATGCAAAATAAGAAAATTATTACTCATTATGAACTACAAAAAGGAAATATCATAAATACAAACTATTACAGAATGAATAGTTAGAATGTCAACCAAAGTCACATCACCACATCATCTATAACAACAAAAATAAAAATTAAATATCTATGAAGAACAAAAATAAGAAATAAGTGCAAAGAATGTGAACCTCCACCCCACACTTAAAATATAGCATTGTCCTAAGTGATTGCACATATTACAAAGTAATAAGGTGGTCTAGAACTCCCTGATCAGGCAACATCCATGTAATCATCAATCTCTGGACCGTATGCCTCAGCTTTTATATCTGGGTCCACTGTCTCCTCATCCTCTTAATCAATATCTAAATCTCTCCACTGCCTCTCCTTATTATTGGGTAAGTCATCATCAACAGGCTCAAAAAACTCTTGGCTTATCCATATCATGGTCCTGGCATGCTAACCAAGAGGATAATCCAGTTCTACAACTCTAATCTTCTCTATTGTAGCTATTCTACCCCCAACTCTCAGCTGGAGCATCTACAAACCATACATACGGGTTGTAATCTCATCATTCCAATCCTGATGCTCGGGTATAGTGAGCAGCGACCCATGAGCTATCTCTAGACCCTTAGTCATGGTCATATCAATAGTAAGCATGTCTAGTATTGTGCTATAATCTAGCACTTCTTGTTTGACCCCCTGTGTTCTCAAAAACCTGGTCAACAATCTGCCAAACCCATATCAGCGCCCCTTGTGGTAGCATGTCTTCTTCATTATGAAAAAGATAACACTACCTACATTAATTTCAATCTTATCTCGCATGGGACCATAAATTAGGGATACCCTATCACGTGTCATATTTGTCATGTGATTGTCCTGAATAAGGAAATTATAGGTTATATTCCCCCACATACATGCCTTCTTGTTTCTTTAATCATATAGGAATGTCAGATGGAGGCTATTGTCTTTATGCCAAATCCACGTAGCTTCAAACCTATTTCCATATAATAGGTGCCTAATGTCTGAATATGGTGGGGTACTGTTCAGCTGCCTTAGAAGATCTGCATCTTCTTTGGGGACACCTAAAACTTCATTCAAGTCATGGCCTAAAAAGGTTAAGACCTGTCCACGAATCTTTACCTCCAAATCTGGGTCCCTGGGATCATTTTAGGATAGAATTCCCTGAGGAGGTGCAAGTTGCACTCCATGGGCTGTTTAAAGTTCTTATTTAGCTACTCTAACCTGTGTACCATACTCGGGTACTCTCTTAGTAAGCTCGCCCAAAAAATAAAATCTTTTGGAGTGTAGTTGGTTTCATTGTATTTTGATTACCATTTTTTGCCGACTTCTTCAACCCATCTCATTCCATATCTCCATACCTGAGCACGGAGGATAGTTGGAGATCTTGGCACCCATCCAGTCTGCCTGTTTCTATTTTTTTTAGGGATTAGATATCCTAACAATATCTTTCTATTTTTATTGTTGGCGATCTATAGTACCTATCAATCAAAGTAGTGTCACAAACAAGTTAGACATGGCATTACTTTTATCTAGCAAACACTAAGTGTGGAAGGGTGTAACACCCACCCCACACTTAGTTGCTATCATAGGTGCATAGATGTATGAACTAAGGTACTCATATTTTCCTTGTTAAATATTAGAATCTATTTCCATAGCACCTAAACAGCCATAATAATCCACTTTAATGTTTCTCTCTTTAGACTTTAAACACAGATTAACTATGGTTCCAAGAGATTCATAAGAACTATGTAGGTTTAAAAAAGGTTCTAAGGAATTCTTTGAGAACAATGATATCAGGTATAACCCCTAGAAATACCCCCCTAAATATATGCAACCCATATATCTGCAGTAAAATTCTAAGTGCCATAATAATATTCACAGATATATACCTAAAAACTAAGGTTTAGTATAACATTATACTCACGGGTTTATCACGAGTACATGGTCTGTCATTTTATGATTATAATTGTACACAAAATCACAAAGAGTTAAAGCAACAACAATTCAACATATAGACTAGATTACAACATACATCATAGATAATACCCTGAGGCTCACAGTATATAACCAAACATCCTCACACTATCTCACTACATATCTACTTAAATATGTCATATTAGATTAATCCTGTGGCACTACTTAGCAAATACACCAAACATGTAGCCACACAAAGACTTTCTTCACTTGTCATTTAGCTCACTAAGAACTTTAAAAAATAACTCAATTAATTCCAAGGTCAAGTTCTTCAACTACTCTACACAATCACTATTGAATTCAAGTGAGATTGAGTACATACCTGAAGCAAAGTTTTAATAGAGGAGAGAAAGGTGATGTTTGGTGTGACATGATTTAAGGAATAAAAGAATTAGGGAAAAATTAAAGGGGTGGAGGGGTGGTGTGTTAGGTTTCAAAGTGGGGAAGGGAATTTAGGAATTGGATGTTTCAAAAAGGGTATTTTGATTTTAAAGAGTTCGTGATAGGGTCTGCGATGCAGGGCTATCGCGAAGGCTCACTAGAATGTGGTCTCTGTATATTTACCTTTAGTGCGATGCAAACCTTATCGCAGAGGATAGGGTCTGCGATGCAGGTCTATCAAGGAGGATAGATTCCACGACATGGGTCTATCGTGGAGGGCCACTGTTTTTGCACTTTGGGGAATTTTTCCCCCTTTTTCTTACCTTCCTTTTTGATTGCTTTAATACATCTTTTACATACCTGATAGCCTTCCAAAACATAAAATTTACTCACTTCATGTTCTTTCCCATGCCATGAAGTTTCTCATTCCTGCACTCTCAACAAAAATAATAGAAATACCTCAGAAAAATAAAAAATAAGTTGCCTCGCACCCAGCGCCTTAGTTTTGTCATGGCTCGACACATCTTTTTGTATTTTTGATTTCCTTTTTTTTAGTTTTTCCTTTTTTTCAAATAATAATGAATTAACTAAGCTATTACATTACATTCGTGGGTTACCTCCCATGCAGCACCTTATTTAATGTCGTGGGATAACCCAACTTAGCCTTATTCATATTCAAAAGTGATGGACGTCTTGTGCATGTCCATATAATTCTCCCAATAATATTGAATCTTTCACCATTTACTAAGAACGTAGCACTTTTTTCCTGTCACCAAATTTCAACAGCCCTATGAGGAATTATTTGTACAACCTCAAATGGTCCAGACCACTTGGACCTCAGGTTACCCGCAAACAACTTTAACCTTGAATTGAACAACAACACTTACTGGCCAAGACCAAAGACTCTAGTCATAATTTTCTTATCATACCATCTTTTGGTCTTCTCCCTATAAAATTTAGCATTCTCATAGTCATGGAAGTGAAACTCGTTAAGTTCACTCAATTGAAGTAGTCTCTTCTCTCCTAATAGTTTTAAATAAAGATTTAATTTCTTCATTGCCAAATAAGACTGATGCTTAAGCTTGGTAGGCAAGTGACACAATTTCCCATATACAAAGAGATAAGAATAGGTCCCAATGGACATTTTATAGGCTATCCTATATGCCCATAGTTTACTATCCATCTTAATTGATCAATCCTTACGCTGACCATTAACAATTTTCTGCAGAGTTTGCTTGATCTCTCTATTAGATACTTCCACTTAACCACTATTCTGTGGATGGTATGTCGTCACCACTTTATGTCTAACTCCATACTTTCCCAATAGGTTCTTGAACCAATGATACACAAAATGTGTTCCGATATCGCTAATGATTGCTTTGGGTGTGCCAAAACGAGAAATTATATTATTATTCACAAATTTCATCACCACCCTAGCATCAATAGTGAGGAGTGATATAGCCTCTAACTATTTGGACATAAAACTTATGGCCCCAAGAATATATAGATTATCATTTGATGGTGGAAATGTGCCTATGAAATCTATCCACAACACATAAAAATTCTAACCTTCAAGAATATTATTTAGGGGCATTTCATGCTGGATCAAGATAGTGCTCATTCTCTAGCATTGATCACATTTCCTGACATAAGATATAATATCTCTAAACTATGTAGGATAAAAGAAACTATACTATAATACCTTTCTTGTTGTTCGCTCACCTCTATAATGACCTTTATAAGTTGGTGAGTGACAACTTTCCAGCATTTATTTAGATTCAGCCTCTAAAATACATCTTCTCATAATTTTATCAGTACTTTTTTTGAACAGATAAGGCTCATCCCAAATGTATGAGCATTAATCACGGAACAACTTCTTTTTTTGTTTACTGTAGCATCCATAGGATAAATTCCACTATCTAGCAAATTCACTATATCAGCATATGAAGGAACCTATGCTATATTTAATGCCATCAACTGCTCATCCAAAAACTCTTCTTGAATACATACTGTATTATCTGTAATATGACAATGACTCTCAAGCCTCGATAACTGGTCAACTACTTAATTTTTAGCTTTCTTTCTGTTACGAACTTCCAAATAAAATTATTAGAGCAGAAGAATCCACCTAATTAACCTTTGCTTTGCATCTTTCTTGTTGAACAAATATCGGATGGAGACATGATCCGTATGAACACTTACCTTTGTGACCACTAATGCTTTGAACTTATGAAGTGCATAGATGAGTTCGAGCATCTCTTTCTCCGTGACTCTATAATTTACCTGGGTTGCATCTATGATTTTACTTGCATGGTAGATAGAATGGAATACCTTATATTTATTCTTCCTTAATAATTCTCCAACAGCCACGTCACTCACAACACATATCAACTCAAACGATAATGCCTAATAAGGAGCAATAAGAATAGATGCTTTTGTCAATTTTCTTTTCAAATTCTCAAATGCCTTCTGGAACTCTCCCCAAAAATCAAACTTTACCTCTTTATCTAGCAACTTGCACATCAGACTAGCGATCTTTGAGAATGCTTTGATAAAGCATCTGTAAAACTCTACATGATTGAGAAAGCTTCTGACACCTTTCACTGACATTGATATGGTAGATTTTTAATGACTTCTACCTTAGCTCTGTCTACCTCAATACATCTATGTGACACTTTATGATGAAGCACAATACCTTCCTTGACCAAAAAGTGGCACTTCTCCGAGGTTAATATGATGTTTGTTTCTTCACAGCGAGCCAAGAGCCTATTTAAGTTCTGCAAGCACACATTAAATGAATTACCAAAAATGGAAAAATAATCCATAAATACCTCAACAAAATCATCCACCATATCATAAAAGATAGTCATCATGCATCTCTAGAAAGTCGTTAGTATGTTAAATAGACCAAATAGCATACGTCTGAATACATAAGAGACATAAAGATAGGTGAAGGTGGTCTTTTACTTATTTTCTGGTGCTATGGTTATCTAATTGTAGCCTGAATGCCTGTCTAAAAAGTAGTAATATTCTTGTCCCACCAACCTATCCAGTATTTGATCAAAAAATGAATAGGATAGTGATCATTTTGAGTGGCTTCATTTAACTTCCTATAATCAATACAAATCCCCTACACAGTTACTATACGAGTTAGAATCAACTCATTATCATAATTTGTAACAAAAGTCATCCCTTTTTTATTTGGAAAATAATTCATAGAGCTAACCCATTTACTATTAGATATGGGATAAACTATCCCAGCATTAAGCCACTTAATGATATTTTTTCTGACCACTTTCTTCCTCACCGGATTCAGTCTTCACTAGTGTTGCGAAATTGTGTTATATCCTTCTTCCATAAATGTTTTGTGCATACAGGATGCAGGATTGATTCATATGATATTCAACATTTTTCATCCAATTGCTTTCTTTCTTCTTTTCAATATGGTCAATGTCTGTCTGACCTGCTCATAAGAAAAAACTGCAGACAAAATTACTGCCCAAGTATTATCCTCACTAAGAAAAGCATATTTCAAATGAGAAGGTTGAGATTTAAGCATTAACTTTGGTGCTTCATTAATAGATTCCTTAAGAGAGGGACTAATTGGTCTGTTCAAAGGCTAGAATTCTATCTAACTGGTAATAATGCTTGCCACGTCCAAAAGCTATACTATTTTAACTGCCTTAATATCATCAAATAGATCATATCCCACCAATGGTATCTCCAAGGGATCCATGGATGTAATACGATAAAATTCCAACTCAATATCTAAGACTGTAATAGCGGATAGTTCATCATATATTAAAGGTAACTTTATTGCCTTCTATATGTTAAACACCTAAACCTTATTGTGAGCATGCATGGTCAACTGTCCTATATCTATAGCAATCAATGAATGCCTACTTTCTAAAAAGGGACATCCCAAAATAAATGAAATTTATAGATCAACAGTGAAATCAAGAATAATGAAATCCACTAGGAAGATGAGTGACTCCACTTACACTAATACATCTTTAACTATACCATATGTCCCCGCAAGCGATCGGTCAAATAATTACAAAATAATTATGGTAGATCTTGGTCTACCTGGTATGGTCCTTCAGAACAAAGATGTAAGCATAAGATTGATTCTTTCCCAAATAACACGTAGACCCTAAGCGCTTATAGATTTCCTAATTGTAATCTGAATGGTGAAGCTCCCTGGATATTTTTTATTTATGGGAAACTGGTATGCTATAGAAATATAGCACTTTTAAAGCTTAAAACAAGGGAAATACGCAAGTTTCTAAGGCTTTTTTGTTAGATATGATGCATGTTAGGTATGTTTTGTAGGACACCATGTTTTGGATGTTAAGTTTGTGAAAAAGGTAAAAAAGGGTGTTTTTGGATACTCTTAGAGTAATTTGGATGATCGTGATCAATGCATGTTCGAGAGTAGAAGAAGAGGAAAAAAACTAACTCCCGACACCTACTAAGTCAACCTATGGACCACATGTAGACCTGTTGACCACATGTAGACAAAGTTGGTGCCAAAAGTCCAATATCCTAACAGCTGAGTTGCGGGATTTTCCCCATATAGTACCTAAGGTTTGTACCTTTTCCTGGAGCCAGACTGCAGGTACAAACTATGCCCGTGACCAAACCACAGGTACAGACCACATAAGGCAACCAAACTGGTTTCCTCTTAGTTAGTTTGAGCTTTATTTTTAGGGTTTTTCATGTACTATAAATACCTTTTAAGTACATTTTAGTAGGATAAACACACTTTTAACACTCAGAAACATATTTAGATTCCAAGATCCAAATTTGATCTTGGGATTATCTTGTATTGACTTTGATTGATTCATTCAGTTATGATTGTGGGTTTTTATCCGACTTATCATTGTGATTTCATTTATGCTATATATTATGAATGTTCTTGATTTCTTCAGAGTCATAAGAAGATAAAACTCATAGCTATGGTTGTGGAAACCCTGACAAATTAACAAAGTACGAAAAGTGTGATGGTTAAGCTGAACCAATGCAGTGGCATGCATTGCGTTATCTTTATTATGATTGATGTATTAATTGGTGCTCTCATTAGGATCCCTCCTGGATATTTCTACTTACTCTAAAAGAGGAGTAGTGACTAGCAAAAGTAAAGACAACAGTAATTTGGTGTTTAGCTGTCAATCCACACTTTTAGATTCTATCTATGTAAGATAGTTAGGTTTCATCTAATAACGAGAGACTCAAAAGGTAATAGTTAACTAGGATCAAGATAAAGGTTATAAGTGTGATACCCTGAGACTTAAAAGGTAAAGAGTGAAATCCTTCTACTCGTCCAAAAGAAAATATAAAGTACATAACTTATCAATTTTGAATGCAAGGTATTAGATTGGTTCAAAATTGCAGATAAGCCTACGGATTTGAGAAGAAAGGGGGAACACAATCCTAGTGTTCACTTACTACTGATTTTAACAAAGTTAATATAGTTCTTGGATTTCAATTACTACAAACAAATCCCCTCATTTTCTTTTCCTATTTTGCTCGTTGACTACAACTGCTTAGATCTACTAAACCAAGTATTCCCTTGGGATGTGACCCCAACCTTAGTTGGGTTAATATATCTTGACATAGACTATACCATTATCTAAATGGAGGTGTTTCTTGTACGTCATCAATAAATTAGTGTCGTTGTTTGGAAACACAGTGCTAGTATTGATTTGAGATAGTTACAATTTTTGGGTTTTTTCTTGTTTTTGATCTTAGTTAGGCATACGCTGGTCTATGCCTAGAACATAGAGTAGAGAAAAACCCTTACTCCCTGTCAATCTTAATCCAATGAGGATCATACAAACCCCTGGTAGGATGTCTGAGCAGAAAAGAGCTAATAATTCTAAAGAGGTTCGTGATGTTGTACCTCTCCCAACTTTAGAATAAATGTAGGACATTGTTGATTGTCAGATTAGTGAGATTATTTCTAAAGCCAAAGCAGAGAAGAGGGAAATGAAATAATTTTCTAGGTTAGCTTAAGAAGCAGAGCTTGCTTAGCATAGGCAAGCAGCAGACCGCCGAGCAGCACTCGATGGGAATTAAAATATAAATAAGGTGGCCGTGTTCAAGTAATCCCCGCATATCAGTACATGTAGCCATATAAAGATGATAAGGAATATTTGGGATGTGTTGATCCAATCGAGGATGGAGCCATAGTACCTCTTATTTTTCCCTCAAGCATCAAATTTGACATCACAAGTGCCATGATTCAACTTCTAAATTTGACGTGTGTGTTTGCATGATTGCCTACTAATGATGCAAATTTGTACCTTGCAAATTTCCTAGGGATCAACATCTCGTATACTATTCCTAGGGTAGATCAAGAAGCACTTAGACTAAGGCTTTCCCTTTCTCACTAACAGGAGAAGCATCTTTATGGTTAGTAGAATTTCTAAGAGGCTCTATCACGGCATGGAATGAGTTGTACTGGAAATTCTTAAATAGGTTATTTTCTCCATCAAAAGCTCAAAGATGAAATCTATAATATTAGGCAACTGCAGTGCAAGTTCAAGTATGAAGCTTGGTTCAGTTTTAAGAAGAAGTTGAACATGGTGCCAAATTATCAATTATCAGGTACGAGCTTATCAAAGATATTCTATAGAGACCTTACCATCAGTTCTAGATCCATGGTAGACACTATCTTTTGAGGAGATTTTATAAGACTACGTTGAAAGACATCTTCAGACATGTAAGATTAGATCTCACTCACTAATCGAGGGTGGTAAACTCGGTAGGATGAGAGGGGATCTGGCACATATTCTATTGAGGCCTCCTGCAACTAGAGAGTAGCATATTATGCAGTAGTATAAGAAATGATGTTACTAAGAGATGATTTAGGGGTGCTAATAAAGTAGTTTGTAGCAAAAATGTCTAATAAAGTAAATATAGTAGAATCATAGGGGTCATCTTCCAAAGCGTACGAGTCAAAATTTGAAGAGGAAGGTAATTTTCTAGATCATCAGTTTGTGAGTTTTTGGGCCTAATTACTAGGCAACAAAGGTTGAAACTACTATGATAGATACAGAGACTGTAGCAGAGAGCGAGATAATAACTGGAGAAAGAAGGATGACTATAAAGATAAGGAAGATAGGTATATTACACCTAGAAGATGCAACATAGAATCTCAAATATAGGAGATGCTAGTTAAGCTGGTGAATGGTCAAGAAAGTCAGGAGACCAGCCTTAAGAAGGTTAAGGCTGATATTTTAGGGTTGACACAAAGGGTCAAGTCAAATGCCAGTACTACCAAGTTGGAGCACCAATTTGGGCAGATCTCAGCAACTCTAAACTAAAGGCATTTAGGTATCCTTTCAAGAAACACAATGCAAAATTTAAGAAATGATGGCCATGTACTTGCTACTACTATGAGGAGTGGTGTCGCTACTATAGATCCCCCACTATCTGTTGCTAAAGCTGTTGATAATGAGATGTCTATTGCTGAGTCCAAGAAGGTAATTGGTGATAAAGGTACAGTTGCTGAAGTTAAAGGTAAGGGTACGGTCATTAAGCCTAAAGTCAGACAAATTTCAAGAATGGCCCTACCTCATCCTCATAGACTAAGGCAGAAGAAAAAGAAAAGTAAGTTCAAATAATTCATTGAGATGCTCAGAGAATTGAAATTGAACATACCTCTTCATAAGGAATTATAGAAGATTCCTGGATAAACCATATTTATGAAATAGTTCATCACAAGAAATAAAAGAGTGACTATCGAGGATATTGATGGTGTGCACTACTGTAATGCAGTCATGACTAGGTCCTTGGCGCAAAAAAAGGATGATCCTAGAGCATTCACTATACCATGCACTATTAGGTCATTTTGATTTTCCAAAGCCCTGTATGAATTTAGGTCCAATGTTAATTTGATGTCGCTAGCCTTATTCAAGAATTTAGGCTTGAACCCACCAAACCAACTTCAATGCGGCTATTGATGGCTGACCGTACAGTGAAGAAAACTGTGGGAATCTTTTTTGATATGATAATGAGAGTGGATAACTTTATTTTTTTGTTAACTTTGTCATCTTAGACTGTGAGGTTTACATCGATATGAACATTATACTGGGAAGACCATTTATGGCCACAGGAAGAGCTATGGTTGATATGGAAAAAGGTTAGCTGAAATTCTAAGTCAATGCTGAGAAGGTGATATTCAATATCCGAAAGTCAATGAAATTGCCAACCAATATGAGGGTAGCATCTGTGATTGATTGTATTGATGATTGTGGAGGACATTCCTATGGGTATCCTGATCAATTCTGGGTAGTCAAGATACCCGCTTTGTGCCACAACATTAAATAAATCGTTTCATAGAAGAAAACCCATGGGCTTGTTTGTGAAGTTTGAGTACCAAACTTAGTTACATCGTGCTGCAATGTTAAATCAAGCACTGAGTGGGAGTCGACCCACTATTTTAGTGTTCAAATTTTTATTGTTTTTATCTATTTGTAGGTTTTTAGCTTTTGGACCATACCCAGAATAAGGTAAAAATTTCTATATTCATCAATTTCCAGGTAAGGGGACTGTGCGACCAACCCACCATGGTCATAAGTCCTATACAGTAAGGTGAGTAATAAGTTGAAAATTTGAAATTTTGAGGATGAAAACTGGTAAGTTATGGACTCTAGCATTTAATTTTACATTTGGGATCTAAAACATAGGTTGTGGGACCATAAGTATCTAGAAAAATATCGAAACACCGAGTTTGGGTTGTAGAAAAGTGGGCCAAAATTTTGGCCCAGCACCTGCAGGCCGCAGGTACAGGGCATAGGTTGATGCCACAGATAGGTTACTTTGTGAGACCAATTTTTAATTTAAATTTTGGGCCCATCAACATTTAAATATGACCTAAAACATCCCTCCACCTATATAAAACATTCTTACCTCATTCATACTCATTCAAATCTTTAAAACATCACTTTTCTCCAAGAATTCATACTTCCTTATTTAAACTTAAACTAACCCCACACTTGAGTAAAGGCTAAATTGATACGTATTTTAGATACCAACTTGTCCCAACATGCTTAAACAAGATTCAAAATTGGTTTTGCTTGAGTTCTTCATCATTCTCATCTGGTTCTTCAAATAAAAGGTAACTTGAAGTATCCTAAAATCATGATGTAGGGCCGTGTTTTGAAGAAAAATCTAAGTTTAGGCCCTAACCAAAAGTTAAACTTGAATTAATAGAGTAATACCACAGGTTGAGCATGTTTGTTTGCTTTGAAATTCATGATTCTTGATTAGTGTGTATACATTAGACTTTTTGGTATTTCAAATAGGTTATAGGGATATAAAAATTAATGAAATTTTTTTAAAAAAATTAATATTGAGTTTTTCTTTGACTTTTGTTATCCTTCACTTTTTCTAGAAACTGAGAATTGGCTTTCCAGGGACAATGGCAACTAAAATGGTTAATAAGACGAAGCCTGGTACTTTGAGTAGATGAGTAGAGTCTTCTGATCCTAGTGGTTCAGCGAAGGAGTATCCGATCCAGCAACATAGAGACATTACTACTGGGTGACATATAGAGTAACTAGAGGACAGACTCTCAAAGCTTCTCCGTTAGCTGCAACCCAGTCAAGGATGAATTCTGCACAAATATCAACCCAACACATTCCTCCACCTAATGATGATGAAGAAAAAAATATAGAGTCTAGTCTACTCAACAAGTTGCTGGTCAGGACCCCAGTCTGAGAAGGGGTCCCAAGATATATCTGATGAGGTTGAGTAGGAGAAGCCATATGCGGTGCCCCAGTCTGAGAAGGGTACTTATTTAGTCCTACGTTATGTATCTATCAGGAGCACCAAATTGACTTATCAAGGCTAGAATGAGTATCATAGTATGGGAAATATTTGATAGATATCAGCTATAGTGGATGACCAGACCACTCAGTTCCTCCAAATTTGCTATGGTATGGGAGTTTTAGGAATCCTAAAAATCTACCATAGTCCTTCCTATGTTCCATCATCTAGGGTTTATTATATTTGCACGACAGCTACAGCTTGATCACATACTAGTTAAAGGGGTCAGAGTTGACTTATCGATAAATACTATCTGCAAATTTATTTTTATCCCAAATTATATCACTCATGCATCTACAATTAAGTGCAAACATAGATTGAGGATCACATGTAATCGACATATCATGCAGGATGATGAGAGTCTTCTAGAGATGGTTAATATGGCTAGGTGGATAGCCAGTTATATTTTACCAATTGGTGATGTGACCCCATGGATTGAGTCATAAGATGTGATCAAGAAGATCCTCTTGATAGTAGAGGACATGTTTTGGTGGTTGCTGATTAGATACCAACTACTGTGGATAACACATTGATGTGGGAAAGAGAAACACTAGTTTTTTGTTTGATGGCCGATTATGATGTTGAATTTGCTTCTACTCTGAGGCATGAGTTATATGATAGAGCCTTTGGTGAGCT
Source organism: Capsicum baccatum var. pendulum (assembly GCA_030864225.1). Classification (NCBI taxonomy): domain Eukaryota; kingdom Viridiplantae; phylum Streptophyta; class Magnoliopsida; order Solanales; family Solanaceae; genus Capsicum; species Capsicum baccatum. The sequence continues at coordinate 166,524,665 of CM061554.1, read as the reverse complement.
GAATAATTTGTCATTTTTGTGCATGATCTAGAGGTTATGTGATGAGGCCAGAGTACCTGAGTTACAAGGAATTAATGAGAGGGTACCTACAACCATGACTGCACAGACGAGGACTATGAAGGGTCTAGCACCTTAAGGAAATTCTAGGAGATCGAGAAAGTAGCTAGCAGTACCACATAGCTAGTCTAAGGGCCCAGTAACTTCCTCAAATCCTAATAAGGAACATAGATATAATGCAAGTGTTGGTATTGATACAAAGATAGGAGAAAAGATAGATGCTCCTAATTTGAGTATACAGGGCGAGATGACACATGCTACTTTGTCTTCGGCCCAGCTTTGACCTCAGAGTCGGTTGGTGCATCTCTAAAGCCTTCTCACCCATCCAATATAGCTCTTATGATAGGTATGATTAATGTATCTAGGGAGTTTTTGCAGATCTTAGTTGACAACTAGAGGGCCACAGCTGATCGATTAAAGATTTTTTAGACCAAGATAACTACCCTCTTTGGGTAGATTAGATTAGGAGTTAGAACTAGATTTGAGCAGGCTGAGGCTAGATAGAAGGTTGCTTAGAGAGACAAATTGTCATAGCTACATGATGATTTTCATATATAGATTGATGAGTTGGAGAGATTAGTTACATCCTAATATACAGAGACAAGTATGCCAGGCCTATTTTAGATGAGGGAGGATTTTAATATCATACAAGCATAGGTATGCTCCCTTACAAAAAGTCGTGTAGACGCTACTTCTTTGATTATACTCCATGTGGTATAGATATTACCTCTGCATGTGTTGAGATACTTTGATTTATTTAAAGAGAATGATGAGGAGGTCCCAACATTTGGGTCCAAAAGAAGTCACTTAAACGACTTGTAGAATCCTGATATGACAGAGAAAGAGGTTGTTAAAAAAGCTAGGCATGATTGTTTAGAGATTATATTCTTCCATAGGCAGAGCTATACATCTATAGAAGAGGGTGCATCCATTTATAGTGCACCACCACTACTACCGACTTTGCTAGTTGATATGCCCCCAACTGGGGATGCTCCTGACTCAAGCTCCTAGTGCTTTCCAGGTATTTTTTTATTTCTCTTTGTTTTGATTTATTTTATCGTATTGAGGATAGCACACTATTTTTAGTTAGGGGTGGCATACCATGCCGTTATGGGTTTGTCGCACTTCTTTTTTATGTTAGCCGTGGTATGTGTAATACCCTAAAGTTTCCTAACTAATTTCATCCCATGAATGTCAAGTATTATCTTCTAAATTGAATGATGTTTATTTCACAGGGAATTTTCAAGATTTTCACTTTTTTATATGTAAAATTGAATAAGCTTTCCATCAATGCAAAATTTACCTAAATTCGACAACTGGGTAAGAAGTTATGGCGATTTAATGTTTCAATCGTAAAACACCGTCATCTAAGTCAGGGGCGCGTCGCACCATAAGCCAAAATGAAAATTTTCAATTTCCAGTAAGACTCCGCAATTTCACTGCATCGCGGAGGGCTCCTAAATCCCAATTGTCAAAATCCAGTGAAGCTCCACGATGACCCTGCGTCGTGCTGTCATCTAATTTCCCAGTCTTTGAATTCCAGTGACATGGCCCAATAGCACCGCGTCGCACCAGGGGTCCATGTCGGGAATTTTTTCATAAAATTTTAAAGACGCATCGAAGGTTAAATGGGTCTTTTCCCATGATTTTAGTTCATCCTTAAACATGAAATTTAACCCTACATGACCTAAGGATATCATTATTCACTCTATTTTCCCCAATTTCTTCATACACTCTCAAAGCCAAGAAACCTTAATCTTAAAAATTCAAGGGCAAGGATCAAGAATCTCTCAAAGGATCTTTACGGAGTTACATTCTAAGGTATTTCATGTGTTTATTCATGGGTGTCTTTCACCCATAAAGCTCAAGAATCTCTTTTCAAAATCCTAGATTTGTATATTTATGAATGTTTATGATTTGGTTGAATTAAAAATTGATGTTCATGTTGTTGGTTGGTTTTGTTCCGATGTTCATGTTGTTGGTTGGTTTCGTTCCATGTTATATACTATTTATTTACAAGAATTGATTCTAATATGTGATGATTTATGCGATATTCATGATAAAACCTTCAATTTACAAGTTGGTTTATGTATCCATGATTATTAGATATGTTAATAATTGTACAAGCAAAGCATGATCCCCATATGTTTAATTAAAAGCCTAAGTGAAGGAAAAGTGCCATACTAGTATAATAATATGAAAGCCCCATTCATGTACAAGTTATGTATGTCAAGTGTTTGATGAAATGTCTTAGTCTATGAATTATGGATATATTTGTAGCCATTGTGGTGCTTTAGAACTTGTACTTCATGAAATCCCCAACTTATTATATTATTGATTGTTGATATTGGTCATGTATTCAAGAAGGTCATGCTTTGTCAGTTTCCTTCTATTGAATCCTGGGGGTACTTGTACCCAAAAAATATAGTTGTGTGCCTAAAGTCAGTGACATGTTTCACGATATACTTAGTCAAGCCATGATCCATAGAACTCAGTCAGTCAAGTAACTCAGGAAAGCTCAGTAATTCAATAATCTCAATAGTATTCTGTTAGTTAATAGAACTCCATGAATTTAGTGTAGTACAGTTTAGGTAATCATATTTAGTTTCTATTCAGATGGGAGTAGGAATTAGCACCAAGTGAACCTAAGGATGGGAACACACACTGTCAGATGAGGGTGTGATTCTTAGAAGTTCTCCTTGTATTCAAGAACTATGTAGCAAGCATCGGTTAAGACATCAACACTGTCAGATGCGGGTTGATGAGGTGGATAAACACTGTCGAATAAGGGTCCCACCATTCTCTTTTGGGGACACTATTAGATGAGAGTCACTCACAGCTTGTCCTTATTGGTGTCCCCTTATTTGCACCTTTCCAATTGGGGTTATAGATTGGAATCCAACTCAGCTATAATGCATTATTTGGGGCATTTTGGTTAGATGGCTACTTCCCATAGTCTTGGTCTTACTTTCAATAATAGAACTCAGATAGTACTACAACATTTAGGACTGTCAGGTACAGTCAACTCAAAATAGTATGGAACTCAGCTAGTTTCATCATAACCTAGACTATCAGATATAGTCACTCTGTATCAGTTAAATCAGTTATACAGTTATTAGTATCTCATGCTATCAGTACTCAGGTTTAGTAATTATGTTATCACGAACTCAATTACAGTTATTATGTATTCATACATGCATTCTCACATTCATGTTATATAGTCAGTTAGTTCAGTTCATGCATATGTACCCTTTGTATTTAGCCTACCTTACATGTATACCAGTACATTCAATCATATAAACGTATTTGCGCTATGGTATTTTATACCATAGGTTCAGAAACACGAGCTCTAGAGCATCAGTTGCCACCAGATTTAGTAGTGAGTCCTCATTATTTGAGGACGATATTATTAGTTATTTCATTATCTCAATTATCTTTAAGTAGATGGAGTTAATTTGGGACATGTCCAATCAACTCCTTATTCATAAAGTTAGAGGCTTTTCACACTACCATGTTTATACAGTTTATTTCAATTGTTTTAGGTATTTCATACCCCATCCAGATGTTATGTTTTATCAGTTATGTTATAGTTTTGAACCTTATGACCTTTTAGCCTTTGTTTCCGCATTATACAGTATATTTTACAGTGTTCAGGTATAGATATCAGTCATGGTTTAGCTTCTGATCCTTTGGGGTCATGACCACCATGTAATATTTTGGGTACCAGATTTAGGGCATTACAGTATGGTTGTAGAACCATCATGTCTAGGATAATTATGTGTTATATTTTGTTTTTTTGTATTGTATTATTTTTGTATAATTAGGAGATGTTGAGTATTTAGGGCAGTAGTCATGTGTTGATTGATTTTTGATACCCCTCCAAAATTTTTGTTTTAGAATTATGTTGATGTATATATGTATGATCTTTTTCAATCTTGTTATGGCATTAGGATTAGGGACATGATAAACATTTGCTGACAATTGTATGAACTAGATATGTAGTAGTTTGTGATATTAACTTTGTGCCATGTGTGTATGAGATACTACCTAGTTCCCTTTGTGTATTAAATTCAAAACTTGACTGGTTAATCTTGCCTAGGTTTAAGGATAGTTAGTTAGGAAAGGTTCATAGGCCATTATTTATTATAGTCCACTTTTAGCCTAAATAACCTTCCATATATGATTTATATCTCTTGATCCCTGCTTTTAGATTTGTAGCCTAATTTTTTTATTTCACCATTCACCTTCCTATTTGTATTACAATTTACTTGTTTTGGCCTAGGTCCTCCTTGGACATTGTACACCTCAACATAGGCAAAATGCCTAAGTTTAGGATGGCTATCATAGGGGTACATAGTGTAAAATGGATATGAAGAAGGTTAAAATTAGAGAAAAAGTTAGTAGGGTTGAGTGTGGTAGAAAAAGAAATAAAAAGCAAAAAAAAAAGAAATAAATTATGAAAAAGAGAAAAAGAAAGAATAAAAGACCACACCCAACCTGAATGTGCATAAAAGAATAAAAAGGGAGAAATAAGGGTGGAATAAAAAGAAAATTGGTTAGTAAGTGAGAGCCTAAGGTTAGTGTCGTGCAAAGGATGCATATTCAGCCTAAATATCCATACTTATCATACCATCCTCCAAGAATACACAAGCCGAGAAAAGTCCTATAGTGATCCTAACTTGACTATATGAGTGCTAAGATAAAGAAAATAAAGGCAAGCCTATGTTATTTGACATGCAGTGATTGAAACTTCTTTGCTGAGTGTGAGTGTCTCTTGAACATCCTTGCATTGACATGAATTATTTCATATAAGTGAGTGTAACATCTTTGTTGTGAGGAAACTTGAGTCATATTGCTAGTTATTTGCTTGTTCGAGTAGTGTAATTTTTATATATAAGTGGTTATTTATTGCTAATGTAATTGCCATACCTTGACCCCATTGTATTACACTGTTATGCTTTATGTTCATACACAGTTGGTTTTAAAAATTGATATTGGAAGGGGGTATTGTTATTTGAACATAATATAATGACTAACTGTCTTGAATGGTCAAAGTAGGGGATTGTTTTGTCTTTATTGTCTTTTTGTTGCTTAAGGAAATACAAACATTCTAAGTTGATGGTGTTGATGTGGTACAAAAATATAGCACTTTTGATGCTTAAAAAGGAAAATATGCAAGTTTCTGAGGCCTTTTTGTTAAATATGATCCATTTTGGGTATATTTTGCAGAAAATCATATTTTGGATGCTAAGTCCATGAAAAAGGTGAAAAAAGGTATTTTTCGATACTTTTGAGAAATTATGGATGATCAGAATATTTTTTGGCTTGATCATGATCAATGCTAGTTCGAGAGTCAAAGAAGAGGTAAAAAACTAACTCTCGGCACTTACTAAGTCATCCTATAGACCACATGTAGACCTACAGGCCGCATGTTGACAAAGTATGTGCCAGAAGTCCAAAATCTAGAAAGATGACTTGCTGGATTTTCCCATTTGGTACCTATGATCTGTATCTGCGCTCGGAGCCAGCCAGTACTTACACCCACCACCAAACCGCAGGTGTAGATCGCATATGGCCCCTTACTCAGTTTTATCCTAGTTCGTTTGGACTTTTTTAGGGTTTTCTCATGTACTATAAATACCACTTATGTACTTTTCGGTAGGAGTTACACACTTAACATTAAAAAACATATTTTGATTCCAAGATCCATCTTTGACCTTGGGATTGCCTTGTGTTGACTTTGATTGATTCATTCAGTGAAGGTTGTGGTTTTTTATTCATGTTATCATTTTAATTTCATCTATTCTTTATATTATGAATGTTATTGAATTCTTTACAATCATGAGCGGCTAAAACCCATAACTAGGGTTATGGAAACCTGGAAAAATTGTCGAAGAAGGGGAACTGTGATAGTTGAGTTGAACCAATGCCAATGGCATGCATTGATTTATCTTTATTATGATTGATTTCTTAATGGGTTCACACATTAGGATCCCGCCTAGATATTGCTACTTACTCCAAAAGAGGAGTAGTGATTAGGAAAAGATAAAGAGAACAGTAATTTAGAGTTTAATTATCAATCCATGCTTCTAGGTTCTATCTACGTAAGATGGTGAGGTTTCATCTAATAACTAGAGACTCAAAAGGTAATAGTTAACTAGTATTAAAATAAAGATTAGTAATGAGAAACCTTGAGACTCAAAAGGTTAATGGTGAAATCCTTCTACTCGTCCAAAAAAAACTGTAAAAGGTACATCAATTATTGATTATGCATGTAACGTATTGAATTGGTTCAACAACACATGATAATCCTATGAAGTTAAGAATCTAATGGGGGAACACAACCTTAGTGTTCAGTCACGACTGAGTTAAACCAAGTTAATACAGTTATATTCTCTCGATTACTACACAAAATCTTGCCATCTACTTTTCCTGGTTTGCCCATTGACTACAACTGCTAAGATCTGCAAAACAATTTGTCTCTTGGGATTCAAACCCAACCTTAGTTTGGTTACTATATCTTTACAATGACCATATCATTGATCTGGGGTGATTTTATACAGTTTTGTATCATTATTCTAGCTTATTTTGCCTTGTTTTGAGGATAATTCATATACTTAAAGTGTTGATATTGATATAAGAAAACATTTAAGTGTCCAAGTGTGTGATTATAATGTTCAAAGTATTTTTCAAACAAGTTTGTGCTTAATTGAGTAATTTAGAGTTCAGCCCAAAAAACTAGTTTTACTAGCTTGAGCTAGGTGTGTGTCTAGTTGGTTTCGTTGGAATCTAATGTGTTTAATTTGTTCTAAATGGTTTAAATGTGTAGTTATGAGGGGTAAAACTTATTTATAATGTGCAAAGTTTAATTTGATAAAGTCAAGAGTTGAAATAATAAGTGGAAGATCATTGCGAATTTGCCTTATCTTAGCTTTTGTTTAGATTTATCGTTGAGGTTATTGTGTTGATTTAATCTTTAATATTTTGTGTGTGATGTTGTAGGAGGATTTGTGAGGTGAATACGGTGATATGTTGATGATTTAAAGATCGAAAATTCATTGAAAATACACTACAAAAGGCATGAACAAAGTATAAGACGTTCAATACTTAACCAAAATTTTGAAAGCAAATTCCATTGGATCGATGAGAAGTCAATGCGTCGCGTTACCATTTCAGTTCTAACAAGTGTGAATATATGAATTTAATGCATCACATCGATAATTTATGCACAAAAAGTCATTCTGCCAACACAGTTTGGTGTTGACCTATTTGGAATTGAATTCCCTTGTACGAACTTTTAGGATACTTAGTGGGGAATCTTTCCAATATCATTTCCAAATTGGGATTAGAATTGAATATTATATATATACAAACAACAACTAGCAACAATTTCTGGGGACAACGTTTGATAAAAACCAAAACTTGGACAATATTAAAATTGCTCGACACGTGAAGCGGTGGATGACAATTTCAGAGGAGGCTGCACACGGGTTTTTGGGTTTTATTATTTTATTTAGTCTTTAGTTTTTCATATCATGTATTCAATTATTTGAATCATGATTATGAATATTAGTGGCTAAAAACCCTCCTTTCAGGGTTAAAGCCAAGAACATGATTACTATTGTTTTGGATTAATTTCGATTAATTTTGCTTATAAATTTGGTTATTTGTTTATTCTTGTTTTAATTATTTTATGGATTGATCACCCATAAAATACATATATTGTAGATCTTTTGATCTCGGGAGAGGGAATATGGAGATAGAACATGGGAATAAACAAAGTATTGGTTTTTTATTCTTTTATAAAATAAAGAATTAAACTTGACGTCTAGGACATGGATGTACTTAGATTCCTTACTTGATTCAGATGGAGGACGATAATTTTAATTAATTTAATTGGATTATTACATCGCCGCTCAATGATGTAGTTGTAATTTCCATATTAGGTAAAATATTAGAGGTTGGGAAACCATGATAATGCCATTAACCCTACGAATCAACAACCAAGATATGCAAATTAGCGAATGAATTCAATAACATAGTATGATTGTTCGGAGTGTCTTAACCCTGGACTTTTCTCCAACTGATTGTTCCAAGATTTTATTTTACGCATTGTTTATTTTATTTTTTATTTATAATTTTAAAACTCTATTTGCTACTCTCCTCAATTGGTTAAACTAGAATTAGATAGTCGGCGAAGTAAGTCCTTGAGAGATCGATACTTGGGCTTCCTTGAAGCTACTTTACTACTTGATAAGACTAGTACACTTGCGTGTGCGCTGTCAAGTTTTTGGCGTCGTTGCCAGGGACTTGTAATCTGACATTTATCCTATTTCTAGTTTCTCTCTATTGAGTTGTAGATAGTTTTATTTTTTAGTCTCTTTTTATTTTCTTTTATTTTTGTTTTTATCACACTTCTTGACATAGCAGCCTGGGATAGATAGTTTTCGAGTGATGAAGATCTATATGGTGTACGATTTGTGACAATAGTTGTCATTTTGAAGATATCTGTATTGTCATCCCTAATTCATTAATATTTATGGGCTATGATCAAATGCAATACTATGTGAATGCCTACAATCAGCAGTAGTTGTTTTAACAACCACAGGTTCAGAATTACCATGCCCTAATTCAAATGAGCACTATGAAAGAAATGCTAAAACAACTTCTAGCTAATCAAGCACAATTTTCAGTAGATATGAAGAGTAATATGACTATTTTAGAGCGTCAGAAAATTGTCATGAGGAACTTGGTGATACAGATAGGACAAGTGCAATAGGTATATGCTACAAGACTTCAAGGTGATTTGTCAAGTGACAGTGAACAAATAAGTGAAATCACTTTGAGGAATGGTACGGAGATCAATGAAGAACCTTCAAAGACAACTAAGGAGGTAGATGCAAATTTGACTTCCCAATCTATTGAAGACAAAGTTGCTGACAATTCGAGGAAGTCTGAGTACTCAGAGTCTTAAATTGTTGAAATTGTTAAGGAGATTCCACCACCACCATATGAATCGTAGCCAGTAGATTGTCATTTTTCTTTTGAGATTGAAATTAAGAACGTGAACAAAAGTGAGGGTGTTGAAGATAGTGTAAATTTTGAAGTAGTATTGGTTGGGCCTCATTCAAAGCACTTTTCTACATTATGCTTAGATGATATCTTGTCTGTGGAATCATTTAAAATAGTGGAAGAGTATGAAGATGAGGAACAAGAATCCTATATTCTTGATTTTACACTATATAAGTAATGTAGAAACACACCTCACTTTAAGACCGAGTGGTTACCATGCATTATCCATTACTCAATTTCTTCAATTTTGTACCAGAGCAAGGCAAAAAGATGAATGCGATGTTGGGGGTGAAATTTATATCCTCAAGGGAGAGGAAAAAATTGATATGGGTTGTGCCGCGATACTAAATCAGGCACTTCTTAGGAGGCAACCCAAGCTAAGGTATGTTTCTTTTTTTAGTTTTTTCCTTTAGTTTTTATTTCACGTAGTTTTTCTTTTTGGTTGAGTCACAGGTTGATGGGAAGTCTGAGTACCGGAAACTTGAGCTAAGAAGCATGGCAAAAACTAAGTGTGGGATCCCATAGACCCTCTTTTATGCAAAAAAAAATGCTAGTAACTAGGCCTAGAGGCCTCAGGGAGTATTTTTGTCTCTTACTTTTAAGTTCACTTTGGGGACAAAGTAGATTTTTAAGTTTGGGGTGGGGAAATTCCCAAATTTTTATTCAATGAAAAAAAATTTACGTTAGGAATAAGTAAGATATTCTTGTTGGTGCTATTTTTTATTACCTGAGTGTAATACCCTGTACTTTTACCTAGCTTGAAATTATCCCAAGAATATTAAAACATTTCTTTGAAAGATGAATCTACTTTTGTACACGTGGTACTTTTAAGATTTTCAATTTTTGTCATATGGGAAATTGAATAAGCTTACCATTGATACCAATTCCATCAAAATCTGACATTAGAAGAGAAAGTTATGGTCGAAATACAGAAGACAGTAAAACCACCCAGGTACGATGGTGAGGCCGACGGACCATTGGACTAGCGGACCATCGCCCATGACCTTTGCAGTGAGGTAGTGTGACTACCTTCTGCCCTATATCAACAGCCCAGGATGATGGACCATCAAACTAGCGACGGATCATCGTCAGGCCATCGCAAGGGAAACAGTGAGGCCCTATTCTGCCTAGAAACGATGGTTAGGGCCGATGGACCATCGACCCAGAGATGGACCGTCGCACCCCACCATTGCACCAAGGTAGTAAGTTTCAGTTCTGGTCCCAGTGCGATGGTCAATCTGACGGACTATCGACCCAACAACGGATCGTCGCACCCACCATTATATGTTCCTTTTAGTTATATTTAAAGTTATTTTTAAAGGGACTTTTTGGTCTTTTACCACCCTTTTATATACCTAGTTATATCCGACCAAAGCTCAGAAATTCATTATCGATCTACAATAACAAAATTAGGGTTTTCTCTCTAAGATTAATCCCCAAGAACAAAATTCAAATCTTCTTCAAGAACTAAGAGTCAAATTCTTCAAGTTCAAGAACTTCAAAAAGCTTAACCCAGATATGCGTAGTGTTTATTCATGGACTCCTTTCATTCATGAAACCCAAGAATATTTTTTCAATTTTCAATTATATGGATTTCCTTATGAATTTTATGTTGGGTTGATTTTGTTCATGTTGTTAGTGACCAATTAAATTCTAATCCATGTTAGGTGATAAATTTTATGAGGAATTGATTAGCATAAAGTTAGATTCATGTGGACCTATTTTTAAACCCTTGTATGATGAAGTTAGAGTTGAATTATGATGTTTATCTGTTATATAATGTTGTCTACATATACTATGCCTACCATTCATTTGATTAAATGCCTATGTGAAGGAAAAAAAATGCTCAACTAGTAGGATCTTATGAAATCACCATTTATGTACAAGCTTATGCATATCACATGTTTGATGAATTCCCTTAATAAATGAATTATGGATTGCAATGTTGGTCATGTATTCAAGAAAGTCATGCTTTGTCAGTTTCTTTCCATCGAGTCCTGGGGATACTTGTACCCAACAATTTAGTTGTATGCTTAGAACCAGTGTCATGTTTTAACGATATCCTCAGTTAAGCCATGATCCATAGAACTCAGTCAGTCATGCGACTCAGGAAAGCTCAGAAATTCAATAACCTCAGTAATCTCACAAACTCAGTCAGTTGTCAGACATCAGTAGTATTTCGTCAATTAACGAAATTCAGTAAATTCAGTCCATCTTCAAATCAGTTAATCATATTTTGTGTCTATTCGGGTGGGAGTAAAAATTAGCACCGATGAACCCAGAAATGGTAACTGACCTGCCAGTAGAGGGTGTGATTCTTAGAAACAATCCTTGCATTCTAGAACTACGTGCCACCGTAGGTTGAGTCATCATACCTACTAGTTGAGGGTAGATAATATGGCTTAACCTGCTAGTTTAGGGTTCTTATCGTTCCCATTAGAGTAACCTGCTAGTCGAGGGTCACTCACATATTATCCGTATCAGTGGTGCGGTATTGACACCCTTCTAATTATGGCAAAGATTGAACCCCAATTCAGCTATAATACGTTATTTGGGGCATATCGATTAGAGGACTAGTTCCCATAGTTTTATGTTACATAATTTAGGACTGTCAAATACAGTCAACTCAAATACAGTACAGAACTCAGCTAGTTCCATCAGATTCAAGACTGTTAGATACAGTTACTTATGTTATCAGTTATCAGAACTCAACCATTAGTTATGTTAGTTATCAGTAAACTCATGTTATCATAATTTTGAATATAGTTACTATGTACGCATGCATCCATTCTCACATTCATATTAGTCAGTTAGTCAGTATTGTTCATACATATGAACCCCATGCATTCAACCTACCTCACATGCATACTAGTACATTTAAAGTACTGACGCATTTGTGTTATGATGTCTTATACCATAGGTTCAGAGACATGAGCTATAGAGCATCAGTAGATTCCAGTCTCAGCGGTCAGAGTTAGTAGTGAGTCCTCATCTTTCAAGTACATGATTATTACTTTATTATCTCATTAATTAATTTATTAGTTGGAGTTATTTGGGGACATGTCCTATTAACTCCTTATTTAGACAGTTCAGCCTGTTAGAGGTTTTTCAGATTCTCATGTTCAAACAGTTATTTCAGTTGTTTTGGGTATTTCATACCCCATCCAGATGTTATATTTTTATTAGTCATGCTACAGTTTTAAACCTTATGGCCTTTTAGTTCATGTTTTTGCATTATACAATATATTATGTAGTATACAGGTACAAATATCAATCATGGGTTAGCTTGTGATCCTTCGGGGTCATGAGCAACGTGTAGCATTCTGGGTACCAGATTCGGGGCGTTATAATGAGGAAAGTGGGTCTGTTTGTAAAAGCATGTTAATTGAGTGAATGGCTAATTTGGAGACTCTTAGGCTTATGTTTATGACTCTTGTACTTGTTGGCTCAATTTTGAATTTTTGTTGTTATTTGGTTGGGAGTCTATGATGATCCTATTGAGTTGAGCATGTGCCATATGCGTGTAAGTTTTTTGTATATTCCTTGTTACATGTGAAGTCTAAAACTTTTCTGGTGTGTGTGTAAAGTAAAATAAAGAGTGTGGGTTTCGGAGATGATATAGGCATTTCTTTGATAGCCTTGTTTTATACCTTCTATTTGTCCTACCCTTGTGCATTATCCTAGTTTACCTTCATTGAGCCTTTAGCTTTTTCTTTGGAAACCTCATAAGTAGCCTAATCCCTTATTTAATAGACAATAATTTAATCCAAATAAACTCCTAAGTGCTTTAATGAAAAATTAATTTAGTGAGGAGTTTAAGAAATTGAAGAAGAAAAGGGTAAAATAATACCCTAAGGTAATAGTTATTGGTGTTAATAATTGATGTGTAGTGGATGAATGTGATGTAAATTATGTTATAAATATTTCTACGATTGTGAAAAAAGAGAAAAATTTATTCATGTGGTAGTAAACTATGCGTCTACTAATTATTTGTGAAAATGCTTAAAAGAGATGAGGCAAAATAAAAGAATGGGGTAGACAAAAATGGTGTAAATTGGGTGTTGGAGATTGGTTCTAAAAGCATAATGTAATGTATTAAAGCGCTTAGAGAGGTTAGTCACTATTCCCAAATAGTTCCTACCTATCACTTAACCTACATTACAATCCAAAAAACTCCTAATTAATCCTAAGCTTTACATTCAACTATTAGTGGAGCATTACACTAAGGTAAATCCTATAGTTCATTGTGTGTAGCTTGTGAATTCTTTGTGAAAGTGAGCATAATTTTATTCTTTGAACCATTATGTTATAAATTTCATTATTGTAAGTGATTATCATAACTCTCTTGTTGTGACAGACACATGTTTTTTGAATGTGGGTGATTTGTATGAAATCATTGATGGAATAATAAGCATGAGTTTTCCACTTAGGTGAGTAAATTTTTGAGGCTAGGATGTTTTGCAGTAGTATTCTTTAGCTTTGAATTGTGTAAATAACGTGCTTTGTGTAGAAACTTGCATTATGTGTGGTCATTGTAGTACTAGCTTGAGTGTATTTATTTTAGTAGAAGTGTGGCGTCACCTCAGCTTTTTATGCTTAGAGTAAAGAGTTATTCGATGATGAACAAGATTTTAAGTGTGGGGTGATGATCTGAGGTGATTTTATACAATTTTTTATCATTATTATAGATTATTTCGCCTTGTTTTTAGGACAATTTGAGTGTTTAAGGTGTTGATATTGATATAAGTAAGCATTTAAGTGTCCAAGTGTGTGATTATAATGTTCAAAGTATTTTTTCAAACAAGTTTGTGCTTAATTGAGTAATTTAGAGTTCAACCCGGAAAACTAGTTTTATTAGTTGGAGCTAAGTGTGTGTCTAGTTGGTTTCGTTTGAATCTAATGTGTTTAATTTATTACAAATGGTTTAAATGTGTAATTATGAGGGGAAAACTTGTTTGTAAAGTCCAAAATTTAATTTGATTAAGTCAAGAGTCGAAATAATAAGTGAAAGATCATTGCGAATTTGGCTTAGCTTATGTTTTGATTTATCGTTAAGGTTATTATGTTTTTTTCATCTTTAATATGTGGTGTGTGATATTGTAGGAGGCTTTGTGAGATGAATACGGTGATATATTGATGATTTAATGACTAAAAATTCATTAGAAATACACTACAAAAACATGAACAAGAAATATGACGTTGAACACTTAACCAAAATTTTGAAAGAAAATTGTAGTTAGTCAACGTGTCACATCAACATTTCAGTTCTAACCAGTGCATAAATGCAAAGTTAATGTGTCACGTCGATAAGTCATGCACAGAAAGTAATTCTGCCGACACAGCTTAATGTTGACCTATTTGAAATTGAATTCTGTTGCACGAACGTTAAGGAGACTTAGTCGTAAATCTTTTCAATCTCATTTCCATATTGGGATTACAATTGACTATTATATATATACAAATAACAGCTGGTAATATTTTTTTAGGACAACTTTGGATAAAAACCAAAACTTGGACAATATTAAAATTGTTGGACACGAGAAGCGACGGACGACAATTTCATAGGAGGCCGCACACGATTTTTTAAGTTTTATTATTTTACTTAATCTTTAATTTTTCATATCATGTATTTAATTATTTGAATCGTGATTATGAATATTAGTGGCTAAAAACTCTCCTTTCGGGGTTAAAGTCAAGAACATGATTACTATTGTTTGGGATTAATTTCAATTAATTTTGCTTATCAATTTAGTTGTTTGTTTATTCTTGTTTTAATTAATTTATGGATTGATCACCCATAAAATACATATATTGTCGACCTTTTGATCTCGAAAAAGGGAATAGGGAGATAGAACATACGAATAAAAAAAATATTGTTTTTTTTTCTTTTATAAAATAAAGAATTAAACTCAGGGTCTAGGATAGGGATGTACTTAGATGTCTTACATGATTCAAACGCAGGATGATAGCTTGAATTAACTTAATTGGATTATTACATCCCCACTCAACAATGTAGTTGTAATTTCCATATTAGGTAAGAGATTAGAGGTTGGGAATGATGATCATGCAATTAACCCTACAAATCAACAACCAAGATAAGCAAATTAGCGAATGAAATTCAATAACATAGTATGATTGTTCAGAGTGATTTAACCTTGGGATTTCCTCATACTGATTGTTCCAAGATTTTATTTTATGCATTATTTATTTTATTTTTAATTTACAATTCTAAAACTTTATTTTCTACTCTTCTCAATTGGTTAAACTAGAATTAGATAGTCGGCTAACGCAAGTCCTTGAGAGATCTATACTGGGCTTCCTTGAAGTCACTATACTACTTGATAAGACCATGTACACTTGTATGTGCGCTTGGGCGCTGTCAATCATCATCTAAAAGGAGGTGTTGCTTAGACATCATCAAGAACCTATTCTAGATTTTTGATATGCCCTCCTCAGTAAGTTCTATGGTAGCATATTTATTTAGGTGGTTCTTGTTGGCCACGATATCTTTTATGTTCTTAGCATACTTCAAAACACTCTACAGTACATCAATGAAAGGCAACTTAATGTTAACCTGCTTCAATACATCAATAAAGTTCATGTATCAAGCCTCCTCTTGGTGTTTTCGAAGCCTTTGTGGGAAAGGTAGAGGTGGCAACACACTTTAAAACTTTGTTCCTTTGTTGTCGCTTTGTTATCTACAACTTTATCTTCTTTCTTTGTTGTTTCACATCAATTGACCTGTGATTCATCTAATTAGGTTGCAACTCTTTCAGTTGCGGCCTAATTTGAGTAGTGACTGCATTGACTTGTTTTGGATTTGGCTCAGCATCACTAGGTAGAGCTCCTTGAGGCCTTACGTTCTGTGCTCTTACAATCTGACCCATTTGAACCTCCAAGTTCTTTGTTATCATCTACTTCTTCTTTAAATCTTCTACCTACTAAGCTTGAGGATCCATAATCTGCATTAGTATCTCTTTAATATTTCTTGTTTGAGTAGTGGCCTGATTTCTTAGAACCTGTTGTTTCTAGTTCTGATTCATTGGCCCACAGTATTGATTTGCATTTTATGGCTAATTTCCACTACATAAAAAATTAGGATAGTTCTACTAGTTAGGATTGTAAGTATTACCAAAGTTCTGATGTCTTTGATGATTAGCATTTCCCACATAATTGATAGACTCTGGATTTCCTGTGCAAGAATCAGCTGTATGTTCACTACTCCTACAAACCTTGCCCTAAGTATGAACTTGATGAACTATATTTGCTATTGCTGGTGCAAACTTCATGACTCCCAAATTCATATTATTAAGTTATGTAGTTAGCTAATTCTACAGTACAACAACCTGGGCTAATATAGTCATGACCTGGTCAACCTCCAACACACATACACCCTTTTTTGGAGAACCTCTTATGTTAGCACGCCACTTAGGATTGCCCTGTGAAATCCAATTCAGCAGTGTATATAATTTATCATACGTCTTCTCTAAAGCTTTCCTACTTGTTGCAGAATCCAGGAGAATTTTGGTATTTTTTTCAAGACCCTCAATGAAAGTATTTACCAATACATCATTAGTCTGATGATGATGAGGGCAATTCCTGAGCACAGCCTTGAATCTTTCCCAAGCTTTGTAAAGATTCTCTCTATCCTTCTGTCTAAAACTTAAAATCTCACTTCTCAAATGTGTTGTATTCACAGATGGAAAGAATCAAATAAGGAATTTCTAAGCCAGATCATCCCAGAAAGTGATGGAGTTTGCTTTTTTAGTATATAACCACCTCTTCGGTTCCCCCAACAAAGAAAAAGAGAAGAGAGTCAATCCAATATAATCAGTAGATACCCCGATAGGAATATAGGTATCACTGATCTTAATAAAGTTCTGTATGTGTTGTTGTGGGTCCTCGTGAGATAAACCTATAAACTTCCCACTAGTGTGCAATAGTTGTACCATATCCTGCTTTACCTCAAATTGACCACCCATATTTGGCTTGCATATGTAATTAATAGCATTGTTCATAAGTGGGATTGCCTCTTCACGAATATGTCTAGCTGTTGATCAAGCAGAAGCAGCTTGAACCACCGAAGTTTGAGAAATTGGAGCATTAGGATCAACAAGATCCACTAGATCTGCCATTTGAATCTGCTGAATTGGGTAATGAAGCACTACTGCTCTTCACCTTTGATGGAATATATATTAAGATTCTGAATATAGCTCAGCCAATTCTTTTGCTCTTGCCAGTACGATACTTCACTTTTCATGCAAAAGTTAGCCACTAAGATCAAGTTGTTAACACATTTACTATCAAAAGCCAAAAATTTAGAATATTACTAATTATTTGAGTCCCCGGCAATGGCACCAAAAACATGTTGCAGTCTATCACACATGCAAGTGCACATGATCATATAAGTAATATAGTGACTCAAAGAATCAAATATCGTACCCATGAGAACTACTTGATTAGTAATTTACTTCACTTCAGTTTTGTTAATAATGTATTCAAGTGTTTCAATTTAACAAAATAGGTTAAGCAATTTAATTAATAATTTAACAACTAAATGAATAATAAAGTATGAAAATCACAATGTAGGCTAGGTTGTAAACAATATGAGATGAATTTCTTGGGTTGAGGCACTCGTAATAGTCATATAAATCTCTATTCTTATCGTGCTTATTTTGATTATTGAGTTATTGATTCACTGGGTTTGAACAATGATAATGGACTTCCAAACCTCTAATCTTCTACCTAAAGAGACGTTGTAACTACATCATTGAGTAGAGATGTAATTATCAATATATATGCTTTAAGTTATCTTCCTGTAATTGAAACAAATAAGGCTCCTAGGTATATTCCCGTCCTAGTAAATACTTTACATCCTTTGTTATGTACAAGAATTTTCTCCTTAAACTCTTCGATCTATCCCTATGATTCTCCTTTCGGGTTTACACAAGAATTATTGATATATTCTAATGGTGGCCAATCATTAAAATAGTAGAAATAAGAGAATAATAATAACCCATACGATAAATCAACGTTAACCACTCAAAAAATATCAAAATATAATTATGCTCTTGGTCTCAACCCAAAAAGAGGGTGTTTAGCCACTCATGTTTGAAATCAGCATCAAAGAAATATTTTTATCATACCAAAATTACTGTTGAAATATGAAAGTAAAAAGAACCTTAAGAGAAGTCTCGTAATTGTTTTTGCCTTTGCTCAATATCCCAAGGTTTCCCAAAATTGAGTTCAAGTGTTTCTTTTATAGTGGGAAATATTTTCCCAACATTTCCTTTTCATCAAATCACAGAGGTTATTGCGCACACTAGGGTCTGAAACACAGGGCCATCGCGGACCCTAATTAGAATTTTACTTGAGAAATAATTCAGCCTCCACAATATAGGGCTATAGCGGAGGTTCATTGGAAATTTTCATCACAATTTATTCCCTCGGCACGCGCGGAGGCTAAGGTTTGCAATGTGAAGCTTGTCATTCTTCTTCCTTTTTTCTCCTTGTATATTTCCTTGCTTCCATATTTAGTTACATGCTTTCAGAGCCTCTTTCAAGTATCTTCATTCTTACCAAATCACTCCAAGTGATTCCACTATACATTGGCTTCAAGTTAATCTATCAAAGTATGTATAATTTCACTAAAATCAAGCCCTAGAACACTGATCATGTCCATTAGCAATGTGTATTAGAAAGTTACAACCATTTCCCAATGATGTGTATTGCTTTCTTGATCCAAGGTCTACTCTATATCATGTGGACCCTTATGTGGATGTTTATTGTGGTTTTGATCCTGATTGCATTCTAGATCCTTTTTTCGTGTCCATCCTATTGGGTAACTCTATTATGGCTAGAGGGTCTATGAGGGGTTGTGTGATATCGGTCCATGGTAGGGGGGCCTTGGTGGATCTAATAGAGTAGGACATGTTATGAGTGGCGAATTTACCACTCATTTGCACTCCACTTCCATGCATACTAGAATGATTTGATTGTCTAAATGAGACAACTTTTCTATTAAATGCACTATTTTCCATATTTTGCAGGCATACAAGTTATGAGAAGGAAAAATGCAGACATAAATTGAAAAAGGTCCAGAATTGAGAGAAGAAGTGTAGTTAGTAGACCCAGAGCAGAACACGGTGATCTGAGGATAGAGATCATATCCAGTCAAGTCATTTTAAAGGAACGTGAACACAGTGATCTTAACGCCTTCTCAGTTTCCACGATTGTGTGAGAGCAGAAAATTATACAAGACAAATGGCCATCATAACTTTTGATGATATCATGCGACCAACACAAGAAGAACCCGATTGTGGTCACATTGAGGGCACGGTAACATGCATGGGGGACCCATTTTGATCCCACAATAGAACAATCTCGTGTATAAAAGGTTGCTTGGAAGCTTTACTTGATGAGATACCTAAAAGCTCTAAGTGTTGAAGAATAATTGTGAAGACCAAAAAGACACAAGGAAAGGTATATGTTGAAGTGTGAAGAAGACCACATCAAACCTTCCATGACCGCCCCTTCATTAAGGATGTAGTGGTTTTTTTGTGCCTTTTCTTTACACTCCATAGGGGCCCTTTTTCATTAAGGGTAATTTAGATTTTGATGAATATTAAAGATTTCTTATCTGTTTGAGAGTGTATCTCCTTTAGTGTAGAGCTTGGAAAATCCATAATTGAAATTAGGGTTAGCTTGAGTGTGGATTCACTTGAGTTGACAATCAGCTTAGAAAAGTTGGTGCTTTGGGGTGCTTCGAGTCACTTTTATGTCAACGTAAGAGTGTAGTGTTACCTTTATTGGTTGTAATGGGTCTTGGTTTTTAATATATACCTTTTTTCTTATCATTGGTAAAGGTTTATGTCTCACTACCTATCTCTCCTTTTTATGCAATTTCTTTTGTGTTTGTAGTTCTTGAATCCGTGTGTTCTTTGGCTCTTTAGTGTTGTCTCTTCTTCATCTCCTTTCTTTAGGGATTAATTTTGGTTTCATTAGATTTATTCTCTTATCATTTGGTATCAATAGCCATGTTTTAGAGTTGTTTCCACAACTCTAAGTATTGGATTATTGATTACCTTGAAGAAAATCAACAAAAAAGAGTGTAGAAAATCGAAAATCTCACAAAAAGATTGTTAACCCTTTCTTGTATTTTGGCACAATTTTATACCTTAGATATAGTTTGTTTTTATTTTTTTGTGAGTTTCTAGTGCTACATACTTGTTCCCTAACACTAATAGAGTCTAGATCTAAGATTTGAGCTAAATCGAAGGTGTTTTGAACCATCCACCATTGTTGAGCTTGCATTTGAAGCTATTTGAGGGTGGGTCACGTTTTGGGATATTTTGAGTGTGACATTTTTGGACTGATTTTGTGATATTTGTGTTTGGGTTTTCAAAGGGACCTTATATCTTCAAGAAAATTTCAATTTGGAAGTCATTTGCCTTGTGGTCAAATGTTGGTCAACTCTTGAATATTCTTGTTGTTCTTCCTCATCTTCATATCTTGTTGGAGAATAATATTCAAAAAGGGGTGTTTGATCTTAAAAAGAAGTAAAGAGAGTGTACTCTTGTTCAAGGAAATTTCCAAGCTCCTTCCTAGTCATCCAAAAAAAAGAAAACAACAACAGGAAAGGAATAATCAAGTATAAGAACTAGTATAATTGAAAGTACAGGGGGGGGACCAATTCAATTCAAATTCATTTGAGATTGAAAAAGTTTCCAAATCTTGTGTTTTCTCCTCCATAAATCGAAATTACACTCCCTTGGTTGAAGATTGGCTGAAACACAACTTGAAGAACAAAAAAAATTGCAAAATTAACATCCAACCATAAGTTGCCATGTCACCAATTTGGGACAACCAAATTTTGAGCTCAAATCTTGATTTCTTAGTTTCTAATTTTTGATTCTTATTTACTTTTGTTGATTGTATCACTAATTAGAAAACTAGTAACTACCTACTAGGTTGGGAATTAGTTTTAGTGTTCTTTTCTTTCGTGTTATCGTTCTTGTGTGCTTTTATCATTTTGCAATTCATTGTGTTTTGTTGGTTCAAGTCTGAATGAGATTTCCTTGAGTCATTCAAGAAAAAATCTATTACGGTAAGAAGTAGAGTCATCCCTCAATCACTCACGAAGTACAAACTAATTTTCAACACTTGTGAAACCAAGTGTGACATAAAACTGAGAGTGAAAGTATGTGAGGTTATTTGTACTAACTTGTTTGTTATTTTGTAGGTGTTTTCTCTTTGGTACCTTGACAATGTAAGGAACAACATCATCAACCCCAGATAGTTATGGTATTTATACTACCTCTGATCCTTTTGAAGATTTTCGTCGAACCTTGAAAGTCTATGCTAATTGATTATTCAAACATACCCTCAAAGCCAAATCATCACTAACAAATAATAGCATTTTTCCTAGTATCAATTCTTTTTGTGTGGAGGTTCAAGATAATATACTTCCACCAGAGGATTCAAGGAAAGTTTCTCAATAACACATGGTTGATGATCAAACAAAGTTCTTGGCTAAGAATTCCAACTTTGGGAAAAATGATAAAGAGGTGATGCAAGGGAGAATTCTTGAAAAACTCCCTTGTAATGAGAGCTTCCCAAAGGAGCAAATGGGATTCCATGATCCAAACCTAGGTGAAGGAGATACCTCATATGAGCTAAAAGGTAATAATGATATATCCTACACTACAAAAAACTTATAATATCGTGATGTGGCTAGTAGTAGCCAAGTGGATGTAGTCGATGGTTTGCATGGAGGAGAATTGCATGAGTCTTTCCTTTGTAATACTCTTGGTATTGCTAGATTGTCTGAAAACCAAATTCTTGCTATGAATTTGCAAGCACTGGTTGATCCTATTGATGACAAAATTGATTCTTTTCATAAGAATTATTGGTGTCCATCTAGTGCTAGCACTTATAACTTGAATAAGGTTCTATTACCAAGTGATAAGAGTATTCACACACTAGCTGACCCTTGTGAAAACTAAGGTGAGTCTACGTTGGTATGCTAGTTGATAATAACTAGTGAGCATATGAATGATGATCAACCTACTCATGAATGTAGTCCACTACTTGTGCATATGTGTGGTATGTTTGATAAGTTTCAAGTTAGTGATGATGCTGATGGAGTAGATCATGGGATTGGAGATGATTCTTTGAGAATGTTGTATGATAAAATTCATATTGATAGCTTTGCTCAAAAAACCAAGAAAAGGCACAATCGGGTGAAGGTGACCTTGAATTGCTTGAATACTTAGGAAACCCGAATTGCGATTGTTCTTATAAAAATATTTTTGTGTGTGATCCCTTTGCTGCTCATGGTGATTTATATCTATGTGGCGATTACTCTCTTAACATAGAAAGTGGTGCATGCTTAGAAATACTATCTACTTTTTCTTTGTGTGTTTCCTATGTTGCGCATCCTAGTGGTGATAAACTTAGAACTAGTGAGTACTTATATAAGGTCACCATAGTTGAAGTTGATTTTTGTGACACCTTTCTCTACTCTCTATTTTCCTTTGATGATGTATATGCTATTGTAGAGAGTATATCTTTTAGATTGGGTAAATCCTATGGGAAAAAGAGTATTGTCTAGATCCATGTCTAAGGCCACTCTTTCCATTTGACCCCGGTGCCGAATGTGGATATGATGATATTGGCACACCCAACTTGTTTCTTGTTTACATAACAAACAAAGTATTATTCTTGAAAACCTGAGGGCAAAAGTGTTATTTTCTTCTTGGGATAATTCTTCTAAATGTAAATCCTTGCTTGACACACTTGTACTTGAATTGAGTGAATCCTAACTTATGTATGCTAAGTTGATGTTTTACTTAAAGAGAAGAAGTCATATGTTCTTAATTGTTTTAATTCCATCCTTGAGTGTCTTATATTTTATATCTTCTGGGCCAAATGACCTTATAGTTGATATCACCTTGGGTGATGCCTTTATAGTTGATGCCTTCCTATACTACCTCTTTGCTTATGATGATATCCATGCTATTCTTGGATTTATTTTATGTGGAGGTAGTATATTTGTTGATTGGTCCACTTGCTTGAGGGACATTGTTATATGTTTTGCGAGGACCATAACTTCTAGTAAGATACCACTCTTGATGTGGTATTTAAAAGAGGTGATAAGGAACTTGTGTCTTATGGATCCTAAGGAAAAGGTAATCTAACCTTTTGTAACTAGTGATGCCATTATGACCATTGTGGTTTCCTTACCTCTTGGTGATTTCCTTAACCAATTCCTTTGTGCATTCTTGCATAGATTTCTAATGTTTAATACGAAGGATCCTTGGTTATATTTCAAGTATGAACCACCTCGAATGATGTTGTTATTTGTTGCCATAACCCTAACCCTAATGGAATGAGGTTGTTGTAAGTGTTTGTCCTTTTTTTGATTTTGCAAGATATGGATTCGAGGCCGTGTCCTTTTTAAGAAGGGGAGTATGATACAAGCCAAATAGCCATCATAGCTTTTGATGATATCATACGAGGGCAACACAAGAAGCACTCAATTGTGGGCCTATTGAGGTAACGAGAACATGCATGGGGGACCCATTTTGAGCCCACAATAGAACAATCTCATGTATGTAAGGTTGCTTGGAAGCTTGCCTTGATGAGATTCCTGAGAGCTCCAAGTGTTGAAGAATAATTGTGAAGACCAAAGAGACACAATGAAAGGCATATATTGAAGTGTGGAGAAAATCACATCAAACACTCCATAACCGTCCCTTCATTAAAGGTGTAATGGTTTTTTTTTTGTGCCTTTTCTTTACACTCCATAGGAGCCCCTTTTCATTAAACGTAATTTGGTCTTTTATGTAATAAGTTATAAATTGACTCCTTAGGCTTATTTTTCATTTAGATTTTGATGAATATTGAAGATTTCTTCTCTCTTTGAGAGTGTATGTCCTTTAGTGTAGGGCTTGGAAAATCTATAATTGGAATTAGGGTTATATTGATAGTGGATTCACTTGAGTTTACAATCGGCTTAGAAATGTTGGTGCTTTCGAGTGCTTCGAGTCCCTTTTGTGTCAATGTAAGAGTGAGGTGTTACTTTTATTGGTTGTAATGGGTCTTGGTGTTTAATATACACCTTGGTTCTTATCATTGGTAAAGATTTATGTCTCACTACCTATCTTTCCTTTTTATGCAATTTCTTTTGTGTTTGTAGTTCTTGAATCCGTATATGCTTTGTCTCTTTAGTGTTGTCTCTTCTTCATCTCCTTTCTTTAGGGCTTAATTTCAATTTCATTAGCTTTATTCCCTTACCATAAAATGACCTAGGGGCAAAAACATCATTTAGCCAGTGGACCCCAAATCCAATTTAAGGTCAATGCCAATTCATTCTAGGAATCATCGTTCTACAACCCTACTTCTCTTCCTTATTTTAGAGTTTTTTTTAATATCTTGGTGCTTGGATCTTAAATTTACACTAATTTGAGGCAATATAAAATTAGAGAAACTCTAATGTGTAGATTTGGCTTTGTCTATTGGAGATTCATTTGATTCTAAAGTGTGGTTTGTCCTCACTTTATTTTTCTTATGAATAACTTTGATGGACATCTTGGTATATTTTTTTTCATTATCCTTATGATGTGATAGATCTATCTCTTAGAGTTATGCTTGTATAGGGTGTAATTATGTATGGGTTGTGATTTATTTGTATAAATTTTAGTTTATTGATGATGGTTTCTACTATGGCTTGATTAAATTGGTTGGGATTTGTAGGTCAAAACCCCAAATACCCTACTGGTTTGATGGATGAAAATCCCAAGCTCTTGAAATCTCGAACTACTCTTGAAATCTGAAACTATCCTTAAAAGAGGTGTTGGGTGAACTTTTGGAACCTATATAATCCTTGAAAGAGGGATGTGGCAACCAAGGCAATAGTCGACAATTATTGAGCGTAGTTTACTAATTTTCACTATCTTAGACATAAAGGTGAATATGAGGTTGACTATCCCTTAGGTACCATCCTAGAAATAGGGATTCCTAATTGAGGTATTGGATGGATTTAATTGACACACTGGTTAGGTACTTGAAAGAGTCAATGAGTGATATCTTTGAGGTTTTGTTGAAGAACTAAACTCAAGAACTTTCGACCTATCCTACCACATCATCAATGATTAGAATTTCCATCAAATTATCATGTTCCCATGCATAATTTTCCCCTAGGAAAGCATAGTTCCATGATCCATTTTTGTTGATTATAATCTAATTATTCTTAGCCTCGAATTAGTCCCTTTGAATTCTAAGAATTGATTTTACATTCAACAAGATTGAAAACCCTCCAAACCATTCTGTACCATAGGTTTGACCCTGGAAAGCAACTTTTATTTTGAATTTACTCAATCGTTGCTCACATTGTTCATCATTGATTCGACCCTAGCTCTTAGTTGGGTAAATATATAAACAACGACCGCCTTGCACTTAAATTGACTGTAAGTTGAGCTTTATTAAAAATTACATTATTGCCGAGGTGTTTTGACGTATTAAGGTAGTTTGGAATTTTAGCTTACTTGCTTTGTGTTCAAACTTGTAAATTTTTTTTTGTCATTTTCTTTTGTTCATTGTGTTAGATAGATTTTTATTTTTGATTAATTATTACAATGGCATCTTGGAATGAATATAATTTTGGTGGTTGGAGATTGTAACTTGATGATTCATGTCCATATTATAGTGGACCCTACTTTTGGAAAAATTGTAGATATGCTCCCCGGAGAGAGATGTGTGCACCATCTCGATCTTGTTAGGAGTATTTTTTTCTCTATCTGGTGGTCGAGATAGACATTAGAGTTAATTTCCAAATGCCCCTACCCCTGTTTCGCTAACCTAATTACTAGTTCTTCTTATGATTTTGATAGGTATTATGGTCAAGAAAAGGAAGAACAAAGCACTGGAAAGAGTGATGTTGAAGAAATGCTTTAACTTATCTTGGATCGATTAGAAATTATAGGGGATAACATACAACTCATACATCAAGTCATGAGGGCATGTAATGAGGAAATAAAGAAGATAGAAGAAGACATAGGAATCTAGGTCAATCATACAAATACTATGACCATGCCCACGCTTCTAAATGATCTTAACATTGAATAATGCTCGATGATTTCCCAACCAATCAAGCACAATATGATTCTAAATGTTGGAATAAAGGAAATGGTTCTAAAGTTGAAAGAAAAATCCAAGAAAATTTATTATGAAGAATCTAGTCCATTTTAGGGTGAGGATACCAAAATAGAGACAACTCGAGAATTGGGAAAAAGACCTCATTCTAACTAGTTCTCAAGATTATGCGCGGTGAAGTTGATAAAAGTCAATCCACCCTAGCAAATGTTAAATAAGGGTGAGAATGAACTGTTTCCTTATATCCTAGATTTTGTCTTTCCAAAAGGATATATTAAGACCATAATCATAAAGTCCAAGAAGTTTAAAGATCGATATACAATTAGTGTATTTCTAATGTTCTCATGTTGCCCAATAAGCCCACATGAGAGTTTAATGGAAAATTGTGCAAACGGTTTAAGTCATCTAAGTGGCATGATAGAACATGTGTCATCATGCCCTTAAATTTCCGAATGTACCTCAAAGATGCAATGATCAAAAATTGGGAAGGAAATTCAAATCCTCTATGTAGAGGCATAAATGATGGTTAAAGAGACGTCGTGTTGCGATGTTAAACCAAGCACTTGATGGGAGGTAACCCAACATTTTCATATTTGCATCTTTATGTTTTTGGAATAAGTCTTATAGTTTTGATGTTTTGTAAGTGATTTATATAGTTTGGAAGCCAAAAACTGGGCAAAACAGGGGAGCAGAACGGCTACGGCACCTCAATTGCGACCTAGGAATCACAATCATATTACTGCGATGGCACCAACTATGTCGCGATCATGACAGCTTCTCTAGCGTACACCTTAGTTATCACAACAATTTCATGGATCTTTTTTACTCTTGTTATGCTTTTGTGTTATGCAGTGAGGTCACTATAAGTCTAATAGTTGGGGCTGCGGCCCTACCCTTTTGTGTATTCATTCATTTGCAATACTCAAACTTAGTTCACTTAAAATATGCAAATTTTGTGAATTGATTGTTTTCATTTTCTAGTTTTCTAATTTTTTTAATAATGATGTTGGGCGAGCCCTTCCCTCTGATAGATTTATTGATGGCATGCTTAAGGTAAAAGCGTCGTGATTAGGTTTTAATCCACAGATGTAGGAGAAGTATAAGTACCCATGGCATTATGGATTTAGGATTGCATTCATACCATTGGAAAATTTTGAGCAACCATATGTTGGTTTTCCCTTATGAATCCAAAATGTGATACTGAGACTTGGGTTGTTGCCACGGTTAACAAATTGTGCATGGTACAAATACAAAGAAAAAACTCCCCCTCTGTCTAAAAAAATTTTGAAAAATCGAAGGGCATGGATGTGAGTAGCCTTGTGGCACTGCTCTTTCTTTTTCCTTGACTCTAAATTTTATACTTATGCAAATTGATACATACTTCTTTGAATTGTCTATAGTGGGAGAGGTAATTGAGCCTCCTTGTTTAAACTTCATGTTTACTTGTACCATCTAGAACTTTCCCCATTAGTCTCTCAAGACTAATTGTGATCTTACTTGGTTGGTGAAATTATCTTAGGCTATTTTTGTGACAATGGAAGTCCACTTTAGCCTAAAAAGCCTACCCATGCATAGATGTTATCCCTAGTCACCCATTTTTATCCTTTAAACCTTTTTGAGCAAACACATTACAAGTCATGGGCCTTTTAATTCTTATCCCTCTTTTGAAACCTATCATCCTTGAACTTAAAAATAAAAATTGAGGGTAAACGCCTAAGTTAGGGGTGGTGAATAATGAAAGAGGTAACTTTGGGCCATGAGAATGTAATTTAGTGCCTAGGATCTAAATTTTGAGAACAGATGAATAGGAAAAAGAAGGAACCCAATAAAGAAAAGAAAAGCATGAGATGTACAAGGCAAAGAGGTGAAAAGAAAATGCTTTCGAAAAGATGGGTGAATCAAGGTAGTAAAAGTAGGCACGTGTTTAAAGAATGAAAACAAAAGAAATGTCCCACCATCAAAAGTTGGATGAAAAAGTATAAGTAGATGTTCAAGGAGGGTATAGTCACTTTGTTCTTAAATAATATCCTATCCTGCCCCGAACCTACATTATAAGCTCCAAAATCCCTTTGAGATCTCCAACCAAGTGCAATTATGTTAGTGACAATTGAAAATAGGGGCAAGCCTATGGCATGGTACTTGTTAGCATAGAGAGTTCTTGGGAGAGAGAGTGTTTTGCACTTAAATTCCTTTTTGCATATTTGATAAATTGGTGTGTGGAATTTTCATTCTTACAAGGAGGCATATAAATAAGTTAAGGTGGGCCACTTTGTCATCTCCCAAAAAATAAGGTAAAAGGAGTACAATGTAGTTAAAGTCAAAGAGGAGTCATTTCTTAAGTATTGGTTATTGTTTCATGATTTCTCTTTGAAGTCTTTTACACCCTTAAAAATTGCATTTTAGGTACAGGGGTGTCATGACAATGGCTTTGTGCATGTGCGTAGAACTTTTTATTGTAGTGATTAAGATAAAGTCAGTGTGAGCATTGAGTAATAGAATTTAGGCACACATATGCAGTTGTCTCAATGTAAGAAGTAGTGTTGCTTGAGGAAAAGCAAAGCTTTAAGTTGGGGGTGTTAATGAGTGGTGAATTTACCACTCATTTACACTCTACTTTAGTGCACACTACTATGATTTGAATGTGTAAATGAGAAAACTTTACTATTAAATGCACTATATTCCATATTTTGCAGCCATACAATTTATGACAAGGAAAAATATGGACACAAGATAAAAAGGTAAAGAATAGAGATAAGAAATGCAGCTAGTAGAGATGGAGTAGAGCACAATCTCAGTTACCGCGACCGCGAGCTGAGGGTCGCAATCGCGGCAAGTCAAGTTTGGTTAAAGGACTGCAATAGCAGTGATATTAATGAGTTTTCAATTGTCGCAATCGCGCCTAAGTTTCCACGATCATATGAGAGAAGAAAATGAGTTAGGGGCAAAACTATTATTTGGCCAGCCAACACCAAATCCCATTTAAGGCTCGATACCCATTCATTCTAGGAATCATCATTCTATAACCCTACCACCTATCCTTAATTTAGGGTTGTTGTAATTTCTTGGATCTTGGAGATTAAATTACACTTATATAAGGCAAGATTAAATTAAAGGAACTCTAAAGTAGACTTGAATTTTTCTATTGGAGATTTATTTGATTCTAAAGTGTGATTTGTCCTATCTTTATTTTTCTTATGAATAACTTTGATGGACATCTTTGTATATTTGTTCTCACTATCCTTATGATGTGCTAGATTTACCTCTTGGGTTATTCTTGATTAGGGTTCAATTGTATGTGGGTTGTGATGTATTTATATATTTTTTAGTTTATTGATGATGGATTCTACTATGGCTTGATTAAATTAGTTGGGATTTATGGTTGAAATCCCCAAATACCCAAATGGGTTTGATGGATGAAAATCCCAAGCTCTTGAAAGCTAAAACAATCCTTGAAAGAGGGGTTTGGGAAAACTTTTGGAACCCATATCATCCTTGAAAGAGGGATGTGGGAACCAAGGAAATAGTAGACAATTATTGAGCTTAGTTTGCTAATTTTCACCATTTTAGACATAAAGGTGAATATGATGCTTACTATCCTTTAGGTACTATCCTAGAAATAGGGGTGCCTAATCGAGGTATTGGGTGGCTTTAATAGACACACTTTTTAGGTACTCTAAAGAGTCAATGAGCGATATTTTTGAGGTTTTGTTGAAGAACTAGCCTCCAGGACTTTCGACCTACTCTATCACATAATCAATGACTAGAATTTACATCAAATTATCATATTCCTATTCATAATTTTCCCCTAGGAAAGCATAGTTCTAACATCCATTTTAATTGATTACAATCAAATTATTCTTAATCTCGAATTAGTCCCTTAGATGCCCAAGAATTGACATTGCATTAAACAAGATTGACAACTCCCCAAACCACTTTGTACCATTGGTTTTTCCCTAGCAAGCAACTTTTATTTCGAATTTACTCTATAGTCACTCACATTGTTCCTTGTGGATTCGACCCTGACTCTTAGTTGGGTAAATATATTGACAATGATCCCCTTACACTTAAATTGACATGTAAGTTTAGCGTTATCAACATGGTAAACTTTGATGTGATTTTGGGAATGGATTTGTTGCATTCGTGCTATGCGTCTCTGAATGTTGGACCCATAGGGTCAATTTCCATTTTTTCAAATAAGTCAGAGATTGATTGGGAAGGTAGTTCCCTAGTTCCTAAGGAAAGGTTCATTTTTTATTTTAGAACCTAAAAAATAATATTCAAAAAGGGTGCCTGTACCATCTACTGCATGCTAAAGATTCTAGATCTTAAAGTCTTTCTTTGCAGTCTATCCCTGATGATCTTTCTGTTCCCTCCCGATAGGGAAATTGACTTTGGGATTGAACTTCTTCCGAATACTCATCCTATCTCTATCCCTTTTTAAGAAATGGCTTTAGTCGAGTTTAATGAACTTAGGGAGCAATTAAAAGACCTTCTAGATAAAGGTTTTATATTTGGGGTAATTCTATTCTTTGGTACGTAAGGAGGATGGTTTCCTCTAGATATATTTAGTTATTGGTGTGTGACTAAGGAATTTAGGGTGACCTCATTGTGGGTGGGTTATATGTATATTTTATGTGGGGTACTCCATTAGTGGTGCATGATGGTTGATAGACACTAAGTTTGAACCTTAGACATTGATTCTGGTAAAAGGAGTATGTTAGCTCAAGGATAGTGATGCAAGATTTATGGGAGTAAATTTGTAGGCTTAATAGGTGTGCGTAGAAGGTGAGGTTGATGAATTAGTGAATACTAGAGTGGGAAGGTTGTGATATATAGGTCAGAGGTCCAGGTTGAATTGATGGGTTAGGGGCTTAGTCATTGGATAGATTAGGGCATAAAGTTGTAAGAGTAGCTAAACACCAGGTAGAATCTGGATAGATAAGGTTTTAAATATAAGAGAGCGAAGTGATCTTAGTACATATCTATGGTGATATCTCTTAGAGTGGAGTGTTGTGCTTATAGGTGTAGTACGATTAGAGGACTAATCCTGAAATTTCTCCTAGTGGTGGGTATCTGGGGAGAGTTGGGGTGAATGTACTCCTATGCTAGTGATTTCCTCCTATTTTGGTTAAGAGGGAACTCTACTAGTGTTGTACGTATTCTAATAGTTCTTATACCTAAGGCCCACATTCTACTAGATACATATGTCTATATTCCAACCCCGGAGCCAACGTCAATAATAGTTCTCAGAAATCCAAGGTTCCAAGTGTACAAGCTCAATGTCAGAAGATGCATGATCCATAAATTGATACCTCACATTATTTCTAGTTTAAAGAAATAGTGGTTTCAATCAAAATCCTCGTCTTTTTCCCTGAATATAAATCTTAGCTTTATAATATACTACGCATGATATATGAAGTCTAGTTCTTCCCGGTGTCTAGTCCTAAGGAATCATGTTATGGTTTTCTTATGTTAGAATGACCCTCTATTTATAACCTAGGTGGTTTCTATGAAGTACTCCGTGCCTATTATATCATGTCTCATTTTGCAAGTCTCACATTGTGTAGTACGACAGATAGGAGTTGTTTAGAAGTAACCCCCTCATTCTTGATGCTTGTACTCTAGTTCCTCAGTGACCTTTTTTATGTTAGGATGGTAGTGTCTATAGAAGCATAGTAATTTTTTGGATGAGGGAGTAAATGTATTACTGTAAAATTTTGGGGTGACTAGTCAAAGAAAGGTTATAGATAAAGATGGGAGAGTAAGCGGAACCTTTGTTATGTGAAATAGTTTGGGAAAAGAGATATGGTGAAATCCATCACATCAGTGATCAAAGTTTCTAGTTTTATGGTAGTAGATTCATAAAGCGGGGTTAGAAAGGCAGGCTTGAATGTTGTGATATAGATACAAAAAACCATTGTGGTATATGGTTAGTACTCTTGGATTTAGACCTGAGGTTACCTGATTATTCTAATAAGATCGAGTAGTACTATTGGAGTGGTGTATAGTATAGGGTCCTGTGTCTTACACTAGAACCTTTAACTCCAAGTTAGGATTTAACATAGGAGAGATATGCATTTATACTCAGACCATCATAGTTATGTGTTCATGGGGGAGTTAGGAGGTTGAGATGGTGGAGTATTGAATTCATAATTAAAAGTTTAGTGGAGAGTGTGGTCATATTTAATGGTTATTGGATGTATTATTTGGGAGGAAAGAGCTATGTGGGAAGCTAGTGAGGACATAAAATACAAGTATCAATTCTTGATTTCCGCTTTGAATAATTGTTCTTAAGGTTTGTTTTATTCTTAACATTTTTTTTATGACTTTGTTAAAGAAAATTGTGATTTCTTGATATCTTTGTTTTCTGACTTTGTTAAAGTGAAGTGTGGTTGTTAGTTGTGTTAAAACGTGCTTGTAATTACATCGACCTATAATTTGAGGATGAATAATCCAAGTGGGGAAGAATTAAAACACCCCAAATTTCAGCCTTTGAAAAATATTCTTCAGCTTTAAGCTCACTACCTTGTCTATGACTTATCCTATGAGTCGTGATGTATCTTTATGGGTCATAGGACCCATTCGTAATGAGCCTAGAAGAATCTGCCCAAGTCACTGCCGTGTTAATGACTAGACTAAATGAGTCATATAGACTCCTAACGAGTCATAAGGAGGGTGTTCGTTAGGTGTCCAGTGTAGTGCCTCTATTGAGACTGTTGAGGGTATGAATTGACCCTACGAGTTATAGTGTATCTCTATGAGATGTAGGATACCATCCATAGGGTTCACAGTGAAGAGACCAAGGGGGTTCTGGTTTGGTTAAGAATTAAAGGTCCTAGTCGTAAGGTGACTATACGAGTCGTAAGGTCACCAGTAACGACAGACAGTTTAAATTCCAGCTTTTAATAAGGGTATTTTAGACATTTCCCTCTTTATCTAAATGTAACCCAAGGCCTATAAACCCTATTGATACTTTATTCTTACCCATAACACAATTAAAACATATCCTCTTCTCTCTCAATTTCTCTTAAGCAACGCAAGTTATGGTTTCCTTAAGGTTGAGAATCTAGGGGTCAAGTCAAGGTTTATTCTCTATAATTGTGAATATTTTAGGCATATTAATCTTTCCTAATTCTTAATTTGTTAAAATTAAGTTTTAAAACAATGCTCACATGGAATTGTTATGGTTTTGAAATAAGGGTTGGGGTTTTGAATTCTTGTTGTTGAAAAATGATATCACATGGTTTAATTATGATTATTCATGCTTTAAATATGGTTTTGAACATGTAGGTGCATGAGTATAATGAGTGAACAACCGAATTGTGATTTCCCCAAACTTGTTACATTTAAAGGGGCTATGACCTCAACCCTAAATTGTGAAATTATTTTTGTTATGAGCAATGCTGGAATTGAACTGTTATTGAATTATTGTATCAATATGTTGAATTAAACCTTATTAAATTATATTTTCAAAAGTTGTCTTAATAGAACCAAAGGGGCTGTGAATTCCCCAAGTTATATAATTGATTGGGCATGTTGTTGTTACCTTTCAAGTGTAGTTGGTATGACGATACCAATAATATATGCCTTAATGTGAAATGTGAAATTTTTTACAAATGTTTTAATTGGGCTTTAAAGAGGGTTTTGTAGCTGAGTTATGAAAATGGAAGTCTAACTGACCAATACCGAAAACTGCGCCAGCTAGTTCGGGGGTCATTATAGCTTAGGGTTTGATTCCCCTTTCTTGTGACCAGGTGGTTCGAGTCTACCTTATTGAAATTATTATGATTGGAAGATTAGAGTCCCCCATATCATATTTCATTAGCAGGTACTTAAGTCACCTTAGTATATGATTGGAAGGTTCAAGTCCCCTGCGCATATAAATGATGTTATTCTTCGGTTTGTGAAGCTACACACACTGGGGTGCAACCAAGGGGTGTTAACTAAGCCCATATATCCCGTCGATACTATTATATGATGGTCGAGCTACACAATCTAGATTAAGGTTTTAAAGTGCATGCTAAACCTTATTCCTATCCCATCACATAATATATATATATATGTCTATGTATATGTATACATATATATATATATATATGTATGTATTTGCATATGCTTATATGCATTAGTTTGAATTGTCGACATTATTTTATCTTTATCCTTGAGTTACCTGCTAATCGTCTCTATACACTATATCCCCATGCAATGCAGTATTTTTCCATACTTCTACTCCTCCGGTTATGTGATTATGGATTAATCCAGAGTCAACTTAAAGTGGTGAGCTTCCTACTTCGGAAGGCTCCATTTTAGGATTATGTTTTCTTTTTGTTATAGATTATGGGATACTATTTTTTCTATAATCGAGGCATGTCCCGATATCTTATTGATATTCTGTTTAGTAGAGGTTTTGCTGAGCTATTGTGGACTTGGGTGGTGTTGGTTGGCTGTCAGTTAGTTTTGGTTATAGACATATCATGTTTCCTTAATATTAAGTTCTCTTATCTTGTTATATGTTCGGAATTTATTAGACATGTGGTGTAAGGTGGTCGGTGGTTTAGGTATTGGGGGTGGTCTCCAGTCCTTGTTGGACTTGTGATACCTGTCATGGCACGACCTTGGTTCAGGTCGTGTCACATACTTGTGTCCTTTATTGGATTATCAGTTGTATTTTAGACTTTACGTTGTATGTAGATTGTTCCTATACTATGACACTGGGTTTTAGGATGGTTTGTGGTATTTATTATTTTTTAGACTTCTGCAATCTTTATGCATATATTATTTGACTTTGGTCTAGGAGTCTTGCCTTGGGATTTATGTTGTGATTTTATTTGCATACTAGTTTGGGTAATTGGCTTACTTGTCAAGGCTCAGCTACGATAAGTGCTATTGTGACCCATGTTTTTAGGTCGTGATAGTGTAGGATATCTAGTAGTGTCTCACAAATCAATATGCAGGCGTGTGTATCTATCTTCGAGATGCTATAAGCTATCTTTAGTAAAAGCTTCTCTAACTTGATTTCTTGTCGTGTGAGCTATTAATACCCAATGTACTAAAATTACATTCTATTCTCTTATATTTAGAAGGTGAAGACTCGGTCTAAAGAGTCTAATGACGTTGAGTTGATAATCGACATAGAAGCCTTAGCACAAAGACAAGGCAAGAGTCATAGTAAACCCTGAGGTAGAGGATGTGCTTGAGGAGCTTCCCTAGCTATAGGACATGCTAGGGAGACCTATCCTGAGCCTAATGTTGTCTATTTCATGGATAAACACCAGTAGACGATACTAGACCAACTCAATTTCTAAGAGTTCAGTTGATACTATAGTGCTTCAGAGTCTGTTAGTTTATCTCTTAAGTTGTTTAGAGGGTGTTCCCTTAACTGTACCTGGTATACCTCCAACTTTTAGTAATATTCCTTCTTCAATTCCCATATCAGCATATGGTATTCTTACTTTTGAGGTACAACCATCATCTACAGTACACCCATATATGGACTCTTTGCCGACCAGACTTACTATTCCTTTAATTACTTTAGGTACAGCTATGTCTTCTAATAATCAGAAGAGATTTGAGAGGTTTATTAGCTTGGGTCTTCTCAAGTTTAGTTGATCTATTGGGGAGGATGACTACTCATTCTATATTGACTGCTAGGAGAAATTACATAATCTTGGATCCCTTAAGTCTAATAAAGGTTCTTATACTACTATTAGTTGATAGATATGGCCAGAGATTGGTGGAGGTCACTTGCTAGTTATAGACCTTTGAGTTTGCCTGCTATGACTTGGACTCAGTTTTTTAGGACTTCTAAGAGAGATTTATATCGTAAATCTTGAGACATCATAAGCATGATGATATTGATCATATGTAGTAGAGCTCTTTGTATATTATTAAGTATGGGTTACATTTTAACACCTTATCTAGATATTCATCCTCTAGTATCTCCGCTGAGTCTGGGAGAATTTAAAAGCTTTTGAAGGGGTTAGATGATACATATTAGTTGGCCACAACCCATATGGTAGTTTTAGGGGCTTCCTTCTAGAGTATTATTGAGCATGCCAAGATGATCGAGTCTATTATCTACGCTACTTAGAGATGCACCAAGAAAGTTTATTGTCAGGGTGAGTTTAGTTGACACGCCTCCTGAGGTAGAGATTTCTATAGTAGATTCCTGTGGTTATTATGGTAGGCTAGTTTAGGAGGTGTTGTAAGGATCAGGTGGTGGACCTTTACATTTTATGGCTTTTGCTAGTCAGGAATTATATCATGCGGGTAAAGGCTCCAAGATTGGTTCTTCAGGCCATGAGTGGTCACCCTAGTTTATATGCACTATTTTAGATTGAGTCAAGCCATAGGGGATGTTCTATATATAGTAATTTTGGCCATATGGTCAAGGATTTCCCTCGATGTATGTATGAACCTACATAGCAGGGTTCATAGCTTTATTTTTTTCCTACTCTAATTTTTTTTTGAGAAGTGGTTCACTGAGTTATGGGAGTGATGCTAGTGATACTAGAGGTTCTAGATGTAACGGCAAGAGAGCTCGTGGAGGTGGTCGTCGGGTTACTCATCTTAGGAGAGAACTGTTATGCTATATCTAAGAGCCTTAAGGCAGAGGCTTTTGATGCAGTTATTTTAGGTATTATCCTAGTTTTCTATAAATCTACTTTCATGTCTTTTTATCTTGGGTCTACATTCTCTTGCGTGTGTACATATTTTGCTTTCGGTTTTTGAAGTTTCATGTGAGCCTCTTGCTATGCCCTTTTATGTTTCTACCCTCGTAGGATATTCTGTTACAGTGGATTGAGTGTACCAATCTTGTGTAGTTATCTTTGTTGTTCGTGACATCTAAAATTTGGTTGATTTTGATGTTATTTTAGGTATGGATTAGTTAGATCTTTATCATGGTATTTTAGACTATTATGCCAAAACTGTGACCTTAGCTACACTGGGTATGTCGAGGTTAGCTTAGAAAGGTAGGCTTAATTCAGTTTCAAAGGTTGTTATATCCTTTTTAAAAGCTTATAATATGATAAAGAGAGGTATTTGTCTTATTTAACTCATGTCTGTGATACAAATGTTACCTCACCACCTCCTACGGATTCTATTAGGGTTGCTTATGAGTTCATGGATATCTTTTCTATGGATTTGCCTGGTATGCCTCTGGATCATAATATTGATCTTTCTACTAATGTGGATCTAGGCACCATCACCATTTTCATCTCTCCCTAAATGATATGCCAGTCTGAGTTGAAGAAATTAAAGGAGCTTTTGCTGGATTTATTATGTAAGGAGTTCATTAGACCTAGTATATCTTCTTGGGGTGCTCTTGTCTTATTTATGAATGAAAAAGATGGTTTTATACATATGTTTATTGATCATAAACATTGAATAAAGTGATGGTTAAGAACAAGTATCCTATTCCTCGCATTGATGATCATTTTGACCAGCTTCAAGGTTCTTTAGTGTTTTCTAAGATTGATTTAAGATCCAATTATCACCAATTAGAGATTAGAGCTTCGAATATTCAGAAGATGACTTTTCAGACTTGATACAATCATTATGAGGTCTTCATCATGTCTTTTGGATTGACCAATGCCCCTACAACATTCATTGAGTTGATGAATCAAGTA
Source organism: Capsicum baccatum var. pendulum (assembly GCA_030864225.1). Classification (NCBI taxonomy): domain Eukaryota; kingdom Viridiplantae; phylum Streptophyta; class Magnoliopsida; order Solanales; family Solanaceae; genus Capsicum; species Capsicum baccatum. The sequence continues at coordinate 166,486,752 of CM061554.1, read as the reverse complement.
TTTTAAGATTAGCTTAACTTCTTTGTGATTGTATTTATAGATGACATCTTGGTTTATTCTAAGAATAAGGCTGACCATGTGAAATATTTGAGGATTGTACTTTAAAGGTTGTGTGATAAAAATTTTATGTCAAGTTCTCTAAGTGTGAGTTTTGGTTGGATTCGTTCTCTTTATCAGGTCATGTGGTGACCAAGGATGGTATTATGGTTGACCTGGCCAAGATAGCAACGATTCATGATTGAGCTAGACTTACTTCTCCTATCAATATTTGGAAGTTTTTTTGGTTTAGAGGGTTACTATTGGCATTTTGTAGAGAAACTTTTGTTAATTATATCTCCTTCGGCCAAGTTAACAGAGAAAAAGTTGGTATTTAAGTTGTTGGATGTATGTGAAAAGAGATTCCAAAAGCTCAAGTATATGTTGACTTTGACTCCTATTCTAACTTTACCCAAGGAGGGAGTTGGTTTTACCATGTTTTATGTTGCTTCTAGTGTTGGTTTAGGTGTGGTGTTTATGTAGGAGGGTAAGGTGATTCTTTATGCCTCTCATTAGTTGAAGCCTCATGAGAGAAATTATCCTACCTATGATATGGGTTGGTAGTCATAGTATTTATGTTGAAGTTGTGGCATCATTACTTGTATGGAGTTGTTTGTGAGATTTTCTCAGACCATCATAGCCTTTAGTACTTCTTCAGTCAACTAGTTCTTAATATGAGGTAATAACATTGGCTTAAGGTTTTTAAGGATTATGGCCTCACTATACTGTACATCTGGTAAGGCTAATGTTGTTGCTAACTCCTTGAGCTAGAAGTTTACTAGTATGGAGATTTTAGCTCTTCTATTAAACCATAAGTGGCATGTAGCCTTAAAGGCTCAATGTTTAGCTAACCAGATAGTTAGGCTTGATATTTCGACACTCAAATGTGTTTTAGCCTTTGTTGATGCTAGATCTTCTTTGATAGAGTAGATTCGAGCTCAATAGTTTAATGATGATAGTTTGAGGCTAATTTGGGATAAGGAGTTAAGTGGCGAGGCTAAGAGGCATCTCTTGATTCAGATGGTGTTTTGAGGATTAGAGGCTGAGTTTATGTGTTGAGAGTTTGTGGATAGGTGAGATTGACTTTAGAGAGGGCATATTGTTCCATTGTTCTATCCAGGGGTTACCAAAATATATTATGATTTGAAATAACTTTACTGGTTGGGTGGTATTATGTTGGATGTGGGAGAGTTTGCAGCTCATTACTTATGTAGCCAGCTGGTGAAGGCAGAGCATCAGAGATCGAGTGGCTTGCTTCAGAGATTACCAATTCTTGAGTGGATATGGGAGGAGATCACTGTGGACTTTATGAGTGGGTTTCCTCGTACTTCTATAATGATACAGGCCAAGCTTCATCAATATCATAGAATGAAGAATTGAAGCTCAATAATATGCTAAAGTGGAAGCACAAGGAAGAAAGGTGAAAAGGGAAGAAAGAGGTTATATGGATGCAAAAATGGATATTCTTGACATTCAAGCCTCATGGTAAATAAGACTTATTTCATTAAGAGTATTTTTGTAATTACTAATGTAAGCTATAAATAAGAAAGAATAGCTCATTTTAGAAAAGATTATTTTGATATAATGAATTGATGTGTGAAACTCTTTAAAGGGTTGAGGCTAAGGCCATAGTTTCTAGGAAATGTTGAGGCACTTGTTTGGATTTCTTAATAGGAGGTCTTCATTTTCGTATAGCCTTGGTTTCCTATTAAATCCTTACTTGTGTCTTGCTTTTATAGAGTTTATAATTTTTGGACTTTGTATTTGAGGGTATTGGTTTTGATATAGCCATTTTTCTAATTTTTTTTCATTTTGTGTCGATCTTGTACCCTTTAATTTTGTATTCATAGACTTTAGGATTTCTTATTAGCTTCAGTGTATTTCTTTCTTGTATCATTTGGTATCAAGAGCCTAGGTCAATGATTGTTTTCACAAATCTTAATCTTGAGATAATGATTTGTCCCCAAATTAAAAAGAATGAAAAAAATCCTAAAAACAATTATTAAAATTTTTATTTTGATTTGTTGTTTTTGATAGTAGATCTTGATTTTCTAGTATTTTTTGAGACTAAATCTCGAATTTCACTTGATTTAGAGGTGTAGAATTGATGCTACCTTGGAAGGGTTTTGAGATTTTGAAACTTTGTGGATTTTGAAAGAGAAAAATTGGGATTTGTTCATGGTGTTTAAAGGAGTACGTAGGTGAAAATTTCATCAAATTTGGAGTTGAAATAAAGAGGTTATAAAGATGTGAAAATTGTGGTTTTTCATTGTTGTTCTAGAACTTCTTCATCTTATTCTTGAAGAAGAAGATAGAATAGTACACTTTGATCCAATATTTTGAAGTCAAAGTTAGTCAAAGTGTTAGTGGATCCATTTGTGGAATTTTGAAAAATAAAATTAAAATTTGAAAAAAATTGAAATTCTTTTTTTTTTAAATTCCACGTGGACATGCGCCACGTCAGTAATCATTGCTAATTTTTCATATGATTTTTCTAGGTTTGGTTCGAGGATGAATCCTTTTCAACAAAGGAAGAATGATGCAAGCCAAACTTTATCAATATCATGGAATGAAGAATTGAAGCTTAAGAATATGATTAAGTGGAAGTAAAAGGAACAAAGGTGAAAAGGGAAAAAAGAGGTTATGGATGCAAAAGTGGCTATTCTTGACATTCAAGACTCATGCTAAATAAGACTCTTATTTCATGAAGGGTATATTTATAATTACTAGTGTAAGTTATAAATAAGAAAGAATAGATCATTTTTGAATAGACTATTTTGATATGATAAATTGATGTGTGACACTTTTGAGAGAGTTGAGGCTAAGGCCATAGTTTCTAGAAAATGTTAATGGGATTGCCTGCTTGAGGATATTATTCCTCTTGAGGGAGTATTAATAGTATAGGCTCTTTTGAGGATTTCTTAGTAGAAGTTCTTGGATTTCGTATTGCCTCGGTTGTTCATTGAATCCGTACTTGTGTCTTGCTTTTACAGATTTGGTACTTTTTGGACTTTGTATTTGTGGGTATTGGTTTTGATATAGTCATTGTTCTCATTTTTTTACCATTTTGTGTTGATCTTCTCTCTTTACTTTCGTGTTCTTAGATTTTAAGGGTTCTTGTTAGTTTTCATGTAGTTCTTTCTTGTATCAACTTGGATTCGATTTTGTTCGATGAAAGGTTGATCTTTGTAGAGGATTCACTATCCATTTTAGCCAAGGTGTTAGATGGTTGCGTTGTAGAGATATTCCTGTAGTTGAGGTTCAGTGGAGACACCGTCCTATTGAGGAGGCTACTTGAGAGGTCTAGTCCGACATACCTAGTAGTTATCTCCAGCTTTTTATCGATTCGGGTACTTCCATGACTTTTAGTTTGAGGACGGACTAGTGTCTTAGTCGTGGATGTTGTGATGACTTGATTTGTGAAAACTTATTTTTATGTGTTTAAAACATTTTGCTCTTTTTCGTTATTTCTACATATGATTTTGAGGTGTGGGAATAGTTGGCAAAATTCTCAATGCGATAGGGAGTGATTTGATGAATTTATGATTTTTAGAGGCTTGAAAAGTCATATAGTTGACTTCGGTCAACATTTGTTGTTCTGAGCGTCAGATTATGCTTTTGAGAGTTCAATTAGGTCCGGAATGTCTAATTTGAGTTAGTAGTGTGGTTGGTTCTAGTTTGAGACTTTTATTTTTCATCTCAACCCTTTATTTGAAAAACAATAGCGAAAAAGGGGTCCGGAGAGTTAACTTATTGAAAACAATCTTAGTTTAAAAAAACTCAATGTCACCATTAAGTCTGAATGTCATGACCCAAAATACGGGTCATGATAGCACTTCTCACGATGAACCTTGACAAATAAGCCTATCACCCAAATTGATACACAAAAAGGGAAAAAGACAGAAATACCCCAAAGGTAAGACTTTTAGAAGGAAGTCAAACCACATAGATATGATAAAAGCGAAAAGAATAAAATCAACACATGCCGCCATAACTCTCAAAATCTGGTCTCAACTGTATGAGAATGTATCTAGTAACACTCAAATCTAAAGAAAATACATAATATATCCAAATACAAGAGAAACTCTATCTATGAAATAAAAGTAAAGACATAGTCTATAGATAAAGGTTGTTGAAGACATCCGGACGCCGGAAAACTATCCACTACCTTAAAATCTCCAAATACCGCCCAAATCAACCAAGCTAAGGTGCACTCAAACTAGGACCTGCACTGAAAGGGTGCAGTAGGTATAGGTACGTTCCAATTGTACTCAGTAGGTATCATTGGACAATTGAGGAAGGTATGAAATAAGGCATACAAATACATACTAAGGGCACGTCACCTGCAATCAGAAAATATCCAACAACGGTAGCCCAGACCGCTTGCACTAACTGCTCAATAATATCGACATATAATACAATAACACGCCAAATAGGGATACAAATATACACCATATATCACACAAATAGAACAAAAGGGGAACATGTATAATCAATACCATCAAGTACAAATAGAAGAAGATAGAACAATTTGACATTTAAAAGTTAAGATATAGAACAAATAGATAGATGACAAGTCCATATGACAATACAAGCACAACATAAACACAATAAAGAAAAAGCAATGTATATGATGATGATGATGCATGTGGTCGTCGCACAATCTCTAGGATCTTCGAACAATCCCCTTATATACCCATGTAAGAAAGCCCCCTGATTTGGGTCCCATGGGTGGTTCATCAATCCATATATCGATATCTCCTCCCAGTCACATCCCTCGGGGAGGGTTCATAAAATCCAATGTTCCTAATTTTTCCAAAATTTCCAGTATTTCTAGTGTTTCCAAATCACATAAGACACAAATCAAGTATGATAAACAACAACAACAAGTATATACCAAACATACAACAAACAAGTGAAATGATGCGTAGGATGACATGAGGTTGATGATTCAATGTTCACAACCAATCCCAATGAGTATTTCCACAACCAACCACAATGTTACATTTTCACAATCACGTGAGCCAACAACCACTCATTATTTCAATCATAAATGAATTTTCACATAATTCATATACCCACAAAGTATGAATATATCACAATACACCAAAGGTACCACAATAGGAATTTTTAACAACATAATATGATTATTCACACATATTCAGGGATATCAACATCACATAAGACCCCAGATGGTTTACACATATCACATAATATCCAAAATTCAATATTTACAACATATATAGGCCCCCACACCGGAACAACATATAGATAGCCATTTTTCATGATTAGTTCTCACCCTTAACATGCATTTTGATATACAAATTAACTACCCAGCTCAATCTGAATAGTTAAGCCATAACATACCTCGAATGATGAAACGGATCCACTACACTTCAAACCCATGACCTTGGATCCACTACACTTTGAACACATGACCTTACTTTCAATGAACAATCCTAAAATTAATTAAAACCAAGAAATATAGAATCTACGCATCTAAACAAAGCTAACAATGCCCATTTTTACTACTTTTGGTTTGGGGTCAAAACGGACCCCGCAATAATTTTTGAAAAAGAAGGACAATCATAACTTTACTTTAAAATGTGTTTTCCATATTTTTAGGATCCTACAGCTGAAAACCCAAGTCAAATCGAGTCAAAAATGATGTTCAAATCGACGAAAAATTATTTCTAAGCTTTACTTGGTAAAATCTTTTAAATCCGGGTTAAAATCAAGAATCGGAGTTGTTTTTAAGGTTAAATTGATGAAAAGCTAGAAATTATAAGATTAAAATATTATTCAACTGAAAAGTAGTGAAATTGGGGTTTAAAAGCAAGCCTTGAGATTTTTGAAGTTTTGTGAAATTAATCGAGAGATTACTAAGAAAAGGGGTGATTTCTTACCTTTTCATAAGAGAATCAAGAAATAGATGTTAATATAGCTCCTCAAGCACTCACAAGCTTCACTTTTAAACTCTCACAATATTTTAGAGTTTTGACTCTCAAGAGGCAAGGTGAAAGAATGGGCAAAATGAGCAAAAAAATAAAGGGAAAAAAGTTGCTATAGTGCAGACTTTTTCAAGTCCAAGGGACTTCGATAGGGTGTTCGGGATTCATTCGTAGTCCGATATAAGCAAACGAACTAAATAACACACTAAATTCGATGGTTCAGACTCAATGGTGATATCAGATTTTTGAACAAATGTTGTTTTCACATAATTGACCCCCAAAACCCAAAATTACAATTTTCCAAATCGAGATGCGAAATGAGATTTAAAAGCCATAAAACCCAACTAAACACGTAACGACCCTAAAGTTGACGTTTTGGACGACCAAATATGGATCCCACACTCATATTTTCAATTTTCCAACTTTCTAATAAACAGGTCAAAATTAGCTCAAGTGCATCAGGACCCAAACCAAAGGTCTACCTAGACTAAAATCAATATTCTAGAGTTGTTGGCGCAGTCAGTTCAGCGATCCATCACATGGATTAAAAGATAACCACTGTGGTCTATAATAAGGCTCTCGAAGACACTAAAAAATACAATATCACACAAAAGGCACCAAAATGCATCAAAAATTGTGTCAATCACCCTTACACCCCAAAAATATTGCAATGCAACTATGGGGAGGGGTAAAACAATCAAATCACACATAAACACACATTTCACATATTTCATCAAAAAGTTGATCATTACATCATCCACCACTAAAATCTAGTTCGTCCTCAAGCTAAAGAAAAAATAAATACCTGAATCAACAACGAGTTGGGGATAAGAACTACACATATTTGACTTGACCTCCCAAGTATCCTCATCTAAAGGTCGATGTCACCACTGAACCTTAACCATAGGGATAACTCTAGAGCGTAACCGTATAACATCCCTAGCCAATACGGAGACTGGCTCCTCAACAAAAGACAACCGCTCATCTAACTGAACTCACTCCTAATGAGTAACATGAACCTCATCTAGAATGTGACAGCAAAGTATAGAAACATGAAAAATTGCATAAACATCTCATGGATCAGGGGGCAAAGACAACTCATAAGCCACATAACTAACCATTCGAAGAAACTCAAATGGACCAATATACCTATGGCTAAGCTTGCCCTTCTTCCCAAACCTTATCACACCCTTCATGGAAAACTCGAAAGAAAACACAATCGCCAACATCAAATCTCAAGACACGAAGTCTACGATCAGCATAGCACTTCTGCCTACTCTAACTTGTTCTAAGTCTATCCTAAATAACCCAAACTTTATCCAATGACTCACAAAGAAAGTTCGTACTTTGTGGTCCAACCTTAGAAACGTTAAACCAACAAATTAGAGAGCGACAATGCTTACTATACAGCACCTCAAAAGAAGCCATATAGATACTAGGATGGTAGTTGTTATTATAGTCAAACTCTGTTAACGCCAAATGTTACTTCCAATGGACACCATAATCCATCACACAAGCACGGAGCATCTTCTCTAAAACCTAAATAGTCTGCTTTGACTGACCATTAGTCTAGGGTCACACTATATTGAGATCAACCCGAGTGCCCAACTAATCCTAAAATGTCCACCAAAAGTGAGATGTGAACACCAAACCATGATCTTAGATGATAGACACCGGAACACCATGTAGATGCATAATCTCATGAATGTAGATAAGGGCCAATCTCTCGGCACAAAAAAAAACTAAATTGGAAGAAAATAAGCTAACTTGGTCAATTGATCCACACTAACCTAAACACAGTTGAAACCATGACAAAAATGAGGAAAACCATTCACAAAGTCCATGGTAATTTATTCCCACTTTCACTCGAGAATGGGAAACCTATAGAGCAATCCACCAAGTTTCATATGCTCATCCTTTCCTGCTGATAACAAAGGAAATAAGCTATGAAGTCCACCATATCTCGCCTTATACCACCTCAGCATTAGTATTTTCTCAAATCACGGTATATCTTAGTTATTTTTGGATAGATAGAATATCTGGAATAATGGGCCTCGTCTAAGATCAACCTAATCTAATTACCTACTCTTTGCATACAAACTAGGCCTCCAATCCTCAAAACTCCATCCAAATCAAGTGAGGCTTCCTTCACCTCTCCAATTAACATCTTATCTCAAATCAACCTTAATATAACATCATCAAACTGTTAAGTCGAATTTACTCCATCAAAGAAGATCTAGCCTTCATAAATGCCAAGACACACCCAAGTGTCAAAATATTAAGCCTAACCATTTGGTTAGCTAAAGATTTAACCTCTAAGGCTAAAGGCCTCTACTAGGTCAAAAGATACACCACGCTATCAATTCTAGTCGACTTTTGGCTCAAGGCATCCGCAACCATATTAGCCTTATCCGTATGGTAGAAAATAGTTAAGTCATTAATCATAAGCAGTTCAAGCTAACGGTGCTGCCTAATATTAAGATCTCTCGAGGTGAAGAAGTACTAAAGGCTACAATGATCTAAGAAGATATCATAATTCATTCCATACAAGTAGTGCCTCCATAACTTCAAAGCTAACACAATCGCGCTGAACTCCAAATCATGGGTAGGGTAATTTCTCTCTGAGGGCTTCAACTGATAAGAGGAATATGCAATTTCCTTACCCTCCTACATTAACACAGCACCTAATCCAATGCCCAAAGTATCATAAAACATGGTAAATCAGACGTCCTTCTTGAGTAAAGTCAATATAGGAGATGAAGTCCATAAATCCTTGAGCTTTTGAAGGCTCGCCTCACAAGTATTAAACCATTGAAAAAAAATCTTCTTCTACATGACTTAGTCACAAAATTTGCTATAGAAGAGAAATCTTCAAAAAACATCGATAATACCCGTCCAAGCAATAAAACCCTGAATCTCAATGGCTAAAGTAGGTCTAGACTAATCACGAACCACTACAACCTTGGTTAGATCAACTATAATACTTTTCTTAGTCACAACATGATCCAAGATAGAAATAGACTCCAACCAAAACTTGTACTTAGAAAACTTTGCATACAACTTCTCATCCTTCAATCTCTGAAGCACAATCCGCAAATATTCCTCATGACCAGCCTCACTCTTTGAATACACCAATATATAATCTATAAATACAATAACAAAGGAGTTAAGATATGGTTGAAACACCCAATTCATCAACTCCATAAATGTGGTAGGGGCATTGATCAACCCAAAGGACATAACCAAGAACTCATATGACCATATCGAGTCTGAAAAGTTATCTTTGGAATATCCAAAGCCTTAATACTCAATTGGTGATAATAAAATCTCAAATCAATCTTCAAAAATACTGCAGCACCCTAAAGCCAATTGAATAAATAAAAATACAAGGAAGAGGATACTTATTCTTAACCGTCACTTTGTTCAACTACTGATAATCAATGCATATGTGCATAGATCCATCCTTTTTCTTTACAAACAAAACAGGTACACTCCAAGGAGATACAATAGGTTGGATAAATACCTTATCCAACTAGTTTCTTAATTAATCCTTCAATTATTTTAACTCAACTGGGGCCATCCTATAAGGGGGAATAGAAATAAGTTTGGTGCCCGACTCAACATCAATAGCAAAATCAATATAATGATCTAGAGGCATACCAGGAAACTCTATAGGAAACATATGCATAAACTCATAAACAACATGGACAAAATCTAAGGAAGGAGGTGAAACAACACTAGTATCATAAATATGAGCCAAACAAGATAAACATCCCCTCTTAACCAATATACGAGCTTTCACATAAGAGATAACCCTCTTAGGACCTGAATGAAGCACACCCTTCCAAGCTATCATTGGTATACCTGACGAAGCTAAGGTCACGATCTTTGAAAAATAATCTAAGACAATATGATAAGGAGCTAACCAATGCATACCCAAAATAACATCAAAGTCGACCATATCTAACAAAATCAAATCTACCCAAGTCTCATGACCATAAAAATTCATAACACAAGATCGGTGCACCCAATCCACCACTAAAGAATCTTCTACTAGGGTAGATACACAAATAGGCATGGCAAGAGGCTCGTTAACTATTGACACTCAATATTGACCTTCTGATGCTCTCTTATGTTGCTATTTTATCAAAATTATTTAATTTCAAATATTAATATTTTTTACAAATTATTCTTGTATTATATAAATAACGACGTATCACATTCATGTTTTAAAATCTACAAATTATATTATTACTTCTTATTATTATTATTTTTATAATTTATTAAGTCAAATATAATATTTTACATAATTTTATTTATTAAATTATTTTTGTAAATAGGCACACTAACAATTTACCAATATAATGTCTATTATTATTGTTGCTAATTCCAAATTCATTACGATAGTTTTATATAATAATTTTACGTAAAATTAGTTGTACATGCGTAGCTAATTTAATATCGAATGTCTTATTATTTTTCTCGTCATTATTACATTTATTAAAATGGTAACCCTAACTCAATTCAATATTCCCAATTCCTAAAATTTTTAGCCACATTTTATATATGTCTATGTTAATTTTAGCCAAAATTCATTCCCAATTTGACCTCAAATTAAAATTTCCAATTTCAATTTTAACCCAATTGCTAACCCATGAGTCAATCTATTTTTGAATCACAGTCATTGATCTTATATGATCAACGACTGAGATCAAAAATTTTGTTTTCCCCTTTTTAATCAAAAATAAAGACAAACCCTAACCCATTTTCTCATCACCAATCATTTTTCCCTTCTCTCTCCTCTTATCTGGCACCGTCTCCTCTTTTCTTAACTTTGGACGCCAAACTCCAAGCCTCCATTGCCGCCTCTTTCTTCTCCCTTCATCCATCGTCCAATCGAAAAAACCAGCAGGCCCACACCATTCTACCAGCAAATTGTAAAACCATCATGCCACTATCGTCCCATGCCCTTTCTCCGGTGATACACATCGCTACTACCTTCACCTGCTACACTAGACACTGGTGAACCACAAATGGGCACACCCACTTCTTTTTATCCTTCCCCAACTAGAAATCGCCCCTTCCACCGACAACTGTCATGTTGTCACCACAGCTGCTTTGGTGAACTACCATCTAGAAAATCTATTCTGATAAGAATTAAGAGAGCTTCCATTTGAAAGATATATGGGAAAACCTTATGGTTGCAGTTTTGTCAAGATAACTTAGAGTCATTCATTTTGGCCCCGAGATTCAACTTTAAGGCAGGTTCTTGTGAGTCTGCCTTCGTGTGATTTTCTATGCTTATTATTGTGTTAAAGGTTGTTGATTGTTGTCCAAATATTCTTGATTGATATTTTCTTCATATTTAGTAATTAGTATGTTATTAGTCTTAATTTGGCATGAAATTTAATATGACGTAACCCAGAAGCTGGTATTGCATCTCAAAATTGGCTCGTGATTCTATAATTGGTGTGTTGTTTTACCTTAATAATTCAATATAATCAATTCTGATGTGATTACCCTCCTTCATAAATTATATTTGTAACAGTCTTCTGTGTAATTACGATCATAATTTCTGATCCTTTGTGTTGTATTTGAAGACATGTGACCGCTTTTGATATCTATCTATTTTGGGTAAATCTTCACATTTGATCCCTCCCATTCTTTTTTTTCAATTTTGTGACAGCCACTATAACGAGTTATCTATGGTAATTTTTTATTTGTTCTTGATTCTTAATTGTTTCACCACCTTAATTAAGGGTTCATTCATAAGGTTTCATGATTCACTCTTTTAATTTTACTCTTTTCCTTTTATTGCTACACTTCATTTTACTATAAAATATCCTTTCTCATTATTGAGGACAACTTAACTTCTACTCTGACAGAGATCATACTTCCTCTGCTCTTTTTACACTGTACTTTCATCCTCCACTATTCTCTATACAAAAAGAAGAATTACACACAAACGTTTTATTATACTTTATTTTTTGCAACACTTGGCTTGAGGTTTGGATTGTGAATTTCAACTTGTCACCGCTTTCTTTTATCTTATTTGTTGCCGCCTACTGGTATGTTTTTCTAATGCTTTAATTATTGAATGTTATTGCTCTGAATTATGATGATTCTCTGTTTGTTGTTAAATGTCATGTATGTTTTCCTGTGGATGTTTATAACTTTAGGACTTGAGAATAAATTTGGGTGGTAGTATATTTTTGTGCATGTGTTTGTATTTGATAGGTTTCAACTGAAGTTCTCGGATTTAGGTAGAATTAAGAGTTGTCAGAAATTCGAGAATGGTTAAGACTAACCCACTTAGTCTTTTCCCTTGTTTTTTTTTCATATTATTTTTGGGTTTGTAATAACTTAGTTTATGAATGCCTATGTAAATAATAAATATTGGGGACTTCTTAGGGGGTGGGTTTTCATGTGGTCTATGAATCGCTTAGGCAAACACAATCTAGGATTCATTAACTAATTCGTTTGTCACATGGAAAACATGCTTTTAGGATCATTAATTAATTTTTGCTCTAGAGTTAATCTCAACATGTATGCTTAGTTTTTCGAATATCGTAGAAAGTTTGTAGCGTTCCCATGCCTATCTAATAATTAAAAAAATTATTGTAAATACACTAAAACAAACTTTTACGACTAAATTCTATTTGTTTTGGTTGTTAACACATTAATATGAATGTCCAGCAATTAAATCTTGTTCTCAAATCTGCTCAAATGAACTTCAATAATTAAATCTTATTTTTCAGTCTATTTAAAAACAAATTTCAGTCGTTCAATCTTGTTCAAATAATTTCCAATAATGCAAAACTGATTTTTCAGCATATAAAACTACTATTTTCAGCGTGTCAAGATAATTTTCAGCATAACAAAATCATTTTCCAGCGTATAAAATTAAGGGATTTTCAGCAATAATTTGTTAACAATATTTTCAGTAATAAAGATTGTAATTTCCCCACTTACTAATCTTTTTCAGCTAGTTAATATGTTTCTTAGCAGTCTAAAATGAATTCTTCAACATTTTGATCTACATGTTTTTCATAACAAATTTAATAGGAATCACTCCCCAACACATTAACTTAACTTTAACATACCTTTTAGTCTTAACAATTTTACAATATTGTTTTAAATGTTTTGACGATTACTTTTCATCAATAAGAAATTACGTTGACATATTCTTAACTATCTTTTGCACAATAAATTAGCGTTCTTATTCTGTCACGTTTTCTTTGACATGCCATTTTATTCTCATGAATTTTTACAACATTGTTTTAAATGTTTTGACAACTACTTTTCAATAAATAATTGTTTGACCCTTATATTTCATGCCTATAGCTTAATGACACAAAAACAGGCTATTGTCTATCTTCGCATGTCAGTCACTTTAATCATTGTTTAATTAACCAAGAGGCTAACCTGAGACATTACATGCTACTTGATGCCCTTTGTTTTTTATGTGATTTGAGTCCTAGGAATCATAACTTTGTTTGTCTAGACCACAAATCCAAATTAGCAAAGCCCAACACCTCTTGAGCGATAAGTGGGGCGATAGGTATTCTTAAGATGTTAGTTTTATCCTTTTCTCAGAATGCCTTTAGATTTGAAAACAAGCCTAGGTGGGGTGGGTCGGGTAGTCATTCGGAAGTGATGATCTCTAGAGACATTACACGACATTTGACATTGTTACTTGTTTAAGAATTTAGCCAGTGAGTCGGATAAAGATTAAACAAGTTGGGGTTCTGATCTGAATGAAACCAAAACTTTCTTTTATTTGTTTTTTGCATTTATTCTTTTATTTAATTTACATGTTTATTTATTTGGGGTAGTTAATCTATTAAATGAGCAGTTCCCTTTGTTAAAATTTATATCACTTCTCTTTTCTCGCTTGTCTTATCTACATGTTTTACTGACTTTTATCACTTAGGAAATTAATAATTAGAAATGATAAAATAACATGTGTTTGTTTATTATTTACTTTATTACTTAGTTAACAATTAAGTTAGAAATAAGATACCTTTTTTTGATCATATAGAATCCCCACGTAAAATATGAATTTGGCTGGAAACCACCTTTGTGGACCTCAAAAGGTTCCTAACACCTTCCTTTCGAGGTAATTTAAACCTTTTCCTGAATTTCTGGTTAACTAAGACAAAAATAACAAAATAGGCTCGTAGTTAACCTAGACCGGTGTCCTAACGCACCTTATTTCGTTAGGTAGCCACTCTTTACACCCTTCCTTAAACTATCCCAAAAAAGTGGTCAAGTCGAATCCTGTTTTTCAAAAGAAAATAGGGCGTGACAAAATGGTAACTCCACTGGGGATCTTAGGTTCTAACCATTACGAATTTGTGTTTTATGTGGGATTCTTTTACTTTGTTTATTTTTTCATAATTAATTTCTCCCTTTTCCTTTTATTATTTATATCACGATTCATTTATACATGTTAGTCCCATGTCTTTTTTCTTTTCATGTGTTATTCATGTTTCTCCAACTTTATTCTTTCTCCATTTTCACTTTAATTAGTGTGTTTTTACATTTATTTTTTATATTGTTAAAGCATGCTATCGTATGTTGCTATGTGTTACTACTTTATTTAACTGTCTATCTACTCATAATTTCCTCCACTTGGAATCTTCTTTATTTTTTTTACGAACGGTTGCATGGTTTCACGGACGTTCTTTCCTAAAACACCATTTGGGAAATGCCTTGTGCATCAACAGTCACAAGCTTTTCCATGCTTAAGTTGTCCACTCAAGGGAACCATATCATAAACCCACCTTTTTCTTTAAGTCTTGGCTACATATTTCTTTTATTAAGGAATTTGTGTCCCATTCAACCTAGGATACCTTGGCACCCTTGATATTTTGAATGTTAGATTCAAATCCCAAAGGGTTTTATGACCCTAAAAGAATGCATAATACTATTTGCTATGTGTTGCATTTTTATATATGAATTTAGATCTTGCCTATCTTATTGTCTTTCTTGTCCGAGACGTTCCTTACTCATAGTGTTCATTACCTTAGAGTTCTTAAAAATTTTGTCATGTTAGGGATCTATAATACACTCTTAGGGCCTATTCAAAACTTCCCTTCAATCAATCCTCCTGAATCATCCGTTAGTATATTACTCATCCCTAGGATCAACTTTTCCTTTGATAGAGAGATTTATTCTCATTCACAATCTTTTAGTACAACTTATCATTTTAGGACATCATCTTCCTAATGCTTCCAACGTTTACAAGATTTTGTCTACCGTGATCCTTTTGGTGTTGTCATGTCGTGCTCTAGCTATCAGAACCTCTTAGTTACATAAATCTCTAATAACTTATATTCACTTTGAATGAGCATGACTTATTAATTTTTAAATAATTAGAATGTTCATTCTAGACTCCCATGCATACTCTTTGTTTCTAATTGAAAGTCATTTCCTCTAAGGTTAACTAAAATTGAACAACAAAAATGGCCAGTCAAGCAATATTTATCAACCTTGTCAATAGTGAAGCTGAGTATAAAATCTTAGGGTTGAATCAAAACAGTCATTTCGAGCATCAAAAGGGTAGAAAGAAGAATAGGGAGAATTAGGGTAATAATCACTGATCTTCGAGGTTTAGTTGAGATGCCACTAGGTTTTCCAAAGCCTCTATTTGAGACATACTCCAACATTCCCATCCTGACCATGGTGTCTTCTATATTGACAACTTCACTTATGCCTTATTTTGACATACACATGTCTCCAAGCCAGTTTTCAGTTGCATTGCTAAAAGTGCTTACTGGGTTGACAAATACGAGTGAGGAAAAGGAGATGGAAGGACATGTTCCTAACTAGAAGGCAAGATCATCTCAACATCCCAAAATGAATAAGTCATCCAAATCAAGGGAAGAAGACAAGGAGAGGATCGAGGGTTTAAACTTTCCATTTTATGATAAGTCAGGAAACCATCATTCCCATTTGAAAAAGTACCTTGATAAGCTATCGGTTATAAGACAAAGTGATAGCCTGAAGGCAAAACTCTTTCACTTAAGGGTCCAGTATTAATGTGGTACACCAAAATTAATACTACATAGTGGTTCTCTTGGGAACATTTGGCAACTGAATTTGTTAGGTGGTTCGACAATAAGCTGAAAAAGATGCTCACAGTTAAGGTAAATTTAGCTAAGCCATAATCGAAGGATAAGGGAAAGATGACCATCGATGAGACATCCAAACCTCCAATGCCTGAAGTAAACATACCCCAACCTCAACTGATATGGTATCCATCACCAGAAATTATTCTAACAACTAATTATGTCCAAGCGTATTATCCTTGATCCTTCACAAAATATCCTCATCAAACTGTTTGGTATCTACATCCATTTGTTGCTTCAAAATCAAACTATATTCCAGTTTCTTATCAAAACCTACCCACAAGTCAACAATCTAATCAATACACCAAACCTCAATATGAGCCCTAGAAAAATCAACCAAAATAGTACACTCCTCTGGGTGAACCCATTGAACAGTTATATCAATGAATCAAAGATGAAGGCTACATCAGGCCTATGGTTGTCGTGTCTTGTGATACAAAGTCCATGAGGTACTACCCCAACCTAACGTATGGCTACCATTCTAGGATGATAGGGCATCCTACTAAGGCATGTTTTTCCTTGAAGAATACAATCCAAAAGTTGATTGACACCAAAGTTATAAATGTGATGAGGTCAAATTCTGATGAGGGTTGATTTTATAAGCTTGACTTGAAATTTTTGCCATTGGTGAAGAAAATATCAAGCTGATTCTCTACTCCATACTCCCAAAAATTTGAAATTCCTTCAAGTTTTACAATTCTTAGTTTTTTTTATGTTTTCCTTGCTTATGTAATTTGAACTACGATCTACCTGATTCCCTTATATTAAGGTATAATAGCCCGTATTTTCATGCTAGAATTCTAACCGTCCTTTCTACGCGTATAAGCTCTAATACAAGTTATTTTCATGTGAATATTTGTTTAATGATCATTATCCTAGTCTATGGAGTTGTTTAGAGGTGAAAAATGTTCATATCAATGACCTAGAACAAAGTTGAGCTAAGATCAATTAATTCGTCCAAAGTTTGATATTTGATTCTACAAGGGTAAACTTCAAACATCTATAACTCTTAATATACATGGAATTTTTCATACCAATACCTATCAAATTGTATATAATTGAATTAGATTTCCAACGATACCAATTTTGCCTTAATCTAATACTCGAGCGAAAAGTTAAGCCCATTTTTGTGAGAGGTAGTAAGGGTGTGCAATTGGGAGTGCAAGGCACACTTACAGGTCTTCCATAAGGTGAGCGACGCACACCTTAAGGTCTGGCATGGGTTGTGCGCCGCATACCTCACTTCCAAGTGCCAAAAATTATCCTAATATATAACACGGGATTTAACCCCATTATCAAAAATCCATTCACTTTCATCAAAAATTGGTCAAGAACACTCTTAAGGGTTTCAACGTAAAGATCAAGATTTAATCGTAGTTTTTCAATAATTCTTTACAATTTGAATTGCCTATTCCGAGGGCTACAAGAAGAACCTATTATTTTTATGAATAGAGTCCCAAGGTTAATAGTTAATCCAAAGCTCAACTTCAAGGTATGTGGGGTTTTCAGCAAGAACACCCTTTTGTTCTTGAGCCCAAAAATATTTTTCTTTTATGAAGTTATGGATTTTATATGTTTTATTATGAATTTGAAGAATGAATTTACATCCTATATTGATTCTCATGAGATTATGATATTTTCAATATTTTAGAAGTGGAATTATATGAGAACAATGATATTTTGTGCTTAAAGCTAAAATTTCCAGATTTTGAAGAAATTTATATGTGCTTATGATGTAAAGCTTGAATCTTGATAAATTTTAATGTGATATCGAGACATGGGTTTTGAACTCTACTTGAGATTGTTGTTTTTGAGAAAACATGTGTTATAAACACCTTGAATTTGAATAATTTGAAAAGATAAAGAAGCTTTGACCTTTCAATCGTAAAAAGGGGTTGATTTTGAACTTGAGATGAGAAAATAAATCACCTTTTATTGATTCATTATGAAAGGGGTAGCATGATGGCTTTCGTTGTGAATTGTTTAACTATTTTATGGTGAATTTTCTTATGAAAAGATCTGAACTAAGTCCAGGAGTAGTCTTTAGCACCGAGTAAGAGCTATAGCGGGTTTGGTACTTACCTAGAACTACATGCCCCCGTAGGAGCTGAATTGAGGTTGATTTTCATAGTGATCACTAGTGTTTGGATTGATAATTTAAGGTCTTACTCTGATAGTAAGGAATAGGGCGACTCTCCTAAACGTGGGTAGAATGTTGGACTACCTGTGGCTCACATGGTTTATGTCGGTTATGAAAGACTCCCAATGTGTGTGTGCACCATTTTATCTAAGAGGAAATATTTTTTTGAAGAATTGGTTATGAGAAAGTTATTGTCTTTCGAAAGATTGAAATACTATATTCTAAAGAGAATTATTATCAGATTTGATTTCTTTGATGGTTCAAAAACTGAGATGAAAGTGAATTGAGAACTTACTATGATGACTCACGTATTTTATTTGATATATCTTACTCTTTTATGTTTATGATGTTTTTATTTGAGCTACGTGAGTCACTTTTTATAGAATGCATGTTTTCTATAAATACTTGTGGTATTTGAATTTTGAGACCTACACAGACACCTATATACTCGGTACATTTCCATGGTACTGACCCACATATTCGTATGTGGACTACATCTTCTCATAATGTAGTTACAAGTTGTAGCATACATACCATATGCAATTATTTTGCAGCTCCAGTCAGCAGGTGATGAGTCCTTTTGATTCAAGGGCTTAAGTTAGTTATATAGTTTGAGAAATATTGTATTTGTTTTATTGAGTCGTATTGAGTGGGATAGTCGGGAGTCATGACCCGGCTATCTATAGTCAGTACTAGTAGACGCTTCATAGACAGTCAGTAGAAGTTGATGTATTCAGTTTTAGTTTTCATTGTAAAAGAAGAGTTGTAATCTTGTAAATTCAGTTTTTCATCTATCATATTTAGAAAAGAGTTATTTTCTGCAAATTTGTATAGATTTAGACTTTTATTCAGTTGCTAATGAGTTATGCCAGTAGAATGGTTAGCTTGGGTTCACTTGTGTCCCAAGGCACCGTGTAACATCTCGGGACCCAATTTTGGGGCGTTACAAACTTGGTATCAGAGTATAGAGTTTAAGTGTCCTAGGGTGTGTATGAAGTCGTGACTAGTAGAGTCTTGCACAACGGTACAGAGACGTTTGTACTTTTCTTCGAGAGGCTACAGGGTATTTAGGAAATGTCTCCATTCCTTCAAGTCTTAGATCGTGCCCTAGAAAGGTTCTCCATGAAAATTTATACAGATTCTCATCTCACTCTATTCATGCCATCTTTGCCTTATTTTCAAGGTATCAAAAATAGTGAAGCTTAAGTCTTTACAGATAATTATGTTCTTGTAAGCGAGCTAGAAAAATATCCCATCAGTGCTTTTGAGTTTCAAAGATTGAAATACTTTATTCATATTCGTAAAAATTGTGCACTAAACCTAAGTTAGATATGTTTTCAGATTCTTTCCCAGAATCTGTAGTGTAAATATATACTTCCTTATCTATGTATTATTTTTGAGATAGCAGGATCAACAAGTTCTAGTTCCTCTCCAGATAATGCTCTTATATTTGCTAGCAGAAGTTTTAGAAGTTACACAAAGCAGCTTGAGAGGAGTCTTCTAGTGTGTTATAAGTCCCTTAAATTTAAAGTTATGCCCTCGTTCTTATGAGTTATTCAATTAAGACTGAGTAAGGTGTATTCTTAGATCATTGAATATTGTGTGTCAAGTTTCTATCTCTAGTATTACGTAATTTTGTAATCATTATGCATGTGAAAAGTCAAAGTCTAGTGAAGCCGTGTGGGGCCAATTTTGATTCACGAGCATAGTTACTTTGTTATTCATCTAATTTTCTATTCAAAACATAAAACCAAAGTCTAGTGAAGCCGTGTGAGGCCTATTTCGATTCACTAGCAACTCATTGTTTGTCTTATTCTTGTGTTGGTTGAAAGTTTGGGTTTAGAGGTGTAGTGGCAAGAAAAGTGGTAAGGGTAATTTATTGAGTGTATGTATAACCAAATCTTCTTTTTGAATATGATCGAGTTTGCAATGAAGTGATATATCTTTCTTTGTTAGTTTAGTAAAAGTTAGAGAAGGACGTTTTAGTTAAGGTGGATTGTTGTTTGCTTGAGGTAAGAAAAGAGTTATTGATGGAAGTTGTTATGCTAGGAAAGTATAGGTTTTGATGGAAGTACTTAGTGGTTGAGTATTGTTAATTTAGACTTTCCTAAGATTGCAAACAGAAGTTTAGTTGAAATTTATAGAGCTATGAAAGTAATTTAAGCGTAAAGATGGGTAAATAGTAATGATGTGAAGAAGGAGAATGTGTTAACGGATTATGAATAAGATAGGCCATATGATTATGATCGACTGTCATAGTGTACTATTTTTTCTTAATGCTGTGCTCTATAGTTTTGAAGTGAGAATGGTGTGTGAGATTGGGTTGTAAATCATGTTTAGCCCTAGACATTAAGTTTGAACAGTTGATGGTTTAGTTGTTGAGCTAGTTATATAGACGCGATCTAGTAGGCCTAAGCAGTGTATGCAAGAGTGTAAGATCCTGTGTTCGTAATTAAGTATGAGGTAGAGGTGTGCCCAAGGTGCTATGGGGCTATATTTTTTTCCGAGAATTATTGCATATTGCGTGGTTAGTAGTAACGTTGAGTTGCTAGGTTGAGAAAGTCTAGTTAGATAATTTATTATGTTCTTGATAGCTAGGTTAAGGAGTTATGATTGAAGATGTTAAGCCTTTTAAGTATTATTTTATTCTCATGATTTGGGGAAAATATAAGTATAGAAGTGTGATCTTGGTAGGCTATGATTATATTATTAGAGATGTAGGTATGGTTGTAAATGAGAGTATAAGTCTTTGGTGATGATTATTGAAGCTAGAAAGTTAAGGATGACATATAGATGGGTTGTTCAAGAATGAAGTCGGTAAGTTCAAAATTAGTTTACTCTTGTGAGTTTAGTATTTATGTATAGATATTAGAATTAGTTTTAATGTCAAGGATATGGAGTATACCAACATGCTTACAATACTATCTTTGACCTAAGAAGGAGATGATTAGTGAAAAACCAAACCATGTTTTGAGAATTAGATTGTGGTACATGTCAATAATGAGTTATTATGAGAT
This sequence comes from Capsicum baccatum var. pendulum, assembly GCA_030864225.1. NCBI lineage: Eukaryota > Viridiplantae > Streptophyta > Magnoliopsida > Solanales > Solanaceae > Capsicum > Capsicum baccatum. The sequence goes on along the minus strand of CM061554.1, from coordinate 166,465,475 downwards.
AGTGATCCCTTCTTACTCTATTGTATTCGTTGGATTTCAGTCATTACAACACCAAATCCATCACTTGCATGATAAATCCATGCCTACTCTTATAACCATCATGCATTCTCAATCCCATTCTCAGCTTCTAGCAAGCATGTAACAGCTTCACTCTGTGATTCGAGTTATCTCTCATGAATCTATAAAATCAGTCTTATGTTGAATTGCTCATTATAAGTATGAACTCATGTTTCAGAGTATGACCATATTTTAAACTCATGATACTGGTGAAGTTCGCATTATATGACATATGTCCTCAGCTTATATTTCTGTAATGAATCCAAGCCTTTAATATTTTATTCCTCAGGCCTAAGATGAGTGTTAGTGTTATGTATTGTAGTTTTAGTGCTTCAGGTTCTTATGTGTTAGCCCTTTGGTGACCTTTTCCAATGTTAAGATAGTGGCGATGATAGTGGATAAGCAAAGGTTTAGATGTGAGAGGGTTGATGACCCTCATTAAGAAAGATTATTTATGGTTTTTGTCTAAGGCTAAAGTGTAAAGTAAGATTGAGGCCAAGTCTTTGATACATGTCATTGTTAGTTAGAAATTATGTGTATATTTTTAAAAATAGTGCAAGAAAATTGTCGTTGATAAAGGTTTAGAAAATATTCAAAGTATGCCTTTATGGGTATTTGACTTAAAGTTATATGTGATTTTTAATGATAGGCTTGAATGTCATGTTGGGTGTAAGATGATGAATGCAATATGCGCTAGTGAATCCATATCAAGAGTTTTGAATTAGTCATTGAAGTGGTAAGGCATGTTATGCTTAGGGTGTGAACTCTAAAATGATATAGAATATTGAACCTTGTGGTTTAGACTAGTATTGTGGTTTGAAAAGTTGTATCTTGTGATTTAGAGTTAGGCTTGATCATGGTGAGAGAACTTAGTTTAGTTTAGACCTTAGTAGAAATATTCCGCAGTGCCAATATGAATTTTATACATGTCTTATATAGAAAAAGGTGAAAGATAAAATAAATCTAAAGTGTACAAGTGTAAGGCTAAGATTAAGTCTTAGTAGCCGACAGCCCTTTTGTAAAGGTAGTTGAGTGCTTTTGCCTTTTGAAAAGCTGAGTGCTTTTGCTTTTTGAAAAAGCTGAGTGCTTTGCTTTTCTTGCTTTTGGAAAAGCTTGTCTATAAGATTCCCATTAGGAACAGTAGAGTGCCCTTTCAAAAAAGCAATTCTGGTTCTTTGAACCTCTACCTTTTTGAAGGGTCATTTCTCTATTCTTAATAGGGGTCCATATAGGCCATAGCTATTCCTTTGGGATTTAGAATACCTCCATTATTATCACTGCTTCCTATGGAAGAAGCTTCTTCTAGAAGCTGTAAGACTTCTTCTTCATTAGTTTCCTGTCTTTCCATATCTTGCAAAGCCTTCTTCAATTTTTCCTTCAGTGCCTTCTTATTTTGTGAAGCATTGTTTTGAGGTGAGCTGTCTTTCCTTTATCCGGAGTCTTTGGTGCTACTGGCTTGGGAGTCCAGCCTTTGACCTTTATATCTTTGGATAAATATTTGATACGATCTTGTTCTCCTTTAGCAAAATTCCAAGATATAATGTATGAAATTCTCTTTTTAATAAAGAATTTGCACATTTGAATGTGCTTTGGGAGGGTTACACACCCTTCTTTTGAACATAAATCATTGAACCTATTAATGAACTATAGAGGGAGGATTTATTTGATTCCTCCAAAATAGATCCACCATTCGTAGAACCATCTAGGGATAATAGCTTCTACCTTGGTCGGACAATACTTAATAAACCAGGTGTGCCCTGGTCTGACATATAAGAAATTAAACCATGCGGACTTATAATCATACCAATTATACGTTTGAGGCCTATGAGGCATCGATAAGGCAATTGGGGTATGTAGGTGGTCTGCAAACCAGTTGAAAGGTGTTAATATCCTTTTGATGGTTAACCTAGAATAGTCGATGTATTCTGGTAACTTTCGTTAATGGAATTTTCGACTTTGATAGAGTCGGTATCTACAAGGATAGCTTCATAGTATCTCCTTGTTTTAGGCGGATTCTCCATATCCACAAAGTTTTTATCATTGTAGACTGGCTTTATTAACTGTTCTAGTGGATATCCTTCATATTCTTTATCAAGGGCAAGAACTGGCATTACCTGAGTGGTAACGAATTTGAATTCCTCTTTAATGGGAGGAGTTGTTGCTGTCATTTTGCCTGTTGTAGGATCTACGGCTTGTGCGAAGGTTTCAGGATCCTTCATAGTATAACTCTGCTTCGACTGAACAGACGAACTTGATGATTGTCCTTTATCAAAAGGCTTATTAGTCTTCAAATCTACCAATCTAGTTGGCATTGGTGGAGGAAGCTTTGGAAATTCTGCCAAAGCTGCATATTTGTTTTGAAATGGTAACTGTAGTTTCGGTTTCAGTGTAGGCCTTTGAGGGACTGATGGTCTTAGTGGATTCATCAGGTCTGACGGAGTGTCAAATGGTCTGGCCATCCTTATTTGTTCCTGTTTGCTCCCGACTGGGATTTTCCCTAGTGTAGTGGGTCTCATTCCGGCCCTGTAATAATTCTCTTATTAGAAAATCGGGAAGGGAATTGTTTTCTCCATTGATAAATTCTATTTGAAAATCAAAGCTTGATAGGAGAGCTTGCCATCTAGCAAATATTTGTTTACAAACCAGATTTTTAACATTCTTTTGTAAAATCTCTTTAGCAGATTTGCAATCTACTCGAAGTAAAAATTCCTTGTTAATAAGGTCATCTTGAAATTTTGTAATACATAGCACTATAGATAAAATTTCTTTTTTGATAGTGCTATACTTTCTTTGGGCGGAATCCCAGATTCCAAATGTAAATCTGACTAATTGTTCAGAGGAATTACTGCCAATCTTTTACTTCAGAATACCTCCATACCCGAGATCTGAAGCATCAGTTTCGACAATCATAAAGGCTTCAGGGTTAGGGATACCTAAACAAGGAAGGTCTTTGACTAATTCGTTTATCTTAATGACAACTCTGGTTTGCTCAGAGCTCCATGGAACTGGAACCTTTTTAAGTCTATTGTAAAGAGGTTCACAGACTTGCCTAATGTTAGGGATAAAGTCACCTACATAGTTAAGGCTTCCTAAGAACCTCTGAAGCTGGTTTGTATCGTTAATTTCATTAGGGAATTTGGAGGAGAACTCTATGGCCCTGCAAATAGGTTTATAACCACCCTGATAAAGATCATGCCCTAAGAATTTTATAGATGTCTGGAAAAGCTTCATTTTCATAGCACTTATGACTAAGCCATTAAACATAACAATTTTGAAGAAAGTATTGAGGTGTTTAAAATGAGATTCAATGTTCTCAGAAAAAATAAGCACGTCATCAATATAAACATTTAACATATGGCTATAAGGATTGAAAATACTGTTCATGATATTTTGGAACTCTGATGGAGCATTTTTGAGTCTGAATGGCAAGACATTCCATTTATAATTTCCAAAAGGGACATTGAAAGCAGTATTGAATTTGTCGTGTTCAGCAATTTGAATCTGCCAAAATCCTGACTTCATATCAAACCTACAATAAGGATTAGCTTTAAAAGTTCTCTTTAAAAGATCCCTTTTGTTAGGAATTGGATGTCTGATCTAATTCAAAACTGCATTCAAAGGCTTGTAATTTATTATAAGCCTGGGAGTACCTCATTCCTTTTCTGCGCTGTCATTTACATAAAAGGCAGAACAACTCCAAGGAGAATTAGAGGGTCAGATAATCCCATTTTCTAATAAATGGTTTATCTTATTTTTGCAGATTTCCGTCATTTCTTGGTTCATTTGAATGGGTCTCGCCTTAGTAGGGATAACCTGTTCATTGAATCCATTAATGTAGGGAAGTTCTACTAAATGCCTCTTTCTTTCCCAAAATACATTAGGAAATTCAGAACAAACCTCTTTTTCGAAAGTATTTTGAAGATTGGCAATTTTACTCACCATCTCTGAGGTGAAGAAAGTCTGTTAATTTTAAAAGTAGTTGTTTCTTTAATAAGGTTACCTTCTTCTTGTGAGAGGGGCCTTAATAAAGGGAAGAATAGATTTTGATTTAATATCGTCATGCGAATTCCATCAAAATTACTTGTATAAGGTTGAAAGGTATTCCTAGAATGATATCTTCAGTGATACCTTCGGTAATGACAAAATCATTGACAAGACAAATGCCATTGTTGCAGATATGGGCTTTTGAAAGCTTGTAATCGATTTTCATCTTTTCTCTAGTGGTGGAGTATAGACGAGAAGTGCTTTTCTGTAGATATTTGGTGGGTATAAGTCCTTTGACAATGCAATTGCTATCGGCTCCAGTATTAAAAAGGAGCGACTCTATTAAGAACAAAGTCGTTATTTATGATAATTTTTATTGCGATGTGTTCGCTGTAAGCTTTAATGGTCGTTATAGCAGCACTTGAGGTAGAGGGAGAGTCTGAGCCGGGGAATGATCCTGGCTCTTTAAGGTGATTATTTTGATCATTGATCATCGGAGAAGCTCTAGGTGATTCTGGAGGGGAATCATGTTTTGGAAGAGACACATTTTTTAGAACCTGTTCGATAAGAATGTTGAGTTCAAATCAATCGAGTCTGATTTTTAGGTCTCTAATTTCTCCCATGAGGGTAGAAATTTCACCCTTGAGATCAGCTATAGAAGGTTCCATAGGTTTATCAAATCTATACATAACCTATTTCATGCTAAAAGGCTGAATGATAGGTTTGGGGGACTTTTCCTCTTGACAAAGCATCAATCTTTTGAGTTCTAGAAGATATTTATTTCTAGCATCATCATTTTGTATGTGTTCTATGATATCAAATAGGATTTCCTTAGGTTTTCCAGAGATGACATTAACAGTCTTTTTTGTGCAAGTATAGAAAGTACCATTACAAGCACTATCTTGGCCAGACTGAGATCGATCGGATTCATATGCGGCATTGATAAATTCTTCGTCACTGTAATCGTCACTAGAAGAGCTGGAAGTGTCTAAAGAGTCCGAAGAGTCTTCCATTATAGAGAACAATTTCTCTTTGGTTTGTTCAGAGAGACCTAATTGGTTGATCTTATTCTTCTTACCAGATCTACAATCTTTAGCTCTATGGCCAGTTTTACCACAAGTCCAGCAAACATCCTTATTTTTAGAGGATTTTCTCCTAGTTTTTCTACTAGATTTATAAGACTCCTTTAGGACTCTTTTCTAGGTTTGGACTTTCTATGAGACTTATAGGATTTTTTCCTATGTTTCTTACTAAATGGAGAAAAAATGTTAGCAAATCCAAAATCTTGACAGAAGGTTCCTAACCCATATTTGGAAGCACTGTCACTCTTAAGTTGCTTCTTAAGTTTTAGGTCTGTGTAGAGGTCTATCCCTAATGTGGTAATGAAGCTTATGATGTCTCCATAAGTTAAAATTTCGTAAGGGATTTTTCCTTTGAACCTATCTTTATTTTGGTTCTAACTTTGTCGGCGAACAGGGGAAAGAGACCACTAATGAAACGTTCTTTCCAGAAGTCATTGTTACAGTTAGGTCTAATCATAATTTTGACTAGGAAGGTATCTTTATACCACCTAAAGTCTGCTAAATCCTTGCAGGTGAGGTTGTTAAGAATTTCAAGGCTCCTATCTTGAAATAATTTTGGCTCTCCTACAAAATGTCTAGCTATATGATATAGGAGGGTAGCACAGGAGTCTTCTTTCGCAACTTGCTCAAGGGTTTCTTGTACACTTTCACTTTTGACAACGACGGTTTCCATGGTCGTGTCCTCATAGATAAGGCTCTTAACTTCATCTGTGAAATAGTTGTCCCACCAATGCTTTATCATACCAGTGAATCCTAATACAATCACGGTGGCTGCTTCTTTGTCAGAAGCTCCTCTGATTTTATAAGCCGTAATAGCGACGCCAATTTCATGGAGTTTGTTATAGATTTGGTGTTCTGCCAATCCATCAATATTCCATTCAGTGATGCTTCTACAATCATGATTTGAGGTGGAGAGGTAAGGGTTTTTCTCAAACTAGAGGTCTGGAGGAGAGGGTCGTTTGTAGTAGTTTTTCTTGGTAGAAAAATGTTCATTGGTAAGTTTCGCCTTTCTCCTTTTCAGATAGGCTAAACTTGGAGAGTTTCTCATTGATTTGTTCTAGGATTTTTCCCGAAACTTTGAAGTCATCGCTGAAAATAGGGAATTTCTCCTTTAGGAATTCTGGAATTTTAAAGAAAGAATTAATAGTTAGACTAGGACTTGGAATACTCTGCTTTGGAGTGGGTGAGCTGAAAGGAATTTTTGCACTTTTAGCGTCATCTATTTGACGGGAAATAGTATGAAAGACCTGATTAGTATAGTTGTTTTGTTCAACTATCCTATCTAGGTCTCTGTTGACAGGGGCTGATAGGGGTCTATCGTGCTTCTTTTTGAAGGGAGAAGCATTGAGAATTTCATTGGAATGGGGAATTTTTATTCCTTCAAGGGGAGGAGTAACTGATTCAATTACTTTGTTACTCTGAGTATACCATTTATTAGTGATAACTTGAAGGGATTTATTTTGGTTATCCATTCTTCCAGTGAATTCCAACCACCTAAAGAATTTGATGTCACATCGAAGTCTTTTCATATCAGCTATCCAGAGTCTACCAAACTATTTTTGTTGATATTTAGAATAGGTACTGGTGTGCCACTTCCTTTTTAACGCATCTTTAGGAAGATACCAGAGGACCTCAAGAGCTTTGAGGTCTGGGGTATACTCATCATTAGATTTGATGACCTCTAATCCTGTGTCAGTTCTAATCTTTTGACGAGCTATGGTGGGTGGAGGTTCCATGTTCGAGGAAGTAGGGCTACCTGGATCATAGAGATTTTTGGGTTCTAGGGATTTTTGAAACCTAGTATGTTGCTGGTAATATACTTTGGGAACTGGACCAGAGAAGTCAACTCCTCTAACTTTCCCTTTGTCATTATCATTTTCTTCACTTCCCTCTGGGTTTTTGGAGGTAGAAGCTCTGTGCGAGACAGATCTCCTAAATGAAGAATTTCTAGAGGCTTCAAAACCTAGGAATTTTAATTCAATGGATCCGTCAGGGTGCTGGATAACCCTTTCGATCTGTGATTTCTCCGGATAGGTAGGGAGAGGTTGAGTGATAACATCAAAGTGCCAATCATTTTTATGCATGATATCATTCCAAACTAGAGCCTTGGGAACAAAGATATTACTTCTGTCTTTGCTTGCCTCCATGAGGGTTGTAACACCCCTAGGACTCGTGATTCTAGCTTTGGGATCTAGGTTTGTACCCATAAGCCAATAATATACTCTGTATATTATTGCTATTTCTCTAGTATTATCCTTACTGTTCATATTTTTTGTTTTAACATTAAGTGTTAAAACATCCATGATGTTAGGATCATTAATATCCACTGAGAAATTTAGGTAGCAATTAAAGTATACCGGGCCGTCGGCGAGGTTACCTTGAATTACCCCTAAGAGAGAATCGTCGAAATTCAATAGACGGGCATCTCTTAGAATAGCACAGACAGGGATATCAAGACCTTGTCTAAAGCGTGGCTTAATAGCCACTTGAACAAGTCCAACATGAAGATAATTAAAATGATTTTTAAATCTGTTTATGTCATGCTCATTTAATAATTGAATAATTTCTATAGAATTATTAATGGAGACAATAGACTCGGAGGTCTTGATATTATGTTTTTTAATAAAACTAAATTTACCAAGTTGATAAATAGTTTTAAAAGGTTCTTCTCGAATACTCCAGTTTTGAAGATCATTTTCAATATTAGCAATTTGAGTTGCTTGAGAAGACAGATTAATAGTATTTTTAACATGGTTGTTGGAAACCATTACAAAAATATATTGTCCAGAGACTAACTGGGAAACACAATTTTCACACAAGAAAGCATACCACAAGAATCTTTAATAATTCAACCTATAATAATTTATATTAATAGATCTATGTCCTATGGGATCTAACAAGTCTTAATGGCTATTACTTCTAGTTTTCTCTTAGTGTTATCTCAACGATGGGACTACCAACAGGGTCAAATGCTTACCTCAGCTGAGACCATACTTTTAGGCTGACCAACGTCTGAAATCGGATATTAATCGGACACCTCAAACACTTTGAGAAAATGAATACCCTATACTTAGATAAACCCCATTATAGAACAAGATATATCAAAATAATTTCTTAGAAGTCTCATTATTAAAAGATTAAAGTAGTGAGTAGCTTATATGAAAATTATCTTCCCATGCTCTAGACAATATATGAACTTAGCTGCTCATACTAAGTGCATATACTGCCAACATGGTTTTGATACCAAGAATAGATAATGCCGATTCATTTTCTTACCTTGACTTAGTTATGTTATCTTGCATACTATAATTCTTATATCTTGATTTAGGTTAGTCGATCAATGATTCCTACTGAGTACCCATGGTTTTGGTATTCATACTACACTTCTATACTTTTTGGTGCAGATCTGAGTACTAGTTGCCGCCATTGATCAAGGTTCGTGTTGGGTTGATATCCAGAGATAAGGTGAGCTCTTGGAGCCAGAGTCACCTATTTTCTTTTATCGTACTTATGTCTAGTCCTTAGTTTCAAGAAAAATTGTATTGACTATTCTAGATACTGGGATTATATTTATAGTTTATCTTGTACTGGCTCTACTAGGTCGTGAGATGATATTTATGTAGGGACTACCCTTAAATGATTTATATTTCCTTACTTATTTCTTGTGTTGGATGGCCAATTGTACCTCATTGGGGCATTTTCACCAAGTTAACCCATTGTGTATCTCTCCGAGTTATGGTTTGGCTTACAAATTGGTGTAATATAGTAGGTGCCATCATGACTCATAAATTGGATCATGACAGAAGTTGACTAAAGCAAGATTCTTCTCAAGAAATCAATCAGTAAAGAAGGTTTTGACTTGGCCATGTGCTAAGAGTTACTTGTATCATTAATATATGTCTAAATCACTTCTCAGCCTCCCAAACATGATGTTTAATTTTTATATGTACTTGAAGCCTGGTTCTAATATTAGCTTGAATTTTTAGGGTGTTACAATATCTCTCCCATTGGTTTATTCATCCCTAAATAAAAACTAACAAAATTGGAGTGTTAGGGAAAGAGTTATAATTACCACACTGAATTTCTAAGTGTTGAATACTGACATGATAACGGAGTCTATAACCTAAACTTAGACTGAAGCGAACTCATGAATATATGTGATGACATGAGAATAACTGGGTAACATAAAACAGAAACAATTAATTAAGGGTAAACTATTTCCTTAAGATGGAAATGAGTTTGAAGAGAAAATATTGGGGTAATTGTTCACCATATCTGCCTATGTTTCCCAAGTAGCTCCCTCAACTGACTAATTTTACCAACGAACCTTTACTAAAGCGACCTCCTGATTCTTCAACATACGAAATTGAGAGCCAAGGATCTTAATTAGGACTTCCTTATAAGAGTGACTATCCTTCACACCCATACTCTCTAACAGAACCGATGCAGGATCCACGATGCATTTCTTCAATAGGACATATAAGAAAACGGATGCACTGATGCTAAGTTTGCAGGAAACTCAAACTCATAGGATACATTTCCAAAACCATCTACAATATTATAAGGGCCAACATATTAGGGACTGAGCTTTCCCTTCTTACCAAATTTCTTCACCCTTTTTATGTGTGAAACTTTCAAGTAAACAAGATCACCAATATCAAAACTCAAGTTCTCTTCTGTTTTTAGCCTTTCTCAAATCAATTGAACTTTCTCAATAGCCTTATAAACTGAACTTAACCTTATTGATGTAGCTTCACCAACTTCCCAACCAATTGGATATCTATACCTCTTACTATAAAGTGTTTCATAAGGGGCCATTGGAATACTAGATTGATAGTTGTTATTATAAACAACTCAAAAAAGGCAAATGAAGATCCCAACTACTCTTGAAATTGATCACACATGCTCTTAATATTTCCTCAAATGTAAGAATTTTCCTCTCTGCCTGACCATCTATTTGCGGGTGAAAAGCAATACTAAGATGAACCTAAGTACCAACACCCTTTTGGAAAGTCTTCTAGAATCGAAAGGAACCTCTATCTGTGGTGACAGTCAAAGGGACTCCATGTAATTTCACTAACTCCATAATATAGAGAGTCTAGTATAATCCTCGGCTGAATCTAAAGTGTTAAATATAGGAAATGGGCCAACTTAGTGATTTGATCCACAAAAACCCAAGTAGAATCATAATGTTGATAAGTATAAGGCAATCCTATAATGAAGTCTATATTCAACATTTCCCACCATCAAGTAGGAATAATGATATCCTAAAGCATATCACTATGTCTCTGATGCTCAATATTAACCTATTGGCAGTTTAGACACTTAGCCAAAAATTTCACAATATCTTTTTTCATGTCCTTCTACCAATAGACTTTTCGTAAATGATGGTACATCTTAGTGGCTCCTGGGTGAATAGAATACCAAGAACTATGAGCTTCATTTAGCATTTGTTGTCTCAAATCAACTATATCTGAAACACATAGTCTGCCTTGACAATAAATAATACGATCTAGCCCATAGGATAAAACTTCAACCTTCTAAATCTAAACTATTTATTTCAACCTAAGCAAAATAGGATCATTATCTTGCTTTTTATTCACCTCATCTACCAAAGAGGATTCTGAACTATTCTAAATCAAGATATTACCTTCAGTTGAATCAACCAATCAAACTCTCAACCTAGCAAGATGGTGAACCTCGCTAACTAACTCTTTCTTTTTATTTTTATATGAGTAACAGTTCCTATAAAAATCTACTAAGAGTGACAACCACGGTACAAGACACTCATATCATAATCCTTCAAGAACTCTAACTATCTCCTCAAATAAGGATTTAGATCTTTCTGACTATCATATATTGAGGGCTTTTGTGATAGATGAACACGTCAACATAAAACCCACAGAGGTAATGCCTTTAAATCATTAAGGCAAAAACAACTGCTTCTAACTTAAGATTATGGGTTAGGTAGTTCTTCTCATTAGGCTTGAGCTGTCAAGAGGCATATATTATAAACTTGTCATGCTGCATCAATAAGAAACTAAGTCTAACTCTAGAAGCATCACACTAAACCATAAATAATTGGTATGATTATCAGTCTGCATTGTTTAATTTCTTATATGTCAGACCAGGGCACACCTGGTTTATTAAGTAATGTCCAGCCATGGTAGAAGCTATTATCCTTAGATGGTTCTACGAATGGTGGATCTATTTTGAAAGAATCAAAGAAATCCTCCCTCTACAATTCATTAACAGGTTCAATGATTTCTGTTCAAAAGAAGGGTGTGTAACCCTCCCAGAGAACATTCAAATGTGCAAATTCTTTATTAAAAAGCGAGTTTCATACATTATATCTTGGAACTTCGCTAAAGAAGAACAGGATCGTATAAAATATTTATCCAAAGAGATAAAGGTCAAAGGCTGGACTCCCAAGCCAGTAGCACCAAAGACTCTGGATAAAGGAAAGACAGCGCACCTCCAAACAATGCTTCACAAAATATGAAGGCACTGAAGGAAAAATTAAAGAAGGCTTTGCAAGATATGGAAAGCCAGGAAACTAATGAAGAAGAAGTCTTACAGCTTCTAGCAGAAGCTTCTTCCACAGGAAGTAGTGATAATAATGGAGATATGCTAAATCCCAAAGGACTATCTATAGTCTATATGGACCCCTATTAAGAATAGAGAAATGACCCTTCAAAAAGGTAGAGGTTCAAAGAACCGGAATTGCTTTTCTGAAAGGGAACTCTACTATTCCTAATGGGAATCTTATAGATATGCTTTTCCAAAAGCAAGAAAAGCAAAGAACTCAGCTTTTTCAAAAAGCAAAAGCACTCAGCTTTTCAAAAGGCAAAAACACTAAACTACCTTTACAAAAGGACTGCCGGCTACTAAGACTTAATCTTATCCTTACACTTGTACACTTAAGATGTATTTTATCTTTCACTTTGGTCTATATAAGAAATGTTGTAATTCTAGAGAAGGCATCAGAAAATTTCCAACATAAGAAATATTCCGTTTGCCGAAACTCTCTTGTAATGTTTTCAGTTAACAAAGTTTGAATAAAATCTTTTAAGTTGTTTAAATTGTTCTTGGTTTTAATCTTCGCTCATATTTCATCAATTAATCCTTTAAGATCCTTTTTGATCCTTCTTGGTATCAAAGCCATGTTGGCACTATATGGACTTAGTATGACCAGCTAAGTTCATATATTGTGTAGAGCATGGGAAGACAATTTTCATATAAGCTACTCACTACTTTAATATTTTAATAATGAGACTTCTAAAAAATTATTTTAATATATCTTGTTCTATAATGGTGTTTATCTGAGTATGGGGTATTCGTTTTCTCAAAGTGTTTGAGGTGTCCGATTAATATCCAGTTTCAGACGTTGGTCAGCCTGAAAGTGTGGTCTCAGCTGAGGTAAGCATTTGACCCTGTTGGTAGTCCCATCGTTGAGATAACACTAAGAGAAAACTAGAAGTAATAGCCATTAAGACTTGTTAGATCCCATAGGACATAGATCTATTAATATAAATTATTATAGGTTGAATTATTAAAGATTCTTCTTGTGTGAAAATTGTGTTTCCCAGTTAGTCTCTGGACAATATATTTTTGTAATGGTTTCCAACAACCATGTTAAAAATACTATTAATCTGTCTTCTCAAGCAACTCAAATTGCTAATATTGAAAATGATCTTCAAAACTGGAGTATTCCAGAAGAACCTTTTAAAACTATTTATCAACTTGGTAAATTTAGTTTTATTAAAAAACATAATATGAAGACCTCCGAGTCTATTGTCTCCATTAATAATTCTTTAGAAATTATTCAATTATTAAATGAGCATGACATAAACAGATTTAAAAATCATTTTAATTATCTTCATGTTGGACTTGTTCAAGTGGCTATTAAGCCATGCTTTAGACAAGGTCTTGATATCCCTGTCTGTGCTATTCTAAGAGATGCCCGTCTATTGAATTTCGATGATTCTCTCTTAGGGGTAATTCAAGGTAACCTCGCCGATGGCCCGGTATACTTTCATTGCTACCTAAATTTCTCAGTGGATATTAATGATCCTAACATCATGGATGTTTTAACACTTAATGTTAAAACAAAAAACATGAACAGTAAGGATAATACTAGAGAAATAGCAATAATATACAGAGTATATTATCGGCTTATTGGTACAACCATAGCTCCCAAAGCTAGAATCACAAGCGCTAGGGGTGTTACAACCCTCATGGAGGCAAACAAAGACAGAAGTAATATCTTTGTTCCCAAGGCTCTAGTTTGGAACGATATCATGCATAAAAATGATTGGCACTTTGATGCTATCACTCAACCTCTCCCTACCTATCTGGAGAAATCACAGATCGAAAGGGTTATCCAGCACCCCAACGGATCCAGTGATTTAAAATTCTTAGGTTTTGAAGCCTCTAGAAATTCTTCATTTAGGAGATCTGTCTCGCATAGAGCTTCTACCTCTAAAAGGAAAGTGGTACACCATTACCTATTATAAAGATCAACAAAAAGAGTTTGGTAGAGTCTGGATAGCTGATATGAAAAGACTTCAATGCGACAACGAATTCTTTAGGTGGTTTGAATTCACTGGAAGAATGGAAAAACAAAATGAATCCCTTCAAGTTATCATTAATAAATGGTATACTCAGAGTAACAAAGTAATTTAATCAGTTACTCCACCCACTTAAGGAATAAAAATTCCCCATTCCAATGAAATTGTCAATGCTTGTCCCATCAAGAAGAAGCATGATAGACCACTATCAACCCCTGCCAACAGAGACCTAGATAGGATAGTTGAACAAATCATCTATACTAATTAGGTCCTTCATACTATCTCCCGTCAAATAGATGATGCTAAAAGTGCAAAAATTCCTTTAAGCTCACCTACTCCAAAGAAGGGTATTCCAGGTCCTAGTCTAACTACCAATCCTATCTTTAAAATTCCAAAATTCCAAAAGGATAAATTCCCTACTCTCAGCGATGACTTCAAAGTTTCGGGAAAAATCCTAGAACAAATCAATGAGAAACTCTCCAGGTATAGCCTATCTAAAAAGGAAAAAGGCGAATCTATCACCCAAAAGGATAAGAACTCCCTTTCAAAACTTAGCAATGAACGTTTTTCTACCAAGAAAAACTACTACAAACGACCCTCTCCTCCAGACGTCCAATTTGAGGAAAACCCTTACCTCTCCACCTCAAATCATGATGGTAGAGAAATCACTAAATGGAATGTTGATGGACTGGCAGAACACCAAATCTATAACAAACTCCATAAAATAGGCGTCGCTATTACGACTTATAAAATCAGAGGAGCTTCTGACAAAGAAGCAGCCACCATGATTGTATCAGGATTCACTTGTATGATAAAGCATTGGTGGGACAACTATTTCAGAGATGAAGTTAAGTGCCTTATCTATGAGGCCACGGCCATGGAAACCGTCGTTGTCAAAAGTGAAAGTGGACAAGAAACCCTTGAGCAAGTTGTGAAAGAAGACGCCTGTGCTACCCTCCTATATCATATAGCTACACATTTTATAGGATAGCCCAAATTATTTCAAGATAGGAGCCATGAAATTCTTAACAACCTCACCTGCAAGAATTTAGCAGACTTTAGGTGGTATAAAGATACCTTCCTAGTCAAAATTATGATTAGACCTGACTATAATAATGACTTCTGGAAAGAACGTTTCAATAGTGGTCTCCCTCCCCTGTTCGCCGACAAAGTTAGAACCAAAATCAAAGATAGGTTCGAAGGAAAAATCCCTTACGGAATTTTAACTTATGGAGACATCATAAGCTTGATTACCACCGTAGGGAAAGACCTCTTCACAGACCTAAAACATAAGAAGCAACTTAAGAGTGACAGTGCTTCCAAATACGGGTTAGGAACCTTCTGTCAAGATTTTGGATTTGCTAACCTTTCTTCTCCATTTAGTAAGAAACATAGGAGAAAATCCTATGTCTCATGGAATGTCCAAACCTAGAAAAGATTCCTAGAAAAAGGAGTCTTATAAATCTAGTAGAAAAACTAGGAGAAAATCCTCTAAAAATAATGATGTTTGCTGGACTTGTGGTAAAACTGGCCATAGAGCTAAAGATTGTAGATCTTGTAAGAAGAATAAGATAAACCAATTAGGTCTCTCTGAAGAAACCAAAGAGAAATTTTTCTCTATAATGGAAGACTCTTTAGACTCTTCCGACACTTCCAGCTCTTCTAGTGATGATTATAGCGACGAAGAATTTATCAACGCAACATATGAATCCGGTCGATCTCCATCTGGCCAACATTGTGCTTGTAATGGTACTTTCTGTACTTGCACAAAAAAGACTGTTAATGTCATCTATGGAAAACCTATGGAAATCCTGTTTGACATCATAGAACACATCCAAACTGATAAGGCTAGAAATAAATATCTTCTAGAACTCCAAAGATTGATGCTTTCTCAAGAGGAAAAGTCCCCCAAAGTTATCATTCATCCTTTTAGCATGAAACAGGTTATGTCTAGATTTGATAAACCTGCGGAACCTTCTATAGCTAATCTCAAGGGTGAAATTTCCACCCTCAAGGGAGAACTCAGAGACCAAAAAATCAGACTCGATCGAGTTGAACTCAACATTATTACCGAATAGGTTCTAAAAAATGTGTCTCTTCCAGAACATGATTCCCCTCCAGAATTACCTAGAGCTTCTCTGATGATCAATGATCAAAATAATCACCTTAAAGATCCAGGATCATTCCCCGGATCGGACTCTCTCTCTACCTCAGTTGCCGCTATAACGGCCATTAAAGCTTACAGCGAACACATCGCAGCAAAAACTGTCATAAATAAGGACTTTGTTCTTAACAGAGTCGCCCTTTTTGATACTGGAGCCGACAGCAATTGCATCGTCAAAGGACTTATACCCACCAAATATCTACAGAAAAGCACTTCTCGTCTATACTCCGCCACTGGAGAAAAGATGAAAAACGATTACAAGCTTTCAAAAGCCCATATCTGCAACAATGGCATTTGTCCCTTCAATGATTTTGTTATTACCGAAGGTATCACTGAAGATATCATTCTAGGAATACCTTTCAACCTTATACAAGTAATTTTGATGGAATTCGCACGAAGATATTAAATCAAAATCTACTCTTCCCTTTATTAAGGCCCCTCTCACAAAAAGAAGGTAACCTTATTAAAGAAAGAACTGCTTTTAAAATTAACAGACTTTCTTCACATATTTGTTTTCTCAAGCAAGAAATTCAAATAAAGAAATTTGAACAAATTTTAAAAACCCCGAAGGTGGTGAGTAAAATTGCCAATCTTCAAAAGACTTTTGAAAAAAGAAGTTGGTTCTGAATTTCCTAATGCATTTTGGGAAAGAAAGAGGCATTTAGTAGAACTTCCCTACATTACTGGATTCAATGAACAGACTATCCCTACTAAGGTGAGACCCATTAAAATGAACCAAGAAATGATGGAAATCTACAAAAATGATATAAACCATTTATTAGAAAATGGGATTATTAGACCCTCTAATTCTCCTTGAAGTTGTTCTGCCTTTTATGTAAATAACAACGTAGAAAAGGGATCTTTTAAAGAGAACTTTTAAAGCTAATTTTTATAGTAAGTTTGATATGAAGTCAGGATTTTGGCAGATTCAAATTGCTGAACACGACAAATTCAAGACTGCTTTCAATGTCCCTTTTGGACATTATGAATGGAATGTCTTGCCATTCGGACTCAAAAATGCTCCATTAGAGTTCCAAAATATCATGAACAGTATTTTCAATCCTTATAGCCATATGTTAATTATTTATATTGATGACGTGTTTATTTTCTCTGAGAACATTGATTCTTATTTTAAACACCTCAATACTTTCTTCAAAATTGTTCTTGGTTTTAATCTTCTCTTATTGGAATGTGCTTTTTGAGGGTTACACACCCTTATTTTGAACAGAAATCATTGAACCTATTAATGAATTGTAGAGGGAGGATTTCTTTGATTCCCCCAAAATAGATTCACCATTCGTAGAACAATCTAGGGATAATAGCTTCTACCATGGCCGAACAATACTTAATAAACTAGGTTTCCCCTGGTCTGACATATAAGAAATGAAACCATGCAAACTTATAATCATACCAATTATACGTTTGAGGCCTGTGAGGCATCGATAAGGAAATTGGGGTATGCAGGTGGTCTGCAAACCTGTGGAAAGGTGTTAATATCGTTTTGATGGTGAACCTAGAATAGTTGATGTATTCTGGGTTCCTTTAGTTCATGGAATGTTCGACTTTGATAGATTCGGTGTCTACAGGGATAGCTTCATAGTATCTCCTTGTTTTGAGCGGATTCTCCGTATCCACAAAGTTTTTATCATTGTAGACTGGCTTTATTAGCTGGTCTAGTGAATATCCTTCATATTCTTTATCAAGGGAAAGAACTGGCATTACCTGAGTGGTAACAAATTTGAATTCCTCTTTGATGGGAGGAGTTGTTGCTGTCGTTTCACCTATTGTAGTATCTACAGCCTGTGCGAATGTTTTAGGAGCCTTCATAGTATAAGTATACTTCGACTAAACAAACGAACTTGATGATTGTCCTTTATCAAAAGGTTTATTAGTCTTCAAATCTACCAATCTAGTTGGCATTGGTGTAGGAATATTTTGAAATTCTGCCAAAGCTGCATATTTATTTTGAAACGGTAACTGTAGTTTCGGTTTCAGCAGGGCTGACAGAGTGTCAAATGGTCTAGCCATACTTGTTTATTCCTGCTTGCTCTCGACTGGGATTTTCCCTAGTGCAATGGATCTCATTCCATCCCTGTAAGAATTCTCTTGTTAGAAAATCGGGAAGAGAATTGTTTTCTCCTTTGATAAATTCTATTTGAAAATCAAATCTAGATAGGAGAGCTTTCCATCTAGCAAATATTTGTTTAGAAACCAGATTTTTAACATCTTTTTGTAAAATCTCTTTAGCAGATTTGCAATCTACTCAAAGTAAAAATTCCTTGTTAATAAGGTCATCTTGAAATTTTATAATACATAGCACTATAGATAAAATTTCTTTTTTGATAGTGCTGTAATTTCTTTGGGAAGTATCCCAGATTCCAGATGTAAATCTGACTAATTGTTCAGAGGAATTATTGCCAATCTTTTACTTCAGAATACCTCCATACCCGAGATCTGAAGCATCAATTTCGACAATCATAAAGGCTTCAGGGTTAGGGATACCTAAACAAGGAAGGTCTTTTACTGATTCCTTTATCTTAATGACAGCTCTGGTTTGCTCAGAGCTCCATAGAACTAGAACCTTTTTAAGTCTTTTCTAAAGAGGTTCACAGACTTGCCTAATATTAGGGATAAAGTCAGCTACATAGTTAAGGCTTCCTAAGAACCTCTAAATCTAGGTTTTATCGTTAAATTCATTAGGGAATTTGGAGGAGAACTCTATGGATCTGCAAATAGGTTTATAACTACCCTGATAAAGATCATGCCCTAAGAATCTTATAGATGTCTGGAAAAGCTTCATTTTCTTAGCACTTATGACTGAGCCATTTCACTTAACAATTTTGAAGAAAGTATTGAGGTGTTTAAAATGAGAATCAATATTCTCAGAGAAAATAAGCACGTCATCAATATAAACAATTAACATATGGCTATAAGGATTGAAAATACTGTTCATGATATTTTGGAACTCTGATGGAGAATTTTTGTGTCCGAATGGCAAGACATTCCATTCATAATGTCCAAAAGGGACATTGAAAGCAGTCTTGAATTTGTCTTGTTCAGCAATTCGAATCTGCCAAAATCCTGATTTCATATCAAACTTACTATAAAGATTAGCTTTAAAAGTTCTCTTAAGAAGATCCCTTTTGTTAGAAATTAGATGTTTGATCCATTTCAAAACTGCATTCAATGGCTTGTAATTTATTACAAGCCTGGGAGTACCTCGTTCCTTTTCTGCATTGTTATTTACATAAAAGGCAGAACAACTCCAAGGAGAATTAGAGGGTCTGATAATCCCATTTTCTGATAAATGGTTTATCTCATTTTTGCAGATTTCCATCATTTCTTGGTTTATTTTAATGGGTCTCGACTTAGTAGGGATAGCCTATTCATTGAATCTAGTAATGTAGAGAGGTTCTATTAAATGCCTCTTTCTTTCCCAAATGCGTTAGGAAATTCAGAGCAAACTTCTTTTTTGAAAGTCTTTTGAAGATTGGCAATTTTACTCACCATCTCCGGGGTTTTAAAAATTTTCAATATTCTTTATTTGAATTTCTTACTTGAGAAAATAAATATGTGAAGAAAGTCTGTTAATTTTAAAAGCAGTTCTTTCTTTAATAAGGTTACCTGCTTCTTGTGAGAGGGGCCTTAATAAAGGGAAGAATAGATTTTGAATTAATATCGTCGTGCGAATTCTATCAAAATTACTTGTATAAGTTCAAAAGGTATTCCTAGAATGATATCTTCAGTGATACCTTCGGTAATGACAAAATCATTGACAAGACAAATGCCATTACTGCAGATATAGGCTTTTGAAAACTTGTAATCGATTTTCATCTTTTCTCCAGTGGCAGAGTATAGATGAGAAGTGCTTTTCTGTAGATATTTGGTGGGTATAAGTCCTTTGACGCTGCAATTGCTATCGGCTCCAGTATCAAAATGGGCAACTCTGTTAAGAACAAAGTCTTTATTTATGATAATTTTTACTGCGATGTGTTCACTGTAAGCTTTTATGGCCGTTATAGTGGCACCTGAGGTAGAGGGAGAGTCCAAGCAGGGGAATAATCCTGGCTCATTAAGGTGATTATTTTGATCATTCATCGTCGGAGAAGCTCTAGGTGATTCTGGAGGGGACTCATGTTCTGGAAGAGACACATTTTCTAGAACCTGTTCGGTAAGAATGTTGAGTTCAACTAGATCGAGTCTGATTTTTAGGTCTCTGATTTCTCCCTTGAGGGAGGAAATTTCACTCTTGAGATCAGCTATAGAAGGTTCCGCAGGTTTATCAAATCTAGACATAACCTGTTTTATGCTAAAAGAATGAATGATAGGTTTGGGGGACTTTTCCTCTTGAGAAAGCATCAATCTTTTGAGTTCTAGAAGATATCTATTTCTAGCCTCATTATTTTGGATGTGTTCTATGATGTCAAACAGGATTTCCTTAGGTTTTCCAGAGATGACATTAACAGTATTTTTTGTTGAAGGACTAAAACTACCAGTACAAGCACAATCTTGGCCAGACTGAGATCGATCGGATTCATATGCAGCGTTGATAAATTCTTCGTCGCTATAATCGTCACTAGAAGAGCTGGAAGTGTCTGAAGAGTCTGAAGAATCTTCCATTATAGAGAACAATTTTTCTTTGTTTTCTTCAGAGAGACCTAATTGGTTTATCTTATTCTTCTTACCAGATCTACAATCTTTTGCTCTATGGCCAGTTTTACCACAAGTCCAGCAAACATCATTATTTTTAGAGGATTTTCTCCTAGTTTTTCTACTATATTTATAAGACTCCTTTTTTTAGGACTCTTTTCTAGGTTTGGACTTTCTATGAGACTTATAGCATTTTTTCCTATGTTTCTTACTAAATGGTGAAAAAAGGTTAGCAAATCCAAAATCATGACAGAAGGTTCCCAACCCGTATTTGGAAGCACTCTCACTCTTAAGTTGCTTCTTAAGTTTTAAATCTGTGCAGAGGTCTATCCCTACGGTGGTAATGAAGCTTATGATGTCTCCATAATTTAAAATTTCATAAGGGATTTTTCCTTCGAACCTATCTTTGATTTTGGTTCTAACTTTCTCGGCGAACAGGGGAGGGACACCACTAATGAAATGTTCTTTCCAGAAGTCATTGTTATAGTCAGGTCTAATCATAATTTTTACTAGAAAGGTATCTTTATACCACCTAAAGTCTGCTAAATCCTTGCAGGTGAGGTTGTTAAGAATTTCAAGGCTCCTATCTTGAAATAACTTAGGCTCTCCTATAAAATGTATAGCTATATGATATAGGAGGGTAGCACAGGCTTCTTCTTTCACAACTTGCTCAAGGGTTTCTTGTCCACTTTCACTTTTGACAACGACGGTTTCCATGGTCGTGGCCTCATAGATAAGGCACTTAACTTCATCTATGAAATAGTTGTCCCACCAATGCTTTATCATACAAGTGAATCCTGATACAATCATGGTGGTTGCTTCTTTGTCAGAAGCTCCTCTGATTTTATAAGTCGTAATAGCGACGCCTATTTCATGGAGTTTGTTATAGATTTGGTGTTCTGCCAGTCCATCAACATTCCATTTAGTGATTTCTCTACCATCATGATTTGAGGTGGAGAGGTAAGGGTTTTCCTCAAATTGGACGTCTGGAGGAGAGGGTCGTTTGTAGTAGTTTTTCATGGTAGAAAAACGTTCATTGCTAAGTTTTGAAAGGGAGTTCTTATCCTTTTGGGTGATAGATTCGCCTTTTTCCTTTTTAGATAGGCTAAACCTGGAGAGTTTCTCATTGATTTGTTCTAGGATTTTTCCCGAAACTTTGAAGTCATCGCTGAGAGTAGGGAATTTCTCCTATTAGAATCCTGGAATTTTAAAGATAGGATTGGTAGTTAGACTAGGACCTGGAATACCCTTCTCTGGAGTGGGTGAGCTGAAAGGAATTTTTGCATTTTTAGCATCATCTATTGGACGGGAGATAGTATGAAGGACCTGATTAGTATAGTTGTTTTGTTCAACTATCCTATCTAGGTCTCTGTTGACAGGGCCTAATAGGGGTCTATCGTGCTTCTTCTTGAATGGAGAAGCATTGAGAATTTCATTGGAATGGTGAATTTTTATTCCTTCAAGGGGAGGAGTAACTAATTCAATTACTTTGTTACTTAGAGTATACCATTTATTAATGATAAGTTGAAGGGATTAATTTTGGTTTTCCATTCTTCCAGTGAATTCAAACCACCTAAAGAATTTGATATCGCATCGAAGTCTTTTCATATCAGCTATCCAGAGTCTACCAAACTCTTTTTGTTGATCTTTAGAATAGGTACTGGTGTACCACTTCCTTTTTAACGCATCTTTAGGAAGATACCAGAGGACCTCAAGAGCTTTGAGGTTTAGAGTATACTCATATTAGATTTGATGACCTCTAATCCTGGTTTAGTTCTAATCTTTTGACGAGCTATGATGGGGGGAGGTTCCATGTTCGAGGCTGTAGGGCTACCTGGATCATAAAGATTTTTGGGTTCTAGGGATTCTTGAACCCTAGTATGTTGCTGGTAATATACTTTGGGAAAAGGACCAGTAAAGTCAACTCTTCTAACTTTCCCTTTGTCATTATCATTTTCTTCACTTCACTCTGGGTTTCTGGAGGTAGAAGCTCTGTGCGAGACAGATCTCCTAAATGAAGAATTTCTAGAGGCTTTAAAACCTAGGAATTTTAAATCAATGGATCCGTCATGGTGCTGGATAACCCTTTCGATTTGTAATTTCTCCGGATAGGTAGGGAGAGGTTGGGCAATAGCATCAAAGTGCCAATCATTTTTATTCATGATATCGTTCCAAACTAGAGCCTTGGGAACAAAGATATTACTTTTGTCTTTGTTTGTCTCCATGAGGATTGTAATACCCTTAGGGCTCGTGATTCTAGCTTTGGGAGCTAGGGTTGTACCCATAAGCCGATAATATACTCTGTATATTATTGCTATTTCACTAGTATTATCCTTACTGTTCATGTTTTTTGTTTTGAGATTAAGTGTTAAAACATCCATGATGTTAGGATCATTAATATCCACTAAGAAATTTGGGCAGCAATTAAAGTATACCGGGCCGTCGGTGAGGTTACTTTGAATTACCCGTATGAGAGAATCGTCGAAATTCAATAGACGGGCATCTCTTAGAATAGCATAGACCGGGATATCAAGACCTTGTCTAAAGAGCGGCTTAATAGCCACTTGAACAAGTCCAACATGAAGATAATTAAAATGATTTTTAAATCTATTTATGTCATGCTCTTTTAATAATTGAATAATTTCTAAGGAATTATTAATGGCGACAGTAGACTCGGAGGTCTTGATATTATGTTTTTTAATAAAACTAAATTTACCAAGTTGATAAATAGTTTTAAAAGGTACTTCTGGAATACTCCAATTTTGAAGATCATTTTCAATATTAGCAATTCGAGTTGCTTGAGAAGATAGATTAATAGTATTTTTAATATGGTTGTTAGAATCCATTAAAAAAAAATATTGTCCAGAGACTAACTAGGAAACACAATTTTCACACAAGAAAGCATACCAAAAGAATCTTTAATGATTCAACCTATAATAAATGAGATCAATAGATCTATGTCCTATGGGATCTAACGAGTCTTAATGGCTATTACTTCTAGTTTTCTCGTAGTGTTATCTCAGCGACGGGACTACCAACAGGGTTGAATTCTTACCTCAGCTGAGACCACACTTTTAGGTTGACCAACGTCTGAAACCGGATATTAATCGGACACCTCAAACATTTTGAGAAAACGAATACCCCATACTTAGATAAACTCCATTACAGAACAAGATATATTAAAATAATTTGTTAGAAGTCTCATTATTAAAAGATTAAAGTAGTGAGTAGCTTATATGAAAATTGTCTTCCCATGCTCTACACAATATATGAACTTAACTGCTCATACTAAGTGCATATATTGCCAACATGGCTCTGATACCAAGAAAGATCTAAAAGGATCTTAAAGGATTAATTGATATAATATGAGAGAAGATTAAAACCAAGAACAATTTAAAACAACTTTCAAGATTTTATTCAAACTTTGTTAACTGAAAACATTACAACATGTCTTATATAGACAAAATTGAAATATAAAATATATCTAAAGTGTACAAGTGTAAGGCTAAGATTAAGTCTTAGTAGCCGACAGCCCTTTTGTAAAGGTAGTTGAGTGCTTTTGCCTTTTGAAAAGCTGAGTGCTTTTGCTTTTTGAAAAAGCTGAGTGCTTTGCTTTTCTTGCTTTTGGAAAAGCTTGTCTATAAGATTCCCATTAGGAACAGTAGAGTGCCCTTTCAAAAAAGCAATTCTGGTTCTTTGAACCTCTACCTTTTTGAAGGGTCATTTCTCTATTCTTAATAGGGGTCCATATAGGCCATAGCTATTCCTTTGGGATTTAGCATATCTCCATTATTATCACTGCTTCCTATGGAAGAAGCTTCTTCTAGAAGCTGTAAGACTTCTTCTTCATTAGTTTCCTGGCTCTCCATATCTTGCAAAGCCTTCTTTAATTTTTCCTTCAGTGCCTTCTTATTTTGTGAAGCATTGTTTGGAGGTGAGCTGTCTTTCCTTTATCCGGAGTCTTTGGTGCTACTGGCTTGGGAGTCCAGCCTTTGACCTTTATCTCTTTGGATAAATATTTGATACGATCCTATTCTCCTTTAGCGAAGTTCCAAGATATAATGTATGAAACTCGCTTTTTAATAAAAAATTTGCACATTTGAATGTGATCTGGGAGGGTTACACACCCTTCTTTTGAACAGAAATCATTGAACCTATTAACGAATTATAGAGGAAGGATTTCTTTTATTCCTCCAAAATAGATCTACCATTCGTAGAACCATCTAGGGATAATAGCTTTTACCATGGCTGGACAATACTTAATAAACCAGGTGTGCGTTGGTCTGACATATAAGACATTAAACCATGTGGACTTATAATCATACCAATTATAAGTTTGAGGCCTGTGAGGCCTCGATAAGGCAAATGGGGTATGCAGGTGGTCTGCAAACCAGTTGAAAGGTGTTAATATCCTTTTGATGGTGAACCTAAAATAGTCGATGTATTTTGGGTTCCTTTTCTTCATGGAATGTTCGACTTTGATAGAGTCGGTGTCTACATGGATAGCTTCATAGTATCTCCTT
Organism: Capsicum baccatum var. pendulum; assembly: GCA_030864225.1. NCBI lineage: Eukaryota > Viridiplantae > Streptophyta > Magnoliopsida > Solanales > Solanaceae > Capsicum > Capsicum baccatum. The sequence continues at coordinate 166,440,445 of CM061554.1, read as the reverse complement.
GTTTTGAGCAGATTCTCTATATCCACAAAGTTTTTATCATTGTATACTGGCTTTATCAACTGTTCTAGTGGATATCCTTCATATTCTTTATCAAGGGCCAGAACTGGCATTACCTGAGTGGTAACGAATTTGAATTCCTCTTTGATCGGAGGAGTTGTTGTTGTTGTTTTTCCTGTTGTAGGATCTACGGCCTATGCGAAGGTTTTAGAAGCCTTCATAGTATAACTCTGCTTTGACTGAATAGTCGAACTTGATGATTGTCCTTTATCAAAAGGTTTATTAGTCTTTAAATATACCAATCTAGTTAGCATTGGTGGAGGAAGCTTTGGAAATTCTGCCAAAGCTGCATATTTGTTTTGAAATGGTAACTGTAGTTTCGGTTTCAGTGTAGGCCTTTAAGGGACTGATGGTCTTAGCGGATTCAGCTGGGCTGACGGAGTGTCAAATGATCTGGCCATCCGTGTTTGTTCCTGATTTTCCCTAGTATAGTGGGTCTCATTCCGGCCCTGTAAGAATTCTCTTGTTAGAAAATCGGTTAGGGAATTGTTTTCTCCTTTGATAAATTCTATTTGAAAATCAAAGCTAGATAGGAGAGCTTGCCATCTAGCAAATATTTGCTTAGAAATCAGATTTTTAACATCTTTTTGTAAAATCTCTTTAGCAGATTTGCAATCTACTTGAAGTAAAAATTCCTTCTTAATAAGGTCCTCTTGAAATTTTGTAATACATAGCACTATAGATAAAATTTCTTTTTTGATAGTGCTGTAATTTCTTTGGGAAGTATCCCAGATTCCAGATGTAAATCTGACTAATTGTTCAGAGGAATTATTGCCAATCTTTTACTTCAGAATACCTCCATACCCGAGATCTGAAGCATCAATTTCGACAATCATAAAGGCTTCAGGGTTAGGGATACCTAAACAAGGAAGGTCTTTTACTGATTCCTTTATCTTAATGACAGCTCTGGTTTGCTCAGAGCTCCATGAAACTAGAACCTTTTTAAGTCTTTTGTAAAGAGGTTCACAGACTTGCCTATGTTAGGGATAAAGTCAGCTACATAGTTAAGGCTTCCTAAGAACCTCTGAAGCTGGGTTTTATTGTTAATTTCATTTGGGATTTTGGAGGAGAACTCTATGGCTCTGCAAATAGGTTTATAACTACCCTAATAAAGATCATGCCCTAAGAATCTTATAGATGTCTGGAAAAGCTTCATTTTCTTAGCACTTATGACTAAGCCATTAAACTTAAGAATTTTGAAGAAAGTATTGAGGTGTTTAAAATAAGAATCAATGTTCTCAAAGAAAATAAGCACGTCATCAATATAAACAATTAACATATGACTATAAGGATTGAAAATACTGTTCATGATATTTTGGAACTCTGATGGTGCATTTTTGAGTCCGAATGGCAAGACATTCCATTTATAATGTCCAAAAGGGTCGTTGAAAGCAGTCTTGAATTTGTCGTGTTCAGCAATTTGAATCTACCAAAATCCTGACTTCATATCAAACTTCCTATAAAGATTAGCTTTAAAAGTTCCCTTTAAGAGATCCCTTTTATTAGGAATTGGATGTCTGATCCATATCAAAACTGCATTCAAATTACAAGCCTTAGGAATACCTCATTCCTTTTCTGCTCTGTTATTTACATAAAAGGCAAAACAGCTCCAAGGAGAATTAGAGGGTCTGATAATCCCATTTTCTAATAAATGGTGTATCTCATTTTTGCAGATTTCCATCATTTCTTGGTTCATTTGAATGGGTCTCGCCTTAGTAGGGATAGCCTATTCATTGAATCCAGTAATGTAGGAAAGTTCTACTAAATGCCTCTTTCTTTCCCAGAATGCATTAGGAAATTCACAACAAACTTCTTTTTTGAATGTCTTTTGAAGATTGGCAATTTTACTCACCATCTCTAGGGTTTTTAAAATTTGTTCAATTTTCTTTATTTGAATTTCATGCTTGAGAAAACAAATATATGAAGAAAGTTTGTTAATTTTAAAAGCAGTTCTTTCTTTAATAAGGTTACCTTCTTCATGTGAGAGGGGCCTTAATGAAGGGAAGAATAGATTTTGATTTAATATAATTTGATTAACAAAAGGTATTCCTAGAATGATATCTTCAGTGATACCTTCGGTAATGACAAAATCATTGACATGATAAATTCCATTATTGCAGATATGGGCTTTTGAAAGCTTGTCATCGAATTTCAGCTTTTCTCCAGTGGCGGAGTATAGACGAGAAGTGATTTTTGTAGATATTTGGTGGGTATAAGTCCTTTTACGATGCAATTGCTATCGGCTCCAGTATCAAAGAGGGCAACTCTGTTAAGAACAAAGTCTTTATTTATGACAATTTTTACTGCGATGGGTTCGCTATAAGATTTAATGGTCGTTATAGAGGCACCTGAGGTAGAGGGAGAGTCTGAGCCAGGGAATGATCCTGGCTCTTTAAGGTGATTATTTGGATCATTGATAATCGGAAAAGCTCTAGGTGATTCTGGAGAGGAATCATGTTCTGGAAGAAACACATTTTTTAGAACCTGTTTGGTAAGAATGTTGAGTTCAACTCGATCGAGTCTGATTTTTAGGTCTCTAATTTATCCCTTGAGGTTCGAAATTTCACCCTTGAGATCAACTATAGAAGATTGATCGCAAGTTTATCAAATCTAGACATAACCTGTTTCATGATAAACGGTTGAATGATAGGTTTGGGGGACTTGTCCTCTTGAGAAAGCATCAATCTTTTGAGTTCTAGAAGATATTTATTTCTAGCCTAATCATTTTGGATGTGTTCTATGATGTCAAATAGGATTTCCTTAGGTTTTCCAGAGATGACATTAATAGTCTTTTTTGTGCAAGTACAAAAAGTACCATTATAAGAACAATCTTGGCCAGACTAAGATCGATTGAATTCATATGCGGCGTTGATAAATTCTTCGTCGCTATAATCATCACTAAAAGAGCTGGAAGTGTCGGAAGAGTCTGAAAATTCTTCCATTATAGAGAAAAATTTCTCTTTGGTTTGTTCAGAGAGACCTAATTGGTTTATCTTATTCTTCTTACCAGATCTACAATCTTTAGCTCTATGGCCAGTTTTACCACAAGTTCAGGAAACATCCATATTTTTAGAGGATTTTCTCCTAGTTTTTCTACTAAGATTTATATGACTCCTTTTTTAGCACTCTTTTCTAGGTTTGGTCTTTCTATGAGACTTATAGGATTTTTTCCTATGTTTCTTACTAAATGGAGATGAAAGGTTAGCAAATCCAAAATCTTGACAGAGGGTTCCTAACCCGTATTTGGAAGCACTGTCACTCTTAAGTTGCTTCTTAAGTTTTAGGTCTGTGCAGAGGTCTATCCCTACGGTGGTAATGAAGCTTATGATGTCTCCATAAGTTAAAATTATATAAGGGATTTTCACTTTGAACCTATCATTGATTTTGCTTCTAAGTTTGTCGGCGAATAGGGGAGGGAGACTACTAATGAAATGTTATTTCTAGAAGTCATTGTTACAGTCAGGTCTAATCATAATTTTGACTAAAAAGGTATATTTATACCATCTAAAGTCTTGTAAATCCTTGCAGGTGATGTTGTTAAGAATTTCAAGGCGCCTATCTTGAAATAATTTGGGATCTCCTATAAAATGTCTAGCTATATGATATAGGAGGGTAGCACAGGAGTCTTCTTTCACAACTTTCTCAAGGGTTTTTTGTCAACTTTCACTGTTGACAACGACGGTTTCCTTGGCCGTGGCCTCATAGATAAGTCTCTTAACTTCATCTGTGAAGTAGTTGTCCCACCAATGCTTTATCATACTAGTGAATCCTGATACAATCATGGTGGCTGCTTCTTTGTCAGAAGCTCCTCTAATTTTATAAGTCGTAATAGCGACGCCCATTTCATGGAGTTTGTTATAGATTTGGTATTCTGACAATCCATCAACATTCCATTTAGTGATGCCTCTACCATCATGATTTGAGGTGGAGAGGTAAGGGTTTTCGTCAAACTGGACGTCTGGAGGAGAGGGTCATTTGTAGTAGTTTTTCTTTGTAGAAAAATGTTTATTAGTAAGTTTCGAAAGGGAGTTCTTATCCTTTTGGGTGCTAGATTTGCCTTTCTCCTTTTCAGATAGGCTAAACCTGAAGAATTTCTTATTGATTTGTTCTAGGAGTTTTCCCGAAACTTTGAAGTCATCACTGAGAGTAGGGAATTTCTCCTTTTAAAATTCAGGAATTTTAAAGATAGGATTGGTAGTTAAACTAGGACCTAGAATACTCTTCTCTGGAGTGGGTGAGCTGAAAGGAATTTTATCGGCTCCAGTATCAAAAAGGGCGACTCTGTTAAGAACAAAGTCTTTATTTATGACAACTTTTATGGCGATGTGTTTACTGTAAGCTTTAATGGTCGTTATAGCAGCACCTGAGGTAGAGGGAGAGTCCGAGCTGGGGAATGATCCTGGCTCTTTAAGGTGATTATTTTGATCATTGATCATTGTAGAAGCTCTAGGTGATTCTAGAGGGGAATCATGTTCTGGAAGAGACACATTTTTTAGAACCTATTCGGTAAGAATGTTGAGTTCAACTCGATCGAGTCTGATTTTTAGGTCTCTGATTTATCCCTTGAGGGTGGAAATTTCACTCTTGAGATCAGCTATAGAAGGTTCCGCAGGTTTATCAAATCTAGAAATAACCTGTTTCATGCTAACAGGCTGAATGATAGGTTTGGGGGACTTCTCCTCTTGAGAAAGCATCAATCTTTTGAGTTCTAGAAGATATTTACATCTAGCCTCATCATTTTGGATGTGTTCTATGATGTCAAACAGGATTTCCTTAGGTTTTCCAGAGATGACATTAACAGTCTTTTTTGTGCAAGTACAGAAAGTACCATTAATAGCACAATCTTGTCCAGACTGAGATCGATCGGATTCATATGCGGCATTGATAAATTCTTCATCGCTATAATCGTCACTAGAAGAGCTGGAAGTGTCATAAGAGTCTGAAGAGTCTTCCATTATAGAGAACAATTTCTCTTTGGTTTCTTCAGAGAGACCTAATTGGTTGATCTTATTCTTCTTACCAGATCTACAATCTTTAGCTCTATGGCCAGTTTTACCACAAGTCCAACAAACATCCTTATTTTTAGAGGATTTTCTCCTAGTTTTTCTACTAGATTTATAAGACTCCTTTTTTGAGGACGCTTTCCTAGGTTTGGACTTTCTATGAGACTGATAGGATTTTTTCCTATGTTTCTTACTAAATGGAGAAGAAAGGTTAGCGAATCCAAAATCTTGACAGAAGGTTCCTAACCCGTATTTGGAAGCATTGTCACTCTTAAGTTGCTTCTTAAGTATTAGGTCTGTGCAGAGGTCTATCCCTATGGTGGTAATGAAGCTTATGATGTCTCCATAAGTTAAAATTTCATAAGGGACTTTTCATTCAAACCTATCTTTGATTATGGTTCTAACTTTGTCGGAGAACAGGGGAGGGAGACCACTAATGAAACGTTCTTTCCATAAGTCATTGTTATAGTCAGGTCTAATCATAATTTTGACTAGGAAGGTATCTTTATACCACCTTAAGTTTGCTAAATCCTTGCAGGTGAGGTTGTTAAGAATTTCAAGGCTCCTATCTTGAAATAATTTGGGCTCTCCAATAAAATATCTAGCTATATGATATAGGAGGGTAGCACAGGCATTTTCTTTCGCACCTTGCTCAAGGGTTTCTTTTCCACTTTCACTTTTCACAACGATGGTTTCCATGGCCATGGCCTCATAGATAAGGCTCTTAACTTCATCTGTCAAATAGTTGTCCCACCAATGCTTTATCATACCAGTGAATCGTGAAACAATAATGGTGGTAGCTTTTTTGTCAGAAGCTCCTCTGATTTAATAAGTCGTAATAGCGATGCCCATTTCATAGAGTTTGTTATAGATTTGGTGTTCTGCCAATCTATCAACATTCCATTCAGTGATTCCTCTACCACCATGATTTGAAGTGGAGAGGTAAGGGTTTTCCTCAACCTGGACGTCTGGAGGAGAGGGTCATTTGTAGTAGTTTTTCTTGGTAGAAAAATGTCCATTGGTATGTTTTGAAAGGGAGTTCTTATCCTTTTGGGTGCTAGATTCGCCTTTCTCCTTCTCAGATAGGCTAAACCTGGAGAGTTTCTCATTGATTTGTTCTAGGATTTTTCCCAAAACTTTGAAGTCATCCCTGAGAGTAGGGAATTTCTCCTTTTGGAATTCTGGAATTTTAAAGATAAGATTGGTAGTTAGACTAGGACCTGGAATCTGGAGTGGCTGAGCTGAAAGGAATTTTTGCGCTTTTAGCATCATCTATTTGACGGGAGATAGTATGAAGGACCTGATTAATATAGTTGTTTTGTTCAACTATCCCATCTAGGTCTCTGTTGACAGGGGCTCATAGGGGTCTATTGTGCTTCTTCTTGAAGGGAGAAGCATTGAGAATTTCATTGGAATAGGGAATTTTTATTCCTTCAAGGGGAGAAGTAACTGATTCAATTACATTGTTACTCAGAGTATACCATTTATTAATGATAACTTGAAGGGATTCATTTTGGTTTTCCATTCTTCCAGTGAATTCAAACCACCTAAAGAATTCGATGTCGCATCGAAGTCTTTTCATATCAGCTATCCAGAGTCTACCAAAATCTTTTTCATTATCTTTAGAATAGGTACTGGTGTACCACTTCCTTTTTAACGCATCTTTAGGAAGATACCAGAGGACCTCAAGAGCTTTGATGTCTGTAGTATACTCATATAAGATTTGATAACCTCTAATCCTGGGTCAGTTCTAATCTTTTGACGAGCTATGATGGGGGGAGGTTCCATGTTCGAGGCTGTAGGGCTACCTGGTATGTTGAACCCTAGTATGTTGCTGGTAATATACTTTGGGAACAGGACTAGAGAAGTCAACTTCTCTAACTTTCCCCTTGTCATTATCATTTTCTTCACTTCCTTCTGGGTTTTTGGAGGTAGAAGCTCTGTGCGAGACAGATCTCCTAAATGAAGAATTTCTAGAGGCTTTACAACCTAGGAATTTTAAATCAATGGATCCGTCAGGGTACTGGATAACCCTTTCGATTTGTGATTTCTCCGGATAGGTAGGGAGAGGTTGAGTGATAACATCAAAGTGCCAATCATTTTTATGGATGATATCGTTCCAAACTAGAGCCTTGGGAACAAAGATATTACTTCTGTCTTTGTTTGCCTCCATGAGGGTTATAACACCCCTAGGGCTTGTGATTCTAGCATAGGGAGCTAGGGTTGTATCCATAAGCCAATAATATACTCTGTTTATTATTGCTATTTCTCTAGTATTATCCTTATTGTTCAAGTTTTTTTTTAACATTAAGTGTTAAAACATCCATGATGTTAGGAACGTTAATATCCACTGAGAAATTTGGGCAGCAATTAAAGTATACTGGTCCATCGGCGAGGTTATTTTTAATCACCACTAAGTGAGAATCGTCGAAATTCAATAGATGGGCATCTCTTAGAATAGCACAGACAGGGATATCAAGACCTTGTCTAAAGAGTAGCTTAGTAGCCACTTGAACAAGTCCAAGATGAAGATAATTAAAATGATTTTTAAATCTGTTTATGTCCTGCTCATTTAATAATTGAATAATTTCTAAGGAATTATTAATGGCGACAGTAGACTTGGAGGTCATGATATTATGTTTTTTAATTAAACTAAATTTACCACGTTGATAAATAGTTTTAAAAGGTTCTTCTGGAATACTCCAATTTTGAAGATCATTTTCAATATTAGCAATTTGAGTTTCTTGATAAGACAGATTAATAGTATTTTTAACATGGTTGTTGGAATCCATTACAAAAAAATATTGTCCAGAGACTAACTGGGAAATACAATTTTCACATAAGAAAGCATACTACAAGAATCTTTAATAATTCAACCTATAATAAATTATATCAATAGATCTATGTCCTATGGGATCTAACTAGTCTTAATGGCAATTACTTCTAGTTTTCTCTTAGTGTTATCTCAGCGACGGGACTACCAACAGGGTCGAATACTTACCTCAACTGAGACCACACTTTCAGGATGACCAACGTCTGAAACTGAATATTAATCGGATACCTCAAACTATTTGAGAAAACGAATATCCCATACGTAGATAAACCCCATTATAGAACAATATATATTAAAATAATTTGTTAGAAGTCTCATTATTAAAAGATTAAAGTAGTGAGTAGCTTATATGAAAATTGTCTTCCCATGCTCTAGACAATATATGAACTTAGCTGCTCATATTAAGTGCATATACTGCCAACATGGCTTTGATACCAAGAAGGTTACTCATAAGGAGGAGATGGTAAGTGAAGAACCAAACCAAGTTTTGAGAATTAGATTATGGTACTTGTCAATAATAAGTTATTATGAGATAGTGATCCCTTCTTACTCTATTGTATTCCTTGGATTTCAGTCATTACAACCCCAAATCCATCACTTGCATGATAAATCCATGCCTACGCCATCATGAATGCTCAAGCTCATTCTCAGCTTCTAGCAAGTATGTAACAGCTTCACTCTGTGATTCAACTTATCTCTCATGAATCTATAAACTCCAGTCTTATGTTGAATTGCTCATTATAAGTATGAACTCATGTTTCAGAGTATGACCAATTTTTAAACTCATGATACTGGTGAAGTTCGTATTATATCAGGTATGTCCTCATCTTATATTTCTTTAATGAATCCAAGCCTTTGATATTTTATTCCTCAGGCCTAAGATAAGTGTTAATGTTATGTATTGTAGTTTCCGTGCTTCAGGTTCTTAAGTGTTAGCCCTTTGGTGACCTCTTCCAATGTTAAGATAGTGGCGATGATAGTGGAGAAGCAATGGTTTAGATATGAGAGAGTCGATGACCCTCATTAAGAAAGATTATTTATGCTTTTCTATCTAAGGCTAAAGTGTGAAGTAAGATTGAGGCCAAGTCTTTGATACATGTCATGGTTAGTTAAAAATTATGTGTATATTTTTAAGAATAGTGCATGAAAATTGTCGTTGATAAAGGTTTAGAAAATATGTGAAGTATGTCTTTATGGGTATTTACCTTAAAGTTATATGTGATTTTTACTGATAGTCTTGAATGTCATGTTGGGTGTAAGATGATGAATGCAATATGCGCTAGTGAATCCATATCAAGAGTTTTGAATTAGTCATTGAAGTGGTAAGGCATGTTATGCTTAGGGTATGAACTCTAAAAAGATATAGAATAGTGAACCTTGTGGTTTAGACTAGTGTTGTGGTTTGGGATATTTTATCTTGTGATTCAGAGTTAGGCTTGATCATGCTGAGAGAACTTAGTTTAGTTTAGACCTTAGTAGAAAGATTTTGCAGTTCCAATATGAGAATTATAAGATGAATCAAATGAGTATGGTGTTCAAGGGGAATATTATAGTTGAGAGAGCATTTGAGAAGTGACGCTAAGCTTGAAAGTAAGAAGTTGTGTTTCCTATGGCCTAGCAATCCTATCCTAGTTTATGAGTTATATAATTATATTCCATGCTATAGAGTTATATCAATGTTGTAATTCCTTAGTCAAATGTCTTGTTCAAAGCATGCCCAAATTTCTTTGCTCCCTAATTTCGATAGAATTTCGTAGAAAAGTGTTGACGAAATACTCTATTTGAGTATGGGCAGTCAGTATGATCCAGTCCATATAGCCTGCAATTTAGTTTAACAAGCAAGGAGATAAGCTCCTATAAATTCTTATTTTCCAGCTAGTCTTACTATCCGCAGTCTTATACGTATGTACATTCCAAGAGGTAATTGTTTGCGTCAAAGTAAATTATAAATTCAGCTCAGCTCATGCATCAGTTTTAGTTTCAGATATTAAGTCATGATTCAGTTTGTAAGTATCCTGTATAGTATCACAGTCTCTTCCTAGTATTTTCACCAAATTATTATAATTCGGGGACAAACGATCCCAAGAGGGGGAAGTTGTAATACCCTGAATTTTTATGCCATAAACCTATCTTCTTTTTTCTTATGAGATCAGATCCATTGCAAAGTTATGGTTACTTATAAGTTGACACTCTTGTTTCTATCTTAGCCATATAGTTATTTTCATTAGAATTCATGCACTTGCAGATCAGTTCAGTATCTCATTATTCTTGAGATCCAGTGAATCATTTTCTATCAGTTGCACATGATAGCTTAAAGACAAATATTCCTCTGAGCTTCATGTCAACTATCCATATTTGAGGACGAATGTTCCCAAGGGGGAGATAATGTAATACCCCGTATTCTCGTGCTAGAATTCTAACCGTCCTTCCTACACGTCTAAGCTCTAATCCAAGTTATTCTCATGTGAATACATGTTTCATGATCATTATCCTATTCTATGTAGTAGTTTATATTTGAAAAATGTTCATAGCAATGACCTAGAACAAAGTTGAGCTAAGATCAATTGATTCATCCAAAGTTTGACATTCAATTCTACAAGGGTCAAATTCAAACGTTTATAACTCTTAATATACATGGAATTTTTCACCCTAAGACCTATCAAATTGTATATTATTGAATTAGCTTTCCAACGATACCAATTTTGCCTTAATCCAATACCCGAGCAAAAAGTTATGCCCATTTTTGTGAGAGGCAGTAAGGGTGTGCGATTGGGAGTGCGAGGCACACTTACAGGTCTGCCATAAGGTGTGCGGCGCACACCTTAAGTTCTTCCATGGGTTGTGCACCTCATACTTCACTTCCAAGTGCCAAAAATCACCCCTATATATGTCTATAACACGGGATTTAACCCCAATTATCCAAAATCCTTTCACTTTCATCAAAAATTGGTCAAGAACACTCTTAAGGGTTTCAACCTAAAGATCAATTTTCTCAAGATTTAACCGTATTTGTTCAATAACTCTTTAAGATTTGAATTTCCCATTCCGAGGGCTACAAGAACCACCTATTATTTTTATGAATAGAGTCCCAAGGTTATTAGTTCATCCAAAGCTTCAACTTCAAGGAATATGGCTTTTTCACCAAGGACACCCTTTCATTCTTGTGCCCAAAAATATTTTTCTTTTATAAAGTTATGGATTTTATATGTTTTATTATGAATTTGAAGCATGAATTTACATCCTATATTGATTCTCATGAGATTATGATATTTTCGATATTTTAGAAGTGGAATTATATGAGAACAATGATATTTTGTGCTTAAAGCTAAAATTTCCAGATTTTGAAGAAATTTAAGTGTTTATGATGTAAAACTTGAATCTTGATAAGTTTTAATGTGATATTGAGACATGGGTTTTGAACTCTATTTGAGATTGTTTTTTGAGAAAACATGTGTTATAAACACCTTGAATTTGAATGATTTGAAAAGATAAAGAAGCTTTGACCTATCGGTCGTAAAAAGGGGTTGATTTTGAACCTGAGATGAGAAAAGAAATCCACTTTTATTGATTCATTATGAAAGGGGTAGCATGATGGCTCCCGTTGTGAATTGTTAAACTGTTTTATGGTGAATTTTTTTTGGAAAAGATCTGAGCTAAGTCTGGGAGTAGTCTTTAGAATTGAGCGGGAGGTATAGCGGTTTTGTTACTTCCCTAGAACTACGTGCCCCCATAGGAGCCGGAATTGAAGCTGATTTTCATAGTTATTACTAGTGTTTGGATTGATAATTTAAGGTGCTACTCCAATGGCAAGGAATAGCGCGACTCTCCTCAACGTGGGTAGAACGTTGGACTCCATGTAGCTCATATGGTTTATGTCGGTTATGAGAGACTCCTAATGTGTGTGTGTGTGTGTGTACCATTCTATTTAAGAGGAATACATTATTTTGAAGAATTGGTTATGAGAAAGTTATTGTTTTCCGAAAGATTAAAATACTATATTCTAAAGAGAACTGTTATGAGATTTGATTTTTTCGTTGGTTTGAAAACCGAGATAAAAGTGAATTGAGAACTTACTATGATGACTTACGTGTTTTATTTGATATATCTTACTCTTTTATGATTATGATGTTTTTATTCGAGCTACGTGAGTCACTTGTTATAACATGCATGTTTTCTATGAATACTTATGATATTTGATTTCTGAAACTTGCACACACACCCATATACTCAGTACATTTCCATGGTACTGACCCACATATTCGTATGTGGGCTACATCTTCTCATAATATAGGTACAAGTTGTAGCACACATACCATATGTAGTTATTTTGTAGCTCCAGTCAGCAGGTGATGAGTCTTTTTGATTCAAGGGCTTAAGTTAGTTATACAGTTCAAGAAATATTATATTTTATTTATTCAGTCCTATTGAGTGGGATAGTCGGGATTCATGACCCGGCTATCTATAGTCAGTACTAGTAGCGGCTTCATAGACAGTCAGTAGAAGTTGATGTATTCAGTTTCAGTTTTTTGTTGTAAAAGTAGAGTTGTAATCTTGTAAATTCAGTTTTGTATCTATTATATTTAGAAAAGAGTTATATTTCGTAAATCTGTATAGATTTATACTTTTATTTAGTTTCTTATGAGTTCTGCCAGTAGAAGGGTTAGCTTGGGGTCACTTGTGTCCCTAAGCACCGTGTGACATCTTGGGACCCGATTTTGGGGAGTTATAGAGGGATATGTATGCGCTAAATTAATGAGTTTAGTCTCACCGTAATAAAATTTTCTTTTTCCTTTCTTTGTCATTTATCCGTATGGAGTTGGATCAATCAATAATGTGATGTGATATCAACTACAAAGGATGTTTTGAATCAACAAAAGTCGACCTTACTCATTTCTTATCTTTCTTATCTTCTTTACAATCACAATTTCAAATTCGACATTGTGTTCAATATTATCATGTTTATTGCATTAGGAGCTCACATCTTTATTCCTAGATAACTTATTAAATCTTAGTCTTTATTCTAGAATGCCTTTTGTTTTATATTTATTATGTTTTGAACTTATGCACAATATGGTAATTTTTGTGTGCCTTACTAATTTTATTTTAAGGATGTCTAGCATTTGAACATTGAACTCAAGTGACAGTCTGCAATATGACAAATATGCTCAATATCCAAAAAAAAATTGGTCCTCATTCTCATCGCCCAAGACAAAACACTATGACTCCTTATCCTCGCCTTACCCACACATCTTCTCAGCAATTTTCTTCTACACGTGATACTTTTGAAATTGAAAGGATCAATTTAGATAAACGTTGGCAAAGGATTTATGACTTAGAAAAAAGGTTGAGTGAGGAATTGCGTTCTAGGTGTATCTACGACATGAGGTATGAGAAATTATGTATACATCCGAGGATTGAGTTACCTCCAAGGTACAAAGTTCCAAAGTTCAACAAATTTGATGCGCATGGTGATCTAATGACACATCTAAAGGACTATTGCGGTAGAGTAGTTGGCATAGGACATAATGAGGCTCTCATAATAAGATTGTTTAGTCAAAGCTTTTTAGGAATGACACTGACATGGTTCGCCCAACAAAATTTTGATAAATGGCAAAATTGGGAAGAATTGGCTTAAAATTTTGTGGGGCAATACAAGTTTAACATCAATGCTGGTCTAACAATGCGGGAATTTCTCCAGATGAAGAGCATGACTCATGAATCTTTTGAGAAATATGCAATTCAATGGAGGATAGAGGCTTCCAAAATACGCCCTTTTGTGCCTGAGGAGGAATTGTTCCAAATTTTCCTCAATACACTAGATAGAATATACTTTCAGAAAATGTTCTTCCTGGTTGTCACAACTTTGAGAGTCTAATTTTGATTGGAAAGAAATTAGAATATGAAATGAAGAATCCACTCAAGGAAGAGAAAGGGGATTCCTCACCCGTCGTACCTTAAATGCAAGGTTATCAAAATAATGAAGAGACCCACGTTGTTCTTAGTTCTCAAAACAAGGCTCATCAGGCTCAATCCTACTCTGTCTGGAAATATTCTCAAAACAAGGCTCAATCTTACTCTTTCCAACAAGATCCAAGACATTCACGGAAGAAGCGTAAAATACATCTAATGAATTGACGTGCAAACATTTATTATTTTTCACCGTTTTCCTTTAATCCATCTTATGGCCAATAAAATTTTCATGTCTTATCTATATTTCTTTGTACTCATGAACTACGTTTCACTTGACTTCTATTTGGATACGTAGGTTGACCACTCTGGGTATGGTTTTAAGCTAACAAAATATTTTATTTTCCCTCTCTTTCAAATTCTTACACTTCCAAAGTGTCGAGTTAATAAGCCCAACTCCTGATCATATTAAGGGTAGATAACAATTGAGGCTACGATATTCAAATGTAGGACAACCATTTCTCTTGGAATAATGTTTTCCTTGAGTGGTGTGGGAATAAAAGGCTCCGTGATAACGCTCAATCTACAGCTCTTGTAAGAGTGTAAAGCGGTCGTTGTCAAATATATAACCCAACTGGGTTGGGTATCGATCCCACAGGGAATATCCGATCAATAAGTAAGCAAAGATTATTAGACTTCTGGTGAAAGTCTCGTAAAAAGGGGGGATTGTAACGTGTAACCAAAATAATAGAGTAAAAATGGAAATTAGCAAAGTAAGAAGAAAGAATGTTTGGTACGATGTTAACCAATGAGAATTGAGAGTTGGGGTTATGTCCACCTTATGAGTTATACGTCTCTATTGGCTATGAGTTATGCGGAATTTAGACATGCATGTGCTTATAGAGAATTGTATTCTATGGTAAATCCAAGCGTCTTTCGACCTAACAAGGACTATTTCACTTTAACTCTTTCGAGCTTAAAGCGTATCTAATGGTATAAATTCTCCCAGAGGTTAATCCAGTTACGGCACTAACTTTTTAACAGGGGTTGGTGCCCTATTACCTTGACATTATCACTTTTCCAGACATATAACTTTTCTTTTGAACAAGTTAATGCTACACTGGCGTATTCTATGCGTTTGCAACCACAAGAATTTGCATTAAGATGAAGAGAATAATGATATAAGCAGCATACGTGTCGCGAATTCACAAACTCATAGAAATAGATAGTATCTCATTCGGCTTCCGTAACCCCAACAGAGAAGTTTAGCTACTCATGAGTGCGATGGAAATCACAATAGACATTATCATTATACCACAATAAAGATCTCACGTGTAGTATGGTGTGGTATGGCTTTAGGCGTGAATTCCTTTTAGAATAGCTTTTCTCTCGTTGTGGAAATTAAGAATTGAATAGATGAAGTGAATAAGAATTGAAAGTGTTGAAAAGATTAAAATTGTTCGGATAGTAGAGGAATGAATTAGAAGTAGAATGTCTAATTTAAGAATAGTGATGTGTATCAGAATGTATAAAAGCTTCAGCAAAATAGGGTATTTATAATACCCATATCCTATTCCTACTAGGATACTGCGTACTTATCCTAATCCTAATAAATTACTGCATCATTATCCTAATCCTAATAAGTTACTGCTGATCCCCAAAGTCTTGGAAAATGTTGTTTTTGCCCGGGACAGGTTTCCCATGCGTCACTTTTGGTCCTTGGCGTCCAAGCTTTCCCTTCCTTCTTTCGTGAAGCTTCCTTTGGCGTCAAGTTATCCATAAAATGCTGGATCTGCATCATTTGTTCGTGAAAACTTGTTAATCACGTTTGTTAGCTCACTTACAGAAAAAAGGACTAAAAGTGCATGAATTATATAATTTGTCCTCAAAACTCTACTAAAATATGGGTATATTATGGTACTTTAGGCGTGTAAATTCGCCTAACATCAATACCCCACACTTAAAGCTTTGTTCGTCCTCGAACAAAATATCATGTCCATCTAAACATCTATTTAGGGTTTCACAGTAACAACACAAAATATTCATCAAGGCAAGCACGACAATTATCAACAAAGAGTAGTTTTCTGATCATTAGTTGAAACAATTCAACCTCCAACATAGACTCGTGATGATGGTCAATTTGTATTCAAAAAGTTAAGGCACAGAGAATCATACACAACTACCCAAAACTCATCAACCATGTGTGTCTCACAATATATTACCCATAATCACTCACAAGTATTGTATATTTCGAACATGGGTATAGGATTATCCTTGCTCTCACTCTCACAACGAATTCATATGTTGCAGCTGATGACCATAGGCTTGCCCTTAGTGTAATGCTCCACTAAATATCGGAATGCTAAGCTTAGGATCAAATAGGTCTTTACAGGTTGTAATGTAGGCTAAGGGACGGGTAGGACTATTTTGGCCAGAAATAGTGACTATGTTCCTAAGCGCTTTAATACATCACATTATCCCATTAGCACTTTCTTTCAAACAACCTTTCTACTTTCTTTTAATCTACCACCCCTTCTCACCTATTTTGTTCTTCAATTTTAAACATAACTAACTTTTTAGTTTTCATAATTTTCCTTTTCATAACACACCTCTATGATAGCAATTCTTTTTTTCATAACGTATTCAAGCACCAATACATTCTAAGGCATCACACTCATCCAATTTCCTCTCATTTTGTCACATGACTTTACACTTTAAATCACTTAGGAATTTGGATCAAATTATGGTCTTGAAAAAAATGGATTAGGCTTACATATGAGGCTGTCAAAGAAAATAGGCTTAAGGCTCAAATGGGGTTGACTAGGATAATGTCCATGGGTAGGTAAAACGAAGGTACCCAATTACAGGTTGTCAAAGAAATGCCTAAATCATCTCCTAAACTCGCACTCTTTATTTTGCTTTACATACATACCAGTCAAGTTCTAGTATCAGCCACAAACATAGAATATACTATCATCTCACACACACAAGGCACATGGTCGACTTTTTTGGAAGCAGTATAGACTCTTGACCCAACGTATGAAGGAATTAAACCACATATATATCACACAGTGAGTCACACTTAGAGACCTAAACATCTCAATAGTAATGATTTTATCACAGACTCTTGTCATAATACCATGTTGCCTATCAGAATAATTTTATGCAAAGTTTGTAAAAAAACTTTCCTAAAAAAAATTAAAACAAACAAACATAAATAAGCAAAACACACATAAATAAGCAAATACAGATAAGGAAGTATAGCATGCAAATACCATCACCCCACACTTAGACGGGACACACTGCCCACAGTGGAAAATAAATAAGAAGAACCTGGTTAGTCGGACTCCTCCTCTATGTCTGGGGTCATGCCCCCTTCGTCGGAATCATCATTGGAGTCGTCGTCATCAGAATTCTCCTCCACATCAGAGTCTGGCATTCGTCGATCATCATCGGTTGGCACATCGTCATCAAGAGGTTCCTCAAAGTACACACCTACTCCACACATTTGCCTTGCATGCTCATTCATTGGGTAGTCATAATCCAGCTGTTGGAGCTCTGCAGCAGTTGGAACACGACCTCCGCTCATCATGGTAAACTGAGTCATGTCATAAATATAGCGAAAGAAACTCTCATGCCAAGCATGTCTCTCAGCAGTAGTAAGGTTAACGCCATGTGTAGATTCAGCATCCTTAACCTTTGTGAGGTCAACCTTCTTCGGGTTGTATGGAAGCTTATGATCAGCCGGTTCCTCTTCGATGTCCTCCTTCCTCAATATTGCAGTCAACAGGTTCCCAAAACTGAAGTGGGACCTCTTGTGTAGCCTGGCTTTCCGCATTGTAGATCGAATAATTGCCCCAATGTTGATAGGGACATTCGTCATCAATGTGTATACTAAGAACACTCTATCTCGTGTTATCTTGGTGTACTGGGTCCCTGAAATCAGACAAAAGTTGACGATTCGCAGCCATATCCTTGCTTTCCTATTCAAAGGAGCATATGGGAAGGTATTGTGCCGAACGGTGTCCTTGTGTCTACTCCATCGTGCCATGGATCGTGTTCCACAAAGTGTGTGTCGAATGGCCCTATATGGAGGTCTATTGTGCAGCTCCTTGAGTGGTGATGGATCAACTGAAGGCAAACCTAGAAAGGAGTTGAAGAAATCCGCATTTAGTTGTAAAACTTGGCCCCGAATCTTGACTTCATTCCCTGTGGTTTTCGGTGACCAGTTAGCATAGAATTCTCGTGTTAAATCAAGATTGCACTCTCCCATATCTCGGAAGATGAAATCAAGATGTAACGCCATTATCTTGGCCAACATGCGCGGTTCTTTCTTTGCTAGGCTTTCTTTGTGTATCAGGTCCACATGAACATATTTTCTCTCTTTATTATTCCTATACCACTCCTTTGCTTCCTCCTCGAGGACCCATTTAATTCCGAACATGAGGCGTGGTACTTGCATCGAGGATGATTCTCCTTGCTCTTTTCGTCCTCTTTTCTTGCCTTTTTGTGAAGTGGTTGCTTTATCTTTGCCTTGTCTTCCTTAGGGTGCCATTGTACCTAAGATTATAACGATAGTCAAGTTAGCATCATCTCGATGGATACAATCAATAAACAGGCAGTAGTGGCACCACCCCACACTTAGTTTGTTGTCATTAACTAGTAAAGTGAAAGTTTGTCGATTACTCAAACTTCATCGATATACGTTTTAGGCGCTATATTCCAACAATAAAATCAGTGCAGTCATATTTCTTGTGACTTTGGCAATACCTTCATGTTTGATGTATCAAGACTTACTACATAGTGATTGAATCATGGTATAGCATCTAGAAATAATCACAACCTCATATGTTGGTAGTCAACCATAATTCTTGTCTCGATGAACAAGTCATTCCAACATGTAAGATTTTTATTGACAAGATTATGAAATTTTCTTGACCATGTTAATCACGCAAAAGTATGACAGTGCATCAAAATCAAATTCAAGTTGGAAACATGTTAAGATCATTCTTACGTATTCTTTCACTCACTTAGTTGTATCACAATGCATCAACCACATTCAAATCACCAATACTACTTCAAGATTTAACAATTCATAATAAGCGTCGTAGTGTAGTACTTACGGAATATAAATGAAGAACAAACAAGTACTTACTTGGTTGATGACCTTGGATGATGTTCTTGCAAAGTAAAAGAGCAAAAGGAAAATTTTTGAGAGGATTTGGAGAGGTAGGCGGCGCTTATGCTAGGTTTGCAATGTATTTTTGGTCTAAGACTAAGTCTCTTATTTATAGGGCAAGCTTGGGTCGGGTTTTGACCCATTTAAAATCGGATTTGGAGACAAGAAGTGACCATAGGTGGCGCCTAAAGCTTTGCCTATGCTTGGCATAGGCGGCGCCTTTTGCAAAGCATTGTTGAGCATAGGCGGCGCCTATGACATGGCATTTTTAGGCATAGGCGGCGCCTTTTGCATAGCATATGAGATTCAGAGACAAAAGGCATTGGCATAGGTGGCGCCTATGCTATGGCATACTTGGGCATGGGCGGCGCCTATGCTATGGCACACTAGATTCCGAGAGCTTAGGCCATAGCATAGGCCTTGCCTTGTTCGTGGCCTAGTTTTACATAGGCCTAGCCTTGTTTATTGCCTATATTTTCATAAGCAATGCCTAATCCATATCCTTTTGCTTCTTCATTACTAAATTACCACCTTCAAAATGCAATACGACCAAATCAAAATTTGGAACCAATCTCCTTGTTTACGCCTCTTGTACCTACACTTGCTCAAAGACAACAAACACGATTAGAACGATTGGTTGCCTCCCATCAAGCGCCTTAGTTTTGGTCATGGCACAACTCTTCTTTTTGGATTTTTATTGATCAAAGGCAAACACGAAGTAGAACGAAAGAAAGGGAAAAGAAAAAAAATGTAAAACGATGGGTTGCCTCCCATCTAGCGCTTGATTTATTGTCGCGGCATGACATAGTTACCTCGAGTACTTAGACTTCATCGAGATAAGTGATGGCCATATAATTTATTGAGTCGAGAGGACTAATATAAGGTTTTACTCATTGGCCATTCACCTTGAAGACAACACCATTATTGTCTTTCAACTCAACTACTCCAGACAAGTAGACTTGGTTAACTTTGTACGGACCAGACCACTTGGACTTTAACTTACCTGGGAATAACTTCAATCTAGAATTGAAGAGTAGTACCATATCATCCTTTTGAAAGTTTCATTTAACAATCCGCTGATCATGATTCTTTTTCATCCGCTCTTTGTATAGGTCTGATCTTTCATAAGCATGTAGACGAAATTCATCCATCTCGTTCAGCTGCTCCAATCTCAGATTCATTGCATCATCCCAATTCAAATTCAATCGCTTCAACGCCCATAATGCTTTATGCTCGAGCTCAATGAGTAAGTGACAAGCCTTCCCATAAACTAGTTGGTACGGGGACATGCCAATTGGCGTTTTGAATAAAGTCCTATAAGCCCATAGTGCATCGTCCAGCTTCCGAGACCAATCTTTCCTATTAGCATTTACTGTCTTTGCAAGGATTTGCTTGATCTGTCGATTAGAAACCTCTACCTGCCCACTAGTTTGTAGATGATAAGGTGTGGCTACCTTATGTTGCTTGACACCATATTTTGCCAACACGGATTTGAATAGCTTGTTGCAAAAGTGAGATCCTCCGTCGCTTATGATAGTACGTGGTACTCCAAAGCGGGAGAAGATATTCTTCTACAAGAATGCTACAACACGCTTTCCCTCATTGTTGGCCAACGCTACTGCTTCAACCCATTTTGAAACATAATCTACAGCGACTAGGATGTATTTTATTCCGAATGAATCTACGAATGGACACATGAAATCAATACCCCATACATCAAAGAGCTCGACTTTAAGAATTTTTGACATGGGCATCTCATGGTGTTTTGAAATCTCACCTTGTCTCTGACATTCGTCGCGTCTTCTCACAAATTTGTAAGCATCTCTAAATATCGACGGCCAATAATATCCACATTGCAATACCTTTCTTGTTGTCCGATTACCTGCGTGATGTCCTCCAACTTGGGAAGTATGACATGCTTCCAATATATTAGGCACCTCTACATGGGATATGCATCACCGGATGACACCATCCGCGCATCGTCGAAACAAATATGGCTCATCCCAAAAGTAGTGTTTTACATCATGCATAAACTTCTTCTTTTGATGGAAAGATAAATTTGCAGGTATGACATTACTCACCACAAAATTTGCAAAGTCGACATACCATGGTAACTTTTCCATTATCGTGGCTAAGATCTCCTCGTCAGGGAATGCATCATCAATCTAGATTTCAAGCTGCGCCATATGCTCATTCTCAAGTCCAGAGAGATGGTCAGACACTTGGTTCTCGCAACCCCTTCTATCTTTTACCTCGAAATCAAATTCTTGCAGCAACAATACCCATCGAATTAGCCTCGGCTTTGCGTACTTCTTCGTCATTAGGTATCTCAGAGCTGCATGGTCTGTATGAACGATCACTTTGGTTCCCAACAAGTAAGCACGAAACTTCTCAAAAGCATACACAACCGTTAGGAGCTCTTGTTCAGTGACAGTATAGTTCTTTTGGGCTTCGTTCAGGACCTTGCTCGCATAATAGATAGGATCGAATAACTTTTCCCTTCTCTGGCCAAGTACAGCGCCCAAAGCTACCCCACTGGCGTCACACATGACTTCAAATGGTAGGTACCAATCTGGAGCTACCATGATAGGAGCTTCAATCAGCTTCCCTTTGAGGCATTCGAATGCCTTCAAGAAATCTTCATTGAAGTCAAACTTTGCATCTTTCTCCAGAAGTTTGCATAATGGACTAGCCACTTTGAAGAAGTCTTTGATGAACCGCCGATAGAAACCTGTGTGCCCGAGGAAACTATGAACTCCCTTTACGGAAATTAGAGGTGGTATCTTCTCGATGACTTCAATTTTAGCTCGATCAACCTCAATTCCTTTTGCGGAGATTTTGTGCCCAAGAACAATGCCTTCCTTAACCATAAAGTGGCACTTCTCCCAATTCAGCACTAGGTTGAATTCTACACATCTTTGCAACGCCATACTCAGGTTTACCAAACACGATTCAAACGACTCGCCCACAACTGAAAAATCATCCATGAATACCTCCAAAGTATCTTCAACCATATCAGAAAAGATGGACATCATACAATGCTGAAAGGTGGCTGGTGCGTTACATAGCCCGAATGGCATACGTTTAAAGGCAAACCTACCATATGGGCAGGTTAATGTTGTCTTCTCTTGGTCTTCGAGGGCAATACAAATCTGATTATAGCCAGAATAACCATCTAAGAAACAAAACCATCCTTTTCCCGCTAATCGATCAAGAATTTGGGCCATGAATGGCATTGGAAAGTGATCTTTGAGTTTCCATGAATTCAGCTTTTGGTAGTCCATGCATACTCTCCATCCGGTGATGGGTCTGAGTGGAATAAGCTCATTCTTTTCATTTGCTACTACCGTCATGCCTCCTTTCTTGGGAACACATTGTACCGGGATTACCCATGTATTGTCAGAGATTGGATACACTACCCCCGCATCTAACCACTTAATAATTTCTTTCTTCACCACTTCTTGCATAGGTGGATTTAGACGCCTTTGATGCTCAATAGTGGGTGTGTAATTTTCTTCAAGCTGAATTTTGTGTGTACAAATCCCAGGTGGGATACCAATAATATTAGCGATGGTCCAACCAATGGCTCTTATATACTTCCGTAAAATAGCAATGAGAGCTGCAATTTTTTGTTCACCCAAATCTGCCGCCACAATGACTGGAAGTGTGTTTCCATTTCATAAGAATGCATACTTTAAATGGCTAGGCAGCTCTTTCGATTCTAACGTGGGTGGCTCTTCAATATATTGTTTAGCTGGTGGTGTAGGTCGATTTTTGAGATCAAGATTCAGCTTTTTGGGAGCATGAGGATATGACCCAAATCCTGTTAGAGCATCGATAGTCTCTTCATAATTTTCAGCATCCTTATGCTCAACATTCATGAGCACAACCGCCAATGGGTCATCAATAATTTGCTCCTCTCAAGTAATTCTTTCTCATCATTAAAGTAAACATCAGCCACCGAGAATACGTTTAGCTCTTTGGGTTGCTTCATTGATTTACACACATCAAAGCAAACTACTTCGTCATTTATTCGGAATAAAATCTCATTAGCTCTTAAATCGATAAGCACGCTACCTGTTGCAAGGAAAGGGCGCCCCAAGATTATGGGAACTTCTGAATCTGCCTCACAATCCAAAATAACGAAGTCTGCCGGAAAGATGAATGAACAAACCTTTACCAATACATCACATAGAATACCAACAGGTCGTTTTACCGACCTATCCGCCATTACGAGCCTCATATTGGTTGGAGTAGGATCACCCAACCCCAACTTTTTGTAAATAGATAATGGTATCAAATTGATGCTGGCTCCTAAATCGCATAATGCCTTGGAAAAATTTAAAGAACCAACTGTGAAAGGAATAGTGAAAGCACCGGGGTCGGCCTTCTTCTGAACTAGTGATCGGGTAGCAATTGCACTGCAATGATGCACAGTATCTTCCAACTCTTAACTTGCTGCCCGCTTCTTTGTCAAATGATCTTTCATAAATTTCGCGTACCCAGGCATTTGTTCTAGTGCCTCCACCAATGGAACATTTATGGTCAGCTGCTTTAACATCGTCATGAATTTGCTGAACCTTGTATCATCCGCAATCTTCTTCAATCTTTGAGGAAAAGGTGGTGGTGGAAGTGGGATTGTTTTCTCCACAGATTTCTTCTCCTCTTGCTTCCGTATTTCAGTCTTTTTAGGCTGCAATATACTTGGTGTGACGTCATGGACGTCGTGGTTGGCTTCTACTGCGTTTTCTCCATTAGTCTTATCATCATTGTCCGCTACATCGTCGACCACTTGCTTGCCTTTGGATGAAGTTTCCAGCACCTTACCACTTCGAGTAGTAATAGCCATGAATGATCCATCATTTCTTGGATTTTACACAGTGTCGCTAGGTAAAGTGTCAGCCTTTCTTTGATTGAGTGTTGCAGAAAGTTGGCTCAATTGCTGCTCTATTTGTTTTATTGAAGTGGAATGTGAGTCAACCAATTTCTTCATTGAGGACAAATCATTTATTACCTCTGTTACTCCTGCGCTGGTTGCTTCCACTCCTTTCAACAGTTTAGCCATTATATCTTCCATATTTCTAGAACCAGATGTAGTGGCGTCACGTCTTCCTGGGGGAACATACAAACCACTCTTGTCATTTTTGTTCTTCCAACTACCTTGGTCCTTGTTTTCAAATTTATCATAATAGTTCCGACCTTGGTTTCCTTGGTTATTACCTCGAAACCCCCCTGATTGTTTAAGTAGTTGGCCTCTTCTTCCGAATTAGATTCGTCTCTTCCTTTTAACGCAACAGCTTTGACTTTTTTGGTCTTCCCTGATAATAGATGTTTTGTAAGAAGATCCATTTGTGTTTTCACGTGCGCCATATCTTGATCACGTTCTTCTTTTCTTCTCCTTTGGTCTGCAGTCATGCCAATAGATAAAGTGGGGCTTGCTACCTTAGAATCCCTGGTATGCCAAGCTCTACTTTGCTTCGTCATCCGATCTAGCATATTGCTTGCCTAACCAAAGGTGAGGTCCATAAAAGATCCTCCAGCCGCATTATCCACCACTGGTTTAGTTATTGAATTCAAGGATCTGTATAGTATCTCCATTAGGTGAACATTGGTCATATGGTGGTTTGGGCAACGCATTAGCTTCGTCTTGAACCTCTCCCATGTTTCATGAAGAGCTTCGGTTGGAAGCTGCCGAAAGTTGCTGATTTCATCTCTCAATTGTGCTCTTTTGGATGGCGGAAAGAATCTTTCTAGGAAAGCGTCTTTCAACTGCCTCCAATTAGTGATAGAATCAGGAGTTAGCCCGTTCAACCATAGAGTTGCCTCCCCAGATAGAGACAATGGAAATAGGCGCAACCGAATTGCATTCTGTCCAACGCCAGGATTGTCGAAGGACTTGCATATAGAAATAAAGTTGATTAGGTGCATATTCGAATCATCGCCTGCTAGTCCACCAAATAATCCCTTGAGTTGTAATAACTGAATCATGGTGCTTGTGATGTTGAACTTGGCTCCGGGTGCCAATGGCGGAGGAATAATGACTCCAGTAGCTCCGGCTCCATCGAGATCATCATCATCATCGTCGAATGTTGGTTGCACGGGTCGGCATTCATGCCTAAACCTAGCTTGATGATCTCTTCTGTTAGCAGGTGTTGCTATCTCAGCATCACACCTTGGGCTTAGTAAATCGTCATCACCTAGGTCCTCATTGTCAGGATTTGTCGCTCGCCCAGGGTTATCAATATTCTGTTGATGCAGTTGAGCGGCTGCTAGAGCAGCTAGTCTCGCCTGTTCCTGTTGAGCAGCCATCCTTTCAATTTCGTGTTGTGCCTCCATTCTGCCAATACGTTGTGGTTCAGTATTGATAGGTAATAACGGTTGACCAGAACTTCGAGTATGGGGCATGCACTAAATAAAAACCTGCAGAAAACAAAAACAAAAACTAAAAGTAAAAGTTCGAGAATCTTTGACCAAAGGGTCTAGTAATTATCACAAACTTAGTTGACAACCGTATTCCCCGACAACGGCGCCAATTTTTGATAACGCTCAATCTACAGCTCTTGTAAGAGTGTAAAGCGTTCTTTGTCAAATATATAACCCAACTGGGTTGGGTATCGATCCCACAGGGAATAGCCGGTCAATAAGTAAGCAAAGATTATTAGACTTCTGGTGAAAGTCTCGTAAAAATGGGGGATTGTAACGTGTAACCAAAATAATAGAGTAAAAATGGAAATTAGCAAAGTAAGAAGAAAGAATGTTTGGTACGATGTTAACCAATGAGAATTGAGAGTTGGGGCTATGTCCACCTTATGAGTTATACGTCTCTATTGGCTATGAGTTATGCAGAATTCAGACATGCATGTGCTTATAGAGAATTGTATTCTATGGTAAATCCAAGCGTCTTTCGACCTAAAAAGGACTATTTCACTTTAACTCTTTCGAGCTTAAAGCATATCTAACGGTACAAATTCTCCAAGAGGTTAATCCAGTTATGGCACTAACTTTTTAACAGGGGTTGGTGCCCTATTACCTTGACATTATCTCTTCTCCAGACATATAACTTTTCTTTCGAATAAGTTAATGCTATACTGGCGTATTCTATGCGTTTGCAACCAGAAGAATTTACATTAAGATGAAGAGAATAATGATATAAGCAGCATACCTGTCGCGAATTCACAAACTCATAGCAATAGATAGTATCTCATTCGGCTTCCATAACCCCAACAGAGAAGTTTAGCTACTCATGAGTGCGATGGAAATCACAATAGACATTATCATTATACCACAATAAAGATCTCACGTGTAGTATGGTGTGGTATGGCTTTAGGCGTGAATTCCTTTTAGAATAGCTTTTCTCTCGTTGTGGAAATTAAGAATTGAATAGATGAAGTGAATAAGAATTGAAAGTGTTGAAAAGATTAAAATTGTTCGGATAGTAGAGGAATGAATAAGAAGTAGAATGTCTAATTTAAGAATAGTGATGTGTATCAGAATGTATAAAAGTTTCAGCAAAATAGGGTATTTATAATACCCATATCCTATTCCTACTAGGCTACTGCGTACTTATCCTAATCCTAATAAATTACTGCATCATTATCCTAATCCTAATAAGTTACTGCTGATCCCCAAAGTCTTGGAAAATGTTGTTTTTGCCCGGGACAGGTTTCCCATGCGTCACTTTTGGTCCTTGGCATCCAAGCTTTCCCTTCCTTCTTTCGTGAAGCTTCCTTTGGCGTCAAGTTATCCATAAAATGCTGGAATCTGCATCATTTGTACCTGAAAAGTTGCTAATCACGTTTGTTATCTCACTTACAGGAAAAAGGACTAAAAGTGCATGAATTATATAATTTGTCCTCAAAACTCCGCTAAAATATGGGTATATTATGGTACTTTAGGCGTGTAAATTCTCCTAACATCACTCCGTCCATTATAGAACGTTTTATTTTTTTACAAATTAACATGTTTATTCTTTCCCTATATGTCCCTTTTACCTTACTAACTTGAATTTTTATTATTTTTTTCATTATTTATTTTTCTTCCACACCTCAAGGATTGATTCGTGCATTCTCTTGCCCATTACATCAATTGAAAAAGGCTCAGTCTCCTTCTCTTAAAGCTTAGTCATCAAGAAAAGGAAATGGGTGATAACAGCGAAACTAGAAATCAGCATAATGACCGACATGGCCTCTGATTTCATAGAAAGATTGGGGTTTAATGTTGAGAATGCACCTGATTGGTTCTATATTCAGAAGTTAAAGAAGAAACTTTTGAAATCATTTCGAGAATATGGAATGAGATGGATGTGTGAAGCTTTTAAAGTACGCCCTCCTTTAGATGAAAATCAAATGAAGGAATTTTTTATTCATGCCCAAGAGCCACAATATTATGAAAAAATGATGCATATATAAGATCGTAAGCTTATTAACATCATTAAATTAGGTGAGAGAATTGAAGAAGGAATTAAAAATGGAATGACAATGAATTTTGAAGTGCTTCAAGTGACTAAGACTCCAAAGGCTGATGAGAACAATGACATGAAGGAAGTAAATGTTGTCTTAACTACGCAAGATCCTAAAACCCTTCCAATTTATGAAAAAACACTTCCTCCGCTTCAATACCAAATACCCATATATCAAGCACCTTTATATCCATTTCCCACAACGTCATACAATTACCCCATGTTATATTATAATCCAACTGACTCTCTTACAAAACCTTCGTACTTATAAATTCATCCAAATACATTCCAACAACCATTAGCTATCAAAATCCACCAACGGATCTATAACCCAATCAATTCATCACACCTCGAGCCAAGCTCCAGAAAAATCAGTTAAGACAGTACACTCCTTGGTCAGAACCCATAACCCAAGTTTATGAGAGGTTAAAGGTTCATGGCTACATTACCTCAACTCCTACAATTATAAAGAACACATGTGCAAAATAGATTGATCATTTCAATGTTTGTGATTATCATTCACGGATGACAGGCCATGCCATAGTAAAATTTTATACTTTAAGGGACAAAATTTAAGAACTGATTAATACCAAGGTGATAAATATGATAAGGACAAACCTTGATGTTGCTTAATATCTAAGCATGGTTGGCATCTATCTGACATTGATGAAGGAGTGTCATGTTGTTTCTTCATTTTAGGATTTCAAACACTTGAAATTACTTTAGTCATTACATGCACTTGAAATGATATGATTATTTCTAATTTCCTCCTATGTAATTTGGACTATGTTTGACCCGATTCCCATTAAAGAGGGATACATAGGCGCTCCTATGGAGTTCGGTCTTATCATAATAAAATTTTTATATTTTTCTTGGAGCATATAACTGGGGAAATTTTTTTGAGAGGATCTCAAAAATTCTATGGAGAAACACTTCTACATGCTAAAGATGAACAAGATACATAACTGGGGCAGAATTGTTTAGAGGATCTCAAAAATTCTATCGACGACAATTTCTACAAGTTCTAGGCTAGCAAGATTAAGGATACGAAACTGGGGCAGAATTTTTTAAGGAATCCTCCATAAAATTTTCATCAAGGATTTCATCTCAAGATGATAGAAAGATTATGATCAAAGACAATGGATTTAGAACTTGAAGCAAAGAAATTGGCAAAGACATGAATCAATCTTCCCTTTTTTAAAAAAAACTAACATTTTTTCTTTTAGTGAAGGAATAGAAAGAAAGGCATGAATCTTGAGTAAAATATACACCAATAGTAGATATAAGTGTATTATGAGTGAGTTAATAACTACCCTTCGAGAGAAAATTCTTGAGGCTAAGCATTGTCCTTGAAAAGTTAATTGGGTTAAGCACTACCCTCTCTCAACAAATTTATTTGAAGCTAAGCATTGTTTTAAGAATTCAATGGAGTTAAGCATGACTCTATCAAGAACTCTTTGAGGCCAAGCATTGTCCTTTAAAATTTAAGGCTTTCAACCACTACCCTCTCTCGAGAAACTGACTAAGTCTAAGCATTGTCCTTAAAAGTTAGTTGGGTTAAGCATTACCCTCTCTCGAGAAATTGTCTGAAGCTAAGCATTGTTTCAGAAATTTGATGGAGTTAAGCACGACTCTATCAAGAACTCCCTGAGGCTAAGCATTGTCCTCTGAAACTTGATTGGGTTAAGCACTATGTCTCTCGAGAAACTTACTAAGTCTAAGCATTGTCCTTCAAAGTTAGTTAGGTTAAGCACTACCTTTTCTCGAGAAATCGTCCAAAGCTAAGCATTATTTTAAAAATTCAATGGAGTTAAGCATGACACTATTAATAACTCTCTGAGGCTAAGCATTGTCCTTGTAAAGTTAATTGGGTTAAGCACTAAACCCCTTGAGAAACTGACTATGGCAAAGCATTTTTCTTGAAAGTTAGTTGGGTTAAGCACTACCCTCTCTCTAAGAAATTATCTGAAGTTAAGCGTTATTTAAGAATTCAATGGATTTAAGAATGACTCTATCAAGAAACTTCCTGAGGCTCAGCATTGTCATCTGAAAGTCGATTGGGTTACTCAAAGATGAATATTATTTTCTAATACTGAACATGCTAAGCACAACTACCTCGGCGCCATGAAAGGCTATTGTGTTTACTTGATATGGTGTGGATTAAACACGACCTCTTTAAATTTTATATGGACAAGGAATTTCTCTCTCATGACAGATATGCAATCTTATCTCCTCTTACCATTATTGTTATGATTTTTTCACTACATTATTTAATATTCTGTATATACATATATATCTGT
Source organism: Capsicum baccatum var. pendulum (assembly GCA_030864225.1). NCBI lineage: Eukaryota > Viridiplantae > Streptophyta > Magnoliopsida > Solanales > Solanaceae > Capsicum > Capsicum baccatum. Next base: position 166,410,708 of record CM061554.1, on the reverse strand, counting down.
ACAAACCATGCTTATCTAGTCGGGCTACAAGTGGTAGGACTAACGGGTATAGATGATAGGAGTTACTCCATCATGAGAAGCCCAAAAACCGATCCGACATTGCATTAAGAAGCCCACAGTTGATCCAACATCATATCAAGAAGCCCAACTACTAATCCAATAATACAACAGATATGCTTTCTTTACTCCCATATTTACTTTATGTTTATCAATTGCTTATCATTCACAGGACCTAACATTTGTTATCTAGTATACTGTAAAGTATGTAGGTAATAAAGAAGGAGTAACAAATAAACATAATTTTCATTCCTGCTTTTGAAATATCACGCTATCTATTCATCCGTCGCATAAACTCAACTCGAAACTCACCTACCTTTCATTTTTATGCCTCTCCTCACATAATTATTTCAAATACTATTCATTATCATTTCACCAACCCACGATACCATTATTGGCGCCCCAAACTTTATCAATAACATTCTTTAGAAATATTGTTCATTGCTAAATCTAGAACTACACATGACCTGATTCTGGTATTTTAATATCGACGTCTTATTATTTTCTTATCATTATTACATTTATTAAAATGGAAACCCTAACTCAATTCAATTTTCCAAATTCCTTTAATTTTTAGCCACGTTTTATATATGTTTATGTCAATTTTAGCCTAAATTCATTCCTAATTTGACCTCAAATTAAAATTCCAAATTTTAATTTTAACCCTATTGCTGACCCATGAGTCAATATATTTTTGATTCACAACTGTTGATCTTATATGATCAACGGCTGAGATCAAAACCTTTGCTTTCCCCTTTTTAATTAAAAATAATGACAAACCCTAACCTATTTTTCCGCACTAGCTACTTTTCCCTTCTCTCTCCTATTAGCCGGCACCTCCTCCCCTTACCTTAACTTCGGCCAGTGAACTCCAAGCCTCCATTGCCACCTCTTTCTTCTTCCTCCTTCCACCGTCCAATTAGAGAAACCAGTGGCCCTGCACCCTTCTTTTGGCAAATTGCAAAATCGCCAAGCCACCACCGTCCCACACCCTTTCTCCAGTGATCCACACCGCTACTACCTTTACCAGCTAAAATAGTCGCTAATGAAACACCAATGGGCACACCTACCTTTTTTTCTCTTTCTTCGACCAGCAGCCGCCACTGCCACTAGTAACTCTCATACCGACACCACAGCTATTTTGGTGAACTACCATATGGAAAATCCATTCCGATAAGAATCAAGAAATTTTTCATTTGAAAGAGATATGGGAGAACCTTGTGATTGCGGTTTTGTCAGGATAACTTGGAGTCATTCATTTTGGCCCTGAGATTTAATATTTAAGACAGGTTCTTGTGAGTCTGCCTTCATAAGATTTTCTATGTTAATTATTGTGTTAAAGATTATTGATCGTTGTCCAAATATTCTTGATTGTTATTTTCTTAATTTATAGTAATTAGTATGTTATTAGTCTCAATTTGGCATTAAATTCAATATGATATAACCTAGAAGCTGGTAATGCATCTCAAAATTGGCTCGTGATTCTATAATTGGTGTGTTGTTTTACCTTAATCATTTGATATAATCAATTCCAATATGATTAACCTTCTTCATAAATTAGATTTGTAATAGTCTTATGTTTAATTACGGTCATAATTTATGATCCTTTGTGTTGTATTTAATGGCATGTGACCGCATATCTATCTATTTTTGGTAAATCTTCACATTTGATCCCTCCCATTCTTTTTTTTTAGTTTTATGACAGCTTCTATAACCGGTTACCTATGGTAATTTTTCATTTTTTCTTGATTCTTAATTGATTCACCACCTTAATTAAGGGTTCATTCATAAGGTTTCATGATTCACTCTTTTAATTTTACTCTTTTCCTTTTATTGCTACACTTCATTTTGCTATACAATATCCTTTCTCATTACTGAGGACGGCTTAACTTCTACTCTAATAGAGATCATACTTCCTCTTTTTACACTTTACTTCCGTTAACTAATTCGTTTGTCACCTGGAAAACATGTTTTTAGGATCATTAATTAATTGTTGCTCTAGAGTTAATCTCAACTTGGATGTTTAGTTTTTTTAATATCACAGTAAGTTCGTAGCGTTCCCATGCCTTTCTAACAATTAACAAAAAATATTTTAAATACACTAAAACAAAATTTGATGACTAAATTCGGTTTTTTTTGATTGTTAGCACATTAATATGAACGTCCAATAATTAAATCTTTTTTCAAATTTGTTCAAATGAACTCCAGCAATTAAATCCTATTTTTCAGTCTATTTAAAAACAAATTTCAGTTGTTCAAACTTGTTATAATAATTTTCAACAATACAAAACTGAATTTTCAGCATATAAAACTACTATTTTCAGTGTGTCAAGATCATTTTCAGCATTACAAAATTGTTTTCCTGCGTATAAAATTAATGGATTTTTAGCAATAATTTGTTAACAATATTTTCAGTAATCAAGATTGTAATTTCCCCACTTAATAATCATTTTCAGCAAGTGAACATGTTTCTTAGCAGTCTAAAATTAATTCTTCAACATTTTGATCTACATGTTTTGCTTAACAAATTTAATGTGAATCACTCCTCAACATATTTACATAAATTTAACATAACTTTTAGTCTTAACAATTTTACAGCATTGTTTTGAATGTTTTGACAATTACTTTTCATCAATAAGCAAATACTTAGACATCATGCTTAACTATCTTTTACACAATAAATTAGTGTTGTTATCCTATCACATTTTCTTTGACATGCCTTTTTATTCTCATGAATTTCTTCCACATTATTTTAAATGTTTTTCAACTAATTTTTAATAAATAATTATGTGACCCTTAGATATCATGCCTATTGGTTAATGACACAAAAAATAAGATACTATCTATCTTCGAATCTCAATCACTTTAAGCACTCTTTAATTAACCAAGAGGCTAACTTGAGACATTACATGCTACTTGATGTCCTTTGTTTTATACGTGATTTGATTCCTAGGAATCATAGCTTTGTTTGTCTAGACCACAAATCCATATTAGCAAACCCCAAAGCCTCTTGGTCGATGAGTGGGATGATAGGTATTATAAAGATGTTAGTTTTATCCTTTTCTTTGAATGCCTTTAGATTTTACAACCAGCCTTGGTGGGGTGGTATGGGTAGTCATTCGGAAGTGACGATCTCCAAAGACATTACCCGACATTTGACATTATTGCTTGTTTAAGAATTAGGCCAGTGGGTCCGATAAGGATTAAACAAGTTGGGGTTCTGATCCGAATGAATCCCAAAATTTCTTTTGTTTGTTTTTTGAATTTATTCTTTTATTTACTTTACATGTTTATTTATCGGGGTAGTTGGTTTATTACATGAGTAGTCCCCTTTATTTTTATTTGTATCACTTCTCTTTCCTCGCTTATCTTATTTATATATTTTACTGACTTTTATCACTTAGATAATTAATAATTAGAAACGATAAAATAACATGTTTTTTTATTAATTACTTTAGCACTTAGTTAACAATTTAGTTAGAAATAAGAGACCTTTTTTTATCACATAGAATCCCCACGTGAAATACGAATTCGGCTAGAAACCACATTAGTGGACCTCTAAAGGTGCCTAACATTTTCCTTTAGAAGGTAATTTGAACCCTTACTCAAATTTTTTATGAACTAAGACAAAAATAACAAAATAGGATCCTTGTTAGCCTAGATCGGTGCCCTAACGCACCTTAATTCTTTAGATAACGACTCTTCATGCCCTCCCTTAAAGTATAGACAAAAAGAGTGGTCACATCGAATTCCACTTTTTATGAGAAAAATAGGGCGACACTAATAGAATCAAAACCTAAAGAAAGATATGGACACGCATAAGAGAGAGTCAATTCAGGGTCAAATAATACTGATGCGGATCTGAAATAAACAAGGATGATACCTGAGATCACATCATCTAAAGCCTTTGCCTCAAGTCTGGCTAGTATAGCATAACACTGTGTACGACTACCAACTGCTTGAGAGGCCCTATGACCATCATTGTGGAATTCACCACCTCTACCTCCTGCTCCTCTGGTAGCACCCCTACCCCTCACAACTAAAATAGAAGTATCACTAATCGTAGTGTAGGGACAATCCTGGCCACAAAGACAATCAGATCGCATACAAAGCAACCTCTATGACCTGCCTTAATAGAAAAAGGTACCACTAGGTCTAAATGACCACCCTAAATTACTAAACCAGAAGATCTACCATATGAACATTGTAAGGCCTCCTGCACTGGCCTACCCTAATATCCATGAGAGCCTCTAAAATCTCTAGCATAAGGAGTATAACCTCTGAGCTCACCAAAATGGCTCACCTTTTTGGTGCCTTCCTTAGATGCTCTAAGAATACCCTCTGTCATCTTGGAGTAATATATAAATAAAACACCCCAAATTTTGGACCTTGAAAATTTCCTGAGCCTTGAGATCACTACCCTGGATATGATTGGACCTATAAGTAGTAGTGTGTCCTAATGAGTCATTGGGAAGAGCCATAAACAAATTAGAAAGTTTGTCGCATAATTCTACTCTGAGTAGGAGTGGATTACTAAGAGCCGTAGGGATATATTATGAGTCGTTAGGTGAAAGCATAGGGTGTCCAATGTAAGTCCCAAATTCTATTCTGTGTTGATAATGACTAGACCCTATGAGTCATAGGGTCCTATTATGAGTGATGCTATTAAGTCATAAGGATAGCAGTGTAGGCTAGCTTAGTGTTACTCCCTTGGTTGTAACTTCTGGTGATGACTCATAAGATATGGTTACGAGTCAAGGGGTTGACTCATAGTCAAAGTCGGCACTTTTTCTACTTTTAAGTTGAGGGCATTCTAGATATTTCCCCTCTTACCCAACTTGAAACCAACATCCTATAACCTCTTTAACGTGTCGTTATCTCTCAAAAACAATCTAAGTAATTCTCAAATACTCCCAAATTGTTGATGTCAAGAACATTTAGGGTTTTCAAGAGGTTGATTAATTAGGGCTCTCAAGGGTGATTTCTCTTCGTACATCTTACTATTACAGGTATATTACTCTTCCCTCAATGTTAATTTTGTAAAAGTATGTGATTTAAAGTATTGTTCACAAGATTATTGTGATGGTTTTAAAATAAAGGTTAAGGTTTTTTGAATGTTTATGAATTGAACAGTATTTCTCACGATTTATATATGATTTCCATGTTTTAATTATTATTTTGAACTTTTGGGTGCATGGGTATGGTGAATGAACTAGAGAATTGTGATTTTTCCAATCTTGTAAATTTTGAAGTGGTTATGACCCTAACCTCACAATATAAAACTGGTTGTAATTATGAGAACTATGAGAATTTGTGAAATTGAACTAGTCTTGAACTATTGCATGTTATAAAGAGGTAATTAACACACAATGGTCTAATTTAATAAACAATAAGAGTTGGTGTCTCCCATCATGTATTAATCAACAAAGGGAGTTATACTCACCAAGTTAATAGAAATTGTTTTGGGCATGATGTGTTACCTTGCAAATGTAGTTGGTATGACGATACCAATAATATATGCCTAAATGTGTATTGTAATTCATCAAATGGGATTGTGTGATAAATGTTTTAATTGGTCTCTAATGAGTATTGTGTAGCTTAGTCATGAAAGTAGAGGTTCGAGTGGCCCATACTAAAAATCATGTTTACTTATGTGGGGGTCAAAGTGACCAGGGAGATTTGAGTCCCCTTGATTATTATGATTTCATGATTAGGGAGGCTTAGTCGTTCATAAATTATTATATTATCGAGTGCTTAAGTCACCTTACTATATGTTGGGAGATTTGAGTCCACCATGTTCATATATATAAGATTATTCTCTGGTTCATATGGCTACACGCACTGGGTCCTTATTAGAGGGTGAGATTAGGACCTATATATCCCATGGGTACTATTATATTATGATTGAGCTACACAATCCAGGTTAAATTTTTAAAACGCATGTTAAGCCCTGTTCCCTATCCCGACAAGTGATATATATATATTTATGTTGATGTATTGATTATGTGCATTAGTTTTTGAATTATTTTAAATTATTCATCATGTCATTATGTTATCTTTATCCCTGAGTTACATGTTTGCGTTGACCCTTCTAACCATCTTCGAACATTGTATCCCTACATGATGTAGGAATTACTCATACTTATACTTCTCCTGCTTAGTTACTTAGATTCAGGATCAGATAGAAAGTCAGATTGAAGTAATGAGCTTTCATGCTTTGCAAGACCCCATTTCGTAACTATGGTTTCCTTTACAGTTTGACTTTTTCTTTGGATTTGATTTTTTCCTATTGTCGGGGGCATATCCCAACATTTTATTGATATAACTTTTGGATCATAGTTTAAAGTCTTTGTTTGGACTAGTGTGGCTATTGGGCGGTGTTGGTTGATTGTTTGGCTGGTTGTTGGTGGTTCGTTATGGACATGAATTTAAAACTTTCTTAGACAATTATACACTATCTTGTTAAATGTTCAAAATTTAGCCGACCTTGGGGTGTGGTATGTTTGGTTTGGTTAGGTGAAGGGGGTGATCTCCGGTCTACATGGGACTGGAGATACTGGTCATGGCCAAGCCCTAGCTTGGCTGGTGACAAAGGTGATATTTGAGTCTAGGTTTTGTGTCATTGGGTGTCTGACAAAGCTATGTTGAGCAGAGTCTCTTTTATGAGTGTGTAGTATACCACACTTATAAGGTGGAGGTTACGAGATATTTTGGAATATTTCTCTTCCTTGTTGTTCTTTTTCAATCTATAGAGTCTAAGGTCTTGAGTCTCTCTAATTCTCATTTGTTTGGATTTTAGATCATGCCTCTCAGATGATCTGAAGCTCATAGAAACTCCTCTTTCCCACTTAAGGACAATGCTGATGGGACATGCCATGCTTATGAGGTACAGATCTGATCTAAAGTTCTAGTTCCTGATTACCCTTTTGGAGAATCACTAGTCCTCTCTAGTCCTCCTTAAGCTCCTTAGCTAATGTGTTGAATATAGAATTTCATCGGTCTATTCATATGTTGGCTCAGTTAGCTTCTCAGTTTGATTATGTAGTTATTGCTCTATCTTATGAGGCAATAAGGGTTGGCAAGTTTATAAGGTTGAGTCCTCCAATATTTACTGGTGTTAAGGTTAAGAAGGATCCTTAAGGTTTTATTGATGAAATAGGGAGGATCTTTTAGGTTATGCATACTACTAATGTGGAAGGTGTAGAATTCGTAGCCTATCAGTTGAAGGATGTAGCATACCAATAATATGAGAAATGGGAATGGTCAAGGGGAGATGATGTCAAATCCACATTGCAGGGTGATTTCTCTAGTGCTTTATTAGACCGCTTCTTTCCTTTAGAGATGAGAAAGGCAAAAATGGAAGAGTTTGTTAACCTGAAGAAAGGTAGGATGACGATTAAGGAGTATGCCTTGAAATGCCACTAGTTGTCTGGATATGCTCCAGAGTTAGTGTTTAGCATGAGGGCTAGAATGAGGAGATTTGCTATTGGATGGTCCTATAATTTGATTCTGGAGAGTAAGGTTTTCTTATTGAACAAGGATATGGACATCTCTAGATTAGTTATGTGTATGCAGATGGTTGAAAAGGAGAAGAACAAGAAGGCAAAGATAGCAGAAAGATAGAATAAAAAGTTTATACTTTCTGATCAAGGTGGAGGTCAATGGCATAGTGGTAGAGATAGTGGAAAGTGGTCTAAGAAAAAGTGGGAGAGTTCTGGTTACTCTACGGCTAGTGCTTCTTATTTAAAGCAGTTGGGTAATCGTCGTTCTCAGTATGATAGTGGGTTTAGGATGCAGGGTGCCTAATCTCTAGCTGGTGGGGCTCAGTCCATTCCATCAGACCTTCCAGATTCTACGGGTAGGTACACCATGGGTTTTGTGAAGAAGGGAGGAACATATGTTTTGAATGTGGTCAAATTGGTCACTTGTAGAGGGATTGTCCTTCTAAGGTTACTTCAGGGGAAAATAAGATTCATGTTGCAACTTTATCAGCTCCTACACCAAAGGGTGCTACTTCAGCTTCTAATACTAATACTGGCAAAAATTACTTATATGCCCTTGCTACCCATTAGGACTGGAGGCATCCCTTGATGTCTTCATTAGTATGTTATGACTTTTTTCATGTGATGTGTATTTCTTGCTTGATCGAGGGTTTATTTTTTTCTTATGTGACCCCATTTGTGGTTGTGCCTTTTAGTATTGGTCTCGAGTGTATCCCTGACCCATTTTTTATTTCAACCTCGATGGGTGATTCTGTGGTTGCAATAAGAGTCTATAGGGTAGTGTGGTATTTTTTGGTTGTAGAGAAACTCTGGTAGATCTAATAGAATTAAACATGGTTGATTTTGATATCATATTAGGGATAGACAGGTTGTATTCATGCTATGCCTTCTTAGATTATCGAACCCGTAAGGTTATATTGAACCTGATGGTTTTGTTATCTCTTGTGATGCATCCCATGTAGGACTTGGTTGTGTATTGATGTTGCATTGTAGGGTAGTGTCCTATGCTTCTAGGCGGTTGAAAGTTCATGAGAAGAATTATCCAACTCATGACCTGGAGTTATTGGCTATGGTGTTCGTATTGAAGATTTGACATCACTGTTTGTATGGAGTCTATGTAGATAACTTTTCCGAAAATAAGAACCTGCAATATTTGTTCACCCATAAGAAGTTGAATATCAGGCAGAAAAGGTGTCTTAAGTTATTGAAAGCTGCGACATGAGCTTCTAATATCACCCAGGTAAAGAAAATATGGTTGTTGATGCTTTTAGCAGGTTATCCATAGGGAGTCTAGCTCATCTGGATGAGGATAAGTAGGAGTTTCTTAAAGATATTCACCGTTTAGATAACCTTGGAGTTCATCTCTTAGAATTTGAGAATAGGGATGTGTTTGTTCAAGAGGTGGCGAAGTTTTATGGCTAAATGAACGGTGTGTCAATAAGCAAAGGTTGAGAACTTGAGTCTCGGTAGGTTGACTCAAGAGATTGAACTATCGGTGTGGAAATGGGAGGTAATTAATGTGGATTTCGTTACCGGTCTTCCTCGATCTCAAAATTAGTTTGATTTAATTTGGGTCAACATTGATAGGATAACTAAGTCTGCTTACTTCTTGCCAGTGAGGACAAATTATTCGGCAGAGGATTATGCAATGTTGTTCCTCCAAGAGATTGTGAAGTGGAATGGGGAACCTGTTTCAATCATGTCAGGTCACGGTACTCAATTATTATTGCATTTTTGGCCTTATTTTCAAAGAGGTTTTGGAACTAAGGTGAGCCTTAGTATTGCTTTCCACCCTCAGTCGGATGGATAAGTGAAAAGAACTATTTAGACATTAAAAGATATGCTTTGGGCTTACGTGATTGACTATGGTAGTAGTTGGGTTAATCATTTGCCTTTTATAGAATTTGTGTATAAGGATAGCTACCACTCTAGTATTGGGATAGCTTCATTTAAGGTTTTGTAGGGTAGGAGGTGTAAATATCCTATTGGGTGTTTCGAAATTGGGGAGGTTAGGATGTTTAGCTTGGATATGGTTCATCGGGCATTGGAGAAGGTGAAGGTGATTTAGGATAGAATTAAGGCAATCCAAAGTCACCAAAATTACTATGCAGATGTGGGGCATAGGGAGTTAGAGTTTGAGTTGGGATTGGGTGTTCTTAAAGGTATCTTTCATAAAGGGAGTAATGTATTTTGGGAAGAAGGGGAAGCTCAGTCCACGGTATGTTGGCCCCTACTTGGTCTTTAGGAGATTTAGTAATGTTGTGTATGATTTGGGGTTGCCTCATAGTTTGATCTTTGTTCATCTGGTAGTTCATGTTTCAATGTATGAGTGGGTGATCCTTCGACGGTTCTTACTTTGGAAAAGGTGGGCATTTTGGATTCCTTATCATATGAGGAAGTCTGGGTTAAAATTTTGGATCGGCAAGTACGCGGTTGCTTACAAAGGACGTGGTTTCGGCAAAGGTTCAATGGAGGAACCAAAAGGTTAAAGAGGCAACTTGGGACGCCAAAAAGGACATAAATTCAAAGTATCCATTCTTATTTTCCACTCTGGATAATCGTGCTTTAGGTATGTGTTATTCTTAACATCTTTGTTTTCTGACTTTGTTAAAGGAAAGAGTGATTTCCTTGGCATTTTTATTTTCTGAGTTTGTTAAAGGTAAAAGTAGAGGAATATGGAGTCAAATTATGCTAGCAATTGCCTTGTCCTATCATTCAAGGATAAATGATTCAAGTGGAGGAGAATTGAAACACCTCAAATTTTGTCCCTTAAAAAATTACAGTGCCTTGAGCTCACTGCCCTAGTTACGACTAGACCATAAAAGTCGTAGAGTGTCCTAACAAGTCGTTGGTACGAGTCATAACCAAACCAGAAGGTTTGTGGCTTTATTTATCTCTAAGTATGAGTAGCTCACTAAGAGCTATAAGGATATGTTACGAGTCTTTAGGTGTAATTGTAGGGTGTCCAGTGTAAGCCCCAAATTGTGATTTGTGTTTACTATGAATAGACCCTACGAGTCTTGGGGTATTATATTGAGTGGTTCCATTGAGTCGTAAGGATAAAAGTGTTGGGTGCCTTAGTGTTACTGCCTTGGTTATGACTAATGGTGATGAGTCATTAGGTGTGGTTACGACTCAAGGGGTTGACTTGTAGTCAAAGCCGGCACTTTTTCAGCTTTTAAGTTGAGGGCATTCTGGAAATTTCCTTTGTTACCTAACTTGAAAACCACGTCTTGTAACCTCTTTAGAGTCTGATTATCACTCAGAATTAATCCAAGTAGCGTCTCAAATACTCCTTAATTCTCTATGTCAAGAACACTTAGGGTTTTCAAAAGGTTGATCAATTAGGTCTCTCAAGGGTGATTTCTCTCTGAAAATCTTATTATTACAGGCATGTTACTCTTCCCTCACTGTTAATTTTGTAAAAGCATGTAGTTTAAAGTATTGTACATGAGAATATTGTGATGGTTTTGAAACAAGGATTGAGGGTTTCTAAATGTTTATGAATTGAATAATGTTTCTCATGGTATATATATGATTTCCATGTTTTAAATATGGTTTTTAACTTGTGAGTGCATGGGTATGGTGAATGAACTAGGGAATTGTGGTTTTCCCAAACTTATGACTTTGGAAGTGGTTATGAATATGGGTGGGCATTCGGTTTGTTCATTTTAGTAGTTTAATATTGGTTCGGTTTTTCAGTTTTCGGATTGACAAAAATGAAAACCATAACCAAACCAAAATAAATTCAATTTGGTTTGGTTTCTACAAATTCGGTTCGGTTATTTTGAATTTTTATTTTGATTTTGAAGATTAAAGTAGTGAGCCTTTTTTTGTCATGATTGGAAATTTAAAATTGGTGATTTTTTTAGAAAAATAATTTTTTTCAAACCAATTTTTCATTCTCAAATATAAATAACTCAACACGCATGACATAACAAGAAAGAACCATAAGTTTATCATAATGTATAACTGTAGTCAGAAACTAAACACTCACTGTCTCATCTTCTCGAGGAGCCACTGAAAGCCTAAAACAAGTCAACAACCAGTGTTGAAATGAACACTTAGGGTTAGGGACATAACTTGTAACTCATAAGACATTTGGTTGTTTGGGTTACTTATTATATATTATATTTATACTAAATATGTACAATAAAAAATATACAAAAATATATATATTATATATAATAAATATATATATATATATATATTGTTTATATATTTTTGGTTTTTCGATCTAAACAAATTTTTTTTGATAAAAACAAAAACCAAACCATTTATCCAAATTTATAAAATTTGAAACCGAAATCAATCCACAAAAATAAAAATCCGAAACTTAAATTAAATTTCAGTTTGATGTTTTGGTTTTTTCGGTTTAAACCAAAATATGCACAGCCCTAGTTATGACCCAACTCCATAATATGAAACTGGTTGTAATTATGGGAACTGTTGGAATTTGTGAAATTAACCTAGTCTTGAACTATTGCATGTTATAAAGAGGTATTTGAAATACAATGGTCTGATTTAAGGAACAAAGGGAGTCGTTGTCTCTCACCATGTATTAATAACAAAGGGAGTTGTTCTCCCCAATTTAATGAAAATAATTTTGGGCATGATGTGTTACCTTGCAAGTGTAGTTGGTATGACGCTACGAACAATGTATGCCAAAATATGTATTGTGTTTCATTGAATGGGATTGTGTGATAAATATTTTAATTAGGCTCCTGATGAGGGTTGTGTAGATGAGTCGTGAAAGAGGAGGTCTGAGTGATCGATACTGGAAACCGCACTTGCAACGCAAGGGTAAAATTGACCTTGGAGGTTCGAGTTTTCCTTATTATTATTATTATTTCATGATTGAGTAAAATTGACCTGGGAGGTTTGAGTCCCCAGTAAATCTTTATATGATCGAGTGCTTAAGTCACCTTGGTATATGTTGGGAGGTTCGAGTCCCCCATATGCATATATTTGAGATTATTCTGGGGTTTGTACGGCTACATGCACTAGGGCTCGACCATGGGGTAAGAGTTAGGGCCCATATAGCCCATAGGTACTATTATATAATTGTTAAGATACCCAATCCAGGATAAAGTTTGGGAATACATGTTAAGCCTTATTCCTTATCTCGGCATGTGATATATATATATATATATATATATATATATGTTTAGGTATTTGATTATGTGCATTGGCTTTTGAATGATTTTAAATTATTTATCATATCATTATGTTATTCTAAGCCCCTAGTTGCATGCTAGCATTCACCCCGCTAACCATCTTTGGATGTTGTATCCCCATGCGATACAGGAATGTTCATACTTCTACTGCTCCTGCTCAGTGACTTGGATTCAGGATCAGTTAGCGAATCAGATTGAAGTGGTGAGCTTCCATACTTTGTAAAACTCCTTTTTATAATTATGGTTTCCTTTACATTTTGACTTTTCTTTTGGTTTTGATTTTTGTCTATTGTCGGGGGCACGTCCAACACTTTATTGATATTCAGTTTTGTATCATAGTTTAAAAGGCTTTGTTTGGACTACTGTGGCTATTGGGTAACGTCAGTCGGTCGTTTGGCCGATCGTTGGTTGTTGGTTATGGACATGCATTTAAAACTTTCTTAGACTATTATGTGTTAGCTTGTTATATGTTCGAAATTCATCCGAACTTGGGGTGTGGTGTGCTTTTTTGGTTAGGTGTACGGGGTGATCTCTAGTCCATATGGAACTTGAGATACCCTTTACGGTCACGCCCTAGTTTGGGTCATGACAACAATGCTCTTAAAGATGCTCCAAACATAACAATCTGAGAAGTACCTAATACATGGCTCAAGGGAGAGTCAACTAGCACTCCTCCTAGATGGAATAATCCAAGAACCCATCCACTCCTTCAAGTTCATCCACAACTCGAGGCTCTCCCTCTAGGATAATCCTCTGTATCTTTGACCTCATGGGACTTAGTCAACATCATCATCGCAGAAAGAGTGAAACACAAATGATAACTTAAGGTATATAATAAATTCTCACAATAAAGAATAAAATGAGGTAAGTTTACCTAAATGCATCCTATAGCCTCTCAAAGATAGACACGGGCGTCTATGTATCGATCCGTGAGACTCTATTAGACATCCTGTTCTTACATTATTGAAACCAATACACCTTGGCTGCTCTGATACTAATTTGTTACGACCCAAAACATAGGTCATGATAACACTTGTTGCGGTGAACCTTGACAAGTAAGCCTATCACCCAAAATGATACACAAAAAGGCAAAAAGACAGAAATATCCTTAAGGTAAGGCTTCTAGAACTAAGAACAACCACATAGATATGATTAAAGAGGAAAGAATAAAATTAACATATGTAGCCATAAAGCCCAAAACCTGGTGTCAATAGTATAAGAACGTATCTAGTACAATTTAAATCCAAATGAAATAAATAAAATATCCAAATACAAGAGAAACTATGTCTCTGAAATAAAAGTAAAGACATAGTCTATAGAGAAAGGTAGTAGAAGACATCTAGATGTCTGAAAACCATTCACTACCTTGAAAGCTCCAAATACCGCTCAAATCAACCAAGTTGAGGTGCCCTCGAACTGCGACCTGAATCAAAGAGGCATAATAGTGTAAGACCCGTAAAAGTTCTAGTTCAATTCAGTCCCATAGAGCTTGTAATAAGGGTTACCAAACTTAGAAAAATTCAGCTAAGTGTTAAGACTTAGAATTATATTTATCCTTGATAATTGGATAATCTTATTTTCAATTCTTACGACCTTAGAATGTCGATTTTTAAGTAGACCATGATCAGGGATGTCAATAGGTCATCTCAGGTAAGTTTTGGATTTTTCAAATATCATTTGAGTTATGTTTGGATGATGAAAATAGAAAGACAACACGATCTCAATGCGTCTCATTGGCTATCGCATCGGCACCATCGACATGATGTGTTAGCTGTCGCATCGACAGCATCGACGTGACACATCGGTCATCGCATCATTAGGCACAGATTGTGTATTAAATTACGGGTTTGTGGGGGTAATTAATTCATTTTTCTCCCACATTGAACCCCCATAACACGAAATTCAGCCCCTTAATAGTCTAAATATACTCACTCATTCACAAAATCCTCTCGAGATATAAATCATTGTTCATCAAGCTCAAGACCAAGTTCTAAGAAATCCCAAAGAATATTCATGAATTCTATCACTCGGGTATGTTAGGTGTTCATCCTTGGGTTTCCTTCCACCCTTGGAGTTCAAGAACCCTTTTCAAAACTTAAATTTATGATTCCCATGTTATGAATAGAATGATGCTCATGTTTGTGTTTTTGTATGGGTTTCAAATTACGATCTTTTATGAGTTCCATGAAATTAAGTTAGCATGTGCATTGAATTATGAATCTCTCATGTTAAAACCCTTGAATTTTCAAGTTGCATGTTGTAATTATGATGGCCTATGTGATTAGATATCATGTATAGCAATTGTTCTCCCCAAGTGTTGGATAAAATGTCCATATAAGTAAATTATGCATGGTAACTTATTATTGTGTTGTTAAAGTTGTGTAATGAGTTTCTATCGAGTCCTAGGGGTATCTATTACCTGAAATCTAGTTGTTTACTTAGTTGCAGTAGTTATAGAATAGTACCCATAAAGGTCAAGAATAGTAGAACTCAGTCAGTTAACAGAACTCAGTTAACTCAGTCTAGTTCAGTTCGTCAATATGATCAGGGTCAGTTCAGTCAAGCTTAGTACAATCTAATGATCAGTGTATTTTAGTTGGGAGTAGGATTCATCATTGAGTGAACCTAGGGATGGGGGAATTCATGCCAGCAGATGGTTTGACCCTTAGTTGAAGTTCCTGCATTCCAAAACTACGTAGCCAGCGTAGGGTAAGTCATCCACCTACCACACTAGGGTAGACCAATCATATTTATATTTCATGAGTCTTCCTACCAGATTAGGGTTGACATAATAATATTAGTATCCCATGGCAAGGTGCTTCCAACTGGGGTCACAAGTTGGACCCCAAATCAGTTTATATAGGGGTATGCCGATTTGATGAACACTCCCACAGTTATAGTTTCCATCATCAGTATTCAGTAAAGAACTCAGTCAGTTCTATAGAACCATGGCTATCAGTTATCAGTTACTCATCCATCAGAATTTAGTATTCTGTTTCAGTATAACCTCAGATACACGATGTATGCCTATAGGAATAGCATTGTATGTTCAGTAGTTACAGTTTTCCATGAACTCTCATCCATTTACTTCATGATGTTCATTCAGTCAGTTATCATCTCATGCATATGAATCTATGTGTATCAACCTTACCTCACTTAGCATACCAGTACATTCCATGTATTGATCGCATACTCTCTTTTTACGGGTATGTTATCTTATATCTAGGTTCAGACGCTCAGGTTCCTGACCGTACTTAGTAGCTTAGGCTACCAATAGCAGATATAGTGGTGAGTCCTTATATTTTAAGGACAGAGTTTATGCATTTTAGTATTCTAGAAGTTCAGTAGTTATTTCAGTTAAATTTAGTTGGGGGTTTGTCCCATCAACTCCATATTTAGACAGTTAGAGGCTTTCAAGCTAGCATTGTCAGTTATTCAATTTTTAGATGTTATTATCAGTTATACACAGTTATTGTTTTAGTATTTTGAGAATTTTATGGCATTTTCAAATTTTTTCTGCATATATTTTCCAATATTTATTCAGCCTCACAGCAGGTACCAATCATGGGTTAGATTGTGTTCCTTCGGGGTCGTAAGCACAGTATGTTTATAAAAGTTGAGGTTTTCTCCCAAGGGGGAGACGGGGTGTTCCGCTGCCCAGGTTGACTTTGTGTGCCATGTGTAGATGGATTAAGGCATCAAATTCTTTTAGAAATGCATAGTTCGCTTTACGCAATTCATCCAGGGACCACTAATATGTACCATGACTTGAGGGAAGTCTATTAGTGGAGTAGGATGAAGAAATACATTACAGCGTGTGTGGCAAGTGCTCTACTTGTCAGCAGGTGAAGATTAAGCACTAAAAGCCTAGTGGTTCCATTCAGGAGTTTAGTATTCCTACATGGAAGTGGAAGAAAGTGAACATGGATTTTATAACGGGTGTACTCATCATCAGCATGATTCAATTTGGGTCATTATAGACAGAATGACCAAATCTTCTTATTTCTTGCCAGTCCATACCTCTTTCTCAGCCGAGGATTATGCTAAGCTCTATGTTAGAGAGTTAGTCAGATTGCATGGAGTTCCATTGTCCATCATCTCAGATAGGGGTACTCAGTTTACCTCTAACTTTTGTAAAGCTTTCCAAAAGGGTCTTGGTACCCAAGTCCACCTCAGTACAGCCTTTCACCCTCAGACAGATGGTCTAGTATAAAGGACCATTTAGACTTTGGAAGATATGTTAAGAGCATGTGTCATTGACTTTAAGGGCAGTTGGGATGACCACTTACCTTTGATTGAGTTCGCATATAATAAAAGCTGTCACCCTAGTATTCAGAGGGCTCCGTTTGAGGATCTTTATGGGAGAAGATATAGATCTCCTATTGGTTGGTTTGAAGTATGTGAGGTTGCGGTTGTGGGGCCTTACCTGGTTTTTTATGCTTTAGAGAAAGTGCAGTTGATTAGGGAAAGGCTTAAGGCAGCCCAGATGTGAGACGGAAAGACGATGAATTTAAGGTTGGTGATTACGTGTATTTGAAAATCTCTCCCATGAAAGAAGTGAAGAGGTTTAGTTAGAAGAGGGAGCTTAGTCCCCAATATGTTGGTCCTTAAATAATTTTGAGCCATTTTGGTAATATATCCTATGAACTTGAGTTGCCTGCAGACTTAGCATTAGTGTATCCAGTGTTTCATATCTCCTTGCTAAAGAAGTACATAGGTGATCCAGAAGTTGTAGTCCCTATAGAGAGTGTAGACGTTTAGAACAATCTCTCTAATGAGGAAGTGCCAGTCGAAATCCTTGATAGCCAGATTCGCAGACTAAGGAACAAAGAAGCTCCTTTGGTCAAAGTTCTTTGGCAAAATAAGTCCATTGAGGGAGCTACTTAGGAAGCAGAGGCAGACATGGAAACCAAGTCTCCTTACCTATTCTCCGCAAATCTTAGACTTGCCTTAAGGTAACAACCTTTCTTAGATTTACTTAATTCCATGCTTAGTTACAGCTGCATAACATTCTCATATCACTCATGCATTCATAAAAATAGTTCAGTCATGTTTAATCTCTCCAGAATTTAGTCATGCTTCATTTATGCATGTCAGTGTAAGTACAATTCCTTTAATTTCAGTCAGTATCATTCACGGATGAATATTCCCAAGGAGGAGATATTATAAGACTCCATAAAAGTTCTAGTTTAATTCAGTTCCATATAGCTTGTAATAAGGGGTCCTAGACTTTGAAAAATTCAGCTAAGTGTTAAGACTTAGAATCATTTTTAGCCTTCATAATTGAATGATCTTATTTTCTATCCTTACGACCATAGAATGTCGATTTTTAAGTTGATTCATGATCAGGAATGTCAATAGGTCATCTTGGGTGAGTTTTGGATATTTCAAACATCAGATGAGTCATGTTTGGATGACCAAAATAGCAAGCCAATGTGATCTCAACACATCGTGTTGGCTATTGTGTCGGCTATTGCGTCGACAGCATCAACGGGATGCGTCGGTCATCACGTTGCTAGGCATAGAGTATGTATTAAGTTACAAGTTTGTAGAGGTAATTAAGTCATTTTCCTCCCACATTAAACCACTATAACATGAAATTCAACCCCTCAATAGGCAAAATACACTCTCTCATTCACAAAATCCACTCATGAAATAACCCTAGTTCACCAAGTTCAAGATCAAGTTCCAAGAAATCTCTAACAATCTTCACTAATTTCATCACTCAAGTATGTTAGGTGTTCATCCTTGGGTTTGTTTTCACCCTTGGAGTTCAAGAATCCTTTTCAAAACTTGAATTTATGATTCTTGTGTTATGAATTGAATTATGCTCAAGTTTGTGTTGTTGTATGGGTTTCAAGTTAAGATCTTTTATGAGTTCCATGAAATTAAGTTAGCATGTGCATTTAATTATGAATATCTCATGTCAAAACCCTTGAATTTGCAAGTTGCATGTTGTAATTATGATGCCCTATGTGATTAGTTCCCATGTATAACAATCATGCTCCCTAAGTGTTTGATAAAATGTCAACATGAGTAAATTATGCATGGTAACTTATTGTTGTGTTGTTAAAGTTGTTTCATGAGTTTATAAATTATTCTATCAAGTCGTGGGGGTATCTATTACCCAAAATCTAGTTGTTTACATAGTTGCAGTAGTTATAGAATAGTCCCAATAAATGTCAAGAGCAGTAGTACTTAGTCAGTTAATCGAACTCAGTGAACTCAGTCCACTTCAGTCAGTCAACACGATCAGGGTGAGTTAGTCAAGCTTTGTACAATCTAGTGATCAGTGTCTTTTAGTTGAGAGTAAGATTAAGCACCGAGTGAACCTAGGGATGGGGGTATTCCTGCCAGCAGAAGGTTTGACCCTTAGTAGCAATCCCTATGTTATAGAACTACGTAACCAGGGTAGGGTAAGTCGTCCTCCTGCCAGACTAGGGTTGATGTAATCATATATATCATATATATATTTCGTGACTCTTCCTACTAGATTAGGGTTGACACAGCATTGTTAGTATCCCGTGAAAAGGTGCTAAAAACCTTCCAACTGGGGTCATAGGTTGGACCCCAAATCAATTTATATCAGGGTACGTTGGTTAGATGAACACTCCCACAGTTATAGTTTCAGTCATCGGTATTCAGCAAAGAACTCAGTCAATTCTACAGAACCATGGCTCTGAGTTATCAGTTACTCAGCCATCATAATTCAGTAGTCAGTTTTAGTTGAACCTCAGATACATGATGTATACCTATAGTATTGCATGTTCAGTATGTTCAGTAGTTACAGTTTTGTATGTACTCCCATCCAGTTACTTCATGATATTCATTCATTCAATTATCATTTCATGCATATGAATCCATGTATATCAGCCTTACCTCACTTAGCATACCAGTACATTCCATGTACTGATTGCATACTCTCTTTTTTCTCTATGATGTCTCATATCATAGGTTTGGATACTCAGGTTCCTGACCGTACATAGAAGCTCAGGCTATCAGCAGCAGATATAGTGGTGAGTCCTTATATTTTGAGGATAGGGTTTATCTATTTCAGTATTCCAATAGTTCAGTAGTTATTTTAGTCGAATTTAGTTAGGGGTTTGTCCCATCAACTCCATATTCAGACAGTTAGAGGATTTCAGACTAGCATAGTCAATTTTTCAGTCTTCATATGTTACTATCAGTTATACTCAGTTATTGTTTAAATATTTTGAGAACCTTATGGCATTTTTAGATTTCTTCCGTATGTATATTCCAGTATTATATTCAATGCTCACTGCAGGTACCAGTCATGGGTTAGCTTGTGGTCCTTCGGGGTCGTAAGCATCGTGTGACTCATAGGGTTTACTCTTAGGTCGTTACAAGTAGGCATGAGTACGCTCCACTTGTACTTAGTAGGTATCATAGGCTGACCAAGCAAGGTAGAAAATAAAGCATATAAAATACATACTAAGGACATGTCACCTGCAATCAGAAATTATTCCACAATGGTAGCCCACACCGTTTACACTAACGGTTCTATAATATCCATAAATAATACAACAACATGCCAGATTGTGATACAAATATACACCATATCACATATAAGTAGAACAAAAGAGGAACATGTATAATCAAGACCATCAACTACAAATAGAGGAAGATAGAACAATTATACATTTACAAGTCAAGATAAAGAACAAATAGATAGATGACAAGTCCATATGACAATACAAGCACAATATAAACATAATAAAGTGAGTGGATTGTATATGATTATGATGATGATGCAAGAGGTCATCGTAAAATCTCTGAGATCATTGCATAATCACCATATACACCCACGAAGGTAAGCCTCCTGATGTGAGACCCATGGGAGTATGTCAACCCATATACAATTCATATATCAATATATCCTCCCGGCACATCCCTCAGAGAGGGTTTATAAAATCTAATGTACCCAATATTTCAGAATTTCCAGTATTTCAGTATTTCTAAAGCATATAAGACACAAATCAAGTATGACAAAAGACAACAACAAGTATATAAAAAACATACAACAAACAAGTGAAATGATGCGTAGGATAACATGAGGATGACGATGCAATGTTCACAACCAATCACAATGAGTATTTAAACAACCAATCCACATGATGTATTTCCACAACCAACCACAATGTTACATTTTTACAACCACGTGAGCCAACAACTACTCATTATTTCCATTATTTATGAATCTCCATATGATTCATATGCCTACAAAGTATAAATATGTTAAAATACACCAAATGTACCACAATAGGCATTTTTAACAACACAATATGATTATTTACATATATTTAGGGCTATTAATATTACATAAGACCCCATATGGTCACACATATCACGTAATATCTCAAATTCAATAATTACAACTCACATAGGCCTCCACATGAGCACAACATATAGATAGATATTTTTTATGAATAGTTTCTGCCCTTAACATGCATTTTGGTAGACAAATTAACAATCCAACCACATCTTAAGAGTTAAGCCATAACCTACCTCGAATATCGAAACCGATCCGCTACACTTTGAACCCATGACCTTAATTTTCAAGAATAATCCCAGAATCAACTAAAACTAAGAAATATAAAATACACGCATCCAAATAAATCTAACGATACCCATATTGACTACTTTTGGTTCGGGCTCAAAACGGACCCCCAGAATGGGTTTTCAAAAAAAATGATAAAATTATAACTTTACTTCAAAAATATATTTCCCACATTTTTTGGAACCTACAATTGAAAATCCAAATCAAATTGAGTCAAAAATGAGGTTAAAATTGAAACAAAATTATTTTTAAGCTTTATCGGGTAAAATCCTTAAATCTAGATTAAAATTATGAATCGAAATTATTTTGAAGATTAAATTGATGAAAAATAAGTCATTATAAGATTAAAGTATTATTTAAGTGAAAAGGAATGAAATTGTGGTTTAAAATCAAGCCCTAATATTTTTGGGGTTTAGAGAAATTACTAAGAAAAGTGGTGATTTCATACCTTAAATTCGTAAGAGAATCAAGAAATAGATGTTAATCTCGCTTTTCAATCACCCACCAGCTTCACTTTTAACCTCTGACACAATTCTAGGATTTAACCCTCAAGAGGAAAGGTGAAAGAATGGGCAAAATAGGCAAAAATAGAAGAAAAAAACTAGTATATTTTGCAAAAAAATCTGCTATAGTGCAGATTTTTCTAAGTCCAAACGGACTTTGACGAGGTGTCCAGGATTCTTTTGGAGTTTGATAAACGCAAAAGAATCATGTAACCATACTAAATTCGACTCTCCAGACTCAAGGGTGATATCATATTTTTGAAAAAATATTATTTTCACAGAATTGACCCCTGAAATTCAAAATCATAATTTTTCAAACTAAGAATCGAAATGAGATTTAAAAGTCATAAAATCCAACCAAACAAGTTACCGCCCTAAAATCAATGTTTCTCACCCGTTGACAAATTGAATTTTCCATTCAAGGTTGTTTCGACCAAATATAGGTCCCACACTCATATTTTTAATTTTCCAACTTTCTGATCAATAGGTCGAAATAACCTTGGGTGCATCGAAACCCGAACCAAAGGTCTACCTAGCCTAAAATCGATATTATAGAGCTTTTAGAATAGTCTATCTATCCATCACACGAATCAAAAAACAACCACACAAGTTCATAATAAGGCTCTCGAAGCCACCAAAAACCTAAATATCGCACAAAAGGCACCAAAATGCATCCAGAAATATATCAATCACCCCCACACCTCAGAAATATCCCAATGCAACTATGGAGAGGGGTAAAATAGTCAAATTACAAAAACAAATATTTCACATATTTCATCAAAAAGCTGGTCGTTACATTGAAACATCAAAATTAGCCTGGTAACATATATAGTTTGGCTCAATAGGGTCCCTATCAAATATCGAAGGTCCGTTCGGAGCTTGTAGACTTGCACTAAAATTAGCATTTTCTGATATCCGATGCATCCACTTAAGCTGTCATGGTTCGCTTAAAGCGGCACCGCTTTAGCGGTTTAAGAATGCTTAAACGGTAGCCACTTTAATGTTCAGGCATCACTTAAGTTGTAGCCGTTTTATCATCCTGGTACATCTTTAGTGATAACCGCTTAATTGGTCACTTAGTCGCTTAAGCAATAACCGCTGCATATAGCTTCCCCCTCCTTCTCTTAATTTTTCACAATTTTTGGACCTCTAAACTTTGAGAAAGGAAATTTTCGTGTGATTTTTCATCGTGTTTCATGTGGGTAACCTCCAAACTCATATTCCCATTAATTTTCATTGATTGCATCCTTGAAAACACCTTTAAATCATGATTTTGAAATGAAATTTTGAGGTTTTTATCGGTAAAGAATACAAATATTTTTTCTTCGGTTTGGACCTCATTTTAATCTATTTTTTTTCAACTGCGGAATCCTATAACCTTGGAGAATAAATTTCTAAAATAAAATTCTAGTTTTACCCCTTTGATTTCAAAACTCATTTTGCGAACGTATTTTGGACTCGGCTCAAATATGGGCAATATGGGTATCATTATCTTTTTTAATGCATAGATGCTATATTTGAATTTTATAGTTGATTATAAGGCCTTTCATAGTGGAAAATCTTCGTGTCGAAGTACTTTAGGTTGAGATTTCATCGTTTCAAGGTAGGTTATGGATAAACTTCTTTTAGATTGAGTTGGGTAGTTAATAAATAAATAAAGAATACTATGGATTGGGAAAAATAACTATAGGATTTATATTTTGAGATTATTATTACTATTGTGTACCCATGTGGAGGCTTTTTTTTTGTTGTTACTGACTTGTGATATCTAATAATGCATGTTGTCTATACGAGGACTTTATTTGACATCGTTAGCCTTAGTTGTGCATTTAAATACATTAGTCTAAATATAATACCCGTGTAGTGGATTGAATTATTATTTTAGGCCTTTTTGAGAATTTGATTGTCTTTATCATGATAAAAATACCCGAGTTAGAGGTTGATATGATATAAACAATGTCTTATATGCATAGTTATTCCAATTTATGCCTAATTGGAGGTGATAATCATGAAATATGGATATAGTGAGTTGATTTTTGGGATTATTTATATATGTGTTAGATGGATTGAATGTCTTCATATTGATTTTACTATGACCATTACATTTTCATTCTCTCTCTCTTTCTCTCTCTCTCTCTCTCTCTCTCTCTATATATATATATATATATATATATATTCATGAGACACTGGTACCATTGAGAAACACTATTTTTGAAAGAAAGTGACACACTTTCATAAAAATCCTCTCTAAGAACATGAGCAGGAGAGGTGGGTAGAAATATTGTTAGCGGAGAGGGTGTGAGCTACCGTTTGGAAATTTTTTGCTTATAGGTTACACGCTCATAGTTTTACATTATGTACCACATCTCATGCTTCGCTCAATTGGCCTACGATGCCTATTATACCCTATTTTAACACGGGTTGAACCAAGGTACAACATGTTGGAAACCTTCTAATCAAATTTAAGAAAGTCGCTACCTAATTAGTTCTACGGTGAATTAGGACACCTATTATACACTATGTGATAAGGAAGAAAGACTTCGTTTTAAGATCTACACAACATAAATTTCTAGGTAAGGATTCTATATATCCTAAAGGGAATAGATTAGGCACCCTAAAGGATCCACTAACTAAGGTTAACCGAACAAACTTAGATTAGATAATGAAATAAAATATTAAATTAAGAAAGATATGAATAAGGTATTAAAAATATATTATATACATCTTATTAACATGGAATATGTTAGTTATTCAAACATTGAGAAATTAAGAAGAATGTATCCACTTTTCGAAAATTATAAAAGATAACTCCTAAAATATATGCAACCTTATTATTGTCAAAAGATAATTATTTCGAGTCAATTCCCTACAGAAGCTTTCAACTAATTATTGAGAAAGTTAATTATGTGAAGAATTTCTCTCTTTTTTTTTTCTAAAAAAAATGAATCTTTTGCTTTTCTTGTCCAATCTTATTAAAATAGGTTAATTATCCTGCACTAAATGACTAGATAAAATATATAATTGTCCAAATGCATAATGGATTGAGAATTTATTATCTATTACGATACGACTAAAAATAAATAAAATATTTATTTATTCATTAGAAATCCTAAAGGGGTTCGCAAAGTTCCATCTTTTATTTAAAATTAATAGAAAAGAAATTTGATTTGTCATATCCAAAATAAGTAAAGCCGATTTTTGAGTCTAGCGATGATAAATTTGCCTACAACAAAATCCTATATTTTTCTTAATTCAATATTAGTAACTAATGATAAACTAATTTAAATTAAAGATAAGGTCATTTATTCTAAAAGATATGTTATTGCCTATCAATTTTTATCCTTTTAATGATATAAACTATGTACCAAAGTATAGTGGTTATGCTAAGTTTAAAGTCTACGAGGAAAATAAGAAACAATTAAATTTACTACCACATTAAAGAATCGCATCAATTCAAACAAGAACATACAAAGCACAAATAATAATGTAAGAAATGTTAGAACAAAAATAATAATGATTGTCTACAAAATAAAAAAAATAAATCTTCAAGAAAAAGAAAATGAGGAACTAGACTGCGAAACGAAGATCCACAATGCATCTGTTATATCGCTTCTCTAATTTGGACAGATATGGGGTCAAGTCATAAGACCCCAAACGCACTCCTGAGTGTACATGTGAAACAAAAAGGAAAAGAAGGAATTAGAAAGATATAAATTCTTGATGAGGGAAGGATATTGAAACGATTATACAACAATATGTTAATGCAAAAGGGACTTGAAGCTCCTGGATCTATATACACAGAGATTTGACTTGAAAAAATATCATACCAAGAATAAAATTATGGTCAAACTTTGGGATAACTTCTATGTTTGAGAATAAAATTACATCTACTTTGAACACAGCTATTATAATACCCCGTATCTCCCTAGCACAAATTAAATCTCAGTACGTGAGTATCGGTGCACAAAATTTCCAAAATACTCATTATTTCTCAGTTAAGATCCCACCAAGTTGTGTGAAATTGAACTAGCTTTCCAATGATATTAGATTCTCCTTAATCCGATAACCGAGTAAGAAGTTATGGCGATTTTAAGTTTCAATCGTAAAATAACCGTGATTTGGGCCCGTAGCGCATCGCAGAAAAGTGTAAAATCATAATTGTAAAATTTTAGTGAGACTCTATGATTCCACAGCATTGCGATGATGTCCCATCTCACAATTTTCCCTTTCTAGTGAAGCTCCACGATCATGGCTCATCACGGAAGAGTCCCATTTCACATTTGGTAATTTTCAGTGAGCCTCCGCGATAATGGCGCATTGCAGAAATGGCTAAAATGGCATTCCAAAGTCTTACCATGATAGGTCCATTTCTCGGTAATTTTCCAGGTCCTAATTGGTAGTTTTCAATAGGCCACCGCAATGTTGGCGCATCGTACCAGAGGTAAAAATTGGGATTTTCAACTTTTAGTTCTGAGTTTTTAAATTTCTTCAAGGGTATTTGAGTCTTTTTCCACGGCTCTAATTAGCCTAAAACAAGAGATTTAATCCCTAAGAGACCCAAATAATCATCATTTATTCAATTCTTCTTAAAATTGAAGATCCCCTTCTGAAGAACAAGAAATCCTAGCTCTCAAATGCAAGGCCAAATCTCAACAACTCACCATCAATCCTCCCAAATTCATTAACCCAGGTATGTTAAATATTCATTCATGGGTTCATTTCACCCATGGATTCTAAGTATCTGATTTTAATTAAAAATCTATGATCTATTCAAGTTACCCTATTTTAAAATTAAGTTTTCAACAATGAATCTCCATGAACTATGATTCTACACCATGTATGAATGGAATTGTTATTATTATTCAATTCCCCATGTTTTAATGTTATCATTCATTGAATTAAATCATGATTTAGTGATATTCATGTTGAATCCATACTATTACTACAAGTTCCATAAAATTCCTATGATTTGATTAAAATATGAACTACAAGTGTTTGATAAAATACCTACAAGAATGAGTAGTTGATAAAGGTTTTCATGCTAAGTCCTCTAAGTTCATATTGTGTTACTATATTTTCTTTTGAGTCCTGGGGGTATTGAATACCTGAAAATCATAGTTGTTTACTTAATCTCATCTCGGTATTTTCAGAATAACTTCAGAATACATCATAATCATTACTAGATCAGTCAGTTAAACTCCAAAATTATCAGTAACATAGTGTCATTCAGATGGGAGTAGGATGTAGCACTGAGCGAGTGTAGGGATGGTGGCTTCCCTGTCATATAGGTAGAGTCGTAAGTAGTAGTCCCTATACTCCAGAACTATGTAGCCAGCGTAGGATATGAGAAGTCATCCGTCAGTTTAGGCTTGACTATCTCACAGGGGTCACCCGTCAGATTAGGCTTAACACCTTTTCTCCTTTGGGATAATACAGTATACCAGACTAGTGGATCCACATAGCCAGCATTCGTACCCATAACTATGGTTACAGGTTGGACCTCGATTAGCTTAGATTGGGGCTTGTCCATTAGATAATAGCTCCCACAGTCTCAGACCAATATTCAGACAAATAGTTCCGTCTTAGTCCTGTTTGACCAAGGCAGACAAATATCAGTTATTTTAGTATTTCAATTTACAGAAATTTATTCAGTTCATATTTTATTTTTGGTCATGTATCCCTAGTATCTACAGATTTCATGTACCTTCAGTATTTAAAGATTTTCATGCATACACAGTATTTACAAATTTCACATATTTTTAGTATCTATAGATATTATGCTCTCTATTCAGTACACCATGTTTTATATGTATATTTAGATAGTTTTTATTATTGGTCATGAAACCATGTGTGTCAGCCTACCTCATTTAGCATACTAGTACATTCAAAGTACTGATCGTATACCTTTCTTTTGCGTTATGATGTATTATATCATAGGTTCTAACGCTCAGTTCTCGGGTCGCGCTTAGACTTCTCAGACTCTCAACAGTAGAAGCGGGGATTCCTCATGTTTCAAGGACAGATTATTTTACTTTATGTCTTTAATTCAGTAGTTAGTGGAGTTAGTTAGGGCCTATTCCATCAACTCACAGTCAGTCAGTTTAAAGGCTTTCATACATTGCAGTTAGTTATTCAGTACTTAGACTTCAGTTGACATGTCAGTTAGTTATTCAGATTTTCTTTATTTTACTAGATTTAGATAATTATTTTCCAGATTTATGGCACAGTGTTGACTTCGGTTATTAAAACCTTACGGCATATCAATTTTTCTTCCACATTTATGATTATGTTATTCAGTGCTCTCACCAGGTACCAGCTCATGGGTTAGCTTGTCGTCCTTCTGGATTATAAGCATCGTATGACACCCAGGGTGTACTCTCAAGGTGTTACAAACTTGGTATCACAGACTAAGGTTTTAAAGAGTCCTAGGAAGTCTAAAAGACATGTCAAGTAGAGTCTTGTGCATGGGTGTGTAGTACGCCACACTTATGGTCAGGAGGCTACAAGGCATTTAGGAAAAGTTTCCCTTCTTTCAGTATTTATGTCGTGCGAATGAGCATGAGCTCAAGTTAAACTCTCAGTCTAATTCATTGGTTCTTTCCATTTACAAAACATGCCTCCCAAAAAGAATAACAAAAGAGAAGCTGGAAACCAGCCAATACCTCTGCCTGTCCAGGCAGATCCTCTAGATTAGCATGTCTCTTACGCAGAATTCAGGGTTGCATTCACCACTCTCACCAACTTCATAGAAGCTTAGAATGAATGGATAGATATTGTTTAGGCCAACCTACTGGCCAATACTGTTGCAGTCAGGATTCGAGACTTTACCCGAACGAATCCTCTTTCCTTCATGGAATCCAAGTCTGAAGAGGATCCATAAAAATTCTTAGATATGGTTCAGAAGGTAACGGATCTCATGGAGGTAATATCTAGTGAGAGTGCTGAGTTGGCTAAATATTAGTTGTATGATGTAGCCCACACATGGTTTAAGTAGTGGAAGATTGATAGGGGTGTTGGTGCAGGGCCGGTAGAATGGGAAGACTTTGCAACAGCTTTCTTAGATAGATTCTTCCCATTGGAGTTGAGAGAGGCTAAGGTGTTAGAATTTATTAACTTGAGGCAGGGTAGTATAAGCGTGAAGGAGTATTACCTCAAGTTTACTCCGTTAGCGAGGTATTCTCCTCATGTAGTAGCTGATAACAGATCCAAGATGAGCAAGTTTGTGTCTGGTGTGTCTGATAATGTGGTCAAGGAGTAAAGGACCATAAAGATAATTATGGAGATGGACTTATCTAGTCTGATGGTCCATGCTCAACAGATAGAGGACCAAAATATTAAGAAAAGAGAGAGAGGGAACAAGAAGGCTAGAATAGGTAGTTTTAATTTTAATAAGCCAATGTCAGAAGGTGGTAATCATCCTCAATTTCATTAGAGGTTTTCAGTCCCAGCACCCTCTTCATCTAGTGCCTTAATACCTCAATTCATAAATGATAATTAGGATAAGGCGGCAGGATCTAAGTCCCAAGGAAGTGTTAATAGTGCCCGTACGAATCCTCTATGTCAGAAATATGAAAGACACTATTAGAGTGAGTGTAGAGTAGACAGTGATATATACTTCAGATATGGCAAGCCAGGCCATCGGATTCGGAAGTGTTGGGTAGTTGATTAGAGTGGTAGGGAGTTGCACCAACAGGGCCAGTCCATCAGTAGTGAATTCCATCCAGTTGCCCGACTCAGTAGGGTGTTGCTTCCAGTGGTAGCAGTGGTCAGCGTCTGAATAGATTATATGCTCTTTAGTCCCACCAGGATCATGAAAAATCTCTTCACATAGTTACTGATACGTTGCAGGTATTTTATTTATATATCTATGCTTTATTAGACCTTGGAGCTTCTCTTTCTTTTGTAACTCCTTATATAGCCGTCAACTTCGGAGTCAGTCCCGAAACTCTAGCAGAGCCCTTTTCAGTGTCTACCCTAGTGGGTATTTCCATTGTAGCCAGGCAGGTATACAGGAACTATCCCATTATAATTTCTCAGAAAGTTACTTCAATTGATCTCGTGGAGTTAGAGATAACGGATTTTGACTTTATTCTCTGCATGGATTAGCTCCACTCATACTATCCCTCAATTAATTGTAGAAATAGAATAGTTTACCTTCAATTCACAAATGAACCAGTCCTGGAATGGAGGGGTAGTACTACAACTCTCAGGGGTCAACTTATTTCGTACCATAAAGTGAGAAAAAATGATATCCAGGGGGTGTATTTACCATCTTGTTCGAGTCAAAGACTCAAATTCAGAGACTCCAACCCTTGAGCTAGTTCTAGTAGTCAGGGAATTTCTTAATGTGTTACCTGGAGATCTTCTGGGTGTTCCTCCCAAAAGAAAAATCGACTTCAGAATAGACCTCTCCTAAACACGCAGCCTATATCTATTCTGCCATACAGAATGGTTTCAGCTAAACTCAAAGAACTAAAAGAATAGTTGAAAGATCTCCTAGAAAAGGGATTTATCATACCCAGCTCTCCCTATGGGGCACACCAATTCTATTCATGGGTAAGAAAGACGGTTCTCTAAGAATGTGTATTGATTACCGTCAGTTGAACATAGTCACCATCAAGAATAAATATCTACTTCCTAGAATCGATAATTTACTTGACCAACTTCAGGGAGCCAGTTATTTTTCTAAGATAGAACTCAGATCAAGCTATCATCAGCTCAGAGTCAAAGAATATAACATTACAAAAATAGTTTTTCGAACTCGGTATGGTCACTTTAAATTTCTAGTCGTGTCCTTTTCCCCAGCAGCTTTCATGGACTTGATGAACCGAGTGTTCAAGAAGTACTTAGACATGTTCATTATATTCTTCATCAATGACATTCTTGTCTATTTCCGTAGCGAGAATAAACACGCAGACCACCTCAGAATCATAGTTCAGACTCTCAGAACCCATCAGTTGTTCACCAAATTTAGTAAGTGTGAATTCTAGATAAGATCAATAGATTTCCTTGGCCATATTATTTATAGTGATGGCATTAGAGTTGATCCTCAAAAAACTAAAATGGTGAGAAATTGGACCAGACCTATTTCTCCTTCAGACATCAAGAGTTTCTTAGTTTTGGCTGGCTATTACTATCGATTTGTTGAAGGGTTTTCATATATTGCATCCCCCATGTCTAGATTGACTCAGAAGAAAGTTAAGTTTCAGTGGTCAGATTCCTACGAAAAGAGTATTCAGGAGTTGAAGACTCGACTCACTTTAACCCCTGTTCTTACTTTGCCAAATGGTTTAGATGGGTTTGTTGTGTACTGTGATGCATCCATAGTAGGTTTGGGTTGTGTCCCTGTGCAGAGAGAAAAGTTCATAGCCTATACCTCTATATAGCTTAAGCCCCATCAGAAGAATTATCTGATTTATGATCTCGAGCTAGCAGCTATAGTGTTTTCCTTAAAGATTTGGAGGCATTACTTTTATGTGGTGCATTTTGATATGTTCACAGATCAGAAGAGTTTGCAGTGTGTGTTCTCTCAAAAAGATTTGAATTTGCGTCAGAGAAGGTGGTTAGTGTTATTAAAAGATTATGACATAAGTGTTCTGTATCATTAGGGCAAGTCCAACGTAGTAGAAGATGCTCTCAGTAGGTTGTCGATGGGTAGTGTTGCTCATGTTAAGGATGGTAAGAAGAATTTAGCTCAGTAAGTTTATCAGCTTGCTCGACTAGGTGTCCGCCTTATTGATTCACCAGAAGGTAGTGTATAGGTGCAGAGAACTTCAGAATTATCTGTAGTTACCGAAGTGAAGGAAAAGTAGGACAGAGATCCCATTCTAGTTAAGTTGAAAGAATCAGTCAAAAAACAGAAGGTGGAGGTTTTCTCCCAATGGGGAGATGGTGTGCTACGTTGTTAGGTTCGACTATGTATACCTGGTGTACATGACTTAAGGTAATGAATTGCAGAGTTATACCATGATTTGTAGGAGATATATTAGTGGAGTGGGATGAAGAGATATATTGCAGAGTTTATAGCTAAGAGATCTATGTGTCAGTAGGTTAAGATTGAGCACCAGAAGCCTAGTGGGTCCATGTAGGAGTTCAGCATTCCTACGTGGAAATAGGAAGAAGTGAACATAGACTTTTTGACGAGTCTGCCTCGTACTCATCATCAGCATAATTCTATTTGGGTTATCATAGACAGGATGACCAAGTCTGGTCATTTCTTACCAGTCCATACCTCTTATTCAATCGAGAACTATGCCAAACTCTACCTCAGAGAGTTGGTTAGGTTGCACAATGTGTTCCCTTATTCATCATCTCAGATAGAGGTACCCAGTTTACTTTTATCTTATGGAAAACATTCCCAAAGGGTTTTGGTACCCCATTCCACCTTAGTATAGCCTTCAACCCTCAGACAGACGGTCAAGAAGAAAGGTCTGTTCAAAATCTTGAGGATATGTTGAGAGCATGCGTAGCTGATTTTAAGGGTAGTCGGGATGACCACTTTTCTTTGATTGATTTTCCATGTAATAAAAGCTATCATTCCAGTATCCAGATAGCTCCATTTTAGGCTTTTAATGGTAGGAGATATAGATCTATGATTGGTTAATTTGAGATGGTTAGTCAGGTTGCGGTAGTAGGGCCTGACTTGGTGTTTGATGCGTAAGAGATGGTCCAGTTGATCAAAGAAAGGCTTAAGGCTACCCAGAGCCGACAGAAATCATATGCAGATGTGAGGAGAAAGGATCTAGATTTTAAGGTCGGTGATTTTATGTACTTTAAAATCTGTCCCATAAATGGAGGAAGGGAGTGAGGAGGTTCGGTAAGAAAAGGAAACTCAGTCCTCGATATGTCGGTCCTGACAAAATTCTTAGTCATTTTGGAAAGGTAGCGTACAAGCTTAAGTTGCCTTCAGATCTAGCCTCAGTACACCCAGTGTTCCATGTCTCATTGTTGAAAAAGTGTATTTATGATCTAGCTATAGTTGTTCCCTTAGAAAGTGTGGATATTCAGAATAGTCTTTCCTATGAGGAAGTTCCAGTCGAAATTCTTGATCTTCAAGTTCGTAGACTAAGGAACAAAGAAGTTCTACTAGTAAAAGTTCCTTGACGAAATCAATCCATTGAGGGGGCCACTTTTGAAGAAGAAGTAGATATGCGGATTAAGTACCCTCATCTTTTCTCTGTGAATTCAGATTCAGTTTAATGTATTAATTTTCTTAAGATTCCTCTCCATCATGCTCAGTTTCAGTTGCACATCATGTTTATGTCAGTCGTGCATTCATAAATCAGTTTAGTCATGTATTCCATGCATCAGATATGCATATTCAGTGTGTAATCTCAATCTATCAATTTCCTCAGCTTAACCAGTCTCATTCGAGATAGAATGATCCCAAGGGGGAGATATTGTAATACCCCGTATCTCCCTAGCACAAATTAAATCTTAGTACATGAGTATCCATACACAAAATTTCCAAAATACTCATTATTTCTCAGTTAAGATCCCACCAAGATATGGGAAATTGATCAAGCTATCCAACAATATTAGATTCACCTTAATTCGACAACCGAGTAAGAAGTTATGGCGATTTTAAGTTTTAGTCATAAAATAACCATGATTTGAGCCCGTAGTGCATCGCGGAGAAGTGTAAAATCACAATTGTCAAATTCCAGGGAGACTCCATGATTCCACAGCATCGCGATGATGTCCCATCTTATAATTGTCCCTTTCCTATGAATCTCTGCGATAATGGCGCGTCGCGGAGGAGTCCCATTTCACATTTGGCAATTTCCAATGAGCCTCTGCGATAATGGCACATCACGGAGGTGGCCAAAATCGCAATCAAAAGGCTTATCATGATAGATCCGCATCGCGGTGATTTACCAAGTCCCAATTATCAGTTTCTAGTAGTCCACCGCGATATTGGCGCGTCGCGCCAGAGGTAAAATTTGGGATTTCCAGCTTTCAATTTCAAGTTTTTACATTCCATCAAGTGTATTTGGTTCTTTTTCCATGGCCCATATCATCCTAAAACACGAGATTTAATACCTAAGTAACCCAAATAATCATCATTTATTCAATTCCTCTCAAAATTGAAGATCCCCGTCTCAAGAACAAGAAACCCTAGCTCTTAAATTCAAGGCCAAATCTCAAGAACTCACCATCAATCCTCCCAAATTCATTAACCCAGGTATGTTAAATGTTCATTCATGGGTTCCTTTAACCCATGGTGTCCAAGTGTATGATTTTAATTACAAATTTATGATCTTTTCAAGTTACTTTATTTTTAAATTAAGTTTTCAACCATGAATCTCCATAAACTATGATTCTACACCATGTATGAATAGAATTGTTGTTGTTATTCAATTCCCCATGTTTAATGTTATCATTCATCGAATTAAATCATGATTTAGTGATATTCATGTTGAATCCATGCTATTACTACAAGTTTCATAACATTCCTATGATTTGATTAAACCATGAACTACAAGTGTTTGATAAAATGCCAACAAGTATGTGTAGTTGATAAAGGTTTTCATGCTAAGTCCTCTAAGTTTAATATTGTTTTACTATTTTTGCTTTTGAGACCTGGGGATATTGAATACCTAAAAATCATAGCTTTTTACTTAGTCTCATCTCGGTATTTCCAGAATAACTTCAGAATACATCATGCGCATTACTAGATCAGTCAGTTAAACTCAGAAATGGTTAGTAACTTAGTGTCATTTAGATGGGAGTAGGATTTAGCATCTAGCAAGTTTAGGGATGGAGGCTTCCCCATCATATAGGCAGAGTTGTTAGTAGTAGTCCCTATACTCCAGAACTACGTAGCCAGCGTAGGATATGAGAAGTCACCCGTTATCTTAGACTTGACTATCTCGCAGGGGTCACCCATCAGATTAGGCTTGACACCCTTCATCCTTCGGGACAATACAGTATACCAGACTAGTGGATCCACATAGCTAGCGTTAGTACCTGTGGCACGGTATTAACACCTTTCCAACTGGGATTACAGGTTGGACCTCGATTGGCTCAAATTGGGGCATGTCGGTTAGATGATAGCTCTCACAGTCTCAATCCAATAATCAGACCAGTAGTACAGTCTCAGTGTTATTTGACCAAGGCATACAGATATCAGTTATTTTAGTATTTGAATTAACAGACTTTTATTCAGTTCATGTTATATGCTTGGTCATGCATCCCCAGTATCTACAAATTTCACATACATTTAGTATCTATATACTTTTATGCATACACAATATTTACAGATTTCATATATTTTTAGTATCTACAGATTTCATGCTCTCTTTTTAGTACTCCATATTTTATATGTATATTTAAATAGTTGTTATTTTTGTTCATGAAACCATGCATGTTAGCCTACCTCATTTAGCATACCAGTACATTCAAAGAACTGATCGCATACCTTTCTTTTGCGCTATGATGTATTATATCATACATTCTGATGCTCAACTCCTGGATCGCACTTAGACTTCTTTGACTCTCAGTAGTAGCAGCTTTGGTTCCTCATGTTTCGAGGATAGATTTTTTTAATTTATGTCTTTAGTTCAGCAGTTAGTGGAGTTAGTTGGGGCATGTCCCATCAACTCACAGTTTGTCAATTTAGAGGCTTTTAGATATTACAGTTAGTTATTCAGCACTTAGACTTCGGTTGACATATCTGTTAGTTGTTTAGATTTTCTTTATCTGACCAGATTTAGATAGTTGTTTTCCAAATTTATGGCACAATGTTGAATTCAGTTATAAATACCTTACGGCATATTAATTTTTCTTTCGCATTTATGATTATGTTATTCAGTGCTCTCAGTAGGTAATAGCTCATGGGTTAGCTTGTGGTCCTTCAGGATTGTAAACACCGTGTGACACCCAGAGTGTACTCTCAAGGCATTAGAGCTATACATAATTATACAAATACAAATTTTGAGAATATGACTGTCTTATGAAAACTTATTACATTAGATGATCTATTCAGAAGATCACCACATAGAAAAATGCATCTTTTATAGAAAAAAACGGTACTATTTATCTAAGGCAACAGGTTGCAAATAAATTGAGGTTTTAGAGTAGTTGTGCATATATAGTCATGAGTGTTATATTAAAATCAAACCTCATTCGACCCAATGGCTACTTAGAAAGCGTTGATAACTTGACGGGAAGAAATAATGATAAAAATAAAGTTATTAATTAAATTCCTACTCCCTAATCTAAACACGGGAAATAATATATTAACATTGAATGCTCAAAGTAGTGTAATGACCAAACTATCATATTTAAACAAGCATCATTAGAACAAAATAAAGTTCTTTGGACCAAAACACAGTCAGGCTCTTTTTTCAACAAAAGAAAGACTTCAAAAATTGAGAACATGACTATTTAAAAATGTCTACAGTAAAAGCCACAGAAGTAAAAAGGGGGAAAACATGTTCAGTGATACCATGTTCATGCATCTGAAACTCAATTTAATCGAAAAGATTACAGGTAAACACTTTTAACTACATCTAAAATTTAGGGAAGGATTACCAATTTTGGCATGAGCTTCTAACATCTAAATACAGTACAGTTTCAAACATTTTCTTATCCAAACAAAATTCTTGTAGAGACAATCAAGATAATTTCAAATCCAAAACTCAATAAAGTAACATCTTTCAGTAGCAAATTTTTAGATGAACACACAAAAGAAAATATTCTGACCATTCTATTTTAAATATAATCATCCACTTACCAATCATCAATAACTCCATAACAAATCATGAATAACCTTGACTAAATAAAAATATTATGAAACCAAGTATTCTGCCAAACAACTTTACCAATATCAACAATAAGAATTTTAAGAAACTCAATAAGTTGGTGAGGGATATTACTGACTTGTTGAGGAGCAACAATAAATCAAGCGCTGCATGGGAGGCAACCCATCATTTTTAATCATTTTTGTTTTATTAGGAGTTCGTTTTTGTTAAATAAAAAAATCCAAAAAAGAGTCGAGCCACGACCAAAACTAAGGCGCTTGGTGGGAGGCAACCCATCCTTCTAATCATTTTTGTTGTTTTTGATTAAGTGTAGGTGCAAGAAGTACAAAGGAGGAGATTAGTTTCAAATTTTGAATTGAAAGTGATCCATGCCAATGGTGGTAAGTCTAGGAATGATGGAGCAAAGGCAATAGGCTAGGCGCCGCCTATGCCAACATAGGCAATAGGCTAGGCGCCGCCTATGCCATTACCTATACTCACTGCCTCACATAGGCGATGGACAAGGCGCTGCCTATGCCAATGTAGGCAATGGGCAAGGAGCCGCCTATGCCAACATAGGCAATAGGTTAGGCGCTGACTATGCCATTGCCTATGCTCACTGCCTCACATAGGCGATGGACAAGGAGCCGCCTATGCCAATGTAGGCAATGGGCAAGGCGCCTCCTATGCCAACATAGGCAATGCTAAATGCGCCGCCTACTTATGCATAGGCAATGCTAAAGGCGCCGCTTACCTATGCTTTTTTCCTACTAACCCAATTGTAGATGGATTAAACCGACCCATGTCTTATCCTATAAATATACCCTCTACCTTTGAACACCACCCAATTATTTGTTGAACCTAGGCGCCGCCCAAGGTCCCTTATCCTCTCCAAGTTTTCTTTTTTCTCATCTAATCTTGCGGACTCATCTTCCCGATCCAACACCAAGTATGTTGTTATTTTATATTCCATAGTTGTTGCAGTGCTACACTTATAATGGTTTATTAGATTTTGAAGTGGTGTTTCGTGATAAGGATATAGTTGGTTTTTTATGATGCATCTCATTGAGTGAAAGGATTCTTGTGGGTATTCTTGACTTTACTCCGGCATGTATTGATTGGTATTCAATGTCAAATTTTTTTTTTTTGGAGTTGAAATTTTAAAGTTAATGCATAATCTTGAGAGTTGTAAGCTTGAATGTTTGAATGTTTGAAGTTAATGCATAATCTTGTTCAAAGATTACATTAGTCCAATGAAATAAAGTCGGAAAGGATAGTCAAGATTACATGACCATTGTGTACCGCTTCTCTATATCAAACTGAGAAATTGTTATGTAAAGTGAGGGGTGGAAAGTGTGACTGCGCTATTAATGTTGTTGGAACATACCACCTAAATGTATGTCGATGAAGTCTGAGTAATCGATATCACTCACTCAATTAGTTTTTACAAACAAATTAAGTGTGGGGTGGTGCCATCACTATTTCCTTTTCCGATTATAGTGAATCTTCTGAAATGAAACTAACATGACTCTATTGTGATCTCAGTTAACATGGCTCCGAAAGGACGACAGGGAAAGAAGAAAGCATCTACCTCACAAAAAGGTCAGAAAAGGTCAAGAAAAGACCAGGCTGATTCCTCCTCTCTTCAAGTGCCTCGACGCACTTTTGGGATCAAGTGGGTTTTGGAGGAGGAAGGGAAGGAATGGTATAAGAACAATAAAGTGAAGAAATATGTTCATGTGGATTTGACGCAGAAGGAAAGTTTAGTAAAGAGAGACCCCTGCATTTTGGCTAAAATCATGGCACTAAATCTTGAATTCATCTTCCGAGATATGGGGGAATGCAATCTTGATCTGACTCGAGAGTTTTATGCTAACTGGTCCCCAAGGACTACCGAAAGTGAAGTAAAGATTCGGGGCCAAGTCTTGCAATTGAACGCTGATTTCTTCAACTCTTTTCTTGGTACTCCAAGTGTGGATCAATCACCACTCAAAGAGCTTTATCACAGACCTCCCTATAGGGACATCAGACATACGTTGTGTGGATCAAGGTCCATGACCCGGTGGACTCGTCATAAGGATAATGGTCGTCCCAATACTTACCCGTATGCTTCTTTGAACAGAGAAGCTCGCATATGGTTTAGGATAGTCAACTCCTGCTTGATTCCTGGGACACAATATACTAAGATCATACGTGATCGAGTCTTCTTGGTATATGCTCTAATGACGAATGTTCCCATCAACATTGGTGCGGTTATACGATCGTCAATGCGCAAAGCAAGGCTGCACAAAATGTCCCATTTCAGTTTTGGCAATTTGTTGACTGCAATCTTAAGGAAAGAGCACATTGAGGAGGAGCCAGCAGAACATAAGCTGCCACACAACCCGAAGAAGGTAGATCTCACGAAAATCAAAGATCCAGAAACTGGTCCAGGCATCAACCTTACCACGGCTGAGAGACATACTCAAGATGAAAGTTTTTTTGCCATTTGTATGGCATGACTAGGTTTACCATGATAAATGGGGGTCGTGTGCCAACTGATGTAGAGCTTCGGCAGTTGGACTATGACTACCCGCTTAATGAGCATGCTCGAGCCATGTGTGGAGTGGGGGTAAATTTTGAGGAACCTCTAGATGATGATGTGCCGACAGACGATGATCACCGATTGCCAGACTCAGATGTGGAGGACGACTCAGATGATGACGACTCTGATGATGATTCTGACGCAGGGGGTATGACCCCAGATATAGAGGAGGAGTCTGACTAATCAGGTTTTGCTTATTTACTTACACTGAGGGCAGTGTGTTCCATCTAAGTGTGGGGTGTGGGTATATGTCTGCTGTATTTTGTACTGCTTGCCTACATTTATTCTTAGTTGTTTTGATTTAGTCGTAGTTAGTTAGTTGTAATTAGTCAGATTTTACATGAAATTGTTCTGATAGATGGCATGGCATTATAACAAGAGTTTGTGCTGAATCATTACTATTAAAACATTTAGGCTCTAAGTTATGACTCATTGTGTGATAATTGTTTGTGGTTTAATTCATTCATCTGTTGGGTCAAGAATCTATAATGCTCCCAATTAAGTTGACCATGTGCCTTGTGTGTAAGGTTATTGTATATTCTTTGTTGCGACTGATGCTAGAACTTGCCTAGTATGTGTGTGAAGCAAAATAAAGATTGTGAGTTTAGGAGATGATTTAGGCATTTCTTTGGCAGTCCTGATTTTGTTTATCTTCTTTTTACCTACCTTTGTACATTATCCTAGTGAACACCCTTTGAGCCTTTAGCTATTTTCTTTGGCAGCCTCATATGTAGCCTAATCCATTTTTTTAAGACCATAATTTTGATCCAAAAGCTCCTAACCGCTTTAAACTGTAGAATCAAGTTGAGTAAAGAGTGTGGCAAGATAATAGAAAAATGGTAAAAGTAATGCCACAGAGTGTATTCGTACTTGAAAATTTGGTGAAAAAGAGTGGCTATCATAGGGATGCTTATAAAAAAAAGATTTGTATATTCCCATCATTGTGTTTCTGATTGAATAAAAAATTGGGTGAAAGGGGGTTGGTAGATGAAAGGAAGGTAGAGTGGTTGTTAAAAGTTAGTGTAAATGGCATAAGGTAGTGTATTAAAGCGCTTGGGGAACGTAGTCACCATTTCTCGCCAAAATAGTCCTACCTGTCCTTTAGCCTACATTACAACCTGGAAAGACCTATTTGATCCTAACCTTGGCATTCTGATATTAG
Source organism: Capsicum baccatum var. pendulum (assembly GCA_030864225.1). NCBI lineage: Eukaryota > Viridiplantae > Streptophyta > Magnoliopsida > Solanales > Solanaceae > Capsicum > Capsicum baccatum. The sequence goes on along the minus strand of CM061554.1, from coordinate 166,370,401 downwards.
TGGAGCATTACACTAAGGGCAAGCATATGGTCATCAGTTGTAATCTAAGAATTCTTTGTGAGAGTGAGAGCAAGCAAAGTCTTATACCCATGTTTCGAAAAATACAAAACTATGAGTGATTATGGGTAACATTTTGTGTGAGCACACATGGTTGATGATTATTGGGTAGTCTTATCTGATTCTGTGGCTTAACTTGTGTATACGAATTAACCGTCCTAATGAGTCTATGTTGGAGGGTGAGTCGTTTCTAGTAATGATCAAGAAATCTACTCTTTGTTAATAATTGTAGTGTATGTCTTGTAGACAATTTTGTGTTGCTCTTGAAAATTTTAGTTAGGTATTCGCACGGATGTAATATTTTGTTCGAGGACAAACAAAGTTGTAAGTGTGGGGTGATGATGTTGGGCGGATTTACACGTCAAAGCACCAAAACCCACCCATGTTTTAGCTAAGTTTTGAGGATAAAATACATAATTCCTGAACTTTTAGTTTATTTTCAACTAAGTGAGCTGACCTAGGTGATTAGCATACTTTTCAAATACCAATGAGGAAGATTTCAGCACTTTGGGGACCTATGGACAGCAAAGGAAAACTTCACATAAGAGGGAAGACAGCTTTTGGACTGAATGTGATGCATGGAAACTTTTTCCCAGGCAAACTCAGTATTTTTAAATACTTAAGGATGCAGTAGCAACTTAGTAGAGAAGGATATTAGTAAAAACCTTATTGCTGAATTTTCGCATTATCATTCATTATTCATTATTCAGATTCTGTAATAGTTTTGGAACAGAGAAAAATGGCTAGGCTTGAGCAACGGCTAGAGAGAAACACGATCTTCTCTTATTGTTGCTAATCATCTCCATCTCGAATATTATTCTAAGTTTTGGTATCATAATTATGTCTGTTTTGATTTCCATTGTATTCATGAGTAGCTAAGATTATCTGTTAGGGTTATGGAAACCTTGTAATATACTCTCTATTGCTATGAGTTTGTGAAGTTATGATGTGTCATGCCACTTATATCATTACTCTCTTCATTTTGATTGAATTCTCATGGTTGCAAACATAGGGAATGCGCCATTATAGCATTAACTTGTTCGATAGAAAATTTACATGTTTGGAAAAGAGAGTGTGACAAGAAAATAGGGTTTCCAACCTCTATTTACACGTTAATTCCCTAGCAGGATTAACTTCTTAGAGAATTCGTACCATTTGTTGTACACTTTAGGTTCGAGAGAGCTAAGGTGAATAAGTCCTTGATGGTTGAAAAACACTAGGATTTAGAATTAGAATACGACTCTCTATAAGTGCATGCATGTATAAACTCCGCATTACTCATAGTTAATAGAGAAGTAGAAACTACAAGGTGGACATAACCCTAACTTGTTATTCTCTGTGATCAAATCCTACTACACATATCATTCCATCGTTACTTTGATAATATTACTGTGCGCCAAAACCAAACCCCCCTTTACCTTAGAATTTTCGACCAACAGTCTAATAATAATCGCAATACTTAGTGACCATAGTATTTCCTGTGGGATTCGACACCCAACCCAGTTGGATTCTATATTTGACAACGACCGCTTACACTTTCTAACGAGAGTTGTAATTTGGGCGTATCACGTGTCACGGAGATGGCCAAATTGGCATCCATAGGATTACCGTTATGGTGGTGCGTCACAGCGTTTGTCTAGGTCCCAGTTGTCCCTTTTCCAGTGGCTTGGAATGAAAGTGACGCGTCACGCCAAGGCCAAAAATCGGGATTTCAGTTTCCAGCTTGTGTTTTTAAATTCATTTAAGGGTATTTGGGTCTTTTTCCTAAGCCCTAAACTCGCCCTAAAATACTAAATTTAACCCCTAATTGACCTAAATACTCCTTATTATTGACTTTCTCTCAAATCAAAAATCCCCTCTTTCAAGAACAAGAAACCCTAGCGCTCAAGAATCAAGGTCAAATCTCAAGAACTCTCTATCAATCCTTCCAAATTCATCATCCCAGATATGTTAGATGTTCATCCATGGATCCCTTTCATCCATGGAGTCCAAGCAACTTTTTAAAATTATAAAATTGTGATCTTTTCAAGTTATTGTGTTTTAAATTGGGATTTCACCCATGAATCTCCATGAACTATGATTCTATACTATGTTACCATGAAATTATTGTTATTATTCAATCCTCCATGTTTTAATATTATTATTTATTGAATTAAACCATAATTTAATGCTATTATGATGAATTTATATTTTTCCTATAAGTTCCATGACATTCCTATGATTGTTTTAAAACCATGAACTATAAGTGTTTGATAAAATGCCTACAAGAGTGATTTATTTAATAAGAGCCTTCATGTTTTTTCCTTCAAGATTTAGTGTCTTTACAGTATTATTATTTTGAGTCCTGGGGGTAATGAATACCTGAAAACCATAGTTGTTTATTTAGTATAGCCTCAGTAAATTACAGAATAGTCTTCAGATTATATTATGAGCATTATTAGAAAAGTCAGATATCAAATATTCAACTCAGAATAGTCTAGTATCTCGGTGTCTTTCAGTTGGGAGTAGGATTTAGCACCGAGCGAGTGTAGAGATGGAGGCTTCCCCGTCAGATAGGAAGAGTCGTTTGTAGCAGTCCTTATACTCTAGAACTACGTAGCCAGCGTAAGATATGAGTAGTCACTCGTCAAACTAAGCTTCACTATCTCGCAGGGGTCACCCGTCAGTTCAGGCTTGACACCCTTAGTCCTTTGGACATTATATCAGTTTAGTGGATCCACACAGCCATTGTTAGTACCCATGGTATGGTATTAACACCCTTCCAACTGGGTTTACAAGTTGGACCCTGATTAGCTCAAATTAGGAAATGTCGGTTAGATGATACCTCCTACAGTCTCAGATATAGTGTCAGTTACAGTCCCAGCATAGTTATTCAGTCTTAGTGTTGTTTGACCAAAGCATATAGATTTTAGTTATCTTAGTATATCAGTTTACAGATTGTACTCAGTTCATGTTATATACTTGGTCATGCATCCACAGGATTCACAGATTTTCCTACATTTTCAGTACCTACAGATTCATGCACTTTATTCAGTACTCTATACTTTACATGTATGTCCAGTTAATTATTATCATTCCTATTCATGAGACCATGCATATTAGCCTACCTCATTTAGCATACCAGTATATTCAAAGTACTGATCACATACCTTTTCTTTTGCGCTATGATGTCTTATATCATAGGTGCTAACACTTAGTTCTCGGATCGTACTTAGATTCTCAAATTTCTCAGCAGTACAGTAGAAATGGTGAGTCCTCATCATCCGAGGATAGATTATATTACTTCATGTATTTATCTCAGTAGTTAGTAGAGTTAGTTGGGGCCTGTCCCATCAACTCACAGTATCCAATTTAGAGGCTTTTCAGACACTACAGTTAGCTATTCAGAATATTCAGATTTCAATATTTTTATCAGATTTATAATTTAGTAGTTATTTTCATTATTAAAACCTTATGGAATTTCAGTTATTCTTCCCCATTCATGATTATATTATTCAGTACTCACAGCAGGTACCAGCTCATGGGTTAGCTTGTGGTTGCTCGAGACCGTAAGCACCGTGTAACGACTAGGGGTAGTCTCAGATTGTTGCACACACATTCAAAAATTTTTACCCCAACAACCATATTCCACCAAATTAAGCTCAAAAAAAATAAATTTAAACCATAAGAAATTATTGAATGTGATATCTATTCATACTTCAAAGAAGATTTAACTAAGGAGCATACCTTGTGAGCTTGTTAAAGAGTGAAAAATGATAAAAATGAAAGTCCAATATACTTATCCGGGGTTTCATTCTGTAGGTACCCGTTCCAATTTGTGCTATCACCTACAAACACCCATAAACAAGATGAAAATTTAATAAATAAAAAATATATATAGTAGAAAATATCAAGAAAAATTCCTTAGGTTGCCTCCCAAAAAGCGCCTTAGTTAAAGTCACGGTACAACATCTTTTGGCTATTATTTATGTCTCCACTTGGAGGATTTGAAGCGTCAGCCCAACTTTTGATCAATACATCTTCAAGGAATATTAGGCAAAGGTAAGGACACAACGACACTTTTTTTATCTTGCCACTTTGATGACTTAAATCTCTTACCCAACTTCACATCAAATTTCCGAATAGGCTCATTGATCATCGATGAGAACATCAAAAATCCACTTGTTACACATTGGATTTTGCCTTTTGGGATTTCCAGCTTTCAATTTCAAGTTTTTACATTCCATCAAGTGTATTTGGTTCTTTTTCCATGGCCCATATCATCCTAAAACACGAGATTTAATACCTAAGTAACCCAAATAATCATCATTTATTCAATTCCTCTCAAAATTGAAGATCCCCGTCTCAAGAACAAGAAACCCTAGCTCTTAAATTCAAGGCCAAATCTCAAGAACTCACCATCAATCCTCCCAAATTCATTAACCCAGGTATGTTAAATGTTCATTCATGGGTTCCTTTAACCCATGGTGTCCAAGTGTATGATTTTAATTACAAATTTATGATCTTTTCAAGTTACTTTATTTTTAAATTAAGTTTTCAACCATGAATCTCCATAAACTATGATTCTACACCATGTATGAATAGAATTGTTGTTGTTATTCAATTCCCCATGTTTAATGTTATCATTCATCGAATTAAATCATGATTTAGTGATATTCATGTTGAATCCATGCTATTACTACAAGTTTCATAACATTCCTATGATTTGATTAAACCATGAACTACAAGTGTTTGATAAAATGCCAACAAGTATGTGTAGTTGATAAAGGTTTTCATGCTAAGTCCTCTAAGTTTAATATTGTTTTACTATTTTTGCTTTTGAGACCTGGGGATATTGAATACCTAAAAATCATAGCTTTTTACTTAGTCTCATCTCGGTATTTCCAGAATAACTTCAGAATACATCATGCGCATTACTAGATCAGTCAGTTAAACTCAGAAATGGTTAGTAACTTAGTGTCATTTAGATGGGAGTAGGATTTAGCATCTAGCAAGTTTAGGGATGGAGGCTTCCCCATCATATAGGCAGAGTTGTTAGTAGTAGTCCCTATACTCCAGAACTACGTAGCCAGCGTAGGATATGAGAAGTCACCCGTTATCTTAGACTTGACTATCTCGCAGGGGTCACCCATCAGATTAGGCTTGACACCCTTCATCCTTCGGGACAATACAGTATACCAGACTAGTGGATCCACATAGCTAGCGTTAGTACCTGTGGCACGGTATTAACACCTTTCCAACTGGGATTACAGGTTGGACCTCGATTGGCTCAAATTGGGGCATGTCGGTTAGATGATAGCTCTCACAGTCTCAATCCAATAATCAGACCAGTAGTACAGTCTCAGTGTTATTTGACCAAGGCATACAGATATCAGTTATTTTAGTATTTGAATTAACAGACTTTTATTCAGTTCATGTTATATGCTTGGTCATGCATCCCCAGTATCTACAAATTTCACATACATTTAGTATCTATATACTTTTATGCATACACAATATTTACAGATTTCATATATTTTTAGTATCTACAGATTTCATGCTCTCTTTTTAGTACTCCATATTTTATATGTATATTTAAATAGTTGTTATTTTTGTTCATGAAACCATGCATGTTAGCCTACCTCATTTAGCATACCAGTACATTCAAAGAACTGATCGCATACCTTTCTTTTGCGCTATGATGTATTATATCATACATTCTGATGCTCAACTCCTGGATCGCACTTAGACTTCTTTGACTCTCAGTAGTAGCAGCTTTGGTTCCTCATGTTTCGAGGATAGATTTTTTTAATTTATGTCTTTAGTTCAGCAGTTAGTGGAGTTAGTTGGGGCATGTCCCATCAACTCACAGTTTGTCAATTTAGAGGCTTTTAGATATTACAGTTAGTTATTCAGCACTTAGACTTCGGTTGACATATCTGTTAGTTGTTTAGATTTTCTTTATCTGACCAGATTTAGATAGTTGTTTTCCAAATTTATGGCACAATGTTGAATTCAGTTATAAATACCTTACGGCATATTAATTTTTCTTTCGTATTTATGATTATGTTATTCAGTGCTCTCAGTAGGTAATAGCTCATGGGTTAGCTTGTGGTCCTTCAGGATTGTAAACACCGTGTGACACCCAGAGTGTACTCTCAAGGCGTTAGAGCTATACATAATTATACAAATACAAATTTTGAGAATATGACTGTCTTATGAAAACTTATTACATTAGATGATCTATTCAGAAGATCACCACATAGAAAAATGCATCTTTTATAGAAAAAAACGGTACTATTTATCTAAGGCAACAGGTTGCAAATAAATTGAGGTTTTAGAGTAGTTGTGCATATATAGTCATGAGTGTTATATTAAAATCAAACCTCATTCGACCCAATGGCTACTTAGAAAGCGTTGATAACTTGACGGGAAGAAATAATGATAAAAATAAAGTTATTAATTAAATTCCTACTCCCTAATCTAAACACGGGAAATAATATATTAACATTGAATGCTCAAAGTAGTGTAATGACCAAACTATCATATTTAAACAAGCATCATTAGAACAAAATAAAGTTCTTTGGACCAAAACACAGTCAGGCTCTTTTTTCAACAAAAGAAAGACTTCAAAAATTGAGAACATGACTATTTAAAAATGTCTACAGTAAAAGCCACAGAAGTAAAAAGGGGGAAAACATGTTCAGTGATACCATGTTCATGCATCTGAAACTCAATTTAATCGAAAAGATTACAGGTAAACACTTTTAACTACATCTAAAATTTAGGGAAGGATTACCAATTTTGGCATGAGCTTCTAACATCTAAATACAGTACAGTTTCAAACATTTTCTTATCCAAACAAAATTCTTGTAGAGACAATCAAGATAATTTCAAATCCAAAACTCAATAAAGTAACATCTTTCAGTAGCAAATTTTTAGATGAACACACAAAAGAAAATATTCTGACCATTCTATTTTAAATATAATCATCCACTTCCCAATCATCAATAACTCCATAACAAATCATGAATAACCTTGACTAAATAAAAATATTATGAAACCAAGTATTCTGCCAAACAACTTTACCAATATCAACAATAAGAATTTTAAGAAACTCAATAAGTTGGTGAGGGATATTACTGACTTGTTGAGGAGCAACAATAAATCAAGCGCTGCATGGGAGGCAACCCATCATTTTTAATCATTTTTGTTTTATTAGGAGTTCGTTTTTGTTAAATAAAAAAATCCAAAAAAGAGTCGAGCCACGACCAAAACTAAGGCGCTTGGTGGGAGGCAACCTATCCTTCTAATCATTTTTGTTGTTTTTGATTAAGTGTAGGTGCAAGAAGTACAAAGGAGGAGATTAGTTTCAAATTTTGAATTGAAAGTGATCCATGCCAATGGTGGTAAGTCTAGGAATGATGGAGCAAAGGCAATAGGCTAGGCGCCGCCTATGCCAACATAGGCAATAGGCTAGGCGCCGCCTATGCCATTACCTATACTCACTGCCTCACATAGGCGATGGACAAGGCGCTGCCTATGCCAATGTAGGCAATGGGCAAGGAGCCGCCTATGCCAACATAGGCAATAGGTTAGGCGCTGACTATGCCATTGCCTATGCTCACTGCCTCACATAGGCGATGGACAAGGAGCCGCCTATGCCAATGTAGGCAATGGGCAAGGCGCCTCCTATGCCAACATAGGCAATGCTAAATGCGCCGCCTACTTATGCATAGGCAATGCTAAAGGCGCCGCTTACCTATGCTTTTTTCCTACTAACCCAATTGTAGATGGATTAAACCGACCCATGTCTTATCCTATAAATATACCCTCTACCTTTGAACACCACCCAATTATTTGTTGAACCTAGGCGCCGCCCAAGGTCCCTTATCCTCTCCAAGTTTTCTTTTTTCTCATCTAATCTTGCGGACTCATCTTCCCGATCCAACACCAAGTATGTTGTTATTTTATATTCCATAGTTGTTGCAGTGCTACACTTATAATGGTTTATTAGATTTTGAAGTGGTGTTTCGTGATAAGGATATAGTTGGTTTTTTATGATGCATCTCATTGAGTGAAAGGATTCTTGTGGGTATTCTTGACTTTACTCCGGCATGTATTGATTGGTATTCAATGTCAAATTTTTTTTTTTTGGAGTTGAAATTTTAAAGTTAATGCATAATCTTGAGAGTTGTAAGCTTGAATGTTTGAATGTTTGAAGTTAATGCATAATCTTGTTCAAAGATTACATTAGTCCAATGAAATAAAGTCGGAAAGGATAGTCAAGATTACATGACCATTGTGTACCGCTTCTCTATATCAAACTGAGAAATTGTTATGTAAAGTGAGGGGTGGAAAGTGTGACTGCGCTATTAATGTTGTTGGAACATACCACCTAAATGTATGTCGATGAAGTCTGAGTAATCGATATCACTCACTCAATTAGTTTTTACAAACAAATTAAGTGTGGGGTGGTGCCATCACTATTTCCTTTTCCGATTATAGTGAATCTTCTGAAATGAAACTAACATGACTCTATTGTGATCTCAGTTAACATGGCTCCGAAAGGACGACAGGGAAAGAAGAAAGCATCTACCTCACAAAAAGGTCAGAAAAGGTCAAGAAAAGACCAGGCTGATTCCTCCTCTCTTCAAGTGCCTCGACGCACTTTTGGGATCAAGTGGGTTTTGGAGGAGGAAGGGAAGGAATGGTATAAGAACAATAAAGTGAAGAAATATGTTCATGTGGATTTGACGCAGAAGGAAAGTTTAGTAAAGAGAGACCCCTGCATTTTGGCTAAAATCATGGCACTAAATCTTGAATTCATCTTCCGAGATATGGGGGAATGCAATCTTGATCTGACTCGAGAGTTTTATGCTAACTGGTCCCCAAGGACTACCGAAAGTGAAGTAAAGATTCGGGGCCAAGTCTTGCAATTGAACGCTGATTTCTTCAACTCTTTTCTTGGTACTCCAAGTGTGGATCAATCACCACTCAAAGAGCTTTATCACAGACCTCCCTATAGGGACATCAGACATACGTTGTGTGGATCAAGATCCATGACCCGGTGGACTCGTCATAAGGATAATGGTCGTCCCAATACTTACCCGTATGCTTCTTTGAACAGAGAAGCTCGCATATGGTTAAGGATAGTCAACTCCTGCTTGATTCCTGGGACACAATATACTAAGATCATACGTGATCGAGTCTTCTTGGTATATGCTCTAATGACGAATGTTCCCATCAACATTGGTGCGGTTATACGATCGTCAATGCGCAAAGCAAGGCTGCACAAAATGTCCCATTTCAGTTTTGGCAATTTGTTGACTGCAATCTTAAGGAAAGAGCACATTGAGGAGGAGCCAGCAGAACATAAGCTGCCACACAACCCGAAGAAGGTAGATCTCACGAAAATCAAAGAGCCAGAAACTGGTCCAGGCATCAACCTTACCACGGCTGAGAGACATACTCAAGATGAAAGTTTTTTTGCCATTTGTATGGCATGACTAGGTTTACCATGATAAATGGGGGTCGTGTGCCAACTGATGTAGAGCTTCGGCAGTTGGACTATGACTACCCGCTTAATGAGCATGCTCGAGCCATGTGTGGAGTGGGGGTAAATTTTGAGGAACCTCTTGATGATGATGTGCCGACAGACGATGATCACCGATTGCCAGACTCAGATGTGGAGGACGACTCAGATGATGACGACTCTGATGATGATTCTGACGCAGGGGGTATGACCCCAGATATAGAGGAGGAGTCTGACTAATCAGGTTTTGCTTATTTACTTACACTGAGGGCAGTGTGTTCCATCTAAGTGTGGGGTGTGGGTATATGTCTGCTGTATTTTGTACTGCTTGCCTACATTTATTCTTAGTTGTTTTGATTTAGTCGTAGTTAGTTAGTTGTAATTAGTCAGATTTTACATGAAATTGTTCTGATAGATGGCATGGCATTATAACAAGAGTTTGTGCTGAATCATTACTATTAAAACATTTAGGCTCTAAGTTATGACTCATTGTGTGATAATTGTTTGTGGTTTAATTCATTCATCTGTTGGGTCAAGAATCTATAATGCTCCCAATTAAGTTGACCATGTGCCTTGTGTGTAAGGTTATTGTATATTCTTTGTTGCGACTGATGCTAGAACTTGCCTAGTATGTGTGTGAAGCAAAATAAAGATTGTGAGTTTAGGAGATGATTTAGGCATTTCTTTGGCAGTCCTGATTTTGTTTATCTTCTTTTTACCTACCTTTGTACATTATCCTAGTGAACACCCTTTGAGCCTTTAGCTATTTTCTTTGGCAGCCTCATATGTAGCCTAATCCATTTTTTTAAGACCATAATTTTGATCCAAAAGCTCCTAACCGCTTTAAACTGTAGAATCAAGTTGAGTAAAGAGTGTGGCAAAATAATAGAAAAATGGTAAAAGTAATGCCACAGAGTGTATTCGTACTTGAAAATTTGGTGAAAAAGAGTGGCTATCATAGGGATGCTTATAAAAAAAAGATTTGTATATTCCCATCATTGTGTTTCTGATTGAATAAAAAATTGGGTGAAAGGGGGTTGGTAGATGAAAGGAAGGTAGAGTGGTTGTTAAAAGTTAGTGTAAATGGCATAAGGTAGTGTATTAAAGCGCTTGGGGAACGTAGTCACCATTTCTCGCCAAAATAGTCCTACCTGTCCTTTAGCCTACATTACAACCTGGAAAGACCTATTTGATCCTAACCTTGGCATTCTGATATTAGTGGAGCATTACACTAAGGGCAAGCATATGGTCATCAGTTGTAATCTAAGAATTCTTTGTGAGAGTGAGAGCAAGCAAAGTCTTATACCCATGTTTCAAAAAATACAAAACTATGAGTGATTATGGGTAACATTTTGTGTGAGCACACATGGTTGATGATTATTGGGTAGTCTTATCTGATTCTGTGGCTTAACTTGTGTATACGAATTAACCGTCCTAATGAGTCTATGTTGGAGGGTGAGTCGTTTCTAGTAATGATCAAGAAATCTACTCTTTGTTAATAATTGTAGTGTATGTCTTGTAGACAATTTTGTGTTGCTCTTGAAAATTTTAGTTAGGTATTCGCACGGATGTAATATTTTGTTCGAGGACAAACAAAGTTGTAAGTGTGGGGTGATGATGTTGGGCGGATTTACACGTCAAAGCACCAAAACCCACCCATGTTTTAGCTAAGTTTTGAGGATAAAATACATAATTCCTGAACTTTTAGTTTATTTTCAACTAAGTGAGCTGACCTAGGTGATTAGCATACTTTTCAAATACCAATGAGGAAGATTTCAGCACTTTGGGGACCTATGGACAGCAAAGGAAAACTTCACATAAGAGGGAAGACAGCTTTTGGACTGAATGTGATGCATGGAAACTTTTTCCCAGGCAAACTCAGTATTTTTAAATACTTAAGGATGCAGTAGCAACTTAGTAGAGAAGGATATTAGTAAAAACCTTATTGCTGAATTTTCGCATTATCATTCATTATTCATTATTCAGATTCTGTAATAGTTTTGGAACAGAGAAAAATGGCTAGGCTTGAGCAACGGCTAGAGAGAAACACGATCTTCTCTTATTGTTGCTAATCATCTCCATCTCGAATATTATTCTAAGTTTTGGTATCATAATTATGTCTGTTTTGATTTCCATTGTATTCATGAGTAGCTAAGATTATCTGTTAGGGTTATGGAAACCTTGTAATATACTCTCTATTGCTATGAGTTTGTGAAGTTATGATGTGTCATGCCACTTATATCATTACTCTCTTCATTTTGATTGAATTCTCATGGTTGCAAACATAGGGAATGCGCCATTATAGCATTAACTTGTTCGATAGAAAATTTACATGTTTGGAAAAGAGAGTGTGACAAGAAAATAGGGTTTCCAACCTCTATTTACACGTTAATTCCCTAGCAGGATTAACTTCTTAGAGAATTCGTACCATTTGTTGTACACTTTAGGTTCGAGAGAGCTAAGGTGAATAAGTCCTTGATGGTTGAAAAACACTAGGATTTAGAATTAGAATACGACTCTCTATAAGTGCATGCATGTATAAACTCCGCATTACTCATAGTTAATAGAGAAGTAGAAACTACAAGGTGGACATAACCCTAACTTGTTATTCTCTGTGATCAAATCCTACTACACATATCATTCCATCGTTACTTTGATAATATTACTGTGCGCCAAAACCAAACCCCCCTTTACCTTAGAATTTTCGACCAACAGTCTAATAATAATCGCAATACTTAGTGACCATAGTATTTCCTGTGGGATTCGACACCCAACCCAGTTGGATTCTATATTTGACAACGACCGCTTACACTTTCTAACGAGAGTTGTAATTTGGGCGTATCACGTGTCACGGAGATGGCCAAATTGGCATCCATAGGATTACCGTTATGGTGGTGCGTCACAGCGTTTGTCTAGGTCCCAGTTGTCCCTTTTCCAGTGGCTTGGAATGAAAGTGACGCGTCACGCCAAGGCCAAAAATCGGGATTTCAGTTTCCAGCTTGTGTTTTTAAATTCATTTAAGGGTATTTGGGTCTTTTTCCTAAGCCCTAAACTCGCCCTAAAATACTAAATTTAACCCCTAATTGACCTAAATACTCCTTATTATTGACTTTCTCTCAAATCAAAAATCCCCTCTTTCAAGAACAAGAAACCCTAGCGCTCAAGAATCAAGGTCAAATCTCAAGAACTCTCTATCAATCCTTCCAAATTCATCATCCCAGATATGTTAGATGTTCATCCATGGATCCCTTTCATCCATGGAGTCCAAGCAACTTTTTAAAATTATAAAATTGTGATCTTTTCAAGTTATTGTGTTTTAAATTGGGATTTCACCCATGAATCTCCATGAACTATGATTCTATACTATGTTACCATGAAATTATTGTTATTATTCAATCCTCCATGTTTTAATATTATTATTTATTGAATTAAACCATAATTTAATGCTATTATGATGAATTTATATTTTTCCTATAAGTTCCATGACATTCCTATGATTGTTTTAAAACCATGAACTATAAGTGTTTGATAAAATGCCTACAAGAGTGATTTATTTAATAAGAGCCTTCATGTTTTTTCCTTCAAGATTTAGTGTCTTTACAGTATTATTATTTTGAGTCCTGGGGGTAATGAATACCTGAAAACCATAGTTGTTTATTTAGTATAGCCTCAGTAAATTACAGAATAGTCTTCAGATTATATTATGAGCATTATTAGAAAAGTCAGATATCAAATATTCAACTCAGAATAGTCTAGTATCTCGGTGTCTTTCAGTTGGGAGTAGGATTTAGCACCGAGCGAGTGTAGAGATGGAGGCTTCCCCGTCAGATAGGAAGAGTCGTTTGTAGCAGTCCTTATACTCTAGAACTACGTAGCCAGCGTAAGATATGAGTAGTCACTCGTCAAACTAAGCTTCACTATCTCGCAGGGGTCACCCGTCAGTTCAGGCTTGACACCCTTAGTCCTTTGGACATTATATCAGTTTAGTGGATCCACACAGCCATTGTTAGTACCCATGGTATGGTATTAACACCCTTCCAACTGGGTTTACAAGTTGGACCCTGATTAGCTCAAATTAGGAAATGTCGGTTAGATGATACCTCCTACAGTCTCAGATATAGTGTCAGTTACAGTCCCAGCATAGTTATTCAGTCTTAGTGTTGTTTGACCAAAGCATATAGATTTTAGTTATCTTAGTATATCAGTTTACAGATTGTACTCAGTTCATGTTATATACTTGGTCATGCATCCACAGGATTCACAGATTTTCCTACATTTTCAGTACCTACAGATTCATGCACTTTATTCAGTACTCTATACTTTACATGTATGTCCAGTTAATTATTATCATTCCTATTCATGAGACCATGCATATTAGCCTACCTCATTTAGCATACCAGTATATTCAAAGTACTGATCACATACCTTTTCTTTTGCGCTATGATGTCTTATATCATAGGTGCTAACACTTAGTTCTCGGATCGTACTTAGATTCTCAAATTTCTCAGCAGTACAGTAGAAATGGTGAGTCCTCATCATCCGAGGATAGATTATATTACTTCATGTATTTATCTCAGTAGTTAGTAGAGTTAGTTGGGGCCTGTCCCATCAACTCACAGTATCCAATTTAGAGGCTTTTCAGACACTACAGTTAGCTATTCAGAATATTCAGATTTCAATATTTTTATCAGATTTATAATTTAGTAGTTATTTTCATTATTAAAACCTTATGGAATTTCAGTTATTCTTCCCCATTCATGATTATATTATTCAGTACTCACAGCAGGTACCAGCTCATGGGTTAGCTTGTGGTTGCTCGAGACCGTAAGCACCGTGTAACGACTAGGGGTAGTCTCAGATTGTTGCACACACATTCAAAAATTTTTACCCCAACAACCATATTCCACCAAATTAAGCTCAAAAAAAATAAATTTAAACCATAAGAAATTATTGAATGTGATATCTATTCATACTTCAAAGAAGATTTAACTAAGGAGCATACCTTGTGAGCTTGTTAAAGAGTGAAAAATGATAAAAATGAAAGTCCAATATACTTATCCGGGGTTTCATTCTGTAGGTACCCGTTCCAATTTGTGCTATCACCTACAAACACCCATAAACAAGATGAAAGTTTAATAAATAAAAAATATATATAGTAGAAAATATCAAGAAAAATTCCTTAGGTTGCCTCCCAAAAAGCGCCTTAGTTAAAGTCACGGTACAACATCTTTTGGCTATTATTTATGTCTCCACTTGGAGGATTTGAAGCGTCAGCCCAACTTTTGATCAATACATCTTCAAGGAATATTAGGCAAAGGTAAGGACACAACGACACTTTTTTTATCTTGCCACTTTGATGACTTAAATCTCTTACCCAACATCACATCAAATTTCCGAATAGGCTCATTGATCATCGATGAGAACATCAAAAATCCACTTGTTACACATTGGATTTTGCCTTTATTGACCTTCAAGTAGGGGGCTTCATTTTTCCCTTTTGAAATGACAAACTCCAAAATGTAAGGATTTTGCTCCTCATCCTCAAAACGCATTATTTGCTTGGATAGGTGGACTTTCATCACATTCGCCAAGCACAATGTTGAAAAAAATTTTGAATGAGAGTTATCCCTCAATTCAGAAATAGCATCCCTACCCCAAACTGGACTAGCGTCTTTATAAGGATTGTGTTTGATTTCTTCGTTTGACTCTAATACCATTTCTTTATCTTTGGCGCCTTCTTCTTTGATTTGTTTGGTTAGTTGGGAAATCTTTAAGGGTTCTTCAACGTCAAGTTCACCATAGACCATGTGGCTTGACACCTCTACTTTCTCAACCCCATGATGAAGAGTGGGTATGTTCATGGTGCTTGAAGGATTTGCATCTTCACCACTTCTTCTTTCTTTACACTCTCCTTTCCAAATGCCGCCTTGGATTGATGCATGACACGCATATTATCCTCCATTGATTCCACCTATTCCAAGATATGTTGAAGCATTGCTTCAACACCAACATTTTTAGTGCTTCATTTTTCCCGTTCTTTTTCATAAGACCTATCAAAAGCATAAAAATAACTAGCAATTGGGTTAGCATAATGGGGGAAGCGGGAATTTGGACAATCACTCCAATATACATCTTGACCACCACATAGAGAACATCCATACTCCCTATAGGATCGAGATGGTGCACTCATTTCTTTTCGAGGAGAATATTTACATTCTTGCCAAAAGTGGTGTCCACCATAATATGGACATAGATTATCAAGATATGCTTTCCAACCACCAAACCTACATTAATTCCTTGATGCCATAGTAAGAAATAAACAAAAATAAAGAAAATCTACCTAACACAAGAAACAAAGAAAATTACAAACAAATATTTACAAGTTTGAATTAAAGCAAGTAAACTAAAGATTCAAACTAACTCAATACGCTAAATTGTTCCCTGGCAACAGTGCTATTTTTTATAATGCTCAACTTACACATCCAATTAAGTGAAAGGTGGTGTCGTTGTCAATATATTTACCTAACTAGGAGTTGGGGTCGAATCCATGGGGAACAATATGAGTGGAGATTAAGTAGGTTTGAAATGAGAGTTACTACCTAGATTCAAACCTATTGTACAAAATGGTTTAGGGGTTTGAAATGGATGTCAATCATGAAAATAATTTTTGGGCTTCTAAAGACCTAATTCAAGACTAAGAATGATTAGAGTGTAAACAATTAGGAGCGGATCTTTGGACTATGCTATCCTAGGGACAAGATATGCATGGGTATGTAATGATTTAATGTCAATTCTAGTTGTTGATGATATGGTAGGCTAGGTTTAAAGTCCTTAAGGCTAGTTTTTCAACAAAGCCTCAATTCTTTCACTCGTTGACCCTTTCGAGTACCTAACGAGTGTGCAATTAAAGCCACCTAATACCTTAATTAGGCACCCTATTTCTAGGATGGAACCTGAGGGATAATCAACCTCATATTCGCCCTTATGTCTAAGATAGTGAAAATTAGTAAACTATACCCATTAATTGTCAACTATTGCCTTGGTTCCCACATTCCTCTATCAAGGATGATGAGAGTTCCTAACGTTCACCCAAAACCCTTCTTTTGAAGATGGCTTAGAGCTTTCTATAGTTTGAAGTTTTTACCCATTAAACCCATGTGAGTATTTGAAGATTTCACCCATCAAATCCCAACCGATTTAATTAGGCAATAATAGAAACCATCATCAGCAAACTAAAATCTACATAAATACATCACAACCCACACACTTGCACCCTATTCAAGCATAATCTCAAGAGGAAGAACTAGCAAAACATAAAGATAATAAACACAAATAAACCATGAATTCCATCAAACAAATTCATAAAGAATAAAATGAATGGAAACCAAACTTTAAATCTCCACAAATCTCCAATGGAATTAGCTAATTATTCACTTTAAAGTCACCCTAATGTCTTCTTATCTCAAAATTAGTACAAATTAGGCTCCAAGCTCCAAGAAATTACAAACCCTAATCTAAGCTAAGATAGAGGAGTGTATAGTGATGGAAGATACATAAAAGATGGTGAAAATGAACTAAAATTCCTATTTAAGCCCAATTCTATATTTGCCCAATATTACAAAAATGTCACCTTACTCTTGATCTGCTTAAGCAGATGGACAGCAGGTGGAAAGCGGATGCAAAGTAGATGGCCCTTTACTTTCACATTTGACCTCCTTTTGACTTAAAAGATTTGCTCATCTTCCCTTTTCAACTTTTCCTATACAAATAAGCATTAAGTATGAGATAAATATCAAATCAATGAAAATCAATGGAAAAACATGATAATTTAGGCTTAAAAGGTAATAGAAAGTCGTCAAATGACAGCTTATCATTCCTACTCCATGATCTAAAAAAGGAAGTAATATGTTAACATGGAATGCTCAAAGTAGTGTAATGACCAAACTATTGTATTTAAACAAGCATCTTTAGTACAAAATAAAGTACTTTGGACCCAAACACAGTCAGTCTCCTTTTCAACAAAATAAAGACTTCAAAAATTGAAAATATGACTTTTTTAAAATGTCTACAGTAGCATCCACAGAAGTAAAAAAATAAGGTAAATATTTTCAGTGATACCATGTTCATGCATCTAAAACTCAATTTAATCGAAGAGATTGCAAGTGACCACTTTTAATTACTTCTATAATTTAGGAAAGGATTACTAATTTTGGCATGAGCTTCTAACATCTAAATACAGTACAGCATTTTCTTAGCTAAACCAAATTCTTATAGAGACAATCAAGATAATTTCAAATCCAAAAATCAATAAAGTAACATCTTTTAGTAGCAAAAGATTCAGACAAAAACACAAAAGAAAATGCCCTGACCATTCTCTTTTAAATATAATCATCCACTTTCCAATGATCCATAACAAATCATGAATAACCTTAACTAAATAAAAACGTGATGAAACCAAGTATTCTGCCAAACAACTTTAGCAATATCGACAATAAGAATTTTAAGGAACTCAATAATTAGGTGAGGGATATTACTAGCCTTTTGCATAGCAACGAACTAGGAAGCTGAGAAGAATAATGATTCTACCACTAACAACGACTTCAAATTTGAATGATGAAATGAAACGATAAGAGCGGAGTGAGTAAATCTAAAGAAAGAAAATAGATAACATAGTGAATCGGAGAGTGAGATAAAACTTTACGAAATCTCAATTTCTCTATTGAACCATGTCCTAAAGGGGTGAACAAGACCCTCTTTTTTATATGCAAAATGGACTGCCACAGATTCTTAGAGAAGTTTCCAACCTTTCCCATAATTTTAAAAGTTGAATTTTATTTGGAAAGGCAAAATCTTAAGATTGATTGATGAAAAGAAATAAAGGAGGGAGAGGTCACCTTTTCAGTCGATTTGAATGAAAAATAAGAGATTGGGGGCAATTACATTCGAATATGTTGGTTTGACGGGCTAAGCATCCTCAGAACGAAGGTCCATGACCTTTACCTCCTTTTTTCGAAAAATGCAAAGCCTTGGGCTCTACTCTGCTTCAATAGGAAGTAACAGGCAAATATGATAGAGAGGACAGGCAAGATAGAGGTGAAAAAACCACCAAATTTCTTAATTATCTGGTGGTCCGAGCTTCGACCGGCGTCGTTGGATGGCATTGTTACTGTTGTGCGCTATTTGTTGAAAATAGTACATGTTTTTTTTGTTGTCGGTAGTTTGCTGACATTGTGTAAGGGATAAAAAGAGTGTGAAGTAGGTCAGGTCAAAGATTTATTTTGGGCTTAGGTTGGTGGTTGAGGTGGTTGTTCTATGTTAAGCAAGAAAAATAGAATTAGGCTGGGTTTTAGGTATTTGAAATTGGGCTATTTTAATTTTAAGTTAAGGAAAAAGAACTTTTGGTCTGAAATAAATTAAGAAAAATTGGCCCAAACGGATAAATGACTTAATCTACTTCTCTCCAATCAATTTTATTTGACTAATTAACGATGCTTATTTGTTCGATTAATTTAACATGTGTGTGTGTATATATATATTATTCATTTTTGAAAATAAAGGAGTGGAATAATAATTTAAAATATATTTATTTATTATTTTTGAGAGAATTTATAAGATGCAAAGATAAGAAAAAATATTATTTTTTGAACTACTAATGTAAAAAATAAAGAAAATGTATTGGAAAAATATTCAAGAATCTTAAGCATCGAGAAATTATTTTTATGAAAAAGGAGAGCCAAAATTGGATGTCAACAATACATACTGAGTATAAGTGGACTGTACTCACCCCTACTGTGTCCTTTCAGTGCAGAACCTAATTCAAGTACAACGCGGGTGGTTAAGGTTTCTAGCGGAATTGATCAGATTTGAGGTACTGGATCGTCTTAGTGTTCTGAGCTGATTTCAGATCTCACTCTATCTTTATCTTGTATTTATTTTGCATTTAGAGACAAATTTTGTATTTAGGTTTTTTGAATATTTCGCTAGATGCTCTTAAATTATGACTTCAGATTTTGGGTGATTTCTATAGTTTCTTTCAGATTCTTCTTTATTTATATTCTATGTTAGTCTAACTTCATTCTAGAAGTCTCTTCTTGCTATTTTTTTCGCTCGATGAGCATATCTTACCTTTTTTGGTGATTGACTTACTTGTCGAGGCTTGGTCGCGATAAGTGTCATCATGGCCTAGTTTTTAGATCGTGACAATATGCATCTTTATCTTTACCTTTATATTTTCTTGATGTGTAATAGGTTTCCATTTACCTTTCTTGATTACATGCTTTCATTATGATTTCATATTTATATTAGAAATGTTAGTGCAGATGGTGTGAGCTGCCGTTTGAAAAATTTTCTATTTACAGATGATGTGTTCATAATACTTTCTTTACTTGTATTATTTTCTACTTTGCTTAGTCGACCTATGATTCCTACTTAGTGCTAGTGGACCGTACTCACTCCTACTGTGACCTTTTGGTGAAAATCTTGGTGCGAGTATGATACACGGCGGTTGAGTTCATGCAGGATTTGGTGGATCTTCGAGGTATTGGTGTGCTCCATGATGTTCGGGAAGATTCCAGATCTCATCCTATCCTATTTTATTTATTTGCTTTTTAGGGACGAACATTTATATTCAGTTTTCAGATATTGTACTTTGATGCTCCGCACTTATGAAACTATTCCCTGGAGATGTTATGATATTGTTGCAGACTTTTATATTTGTATGTGTTGATGTGATTTTATTCTAAAAGTCTCATTTTGTCTTATTTTGTATTAATTCGATCTTCTTTCCTTTTTAAGTGTTTGGCTTATCTTCAAAAATTAGATAGGAGTAGATGTCATCATACCTCAACTTTTGGACATAACATTTTAATACAAACTAAAAAAACATGCCACATAAAATAAGATGAATGGAGTAATATTTAATGAATAGGCTAATATTGATTATTTTTTCTCTTGGGGCTGCCAAATTGAATAGTTTTCGAAGTGGTAACCAAATAATACTTACGTGTTAATCAAACAATACATTCGTTGTTTCAAACAAAATTTATGTCATATTTTTTTCCTTTTTAGTCCACCCCAAAAATAATATATTTTTATATATAGTACTAATTTAACATTATCGTTTTTATTTTACTTTTAATAATTATGAATTATTTTAAGCCACAAACTTTAAAAGTTTTTTATTATTTTTAATTTTTGTGCTCAGTCAAAAAAATTTCGAATCAAGCATTCAAATGTAATTTTTTTGATATAAAAATAAACAGATCTTTGAAAATTTTGGTTAGTATTTGGGTTACTTGGAATATAACGACGTTTACATAGAGCATGGACCAACACCCAATTACCATCCAAATCGATAATCTAGTTGGGAAAAGGACACCATGTAGCTCTTTTGAAAAATAATGACCAATAATGGCCCACATTTCACTTTTTGGACTAAACTAACACCTCGGCTATTTTAAATGCCATTTATTAGCCCTTTATCTTATTAAGAAAAGGGGTGCCTAAAAGGAAAAGGGAGTCACACGCTAAAGGAATAGGGTTTTGTGACTTTCATTCTTTCCATAACCATTCTTTTTTCTTCTTTCCATAACCATTTTTCTTTCTTCTTTCTCTTAATCTCCAATCTGTGATAGTTAAGAATCCAACAAAACTCATATCTCTTTTCTTCTTGTTCTTAATTTTTTCTATTAAGAACCCAATAAAACTCATATCTTTTTTCTTCTAATTCTTAATTTTTCCTATTTAGGTTATCTAAATTGAATTGAGTTAGTGAATTATGTGGGTGGATGAAAAATGAGATAGAGGAATGAAAGAAGAAAAAATATGCAAAATCTAGAGGTTGATCGGGATGGAAGAAAAGGGCTATTGTGTTGAAATTTGAAGAAATGGAAGAAATTTGAAGGGAATTTGAAGAAAATGGAAGAAATTTGAAGGAAATGGATTGTTTTTGAAAAAAAAATGTGTTTTATGAGTCAAGATTGCATAGGATTGATTATCTATGGAGATTTCTGAGAAATGAAGGTTTGTATATGATGTGTATAAAAATTATATATTTAAGATTTTTATACGATGTGTATAAAAACTGTATATTTAAGGTTTGTATATGATGTGTATAAAAACTGTATATTCAATGTTTGTATATGATGTGTATAAAAACTGTATAAAAACTGTATAAGAACTGTATATTTAAGGTTTGTATATAATGAGTATAAAAATTGTATAAAAACTGCATATTTAAGGTTTGTATATGATGTGTATAAAAACTGTATAAAAATTGTATATTTAATGTTTGTATATGATGTGTATAAAAACTGTATTATATAGAATATATTTTCTATATATGATCTGTATAGAATTTTTATCATTGTTGTATGGAATATGTATATCGATAGGATGTATATAAACTGCATAAATATTGTATAGAGTTTGTATTTAAATGATTATTTTACCTTAATAGTGAACAGAATGTGTATAACCTCTTGGCAAAAATAAAAGAAACGAAAATAGTTTTAAAACATGTATGTGAGTCATTAAAATATGCTATTTTTAAAAAATTGTATTCAAAAAATTATAAAATTTTATTTGGTTACCACATTATAAATTAGTATTTGATTATTTTAAAAGAAAACTACAAAATTTTATTTGATTATTTTGTTTATTAACAGTATTGAAAAATATACAAAAACATCAGTAAAAAAATGAGCACAACCAAAATAAAAGGGAAAAGGAAGAAAACACAACTACCAGAAAACAAAAAACAAAAAAAGACAACAAAAAAATAACAAAAAATAAATATAATATTATAAATTTGTATTTTACAAAACTATAAAATTTTATTTAGTTATGATATTATAAGTCTGTATTTGATTATTTTATTGATAGAATTAAAAAATAAATAAAATATTACTTTTTTAGAAAAATAATGAGCACAACCAAAAAGGGGGGAAAAGGAAGAAAACACAAGAAGCAGAAAAGAAAAAACATGGAAGAACAACAAAAAACAAATAAAATAGAAGGAAGATTTATTAAATGATCAGTGGTCCAAAATAATAGAGAACAATTTTTTTAAAAAAATTAATGGAGAGCAATTTTTTTTCATTTTTAATAGAAATAGCAGTGGTCCAACAAAAGAGATGGCCGCCTAATTGGCCAATAAAACGGCTACTATTCGGAATTTTGAAACAATGGTCATTTCGGTGTCATTTGTTTTGACCAATTAGCCATTTATGTCTTTTACCCAATCTAGTTCTCGGATCTGACGGCCCAATGTGAAATAGAGCAAAAAGAGCCAACACTAACATGTTATTTCCTCGATTTACATAACACAGTAAATATGAAACTATAATTATCATACATGATCAATGTTTATAATAATAACCATGTATAGTTATTTATAGCTAATCATATCCCTTCCCCTATCTCTCCCTCCCCCTCCCCCGCTCGCTCCCCTTGACTTTTCCCTCTCTCTCTTTTCCTCTCCACCCTCGCTCTTTTTTTTTTAATTCACACTAATCGTTATTAATTGTTGATTCTGTTTCAATTGTATATTCAAATATGTATGTATATTAATTCAATATTTGTATATGTTGCAATAAGAAGGTTGTATATGTATCAATATGTATTAAGTATTTGTATTTGGTTTAAATTGGAATATGTAGCAACCATGATATGTTTCCATTAATATTTATATATGTATCAGTTGTATATTAACTCAATATTCGTATATATTTCAATTGTATTTGTAATACATATTGTAATATACAAATGCATATGTAATGTCACTTTATGCATTTTATAGCGGGAAGAGTTGAATAAATGTATATCTATATATATACATTTTGCAGAATGTATATTGAATATGTACATATACATTTGCATAATGAATATTGAATAGTGTATGAAACTAATTGTATGATTTATATATAAAATACAAATATAAGTGTATGCAAATATATAATTGTTCCTGAAAAGGTAAAAAAGGAAAGGGAGAAAGAGAACGAAAGAGAGAAGGGTCGCGAGAGAGAGGGAAGGGAAGTGAAAGAGATTGTGAGAGAAAAGAATAGTGTGGAGAGAGAGGGAGAGATATACTTCATATTTTAAGAGATAGTTATTTTTCATAATTATGCAAAGTTTAATCATGACTTGATAATTATGAACTACATCTGTATTTGTGATGTTTTGCCTTCTTGTTATTGACTAAAATTTTTAAAATAGACTTCATTTTTATTTGTTATTGTTAATCTCTTGTTTTATTTTCACATTAAGTGTTTTTTTTATGTAAGATTTAAAAGTATATTTCAATTAACAAAAATATTATGTTAAAATATTCATTTTAAAAACATGCAAAATTTAAAATCTATAAATATAAAAGAGGGTCATAGCTTTGGTGACATGGCGCTCTCTTAGACTATTATACCTAGTTATCTTTTTATTTGTTTTTAATCAGTTATTTATTTGTCTTTAAACATATTTTTTACAATCAACTTAATGTTTTAATTAAATTAAATTCCAACAGATACACGTTGCCACTAATTTCAAACAAATAACGGTCACTTCTCTCAATGAAAATCCCAACTGCCGCATTAAAACCCATCCCCTTCATAATTCAACGAAAATCAACGATAAAAACATATTAAGCTGCTGAGAAGAAATTCTAGCGCTATGAAGTTTCAAGTTTGATGAGTTTCTCGACTCTTTCATCGCATCTCTGGGATCGTTCTGTCTATAATATATTAATTTTGCGGAGAATAAATTTTATACAGTAGGAAGCTTCATGCTTGATGGATTTCGTCACGTTTTCATCTCATTGCAGGGATTATGAAGTGAATTCCCTAAATAGTCACTGAAATTTTGTGAATTTCGTTCAAATGTAGCTTATATTTCATTTAAGACCACAATATCACTCAATTATCACTCTAAACAGCTCAAAAGTATTCTTCTATCTTAGTTGGCATGTCATGTCATTAAAATCACATTTTTCTTAAAATAATAAAACCATTTAATTCATCAAAATCATTTAACCAAAATTATATCTTTATCCTTTTCTTCTTTTTTTTGGAAAAATATGCATTAGTTTATTTTCATACTTAGGAATTCTTTACCACACTTAAACTTTACAATATTATTTTCATGCAAATTAGAATCTCTAGATGGTTTATTTAATTTAGAGATATTATTTTCTTTAGAAAACAATTAATCTTTGTAGGCAATTATATATAAAAACCCGAATGACCATAATTTAGAAAAATAGCCCAAGAAAAAAGTATAAATACCTAAATATGAGGATTTCTTCTTAATAAATTAATGTAATTTATTTTTAAAAATAAGATAATAATTTTGGTTAAATAAGTTTGATGAGTTAATATGTTTATTACTTAAAGAATATGATGGTTTATTGATTGACATACTATTAAGAAGAGGAGGAGATTTTTGAGGTATTTAGTAATTTTTAAGAAAAATATTGATAGTTGAGTGCTATTTGTTGGGTTCGAAATCGAAAGGGTGTCATGCAAAAGCTTAAAGTTTTCAAACAATAGAACGGTAATTACGACGACAAAGAAAAATATACTAAAAATATATATATTAATATGGTTTGGTCAAATGACCTACATATTAAAAATAATATTGAAAAAAAAAAACTTAAAACCTATTAGGAGAAAATCTCCCCCTAAATAAAATTTTTTAATGACTACATTGTGGATACTATTGTGTTATGGTATGAGAATGGGGTCTTCTATTTATAGATGTCCAAAACCTTTCCTCCAAGAAAGAGGTTAGCCAAATATGGAAAATTTTTATATTTCACTTTCAAGAAAAGTAAAAGCAATTATGGTATTACTTTATTTTCCTTATAAGGAAAAATAAAACTTAAATTTGGTAAGAAAATCAAGGCAAAAACCCTAACAACTCTCCCCTTTTTGGCTTGATTTTCTTGACTTGATCCGCCTTCTTCATCTCTTTGATATTTGTTTTTCACATAGTTTTCATCACTGCTGTTTTGCATTCTTAAAAGTAGAGCTTTTGAGTTAAAAATATATGTGATCTTTCAAGTTTAAAATATTTGAGGCCTTTGTAGGGTTAAAAGTAAGCTTTATTTTCAAATATATAACAGCAGGATTGTTGAAAATATGATTGACATATCTTTTCCACATGTAGTTGGACAAAAACATCATTATCACCGAACTGGTTGCAACTTGATTTGAACCTGTTTAATCTCGTTTCACTACATTGGACCTTTGAACCGTAGGCTCTGATACCACTTGTTGGGTACGAAATCGAGAGGGCGTCATGCGGAAGCTTAAAGTTTGCAAACAATAGAACGGTAATTCAGATGTCAAAGAAAAATATACTAAAAATATATTTATTAATATTGTTTGGTCAAACGACCTACATATTAAAAATAATATTGAAAAAAATCTAAAACCTATTGGGAGAAAATCTCCCCCTAAACAAAACTCTTTAATGACTACATTATGGATACTATTGTGTTATGGTATGAGAAGGGGTCTTCTATTTATAGATGTCCAAAACTTTTCCTCCAAGAAAGATGTTAACCAAATATAGAAAGGTTTTATATTTCACTTTCAGGAAAAGTAAAAGTAATATGGTATTACTTTATTTTTCTTCTAAGAAAAAGCAAAACTTAAATTTGATAAGAAAATCAGGGCAAAAACTCTAACACTATTATTGTCTTAGCAAAAACCAAAGTGATTTATATAAGCGACTCAAAAAACATGGATAACACTTTGAGAAAATAACTTTAGAAAAAATAGAAAGTTTAAGTAACGTTAAAAGATTCCTAAGCATAAAAATTTTTCTTAATAAACTAATGTATTTTTTTTGAAGAAAAGAATAAGAATATATTTTGACTAAATAAGTTTGATGAGTGAAATAAGTCTATTATTAAGAAAAAGTAATTTAATGACATGGCATGTCAATTAGAAGAGAAAGAGACATATGAGATATTTAGTTTTTTTTTTTTAGAAAAATAGTGATAGTTGAGCCATCTTAATTATTATCTCTAAAAAAATCAAAAGTAATTTTTGTAGGCAATTCAAAAAATATTGTGACCATTCATAATAATCCTTAAAATATATATGTCAAGTGTTAGTACCAATAAAGATTTTCTAAGTATAAAATTTCTTTTTAATAAATTAATATATTTTAAAAAAATATATATATATAATTATATTTTGATTAAATGAGTTTGATGAGTTAAATGGTTTATTATTTAAAGAAAAATGAGATTTTAATGACATGCCATGCCATGCCAACTAAGAGAGAAGAATATTTTTTAGGTGTTTAGTATTTTTTAAGAAAGAGTGATAATTGAGTGATATTGTGGTTTTAAATGAAACACAAGTGATATTTGAAAAATATTTCCAAAACTTGGGTGACTATTTAGGGAATTCACTCAGGGATTATGTTGTAGCTATTGTTTTTACCGGTTTGTGTCACTTGATAGTTTTTGCATCATAAGGAGCAATGACTTAAAGCAGGGAGCGATGACAGTATTTTTTATTTTATTTTTAGGCACTTTTGCTTTTCAAATTATCGTTTTCCTCAACACATTCACCTATTAATTCAGGAAATATGGCACAACTATATTGATTAGCCAAAAATTCCTCATTGCAGTATAGAAGGAGAACCTCAAATGAGACCGGATCTGGAACTACGAATGCATGGTGTTACTTTAAGTATGTTTACTATTTCTGAAACATCTCCCTAACTTTTCTTTAAATTTTCTTTGTTAATAGCTATAGGTGCAGGCTGTTAAACAACTACTAAAACATACTGCACATTTCATACACAAGACCTAGAGAAGCAAAGCTTCATTTAAGGAGGAAGAAAAAGAACTGTAATGATTGGAAAACTGTTACAATGAGAATCCTAGGCTAGAAATTTATAGACTCACATAAGCCTCACATGAGCTTCTAGAATCTTCTTAAACTATCTCTAACAACTTGAGCAACTAGCCTCCTAATCAACTTGCTCGACTAGCCACTGTAACTAACTTGTGAAAGAGGAACAGTAAAACAAAACCAATGAAACAGTAAAAACTACTTCAATGGAATAATGAAACTGACACATTTTACCACTTTCCTCAAGCTAAAGGGTGCAAAATATTAAGCACACCAAGCTTGCTTAATAGGTGTAAATGTTGATCTTGACTCAAGCTCTTGGTGAGAATGTCTGCAACCTGATGTTTTGTTGGAACATACATAGTTTTCACTAATCCCTCATTGATTTTGTCTCTGATAAAGTGACAATCAACCTCAATATGTTTTGTCCTTTCATGAAAAATGAGATTCGATGCTAGTTGAATAGCAAACTTACTATCATTGAAGAAAGTACTAGGCTTATTGATCGGCATATTCAATTCTACAAATAAACTTTCCAACCATGTGATTTCTACTAAAGCTGAAGCCATGCTTTTATATTCTGCCTCAGTTGAACTTCTAGATACTGTGTGTTGCTACTTAGACTTCCAAGATATCAAGGAATTACCAAAATGCATCACATAACCTATAATAAATCTTCTTGTATTTGGGCATGCAGCCCAATTGAGTCACACCAACACACAGGTTCTACAGTAAGTTGAGCCTTGAGCCAAACATCCTGGCCTATAATACTGTTTAAGTACCTCGCCACCCTATTAGCAACTTCTAAATATGACCTTTTAGTTTATTGCATAAACTGACTTAAAGTCTATACAACTATACAACACAGCTAATATATGTCTGGTTATGGTTTCATACATTAGCTTCCCAATCATCCTTTGATAAGAGGTAACATCTTTGATAATAACATTACCTGTAACACCTGCTATTTTATCAAACTCAACTGAGGTCATTCTAACATTAGTCTCTAGTGCAATAGGAGTTGTTTTCGCACCAATAAGTCCTGTACTAGAAATAAGCTCAAAATATACTTTATCTGATTCAATATGACTCCATTTGTGGACCTCAACACATCAATTCCCAAAAATATTTAAGCCCACCTAGGTCTTTGAGTTTGAACTATTGATACAGGATCTTTTTTGCTTAACTTATCATATCAATACTGTCACTAGTAATGAGAAGATCATCCACATATACTAATACCACAACCATTCCTCCTTTCTTCTTCAAATTAAAATGAGAAATCAGAGCTATAGTAAGCTTAATGTTCCATGTCTTAAAGCTTGTTTAAGTTATACAATGACTTGACGACTCTACAGACTTTGTTTTGTCCTTCTTCCTTAAAACTACTTGGCATCTCTATGTAGACTTCTTCATATAAATCACCTTGTATGAATGCATTATAGATATCCATTTGAGACATATACCACCCTTTTGAGACTGTCAAGACAATGACACATCTAACAGTAACCATCTTGGCAATAGGGGAAAAAGTGTCATGATAATTCAACCCTTTTGTTTACTGTACCCCTTGGCTAGTAACCTTGCCTTAAACCTCTCCACTTTTCTATTAGCTTTGTATTTAATATTATACACCCATTTTGATCCTATGATATTCTTGTTGTGAGGCATATCGACCACCTCTCAAGTATGATTGTCTTTAAGCAATTTGATCTCTAATTTCATGGCTTTAATCCACCTTTTATCCTTAATACCTTGACTGTAAAACTGAGGTTCAACTAATGCTGAAAAGTTAGATATAAAATAATGATAACTTAGAGTAGTGCTAGCATAAGACAAGTAATTTATTAAGGGATATCTGGTCCCTTTTCCCTTTCCTGGTGAGGTGTAATCCATGAACCAAGTAGGCTATTTAGGTACTCTGGATGATCTTCTTGGGATAACAATTATAGGTGCTAATGAAGTTGATGCATCTACATCTGATAAACTAGGAAGTATCTCAGCTGGTGTACTGACTGGAGTATATTAATGGGCACATCCTCACTAGATAACTCAAAAACCTGGTCAAACAAATTTGATGCCCCAAGAGAATCTGCATAAGAATCTGCATGATCAGTAGTACCTGCACCTATCTTAAGAAAATCTGTAGGTGATTCTGAAGTTTGCTTTTCTACAAAAGGAAATAGATGATCTTTAAACACAATATCCCTAGTAACAAACAACTTGCTAGTGATCAAATCTAACAAACAACTTGCTAGTGATAAAATCTATCACCAAATACCCCTTTTGAGTAGCAGAATAGTCCATCAATACTGAAGATTTTGCTCTTTCTGAAAACTTGCCAGCTCTTAGTATTACTGAAGTATACATTTACAGCCAATAACCCTTAAATGTGTCAAGGATAGAACCTTAGAAAACAACATTTCATAAGAAATTTTACCTCTAATGGATAGAGAAAGTAGTATGTTAATAAGATAAACTATAGCTTTGACATTTAATCCCCAAAATCTCATAGGCATTTACGACTGAAATCTGATGACTCTAGCAATATTTAATATCTGTATGTGTTTTCTCTCAATAAATGGTTGTGGTGTGTAAGGATAACTACTCTGATTTAGTGTACTTAAAGATTGAAATAACTCTCTATACTAAGAATTAAGAAATTTTATCCCATTATCTAATCGAAGGACCTTTGTTTGAGCACCAAATTGATTCTGAATCATATTCAAGAAGTTCTTAATATCCACTATGTATTTCAGTTGTAACAAATGAAGCCAAGTATATCTTCTATGATCATCTATAACAGTCAAGAAATAATTCTTCTTATCAAAAGTTGAAATTTCATAAGGCCCCTAAAGAACTATGTGTCCAACATCAAAATATTTTGCATTTCTTGAATCACTAGTAGGAAATACTAGTTTAGTTTATTTAGCTAATGGAAAAATATGACACTTATTTAAGGACTCAAAGTCTTTAGTATGTCTTAACAAACTGAGTAACTTCAAGACTTGAGGAGAAGGGTGCCTAAGACTTCTATGCCACAAATTGCAGTCTTGCACATCCACATTTGCATGCAACTAAATTTTGATGAGTGTTGTCTCTTTGTATCCTATCTAATCCACAGAGTTTCTTAAGGATGTATAATCCCCATTTCTCCTTACTAATCCCCTTTCACTACCACTGTGAAGGTCCTAAAATACATAAAAGTTAGGGTAGAATGAAACAAAGCATGAGAGCTACTCAGTCATCTTGGACACTGACAACAAGTTGAGTTTAAAGTTAGGTACATACAACACATCCCTTACAACTTTATCCTTAAGAACCTATACT
Source organism: Capsicum baccatum var. pendulum (assembly GCA_030864225.1). Lineage (NCBI taxonomy): Eukaryota > Viridiplantae > Streptophyta > Magnoliopsida > Solanales > Solanaceae > Capsicum > Capsicum baccatum. Next base: position 166,339,639 of record CM061554.1, on the reverse strand, counting down.
TCTTTAACATGTGATATATCTACTTTGTATCCACTAGAAAGATTTAATTTATCCCTTCTTATGTTAACTATCTTATGACAGCGTGAAAAAATGCCTTTATGTGCTGCAACATGGTGGGTGAAAATAGAATCTACTATCCATTCATATGGAATAACATTAGATAATAGGAAAGTAACTATACCTGACGTATTAGCTTCTTGATTTCCAATATGTCTTTGTTCAGAAATGTCATGAACTTCTTGTATTCTTTATTTGAGAAACCTTATCTCCTAGATAGAACAACACCGTTGATCTCTTTTCTCCCTTGACTGCTTGAAGGAATCACTTGACTTGTATCTTAACCAAATTGATTTCTAATGAAATTGTGAACTGAAAAATAATTGGTAACCTGACCAGTAAACTGATGTCCATGTATACCATATTTTCCATAAGATTGGTTATTATGGAAAGACTGATGTGGTCCTCTTGCGTTACCATTGTAAGCGCCCTTCTTCCTATGCTTTCGATCAGTAGGATATTATATCAAGTTATAAAAAATTTCTCTAGTGTGTTTAATAAAATGACAGTAATCATATTTTTTCCCGTTAAAACTTTGACTTCTATAATTATTTTCTGCAGCATTTCTATTCACCATCATACCTATAGGATCAGTCTTATCGCTTATGGTTGCAACACAGGTAAGTTGTTGAATCTCATCTTCCACTATCATTGCATATGCCTGGGTAAGAATAGGTGTTACCCCTTTCATTAGTATTTACCTCTTAGCATGATTAACAAGCCATTCAGTCCACTCAGAAATTGAAATGCTCTGCATAATCCTTAGATTTAGAAAAAGTACATGATGGAGATGGAATGACAACATCATATTCGCTCCAGAGTTTTTTCAGCTTTATGAAATATGTAGAGACTGAGTCAGTTTCTTGATTGAGATTATTGATCTCTCTATGCAATTAATAAAGTCTCATGTAATTCACTTTGTCAAATATCTCCTTAAGATATTCCCAAACCTCAAATGCATTTGTTGCATATACGATTTTACTTAGTAATTTTGCACTAACTAAATTCATCAACCATGTTAGCACCACAATATTACAATTCTCCCATTATTAATGTTGTTCCTCTCTGTACATATCTTTGCTACATGCACCAGTTACAAAACCATATTTCCTTTTTCCTAATAACACAATCTTCATTAATCTTCTTCATATTTCATAGTTCTCTGAGCCAAATGGCTTAATTGGAATTATTTTAGCTTCAACAACATCTAAGGCTCCCAAAAACAAAGGATCACTAGGATCAATTTTAGGTGCCATTGCTATTTCACAAAATGCAACTAAACATCACAAAAAGCTCAAATTTCAGTTGAATTTCACCACACAAAACTCAAAGAGCATAAGAAACTTTAGCTTACAAAAGCAAGATCTAAACTCTGCAATAATGGATATTTAAGCACAATCAATTTACTACTCTAAACATACATGATCAATTGATATGTACCATGCTAAGAAACAACTAAAACATACTCCAAATTTCATACACAAGACCTAGAGAAGTAGAGCTTCATTTGAGGAAGAAGGAGAAGAAGAAGAACTATATTGATTGGAAAAACTGTTACAATGAGAATCCTAGGCTAGAAATCTATAGACTCACATTAGCTTTTAGAATCTTCTTAAACTACCTCTAACCACTTGACCAACTAGCTTACCAATCAACTTGCTCGACTAACTACTGTAACTAACTAGTGAAAGAGGAGAAGTAAACTAAAATCGATGAAACGGTACAAACTCAATGTAATAGTGAAATTGATACATTTTAACACATGATATATTATTCTTCAATATAAAAAGTTAACACATCAGGTACAGTTGTTGCTCAATACATATTTTATTCTTTGAATGAGTACACAGATTCATCTTCGTGGGTTATCTTTCAGCTCAAACATATTTGTTTTCATGGGACAGATGCAGCCATTTGAAATTATAAGGAGTAAAGTTTTACAAGAAATTATCATGGATGCCCAGGAAACTTAGGATCTTTGTCTCATTATTTTTTACTGTTGACTATGAAGTGTTTCTATGTGACAATAAGGGAAGCTACATTATTCATAATTTCTTCATGTTTGTATGGGATTTACTTAGAATATGTGAATATGTTCATATTTTCTACTTGGTTCTCCAATTAAATTTTGAATGATAATGAGTTCTTTTCATAATTCCTTATATATATATATATATATATATATAGATAGATAGATAGATAGATAGATAGATATTGCTCGATATCAGCTGTGATTTGAGAACCTTCAAAGTTAACTATTGCAGATTTTTTGGATGCAGAACAAAGTAAAGAATAAGGAGATGCAAAGAAACTAGGCAAATTGATATGTGAGGCAAGTCATGAAGGGATCAAACTGTTGACATCTCAAAACCATTTGAGTAATCATAGAATTTTGCATTTTTTTCATACACTTGGACTTCGATCAATCTGCTTTGTCAATAGTTGTGTAATATTTTGTCTTGATTTCTACACTTATTTTTTCTTGAGCCGAGGTTCTAACAAAAATAATCTCTCTACCCCAATTAGGGGTGTTCTTGTGCATATAACTCTTCCCATGCCCCACTTGTGGAACTACAATGGATATTTTAGTGGAATTATCATTTTAGGTGGAATATTTCTTCCTTTAAGAAATTGTAGATCTCCTTATTAGGAAAGAAATGTTATGAGTTAGATTAATGCAAATTGGAATATCATATTTTAAGTTTTTAACTTTCAGGTTTTTTCAGTGGAGCCAATGTACTGTGATTTGTATCACAAATACAAGGTGTATACGATCACTCTGTTTTGGTCTGATTCTTTTTAGTTCCTGTTGACTGCTAAATATTAACGTGATATAACATAAATTTAGTATAGCCAATAGTTAAAGGAGAGGGTTGTACTTCAGAAGTTTTCTTGATATCAACGATAAAATGAACAATTATAATGAACAAATTATATATGTTCAAATTCATCTTAGGATTTAGAATCAAATAAACTTCTTGGTTATTGTATTTTGCAAAACTGAATATATAGAGGTTCTTATCTTTAAATTTTCTTGACAAGATTCCAAAGAAAACATTTGATTCTTGCTATTTAAGCATTACTCTTGAATCATGTTTGTTTAAGCATCTTTAAATTGATCTGTATAAATTATGTCCTTCATATAATGTTAGCATAACCTGAGGTGTGGGTACTAAGGGTAGATTTGTCTTAAACTATGCTTATCAATGAAATAGTAGCCCTTGTATTGCCAATATCATGATTTGTTATGTATTAGTTATACACTCTATAATAATTAATAGGATGTCTAACTAATACTTGTACTAGACTTTCTAGTACACCCTACTAAACGATCCGTACGTGTCTTCTTATTAGCGGTTTATGATCTTCTAGAAATGATTTGTTCATTACATCTTGGAAAGAGTTGTTAGCACTACAGTTCAATCAGTTTTTTCATAAATAAAGGCATTTTGAGTTTATCAATTTTTTGTTGTAGGACAATGTCCAACTAATGGTTGACACGGGCTAAGAGGCTTACAGGTTTTCTATATTATGGTCTAGACTTATTACTGGTTGGTTTAAGTTTTTAATACAACTTGATAACATCACTATATTTTTGCTTTATTTTCGTCCCTTTTATCCCCTGTTTGCTCTCTCTTTAGGTGGAACAGGACCTATAAAACCCTTTATCATATCAGCCCACAGTCATAATTAGATATTTTTATAAGTATTCCAACATTTGAAAATTAGAACATTTTTCTGATTATATATGCATAATTGGGAAAAAGAAAAGCAAAATATTGCACTTCCAAATCATCTGACGATTACACAAAAAGTCTTTCATTTCTGTTAACTTTGCAGGTATTCAACAACATATTATACTATTTCACAGTGATCTACCGTAGCCACTTGAATATGTGGGTTGACAAGCCAAAAGATTGTGTATATCTATAGTGTATTTTCACTCATATATCAGATATGATGAACTTCAACAAAAGAATTTTTTGTTGATATTAGGAAGGACTTCACCGCATATGCAGGGGTATGCTTCAAAGAATTTGGTGACAGGGTGATGAATTGGGCCACCACTAATGAGGCCAATATATATGTGATTGGAGTTTATGCTAATGACATGACCCCTTCAAGACGTTTTCCCCCACTTTATGGAGTTAATTACGAGAGGAAATTCATCTACTGAGCCCTATATTTTTGTTCATAACATGATTTTGCACATTCATTAACAATGAAATTGTACAGGAGAGATTACATACTTTGTGAGATTAAAGAAATCAATAGACAAATGAAGAAATTTACGAAGAACATACATAGCTTAAAGATTTTGCAGTGTGAATAAGATCAAACGGGAAATGTTTCTAAGGCTCTATCATGTTTTTTTGAGCACCAGAAACTTCTCATAATACATATTATTAAAAGTTCAAGTTTTAGAGGATTTACATGGACTTCCATGAGTTTTTTGTTGATATTGTGTTCTCTTCTCTTTTGTAATACGATGCTTTTATGTTGATTTGTAGTTTTTTTTAGTAAAGTCATCAAAACATCCCTAAACTTGTCGTCTGTCAAACTTATTTTAGCACTTTAACTTTATGGGTAATTATTACCTCCCTAAGCTACTTTCAAGTGAATTAAATACAATCTTAAAATCATAATCTCAGTCTCATAATGGAGAGTGCACCACCATGTAAAAAAGTGCTACTTTTTTCTTTTTTGAAAAGTAATCTCTCTCTCTCACACACACACTCACACTCTCTCTCTCACACATATACACACTCTCTCTCTCTCTCACACACATATATATAAAATAAAAAATTCCTCCCACCCCACTTTCTTTCTTTTTCATACCATCCTTTTCCCCCTGCCCCGCTCTTTTATTCTCCTTCTCCGATCCGATAAGCCTATCCCCCCCACCCCTGCAAACACTGCCTCCCTCCATCTCGTTCTTTCTTTCTCCTCCTTCATCAAACAAATACCTCCACCCCCATCCGTCATCCCCCAACCCTACAAATACATCCTCCTGATCCGGCAAACACCAGTGCTAACACCACGACACGACGATTAAACCCAATTAAATGCATAGCCCTCACGCTCTTGTGAAAAATTGAATTGATTATAAATTTCTTTTCTCAATAATAGATCTTGAATTTCTTCTAAGAAGGTAGTGAGTCATTGATTTCAAGAAAAAATCAAAAGCAAAAACAAGTGCATTTTCATCATTGTAACTTGGCCACATCCATTTACCAGCACTACAACACATTGCATATATAGCTATAAAACCTTAGTTATATATTTAAGAATCGTGGCTAGTAATTAATAACAACCACAAAAATTTAAATTTCGTGGCTATTTATAAATTCATAAAGTTTCTTAGCCACGAAAATCAAATTGGCAAAGCTAATTTATTATTTTTGCTATAACGGTTAGTAGTTGTGACAATAATTACCTAAATAGCTACAAATTTATTGTTACAATGAAATATCGTAGCTAATCATAAGTTGTTGCCACGTTATAAAAGTTACCATAGCAATAATATTATTTTAGCCACAATAAATTGTGTGAAATAAATTTTTGTAGCCAAATAAATTACCTTACTTCAAATAATAAAAATCATGTCAATAATTGAATGACTAGCCACATATTTATTGCTATAGTAAATTTTTGAAGCTAATTTCAAGTTGTTGTCACGTGATAAAAGTTACCGTAGCAATAATGACTTTTTATCCACAATAAAATTATTTGAAATAAAAATTTATAGCTAAATATATACTTTTTACTTCAAATAATTAAAATTATGGTAATAGTTAAATGATTAGCCATAAATTTATTGATATAATAAATTTTCATAGCTAGTCTTTATCTTTTGCCATAAGTAGAAATTTAATGATCAATAATAATTTTTTAGCCACAATAAGTTATTTACAAAAAAAAATATTATAGCTAAATTAGCATATAATAGAGCTTACTAGTTTAGTGTACATGTATGTAATGTCAATATAAAAGATGACGTACAAAACGCAGAAGTATATAATATTGTAATTAAAGTTACAATATATGTAGTATTATATTCATTTAAATGAAAATAATATGTGTTCTCATAATTTGAGTATAAGTGTGTTGCACATGTATATTGCGTGACTTATTAATACAAAATACATACAAAAAAATATTATTGAAAATTAATAATTAATGCTAAAACTACATGCAATATTTTCTTAAATGATAAAAATCAACGTTATTAATTTTTTTAATAATTTAATTTAATAAGTTGTGTTTCCATATGTTTTTTGAATATATAGTTTTTTAGAAAAATATAAAGCGAGGAATTCAACATATTAATACAAAGAAGATTAATTAAATTTTGGTATAATATAATTTTGTATAATATTATATTCTAGGTGTATAATATTGTATATCAGACTTTTAAACATTATTTCTTAGAAACATCAAATTTTATATAATGGGTTATACTAGAATTTTAAATTTTTTTACAAGAAAATAGTGGACTATGAGACTTAAAAGTAATAACTTTAAAAAATCTTGGCAATAATTATTGTTAAAGTTATATTTAAAAGTAATAATCTATTGATATAATACATGGCTAAAAAACATTTAACTTATAATAAAATGAAGCTTACAAAAAGTGAAATGATAATTTTAGAAAATAACTAAATTATATTTTTATTCAATGTAAAAATTAATTTTATAATAACAACAACATATCTAGTAAAATTTAATTAATTTTAAATAATAAAAATTTAATTAGAATTTAATATTAGGATTTCGTATTTCGTGGTGTAGATTTAGCTAAAGATTACAAAAAGAAAAATCACTCAATTTATTGAAATAACTTAAAGTATGTTGTGTTTCTCTATTTATTTTTTTATGAAATCTTTAATTAAAAGAAAAAAGAAGAGAAATCAACACAATTACAACAACAACAACAAACTCAGTATATTATCACCTAATGGGGTCTGGAGAGGGTAGAATATATGCAGTTCGTACCACTACCTCTAAAGAAGTAGAGAGGCTGTTTTCAATAGACCCCCGGCTCAAGACACAGGACAATATACAAAAATATTCAAAGCATGAAACATGATAAAACTAACATAGATATAATATCCACAAAAATAATGTACATTACCAAACAAAAGATACCAAAACCCTCCTAACTACGGACTACGATTCATCCCCCCACCTTATCCTTGTATCCTAGTATTTTTCCTCCAAACCTTTCTATCCAGGGTCATGTCCTCAGTGAGATGTAACTGCTCCATGTCACGTCTCATCACTTCTCTCCAGTATTTCTTCGGTCTACCCCTACCCCGCTTGAAACCATCTAACGCTAGTCTCTCATACCTACGAACTGGGGCATCCGTGCCCCTCCTCATCACATGACCAAACCATCTCAACCTCACTTCCCGCATTTTTTCCTCCACCGATACCACTCCCACCTTCTCTCGAATAATCTCATTCCTAACCCTGTCAGCCCTTGTAAGACCACACATCCAACGCAACATCCTCATTTTCGCTACCTTCAACTTTTGGATATGGAAAGTCTTAACTAGATAACACTCCACTCCATACAACATAGCCGGCCGGACTACAACTCTATAGAATTTGCCTTTAAGCTTGGGAGGCACTTTCTTATAGCATAAAATCCCCGAAGCGAGCCTCCATTTCATCCAACATGCCCCAATACGATGTGAGACATCCTCATCAATATCTCCATTTTCCTAGATCGTAGACCCAAGATACTTAAAACTATCCCTCTTACAAACTGCCTGAGAGTCCAACTTCACCACCACCTCCTCCTCTTACCTCGAGTCACTAAAATTACACTCCAAATAATCCATCTTGGTCCTAATCAATCTGAAACCTTTAGACTCCAGAGTTTGTCTCCAAACCTCCAACTTATCATTAACACCTTGCCGCGACTCATCAATCAAAACTACATCATCCGCAAAAAGCATACTTCGTTAGACATAATTATTGATCCAAAATGAATTTAGACACTTTAAATGTTTTCTTGTACAGTTAAACCTATTTATAATGTCACCTCTTTATAATAACATTTCACTATAGCAGTTCAATTTTCATGAGAATTAATTTTTATATTATATTTTTCTTCTCTATGTAACGACATTCTACCTGTAATAGCAATGACACTTATGATAGTGGTACACTCATTGTACAATTACCTCTCTATAACAACATACTCAAATACTATATAATAATAGTTTATAAGAAATATATTATGTACAAAATAAAATATCAAAATATTTATGGTAATCATCATTAATGTCATGCACACAATAAATTTTAAGAATGAATATCTAATTAAAAAAATTATATTAAAATGGTGCATATCAATTATTTCATAATTTCACAAAAAAACATACTAAATGAGATTCGAACGTTAGATGTCAATATACATATATAACAACACATCTCTATAGTAGACATAAATTTTTTGAACAAATATTATTACTGTGGAGAGGCTTGACTGTACACGTCTATTGTGAGTTACAAAATTTTTAATGAAATTAATTAGATTAATAAAGAAAAGATTTTTAGAAGTTGAGTATGAGAATTATTGATTTAATAATCTAATACTATTTTAATAATCAAATATTATGGGGAAAAATTGTTATCATAATATATTTACATATTAGTAAATATTTTCTATTCTACTTGATGTAAATAATATATTTATATTCTTTGTTTTTCATATGTAAGTTAGTTTCATATATTTACTATTTTAATTTATTTATATTTAAACTTTTTCTAGAACACCAAATATATTTATCCCCCCTCCCTCCCCCCCCCCCTCCAAAAAAAAATAAGGCAAAAGAGAGAAACACTCTTAAAAAAATGAAAGATAACAACTAAAGCCCATAGAAAACCAAAGTATATTATATGTCCCCACCTCTTCTCCATGTATAATATATCCCCGCCTCTTCTCGTTTCAGCCACCTCTCTCCCTCACCCCTTCTCCATATTCTTCTTTTTAATTATCAATAAATTTGTGACATTCTTCTCCGGATATTTTCATATTTTTATATTTTAATTTTTGTAAATATTATTATATCGATTTGATTTATTTTTGAGGATTAATTTTGTAGGTTATTCTAATAATTTGATAAATATAGATTTATTTACTAATCTTTTGTTGAGTTTTTATTAGCGTTATAACAAATTAAACTTGTATTTTATATTAAAACTTTTTTTAGATGCACTTATTCTTTTTTTGCTAATTATTGTGTTTGTTTGTTTGAATTTATTGGGTGCGATCTAGTTCTTGGATGTAAGAAGATTATAGACTCAACTTTGATGCAAAAAGTGAAATCATTTTGTCTTTGAATGCAATAGGATCAACATCTCCAATCCCCAAATCAAATACTTAGAGATTTTTTATTTTTGATGTGGAACCTTCAAAATTTTATAGGCTAAAGTTAAAATTCTAATATATTGTATATACATTTGATTTTCTTTTGACAAGAATTTAAATTAGTGTTTTTTCTTATTGGTTGGTCTCTCATTAATCACTTTTGTGTTTTACAAACTCTATTGTTTTATTGAATAGTTGTGGACTTGAATGCTATGAACATTGAATATACAATTGTACTATATTTTACAATTAAGATTTGAAATTATTCAAATGTTGTATCGTATGAATTAATTGATATTATTATGTTTTTAGTCTTCATAAAGTATGAATGAATATGGCTATGAGAATTTAAAATAATTAACGAAAAGTAACATCTGTAATGGAAACATTTACTATCACTAATAAAAAATTGGCCGATAAAATTAAAATGATAAAAAAAAAATCATAATAAAATATAATCTTAAAAATCTAATCACAAATATTGTGACTATTTATATCTATGAAAAATTAAATTTGTAGCTATATATATAGCTACTATTTCAATTGTTGTGGAAAAATAATTGCATCTCTGGCCACAATAAATTTATTTGTGGCTAAAGTATAAAATAGCTACAAAGTAGCTTAGTTGTGGCAATTAGAAAATTAACTATTAGCTATAAATATATATATTTTCGTGGCAATTAGACTTCTTTAAAATAGCCACATCACAAAAATTCTCATAGCAGTAGACATTAGTCCTTAGCTATGAAACGTTAAAGTTTGTAGCTTACTTTTAGTTGTGCCACTTCTAGCTACGTATGCTACGGAAAAAATTATGGTAGCTAAAGTGTTTAGCCATAGAAATTTTCAGATTTAGCTATGAAATACTTTATAGCAATATGTGCATATTGTTGTAGTGCAGGTATGACTTTGATACCCAAGACTTGACGTATCAGTGCATACTGCAACAATCTGCTTACAAGACTCTAATTTTGATCTTCCATTTTAAAGAACCTAATCAATGAATAAAGGGCCCACTCAAGTTTTTACGAAGGGGTAATCTTGATGATTAAATTTTTAGATTCTAAGTTAGATGTGTCAATGGAAATAGAGAGAGCAATTGCAACAAAAGTGAAAGTCACTTAAGAAAGTCAAGTTCTCCCACATTGGTGGGAGAAAGAAACTTTTTTGGGTTTACATTAAGAAATACTCCTTTATGTGTATAGTGAGGCAAGAACAAAGAGAGGTCTTGCACCGTTGTTGTTATTACTTACTCGGCTCGGTTTCGACTTCAACTTTGGGTTCGGATTTGGATTTGGATTTAGATTTGTCAAATGATCATGACATTAATATTTTAGATATAATTTATTTGAAACGTGAAAATAAGTGAAAGTATAATCCAATGGAAATGTTTTTCTCCATGTTCGAATGGATTTTAGATACAGTGTAAACACATACACAGTGCACCTCAAAGAGCTGTGACACTTCAAGGAAGAAGGACACTATTTTGGCAAAAGAAGCGACCTGCAGGCATAGGTCGGGCGCAGGTCCAACACAAAAGCCACTGGAATGGCGCAAATGTCACTTGCAATCTAGGTCCAGTGCATATCCAGCGCGGACCGGGCACATGCAGGTATTATTTTAGAAAATTTGTCTCTATTCATGACTCATTGATTTCTTTCTGAAGGAATACTTAATAGATATAAATACCTAAAAATATCCTCGGGTATAGGTACGAATTTTAGAGTTGAAAACAATCTTCTTCTTCTTAAAATCTCTATTGTGAGCACTAAACTTTTGAGTGCGTTCGAAGTTTCTGAAAGTTTGAGGTACCGTTGCTTTAATAAAGTGAACCATTTTATCGTGGGAGGAAAGATTCCATAACCTCGGGTACTTTAGGGGAATAAATTTCTTAAGGACACACTGTGAAGTCGGTGGACTTGGTTCTAAAATTTTTGCTTCATCTTTATTTCTTAAAAGTTGATAAATACTACATTTTGATAGTTCATTTTAATATTTATTTGAGCCTGTGTTTGAAGGTGTTAATCTTCAATGTAGTTCTTGAAAACTATTCTTGAACATAGAGTTGAAGTTGTTTTGAAACATATAGATTTTGTACCCATATAATAACAATCTTAAGAAATTTACACTAATCTGTGTTGTTTGGTTTCTAAAGATTAAATCTTATTGCTTTCTACTCTGTTTGAACTTAATAGTTATTTGAAGATATAAAATTTTTATCACAATTTAAAGTTCATTCTATTAATGATTGAAAGAACATAAAACTTCATCGTTAAACTAGAAACAAAGTGGTGTTTATAGTTTTAAAACTTTATAAAACATACTAAGTTGGTTTTCATTTTGTGATAGAAAAATGAATGCTAAAAGTCATCCAAATGTTGAGATGACAAGTGTAGCAGCAACAACTATTTCTACGGCAAGCCGTACAAGTGTTCCGCCCACAATGACACCTGTGGAAAAATCTGAAATGTTTTTGGGTGTAGATTTCAAACGTTGGTAGCAAAAGATGTTCTTCTATTTGACGACTCTAAGTCTTCAAAGGTCCATCTCTGTAAATGCTTTAGAATTACCCGAAGAGACACCAAACAAGGAGCAGTTTATATAATGGTGGCATAAAAATATTTGGACTTCTTATGCAAGAATTATATACTGAGTGGCCTCCAAGATGACCTGTACAATGGGTACAATGGTATGAAGACCTCGAAAGAGTTTTGGAATAATTTGGAATGAAAGTATAAGACTAAGGATGCAAGAACTAAAAAGTTCTTTGTTGCAAAATTTCTTGACTTCAAGATGATTGACAATAAGACTATCGAATCTCAAGTGCAAGAATTGCAAGTAATCATTTATGATCTCCTAGAAGAAGGTATAAATATAGTAAATACATTATTTAAACATGTAAGTGTGCTCTTAATAATCACATAACCTGTGATGTAGGTTTGATTGTGAATGGGGCTTTGCAAGTAGCGTGCTATAATAGAAAAATGCACTTTGTGAAAGGATTTTAAAAACTACTTAAAGCATAAGATATCAGTCGAAGATCTCATTGTGATGTTATGCATTGAAGAAAATAACAATGCAACCGAGAAGAGGTCCAAAGGGAATTCCGCAATCAGTGGAGCTACCATTATGGAGGATGATCCTAACAACTCAAAGAAACAAAAGAAAGTATTTAGACAACAAATAAAATCTTTAAATAAGAAATTCAAAGGAAATTACTTTAATTGTGGCAAGGCTGGCCATAAGTCCGCAGATTGTTAGGCCCCTAAGAAAGGCAAGAAGAAGGATCAAGCCAATATGGCCGAATCCAAAAATTAAAGTGGATAATCTATGTACCATGCTTTCAAAATGCAACTTGGTGGGTAATCCAAATAAGTGGTGGATTAATTCCGGTGCTACTTGCCATGTCTATGCTAATAAGGAGTTGTTTTCTTTATATGCTCCGTCTCAAGATGAAGAGAAAATTTATATAGATAACTCTGTAATAGAAAAGGTTGAAGGAACAAATACAATTTACTTGAAGATGATATCAGGCAAAGTGTTGACACTCAACAACGTCCTTCATGTATCAGAGTTAAGAAAGTACTAGGTTTTTATATCACTTCTAATAAAAAATGGATTCAAATGTGTATTTATTTCTGATGCGATTGTAATTAACAAAGGAGAAATGTGTTTAGGAAAAAGTTACCTCACTAGGTTTAAGATCAATGTATTAATTGTTGAGATCAATAAAATTTCTAATTCTTCTTACTTTCTTGAGTCTAATAAATTGTGACATGAACGATTAAGATATGTCAATTACAAAACTTTGCAAAAACTGATTAACTTAGAATTTTTTCCAAACTTTGAATACAATAAATCAAAGTGTCAAATGTGTATGGAATCAAAGTATGCTAAGCATCCATATAATTCCGTTGAAAAGAATTTCAATCCCTTAGACTTAATCCACATAGGCATTTGTGATATGAAGTCAACACCATCTTGTGGTGGGAAAAAGTATTTTATAACTTTTATTTATGATTGCACTAAGTACTGTTATGTTTATTTTTTAAATAGTAAGGATGAAGCAATAGACTTATTTAAGCAATACAAAATAAAAGTTAAAAATCACTTAAAGAAAGAGCTCAAAACGATAAAAAGTGATAGGGGTGGAGATTATAAATCTCCTTTTGCAGATATACGTGTACAAAATAGAATTACCCATCAAACTACTTCCCTGTATTCATCTCAATCAAATGGGATTATGGAAAGGAAGAACCAAACATTAAACAAAATGATGAATGTCTTACTCATAAGTTTTGGTTTACCCCAAAACTTGTAGGGGGAAGCTATCCTTACAGTTAACCGAATACTCAATAGAGTACCCCGTATTAAGACACTTTCAATTCCATATGAAAAATAAAAAAAAAGGAAATCCAACTCAAAATATTTTAAAGTGTGGGGGTGTCTAAAGAAATTCCAAGTTCCTATGCCTAAACGGGTAAAAATAGGACCTAAGATGGTGGACTGTGTGTTCATTGGATAAGCTAAAAGCAGTAAAACATGTCAATTTTTAGTTCATAAATCTAAAAATTTGGATATTAATAAAAATATGGTGATTAAATCAGATAATGTTGAGTTCTTTGAACACTTTTATCCATATAAAACTAGACATGACCTGTCTATTGGAGGGTCTAAACGACCACGAGATGAGCCAAATGAGAATATACATAATGATGAGAATCCAAGGGGAAATACATGTCAAAGAACGTCAACTTTCTTTGGATCAGATTTTGTGATATTTCTTCTTTAAAATGAGCCTCAAACGTTTAAAGAAGTGATGTTGTCTTCGGATGCATCCTTTTGGAAGAAGGCAGTCAATAGTGAGATTGATTCAATTTTGAACAACTACACTTGAGAATTGGTTGATCTTCCTCTAGGAAATAAACCTTTAAGTTCTAAATGGATATTCAAAAAGAAAATAAAAGTTAATGGTAGTATTGACAAATACAAGGCAAAACTTATAGTGAAAGGATTTAAACAAAAGGAAGGCCTTGATTATTTTGATACATACTCCCTTGTAACAAGGATCACATGCATTCGGATGTTAGTTTCCTTAGAGGCGGTATATGTTGACACCTAATTTTTACCCTCCACGACTAAGTTTAATTTTGAGTTTCTTAGTTTTAAATAAAATTTTAATATTTATTTTATCTGGTTAAAAACATTTAAAAATATTTATCCACGTAATTTTGTCACTATAAGTAGCAATTATATGTTGTTGTATCCACATATATGCGATCATATAATTTTGTTACTTAAATCATTATTTTATGGAAAAGATAAATTTTAATTAAGGGTTATCTTGAAAATTAATTCAAATGGGAAAAGTCTTGATTTAAATATAATTTCTTCTCAAAAAATAATTTATCTGGAAAAATGTGTGTTCGATTTTATCAAACCAAGAAACTCGAAATTGAATTAGGTATTAATTCATGTCGAATTACAATTTAATTTAGCCAGCTTATTAATTTTTTTGGGGTAATAGGCATTTCCATTTCACCAAAAATATTCATTACAAAGCTAGTGAATGTTGATAATTAACTTCTCTAATAATCTAACTTCTATAATCCTATACACATCAACTAAAAAACTCTACTCTTGTATATCCTAGAGGTAGTTCTGCAATATTTGCATTACAACATGCCAGGTTCTGAGCTTACTGTCCTTTATGTGTATGTGCTGTGCCACCTCCTTATATATTCTATCTGGAGAGGTGGTTCCTTTTTAGAATCAAATGACATTTCTTTCTCACCAAATTAGGTACACCATCATTCCAAAAATAGAGTTGACTATTTGCTAGTGCCCTGCTTTCCTTATTAATCCCTTGCATAACTATTATATTTATTCTTTCCATGTGCCAATGCTTCGTTGATCACCCAACTATTTCAACAGTCTTGTCCATACGGTTTTCATATACTGGCATCCAAAGTATAGGTGCTCAAAAACTTCATTAGCAATCCCACAAAACATACAAGTTGGAGATACTTGGATTGCCATCTTCAGTAATCTATCCACAGTAGTTAGTCGTTCATGGGCTTCTAACCACAGTATAAATTTGTATATAAAATGTAATTAAGGCTGAAGTATCATATTATTCTAGGGCGCTTTTGTATAATGTGTCCTCATTTGCTTATACATTTTCTTAATGCTAAAAGCATCAGAATTCTAGATTTGCAGTAGCCAACTCATGAGATCACATTATACTCTTGTTAGTCTTAGAGAAAGTTCCCTAGTAGCCAAAATCTTTCAAAACTACCCAAGCTGCAGTCTTGGGTATTATGAGAGAGTCCAATTATCTATTCTTGATTACACACTGTGAACCCACCTCATCTACATTGAATCTTTCTTCATTGCTATGGCCCATAGGTTTTTTGTAACAGCAGCTTTGTTCTATAGTTCCAAGTCTATAATATTTAGTCCACCTGTAGCCTCAGGAATACACACCTTGTCCCAAGTAATAAGGTCTTTCTTGGACACCACAGCTGCACCAGTCCAGAGAAATGATCTACACAATGCAATGATGATCATATTCATTACCTTTTCGGGGAGCATAAAGATCTGTGCTCAATATGATTGAGCACTAAATAATACTGACTTAGTCAATTGTACTCGTCCTGCATAAAACAATAATTTGGATGTCCAACAATTGATTCTAGCTATTATTTTCTCCACCAAAGGACAATATTGACCTATGGACAACTTCTTGGTGGCAAGGGGAACCCTTAAGTATTGGAACGAGAGGGTTTCTTCACTGAACCCTAAATGCTGCATAATCTCATCTTTTAATGTCTAAGATACCCATGTTGTATATATAGAGATTTTCTCTGCATTAGCTTAAAGACCTGATGCTTCTGAAAACTTATTAAATGTTGCACATAGTAGCTTTACAAATTGCATATCAGCCCTTCAAAACATGTGAAGGTCGTCAAAAAAATAAACATGCATAATCCTCTTTCCTTTGCATATTGGGTGAAACTGGAAGTCCTTGTTCAAAGACAATTGGTTAAATTCTATTTGAAGATTTTCCATAGCTATTACAAATAAATAAGGGGATATTGGATATCCTTGTCTAATTCCCCTTTTTCCTTCAAAAGACTTTATTATACCACCATTAAGTGTTAATGAATATGTAACTGTAGTAATGCACTCCATAATCCACACAATAAACTTGTCAGGAAATCCTAGGATTATCATCATACTTCTTAGAAAGTCCCAATCTAAAGTGTCATATGCTTTCCTTAGATCTACTTTAAGCACATACCTCGCACTCATCCCTTTCCTTGTATATCCTTTAAAAAATTCATGGATAAAAGGGATATTATCTATAATACACCGTCCTATGATGAATGCAGATTGTGACCCACCTACTAGGTCCCTAATAACCAGCTTTAGTCTACCTGTTAATATTTTTGTCACAATTTTATATAATGTTGTGCAACAAGCAATAGGTCTGAAGTTCTTCATTTGTGCTGCCCCCTATGTCTTGGGTATCAAGGTTACAACTGTGTTGTTCCAAGCCTTTAACATTTTTCAAGTTCTAAGGAAGCGTAACACTTCCTCATAAATATCTTCTTTGACTACATCCCATTGTTGTGTAAAGAATTTAATAGAAAAACCATCCACTCCTGGTACTTTATCCTGTGGCATGCTTTTAATGGCTTCCAGAATCTCTGCCCTTGTGACCTCCTTAGTAATTTATGCTTGCTGATATTGATCTAGGAAAACACCTTTCTTGATTACCTCAATATCAGAAAACTTGTATACAGGGCCAGCTTCACCCATAAGGCTAGTGAATAGGTCAATAAATTCCTTCTCAACAAGTATTAGACCAGTGAGTTTAGTATTAACACTTGTGTATATGAATTGATAGCATTGTAGCTAGTTCTCATCTTTATTTGGGCGTGGAAATATTTAGAGTTAGCATCATCATATTGTACCCACTGAGCTCTAGATTTTTGTCTCAATACATGTTCCTCCACTGTGCTACCACTACAAGAAATCTAGTTTTTAGTGGCGCAAAAAGTTGCCACTAAAGAATGAAATGTCGCCACTAAAAACTTTTGGCAGCGACAATTATGGCGTTCGTAGTACTTCCGTAACTAAAAGTTATTTGCAACGACAAATCTAAGTCGCCACAATGAAAATGTATTTGTGACGAGTTTTATCGCCACAAAAGGTAGACAATTTTACTGCAAATTGTACTTTGACCAAACAAATATGAATTAGGTTGCCACTAATTATACTAGAATTAGCAGCGACATTGTCGTTGCAAAATTTCCATTATTTATGATGACATATTCCTTGCCACAAAAATAGTGCTATTATCTGTGACGACATATGGCTCGCCACAAAATCACAATTATCTGTGATGACTTCTTTATTGCCACAAAAACCTTGCTATTAGCTGTGACGACTTATAGATCACCCTAAAAACCTTTCTATTATCTGTGACGACTTAAGTCTTGTCACAAAATCACTATCATTTGCGACGACTGTTTCCTCGCCACAAAAACCTTTCTATTAGTGGCAACCTTTATCGCCGCAAAATTATTGTCACTAGTGACCACATGTTTATATTAGTAGCAATCTATGTCGCTCCTATACCTTTAAATATTAGTGGCGACTCTTATATCTTGTTGCTAAAAATTAACTTATAATAGCAAAATCCATTCCCACATATCTACTTAATCATTAATGGCAAGTCTCATTTTGCCACTAGATTAAATTTTGTGCTCAAATAAAAATATTGTTTTCATCAACCAAAGAATTGAATTTATTCAATACCTATATTAGATAAAATTGACAACAAATTTAAGAACTACATATAATATTAACTATTAAAAGCATCCCATAGTATTTTACAAAATCATTCTTCGACTAAATATTATAAGTACTTCACTTACTAAGAAGTCAATGATATATACATTAATAATGATATATAGTACTTCAGTTTTACCATATTCATACATATGATCAAAAATTAAATATGCATTCTACGCGTTCATGCTCCTCATTGTTTAAGAATGCCCCTGCCATTAAAACACACCAAGTCACTTTATGATTCTAAAAAAAAGTGCATATATATACTGAATGAAGTAAAAGGCAGTGGTGAAGATTTCATTAAAGAGGTGACAAGTTCACCCCTGAAATAATTAATTCGAACTTCACCCCTGAAAAGATTAAAGTGTACGTAAATCTTTCCCTACCTTGTAGAGGTAGAGATGTTGTTTTTGAGTCTACTATATATATATATATATATATATATATATATATAATATCTTTAACCATATATATATATATATACATATAATAGTTGTAACTAAAAGAATCATGATTACAGAGAGATATATACAAATAGAAAAGAAAATCATAAGGGGCATGAAATAAATGACACAGTCAAACATGATGATTCACTTCAAGAAACACAAAATAACAAACAAACATACAAATACAACAACAACAACAACAAAATACATTCTTGACTAATAATGCCACCAAAAAAGAACATTCTTGAAAAAATATACCAGCAAGAATGAAGTATGGCCTTCTCCTATATCCTATAATAGGAAGGGTATCTGTTAAAAGTCCCCAAAGAGGTTTCACAAGCCAAGGAAATTGAATTACTCCCGAATAAATTTGAGTTTTAGAACTTTTGCTCGTCCTTCATATAATACTAAGTACTAATATTGCTTAAACCTACACTCATTCCTTGATTAATACCATAAATAATAACTACACCAGACACAAAACTCCAATGTAATCCATCATATAGCATTCTGAACCAGTAATATGGCTTCAAAAATAGTTCCAAGATTCTATCTTTTTGGCTCTTGATTTTATGAAATTGCCCTTCTAATGGAAATTCATCTTCTTGGTCCATTATTCAACTAATTTTTATTGAGTTATTTGCATAATGGAGTAAGATCTAGATCAAAAATAAAAGTTTTTTTTTATATTTCCTCCTTCCCCCGGTTTCCACATTCTTCAAGCATAGAGTAAAAAAGTTTTAACTCTACTAGGTGAGGAAATATAATTTTTTGTTGAATCTTCCTCTTTGTGTGCAATAGTATCTTTCAGAAATACAACTTAAAGACTACATACTATACTATAGATAACTTCAGATTCAAGCTTTATCTGAATTATACTATATATACTTCTGATTCGAGCTTTATTTGAATTTTGTATATAAGGAGAGTTATATTCAGTTATTTTTTTTGAAGTCCTTCTCCTAGTCAGTTCATATTTACCTTCTTTTTATTGAGTCAAAATAGTTAGAAACACATTGCATTATTATTTTCACGAGATTAATGTTTTAAGTATCAATCTTCATGAAAACTGGTAATATTGTGTGGAGATAAGAACCACATTCATTCAAATATATATCAATTTCCAATCAAATATCTCAATTGACTGTAAACTTTTTAGACCAAAAAATGATCCTTCCAAATTCAAACAAACATGGTGGAATTAGTCAGTACATTTCAACTTTTGAAGATATAATAGCAATAGAATCCTGCTGCTACAGTCTACCTTTTTATATTTTGGCCTAATCATTTAATCTCACATTTTTCTTTAAAGAAGAAAGTCCAGAATCCAAGTATAATATCATCCCAAATATCTTTAAATATCCTTTCATATTGACATTCCTTCTCCGTGAAGGTTCTTATAGAAATGGTAATTAGACTCGACTACTCATTAAAGTTTTTTTTCAATCATGCACAGGTTTTGGACTTGTAGGTGGTTTCTTAGCAGATGCTAAACTTGGCTGTAATTTGACTGTTGCGCAAATTAAATATATAGAAGTAATATCCTATATTTCATACTAATAGACAACATATATCCAACATATAACGGCCAGTGGCTAGCGGCTAGCAACTTGCTCTTCTCCACACAACACTATACACCCTAGCTCTTGGTGGTGGTGGAATCAAGTCAAACGTCTCCGGGTTTGGGTCAGACCAATTTGACCCATCAGATCCAAAGGAAAACAAGTTCATGATATACTTTTTCCACAGGTTCTATAACTTATACATCTTAACAAGAAAATCTTATACCTTTTGTATATTTATTTTTTCAATCTGATCTTTTTCGATGCAAATCTCAAGCTTTAAGTGATCTGTAGTTTGATAATGATTCCATCAAGACAATGCAAATGTATCCCCACTTAAACTAGCTTTCAGAAAATTATCTAAATAATAAGAGGGAAAATGATATGGTGGAACAAGAAATTTATACTAGCATATAAGATAAAGATAAACAAATTATTACATTCAAGAGATCTAAGGGGAGTGGGTAGAATTACACTAACAAACAATCATCGAAGAGAGTAAAAGAAGCAAGAAAAAATGCTAAAAAGCATGCCTATGGCTAGTTTTACTACAAAACATCAATCACAGGAAAATACACTGACAAACAATTATCCTTTGTTTTCTTTCTTTGGTAATATTTCCAGAATTTTGTTCATTATCCTTAGCCTTTTTTCACGTTTTCATTTACAAATAATGAATTTGTATTTGTGACTCGTAGAAAAAAGAAAGTCAAAGTTTTGATGGTTCTTTTCTAAATAATGAGTTGGACGAGAAAGTACCTATTGCATTCCAGCCATGAGAGCAGCCATTTTTTCTTGAAACATTTTTTCTACTTCTCCTTTCATATGTTCACGCTCCTCTTCCAGTTTCTTTTACAAATCCTGATCCATATCTCTTTTCAAATCGGCAGCCATTTGTTCACGCTCTTCTTGCAACTTACTTTCCATGTCAAGTTGCATCTCGTGACACATACTTTCTACCGCTGAAGACACGCTAGCCTCTATGTTTGCCTGTTGTGTCTGATTCTTTTTAGGAGGCTTCTTACCATATCCTTATCCCCGAATATATCCCGATCTCTCACTAAGAACTGAAGATAAAATCTCATCTCCGATCATGCGAAGCTTGATCTCTTCGGACTGTTGTTCAATAACAAGTTCCTGGAGCTGTCCCTATAATAAAACATAACCATTTAAAACCATTGGTTAATATATTGAGCGTAAATTATAGTACATCAAAAAGGTAATACGACAGTGATTTCAAAAAATTACATGAATCTGTTCAGATTGTAGATCCAGTCATACACATTCTTCATTAACATTCTTACGTGTATGTTGGATCTCCTAGATTTTATCTGGTATCTCTTTTTCTCCTGTTAGAGGATTTCTCCATAATATCAAAAGGAAAAATATATTTATATAACCAAAAGATTATCTAGAATGATATAAATATCAAAGATGTATATGTAATAATAAGGGAACAAATATGATGTATCTTAACCGTAGTTTCCTCTACTTCTGCAAATGATCTTATACCACAACAATGTTTAGTTATTTGTTTTTATCTATTTCTTTTGTTTCTCTCGCTGACGACCTGCACTTAAGTGAACAGATTAGGAAATCTCTAATCAATCAATTAATCAAACATGTCTCGATCCTAATACAAAATAACTTCCATTTCCAACAAACTAGACTTCTATTTCCAACAAAACAGAATTCCACAATCCACATTTCAAACCAAATATGCAAATAGAAGTCAGGCTATAAGATAGAAACATTAAGTTGCAGGTTCACCATTCTGCATTTGAAATACGATAGTCTAAGAAACTGCAAAAGAGGTGCTATTGATTGGCTTGCCGTTGACCAAAAATACTTGATATGATAAGAAAAACATCCAACTCTGAGGGTGTATGGCAGTTATATTTGAAGGTACAGACCTATATTTTCTCAAACCAAATTTGAATTATGTGTTCGTTACCTTGAATTTATAACTGCCAAAATTTTCCACTAGGTGCTTCCAGCTATCCCACTCAACATCCTCCGGATGATGCGACAATCTATCTTTATCATTGCTATAGCTAGAGTAGTCGAGCTTTCCATGCTCTAAATAGTCGTTGCATAGTGCTTATCAAAAAACCTTGCAACTTATGCTCTGGCAGCCCATTTCGAACTTCAAATTTATCCTGCACATTTGTTAAACAAACAAAAACTGAGAAATGGAGTATAACGGCCAACACATCTCCAGGCCTTTCAACATGATAATTAACTCTTAAAGAATAATATTAAAATACTGTTTGGTTTGCAAGATTCACTTCCAAGAACACAACCTGGGAGGTTAACTTCCAAGCTCACATTCTACTTTTCTATGAACATGAAAGATAAAGAAACCAACATTTCCTGGCTACACACAATTAAGGTTTGCAAATGCTATACCAGGTCGTCCCCTAAGATATGGGTGAGATTTCTCCACACAGTAATGTAGATTGCCCGGAAATAAGCATTCATCATCACAACCCATTTTCAGGTGATTTATGAAGATCCCATCACCCATTATCCTTATTGATAACTAACTACCGATTTTATCCAAAAAAGGGTATTTTCAATCATACAAAGACACTGTAACTAGTCAATCGAACACACAACACAATGCAAGATGTTTTCCACAGAGAATCTGATAAAGTTATAGTCAAGTAAGATGCTTTCCAAGCTCAGATTATGCATTTTTATGAACATAAAAGAGAAAGAAACCTATATGCCATGGCTGTAGACAACAGAAAAAGTATTTTCAATCATACAAAGATACCGTGACTAGTCAACCGAACACATAACACTATTTACTAAAGTTCACAGAACATGCAAAATGCTTTCCATAGAGAATATTATAATGAAGTAATAGCCAAATAAGAGAATGAAGTCAATACAATATTAAGAGTCATTGCGTTGACCCTACACCACATTGCTTATCCATGTTTTAGAACTATCTTCTGCCAACTTTTATCTCGAAATGAGACAGTAGTTCTCATGATCCAACCATCATAATTGGCAATGTCTCTAGCTCCAGAACCCACGGTTGTATCAATGTCATCTGGAATTATTATTTTAATTTTTCCTCCATGTTTAAGCAAAAACTCCAAAGTTTTGGATTTGTATTTCCCTCTTTCTTTCTTTTTAGTGATGCGGGAAACTGCAAAAAAAATAATATATTATTATTAAACTGAACTTATATTTACATTGATCCAGCAAAGTGAACTAACCTACACTAGTTTAAGCCTCTACACTAAGGCATACACTTTTATCTAGATTTCTTGATGATTTTGTCTCTGGGGATGTCCTTTGGATAGGTTTTGTTTGCATTTGCTGTGTTTGTAGAGGTCCTTCGCTTAGATTAGATGATGTCCATTCTCTAAAGAAATCCCAACCACTCGTATTGGTTGTATTGGTGGCTGAGATATTGTATCAGAACTTAAACGTTCTGGAAAACTGCCACAGCCTGCACCTCCTCTTCCACTTCTACTTCGTCCTGTTTCTCTCATTTTCTGTAATATTTGGTTAAAAAGGAGATGTGTATCAGAACCAGAAATTAAAGATGCCAAAATATATATCTACTGCCAAGAAAATTATCAATTTATAATGAAATTTTAAATCAAACAATTAAAAAATATCAAACGGTTTGTTGAACTTTATAAATTTATTAATTCTACTTAAAAATACTGATTTCATTGATAAATAAAAGTTGCAAGCATAAGAATACCAAATACAAGATAGCATAATAAGAACTCAAAATACAAGATGTTGTTCTATTTAGAACACAAACCACAAGATGCTAGCCTAATATAATAACTTCTCAAAACAAGATGTCATCCTAATAAGAGCACAAAATGCAAAGAACTTCTTATCCATCTTTTCTTCTCAATCTTCAGCAGGACATATCACTGTCTTCTCCATCATTATCATCAAGTAACTCTTCTTCACTTTTTTCATTATCTGATACATCCATTTAATTGTCATTAATAAAATCATCTTCTTCATTTTCTTGATCATTGGTTCATAAAACAAATTCTGGTTCAACATTATCCCGGTGTAAAGGCACCTCAAAATCAATTTCATGATTATTGGCATACAAAATATCTTTAACTTCATCTTGATGGTAAATATCTTCATTCAATGTCGTGTCTAGTTCAACTTCAGGCACATTAAAAAGATCACGAGGATTAGTCTTTACAACAACAAGCCAATCTTTATCGACCATGTCATTCAAATAGAAGACTTGTTCAGACTGAGATGCCAACATAAATGGCTCATTTGTATTCAAGACACAATGAGTATTCACACTTGTAAAACCATATTTGTCAATCTTATATACTCTTTAGAGGTGAGCCACATCCCACCAATGACACTTGAGCAGATGAACTTTTCTATTTCCTGTATAACATAACTCACAAATATCTTTTAATACACCATAATACTCCTTATTAGGGTCTGAAACATCTCCCCTTAAAAGAACTCCGTTGTTCTGTGTTTTTCTCATAAGCTCTTTTGTTTGAAATCTAAATCCATTCACCATACATGTTGAATATCAATGTATCGATGGTTCTAGACCAACAGCTAAGCTTATAAGCTCATCATTTGCACATCCTTGTGAAGATAGTACAAATATCTACAAAAACAAGCAATACTATTATCACTAGTATAAGAAAATTGAATATATGCTAATATTTATTGTGTCATTTAATTAGAAACCTATGTGTGCACGAAACCAATCAATAAATCCATTGTCATGCACCTTATGAGCACTTGTTGAACCTTCTACTTCAATCTGTCTCATGTATTCCCTACAGTTTGCATTAGTTGAGATTAACTTAATTATATTAATGTCACATTATATTAGAATTAAAAAGAGACTTACTCCCTGTATTGTGAAATTTCTTCACAATTTTGAAGTACATAAATATATGCTTGATTGAAATCATTATAAGGTAGCCTATTTCCTCCATCTGAAGCCCTTTTTGTTTGTCCACTATATTTAAAAATAGACATCTCACCATTTGACATGGATTTATCATTATTTCGAGTTGATTAATTAAACTTAGTTGAGATGTTCTTTAAATATCATGAACAGAACGTAAGGCTTTCCTCTGCCAAATACCCTTCAGCAATTGAACCTTCTGGATGACCTTTGTTGCAACTATATACTTTAAGATCTTGAAAATACCTATAAAGAATTATCATTTAAATAATCATAGAATATTGCATTTTAAATATATTGACATTTAATTTTAGAATGACACAATACCTCTCAAAAGGGTACATGTTTCTATATTGAATGGGTCCACCAAGTTTTGCCGCTCTTGCCTAGTGAATTGGCAAATGAATCATGACATCAAAGAACACTGGAGGAAAAACCATTTGAAGTTTGCACAATATGGTAGGAATTTCAGACTTTAGGATATCAAGATCCTCAATTCTCAGGCATTTAGAGTATAGATTCTTGAAAAAACTTACCTAATGCTATAATTGGTTCACAAACTTCCTTAGGCAATAAACCATGTATAGATACTGCTAAAATATATTAAAATAACACATGACGATCGTTACACTTCAATCCATGTATCTTTTTCTCATGCACGTTAACACGCCTAGAAATATTTGATGAAAAAGCATCTGGAACCTTCAAATTAGCTAAGAAATCGCACAACTTTAACTTCTCTTTAGGAGACAAAGCATAGCATGCCACCGGTAATAAAATATTATCTCCATCCTCAATTGGATGCAAATTTTACCTAATTCCAAGGTCCATCAAATCGTATCTACTTTTCAATGTGTCTTTTGTCTTTCCAACCATACTCATCATAGTTGATAAAAAACTTTCAGACATATTTCTTTCTATGTGTATTGGAGAAAGGTTATGTCGTAAGTCAAGAGCATCCCAATAAGGCAATTTAAAAAAGATACTCTTCTTTCTCCAATTAAAAGCATCATTGGAAATGTTGCGCTTTCTCTTTTGGCCTTTATCAAAAGTCACATCGCCCAAATCTTGTAATGGCTCAAGTGCTTCAACACCTATTAAAGGAATAGGTGTATCCCCCATTTCCACTTTCCCATCAAATAAAACTCGATTTCTACGCCATGGATGGCTCATTGGAAGAAAATAGTGATGACCCAAATAATACGACTTACTACGTAAATAAATCGAATGTGTATCTTTATGGCAACAAGGGCATGTAAGTTTGCCTTTAGTTGACCATCCTGATAGGTTACCATATGTAGGGAAGTCATTAATCATCCACAGAAGAGCAACACACATAAGAAAATTAGACTTTGAGTGAACATCATAAGTCTCCACCCCATTCCATAATTCATTCTACTCTTCAATCATTGGTTGTAAGTATACATCAATATCATTGCCTGGACACTTAGGGCCTTGAATAAGAAGATTCATCATGAAATATGGACTTTTCATGCAATCTCATGGTGGAAAATTATATATAGCTAGCATGACGGGCCAAATACTATAATTGGAACTCATATTCCCATTAGGTTGAAACCCATCACTTGCTAAACCTAATTGAACATTTCTTAACTGAGCTGAAGAGGTAGGATAACGCTCATCAAGGGATTTCCATTCAATTGAGTTAGATAGATGTCGCATGACACTATCTTCAATATTTTCCTCCGTGTGCCATCTCATATTTTTTGTCATCTCTTTTGCCATGTACAATCTTTAAAGCCTTTATTTGATTGGAAAATATCATAGTACTTTATGAGCCACTTTCTTGCCTTTATGTTCTTTCGACTTCTATCTAGATTCACCACACTTGGGACGTGATTGGAAATTCAAATAGTCACGCCAATATAATATACAATCATTCTTACATGCATCAATTTTAGTGTACCCCAAGCCGAGATCAGAAAGAACTTTTTTTGCTTCATAGAAAGACTTGGGTACAAATGACCCCTCAGGGAGAACCTCTATTAAAAATTTCAACAGCTCATCCATCGATTTGTTGATCCAATGGTTAAGGAACTTCAAGTGGAGTTATTTAACAACAAAACATAATTTTGAGACTTTTGTGCCACCAGGACAAAGTTCTGTCTGAGCATCTTCTAACAAGCTGTAAAATTTTGTTGCATGCACATTTGGATCTTCATTGCCCTCCCGAGAATTAGTATTATCCTCCAAATTTGTATGTCCACAAGCATCATGAATCATTCGAATAACATCATCCTGTTTAATTTCATCATCTTCTATTTCATCACTACCACCAGGATTAAAATTTTCACCGCTAACCAATACTTCTCCATGATAATCCCACACTCTATAAGAATCCCAGAAGACCTTATTCAATAAGTGTAGTCTTACATCAATTCTCAGCTAAAACACAATGTTCCTACACTCCTTAAAAGGACATCGAATAATAGTGCTCACCCCAGATTGATTGAACGCCCAATTAAGAAAGTTATCTACTCCATATCTATATCTTTAGTCAGCTTTATTCATGATATCCAACCAACTTTTATCCATTTCTATCTTTTCAATCATTAAAAAAGATAATTTATTAATTAAAGATACAAGTATAACAACAATCAAAATAAATACAAGATCGAAGTGTACTGTTTATCACAAAAAAATCCAAATCCATAGAAACTGAGAAATAAAGTATAATAGCCAACACATCGCTAGGCCTATCAACATGATAATTAACTCTTAAAGAATATTATTAAACTACTGTTTGGTCTGCACGATTTACTTCCAAGCACAAAACCTGTGAAGTGAACTCCCAACAGTACCTATGTTTTTCTTTTGTTAATTAATTTTCTAATTGAACACTGGCTTCCTTATCCTCCGTATTTTTTAGTCATGTGTCTGAAATTCGTGAAACTACTAATGCGGGTCTATTATTCTTAGAGAATGAGGAGGCATGTTTATCATCCTTGGAAAATTCAAGGCTCAAATTTAAATTTTTTATGAACATGAAAGAGAAAGAAACCAACATGTCATGGCTGCAGACAAGGTTTGCAAATGAATGCTATACCAGGTCGCCTCCCAAGACCCGAGTAAGATTTCTCCACACAGTGATGTAGATTTCCCAGAAAGAAGCATTCATCATCATAGCCTATTTCCAGGTGATTTGTGAAGATCATGTCATTCGTTATCCTTATTGATACCTAAATATAGATTTTATCCAGAAAAAGACTTTCAACCATACAAAGACACCGGAACTAGTCAACCGAACCCACATCACAATTTAGTAAAGCTCACAGACCATGCAAGATTATTTCCACAGAGAATATGATACAGTATTTACAAAAAGAAACTAATCACAAATGTAATATTTTGGACAAACTAAAAAATGGAGTATACAATGTGATTTTAAATTATTATAGTTTCCTATACGCAGGTGCAGGGGGAAAAGAATTAACATGCACTCATTAACATTTTGAAGAGTGCGAGCAAGTTAGTGTAGTGATTAGGCTAGGAGTACATGGATAATGAGAAAAAATAGTGGTGTGACAATTAGTGTAGTGTATGAAGATATCAGTGATGTAGTTAGAGCTGCACCGAAAGCTATAGAAGTTGTAGTGTAAGAGATTGTGCCCCCAACCCTTGAACCAAACACAACTAACTCAACCTCCACCAAAGATAGAGTCATGATCTATAGACACTGTAAAAAATGATCAGCAAGTTTGAGGGGCAGTCAATGTATTCGGTCATAACAAAAAGACTTGAGGCTCAAATAAGTGATTAACTCAGGTAATGAGTTCTTTGACACTGCCATGGCTGCAAACCCGATAATACGGGTTGCCCCACCAAGATACAAGCCTGAAACAACAATGCCAGGTTCCATATTCTCAATAACAATCAATCATCACAGCCCTATCATTTTCTTTCCATTCCATTGTTATATGTTTCTGTTGTTGATTTTCCAACGCAGCCTCTCCTTTAGGAAATAAATTATAATGTCCAGCACATTGCCAGGCCTCTCAATATGATAATTAAATCTTAAATAATATTATTAAAATACTATTTGGTCTGCAAGATTCACTTCCAAGCACACAACTTGTGAAGTCAACTCCCAACAGTACCTATGTTTTTTTTTGTTAATTAATTTTCTAATTAAATACCAACCTTCTTCTCCTTAATATATTTTTAGTCATATGTATGAAATTCGTGAAGCTATTAATGTGGATCTATCATCCTTAGAGAATGAGGAGGCACATTTATCATCCTTGCAAAATTTAAGGCTCAAATTTTGCTTTTTTATGAACATGAAAGAGAAAGAAACCAACATGTCATGGCAGTAGACAAGGTTTGCAAATGAACGCTATACCAGGTCGCCCCCCAAAACACGAGAATGATTTCTCCATACACTGAAGTAGATTTCCCAGAAAGAAGCATTCATCATCACAACCTATTGTCAAGTTATTTTTGTATATCATGTCACTCGTTATCCTCATTGATAACCAAATACAGATTTTATCTAGAAAATGTACTTTCAACCATACAAAGACACCGTAACTAGTCAACCGAACACACATCACAATTTAGTGAAGCTCACAGACCATGCAAGATAATTTCAACAGAGAATATGATACAGTAATAGTCAAACAAACAGAAACTAATCACAAATGTAATGTTTTGGACAAACTAAAAAATGAAGTATACAATGTGATTTTAAATTATTATAGTTTCCCATATGCAAGTGTAGGGGAAAAAGAATCAAACATGTACTCATTAACATTTTTAAGAGTACGAGCAAATTAGTGTAGTGACTAGGCTAGCAGTACAGGAATGACGAGAAAAAATACTGGTGTGACAATTAGTGTAGGGAATGAGGATATCAGTAATGTAGTTAGAGTTGCATTGGAAGCCATAGAAGTTCAAGTCTCTGGGATCATGCCCCCAACCTTTGAACCAAAGACAACAGCCTCAACCTCCACCAAACCTAGAGTCATGGTATATAGACTTTCTAAAAAATGATCAGCAAGTTTGAGGGGCCATCAATGTATTCAATCATAGCAAAAAGACTTGAGGCTCAGATAAGTGATTAACACAGGCAATAAGTTCTCTGACACTGCCATGACTGCAAACCTAATAATACGGGTTGCCCCACCAAGATACAAGTCTGAAACAACAATGCCAAGTTCCAGATTCTCAATAACAATCAATCATCACAGCCCTATCATTTTCTTTCCATTCCATTATTGTATAGTTCTGTTGTTGCTTTGCCAATACAGCCTCTGAGAAATAGAGTATAACGGGCAACACATCGCCAGGCCTCTCAACATATTAATTAACTCTTAAAGAATATTATTAAAATACTATTTGGTCTGCAAGATTCACTTCCAAGCACATAACCTGTGAAGTCAACTCCCAACAGTACCTATGTTTTCTTCTATTAATTAATTTTCTAATTGAACATTGGCCTTCTTATCCACAATAGTTTTTTAGTCATATGTCTAAAATTCATGAAGTTATTAATGCAGATCAATCATCCTTAGAGAATAAGGAGGCATGTTTATCATTCTTGGAAAATTGAAGGCTCAGACTTTGCTTTTTTATGAAAATGAAAGAGAAAGAAACCAATATGTCATGGAAGCAGACAAGGTTTGCAAATGAATTCTATACTAGGTCGCCCCCTAAGACACGAGTAAGATTTCTATACAAGGTAATATAGATTGCCCCAGAAAGAAGCATTCATCATCTAGCCCATTTTTAGGTGATTTATAAAGATCCCGTCACTCATTATCCTCATAAATAAATACTTATTTTATCTAGAAAAAGTAATTTCAACCATATAAAGACACTGTAACTGGTCAATCAAATACACAACACAACCTTCTGATTTGGAGTCAGATGCACAACCATTACACCATGGATGACAAAGGAAAGAATTTGAGACTCGGGTTAAATGAGAGAATGAAGACATTATCATGGCTGCAAATCCTATAGATATTGTAAGACAATCTACGAGAACAGGAGCAATTGTATCTTAACTCCTTTGTATGTATAGTCAAGATTACTCGTCTATAACAAAGACTATGAAATTGGGTGGGCAAAGATAACGCAAATCCCATGTTGGGGGAACGATCCCTAAGACAAGAACTTCTATGGCTTCCGGTGCAACTCCAACTACAACACTGATATCCTCATTCACTACACTAATTGTCACACCAGTTTTTTCCTCATCATCCTTGTACTGCAAGCCTAGTGACCCATTAAATATTAAAAAAAAAATTCTCAATGATAATTATTGATTCAACATACCCAATCTACAGATATGCAATCACAATAACAATACCAAAAGGTCTACAAATTCAAAAATTAACTTTCAGCTAACCCAAATAAAGACAAAGATAACTTACTGACAATTTTTAAAATCAAAAATTAACAAAATACAAAAAATAAATTAGTGAGAAACATAAATTGTAGCTTCGGATCCTAAGAAACCTAACAAATTTAAGTAGAAAGATAATGAAGGTTTTGTTTCTTCAATGGGTTTGAGAAAAACGATGAAGGTTTGAGAATTGTGTTAACCCCTCTAAAAAATTCAGCTAACCCCTTTAGAAAATTTTATTTCTTCAATGGGTTTGAGATCTTGCTTGAGAAAAAGGATGAAATGGTTCAGTAGAAAGACGATAAAGGGTTTTCTAAGCTAACACGATGAAGGTTGAGCTTCAGTAGAGAAAGAGACAATGAAAGAGAAATAAATTTTCTTTCTTTTTTGTTTATCTGAAATGAAAAGTCCTTAGTTATATACATACTAGAAGTTTCCTATTATTAAAATTTTAAAAAATAAAATAAATTTCTTTTAGTGGCAACATTGTCGCCACATAATTAATTCAGAGGCGATATTTTATTAGTCATAGCTATAAAAATGGAGCGAAAAATTTATTATAAGCGGGAACTGAAATTTTTATTATAGTGAAAACTATTAGAGGGGACAAAAAATTATCCGCCGCAAAAAGTTGATGTATTGCAGTGATAATAAATGTCGCCACTAAATAATATGTTTCTGCAACAACTAATTGACTCGCCACTAATTATCGCCACTAAAAACCTGATTTCTTGTAGTGTCCATTTCTCAATCTCCACCAGTAATTGTTTTTCCTTTACCATAAGATGTTGATTCAAAGATAACTGTCCAAACTTGTCTGTATTATCTCTAGCTCCATTCTACATTTATGGAGTCTCTATTTTTAAGCTGTCATGTATGTGTTTAGTCTCTTCAGTTCAAACTTCAGTAACCTCAGCTTTTTTCATGCCTTGTACATCTCCTTCCCCTCTACTGGTTACTCCTACACTTTCTTTACTAGGCCTCTAAACTTTGGATATTGCATTACACTATTGAATAGTTTGAAAGGTTTGGGATGTAGACTGTGCTATTGTGGGTTCACTATAATCTGAATAAGAATTGGGGAATAATCAGAAACCCCTGGATTAAGATTTCAACCTCAATATGGCTATAATGTTGTAACCAGTAAAAATTGTCCAGGGCCTTGTCAATTCTTCTATAAACCACACTGGCATCCTAGTGCTTATTACATCAAGTGTATTATCCACCTATACTCCTTAATGGAGTGAGTTGTAGTTTGTCTATCATATCCTTGAATCCTTATACTTCAGCCTGGGTTACTGCTGCCCCAATCTATCATTGACTGTTAACATATTATTAAAGTCATCACTGATGAGCTAACTGGTTTGTATCTATGATCCAACCTGTTCTAACCCACTCCATAAGTTCTACCTCTTGCTTGGTTCATTCCATGCATACATTACTATAAAGAAAATATTGCTTATTGCTAGTTTTGTTTTACCTTGCAGAGGATGAATTAACTGTCCACAGCCAAAATTTGGACTATTATATAAGCCTTCCATATCAGCCACACCATTCCATTTGGTGCTTTAATCATATAGTTACAGCAATGCCTCCAATCATCAGCTATTTTTTATAGTACTCTCTTAGCATTCCATTCTTTTACTTTAGTTTCAACACACCCCATAATATTTATTCTATACTTTCTTAGAAAGAGTATCATCTTTTTCTGTTTAAAAGGATTATTTATCCCTCTTATATTCCAGGTACAAACTCGCATGGGGGGTTGTATCAATTAGGTCCTCCTACCTCTATAATAATACCTGGGGCTGGTCTATCAAATGGGGCATACCTATTAGACAGATTTAAACAAGAAGGCTCACTCAATATTGACTCCGTAAGTCCTGCAGTTTGTGTATCAGTGAGGGCTAGTATACAATCATCTTTTATCCGATGTGTCATATCCTGTACCTTGTCATTTGAATTCTTAGTAGGGCTCTTGACTTGGCGTTGCTCATTGTACTTGGGGCACCACTATTATACAATGACCTATTTTTTTCTTCCTTTTATGCTTCTAGACTGTCTCCACTGGCTTCTCTTTATCTTTCATTTGTTTTTTCTTCCTTCTACATTCTGAATCAGCATGACCAAACCTCATAAAATCAAAGCAATACTTAGTCCTCCAATAATATGCTACTTTTTGGTGGAATACTCTAGTGGAGGTGTGGATTTCAATACTATCAAGCAAAGAATGAGAAATATCAGTCTCTACTAGAACCCTGCCAAAGAATATCCTTTCTATATCAGTTGTAATTATCTGTATATATCGATTTCCTGACTACACTCACAAGCTTACTAAGCGATTCAGTTGACCAATATCCAAGTGGTAGCCTTGGAAATTTTATCCAAAGAGGGATGGATCTCTGACAATCAGGGTTAAATTTATAGTCAATACTCCAATATTCGAGAATGAATGGTTTATTATGATAAGAGTAAGGCCCATAGTACAGGACAAGATCTCGATCCTCACAATTTTGAACTGGAATACATAGTAACCATAAAGGATACAAAAAATTTTCACAAAATTCAAAACATTCATTGCATAATTCTCCATAGATTTCTCATAAGGTGTATCCCTAATTACATACCCGATAAGAGATGTTTTCCAGTATTCTTCCTGCCTGTGTAGGTCCTTCTTTACTAGCTCCACCACAAAATTGTCATTGCAAATAGAAAGGGGATGTAATTGAGCTCCTTCCCCTTTTAGGAGTTCCTCACACGATGCTCAACATATTTTTTATCCTTCTCTTGAGTCTTCTCCGGTGTATTATCTCCACTACCCCTGGCTGTGGTTATATTAATCAGCCCATAGAAATATAGACGATGGGGTACTGACAGTTACTTTCATATAGGCCCGTTATAGCATACATCATCAGCTAATTTCTCCCCATCCCTTTCCTTAGTAATTGGCCAAAATTTTAGAGGAAAAAAGCTCCCAAATGTGAGGGGTTGAAGTTCTTACATTATTCCACTGGCTGGAGTTACCGTGGTGGTTCCTGATGTTAATTAATCCATCATAATTAGAGGTCAGCGCGATATTTTTCCTTCTTAGCTGTGTACGTTAGCATATCCCACTAAACGTGCGCCGAGAGAGAAAATTCTCACCTTCTAACTTGTCTTGCATCATATTTTTTTTGGCCATGATGTAAATCAAATTGACCAGAATTACAATGCAATTGGCCAATTGATTTTCGATTTGGCCAAAAATTGAATAAGATGACTAAATCCAAATCTAATTAGGATTATTTTTGAAATAACCCCAAACCCAACACCTGCCGAGGCCCATATTTCAATAGGTTAATGCTCTTATCCTTTAAAATCCACCAGCTACCTTCTACCCTAATAGGCTCAACAATATAACTCCAGCACAACTCCAACCCGTTACCTACTTGAACCAACCCGACGCACCTTATAACACCTTTTATCTTTAACCGAACTTTAAAAACTTCAGCATCAAAGCCAACACCGTACAAATAACAACAACACAATATCAATGCAACACATAATAACTCGACACCAACTGATGACAAAACCTGAACAACTCACGAACACTGATAAACTAAACCAAACGAACCCTTAAATCATGAAAGTCTCTCTCTATCTCCATCTTATATCTAAAATTCTCAGATTTGGTTTAAGATTATATCTCTCACCCTAAATTCTAATTTGAATCAGAAGCTGTCAATTCGAATCCAAATTTTGAGTAATAAGATTTCTCTTTGCTGGTCTATTTCTTCACCTCTCCAATGGTTATTTTTTTGAATTAAAACTAATATTTCTCCTATAAATAGACATTGAAGGGGTCAGAGGCAAAGAAAGGATTTTGGAAAAAAAATTGAAGATTATGGAGGTACACGCTTCTAATATTGCTTAACCAAAATTCTCGAAAAACACTTGAAAAATCAAAATTTGATGTCCTCGTTCAAACTCCATCGATCAGAATTGAGTCTAGGTGGAGGAAACTTCATCATAATAAGTTTATTTGTCCCAGGTACCAGTACCCCAAAATAGGTAATGCTCCTATTCTTTCTGTTCTGTTTTCTTGATTTTAGTAGGCAATTTAAGAAATAGATATTCAGAATGTCTATATTGGATTGGAGTTATTTTTTTGTTCTTTAAGATGTATATAAATAGATTGAAATATATTCATGTCCATATTAGAAAATGTGTGTTGGAATTTGTTGATCCTACATTATTAAATGTATTAGAATTAGCTTAACATGAACACCATATAGTATTTATCATTCCGTGCTTTTCTTTCGCTCCTAATTACTCACGAATTCTATCGCTCCTACCCGTAGTTGTGTTTTCTGTCGTACTGGTACTGCATAAGGGCTTCACTTGATTTTGTCTTGTTTTGGTTAAAATTATATATAAATCAGGTGATAGTATTGGTTTTAATGTAATGTCCGTCTTTGATCTTTATATCATATTTTGACGAAAAGGAAAAAATTTGTTTAAGTTTAGCTATATGTATTTGCATATTAGTTTACTTAAATTATAGCTCAATGTTTACGTGAACATTGGCCCATTTTTAAAAAAAATCTAGTCTCCTCACTAGTTTTGCCTCTTTTTAGTTTGAGCGATTATGTTTATTTTGGAATCTCTGTGTTGGAATTTTTTCTCAGAAAATAAATATTGTCTCTTGTGTATTGCATGAATATTAATGCTTTACTCCACTTTGAACATCCATTAATTGGAGAACCAAATTCTCAATTCATCTTGTTTTTCCAGATCAATTTGTATAAAAAAGTTTGTTGTGATTTAAAAAAAAAGGTCTCACTAAACTGTTCCATATGCTTTCTCTATTTTAAAGGCTTCGTGAATATTTTCTTCTCGTCTATGCGTAATATGATCATATCTCGTTTGAATAATCTAATTCAAATACTAATTGCATTCTCTTTCTCACATGTAAACCTTCTTGGTTGGGTCAACGGGACTCCAATCCTTGCATTCCTTCGAGATAATCCCATTCTTTTGATCCAAAAATAGATTAATATGTAAGATCAACTGCTGATATACCCTGGTATATAGAAAACATGCAGGATTTACAGGTCGCAAGTGGCTGGTATAAGCTTATACATGATACCTAACAAAGTTGGACGCAAGTATATGGGTTCTTATGCATTGATATACTGCGTATATATAGAAAAGTGTAGAAAAATAGGGCAGAAATACATGTCATATACAATACAGGAAATGGGCTAGAAATCCATGGAAATTTTTGCTAATGGGCTAGCAGGAGCCAAAATCTTAAAGTTTTGCTTCTTTTTTTCTTGTACTTATTTATGTTCCTTGTAATTTGTACTAAATTTTATTTAATTAGTCTACTGGGATCCCCTATGTTGTTGCCATTCTATTTTATCTTATTTTTCATACTTATTTCATAGAGGCTCAGTTAGGGTGGTGTTATTTATACGGAAAGTAGTATTGGTGGAATGATTTGCTCGCATGCAGATCATAATGGTTAAAATTATTCATATAGTTAAACCTGGATTTTCATAGACTCTTGAACGATTACGGGGACAGAGATATTGTGTTAGGGGAGCTGGAGCACTCAGAGGGGTGTCGTGATTTCAGTTATTATGGGCGTTTTAAGGTGGAGGAGGTCAGCGGGGCTATTTGCAAGATGCGAAGGGGTATGGCGACAGATCCTGACGAGATTCTTGAGGATGTTTGGAAGTTTACTGGTGGGGCTAGTTTAAGGTGGTTGACTAAATTGTTTAACGATATTTTTAAGACTGCAAAAATACTTGGGGCTTGGAGATGGAGTACCGTCATTCCTTTATATAAGAACAAGAGTGACATCCAGAGTTGCAATAACTATATGGGTATTAAATTGTTGAGTCACTCTATGAAGATTTAGGGGAGAGTGGTCGAGCGGAGGTTGAGGAGGATAGTATCTATTTCAGAGAATTAGTTTGGATTTATGCTCGGTTGCTTCACAACAGAGGAAATTCACCTGGTGCCGAGAATGGTAGAGCAGTATAGGGAAAGGAAGAAGGACCTGCACATGGTGTTTATCTACTTGTAGAAGGCATACGCCAAAGTCCTTAGGGAGGTTCTTTGGAGATGCTTGGAGGTGAGTGGGGTCCCGGTGTCGTACATCAGATCGATTAAGGAAATATATGATGGATCAAAGACTCAGGTGAGGACGATGGGAGGAGATTCAGAACATTTCCCTGTCTTAACAGGGTTGCATTAGGGATCGACTCTTTGCCTCTTTTTGTTTGCGTTGGTGATGGATGTGTTGACATAGCATGTTCAAGGAAAGGTGCCTTGGTGTATGCTTTTTATAGATGATGTAGTATGATTGATGGGATGCAGGGAGGTGTGAATGATAAATTAGAGGTTTGGAGACAAATCCTTGAGTTGAAAGGGTTTACGTTGAGTAGAAGCAAGACAGAGTATATGGAATGCAAGTTTCAAGACTTGAGGAAGGATAACGAGGTAGTAGTAAGGTTGGATTCCCAAGTTGTTTGTAGGAGAGATAGTTTTAAGTATCTCAGGTCCATAATTCAGGGGAATAGAGAGATTGATGTGGATATCCCCCACAGTATTAGGGAAGCATGGAAGAAGTGGAGGCTCACCTCGGGAGTGTTGTGTGATAAGAAGGTGCCGCCCAAACTTAAAAGGCAAATTTTATAGAGTGGCAGTCCGTCTGGACATGCTGTATGGAGCGGAGTGTTGGCCAGTCAAGAACCCCTATATTAAAAAATTGAAGGTGCCAAAAATGTGGATATTGCATTAGATGTATAGGCTTACTAGGAGTGATAGGGTTAGGAATGAGGCTATCAGGGAGAAGGTTGGAGTGGCTTCGGTGGAGGACAACATGCGGAAAGTTCGGTTGAGATGGTTCGTTCATATGATGAGGAGGGATACGGATGCCCCAGTTCGTAGGTGTGAATTTGAATGGTTTCAGACAGGGTAGGGGTAGTCCGAAGAAATATTGAAGAGAGGTGATTAGACATGACATGGAGCTGTTACAGCTTACGGAGGACATGAACCTAGATAGAAAGATGTATAGGATGCAAATTAGGATAGAAGGCTAGTGCATGTGAGTGGTTCGTAGTTAGTAGTTAGTAGAGCTTTGGGGTGGGGGGCATAATGGTGGGGGGAGCCTTTGGTTCGTTAGTGTAGGGTATTACTTTGTGGGTGTCTTATTTCTGTTATTCCATCTTATTTCATGTTTTATTATGAATTTGTTTATTATTCTTTGTCTTGAGCCGGGGGTCTATCGGAAACAACCTTTCTACTTCTCTGGAGGTAGTGATATAGATTGCGTACATTTTACCCTCTCCAGACCCCACTGTATGGGAATACACTGGGTTTGTTGTTGTTGTTGTTGTTGTCATACTTAATTCAGAATTTTCTTACCTAATTTATCTTGTCTAAATGGATTAAATGATTCGTTCGGTTCTTCTCCCTAAAATTAGGTTTCTAAAAATTAAGTATTTTATTTCACAATGATATTTTTTATCCATGTAACTAATAGTCTATTTGGATTAAAGTTATTTTCTTCAAACTCAAGAAACTATTTTTTCTTGTAAATTCTAACTTTCCATGATTAATAAAATACTTTTAATTTGATATTCTATTTACATTTTTCAAAGGTATTATTTATAACAAAATTGACTATCTTTTAATATTATTATTATTATTATTATTATTATTATTATTAATAATAATAATAATAATAATAATAATAATAATAATAATAGAAGAAGAAGAAGAAAGTAATTATATAATCTTCTTCTTTTTTTTTCCATAAAAACATAAACTTATCTTCCACTTGAATTCAAAATTTGCAATTTAGTTTAAACAGATCTTCCTTTAATTCAAATAGAATATTTTCATTTGGATGAATAAGTGTCATTTCAAGTTAATAAGTTTTACATCTTCTATAAAATCAACCTTTTTGCGAAGTTAGTCAATAAGTTAGTCAAAAATTATTTGGTGAACCGCTTTGAAATGGATGCTCCTAAGTTCCTTAAAAACCTTCTTAGGATATTAATGGAACCCTTACCCAGTTTCTCTTATTTCAAAAATTTATCTTTCTTAATTTTTTTGAAATTTCTTTTAGTTTTCTTGATATTCTTATAAAAATCAAGTGGTGACTCTATAGTTTTCTTAAAACTATTTTAAAATTTTCTTAAATTTTTTTGAAATAGTTTTAAAAAGGTCAAAACTATTTTCTTCTAAATGAAATTCGAAAAAGGAAAAAACAAAAATGGTGACTTTGTTAACTATGTTCTAACCAAATAGTTGAACTAACTAATTTTTTGACTAACTATACGGGTGTGTAATATTTAAGTTGTTTGTTTGCATATGTGTTTAAATTTTTGTAGATTTTAAAATGTTGCATTTCATGGCATCCTTTCTTGAATATTAAAACTGTTTGGGGTTTGCGGTTGTCATGGCCTCTATTTATCAATTCCAAATGAAGTGTTGGAAATGCGATAGTTTATTAATATGTTAGGTGTCCGATGGTTATTCGTATTTTCAAACTTGAGTTGTCCACTTGGGAACCTGTTCAAAGCCCACTCTAGATACCTATTATAGAGCAAAACTAAAATCCGTTTTAGGCATGAGCCTAGGATGACTCACTACCTGATGGAGTATTGGGCCCATTAGAAAACCCCGCCTTACGTCTATTGACCACGATTCAATGAAAGGCTATCATTCTTTATATGTTTTAATTGAAGGATATAATGTCATATTTTATGAACTATTTTCCCTTGGGATATATTTGTGGGCAACAGAATGTCTTATAAACAACATGTATATCCTTCAAACGCTAGGCTTACCTTTGGCTTGAAAGGTTCCATGTATGTTAGAACGCGTAATAATCGTTTATGTGCTAAAGTGTCTTATTATTTTGCATTGTCTATATTTGCTTGATTTGTGTGTTTAAATGGCATATCTTTAGCTTTAAATAAGACTAGTCCATTATTCTATTTCAATGTCTTAGAGCATTAATATGCATATAAGACTCAAAATTGAAATCCTTTTAAAATATCCCTAAAAGTTCATTGGTAAAAGTCCTTCCAATTCACCCGAATTTTATTCAAAAAATCCATTAGGTCATTGTCAAATTCACATTAATCATGTTGCTATGACAAATTATTTTTCTCGCACTTAATTATAGCTAGAGTTATCCAAATATTATATTAATGGCAAAACTTCGTTATTTTCCAAAAGAACTTTACAAATAAGCCTTCTATGATGTTTATTCTTAAACATTCGATCTCTTCAAATAACTTAATCCATTTGGTTAGAAAAATTATTTTCCCCATCAAATTGAAAACCTGTCTAATGGTCAAATTTCTGATCACTCCATCACTTTTTAAAAGTGTCGTATTCTTCAAACCATGGACTATTTTATTTTGACCCAAACAAATATTATTTATTTCATATATTACTTTGGTCAATTATTATGATCATGAGCTAACATTTTACCTTTAGTGTGTTTTTCTTTCCTTTTAGAGAGTAGCTGATTTGTGTTGATAATCAAACTTGTTCGCTTCACAAAGACTAAAACCAAATCAATTTCAAAGTAATCGCTAAAAGAACATCAGTATTTCACACGGTCTAAGGTCAAGAAAGCAACTACAGATTTATCAGTTCTTACTTGGGCTAACAGAAGGACTCGTTCAACGATGGATCCTGGTTTGATCAACACAAACACTTCATCCAACTTAGTTTTTACCTTCTCTAAGGCAATGGACCTAAGTACCTCGATGGGAAGAGAAATAACCCCAGAGGTTTTTGCTGGTTTAGAGCAACAAATTGATAAGCTAAGGCTCATGTGGTGCAAAATAGAACACATTCTCAGACTCCTCTAAACATGACTCTGCCTATTGATGCTCGACAAAAGAGGCCTATGTTTCCAACTTTAAAAGGAGTTGATAAGAAAGGTCATTTCGCGCATGTTTCTCAGAACATCCCTTTTGTGCACATATTTTCTCACTCGAAGGTTTTGAACATATAGTCACACCAAGCTCCGCAAGTGTACACCTATGCTACCGCCCACCAGTGGTACAAACTCAAGGGTTATACCGCTTAGATGCTAATCATTATGTTGAAACAAAGAATGATCCAAAAATGTATACTGATGAGACGGTGAAAAGAAAGCTCAAGATATTAGAAGATGAAATGAGAAACCTTTGGGGGATTAGGAGTAACCAAAGTGTGAAGTATGAAGAGTTGTATGCATTTTCCTAGATCGAATTGCCTCTTAGTTATAAGATCCCAAAATTTGAAAAGTTTGATGGATTCAAAAATCCCTTCATTCATTTGAAAACTTATTGTGAAAAATTGATTGGTGTGGGTAAGAATGAAGAAATACGCATCAAGCTATATAGTCAAAGTTTGAGAGGAAATACTTTAGAATGGTATGCTGAAAGAGATGTGACTAAATGGCGCATATGTCAAGACTTGAAAAATGCTTTTATAGATCATTACAAGTCTCTTATCGATATTATTCCTGACATAATCTCTATCACTAAGATAAGGCAGAAATCAAATGAGCGCTTTCGTGAATATTCCATACGGTGGAGACAAGTGGCAATTATGGTACATCCTCTTATGAAAGAAATTGAAATGATCAGTTACTTTATTCATGCACTAAATCCAAAATATTTTGATCGTACGGTAACGGTGGATTGAAAAACATTTATTGAAACTATCAATACCAGAGAAATGATTGAGGTTGGACTTAAGACAGGAAGGATAATAAATTTAATAGAACTGCAATCAACTCATAAGGGCTTCCAGACTGGCTCTTTTGGGAATAGAAAGAAAAAAGAGAAGAAAGTAATGAAAGTGATGACTCAAGAAATCTTGTCTAACAATAAGCGATCTCCTCAATACCAACCCATTGCTCGGTATACTCACTATCAGGTCTACAATGCGCAAGTAACATATATTGCTCAACCTCCACCACAAACTTACCAAAACCATGCGTCTCGTGCCAACCAAGAAAGGAAGCCTCCCAGGATCTTCACACTATTGGCAGAACCACTTACTCAGATTTATGAAAGTTTGAAAGAAATAGGGATACTTCATCCATTAGAAGCAAAGCATGCGAGCACTTCCGCCAGTTAGTATGATCCAAATAAGCGATGTGCTTACCATTCTGGAGTTGTTGGACATAATACTGAGAAATGTATCACTCTCAAGCACAAAATTCAGGATCTGATTGACAACAAGGTGATAACGCTTGCAGAAGCTCCAACAAATGTGAAAAAAAATCCATTACCCAATCACGAAAAGTAGTCGTTGGCACCATCATTCGCAAATAAGAATGAAGATTCCTCAAAGGCGTACTTTTGGCACCTTTCTATCTTGCATTTTGAAGTTATTATTTTTCTTCCTTGTAATTGTATTTTCCTATTTTTATTTTTTTGTAGTCGCACTTTGTCACTATATTTCCTTGTAACCGTACTTTATGGTTTCATTTTCTTGTAATTATAATTTTTAGTTGTAATGAACTACGTTCGACCTGATTTCCCTTGTGGAATATGTAGGTGCCCTGTATTGACTTTGGTCATGTTATCAAAAATATGAAATATCCCTTTTATTTTATACGAACTATGTTTGACCTGAATTCTCGAGAATGGAATACGTAGGCGACCTATGTCAGCTTCGGTCAATCCCTTAGAAAATTAATCTTTTCATTGTATGTTGGTACTACATTTGACTTTGTTTCAACCTCAATGGGATACATGGGTTCCACGTCGGCTCGGTTATATCTCTTATAATACTCCTATAGAAACTGGGGCAAAAAATTTTGAGAAGGTCTCAAAA
Organism: Capsicum baccatum var. pendulum; assembly: GCA_030864225.1. Lineage (NCBI taxonomy): Eukaryota > Viridiplantae > Streptophyta > Magnoliopsida > Solanales > Solanaceae > Capsicum > Capsicum baccatum. Next base: position 166,296,171 of record CM061554.1, on the reverse strand, counting down.
CTTGACATTTGCTACAAGTTGGACACCATACGTTACTGAAAATGAAATCGGGGCAAAACTTTGAGAAGTTCTCAAAATTTCAAGCTACAGCATGTTAGAAAGAACTCAATTATTTTGCATTTTTATAGTTGGGCAAAATTTTTGAGAAGATCTCAAAAATTTCATATTAAACAATGTCATAAGTTATAAGAATGTTCAAGAGTTTCCATGTTATAGACTAGGACAGAATTTTTGAGAAGGATATCAACAATTCCATAAAATAATATCCTCATACTGATCAAGTCTGAAGGTTCACCAAAGTATAAAACTGGAGCATAATTTTGAGGAGGTACCTCAGAATTCTACAAGGAGTAACATGAATTACAAAAGGTCTTCTGTGTTCTAATACGGAGGAATTTCTTAGGAAAGTCCTCAAAATTTCCACCAAGACTATTTTTAAGCCAAAAAAGCTTGCAAATCAATGATCAACAGGGAGCATCAAGAGAACAAGGTGAAATCAACATAGTTCATCTCTCAAAACTAAGAAGTTTTCTTTGGATGCCGGAACAGTAAAGCCACAATGTTGACAACGTTAAGCATGACAAATAGCATTACCTAACCCATTGTGCCTTGCCATAATAATCCAGACAATTTTTCTTCTCTATTTTCCTCTCTATTTATGTCTTTGTCACTTCATTACAATCTCTAATACTTTCTTTGATTTGTAGGAAAATGATCAGGCATAAAGAATAAGACATGAAGATATTACCTAAACCACTATTTCTAAATCATTATGATGTCAAATGACTTTATCTTCAAAATTCTATCCTATGTTACATTATAGGCTTAATTACAACAAATTAGTTATATTGTTAATGAGTATTGATTGAGATATATAGGTAACGTTATAATGCAGTGGATCCTCTCAAAGTTTGAGGATTCAATCCAAAAGATCAGAACTTGCACAAGTCCTTTAAAGGACTCTTGATTAAAAGGATGGAGTTCAACAAATCGAACTTCTATCTTTTCTTGTTATATTTGGGTCATCCTCCCTTTCGAAAGAAAACTTCTTATTATATTTGGGCTTTCAACCTTTAAGAGGATAATTGGTCCGTCACCTCGTTCAAAGTAACACATTGCTTTTAAGACAGGTTGTCCGTCTTACAATGAGACTCATTGGTTCGTCGACCTGTTCAAAGTGACATGTTACATTTAATACTATCGCCCGCCTTTCAATGAGACACATTAGGATGTCACCTCCGTTCAAAGAGGCACATTATATTCAAGATAGGCCATCCTCCTTTCAATGAGACTTATTGGGCCATCACCCATTTAAATTGACATGTTACATTCAATATTGGTTGTCCGCCTTTCAATAAGATGCATTAGGCCATCACCCCTGTTCAAAGTGACACGTTATATTTAAGATAGATCATATTCCTCTCAACGAGACACGTTGGGCCATCATCCCACTCAAAATGACACAATATTTTTTAAAAAAATTATGCAAATTAATTCTTCAACCATCTCATCTTGATAGTTTCAAACATGTTTGGACTAATTTACGCTTGTGTCATGCTACATTTACAACTAACCATTTTGTTTGAGATGTTGTAAAGAGCATTCAAAAGGATGAAATTCTTAAATCAAGATCACAGGTGTGGATGACACTAGAAAAGGACGCAGCACAATGTGGAACTTTTTCTTCGCAGAGAACTGGGACATAGTCTGAAAAGAAATATCAAACTCTTTGGATACGAGCTAAAGGTCCACCAAATCAAAACATACCCATATCATAAAGCATGTGGGTATTTTAGGACATTTTTGGTTTCAGTTTCACCTACGGGGCATTTCTAAACTCGCACCAAAGGAAACTTTCCTCTTCTTTGAAATCTGGGTGATAACTCACTCAGAGTTTTGAAAATTATGTCCAAGTAAATTCTTGCCTATGGATGTGAAGGATCTCACGTTCATGGTTAAGAGGTTACAAGCCTCTTTTCCATAAGCTCAAATATCTTATCAGTCATCCCGAGCCAAAGATCATCTAAAACAAAAGATTATCTTTTCTACTGATTGAGTCGAACTACAAACATTTGATTTTCTAAATCTCAGGTATATGGAGGTTGGGATCTTTGTGAAAAACTCAACTGCATTCCAACCTCCCCCAATCCTCTCATTCCTCAGCTTTTTGTTTTCACCAAAATTCAAAATCGATATAGCCTATGATTTCTTTGAAAATCATGCTTAAAAATTAAGCATCATGACTATAAGTGATCTGAATTCTTATGTAACCTGAGATGTGTAGGAAATCCGATATCGGAGTTCGTCCATAACTCAACAAAACTCATGCAAAAACCAATCTCTTTCGAGAATAAATTTGTGATGGAGAAAAATTAGGAACTTCAAACTCCCTTTTCCTAGGGTTACTTGCATTCACCCCACCTAAAGAGAGGGGGCAGTTGTTGACACCTAAACTTTAACCTCCACGACTAAGTTTAATTTTAAGTTTCTTTGGTTTTAAATAAAATTGTAATATTTATTTTATCTGGTTAAAAACTTTTCAAAAATATTTATCTACATAAATTTGTCACTATAAGTAGCAATTATATGTTTTTTTATCCACATATACGAGATCGTATAATTTTGTTAGTTAAATAATTATTTAAAAAAATTAAATTTTAATCAAGAGTTATCTTAAAAATTAATTCAAATGAGCAAAGTCTTGATTTTGATAAAATTTATTCTAAAAGAATAATTTATTTGGCAAAATATGTGTTTTATTTTATCAAACCAAGAAACTCAAAATCTAATTGAGTATTAATTCAAGTCAAATTACAATTTAATTTAGCTAACTTATTAAATTTGGCCATGATTGAAATCAAATTGGACACAATTGCAATGGAACTAGCCAATTGATTTTTAAAATGGCCAAAAATTGAATAAGATGGCTAAATCCTATTCTAATTGAGATTATTTATGAAATAACCCCACATTGCAACAGCCCAATGCCCTTACACTTTTAAAGTCACCAGCCACCTTCTGCCCCAATAGGCCCAACAACATAACTCCAGCACCAGGAAATTGCATGTCATAGACCCAATTATGGGTGATTTTAGATATTTGACCCCAATAAGAAATGTCTTTAAAGAATAATCTTCATTACTTTTTAAATATAATGCAAGTACTATTTTGCCCTCTACACCTCAAATATATTTTTTAAACTTTCCCTACTTATTTCTCTCTCAAATTTTATTTTTTATTTTTTTCTTTAATTTTATTATTGTATTTTTTTATTATTTTTAGTTTTTTATTTGTTTCATTTAATTTTATTATTCCATTTTTTAATCTTTTCACTTTTTATTTTTTCCTTTAATTTTATTTTCATGTTTTAATTAATTTGTCTCAACCTTTATTTTATTATTTTTTCTCAAGCATTATCTGTTTCTTTTTTTAATTCTTTTGTCTTTAACCTTTATTTTTCTTTTATTTTTGGTTTTTATCTGTTCTCTTTTTTCCCCTCATTTTTCTCAAACTTTATTTTTATTTTTCTCTCATTTTTTATTTTCTCAATTTTTTTTATTCTTCGCTTTTTTCTTAATCATTATTTTTTTCTTGTCTTTTTTTTCCTCACTCTCTTTTTTATTTCTCTATTTTGTTTGATTGCTTTTTTCTTTGTTCAATTCTCTTTTTTTCCTCATTTTTCTCAAACTTTATTTTTTTCTCTCATTTTTATTTTTCTCAATTTTTTTAATTCTTTATTTTTTTCTTGATATTTATTTTTTTCTTTCCTTTTTTTCTCAATCTTTTTTTTATTTCTCTATTTTTTTATCGGTTTTTTTTTCTCAACTTCTATTATATTTTGCTAATAAGTAAAAAAATGATAATCAACAAAGGTGTCTTCTTTTTTTTGCATCAAAGCAAATTTAAGGGCATGAATTGTTGTTACGAAGTTCTTTGAAAATTCTTGAGATAAGTCGTGTCTCTAAGGCAAGAGTTATAGAATATGTCATAAATAAAGACATGATGTAGTAGTGTCAACTCTTGTCCATGAGGCATAATTTATTATTTGAAAGTTCTTGAGCTAAGTCTTGCCTTTAAGGCAAGAGTTATAGAACATCCCATAAATGAAGACATAACGTGGTAGTGTCAACTCTTGCCCGTGGGACATAATTTATAGTTTGAGATTCTTTGAGATAAGTTTTGCCTTTAAGGCAAGAGTCGTAGAACATCTCATAAATGAAGACATAACATGGTAGTGTAGACTCTTGCTCGTGGGGCATAATTTGTAGTTTGACAATCCTTGAGCTAAGTCTTGTCTCTAAGGAAATAGTTGTAGAACATCTCATAAATGAAAACATAACGTAGTAGAGTCAACTCTTGCCCGTGGGGGCATAGTTTGTAGTTTAAAAGTTCTTGAGCTAATTAAGTCTTGCCTCTAAGGTAAGAGTTGTAGAACATCTCATAAATGAAAACATAACGTGGTAGTGTCAACTTTTGCCCGTGGGGCATAATTTGTAGTTTGAAAGTCTTTAAGCCAAGTCTTGTCTCTAAGACAATAGTTGTAGAACATCTCATAAATGAAAATATAATGTGGTAGAGTTAACTCTTGCCCGTTGGGGCATAATTTGTAGTTTGAAAGTCTTTAAGTCAAGTCTTGCCTACAATAATTGTAGAACATCTCATAAATGAAAATATAATGTGGTAGAGTTAACTCTTGCCCGTTGGGGCATAATTTGTAGTTTAAAAGTCCTTGAGCTAATTAAGTCTTGCCTCTAAGACAAGAGTTGTAGAATATCTCATAAATGAAAACATAATGTTGTAGAGTCAAATCTTGCCTGTGGGGCATAATTTGTTGTTTGAAAGTCCTTGAGCTAAGTCTTGCCTCTAAGGAATAGTTGTAGAACATCTTATAAATGAATATATAACTTGTAGAGTCAAATCTTGCCTGTGGGGCATAATTTATTGTTTGAAAGTCCTTGAGCTAAGTTTTGCCTCTAAGGCAATAGTTGTAGAACATCTTATAAATGAAAACATAACGTGATAGAGTTAACTCTTGCCTGTGGGGCATAATTTATTGTTTGAAAGTCTCTGAGCTAAGTCTTGCCTCTAAGACAATAGTTGTAGAACATCTCATAAATCAAAATATAATATGGTAGTGTCGACTCTTGCCCATGAAACATAACTTGTTGTTTAAAAGTCCTTGAGCTAAGTCTTGCCTATAAAGCAATAGTTTTTGAACATCTCATAAATGAAAATATAACGTGGTAGAGTCAACTTTTGCCCGTGGGGTATAATTTATTGTTTGAAAGTCCCTGAGCTAAGTCTTCCTATAAGGTAAGAGTTATAAAATATCTCATAAGTCAATATACAATGTGGTAGTGTCAACTCTTACCCATAAAACATAACTTGTTGTTTGAAAGTCATAAGTCTTGCCTCTACAATGTAGTTGTGTCAACTCTTTTCCATGAAGCGTAACTTATTGTTCGAAAGTCGTAAGTCTTGCCTTTATAATGTGATAGTATCAACTTTTGCTCATGAGATGTAACTTGAATGGAAGAAATCGAAGAAAAGAACAAAAATAATAAAAATTGTGGAAAAAGAAGAAAATGAAGAAAAATATTAAAAAAAAAAAATCAAAGAAAATGTAGAAGTTGAGAGAGAATAGGAAAAAAATTAAAAGTTGAAAAAAAAAAGAAAGATTAAATAAAAATAAAGGTCAAGAAAAATTTTAAAAATAAATCAAAGAAAAATTAAAAAAAGCCTTTTCTTTAAAAGTAGGTTAAAAGGTGTAAAGAAAAAAAAAGTACGGGTTGAGAAAAACTAAAATGAATAAAAAAAAAAAGAAAAGAAAAAATAAAAAAATAAAAATAATATAAATGAAAAAAGAAAAAAAAAGTTGAGAGGGAAAAAGTAAGGATTGAAAAAATAAAAAATAAAAAAAAAGAAAAGATAAAATAAAAAAATCAAAGTAAAATTAAAAAGAGAAAAAAATAAAAGTAGAAAAATATAAATATGGAGTTGTTATCCATTAAGGAAATCATTTATATAATTTACTCAGGACAATTTTGTCCAAAAAAATATTAGTTAATAGGTAAAGACAGTTTTTTTTTTTTTTTTTTTTTTTAAGCTAAAATTTTGGAAGCCACCCAATTTGAACTATTTTTGAGATTCACTCCTGCCCCAGTTCGTTACCTACTTGAACCGACCCGTCCCACCTTATAACATCCTCTCTCTTTAACCCAACTTCAATAACTTTAGCAGCAAAGCCAACATCCGTATAAACAAAAACAACATAAAATCAACGCAATACACCAACAACCCGATACCAACTGGTGACAAAACTTGAACAACCTGCAAACACTGATAAACTCAACCAAGCGAGCCCTTAAATCATGGGAATTTCTCTCTCTCCATCTTATCTCTGAACTCGTTGTTGAATTTTGGTTAAAGATTACGTGTCTCTCACCTCAAAATCTAATCAGAATCAGAATCTGTCAATTTGAATCTGAATTTGGGGAACTTGTTTTCTCTATACTGGTCTATTGCTGCTCCTCTCCAACATCTATTTTTTTGAATTAAAACCAATATTTCTCCTATAAATAGACATTGAGGGACTCAGCGACAAAGAGAGGATTTTAGGTGAAAAAATTGAAGATTATGGAGGCGCACGCTTCTAATCTTGCATAACCAAAATTCTCAAAGAGCACTCAAAAGATCAAAATTCAATGACCTCGTTCAAACTCCATCGGCCAGAATAAAGACTAGGTGGTGCAAACTTCATCGTTATAAGTTGGTTTGTCCTGGTATCGCTGCCCCAAAATAGGTAATGCTACTGTTGTTTCTGTTCTTTTTTCTTGATTTTAATAGGCAATTTGAGAAATAGATACTGAGAATGTTTATATTGACTTGGAGTTATCTGATTGTTCTTTAAGATGTGTATAAATCTGATATAATTTAATAATAATTGATCTTATTGATATTGAAGGGGTTACAGCTGTATATATAGAGAACTGAAGAATAACTAATTACAGAATAACCCAGATGTATTTAATAATTATATAGGTAGTCTATTATCCCCCCGCAAGCTGATCAGCGGTAACGAGGGGCAGCTTGGAGCAGAGATACTGAAAAGGCTGTAACGGAAGAGGCTTGGTGAGAATATCAGCAAGCTGGTCAGTAGATGGGACATAGTGCGTGGCCATCGTTCCTGCAAGTACCTCATCGCGAACAAAGTGACAGTCGGACCCAACATGCTTCATACGATCATGAAGGACCGGATTTTTGGTAACACAAATAGTGGACTGATTGTCACAATAAATCTGTGGTTTCGTCGGGGGAATGCCAAGTGCATCTGTAAGGTATCGTAACCACATGGCTTCAGCAACACCCGCAGCCATGGCACGATATTCTGCTTCTGTGGAGGAACGGGACACTCGCGTTTGCTTCTTGGTGCACCAGGAAATCAGATTCGGTCCCATCATAACAATATATCCAGTAGTGGACTTCCGATCATCTTTGTCGTTAGCCCAATCCGAATCAGAAAAAACAGATATATCAAACGAGCCCTTTTAAAATAAAATTCCACATTGAAGAGTACCTTTAAGATAGCGCAGAATGCGTTTCAAGGCCTGAAAGTGTTGTTCTGTGGGAGCATGCATTGATTGGGAGACTCGATTGACTGCATATTGGATGTCCGGACGAGTAACAGCAAGATAATGAAGTCCACCGACGAGGCTCCGATATAGTGTAGGATCGGCAAAGGGAGTATTCGGCCCTGGGGATTGGCGGACTGCCATGGGAGTGACCGCGGGTTTGCAGTCTGTCATTCCAGCTCGATTTAGAAGTTCAAGGGTATATTTTGTCTGATGCATCAATATGGTTCCCGATTTGCGGATGAGTTCGAGGCCAAGAAAGAACTCCAGAGGACCGAGGTCCTTAAGTTTGAAGTCACGATGCATAGCCTCAGTAATTTCAGTGATGAGTGATGACGAGCTGCCTGTAATAACAATATCATCCACATAGATAAGAATGATGACTGTACCTCGAGAACAGTGAAGGGTGAAGAGGCTGTTGTCATGATGGTAGGTGCGAAAACCAAGACCCTGCAGAAAAGTAGAGAGGCGTGTGTACCAGGCACGTGGGGCCTGTTTCAGGCCATACAGTGATTTGCGAAGCTTGCAAACATAGTGAGGACGGTTGGGATTAACATATCCCGGTGGCTGAACCATATAGATGTCTTCCTCAAGATGACCATGAAGAAAGGCATTGCTGACGTCTAACTGATGAAGCGGCCAATCATAGTGAAGAGCAAGAGACAAGACCAGACGAATAGTCTGTTGCTTAACAACAGGGCTGAAGGTCTCCTTATAATCCACACCATACTCCTGATGATACCCTTTTGCAACCAGACGTGCTTTATAGCGAGAAAGAGATCCATCTGAATTTCGTTTGATGCGAAACACCCATTTGCACCCAATAGACTTTTGGTTACTAGGCAGAGGTACCAAATCCCATGTACGTTGTTCATTCAGAGCCTGAAATTCCTCATCCATAGCTTGGCACCAGAAACTATTTTTGGAGGCTTGGTTGTAGGTAGTAGGCTCAGTTATGGGATGTGCATCAAAGGGTATTTGAGTGTGGTAGACTTTGGGTGTGAAGGTACCGGCCTTGGCTCGGGTTGTCATAGGGTGAGTGTTGAGTGGAGGGTGATTAGGAAAGGGTGGTGGAGTTGTATAATGTGTGGACGGGGGTTGAGTGGGGCTGCCGTGGGAGCTGGGATGTGCAGCGGTGGATGGGGTGGCTGTATGTGTGTTAGGAGTATGATGTAGGGAAGTGGTGGGTTGTGTGGCAGTCGGCTGGGTGTTCGGGTGGGGGGTTTGGGGGTTCGGGTGGGTGGGTGGTTGGTTCGAGTGGGTAGTGGCGTAGTGGGGTACCGGGTTAGGTGCCGAGTGAGCCGGAGCATGAGCGTGTGAAAAGGACGGAAATAATGGCACAATGCCAAGTGGATTGGGGGAGTATGGAGTAGAGGAAAGACTTGTGTAAGGAAATTGTTCCTCCACAAAATGAACATGACGGGAAACATATGTTTTCTGAGATACAGGATCGAAACATTTGTAACCTTTGATAGTGGGATGATAGCCTAGAAAGACACAAGGGGTGGACCGAGGTTGAAGTTTATGTTGAGTGTGTGGACGCAACCAGGGATAAACCAGACACCCAAACGGGTGGAGATGGATGTAGTCGGGTGGATGATTGTAGAGACGGGCATATGGAGTGGAGTTGGAGAGAGTGTGAGTGGGCATGCGATTTATGAGGTAGTTGGCAGTAGCAAGGGCATCAACCCAAAAGGAAACAGGTAAGGTGGAATCATGGAGGAGCGCAACAACTGTTTCTATTAGGTGACGGTGTTTGCGCTCAGCAACGCCATTTTGTTCAGGGGTATATGGACATGAAGTGTGATGAAGAGCCCCTAGACTTTGAAGAAAAACACCAAATGCATTGTTGACAAATTCTTTGCCATTGTCACTTCGAAAAATTTTGATTTTGGCATTAAATTGATTTTGAACCATTCGGTCAAAGTTGACAAAAACAGTATAAGCTTCGGATTTAAATTTCAGAGGATAAAGCCAAGTGAATTTACTGTAATCATCAACAAAACAGATATAATAACGAAAACCTTGAACAGAAGGAACTGAGGTTGGACCCCAAACATCAGAATGAATTAATTGAAATGGCGCAGTGGCCTTGTGTTCAGACAGTGAAAAAGGTAAACGACAAGATTTAGACACTGAACAGGACTCGCAATGTAATTTCCCTGAAAAATTAAACCTAAGGAAGATAAAATGGATTTGGTGATGGCGGATGATGGGTGCCCAAGCCGGCGATGCCAGGTGGACGAGAGAATGGATTGACTCACAACAGACGGAGACCTGGATGGAAGAGTGTATAGCCCATGCTCACAGCGGCCCGTGTACCGCACCCGGTTCGTGGTATTGTCCACTATCTGGAAATTAGTGTCATTAAAAATGAGGGTGCAGTTATTTTCTTTAGTAAAGCGATAAACAGATAAAAGATTGGATGTGAGGGAAGGGACGTGGTGAAGGGTTGAGAGATGAAATTTACCATTTGGGGTATAGACATACCAGAGCCGGTGTTTGTGATGGGAAGTGATTGACCATTGCCTACTGTAATAGTTTCTGAGCCATGATACGGATGAGGAGCTTGAAGTTGTGAATAATCCGACGTCACATGGGTGTTAGCACCTGTGTCTAGATACCAATCGCCAGATTGAGCGTTTGTGGACGCATGCATCACCCTTGATCCGCCGGACTGGCGATTTACATTCTGCGAGTCATCATAACGATACCAGCAATTAGCCGCAGAATGGCCCCGTTTAGCACAAATTTGGCACGTTGGAAGATCTCGTGTGGGCCCCCGCTGGTTTCCTCGTCCCTGTCCGCGGCCTGACTGGAAGCCGTCCCTCGGTGGAGGCCCGCCTCTGCCTTGCTGCCCGGCGTTCCGACGGTCACCGCCGCCGCTGCCTCGCCCTTGGTTACGGCGATCGTCACCGCGACCCCTGGCCGAGCCCCCGCTGCTAGCCGAGTAAAGAGCCGTGATGCCAGGGGTGGAACTGGCTTCTCCGAGCAGTAATTTGTGTTCCATGTCTAGATTCAATTCTTCTGCATTAAGCCATCCAGACAGTTGATTCAGAGTGATTTCGACAGGTGAGAGGCGAATATGCTGTTTGAGAGAGGAATAGCTAGACGGAAGACCACGTATCACGGCATTCACCACGTCTCGTTCAGGAATAATCTCGTTCACAGCATCTAGGTCAGACAGAATAGAGGCCACATCATCAAGGTATTGAGTCATCGTCTTCGTTCCCTTCCGAAGAGTATGCAATCTGTCACGCAACTGAAAAATATGAGCCGTGGACACAGAGTTGTACCTTGTGGCTAGTGCGTCCCAAAGTGAGGCCGATGTGAGAAAACCCTGGGCGTGTTTGTGCACAGAGGGGCTAATAACGGCGAGAAGACAGGCTCGGATCTGAGTGTCTACGATCATCCACGGAAGGTAGTCGGGATTTGGGAGCATGACGCCGTCCTCCTCGGCTGTCTCGGGCGGCGGCTTCTCCGCACCGTCAATCCATCCGAGCAGCAAGTTGGCTGCGAGGGCGGTGTGGACGTTAAGTGCCCAGGCCGGGTAGTTGTTGTCAGATAATTTTTCGGGGATGAGATTGTGGAGATTCCTGAGCAGTAATTTTACTCCAGACGGTAAATTTGACAGAGGATCAACAACCTTGTCCATGGCGCCGACCTACGGCGGAGGAGGGAGGCCGTGCGGCGTGGTGTAGACGGTGGCGGCGGCGCACACACGTCGGAAAAGAGGAGAGATTAGGGTTTGGGCGGAAGAAGAAACCCTAGCTTTGATACCATGATATAATTTAATAATAATTGATCTTATTGATATTGAAGGGGTTACAGCTGTATATATAGAGAACTGAAGAATAACTAATTACAGAATAACCCAGATGTATTTAATAATTATATAGGTAGTCTATTAAAATCGATTGAAATATATCCCTGTCCATATTACATAATGTGTGTTGAAATTTGCTGATCTCACGTTATTAACTATGTTACAATTATCTTAACATGAACACCATATAGTATTTGTCATTCCGTACTTTTTCTACACTCCTAAATACTCATGGATTCTATCACTCCTTCCTATTGTCGTGTTTTCTATTTTCTGTCGTACTGGTACTGCATAAGGGCTTCACTTAATTGTGTCTTATTTTGATTAAAATTTTATATAAACCACGTAATAGTATTGGTTTTAATATGATGTCCATCTTTGATCTTTATATCATATTTTGACGAAAAGGAAAAATATAGTTCAAGATTAGCTATGCATATTTGCGTATCGATTTTCCTAAATTATAGCTATGAACATTGTCCCATTTTTGAGAGAAATCTATTCTTATCCCTAGTTTTGCCTCTTTTTATTTTGAGCTATTATGTTTATTTTGGAATCTCTTTGTTGGAATTTTTTCTTAGAAAATGAATGTTGTCTCTTGTGTATTGCATGCATATCAATGCTTTATGCACTTTAAACATCCAATTATGTTTGAGAACCAAATTCTTAATTCATCTTGTCTGTCAAGTGCAATTTGTATAAAAGAATATGTTGTGCTTTAAAAAAATACGGCTCACTTAATTGTTCCGCATGCTTTCTCTATTTTAAAGGTTTTGTGACTATTTCCTTCTCGGCTATACGTATATGATCACATCTCATGTGAATAATCTAATTCAAATACTAATTGCCTTCTCTTTCTCGCATGTGAACCTCCTTGGCTAAGTCAACGGGACTCCAATCCTTGCATTTCTCCAGGCAAAGCCCATTTTTTTGAGCCAAAAATGGATTAGTATATAAGATTAGCTACTGGTATACACTGGTATACAAAAAATATACAGGATTTACAGGTCGAAAGTGGCTGGTATATGCTTATACATGGTTCCTAACAAAGCTAGACACAAGTATATTGGTTCTTGTACACTGATATACTACGTATATACAGGAAAATGTAGAAAGCAGGGCTAGAATACATGTGGTATACAATACAGGAAATAGGCTACAAATCCATGGGATTTTTTCCTAATGGGCCAGCAGGGGCCCAAATCTTAAACTTTTGCTCCTTTTTTCTTGTACTTATTTATGTTGCTTGTAATTTTTACTAACTTTTATTTATTAGCCGTTTGGCCATGAAAATTAAAATTTTCCGGAGTTAGAGTTGAAGTTGGAGTTGGAGTTGTGTTTGGCCATGTCTTTTTTGAATTTTTTTTTTTACTTTTGAAAAAACTTTTTTAAATATGATTTTATGGCCTAACTTTTACAAACTATCAAAATCACCCAACTAATGGAAAAAGAACACAATTAGCCACTATTATAAAAATAATTACATATACATGGCCATATTTAATGAATTTCAATTATGAAATATATAATATTTACATTAATAGTTGTTTTCTCATATTTGAAAATTTTAAATATGGATGTTATATTAACAGATCACTGCTTCCTGTTTTTTAGGTAACAAATATTATCTTTCAAACATATTTATTTTTTTAGAAATTTATTTAATTTATTTCCTTCATTTTTCGTTCCTAAAAAATAAGAAATGATGAGTTGTTATTAAATTTTAGGGTGCCGCTAATTTATTTCTTTAATTTTCTTATAAATGAAAGATTTTACTATGTGTGAGTAAATTATTTCTATGTAAAACATACTTTGCATATTTATGGTATATTATATCATATACCATAAATATATAAATATGCTTAGTAGGTTTCTTTATACTCTGCATTTTTATATATGTGTGTATATGGTACATACATAGTATAAACTTCATATATAACATACTTTGTATATTTATATTATAAATATGCTTAGTATGTTTCTTAATACTTTGTATATTTATATATGTGCGTATATAGTATATACATGGTATAAACTTTATATATGATATACTTTGTATATTTCTATTATAAATATAATACTTTATATATTTATGGGTATAAATATAAATTAGCAGTAAAACAATGTCTTAAATAAGGAAGAAAATTAAATAAGGGATAAAAATAATGATGAGAGAGAAAAAAAGATATATATTAATTAGGATAGCATTAAATTTGAAATTATAATTATCTTATAATTTAAAATTGCTATATACATAATATTGAAAAAGTAATGTCATAAGGAAAGTTTTATGTAAAAATTTAAAAGATTGGGATTATATGTAATAATAATAAAAGTTGAAATTGGAGTTGAAAAATTGTGAAAACAACAAAACCCTGTATTCCCTTTTCAGAAAAATTTGGAATTATTTTTCGAATTTTCATGGCCAAACACCACAATTTCCAACTCCAATTTTTTTTTTTTTTGGAAAAAAAGGAAAAAATTTTCATGGCCAAACGGGCCCTTAGTTAATCTAGTGGGTCTCCTACGTAATTTTCATACTTAATTCATAATTTTCTCACCTAATTTATCTTGTCTAAATAGGTTAAATGGTTCCTCGGGTCTTCTCCCTAAAATTAGACTTTTAAAAATTACGTATTTTATTCCAAAATAATATTTTTATTATTCATGTAACTAATAGTCTATTTGGATTAAAGTAATTTTCTTCAAACTCACGAAACTAATTTTTATTGTAAATTCTAACTTTCCATGATTAGTAAGTTGCTTTTAATTTGATACTCCATTAATATTTTTTGAAGGTATTATTTATAACAACAATGACTATCTTGTAATAATAATAATAATAATAATAATAATAATAATAATAATAATAATAATAATAATAATAATAATAATAATAATAATAATAAGGAGGAGGAGGAGGAGGAGGAGGAGAAAGAGGAGGGGGAGGAGAGGAGGAGGAGGGGGAGGGGGAGGGGGAGGGGCGGGGCGGAGGATAGGGAGGAGGAGGAGGATGGGGAGGATGAGGATAATAATAATAATAATAATGATGATGATGATTATGATGATGATGATGATGATGATGATGAGGAGGAGGAGGAGGAGGAGGAGGAGCAGACATCAATTTATTTTCCTCTTGAATTTAAAATTTGCAGTTTAATTTAAACGGATCTTTCTTTAATTCAAATATAATATTTTCATTTGGATGAATAAGTGTAATTTTAGGTTAATAATTTTGACATCTTCTATAAAATCAAAATTTTTGCAAAGTTAGTCATTTTTAACTTAGTTAAAAAATATTTGGTGAATTGTTTTGAAAAGGATGCTCCTAAGTGCCTTAAAAATCTTCTTAGGGCGTTAGTTGAACCCTTACCCAATTTCTCTTATTTCAAAGATTTATTTTTATTTTAAAATCTTTGAAATTTCTTTAAGTTTCCTCGATATTCCTATAAAAATCAAGTGACAACTCTTTAATTTTCTTAAAATTATTTTAAAATTTTCTTAATATTTTTTGAAATAGTTTTAAAAGGGTCAAAATCATTTTCTTCTTAATGAAATCCAAAAAGGGATAACGTGGTAGATGTTCTTGAAATTCATCAAATAGATGTGAAAACAAAATTCTTAAATGGAGAATTGGAGGAAGAAATTTTTATGGAACAACCCGAGGATTTTATGGTTCCTGATACAGAAAAGAAAGTGTGCAAACTTGTTAAGCCACTTAATGGACTAAAACAAGCACTCAAACAATGGTATGCAAAGTTTGACCAAACCATGTTGGCAAATGACTTCCAGATAAATTAATATGATAAATGTGTTTACATTAAAGACACTTCAAATAACAAGGTCATTGTTTGTTTGTATGTGGATGATATGTTGATCATCAGTAGAGTTATTTCTAACATAAATAATACAAAACTAATGCTTGAGAGCAAGTTTGATATGAAGACCTTGGAGTTGCGGATGTGATCTTAGGGATAAGAATCCACTAAACTCCACAAGGGTTGGCGTTGTCACAACCTCATTACATTGAAAAGGTACTTACAAAATTCAAGTATTTAGATTTTGGTATTGCCATGACTCCATTAGACGTGAGCTTTTCACTTTAAAAGAATGAAGGTGAAAGTCACTCACAGTTGGACGAAGCAAGAATGTTGGAAAGTTTGATGTAATATCATGACTACACGATCAGATATAGCATGTGCTATTAGTAAATTGAGTAGGTACATGAGTAATCCCAATAAAATTCATTGGATGGAAATAAAAAGAGTTTTGGGGGTATCTAAAACATACTCAAGACTATGATTTGCATTATATATAATAAATATTCAGCAGTAATTGAAGGACATAGTGATGCAAATTGGATCACCTGATCGAATGAAATAAAATCCACCAGGGGATATGTATTTAATTTAGGCGGAGGAATAGTCTCTTGAAAATCGTCCAAACAGAAATGTATTTCCTGCTTTACAATGTAATCTGAATTTATCGCATTAAATAAAGCTGATGAAGAAGCTGAATGACTCTAGAATTTCTTGAAAGATATTCCTTATTATCCCAATCCTTTGGGAGCAGTATGTATACACTTTGGTAGTCAAGTGACGATAGGTAGGGTAGAGAACATGATGTACAATGGTAAATCTCTTCATATAAAATGGAGACATAATACTGCTAGAGAACTACTCTCCAGTGAAATTATCACTGTTGACTATGTTAGGTCAAAGGATAATGTGTCGGATCCCCTTACAAAAGGCCTATCTAGGGAGGAAGTTGAGAGAACATTGAATGAAATGGGTTGACGACCTAGGAAAAGTCAGCATGGCGGTAACTCTACCTAGTATACTGGAGTTCCTAAGATCTAGGTTCAAGGAGATCAAACAAAGTTGTGACTCATGGTTCAACATTGTCAATATATTCAACCCATTCTCATGGTGAAGACAATGTTCAGAGAACAAGTATAAGACATTTTTTGAAGCTTTTTATTGGTTTCTAAGTTTGGAAGATTTGACCAAATAGTTTGATTTATAGGATTAAACGTTTAGAAATTACCTATGTGAGGGTGAAGTGGAAGCCACTTCAAGGAGAATGTTAGTAAAAGCCTATTCTATAAGCTCTCATAAAACTAGGATGTGTTCATGGCTAAAACGAATAAAATCGTAAGAACTATATACGGTAAAAAGCTAGTTGTGTGACATGTATTGAAGTTCGACGGTTCAAAAATGTCGAATCTAGTGATTGACCGAGTGCATCCGATACATGTTCACTACAAAAGTTCAAAGGAAAACTCACTTATCCCGACACAATCAGTCTTTGCTTGTTGATAACATACTTGTCCGTATATATTTTAATAAAATATCCATTTTCCATTCATACGGGGGATTGCTGGGTACTAAGTTAGATGTGTGAATGAAAAATGAAGGGAACAATTGGAGGGAAAGTGAAATATAACTTAAGAAAGTCAAGTTCTTCCACATTGGTGGGAGAAAGAAACTGTTTTTGTGTTTATATTAAGAAACACTCCTTCATGTGGATAGTGAGGCAAGAAAAAAGAGATGCCTCGCGCCGTCGTCGTCGTCGCTCGCTTGGCCCAACTTCGATTTTGGATTTGAATTTGAATTTAGATTTGTCAAATGATTGATCAAGAGATTAATTTTTTAGACAAAATTTATTTGAAACTTTAAAATAAGTGAAAGTTTAATCTAATCAAAAAATTTTCTCCATGTGGAGATTCATTTCGAATGCAGTGTGAATGCATACACAACATACCTCAAAGGGATGCAACCCTTCGAGAAAGAGGCACATTATTTCGGCAAAAGAAGCGACTTGCGCGCACAGGTACGACACTGACCTGTCGCAGGTCCAATGCAGAAGCCACTGAAATGGCGCAAATGCCATATGCAACCACTGGTTCAGCGCATGTCCAGAGCGGATTGAGCATAGACAGGTACTGTTTAAAAAAGTTGCCTTTTTTTATGAACCATTGCTTCCTTTCTGAAGGGACACTTGATGGCTATAAATGCCTGAACTTATCCTCAGGTATAGGTACGAATTTTAGAGTTAAGAACAATCTTCTTCTTAAAAGCTCTCTTCTGATCATCAAACTGTTGAATGCATTTGAAGTTTCTAAAAGTTTGAGGTACCACTACTTTTACAAAGTGAACCATTTTATTTTGGGAGAAAAGATTTCATAACCTCGGGTACTTGAGGAGAATAAATTTCTTAAGGACACACCATGAAGTCGGTGAACTTGGTTCTAAAATTTCTGTTTCATCTTTATTTCTTCGCGAAGAGAGGAGTGAACCATCTCCTTTTTTAAGTAAAACAATTTTTTTTCTTTTGTAAAAAGATGTCATGTTAGCATTAGGGGTAATATTAATTCACTTTAAATTTATTGAAAAGTGTAAATAAATGTTATTAAGCTAAATGTCTAAAGTAAGTTGAATCAACAAGTTTAAGAATGAAACAATGTTTTTTTTTTCTTTTTTCTGAATATCTTCACATATAATGTTTTCCCTTATACATTTGACTCATAACTTTTTCATTTTGAATAAAGTCCACATTAGATTTAACTTAATATTTTTTGCATTAGCTTAATTAAAAAAAGTAAGTTCAGCCCGCTTTGCCATGTGTGCTAGTGATCCCTGAAATGACACACGCCAAAACAATTGGATTCATTGTTTCGTTCCCCTAAACTAGATGCGGGAAAATGGGTAAAATGAAATGTTAATCACGCGTCATTAATTCACGTGCACATCGCCATACAGTCGTGTAAGGGTGTACAAGATGAGCATATTTAAACAAGCTATCCCTGAGCATCGTGTGACATAAGTAAAAGTTAATCAAGAGGCAAACGCCCCCTCCGCTAGTCGAACATTTTTCGTCCAAATGATTTATTATGTATATAAAAAAATTATATGAAATATATCGATTAAAAAATATTTTTTATATTTATTTAATTTTTATTTTTAACGAAATTTTTGACTTCGCGCCATTGCCTCGCACAAATGACCAGACCCCCATATCTTGACCACTCCAGTCTTGTTTCCTTTTTTTAATTGAGTCAGATGACTCGAGGGTTTCAAACTTTCCATATTATACATCAATATACAAAAGAAAACATATCCGTTGGTTATCGTTTGTTTTCAATTTATTAACTTTTTTTAAGGGGAGCCACGGAGATTCTAGTAAAATTGTTGTCACGTGACCAGGAGGTCATGAGTTCAATCATTGGAAACAACCTCTGCCAGAGATGATAAAATTGTGTACAATACACCATTGTGGTGGAGCCCTTCCCTAAATTCTGTGTATAGCGAAAGCTTTAGTGTACTGGACAATCTTTTTTTCTAAAAAAAAATTATTAGCTTTTTAATGATACAGTAAAAACGCATGCGCTCTGCAATGAAAACGTCTTACAAATAAGGAATCAACTTTTTTTGTTACTCCATTTGATTTTGGATGTAAAATAACTCCACCATCAATATAGTTGTACTTATTATATAGATATTTAGATGTTATAGGCCTTTCAACATGATGCAAAGATATTTTATATTTCATTGCATGTTTTTTTCTCTTTTAATACATTTGTACAACTACTACTACATAATTGTGCATGAGGCATGATATATGATGTTGTTTTAACACTTTAATATTATTATTATTTAATATTATTATGCATGGTTTTGGAGGTTACGCAATATAATGGTGCATTGCTCTTTCTGTTACATTTTTTCTTGTAATGCCATCACTGGAAACGTTAGACAAAATATAGTAATTGCTGAATATCTCTTTTCCACTATGAAATTATAAGCTATTACTTCTTTGGAGTTAGTGGCCTTGTTTAAGGCATATAATAACAATTCTCGATCCCACGTTGCATGGTTGTTTCTTTCAGCTTTTAGCCTCCATTCATTTGAGTTTCTTGTGTCTTTAAACACAATAGTTAGTGGTGGTAGAATGTGGACATATGTTTCATGTAACTCTCGTAACTTCGACCTTTATTCTCTTCATTAATCTTGTAACTCTTGTAACATATAGGCCATTGATCTTCTCTCTTTATTATCCACTAATTCTTCCTATTCATTACATAGAAGACTTCTTCTCTTATAAATAGAGGTGGTCTTGCATGTTTTTCTAAGTACAAGATAATATAGAGTTCACAAAAGTTAGAAAAAAAGAGAGTTTATTAGTTGAAGGGAGGTGTTCTTTTTGCAGAGTTTTGAACTCAATTCTTGTCCAGAATTGTTGAGTTGTTCTTTGTGAGAAGGCTGTTGTATCCTGTAGGGTACAAGTCAAGAAGATTACTGCTGGACGGTGAAACTATTTGCTGCATGGGCTTGAATCTCCTTAAAGAGAGCGAGATATCCGCACCTCAACCAAAAAAGAAGAAGAAGATAATTTTATTTTTCTTCATTTGTAATTTTTCAGTTGTAATATTATTGTAATTTCACCAACAATACGTTGAGTTTAATTGGATGTGTGAATGGAAAATGGAGAAAATTCTTAGAGGGAAAGTGAGCTCACTTAAAAGAAAAGTATGCTTACTTAAAGGAAAGTCTACTTCTCCCACATTGGTGGGAGAAAACTGATAACACTCAATCTACAGCTCTTGTAAGAGTGTAAAGCGGTCGTTGTCAAATATATAACCCAACTGGGTTGGGTATCGATCCCACAGGGAATAGCCGGTCAATAAGTAAGCAAAGATTATTAGACTTTTGGTGCAAGTCTCGTGAAAAGGGGGATTTTAATGTGCAAATAATGTAATCAAAATAGTAAAGTAAAAACAGAAAATAGCAAAGTAAAAAGAAAGAATGTTTAGTACGATGTAAAACAATGAGAATTGAGAAGTTGGGGTTATGTCCACCTTATGAGTTGTACGTCTCTATTGGCTATGAGTTATGCGGAATTCAGACATGCATGTGCTTATAGAGAATTGTATTCGATGGTAAATCCAAGCGTCTTTCGACCTAAACAAGGACTATTTCACTTTAACTCTTTCGAGCTTAAAGCGTATCTAATGGTACAAATTCTCCAAGAGGTTAATCCAGTTACGACACTAACTTTTTAATAGGGGATGGGACCCTATTACCTTGACATTATCTCTTTTCCAGACATATAACTTTTCTTTCGAACAAGTTAATGCTATACTGGCGTATTCTATGCGTCTGCAGCCACAAAGAATTTAGATTAAGATGAAGAGAATAATGATATAAGCAGCCTACGTGTCACGAATTCACAAACTCATAGCCTTAGATAGTATCTCATAAGGCTTCCATAACCCCAACAAAGAAGTTTAGCTACTCATGAGTGCGATGGAACTCACAATAGACATTATTATTATACCGCAATAAAGATATCATGTGTAGTATGGTGTGGTATGGCTTTAGGCGTGAACTCCCTTTCAAAGTAGTGTTTCTCTTGTTGTGGAATTTAAGAATTGAATAGATGAATAGAAGAAGAAAAGTAGAATTAATGGAAGAATTAGAAGTAGAATGAGAATTAGAATGAATTGTAACTAATGGAGGAATGAATAAAAATCTCTAGCAAAATAGGGTATTTATAACACCCATATCCTATTCCTACTAAGCTAATGCATTACTTAACCCAATCCTACTAGGTTAATATATCATTATCCTAATCCTACTAAATTACTGCATTATTATCCTAATCTTAATAAATTACTGCATTATTATCCTAATCCTAATAGGTTACTGCTGGTCCCCAAAGTCTTCAGAAATGCTGTTTTTGCCCAGGACAGGTTTTCCATGCGTCACTTTTGGTCCTTGGAATCCAAGCTTTCCCTTCCTTCTTTCGTGAAGCTTTCTTTGGCGTCAAGTTATCCATAAAATGCTGAAATCTTCATCATTTATACCTGAAAACTTGCTAATCACATTTGTTAGCTCACTTACAGGAAAAAGGACTAAAAGTGCATGAATTGTATAATTTGTCCTCAAAACTTAGCTAAAATATGGGTAAAATATAGTACTTTAGGCGTGTAAATTCACCTATCATCAACACCCCACACTTAAAGCTTTGTTCATCCTCGAACAAACTATCATGTCCATCTAAACATCTACTTAGGGTTTCACAGTAACAACAAAAAATATTCGTCAAGACAAGCATGACAATCATTAACCAAGAGTAGTTTTCTGATCATTAGTAGAAATAATTTAACCTCTAATATAGACTCGTGATGGTAGTTAATTCGTATCCAAAAGTTAAGGTACAAAGAATCATACACAACTAACCAAAACTCGTCAACCATGTGTGTCTCACAATATATTACCCATAATCACTCACAAGCATCGTAATTTGTCGAAACATGGGTAGAAGGGTATCCTTGCTCTCGCTCTCACAAAGAATTCATATGCTGCAACTGATGACCATAGGCTGGCCCTTAGTGTAATGCTCCACTAAATGTCAGAATGCTAAACTTAGGATCAAATAGGTCTTCTACAGGTTATAATGTAGGCTAAGGGACGGGTAGGACTATTTTGGCCAGAAATAGTGACTATGTTTCTAAGCACTTTAATACATCACAATATGCCATTAATAATTTTCTTTCAAACAACCTTTCTACTTTCTTTTATTCTACCACCCCTTTTCTCCACCTTTGTTTTTCAATTTTGAACATAACTAACTTTTTAGTTTTCTTTTCCTCTTTTTTTTTATAACACACCTCTATGATAACACACCTCTATGATAACCACTCTTTTTCGTAGCAATTTCAAGTACCAATACACTCTAAAGCATCATACTCACCCAATTTCCTCTTATTTTGTCACATGACTTTACACTTTAAAGCACTTAGGAATTTGGATCAAATTATGGTCTTGAAAAAAAATGGATTAGGCTTACATATGAGGCTGTCAAAGAAAATAGGCTAAAGGCTCAAAGGGGGTTGTCTAGGATGATATCCATGGGTAGATAAAATGAAGGTAAACAATCATAGGTTGTCAAAGAAATGCCTAAATCATCTCCTAGACTTGCACTCCTTATTTTCGCTTTACATACATACCAGGCAAGTTCTAGCATCAGCCACAAACATAGAATATACTATATCCTCACACACACAAGGCACATGGTCGACTTTATTGGGAGTAGCATAGACTCTTGACCCAACAGATGAAGGAATTGAACCACACAATATCACATAGTGAGTCACAATTAGAGCCTAAACGTCTCAATAGTCATGATTTTAGCACAAACTCTTGTCATAATCTCATGCTGCCTATTAGAATAATTTCATGCGAAGTTAAATTAAAAAAAAAATTTGACTAATAAAAAAAAAATTAACTACTAAAAAGAAAAACAAAACAAACATAAATGCAAATGCAGATAGAGAAGTATAGCATGCAAATACCAGCCCCCCACACTTAGACGGGACACACTGCCCTCAGTGGAAAATAAATAAGAAGAACCTAGTTAGTCGGACTCCTCCTCTATGTCTGGGGTCATACCCCCTTCGTCGGAATCATCATTGGAGTCGTCGTCATCAGAATTCTCCTCCACGTCGGAGTCTGGCATTCGTCGATCATCATCGGTCGGCACATCATCATCAAGAGGTTCCTCAAAATCTGTACCTACTCCACATATTGCCTTCGCGTGCTCATTCATTGGGTAGTCATAATCCAGCTGTTGGAGCTCTGCAGCAGTTGGAACACGACCACCACTCATCATTGTAAACCGAGTCATGCCATAAAGATGGCGAAAGAAACTCTCATCTTGAGCATGCCTTTATGAAGTGGTAAGGTTGACGCCATGCGTGGTTTCAGCATCTTTAACCTTTGTGAGGTCAACCTTCTTTGGGTTGTGTGGGAGTTTATGATCAGCCGGTTCCTCTTCGATGTTTTCCTTCCTCAATATTGCGGTCAACAGATTGCCAAAACTGAAGTGGGACCTCTTGTGTAGCCTAGCTTTCCGCATTGTGGATCGACTAATTGCCCCAATGTTGATAGGGACATTCGTCATCAATGCGTATACCAAGCATACTCTATCTCGTGTTATCTTTGTGTACTGAGTCCCTGGAATTAGGCAAGAGTTGACTATGCGCAACCATATTCTTGCTTCTCTATTCAAAGGAGCATATGGGAAGGTGTTGTGTTGTTTGGTGTCCTTGTGTCTACTCCACCGTGCCATGGACCTTTTTCCACAGAGTGTGTGTCGAATGGCTCTATATGGAGGTCTACTGTACAGCTCTTTGAGTGGTGATGGATCAATTGAAGGCAAACCTAGAAAGGAGTTGAAGAAATCCGCATTTAGTTGTAAAACTTGGCCCCGAATCTTGACCTCGCTTCCTGTGGTTTTTGGTGACCAGTTGGCATATAATTCTCTTGTTAAATCAAGATTGCATTCTCCCATGTCTCAGAAAATAAAATCAAGATGTAACGCCATGATCTTGGCCAACATTCGCGGTTCTTTCTTTGCTAGGCTTTCCTTGTTTATCAAGTCCACATGAACATATTTCTTCTCTTTGTTATTCCTATACCATTCCTTTGCTTCCTCCTCTAAAATCCATTTAATTCCGAACATGCGGCGTGGTGCTTGCATCGAGGAGGACTCTCCTTGCTCTTTGCGTCCTCTTTTCTTGCCTTTTTGGGAAGTGGTTGCCTTATCTTTGCCTTGTCCTGCTTTGGGTGCCATTGTACCTGAAACTAAAACAATGTTCATGTTAGCGTCATCTCGATGGATACAACTATAAACAAGCAGTAGTGGCACCACCCCACACTTAGTTTGTTGGTACAGACTAGTGAAGTGAAAATGGTCGATTACTCAGACTTCATCGGCATACGTTTTAGGTGCTATATTCCAACAATAAAATCAGTGCAGTCATACTTCTTGTATTCTTAGCAATACTTCCATGTTTGATATATCAAGACTACTACATAGGGATTGAATCAAGGTTTAGCATCTAGAAATAATCACATCCTCCTATGTTGGTAGTCAACCATAATTCTCATCTTGATGAACAAGTTATTCCAACATCTAAGCTTTCTATTGACAAGATTATACAATTTTTGTGACCATGTCAATTCCACAAAAGTATGACAGTGCATCAAAATCAAATTCAAGTTGGAAACATGTTAAGATCATTCGTACGTATTCTTTCACTCACTTCGTTGTATCACAACACATCAACCACATTCAAGTCACTTCTACTATTTCAGGATTTAACAATTCATACTAGGCGTAGTAGTGTAGTACTTACGGAATATAAATGAAGAACAAAGAAGTACTTACTTGATTGATGCCTTTGGATGATGTTCTTGTGAAGTAAAAGAGCAAAAGGAAATTTTTTTGAGAGGATTTGGAGAGGTAGGCGGCGCTTATGCTAGGTTTGCAATGTGATTTTGGTTCAAGACTAAGTCTCTTATTTATAGGAGAAGGTTGGGTCGGGTTTTGACCCATTTAAAATCGGATTTGGAGACAAGAAGTGACCATAGGTGGCGCCTTTTGCTTTGCCTATGCTTGGCATAGGCGGCGCCCTTTGCAAAGCACTGTCTAGCATAGGCAGCGCCTATGCCATGGCATTCCTAGGCATAGGCGGCGCCTTTCACTTCGCATATGAGATTCAGAGACAAAAGGCATTTGCATAGGCGGCGCCTATGCTATGGCATACTTGGGCATGGGCGGCGCCTATGCTATGGCACACTAGATTCCGAGACCTTAGGCCATAGTATAGGCCTTCCCTTGTTCGTGGCCTAGTTTCACCTAGGCCTAGCCTTGTTCGATGCCTATATTTTCATGAGAAATGCCTAATCCATAGCCTTTTGCTTCTTCATTCCTAACTTACCACCTTTAACATGCAATACGTCCAAATCAAAATGTGAAACTGACCTCCTCGTTTTACACCTCTTGCACCTACATTTACTCAAAAACAACAAAAACGATTAGAACGATGGGTTGCCTCCCATTAAGCGCCTTAGTTTTGGTCGTGGCTCGACTCTTCTTTTTGGATTTTTATTTATCAAAAGCAAACAATTAGTAGAACGAAAGAAAGAAAAAAATGAAAAACGATGGGTTGCCTCCCACCAAGCGCTTGATTTATTGTCGCGGCACGACATAGCTATCTCGATTACTTAGAATTCATCGAGATAGATGGTGGATCATTTTCTGAATGGATTCAGACGATAATGAGGCTTACTTGTAGCCATGCAATCTTCTTCGAGTTGACCCTTGTGCATGCCTATCCCGGGAGGGATACCAATTATATCATCAATAGTCCAAACCATGGCTCTCTTGTATCTCTTCAGAGCAGAGATGAGAGCCTCCACGTGCTGTTCACTTAAATCATCCGCCATACTTACCGGAAGTATATTTTCACTTTCCAAGAACACATACCTTAGATAATTGGGGTAGCTCTTTCGATTCTAACATTGGTGGCACTTCAATGGAAGTCTTCGCTGTTGGTGACGGTTGATTCTCAAGATCAAGGTCCGGCTATTTAGGAGTATGAGAATAGGACCCTATTTCTGTTAGAGCACATGTAGTTTCTTCATAATCTTCATCATCCTTATGCTCAATATTTAGTAGCGCAGCAGACAATGGCTCAACAGTAAGCTGTTTCACTATAGATAATTCTTTCTTATCCTTATAATGAACATCAGCTACAGAGAACACATTCATATCGATGGGCTGCTTCATTGCTTTGCATATATCAAAACAGACCACTTCGTCATTCAACCGAAATAAAAGCTCATTAGCTCTCATGTCAATAAGCACCCTTCCTGTTGCAAGGAAAGGACGTCCCAAGATTATAGGAACTTCAGAGTCCACCTCACAATCCAGAATAACGAAGTCTGCAGAAAAGATGAATGAAGAAACCTTCACCAACACATCATTCAAGATACCCACAGGTCGTTTTACCGACCTATCAGCCATCATGAGCCTCATATTGGTTGGTGTCGGATCGCCTAACCCCAACTTCTTGTAGATGGATAGTGGCATCAAATTGATGCTAGCACCCAGATCGCACAATGCCTTAGCAAAATTAATAGATCCAACCGTGCAAGGAATAGTGAAAGCACCGGGGTCAGCCTTCTTCTGAACTTGTGATCGGGTAGCGATAGCGCTGAAATGATGAACAATATCTTTCAATTCATAGCTTGCTGCCCACTTCTTTGTCAAAATATCTTTCATAAATTTCGCATACCCAGGCATTTGTTCTAGTGCCTCTACCAACGGAACATTAATGGTCAGCTGCTTTAACATATTCATAAATTTGCTGAACTTTGTATCATCCGCAATCTTCTTCAATCTTTGAGGAAAAGGTGGTGGTGGATAAGGAATTGCTTTCTCCACGGCTTTCTTCTCCTCTTGCTTCTGTTTTTCAGCCTTTTCAGGCTGCAACATACTCGGTGTGACGTCATGGACGTCATGGGTGGTTTCTACGGCAACTTCTCCTTTTGACTTATCATCGATGTCTGCTGCCTCTTCAACCACTTTCTTGCCTTTGGATGAAGTTTCCAGCACCTTACCACTTCGGGTAGTAATAGCCATGCATGATCCGTCATTCCTTGGATTTTGCACAGTGTCGCTAGGTAAGGTGCCAGCCTTTCTTTGATTGAGTGCTGCTGAAAGTTGGCTCAATTGCTGCTCTATTTGTTTGATTGAAGTGGAATGTGAATCAACTAATTGCTTCATTGAAGACAAATCATTTATGGCCTCTGTTACTCCTGCGCTAGTTGCTTCCACTCCTTTCAATAGTTTAGCCATCATGTCTTCCATACTTCCAGAACCAGATGTGGTGGTGTCACGTCTTCCTGGGGGAACATACAAACCACTCTTGTCATTCTTGTTCTTCCAACTACCTTGGTCCTTGTTTCCAGATTTGTCATAATAGTTCCGACCTTGGTTTCCTTGGGTATTGCCTCGGAAACCCCCCTGATTGTTTAAGTAGTTGGCTTCTTCTTTCGAATCAGATTCGTCTCTTCCATTTTATGCAATAGCTTTAACTTTTTCGATCTTCCCTGATAATAGATGCTTTGTAAGAAGATCCACTTGTGTTTTCATGTACGCCATATCTTGATCACGTTCTTCTTCTCTTCTCCTTTGTTCTGCAGTCATGCCAATAGATAAAGTGGGGCTTGTTACCTCAGAATCCCTGGTATGCCAAGATCTACTTTGCTTCGTCATCCGGTCTAGCATATTGCTTGCCTGACTAAAGGTGAGGTCCATAAATAATCCTCCAGCCGCATTATCCACCACTGGTTTAGTTATTGAATTCAAGGCTCTGTATAATATCTCCATTAGGTGAACATTAGTCATATGATGGTTTGGGTACCACATTAGCTTCGTCTTGAACCTCTCCCATGTTTCATGAAGAGCTTCAGTTGGAAGCTGCCGAAAGTTGCTGATTTCATCTCTTAATTATGCTCTTTTTGATGGCGGAAAGAATCTTTCTAGGAAAGCGTCTCTCAATTGCCTCCAATTTGTAATAGAATCAGGAGTCAGCCCATTCAACCATAGAGTTGCCTCCCCAGACAGAGACAGTGGAAATAGGCGTAATCGAATTGCATTCTGACCAAAGCCAGGATTGTCAAACGACTTGCATGTAGAAATAAAGTTGATGAGATGCATATTCGGATCATCGCCTGCTAGTCCACCAAATAATCCCTTGAGTTGCAATAACTGAATCATGGTGCTTGTGATGTTGAACTTGGCTCCGGGTGCCAATGGTGGAGGAATAATGGCTCCTGCGGCTCCGGCTCTATCAAGATCATCATCATCATCATCGAAAGCTGGTTGTACAGGTCGGCGTTCATGCCTAAACCTTGCTTGACGATCTCTTCTGTTGGCAGGTGTTGCGATCTCAGCAGCATGCCTAGGGTTTAGTAACTTTTTATCACCTAGGGCCTCGTCGTCAGGATTTATTGCTCGCCCAGGGTTATCAATATTCTGTTGATGCACTTGAGCGGCAGCTAGAGCAACTAGTCTCGCCTGTTCCTGTTGAGCAGCCATCCTTTCAATTTCGTGTTGTGCCTCCATTCTACCAATACGTTGTGGTTCAGGATTGATAGGTAATAACGGTTGACCAGAACTTCGAGTATGGGGCATGCACTGAATAAAAACCTGCAGAGAACAAAAACAAAAACTAAAAGTAAAAGTACGAGAATCTTTGACCAAAGGGTCTAGTAATTATCACAAACTTAATTGACACTTGTATTCCCCGGCAACGGCGCCAATTTTTGATAACGCTCAATCTATAACTCTTGTAAGAGTGTAAAGCGGTCGTTGTCAAATATATAACCCAACTGGGTTGGGTATCGATCCCACAGGGAATAGCCGGTCAATAAGTAAGCAAAGATTATTAGACTTTTGGTGCAAGTCTCGTGAAAGGGGGGATTTTAATGTGCAAATAATGTAATCAAAATAGTAAAGTAAAAACAGAAAATAGCAAAGTAAAAAGAAAGAATGTTTAGTACGATGTAAAACAATGAGAATTGAGAAGTTGGGGTTATGTCCACCTTATGAGTTGTACGTCTCTATTGGCTATGAGTTATGCGGAATTCAGACATGCATGTGCTTATAGAGAATTGTATTCGATGGTAAATCCAAGCGTCTTTCGACCTAAACAAGGACTATTTCACTTTAACTCTTTCGAGATTAAAGCGTATCTAATGGTACAAATTTTCCAAGAGGTTAATCCAGTTACGGCACAATCTTTTTAATAGGGGATGGGACCCTATTACCTTGACATTATCTCTTTTCCATACATATAACTTTTCTTTCGAACAAGTTAATGCTATACTGGCGTATTCTATGCATCTGCAGCCACAAAGAATTTAGATTAAGATGAAGAGAATAATGATATAAGCAGCCTACGTGTCACGAATTCACAAACTCATAGCCTTAGATAGTATCTCATAAGGCTTCCATAACCCCAACAGAGAAGTTTAGCTACTCATGAGTGCGATGGAACTCACAATAGACATTATTATTATACCGCAATAAAGATATCATGTGTAGTATGGTGTGGTATGGCTTTAGGCGTTAACTCCCTTTCAAAGTAGTGTTTCTCTTGTTGTGGAATTTATGAATTGAATAGATGAATAGAAGAAGAAAAGTAGAATTAATGGAAGAATTAGAAGTAGAATGAGAATTAGAATGAATTGTAACTAATGGAGGAATGAATAAAAATCTCTAGCAAAATAGGGTATTTATAACACCCATATCCTATTCCTACTAAGCTAATGCATTACTTAACCCAATCCTACTAGGTTAATATATCATTATCCTAATCCTACTAAATTACTGCATTATTATCCTAATCCTAATAAATTACTGCATTATTATCCTAATCCTAATAGGTTACTGCTGGTCCCCAAAGTCTTCAGAAATGTTGTTTTTCCCCGGGACAGGTTTTCCATGCATCACTTTTGGTCCTTGGCATCCAAGCTTTCCCTTCCTTCTTTCGTGAAGCTTTCTTTGGCGTCAAGTTATCCATAAAATGCTGAAATCTTCATCATTTATACCTGAAAACTTG
This sequence comes from Capsicum baccatum var. pendulum, assembly GCA_030864225.1. NCBI lineage: Eukaryota > Viridiplantae > Streptophyta > Magnoliopsida > Solanales > Solanaceae > Capsicum > Capsicum baccatum. The sequence continues at coordinate 166,266,236 of CM061554.1, read as the reverse complement.
CTAATCACGTTTGTTAGCTCACTTACAGGAAAAAGGACTAAAAGTGCATGAATTATATAATTTGTCCTCAAAACTTAGCTAAAATATGGGTAAAATATAGTACTTTAGGCGTGTAAATTCGCCTATCATCAAAAACAACTATCATGTTTTTTTTTATTAAGAAACACACCTTCAAGTGGATAGTGAGGCAAGAACCAAGAGGTGCCTCACGCCATTGTCGTTACTCGCTCGGCTCGGCTATGAATTTTTCAAATGATCGAGAAATTAATTTTTTAGACAAAGTTTATTTGAAACTTGGAAAACCAAGTGAAAATTTTAATCCAAAAATACAACGAAAATAATTTTTTTTCCATGAACGCCATGCAAAATGCATGCAGAAACTCAACTTTAGGAACGCAACCCTTCGAGAAAAAGACACACTATATTGAAAAAGAGTTGACTGTTCAGTCGGATATGATGTTCAGAAAAGACACACTATTTTGGAAGAGACATACATAACTTTTCCGAAATGATATACCTTTCCATGAACCATTGCTTTCTTTTCGAAGGGACACTTGATGTCTATAAATACCTAAGCTTTTCCTTAGGTATGAAAACATAATTTTAAGTACTAAAAAACACTCTTCTTCTTCCAAAAACCCTTTGTGATCATTATACGTTGAGTGTGTTCAAAGAATCTAAACGTTTGAGGTACCACTACATTCAGATTGTGAGTCATTTTATCCTGAGAGAAAAAATTCTACCACCTCGGGTACTTAAGGGAAATTAATTCCTTAAGGACACTCTGTGAAATCAAAGGACTTGGTTCTACTTCTACTGTATCTTATTTCTGTTAAATAAACATACTTCTTTGATAGTTGATGTTGAACTTGTGTTGAAGGTGTTAAACTTCAATGTTGTTCTAGAAAGTGTCTTGAACTTAGATTGAAGGGTATTGTGCAAACATGCAGATTGTATACCCGAAACAACAATCTTAAGGAATTAATTCGTAATCTGTATTGTTTGGTTTATGAAGATTAAAGATTCATGCTTTCTACTCTGTTTGAACTTGACAAGTGATTTGAAGAAGTAAAAACATCATCACAAGTTAAAGGTCATTCGGTTAACAATTAGAAGACATAAAAATTTCATTGTTAAACTAGAAATAAGTACTGTTTAAAGTTTTTACAAACTTGTAATCAGTATTTTAATATACTAAAGTTGACTGTCTTTTGGTGACCAAAAAAATGACTACTGATGGTCATGTAATTGATGGTGGGACAAGTGTAGCAAAAACGAATGTTGCTACAACCAGTCACACAACTGCGCCACCCGCTATGACACCAGCAAAAAAGCCCAAAAATATTTGGAAATAGATTTAAACGATGGAAACAAAGGATGTACTTCTATAAAAAAAATTTGTGTATTCAAAGAATTATATCTGAAGATGCTCCAGAAGTGCTCGAAGAAACATCGAACAAGGAGCGATTCATTGTAATAGAGGCAAGGAAACATTCTGATTTTCTAAGAAGGAATTATATCCTAAGTAGCCTCCAAGATGATTTATACAACGTCTACAGTGGAATGAAGATATCAAAAGAGTTTTTGAATGCACTGGAACGAAAGTATATGACTAAGGATGCCGAAACTAAGAAGTTCTATGTTGCAAGGTTCCGTGAATACAAAATGATTGATAGTAATACCATCGTATCTCAAGTACAAGAATTGCAAGTTATCATCCATAATCTCCTTGCTAAAGGTATGCATATAGTAAATACATTATTTGAACATGTTAAATATATTCTCAATGTTCAAATGAACTTTATTGTAGGTTTGGTTGTGAATGAAGCCTTTCAAGTTGCTGCAATAATAGAGAAGTTGCCACCTTTATTGAAGGACTTCAAAAATTACTTGAAATACAAAAGGAAGGAGATGATGGTCGAAGACCTCATTGTGAGGTTGCACATTGAGGAAGACAACAAAGCTGCAGAAAAGAGGTCGATAGAAAATTCTGCAATGAGTGGAGCAAACATTGTAGAAGACAACCCCAACAATTCTAAGAAGTGAAAAAAGTTAGACAACAAAGTAATCAATCTAATAAGAAATTCAAGGGAAAGTGCTTTAATTGTGAAATGATTGACCATAAGTCAACAGGATGCCATGCCGCAAAGAAAGATAAAAAGAAAGATCAAGCTAATATGGCTGAATCCAAGAATGAAATGGATGATCTATGTGCCATGATTTTTGAATTTAACTTGGTAGAAAATCCTAGAGAATGGTGGATGGATTCCGATTCCACCCACCACGTTTATGCCAATAAGAGTTGTTGCTGTATATGCTCCAGCTCAGGGAGAAGAGAAGATCTATATGGAAAAATCCGCAATTGCAAAAGTTGAAGGGATAGGAAAAGTCTTCTTAAAAATAACGCCAGACAAAGTGTTGACTCTCAACAATGTCCTTTATGTATCGGAGTTGAGAAAGAACTTGATTTTTGTATCACTTCTTGACAAAAATAGATTCAAATGTATATTTATTTCAAGCATGATTGTACTTAGTAAAAGAGAAGTGTACGTAGAAAAAGGCTACCTCACCAAGGGCCTATTTAAGATGAATGTAATGACAGTTGAAATCAATAAAAATTCTATTTCTTCTTACTTGCTTGAGTATAATGAATTGTGGCATGAACGATTGGGACATGTCAATCACAAAACTTTACAAAAACTGATTAACTTAGAAGAGTTTTCAAACTTTGAGTGAAATAAATCAAAATGTCAAACGTGTGTAGAATTCAAGTATGCTAAGCATCCATATAAGTCCCTTGAAAGGAATTTTGATCCCTTAATCTTAATCTACACTGACATTTGTGATATGAAGTCAATACTATCTTGTGGTGAAAAAAATATTTTATAACTTTTATTAACGATTGCACTAGGTACTGTTATGTCTATTTTCTAAACAGTAAGGATGAAATAATAGATGTAGTTAGACAATATAAAATAGAAGTTGAAAAGTAGTTAGAGAAAAATATCAAAATGATAAAAAGTGATAGGGGTGGAGAATATGAATCTCCCTTTTCATAAATTTATATAGAAAATGGAATTGTCCATCAAACTACGACCCCGTATTCATCTCAATCTAATGGAATTACGGAAAAGAAAACCTGAAACGTAAAGAAAATGATGAATGCCTTATTATAAGATAAGGTTTACTGCAAAACCTGTGGGGTGAAGCTATCCTTACATCTAATCGAATACTTAATAGAGTGCCCCATAGTAAGTACTATCAATTCCATATGAAAAATGGAAAGGAAAGAAATTCAACTTGAAATATTTCAAAGTGTGGGGGTGTCTAGTGAAAGTCCAAGTTCTTGTACCTAAAAGGATGAAGATAAGACCTAATACAGTGGACTGTATGTTTATAGGATATGCTAAAAGTAGTAAAGCATGTCAGTTTTTTATTCATAAATCCGAACATCCAGATATCAATGAAAATATGGTAATTTAATCATATAATGCTGAGTTCTTTGAAAACATTTATCCATATAAAACTAGACATGAACAGTCTAGTGGAGGGTCTAAATGACCTCGAGATGAACCAAGCAAGGATTTACATAATGATGAGAATCCAAAATGTATTACATTTCAAAGAACGGCAACTTCATTTGGATTAAATTTTTTTAACATTTCTCTTATAAAATAAGCTTAAATATTTAAAGAAGCGATGTCATCTTCAGACTCATCCTTTTGGAAAGAGGCAGTTAATAGTGAGATTGAATGAATCTTGAATAACTATACTCGGAAGTTGGTTGATCTTTCTTTAGAAAATAAACCTTTAGGTTCTAAATAGATATTTAAAAGGAAAATGAAAGCGGATGGTACTATTAACAAATACTAGGAAAGACTTGTAGTAAAAGGCTTCAAATAGAAGGAAGACCTTGATTACTTTGATACATACTCTCCTGTAATAAGGATAATGTCAATACAGATATTAATTACCTTGGTGGTGGTACATGGTCTTGAAATCCATCAAATGGGTTTGAAAACAGAATTCCTAAATGGAGAATTGGATGAAAAAATTTACATGGAATAATCCAAGGATTTTGTGGTTCCTGGTAAAGAAAAGAAGGTGTGTAAACTTGTTAAGTCACTCTATAGACTAAAATAAGAACCTAAATAGTGGCATACAAAGTTTGACCAAACCATATTGGCAAATGAGTTTAAGATAAACAAATGTGATAAATGTGCTTACAATAAAGACACCCCAAATCACAAGGTCATTGTTTGTTTGTGTGTGAATGATATATTGATCATCAGTAGAGATATTTCTAACATAAATGCTACGAAATGACTGCTTGAGAGCAAGTTTGATATGACATACCTTGGAGATGCGGATGTGATATTAGGAATAATAATTCACACGGGTTGGCATTGTCACAATCATATTATATTGAAAAAGTACTTGACAGATTCAAGTATTTGGAATTCTGTATTGCCCATACTCCATTGAACGTGATCTTTGCACTTTAAAAGAATGAAGGTAAAAGTGACTCATGATTGGACTACATAAGAATGTTGGTATGTTTAATATATATCATGAACTATACACAGCCAGACATATCATGTGATATTAGTAAGTTGAGTTGGTACACGAGTAATCCCAATAAAATTCATTGGATGGCAATGAAAAGAGTTTTGGGCATCTTAAATACACTCAAGACTATGTTTTGCATTATAGTAAATATCCAACGATAATTGAAGGATATAATAATGAAAATTGGATCACTGAATCGAATGAAGTAAAATCCATGAATGGATATTTATTTACTTTAGACGGAGGAGCAGTCTCTTGGAAATCATCCAAATAGACATATATTGCTTTCTCTATAATGGAATCTGAATTCATCGCATTAGATAAAGACGGTGAAGAAGCTGAATAGCTTTAGATTTTCTCGAAAGATATCCTTATTGGCCCAAACCATTTGCACCAATCAGTATACACTGTGATAGCCAAGCGGTAATAGGTAGGGCAAGGAGCATGATGTATAACGGTAAATCTCGTCATATAAGATAGAGATATAATACTGTTAGAGAACTTTTCTCTAGTGGAATTATCACCGCTGACTGTGTGAAGTAAAGAATAATGTGTCAGATCTACTTACAAATGACCAATCTAGAGAAAGAGTTGAGAGAACATCGAAGAGAATGGGTTTACGACCTAGGATAAGTCAGCATGGTGGTACACTACCTAGCAAACTAGAGATCCCAAGATCTAGGTTTAAGAAGATCAAACAAAATTGTGACTGACGGTTTAACCTTATCAATATACCCAATCCATTCTCATGATGTAGACAATGTTTAAGAAACAAGTATAAGGTTTATGGTGTAAAGCTTTTTAATGATTATCTGAATTTGACAAATTTGACCAAATAGTTTAATCTATAAGATTGAACGTTAAGAAATCACCTATGTGAGGGTGAAGTGGAAGCCACTTCAAGGAGAATGTTAGTAAAGGCCTATTCTCTAAGCTCTCATGAAATCAGTATGTGTTCATGGATGAAATGAACAAAACCTTGAGAGACATAAATGGTAAAAAGTTGGTTATGTGACATATGTTGTCTAGGGTATACTAAATTTTGATGGTTCAAAGATATCAAATATACTGATTGACTGACTGCATCCAATGCATGTTCACTACAGAAAGTTTAAAGGAAAATTCACTTATCCAGATGCAATCAGTCTTTGCTTGCTGATCACATACTTGTCCGTAAAGTTTTATAAAAAATAGCTATTCGCCATTCATGTGGGGCATTGTTGGATTCAATTGGATGTGTGAATGAAAAATAGTGGAAATTTTTGGAGGGAAAGTGAGCCCACTTAAAAGGAATGTGTGCTTACTTAAAGGAAAGTCTACTTCTCCCACATTGGTGGGAGAAAGCAACTTTCATGTGTTTTTAAAAAGAAACGCACCTTCATGTGGATAGTGAGGCAAGAGCCAAGAAGTGTCTCGCACCATCGTTGTCTTTGCTCTCTCGGCTCAGCTTCGACTTTTTCTTCGGATAATGATAATGATCGATCGAGAGATTAATTTCTTAGACAAAATTTATTTAAAACTTGAAAAAACAAGTGAAAATTTTAATCCAAAAATTCAACAAAAATAACTTTTTCTCCATGAACTTCATGCAAATGCATGCAAAAACGTAGAAATGCAACTCTTTAGGGACGCAACCCTTCTAGAAAAAGATACTCTATTTCAAAAAAGGGGTGACTGTTCGATCAGATATGATTGTTCAGAAAAGACACACTGTTTCGTAAGGGACATATATAACTGTTCCGAAATGATACAGCTTTCCATAAATCATTGCTTCCTTTCCAAAGGTACACTTGATGACTATAAATGCCTGGACTTTTCCTCAGGTATGAAAATATAATTTTGAGTACTGAAAAAACACTCTTCTTCTTCCAAAACCTCTTTGTGATCATCAGCCGTTGAGTGTGTTCGAAGAATCTGAACGTTTGAGGTACCGCCACATTCAGGTTGTGAGCCATTTTATCATGGAAGAAAAAGTTTTGCAACCTCGAGTACTGGAGAGGAATTAATTCCTTAAGGACACTTTGTGAAATCGGAGGACTTGGTTCTATTTCTACTTCATCTTATTTTTATTAAATAAACATACTTCTTTGATAGTTTATGTTGAATTTGTCTTGAAGGAGTTAAACTTCAGTGTTGTTCTAGAAACTGTCTTGAACTTAGATTGAAGGGTATTATGCAAATATATAGATTGTGTACCCGAAACAATACAATATACAAGCTCGCCTGCGTGACAACTCATTTGTGCAACTTTCCCCCATCTAATTCTTCACGTAATTATCATCATTATTATTATGATCCAAAATAAGATTAGTTTTAATTAGAGCAATGAATTAAGCCATTTATGAAAAATTGTATGTCGTAACCTTAGTAGTATGATCCACTATACTTTTTGGATTGGATGGAATAGTTTATTTAGTTATTTTTTCTATTAGTTCTTTAAATAAAGTAGTTATAATTGGTATCTTGGAATTATATTTTGACTTTTTAGGCTCGATTCGTTATAAAGTAGTTTTAAATGGAAGTCACATAAGATTATCTCTGAATCTTCTTATTGTTCAGAATATATTTGCAAAATTTTAGTTACGCTGCTAAAAGGAATAGTTTGAATTATAATTGGAAAAATTTATCAAAGAAATCTAGTGCAACTTGATTTTGCTGATGATTTCCTCCTGTAAAAAGGATGTGCAATCAGTTACTATATTGTAGATAAAAGCCAATATACTCATATTCAAAAGTCTGTGATTCATTTAGATGGGTGTCTAATATAATGCCACTCAGCAAGTAATCTTTGAAGTGCAATATCAAAGTAGAATATTACTTTTAGGTACATAGGACTACAACCAAGTATTAAGAGACTTAACTATTTTGCAATTCGAGTTTTTGATTGAGAAGATGCTTGGTAGGATGAGTTCATGGACTTCTACATTTTTATCATATGTAGATAGAACACAACATCTTGGGAAAATAATATAAAAATATAACAATAATAACATTATTTTATTTATAAAAAAGGGTTAAGAATGACCCTGAACTATAAGAAAAGGTTCAAAAATATTCTTCATCCACCTATTTGGCTAAAAATATCCCTTCATCCACCTTTTTGGCTCACTTATACTCTTAGAAAACTAACATCCCTTCTTTATTTTAATTTTTTGAAAATTATCTATTACGTGTCATTTTTTTATTGGATGAACAAAAACTTCACCTTCACCATAATTTTTTCCTATAACTTATTCATCCTCTCTCCCTCTATTATTGTGTAAAATCTATCAAACCATTAGTTCTATCATAAGGATTTTTGTTGTTAATCCTATTGATAAAGTTTATAGTTTTGTTTTTGGCTTTTTTGGAGTACGAATTGGAATGGGATTTGTTTCTTTCCCCACCCCAAAGTTGTTTTTGTTATCTTAAAAGGATGATTTATTAAAATAGGACATAAGGTATGTTTATTACAAATAAGAAACCATCCGCGAAGTTTCATTGACATGAAAGTCTTTAAAGAGTTCTTGCAAAATAATTGGAGGGGAATCATATGTAACGACATTGTTTTCCACCTTCGAAGTTGATGCTTTTTGAAAGTAGCAAGTTTATGCCACAATATTTGCCTTCCGATAGACGTGGCCGATATGCGGTTCATCTTGATCCACTATGAGCGACCTGCAATCCAATAATAGTTGTGAGAAATACTAACTATTTCTTTTAGTATTTGGATGAATACCTGTGAGTTAGTCTCTACTATTATAGGAGTTAAATTCTTTTTGTTATTTTCCATAATACGGGTACGTAGAATCTGTATAATAGAATAACAACTTCAACTCGAGTTCAAGTATGAACAAGACCACAATGAAGTTGAACAAATACCCTCAATACAAGATCAAAATGATCTTTAGAAGAGGTGTATTTTATATTTCAGAAATATAGATGAAATAGAAATTGTTACGGCCAAGTCGTCTGAATTCATGGACTTTCCTTAAGGAATAATTCCCCTCACTGTACCTGAGGTTATGGAATCTTTCTCCCAGGATAAAATGGCCTTCAATCCGACTATAGCGGTACCTCAAATAGGCGGATACTTTGAACACACTCACGGTTTGAATGATCACACTTAGAGTATTTTTAAGAAGAAGAAGAAGTTTGTAATTCTGAAAATTTTTCGTGTCCTAAACCTGTGGATGAAATCAGGTTTATATATCCACAAGATACCCCTTTGAAAAGATGGCAATGGTTCAATCTTAAAGATGTGTCTATTTTGAAAAATTACATCAGTATTTCATTAGTGCTGAATCAGTGTGAAGTATTTTACTGCAACAGTGCACCTTTTAACAAAACAGTGGCACCATTTCGATGAAGTATTGTAGCAATTCATGAAGCAGTATACCAGTTCACTTGAACCAACACCTGTTCCTGCATTTCTGCATGCATCAGAAAACGTTTCCTGCAACAGTTGTGTGTTGCAGCAAACCACAACTGTTCGCTGAAATAGTGTAAACAGTGGCATCTGTATGCATGTATGGAGTCGAAAACATTGTGCGGAAAAATTCTACTGCGTTTCCCTTTGGCATTCTTTGGAATTCAAAGCCGAAACCGAAGCTGAGCGACGACTACGACATGAGGCATCTATTATTTCTTGCCTCACTTGCCATGTGGATTAAGTATTCATCATTATAAATAATCCAAATTTCCATTCTCTTACCAATGTGGGAGAATTAATGAACTTTCCAATTTGGGAGTACACCTTCTAAATTAGTGTCTCCTTCTTCCACCATTTTTTTTCTCTCCATTTTTCCATTCACACCTTTTTATTACTATGAACCCAACATTTTTCCACAACCAATTTCAGCCCATCTAGAAAACCTAATATTTCCATATGAAGTATTGATATTACCTTCCGAAAGAGTGCAAAATCCGAAATTCAGTCGTCATTATGGTTCTGAATAACACCTCCATCAAAGGCACCATCTACATTCAGTTTGAAGAATCCCATTGGTGGTTGTTCCCATTTAATCAAAATAGAGGCTTGGTTAGTATTATTTTGGAGATAGGATGGACCTAGATGGTAGTAATCAATAGCTTTAATTTCAATCAATTTTGGAGAGATGGGTGGTGAAGAATTATAGAAGATGGTGTTGTTTCGGTTTCTCCGAATGTTCCAAAGAATAAGAGGAATAATTATTAACAAAAGTACGAAAATGTTACCTCTTAGTTTGATTAAATTGTAGGAAGACCAGTTGTTTTTATATCTCAAATCAAGTGGTCATTTGAGGGGATGAATTTGAAGTGATCCCAAATTATTTTTACCTTAGGACAAAAAAAGGAAAATATGGCTAGCCGTTTCCAAAATGTTGGTGCATAAATGGCATGTATTTAAGTTGATAATATGCCTACTATAAAGATGTTTAGCAGTTGGGAGCTTCTTTGATGCCAGGAGCCACATGAAATATTTTATTTTATTGTTTGCTTTCATTTTCCTTATCCAATGATCAAAGAAAGTACTTTTATAGTATATTTTATCTAGAGATTTTATGGAGAGCATGTAGGCATCTGTTAAAGAAAAAAATCCTCTAGTAGAATTCCAGAAGAACCAATCTGAAATTGGAATTGATTGATTGATGTATGTGTTATTTATAATATCTGCTACGCCAGGAGGGACCTGAATAGATAAATTCAAGAATTTCCATGATCCATTAATCAGGATTTGATCAATATTTTGTTTAAAATCACCTTTTGGTATAGGTGCTTGAATAATTTCTCTCAAATTACTATTAGTGTAAAGCCATCTATCCCTTCAAAGGTTAATTTTTGTTCCATATTTGACATCCCAAGAAAGTCCTGGGTTGAATATGTGATGTTTTATACCCAAGCTTTTCCAGATGTAAGAGTCGCTCAACTTGTGGGTAATGGAGTTATTTAAGTATCTACTTTTATATTTATTTTGGATGATCTTGACCTCAATTTGTGGGCAATTGAGTTATTTAAGTATCTATTTTATATTTATTTTGCATGATCTTATTCCAAAGATGTTGATTTATTTTTCATGAGGCGCCAGTTGAGGCTAGAGATCAAAGCTGAGGTTTTTCTATAAGATTTGTATACGCCTAACCCTCTCTGACTCTTAGGAAGTGTGAACATGTCTCGAGGATCCCCATAGAAAGTTTCTTTGAATACGATCCATGTAATATTCTTTGGCAATATGTTGATTTGCATGGCATATACATATATGAAAGCTCTGATTTAATCAAAGTTGTTCTCCAATTAAATAAAGAAGCTTTGATTTCCATCCATTTAATTTATTATTCATTTTATCTTAGTATAAATTTATAATCTTTTCTCTTAGGCTTAAGTTAGTCATGGGTATCCCTAAATATTTTCCAAATTCTAGTGTGGGTTTAATTTGTAGAATAGAAGTTATGGAAGTAGAAGTGGTCTGATTCACATTTTTTGAAAAGAACACTCTTGATTTGTTGTAGTTAATTTTTTGTATCGACATATCTCCAATATTTTTAAATATCGAGATAGTAGTGTTAGTATTGACAATATTAGCTTTTGTGAAGAGGACTAAGTCATCCATAAAAATTAAATGAGAAAGACAGGAGGTTGAAAGACTAATTTGTATAGGACTCCAATCTTGATGGTGTGTGGCTTGGATAATAGGTCTAGATAAGGATTTCATGCAAATGATAAACAAGTAAGGGTATAGTGAATCAGCTTGTCTAATGCCTCTCCTAGTATTAAAGAAGTTTGTTGGGTTGCCATTTATGAGGATAGATATAGAGGATGAAGTAACACATTCCATTATGAGGTTTATCATATCCTTAGGAAAATTTAGACTAGGTAGAGTAGTAAATGAATGACCATTCAGTTCTATAGAACACCTTTTCTAGGTCTATTTTAATCATCATTTTTCCACTTTTACCTTTCGATTTATTAAATGTGTAAATTGCTTCTTGAACAATAATCGCATTATCAACGACTCTTATATTAGGAATAAAGCTACATTGGGTAGGATTAATGATTTTATCAAAGAATGGCCGGATTTTATTTAGTAAGACTTTTGTTATAGTTTTGTAAACTGTATAACATATGCTAATAAGTCAGTAATGTTCAAAAATTCACGTTAGTGTTTTTTTTATGGATGAAAAGTTAATGAGATATAATACTCCAATGTCTGTTGTATACAATTTATTACCATTTTGTATCCTATTTCTGCAGTCATGTTAAATAGGTTTCATGGAACTCATGTGGTATGCTAACAGGTTTATCCGAACACGAGGGCTGCATTTGTTGATATATTTAGAACTCATGGCATTCAAGGACTGTATTCTGGATTCAATAAGAGACTTGTTTAGGAATATTAATCTTTGAAACATGAGTAATATGAGTTTTATTAATATCTGAATAAATAATGTTGGAGTTAAAAACGTTCATAAATGTGCGAATAATGAAGAAGTTTGTGTCTTCCAACATATTTGGAAAATAATAGGGTGAAGACCATCTGGACCCAGATCTTTTAATAGTTTAACAGAGTTAATAGATTCATAAATTTATTTTATAGTTAAAAATCGATTATGTGTTACTTGGTCTTCCTCAGAACACTATTCACCACTTTATAATATTTAATAAGAGGTAGCTAGCGAGTTCGATTGTATACACACTTTCGATCTGCTTAAGAATGGTGGACTTTATGTTATTGTAATAACCCATAAGATACTAGACACGTTTGCAACCCTTAGTTACATGCTTAAAGGTGTTCAAGTCATTATTTTACACTAAGTACAAAAAGACATCAATTTTTAAGACCCCAAGAATTCAAGGATTTTATTTTGACCTTCTTGAGTCCAAAATGTTGATTTGTGAGTTGAAATAAATTTAAGGAGCTTAAAAGAGTCACCCAGGAGGATTTCAGAATTTTCAAAAGAGGTTTGGAGTGAGTTTGGACCTCGAAGGTAGTAACCCTCCGTGATATTGACGTGTCACGAAGGTTAGCATCGCGATAACCTCCGTGACACGAAAACTATGTTTTCTTGCTTCCTTTGTAAAAAAACTAAGGGGCATTTTGGTCTTTCCCCTCACCCCAAACGTCCAAAGGATGAATTAAAACCCCAAGAGGGGCATCAATAGCCCATTACCCATTAGTTTTCATATGTAAAAACCCATCCCCTTTCCCAAGAACAAAAATTCAAGTTTCTTCTCAAGAATTCAAGTATCCAAGGTCCAAATTTCAAGATTTTTCTTCAAAGATTCAAGTAATTAAGGTATGTGGGATATTCATCAATGTGTTCCTTCCACCCACTGAGTCCCAAAATCCCTTTTTATTCAAGTATGAAATTTTTATCCTCTTTTATGAAAATATCCATGTTAACTATGAATTAATGCATGCTTTCTTAGTAATTTTGAATTCATGCCATGCCAAGATGTTTTCCCCATGTGAATTATGTTGTTATATATTTTGAACATCAATAATCCACTTCATGTTTAGTTAAAACCATGTCAATTTCTCAATTTATGAAATAAATCATGTGTTTATGTTGTTTTAATAAGTTTATCATATTCGTGTACACATAATCATGAATTTCACCAGTTTAGTGAAATATACTATAGTTTGGGGTTGACGAATCATGAATTTCCTTATAGTGTTTTAAATAATGATTTTGTATTTAAAGTACTATTCAGTGTTGCAGGGTTTTGAACACCCGTGTAAGATCCCACAAATTCTAGTCATTTCGGTCCTTTATAGCATGACAAAAGGGGTTTCAGACTTAGAAAAATTCAGCTAAGTGTTAAGACTTAGAATCATTTTAACCTTTGTAATAGGATGATATTATTTTCTATCCTTACAACCTTAAAATGTTGATTTTTAAGTCGATTCATGATTAGGGATGTCAATAGGTCACCTCGGGTGGGTTTTGGATTTTTTGGACGTCGTTAGAAGCATAATTAAATGTTCAAAATAGTAAGTCAATGTGATCTCGGCCCGACGTGTCTGCCATCACATCGATAGTATTTTTAACAGTGTTAGACATCATAACGTTACGCTCGATGCAACGTGTTGGCCATCGCGTTGACCCCATCAAAGCGACACGTCGGATACAACATCGCTGGGCAAAGCCTTTAGTGCAATTTCCAGTGAGCCAACATGATCATGACGCATCACATTGGCTATTGCTTCGACCCTATCGATGCGGCACGTCGGGTATTGTGTCACTGGAAAGTTTTTGCTCATTAAAAATCTGACTTTCCAAGGGCAATTAGGTCGTTTTACCCTCACCCACGTTAGCCAAAACACAAAATTAAGCTCTTAAAAGAAAAAATATTCATCATTCACAAAATCCTCTCAAGAACAAACCATAGTTCATTAGGCTCAAGATTCAAGTCCCAAGAATTCACCACAATTCTCAAGAAATCAACAGTCAAGGTATGTTAGGTGTTCATCCTTGGGTATCCTTCCACCCTTGGAGTTCAATAATCCTTTTTAAAACTACAAATTTATTAATTTCATGGTTTACATGTTTGAATTGGATTGTGTTCATGCATGTATTGTGGTATGGTTTTCAAATCAGAATTATACAAGTTTCAAGTGAATTAATTAACAAGTCAGTATAATTATGTGAACCTCATGTTAAACCCTTAAATATGTAAGTTGAATATTGTAGCCATGATGTTTATATCTTGATGATTTCTATGTACATTAGTTATTCTCTACAAGTGTTTGATAGAATGTCTATGTAAATTGAATAGTGAATTTATGACATGTTATCATGTGGTCCCATTAATGAACAAGTTCATGCCTCTCAAATATTTGACAAAATGCTTAAATAAATGCATGGTGGACAAGTAACCAATGTAATGCCTTCAAGATTTTGCCATGTTTTACTATTGATACTATCGAGTTCTGGGGTTTTCAATACTAGACAATCTATTTGTTTAACTAGAATTACAGTAGCTATAGAATAGTCTCAGCAACATCACGAATAGTAGTACTCAGTCAGTTATAGTACTCAGTGAACTCAGTCCAGTTCAGTCAGTCAACACGATCAGTAATAGTTTAGTCATGCCTAGTACAGTCTAGTGATCAATTCAGTGTCTATTCAGTTGGCAGTAGGATTCAGCACCGAGCGAACCTAGGGATGGGGGCATTCTTGCCAGCAAAGGGTTTGACCCTTAGTAGCAGTCCCTGCGTTACAGAACTACATAGCTAGCGTAGGGTAAGTCGTCCTCCTACCATATTAGGGTTGAAGCAACTATATATATACTTCATGAGTCTTCCTGCTAGATTAGGGTTGACACAACATTGTTAGTATCCCTTGGCAAGGTGCTAACACCCTTCCAACTAGGGTCTTAGGATGGACCCCAACTCAGTTTATAATTGGGGTATGTGATGATAGGCGGATTTACACGCCTATATCAATATATTTTGCCCATATTTTAGCCTAGTTTTGAGAACAAATTATATATTTCATGCACTTTTAGTCCTTTTTCCTATAAATGAGCTAACGAACATGATTAGTAAAGTTTCAGGTATAAATGATGCAAAATTCAGCATTTTATGGCTTACTTGATGCAAAAGAAAGCTCACGAACGAAGGAGAAGGAAGCTGGATGCCTAAAGGACCAAAACTGCTGCATGGAAAATCTGTCCCGGGCTAAAACAACATTTCTGAAGACTTTGGGGACTTACAAACACATAGCTGGATTTAGACAATGATACATTAACCTAGTACAATTGGGTTATGTATTTTATTATTTTATTTGGATTATGATAATGTTACCTTAACCTAGTACATTTGGGTTAAAGATTTCAGTAGTCTAGTAAGATTTGGTTATTTATTTCATTAGCTTAGTAGGAGTAGGATATGGGTATTATAAATACCCTATCATGTTAGAGATTTTTATTCATTCACCATTAATCTTACAATCCTCTTACACTCTTCAATTCATCTTCTAATCTTTCCATTAATTATTCTTCTACTCTTCTATCCTTAAATTCCACAACAAGAGAATCGTTACCAAGCCAAGGAAACACATCGCACGCCTATCACTTGATCTACACGCCATATCGTGATATAATAACAATGTCAATCGTGATCTCCTTCGCATTCATGGGTAACTAAACTTCTCTGTTGGGGTTATGGAAGCCAGATGAGTTACTATCTATTGCTGTGAGTTTGCCAGTTTGTGACACGTATATTGCTTGTATCATTATTCTCTTCATCTTAGTCTACATTCTTTACGGTTGCAAATGCAAGAATATGCCAGTCTAACATTTAACTTGTTCGAGAGAAAGGTTATTTGTCTGGAAAAGAGATAGTGTCAAGGTAGTAGGACACCCTTTCCTATTAAAAAGCTAGTGCCGTAACTGGACTAACCTCTTGGAGAATTCGTACCGTTAGACACGCTTTAAGATCGAGAGAGTTAAAGTGAAATAGTCCTTGTTAAGGTCGAGAGACGCTTGGATTTACCATCGACTACAATTCTCTATAAGAAATTGCATGTCAGAATTCTACACACTCATAGCCAATAGAGACGTATCCCTCAAAAGGTGGACATAACCCCAACGCTTCAATTCTCATTGTTTACAATCTACGTAACAATCTCTCTTTTTACTTTATTAATTTCAGCTTTTGTTTACATTACTTGCACAACAAGAATTCCCCCTTCTTACGAGACTTGCACCAAAAGTTTAGTAATTTTACTTACTTGTTGGCCAAGCTATTCCCTGTGGGATCGACACCCAACCCAGGTTGGGTTCTATATTTGCTAACGACCGCTTTACACTCCTGCGAGAGCTGTAAATTGAGCGTTATCAAAAATTGGCGCCGTTGCCGGGGAATATGAGTGTCAATCAAGTTCGTGATAATTACTAGACCCTTTGGTCAAAGATTCTCGTACTTTTACGTTTAGTTTTTGTTTTTGTTACTGCAGGTTTTTACTTTAGTGCATGCCCCATACTAGAAGTTCTGGTCAACCGTTATTACCAATCGATCCTGAACCACAATGAATTAGAAGAATGGAAGCACAAGCTGAAATCGACAGGATGGCTGCTCAACACGAGCAAGCAAGATTAGCCGCCCTTGCTGCTGCTCAAGTCCAACAACAAAATATTGATAATCCTGGGCGAGCAACAAACCCTGACGATGAGGATTTAGATGACGATGAGTTAATACACCCAAGGCATGTCGCAGAAACTGCAACACCTACCAACCGAAAAGGTCAACAAGCTCGGTTTAGGTATGATCGCCAACCTATGGAGCCAGCTTTCGACGATGATGATGATGATCTTGATGGTGCCGGAGCCACTGGGGCCATAATTCCACCACCATTAGCGCCCGGAGCCAAGTTCAACATCACAAGCACCATGATTCAGTTATTGCAACTCAAGGGATTATTTGGTGGACTAGCAGGCGATGATCTGAATATGCATCTCATCAACTTTATTTCTACATGCAAGTCTTTTGACAATCCTGGTGTTGGTCAGAATGCTATTCGATTACGTTTATTTCCATTGTCTCTATCTGGGGAGGCAACACTATAGTTGAATGGGCTGACTCCTGATTCAATTACAAATTGGAGGCAATTGAGAGACGCTTTCCTAGAAAGATTCTTTTCGCCATCCAAAAGAGCACAATTGAGAGATGAAATCAGCAACTTCCGCCAGCTTCCCACTGAAGCTCTTCATGAAACATGGGAGAGGTTCAAGACAAAGCTAGCGAGATGCCCAAACCATCACATGACCAATGTTCTCCAAATGGAGATATTGTATAGAGCCTTGAATTCAATAACTAAACCAGTGGTGGACAACGCAGCTGGAGGATCTTTCATGGACCTCACCTTTGGTCAAGCAAGCAATATGCTAGATCGCATGACGAAACAAAGTAGAGCTTGGCATACCAGGGATTCTGAGGTAGCAAGCCCCACTTTATCTAGTGGCATGACTGCAGACCAAAGAAGAAGAGAAGAAGAACGTGATCAAGACATGACGCACATGAAAACACAAATGGATCTTCTGACAAAGCATTTATTATCAGGGAAGATCGAAAAAGTTAAGGCCGTGGTAGCACATGGAAGAGACGAATCCGACTCTGAAGAAGAAGCTAACTACTTGAACAATCAGGGGGGTTTCCGCGGGAATGCCCAAGGAAACCAAGGTCGGAACTATTATGATAAATCTGGAAGCAAAGACCAAGGTAGTTGTAAGAAAAACAATGAAATGAGTGGTTTGTACATTCCCCCTGGTAGACGTGATACCACCACATCTAATTCTGGAAGTATGGAAGACATGATGGCTAAGCTATTGAAAGGAGTGGAAGTAACGAGCACGGGAGTTACGGAGGTAATTAATGATTTGTCCTCTATGAAGCAATTAGTTAATTCTCATTCCACTTCTATCAAGCAAATAGAGCAGCAATTGAGCCAACTTTCAGCAGCATTCAACCAAAGAAAGGCTGGCACCTTACCGAGCGATACGGTGCAAAACCCAAGGAATGATGGGTCATGCATGGCCATCACTACCAGAAGTGGTAAGGTGCTGGAAACTTCAGCAAAAGGCAAGCAAGTGGTTGACGAAATTGCGGACATGAACGTTACCCCTAGTGACGTTACAAAAGGAGATGATGCCGCAACAACTACTCCCAACGTCAAGGACGTTACACCTAGTGACGTGCAGCCTGAAAAAATGGAAAAACAGAAGCAAGAGGAGAAGAAAGCCACGGAGAGAACACTTTCATACCCACCACCACCTTTTCCCTAAAGATTGAAGAAGGTGGATGATGACACTAAGTTCAGCAAATTTATGACTATGTTGAAGCAGCTGACCATTAATGTTCCACTGGTAGAGGCACTTGAACAAATGCCTGGGTATGCGAAGTTTATGAAAGATCTTTTGACAAAGAAGAGGCCAGCAAGTTATGAGCTGAAGGATGATGTACATCATTGTAGTGCAATTGCTACCCGATCGATAGTTCAGAAGAAGGCCGACCCCGGAGCTTTCACTATTCCTTGCACCGTTGGATCTTTGAACTTTGCCAAAGCACTATGTGACTTAGGAGCCAGCATCAACTTGATGCCATTTTCGATCTACAAGAAGTTGGGGTTAGGAGATCCTACACCAACTAATATGAGGCTTGTCATGGCGGATAGGTCGGTAAAACGACCTGTTGGTATTTTATGCGATGTCTTGGTAAAGGTTTCTTCATTCATATTTCTGGCAGACTTTGTTATTTTGGATTGTGAAGCAGACTCAGAAGTACCCATAATCTTGGGGCGCCCTTTACTTGCTACAGGAAGTGTGCTCATTGATTTGAGAGCTAATGAGCTTTCATTCCGAATAAATGACGAAGTGGTTCGTTTTGATGTTTGCAAATCAATGAAGCAACCCAAAGATCTGAGTGTATTTTCTGTGGCTGATGTTGTCCTTGATGATGAGAAATAACGACTTGAAGAAGAGCAAATTCTTGATGATCCTTTGGAGGTTTTGCTCATGAAAGGAGAGAATGAGGATGCTGAAATTTCTGAAGTAGTTATTTGTGCTCTATCAGGATTAGGGACATATCGCTATACTCCCAAGAAGCTGGATCTTGATATCAAGAATCGACCCACACCACTAGCTAAGCCATTTATTGAAGAACCACCCACACTAGAATTAAAGGAGCTGCCAAGCCATTTGAAGTACACATTCTTAGGAAGCGGAAACACTCTTCTAGTCATCATGGCAGCCGATTTGGGTGAGCAACAAGTTGCAGCTCTTATTGCTATATTACGCAAGTATATTAGAGCTATTGGATGGACCATTGTGGATATTATTGGTATTCCACCTGGGATTTGCCCACATAAAATTCAGCTTCAAGAAAAGTGCACACCCACCATTGAACACCAAAGGCGTTTAAACCCACCTATGCAAGAAGTGGTGAAGAAGGAGATTATTAAGTGGTTAGATGCAGGAGTTGTATATCCTATTTCTGATAGTACATGGGTAAGTCCTGTACAATGTGTTCCCAAGAAAGGAGGTATGACGGTGGTCGCAAATGCGAAGAATGAACTTATTCCACTCAGGCCAGTCACTGGATGGAGAGTATGCATGGACTACCGCAAGCTGAATTCTTAGACGCTTAAAGATCACTTCCCAATGCCATTTATGGACCAAATGCTAGATCGATTAGCGGGGAAAGGATGGTTTTGCTTCTTGGATGGTTATTCAGGTTATAATCAGATAGGTATTGCACCTGAAGACCAAGAGAAGACAACGTTTACATGCCCATATGGTACGTTTGCCTTCAAACGTATGCCATTTGGGTTATGTAACGCACCAACCACCTTTCAACGTTGTATGATGTCTATTTTCTCTGACATGATTGAAGACACTTTGGAGGTATTTATGGACGACTTTTCAGTTGTTGGTGAGTCTTTCGAAGCATGTTTGGCAAACTTGAGCATGGCATTGCAAAGATGTGTAGAGTACAACCTTGTGCTTAATTGGGAGAAGTGCCACTTCATGGTAAAAGAAGGAATTGTTCTTGGGCACAAGATCTCTGAAAGGGGAATAGAGGTTGATCACGAAAAAATAGAGGTAATTGAGAAGCTACCGCCTCCAATTTCGGTGAAAGGAGTTCGTAGTTTTCTTGGCCATGCTGGGTTCTATCGTAGATTCATCAAAGACTTCTCCAAAATTGCTAGTCCATTGTGCAAACTATTGGAGAAATATGCGAAGTTTGACTTCAATAATGATTGCTTGGAGGCATTCGAATGCCTTAAAGGAAAACTCATTGAAGCCCCTATCATGGTAGCACCAGATTGGTCTCTCCCGTTCGAAGTCATGTGTGATGCTAGTGGTGTAGCCGTTGGTGCTGTTCTTGGTCAGAGAAAGGAGAAATTATTTCATCCTATCTACTATGCGAGTAAGGTCCAGAATGAAGCCCAAAGGAACTACACTGTTACTGAACAAGAGCTCCTAGCGGTTGTGTTTGCGTTTGAGAAGTTTCGTGCCTATCTATTGGGTACTAAGGTGATCGTTCATACAGACCATACAGCTCTTAGGTATCTAATGACGAAGAAAGATGTAAAACCAAGGTTGATTAGATGGGTATTGCTGCTGCAAGAGTTTGATTTCGAAGTGAAAGATAGAAGAGGTTGCAAGAACCAAGTGGCTGATCACCTATCTAGACTCGAGAATGAGCATGTGGCGCAACCTGAAATTCAGATTGATGATGCATTCCCGGACGAGGAGATATTAGCGACAACAATGGAGAAATTACCATGGTATGCCGACTTTGCAAATTTCGTGGTAAGTAATGTGCTACCTGCCAATTTATCTTACCATCAACGGAGGAAGTTCATGCATGACGTTCAGCACTACTATTGGGATGAGCCTTATTTGTTCCGAAGATGCGCTGATGGTATCATTCGACGATGTATATCCCACGAAGAAGTGCCCACCATATTGGAAGCATGCCATACATCCCAAGTTGGAGGACATCATGCAGGCAATCGAACGGCAAGAAAGGTATTGCAAAGTGGTTATTATTGGCCTTCGATATTCAGAGATGCATGCGACTATGTTAGAAGGTGTGACCAATGCCAGCGTCAAGGTGCTATCTCAAAACACCATGAAATGCCCATGTCCAAAATTCTCGAGGTAGAACTCTTTGATGTGTGGGGTATAGATTTCATGGGTCCATTCGTGAATTCGTTTGGAATGAAATACATCTTGGTTGCTATGGATTATGTTTCAAAATGGGTTGAAGCTATAGCATTGGCCGACAATGAAGGAAAGCGTGTTGTAGCGTTCTTAAAGAAGAATATCTTCTCTCGCTTTGGAGTACCACGTACTTTCATAAGTGATGAAGGATCTCACTTTTGCAACAAGCTATTCAAATCGGTATTGGCCAAGTATGGTGTCAAGCAACACAAGGTAGCTACGCCTTATTATCCCCAAACTAGTGGACAAGTAGAGGTTTCCAATCGGGAGATCAAACAAATCCTTGCCAAGACGGTTAATGCAAATAGGAAGGATTGGTCTCGAAAGCTAGATGATGCACTATGGGCGTGTAGGACTGCATTCAAAACACCCATTGGTATGTCACCTTATCAACTAGTTTATGGGAAGGCTTGTCATCTACCCATCGAGCTTGAACACAAGGCATTGTGGGCATTGAAGCAATTGAATTTGAATTGGGATGATGTGAAGAATCTGAGGTTGGAGCAGCTGAACGAACTAGATGAATTCCGTCTCCATGCATATGAAAGGTCAGACCTATACAAGGAGTGGATGAAGAAGTATCATGATCAACGGATTGTTCGACGAAACTTCCAAAAGGGTGATATGGTACTACTCTGACTCCATATTTAAGCTCTTCCCAGGTAAGTTAAAATCGAAGTGGTCTGGTCCATTTAAAGTCATCCACGTCTACTAGTCTGGAGTAGTCGAATTGGAAGGCAATAAGGGTATTGTCTTCAAAGTAAATGGCCAACGTGTTAAGCCTTATATCGGTCCTCTTGACTCGATGAACAACATGGCCATCACTTATCTTGACGAAGTCTAAGTACTCAAGATTATTACGTCGAGCCACGACAATAAATAAGGCACTAGATGGGAGGCAACCCATCGTTTTATCGTTTTATCATTTTTATACTTGTTTTGTTTTTGATAAATGAAAAATCCAAAAATAAGAGTCGTGCCACGACCAAAACTAAGGATCTTGGTGGGAGGCAACCCATCGTACTAATCATTTTCATTTGTTTTGAGCAAATATAGGTGCAAGAAGTATTCAACAAGGAGATTCATTTCAATTGACGATTTGGACGCATTATATGGTAAAGTTGGTAAGTTAGGAATGGTGATGCACAAGGCTATGGATTGAGAATTTCTCACACCAAAATAGGCTTCGAGGAAGGCTAGGCCTTGGTAAAACCAGGCCACGAACGATGCACAACCTATCCTATAGCCTAAGGTCTCGGAATCTAGTGTGCTATACACTATGCGCCGCCTATTCCTAGGTATGCTTTTGACTATGCGCCGCCTATGCTATGGCATTTGGTCTCAGTATCTCATATGCCATAGACTATGCGGCGCATATGTCTACAAATGCCATAGACTATGCGGCGCATATGTCCCATTATGCTATAGATAATGCGCCGCATATGTCATGTCTATGCCAAGCAATATGCGCCGCATATGTGGGATTTTTGTCTCCAAAACCGATTGTAAATGGGTCATAACCCGACCCATTCTCTTCCTATATAAAGGGGACTTAGTTTTATAACACAACCACACTAAAAATTGACCTAAGGGCGCCGCATATACATCCAAATCCTCTCAAAAGTTTCTTCTTTTGCTCTTCCAATTCACAAAACCATCTCCACAAGCTTCAAGCAAGTAAGTACTCTCTTATTCTTCATTTATTTATCGTAAGTACTACGTTGCTATGTTGATTATGAATTGCTAAATCGTATAAGATAGTTGGTGATGTTCATGTGTTTGGATTGTTGATATAAAATCATTTGAGTGAACATGTACGTAGGAAATTCTTGGCTTGTTTCCGACTTGAAATATGGTTTCAATAGTATTGTTATGATATTTGCGGAATTATTATGGCTATGAACATGACTTAAGGTTATTGTTTGGATACTTACATGTTAGACTATCCCGGCCGTATGGATAAGACTTATAGGGCCTACCGACTTAGGAGGTTGTGATTGTTGTAAGAATAACGATTCCATGTGGTAACCCCTATGTAGTAGTGTTGCTATATCTACCATGAAAGTAGTCCAATAGCTGCAAGTAAGTGATGCATTGCTGATTTTCTTGTCGGAATACAATCCTAAAATGTATGTCGATGAAATCTGAGTAAATCGACTACTATCACCTCACTGATTTGTGTTAACAAAACTAAGTGTGGGGTGGTACCCCTATTGCTTGCTTATAGATTGTATCAAGTGAGATTGTGCTGCAACTAACACTAATTCTAGTCTCAGGTACAATGGCACCTAAAGCAAGGCAAGGCAAGGAGAAGGCTACCACGTCTCAAAAGGGCAAGAAGAGAGGTCAAAAGGACCATGGAGAATCATCCTCAGCACAACTACCCCGCAGAATGTTTGGAATAAAATGGGTTCTTGAGGAAGAAGCCAAAGCATGGTACAACAGCAACAAAGAAAGAAAATATGTGCACGTCGACTTGATCAACAAGGAGACCTTATCAAAGAAAGAGCCGCGTATGTTGGCAAAAAATAATGGCTTTGAAGCTGGATTTCATCTTCCGCGACATGGGAGAGTGTAATCATGATCTGACAAGAGAATTTTATGCCAACTGGTCGCCGAACACAACAGGCAATGAAGTCAAAATTCGGGGCCAAGTGTTACAGCTCACCGCGGATTGGATCAACTCTTTTCTTGGCTTACCTTCGGTCGACACAACACCATTCAAAGAGCATTACAGCAGGCCTCCTTATAGAGCAATACAACACACGCTTTGTGGAAGCAGATCGATGGCAAGGTAGGGCAGACATAAAGAAACAGGCCGACACAACACCTTCCCCTATGCTCCACTGAATAGGGAAGCCAGAATCTGGATGCGCATTGTCAACTCATGTCTTATTCCTGGGACTCAATACACCAAGATATCAAGAGATAGAGTGTGTTTGGTCTATGCTTTGATGACGAATGTTCCTATCAACTTTGGGGCAATAATTTGATCTACCATGAGGAAGGCCAGACTCCACAAAAGGTCCCACTTCACATTTGGAAATTTGTTGACAGCAATCTTGCGGAAGGAGGATATCGAAGAGGAACCAGCTGACCACAAACGCCCACATAACCCAAAGAAGGTTGACCTCACCAAGGTCAAAGATGCTGAAACAACTCATGGTGTCAACCTTACTACTGCGGAGAGACATGTTCGTGATGAGAGTTTCTTCCGTCATCTCTATGGCATGACACGATTCACTATGATGAGTGGTGAACGTGTTCCAACTGCTGAAGAGCTCCAACAGCTAGACCACGACTACCCAATGAACATGCATGCACGGGAGATGTGTGGAGTGGGTGTATACTTTGAGGAACCTCTAGATGATGATTTACCGACTGATGATGATCGACGCTTACCTAATTCTGACGAGGAGGAGAACTTTGACGATGACTCTTATGAAGATTCAGACGAAGGGGGTATGACCCCCGACATTGAGGAAGAGTCCGACTAACCAGGTTCTTCATATTTATTTTCCACTGAGAGCAGTGTCCCGTTTAAGTGTGGGGTGGCGGTATCACATGCTATACTTCTCTGTTTGCACCTATGTTTGAGTTGTTTACTTTGTTTTTGTTTATTTTTTTTTGTTTTCGTTTTTTTTGTTTTTTTATTTGTCTTGTTTTTTTTTATTATTTGTCATTTTTTTAAAGTTTTTTTAGGAGTCATATTTTTTCTAGCTTCGCATGAAATTATTTTGACAGACAACATGAGATTATAACAAGAGTATGTGTTACAATTGGGACTATTGAGACGTTTAGACTCTAGTTGTGACTCATTATGTGATATTTTGTGGTTCAATGCCTTCTCTTATTGGGTCGAGAGTCTATATTACTTCCAATCAAGTCGACCATGTGCCTTGTGTGTGTGAGATTAATAGTATCTTCTATGTATGTGGCTGATGGTAGAACTTGCCTGGTATGTATGCAAAGCGAAAATAAGGAGTGTAAGTTTAGGATATGATTTAGGCATTTCTTTGGCAACCTATACATATTTACCTTCAGTTTTACCTACCCATGAACATCATCCTAGTTAAACCCTTTTGAGCCTTTAGCCTATTTCTTTGACAACCTTGTATGTAAGCCTAATCCATTTTCTTTCAAGACCGTAATTTGATCCAAATTCCTAAGTGCTTTAAAGTGAAAAAGTCATGTGACAACAAAAGAGGAAATTGGGTGAGTATGATGCTTTAAATTGTAATGGTGCTTGAATGTGTTATGAAAAAGAAAGTGCTATCATAAGAGGTATGTTGAGAAAAGAAAAAGGAAAAAGAAAGCTGAAAAATGAGTTATGCTTAAAATTGAAAAACAAAAAAGGATAACAAGGGTGGTAGAATAAAAGAAAGAAAGGTTAAAAGAAAAAATGTCAATGATACAATGTGATGTATTAAAGTGCTTAGGAGCTTAGTCACTATTTCTGGCCAAAATAGCTGATCCTACCCGTCCCTTAGCCTACATTACAACCATCAAAATACCTACTTGATCCTAATCTTAACATTCTGACATTTAGTGGGGTATTACACTAAGGGCAAGCCTATGGTCATCAGTTGCTACATATGAATTCTTTGTGAGAGTGAGAGCAAGGATATGTTGATACCCATGTTTGAAAAATATGATATATTTGTGAGTGATTATGGGTACTATATTGTGAGACACACATGGTTGATGAGTTTTGGATAGTTGTATATGATTCTACGCACCTTAACGTTTGCATGCGAGTTGATCACCATCACGAGTCTATGCTAGAGGTTAAATTGTTTCTACTTATAATCGAAAAGCTACTCTTTGTTGATAATTGTTGTGCTTGTCTTGATAAATGTTTTGTGTTGTTGTTGTAAAAACCCTAAGTTGATGTTTAGAAGGACATGATATTTTGTTCAAGGAAGAACAAAGCTCTAAGTGTGGGGTGTTGATGATAGGCGTATTTACACGCCTATATCAATATATTTTGCCCATATTTTAGCCTAGTTTTGAGAACAAATTATATATTTCATGCACTTTTAGTCCTTTTTCCTATAAATGAGCTAACGAACATGATTAGTAAAGTTTCAGGTATAAATGATGCAAAATTCAGCATTTTATGGCTTACTTGACACAAAAGAAAGCTCACGAACGAAGGAGAAGGAAGCTGGACGCCTAAAGGACCAAAACTGCTGCATGGAAAATCTGTCCCGGGCTAAAACAACATTTCTGAAGACTTTGGGGACTTACAGACACATAGCTGGATTTAGACAATGATACATTAACCTAGTACAATTGGGTTATGTATTTCATTATTTTATTTGGATTATGATAATGTTACCTTAACCTAGTACATTTGGGTTAAAGATTTCAGTAGTCTAGTAGGATTTGGTTATTTATTTCATTAGCTTAGTAGGAGTAGGATATGGGTATTATAAATACCCTATCATGTTAGAGATTTTTATTCATTCACCATTAATCTTACAATCCTCTTACACTCTTCAATTCATCATCTAATCTTTCCATTAATTATTCTTCTACTCTTCTATCCTTAAATTCCACAACAAGAGAATCGTTACCAAGCCAAGGAAACACGCTGCATGCCTATCACTTGATCTACACGCCATATCGTGATATAATAACAATGTCAATCGTGATCTCCTTCACATTCATGGGTAACTAAACTTCTCTGTTGGGGTTATGGAAGCCAGATGAGTTACTGATAACGCTCAATCTACAGCTCTCGTTTGAGTGTAAAGCGGTCGTTAGCAAATATAGAACCCAACCTGGGTTGGGTATCGATCCCACAGGGAATAGCTTGGTCAACAAGTAAGCAAAATTAATAGACTTTTGGTGCAAGTCTCGTAAGAAGAGGGGATTGTAATAAGTAACCAAAGTAATGAAATAAAAGCTGAAAATAATAAAGTAAAAAGAGAAAGATTGTCACGTTGGTTGTAAACAATGAGAATTGAAGCGTTGGGGTTATGTCCACCTTCTGAGGTATACGTCTCTATTGGCTATGAGTGTGTAGAGTCTTGACATGCAATTGCTTATAGAGAATTGTAGTCGATGTTAAATCCAAGCGTCTCTCGACCTAAACAAGGACTGTTTCACTTTAACTCTCTCGAGCTTAAAGTGTGTCTAGCGGTACGAATTCTCCAAGAGGTTAGTCCAGTTACGGCACTAGCTTTTTAATAGGAAAGGGTGTCCTACTACCTTGACATTATCTCTTTTCCAGACAAATAACCTTTCTCTCGAACAAGTTAAATGTTAGACTGGCGTTTAGTCTATGCGTCTTCTTTTCTAGACAAGTAACCTTTCTCTCGAACAGGTTAGATGTTAGAATGGCGTGTTCATGTGTTTGAAACCGCAAAGATTGTAGATTTAAGATGAAGAGAATAATGATATAAGCAATATACGTGTCTTGAACTCACAAGCTCATAGCAATAGATAGTAACTCATTCGGCTTCCATAACCCCAACTAAGAGGTTTAGTTACCCATGAATGCGAAGGATATCACGTTTTGCATGGTGGATGGCGTGTAAAAGAGGTGTTAGGCGTGTGGTTTTGGTGATTCCGTAGCAAGTAACAATTCTCTTGTTGTGGAATTTAAGAGTAGAAGAATGAAGAATTAAGAATGTATTGTAGGAAGATGTCTTAATTGTAAGGAGATGAATGAATTGTAAGAATGTGTCTCTAAATCTCTAGCATGATAGGGTATTTATAATACTCCTATCCTACTCCTACTATGCTAATGAAATAAATAACCAAATCCTAATATACTAATGAAATCCTTGACCCAAATGTACTAGGGTAAGGTTACAAAATTATAATCCAAATAGAATAATAAAACACATAACCTAATTGCACTAGGTTAATGTATTATGGCAAAAATCCAGCTTTGTGTCTGTAAGTCCTCAAAGTCTTCAGAATTGCTGTTTTAGCCCAGGACAGATTTTCCATGCGGCAGATTTGGTCCTTTAGGCGTCCAGCTCCCTTTTACTTCGTTTGTGAGCTTTCTTTTGCGTCAAGTAAGCCATAAATTGCTGTATTTTGCATCATTTATACCTGAAACTTTCCTAATCATGTTCGTTAGCTCATTTACAGAAAAAAGGACTTAAAGTGCATGAAATATATAATTTGTTCTCAAAACTAGGCTAAAATATGGGCAAAATATATTGATATAGGCGCGTAAATTCGCCTATCATCAACACCCCACACTTAGAGCTTTGTTCGTCCTCGAACAACATATCATGTCCTTCTAATATCAACTTAGGGTTTTTACAGCCACAACACAAAACATTCTTCAAGACAAGCACAACAATTAGCAACAAAGAGTAGCTTTCCGATTATAAGTAGAAACAATTTAACCTCAAGCATAGACTCGTGATGGTGATCAACTCGCATGCAAACGTTAAGGTACATAGAATCATATACAACTATCCAAAACTCATCAACCATATGTGTCTCACATAGTACCCATAATCACTCACAAATATAGCATATATTTTTTTTCAAACATGGGTATCAAAGTATCCTTGCACTCACTCTCACAAAGAATTCATATGTAGCAACTAATGACCATAAGCTTGCCTTTAATGTAGTAATCTACTAAATGTCGGAATGTTAAGATTAGGATCAAGTAGGTCTTTAGATGGTTGTAATGTAGGCTAAGGGACGGGTAGGACTATTTTGGCCAGAAATAGTGACTAAGTTCCTAAGCACTTTAATACATCACATTGTATCATTGACACTTTGTTCTTTCAACCTTTCTTTATTTTATTCTTCCACCCTTGTACTCATCTTTAGTTTTTCAATTTTAAGCACAACTCACTTTTCAGCTTTCTTTTCCTTTTTCTTTTCACAACATACCTCTTATGATAGCACTACATTCAAGCACCATTACAATTTAAAGCCTCATACTCAACCAATTTCCTCTTATGTTGTCACATGACTTTTTCACTTTAAAGCACTTAGGAATTTGGATCAAATTATGGTCTTAAAAAAATGGATTAGGCTTACATACAAGGTTGTCAAAGAAATAGGCTAAAGGCTCAAAAGGGTTTAACTAGGATGATTTACATGGGTAGGAAAAACTGAAGGTAAACTTGTATAGGTTGCCAAAGAAATGCCTAAATCATATCCTAAACTTACATTCCTTATTTTCGCTTTGCATACATACGAGGCAAGTTCTAGCATCAGCCACATACATAGAATATACTATTACCTCACACACACAAGGCACATGGTCGACTTGATTGGTAGTAATATAGACTCTCGACCCAACAAGTGAAGGAATTGAATCACACACTATCACATAATGAGTCACAACTAGAGCCTAAATGTCTCAATAGTCACATTGTAGCACATACTCTTGTTCTATTTTCATGCTGCCTATCAAAATAATTTCATGCGTAGCTAGAAAAAATTTTACTCCTAAAAACTAAAAAAAATGTCAAATAAAAAAAACAGTAAAACAAGTAAACATACAAACATAGGTGCAAACAAAGAAGTATAGCATGCAGATTCTGCCACCCCACACTTAGACTAGACACTGCCCTCAGTGGAAAATAAAGTCGAAGAACCTGATTAATCGGACTCCTCCTCAATGTCGGGGGTCATACCCCCTTCGTCAGAATCATCATAAGAGTCATCGTCAGAGTTCTCCTCAGCATCAGAATCAGGCAATCGTCTATCATCATCAGTTGGCACGTCATCATCAAGAGGTTCCTCAAAATATACGCCCACTCCACACATCTCCCGGGCATGCCTATTCATTGGGTAGTCGTGGTCCAACTATTGGAGCTCTTCAGCAGTTGGAATACGTCCACCACTCATCATAGTGAATCTCATCATGCCATAGAGATGACGGAAGAAACTCTCGTCACGAGCATGTCTCTCCGCAGTGGTAAGGTTGACTCCATGCGTTGTTTCAGCATCTTTGACCTTGGTGAGGTCAACCTTCTTTGGGTTATGTGGGAGTTTGTGGTCAGCTGGTTCCTCTTCTATATCCTCCTTCCGCAACATTGCTGTCAACAAATTGCCGAATGTGAAATGGGACCTTCGGTGGAGTCTGGCTTTTCTCATGGTAGATCGAATGATTGCCCCAAATTTGATAGGGACATTCGTCATCAACGCATAAACCAAACACACTCTATCTCTCGATATCTTGGTGTATTGCGTCCCAGGAATAAGGCATGAGTTGACAATGCGCATCCAGATTCTTGCTTCCCTATTTAGTGGAGCATAGGGGAATGTGTTGTGACGGCCTGTTTCCTTATGTCTGCCCCATCTTGCCATTGATCTGCTTCCACAAAGCATGTGTCTTATTGCTCTGTAAGGAGGCCTGCTGTACAGCTCTTTGTATGGTGCAGTGTCGACCGAAGGTAGGCCTAGAAACGAGTTGATCCAATCCGCTGTAAGCTGTAACACTTGGCCCCGAATTTTGACTTCATTGCCTATTGTGTTTGGCAACCAGTTGGCATAAAACTCTCTTTGTCAAGTCAAGATTGCACTCTCCCATGTCACGGAAGATGAAATCCAGCTTCAAAGCCATAATTTTAGCCAACATTTGCGGCTCCTTCTTTGCTAAGGTCTCCTTGTTGATTAAGTCGACGTGCACATATTTCTTTTCTTTATTGCTGCTGTACCATGCCTTGGCTTCTTCCTCAAGAACCCATTTGATTCCGAACATTCTGCGTGGTAGGTGTGCTGAAGATGATTCTCCTTGGTCTTTTCGGCTTCTCTTTTTATCCTTTCGGGTCGTGGTAGCCTTCTCCTTGCCTTGCTTTGCTTTGGGTGCCATTGTACCTGAGACTAGAGATAATGTTAGTTGCAGCACAATCTCACTTTATACAATCTACATGCAAGGACTAGGGGTACCACCCCACACTTAATCTTGTTAGCACAAATTAGTGAAGTGAAAGTGGTCGAGTACTCAGACTTCGTCGACATACGTCTTAGGATTGTATTCCGACAAGAAAATCAGCATTACATCACTTATGTGAAGCCATTTGGACTACTTTCATGGTGCATATAGCAACACTACAACATAGGGGTTACCACATGGAATTGTTATTCGAACAACAAACACCACCTCCTAAGTCGATAGTCACTATAACCTTATCCCGATGGCCGGGATGGTTAATCATGCACGCATTCAAACCACACTCTCAAGTAATATTCATAGTCACATATGTTCAGCAAGTATCATAACAATGCCATTGAAACAAAATTCAAGTCGGAAACAAGTCAAGAATTCCATACGTATACATTCAATCACACGATTTTGCAACAATTATCCAATTATATGAACATCACCACCAATTTCTTATGATTTAGCAAATTATAATAAGCATAGCAACGTAGTACTTACGATAAATAGATGAAGAATAAGAGAGCACTTACTTGCTTTGAAGATTGTGGAGAAGTTGTTGTGGATTGGAAGAACAAAGGAAGAAAAATTTGAGAGGATTTGGGATGATATGCGGCGCCTTTAGGGTTGCTTCTAATGTGTTTGTGACATAAAAACAAGTCCCCTTTTTATAGGAGGAGTATGGGTCGGGTTATGACCCATTTACAATCGGATTTGGGGACAAAATCACAACATATGCGGCGCATATCCCTCGGCATATCACTTACATATGCGGCGCATTGTCCATGGCATAATGGGACATATGCGCCGCATATCTTATGGCATTTCTAGACATATGCGCCGCATATTCTATGGCATTTGGTCTCAGTATCTCAAATGCCATAGCATAGGCGGCGCATAGTCAAAAGCACACCTAGGAATAGGCGGCGCATTGTGTATAGCACACTAGATTCCGAGTCTTTAGGCTATAGAATAGGTTGTGCATCGTTCGTGGCCTATTTATACCAAGGCCTAGCCTTCCTCGAAGCCTATTATGACGTGAGAAAGGCTCAATTCATAGCCTTATGCATCACCATTCCTAACTTACAGACTTTACCATACAATGCGACCAAATCGTCAATTGAAATCAATCTCCTCGTTGCATACTTCTTGCACCTATATTTGCTCAAAACACAATGAAAACGATTAGTACGATGGGTTGCCTCCCACCAAGCGCCTTAGTTTTGGTCGTGGCACGACTCATATTTTTGGATTTTCATTTATCAAAAAGAAAAAACTAAAACAACGAAACGATAAAACGATAAAACAATAAAACGATAAAATGATGGGTTGCCTCCCATCCAGCGCCTTTTTTATTGTCGTGGCTCGACGTAGTAACCTCGAGTACTTAGACTTCGTCGAGATAAGTGATGGCCATGTCATTTATCGAGTCAAGAGGACCGATATATGGTTTAACACGTTGGCCATTCACTTTGAAGATAACACCCTCATTATTTTCCAATTCGACTACTCCAGACGAGTAGACTTGGGTGACTTTAAATGGACCAGACCACTTTGATTTTAACTTACCTGGGAAGAGCTTGAGTCTGGAATTAAAGAGTAGTACCATGTCACCTTTTTGGAAGTTTCGTCGAACAATCCGCTGATCATGATACTTCTTCATCCGCTCCTTGTATAAATCTGATCTTTCATATGCATGGAGACGGAATTCATCTAGTTCGTTCAGCTGCTCCAACCTCAGGTTCTTCACATCATCCCAATTCAGATTCAAGTGCTTTAATGCCCACAATGCCTTGTATTCAAGCTCGATGGGTAGATGACAAGCCTTACCATAAACTAGCTGATAAGGTGACATGCCAATGGGTGTCTTGAATGCAGTCCTATACGCCCATAGTGCATCATCTAGCTTTCGAGACCAATCCTTCCGATTCGCATTGACCGTCTTGGCAAGGATTTGCTTGATCTCACAATTGGAAACCTCTACTTGTCCACTAGTTTGAGGAAGATAAGGCGTAGCTACCTTGTGTTGTTTGACTCCATACTTGGCCAATACAGTTTTGAATAGCTTGTTGCAAAAGTGAGATCCTCCATCACTTATGATAGTACGAGGTACTCCAAAGCGAGAGAAGATATTCTTCTTTAAAAATGCTACAACACGCTTTCCTTCGTTATCGGCCAATGCTACAGCTTCAACCCATTTCGACACATAATCCACAGCAACCAAGATGTACTTCATTCCAAACGAATTCACGAATGGTCCCATGAAATCAATACCCCATACATCAAAGAGTTCTACCTCCAGAATTTTGGACATGGGCATTTCATGGTGTTTTGAAATAGCACCTTGACGTTGGCATTGGTCACACCTTCTCACATAGTCGTGTGCATCTCTGAATATTGTAGGCCAATAATAACCACTTTGCAAGACTTTCCTTGCCGTTCGATTCCCTGCATGATGTCCTCCAACTTGCGAAGTATGGCATGCTTCCAATATAGTAGGCACTTCTCCATGGGATATACATCGTCGAATGATACCATCCGCGCATCTTCGAAACAAATAAGGCTCATCCCAATAGTAGTGCTGAACGTCATGCATAAACTTCCTCCTCTGGTGGTAAGATAAATTGGAAGGTAACACATTACTCACCACGAAATTTGCAAAGTCGGCATACCATGGTAAGTTCTCCATTGTTGTCGCTAGTATCTCCTCGTCAGGGAATGCATCGTCAATCTGATTTTCTGGTTGCGCCATATACTCATTCTCAAGTCTAGATAGGTGATCAGCCACTTGGTTCTCGCAACCCCTTCTATCTTTGACTTCGAAATCAAACTCTTGTAGCAGCAATACCCATCTAATCAGCCTTGGTTTTGCATCCTTCTTTGTCATTAGATATCTAAGAGCTGCATGGTCTGTATGAATGATCACCTTAGTACCCAATAGATAGGCACGAAACTTCTCTAATGCATACACAACTGCTAGGAGCTCTTGTTCAGTAACAGTGTAGTTCCTTTGGGCTTCATTAAGGACCTTACTCGCATAGTAGATAGGATGAAATAACTTCTCCTTTCTCTGTCCAAGAACAGCACCAACGGCTACACCACTAGCATCACACATGATTTCAAACGGGAGCGTCCAATCTGGTGCTACCATGATAGGGGCTTCAATGAGTTTTTCTTTAAGGCATTCGAATGCCTTCAAGCAATCATCATTAAAGTCAAACTTCGCATCTTTCTCCAATAGCTTGCACAATGGACTTGAAATTTTGGATAAGTCTTTGATGAATCTACGATAAAACCCAGCATGGCCAAGAAAACTACGAACTCCCTTCACCGAAATTGGAGGTGGTAGCTTTTCAATTACCTCTATTTTGGCGCGATCAACCTCTATTCCTCTTTCGGAGATCTTGTTCCCAAGAACAATTCCTTCTTTTACCATGAAGTGGCACTTCTCCCAATTCAGCACAAGGTTGAACTCTACACATCTTTGTAATGCCATGCTCAAGTTCACCAAACATGCGTCAAAGGACTCACCAACAACTGAAAAGTCGTCCATAAATACCTCCAAAGTGTCTTCTACCATATCAGAGAAAATAGACATCATACAACGTTGAAAGGTGGCTGGTGCGTTACATAACCCGAATGGCATACGTTTGAAGGCAAACGTACCATATGGGCATGTAAACGTTGTCTTCTCTTGGTCTTCTGGTGCAATACAAATCTGATTATAACCTGAATAACCATCAAGAAAGCAAAACCATCCTTTCCCCGCTAATCGATCTAGCATTTGGTCCATAAATGGCATGGGGAAGTGATCCTTGAGAGTCCAAGAATTCAGCTTGCGGTAGTCCATGCATACTCTCCATCCAGTAACGGGCCTGAGTGGAATAAGCTCATTCTTTGCATTAGCAACCACCGTCATACCTCCTTTCTTGGGGACACATTGTACTGGGCTTACCCATGTACTGTCAGAAATAGGATACACGACTCCTGCGTCTAACCACTTGATAATCTCCTTCTTCACCACCTCTTGCATTGGTGGGTTTAGACGTCTTTGATGTTCAATGGTGGGTGTGCACTTTTCTTGAAGCTGAATTTTATGTGTGCAAATCCCAGGTGGAATACCAATGATATCCGCAATGGTCCATCCAATAGCTCTAATATACTTGCGTAAGATTACAATAAGAGCTGCAACTTGTTGCTCACCTAAATCGGCTGCCACTATGACTGGAAGAGTGTTTCCGCATCCTAAGAATGCGTACTTCAAATGGATTGGCAGCTCCTTCAATTCTAACGTGGGTGGTTCTTCAATAGATGGCTTAGCTGGTGGTGTGGGTCGATTCTTGAGATCAAGATCCAGCTTCTTGGGAGTATAGCGATATGCTCCTAATCCCGATAGAGCACAAATATCATCTTCAGAAATTTCAGCATCATCATCCTCTTCTGCCATGAGCAAAACCTCCAAAGGATCATCAAGAATTTGCTCTTCAGCAAGTAAGTCATCCTCATCATCAACGACAACATCAGTCACAGAAAATACACTTAGATCTTTAGGTTGCTTCATTGATTTGCAAACATCAAAGCGCACCACTTCATCATTTATTCGGAATGAAAGCTCATTAGCTCTCAAATCTATGAGCACACTTCCCGTAGCTAGGAAGGGGCGTCCCAAGATTATGGGAACCTCTGAATCTGCTTCACAATCTAAGATGACAAAGTCTGCCGGAAAAATAAATAATGATACCTTCACCAAGACATCGCATAGAATACCAACTGGTCGTTTTACCGACCTATCCGCCATAACAAGCCTCATATTAGTTGGTGTAGGATCTCCTAACCCCAACTTCTTGTAGATTGATAGTGGCATCAAGTTGATGCTGGCTCCTAAGTCACACAATGCTTTAGCAAAGTCCAAAGATCCGACGGTGCAAGGAATAGTGAAAGCTCCGGGGTCGGCCTTCTTCTGAACTATGGATCGGGTAGCGATTGCACTACAATGATGCACATCATCTTTCAGCTCATAGCTTGCTGCCCTCTTCTTAGTCAAAAGATCTTTCATAAACTTCGCATACCCAGGCATTTGTTCAAGTGCCTCTACCAATGGGACATTAATAGTCAGCTGCTTCAACATGGTCATAAATTTGCTGAATTTAGTGTCATCGGCCACCTTCTTCAATCTTTGTGGAAAAGGTGGTGGTGGGTATGGAAGTGTTCTCTCCATGGCTTTCTTCTCCTCTTGCTTCCGTTTATTTTTTTCAGGCTGCACGTCAATAGGTAAAACGTCCTTGACGTTGGAAGTAGATATTGCGGCGTCTTCTCTAGTGGCGTCACTAGGTGTGGCGTCCATGTCTGCTGTTCCCTCAACTACTTGCTTGCCTGTTGCTGAAGTTTCCAGCACCTTACCACTCCTCGTGGTGATGGCCATGCATGACCCATCATTCCTTGGGTTTTGGACTGTATCGCTCGGTAAGGTGCCAGCCTTTCTTTGATTGAATGCTGCTGAAAGTTGGCTTAATTGCTGCTCTATTTGCTTGATAGAAGTGGAATGAGAATCAACTAATTGCTTCATGGAGGCCAAATCATCAATCACCTCCTTAACTCCCGCGCTCGTCGCTTCCACTCCTTTCAATAACTTAGCCATCATGTCTTCCATAGAATTAGATGTGGTGGTGTCACGTCTACCAGGGGGAACGTACAAACCACTATTTTTATTATTTTTCTTCCAACTACCTTGGTCTTTACCTCCAGATTTATCATAATAGTTCCGACCTTGGTTTCCTTGGGCATTCCCACGGAAACCCCCCTGATTGTTCAAGTAGTTGGCCTCCTCTTCCGAATCAGATTCGTCTCTTCCCTTTGACGCAATAGCTTTCACTTTTTCAGTCTTCCCTAATAGATGCTTTGTAAGAAGATCCATTTGGGTTTTCATGTGCGCCATATCTTGATCACGTTCTTCTTCTCTTCTTCTTTGGTCTGCAGACATGCCAATAGATAAAGTGGGGCTTGCTACCTCAGAATCCCTGGTATGCCAAGCTCTACTTTGTTTCGTCATACGATCTAGCATGTTGCTTGCTTGACCAAAGGTGAGGTCCATAAAAGAACCTCCAGCTGCGTTGTCCACCACTGGTTTAGTTACTGAATTCAAGGCTCTATAAAAGATCTCCATGAGGTGAACATTAGTCATGTGATGGTTTGGGCATCTCGCTAGCTTTGTCTTGAACCTCTCCCATGTTTCGGGAAGAGCTTCAGAGGGAAGCTGACGAAAGTTGCTGATTTCATCTCTCAATTGAGCCCTCTTGGATGGCGGAAAGAATCTTTCTAGGAAAGCGTCTCTCAATTGCCTCCAATTTGTAATAGAATCAGGAGTCAGCCCATTCAACCATAATGTTGCCTCCCCAGACAGAGACAATGGAAATAGACGTAATCGAATAGAATTCTGACCAACACCAGGATTGTCAAAAGACTTGCATGTAGAAATAAAGTTGATGAGATGCATATTCGGATCATCGCCTGCTAGTCCACCAAATAATCCCTTGAGTTGCAATAACTGAATCATGGTGCTTGTGATATTGAATTTGGCTCCGGGCGCTAATGGTGGTGGAATTATGGCTCCAGTGGCTCCGGCACCATCAAGATCATCATCATCATCGTCGAAAGCTGGTTGCAAAGGTTGACGATCATATCTGTACCGAGCTTGTCGACCTCTTCGATTGGCAGGTGTTGCAATTTCAGCGCCATGCCTTGGGTTTATCAACTCGTCATCTCCTAAATCTTCATCGTCAGGATTTGTTGCTCGTCCAGGATTATCGATGTTTTGTTGTTGGACTTGAGCAGCGGCAAGAGCAGCTAGTCTTGCTTGCTCGTGTTGAGCAGCCATCCTGTCGATTTCAGCTTGTGCTTCCATTCTTCTAATTCGTTGCGGTTCAGGATTGATTGGTAATAACGGTTGACCAGAACTTCTAGTATGGGGCATGCACTAAAAGAAAAACCTGCAATAAACAAAAACAAAAACTAAACGTGAAAGTACGAGAATCTTTGACCAAAGGGTCTAGTAATTATCACGAACTTGATTGACACTCGTATTCCCCGGCAATGGAGCCAATTTTTGATAACGCTCAATCTACAGCTCTCGTTTGAGTGTAAAGCGGTCGTTAGCAAATATAGAACCCAACCTGGGTTGGGTATCGATCCCACAGGGAATAGCTTGGTCAACAAGTAAGCAAAATTAATAGACTTTTGGTGCAAGTCTCGTAAGAAGGGGGGATTGTAATAAGTAACCAAAGTAATGAAATAAAAGCTGAAAATAATAAAGTAAAAAGAGAAAGATTGTCACGTTGGTTGTAAACAATGAGAATTGAAGCGTTGGGGTTATGTCCACCTTCTGAGGTATACGTCTCTATTGGCTATGAGTGTGTAGAGTCTTGACATGCAATTGCTTATAGAGAATTGTAGTCGATGGTAAATCCAAGCGTCTCTCGACCTAAACAAGGACTACTTCACTTTAACTCTCTCGAGCTTAAAGTGTGTCTAGCGGTACGAATTCTCCAAGAGGTTAGTCCAGTTACAGCACTAGCTTTTTAATAGGAAAGGGTGTCCTACTACCTTGACATTATCTCTTTTCCAGACAAATAACCTTTCTCTCGAACAAGTTAAATGTTAGACTGGCGTTTAGTCTATGCGTCTTCTTTTCTAGACAAGTAACCTTTCTCTCGAACAGGTTAGATGTTAGAATGGCGTGTTCATGTGTTTGAAACCGCAAAGATTGTAGATTTAAGATGAAGAGAATAATGATATAAGCAATATACGTGTCTTGAACTCACAAGCTCATAGCAATAGATAGTAACTCATTCGGCTTCCATAACCCCAACTAAAAGGTTTAGTTACCCATGAATGCGAAGGATATCACGTTTTGCATGGTGGATGGCGTGTAAAAGAGGTGTTAGGCGTGTGGTTTTGGTGATTCCGTAGCAAGTAACAATTCTCTTGTTGTGGAATTTAAGAGTAGAAGAATGAAGAATTAAGAATGTATTGTAGGAAGATGTCTTAATTGTAAGGAGATGAATGAATTGTAAGAATGTGTCTCTAAATCTCTAGCATGATAGGGTATTTATAATACTCCTATCCTACTCCTACTAAGCTAATGAAATAAATAACCAAATCCTAATATACTAATGAAATCCTTGACCCAAATGTACTAGGGTAAGGTTACAAAATTATAATCCAAATAGAATAATAAAACACATAACCTAATTGCACTAGGTTAATGTATTATGGCAAAAATCCAGCTTTGTGTCTGTAAGTCCCCAAAGTCTTCAGAATTGCTGTTTTAGCCCGGGACAGATTTTCCATGCGGCAGATTTGGTCCTTTAGGCGTCCAGCTCCCTTTTACTTC
This sequence comes from Capsicum baccatum var. pendulum, assembly GCA_030864225.1. Taxonomy (NCBI): domain Eukaryota; kingdom Viridiplantae; phylum Streptophyta; class Magnoliopsida; order Solanales; family Solanaceae; genus Capsicum; species Capsicum baccatum. Next base: position 166,226,718 of record CM061554.1, on the reverse strand, counting down.
GTTTGTGAGCTTTCTTTTGCGTCAAGTAAGCCATAAATTGCTGTATTTTGCATCATTTATACCTGAAACTTTCCTAATCATGTTCGTTAGCTCATTTACAGAAAAAAGGACTAAAAGTGCATGAAATATATAATTTGTTCTCAAAACTAGGCTAAAATATGGGCAAAATATATTGATATAGGCGCGTAAATTCGCCTATCATCAGTTACTATCTATTGCTGTGAGTTTGCGAGTTTGTGACACGTATATTGCTTGTATCATTATTCTCTTCATCTTAATCTACATTCTTTGCGGTTTCAAACGCAAGAATACGCCAGTCTAACATTGAACTTGTTCGAGAGAAAGGTTATTTGTCTGGAAAAGAGATAGTGTCAAGGTAGTAGGATACCCTTTCCTAATAAAAAGCTAGTGCCGTAACTGGACTAACCTCTTGGAGAATTCGTACCATTAGACACGCTTTAAGCTCGAGAGAGTTAAAGTGAAATAGTCCTTGTTAAGGTCGAGAGACGCTTGGATTTACCATCGACTAAAATTCTCTATAAGCAATTGCATGTCAGAATTCTACACACTCATAGCCAATAGAGACGTATCCCTCAAAAGGTGGACATAACCCCAACGCTTCAATTCTCATTGTTTACAATCTACGTAACAATCTCTCTTTTTTACTTTATTAATTTCAGCTTTTGTTTACATTACTTGCACAACAAGAATTCCCCCTTCTTACGAGACTTGCACCAAAAGTTTAGTAATTTTACTTACTTGTTGGCCAAGCTATTCCCTGTGGGATCGACACCCAACCCAGGTTGGGTTCTATATTTGCTAACGACCGCTTTACACTCCTGCGAGAGCTGTAGATTGAGCGTTATCAGTATGTCGGTTAGATAAATACTCCCACAGTTACAGTTTCAATATTCAGTATTCAGTCTTAGAATTCAGTAAAGAACTCAGATAGTTCTACAGAACCATGGCTATCAATTATCAGTTACTTAGCAATCAAAATTTAGAATTTCAATGTCAGTATAAACCTTTAGTTATCAGTATTTAATTACCTAAATTCAGTACTTCAGTTTTAGTTTGATTCAGATAGAGGTTATATGCACAATATTACATAGTCAACTTGATCAGTAGTTACAGTTTTGCATACACTCTTATTGAGTTATTTCATGATGTTCATTCAGTCAGTTATCATCTCATGCATATGAGCCCATACATATCATCCTGCCTCACTTAGCATACAGTACATTCAAATTATTGATGCATACTCTTTCTTTTGTGCTATGATATCTCATATCATAGGTTTAGATGCATGGGCTCCTGGCTATACTCAGCAGCTCAGGTTATCAACAACAGTTATAGTGGTGAGTCATTATATTTTAAGGATAGAGTTATGTATTTCAGCATTCCAGTAGTTTAGTATGTTCAGTAGTCAAAGTTAGTTGGAAACTTGTCCCATCAACTCCATATTTAGATAGTTAAAGGCTTTTGGACTAGACTATTTCAGACCGATGTTCAATTTTCAATATTATTATCAGTATTCAATATTTGTTTTCAGTTTACGAACCTTAAGGAAATTTTAGCCTAACTTCTGCATATATTTTTAGTATATTATTATTCAGTCCTCATAGAAGGTATCAGTCATGTATTAGCTTATGGTCCTTTGTGATTGTAAGCACCGTGTGATGATCAGGGTGCAGTCTCGGGGCATTAGAAACTTGGTATTAGAGCCTAAGGTTCAATAGAGTCTGAAAGCCACATCAAGTAGATTCTTGTGCATGGGTGTATAGCGCACACACACTTATAGGCAAGAGGCTATGAGGCGTTTATAGAAAAAGTTCCCCTTTTTCAGTGTTCATATTGTGCGAGTTAGCATGAGCTCAAGTTAAAATCTCTATCTAATCCAAGTTTCCCTTTTGTTTACAGAATATGCCTCCCCAAAATACAAAGGATGAAGAATTGGAAACCAGCTAGCACCTCCGCCAGTTTAGGCAGATCCCCTGGATGAGCATGTTTCCCACATAAAATTTAGAGCAGCTTTCACCAATCTATCTCATTCTATGGTAGCCTAGAATGAATGCCCAATTGCTGTTTAGGCTAACCCAATTGCCAATACTTCTACAGCTAGAATTCGAGACTTTACCCAAATAAATCCTCCATTATTTTTAGGGTTTAAGTTTGAAGAGGACCTACAGTTATTCCTTGACACGGTGTAGAAGGTAATAAATATTATGGAGGTAACCACTAGTGAGAGTGTTGAGTTAGCTACATATCAGTTACACGATGTAGGCAGTGGAAAACAGATAGGGCCATAAATGTAGGGCCTATAGAATGGGAGAAGTTTGCTACTGGATATCTAGACAGGTTTTTCCCGTTGGAGTTGAGAGAAGCCAAGGTTTTAGAGTTTATTAACCTGAAGTAGGCCAGCACGACAGTGAAAGAGTATTTTCTCAAGTTTTCTCAGTTAGCCAGATATGCTCCTCATATGGTAGCTAATAGCAAGTTTAAGATGAGTAAGTTAATGTCTAATATGTCTGATAATGTGGTGAAGGAGTGTAGGACTGCAATGCTAATTAAGGAGATAGAATTGTCTAGGTTGATGGTCCATTCTCAACAGATAGAGGAGAAGAAGACTAATAATAAAGAGAGGGAGAGTAAAAGGGCTAGATCGGGTAGCTTTAACTTTACTCAGCCTAAGTTAGAGGGTGGTAATCGTTCTCAGCTCCACCTAAAATCTTTATTTTCAACTCTGTCCTCAGCCAGCCTCTGGTGTCTAAGTTCAGAAATGGTAATAAGGATAGGGCACCAGGCTCTAAATATCAGGGTAGTGTTAGTAGTTTTTGAACAAATCCCCTTTGTCAGAAGTGTAGCAGAAATCATTAGGGTGTTTGTAGAGCTGACAGTGATGTATATTTTAGATGTGGCAAGACAGGCCATAAGATCAGAGAGTATCCTCAAGTGGGTTCACAGAGTCAGCATAATCATCCCCCAGCTTAGTTTGGTCACCCATCCCAGTAGGGTGCCACTTCTAGTGCCACCAGTGGGCAACGTCCAAATCGGCTCTATGCACTTTAGTCCCAATAGGATTAGGAAAGTTCTCCTGATGTGGTCACTGGTACATTACAAGTCTACTATTTATATGTTTATCCTTTGTTAAATCCAGGAGTTTCTTTGTCCTTTGTAACTCCTTATATAGCTGTTGACTTCGGAGTCAGTCCTAAAATCCTAGTAGAGCCCTTGTCAATCTCTACCCCAGTAGGTAAATCTATCATAACCCGACGGGTATACAAGAACTGTCTGGTTATGGTATCTCAGAAAGTTACTTCAGCAAACTTAGTAGAGTTAGAGATAACAGATTTTGACATCACTCTTGGCATGGATTGGCTTCATTAATGATATGCTTCAGTTGACTGTAGAAATAGAGTAGTCTATTTTCAGTTCTTGAATAAACCTGTCCTAGAATGGAGAGGTAGTACTTCAATACTTAGGGGTCAGCTTGTTTCATACCTTAGGGGGAGAAAAATAATATCAAATAGGTGTGTCTATCATCTCGTTCGAGTTTAAAACTCTAGTTTGAGACCCCTAATCTTGAGTCAGTTTCAATAGCATGTGAATTTCCAAATATGTTTCATGAAGATCTTCTCGGAGTTCCTCCTAAAAGGGAAATTGACTTTGGAATAGACCCTTTTATCGATACTCAGCCTATCTCTATTCTGCCATATAGAATGGCTCCAGCTAAACTTAAAGAATTAAAAGAGCAGTTGAAGGATCTCCTAGATAAGGGGTTCATCAGGCCCAATGTTCCCACTGGAGCGCTCCTGTTCTATTCGTGCATAAGAAAGGCAGTTCTATCAAAATATGTCTTGACTACCATCAGTTGAACAAAGTCACAGTTAAGAACAAGTATCCACTTCCTAGAATCGATGAATTGTTTGACCGAGTTAAGGGTGCCAGTTACTTTTCTAAGATAGACCTCAGATCAGGCTATCATTATCTCAGAGTTAGAGAATTTGACATTCCAAAAACAGCCTTTAGAATTTGGTATGGTCACTTCAAATTTTTAGTCATGTCATTTGGTCTTACCATGCCCCAACAACTTTCATGGACTTGATAAATCGTATGTTCAAGAAGTACTTAGACATGTTTGTCATACTCTTCATTGATGAAATTCTTGTCTACTCCCGCAGTGAAAATAATTATGCAGACCTTCTTAGAATAGTAATACAGACCCTCAGAGCCCATTAGTTGTTTACCAAATTCAGTAAATGCGAATTTTAGCTTTGTCCAGTAGCTTTTCTGGGTCATATAGTTTTTGGTGATGGCATTAGAGTTGATTCTCACAAGACCAAAGCAGTGAGAAACTGGCCCGGACCCATCTCTCCATCAGATATCAGGAGTTTCTTGGGTTTGAATGGCTATTACCTACATCCCCCATGACTAGATTGACTCAAAAGAAAGTCAAATTCCTGTGGTCAGATTCTCGTGTGAAGTATTTTCAGGAGTTGAAGACCTGACTCACTACAACCCCTATTTCGACTTTACCAGATAGTTCAGACATGTTTGTTGTATATTTTGATGCTTCTAGATTTAGTTTGGGATATGTTTTGATGCAGAAAGGTAAGGTCATAACCTATGCTTTTAGATAGCTTAAGACCCATGAAAAGAATTATCCCACCTATGACCTAGAGTTACCATCTGTAGTGTTTGCCTTACAGATTTAGAGGCACTATTTATATAGGGTACATGTTGATGTGTTCACAGACCATAAAATTTTGTAGTATGTATTTTCACAGAAAAAACTGAACTTGCGTCAGAGAAGGTGGTTAGAGTTGTTGAAAGACTATGACATGAGTGTTCTATATCATTAGGGAAAGGCCAATATAGTGGTTGATGCTCTCAGTAGATTGTCAATGGGTAGTATTGCTCATATTAAGGATGGTAAGAAGAAGTTAGTTCAAGAAGTTCATCAGCTTGACAGGTTGGGTGTTCATTTGTTTGATTCAGCTGAGGGTAGGGAAACCAAGTATTGTTTGGAAACCAATTATTATTTGAAATCTTCCTTGGTTTCCGTGGTGAAGGAAAGCAAGATAAGGATCCCACTTTAGTTAAGCTAAAAGAATCAGTTAGAGTTTAGAAAGTAGAGGTTTACTTCCAAGGAGGAGATAGTGTGTTGCGTTGATAGGGTAGGTTATGTGTGCCATGTGTGGATGGTGTGAGGTAGTGGATTATTGTAGAAGCATATGGTGTGCGTTACTCAATTCACCCAGGGGCCAGTAAGATGTACCGCCATTTGTGGGAAGTTTATTGGTGGAGTGGGATGAAGAGAGACATTACAGAGTGTGTGGATAAGTGGTTTACATTTCAGTAGGTTAAGATTGAACATCAGGAGTCTAGTGGGTCTATGCAAGAGTTTATTATCCCCACTTGGAAGTGGGAGGAAGTGAGCATGGACTTTGTGACGGGTTTGTCTTATACTCGTCATCAGCATGATTTGATTTGGGTCATTGTAGATAAGATGACCAAATTTGCTCATTTCTTGCCAGTCTATACCTATTTCTCTGCCGAGGATTATGCCAAGCTCTACGTTAGAGAGTCAGTCAGATTGCATGGAGTTTCATTATCCATCATTTCAGATAGAGGTACGCAGTTTACCTCATACTTTTGGAAAGCCTTCCAAAAGGGTCTTGGTACCTAAGTTTGCCCCAGCACAACCTTCCACCCTCAGACATATGGTCAGGCAGAAAGGACCATCAGACTTTAGAAGATATGTTGAGAGTGTGTGTTGTTGACTTTAAGGGCAGTTGGGATGACCACTTACCTTGATTGAGTTCGCGTATAATAACAACTATTATTCTTGTATTTAGATGGCTCCGTTTGAGGAACTTTGTGGGAAGAGATGTAGGTCGCCCATTGGATGGGTTAAGGTAGGCGATACTGCGTTGGAAGGGCCTTTAGTATTTAATGCTTCAGAGAAGTTTTAGTTGATCAGGGAGAGGTTTAAGACAACTCAGAGTTGACAGAAATCATATGCTGATGTGAGAAGAAAAGATCTTGAGTTTGAGATTGGTGATTATGGGTACTTGAAAATCTATCCCATAAAGAGAGTGAAGAGGTTTGGGAAAAAGGGAAAGCTCAGTCCTCGATATGTTGGTCCTTATCGAATTCTCTGCCGTCTTGGAAAGGTAGCTTACGAGCTTGAGTTACCTTCAAACTTAGCTTTAGTACACCCAGTGTTTTATGTCTCCTTGATAAAGAAATGCATTGGTGATCCAGCAGTTGTAGTCCCTATAGAGGGTATAGATGTTTAGAACAACCTCTCTTATGAGGAAGTCCCAGTCGAAATCCTAGATCATCAGATTTGCAGACTGAGTAATAAAGAAGTTCCTTTGGTCAAAGTTTTTTGTCGAAATCAGTCCATTGAGGGAGTTACTTGGGAAGTAGAAGCAGATACATAGACAAAGTATCCTCACCTCTTCTCCGTATACTTAGACTCAGATCGAGGTAACAATTTTACTTAGATTTACTCAGTTCCATGCTCGGATTACCTTTACAAACTTGGTATCTATTACCATTGCGTATCATCCCCACGGTAGTCATGTATTCATAAATTAGTTCAGATATGTAATCATGCTACAATTATGCATGTTCAGTATGAAAACTCAGTTTATCAACAGTTTCAGTCATGTAATCATGCTTCGATAGTGCATGTTCAACAGGTAAACTTAATCTATCAGTATTCTTAGTTCAGTCAGTCTCATTCGAGGATGAATGTTCCCAAGGGGGAGATATTTTAAGACCCTACAAATTCTAGTCATTTTGGTCCTTTATAGCATGCCAAAAAGGGTCCTAGACTTAGAAAAATTCAGCTTATTATTTAGACTTAGAATCGTTTTAACCTTCGTAATAGGATGATATTATTTTCGATCCTTAAAACCTTAAGATATTGATTTTTAAGTTGATTTATGATCAGGGATGTCAATAGGTCACCTCGGGTGAGTTTTGGATTTTTTGGACATCGTTAGAAGCTTAATTGAATGTCCAAAATAGTGAGTCGACATGATCTCGGTGCGACGCATCAGCCATTGCATCAACAATATTATCACCAGCGTCTAGCATCATTACGTCATCTTTGAAATGGCGCGTTGGTTGTTGCGTCGACCCCACGCATCAGCTGCGGCATTGCTAGGCAAAGCCTTTAGTACATTTCTAGTGAGCCAACATGATCACAACGCGTCTGTTTGCTATTACGTTAACCCCATCGACACAACATGTCGGGTATCATGTGGGCAGTTTTTGATCATTAAAAATCCAAATTTCTAAGGGCGATTAGGTCCTTTTCCCTTCAGCCAAGTCAGCCAAAACTCGAAATTAAGCTCTCAAAATGGTAAATTACATTTATTATTCACAAAATCCTCTCAAGGACAAACCCTAGGTCATCAAGATCAAGATTCAAGTCCCAAGAATTCACCATAATTCTAAAAAAATCATTAGTCAAGGTATGTTAGGTGTTCATCCTTGGGTTTCTTTCCACCCTAGGAGTTAAAGAACCCTTTTTAAAACTACAAATTTATTGATTTCATGGTTTGCATGTTTTAATTGGATTGTGTTCATGTATGTATTGTGGTATGGTTTTCAAATCAAGATTCATACAAGTTTCAAGTGAATTAATTATCACGTAAGTAGAATCATGTGATCCTCATGTTAAACCCTTGAATTTGCAAGTTGAATGTTGTAGCCATAATGTTTATATCTTGATGATTTCTATGTGCATTAGTTATGCTCCCCAAGTGTTTGATAGAATGCCTTTGTAAATTGAATAGTGAATTCATGACATGTCATCATGTGGTTCCATTCATGTACAAGTTTATGCCTCTCATATGATTGACAAAATGCTTAAATGAAAGCATGGTGGATAGTAACTAATGTATTGCCTTCAACATTTTACCATGTTTTACTAATGATGCTATCGAGTCCTGGGGGTATTCAATACCCGACAATCTAGCTTTTTACCTAGAATTCCAGTAGCTACAGAATAGTTTCAGCAATATCACAAACAGTAGCACTTAGTCAGTTATAGTACTTAGTGAACTCAGTCCAGTTCAGTCGGTCAACACGATCAGTAATAGTTCAGTCAATCCTAGTACAGTCTAGTATCAGTTCAGTGTCTATTCAGTTGGGAGTAAGATTCAGCATCGAGTGAACCCAGGGATGGGGGCATTCTTGCCAGTAGAGGGTTTAACCCTTAATAGCAGTCCCTGCAGGTAATGCCCCGAGAGTACTCCCTGGGCGTCATATGGTGCTTACAATCCTGAAGAATCATAAGCTAACCTATGAGCTGGTACCTTCTGAGAGCACTGAATAACATAATCATAAATCCAGAAAAAAAACTAATATGCTTTAGGTTTTAATTACTAAAATCAACACTGTGCCATAAATATGGAAAACATCTATCTAAATCTGGTAATATAAAGAAAATCTGAATAACTAACTGGCATGTCAACTGAAGCCTGAGTACTAAATAAATACCTATAATGTTTTGAGTACTGAATAACTAACTGTAATGTTTGAAAACCTCTAGACTAACTGACTGTGAGTTGATGGGATAGGCCCCAAATAACTCCACTAACTACTGAGCTAAACACATAAAGTAAAATAATCTGTCCTCAAAATATAAAGACTCACCACTTCTACTACTGAGAGTTTGAGAAGTTTTGGCGTGATCCGGGAATTGAGCATTAGAACCTATAATATAATACATTATAGTGCAAAATAAAGGTATGCGATCAATACTTTGAATGTACTGGTATGCTAAATGAGGTAAGCTGACATGCATGGTTTCATGAACAAGAATAACAACTGTCTAAATATACATATAAAACATGGAGTACTGAAAGAGAGCATGAAATCTGTTCATACTGAAAATATGTGAAATCTGTAAATATTATGTATGCATAAAAGTCTGTAAATACTAAAGGTACGTGAAATCTGTAGATACTGGGGATGTATGAACAAGCATATAATCATGAACTGAATAAAAGTCCATAAATTGAAATACTGAAATAACTGATATCTGTATGCCTTGGGCAAACAACAGTAGGACTGAACTACTAGTTTAATTATTGGACTGAGGCTGTGGGAGCTATCATCTAATCGATATGCCCTAATCTAAGCTAATCAGGATCTAACCTGTAACCCCAGTTGGAAGGGTATTAATACCATGTCACGAGTACTAACGCTGGCTATGTGGATCCACTAGTCTGGTATACTGTATTATCCCAAAGTATGAAGGGTGTCAAGCCTATTCTGATGGATGACCCCTACGAGATAGTCAAGCCTAAACAGATGGGTGACTTCTCATATCCTACGCTGGCTATGTAGTACTGGAGTAAAGGGACTACTACTACTGACTCTACCTATCTGATACAGAAGCCGCCATCCCCACACTTGCTCGGTGCTAAATCCTACTCCCATCTGAATGAGACTAAGTTACTGACCATTTCTGAGTTTTTAACTGACTGATCTAGTAATGCTAATGATGTATTTTGAAGTTATTCTAAAAATAATGAGACAAGATTAAGTAAACATATATGATTTTTGGGTATTCAATACCCCCAGGACTCAAAAGCAAAAATAGTAACACAATATTAAACTTAAAGGACTTAACATGAAAACCTTTATCAACTACTCATTCTTGTAGGCATTTATCAAACACTTATAGTCATAGTTTAATAAAATCATACGAATGTTATGGAACTTGTAGTAATAGCATGGATTAAACATGAATAGCACTAAATAATGATTTAATTTAATGAATGATAACATTAAAACATGGGGAATTGAATAACAACAACAATTCCATTCGTATATGGTGTATAGTCATAGTTCATGGAAATTCATGGTTGAAAACTTAATTTAAAAATAGAGTAACTTGAAAAGATCATAAATTTGTAATTAAAATCAGATACTTGGACTCCATGGGTGAAAGGAACCCATCAATGAACATTTAACATACATAAGTTAATGAATTTGAGAGGACTGATGGAGAGTTTTTGAGATTTGGCCTTGAATTTGAGAGCTAGGACTTTTGTTCTTGAGAAAATGATCTTCAATTTAAGAGGAATTAAATAATGATGATTATTTAGGTCACTAATGGGTTAAATATCATGTTTTAGGCTGATTAGGGCCATGGAAAAAGACCCAAATACCCTTAAAGGAATTTAAAAACTCAAAACTGAAAGCTGGAAATCCCAATTTTTGGCTTCGGTGCGACGCTGTGCTATCGCGTCAGGCCACTGGAAATTGACAACTGAGACTTGGAAGTTTGGCGGGATGTGGTGAAATCACTGTAAGTTTTTGCAATGCCATTTTGTTACATCCGTGATGCTTCATTATCGCGAAGGCTCACTGGAAATTGCCAAATGTGAAATTGGACTCCTCCGTGACATGCCATGATTGCAGAGCTTCATTAGAAAGGAACAATTGTGAGATGGGACATCTCCGCAATACGGTGGAATCATGAAGTCACATTGGAATTTGATAATTATGATTTTACACTTCTCCGCGATGCGCCACGGGCCCAAATCATGGTTATTTTATGACTGAAACTTAAAATTGCCATAACTTCTTACCCGATTATTGGATTAAGGCGAATCTTATATCATTGGTAAGGTAGTTCATTTTCCCACAACTTGGTGGGCTCTTAACTACGAAATAACAAGTATTTTGGAAATTTATGTACGAATACTCATATTTTGAGACTTAATTTGTGCTAGGGAAATATGGGGTATTACAATATCTCCCCATTAGGATTATTCGTCTTTGAATGAGACTGGTTAGGTTGAGTAAATTGATGAACTAAGATTACAAACTGAACATGCATATCTAATGCATGGAATACATGACTGAACTAATTCATGAATGCACGATTGATATGAACATGATGTGCAACTGAAACTGAGCATGATAAAGAGAAATCTTAAGAATATTAATACCTTAAACCGAATCAGAATTCGCGGTGAAAAGATGAGGGTACTTGGTCCGCATATCTGCTTCTGCTTACTAAGCGGCTCCCTTAATGGTTTGATTCTGTCAAAGAACTTTGACTAGTGGAACTTCTTTGTTCCTTAGTCTACGAATGCCACGATCGAGAATTTCGACTGGAACTTCCTCATAGGAAAGATTGTTTTGAATATCCACTCTTTTCAAGGGAAAAACTACAGCTGGATCACCAATATATTTTTTCAAAACTGAGACATGGAACACTAGGTGTACTGAGGCTAGATCTGAAGGCAACTCAAGCTCATACGCTACCTTTCCGAAACAACTGAGAATTTTGTAGGGACCGACATATCAACGACTGAGTTTCCCTTTCTTGCCGAACGTCTTCACTTTCTTCCTGGGAGAGATTTTAAAGTACACAAAATCACTGACCTCAAACTCGAGATCCTTTCTGCTCACATCTGCATACGATTTCATTTGGCTCTGGGCTTCCTTAAGCCGTTCTCTGATTAACTGGACCTTTTCTAACGTATCAAACACCAAGTCAGGCCCTACTACCATGACCTCACTTACTTCAAACCAACTAATCAGAGATTTATATCTCCTACCATATAGAGCCTCAAATGGAGCTATCTAGATACTGGAATAATAATTGTTATTATATCTAAATCAATCAAAGGTAAGTGGTCATCCCAACTACCTTTAAAATCAACTACGCATGCTCTTAAATATATTCAAGAGTTTGAATGAACCTTTATTCTTGACTGTCTGTCTGAGGGTGGAAGCCAGTACTGAGATGGAATTGGGTACCAAGAACTTTTTGGAATGCTTTCCAAAAATGAGAGGTAAACTGGGTGCCTCTATCAGAGATGATAGATAAGGGAACACCGTGCAACCTAACCAACTCTCTGAAATAGAGTTTGGGATAGTCCTCGGCTAAATAAAAGGTATGGACTTGCAAGAAATATCTAACTTGGTCATCCTGTCTACGATAACCCAAATAGAATCATGCTAATGACGAATACGAGGTAGACCCATCACAAAGTCCATGTTCACTTCTTCCCATTTCCACGTGGGAAAGCTAAACTCCTGTATTGACCCACTAGGCTTCTGGTGCTCAAGTTTAACCTGTTGACACGTAAAGTACTTAGCTACAAACTCTGCACTATCTTTATTCATACCACTCCACCAATATATCTCTTGTAAATCACAGTACATCTTAGTGGCCCTTGGATGAATAGATTACCGTGCACCATGCACTTTTGCAAAAATTCAGTGCCTCAAGTCCTCTACACCAGGTATACATAGCCGACCATAACAACGTAGACCACCATCTTCCCCTTCGGATAAAACCTCCACCTTATGATCCCTGACTGATTCTTTTAACTTAAATAGACTGGGATCTCTGTCCTACTTTTCATTCATTTTGGAAACTTAGGAGGATTCTGAACTACTCTGCACCCATATACTACCTTCTGCTGAATCGACTAGGCGGACACCAAGTCGGATAAGCTGATGAAATTTCTAAACTAACTTTTTTTTAGCATTCTCAACATGAGCCTATAGACAACCTACTGAGAGCATCTGCCACTACGTTGGCCTTGCTCAGATGATACAAAACACTCATGTCATAATCTTTTAATAAATCTAACCACATTTTTATGATGCAAATTCAAATTTTTCTGAGAGAAAACATAATACAATCTCTTGTGATCTGTGAACACATCAACATAAACCATATATAAGTAATGCTTCCAAATCTTTAAGGCAAACACTACAGCTGCTAGCTCGAGATCATGAGTCAGATAATTCTTCTCATGGGGCTTAAGATGTCTAGAGGCATTGGCTATGACCTTAGCTTTCTGCATGAAGACACAAACCTATTCTACTCTGGATGTATCATAGTACACAACAAACCCATTTGAACCATCTGGCATAGTAAGAATTGGGGTTAAGGTGTGTCGAGTCTTCAACTTTAAAAACTTTTCTCGCAGGAATCTGACCATCAAAACTTGACTTTCTTCTGAGTCAATCTGGACATAGGGGTGCCATAGATGAAAACTCTTCAACAAACTGATGGTAATAGCCAGGAAAACCCAAGAAACTCCAAATATTTGAAGAAGAAAAGGGTCTGGGCCAATTTATCACCGCTTCAGTCTTTTGGGGATCAACTCTAATGCCATCACTGAAAATAATATGGTTAAGAAAAGCTACTGATCTTAGCCAAAATTCACACTTACTAAATTTGAACTGATGGGTTCTGAGAGTCTGAAGTACGATCCTGAGGTGTTCTGCATGATCATTCTTGCTACGAGAATAGACTATAACTAATATGTCTAAATTTTGCTTGAACACTCAGTTCATCAAGTCCAAGAAAGATGCTGGGGCATTTGTAAGACCAAAGGACATGACTAGAAATTCAAAGTGACCATACCGAGTTCGGAAAGCTATTTTCAGAATGTCATATTCTCTGACTCTGAGCTGATGATAGCCTGATCTGAGGTCTATCTTAGAAAAATAACTGGCTTCCTGAAGCTGGTCAAGCAAATTATCGATTCTAGGAAGTGGGTATTTATTTTTGATGGTGACTTTGTTCAACTGACGATAATAAATACATTTTTTGAGAGAACCATATTTCTTATGAATGAATAGAACTGGTGCGTCCCACGGGGAGATGCTGGGTCTGATGAATTCCTTATCTAGGAGATCCTTCAACTTTTCTTTTATTTCCTTGATTCTAGCTGGAGCCATTCCGTATGGACGAATAGATATGGACTGGGTGTCTGGAAGAAGGTCTATTATAAAGTTGATTTCCCTTTCGGGAGGAACTCTGGGAAGACCTTCAAGGAACACATTTGGAAATTCCCTGACTACTGAAACTGAATCAATGGTTGGAGTCTCTGAATTTGAGTCTTTGACGTGAACTAGATGGTAAATACACCCCTTGGATATCATCTTTCTTACTCTAAGGTACGAAATAAGCTAACCCCTAAGAGGTATAGTACTACCCCTCCATTCCAGGACTGGTTCATGAACTATTATGTTTCTATAATCAAATGAGGCATAGCATGAGTGGAGGTAGTCCATGCCAAGAATGATATTGAAATCCGTCATCTCTAACTCCACAAGATCAACTGAGGTAAATTTTTGAGATATTGTGACCGAATAGTTCTTGTATACCTGCCCGGTTACATTTGAAACACCCACTAGGGTAGACACTGAAATAGGTTCTACTAGAGTTTCGGGACTGACTCCGAAGTTGATGGCTATATAAGGAGTTAGAAAAGAAAGAAAAGCTCCAGGGTTTAGTAAAGCATACACATGTAAATGAAAGACCTACAATGTACCAGTAACTATGTCATGAGAATTTTCTAGATCTTGGCGGGACTGAAGAGCATATAATCTATTTGGATGCTGGCCAATGGTAGTACTGGAAGAGGCACCCTGCTGAGTCAGGCAACCGAATGAAACTGATGACTGATTAGACTGGCCCTACATCTTTGAGAAACTACCCAACACTCCTAAATTCAATCGCTAGGCTTGCCACATCCGAATCACACATCACTACCCGCTCTACACTCATCCTGATGGTGTCTCCCATATTTCTAACATAGAGGATTCGTACGGGCACTGTTAACACTGCCTTGGGACTTAGAGCCTGCTGCCCTATCTCAATTATCATTTTTGAATTTGGGTACTGGGGCACTGGCTGAAGAGAGTACTAAGGCTGGAGACCTTTGATGAAACTGAGGACAATTACCACCTTCTAACCTTGGCTGTTTGAAATTAAAACTACTCGTTCTAGCCCTCTTGTTCCCTCTATCTCTTTCCTTAATCTTCTGCTCCTTCATTTATTGAGCATATACCATCAGCCTATATAAGTCCAACTCCCTAATCAGCATTGTAGTCCTACACTCTTAAACCATTTTATCAGACATACCAGGCAAAAACTTGATCATCTTGGATTTGTTATCAGCTACTACATGAGAAGTATACCTAGCTAACTGAGTAAACTTAAGGGAATAGCCCTTCACGCTTATGATTGCCTAGCTCAAGTAAATAAATTCTAATACCTTGGCCTCCCTCAACCTCAATAGGAAGAATCTGTCTAAGAAAATTGTGGCAAACTCTTCCTATTCTACAGGCCCTGCATCAACACCCCTATCAACCTTCCACTTCTTAAACTAATTATGGGATGTATCTTGCAAATGGTATGCAGCCAGCTTAGCACTCTCACTAGATATTACCCCCATAATATCCGTTACATTTAGAACCATATCTAAGAATTCCTGTGGATTCTTTATAGACTTGGATCCCGTGAAGGAAGGAGGATTCATTTGGGTGAAGTCTAGAATCCTCACTGTAGTAGTATTGTATTGTCCTAAATAATAGCTAGCCGTTCATTCTGATCTGCTATGGATTTGGCGAGATTGGTGAACGCAATCCTGAATTCTGTGTGAGAGACATGCTCATCCAAAGGAACTACCTGGATGGGCAGAGGTTTTGGCTGGTTTCCTGATTCTCTTCTATTATTCTTTTCGGGAGGCATATTCTATAAATGAAAGAAAGTAATGAATTAGACTGATATTTTAACTTGAGATCTTTCTCACTCACACGACATGAATACTGAAAGAAGGGAAACTTTTCCTACACACCTTATAGCCTCCTGCCCATAAGTATGGTGCGCTATACACCCATTCACAAGACTCTACTTGATGCAAATTTTAGAATTCCTAGGATACTTTAAAATCTTAGGATCTGATACCAAGTTTGTAACGCCCCGAGAGTACACCCTGGGCGTCACACGGTGCTTACAATACCAAAGGACCACAAGCTAACCCATGAGCTGGTACCTGCCTAGAGCACTGAATAAAATGATTATAAATGCAAAAGAAAAACTAATATTCTGTAAGGTTTTAATAACTGAAATCAACACTGTACCATAAATCTGGAAAATAACTATTTGAATCTGGTAAGATAAATAAAATCTAATTAACTAACTGATATGTCAACTGAAGTCTGAGTATTGAATAACTTACTGTAATGTCTGAAAACCTCTGACTGACTATTAATTGATGGGATAGGCCCCAACTAACTTCACTAACTACTTAGCTAAAAACATAAAGTAAAATAATCTGTCCTCAGAATATGAGGACTCACCGCTGTTACTGCTGAGAGTTTGAGAAGTCTAGGAATGATCTAGGAACTAAGTGTCAGAAGCTATGATATAATACATCATAGTGCAAAACAAAGGTATGCGATCAGTACTTTGAATGTACTGGTATGCTAAATGAGGTAGGTTGATATGCATGGTTTCTTGAATAGGAATAACAACTATCTAAGTATACATATAAAACATAGAGTACTAAATATAGAGAATGACATCTAAAAATACTAAAAATATGTGAAATCTATAAATACTGTGTATGCATAAAATTTTGTAAATACTGAAAGTACATAAAATCTGTAGATACTGGGGATGCATGACCAAGCATATAATCATAAACTGAATAAAATTATGTAAACTAAACTACTAAAATAACTGATGACTGTATGCCTTGGTCAAACAACACTAAGATTACTCTACTGGTTGGATTATTGGACTGAGACTGTGGGAGCTATCATCTAACCGATATACCGCAATCTAAGCTAATCGGGGTCCAACCTATAACCCCAGTTGGAACAGTGTTAATACCGTCCATGGGTACTAATACTAGCTATGTGGATCCACTAGTATGGTATACTGTATTGTACCGAAGGACGAAAGGTGTCAAGCCTAATCTGACGGGTGACCCCTGCGAGATAGTCAAGCCTAAACCAACGGGTGACTTCTCATATTTTATGCTAGCTATATAGTTCTGGAGTATAGGGACTGCTACTAATGACTCTGCCTATCTGACGGGTAAGCCTTCATCCCTACACTTGCTCGGTGATAAATCCTACTCCCAACTGAATAACACTGAGTTACTGACCATTTCTAAGTTTAACTGACTGATCTAGTAAATCTCATGATGTATTCTGAAGTTATTCTGAAAATACTAAGACGAGATTAAGTAAACAGCTATGATTTTTAGGTATTTAATACCCCCAGGACTCAATAGCAAATATAGTAACACAATATTAAACTTAGAGGACTTATCATGAAAATCTTTATCAACTACTCATTCTTGTAGGCATTTTATCAAACACTTGTAGTTCATAGTTTAATCAAATCATAGGAATGTTATGAAACTTGTAGTAATAGTATGGATTCAACACGAATAGCACTAAATAATGATTTAATTCAATGAATGATAACATTAAAACATGGGGAATTGAATAACAACAATAATTCCATTCGTACATGGTGTAGAATCATAGTTCATGGTTGAAAACTTAATTTACAAATAAAGTAACTTGAAAAGATAATAAATTTGTAATTAAAATCAGATACTTGGACTCCATAGGTGAAAGAAACTCATGAATGAATATTTAACATACCTGAGTTAATGAATTTGATAGAATTGATGGAGAGTTTTTGAGATTTGGCCTTGAATTTGAGAGCTAGTGTTTTTGTTCTTGAGAAAAGTATCTTCTATTTAAGAGGAATTGAATAATGATGATTATGTAGGTCACTAATGGGTTAAATCTCATATTTTAGGTTGATTAGGTCCATAGGAAAAGACCCAAATATCCTTAAAGGAATTTAAAAACTCAGAACTGAAAGTTGGAAATCCCAATTTTTGGCTCCGGCGCAGCGCGATGCTATTGCGTCGGGACATTAGAAATTGACAACTGGAACATGGAAGTTTGGTGTGATGCAGTAAAATTGTGGTAAGACCTTGGAATTCCATTTTATCCACCTCTGCGATGCACCATTATCACGGAGGCTCACTGAAAATTGCCAAATATGAAATGGGACTCCTCCACGACGTGCCATAATCGCGGAGCTTCACTGGAAAGAGACAATTGTGAGATGGGATATCACCGTGACATGGTGGAATTGTGGAGTCTCACTAGAATTTGACAATTGAGATTTTACACTTTTCCGCGACCCGCCACTAGTCCAAATCATGATTATTTTATGACTGGAACTTAAAATTGCCATAACTTCTTATGCGGTTATCAGATTAAGGTGAATCTTATATCATTGGAAAGCTAGTTCAATTTTCCACAACTTGGTGGGATCTTAAATGAGAAATAATGAGTATTTTAAAAACCTTATGTACAAATACTCACTTACTAAGATTTATTTGTGCTAGGGAAATACGTAGTATTACACTGCATTACAGAACTACGTAGCCAATGTAGGGTAAGTCGTCCTCCTACCAGATGAGGGTTGAAGCAATCATATATACAATTCTTGAGTCTTCCTGCCAGATTAGGATTGACACAACGTTGTTAGTATCCCTTGGCAAGGTGCCAACACCCTTCCAACTTGGGTCACAGGTTTGATCCCAACTCAGTTTATAATCGGGCTATGTCAGTTAGATGAACACTCCCACAATTATAGTTTTAGTATTCAGTCTCAGAATTCAGTAAAGAAGTTAGATAGTTCTACAGACTTATGGCTATCAGTTATCAGTCACTTAGCCATCAGAATTAAGTACTTCAGTGTCACTCTAAACCTTAGTTATTATTATTCAATTACTAGAACTCAATACTTCAATTTTAGTCTAATTCAGCTAGAGTTTATATGCACAATATTTCATAGTCATCTTGATTAGTAGTTACAGTTTTACATGTACTCTTATTCAGTTATATCATGATGTTCATTCAATGAGTTATCATCTCATGCATATAAGCCCATGTATATCAGCCTACCCCACTTATCAAATTAGTACATTTAAATTACTGATGCATACTCTTTTTTTTGAGCTATGATGTCTCATATCATAGGTTCAGACGCATAGACTCCTGACCATACTTAGCAGCTCAGGTTATCAGCATCAGTTATAGTGGTGAGTCCTAATAGTTAGAGGCTTTTGGACTAGACTATTTTATTTCGATGTTCAGTTTTTCAGTATTATTATCAGTATTCAACATTTGTTTTTAGTTTATGAACCTTATAAAAATTTCAACCTAACTTCATCATATATTTTTATTATTATTATTATTATTCAGTGCTCATAGCAGGTACCCTTTATAGGTTAGCTTGTCTCCTTCAAGTTTGTAAGCATTGTGTGATGCCCAGGGTGAAGTCTCAGGCATTACAACCCGTTACCTATATCCTTACCCATGTTTCAGAATTATAAGTAGCTTGTCAGTCAACCATGATTTTACTATTATACTCAATTTGGTATGATCATGTTAAGCATTATTAGTTGTGATGTCTAGTTGAATTTAAATTAGTACCGGTGTCATTTCAATTGGGAGTAGGATTTACCACCAAGTGAACTTAGGGATGAAGGCTCACCCTTCAGTAGAGGAGTGAGACCTTTAGTAGCAGTCCCTAAGTTCCAGAACTATGTAGCTAGCATAGAGTTATGAGGTGTCACCCGCCAGTACAGGACTGACAGTTTCTTAGGGGTCACTCTCTAGTAAAAGACTCATACCCTAGTCCTTCGGTTCACTATTTTAGTAGATCCGCACATTTAGTGTTAGTTCCTATGGCAAAGTACTGACACCCTTCCAACTGGGGTTACAGGTTGGACCCCGATTAGCTCAGATTGCATATTTGTTACATGATACCTCCCATAGTTTCAGTTCAGTACTCAGGTTATATCATTATAGGTTTACATGACCAAGTATTCAGTTATCATCTATTCAGTCAGCCAGTTTTATAGATTATCTCAGTACATAGTTTAGTTGGTCTTATATTTTTTACATGTTCATGCATCCATGTTTAGTATCTATATGTATTTCTGGTTAGTTCCTATCTCACTTACCAGTACATTCAAAGTACTGATCACATACTCTCATTTGAACCATATTGATTCACAATATAGGTTTGGATGCTCAGATCTATGATTTCCCATAGTCAGCTCAGTGCCTCTCAGCAGTAGTAGTGGTGAGTTCTCATCCATTAAGGATAAGTTATGTTCAGTTATTTTCAATATTTCTTTCATTTTAGTCAGTTGGAGTTAGTTGGGGGTTTGTCTTATCAACTCCATATGTCTTAGAGGCTTTTAGTCTAGACGTTTAGATATTTAGATATTTAGACTATATATTCAGTTATTCAGATTTGTTTTTGGTTTATTCTGTAATTCATACATATTGGTATTTGCTTCAATTTTATATCTTACTAGACTTTTATCAAATTAACTTCTGCACGTGATATTTCATTATTCTATTATTTAGTGCTCACAGTAGGTACTAGATCATGAGTTAGCTTTGGGTCACTTATGGCCTTAAGCACCATGTTATGACTAGCCTCAGGTCGTGATGAAGCTTGATATCAGAGACTAAGGTCTTAAAGTGTCCTAGGGGGTTTGAAGGCTGCGTTGAGTAAAGTCTTATTCATGGCAGTGAAGCGCGCCACACTTATGGGAAAAAGGTTATAATATATTTTAGAAAAGTTTCCCTTCGTCCAGTATTCATGTCGTGTGAAAGGGCATGAGCTCTATTAAATTCCCATTTTCTAACTTGTCCTTCATCCATTTATAAGAAATGCCTCCTAATATGAATGACAAAAAAAAGAACGAGGATCAACCCGCACCACCACCTATTTAGGATGATCCCCTAAATAAACATATTTCCCACAACAAGTTTAGGGCTGATTTCACTACTTTGGTGTATTCTATGGATGCTCAAAATAACTAGCAGGCTATTGAGCCAACCAATCCAGTGATGAATACAACAACTAGGATTCGATACGTTACTCTAATGAATCCTCCATTATTTTTTGGATCAAAGTCTAAGGAGGATCGATAAGAGTTTTTGGATGGTTTACAGAAGGTAACAGATATCATGGGTGTTATTTCCAGTGAGTGTGCTGATTTAGCTGCCTATCAGTTACACAGAGTAGATCATACTTGGTTCAAGTAATGGAAAGAGAAAATAGGTATTGAGGCAAGGCCTGTAGAGTTGGAGGAGTTTGCCATGACCTATTTAGACAAGTTATTTCCACTTGAGTTGAGCGAGGCTATAGTGTAGAGTTCATAAATCTGAAATAAGGTAACATGAGTGTGAAGGAGTACTCACTTAGGTTTACTCAGCTGGTCAGGTATGCTCCAACTATAGTGGCTGATCCTAGTTCCAGGATAAGTAAGTTTGTGCCTGGAGTGTCTGATAGTGTAGTCAAGGAGTATAGAAGAGCCATGTCTATTAAGGAGATGGATATTTCTAAGCTGATGTTCATGCTCAACATATTAAGTAGAAGAATCTCAAAGAGAAGGAAAGAGAGAATAAAAGGGACAAAAAAAGTAGCTTCAACTTTTCTCAATAGAGGTTTGATGGCGGAAATCGTTCTTATTTCTACCAAAAATTTTTAGTCCCAACCCCATCTTTAGCCAGTGCACCAATACCTATTTTTAAGTAGGACAATAGGGATACGACTCTAGTCTCTAAGACTTAGGGTAGCATGAACAATGTTCATTCTAACCTGCTTTGCAGGAAATGAGGTAAGAATCATCAAGATGAGTGTAGGGTAGGAAGTTATGGGTGTTTTGGATATCGAAAGCCAGGCCACAGGATTAGGGATTGCCTTTTTATTGCCCAAAGGGAATGGATCTTCATCAATAGAGTTAGTTTAACTTTTCATTATCTTCAGTAGGTCTCCAAACTCATT
Source organism: Capsicum baccatum var. pendulum (assembly GCA_030864225.1). Classification (NCBI taxonomy): domain Eukaryota; kingdom Viridiplantae; phylum Streptophyta; class Magnoliopsida; order Solanales; family Solanaceae; genus Capsicum; species Capsicum baccatum. Next base: position 166,205,018 of record CM061554.1, on the reverse strand, counting down.
AGGGCACCACCTCTAGTGCCACCAGTGGGCATCATTAGAACCGACTTTATGCTCTTCAGACTTGAAAGGATCAGGAAAGTTCTCTTGATGTGGTTATGAGTATGTTATAAGTATTCCATCTTTATGTTTATGCATTTTTGGACCTAGGAGCTTCAATTTCTACTGTGAATACTTATATAGCCATAGATTTTGGCAACAGTCCCAAAATCTTAGTAGAACCCTTTTTAGTGTCTACCCTAGTAGGTAGTTCTATTATAACCAGACGGGTATACAGAAATCGCCCGGTCACAGTGTCCCAGAAAGTTACTTCGGTTGATCTTGTAGAGTTGGAGATGATTGATTTTGATGTCATTCTCGGCATGGATTGGCTCCACTCATGCTATGCCTTAGTTAATTGTAGAAATAAATTTGTTCAGTTTCTGTTCCCTAATGAGCCTATTATTAGTTAGAGGGATAGTACTTCAGTGCCTAAGGGTCAGTTTATTTTCTATTTTAAGGCAAGAAATATGATTACCAAGGGATGTATTTACCATCTTTTTCGAGTCAAGGACTCAAATTTTAAAACTCTGAGTCTTGAGTCAGTTTTAGTAGTGAATGAGTTTGTAGAAGTATTCCTAGAAGATCTTCCTTGAGTCTCTTCCAAAAGGAAAATTGAATTCGAAATAAATATCTTTTTAGATACCTAGCGTATCTCAATTCCACCTTATAGAATGGTTTTAACAGAGCTTAAGGAATTGAAGAAATAGTTTAGTGATCTCTTAGATAAGGGTTTCATCAGGCCTAGTATTTCTCTACAGGGTGCTCCAGTCATCTTCGTGCAAAAGAAAGATGGTTCCCTCAGAATGTGCATCAACTACCGTCAATTGAAAAAACTCACAATCAAGAAAAAGTATCCTCTTCCCATCATTAATGACTCATTCGAAAAACTTCAGGTTTTAAGTTACTTCCCTAAGATAAACCTCAGATCCGACTATCATCAGCTTAGAGTCGGAGAATATGACATTCCAAAGGCAACTTTCAGGATTTGGTATGGTCACTTTGAATTCCTAGTTATGTCTTTTGGACTAACGAATTCTCCTGCAACTTTTATGAACTTAATGAACAGGGTGTTCAAGCAGTAGATGGACATGTTTATCATAGTCTTTATATATGACATTATCATCTATTCTCAGAGTAAAAGTGATCATACAGACCATTTGAGGATTATATTGCAGACCCTTAAGGATCGTTAGTTATTTACTAAGTTCAGTATGTGCAAATTCTAGTTGAGATCAGTTGCTTTCCTTGACACATTATTTTTGGTGTTTGAATTTAGGTTGATCCTCAAACGATCAAAGCAGTGAGAAACTATCCTAGACCCATCTCTCCATCAGACATCAGGAGTTTCTTGGGTTTAGCTAGCTATTACATTTGTTTTTTTGAAGGATTTTCTTTTATTTCTTCTCCCATATCTCGATTAACCCAAAAAAGTCAAATTGCAGTGGTTAGATTCTTGTGAGAAGAGTTTTCAGGAGTTAAAGACTCTACTCAGTTCCACTCCTATCATGACTTTACCATATGGCATAAATGGGTCTGTAGCTTGTTATGATGCTTATAGAGTTTGTCTTGGTTGTTTATTAATATAGCAAGGTAAGGTCATAGCCAATGCCTCTAGATAGTTTAAACCTTATGAGAAGAGTTATTCAAACCATGACCTATAGTTAGCAGCAATTGTCTTTGCCTTAATGATTTGGAGGCATTGCCTTTATGTAGTTCATGGATCATAAGAGTTTACAGTATATATTAACACAGAAAGACAAGAATCTTCATCAGATAAGGTATATTTAATTATTAAAATACTATGATATGAGTGTGGTGTATTACTCGAGTAAGGCTAATGTAGTGGCTGATGCCCTTAGTTGATAGTCTATGAGAAGTGTTGCACATATTGAGGATTATAAGAAGGAATTAGTCCATGAGGTTCATCAACTTGCTAGGTTAGGTGTTCAGTTGTTTTATTTGATCGAAGGTAGTATATGGGTTCAAAATGGTTCAAAATCTTTATTGGTTGCCTAAGTAAAAGAAAAGCAGGACAGGGATACTATTTTGGTCAAGTTGAAGAAGGCAGTCAGGGATCTTAAGATTTAGGTTTTCTCCTAATAGGAGATGGTGTGCTTCATTATCAAGGAAGTTTATGTGTTCCATGTAATGATGGATTAAGATAAGGAATATTAGCTGAAACGTATGGTGCAAGATATTCTATTCACCTAGGAGCCAGTAAGATGTACTGTTATTTGTGGAAAATCTATTGGTGAAGTGGTATAAAGAAAGATATTGCAAAATTTGTGGCCAAGTGTTTGAATTTTCAGCAAGTTAAGTTTGAGCACCAAAGACCTAGTGGTACTCTTTAGGAGTTTAGTATCCCCACTTGGAAGTGTGAGGTTGTAAATATGGATTTTTTACAGGGTTACCTCGTATGTGCCATCAGAATGATTCAATTTTGGTCAATATCGATCGAATGACCAAGTCAGCCATTTCTTGCTTGTTCATACTTTGTATTCAGCTGACGATTATGCTATACTCTATCTTAGGTAGTTGGTAAAGTTGCATGGGGTTCCTTTGACCATAATCTCAAATAGAGGTACTCAGTTTACCTTTCACTTTTGGAAGACTTTTCAAAAGGGTCTTGGTATGTAAGTTTATCTCAATAAAACTTTTCATCCTTAGACAGATGTTCAGGAGAAGCGGACCATTCAAAATTGAGAGGACATGTTGAGGTCATATGTTATTTACTTGAAGGGTTGTTGGGATAACCACTTACCTTTGGTTGAGTTGGCCTACAAGAATAGCGATCATTCTAGTATTCAGATGGCTCTATTTGAGGCTCTCTACATAAAGAGATGTCGATCTCCTATTGGTTAGTTTGAAGTAGGTGAGTATGCTTTAACATGGCCAGATTCAATATATGAGGCGATGAAGAAGTTTAATTAATCCGCAAAAGGCTGAAGACAGCCCAAAGCCGACAAAAATAATATGCAGATGTGAGGAGAAGATACCTTGAGTTTAATGTTGGTTACTTGTTTTATTTGAAAATTTCACTTATGGAAGGGGTGAAGAGATTTGTCTAGAATGGGAAGATTAGTCCCAGTTATGTTGGCCCATATAGAATTTCAAGATATTTTGGGAAGGTAGCTTATGAGTTAGAGTTGCTTGCCGATTCGGCATCAGTGCATCCAGTGTTTCATGTCTCTTTGCTAAAGAAATATATTGGTGACTCAGCTTCTGTTGTTCCTTTAGAGAGTGTGGATGTGAAATATTGTCTTTCTTATGAAGAAGTCCCAGTTGAGATCCTTGACAATCAAATTCGTAGGTTAAGGAATAAAGAAGTTCCCTTGGTTAACGTGCTATTGAGAAACCAGTCCATTGAAGGATCTACTTGAAAAGCTAAAGAAGATATGCGAGCCAAGGATCTTATATTTACTCTAAGAATTCAGATCCTTCTTGAGGTAATGGTTTCTCTTAAATTGATTCTCTCATTTTCTATCTTAGCTATCCAACTATCTTCATGTCATTTTATGCTTTCATGAATTCAATTCATCCCATATATTATATTTCAAATTTAGTTCCTTAATCATGATTCATCTCATAAATATTTAGTGTACGATCTCAGTTTTCCTGGTATCTCAGCTCAAACATTTTTATTCGAGGATGAATGATCCCAAGAGATATATATTCTAATACCATAAAAGATTCTAGACACATTTCCAGCCGTTAGTTATATGTTTAAATGGGTCCAAGTCATTATTTTACATTAAGTACAAAAAGACTTAACCATTTTAAGACCCCAAGAATTGAAGGATTTTATTTTGGCCTTCCCGAGTTTGAAATATCGATTTATAAGTTAAAATAAGTTTAAGGATGTTAAAAAGGCCACCAGAGAGGGTTTTGGAATATTCATAAGAGGTTCAGGGTGATTTTGGACTTCAGAGGTAGTAAGCCTCCACAATATTGGCATGTCATTAAGGTTACCCTCCATGATAACCTCCGTGACACGGTGATAACGCTCAATCTACAGCTCACGTGGGAGTGTAAAGCGGTCGTTAGCAAATATAGAACCCAACCTGGGTTGGGTGTCGATCCCACAGGGAATAGCTTGGTCAACAAGTACACAAAATTAATAGACTTTTGGTGCAAGTCTCGTAAGAAGGGGGGATTGTAATAAGTAACCAAAGTAATGAAATAAAAGCTGAAAATAGCAAAGTAAAAGAGAATATTTCGTAGGTTGTGAAACAATGAGAATTGAGGCGTTGGGGTTATGTCCACCTTCTGAGGTATACGTCTCTATTGGCTATGAGTGTGTAGAGTCTTGACATGCAATTGCTTATAGAGAATTGTAGTCGATGGTAAATCCAAGCGTCTCTCGACCTAAACAAGGACTATTTCACTTTAACTCTCTCGAGCTTAAAGTGTGTCTAGCGGTACGAATTCTCCAAGAGGTTAGTCCAGTTACGGCACTAGCTTTTTAATAGGAAAGGGTGTCCTACTACCTTGACATTATCTCTTTTCCAGACAAATAACCTTTCTCTCGAACAAGTTAAATGTTAGACTGGCGTTGGTCTATGCGTCTTCTTTTCTAGACAAATAACCTTTCTCTCGAACAGGTTAGATGTTAGAATGGCGTGTTCTTGTGTTTGAACCGCAAAGGATGTAGATTTAAGATGAAGAGAATAATGATATAAGCAATATACGTGTCTTGAACTCACAAACTCATAGCAATAGATAGTAACTCATTCGGCTTCCATAACCCCAACTAAGAGGTTTAGTTACCCATGAATGCGAAGGATATCACGTTTTGCATGGTGGATGGCGTGAATAGTAGGTGTTTGGCGTGTGATTTTGGTGATTCCGTAGCAAGTAACGATTCTCTTGTTGTGGAATTTAAGAATAGAAGAATGAAGAATTAAGAATGTATTGTAGGAAGATGTCTTAATTGTAAGGAGATGAATGAATTGTAAGAATGTGTCTCTAAATCTCTAGCATGATAGGGTATTTATAATACTCCTATCCTACTCCTACTAAGCTAATGAAATAAATAACCAAATCCTAATCTACTAATGAAATCCTTGACCCAAATGTACTAGGGTAAGGTTACAAAATTATAATCCAAATAGAATAATGAAACACATAACCTAATTGCACTAGGTTAATGTATTATGGCAAAAATCCAGCTTTGTGTCTGTAAGTCCCCAAAGTCTTCAGAATTGCTGTTTTAGCCCGGGACAGATTTTTCATGCAGCAGATTTAGTCCTTTAGGCGTCCAGCTTCTTTCCACTTCGTTCGTGAGCTTTCTTTTGCGTCAAGTAAGACATAAATTGCTGTATTTTGCATCATTTATACCTGAAACTTTCCTAATCACATTTGTTAGCTCATTTACAGGAAAAAGGACTAAAAGTGTATGAAATAGATAATTAGTTCTCAAAACTAGGCTAAAATATGGGCAAAATATATTGATATAGGCGCGTAAATTCGCCTATCATCAACACCCCACACTTAGAGCTTTGTTCGTCCTCGAACAACATATCATGTCCTTCTAAGCATTGACTTAAGGTTTTTACAGAAACAACACAAAACATTCTTCAAGGCAAGCACAACAATTATCAACGAAGAGTAGCTTTCCGATTATAAGTAGAAACAATTTAACCTCAAGCATAGACTCGTGATGGTGATCAACTCGCATGCAAACGTTAAGGTACATAGAATCATATACAACTATCCAAAGCTCATCAACCATGTGTGTCTCACAATATAGTACCCATAATCATTCAGAAGTATAGCATATTTTTCAAACATGGGTATCAACATATCCTTGCTCTCACTCTCGCAAAGAATTCATATGTAGCAACTAGTGACCATAAGCTTGCCTTTAATGTAGTACTCTACTAAATGTCGGAATGTTAAGATTAGGATCAAGTAGGTCTTTAGATGGTTGTAATGTAGGCTAAGGGACGGGTAGGACTATTTTGGCCAGAAATAGTGACTAAGTTCCTAAGCACTTTAATACATCACATTGTATCATTGACACTTTGTTCTTTCAACCTTTCTTCTTTCTGTTTTTCTACCACCCTTGTTCTCCTATTTTGTTTTTTCAATTTTAAGCACAACTCACTTTTCAGCTTTATTTTCCTTTTTCTTTTCACAACATACCTCTTATGATAGCCCTTTCTTTTTCACAACATATTCAAGCACCCTTGCAATTTAAAGCATCATACTCACCCAATTTCCTCTTATGTTGTCACATGACTTTTTCACTTTAAAGCACTTAGGAATTTGGATCAAATTACGGTCTTGAAAGAAAATGGATTAGGCTTACATACAAGGTTGTCAAAGAAATAGGCTAAAGGCTCAAAAGGGTTTGACTAGGATGATGTCCATGGGTAGGTAAAACTGAAGGTAAACATGTATAGGTTGCCAAAGAAATGCCTAAATCATATCCTAAACTTACATTCCTTATTTTCGCTTTGCATACATACGAGGCAAGTTCTAGCATCAGCCACCTACATAGAATATACTATTAATCTCACACACACAAGGCACATGGTCGACTTGATTGGTAGTAATATAGACTCTCGACCCAATCAATTGAAGGAATTGAATCACACAATAGCACATAATGAGTCACAACTAGAGCCTAAATGTCTCAATATTCACAATTGTAGCACATACTCTTGTTCTAATCTCATGCTGCCTATCCAAATAATTTCATGCGTAGCTAGAAAAATTTTTACTCCTAAAAAAAAATAAAAAAACGTCACACGAAAAAAAATCACAAAAAAATAAAAATTTGGACTCAAAACAAAATAAACAAGAGCAAACATACAAACATAGCATGCAGCACCACCAATTTCTTATGATTTAGCATTGTGTAATAAGCATAGCAACGTAGTACTTACGATAAATAGATGAAGAATAAGAGAGCACTTACTTGCTTGAAGAGTGTGGAGAAGTTTGATGTGGATTGGAAGAACAAAGGAAGAAAAATTTGAGAGGATTTGGAGTGATATGCGGCGCCCTTAGGGTTGTTTCTAATGTGGTTGTGTAAAAAAAACAAGTCCCCTTTATATAGGAAGAGTATGGGTCGGGTTATGACCCATTTACAATCGGATTTGGGGACAAAATCACCACATATGCGGCGCATATCCCTCGGCATATCACTTACATATGCGGCGCATTGTCCATGGCATAATGGGACATATGCGCCGCATATCTTATGGCATATCTAGACATATGCGGCGCATATCCTATAGCATTTGGTCTCAGTATCTCAAATGCCATAGCATAGGCGGCGCATAGTCAAAAGCACACCTAGGAATAGGCGGCGCATAGGGTATAGCACACTAGATTCCGAGTCCTTAGGCTATAGAATAGGTTGTGCATCGTTCGTGGCCTATTTTTACCAAGGACTAGCCTTCCTCGAAGCCAATTATGACGTGAGAAAGGCTCAATTCATAGCCTTATGCATCACCATTCCTAACTTACCGACTTTACCATACAATGCGACCAAATCGTCAATTGAAATCAATCTCCTCGTTGCATCTTTCTTGCACCTATATTTGCTCAAACAAATGAAAACGATTAGTACGATGGGTTGCCTCCCACCAAGCGCCTTAGTTTTGGTCGTGGCACGACTCTTATTTTTGGATTTTCATTTATCAAAAAGAAAAAAAATACTAAAACGACAAAACGATAAAACGATAAAACGACAAAATGATAAAACAATAAAACGAAGGGTTGCCTCCCATCTAGCGCCTTATTTATTGTCGTGGCTCGACGTAGTAATCTCGAGTACTTAGACTTCGTCGAGATAAGTGATGGCCATGTCATTTATCGAGTCAAGAGGACCGATATATGGCTTGACACGTTGGCCATTCACTTTGAAGATAACACCCTCATTGTTTTCCAATTCGACTACTCCAGACGAGTAGACTTGGGTGACTTTAAATGGACCAGACCACTTTGATTTTAACTTACCTGGGAAGAGCTTGAATCTGGAGTTAAAGAGTAGTACCATGTCACCTTTTTGGAAGTTTCGTCGAACAATCCGCTGATCATGATACTTCTTCATCCGCTCCTTGTATAAATCGGATCTTTCATATGCATGGAGACGGAATTCATCTAGTTCGTTCAGCTGCTCCAACCTCAGGTTCTTCACATCATCCCAATTCAGATTCAAGTGCTTCAATGCCCACAATGCCTTGTACTCAAGCTCGATGGGTAGATGACAAGCTTTCCCATAAACTAGCTGATAGGGTGACATGCCAATGGGTGTTTTGAATGCAGTCCTGTACGCCCATAGTGCATCATCTAGCTTTCGAGACCAATCCTTCCGATTCGCATTGACCGTCTTGGCAAGGATTTGCTTGATCTCACGATTGGAAACCTCTACTTGTCCACTAGTTTGGGGATGATAAGGCGTAGCTACCTTGTGTTGCTTGACTCCATACTTGGCCAATACAGATTTGAATAGCTTGTTGCAGAAGTGAGATCCTCCATCACTTATGATAGTACGAGGTACCCCAAAGCGAGAGAAGATATTCTTCTTTAAAAACGCTACAACACGCTTTCCTTCGTTATCGGCCAATGCTACAGCTTCAACCCATTTCGACACATAATCCACAGCAACCAAGATGTACTTCATTCCAAACGAATTCACGAATGGTCCCATGAAATCAATACCCCACACATCAAAGAGTTCTACCTCCATAATTTTGGACATGGGCATTTCATGGTGTTTTGAGATAGCACCTTGACGTTGGCATTGGTCACACCTTCTCACATAGTCATGTGCATCTCTGAATATTGTAGGCCAATAATAACCACTTTGCAAGACTTTTCTTGCTGTTCGATTACCCGCATGATGTCCTCCAACTTGCGAAGTGTGGCATGCTTCCAATATAGTAGGCACTTCTTCATGGGATATACATCGTCGAATGATGCCATCCGCGCATCTTCGAAACAAATAAGGCTCATCCCAATAGTAGTGCTGAACGTCATGCATAAACTTCCTCCTCTGGTGGTAAGATAAATTGGAAGGTAACACATTACTCACCACGAAATTTGCAAAGTCGGCATACCATGGTAAGTTCTCCATTGTTGTTGCTAGTATCTCCTCGTCAGGGAATGCATCGTCAATCTGATTTTCTGGTTGCGCCACATACTCATTCTCAAGTCTAGATAGGTGATCAGCCACTTGGTTCTCGCAACCTCTTCTATCTTTGACTTCGAAATCAAACTCTTGCAGCAGCAATACCCATCTAATAAGCCTTGGTTTTGCATCCTTCTTTGTCATTAGATATCTAAGAGCTGCATGGTTTGTATGAACGATCACTTTAGTACCCAATAGATAGGCACGAAACTTCTCAAACGCATACACAACCGCTAAGAGCTCTTGTTCAGTGACAGTGTAGTTCTTTTGGGCTTCATTGAGGACCTTACTCGCATAGTAGATAGGATGAAATAATTTCTCCTTTCTCTGTCCAAGAACAGCGCCAACGGCTACACCACTAGCATCACACATAATTTCAAACGGGAGCGTCCAATCTGGTGCTACCATGATAGGGGCTTCAATGAGTTTTTCTTTAAGGCATTCGAATGCCTTCAAGCAATCATCATTAAAGTCAAACTTCGCATCTTTCTCCAGTAGCTTGCACAATGGACTTGAAATTTTGGAGAAGTCTTTGATGAATCTACGATAAAACCCAGCATGGCCAAGAAAACTACGAACTCCTTTCACTGAAATTGGAGGTGGTAGCTTCTCAATTACCTCTATTTTGGCGCGATCAACCTCTATTCCTCTTTCGGAGATCTTGTGCCCAAGAACAATTCCTTCTTTTACCATGAAGTGGCACTTCTCCCAATTCAGCACAAGGTTGAACTCTACACATCTTTGTAATGCCATGCTCAAGTTCACCAAACATGCGTCAAAGGACTCACCAACAACTGAAAAATCGTCCATAAATACCTCCAAAGTGTCTTCTACCATATCAGAGAAAATAGACATCATACAACGTTGAAAGGTGGCTGGTGCGTTACATAACCCGAATGGCATGCGTTTGAAGGCAAAGGTACCATATGGGCATGTAAACGTTGTCTTCTCTTGGTCTTCGGGGGCAATACAAATCTGATTGTAACCTAAATAACCATCAAGAAAGCAAAACCATCCTTTCCCCGCTAATCGATCTAGCATTTGGTCCATAAATGGCATGGGGAAATGATCCTTGAGAGTCCAAGAATTCAGCTTGCGGTAGTCCATACATACTCTCCATCCAGTAACGGGCCTGAGTGGAATGAGCTCATTTTTTGCATTAGCAACCACCGTCATGCCTCCTTTCTTGGGAACACATTGTACTGGGCTTACCCATGTACTATCAGAAATAGGATACACAACTCCTGCGTCTAACCACTTGATAATCTCCTTCTTTACCACCTCTTGCATTGGTGGGTTTAGACGTCTTTGGTGTTCGATGGTGGGTGTGCACTTTTCTTGGAGCTGAATTTTATGAGTGCAAATCCCAGGTGGAATACCAAGGATATCCGCAATGGTCCATCCAATAGCTCTAATATACTTGCGTAAAATTGCAATAAGAGCTGCAACTTGTTGCTCACCTAAATCGGCTGCCACTATGACTGGAAGAGTGTTTCCGCTTCCTAAGAATGCGTACTTCAAATGGCTTGGCAGCTCCATTAATTCTAATGTGGGTGGTTCTTCAATAGATGGCTTAGCTGGTGGTGTGGGTCGATTCTTGAGATCAAGATCCAGCTTCTTAGGAGTATAGCGATATGCTCCTAATCCCGATAGAGCACAAATATCATCTTCAGAAATTTCAGCATCATCATCATCTTCTTCCATGAGCAAAACCTCCAAAGGATCATTAAGAATTTGCTCTTCAGCAAGTAACTCATCCTCGTCATCAACGACAACATCAGCCACAGAAAATACACTTAGATCTTTGGGTTGCTTCATTGATTTGCAAACATCAAAGCGCACCACTTCATCATTTATTCGGAATGAAAGCTCATTAGCTCTCAAATCTATGAGCACACTTCCCGTAGCAAGGAAAGGGCGTCCCAAGATTATGGGAACCTCTGAATCTGCTTCGCAATCCAAGATGACAAAGTCTGCTGGAAATATGAATGAAGATACCTTCACCAAGACATCGCATAGAATACCAACCGGTCGTTTTACCGACCTATCCGCCATAACAAGCTTCATATTAGTTGGTGTAGGATCTACTAACCCCAACTTCTTGTAGATTGATAATGGCATCAAGTTGATGCTGGCTCCTAAGTCACATAATGCTTTAGCAAAGTCCAAAGATCCGACGGTGCAAGGAATAGTGAAAGCTCCGGGGTCGGCCTTCTTCTGAACTATGGATCGGGTAGCTATTGCACTACAATGATGCACATCATCTTTCAGCTCATAGCTTGCTGCCCTCTTCTTAGTCAAAAGATCTTTCATAAACTTCGCATACCCAGGCATTTGTTCAAGTGCCTCTACCAATGGGACATTAATAGTCAGCTGCTTCAACATGGTCATGAACTTGCTGAACTTAGTGTCATCGGCCGCCTTCTTCAATCTTTGTGGAAAAGGTGGTGGTGGGTATGGAAGTGTTCTCTCCATGGCTTTCTTCTCCTCTTGCTTCCGTTTATTATTTTTTTCAGGCTGCACGTCACTAGGCAACACGTCCTTGACGTTGGAAGTGGATATTGCGGCGTCTTCCCTAGTGGCGTCACTAGGTGTGGCGTCCATGTCTGCTGTTCCGTCAACTACTTGCTTGCCTTCTGCTGAAGTTTCCAGCACCTTACCACTCCTCGTAGTGATGGCCATGCATGACCCATCATTCCTTGGGTTTTGCACAGTATCGCTAGGCAAGGTGCCGGCTTTTCTTTGGTTGAGTGCTGCTGAAAGTTGACTGAATTGCTGCTCTAGTTGCTTGATAGAAGTGGAATGAGAATCAACTAATTGCTTCATGGAGGCCAAATCGTCAATCACCTCCTTAACTCCCGCGCTCGTCGCTTCCACTCCTTTCAATAACTTAGCCATCATGTCTTCCATAGAATTAGATGTGGTGGTATCACGTCTACCAGGGGGAACGTACAAACCACTATTTTCATTATTTTTCTTACAACTACCTTGGTCTTTACCTCCAGATTTATCATAATAGTTCCGACCTTGGTTTCCTTGGGCATTCCCACGGAAACCCCCCTGATTGTTCAAGTAGTTGGCCTCCTCTTCTGAATCAGATTCGTCTCTTCCTTTTGACGCAATAGCTTTCACTTTTTCAGTCTTCCCTAATAGATGCTTTGTAAGAAGATCCATTTGGGTTTTCATGTGCGCCATATCTTGATCACGTTCTTCTTCTCTTCTTCTTTGGTCTGCAGACATGCCAATAGATAAAGTGGGGCTTGCTACCTCAGAATCCCTGGTATGCCAAGCTCTACTTTGTTTCGTCATACGATCTAGCATGTTGCTTGCTTGACCAAAGGTGAGGTCCATAAAAGAACCTCCAGCTGCGTTGTCCACCACTGGTTTAGTTACTGAATTCAGGGCTCTATAAAAGATCTCCATCAAGTGGACATTGGTCATGTGATGGTTTGGGCATCTCGCTAGCTTTGTCTTGAACCTCTCCCATGTTTCGTGAAGAGCTTCAGATGGAAGCTGACGAAAGTTGCTGATTTCATCTCTCAATTGAGCCCTCTTGGATGGCGGAAAGAATCTTTCTAGGAAAGCGTCTCTCAATTGCCTCCAATTTGTAATAGAATCAGGAGTCAGCCCATTCAACCATAATGTTGCCTCCCCAGACAGAGACAATGGAAATAGACGTAATCGAATAGCATTCTGACCAACACCAGGATTGTCAAAAGACTTGCATGTAGAAATAAAGTTGATGAGATGCATATTCGGATCATCGCCTGCTAGTCCACCAAATAATCCCTTGAGTTGCAATAACTGAATCATGGTGCTTGTGATGTTGAACTTGGCTCCGGGCGCTAATGGTGGTGGAATTATAGCTCCAGTGGCTCCGGCACCATCAAGATCATCATCATCATCGTCGAAAGCTGGTTGCAAAGGTTGGCGATCATATCTGTACCGAGCTTGTCGTCCTCTTCTGTTGGCAGGTGTTGCCATTTCAGCGCCATGCCTTGGGTTTATCAACTCGTCATCTCCTAAATCTTCATCGTCAGGATTTGTTGCTCGTCCAGGATTATCAATGTTTTGTTGTTGGACTTGAGCAGCGGCAAGAGCAGCTAATCTTGCTTGCTCATGTTGAGCAGCCATCCTGTCGATTTCAGCTTGTGCTTCCATTCTTCTAATTCGTTGCGGTTCCGGATTGATTGGTAATAACGGTTGACCAGAACTTCTAGTATGGGGCATGCACTAAAAGAAAAACCTGCAATAAACAAAAACAAAAACTAAACGTAAAAGTACGAGAATCTTTGACCAAAGGGTCTAGTAATTATCACGAACTTGATTGACACTGTTATTCCCCGGCAATGGCGCCAATTTTTGATAACGCTCAATCTACAGCTCACGTGGGAGTGTAAAGCGGTCGTTAGCAAATATAGAACCCAACCTGGGTTGGGTGTCGATCCCACAGGGAATAGCTTGGTCAACAAGTACACAAAATTAATAGACTTTTGGTGCAAGTCTCGTAAGAAGGGGGGATTGTAATAAGTAACCAAAGTAATGAAATAAAAGCTGAAAATAGCAAAGTAAAAGAGAATATTTCGTAGGTTGTGAAACAATGAGAATTGAGGCGTTGGGGTTATGTCCACCTTCTGAGGTATACGTCTCTATTGGCTATGAGTGTGTAGAGTCTTGACATGCAATTGCTTATAGAGAATTGTAGTCGATGGTAAATCCAAGCGTCTCTCGACCTAAACAAGGACTATTTCACTTTAACTCTCTTGAGCTTAAAGTGTGTCTAGCGGTACGAATTCTCCAAGAGGTTAGTCCAGTTACGGCACTAGCTTTTTAATAGGAAAGGGTGTCCTACTACCTTGACATTATCTCTTTTCCAGACAAATAACCTTTCTCTCGAACAAGTTAAATGTTAGACTAGCGTTGGTCTATGCGTCTTCTTTTCTAGACAAATAACCTTTCTCTCGAACAGGTTAGATGTTAGAATGGCGTGTTCTTGTGTTTGAACCGCAAAGGATGTAGATTTAAGATGAAGAGAATAATGATATAAGCAATATACGTGTCTTGAACTCACAAACTCATAGCAATAGATAGTAACTCATTCGGCTTCCATAACCCCAACTAAGAGGTTTAGTTACCCATGAATGCGAAGGATATCACGTTTTGCATGGTGGATGGCGTGAATAGTAGGTGTTTGGCGTGTGATTTTGGTGATTCCGTAGCAAGTAACGATTCTCTTGTTGTGGAATTTAAGAATAGAAGAATGAAGAATTAAGAATGTATTGTAGGAAGATGTCTTAATTGTAAGGAGATGAATGAATTGTAAGAATGTGTCTCTAAATCTCTAGCATGATAGGGTATTTATAATACTCCTATCCTACTCCTACTAAGCTAATGAAATAAATAACCAAATCCTAATCTACTAATGAAATCCTTGACCCAAATGTACTAGGGTAAGGTTACAAAATTATAATCCAAATAGAATAATGAAACACATAACCTAATTGCACTAGGTTAATGTATTATGGCAAAAATCCAGCTTTGTGTCTGTAAGTCCCCAAAGTCTTCAGAATTGCTGTTTTAGCCCGGGACAGATTTTCCATGCAGCAGATTTAGTCCTTTAGGCGTCCAGCTTCTTTCCACTTCGTTCGTGAGCTTTCTTTTGCGTCAAGTAAGCCATAAATTGCTGTATTTTGCATCATTTATACCTGAAACTTTCCTAATCACATTTGTTAGCTCATTTACAGGAAAAAGGACTAAAAGTGTATGAAATAGATAATTAGTTCTCAAAACTAGGCTAAAATATGGGCAAAATATATTGATATAGGCGCGTAAATTCGCCTATCATCACACGGAGGCTGGACTTCTGCTATATGCTCCGTGACATGGAGGTTAGCCTTCACAATAACCTCTATAACCATAGGCTATATTTTCTTAATTTATTAATAAAAAATTCAAAGGGTATTTTAGTCTTTCCCCCTAACCCCAAATGTCCAAAGGATGAATTGAAACCTCAAGAAGAGTCTCAATTGCCTATTACACATTAATTTTCATACATAAAAACCCTTCCCCTTTCCTAAGAACAAAAATTCAAGTTTCTTTTCAAGAATTCAAGCATTCAAGGTCCAAATTCCAAGATTTTTATTCAAAGATTCAAGCAATTAAGATACGTGGGATACTCATCAATAGGTTCCTTCCACCCATTGAGTGCCAAAATCCCTTTTTGTTCAAGTATGAAACTTTTATCCTCATTTATGAAAATATCTATGTTAACTATGAATTAATCCATACTTTGTTTGTAGTTTTGAATTCAAGCCATGCCAAGATATTTCCCCCATGTGAAATATGTTCTTATATGTTTTGAAGTTCAACAATCTTCTTCATGTTGAGTTAATACCATGTCATTTTCTCAAGTTATGAAATAAACCATCTGTTCATGTTGTTCTCATAAGTTTATCATATGCATATACACATAATCATAGATTCCACTAGTTTAGTGAAATATACTATGTTTAGGGGTTTTTGAATCATGAATTACCTTACAATGTTTTAGATAACGATTTTGTATATAAAGTATTATTTATTGGAGGGTTATAAATAACCGATACCTATATGTTTACCCATGTTTCAGAATTTCAAGTAGCAAGTCAGCCAGATCTTGATTTTACTATCATACTCAGTTTGTTATGATCATGTTAAGTATTATCAGATGTGATGTCCAATTGACTTTAAATCAGTACAATGTTAGTTCAGTTAGGAGTAGGATTTAGCAATGAGTGAACATAGGGCTGAAGGCTCACCTGCCAGTAGAGGACTGAAACCTTTAGCAACAGTCCCTAAGTTCTAAAACTATGTAGTCGATATAGGTTATGAGGTGTCACCCACCAGTAGAAAACTGGCACTCTTTAAGGGGTCTCTCACCTGTAAAGGACTGACACCCTAGTCTTTTGCGACAACAATTTAGTGGATCCATATAACCAGTGTTAGTACCCGTGTAAAGGTACTGACACCCTTCCAACTGGGGTTATAGGTTAGTTCCCGATTAGCTAAGATTAGGGTATGTCGATTACATGATACCTCCCTTAGTTTCAGTTTAGTACTCATGGTTATATTAGTATAGGTTATCATGACTAACTATTAAATTATCAGCTATTCTGTCAGTCAGTTTTACAGATTATCTCAGTACATATTTTACTTGGTCTTGCATTCTTTTACATGTTCATACATCCAAGTTTAGTATCTATATGTATTTCAGTTAGTCCCTATCTCACATACCAGTACATTCAAAGTACTGACTGTGTACTCTTTTTTGTTCTATATTGTTTACACAATATAGGTTTAGACGCTCAATTCTCTGATCGTCCTTAGTCAGCTTAGTGCCTCTCAGTAGCAGTAGTGGTGAGTCCTCATACATCGAGGACAAGTTATGTTCAACTATTTTCAGTATTTTTGCCATTTCAGTCGGTCAGAGTTAGTTGGGAGTTTGTCTCATTAATTATACATGTCTTAGCAGCTTTCAAACTAGATATTTAGATATTCACATATTCAGACTAGATATTCAGTTATTAAGACTTATTTTTGGTTTATTCTGTAATTCAAACATATTGGTATTTGCTTCAATTTAATATCTTAGCAAACTTTTATCAGCTTATCTTTCACACATGATATTTCATTCTTATATTATTCAGTGCGCATAGCAGGTACCAAATCATTGATTAGCTTTGTGTCACTTGTGGACTTAAGCACCGTGTTATGACTAGGGGGTATCCTCGACTCATGAAAATTATCTTTAGCAAAAGTAGAGTTCCCCACGGATCCTAATATCCTGAAAATTCTATTATGAAGACTTATTTTCATAGTCAAAGTATGCAAGAATTTTATATTAGCGTCTCCTTCTGGTACCCATTGAATTCTTGATTTAAGTTTCCAAAAATCCTCTTCTTACTTGGGTACATTATTATACTCATGTAATTGTGAGGTTTTTAGATTATAATGGTCGTATTTTTTTCTCTTAGGGTCCATTTGTTGAAGCCCCCCCAATCTAGAAGAGTTCTAGACTTCTTTTTAAATATATTATCAAAATGTTCATTTTTCCAATTAGTAACATTTAGGGAGAAATATTGGAAAACATTCAAGTAATTATAATTAGAGTGCCAAGAGTTTTTAACAATATGCTTAAACTCAGGATGATGCAACCACATTATTTCAAACTTAAAATTTCTTTTAGGCTTTCTATTGCATTTAATAAGATTTAGTAACAAAGGAGAGTAATCTAAGTGTACTCTAGGAAGATGAATAGTATTTGAATCAGTGAATAAATATAACCATTGGGGGTTACATAAAAATCTATGTATACATTCCATTATAATGCAAGTATTATTTTTGCTCATGTTAGTCCATGTTAATATAGGCCCCGAAAATCCTAAATCTATCATGTTTAGGTTATTTATTCAGACTAAAACCTAGAAACTCTTTTATTATCAATAGGATTACCACTAAATATTTTTGATGTATTTGTAGACTCATTATTCTCCACACAGTAACCAAGGAACATTTATTTTAACTGATATTTCATTTAATTTATTTCAAAGAACCTTTTAAAAACATAATTGTTTCTATCATAGATGACTAAATATGTCCATGGAGGGGTAATAGGGCTAACTTGAAGACTGACATGGATTTCCTGCTCAGTGAGTACCATTGGGTTCATCATCAAATTGTTATTATTCCAAGGGATAGCAATACTACCTGAGTAACCAGATGTAGGAATCTACATAAGGTCAGTTAACAGAAGGATGTTCATTAAAGTGTCGTGATCGGCCATTCTTGTTTTAGTTAAAGCTAAATGAGTTAGATTGTTGAATGCTATTATTTTCATCATGTACCTCCTAAATGCTGGGTTATTTGCACCCTTATTACTCCTGATGGCGATCTTCATGAGTGGCTAATTTCTTAGAGTTTATGTCCCTCTCGGGGCTAGACTCATCTCCAAGTTAAGTTTAATTTGATTTTGAAATAGAGAGAAAAGACATTACTCCCTCTCTATCACTGCTATCAATATTGTATACTAATGGATATAATCTACTGCCGATTGATATTTTTGATATTAGAGGCAAAACTATCATCAAGATTCATTCTTCTATATTTGTTTGAAAATTAAATATTACTGAGTCCTCTAAAGTTAATGAAATCATTACCAGAGTGCCTCTGTTTGGCAGTGACTTCTCCATTTCCTAAGGAGGTGGAGGAATGCTTCTATTTATAGGGGAGGATGAAAGTGGCAATTCTTGTATTTGTGGGATCACATAGTCTTGAGAGTTTAAATCCTTCATTGTTATTAACATTGGTATTTCAGAAATAGACCAATTGACATAATTCACTGGTGGGATGAGTTCCTTATATTTTTCATGGGAGGGTTCATTTAGCTGTTTTGAATTTAAAGTATGTTCCACCCTAAGTTTGTGAGATATTGATCTAAAAACTAGTGGGTTGTCATAAGATTTTGGTAGTTTATAATGAGTTTGGACATTATCGTTATTCATGGAAATTATTTCAAAGGAATCTCATGGATTATGTTTTTTTCATTTTTGATGTTCATTATTGGAAGTATATGGGGTAGAAAGTGGTTATTCTCTTGGATAGGGTAGAAGAGGAGATGAGTTGGGTGGTGTGGAAGTATTTATGGAGACTAGTTTGGTCAGAGATTTCCCATGTTAAAATTTTGAGAGTTTTAGGAGTATTGGAGATTCTAGTTCTCCTGGGTGTTCGACATATTTTGGTTCACCAGAATCAATTGAGGGTTTGATGTATTCTCTAGACTTCTGTGGTAGTTTTCCAAATGTGGATATGTGTAGCTATTGTAAGGCCTACTTTTATGGTGAAAATAGTGGCGTGACATTTTTAGTATTGAATAGAGGAGTTGGCACGATAGGGTGGTGAGTTGATATAGAAGAGTTTGAAAATGTAGATGATTTTTGAGTTCCATCGATAGATATAGTTATTGAGAGTAATGACAAGTTGTCTGACTCTTTCTTTGATTTATATTACAACTGTAGAAAGTTTTGGTTAGGTTGTAATGCTTTTTGTTCAAGTTATGGCAATGGAGTTGTTGAACTTATCATACTGTTAAGAGATGTGCAAATGGTGGTTTGTTTATCAAATATATATTTGGGACTTGTAGTTTCAATAGATTTGGTGATGTTGATCGAGGAAAGAGGAGTGGTACTCTGATTTGTACTTTAGATAGAAGGTTGTAAAGGTGTGATGATAAATGGAGCTACATTAGAGGTATTACTGCTTGTACCTGGAGAATCAAGTTGTAAAGGGAAATGGGTGGTTGGCAATTGATGTGCATTAAAACATATGTCTATTTGGATATTTTGTTTAATGAGTAACGTGGAGGGCGGGGGATATATTCATATTTCTTGGAAGTGTAGAGCTTGTACACGATGGTACCCTAGTAGGAGCCAAAATATTATCCTTTTGATTATTCAGATTTTTTCTTTTCCTTTAGCTGGTTTTCTAATATTATCTTATTATTTTCATCATTTCTAAGTGACTAAATTTATTATAGTAACTACTATATGGATATTTTTACCATTAATTCTTGAAATAAAATTTCTTCTATTTTTTGGTATTTTTTTCTCATGACTAAGCGTAGTTCATATATACTCATTTTCACTTTTTTTCTCTTTCCAATTTTTTTTATTTCTTTCTTCTTTTTCATTTTTTCATAATCTTTTCTTTATTTCTTTCTTTTTTTAGTTTTTCTGTTTCCTTTTTTCCACATTTCGTCCTTCCCATAAAAGCCACTAAACATGGTGTCTCAAGAAGACGAATCCATATCCCTATTATTTTTCTTCAAATAGTAGTAAAGGTTGTGACCTAAACATCCACATATTTGACATAAAAGAGTTGAGATTTCAAAGTGTATTTTCAGGAGACGTGAACCTATGAGGACATTCAGGAGCAAGGGTTTGTTTAACTGGGTCATAATACATAATCTCGTGTATCTACTACTAGACATATTTTTGGTACAACTATCTATCTTTAAGACCGTTTCAATATTACTACCAATTTTTTCAACAGCTCTTAAGTTGTAATACTCAGTTGGTAGTTTGAAAAGTCTAAATGCAGATGGTATCAAAGGGCAGAGTTTTTGTGTATGGACTAAGTTTTGGTTCCCATTTATGGATGATAAGGTATTGAGATCCAATAAACCATATACCTTGTAGCAGGATTTTATTTTAGTTTTGAAGGTGGACTTATTTTATGAGGTAGTAGTCTTCCCCTAGGTGAATCAACTTTAGTTCTTCATTTAAGTTCCACAAAGCTTTGAGCCTACTACGGAGATAATTATATACTAGGATTTTCTCTAAAAATTTTATGATGATGGATTGTTACCATAGGGTCTAAAGTTTCTTTTTATATAATAAAGAAATAAGTATAAAGAAGAGGTGGTTAATGCTATTCTCTTATTCATCATCAAGATTGAAATGATGGAAGTCTTTT
The DNA here is from genome assembly GCA_030864225.1 of Capsicum baccatum var. pendulum. NCBI lineage: Eukaryota > Viridiplantae > Streptophyta > Magnoliopsida > Solanales > Solanaceae > Capsicum > Capsicum baccatum. The sequence continues at coordinate 166,184,329 of CM061554.1, read as the reverse complement.
CAGATAGAATCTATTGAGTTGAAAGGATTGTTAATTAATAACTTGTCCTTGAAACTTATTTTACTTGTGCTATCAAATAGTAAAGGAATAGATGTAGGTACCTCTTTAGGCTTTTCCATCTTCTTGCTAATAGATCTTCCTTCTGTTCTTTCATTTTATCATTCGTTTTCTCCATTGATTTTTTATCCTTGTGTTTGATGAAATTTATTTTCCTTTATTTCTCACTCTAGTTCTTAGAGAGAAGGCATAGGAAAAGAGCACTACAATTCCCGTCTCAAAGTTCATTCCTTTTTCTTTTCTTGATTTTTTATAGTTACTAAACATAGAGATTTTGAAAAAGTTTTTTCTTTTTGAGATGGATATTGAATAGGGGTTGCTGAAAATATAACTTTTTGAAATTTCTTGACTTAGGATTGCATTGGATTTGCTGAATTTTTCATTTTTATACAACTTTCTTGAGTTGGAATTTAATTGGGATTGCTGAACTTTTTAATTTTTGGGACTTTCTTGAGTTGGAACTCTTGAATTTTCAGTTTCTTGACTTTTTTCGAGTTTGAACTGAATTGGTGCTTAGGGAATTTTTCATATTTTATAATTGTTTTGAGTTTGAACTGAAATAAATTTTATGTAGATTGGAGGTTTGAGTGTAAACTGTGTGGGCGTGGGAGGAATGGAGATTCCAAACAAATAAAAGAGTCAATTTCTCTCTGCAATAAATTCATGGAATTACTATCAATCAATTTGCATTATCACTAGAATTTAGTATTAAGAACTCTATGCATCATAAAAATAACATAATAAAATAGGGACGAAGAATGAAACACCTTGCATTTTTGAGCTAAAAATCGAACCGTCGTTCCTACATATGTAAACTCTAATCCCATAATTTATAATTAAATTCATGTTTGATTATCTTTATCCTAGTTTGTGAAGTGACTATGGGGTGAAAAATATTCATAGAAATCAATTAGAGCAAAGTTGAGCTAAGAACTTTTGATTCATCCAAAGTTTGACATTTAATTCTATAAGGGTCAACTTTGAACATGTATAGCTTTTAATGTATGAGGAATTTTTCAACACGAGACCCACCAAATTGTAGAAAATTGAGTCCGATTTGTAACGATACCAATTTTGACTTAATTCGATACCTAAACAAAAAGTTATGATTATTTTTTGTCAGGACCAGTAAGCCACTGCGATAGTGGCACGTCGCGGTAAGTCTCTAAATTAGGTTTCAATCAGGTTTCATATTCAAGCCCTATGTTGTGTTGCTCATGATCTATAAAAACCCATACTTCACATCATGTTGGGGCCTAAGAAAATATGTTTCTATATATCACCAATTCATTTTGTGTCGGATTTAGCCAAAGTTATAAAGTTTATACAAACTCATGACGATATCGGCTCTGAAAATGAAAAGCAATTTCTTCAGGTACCAATCCTTTTCTCAATTGTTGATTTTATGAATTTTGACTTTATGTTATTTTGTTCCCAATATATTCTCACCTGTTTCTCATGGGGCCCAGTCCTAAGAACCCATGTTGTGTAGGTTTACATCCGAACGACTCTCTATTTATGATCTAAACCTTGATATATGGAGCACTTCCTATCTATTGTATTGCATCTTCATATCGTATCCACCCTAGAGTACTGCAATAAGCATATTTTGTAATTGAATAGTGTTATTCCTTTTTTTTTTATATTCTTGGGGTCCCTCAATGAACCTTTGAGTGATTGTATGATAGTGGTTACGGAAGAGGGAGTAGATTTTCTTGAAGGTAAAATTTTTTATGTGATTTCTTGAGATAAGGCTATAGGAGAAGGGGGAAGAAGGATATGAAATTTCTTTATGTGAAATAGTAGGAAGGAGATATATGGCAAAAATCTTTGTGAGAAGGATTGAATTTGATATTCATAGTGGGGGAATCCATGAAGTGGTTGTAGTAATGATAGGCTTGAATGATGTGATTGGTGAAAAACCAAACCAATGTGTTATGTGGTTGAGACTCCTTGATTTGAGACCCAAGGGTGTTTGATGATAGTGATAAGGTTAGGTAATATTATAAAAGGGAGGTAGATCATGGGTTCCCATAGCTTAAGTTAACACCTTTCAATGTCTGGTTAGGCTTCAACATGGATGTACTATGTAGTAAGACTTAAGTTCTTGTGGTTAGATTTGTGATGGGAGACTTTTAATATGGAAATGATGATGTATGTTATTTAATGTTGGAGCGTAGATGAGTAGTGTTTCTAAGTTTAAGTCTATTCATTGTACCTTGTAATGTAGAGAATGCGTCTAAGCCCATGTCCTGCAAAAACCTTATTTAATGATTTGTACCAATGTAAATCAGTCCTATGATCACCAAATAAACTCATATCCTATGTCATGATCATCTCTATGTCACTTCTTATTAACTTACGCATCATGCTAACACGTTTCACTAAGGGTTATCATGTAGCTCGTTTGATGTCTTTGCATATTGTGCTGAGGAAAAAATGTTCTATATGACATTAAGTTCTTTATTCTACACTTTTAGCGCTTTAACAAGTCCCTACCCAATATTCGGGGACGAATGATCCTAAGAGGGAGATAATGTAACACCTTACATTTACGAGCTAGAAATCAAACCGTCATTCCTACATGTATAAACTCTAATCCCATGATTTATAGTTAAATTCATGTTTCATGATCTTTATCCTAGTGTGTGAAGTGACTATGGGGTGAAAAAAATTCATAGAAATCACTTAGAGCAAAGTTGAGCTAAGAACTTTTGATCGTCCAAAGTTTGGTATTCGATTCTACAAGGTTCAACTTTGAACATGTACAACTTTTGATGTATGAGGAATTTTTCAATACGAGACCCACCAAATTGTAGATAATTGTTTAAGCTTTACAAAAATACTAATTTTGCGTTAATCCGATACTATAGTGAAAAGTTAGGATCATTTTACGCCAGGACCAGTAAGCCACCGCTATAGTGGCACGTTGCGGTAAGCCACTAAATCAGGTTTTAGTTTTGAATTTTAACTCCGAGGGGTAGTGTTGACTTTTCCCTATAGTTCCTAGTTGTGATAACTGAAGACTTAAGCATAATTAGGGAATTATAAGCCCAAATATACTCAAATTATCTCCCAAAACACACCTTAACTCCTCCACTAAAGATCAAGAATCAAGCTTTTAAGTTAAAGATTTCCAAGAAACAAATCAAGATTTGGGTTCTATTCTTATAACTAAATAACATAAGGTATGTGGGACTATCCTTAAACTCCATGGTCATGGATTTTATCATTTTTATCAGGTATAATGATTTGTAATTACGTTGCAAATTAAGGGTTTTGAAAATTGTTTGAGAAAGCATGTCATAAAGATCGTTTCGATGAAAGTGTATGCATTGTGTTGAAATTGTTTCCATGGAAATCAAATTATAAACCCTTATGTATATATTTTTATAGTTTGGAAGGTTTAATTGAGAGCATGAACAATGAATTTCCTCTGTTGTGATGAATTATGATTTCTATATGTTTTCCGAATGATTTTGAGTACATGGACTAAAGTTTGGAAGTAAGTTCCTTAAAATCATGATGTTTGACATGGTTTATGATATAATGAGAGGAAGTTTTCTTACTATAACTATACTCTTTGCATTAAAAATAAGAATTGGATGTGAATGAATAATTGACATGGCATCATATTTGTAAGTAATATGAAAAGAGAGTAATTGCATACAGATTTCTTGAGGTTTCAAAATGATGACTCTCTTATGATTTTATAAATCTTTGGTGGTCATTTGTATGATTTGAATGAGATGGGCTATGAAATTGATACGACATGAATGATTTGCAAGTCTGGGTATGATGATACCTTGTGATGACATGCCCTTAAGATTTAAAACATTGAATGATTTTGTATATGAAGCATGATGTTTAAAGAACTAAAAGTTAGGCCTAACAGATCTAGTTGGTTACCCAAAGAAGGAGTTTGAGTGTAATGGCTCATCGCTGGAAACTGTAGTTATCGATGCTGGACTTATGATATTGTATCCTACATGGGAGGATTATTAAATTAGGAAATCCCACAAGTGAGGATTCTTGCGGTGTACTCAAATGGGGGGTATCACCATCTCCAAATTTTAGCGGCTACTTGGATCGGAGGCTTGGCTGCTGAGTCAAGGGTGGGTTCCACAAAGCTCATGTAATTTCAAATTTGTAAGGTGCACCGACTATCTTAGAAGATGTAATACCCCACATGTTTCTAAGCTAGGAAGTGAATAAGTATTCCTATGTATGAAATCTCATATCCTGTGATTCATGCTTGAGTACATGACTTAACATGAATATCCTAGTGATAGGATAGCTTATGATGCATTAAGCATGTTCATATGAGTCACTTAAGGTAATATAAGCTAAGAGTTTTTGAATCCATCAAGGTTTAGTGTTCGATTTTGCAAGGGTCATCTATGAATCAGTATAACTTGATGTTAATGTGGTATTTTGGCTGATGTAGACCCACCAAATTGTATAAAATCGAATTAGCTTTCCAACGATACCAATTTCACCTTAATCCAATACCTGAGCGAAAAGTTATGCCCATTTTCATGAGAGACAGTAAGCATAGGCGATTGGTTAGGCGCCGCCCAACCCAAGCATAGGCGATTGGTTAGGCGCCGCCCAACCCAAGCATAGGCAAGCACTTGTTCGCCTCCTAAGTCAATTCCAGGTGTCAAAAACACTCCTTGGTCGCCTCCTAAGTCAATTCCAGGTGTCAAAAACACTCCGTTTTGAGTTATTTTAAAGGTAATTAAGTCTTTAAATAATCCTTACACGTCCCTAAACATAACCCTATGAAATATATAGCTTTTAATCGTATTACAACCCTATTATCATCTCAAAGCTCATTTTCCAAGTGCACTAAAAGAGAAAAACAACTAGGGTTGCATAACTAAGCTTGAAGATCCAATTTCAAGAAAATTCCTTCGTCAATCATCAAGAATCTTTCCTCCCAAGGTATGCGTGTGTTGATTTATGGATCCCTTTCATCCATAAAGCTCAAAAACCCTCTTTTTCATTATAGAGTATGATTTCTATATTGTTGGGTGTTGATGATCATGTTGTTGATATTAGGTGATTCCCAAGATGGAATCTATATATGTTTTTATGAATTCATGATATCATATGAGTCAGATAAATGTAAATTTGATTGTTCATGATGTATAATTTGATGATTTCACCTATCCTTAATATGTTCATGTATGGTGTTTGGTAAAATGCCTAAGAAACTAGAAATCATGCAACATAGCTAAATTGTGACAAAGTGAAGGATTCAAGATGCCTTTACGTTCCAATGACTTCTATGTTGATAACGTGCCTTGTAAATGTTGTTGGAATCATCATGAACTATTCTTATGATATTATGCTATGTTTACTTGCAAATCCTACTCATGACCAAGATGTATGATAACCATGCAATCTACATGAACTTCCATGCTATTGGTATGTGTTGCCAATATGATTATGCATTGAACATGATATTAAGATTGTTCAAGTACTTCCATGTGATATGAAATCCTTTCCATGTAATGCATTGTTGATAACCATGCTTAGTATGAGATCCCTACTTATGGTATTATAAATTATGGACTCTACTCTTATGATCAAGTCAGTCATGTGTGTCAGTTTCCTTCCATCGAGTCCTGGTGGTACTTGTACTCGAAAACTATAGATGTGTGCCTAGATCCATGTCATGTTTCATGATATCCGAACTCAAGCTATGATTCCATAAACTTCAATCAGTCATGTGACTCAGGAAAACCTCATCATCTTAGTCATTTATCAGATATCAGTAACATTCCGCCAGTCAACGGGATTAAGTAAGATTAAGTCATGTACAGTTAGTTATTCATGTCCAGTCCCTCCAGATGGTAGTAGAGGTTAGCACCGAGTGAACCCAAGGATGGTAACTCACCCTCTAGTTCAGGGTGTTATTCTTAGTAGTCATCCCTATGTTCGAGAACTACGTAACCAGTGTAGGTTGAGACATCTTAACCCGTTAGATTAGGGTTGATGAGGTGGCTTAATCCGTCAGTTTAGGGTTCCACCATTCTCATTGAGTACCCGCCAAATAGGGGTCACTCATAGGCTGTCCTTACCCATGGAACGATATTGACACCCCTCCAGTCGGAGTAGAGATTGGACCCTAGCTTAGCCATAACGGCATACATGGGGCATGCCAGTTAAACACTACTTCTCACAGTTTCAATATCAGTCTCAGTAAAAAAACTCAGGGTGTTCTTCAGATTTCAGTATATACAGGATTGTCAGATACAATCGTCCATGTTATAAGTTTTAGTATCAGTCATGATAGTTATCAGTAAACCATGTCTTAGCTTACAGGTCATGCTATCACGAATTCACGGTCCTAGTTTCTATATATGTGTGTTTGCACTCCCACATTCATATTAGTCAGTCAGTGTTGTTCATGCATGAAACCCTTTATGTTCAACCTACCTTCCTCGTATACTCAGTACTTTAGTTGTACTGATGCATATACGCCATGGTTCTTTCTTTCCATGTTACACCATAGGTTCCGAGAAACGAGCTCCAGCCCAGCAGTAGCGGTAGCAGTCCAGTCACAGAGATACAGTGAGTCCTCATTGATTCGAGGACAATACAATTTGATTCATTTATTTATTTCTTTAGTTCAGTTTTACGAAGTTATTTAGAGACATGTTCCTTCAACTCCTTATTCAGATAGTTTAGAGGCTTTCAAATTTATGTTTAGATTTACGTTCAGATTGAGTTGTTTTTGGGTATTTTCACCCACATAATTGTATTCAGTTGAACCTTATGGCCTTACAGTACTATGTATTCCGCATTATTATATTATGATTTGTAGTATACAGGGACAGATATCAGTCATGGGTTACCTTGTGGTCCCTCAGGGTCATAAGCACCGTATAGCATTCCAGTTCAGCGAATTGGGGTGTTACAAACTTGGTATCAGAGCCTAAGGTTCAATAGAGTTCTAGGATGTGCCAAAGCCGCATCTAGTAGAGTCTTGTACATGGGTGTGTTGCGCACCACATTTATGTGCGGGAAGCTATAAGATGTTTTAGGAAAAGTCCCCTTTCTTCATTATTCATGTCATGCTAGTGAGCATAATCACAAGTTAAACTCTCAGTCTAATCCATTCTTCTCTTATTCCAGACCATGGTCCCAAAGAGAAGAAACCAGCCAGCTCCTCAGCCCAAAGATCCTTTGGGCGAACATGTTTCCCACGCGGAGTTTAGAGCCGTATTTACCACACTTGCTCAGTCCATGGCTGCACAGAATGAATGACCACCAGTCATTCCGGCCAATCTAGTGGCCACTCTCAGAGCAGCTAGGGTTAGGGACTTCACCCGGATGAACCCTCCATATTTCCATGGATTTAAGTCTGATGAGAACCCTCAGGAGTTCATTGACCAAGTCCAGAAGATCATTGACATCACGGGTGTTACTTCTATTGAGAGTGCTGAGTTAGCCATATACTAGTTATAGGATGTTGCTCATGATTAGTACAAATAGTAGAAGTCTAAGAGGTTAGATGATACAGGCCCTATCGAGTGGAAGGAATTTGTCACGACCTTCTTAGATAGATTATTTCCCTAAGAGCTGAGGAAAGCCAAAGTTCTTGAGTTCATCAACCTCAGGTAAGGGAATATGATGGTTAGGGAGTATTCTCTCAGATTTACTCAGCTAGCCAGGTATGTTCCTCATGTGGTTGCAGACAATCAAGCTAAGATGAGCAAGTTCGTATCAGGGGTCAACGATAGCGTGGTAAATGAGTGTAGGTCTGCAATGATGATCGGTGATATGACCTTAGCAAGACTCATGAACCATGCCTAGTAAGTAGAAGAGCAGAAATTTAAGACTAGGGAGAGGCAGAACAAGAGAGCAAGGTTAGGTAATTTTAACTTTACTCACCCCAAGTCAGATGGAGGAAACCATTCACAGTTTCGCTCCAAGTCAGCCATTCCAGCTCCTTCCTCTGCCAGTGCTCCAATGTCAAAGTTTAGCAACAGCAATAGAAACAAAGCGCCAGGCTCTAAATCTCAGGGCAGTTTTAGCAGTGCCCGAACGAATCCTCTTTGTCAGACTTGTTGTAAGAACCACAAGGGCATTTGCAGAGCCGGTAGTGATGTCTGTTTTGGTTGTGGCAAACTAGGCCACAGGATTAGGGAGTGTCCGCAGTCAAGTCTTTAGGGTCAGTAAAATCATTCTACAGCCCAGTCCAGTCACCTGAACCAGCAGGGTGCCACTTCTAGTGCTACCAGTGGGCAATGCCTGAATAGACTCTATGCTCTTCAATCCCGGCAGGAACAGGAAAATTCTCCTGATTTCATTACTGGTATGTTTCAGATTTTCCATGTTCATGTTTATGCTTTGCTAGACCCAGGTGCATCTTTGTCTTTTGTTACTTCATACATAGGATGCGATTTCAAAATCAGTCCCGAAGTCCTAGCAGAGCCCTTCTAAGTCTCTACCCCTATGGGTAAAACCATCATAGATTGGCGGGTATACAGGAACTGCCCGATTATGATATCTCAGAAATCCACATCAACAGATTTAGTGGAGTTAGTGATGACTGATTTTGATGTCATTCTCGGCATGGATTGGCTTCATATCTGCTATGCCACAGTGGACTACAGAAATAGGATAGTTCAATTTCAGTTCCCGAATGAGCCCATCCTAGAGTGGAAGGGTAGCATTTCAGTGTTCAGGGGTCAACTTGTTTCCTACCTTTGGGAAACGAAAATGATTGCTAAGGCATTTATGTATAATCTCGTGCATGTTAAAGATTCCAGTTCTGAATCTCCTATCCTCAAAACAGTCCCTATTGTTAATGAATACTCAGATGTCTTTCCCAAAGATCTTCCAGGAATTCCTCCCAAATGGGAAATAGACTTTGGCATAGACCTTCTTCCGGATACTCAACCTATTTCTATTCCGTCATACAGAATGGCACCAGAAGAACTGAAGGAACTAAAAGATCAGTTGAATGATCTCTTAGATAAGTGATTCATCAGACCCAGCATTTCCCCATGGGGTGCGCTAGTGTTATTCATGCGCAAGAAAGATTGTTCTCTCAGGATGTGTATTGATTACCATCAACTCAACAAGGTCACAGTCAAGAATAGATATCCTCTTCCCAGGATTGATGATCTATTCGACCAACTTCAAGGTGATAGTTACTTCTCCAAGATAGACCTCAGATCACGCTATCATCAGCTCAGAGTTAGAGAATATGACATTTCGAAGACAGCTTTCCGTACTCGGTATGGTCACTTTGAATTTTTAGTCATATCATTTGGTCTTACCAATTCCCTAAAAGCTTTTATGGATTTGATGAACCGTGTGATCAAGCAGTACTTGGACATATTTGTCTTAGTCTTCATAGATGATATTCAGGTCTATTCTCGCACAGAGCATGATCATGCAAACCATCTCAGGATTGTTCTTCAGACTCTCAGGGATCACCAATTATTTCCTAAGTTCAGCAAGTATGAATTTTGACTAAGATCAGTAGCATTTCTTGGCCATATTATTTTCGGTGATGGAATTAGAGTAGATCCTCAGAATATTGAGGCAGTAAGAAACTAGCCCAAACCTGTATCTCCATCAGATATTAGGAGTTTTTTTGGGTTTGGCTAGCTATTACAGATGGTTTGTCGAGGGATTTTCTTCTATTGAATCTCCCATGTCCAGATTGACTCAGAAGAAGATTAAGTTTCAGTGGTCAGATTCATGCGAGAAGAGCTTTCAAGAATTGAAGACTCGACTCACCTCTGCTCCAGTTCTAGCTATTCCAGATGGTTCAGACGGTTTTGTAGTCTATTGTGATGCATCCAGAGTGGGTTTAGGTTGTGTCCTCATGCAGCATGGTAAGGTCATAGCTTACGCCTCCAGATAGTTAAAGCCACATGAGAAGAATTATCCTACTCATGATCTTGAGTTAGCAGCGGTAGTTTTTGCCTTGAAGATTTGGAGGCATTATCTCTATGGAGTTCATGTAGATGTCTTCACAGACCATAAAAGCCTCCAGTATGTCTTTTCCCAGAAAGATCTCAATCTTCGCCAGAGAAGGTGGTTATATCTCTTGAAAGATTACGACATGAGTGTTCTTTATCATCTAAGCAAGGCCAATGTTGTGGCCGACGCTCTCAGTCGACTCTCCATGGGTAGTATTTCTCACGTTGAGGATAGTAAGAAAAAGATGGCTCAGGAGATCCATCAGCTTGCTAGATTAGGCGTTTGCTTAGTCGATTCTTCAGAGGGTGGTGTATATGTTCATTGTAGTTCAGATTTATCTCTAGTTTCCGAGGTAAAAGAGAAACAAGACAGGGATCCTAGTCTTTTTAAGCTCAAAGAGTCAGTTCAAAATTAGAAAGTCGAGGTTTTCTCTCAAGGGGGAGATAGTGTTCTTCATTGTCAGGGTCGTCTATGTGTTCCAAGTGTAGATGAATTGAGGCAACGAATACTTACAGAAGTGCATGGTGCGCGATACTCTATTTTTCCAGGGGCCACTAAGATGTACCGCGACATGCGGGAGAACTATTGGTTGAGTGGGATGAAGAGAGATGTTGCAGATTTTGTGGCTAAGTGCTCTATATGTCAGCAGGTGAAGATAGAACATCAGAAACCTAGTGGTTCTATGCAAGAGTTCACCATTCCTACTTGGAAGTAGGAAAAAGTTGACATGGACTTCGTGATGGGTTTTCCTAGAACTCGTTATCACCATGATTTAGTCTGGGTCATTATAGATAGAATGATCAAGTCAACTCATTTCCTTCCTATTAGTACTTCTTATTCCGCCGAGGATTATGCCAAACTCTATATCAGGGAGTTAGTCAGGTTACACGGTGTTCCACTATCTATCATCTTAGACAGAGGTACCCAGTTCACTTCTCACTTTTGGAAAGTATTCCAAAAGGGTCTCGGTACCCAAGTCCATCTTAGTACAACATTTCATCCTCAGACAGATAGTCAAGTAGAGAGGACCATTCAGACTCTTGAAGATATGCTAAGGGCGTGTGTAATTAACTTCAAGGGAAGTCGGGATGACTACTTGCCTTTGATTGAGTTTGCATACAACAATAGCTATCATTTTAGTATTCAGATGGCTCCATTCGAAGCTCACTATGGTAGGAGATGTAGATCTCCGATTGGATGGTTTGAAGTTAGTGAGGCCTCAATCATAGGTCTTGACATAGTATTCGATGCCTTAGAGAAAGTTCAGTTGATTAGAGAGAGACTCCAGGATGCTCAGAGCCGACAGAAGTCCTATGCAGATGTTCGTAGAAAGGATCTCAAGTTTGAGGTCAATGATTATGTCTATATTAAGATCTCTCCCATGAAGGGAGTGAACAGGTTCGGCAAGAAAGGGAAACTCAGTCCCCGGTATATCGGTCCCTTCAGAATTCTTCGTCGCTTCGGAAAGGTAGCTTATGAGCTTGAGTTGCCTTTAGATATAGCCTCAGTCAATCTAGTATTCCATGTCTCTTTGCTAAAGAAGTTCATAGGTGACCCAACAATTGTCGTCCCTATTCAAAGCATCAGCATTCAGAACAGCTTCTCATATGAAGAGATTCCAGTTGAAATCTTAGATTATCAGACTCGTAGATTGAGGAACAAAGAAGTCCCTCTAGTCAAGGTTCTTTGGCGAAATCAGTCTCATGAGGGAGCTACTTAGGAAGCAGAAGCAGATATGTGTACAAAGTATCCTTACCTCTTCCCCGCCAATTCAGATAAAGCTCAAGGTAACAGTTCTCCTTAATATTATTTAGTTCACATTCATGTATCCATTATAAACTTGGTACCTATTAACCGTTTCATACTCAGTCATGCATTCATGTGTCAGCTGTCCGTGCATCAGATATACACGAGTTCAATAAGTTAGCATGTCAGTCATGAGATCAAGTTGTAGTTCATCATGTTTAGTTCAGGTTCTATTGTCTTGTATCCCTTCTCAGTAAATTCTTATTCGAGGATCAATGTTCCCAAGGGGGAGATATTGTAATATCCCGCATGTTTCTAAGTTAGGAAGTGAATAAGTATTCCTACGTATGAAATCTCCTATCCTGTGATTCATGCTTGAGTACATGAATTACCATGAATATCCTAGTGATAGGATAGCTTATGATCATTAAGCATGTTCATATGAGTCATTTAAGGTAATACAAGCTAAGAGTTTTTAAATCCATCAAGTTTTAGTGTTTGATTTTACAAGGGCCATCGATGAATGAGTATAACTCGATGTTAATGTGGTATTTTGGCTGATTTAGACCCACCAAATTGTATAAAATCGAATTAGATTTCTAACGATACCAATTTCGCCTTAATCCAATACCCGAGCGAAAAGTTATGCCCATTTTCGTGAGAGACAGTAAGCATAGGCGATTGGTTAGGCGTCGTCCAACCCAAGCATAGGCTATCGGTCAGGCGCCGCCCAACCCAAGCATAGGCGATCACTTGGTCGCCTCCTAAGTCAATTTCAGGTGTCAAAAACACTCCGTTTTGAGTTGTTTTAAAGGTAATTAAGTCTTTAAATACTCCTTACATGTCCCTAAACATAACCCTATGAAATATATAGCTTCTAATCGTATTACAACCCTATTATCATCTCAAATCTCATATTCCAAGAGCAATAAAAGAGAAAAACAAGTAGGGTTGCATAACTAAGTTTGAAGATCCGATTTCAAGAAAATTCCTCCGTCAATCATCAAGAATATTTCCTCCCAAGGTATGCGTGTGTTGATTTATGGATCCCTTTCACCCATAAAGCTCAAAAATCCTCTTTCTCATTATAAAGTATGATTTCTATATTGTTGGGGTGTTGATGATCATGTTGTTGATATTGGGTGATTCCTAAGATGGAATCGTTATATGTTTTTATGAATTCATGATATCATATGAGTCGGATACATGTAAATTTGGTTGTTCATGATGTATAATTTGATGATTTCACCTATGCTTAATATGTGCATGTCTGGTGTTTGATAAAATGCCTAAGAAACTAGAAATCATGCAATATAGCTAAATTGTGACAAAGTGAAGGATTCATGATATGCCCTTACGTTCCAATGACTTCTATGTTAATAATGTGCCTTGTAAATGTTGTTGGAATACTCATGAACTATTCTTATGAGATTATGCTATGTTTACTTGCAAATCCTACTTATGACCAAGATTTATGATAACCATGCAATCCACATGAACTTCTATGCTATTGGTATGTGTTTCCAATATGATTATGCAATGAAAATGATATTAAGATTGTCCAAGTACTTACATATGATATAAAATCCTTTCCATGCAATACAGTGTTGATAACTATTCTTAGTATGAGATCCCTACTTATGATATTATAAATTATGGACTCTACTCTTATGATCAAGTCAGTCATGTGTGTCAGTTTCCTTCCATCGAGTCCTGGGGGTACTTGTACTCGAAAACTATAGCTGTGTGCCTAGATCCATGTCATGTTTCATGATATCCGAACTCAAGCTATGATTCCATAGACTTTAGTCATTCATGTGACTCAGGAAAACCTCATCATCTTAGTCAGTTGTCAGATATCAGTAACATTCCACCAGTTAATGGAATTCAGTAAGATTAAGTTATGTATAGTAAGTTATTCATGTCCAGTCCCTCCAGATGGGAGTAGATGTTAGTACCGAGTGAACCCAAGGATGGGAACTCACCCGCCAGTTCAGAGTGTGATTCTTAGTAGTCATCCCTGTGTTCCAGAACTACGTAGCCAGCGTAGGTTGAGATATCTTAACCCATCAGATTAGGGTTGATGAGGTGGCTTAACCAGTCAATTTAGGGTTCCCACCATTCTAATTGAGTACCCGCCAGATAAGGGTCACTCACAGGCTGTCCTTACCCATAGAACGGTATTGACACCTCTCCAGTCGGGGCAAAGATTGGACCCCAGCTTAGCCATAATGGCATACATGGGGTATTTCAGTTAAATAATATGTCCCACAGTTTTAGTATCAGTCTCAGTAAAAGAACTTAGGGCGTTCTTTAGATTTCATTACATACAGGACTGTAGGATAAAGTCATCTATTTTATCAGTTTTAGTATCAGTCATGACAGTTATCAGTAAACCATGTATTAGCTTACAGGTCATGCTATCACGTATTCACGGTCCAAGTTTCTATATATGTGTGTTTGCACTTCCACGTTCATATTAGTCAGTCAGTGTTGTTCATGCACGAAACCCTTTATGTTCAGCCTACCTTCCTCGTATACTCAATTCTTTAGTTGTACTGACGCATTTGCGCTATGGTGATTTCTTTTCGTGTTACACCATAGGTTCCGAGACACGAGCTCCAGCCCAGCAGTAGCGATAGCATTCCAGTCATAGAGACACAGTGAGTCCTCATCGATTCGAGGACAATATGATTTGATTCATTTATTTATTTCTTCAGTTCAGTTTTACAGAGTTAGTTGGAGACATGTTCCTTTAAATCCTTATTCAGATAGTTTAGAGGCTTTCAGATTTATGTTTAGATTTACGTTTAGATTGAGTTGTTTTTGGGTATTTTCAGTCACATATTGTATTAAGTTGAACCTTATGGCCTTACAGTCCTATGTATTCTGCATTATTATTTCATGATTTGTAGTATACAGGTACAGATATCAGTCATGGGTTAGCTTGTTGTCCCTTGGGGTCATGAGCACCGTGTAGCATTCCGGTTCAGTGAATCGTGGTATTACAGAAGAATAACAAAGAGTGAATCCAAGTTTCCAAGAATTGTTTTGAAGTGCACTAAAGTATGCCCATGTATTTTTATTTGCATTGTGTTAATGGTTATTATGAAATCCTCTCATCTATTTTTTATAAAAATCATGCTATTTTTGGGTTGTTTTACATATTAGTACAATTGTATTGACCCCCGACATTTCAAGATATGAGGTACAATCCTGGGGTCCCACTAAGCAGTAGGTAGAATCCTGTCAGAGTTTGCAGTTTTTGAGCCTCCCCTTATTCGAGAGGCCTGTTTTAGAATATTGTTCATTTATTTTGATTTATGGTCCGACTGGAGGTCTTGTCCCAGTTTTCGGACAGATATTGGTCTTTGATATTATTAGAGATTTCCTAGACTGGTGTCGTGTGTTTTCAACTCTTATGAATTGAATTTTGTATTTGAATTGTGTATATGATTGCTAATTAGAGAAAGACTCTCAGGCCATTATGGTTCGGGATTTCCATCACGGCCAGGGCCTCGGTTCAAGTCATGACATCTATGCATCATAAAAAATACATAATAAAATAGGACAAAGAATGAATAAGTTATAGGAAAAGAATTTTGTGGGGGTGGAGCTTTTATTCATCTAGTAAGAAAATAATAATTTTTTAAAAATTAAACTAAAGAGGGGTATTAGTTTTCAAGGGTATAAACGAGAGAAAAACATGGGTGGAGGATTATTTTTAACCAAACAGGTGGATGAAGAGTATTTTTGAATCATTTTCCATAGTTTAGGGGTATTTTTTTTCCCTTATTATTTTATTAATTATGAAGTTACTTGTTATCAATATAGTAGTATTGATAAATCAGAACAATAATAATGATGTTGTTGTTGTTGCTAATGATGATAATGATACTAATATAAAATAATAGTATTGATATGTTTAATAGTAATATTATTATTATTGTTATATAAATATATTAATAAAGAGCATTAAATAAATATTACGACAATTGTATTTTAAGTGATATATAAATTATACTTGAGTCGTATTAGGTACTTTCCAAAGAAACTTTTTAGCAGTATGAAATATTTTCTCAGGATTAAACAAACATTCCCTAGTATAAATTAGAGGCTACAAAAATCAACAAAATTAATTATAAACCATCCTGTTAAATTGGGAGGAAATAAACAAAAGGAGATTAAGAAAATAAAATAAATGGGAGAAGAATAATATGAGAGGGAGAGGGAGTAATATTAAAATGGTTGAGGTGTCTTTCTTAGAAGACAATGACCTATATTTATAGGGAGTATGTGGCAGTGGAAGTAATTTAAATAAATATAATGTTATGATCTAAAAAGCGTGTCATGATGGTACTTATCGCGACTCAGCGTTGATAAGTAAGCCAATCACCCAAATTGATAAAGAAAAAACAAAATCAACAATAATATAAATCATGGGGAGACTTCTAGAATGAAACCAATACAAGTACAATAATAGAAAAAATCTAAAAGACATGTCATATATACCAAAATATGGTGACATAGTACAAGAGCATATAGTGCCATACCAAGAAACTGAAAATACACATGTCTCTAAATCATAAATAAAGACAAGTATGGATATATGAGGTCTAAATAAGCCCTGAATTCTGGATCAAATTAGTACCTTAAAAATTTGAGTCATCGCACAATCAACCACCCCGCATGGTACTCAAATAATGTAATGATCCTATAGGTTGTTTCCTCTATTTATGTGTATTTTTGGTGTCTGGAGCCTTCCGACAATGCCTATAGGTCATTTGTGACTTATCGGAACTGTTGTTTTGATTATTGGATAATTAGTTTGGGTTTTAGTATCATTTCCCTATTTTGGATATTTAACTATTAAAGAATTGGTCTTGGACAAAAAATCCTAGTAAATGACCTCGAATAAGAATTACAATAATGTTAGCAGCTTTGGAACATTGATTTTAGACTGGGGGACCCTTGGTTTAGGTTCTAAGGCTTTTAGATACATTTTGGTCTATTGGGTTGATTACATGAAAAACGAAACTATAGGTGTGGGTTTCAAATTGAGTTGAAATGAATTTAAATGAAAGTATTAATGGTTCCATTAAGCTCGAAAAGTCAAATTTGGTATGGTAGCATAGTTTGTTTACATGCATGAGGTTTTGAATGAATCTTGAGCACTTGGTCATAGTCCAGTTTGGACTAAACAAAAATTTGGTGCCTGATATTTAGTATGACCACTTTAGCGGTCAAGGAGCTGCTTTAGCGGCAGTCACTTTAGTGACCTTGAGCCACTTTAGTGGTCTTGGCCATTTGGCTGAGGTCTGTTGTAACGTTTAAGGACCGCTTTAAGTGGACATCACTAAAGTGGTTGTCCATTTAAGAAGATATCGCTTTAGCCGCCAAGCAATCATTTTAGTGATGCCTGTGTCCCTGGTTCATGACCGCTTAAGCTAAATTGTGCCCCTTAAGCATGAACTACTTAAATTGACAAGTGGCCACTTTAATGGCACCTAGGGATGATAAATCCCCTTTTTTTCACTTAATTTTCCATCATTTTCTTCTCTATTTTCCCACCATTTGATATCTTGAGGAGATGAAAGAGTGGGGAATCATCCGTTGAAGCTAAGCTAAGCTAGCCTAACACTCCTTGTTCATTTTTCATTATTTTTTCTCATCAATTTCCACCATATGTCATGGTAAATTCTTAGATTTTAGGTCTTTAATCCCTAGAGTTTAGGGGCTAATTTGGGCCCTGATTTATGCACCATTTGTTCTCAACTTTTAAGCACACATTCTTTGTCCTTCATGGGATTTCCTGATGAATTAAATTTTAGATTCCATTTTTGGGCCCCGCAGGTTTGATCTTGACCCAAATTCCAACCCAACCATTTCCGTAGTAATATGGATCTCATTTTACTTCTCATAGCATGTAAATGTCTTTTTGATAGTGTTGAAATATTTTAGTATTGTGGAGCAAAGACGGGAGACTTTTGGATGATTTAAGGATTTGCGTTCAACATCGAGGTAGGCTTCGATCTACTCTTCTTTATGTTATAGTGTATGATATATATTGCATCCTAGGTAAGGATTATAGGATATGATTATGGGTAGAATACTGTGATTTAGCCAAATTTATGAGTTTAGGGATAAGATAAAATACTTGTTATGCCTATAGAATCATGTTATTCTAGGTTATTAGTACGTTGATCGTAGTTAATTCTAAGTTTCCTTTAGTATAAGGTTTACCACCTACTTAGTGGACTATCATAGTTTCCAAGATTATAGTATTATTTATATACTAAGTTACACACTTTCGGGCCGCATATGATTGTATTGTTTGGATACTGGTGATGGCACACACACACATTATAGTACACTTATGCTCACTTAGTGGTATGATTCCAACTAAAATCGTTGTTTTACTACTATTTTCCAAAAAAAAATTTATTCTCACTTTTTAATTTTAAAACAAATTCTTTCATAATTGAGATCGTACCCCCTTAATGGATGATTTATAAGTTTTTAGAACTAAAAATAATATTTTAGAAATTTGACCAAGATAGATTTTGGTCCATGATTTTACCATTACTATTTACTTCAGTTGTAAGATATTCCAACCTCTTTCTACTGCATTATGATGATTTAGTCCCAAAGTTGACCTTGGACTATAGATTTACTAACTTACACTTATTTAGCTACAGTTTGAGTCTGTGCATTTATTAAATATAGATCTCTCCGATGCTGGAAAGAGTAGATAGATGATTGAAAATCTTGAATCATGATGAGGACACTGTATACGTGTACTCCTAAACCTCCTAGGGGCCCCTTCGCCTGTAAGCCATTGTGCCGGAGAAGGGAGGTCGCTGTAGGTCTTGCCTTTATGATCAATTGAGATAGAGGAGGTGTATACACTAGGTACATTATGTCACTTGGATCAGTAATGGTGTTATGGATTTACTTTGATTCATTCATGCATGCACGTTACCTATTACCAGTATGTTATTTGCTTTCTACATCAATCAACCTTATGTGGAGTTGTATAGGTATAGTTTATGAGTGCTGTTTTCTTAGTGTTGATTGAACCTTTAGATTTATGGGCCCTGATTAGGTATTATATGTTTTGACTAGCTTGTTACTTTATTGTTGTTGTTATGGATAATTCATGGTAGGTTAATTATGGACTGGTACTGAGGTTGGAAGTATATTTCTAATCCTTTCTCTCTTATGGTAAATTATAGTATGGATAATTATCTCATGGATACACATTAGGGTTAAGGACCTTAATTGTAACGTCTTTAATTTGGTACCCAAAATGCTACATGGTGCTTATGACCCCGAAGGAACACAAGCTAACCTATGACTAATATCTATAACTAAGTACTGATTAATATACTGAAATTATGTGGAATACGTAAAAGCTGTAAGACTATAAGGTTAAAAACTAAATAAACATCTGATAAAATAATGTCTGGAAATGGTACACAAATACCAAAAAAAATTTGAAGTAACTGTCTGGCATGCTATAGTCTGAAAGCCTGTAAACTGTTTGAATAAGGAGTTGATGGGACAGGTCCCCAACTAAGTCTAAAAACTGAATTAAATTAAAATATGAAATAGTAATGTAATCATCATGTGCTTGAGGGATGAGGACTCACAGCTGACTCTGACTATTGAACTAGGATGCTACTGATGCTCTGGAGCTCGTACTTCTAAACCTATGGTATAAGACACCATAGCGCAAATGCGTTAGGACTTCGAATATACTGGTATGCAAGTGAGTTAGGCTGAATGTAAATAGTTCCTATGCATGAACAATACTAACTGGCTGACTAACATGAGCGTGAGAATACATGTATGACTACGTAATTGTAATAGAGATCGTGATAGGACTGGATACTAAGTCTCCTGGTATTGACCTCTAAGTCGATGATAAGTGAGAAAGACTGATACTATATTACTGAATACTGAGGGATTGATACTATGTTACTGATACATGAATAACTATTTCTGACTGTTCTGATTATAAAGAACTGGTCTGGTTGACTGTATCTGACAGTCTTGAAGCTGAATACTGATAACATAAGTGACTGTATCTGACAGTCCTGAATCTGATGGAACTATCTGAGTTCCATACTATATCTGAATTTGACTGTATCTAACAGTCTTGAAATTTGAAGAACTATTTGAGTTTTTTTACTGAGATTGAGATTAAGACTGAGATTGAGACTGAGATTGAGACTATGGAAGGTAATTATCTAGCCGACATGCCCCAAAACTGAACTGGTAGGGTCCAACCTGTAACCCCAGCTGGAAGGGTGTCAATACTATGCCATGGGTAAATATCTTCTATAAGTATACCCTCGCTGACAGGGAGCTCTTTCGTCAACCCCTTCTAGTAGGTATCCCAAAGAACATGTATATATATATCCCTAAATGCATTAGGTGCATCTCAACCTATGCTGGCTACATAGTTCTAGAACACAAGTATTGTTCTAAGGATCACATGGGCCACTGAATAACAGGTGAGTCCTGATAACGCTCAATCTACAGCTCTCGTAGGAGTGTAAAGGGGTCGTTAGCAAATATAGAACCCAACCTGGGTTGGGTGTCGATCCCACAGGGAATAGCTTGGCCAACAAGTAAGTAAAATTACTAGACTTTTAGTGCAAGTCTCGTAAAAAGGGGGGATTGTAATGTGTAACCAAAACAATAAAGTAAAAGCTGAAAATAGCAAAGTAAAAAGAGAGAGATTGTTACGTTGGTTGTAAACAATGAGAATTGAAGCGTTGGGGTTATGTCCACCTTCTGAGGTATACGTATCTATTGGCTATGAGTGTGTAGAATTCTGACATGCAATTGCTTATAGAGAATTGTATTCGATGGTAAATCCAAGCGTCTCTCGACCTAAACAAGGACTATTTCACTTTAACTCTCTCGAGCTTAAAGCGTGTCTAACGGTACGAATTCTCCAAGAGGTTAGTCCAGTTACGGCACTAGCTTTTTAATAGGAAAGGGTGTCCTACTACCTTGACATTATCTGTTTTCCAGACAAATAACCTTTCTCTCGAACAAGTTAAATGTTAGACTGGCGTTATTCTATGTGTCTGCAGCCACAAGAATTTGCATTAAGATGAAGAGAATAATGATATAAGCAATATACGTGTCTCGAACTCACAAACTCACAGCAATAGATAGTATCTCATTCGGCTTCCATAACCCCAATAGAGAAGTTTAGTTACCCATGAGTGCGAAGGAGATCACGATTTGCATTGTTATTATTGAGTAATGGCATGTGGATTAGGTGATAGGTGTGTGGCGTGATTCCTTAGCAAGTAACGATTCTCTTGTTGTGGAATTTAAGAATAGAATTAATGGAAAGATTAGAAAAGTTGTAATTGAGAAGTAGAATGTGTCTCTCCACTAAGGGAGGACTTGCTTCTCCACTAAGGGAGGACTTAATTAAAAATCTCTAGCATGATAGGGTATTTATAATACTCCTATCCTACTCCTACTATGCTAATGAAATAAATAACCAAATCCTACTAAACTAAGGAAATACTTAACCCATTTGTACTAGGTTAATGTAACATTCTCCTAATCCAAATAAACTAATGAAATACATAACCCAATTGTACTAGGTTAATGTATCATTGTCAAAATCCAGCTTTGTATCTGTAAGTCCCCAAAGTCTTCAGAAATGCTGTTTTAGCCCGGGACAGATTTTCCATGCAGCAGTTTTGGTCCTTAGGCGTGTAGACTTCCTTCCCTTCCTTTGTGAGCTTTCTTTTGCGTCAAGTAAGCCATAAAATGCTGTATTTTTCATCATTTATACCTGAAACTTTCCTAATCATGTTTGTTAGCTCATTTATAGGAAAAAGGACTAAAAGTGCATGAAATATATAATTTGTTCTCAAAACTAGGCTAAAATATGGGCAAAATATATTGATATAGGCGTGTAAATTCGCCTATCATCAAGTCCCCATCCTTGGGTTCACTCGGTGCTGAATCCTACTCCCAACTATATAGACACTGAACTGATTAACTAAACTAAACTGATTTAACTGAACTGAGCTGATTAACTGATGGTATCATTTAGCGGAGATAAAACTAAATTTACTGAGTTTCGTTGACCGATGGAATGCTACTGAGATCTGAGGACTGACTGAGTGTACTAAAGTTACTGAGACTTACTAGGAATACTGAGATCATGGAGGTTACTGAACTACTTATATTACTGAGATTTCCTGAGTCACATGAATGAATGAGTTCTATGGATCGTGACTTGTCTGAGAGTATCTTGAAAACATGACATATCTCTAGGCACACAACTAAGTTGTCGGGTACAAGTACCCCCAAGACTCGATGGAAAGAAATTGACATAACATGACTTACTCGAACACATGACCAAAACACAATTCATAATTCATATATTGAAGCTCTTCACAAATATGTGATATGCATAAACTTGTATATAAATGGGGATTTCATAATATCATTCTAGTTTGGCACTTTTCCTTCATATAGGCATTCAATCAAACACTTGGTAGGCATAGTACATGTAAACAACCTTGTACAACAATTAGACATCATGGTTCAATTCTAATTTCATCATTATAGGGCTTAATCGTAAGTTCACATGAATATACATCTATACTAATCAATTCCCCATAAAATTAATCACCCAACATGGATTAGAATTCAATTAATCATTCTCAACATGAACAAAACAAACCCAACATAAAACTCATAAAGAAATCCATAAACTTGAAGTTGGAAAAAAGATTCTTAGGCTTCATGGACGTAAAGAGTCCATGAATGAACACTTTGCATACTTTGGTTCGTAAATACACGAAGATTAATGGAGAAAATTCTTGAACTTAAATCTTCTATGAAAAACCATAATGTGTTCTTGAGAGGATTTTGAGAGAATAGAGTATATTTTGATGTAATAGAGGCTCAAATCCGTGTTTTTGAGCTTATATAGGGTAGGTAAATTGACAATTTTAACCCTAGGACATGTATTTTAATTCTTGTGAAAATTTCTTGATTTTCATCCTTGGCGCGATGCGCCACTATCGAGCCAAGTCACTGGAACTAGACAATTGGGAATCTGCATAGTGGCGCAACGTGGAGCTATCGCGTTGCCACCTTGTTTGAGACCTGGAAGTTTGGAGAAATATGCCACTATCACGGAGCAACACTAGAAATTGACAATTGCCATTTAAGCTGGCTCTGCGATGCGCTGATGGCTCAGGTGATACACTGTCCCACTAAAAAGTCTCTAACTCTTTGCCCGGGTGTCGAATTTAGGCAAATTTGGTCTCGATGAAAAGCTTATGGAATTTCCCACATGGAAAAAGAGAAAAAATTACAAATACAAAATCTATACAAGTGGATTCATCATTCAAAGAAATATTCTAACATTCTTGGGGGAAAAATTTCTAACTAGGAAAAGTACGGGTATTACATTGATTATGCCAAAACTAGTTTCCTACTTGATTAGGATGCGTTGTGAGGCAAGGTTAGTTACATTAGTCATTACCTTAAGTATTTATATATATATATATACATACACATATACACACACAATATTATTATATATCCCTATCTTTCTTGGGTATTTATGATAGGGTACTTTATTCTTATTGACCCTCTAGATTTATTATGTTATATTCCTGGATAGTTTCCTGAAGATTATATTATTGCTTATTTGTTATCTATATTTGCATTATCTTTGGAGCTCAGTCGTCAGTTTCCTACTGAGTACCACGTGTTGGTTCTTATACTACATTTCCACAGTCTACAGATCATAGTATGGGTTCTCACTATTATTGTGTGCACTATGCGAAGCAGCTATGGATCAGATATTTAAGGTGAGCTCTTGGCATTTAGAGTATTATTACTCTTCCTCTTAGGGACTAGAATGTTCTATATATTGTATTTAGAGATGCGTTATGTATTTATATTTATTTAGTATTTCATTTTGTACATTGATTGTATTAAAATTTCTTGTACTAACTTAACCAGGTTTTGGGACTTATATATATATATGCTCTTGTACCATATTTATTTCACTTCTTCCTTTTATTTCTTAGGATAGTCCATTACTAGGAGTTTAGAACTATGGGTTGGCTTACCTACTGGTGGGTTATAGTCGGTTCATCATGACCTGAGAAATTGGGTCTTGACAAAATAGTGATGGAGCCTAGGTTTACCCATGTATTGGTACAAGATCTTAGTATCTTGTAGAGTCCTACAGATTGCTGAAAAGATGTCCTTTTCCTATCTTTGAGAGGATACCGACCATCCTTAGGAAATTCTATTCTTTCCTCCTTGTTAAGTGTCCAAATTTCTATAACCCTCTAGTACATTCTTTGACTCTATTCTTGACAAGAAAAATATTACAAAATTATCGATTAATATAGATAGAACTTCGGCACATATTTCTAGAGCTTTAGTGCAACATCAAACTAGGGAGTTTGAGGAGAATATCAAAGATCATCATTGTTTATTAGAGGATTTGGGTCTATCTTAGGATCTGGTATGGTTTGTGACCACTTCATACTTTCAAGAGTCAACAATGGGGATTTTGATCTTTTCTACAGACACCTCACAAATAGAGTTAAAGTCCAGTTCATCGATCAATTCTAGGCTAAATTTGCATTTGTTCAATTTTTGTAGGGTTCTGTGTCGGTTTTAGAGTATGAGTTTTGTTTCTTGAGTGACTAAGAATATTCTTATGATATAACCTTCATATGATGAGATAGTACGTGGGTTTATTGGAGAATTAGCTTTTCCACTTTATTTAGCATTGAAACATTTGATTGTAGATGGGTTTTCTTTCCCTCAAGTTGTTGATCACATGAGGGCCATTGAGAGAGAATGTATTAATACTTATAGATGTGGTGGTAAGAGGCTATGACATCAGTACAATGCTATTGGTATTCCATCCAAGAGTGAGGGTCCTCCTAGCAGAGATCATCTATACTAAAGCCTATCAGTTTAGCATAAGTAGCAGTTTAGACTATAGATGACTTTCAGATCAATTGTGGTAATCATAGCGGACAAGTTTTTTATTGGACCTTGTAGAGTATTTGGTAAGGATTTCTAGGTTTTGGTGACCATTTTGGATCTGTGGACGCACTACCTCATAGTAGTTCAAGAGTTTTCCAAAGTTTTGGAGAGATTGGTCATTAGTCTAGAGAGTGCCCAAGCATGAGTTAGTTGTTTAGAAGAAGTTAACATATGTTCTCTGCCAGCCTAAAGTTCTTGAGATATGTAATGATTGTGGGAAGGATGGTCATTTTAGTAGGGATTATCCCCAGTATTAATTGGTCAACCAGTTGAGTTCAATGCGTGTTTCTCATTAAGTTAGAACTTAGTGGTTTTATAAGACCATAGAGAGACCAATTATTGGTCAAAAAAGTGTCCCTGGCGTAGGATTATTATCCATTTATCTCCTTTAGATTAGTCTCATGGAATTGTGCCATCTTCAGTTAGAAGTGGTACACTTAGTACATCGGCCGATGATTCAGATACTAAGTTTGAGTTTTAACTTTCTCAGATTTACTCCTTTAAGCACATCGAGCATGTGACATCAGATTCCACTATAATAGATGAGCCTTTTTTTTTCTTCCTTAACCTTTTGTTTGATTTGATTTAGGATTTTTGTACACATCGATGATTATGTTCCTTGGTAGGTTTATATTGATTGTTGTGTTCCTTGGTGTAGAGTTCATGATGATGTGACTACCCCCTAGATGATTCCTTTTAGTAGTGGATTGAGTGGATCAATATTGATATTTCTCTAGGGGTGTAGTATTTGGGTTCAACTCCCATTTACCTTGGTATATTGTCCTTCTTATGGCCCTAGAGTGGTACACATTATTGATTTTCATTTTTGGTAGCACCTACTCCTTATATAATGTCATTTTTATTATCATTATTTGGATATAATTGATCTTTTCTTTATAGATAACTAAACTAGTATTATCTAGCTATTTATCCATCCGCCTAGACAATGAGCTCGGTCAGATTCTTTTTTTCTTATAGCAAGGTAAGGTTGGCTATGTTTCTCTTATATTGGTGATATAATATTGGTTGTTGAGTGGGCTATGAAAGTGAAGGTAGGTTGGCGTTCCTTGGTTCTGTTATAGTTCTAGAGTTTGGCAACTTGGTTTTATTGATAATTTCTGAGTTTGAGATTCTAGGACTCACATTTGTGTTTGTTGAGATTTTAGTATTAGATATTCCTTTCTATATAGAACATTCCTAAGGTTGACTAATTGGCTAGTTTATCGCTAAGTAGTGATTTTGATATTAATTTTAAGAGATATTGGACTTGCCTTTCAGGTTTGTTAGGTTTGTTTTCTTGGTTATAGCTTGATCTCTGTATTAGCTTAGGGTTGGACATTGTTCTAGTAAAGTTAAGGGAGGTAGAGATAGGTTACCTTTTCTGTTTCTGCTTCTTAGATTTGTAGGTAGGGTATTGATTGTCGGAATGAAATATTAGACTTTCCAGTTTCTGACCAAGGTTGCATTTTCTCGAGTAGCTAGGGTATTGGCTATTACTACTATAATTTGTGTCCTTGGTGATTTCTCAGGTATGCTTTGATAAATTATGCCCTCTAGTAGATATGGAGTTAGTTACTTGTGCTTTCAGCTTGTGGTTTATCCTCCCTTGTGATTTTGGTTCTTAGCTACATTTTATTTTAGACTTTGGAAGGATCCAGTGAGGATATGCCTAATCTTGATAAAGAGTATAAGTTGGGTATTTACCCTTGGTTTAGATTTTTTGGCTTTAATTTTAGATTGGATGCCTTGAGATGAAAGCTTAAGGGTTATGATGGACTTTTGGCAGTTGGATACCTTTCTGTTCACAGGGTTAGTTTGGATATTTGAGATCGAGTGGTCTAGCCTTAGTGTTGAGATTTCAGCTAGGAGTAGTAGAGTTTGGGTGCAACCTTCAGTTTTAGATTTCCTCAGTAGGGATTTCACCTATGTACGGGCTAAGACTACCCTTCGTTTACCTATTCAATCTTCTTCAGTTCATATGGGTTGTGGTTAATTAATATTTCGATGATAGCCCATTGGCACTTAATAAAGGTTCCTTTTTCTCTCGACCTTGATTTTTTTAAATTTTTCTAGAAGTTTGGATTGTCTTCTTAGCAGAAAATTTTTACTCGAGTTTGATTCAGTATGGCTCCACCCTTAGTTAGCTGGACATGCTGGAGTGTATCATTTGGTTCTGAGAGTTTGTACTTTAGAGTCTTTATGATCAGTTTCTAAGGTCATCTAGATCTGTTGTATCATTGGGATAGATTACAGATATTAGCCATCACTATTTTCCATTATAGGTAGCACTCTATGGGCTTATCGTATGCTTGCCAGTATAGATTATAGGTGGATAAACTTTATTTATTTGAGGTTAGTGTGATGGAGTTGCGCAGACAGGACTAGGGTAACATTTTAGGTGGTTCAAAGTAGATGGTAGGTTTGGGGAGACAAAAGAAGGTTATATTTGAATATTAGAGTTATTCACATAATTCATGCCTTAGATTTCCTTGGATTGGTTGGGTTTTGACTTGGTTGTTCTATTATTAATGTGGTATCAGGGTGTTATGGCTTGGATTTGCATGCATCCTCCTTCCTCGGTTCTGTTGGAGTTTAGTTGCTTACTAAGGTTGAGTTTTAAATGAATGTAAAATAAAGAAAGAAGGTTGGTTAAAAAAGGGAAACCTATGGCAAATTCTCTTGGTAGCGCTATTTTATCTTTAGGTTATTGAAGGAGCCATGCTCGGAGAATGCAGCCCCAGTACCCCATCCCTTTGATCCTTCATGTTCTTCCTATCCTCTGGCTTTCTCGAATGAAAGTCCTTTTAGTAGTGGATATTGTAACCTCTAGGTCATTTCCCCAATAACGTGCATTCCAACATTTTGAGTCTTCCCACAATGGCTATAGGTAATTCATGACCTGTCAAAACTATCGGTTTGATTATCGGATAGTTTATTTGGGTTTTAGGCTTATTTCCCTATTTGGATCTTTTCTTGTTAAGAAATCGGTCTCAGATCAAAACTACTAGTAAATGAGCTCGGATGAGAATTCCGACAGAGCCATCATATTTAAAGTGTTAATTTTAGGCTATGGGGACCCTTGGTTCAGGTACCGAGGATTCCAAGAACATTTTTTGTATTGGGCCAACTTGACTATATCATAAGCTACATACACTAGAATGAAATATGCAAAATTAGTCAACCAATCCATAATCACCCAAATTAATTCATAAGTTCTCTTTATTTGTCATAAACCTTATGCTTCTTGAGGTACTCTCTTTCTTCTCTTCTTGTACATAAGGATTACAGTGTATACTTATATGATTTGGGTGATTATTAACCATTTGATTAAGTTTTCATACTTCATTCTAGTGAAATATGACTTATAATACAACCAAGTTGGCTAAGATTTATGTTATGGATATTGTTTAACTATATAGGGTGCCCAACAATTATTGTTAGATAGAGATATATAGTTTACCTCTAGCTTTTGGGGAAAATTTTAGGAAGTGTTGGACACTAAATTAAATCTAAGTATAGCCTTTTATCCACAGGATGATGGGAAGTTTGAGTAGATGATCCAAGTGTTGGAAGACATTCTTTATGTGTGTATCATGTATTTTGGTGGTCATTGGGGACAATTCTTAGTGTTGTGCATGTTAGCATACAATATTACCTATCTTGGAGCATAGACATGACTCCTGTTGAAGCATTATTTGAGATGAGGCATAGATCTCCCACTGGTTACTTTGATGCTTTCAAGGTGAGACCATGGGGCACTGATTTGTTAAAAAAGTCAATGTAGAAGGTTAATGTTATTGGAGAGAATATTGGGGTGGCTTAATCTAAAAAATGAAGTATGTGGATAGTAAGGTGCACCATATGCATTTCACAAAATGTGAGGAAGTGTTTCTCAAAGTTTCACCCATAAAGGGTGTGTTGCAATTTAGGAAGAAGAGTAAACTTAGCCCAAGGTACATTTGGAAATTTGAGATCTTGAATAATATAGGATCGGTGGCTTATTGGTTGGTTCTTCCTTTAAGTTTTTGGGAGTCCATCTTATTTGTTTCAATGCTCAAGAAATATCATAGGGATGGTGATTATATCATTACTTATGATTTTATTTTGGTTGATAAGAACCTATTTATGAAGAGGAATCTATTACCATTCTAGATAAAGATGTTCAAAAGTTAAACTGAAGTGATTTTGTCTGTGAAAGTCCAATGTAAGAACCATCCTTTAGAGGAGGCCACTAGAGAGACTGAAGTTGACATATGCAAGAATTATCCTCAGTTGTTCACTGATTTCTATACTTTTTGCTTGTATTTTCTCTTTTCTTTCTAGTAATGGCCATTAGAGGATGAACAATTGTTTAATTAATTTTTAATATAACACCCATTTTATAATGGTATAAGAGCGTGAATATAGTTGTTCTTAGGATGATAGTTGCAAAAATAGGGTGAGCTCAGATGAATATGGGTATTGTGTGGGGTAGAGACCCTTATGTTATAGTGGTTAGTGTATTGTTTTTATACGTGTGATATGATAGATAAGAAATTGGGTAATATATCAGAACTTTTACTACAAAATTTTAGAATATAGAGCTTAGGTTATAGTATTTGTCGTGATAGGATAAATCTATGTTGTTGAAAAACAAAGTTTGTGTTATAAAAGAGTGAAAATCTAAAAGTTCTTTGAGCTACTATTTAAGGTCTACTTTAGCACTCCTAGTGTCGCTTCTATAGGATTGTCATAGCAGTTTGGCTGACCGACATAGAGGTCAACAACAAAAGGCGAGGGACCACCATTGGGCCACTAGGCTGCTATAGCCAGATCACTATTATAGGTAGAAGGTTTCTATAACTTTGAGTGGTTTTTTAATGATGAGTTCCAATTTTTGAACTTATTTTCTCTAAAAGCATCCAAAATTCAACCTAAGACTTATGTGGGGTGATTATTTTCTAGTTTGAGTGATTTCAACTTTTTAGGTAAGATTATTGCACCCATTTAACATAGATTAATCCCCTTTTTATCCTTGAATCACTAGACTCAAGTGTTTGGTAGAATTCACTGATTAAAGCCCTAAAATTGATGATCTAATGGGAATAACCTACATGGTTTCTTAAAATCAATTGTAAATGGTTCTAGGTTGCTAGACTTCACATCCTTACATAGAACTTTTTCTTGTTAACATGAATAATGTGGGATTGGGGTAGATTAATAGTTTAAAACTCCCAAATAATGGTTTAGGCTATGAACTAGGTTAAAACCTATGAGTTTTATTTCCTAATTCTTAGAATTAGAGAATAAGTTTTTGATTTCTCCTTTTTATTGTTTTTAGATCGAGAAGAATTCGAGCAAAGAGAAAGGGAATGACTTTAGTAAATTAATTCTTTTTGACTTATGTTTAGAGGTAGGAAATGATTTGGATTGTAGTTATAGACATAATTTAAATTCTATGCCTATTCATGAGTGGAATAATTGTGAACCTAACTTTAGGCATATTTTTGATTGGTGAGTTGACTCTGTAGTTGATTATATACATAAAACAATGAACTTTGAATTTGGCTATGTATCTATATAAGTTTCTTAATTTGCTTAATTTGTGAGATTCATCATATTCTTGCTCACATTGATTGTGATATTTATTTATGTGATATTTGGTGTTTCGGGTACCACATTGGTACACGTTGCTTATATATTGATATTTTGAGGGTCGGGTACCACACATGTATGATACATGGACTGAGCTAGTCCCTTGCAGGTCATGACTATAGGGAATATATAACCCTTAGTATGTGTGTACATATTTGAGGCGGGGTTAGAATGTTGTGATGCATTGTATCATATTATTGATTTATTGGTTTATTAATTTCATTACATAAGTGTTGTGACAAATAGTAGCAGCATGGCGCTACTTGTGAGTGAGTTACACTTATGATATGTAGAGGGCCATAGGCTCCTTCTTTGTTGTGGTGCAACTAATGCTTAAAGGGCAGTATAATTGGGTTGATATGGTAAAGATTGGTATTGTTGTGTGTGTTAGTTTTGTAAGTGTTTATTATATGGATAGTGGTAGTTTGGTGAAATTACTTGTTATGTATTGATTTCCACCTACTTTTATTTTATTTATATTTATACGTGGTTTTTTTCTAAGTCGACTGGTGATGTCTTCCAGTACATAGTGTTTTTGATGATCCTACCTATGCTTTTAATCTATTAAGTTCAAAAAGTGCTCCACCAATTGAGGTAAGACCTTAATATTAGTTTGTCACCAACAACTTTTTAATCTAAGAATGATCACCTGCCTTCAGCAAGTTGTTTTTGATCCAAGAATGAGCACCTATTTTTAGGAAGTTGTTTGATATTCTCATTTATCACATCCATTCTTTCAAAAAATGAAACTCCAAATTTATTTATTTATTGATATTTGTTGTAAGCATAGGTTTTTGACTTAGAATGGTCTTGTACAATGACTTTTGGGTCCTTGGGATAATGTAATAGTGTAACACCCATAGGTTTCTAAGACTTTATTTCAGGCTTAGCATACAAAACTAGTTAAAACTTACAACAAAACCCACAGGAAGTCTCTGACAGTCAGTTATTGTTTGGCTTGACGTATCATCGATCCACTCATTCTGAGGACATAGATAAAAAGTCTTAAAAAATTGTATTTTTCACTAGTAGCAACAAATCATGGAATGAGTTATTACTAGACCCCATGAGTCACTGCAAGTGTTTGTTCGGAGAAATTCCTAATAGTATGAAAAGTGCCTCTTGGCCATGAGTGGGACCAATTACCCATTGGATAAACCGACAAGCCATTATATGTAACCTGGTAATTGGGAAATGAAAATTGAGGAACCAAAAAACCCTCAAAGATGACCTATTGGATGAACCAATGAACCATCTCATTGGCTGTCTGATGAAGTTAAGAGAACCCTCATGATCCTTTAATAGCAATCACTAGAATCAATGTAATGACCTGATTCTTGAGATTTTCCTTTTGATGTGATTTAACCACTTTCCCTTCCCCATTACGGCTACATGTTTGATTTTGGGGTATAGGGATGGTTGTCATTGTTTTCAATGCCTTCGAGAGGGTTTCGGGAGTGTTTGCGACTCTTAGAGGCTTTAAAAGCCACTAGATTAACTCTGGTCATCATTTGTTATTCTGAGTGCTAGATGGAAACTTGGATAGTTTGATTAGATCTAGAATGTCAAATTTGGATTAGTACAGAGAGGGGGTTGGTTAAGGTTCAAAACCTTTATTTACATTTTAACTATTCTTTTAAAACAAGTAAAATTTGTCTAAAAAGGTCTCGGGGGATAAGCCATTGAAAATGATCCATTTTTGATAATTTGATGTTTCTATCAATTTTCAAATATCAAAACTGGCCCATTAGCATATATGGTTGATTTTTTTGAGGTCCAAAATGAATCACGAGTGTTTGTTCAAAAATCTTTCAACTTACCAAAACTCAGCGTTTTGCTAATATCTGGTGTAGACCCAACCCTTTTTTGTGAATGTGGGCCTTAGCTTTGAATGCAAAGAAGGAAGTAATCCTTCATCGCGAATATGATAGGGATATTGCGAACATAAGGTCCTGGGTCATGTGCATTTACAAACGCGAGGCCCTAAATGCAAATACGAAGGCCATTTACTGGACTGCTCAATGTTGAGCATCACAAATGTGAAGAGATGACTGCATTGCTGAGGTAATGTTCACAGAACAGTATCAATAGCTCAAAATTGCGATTTTTCTCAATTTTTGGACCGCCATGCTTTGGAAAAGATAATTTTTATAAGTTTTCTTCATCAATATCGTGTGGGTTACCTCTAAACTCACCTTTTCATTATTTTTTGATAATTATGTCTTTGAAAATACCTTCTAATATTGATTTTGAAATGGATTTTGAGGTTTTTGTCGGTAAAGCTCAAAAGTGGTTTTCCTTGGTTCAGATCTCATTCTTAACTCATTTTTACTTGGATTTTCAACAATAGACTCCTCTAACCTTAGGGAATGTGTTTCTACAATAAAATCGAATTTTACTCCTTTTATTTTTGTACTTATTTTCTAAGCCCATTTTGGACACGTCTTAAATATGAAAAATATGGGAATCCTTATCTTTATTTTAATATGTAGATGTTATATTTGTATGATTTAGTTGATGAAACTGTTTGAAAGGTAAAGACTTCAAATTGAAGGAATTTAGGCTTGGGTTTCGATGCTTTGAGGTAGGTTATGACTTGACTTTCTTTAGTTTGGCAGGGTAGTTCATAAATAATTAAATCATGCTGTGGGTTGGAATTACAACTCTGGAATTTGTATTACAAGCTATTATATAAATTGCATGTTGCCCATGTGGGGGATTTATTTGACATCATTGTCCTTATTTGTACATTTAATTGATTTTACTCTTAATATGATGCCTTTGTGGGGGATTGAATAGATATTATATTCCCCATTGAGCATTGTTTTCCTTTGTCATGATAAAAATTCCTAAGTTATGGGTTGATATGCTATTAAAGACTTCTTACATGCATATTTATTCCAATGGTACCAAACTAGAAATAATATCATGAAGTTTGATATATTGAGTTGATTTCTGGGCTCACTTATAAACATATTGGATGGATTTTTTATCTTCATACTGATTTGGTCATGAGCATGATATTCTCATTGTATAAATACATATTCATGAGTTATTACTATCGTTGAGGAACACTAATTATGAAATAAAATGAGAGACATTTAAAAAAAAAAGTGTAGGCCAAGGGAAGCTCGATAGGAGTATGAGCATTGAAGCTCGATAGGTGTACATAGAAAGCCATTCAATCACTTTTAAACCATTCACTTTACTATTCCTTACATTTCCTTTGCTTATGCATTTTATGTGCTGCTTTCTTATGTTACTTGATGTGTAATCTATTTTTTTTATACATTTGTGTATCTTTTTTTCTTTTATTTTTTCATATATATACCAGAATTGTTAGTCGAGATGGTGTAAGATACTATTTAGGAACTTTCTACTTGAAAGAGATGTGCTCATAATATTTCTTTACCTGTGTTATTTAATACTTAGCTCTGTCAGCCTAGGATACCTATTGAGTTTAAGTGGACAATACTCACTCTTAGTGTGTACTTTGGTACAAATTCTAGTACAAGTACGACAAGTGGTGGTTGGTTTTGTGTTGGTTAGAGTTTGTGGTTTGAGGTAATAGCCTGCTCTAGGGCTTTCAAAGTTGTCTGCAGACCTCATCTTATCTTTTTTTGATGCCTTTATTTGTTTTTTGAGTCAGATATTTATAATTTTAGTATTTTAGATGTATCTATTAGATGCTTTATACGTATGACACTAGATGTTAGTGATTTTATGTATTTTCTTTAGACTTCTACTATATTTTGCGTATGTTTTGACCTGACTTTGTTCGAAAAGTATTATCTTGTATTATATTATTGTTATTTTGAATTTTTTCTTTAGGAAATTGTCTTATCTATTAAGGTTGGGTTGAGATAGATACCTTCATTACCTCACTTTTTAGGTTATCACAAATTATAATTAGAGCACAAGGTTCACTGGTCTCATAAGTGTAAGAGTAGGATATTTAGTAGTGTCTCTCCGATTAATATGAAGATATTTGTATCTATCTTCGTAAGACTATAAGATGTATTTTGGAAAAACTTCTTTAATTGATAACTTGTCGTGTGGGATATTCTTACCCAATGTTCTAAACTTGTGTTCCATTATTTTTTGTGCAGATGGTGAGGACTAGGTCTAGTGATGCTAGGGATACTGAGTTCGCAAGTGATATTAAAGTCCCAATTAGAGGATGAGGCAGGGGTCATTGTTGACCCAGAGGTAAAAGATGAGCATGAGGAGCTGCCCAACCAAAGGACATGTTAGGGAGCCTCCCCCGTACTTGAGGTTGAGTATGCTAGAGATTATTATAAAATAGGGGGTACAAAGATAACTTAGCTTCTACAGAGTTCAATTTATACCACAGTCCTTCTGGATTTGTTAAATTACCTTAGAGTCGGTAGGATAGTATTCCCCAGACTGTACCTGGAATTCTACAGACAACGAGTGGTATTTTTCTATTTGTAGTAGCCTCTGCTTATGGTATTCCTACTTCAAGGATACAATCACCATCTATGGTACCCTCATATAGGGATTGATTGCCCAACAGACTTATTATCTATCTAGTTGATTCTTGTACAATGATTATCAGAAGAGGTTTGAGAGGTTTATTCATTTGGCTCCACCAAAGTGAGCGATTAGCGAGGATGCCTATGAGTTTTCGATTAACTTCCTAGGGAAATTACATAATATTGGGTCCTTGAGTCTTATAGAGTTTCTTATACTACTTATCAGTTATCGGATATGTCTAAGGATTGGTGGAGGTCTTTCTAGTTGTAGACATTTGGGTTCACCTTCTATGACTTGGGCTTAACTTTATAAGGCCTTCCTAAAGAGATTTATGTGGTATATCTTGAGAGATCATATGCAGATGAGTTTGATCACTTTGAGCAGGATCCATCTCTATTTCTGAGTATAAGGCACAAAATCCATTTTTTTTTATCCAAATATTCAACATTCAACATCCAGTATCTCCATAGAGTTAGAGAGGATTTGGAATCTTATAAAGGAGTTAGAGAGACCTTATCATTTGTCTGTATCCTGGATGTCTATTTAAAGGGATTCTTTTTAGAGTATTATTGAGCAAGCCAAGTTGACCTAGTATATTACCTAGGATACTCAGGGAGGCATCCAGAAGGTATGCCATCCGATCAAGTTTAGTAGTCGGACCTCCTGAGGCAGAGAATTCTCAAGTTCAAGTTACTATGGTTATCATGGTGTGCCGGTTCAAGCAGTTTTACAAGGATCAGGTGGTAGACCTTTAGGTTGTGTTGCTTTGGGTAGAG
This sequence comes from Capsicum baccatum var. pendulum, assembly GCA_030864225.1. Lineage (NCBI taxonomy): Eukaryota > Viridiplantae > Streptophyta > Magnoliopsida > Solanales > Solanaceae > Capsicum > Capsicum baccatum. The sequence continues at coordinate 166,148,597 of CM061554.1, read as the reverse complement.
AAGTATTACTTCATGCTAGTAGAGGTTCCAACCTTTGTTCATTGGGACAAGGTGATCATCTTAGTTTATTTGCGTCCCCTAAGATTTAGTCAGGCCATAGAGTTTGGTATCTATATGATGAGGTTGGCTATCTAGTCAAGGATTGTCTCTGATATGTTTATGGACATACTTACCATAGATCTCAACTTCAACTTTACCCTGCTCCTATATCTACAGTGATAGGTGGTTTATAGAGTATTACAGTGGTGCTAGAGGTATTATAGGTGGTTTATAGTTTTGAGGACTTATCGATGTGCTTAATCAGGTATTAAGGATATAATTGTGTATTTATCTGTTAATTTATATTTTTAGAGTGTTTAAGGTTCATTTGAAACAAGTCAAGAGTAAAAATGATCAAATAGAGTTTAGACGAGAGAACTAGTGGTGCTAGCTTGAGGTATGCTTGTTCTAGTGTATTGATGAGCTCTATTGTGTGCTTGAACTAATAATTTTTATATAATGTTGTAGGATAACATTAGATATGTTACAGAAGATAAATTAATACTTCAAAAAAGACACAATAAGTGAGGAAACAAAGATCAAACGTACAAGAAGATATGAGCAAAAATAGAGCAAAGTCGCACCCTTGAGAAGGTGCCTTGCGCTGCACCCCCAAATCATGGTATGGGATGTGAACCACAAAACCCAGGTCTAGGTAAGATAGGCTAACACTTTCTTTGGGTGGGTGATGCACCCCCTAAGGATGGCTTTTGGCATTGCAGCACAACCTCTCTCCCTGGACGTCCAAAAGTTGATTTTTGTTGTCTTTTAGTGAGGGGCAATGATGTAAATGCATATGTTTTAGATGGGGGACTCCATGGTAAACATAAAAAACTATAGAAAGATTACTTATTCATAGTTACACCACACTTCTAGAACAATACAAGATTGGAGAGAAGAGAAGGCATCAAAGGGACTCTGCAGTAGGGTTTTGCTTCTTTACTTTAGTTCTCTTATAGTTTTTACATATAAATTCAACTATGCTGATTCTTTGTAATACTATGACTGGATAAACACCCCTTTCTAGTGTTGATACTACAATATGACTGTGTAATTATGCTTTTATAGTTTTTTTATATATTTATCAACTCATGTGATTGTTCATGCATCTTGTTTTACTATTCTAAAGCGTCATGACCTTTAGGATAAATCTAAGTCTCAAAACAATTTGATCATACAAGTGGAGAGAGGGAATGAAGAATATAGGGAGTGTGGATCATATCTTTAATTATTAGATACTAATTATTAAAGGATGGTTTGTGGTTAGGATAGAGATATACCTAAACGCCGCACTTGGTTAATAAAATGGGAAGATAGCTTAACGCATCCAACTTAAGAACTTGCATAACCTATCAACAATGTAGATATGAGATAAATTTATGTATATTTCTTAGAGAATGACCAGTACCAGGTTATAATTTGAATGTCGTAGATCAATAATCTGTATAAACACCAGCACCAACTAGAAACGTTAGTTATGCAAGAATATGAAGCAAATGCCTCAAAGCTTAAACTCTCCACATATTATTTACAATCCAAGTTTCATATCATTATTATTTTGATTACTTAGATTATGAAATCAAAGTTCTAAACTCTTGTTGGTTATAAATCATGTTTGTATAAACTTCAATAGTAATGCTTGAATTGGATAATTTCCTCATCTCCAAGTCGTTGTGTGATGTATTAGGATTGAAAGGGCCACTTTATTACTTGTACAACCACATACACCTGCGTGTGCAGTAGGATGCAACAAGTTTTTTGTGCCATTATTGGGTACTTGAAATTTAGCAACCTTCTAACTTTTAATTTTGCTATTTTGTTTTATAAGTGCTGACAACTTTATCTTTGCTACTAAACTTCAAGGTATAGTTTTGAATCTCTAATAATCTAGCAAGGGAAGGGGATTTGGTTGAACCATATACTATACCAGAGCAATAACTACACCAATTGAGGAGAGAAACAACACTTATCTATCCTATCCCATAAGTTCAATAAGGAAAAGTCATTCCTAGAGTCATTGCTGAAGAAAAACTAGCGCACAGGATAGTGCGCAATGTGGAAACCCCACTTGCAGCTAATGTGAACTCTGTTATCCCGCAGATTAAAACCTGGGGGTAGATTTAAGTTTACACAAAATATTGTGCAATTATTGTACAGTAGCAGACAATTCACAAGCCTATCACCTGAGGATTCATAGGTTTATCTATAGAATTTAGTGGAGATCATTGACACTTTCATTTTTGCTAGAGTTACCATGGATTACGTGAGGTACACTCTCTTGTCCTTCTTACTACTAGGGGAAGAAAATAAATAGTAGAACTCAAAACCTTCAAAATCAATCACAACTTGGGATAACTTGGCAAAGAAGTACCTTATATGATTCTTTCCTTCTAGCAAAACTGCAAGTTGTGGAGTGAGATCCTAAGTTTGAAAAAAAATCCAGATGAGAATCTCTATCAATGTATAGGAGAGATTCAAGTCTCATATCAGTGGTTGTCCGTATCACCAACAGTACAATAAGGTATTAGCTTATGCTTTTGTTGAAGGTCTTGATCATAACATAAAATACTTTCTATATTCAATTACAAGTGGTATGGCATTGGGAAAAACTTATGAAAAGCTATATACTCTTCAACATCGAATTGGACTAGGTAATCCCAAATAGAATGGTAATGTATCCATAAGTACAGTAAAGAAGCCTGCAGGTATGAATGAGGTGGATAGTGTCATATTATTGGTTTCTTAGTTAGTATCCTTTCAGAACCAAAAGATGACACAATTTTAAAAAGTTGAGTGTGAATCAACCTCAGGCTTCAGTTAATGAAATTTAGAAGGCTAAAACTTAGTATTAAATTAGCGGAGGTAGTGGTCAATATGCAGAATCATGTGGAGAAAACGTAAAGTCAGTAAATTTCATGGGCAATGTACCAAAGAAAAATTCAAACTATGGTAATGTTAACAAACGTAATTGGTAAAGTTTGACCAATTACTCATGGTCACATAATTAGGTTTAGAATTAGAAATTTCAATAGCAACAAGGCATTCAGAATAATACTCAGTCTAGTAATATTGAAGAGACTTAGAAAAATATTCTGTCTGACCAAAAACAAATGGTTGTGGATATAAAAAATCATTAACTACCTCAGAAGAATCTGAAGATACAATTAGCCTAATTGGCTCAAATACTAAAACCATGATCTAAAGGGGCTTCGCCTAATGATAAAAAAATTTAAATCAAGTGATGACAATTACCTTAAGTATTTGTAGAGACTTGATTGACAAACGTCCAAAGAAAAATCATAAGGCACAAGAAGAGTTGGTCCCACAACAAGATGATGAGATGCAACTGGTAGACAAAAAAACTAAAAATTTAGGAAAGTTTGAGTACCAAAAATAAAAGGCATATAAGTAATCACAAGAGAGAACCCCACCACCATTCCACCACAATTCTCTTAGAGGCTTAAAAAAGCCAAAGATGAGGCTTATCTTAAGAAGTTCTTGGAGACGTTTAGAAAACTTTAATTAACCTTCTATTGTTGGATGTTTTGCATGGAATGGCTGAGTATGCTAAGTACTTTAAGAATATGGTGAACAATAAGACAAATCTTGGTGTCATTGAGGCGTATTACTTACCAAGGAGTATAGTTCTATGGTCAAAAGCAAGATGCCCACTGATGAGTTGTGATTTTACCACTTATTTGCACTTAACATTCATGCACACTACCATGTTTTTATAAATAAATGAGACATAATCGTGATTTAATGCACTAATATCTATATTTTACAGTCATAGAGTTGGTGATATGGAAAGATATGGATTGAAGCTAAAAGAGATTAAGTGAAAGTAAGAAAATGCAGCTGAAGACCTAAAGCCATCATCATCCCTAGTTATCGTGATTGCGGTCAATCAAGATGGTCAATAGAACGCGATCGCAGAACCATACAATGGTCACATTGGCTGTAGTCATGGACAACCTCATGCGATAGCGGCTAAGTGGGAATATTACCTAGGAAAGTTTGGTAATTTCACTAGGACGAATCCCAAACCTTATATAGGCAAAACTCTTTTTTTCTTTGGGTATTTATTACCTCATAAATATTTTTGAATTTGAAGGAAAGATTGTAACTAATTTTGGAGACTTGAATTCTTAGTGCTTTGTGAAGGGTGGATGCTTTGGATAATCCTTATGGTTTATCTTTCTTTACTTTCTTCATGAGTAGCTAAGTAATTTAGTCTTGGGATTATGTTGAACTAAAATATATTTATGTGTAGGTTTTGAAGTATTTACATGATTTCTAGTTGTTGAGTATGGATTTAACCATTGCTTGAGTTTAATAGTTGAAATTTTGTTGGTGAAAACCCTAAATTTTCAAATGGGTTTGATGGGTGAAAACCCCAAACTCTAGAAAACCATCATCATCCTTGAAAGAGGGACGAATCTGAACCCATGGGAACCTATAGAATTCTCAAAAAAGCGATATAGAGGGATTACTACCTTTTTCAATCTTAGAAATAAGTGTAAATAGAGTGTAAGTCATGTCATAGACATCTTCCTAGAAATAAGGATGCCCGATTGACGTGTGGGGTGACTATGAATGACACACTTGTTAGGTGCTCAAAAGGGCCAGTGGGTGAAATATTTGAGGTTTATTGGAAAAACTAGCCACAAAGACTTTCGACCTAGCCTATATCTCACTCAACAACTAGATATCATGATAAACCATCTCTAACCTACACACTTTATACCTTTACGAAGACATAACCCCAAAATTCTCCCCAAACTTGTTTTTTAAACCAAAAGTGTCATTATAGCTTTTAATAACTCAAAGGTTGATACAGACCAAATCCCCCACTTTTATTATATGTTGTGTATGTTTGTATTCCGGGTATCTTTTTAGTAATTAGATCACCCATAGGACTAGAAATTTGCATTTTACTCATAGTAGATTCGACCACAACGCGAGTTGGGATACTGATAATGACCTCCTTCCCCTTAAACATTAGAGTAAGTTGTCCATTATCATAATAGCATCATTGTCGGGGAGTGGAGTATAGATTTTACTTATGCGGTGTGATTTTTACTTGGATATATCTAGGGTAGTGTGATTTACTTTCTTTATTGTTTTTTTATTTTTGTAGGTGATCGTAGTGTTAACGCAACAATGAGTGAAAATGCTAGTAACATGGGGACCTTTGATGTTTCTCTTGATGACGAGGGATAACTTAATGATGCAGGCCAAACGAGTGCAATCCATATCCTACCAACTAATGGGAACTTAGTTTTCCATGTAACTAGTGTTATGTGACACATGTTACAAATGAAGGGTCTATATAGTAGTCAAACATATGAGGACCCCAATGTTCACTTGAAGAATTTTGTGGAGGTATGCGCACCTTTCAACATCGTACACATCACTCAAGAGTCTATTCATTTTTGCCTTTTACCATTCTCTTTAACAGGTGAGACGGTGTTATGGCTCGTTCACTTCCACCCAGTTCAATCACTACTTTGGAAGATCTTACCATATTTTTTTTGATAGATACTTCCCACCATCCAAAATGCTCCAAATGTGCGATGAGATCATAAATTTTAGGAAATTGAATGGGGAACCATTGTTTGGATCATGGAAAAGATTAAACAAAAAATTAGCAAAATATCCATACAGCAAGGTCCCAGAGAAGATGCTTCTCCAAATCTTCTATCGGGCCCTTGATCCACTTAACAAAACCGTAGTGGACAATGCGGCAGGGGTTTCCCTAGTGAGGATGCACTACCGTGCGATAATTCAATTGTTGGGAGAGGTGAAAAAGAAAAATTGAGGTTGGCATACCTGAGATACCAAATTTCCCAAAAAATCTTCCTCTACATCCGTAGTTGACAAATAATAAAGAAAGCGAGATGAATAAAGAGAGGAAACCATGGAAAAGATGATGACCCAATATGATCCCTTGAAAAAGCATGTTATAGGTGCACCTGCAAAAATAGTAAATACTTTAGCACCTCAGTCCTATGAGGATAATGAGGAGGACAAGAAGTCGGATGAGTAGATATGGTATTTAGCAAACTACTTGGGGGGTTCACTCCCCGCCTATCAAAGACAAGGTAGGAAACAAGGTTGTATGGACCGTGAGTGTGATAGGGATTGGAGAGATAGAGAGCATGATTATGACCACTATGTTCCCCTCATGATAGATCTAAAATAAAGAGTCAAGCTCTATTGACCTCAAAAAGTTCAAGATCGAGGATGTTTTGTCCCGAATTTTGAATCGGGTGAAAGGTACGGAAAATATGGTCCGTGAATTGAAATGTGACTTCTCTCAACTCTCTCAAATTGTGGTGGCCTATTTTTCCTCCATCAAGTAATTAGAGAACCAAATTGGTCAAATCTTCACGCAATTAAATGATAGGCCTAGAGGTGGACTCCCTAGTGATATGATTTCTAATCCAAAAAATGTCATTCAAGTCCTAGAAATAATCACTAGGAGTGAGAAGTCACTTGATGAGCACATAAAAGAAAAATTGAGTGGAATGATGCCCAAGTCAAAGCCAAAGGAGGTGTTACCTAAAATCTAGAAGAAAAAGATGATGAAGAAATGGTAGAGGTTGAAAAGAAACAAAGTGAAACAAGGCCAAAAATCCAAGTTCCTCCCCCATTCCCTTAATGATTGAAAATAATAAATGAGGGTAACAATCTACAAAAATTCATGACCAAGCTTTGAAATCTATCAATAAACATCCCATTGCTTGAGGCGATCCAAGAGACCCTGGGATATGGTAAGCTAATGAAAAAATTAATGTCGAAAAAAAATCTTGTTTAAGGTGATACCATTGAAGTTATCCATGGTTGTAGTGCTATCATGGATAATAAGATTAAGGAAAAGAAAGATGATCCCGGAGCCTTCACAATTCCTTATACCATTGGAATACATGTGTTTGCAAAAGCTCTATCCGACCTTGGTGAAAGTATCAACTTCATGCCCTTTGTCATCTACAAGAATCTTAGATTGGATGCCCCTACCCCGACCTCTATATGACTCTTAATGGAGGACTGGTCTATCAAAAGGCCTGTGGGAATTTTATTTGATGTCCTAGTTAAAGTGGACTAGTTTATACTTCTAGTAGAATTTTTGGTCTTGGACTGTGAAATGGACCAAGAGGTACCTATCATCCTTGGTCATCCAGTTTTAGCCACGAGAAGGCCATTATCGACTTTAAAATTGGGGAGATAAAGTTTAGGGTGCAAGAAGATGAAGTCAATTTCAAGGTTTGTAAGTTAAAGAAGCAATCTGTAGAGCTCTAAGTTGTGTTCGTGGACCTGCCTTGAGAATGAAGAAAGGAAGACATTGTGACACGACATTAACTAAGGCACTGTATGGGATGCAACCCACAAATGCCACAAAAGTAGCTCATATACTTTATTTAAGATGGTGTAGCTTAGATTTTGGTTTTGGCATTTCAATAACCCATGCATTTGTGGTTCTATAGAGTGTATTAGATGAGCTTAAAAAGGGAAAAACATGAAATTTTTATATTGAAAGCTGTCAATTTGTTAATTGAGCTGAATAGGGGAAAATAGGGGAGAAAAAATGCTCTCAGTTACCAAGATCACGAGCCCCTGGTCGTGATCGCAACTACTCACATGGCCACGATTGTGGTCACTTAACCACGACCACAGTTGCTTTAGCTATATGACCAGCTACATCCCCCTTTTCCCTCACACTCCCTTTTCAAATCTTACTCTTTAATTAGACCAAATTCTGTCAAAGTTTCTGAACTCTCCAACAACATTCTTGCATCCTTCTTGCATCACAAATCTAGTAGGTGCGTTGAATTCATGCTTTGGTTTTCGAAAACAGGCCAAAGAATGCATGATGTAGAAAGGTCCTAGGTATTTGATTTTCATGTTTCCATGTTTTAATACTTGGTACTTTTGTGTTGTTTTGCTACTAGAATATGGTGTTCACATGAGTGGGGAAATCTTGAGTACCTAAAAATTTGTATGAAATGGAGACAAATGGAGTGTGCATGCCCAGTTTTTGATATATTGCCAGAATGATGTTTTCAATAAGGGTTTTTTCATTCAAAGGGCATAATTGAGAACCTTGTAGCCTTGTTCATTGGCCTTATTGTGAATCCATATTGTAGAATATGCTAGAGGTGTAAAAATTTTAAAATGTTGAACATGGAAAGCTGGTGGGAGATGGTCTCAGTTACCGCAATTGCAGTCACTGGACCGTGATTGTGTCAGCACGTACATGGTTATGGCCTGCAATCATGGTAATCAGGGGAGATACCAGCCATGGCCAAAAATGTTGCACTCCAATTTTTTATCCAAACACCACCAAGTACCCATTCAATGAGCTTTAATGAACATTGTAACATAGTTTGTGCATAAAAATATAAATGATTAATGTTATTTATTCCTAGTGATTTTAGGATAATCTCATGGAAAAGTATGATATATTCGATTCATGGAACCTGAGTGACACACTCACTTCTCTAGTGATCTTCTGAGGACAAAGCTGCTCCCGGAGAGAGGGATTTGCTTGGACAATGTGCTAGAAAAGCTTCTAGAATTTCATGACAAGTTTAAGGCCATAGGGTGGAAGTGTTTTGCCAAAGATTCATGCAATGCAAATGAGCAATAGGTGAATGAAATCTTTTAAGTTTATTTAAAAAAATAGCCATAAAGACTTTTGACCTATCCTATCTCTCACTCAACAACTAGATATCATGATGAACCATCTCTAACCTACGCATTTTATACCTTTAGGAAGACATAATCCCAAGATTCTCCTAAAGATTGATTTTTAAACCAAAAGTGTCATTATATCTTGTTATAACTCAAAAGTTGATACAAACCAAATCTCCCCTCTTTTATTACATGTTGTGTTTTCTTGCATTTCGGGTATCCTTTTATTAATTAGAGCACCCATAGGACTTGAAATTTGCATTTTACTCCTTATGTATTCAACCCCAACACGAGTTGGGATATCGACTACAACCGCTTTATCCCTTAAACATGGGAGTAAGTTGAGCTTTATCACCTATAAAGCTCAAATACCTTCAGATTTTCATCCCACCATATAAATTAGTGAAAGTGATGTGGTCCAATCTTTGAGTGATTTAGGAACAAGCATAGATTTAATGCCACTATCTATGTTTAATATACTGGGTTGGAAAAACTGAGGCCATGTTTAGTTGTACTCCTAATAGCGGGCAGAACAATAGTGGTTCCCAAAGGAATCATAAAGGATATTGTCATTAAGGTTGGTAAGTTCATTATTCTTGCTGACTTTATTGTTCTTGATTATGTTGAAAATGAAAAAGTACAAATCATATTGGAACATATATTCTTTTCTAATGGAGGAGCATTGATAGATGTGAGAGAGGGTAGTTTAAAAGAGAGACTGCATGATAAAGAGGTGGTCTATTAGACTCCAAATTTTCTACAATTTTATTTCGGTATCACCTTCTTGTTTTATGGTGATTTCCAAGTTGAATCATGATAAGGAATAGTAACAGGATCAATAGAAAGTGTTTTAAAATTTTAAGAATGAGTTTTGGGACCCTAATAAAGTAAAGGTCCATATAAAGGGCATGCCACGCCCTTGGAGTGGAGCAATAAGGCCTTGCCAAACCCAAGGGTGCAAAAACACCAATTTCATTTTTTTTCCAGTTTTTGTCGAGGGGTTTTTGGTGTTTTACCTATTAAACAACTTCCCATCCATATTAAACACGAGACTCATCCTTAGAACTCAAATTTAAATGATCTATCATCTACCAAAACCCCCAAGAAAATAAAATAGGAGTTTTTCACCAAGATTCAAGATTTCAAGGTTCCAATTCGAGTTTCCCTCAATAAATTCACTAAGCCTAGGTATGTGGGGTTTTAAGAAGAATAAACATTCATCCTTGTGCCCAAAATTTATGTTTTTATCCTGAATTTGAGAATTTTATAACCAGGATTCGTACCCATTTTTCATATGCTTGAGTTTATGATATTTATCATGAGTTGGACATTGTTTTGTATATGATTTCATGCTTATTTAAGTTTATCTACTAAAGTGATTTCAAGCATTGAGTTATGACATCTTGGTATGAAGTTTCCATGAGTTGATAAAAAATACAATTTGAGCATTGAGTATGAAGTTTACAAGAAGTTTAAGTTTCAAAAATATTATACTATAATCACAGTTTTAGTGTTGATATGATTTCAGATAAGCTATGAATTTCGCATAAGAAATCAAGTTTTTGAGATCGAAACAAAAGCGTATTGAGTTTTTAGACTTCTCAGCATATATGCTTATTTTTAAGGTGAACTTCTTAGATATAGTGTGAGCAATAGTATGAGTCCTGGGAGTAGTATCTAGAACCGAGAGGGAAATGTGGGTTTAGTGTTGACACCTAATTTTTGCCCCCACAACTAAGTTTAGTCCCGATTTTCTTTGATTTTTAAATAAAATTACAATATTTATTTTATCCGAATAAAAATATTTTCAAAAATATTTATCTAAGTAATTTTTCCATTTTAAGTGACGATTATATATCATCGTATTTAATTATACAAAATTATATAATTTTGTTGCTTAAATATTTATTTTATGGAATATCTGATTTCAATCAAAGCTTATCTTGAAAATTATTTCAAATGGGTAAAATCTTGATTCAAATATGATTTGTTCTCAAAAATAATTTATTTGGAGAAATATTTATTTGATTTTATCTAATCAAGAATCTCGGGATTAAAGAAAGTATTAATTCATATTAAATTTTAATTTAATTTAGCCAATCTATTAGACTTGAGAATAATTGAAATTAAATTGACCATAATTACAATGCAATCCACCAATTAATTTTCAATTTGGTCAAAATTAAATAAATCTGGCTAAATTTTAAATCTCAATTGAGGTTATATTTTAAATAACCCAAAAATCCCCAAAAATGACTTACTCTACCCAACCTTATCCTTTTTTTATTTTTAAATTTTAAATTTGTACTAGATTTTACAATTCCACCTTAACGTTATTCTCTTTTTCATTTGAATTTCATATTTGTACTAGATTGTACAATTCCACCTCAACCTTTTTTTTTTTTCCATTTTTGGAAATTTAAATTTTGAATTTCAACTTTCTACTAGATTGTACAATTCCCTCTTAACCTTTTTTTTTTTAAATTCAAATTTTAATTTTAAATTTGTTCTAAATTGTACAATTCCCTCTCAACCTTGTACTTTTTTTATTTTTGAAATTTAAAATTTTTACTAGATTGTACAATTCTATTTCAACGTTATTCTTTTTCCATTTTTGAAATTCAAATTTTGAATTTCAATTTTGTACTATATTGTATAATTCCCTCTCAACCTTGTCCTTTTTTCATTTTTGAAATTCAAAATTTATACTATATTGTACAATTCCATCTCAACCTTATTCTTTTACTATTTTTGAAATACAAATTTTGAATTTTAAATTCATACTAGATTGTAAAATTCTCTCTCAACCTTGTCCTCTTTCAATTTTTGAAATTCAAATTTTGTACTAAATTGTACAATACCACCTCACATTATCCTCCAATAAACCTTTTTCTTAATTTTTAATTTCCAAAACACCCCTAAATTCTTTCTCTCACATTGGTGGATTAAGGGAATTGAATCCTCATACTTTGCTACAAATACATTACTATTTTGGTAGAAATAAAAACTCTAGAAGTCTAAAAGAGTCAAAAAATCTTTTGAGCAAATAGTTAAATTTCTTTTCTTTATTAAAAATTTTAAGCGGGAGTCTAATCGGGGTTCTAGAAAGATTTGTTTTATGGTGGTGATCAAGACTCTGAAGAAAGATTGAAGTCTCGTTTTGCTGCTCCCAAAAAATTAAACACTCTTTTTCCCTTTTAGTTTTATTATCATTTTCTTCTTCATCTCCTTATTCTTCGTAGTTCGTAGTTGTAATTCTGTTTGCCGGGATTGTTTAATGTAGACGGCCTTGAAGGCCATAGGAAATTATGATATCGATATTATGGTTATTTTCATGCTCATGGTAGAAAAATGAGCAAGTAATAGTTGACGTGTTTCTTTTGTTGTATTCTTTGATTATTATGGATAAATTTTCAATCTTTGCTTAAAATACGTACTTATGCTTTGTTTAAATTCATTGTTGGCAGATGTTTTTATTTTTAGAATGTAAAGCTGTTCCTTTTATATGGAAAAGAATAGTTAATATTGATTTTTCGTCTTTTTGATTTTACCCATTGATTATTATGGATAAATTTTAAATCTTTGTTTAAAAGACTTACTTATTCTTTATTTAAATTTATTGTTGGTGGATATATTTATTTTTATCATGTAAAGTAATTTTCTTTATGTTGAAAATAATAGTTACTATTATTTTTTTGCCTTAAGAAAATAGTAATTGGTTAAGTTAAGAACTTGTCATTTGCTTGCTAATTATTTTTATGGATTTCAAAATCCTCAAATAAGAGATGAAGTGCTAGCTTTATTTTCCATCCAAGATGTTTATTATTTTTTTCCTTGCATGTTGTTTTGTCAAAATAATGAGAAAATTTTAATTTTTGTGGTTAAATAGAATTATTTAGATTTTTTTTAGTCATGCATAGTATGATTATTGAATGATATTTCACTTTTATAGATGCTAAACTTCTATTCTAATTTTCTTACACTCTTTGGATTGTTATATGTGCTCTATGTGTGCGTAAAGACTTTATCTGTGTCTCTCTTTGATTCATAATATCAAAAGAGAATCAACGATGTCTTAAAAAGATAAACCCTAGGTCGTTACATGTTTTCCTTAAAGTTGGCCATAATTTGGATGTATGAATCATCGTTAATGTCGCCTTAGTTGGAGTTTAAGGATTCTCTTTCTTCAAAGTTAGCCTCCACCTTCTTCTTTATTATATAAGTTAATTTTCTTTTCATTGGATAATTTGATTTATTTTTATATCGCTATTTACTATTTCTTTATGCTTGAGAATGCTATTTTTCCATTTCATCATTTATCTATTAAGAGCAAAATTTTTGAACATGTATTAATTCTTTTACTTTTTCATTTCTCTGCATGAATCTGTTTTGGAGTCCAAATGGACTCCTTTCCTCTTGCATTTCATAATGGGCCAATGAGGCCCACCTCTTCGAGTAAAGTCCAAAATTTAATCCCAAGGTTAACTATATGGCATGTGTGTGCAAGAAGATGGAAGAATAAGGAAAATGGGTCAAAACCCATAGATGAGGTCGCTAAGAGACTTGCCAAGCCTTGATTTTTATTATTGTCTTATTCTTTATTTATATTGTTATTTATTTACTTGTTCATTCATTTGGGCCTTGAAGCCAAAGTTGTAAATTAATACAGGTGAAGCAGGTTGTTGGTCAAAATCCCAAAGATCTAGATTATGATAGGTAAAGATGTGCTAGAATCCTAAATGAATAGATTAGGACTAGTGCAGGAAGGACAAAAGCCCTATTAAATTAGGACAGGTGCAGGTTGGCCAAAAGCCCAATTAAATTAGGACATGGATTTTAGCTTATGAGCCTAAGTCTTATAATTCTCCCCTTTCCTTTTTCATGCTATTTGATATTTTCTTACTTAGAACAAGTTAAATTCCCCACTAAGTTGCCCAAAAATTGATTTTGCGCAAATATTTTTTAACCAATTTGTTTTCAGAACCAACTTCTTTTCCAGAAAATCGCAAGTTTGCAGATACTCTTTGTGCCTTAACAACCTTCTAAGAGTATTAATAGGAACCGCGTACTCAAAATCTTCAAACATAAATGATATTTCTCTTTTGGATTGTTTAAGTAATTTCAAAGGTTTTTTTGATTTCCCTAAATAAATTATGTTGTGACTCTATTCTCGAGTTTAAAAATTTTTTTCAAAAGTATTTAAACTTGTGAAAACTCAAAAGTCATTTCTCTGCAAAGTATTTAGCACATCCTATTTCTCAAAAAACTACATTCCATTGTAGGTTATTTTAGCTTGTTCTAATGGGAAGGTCATTTATATTATTTATCTTGTCTAATTGGACATGTTTAGATGAACACTATAGTTACCCTTTATACCCTAGAAAAGTATATTAGGCCGTTGCAATGAGCGCTTGAGTCATTATGCCCTTTCAATAAAGGCTTGAGTCATCAGACTCTATGTTGCTCATATGGTTTATGTGAGTTACGAGAATCTTCCACAGAAAAGAGTATTTTAAACACTAAGAGTAATGACTCACAGTTGTTGTTCAGATATTATTTATGAGTTATTGTTTATGATATTTTAAATTTCAATCTTACATATTATCAAGGTAAGTTCTTTTACACTTAGAATGCAATATTTGAAATTATGTTCAACTTCAATTTTACTTATTGTTTTATCCCCCACATATTCAATACATTCTAGATTTACTGACGATATATATTTTTATGTGGCTACATTGTTTCATAATGTAGGTTTTGGTGTTCATCTATAGTAGCACGATTAATCGTAGAAACCACCTCCTACATTTAAACAATTAGTGATTCCTCATATTTTAAGGGCTAAGTTTATGATGGTTCCAAATGTTTATTTCAATTATTTCATTTTTTTAACTTTCAGTTCAGGTTAGTGGGGCCTTTCTTAGTGGTTTTTCAATTTTAGTTAGAGGCTTGTCAAGACTAATCAGACTATGTGTTTCTTTAGATTTTCATAGATTTGAAAGTTATGGAGTTACAGTGTTTTGGTTGAGATTAGTCATCTATTTCAAATCAGTTATAAACTTATTTAGTTTTTTCTCTTGTTTTAAGTTTACATTTATGAGAGTTCATTGCTGAGTAGATGTCATGGGCTAGCATTAGGCTATTTGTAGTCTTAAGCACCGTGTGACGTTCTAGGGTTTCTTGGGGGCATTATAAATTTGGTTCAGAGCCTAACATTTTAAAGAGTCTTAGGGAGTCTGATAAGTCGCGTTACATAGAGTCTTGATCATGGGTGTGAAGTACACCACACTTATGAGAAAATGGTTATGGAATGTATTAGGAAACATATCTTCTTTCACGATCTCTATTATTCTTTGAAGTTATCTATATATCCTTAATTCGTGTTTTTACATGATAGAGAATGCTTTCTCATAGAGCGCATGCATGCAAAAATGAGGATCAACTAGTCACTTTTCCACTTGTAGACCCTTTAAACAAAACTATCTCTCATGCTAAGTTTGTAAATATTTTCCAAGTGTGAGCTTAGGTTGTGAATGTCAGGGTAATTAGCCAACAACGGTCCCATATTAATAGAATGGTAACTTAGTTGCAGCTAGAGTTTGGGATTTTATGAGGATGAACTCATTTTTCCTTGGGTTGAAGGTGAATTAGGATCCTAAATTTTTCAATGATAAGGAGAAGAAGGTTACCCAAATTATACATGTTACTAAAGAGGAAAGTATGGAATTTTATTCTAATTAATTAAAGGATATTGCTTATGAATATGTTACTATATGAAAGAAAGGTAGGGATGAGAATGTATCTCCTGTAAGTTGTAATGTGTTTCAGACAACTTTTATGGATATGTTCTTTCTTAGAGAGATGAGAAATGTTAAGGTAGAGGAGTTTATGAACCTTAGGAATGGCTCTATATCGGTGAAGGAGTATTGTTGCCAAATTCCAGAGCTTATATGAGTAAATTTGTCACTAGTGTATATGATTTGGTAGTCAAAGAGTGTAGGATTACCATGTTGATTGGGTATATGAATATTTTTTGTTTGATGACTCATGCTCAGCATATTGAGGTAGAATTTAAAGGAAAAAGAGAGGCGTATAATTAAAAGGTTAGGACCCGCCAGTTTGAGTATGGTCAACAAAGATCAGGAGGGGGAAATCCTTCTTAGTTTTAGGGCTGTTCGTCAACTCCTACACTATCCTCTGCTAGTGCCCCTGCACTTAAAACTAAGCAAGAGCAGCGATGTTGAACAACGAATTCTAAATCCTAGAACAATATTTCTTGGGAATTTGGTTATAATCACGAGGTAAGTGTTTGGCCGATAGAAAAGAGTGCTATGGATGTGGAAAGATAAACCATAAGTTGATGGACTTCCCTTTGGAAAAAAAGGTTAATAGGGTTGTTTTCCCTTAATCTCAACCAACAACTTTAGTAGCTCATTTAGGCTATACAGCTCCGCAGTAGGTGTATTTTCTACTACCAGTGGTGATCAGTATCAGAATTGATTTTAAGATATATCGTCTTCAGGAGCAGGAGATCTCCCTAGATGTAGTCACTAGTATGCTTTGTGTCTTTCACCTTAATGTTTATATGTTATTAGATTAGTGGTCAATTCTTTTTTTGTGGCCTTGACACCCCAAGTTCTTGAGTTTTAGACCCTTCAAGAGTTGATTAATTTAATTATCCAAGTTTCTAAAATAATGTTAAAACTTTCAATGATAATGGTCCAGGGCATGAGTCGAGATGTTACATAGCAAGTCATTCAAATGACTCATTACCATGGTATTGAGTCTTCTCGGGCTTGGTCCCTTAATAATGAGCCTAAGGTATGACTCGTTATGAGACGTAACGAGTTATTAAGAGGGACTCGTTGTCTCGATAGTAGGTTACCCAGGAATTCAACCTCCAATAATGAGTCTTCATCACGACTCATTATGTCAGATAATAAGTCATAATGGATGACTCATTGGCATAGCATTAATGGACTAGATATCTGATCCTTAGGTAATGACTCCTGGCTATGACTCGTGGTCAAAACTCAAGAGTTGTTACGCAGGTCGGTATGACTATACTCACTATTTTTTCCGACATATTTTAATTTGTGTCTTTTTGGCCTTTTCCTCCCTTTACAGCATTTCTACTACTTAAAACACTTTAAAGGCCCCTTTAATACTAGTTATCAAAATCTAAAGTTACTATTTCTCCTCTTTAATTACCAAGGCAAGAACACTAGGGTTTTACAAGGGATTCAACATTTAGGCTCCAAACTTTGGATTCCTTTCAATTACTTATTTATTTTAGGCATGCCTTTAATCTCTAAACCAGTATTTTACATTATGGCATAAGTTGATTCAACATTCATATGATTTAATTATTAGGTTTGAAATTAGGTTGAGGGCTTTTAATGGTTATTACTTGAATCAATAGTTTAAATATGTTTTTTGCACTTTAATTGATGTTTTGTGAGGATGAATGGGTGATGGTTATAATGATTGGATTAGGGATAATTGGATGGTGGTTTCTTGAACTAGAAATGCTTATGCCCAGTTACCTCAGGGAGATATATATAATGTAGAGTTTCATCTGCCTATTCATATGTTTGCTTAGTTGGTGGTATCTTAGTACCATTAGCTTTATCATGTTAGTTCTGTTGCTAATTCATTTGAGGTCACTCAGGTTGTCCCATTTATGAGGTTAAATCCCAACATTTATAGGCTCTAAGGTTAAAGAGGATCCTTAGGGGTTTATTGATGAGATAGAGAAAATCTTTGAGGTCTTGCATCCTATTTATTCAGAGTGTGTGGAGTTTTCTATCTATCAGTTAAAGAATATATCTTACTAGTGGTATAAGGAGCAGGAGGTGATGAGGGGTAATGATGCTGAGTCGGTGGTGTGGGATAAGTTTTTAGGTAGTTTTTTGATCACTTCTTGCCTCATGAATTGAGGGAAGCCATGGTTGAAGATTTTTTGATCTTCAAGCAAGGCAAGATGAGAGTGAAAGATTAGGTTCTAAAATACCATTAACTATCTCGTTTCTCTAGAGTTAGTATCAAATATGAGATCTAGAATGAGAAAGTTTGCTTCTAGTTTATCCTATGATTTAGTGTTAGAGAGTAAGGCTGCTATGTTAAATAGTGATATGGATATCTCTAGGCTGGTGGTTTAAATACAGTGGGTAGAGGATGAGAAAAAAAATCAGGTAGAGATGAGTGAGAGGCAGAATAAGAAGTTCATATATTGAAAGCAGGGTGCAAGTCGGCAGAACAATGGTGGATATGATAGACACTGGACTAAGAAGAAAAATCATGGAAATTCGTATTCTAAAGTTAGTGCTCCTTATCCTAAGCCTTTGGATGATCTTTATTTTTAGAATACCAGTGGTCCTAATGCACAAGGTTTCCAGTCTTAGATTAGTACAGCTCAGTCAGCCTACTTTATCCTCCTTCTTATTTTTGTAGGTAGCTTTACTAGGGATATTTTGAGGAGGGATGAAATTGATACTATAAATGTAGTTAGCTTGGTCATATGCATCAAAATTATCCTTCAATTAGAGTTTACATAGGAGACAGTAAGGTCCCGATCTCCACTTCTTTGATTCCAGCAACTAAGAGCACCACTTCATGTACCGGTACTGGCTGGAATCACCTCTATGCACGTACTACTCATCAGAAATTTAAGGCTTCCCCCGATACTATTACTGGTATGTTGTAGCTCTTCTCTTATCATGTTTATAGTTTGCTTGATCTGGGTTCTACCCTATCTTATGTGACCCTTTATGTGGCTGTGCACCTTGGTTTTGGTCCAAAAAATATTTTTGACCTTTTTTTTATGTCTACTCCCGTGGGTGACTCAATTATTTCTAGAAACATCTATAGGGATCGTGTGGTATCAATATTTCATAGGAGAACTTGGTGGATTTGATAGAATTTGATATGGTGGATTTCAATGTTATCTTAGGGGTAGATTGGCTTCATTTGTTCTATGCATATCTAGATTGTAGGACTCAAACGGTTAGTTTCCATTTTCCTTGCAAACCTATGATTGAATAGAAGGGAAGTTCCTTAGTACCTAAGGGAAGGTTTATTTTCTATTTTATAGCTAAGAAAATGATTTTCAAAGGGTGCCTGTATCACCTAGTTTGAGTTAAGGTCTTTAATTTTGATGGTCTGTTTTTGCAATCTATCCCTATGTTTAATGAGTTTTCTAAAGTTTTTCCTGATGATCTTTCTAGAATTCCTCCTGATAAGGAGATAGATTTTGGGATTAAATTTTGTAACACCCCAACCCCAACTTAGGAAGGAGTCCCATATCGGCAAAATACATGAGGGATGTTGGGTATATATGTATGAAAGTCTTACTCCCTAGTGACACATTTTAAAGCCATGTGAGCCTGGGCCCAGAGCAGGCAATATCACTAGTAGGTTGGAGATTTATCGGGGTATCTCAGGCCTTGATGGTTCGGGATACCCGTCGCAGCCAGGGCCCCAGATAGGGTTGTGACATAATGGTATTAGAGTCTCTCCTGTGTCAGACTTATCGATGTGGGCCAGAGTTCAAATTAAGTGTAGGCAAATCTCGGTGAGATGGGGAAAACCTCAGTCCTAAGTGTAGGCAAATCCCATTTGGTGGGGCAAACCTTAGAAAAGACGCTGAGTCCATAAGAAAGGGTGTATGTAACACCCCAACCCCAACTTAGGAGGGAGTCCCACATTGGGAAAACACAGTAGGGATGCTGGGTATATATGTAAGAAAGTCTTACTCCCTAGTGACGTCTTTTAAAGTTGTTCAAGCTTGGGCCCAGAGCGGACAATATCACTAGTGGGTTACAGAGTTATAGGGGTCTCTTGGACCTTGATAGTTTGGGATGCCCGTCGCGGCCAGGGCCCTGGCTTGGGTAGTGATAATTTTCTACCGGATACCCATCCTATTTCCATTACTCTTTATAGGATGGCTCAAGCTAAGATAAAGGAAATAAACAAGCAATTGGAGAATTTTCTTGTTAAGGATTTCATTCGCCTTAGTGTTTCTTCGTAGGTTCCCCTATACTTTTTGTGTAAAAGAAAGATGGGTCTCTTTGGAAGTGTATAGACTATCATTATTTGATTAAGGTTACAATGAAAAATAAGTATCTTCTTCCTAGGATTGAAGATTTTTTTTAATATTTTTAGGGTGCTAAGTGTTTATCTAAGAATTATCTTCATTTGGGTTATCATCAGTTGAAGATTAGGGGTGTTCATATTCCCAAGACTATTATTTGACCCCGATATGGACAATATGAGTTTTTGGTTATGTCATTTGTATTTGCTAATGCTTTCACTTCTTTCATGGAGCTTATGAATAGGGTGTTTAGACAATTCATAGTTTTGTTTGTTATTGTCTTCATTAATGACATCTTGGTGTACTCTAAAAGTGAAGAGGATCACGCTAATCACCTGTGAATTGTGTTGTAGACTCTTAAGGATCATAAATTGTATGCTAAATTTTCTAAGTGTAAATTTTGGCTAAATGATGTGGCCTTTCTCGGGCATGTTATTTCTAATGAGGGGATCCAAGTGGATCCACAAAAAGTTGAGAAAGTTCAGAAATGGCCTAGACCCACTATTCCAATTGATATTCAGAGTTTCTTTGGTTTGGTTGGGTATTATATGAGGTTTGTAGAGAGTTTCTCATCTATACTCCTCTGATGAGGTTGACTTAGAAAAATATTAAGTTTTTGTAGTCCAATGCTTGTGTAGGTAGTTTTGAGAAGTTAAACGATAAGTTGACTTATTCGTCAGTTTTGACCCTGCCCGAGGGTACTGTTGGTTTTTTTGGGTATTCTGATATATCTCATATGGGACAGGGTTGTGTTTTTATTCAGCATGGTAAAGTTGTAGCTTATGCTTCCAGGCATCTTAAGGTTAATAAAAGGAATTAGTCGACTCAAAATCTAGAGTTGGCTGCTGTGGTTTTTGCTTTAAAAATATAGTGCCATTATTTGTATGGGCTGCATGTGGATATTTATTCAGACCATAAGATCTTGCAATATGTGTTTACATAAAGGAAATTAAATCTAAGATTGAGACGGTGGCTCAAATTACTTAAGGATTATGACATAAACCTTTACTACCACCTAAGTAAAGATAATGTTGCTGCTAATACTCTTAGTAGGTTGTCTATGGGAAGCTTATCTCATGTGGGTGAGGAAAAAATGGGTTTGTGAAGGATATTCATAGGTTGGCTAACTTGGGAGTCTGTCTCTTGGACACTGAGGATTGAGAAGTAATTGTTTGGGAAATGGTTAAATCATTTCTTGGTGCTAAGGTGAACGAGAAGAAAGCATTGTATCCATACTTATGTAAATTGAGGATGATGTGGGTCAACAAAATATTATGGATTTAGAGATTGAGGGAGATGGTATCTTGAGGTATCAAGGAAGGTTGGGGAAGGTTCTTGAAGGTTTCTCCTATGAAAGAAGTCATGAGGTTTGGGAATAAGAGGAAGCTCAATCCCCATTACATTGGTCCATATTAATTTTTAAGGAGAATTGGGAATGTTGCATTTGCTAGTAAGTTTTATCTCTATTCATCTTGTTTTCCATGTATTAATGCTAAAAAAGTGTGTGGGTGATCTTTATTTTACTATGCCTGTTGTGGATGTTGGTGTTATAGATTTTGAATGTTGGTGTTACAGATTCTTTGCCTTATGAGAAAGTCCCAGTTGAGATATTAGATAGGCCAGTTCATAGATTGAGGACAAAATATATAGCTTAAGTGAAAGTTATTTGGAGAAATCAAAAGATGGAAGAAGCCACATGGGAAGTTGAAGAGCATATGAAGGCCAAACCTTTGTTCTTGTTCCCAAATTTGGATGAAGTTATTGAAGGTGTGATTCTCGCTTGCCCTCTTATCAAAATTTAAAATTTGTCCTTGGATCCTAGTTGAATTCTTTTTTGGTTGTTCCAAGGATTTTTCTGATTCGAGGGTCAATGATACTAAGGGGGGGGGGGGGGTAATGTGACACCTTAGGATCTAAAGCTTTAGAGCTCCAAGAGTTGAGTAATTTAATTAGCCAATTTTCTAAAATAATGTCAAAACTGCCAGTGATAACGGTCCATGGCACGATTCATGATATGACATAATGAGTCTTTAGGAAGACTTGTTACCACGACAGTAAGTCTACCCAGTCTTTGGTCCCTTGACAACGAGCCCAAGTTATGACTCATTATGAGACGTAACGAGTCATTAGAAGAGACTTGTTTTCTCAATAGTAGGTTACCCAAGAATTCAGCCTCTGACCACGAGTATTCATCACAACTCATGATGTCAGATAATGAGTTGTAATGGATAAATTATTGTCATAGTAGTGAGAGACCATATTTTTGATCCCCAGGTAGCGGCTCTAGGCCATGACTCGTAGTTAGGCCTCATGAGTTGTTACGAAGCTCGTGAGATTGTACTCAATATTTTTCCTGCATATTTTAATTGTGGGTTTTTTGGTCTTTTCTCACTTTACACTATTCCCATGACTTAAAAACACTTTAAAGTCCCCTTTTACATCAGTTATCAAAATCAAAATTTACTATTTTTTCCTCTTTAACTCCCAAGGCAAGAACACTAGGGTTTTATAAGTGATTTAATATCTAGGCCCCAAGATTTAGATTCTTTTCAATTTCTTGTGTATTGCAGGCATGTCTCTCATCCTTAAACTTGTATTTTACATTATGGATAAATTAGTTCAACATTCATATGATTTTATTATTGGGCTTGAAATTGGGTTGAGGGATTTTAATGGTGATTACTTGTATTGTATTTCCCGTTCTTTAAATTAGTTATTTTCATTTTAATTGATGGTTTTTGGTGCTGAATGGGAGAATGGTTATAATGATTGGATTGGGGAACACGGGTTTCACCAAATTAATGGATTTTTTTGTATGGTATTGGCATTAAGTTGAACCCACCTTCATAACTTTTGTTTGAATATGGAATTTGCACAATTTAATTTACTTTTGGAACTTTGCAATGGATTAAACGATAATGGATAATGAAAAAGTGGATTTGGATGGCCTTGGTGGCCATGGCTTGGATTTTAAATGGAGCTTAGGTGTCAATTTGGTTATACAATTTGGTTTGGAAAAAATGGAATAGCTTACAAGCATATTGGTATGACGATAACATTATGGGAAATGCCTTTATAAATAACTACTGGGTAAATTGTTGGCTTATGTGCAACTATTTTAGTTTGGGTTTAAAAGGAATTATGTTGCTCACTATGAAGGTGTAGGTCCCGGGGGGATCTACATTGGGAACCATGTTTATCGACCTTGGGGATCCATGTGATCGTGTGTTTGGTGCACACAATATATATATATATATATATATCTGGAGGGCTATATACTTGATGACTTTTTCCTTTCCTCAATTATCCTTAACTTGTATGGCTAACACGCACTGGGCGCTTCCAGTAGGGGGAGCTGGACCCATATTTCCCATGGATGCCTTTAGGAAAGAGCAAGCTATATAATTAAGGGTAATACTTTAAAGACTAGTGTTCATGACCTTTATCCCTATCTTTGCATTTTATATATCTGTATAATCATTTTGCATTTGGTTTTGACAATGGCATTATTCTATCACTTTTCCTGAGTTATATTCTAGTTATTATGCCACTGATCATCCCTAGACGCTACATCCTTTCATGATTTAGTGTCCAAGGGATTTTTTGTTACCCTTATACAGTGTTAGGTGGTATGGTTTGTTGGTTGATTTGATGTAAAGTGGGGAGCCTTCATCTTTTGGAAAGCCCTGCTATTTCATTAGGTTTCTTTTTTTGATTTAGGAATTTGTGATTTTTATTTTACCATAGTTGGGGGCATGTCTTGACCTAGTTTGGTATTTTAGTTTTAGAGAATTTTGTGGACAAGTATGGGATGGTTATTTATTTTTACTCTTACTTCTCATTTGATTTATTTATTCTTCTTATCATCATGTTTTGTTGTCTTCCGTTGGATGTTAGGTTTTGGGGGTGGTCTTCAGCTCACGATTGGCTTTAGATACCTATTACAACTAGGCCCTGGTTTGGGTCGTGACATGATCGCACTTGTTATTATGAATTTTGGTGTAAGTCTTGAGAGTCTCTTTGAACCTTTCTCAATTTCTACACTAGTGGGTGAGTCAGTTGTCGCTAGACGAGTATTCAGAAAGTGACCTATTACTATCCTTTATAGAGTTACTTTAGCATCTTTAATAGAGCTAGAGATTATAGATTTCATTGTTATTGTAGTTTAGTGACCAGAGTGGTGAAGTTTCAGTTCCTAATGAGTCAATCCTTTAGTGGGAGGGTAGTTTAGTATGTCCCGAACGTCGTTCCATCTCTTATTTTAAATCCAGAAAGTTAATATCAAAAGGGTGTATCTACTACCTAGTTTGAGTTAAAGATACAAAGTCTGAAGCCCCAACCATTCAGTCAGTCTGTGTAACTAATGAGTCTATAGAGTTCATCCTAAAGGATCTGGCTGGGGTACTTTCCAATAGAGAAATATAGTTTAGGATTGATCTCCTTCCAGAAACCCAGCCTATCTATATTCCTCCTCAATGTATGGCTTCGACTAAGATAAAAGAGTTGAAAGAGTAGCAAAAGGTCCTCTTAGATAAGGGGTTCATCAAGCCTAGTGTTTCCCCGTAGGGGTGGTCTAGTTCTATTCGTGTGCAAGAAGAATGGTAATCTCAGAATTTGTATAGATTATAGATAGCTAAAAAAGGTCACTATCAAGAATAAGTAGAATTAATGATTTATTAAATTAGCTTCAGGGCTCCCGTTGGTTTTCAAATATTGATATCAGGTCAGGGTATCACTAGTTGATGGTTAGAAAGCGTGACTTCTCGAAGACTATTTTTAGGACCCAATATGGTCACTTTGTGTTTGTGTTTATGTCTTTTGGACTAATATATGCTCCTGCAGCCTTTATGGATTTAATAAACAAGGTCTTAAAGTAGTACTTAGATATGTTTGTCATAGTTTTTATATATGACATACTTGTATATTCTCGGGGTAAAGAGGAACATTCAAACCATTTGAGAACAGTACTACAGACCCTTAAGGATCATCAGCTTTGTGCAAACTTTAATAATTGTGAATTTTTATTGGAGTCTGTTACCTTTTTATGGTATATAATTTTAGGTGTCGGTATTCATGTAGATCCTTAAAAAACTGAAGCAATGAAGAACTGGCCTAGGCCCATTACTCGATATTATATTCAAAGCCTATTGGGTTTAGCCGATTATTTTAGGAGGTTTGTTGAGTGTTTTTCCACAATAGCTAAACCACTGACTAATTTGACACAAAATGATGTGAAGTTTATATGGTTAGATAGATGTGAGAAAAGCTTCCAAAAGTTGAAGGAAAGATTAACTTTGACCCAGTGTTAGTTTTGCAGAGAGGTTAGACAGATTTGTGGTGTATTATGATTCCTCAAGAGTTGGGTTAGGTTGTGTTTTGATACAAAATAGGAAGGTAATAGCCTATGCCTCTAGTTGGCTTAAAGGCTATGAGAAGAATTATCCAACCCATGATTTAGTGTTAGCTGATGTTGTGTTTATATTAATGATTTAGAGGCACTACTTGTATGATATGCATGTAGGTATTTTCATTGATCATAAGAGTCTCCAATTTGTATTTCCATAAAAAGAATTGAATCTTCACCAAAGAAGGTGGTCGAAGTTGTTAAAATATTATGACATAAATGTGCTTTACCATCTGGGTTAGGTAAATATGGTAGCAAACACATCCAATAGACTGTTTATTGGTAGTATGGATCATATGAAAAAGGAAGAGCTGGAACCAAACACAGAAGTGCATAGACTAGCCCGTTTGGCTGTACGTCTGCTTGATATGTATAATAAGTGAATAGTGGTTCAGAACAGTTCAGAATCATCCTTAGTTGTGGAAGTGAAAGAGAAGCAATGTAGTGCTCTCATGCTTCGACAAATATTGGATTTAGTTCAGTTGCATAAAATTGAAGTTTTCTCCCAAGGTGGAGATGATATCCTTCGCTATCAAGGTTGGCTATGTGTTACCAATATTGGTGGATTGAGAGAAAGGATATTAGCAGAGGCCCACTGTTCTAAATATTTGATTCATCTAGGTGCTACCAAGATGTACTGCGACCTATGGAAAATTTATTAGTAAAATGGTATAAGGAGGGGCATAGTAGTGTTCGTGGCCAAGTGTCCCAATTTTCAGCAAACAAAGGTTGAGTATCAATGGCCCAAAGGTACACATCAGTATATTGGAATTACTACTTGGATGTGGGAGGTCATTAATATGGATTTCGTTATTGGAATCTCTCACACTAGGTGTCAACATGATTTGATTTGGTCATCGTGAATCGAATGTCCAAATCAGCCTGTTTCTTACCTATTGTGACTTTATACACAATGGAAGTTTATGATAATATGTATATTCTCAAGTTATTAAAACTCCATGGGATTCCCTTGTCTATTACTTCAAACTAAGTTACATAATTCACTTCTCAGTTTTGGCATTCATTTCATATGGTCCTTAGTACAAAGGTGAAGCTTAGTATGAATCTTCATCCACATATAGATTGTTAGGATGAGCGTACAATTCAAACATTGGAAGATATGAGTATACCTATAATAATATTTATCATGGAAGTGTTCATATGGTTCCATTTGAAGCATTGTATGGGCATACATGCAGATCACCTATAAGTTGGTTTGAAGTTGGTGAAGTAGATTTGGTTGGGCCGTATTTTATTCTTGAAGCTATGGAGAAAATTTAGTTGATTCATGGGAGGTTAAAAATCACTCACAGTCATTAGATTTCACAAGCAGATACGAAAAGGAGAAAACTAAAGTTTGAAGTGGGTGGTTGGGTGTTTTTGAATGCGTTGACCATAAAGGAAATACTGAGATTTGGGAAGAAAGCAAATTTTAGTTCCTGATACATTGGTTCTTATGAAATTGTGAAGTACATTGGAGAAGTTTCGTATGAGTTAGAACTTCCCTCGAAATTAGCCGTTGTCTATTCACATTTAAATGTGTTGATGTTAAGGAGGTGCATTGGTACGGTATTTAGTAGTTCTCACAGCGAGTATTGGGGTGAAGGATAGCTTGTCCTATGAAGAGATTCCAGTTCAAATCCTTTATCTACAAGTTTGAAGGTTAAGGAATACGGAAGTTGCTTCACTGAAAGTTCTTTGGAGAAATCAAATAGTTGAGGGAGTGACTTGGGAAGCTGAGGCAGACATGATGAGTCGATATCATCACCTATTAATTTTTAGTATAGAGTTAGTATGAGGTAAGGAATTTTTCTAAGTCTATTCTATTCACAAGTATCCTTACTCTTAACTTATGTAATTCTTATCTAAAGATTTATTTCAGTTATAAGTTAATGCTTGAGATGAAAGATTTCAGTTTTATATTAAAATAATATTCACATCTTAGCTTGGTGAGCCCATGAGATAGTTGTTATTCCTTCCCGACCTCTAATCGAAGACAAATGGTCCCTAGAGGAGAGAATGTTAGACACCAAAATTCCTATGAATTTTGTAGTACCCCCTTCATATTTTATGGTGATTTCTCAGTTAAATAATGATACAAAAGGTTAATAAGACCACTAGGAAGTCTTTCAAAATTTTTGGAACGCATTTTGGGATCCCAAAATAGTAAAGGTCTGCACTAAGGGCCTGCCACAGAAGAGAGGCACACCCTTTCATAGAAACCAGTGAAAGTTCGTCATATGAGCATGCCATGCCCTTGGAATGGTATGATAAGTGCGTGCCACACTCAAGGGCACAGAAATAACCATTTTGTTTTACAGTTTTCTTCGTGGTATTTTTGGTATTTTAGTTATTAAACAACTTTCCAACCATATTAAATAAAATATCAACTCTCATAACTCAGAATTAGACAATATCTCTTCCCCCAAAACACCCAAGAACACAAAAGAGGGGTTTTTCACCAATATTTAAGCTTGCAAGGTTCCAATTTTAGTTTCCCTCTAGAAATTCACTTAGTCCTAGTATGTGGGGACTGAACAAGTATAACCTTTCATCCTTGTGCCCAAAAGCTATATTTTTAGCATGTATTTATATAACTAGGGTTCATACCCATTTTTCTTATTCTTAAGTGTATGTTGTTTTATCATCACTCATATATTATTATGTATATATTTTCATGCTTATTTAAGTTTATCTACTAAAGTGATTTCAAGCATTGAGTTATGAAATCTTTATATGAAGTTTCCATGATTTGATAAAAGATTACAATTTGAACATGGAGTATTTAGTTTACAAGAAGTTCAAGTTTACATGCTTGAGTTTCAAAGGAATTGCATTATAATCATAGTTTTAGTTTTGATATTAGATTTTAGATGAGCTATGAAGTTGACATAAGAAATCAAGATTTTGAGATAGAAGTAGAAGCATATTGTATTTTCAGACATCATTTCATATGCTTATTTTTAACGTGAACTTCATAGATAGAGTGCTAGCAATAGTATGAGTTTTGGGAGTAGTATCTAACATCGGAAGGGGAATGTGGGTTTAGCATATCCTATTTCCAAGAAACTACGTACCACCATAGGTTATTTTAGCTTGTCCTAACAGGCATGTCATATATATTATTCAGCTTGTCCAATCAGACATGTTTAGGTAATCACCATAGTTAGCGTTTACACCCTATCAAAGTATCATGGGCCATTGTACGGAGGGTATAATTTATCATGCCCTTTGGATGAGAGATTGAGTCATTGAACTCCATATTGCTCACATGGTTTATATCAATTATTAGAATCTCCAACTTAAAAGAGTAGTTTAGAAACTAAGTGTAATAACACACAATTATTGTTCAGATATTGTTTTATAAGTTATTGTTTATGAGATTTCAGCTTTCAATCTTACTTATGATCAAGGTGAATCTTTTTACACTAAGCATGCAAGATTTGAAATTATGTACAACTTTAGTTTTACTTATTACATTCAACCCCACATACTCAATACATTCCAGAAGAACTGACCATAGATATATCTGTATGGAAACATTGTTTCATAATTTAGGTTCTAGTGTTCGTCTCCAGCAATACGATTAACCGCGGGCACCACTTCCCACGTTCAAATAGTTGGTGAATCCTCTTATTTTAAGGGCCAAGTTTATGATGGTTCTAGATGTTTTTTGTAGTTATTTAATTTATTTAGCTTTTTGTTATGGTCAGTTAGGGTCTATCCCAGTGGCTTTTCAATTTTAGTTAGAGGCTTGTTAAGACTAGCCAGACTATGTGTTTCTTCAGTTTTTTCATAGATTTGAAATTTATCGAGTTACAGTGATTTGGTTGAGATTATTAATATATTTGAAATAAGTAATAAGTTCTTCATTTTCCACTCATCTTTTAAGTTTACATTTATGAGAGTTTAGTGTTGAGTAGATATCATGGGTTAGCTAGGGGTTATTTATAGTCTAAAGCACCGTGTGATATCCTGGGTGTATCTTCTAGGCATTACATGGTATTTAGTGTATACAAAGAAATCAACACACCCTCAAACTACAAAGATTTATGCATGACAACAACGATGGAAGAAGATAAGTTATTTGACCTCAAATTTCTATGATTTTATTTTTATACCTCCTTCATGTGTATTGGTTATTTTTAAGTTGAATTATGATAAGGGATGATAACAGGACAGTTATAAAGTGTTTTAGAATTTTCAAAATATGTTTGGGGACATTTTGGGACCCCAAACTAGAGAGGCGCGCCACAATAAGGGCATGTCATACCCTTGGAGTGGCGCGATAAGGACGTGCCATGCTCAAGGAAACAAAAATCCTAGTTTATATTTTTGTTTGAGGTCCAGGAATTTTGGTTCTTTTACCTATCAAATGACTTCCCAATCATATATAACACTATTCTAAACTTTATAACTCCAATTATCTAATCCCTCTTTTCCCAAAAACCCTCAAGAACTCAAAGAAGAGGTTTCATTAAAATTAAAGCATATAAGGTACCAATTCGAGTTTCCCTCAAGAAATTTACTATGTCCAGGTATGTGGAGTTTCAACAAGAAAACTATTTAATTTTTGTGTACAAAAGTTATGTTCTTACATGAGTTTTAAATAATTAATAAATATGGTTCATACGTACTTTTCATATGCTTTGAGATTATGATGTTTCCTCATGAGTTGCACTTTATTTAATATAAGATTTCATGTTTACTTATGATTTTAACCATGAAACTGATACTCTGAGATGAGTTTCAGTATTTTAAATTGAATTCCATGAGTTGATAAATATACATGATTTTCAGCATGATTCAATCAGTTTACAAATATGAGTATGTGATTTGAGCATGATTTTCTTAGTTTAAAAGAAGTTTAATCTAACTAATTAAGTTTTCAAATTACTATAATATGCTTCAAATTCCAATGTTGATCTTATGATCCCAGATATGCTATGAAATTCTCATAGTTATTCATGAGTTTGATTTATTAATAAAAGCATGATTGGATTTTAATTTATTAATCCATATACTTAATTTAAGGTAAATTTCATATATTATGGTCACCAATATATATTTTAGGAGTATTATTTAGCACCAAAAGGGGAGTATGGGTTCAACACATCCTATTTCTCAGAAACTACGTACCATCATAGGTTTATAAAGGGGCCTTGCTAGAGAGTGTCTCCTTGCCCCAAGGGGCTCAGTTTAGTGATTACTCCATTTAGTTCAGGTTCTATACCGAGGGTAAGGATATAAAAACCCTCATTAATATGGATCAAATGTTGGACTCCATGCTAGCTCACATGGTTTATGTCGGTCATAAGAATTTCCCATAAAAAAGTATTATAGAAACTAAATGTAGTGACTCAAAGTTGTTGTTCAAATATTGTTTTATAATTATTTATGATATTTCAGCTTTCAGAATTACTTATGATCAAGGTGAGTCCTCTTACACTTAGCATTCATGATTTGAAAGTATGTTCACCTTTAGTTTTGCGTATCCCATAGAAAAGGAAGTTTTAGAAAGGTCGTCAATTTGATCACTTGCTAGCATTTTAAAGATTAAATTATCATTCTTTTCTATTAATTTGAAGTTAATCTCATATTTAATGCCCATTCGTGTAGGTAAAGGGGAAATGGAAGATGAGAAAGTCATTTAAGTCAATTAGAGGCCCAATGTAAAAGAAAAGAGCCATCTACTTTGCAGCTGCTTTCTATCTACTCTCCATCAGCTTAGGTAGATCAAGTGCAAGGTGGCATTTTCATAATATTTGACAAATGTAGAATTGGGGCTTAACTAGGGTTTTTAGCCCATTTTCATCCATCTATCCTCCCATCATCTGTCTTCCATTTGGGGGAACACTATTCTACTACTCTTGAGTGAAGAATACATTAGAGTAATTCCTAAGTGAAGGATTAGCAATTTCCATTAAGGATTTATTGAAATTTCAAGTTTGGATTTTCATTTTCTTTGACTTTCATGGATCAATTTGGTGGAAATGTTGGTATATATTTACTTTCTACCTTTATGAGTAGTTATTTCTTCCTTATCGGTTTATGCTTGACTAGGTTGTGATTAGTGCATGAGTATTATTTATTTATCTACTTCCTTAGAAATTTGTTGTGTGTTTTGCTTTTACTCTATGTTTGAACTAAAAATTGGGAATGAAAATCCCAATTGTGTTAGATCCCATACCATCCTTGAAAGAGGGTATTGGGTGGAGTGTATTTATAATTAACAAATTAAGTTAGCATATTGAAAAGAATCATTTTAGAATCAGAAATAAGAGAGTTAATTGAGGTCGTAGATTGGTAGATTTGACCTGCTCATAAGGTGTTCGAAAGAATCCACGAGGGATATTTAATGTTTTCTTGAAATATTTACACTAATACCTGTAAATCTAGCCTACCCATGACTCTAGATAAATTTGGATAGATTCTTAATTAACCATTCATGATTTCGCACCTAGAATGCAATAACCCCAAGATCCACTCCTAATTGATTACACTCTAATTATTTCTTGGCTTCGAGTTAGTATTCGCAAAGCTCAGAATTTTTTATATCATTGAAAACGTTTAAACAAACCCCCAAATATTTGTTTTCCATATTTGAATTTAGCAAGTAACTTTATTTCGAACTTACTCGATCATCATTAACATTATTCCTCGTGGATTTGACCTCAGCTCATAGTTGGGTAATTATATTGATAACGTCAAGTCTGGGCATCATTAAAAATGGCACTGTTGCCTTGGAATATTCATGGCACTTGAAAGATTGATATTCTCACCCACTTCTTCTTCTTTTTCACTTTCCTTTCCAAATGCCTCCATGGATTGATGCAAGAGATTCATGTCCTCCCCTAGTTATGCTAATGGAAATGCTAGTTCTTCCTATGAATTTGATAGGTCTCATAATATGAAAAATAAATATCAATACAATAGACAAAAATCCCATATGATACTACTCTTGAGCTAAGAAGACATTAAAGTAATTACTAAGTGAAGGATTAACAATTTTCATTAAAGGTTTATTGAAAATTAAATTTTAGATTTGCATTCTTTTTATCTTTCATGAATCAATTTGGTGGAATATTTGGTATATCTTTACTTTCTATCTTTACGAGTAGCTAATTCTTCCTTCTGAGGTTATGTTTGATTACGAGGTGATTAGTACATGAGTGTTGTTTATTTATCTATCTAATTAGCTATTTATTATGGGGTTTGATTTTACCTCATATTTAAACTAAGAATTATGGGTGAAAACCCCAATTGTTTAGGATTCCATACTATCGTTGAAAGAGGGTATTAGGTAAGAGGTATTTGTGAACAATAAACTTGAGTTAGCTTGTGGGATGGCATCATTATAAAAATAAGGCTATTGTTTGAGTTAACTCATTTGATAGTGCTATCTTAGAAATAAAGGTGATAATTAAGGTATTGGATTTGTTTTCTTTCTACATTTTTGAGTTGTTCTAAAGATCCCATGAATGAAATTTAGTGTTTTATTGAAACATTGACACTAATACTTCTCTATCTTGCCTACCTATGACTATAACTAAATTTGGATAAATTCCCAATTACCCATGCATGAGTTCACACCTCGAATGACATAACCCCAAGATTCACTCCTAATTTATTACACTCTAATTATTTTTAGCCTTGAGTTAGTACTCTAGATGCCCAAATATTATTATATCTTTGAAAACATTCAAAATTCCCTAAATACTTGTATCCCCGATTTGAATTTAGCAAGTATATTTTGAACTTACTTAATTACTATTCAAACTGTTTCTCATGGATTTGACCCCGACTCAATGTTGGATATTATATAGATAATGATCACCTAGCTCTTAAACTGATGTGTGAGTTGACCATTATTAAAAATAGTGCTACTGCCGGGGAATAATTTGGCGTATAGAGTTAGTTTGGAGTTTTAGCTTACTTGCTAAATTCAAAATTGTGAATATGGGTTTTGTGATTTTTTTGTTTCTTGTGTTAGTTAGATTTTTTCTCTATTTGTCACTATGGCATCATGGAATGAAAATGAATTTGATGGTTGAAAATATTTTATGTCCATATTATGGTGAACCCTACTTTTGGCAAAATTTTAAATATGCTCCTTGGGAAGAGGTATGTGCACCATCTCAATTATATTGGAGTATGATTGTTCTTTTTGTGGTGGTTTATATAGACATTGGAGTGATTTCTCAAATGTCCCCTCTCCTAGTTATGCTAACAAAAATACTAGTTCTTCTTGTGAGTTTGATAGGTCTCATGATGTGACAAAGAAAGAACAATGTATCGAACACAAAAGCATTGAAGAAATGCTTCTATTTATTTTGGAGCAGGTGACTACAATTGGGTAGGACATACATCTCTTGCATTAATCCATTACAATATTTGGAAAGGAAAGTGAAAAGATAAAGAAATGGGTAAGGATGCCAATCTTTCAAGTGTCATGAATATGCCCAATCTTCAAAGCGAGGTTAATGAAGAAGAGATATCAAGCCATGTTGTTGAGCCAAAAATGTGTGATGAATAAAGTGAAAGTTGTCAAAATAAAGATATGGCTCAACTAGAAGAAGAAATCTCTGACTCTTCATGGAAGCAAATAGAGGAGATTTTGAAGAACACAATGGAGAGGAATGAAAAATATGGAAAAGACTTGGATCAATGGTGGGACTTAGTCCAATATGATGATAATAAAGCTTTTGAAGATATCAACTTCTCTATGGAAGGACTTTTGCAAAAGATTATTGAGCCTCAAAATGAAGAAAAACTTGACAAGGAAGAAATTGTGAGCCAAGAATGGCTAATAAATCAAACTCAACAACTTAAAGTCCATAAGGGTCAACTTGATAATATGTTACAAATAGTTGAAAAATACATCAAATTGCTGTAACTCCCTGAATCTGGTACCCGGAATGCTACACGGTGATCATGACCCCGAGGGACCACAACCTAACCCATGACTGATATTTGTACCTGTATACTGCATAATATACTATATAAATGCGGAAATAAAGGCTGAAAGGCCATAAGTATTAAAAATTGGGACATGATAGCTAATAAAACATAACATCTGGATGGGGTTGAAATACCCAAAACAACTGAAATAAACTGTCTGAACATACTGTAGTCTGAAAAGCCTCTAACTGACTGAACTGTCTGAATAAGGAGTTGATGGGACATGTCCCAAACTAACTCAAACTAATAAATTAATTAATGAGATAATAAAGTAATGGTCATGTCCTCGAAGGATGAGGACTCACTGATAACTCTGATTACTGAGACTGGAATGCTACTGATGCTCTGGAGCTCGTTCTTTTGAACCTATGGTAAAAAAAACACCATAGAGGAAATGAGTCAATATGTTAGAATGTACTGGTATATATGTGAGGTAGGCTGAATGCAAAGGGTTCACATGCATAAACTATACTAACAGACTGGATAACATAAACATGAGAATATATACATGACTACATAGTGACTGTAACTAAGTTCATGATAACATGATTACTGATCCTGAGTACTAATAACATGAGATACTGATAACTGTATAACTAAAATAACTGATACTGAGTGACTGTATCTGACAATCGAGTTTCTGATAAAACTAGCTGTGTTTCGTACTATTTTGAGTTGACTATATCTGACAGTCCTAAATTCTGTAGAACTATCTGAGTTCTATTATTGAGCCTGAATGACTGTATCTAACAGTCCTGATTCTGTAACTGAAACTATGGGAAATAGTCATCTAACCGAAATACCCCTAATATGCCATTATGGATGAGTTGGGGTCCAATATTTAACCCCAATTAGAAGGGTGTCAATACCATGCCACTGGTAAAGACAAGCTGTGGTTAACCCTCATCTGATAGTTTCCCCAAAAGAGAACGGTGGGACCCTTATCTAACTGTGTTTATCCACCTCATCAACCCTCACCTGACAATATTGATGTCTCAACCTATGCTGGCTATATAGTTCTGGAATGCAAGGATGACTTCTAATAATCACACCCTCATCTGATAGTGTGTGTTCCCATCCTAGGTTTCAGACGGTGCTAATTCCTACTATTATCTAAATATACACTGAATAAGGATTTCTGGACTAAACTAGACTGAATTAACTGAGTCCCGTGGACTGACAGAATGGTACTGAGATTACTGTATTATTGATCTTTCCTGAGTCGTATGACTGACTGAGTTCTATGGATCATGGCTTGACTGAGGATATCGTGAAAACATGTCACTAGCTCTAGGCACACAACTATACTTTTCGGGCACTGGTACCCATAGGAATCAATGGGAAGAAACTGACAAAGCATGACTTTCTTGAATACATGACCATCAACAATCCATAATATAATAAGTTGGAGAATTCATGAAGTACAAGTTCTAAAGCACCATAATAGCCACACATATATCTATAATTCATTGACTATGGCATTTCATCAAACAATTGACATGCATGAACTTGTACATGAATGAGGATTTCATATTATTATACTAGTATGACACTTTTCCTTTACATAGGCATTTAGTAACACATGGGGAGCATGCTTTGGATATACAATCATCAACACATATAATAATCATGGATACATCAATCAACTTGTAACTTTAATGGTTTATCATGATTATTATGCAAATCACCAGATACTAGGGTCAATCATTGGAATATGCAATTTCAAACATGAATCAGAACCCCACAACATCATGAACATGAATTTCAATTTTATTTAAATCATAAAAATTCATAAGTACACAAATCTTGTTTTTTGAAAAGAGATTCTTGAGCTTCATGGGTGAAAGGGACCCATGAATCAATACATGACATACCTGGGTTGATGATTTCTTGAAGATTGATGGAAGAAAACTTGAATTCCTGACTTGGAATTAAAAACCTAGGGTCTTTTTATTCTTGGGTATTATCTTTGAGAGAAAAGCCTATTTGATGTTGTAGATGAATAAAAAACTTATGAGCCTTGATCTGATATTATTAAAGGTTAAAATGGGTGGAAAAAAACCCAAATACCCTTTTAAAATGACTTTAAAATAACTGAATAAACTATGCGATGGTGGGTGCGATAGTCCATTGCTGGATCGACGGTTCATTGGTCCTGACCATCGCACTTGGGACGAATAGGGGTTCACTGCCTCCCTTGTGACGTCTTGGGAAACGGTCCGTCGATAGCTCTATGTTCTATCGGCCTGAGTCATCACCCTTAGGAAAAATGTGGTCTCACTGCCTCCGCTGCGATGGTTTGGGTGAGCGGTTCGTCAGCCCTCATTGTCTCACCTGGCTAGTTTTGACTGCTTTCTATAAAATGGCCATAACTTTCTACCCCGATACTAGATTAGGACAAAATTGGTATTGCTGGAAAGCTAATTCAATTTCCCACATAAAAAAAGTGAAAATCTTAAAAATTCAACATATATAAAAGTGGATTCATCTTTCATAGTAAGTTTCTAACATCCTTGGGACGATTTCAAGCTAGGTAGAAGTACAGGGTATTATAATTACATTTTGAGCGATGTCAAGTATGGATAAAATTTCAAATGGCCACTCCAAAATTGAAAACCAAAGTGAATGAAAAAATTAAAGCATGTGATTCCCAATGTCAAATGAATATGCATGATTATGTGAAAGTTCTTTCCATTGAAGATGAGGGTGAGATTGATGTTAGAAGAATTCTTGGTGATTTGTTAACCAACCGATCCAAAAATAATGAAGGATGCCAAAATTGAGGAAATAATACTAGGGTTGCATAAAAAAGCCAAGAAAATCCTTCGTGAAAGATCTAGTTTATTTTGAGGAGAGAATGTCAAGAAGAATGCAACTCCCATATTTAGAAGACGACGTTATTACAATCACTTCTCGGCATTATACTTGGTAGATGTGATGGAGATCGAACAACCCAAGAAAGTGATGAACATTGGAGATCAAGAACAATATACTTACATTTTAGAGTTTGTCATT
Source organism: Capsicum baccatum var. pendulum (assembly GCA_030864225.1). Classification (NCBI taxonomy): domain Eukaryota; kingdom Viridiplantae; phylum Streptophyta; class Magnoliopsida; order Solanales; family Solanaceae; genus Capsicum; species Capsicum baccatum. The sequence continues at coordinate 166,111,392 of CM061554.1, read as the reverse complement.
CTAAAAAGGCGAAATGACATCCCTCACTTGAAGGTCAAGAAGTGCAAAATATGATGTTTAACTAGTGGGTTATTGATGTTCTCACTAATGCCCAACAAGCCTACTCAAAAAATTCATTTAAAGTTTGAAAAAAGGTTCAAGTATTTAAAGTGGAAAGATAGAAGTAGTCTCATTACGCCCTTACCTTTACCCCTATTACCTCAAATATATGTTGATCGAAAGTTGGGCCGATGATTCAAAATTTTTAAATGGTGACATAAATGATAGTAAAAAAATATCGTGCCGCTTTAACTAAGGTGCTTCTTGGGAGGCAACCAAAAGTTTATATCTTGATGTTTTCTAATATTTTATTCATATTTTTAGCTTGTTTTTGGTGTTTGTAGGAGACATCATAAGTCAGGATGTGTGAAGGAAGGTTCGAGAGCTCAAAAGTATGCCCCAAACAAATATTAAGCTGAAATTTCATCAAAAAATTATTTATTCCAGATTAGACATGCACTGGACATTCTTAAGAAGTCCATACATATGCCAATAGTAGCTTGGACGTAGCTACACTTCCTTGATCTCCGTTGGATATATTGTAGCCGTCTAGGCGTAGGCTTGGTCCAATTAGAAGGCAGGAGACCAGTCAGGTTTTGCCATGACCTATGTTGGGCTTGCTCAAGCAGTCTAGGCATAGGACAAGTGCACCTGGAATGTAGTATGATATTTAAATTTTCCAACAAACTTGTTATTCCCTGCGCTGGATATGCTGAAGAAGTCCAGTCCCAAGTCAAACATACTTGGAGCGAAGGCCAGCAATGGTACTCACATATGGGCTATTTTTGAGCCGATTTGTTGAAGGAATATCACTTTTTTTCAACTTTAATTCAAAATCTAAACTTCTTATTTAAAGAATAAAATGCTGGATAAGTATATCGTTCTTTCCTTTCATAATTTTCCTCTCTTAAACTAGCTCATAAGGTATGATCCTTCGTTAAATTTTCTTTAAAGTATAAATAGTGATCACATTCAATGGTTTATTTTGGATTAAAGTTATTTAATTTGAGCTTAATTTTACAGAATTTGATTGTTGGGATGAAGATTTTTGAATTTTTTCCTTATTTTACATGCCTAATTGCAAATTCTTGCTTCCGTACACTAGTCCATACTATGTGTTCGCTGAAACACCCACTTGTAGTTTGTTTGCATAATTGAGTGGAGGAATATCTAATTGGGTTAGTATGATTACAAATGGTGTTTTTGGTGATGATTTGGTGCGTTAAGGTTGCTCACATGTGTTTTTATTCTATTTTCAAGATCTTACCTTTCATGCAAACCACATGTTTGTTAAAATATTGATAATAGAGAAATGACTTATATGCTTGTAATGGTTAATGTGAACATTCTTGGGGGTTTATTTTATCATTTTTGGAGAATAGTTTTGAGTTTAGTTGGTCTTAAATGCTGAAATTATTTATAAATATTGCGTCTATGGATTGATCGATAAATGTGCTTATCATAGTATCCATGAGTATTTTATGAGCTAAATGGGTGATATGTGAAGATGAGTGATAATGCTAGCCCAAGGAGTTGAGTGTTATGAGGAAAAAATTTCATAAAGTGTAATGATAATGTTTCCTTGTATCCACCTAAGTTTTTCTTTTGTTTAGGAAGAGGCAAAAGTTTGAAAATACTTTCAAAATGTCATGGGAAGAAATGAAATTATTTTGAGAAAAACCAAAACTATAGTTTTCTTTTTGAAAAAAATCAAGAATGTTTTTGAGTTATCTTTTGAGTGAAACTATTAAATTTAATTTTTGTCTCTCTCTTTACAAGGATGAGTCATCAATTTGGAGTAATTTAATAAGCTCAAATTGGTTGGGAGACTAACTCTTTGCTCTTTGAGTATGATGCCATGTGCGGTGAGATGTTTAAATAATTTTTGTACAATTGTGTTGTCTAGAACTTTCCCTGAGTGTATTCAAAGTGAAATCCTAGGCAAGCTTGGTTTGGAGGATGACCCGGGGGTATTTTTGAATTGTCACATAGCCAAATTTCCACCTTAGCATTGTTCCCTAGTTACCCCTTTGAGACTATTTCCTATTTTCCTTACGTTTTGTAATGATAACCTTGCTAAAACACCTAAAACCTTTTTAAAACCTTTCTTTTAGGCACTTAACCTCCTTTGATGCATCACATGATTCTACGTAATGAAATATAAGAGAAATCCTAAGTTTGGGGGTTTGTGTAGTTGGGAGAATAATAAAATGATGGTTCAAACTCTATGTTTGGGGGGATGAATTTGATATGCTAAGGTGAGAAAAGAAATGTGTATATAAGGTGGTCAACTCATGTTCTTAAGATATAAGAAACATACTTGATAGTAATGTTTTATAGCCTAGCCTATATAATATAAAGAGAAATGAGATAAATGGGGGGGGGGGGGGGTAAAAAGAGCTTAAAGCTAGAAAGCCTCTTGAAAAAGTCAAAGAAAAGAAGAAAAAAATGATGTCTTTGAATTGTTTGGTAAATTCTAATCAAAATATTAGGGAAATATGGGAAATGATTTGAATGAGAATAAGGTGGATAGTTAGTAAATTTTGGGGTAGAAGGGGTTGAGCGATAGCATTGAAAGAGGTCTTTTAGTCACTTGATCCATATATATTCATTCTCGAACCTTAAACCTTCATCTTGACCTGCAGGACCTTGGTGATTCCAAACTAAGTAAGTCTATATTAGTGGTGAGAAAAACAAAGGGAAAGCCTATGGTTCTACACATTGTACTTGAATTTTTTGCGATAGTGAGTGTGAATTCTTTCATTATTTGAGCTCCTTTAGAAATTTAAATGTCTTATATGTATGGAGCTAACTTTTGCATATGAGTGGAATTGATACTTTTGGGTAGAGGGTGATGTCTCACTATTTGTTTGTGTAAGTTGCATTATAAAGATTAAGATAATCTTTGAAGATTTTGTGTCTCCTCTTAAGATGGTTTGTTGATTTGAAAGGATCATTTTATACAAACTTACATCTTTGCTTCATATATATGTACGTATTGAATTTTTTTTGTTTAATCGTTTCCATGACATGTTTCGAAAGTATTTTTAGAGCTTTGTTAGCTTAGTCTTTTAGCATAGCTTTCATTTGGATGTATTTGAGTTAAATAACTGATCTCATTGAATAATTCTTGGTTGCTTGAGGACACACAATAGTTTAAGTTTGGGGGTTGATAAGTCATCAATTTGACAACTTGCTAAAACCTTTTAAGACTAAATTATAATAATTTTCCATTGATTTGATGTTAATATCTTACTTAATGTTCATCTGCGTAGGTAAAAGTTGAAAAAGAAAGATGAGTAAGTCATTTATCTCAACAAGAGCCCAAATGTGAAATAAAAAAATCATCTACTTTACATCTGCTTTGCATCTGCTTTGGATCTATTTTCCATGTGACTTCCACATGCTCTTTATCTGCTTTAGATCCACTCAAGAAGATCAAGAGCAAGGTGGTATTTTTGTATTTTTTTGGTAAAAGTGGAATTGGGGCTTAAATAGGGGTTTTATCTCATTTCACCATCTTTTATCCATCATCAATTTTTTCACCTTGGGAAAACTATTGTACCACTCTTGAGCTAAGAAGACATTAGAGTAATTCCTAAGTGAAGGATTAGCAATTTTTAGTGAAGATACCGACCAATAGGTGTTGAGTTCTCTCTATTGAACGACCCTAGTCAGTTTGTAGATTCAGTATTTTATTTCTATTCATTTGTATTTACTAGGGATAGATGGGGGTCATGTCCTGGCCACCTATAGTTAGTATTAGTAAAAACTTCATTAACAATCAGTTAGAATTGATGTATTTACTTTCAATTTCCTTTTGTATAACCAGTGTTGTATGTTTTTAAATAGTATTGTATTGAACAAGTTTAGCTAAAGACATCTCTTCCACCTATTATTTCTAGCTTTATGTATTTTATTTTGTTGCTCACGAATTATGCCAGTATCATGGGTTAGCTTGGGATTACTTGTAGTTCTAAGAACCGTGTTATGTCCAGATTATAGACTCGAGGCATTACATAAGTTTGGGGTGGAAAACTACAAACATCCAGTGACCTTTTTGGACACTCTCATGGAGTTTCCGAAATCAATAATTCATACCAAAATCAGGAAACATGAAGATGAGCCTAAAAATATAAGTGTGGAAATAGATGCAATCCTTGAGAGACTAAAATGAGTGACTAAGATGAGAGACTTTGGTTGAGAAAGAGATGCAATCCTTAAGAGACTAAGATGAAAGACTTTGGTATTGAAGAAAGAGATGCAATCCTTGAGCGAAATGTTAGAAGGAATAAGAAGACGAGTTTAAAGTAGGAATAAATAAGATGAGAGACTTTGATTAAGAGTTGTGATGTGAGTCATGCCACGATAATAAATTAGGCACTGCTTGGGAGGCAACCCAAGTTAAGGTAGTTAATTTGAATTTTTCTTAGTTTTTCTTTAGTATCACCTTTTGTTTTGTTTTTTGATTTGTGTCAATGGTTGAAGAAAAGTCTGAGTACCAGATGTATTAGCTACATGGCTTCACAAAAGCTGTGTGTGGGGTCCGTCGGGCCCCTTTGATGATCATAATACTACTAGGTAGGACTAGGGCCCTAGAAAGTATTTCTATCCTTACTTTTAATTTATACTTTGTGGAAAAATTATGACTTTATGTGTGGGGTGGGTAATCTTTCAATAGTTTAGGGTAAAGAGTTTCTTAGGATTTCTATTTTTAGTTATTTTATGGTTTTTGACTATAGTAAAAAAATTTAAATAGATTTTATGTTGGACTATTTTAATTTTTGCTGGTGTCTGTTTAGTAGAAGCACACTCCAGTCACCCCTTGGTTTTTGTTATTTTATTCTTTTCTGAGGGGGCGCTACTTAAACCTCGTATCGCTTTTTGATTTTTAGGAGCAATTTTAAATTTTTATTTTTAGCAATAAGTGAGATATTCTTGCTACATGCTATATATGATTATATCATTTAATTTGGTTTTGTATGTGGAATCATGTATAATGAGTTGAATGACTATTTTTGATTCACCTAGGCTTATTTATATGACTTTTGTGCAATATTGGCTGAATTTTGAGTTCTTGATATTTCTTGGTTAAGAGTCTATATAGATCTTTCATGATTTGAGCATGTTCTAGGTGTTACTGAGGTTTTGTTATATGCCATGTATGCATATTGATGTATAGAACTTGCTTGGTGTATTTACAAAGAAAAATAAAGAATGTTAGGTTTAGGAGATTATATAGGCATTTCTTTTCTCACCATGTTATATACCCTATTTTCTAGCCTTATTGCATGATCCTAGTTAGCCCCATTAAGCCTTTATATTATTCTTTGGTAGCCTAATATGTATATTAATCTCTTTCTTTCAATTAAACATAATCTGATGCAAAATATCTAAGCACTTTAGTTGAAAGATTGAGATGTTAAGGAGTGTAGAGTTGAAAAAGGAAAACTGAAAGTGTAGCCCCAAGAAAATAACTATTGGTGCGTTAGAAAGTTATGTGTTATGTTTGGGAGTAATGTAATGAAAATATAAAATTTTCAAAAGTGAATCATGTATGGATAAAAAATGCTCGGAACTTAAGATGTGTGAACTAGCTTAAAGAGATGGAGCAAAACAAAAGAGAGGTAGGAAGATAAATGTGGTGAAAATTTGGTTGGTTAGAGAAGAGTCTAATTTAACATGTAATGTATTGTAGTGCTTGGAGAAGATAGTCACTATTACTAGACAAAATAGTTCCTACCTATCCTTTAGCCTACATTACAACCCTTAATGTCCTACTTATTCTAGCGCCTCGATATAATAATATTAGTGGAGTGCTACACTAAGGGAAAGCTTATGGTTCATCTTATGTGACATATGAATTCTTTGTCAGAGTTCTTACACTTGTTATTGTAACAAACTGTATATTAATGAGTGGATACAGGCTAACTCTCTTGTGGTGAGAGAAAATGTTTGATGATGGTTAGGTGAATTGTCTGATCTCTTGGTTAAGCAATATGCATGAGTTTGCCAACTTTGTAGAATCAATTTTTGAGGTTAGGAAGTTTTAAAGTAGTGTTCATGAGTTCTAAATTGTAATATGACATGCTTAATATGGAACTTGTTATCCATATAGTAACCATAGTTCTAGTTTGAGTGTCTTAGTTGTAGTAGTAATGCTAGAGTCTTCTTTGATGGTGCTTAATGTAAAGAGACGTTTGAGGTTAGGCATATTTATACACCTACGTGTAACTATTTATGCGCGTTTAGCTTAGTTTTGAAAACTTCTTGATATGCTTAATATGGTATTAAGGATGTAATTGTGTATTTATGTGTTAAGTTACATATTTAGATTTTTAAGGTGCATTTGAAATGAGTCAGTAGTCAAATGAACAAATAGTGTTTAGACAAGAGAACTAGTGATGCTCGCTTTAGCTATGCTTGTTCTAGTGTACTTTGATGAGGTTTATAATGTGAATGAACTAATGATTGTTACATGATGTTGTGGGATACCATTGGAGGTGTTATGGAACCTAATTTAAGCCTATAAAATGTCATAATAAGTGAGGATACAAGGATCAAATGTACAAGAAGACAGGAGTGAAAATGGAGAAAAACCGCATCCTTGAGAGGGTGCTATGAACCGTACCCCAAAAAGCATGGGATAGGCTATATTACGCACACCATAAGGTGAGAGCACACTGCATAATCCTTTTTATGGGTGTTTATGCACTCTCTAAGGCTGGCTTTTGTCCTTGCAGTGCAACCTCTTTCCGGGACGTCGAATAGTAGATTTTTGTTGTCTTTAAGTGAGGGGTAATGATGTAAATGCATATGTTTCATATTTGGAAGACTATGGAAGACCCAAAACACTATAAAAAGGAGTACTTAATCACAATTACAACACATTTTTGTAATAACACAAGATTGTAGAAAAAAGAAAGGCCTCAATGGGGCTCTACACTAGAGTTTTGCTTCGTTACTTTAGTTCTCTAGTAGTTGTTACTTATGAATTCAACTATGATGATTTTATATAAGTCTATGAGTTGATAAGAACCCTATTCTAGGATTTATCTTACAACATGATGGTGTAATTATGGTTTTATAGTTGGTTTATATGTTTATAAATTCATGTGATTGATCATGCATTCTTGTTTTTCTGCTCTAAAGAGTCTTGAACTTTAGAATAAATCTAAATCTCAAAATGAATTGAACATAGGAGTGGAGAGACAGAATGATGAATGTAGGGAGTATGGATTATATATTTAATTGTTAGATACTAATTATTGAAGGATGATTTGCGGTTTGGATAGAGATATACCTAAATGCCCTACTTAGTTAATAAAATAGGAAGATAGATTAATGGATCCAACTTAAAGAGTCACATGCCCACTCAAAGATGTAGTTTTGAGATAAATTTTGGCAGATAAGATAGAGGATCTCCATTCCCAGGTTATAATGTAAACCCACTAGATCAATAATAATGATAAACATCAATACTAGCTAAAAACTATAGTTATGCATGAATGTGAAGCAAATGTCTCAACCCTAGAAATATTCACGCATTATTTATAGTCCAATTTTCATTTTTTTGTTATTTTGATTTCTTAGGTTAGGAAATCAAAGCTCAAAACTCTTGCTGGACACAAATCACATTTGTATAAATTCTAATAGTAACACTTGAATTGGATAGTTTGTTAATCACCAAGTCCCTGTGGGATTGATATTTGACTCAAATGACACATTTTATTATTTTCATGACCACGTAAACTTATCTGTGCAAAAGACACAATAGTAGAAAAGCTCATAGTGGTGGTCACGAGGTTACTCTATTCGAGAGAGAACATGGATAGTGTTATGCTATACCTTGGAGATCCGAGATGGAGATATATGATTCTATTATTGTAGGTAACCACCTGGTTTGCTATAGATATGCTTTCGTGTTATTTGACCATGGGTCTACATTTACCTATGTGTCTAAATATTTTGCTTCTAGTTTTGATGTTTATTATGAGACCCTTGATTTTCCTCTTCATTTATATACCCCCATAGAAGATTCTTTAATGGTGGAATGGTGTACCAATCTTATATAATTACCTTTATGGGGCATAAGACCTAGGTAAATTTGATTATTCTAGATATGGTTGACTTTGATGTTATCTTGGGTATGGATTGGTTAGTTCTCTATTATGCTATTTTAGACTGTTGCACCAAGACTTTTACCTTAGGCATGCCTTGTGTGCCAAGGATAACTTAAAAGGGTACACCTAACTCAGGTACAAAGGGATTTATATCTTTTACATGCTCACTACACGATAAAAAGAAAGTTCTTGTATTATTTGGCTTATGTTTGTGATATTAGTCTTACCCAGTCTCCTGTTATGGATTTAATTTAGGTTATTCTCTAGTTCATGGATGTGTTTCTTATTGATTTTCCTTGTATATGTATAGATTGTGATATTAATTTTGTAATTGATATAGAGCTGGCCACCAAGACCATCTTCATTCCCCTATATAGGATGGTCCCAATTAAGTTGAAAGAATTAAAGAAGCAGCCACAGGATTGTGAAGAAGAAGATGGTTGATGCACATGTGTATCAACTATCATTGGTTGAAAAAAGTGACATTTATAATTTTATCCCCTTCCTCATATTAATGATTTATTTGACTAGCTTTAGGGTGTTTTAATGTTTCCATGATTGACTTGTGATTTGGGTATCACCAATTGAAAATTAAAGCTTTGGTGTACTAAAGGTAGCTTTACAAACTCAATAAGGTCATTCTGGTTTTTTGTTCATGTCCTTTAGGGTGAACAAATAACCCTACACCATTCAAGGAGTTATGAAAAGGATATTTTGACCAATCTTGACTCCTAGTTCATTGTATTTATAACTAAAATCTTTGTTTATTCTAAGAGTGGGGCCTATCATGTGATAAAATTGATGATATTACTTCAGAGATTGCTTGATGAGAAGTTTTATGCCAAGTTCTCAAAGGGAAAATTTTGTTTGGATTATATCTCTTTCTTGGGTCATGTGGTTACTAAATATGGAATGATGGTTGATTCATCCAAGATAGAGATAATTTGTGATTTGGCTAGGCCTATTTCTCTAATAGATATTTGGAGTTTCATTATTTTTGCTGGTTACTTAGTGTTTTTTTCATCGATTATTACTCCTTTTAAATCACCCAACTTTTGGTGATTTGTGTGAAATATTTATTGCTATGAATTTAATAATATTATCCCTCCTCATCATTGCTTTAAGGTATTTCTGGGGTGTGGGGATGATTAGAAAGATTCTCTATGCATTTCAGTGTTATTTCTGTGAGATTATGGGTTTTGGTGGTTTAAAAGGCGTACTTGTGGACTTCGGTCAACATCTTTTGAACTATGTATCGGATGGAAAAATGGACTACGCCAGTAGATCTAGAACATCTATTTTAGGTTGGTAAAATGGTTAGTGTGATTTTATGGCTTTTTTATCTTATTTCGACCCTTAATTCGAAAAATTTTGAAATTGGGTTTTGGGGATAAATTCTATGAAATTTTGACATTACTATTGAGTTCGGAGCATCAAATTTAGTGGGTTAGCATAGTTTATTTGCATACTCACAATTCTAGATGAATTCCAAGGGCTTCACAGAGACATAGAATTCTCCAAGTCTCTACCTGGTGCAATACTCAGGTGGTGCACTCTCTTAAGCGATGCTTTGTTCTCTTAAGTGACTCCGATAGATAGACAAAATGTCACCCAAGCGACACCAAGCTCGCTTAATAGATATCCTTTTAAGAAATGGCTTGGTTGCTTAAGCAACACGAGGCATTACAAAATCCTCTCACTTAAGTGACAGCCAATCTGCGTTAGCAAAAAGAAAGGCTTCACTTAAGCGATAGATACCTGAGCTATTCGGTAGTCTATTAGGTGATGTCAGGTGATTTACTTCCCCATTTTTGAGTTTTTTACTTTATTTTCGAGACTTGGAGTTTTGGGATTGAATTTTTGGACATTTTCTTCCATTTCTAAGCTTGGGTAAGATCCAAAAATTCTATATAAACTACTTTCTTTGATTTTAATAATTTAAATCTTTTTTTAAAAGCAGGATTAAAGGTTAAATTTAAGGATTATGGTTGAAAGGCCCAAATCATCTTTGATTCAGACTCCACATACATTGAGTTTGGTTCCTTATTTAGTGCCTGTGTCTGAGTATGGTGTTCCAAGATCTGGTGTTCAACCATTTTCTATTATGCCTCCACAGATGGGTTCCCATCCAACCAAATTTATTGTGCCTCCTATTATTGTGTGTACAATTATATCTTTTGAGGATCAAAAGAGGTTTAAGTGATTTACTCATTTAGGTTTTCCTAGGTTTAGTGGTGCGGTAGATGAGGATGCCTATGAGTTATTTATTGATTTTCATAAGAACCTGCATAATCTTGGTTCTCTTGAGTCATATAGGGTTGCTTATACTGCTTACCAGTTGAGAAATACAACTAGAAATTGGTAGAGATCACTTTTCATTGCTGACCTTTTGGATCGCTAGAGATGACTTAGGATCAATTTATAGAGGCCTTTCAGGATAGTTTGGTGACTTTTATTTTGAGGGATCAGATAAGAGATGAGTTTAACCTCTTAGAACAACACTCTATGACTATTGTAGAGTATGAGGCATACTTCTTGCCTTGTATAGATACTCTTATGCCAGTATTTTTACCTAATCTAAGAAGATTTAGAAGTATATAAATGGGTTGGATATTTCCCTTTAGCTTGCTACAACTTTGATGGTAGCGTATGGGGCATCATTTCAAAGTATTGTGTATCATGATAATATGACTAAGCCTATTCTTCAAGCATCTCAGGGAGGTGCCAAGAAGGAACACCATCTGGGTGAGTTTAGAAGTCACAATTATTGATGCAAAAATTCTAGAGGTTTTTGTGGTTGTCCTTGAAGACCCATGCAGGTTGCCTTGGAAAATTTACATAGTTTATTTTCTAGTTTGGTATCTTTAATTGGTCATCCCAGTTTAGTCATACCTCCTTTCATTGAGTCATGCCAATAGGTTTACTATGTATATGATGAGATTTGCCATTTGGCCAAGGACTATCCTCGTAGTGTGTTCAAATCTACTCCTATATCAGCTTTGTGAGATGGAGGTTCTACAAGGAGTGTGATAGGCATAGGTAGTGATGCCCATGTTAGTGGTCGAGGGACTACCCATTCAGGTGGTAGACAGGGTCAATGCTATGCTATACCAACCATGCCAGAGGCATAGGCTTCTAATGTTGTCATCGCAGGTATCATCACTATTTGTTTTAAATATTTATTTGTGTTATTTGATCTGGGGTCAAATTCTTTAATTTGTTTGCATATTTTTCTTTGGGTTTTGATTGTGCTTGTGAGACTCTTGATGTGCCTATCTATATATCTATCCCCGTAGAAGACTTTTTTCGTAGTGGATTGAGTGTACCAGTCTAGTGTTGTGACTTTTTCTAGGTGTTAAACTTGGATAGATCTGACTAAATTAGATATGGTAGATTTGATGTCATCTTTGGTATGGGATGATTAGCATATTATTATGCTGTGCTAGATTGTTATTACAAGATCGTGACCTTAGCTTTGTTGGGTATGCCGAGGATATCTTTGAATGGTGTGCTTTATTTAGGGTATAAGAGAGTTATATCTTTTCTTTAAGCTCATTGCTTGGTTGAGAAAGGGTTTTTGTCTTATTTGGCTCATATTTGTGATATTAGTGTTGCTTTACCTCTTTTATTGGATTTTGTTCATGTTGTCTACTAGTTCATGGATATATTAAAGGATTAGATGCAGGATTTGTTGGATAAGGGATTTATCCGATCTAGTGTATCACCTTGGGGTGCACCTATCTTGTTTGTGAAGAAAAAAAATGGGTCGATGCATATGTGTATTGATTATCGATAGTTGAACTAGGCGACAATTAAGAATAAGTAGTCTCTTCCTTGTTTTGACAATTTATTTGACCAACTTCAGAGTGCTTCAGTGTTTTTGAAGATTTATTTGAGGTTCAGGTATCACTAAATGAGGATTAGATCTTTGGATATTCCGAAGACAATTTTTTAAACTAGATATGGTTATTATAAGTTCTTGGTTATGTATTTTTGGTTGACCAATGCCCTAGTTGTATTCAAGGAGTTGATGAATTGGGTATTTTTATCATATCTTAATTTCTTTGTTATTGTATCTATAGATGATATCTTGGTTTATTCCAAGAGTAAGGACAATCATGAGTAGCATTTGCGGATAGTTCTTCTAAGATTGAGGGATGAGAAGTTGTACGCTAAGTTCTCTAAGTATGAGTTTTGATTGGAGTTTCTCTAAGTATGAGTTTTGATTGGAGTCTATCTCTTTCTTGGGGCACGTGGTGACAAAGGATGGTATTATGGTCTATTCAACCAAGATCGCAGTAATTCATAATTGGTCTAGGATTACTTCTCCTAGTGAGATTTGGAGTTTTGTTTGTTTGGTGGGCAATTATTGATGTTTTATTAAGGGTTTCTTATATATTACGGCCCTATTGACCAAGTTGGCTCAAAAGAAGATTTCCCTTCTGTGGTTTGATGCTTATGAAGTGAGCTCTCAAAAGATTAAGGATTTGTTCACTTTAGCTCCTATCTTGACCTTTCTCAATAAGGGCATGAGTTTTATTATTTTCTATGATTCTTCTGATATTGGGTGAGATGCTATGCTAATAAAGGAGGGTAAGGTCATTGCTTATGCTTCTCTTTAGTTGAATTCCTATGAAAGAAATTACCCAACCTAGTATTTGGAGTATTGTGTGGTTTCTTTGCCATAAAATTGTGGAGGCATTACTTGTATGAGGTCTATTATGAGATTTTCTCAAATCATCCTAGCCTTTAATATTTCTTCACCCAACACTATCTTAATATAAGGTAGTTTCATTGTCTCGAGTTGATTAAGGACTATGACTTTGCTATTTTTTATCATCCGGGAAAGGCTAATATTGTTGTGGATGTTGATCTAAATGTCGACTAGCATGGGTGTCTTGGACATCTTTTGACTCAGTAGAGACTTTTGGACTCAGAGGTTCAATCTTTAGCTAATCAGATAGTTAGACTTGATGTTTTGAAAGCTGGGTGTGTTTTGGCGTTAGTGGAGGCTAGGTCTTCCTTGATGAAGCAAATTCAGGCCCATCAGTTTAATGATGTTGGGTTGAGAGTGATTCACGATAAGGTATTGAGTGGCAAGGTTAAGAAAGCCTCACTAGATCTAGATTTTGTCTTGTTGATTAGTGGTCGTGTTTGTGTGCCAAGAGAGGGTTAGTGGATTAGATGGATTTTGTGGGAGGCTCATTGTTATAAATATTCTATTCATTTGGGAGTAACTTAGATATACCGTAATTTGAGACAATATTACTAGTGGGGTGGTATGAGGAAGGATGTAATGAATTTTGTAGCTCATTTCCTATGTTACAAACACATGAAGCCCGAGCATTTGAGACTTGGTGGTTTGCATCAGAGGTTAACCATTCTCAAGTGGAAATGGGAATGAGTCACTATGGACTTTATGTCCTGGTTTCCTCATAATTCTCACAGTTTTTATAGTGTTTGGTTCATCGTGGACTGGTTGACCAAATATGCTAATTTTATCCTAGTTTAGGTTTGTTTCAGTGCTGAGAGGTTGGTCAATATCTAGATTTGTGAGATAGTTTGACTTTATGGTGTGCCTGTATCTATCATCTCAAATCGAGGTTAGGTGTTCACATTCTACTTCTGGATGACCTTTCAGGAAGAGTTGGGCACTGGGGTTGATCTAGTATAACTTTTCACATCTAGATGAATGGTTAGTCGAAGCAGACTCTTTAGGTTTCTGAGGACATGCTTCGCACTTTTGTCATGGACTTCAGTGGTCAGTGGGAGAAGAATTACCTTTGGTAGAGTTTGCATATAATAATAGCTATCATTCCTATAAATAGATGGCTTATTTTGAGGATTTGAATGGTAGGCGTTTTCGCTCTCCAGTTGGTTGGTTTGGTGTTTTTGAGGTTAGACCTCAAGGTAAGGACTTGCTTCATGAGTATTTAGATAGAGTTTGGGTCCTTTAGGATAGACTTCGAGCGGGTTAGAGAAGGAGAAAGTGTTATGCGAATCATAGACTTTGTGCCTTAAGATTCAATGTTAGTGATCGTGTCTTTCTTCGTGTTTCATTTGTAAAGGGTGTGATGAGGTTTGGGAAAAAGGGAAAGCTTAGCCCTAGGTATATTAGACCTTTTAAGATCTTTCGAACTATTTAGGATATGGCCTATAAGTTAGCATTGCATCCAGATTTATCAGCGGTCCATCCAATTTTTCATGTTTCTATGTTTTAGCATTGCATTCCAGATAAGTCTCTTATCATTCGTTGGGATTCAATCTAGCTAGATGAGCAATTTTCTTTTGTTGAGGATTCAATCTCTATTCTAGCTAGGGATGTTGTACATTTGTGTTCTAGAGTTATTTCTATGGTTAAGGTCCAATAGAGGCATAGACTTGTAGATGAGTCTACTTAGGAGGTCGAGTCTAATATGTGTTCTAGTTATCCCTAGCTTTTTGCTAATTCAGGTATTTCTATTACCCTTAGTTTGAGGACAAACTAGATTCTTTGTAGTGGATGGTGTAATGACCTTACTTTTGGTGATTTGTGATTTGACCATTTTACCCCTCCCCGTGGTTTCTTCTTAGTATTGTTGGAGTGTGGGGATTATTTGCACGGTTTTTGATGCATTTTTGTGTTATTTGTGCGAGATTGTGGTTTTTGGTTATTTAAAAGGCTTACCCATTGACTTTGGTCAACAACTTTGGATCTATACGTCGGATGGCAAAACAGACTACGCCATCTATTCTGGAACATCAATTATAGGTTGGTAGCATGATTGGTGTGGTTTTAAAACTTTTATATCATTTTGATTATCCTTTCTGAAAATTTTGATATTGGGTTTTAGGAATCAATGCTATGAAAATAATATTTTTCAAAATTTTGACATCACTATTGAGTCCAGAGCAACAAATTTAGTGGGGGAGCATAGTTTTTTTGCGTAGTTAGGATTCTGGATGAATCCTGAGGGGTTCGTGCAGATATGGAAATCTCCAAGTTTCCAGCTAGTGCACCACTCAACTGGTGTATTCTCTTAACTGATGCTCTGGTTGCATAAGTGACTTTGCCTGACATCCAAAATGTCACCTAAGCGATACCAGGCTCGCTTAAGCGATGGCCTTGTCGCTTAAGCGACACTAGGCATGTCAGATGCCTATCGCTTAAGTAACAGCCAATCCACGTATGTGAGAAGTCAGGCCTCACTTAATCAATTCCTGGTCTCTTAAACGATAGTCGCCTAAGTGACCCTGTAATTACTTAGGCGATGCCTAGGTGATTTGTTTTCCCAGTTTTGAGATTTTACAACAGTTTTGGGAGTTCGAGATTTGGGATCCATTTTTTAGGCATTTTCTTTCATTTCTAAGCTTGGGTAAGCTTTAAAACTCCTGTTTCAAGTACTTTCATCAATTTTAATTATTTAAATCTTGTTTCAACCTGTGATTAAATATGGAATTATGAGATTTTGGCTGGAAGGCCCTAATCATCATTTTTGCGATCAAACCCCAATTTCACATTATTTTCACTTGGGTTTTCTTATATGAGTTCCTTTAATCTTGGAAAATATGTTTTGAGAAAAAAAATTAAGATTTTACTCTTGTTTCTCAAAAACCTATTATGGGGGATTGTTTTGACCCTGATTTGAAAATGGACAATATGGATATTGTTGGCTTTCTTTTGAACCACAGATTCCATAGTTGTGTGTTTTAGTTGATTTTGGTTTTATTCGTGAAGGGAAGCCTCTGGGTTGATGTCTTTGGGGACTAGTTTTTGATATTTGACTTAGGTTATGGCTTAACTTCCTTCAGACTAGGTACGGTAGTAAATAATAATATAAAAGCATGCTATTGGTATGGGGTTGTACCATGGAAAATGTCTTTATGTTATTTAAGTCCATGTGCGGTGGCCTATGTGAATAATACTTGCTAGTTTGAGTCATTATTTGCCATGTGTAACCGTGTGGGATCCTATATGATGTTATAGCCTGGTATTTGATATGTGTACATTTGGTTGTACTCTTTATGGAAAGAAAATCCTAGATTTTGGGACTTTTGTGGTATCTATGACTTTTCTTGCATGATTTACTTGATGGTTTGCTATATTGGATCATGGATAGTTGGTTGATTTGAGTGGATTATGGCTCACATGGTTGATATATTGGTTGGATATTGGATATTCTCATTTTGGTTGGTTGTGAGCATTACATCCTTATACCATATTCATTCATAAAACATTGGTACCACCATGGATATATTATAAATACTAGTTTTTGTGATAGAAAATGTGGCATCCTTAAAAACCCGCTACCTATGTATGCGCTGGAGAGGAGATATGGATATTAGTTGTATATGGGTTGATGAACACCCTATTAGTCCTACCTCAGGAGCACAACTCGGTATGTGTATGTGGAGGTTGTGCGATTACCTCATGCATCACATTATGATCATCATCATCATCACCATCATCATCTTTATTGTATTTCATATATTGTGCTTATTCTATCATCGTATCTCTTCTCTTGACTTGATATCGGCCTATTTTTCGATTTTTTATACTTATGCTTGGTGTATGTGTATATTTTTTCTTCTTTCCCCTACCTGTATTTGTTATATGTGTGTATAGTATAACTATTAGTAGAGACGGTATGGGCTACCATTTGGAACATTTTTTTATTGCAGGTGACATGCCCATAGTTTTTGTTTATATGCTATATTTTCTACTTTACTCAGTCGACCTATGATTCCTACTGAATACATGTGGACTGTACTCATCCCTACTACACCTTTTTGGTACAGATCTAGTACGTGTGCACCGCACGATTAGCCGACTCATGTGACATTTAGAGTATTTGAGGTACCAAACATCCTATTCTTCGGGAGTTAGTCTACTACCTCTTTCTGTCTATTTTCATGATTTTTTTATTCGAAGATAGATTTTGATTCTGTTTGTACTATTATTGTATCTTTTGATATGTTGAGATGTATTTAGCAGTTCTTACACTGTGACACCAGATAATGGGTTTTTCTTTGGTATCTTTCATTATATTTCTATTTTTACTATTTATATATGGGTCGAATCCATTACAAGGGTCTTTCCTTGATTTTGGTATTGATTTTACATTTTATATCTGTTTGGATGATGAGCTTACTAGTTAAGGTTTTCCATAGAAAGTGCCATCATGACCCTTGGTTTTTGGGTCTAACATCCATTGAACATGTTGACTTAGAAAAAGGTTTTATTTTTGTGGTCGAGTGTTTTTTAGATAGTCTTTCAGAAGCTTAAAGAGTTGTTGACTTCATCTTCAATCTTAACTTTGCCCATGGAAAGCATAGGTTTTACTGTGTTTTGCAATGATTCTGGTGTGGGTTTGGGTGCACTGTTGATGTCAGAGGGCAAGGCGATTGCTTATGCTTCTCATCAGTTAAAACCTCAAGAGAAGAATACCCTACCCTTGATTTAGAGTTGGCAACCATAGTGTTTGTTTTAAAGTTGTAGCGGCATTACTTGTATGGAATTCCTTGTAAGGGTTTTTTGGATTAGTATTGCCTTCAATACTTTTACAACCAGTAGGATCTTAATATAAGACAATGACGTTGGCCTGAGTTGCTTAAGGACTATGATATCTTTATTTTTATCATACGAGTAAGGCTAATATTGTTGCGAAGACATTAGTTCATATATTGACTTAGGAGTGAACTAATGTGGTTGCGGATGCTTTGAGTTTAAAGAAGACTAGTATGTGGAGTTATTCCATACACTGACATAGGAGTGACCTTTAGCCTTAGAGATTCAGTCATTAGATAATTAGATGGATAGGTTTGACCATTTGACACTCGAATGTGTTTTAGCCTTTATTGATGCTAGCTTTTCTTTGACAGAGAAAATTCGAGTTCACAAGTTTGATAATGATAATTAGAGGGTGTTTGAGAAAGGGTATTGAGTGACAAGGGTAGGTCAATATCTCTTGATTTTGATAGTGTTTTGATATTGGTGGTTGATTTAGCATACCGAGAGAAGGTGGTTGCATGGGATCGATGTTGGAGAAAATGCATTGTTCCATATATTCTATTCATCTAGAGGTAACAAATATGTATCATGATTTAAAGCTGCATTACTAGTAGGGTGGTATGAAGAAAGATGTAGAGGATTTTGTAGCTAGTTTCTTTTATTGTCAGTAAATGAAGGCCCAATATCTAAGATCGGGTGGTTTGGTTCAGACAATAGTATAAGTCAGAGCGAATGACTATGGAATTCGTGAGTTGGCCACCTTATACTTTGTATGGTCCTGACTATATTTTGATTATCATGGATTGAGTAACCAAATCAATCCATTTCATTCTTATTCAAATTTACTTTAGTGCTGAGAGGTTGTCTTGTATATATGTTAGAGAGATAGTTTGTATTCATAGAGTACCTAAGTCTATTATTTTAGAGAGTGTTTTAGTTTTACCTCTATCTTTTAGAGGACATTTTAGGAGAATTTGGGTACACTGGTTGACCTTAGCATTCATTCCACCCCTGACCATTGGTAAGTCAGGGCAGACTATTCATGTTTTAGAGGACATGCTCCATACATGTGTTATGAACTTCGAAGGTCAGCGGGAGAAACATTTAGCCTTAACAGATTTTACTTATAATAATAGCTACCATTCAAGTATTGAGATGGAAACTTTTGAGGTATTGTATGGTAAGCATTTTCGATCTCCTATTTGTTTGTTTGAGACTTCTGAGGCTAGACCCCGTGGTACTAACATGCCTTGCCAGTATTTAGACAGAGTTTGTGAGTGATTCAGGATAGACTATGGGAAACCCAAAGTAGGCAAAAGAGTTACGCTAACAACAAAATTTATCTTTGATGTTTGGGATTACAGATTAGGTTTTTCTTTGCGAGTTTCCTTGAAAGGCGTGATGAGATTCGGGAAGAGGGGAAAGCTTAACCTTAGATATGTCGGGGCATTTGAGATTCTAGAGATAGTTGGGGAGGTAGCTTATGAGTTAACCTTGCCCCCATACTTTTCAGTCTTTCATCTATTTTTTCATGTATCAATGCTTCAACGCAATATCTCAGATGAGGCCTATGTGCTTTGATGGAATTCAGTTCAATTGGATGTAAGGTTGACATTTCTAGAAGAGCCAGTTGTGATATTAGCAAGGGGTATTAGACAGTTGCGTTATAGATATATTTCTATGGTTATGGTTCATTGGAGATACCATCATGTTGAGGAGGTTTCTTGGGAGGTCAAGTTCGATATGCATATTAGTTATCCTCATCTCTTTACCGATTCAAGTATTTCCTTGCCTTTTGTCCAAGGATGAACTAGAGGCTTAGTGGTGGATACTGTAATGACCTGATTAATGAGATTTTTATTTTGATGTGATTTAACCATTTTCCAACCTATAGTTTCTACATGTTTATTTTGGGGTGCGAGTATAGTTGGCACAATTCCCAATGTGTTTAGAAGGGTTTTGGGAGAGCTTGAGACTCTTAGAGGCTTTCAAAGCCACTACTTAGACTTTGGTCAAGATTTATTGTTCTATGTGTCGGATGGAAATTTGAATGATTCCATTAGATCTGGAATGTTGAATTTAGGTCAGTAGCAGGGTTGGTTTAAGTTGGGAACCTTTATTTTACATTTCGAACGTTCAATTGAAAACAAGTGAAATTTACCTAAAAGGTGTCACAACCCGAGACTACTCCCTAATAGTAACACGATTCTTGGAACCACAAGTGATCCCAAACTAATCCATGAACTGGCATACTATTGAGCAACTGATTTAATATGTATATAACAAAACATAATTTGCTGAGTGGAAGCATAATCATGAGAAAATCTGATTGAATGTAATACAGAATAAATTTACAACACAATATATTTGAAGAATGAACTTGATTTACAATATCATGACTCTTACTGATATCTATGAAGCCTCTACTATACAGACTATAGATATAAAGGTCATGACTCCAACTACCACTAATCAATACCTATGAATAATCAAAATAAATAACATGAACTACAATTGACTGGAGTCCCAAAAATGAGAGAACTTATCACCTGCTGGTTAAAAGCTTCCAACTGTCCGAGTATGATGTGTAGGATGCAACTGGTACCTACATTATGAGACAATTAGCACATATGTGGATTAGTACTTTGGAATGTACTGAGTAAGTGGGGGTGAATGGAATAAGTAAGACTGATTAGGAATATAATCTTAAAACATGCATGCTTAATGCAAGTAGACTCACCAAGATACTGAAATTAATTGAAAACTGAATTATCTTAAAACTCGTGTAACAAACATAATTTTATAAGCTGGTGAATCACTACACTTAGTTACTTAAATCTTTAGTTTCATAGAATAAGTAGAACTGAAGCTGGGAAATGGTAAACGTGACTACTGTATGAAAATATTATGTAAAGATGAACATGCTGTAAACCTGAACTGAGGGTCACGTATGGGAACTGAGCATGAAAACATGAACATGCAATGTTTGATAATGCAAGACCAAGCATAAACATGTTTGTGAGATAATTCATAATGTTAAAGACTAAAATCTGTATAACTAAATAACTGGCAATCTGTATAGTTGGTCAAGCAAACTTGAACTTAAATACACCGAAGTATTGTACTGAGATTATAGAAGGTATCATGTCACCGACATGCCCCAATATGAGCTAATTAGGGTCTATCCTTTAACCCCAATTTGAAGGGTGTCAATACCGTGCCATGGGTACTAACACATGGCTAACGATGTGGATCCAAAAGGCTGATGTCCCAAAGGACTAAGGCTTCACCCTCTACTGGTAGGTTTTCTCATAAGATTTGTGTCAACCGTAAACTGGCAGGAAGACATCTCAAACCTACACTGGCTACGTAGTTCTGGAACTCAGGGATTGCTACTAAGGGTCACACCCTTT
Source organism: Capsicum baccatum var. pendulum (assembly GCA_030864225.1). Classification (NCBI taxonomy): domain Eukaryota; kingdom Viridiplantae; phylum Streptophyta; class Magnoliopsida; order Solanales; family Solanaceae; genus Capsicum; species Capsicum baccatum. The sequence goes on along the minus strand of CM061554.1, from coordinate 166,090,327 downwards.
ACTGGAAAGTGAGCCCCCATCCCTGGGTCCACTCGGTGAAAAATCCTACCCCTTACTGAACAACAACAACCAAAAACCCAGTGTATTCCCACAAAGTAGGGTTTGGGGGGGTGAAATATACGCAGTCCATACTGCTACCTCCAAAGAAGTAAAGAGTCTATTTTCGATAGACCCAGGCTCAAGATAGAGAATGGTAAACAAATGTGTAATGAAACATGCAACATGATGGATGGTATAACATAAAAAGGAAAAAGACATACTAAAATAAAATAGAAATCAGAACAATACGAAATAAGATAAATAAGCGCCATATAAAATAAGAGATTAGAAATAGGGCATCTGGAAAACGACACCCACCTAGTAATAACATACACTAACAGACGAAAGGCACCCACCACACCCAAACCCTCCCAACTAGGGGCTCCTACCTATGGATACAGTTTTAGGATTGCTAACCAGACTATACATGAACTCTTCTAACTACTTGCTACCACCCATACATGCGTCTTAGACTTCTACCCTTATCCGCGACCTCCACACCTTCCTATCTAGGGCCATGCCCTCATAAGCTAAAGTTGCTCCATATCATGCCTAATTACTTCCCTCCAGTACTACTTCGACCTACCTCTCCTCCTCCTGAAGCCATCGAATGCTAGCCTCTCACACCTAAAAACTAGCGCATCCATGCCCCTCTTCAGCACATTCCCGAACCATCTCAGCCTACCTTTTTGCATTTTGTCCTCCACCAAAGTCACTCCCACCTTCTCTCAAACTGTCTCATTCCTAAATCTATCCCCTCTAGTAAGTCCACACATCCAATACAACATTCTTATTTCCACCACCTTTATTTTTTGAATGTGGGAGTTATTGATTGGCCAACACTCTACTCTATATAGCATATCTGGACGGAGTGCCACTCTGTAGAATTTTTCTTTAATCTTAAGTGGCACCTTCTTATCGCACAACACTCCTGAGGCGAGCCTCTACTTCATCCAACCTGCTCCAATACGGTTAGAGACATCCTTATCAATCTCACCATTCCCCTAAATCATAGACCCAAGATACTTAAAACTATCTCACCTACAAACATCCTGGGAATCAAGCCTCACCACCACATCGTCCTCCTACCTCAAGTCACTAAAATTGCACACCATATACTCCATATTGGACCTACTCAACCTGAACCCCTTAGATTCTAGAGTTTGCCTCCAAACCTCTAATTTTTCATTCACACCCCCTGCGTCTCATCAATCAACACTACATAATCTACAAATAACATACACCACGGTACCTATCCTTGAATATGTCATGTCGACACATCCATCACCAACAAAAATAGGAATGGACTAAGAGTCAAACCCTGGTACAACCCTGTCACGATTGAAAAATGCTCTGAGTACCCTCCCACCATTCTCACCCAAGTTTTTCCTCTATCATACATGTCCTTAATAGTTTTGATGTAAACTACCGGGATCCCTCTTGCCTTTAAGCATCTCCAAAGAACATCCCTAGGGACTTTGTCATATGCCTTCTTCAAATCGATGAACACTATGTGCAAATCCCTTCGCCTTTTCCTATACTGCTCCACCAATCTCCTCTCTAGGTGGATTGCCTCTATCGTCGAGTGACCAGGAATAAAACCAAACTAATTCTCAAAAATAGACATGATATTCCTCAATCTTTGCTCTACCACCCTCTCCTAAATCTTCATAGTATGGCTCAATATCTTGATACCCCTATAGTTGGTGCAACTCTGAATGTCACCCTTATTTTTATATAATGGAATCATCGTACTACACCTGCAAGCCTCAGGAATTCTCGCCATCTTGAAAATTCCATTAAACAAATCAATTAGCCACCTTAAGCCTTCCCTAACCGTAAACTTCTAAAAATCCACCGAAATCTCATCAGGCCCCGTCGCCCTTCCCCTCCGCATTGTACGAATAACTTCTCTGACCTCATCAAGCTTAAAACTTCTACAATAACTGAAATCACAACTCTCGCCCGAGTGCTCCAGCTCTCCTAATTCCATGCCTCTGTCCCCCTCGTCGTTCAAAAACCTATGAAAATACTCCTGCCATATCTTCTTAATGCGGATATCCTCCACCAAAACTCTACCATCCTCCCCTTAATACACTTCACTTGGTTGAGGTCCCAACCCTTTCTCTCCCTAGTCTTAGCAAGCCTATACAACCTTTTTTCCTGCCTTTCTTCTCTAACCCCGTATATAAGCTCTCAAACGCCGCTGTCTTAGGGATCGTAACTGCTAGTTTAGCCTCTTTTCTTGCTATTTTGTAGACCTCTCCATTCACCCTCTTCTCCTCTGCATATTTAATCTCAGTCAACTTAACATACGTCCCCTTCTTAATATCCACTTTCTTCGTAAATTTTTCATTCCACCACCATTCCCAAATGTCGTCCTGCCCGACCCCTTGAAACACCCAGCACTTCTCTAGCGGTCTCTGTGATGCAACTGGAAGCCTTATCCCACATAGCATCCACGTCCCCCCTACAATCCTACACCCCTAAACTAGCTATTTTCTCTTCTATCTCAAGCGTACTATCTGGCGTTAAGCTACCCCACCTAATTATAGGCCGACCCTCCTAGGCCCTTCTCTTCTTGATCTTCTTCATAATCAAGTCCATCACCAGAAGCATGTACTAAGTTGAAAGATTCTCACTTGAAATGACTTTACAATCCCTGCATAAAACCCTATCCCCCTCCCTTAGCTGTAAAAAGTCAATCTGAATCTTGGGTATCACGTTTCAAAAGGTAATCAAGTGATCCTCCTTCTTCGAAAAGCGCAAATTCACAACCACCAGCCTAAAGGCCCTCGCAAAATTTAATAGAGCCACTCCCTGAACATTTCGATCAGCAAAACCAAAACCTCCACGCACATCATCATAACCTCCCCACAAAACCCCAATGTGCCCATTGAAGTACCCCACTATGACAATGATGTCCGAACTAGGCATGCATCTCACTACCTCATCCAAAGCCTACAAAAACCTCGCTTTTAACTCCTCTTCCAATCCCACCTACGGGGCATAAACGCTACACACATTCCGCATAAATCCCCCAATGACCAATTTTATCATCATCAGTCTATCACTGACCCTCTTAACCCCTACCACCTGTTCTCTAAGCACCTCATCTACATAGATCCTCACTCCATTTTGATGCCTGTCACTCCCTGACTACCACAGTTTATATCCATCCACATCTTTAGCCTTAGACCTTACCCACTTAGTCTCCTCAACACACACAATATTAATCTTCCTCCTCTTAAGAATCTTCACCATCTCTATGGACTTACCTTGAAGGGTCCCTATATTCCAAGACCCTAGCCTCAACTTATCTTCTCTCATTTCTCACCTACCTTTACAACCCCTCACCGTATTATCGCTAACACTCCACCTAGATCCCACACCTACCTCTTCCCTCACCCCCAACCAAAATCGCCATCAACCTCCTCTAACATGACCCTATTCCACCATAAACCCCTACAACCATCATTTAAGAACCAAAACAAAGCCCAAACAAATCCCCAAATCGATAGACCGATAGACAACAAAACAAAGCAATAATAGAAAAGCAAAAAAATAGGAAAGCAGTAGAGAAATAGTAGGCACGCACAAAATACCTTATCCAGCCTAACAGCTAGAACAACATAATAGATATCCTCCAATAGGCGAAAGCAGACAATTACAACTATACTTATAAGAAACAAAACAATATAAACAAAATGGTAAAACTAATAACTAGTAAAAGTATCTAAATATCAAAGTTTGGATGTCACCGGGGTACTCTTGTGTGCTGCTGAACCATCAATTTGATTTTGGAGTAGGTTGCTGAAAATAGGATCACCAAAAAGTGGCCGCTGGAGCACTGCCGGCTATTGCTGTCACTACACAATCAACTGGGCATTACCAAATTTGTGTTCTGGTGACTATCTCTAGAGTCGAGCCAGCGGGAACCCTAGTCCCACTAGCAATAGCAGCAACTAGATGGAAAAAAGGAAAAGAGTGAAAGAGAAGTAACTAAGGAGAGCTGGGGAGAAAGAGAGAGAGAGAGAGAGAGCCTACTCACAAATAAAAGATACTGAAATACTAACTGGTGTATGCACTGATAACTGATAACTGTTATGATCAGGTCATGGTATTTTGAAAATAACAGTGCATATAGATTCTGGGGTAATTATAAATATAAAAACTGAAAAAAGCTAATAATTCTCAATATGGTCATGGTCTTCTAAATACGACATTAAAACCATGGTCTGATTGACTTGTTACTTGAAAAATGGAAATCACATAAAACACATAGGTATCGAGTGTTCATAACCCGCTAGCACTGAATAACCATAAAATACGATAATAAATCTTTAAAACTATAGTATGGGACCATGGTTCAAAGATCCAAAACATAGAAATTTCATCAAACATGTGAGAATCATGAACTTGAACATGGGAATGTGTTAAAAATGAGAAATCAACTTGATTACATGGCTAAATTCATAAATTAGAGGTTTAACATTAAATTCAGTTAAACATGACATGGGGATTGTAATTCAAAACATGAAGTAGCTAAATTCACATGGAATTACATATAGAAATGGCTTGAACTTGAGTTGATGAGGAGTTCACGCATTTATTCATGAGTTTCATGGCGGATTTCATAAAATAGAATGAGATTTATAAATTTAAATAAAAATTGGATTTTTGGTCTCAATGGGTGAAAGGAATCCATTAATGAACACCCACATACCTTAATTGAACAAATTCTTAAGGAAACTTGAAATATGAATTTGAATCCTTGAATTCTTGAGGAAGAAATCTTGAATCTTGGGACTTGAATGATAAACTTCTGAAAGAAAACCTATTCTTGATGTTTTCTTGAAGATTCTTGAACTTGGAAGCTTAAACTCTTGATTTCTTGGGGAAAAGTTTCGACATTGTTCTTGTGAAGGAGGAGGGTTTACATAAGGGTTTTAATGATGATAAGTTGGAAAATAAGGCCCTTTTGTTGTTTTAATCCATCACTTGGGTGCTTAGGTGCAAGGAGAAATGACTAAAATATAATTTGGGCTTGGGTTTATGGATTTAGGAAAACATTAATACACATTGTGGGGCTATACGGGACAACTTAGTGCTGTATCCTGGTGCTATCGCAACAGCTTACTGGTTCTGGCGAAAATAATCATAACTTTTCACTCGGGATTGAATTAAGGAGAAATTGGTATAGTTGGAAAGATAATTCAATTATATATAGTTTGTTGGATCTTGAGATTAAAAATTTCACATATATAAAAATTTATACACATTCAAAGTTGACCCTTGTAGAATCGAATACCAATATTTGGCCGAATCAAAGACTCTTAGCTCAACTTTTCTGTAAGTGATTTCTATGAAGATTTTTCATCTCAAAAGAACTTCACGCACTATTATAATATAAATAATGGGATTGTATTTTACCTACGTAGAAATGACGGTTCAATTTCTAGCTTAAGAATGAGGGGTGTTACATTATCTCCCCTTGGAATATCTCCCCATTGGAATAATTAGTCCTCAAATAAGACTGGTTATACTAGGAATACTAAGGCAACTACAACCACATACTGAACATGCATAGTTTGGAACATGATCGTATAACTGAGTCTGAGCAAGATAAATAAACTGATATATTTCGTGCATACATGCAATGACATGTGAATGGTTATAAGGATGAGATAGAAACGAGAGAGTCAACTTCTGAGTAAATATTACCTTAGGATGGATCTGGTTTTGTGAAGAAAAGTTGAGAGGTTTAGGACATGAAAACTTACGGTATTACAACATCTCCCCCTTGGTATCATTCGTCCCGCAAATGATACTGTTTGGCTGAAATACTAAAGAAAGATTGAGATGATGCACTAGACATTTACGAATTGAATCATGACTGAATATTTGAATCTAAAACATAATGCATGAACTGAATTGAACTCATAATTTGCATGGATGCAAACAAATTACCTCTTATAATGGCCATACTTATGAAACTTCAGATAGTAAGACTAGCTCAAAAGATGGAAAAATATAGAAATTTATCTGTCTAACTGCTAAACTGAACTGCTTTCTATATGGACTAATTGACACTGAAAATTTATACTCAACTAGAGTATTTCTTTGACACTTTTTCTAAGAAGTTCTAATAATAGTAGGGAGTAAAAAACTTGGGCATGATCTAAATACGATATATGAGTAGGGGATCTTAATATGGATATAACTTGCTATCATGGAACATATACCTATGAAACATAAACTAGGATAGAATTACTAGGCCTTAGGCAATGCAAATAACCAATTCAAGCTTAGCCTCGCTCCTTAAATACTCACGTGGGTACGTATAACTACTCCAGCCAAAGTTTGAGTTGAACTACCTACTCTCACCATGTTCAAACCTAACTTGTAATTACAAGGTACTGCACATAACACCATAATGCTAGTCTGAACGATGAATTCAATACCACAAGCATTTACACAACTTCTCATCTCAAGAATCATTATTCTTACCACCTCAACAACTAAATTCAACCTCATACTAGGAATTTACTAGTGCACAATGCACCCATCCACTTACATACCAACATGAAATTCAAGCCTAATATTATAACAACCTAAAAACTTCTAAGAAAACACCCATAAAATTATATTTTTGATATTCTCTAAACCTTTATCCATAATAAATTTCTTGCACCATTCTTACGAAGACACACACAAATTTTTTCAACTAACCATATCATATACCAAAAACTTTACTTCAATCTTCCTTCACTTTTACAACCTTAAATAAAACAAGCATATTGCAATCTTTCCTTAACATAAAATATTTACTCTCTCCCATATAAATAATTTTCCATCACCACTATCTTTACATAAGAGAGGTCACTAAAAGTTAGAACATGAGGACCCAGGGCATGAAATAATACTATGCATAACTTAGACACTTAATTGAAACCTGAGGAATAGAGTATCCATGACATAGATTAATTACAGAGATCAAAACTGAGGATACATATGACATAATCTAAATTTCACTGGTCATTAAGGGTGTACCAAAAGTACCTGGATCTAAGCATTCTGTAAAGTATGAGTACACGAATCATGAGCTGTATGACCTGAGTTAGGAGTTCATAATTTCAGGGAAAATGATTTGTACTTCTGAGGAAACTAGAACTCCTCATACTATGAACTTGAAGCATAGATAATTCTATGGAAAGTGCATAAATATGAACTATGATCATGGAGCTAACATATAAGGCATTTGTAGATATCGTGGTGACTGAAGTACAAAACTTTACATTTAGATAAAAATAGGGCACAAATGGATAAATGTAAGAATCTACATAAGTTTCTTAAATAAAACTTTTATTGCATGATCTAAGACATAAAAGAAGGGAAACCTTTCTTAAATACCCTGTAGCCACTCGAATAAAAGTACAAATATCTATATTTAATTTTGTAAGACTCTACTAGACACGACTTCATAGACATCCTAGGATATTTGAACTCTAGGATTTGGTACCAATTTTGTCACGACCCAAGAGTAACCCATAGTAGTAGCACGATTCTTTGAACCACAAGTGATCCCAAGATAACCCATGAACTGGCATACTAATGAGCAACTGATTTAATATGTATATAACAAAACATAATTTTCTTAGTGGAAGCATAATCATGAGAAAATCTGATTGAAGGTAATACTGAATAAGTTTACAACACGATACATCTAAAGAAAGAACTTGATTTACAATATTATGACTCTAACTCACTATCTATGAAGCCTCTACTATATTAACTATAGACATATTGGACATGCATCCAAATATCACTAATCAATACAAATGAATAATCAAAATAAATTACATAAAATACAACTAACCGGAGTCCCCGAAATAAGAGAACTCATCACATGCTTGTTAGAAGTTGCAAAGTGTTTGAGTAAAATGTGTAGACTACAACTAGTACCTACATTATCAGACAATGTATCATATAGACATATATATTGATCAATACTTTGGAATATACTGAGTAAGTAGGGGTGATTTCAATAAGTAAAACTTATTAGGAACATAATCTTAAACATGCATGCTAAGTACATGTAGACTCACCAAGAGACTAAAATTAACTGAAAACTGAAGTATCATAAAACATGAGTGACAAACATAATTTTATAATCCGGTGAATTACTACCTTTGTTACTTAAATCTTAACTTTTATAGAACAAGTAGAACTAAAGCTGAGAAACGGTAAACGTGACTATTGTATGAACATATCATGTAAAGATAAAAATGTTATAAACCTAAATTGAGGTTCATGTATGGATGAACATGTAATACTTGAGAATGCAAGAGCAAGAACAAGTATATTTCTAAGATAATCTGTAATCTGAAAGACTGAATTCTATATAACAGAATAATTGGCAATCTGTACACTTGGTCATACAAACCTAAACTAAAATACACTAAAATATTATACTGAGACTGTAGGAGGTATCATGTAACTGACATGCCCCAATATGAGCTAATTGGGCTCCAACTTGTAACCCTAGTTAGAAGGGTGCCAGTACCCTACCACAAGTACTAATATATGGATGACAATGTGGATCTATAAGGCTGATGTCCCAAAGGGCTAAGGAGTCACCCTCTAATAGCAGGTGCTCTTAGAAGATATGTGTCAACCCTCAACTGGTAGAAAGATATCTCATACCTACGCTTGCTATGTAGTTCTGGAGCTCAGAGATTGCTACTAAGGATCATACCTTTTATTGGCAGGTGAACCCCCATCCCTGAGTTTGATTGATGGTAAATCCTACTCCAAACTGAAAGACATTGAAATACTAACTGATGCATGCACTGATAACTAATAACTGATAAGCTTAGGTCATGGTATTCTAAAAATAATAACGTATATGGATTCTGAGTTAATTATAAACATATAAGTTGATAATTCTTAACATGATCATGGCGTTCTAAATATGACACTAAAACCATAGTTTGATTGACTTGTTACTTGAAAAAATGGAAATCATGTAAAGCACATAGGTATTGGGTGTTGGACCCGCCAACACTGAATAACCATAAAATACTATAACAAAGCTTTAAAACTATAGTATGGGACCATGGTTCAAATATTCAAAACATAGAGATTTCATCAAACATGTGAGAATCATAAACTTGAACATGAGAATATGTTAAACTTGAGAAATCAACATGATTACATGGATAAAATAAAAAATTGAGGGTTTAGTATGAAAAGTACTTGAAAATGACATGGGAATGGTAATTTAAAACATGAAGTAGCTAAATTCACATGGAATTACATATAGACATGGCTTGTACTTGAGTTAATAAGGAGTTCATGGATTTATTCACGAGTTTCATAGTGGATTTCATAAAATAGAATAAGATTCATGATTTTAAATAAACATAGGGTTTTGGGTCTCAATGGGTGAAAGGAACCCATTAATAAACAACCACATACCTTAATTGAACAAATTATTGAAAAAACTTGAAATTGGAACTTGAACCCTTGAATTATTGAGGAAGAAAGCTTGAATCTTTGGACTTATTCTTGATGTTTACATAAGGGTTTAATGATGAAAAGATGGCAAATAATGCCCTTTTGGTGTTTTAATCCATTACTTGGGTGCTTGAGGGCAAAGAGAAATAACTAAAACACCCTTTGGGATTGTATTTATGGATGAAAGAAAACATTACTCCATATCGAGGAGATAGATGTGGTAAGTTAGTCCAGAATCGAGGCGCTATCGCGGTACCTTCCAAGTTCTGACAAAAATGATCATAATTTTTTCTCGGGTGTCGGATTAAGGAAAAATTGATATCGTTGGAAAGCTAATTCAATTATATGTTATTTACAGATTATTGAGCTTAAAAATTCAACATATATAAAACATTATACACATTCAAAGTTGACCCTTGTAGAATCAAATTCAAAAAATTGTCTAAATCAAAGCCTCTAAGCTCAACTTTGCTGTAAGTGATTTATTATAAGACCCCACAAAATCCAAAGCTAAACTCAGACTTTTAAGCATACTAAGGGGTCCCAAACTTAGAAAATTCTTACTAAGTATTAATACTTAGTATTAGTTTGGACTTCATAAGTTGGAAACTCAATTTCACGACTCTTATGACATTAAAGTATCGATCTTTAGGTTAATTCATGATTAGGAATGTCAGTAGGTGTTCCCAGATGAGTTTCATATTTTTTGGACATGTTAAGTGTTCATCCAAGGGTTCCCTTCCACCCTTGGAATTAAAGAACTCTTTTTAATTAAAAGTTTATAAGTTTGATAAATTTATGGTGGAATTTGAATATGTTCATTATTGCCATGTTAATGGGGTTTCTAGTTCATGATTTACTACAAGATTCATGTGGAATTGATTGACATATGTGGATTATCATGTGAAACCATGTTGAAACCCTTGAAGTTGTAAATGTGGAATTGAACTATGATGATTACATGTTGTTTTTGTGTCATGTGCATAGATTATGTCCTTCTAGTATTTGGTGAATTATTTATGTGAGTTGAATATTTGAATGATATCATGTCAGTATATATTCAAGTTCATGTCATGCAAGTGATTGCTAGAATATTCCAAATGAATGTACGATAACTAAGTACTTAGCTATCATGTTCTAACATTATGCCATGTCATATAATTTATGCTATCGAGTCCTAAAGGTATTTAATACACAACAATTTACCTAGAGCCTTGGTTAGTCAAAAGATAGTATCATTCATGTCCCGATCGATAAAATTCAGCCAGTTAATAGAATTTAGTAGAATTCCATCAGTCCACGGAACCCAGTGAACTCAGTTTAGTTCAGTTAGACAGTACGATCAGAAATACTTTATTCGAGCCTAGAACAGTTCAGAATATAGTCCAGTGTCTATTCAGTTAGGAGTAGGATTTAGCATAGAGTGAAACCACAGATAGGGAATCACCTGCCAGTAGAGGGTGTGATCCTTAGAAGTAGTCCTTATGTTCCAAAACTAAGTAGCCAGTATAGGTTGAGACATCAACCTACTAGTTGAGGGTATCACCGTTCTCATTCAGAGCACCTTCCAGATGAGGGTAACTCAAGTTGTCTTTACCCGTGGCACGGTACAAATACTCTTCTAGCAGGGGTTATAGGTTGGACCCCAATCATTTTAGAGAGAGATATGTCGGTTAGATGATTACTTCCTACAGTCTCAATTTTAGTTCAAATCTTAGTATAGAACATAGTTCAATTCTACAGAATAACCAGGACTGTCAGATACAGTCACTTAGCTTTGAATAGAACTTAGTATAGTTCCACATAATCAAGACTATCAGATACATTCACTCAGCTATTAGTAATTCAGTATTAGTAGGCTCAGAATTTAGTTAATCAGTATTCAAATTTTGCATCCCAATGTTATCACAATCTCAGTTATAGTTGAAATATTCACGCATGTACGCTCATTCAGTTATATTCATGTGATTCAGTCAGTATTGTTCATGCATATGCAACCATGCATTTCAGCCTACCTCACTTTGTATACCAGTACTTTCAAAGTACTAACACATACCTTTCTTATAGGTTCAGTCATGCGGGCTCCTGATCATACTTAGCAGTTTAGATATTCAGCTAATAGAGTTAGTGGTGAGTCCTCTTAGTTTGAGGACATGATGATTATTTCAATAGTTTAGCTTATTTCAGTAGTTTGGAGTTAGTTGGGGACTTGTCCTATCAACTTTATATTTCAGACAGTTTAGAGGTTTTTTCAGACTAGAGTATTTTCAGATAGATCTATCAAATTTGGTATTTATTATACCATATTCAGTTTTATTATAGTATTGAACCTTATGGCATGTTTTTTGCCTAATTTCCATATATCATAGTATTATTATCCAGTTTTTGCAGCAGGTACTAGTCATGGATTAGCTTGTGGCCTTTCGAGATTATGAGCACTGTGTAGCATTTGGGGTATAGACTCGGGGCGTTACAAACATGGTATCAGAGCATAAGGTTCAACAGAGTTCTAGGAAGTCTTAAAGCTACATCTTGTAGAATCTTGTGCATGGGTGTTCAGTGCTCCAAACATATGGACAGGAGGCTGCGAGGTATTTTAGGAAAAGTTTACCTTCTTTCAGTGTTCATGTCATGTGAGTGAGCATGAGCTCTAATTAAACTCCCTATATAATCCATATTTCTCAACCATTTATAGAATATGACTCCAAAGAGGACTAAGAGAAGAGAAATGAGAGACCAGCTAGAACCACAGCCCGACCAACCAAGTCCTCTAGCTGAACACATCTCCCACACTGAATTTAGAGCAACTTTCACCACCCTAGCTTATTCTATTACAGCAGCTGCTGTTCTATCCAACCCAGTGGCTAATACTTCTATAGCTAAGATTGGGGATTTCACCCAAATGAACCCACTATCTTTTACTGGGTCTAAGTCAGATGAGGACCCATATGAGTTTCTTGATCAGGTGCAGAAAGTTATAGATATTATGGGGATGACTGTAGTTGAGAGCACTGAGTTGGCCACATATTAGTTGTAGGATGTGGTCCACTTATAGTTCAAATAGATAAAATAAAAAAGGACCGAAGATGCAGGGTCCATAGAATGGGAGGAGTTTGCCACTGCTTTTCTGAATAGGTTCTTCCCATTGGAGTTGAGAGAAATTAAGATTTTAGAGTATGTAAATCTGAGATAAGGAATCATAATAATGAAAGAGTATTCTCTCAAGTTTACTAAATTAGCTAGATATTCTCCTCATGTGATAGTAGATAGCAAATCCAGGATAAGTAATTTTTTATCGGGGGTGTCTAGAAGTGTGGTCAAGAAATGTAGGGATGTAATGCTGATTAAGTAGAAGGACATATCCAAGCTAATGGTCCATGCTCAACAGATAGAGTAGGATAAGAATAAAGAGAAGAAGAGGGAGAAAAATAGAGCGAGAACAGATAGTTTCAACTTTGCTTAGCCTAAGTCAGAGGGTGGGAATCATTCTCAGTTCCACTTGAAATCCTCAATTCCAGCTCTGTCCTCAGCCAGTGCTCCAATGCAAAAATTCAGAGATGATAATAGAGATAGAGAACCAGGCCCTAAGTACCAGGGTAGTGTCAGTAGTGCCCAAACTAATCCCCTTTGTAAGAAATATGGCAGAAACCACTAGGGCATCTGTAGAGCGGGCAACGATGTGTGTTTCAGGTGTGGTAAGCAAGGCCACAGAGTCAGAAACTATCCCTAGTCAGGTTCTTAGGGTTAGTATATCCATCCCCCAGCTCAGTCTGGTCGCCCAAATCAGTAAGGTGTTGTTTCCAATGCCACCAGTGGGCAATGCCTGAATAAATTCTATGCTCTCTAGTCTCAGCAGGATCAAGAAAGTTCTCTTAATGTGGTCACAGGTACATTATAAGTTTCCATTTACATGTTTATGCTTTGTTAGATTTAGGAGCATCGTTGTCTTTTGTTACTCCATATATAGCCATTGATTTTGGAGTCACTCCCAAAATTCTAATAGAACCCTTCTTAGTCTCTACCCTAGTGGGTAAATCTATTATAGCCCAATGGGTATATAGGAATTTTCCGATTATGATATCTCAGAAAGTCACTTCAGCAGACTTAGTTAAATTAGAGATGACTAATTTTGATGTCATTCTCAACATAGATTGACTTCATTCCTGCTATGCCTCAGTCGACTACAAAAACAAAATTATCTAGTTTAGTTTTAAAATGAGTCCATCCTAGAATGGAGGGGTAGTACTTCAGCACTTAGAGGTCAGCTTATTTCTTACCTTCAGGCAAGAAAAATGATACCTAAGGGATATGTCTACCATCTCGTTCAAGTCCAAGAATCTAGTTCAGAAACCCTTACTCTTGAATGTCAGCAGCATGTGAATTCCCAAATATGTTTCCCGAAAATCTTCTCGGAGTTTCTCTCGTAAGGGAAAGCGACTTTAGAATAGACCTTATTTCGGAAACTCGGCCCATATCTATTCTGTCATACAAAATGCCTCTGGAAGAACTTAGAGAATTAAAAAAATAGTTAAAAGATCTCGTCGATATGGGATTTATCAGACCCAGTGTGTCCCCGTGGGGAGCACAAATTTTATTCGTGCATAAGAAAGACAGTTCTTTTAGAATGTATATTGATTACCGTCAGCTAAATAAAGTCACGGTCAAGAACAAGTATCCCTTTCCTAGAATCGATGACTTGTTTGACCAAATTCAGGGTGCTAGTTACTTCTTTAAGATATGCTTTATATAAGGTTACCATCAGCTTAGGGTCAGGGAATGTGACATACTGAAGACAGTCTTTAGAACTCAATATGGTCACTTCAAATTCTCAGTCATATCATTTCGTCTTACCAATGCCCCAACAACTTTCATGGACTTGATGAATCATGTGTTCAAGTAGTACTTGGACATGTTCATCATAGTATTCATAGATGACATTCTTGTCTACTCCCGTAGTGAGAATGATCATGCAGACCATCTCAAAAAAGTCCTATAGACTCTTAGAAACCATCAGCTACTCGCCAAATTTAGTAAGTACAAATTTTGGCTAAGGTCAGTAGCTTTTCTTGGCCATATCATTTTCGGTGATGGCATTAGAGTTGATACCCAAAATACCAAAGCAATGAGAAACTATCCCAGACCCATATCTCCTTTAGATATCAAGAGTTTCTTTGGTTTGGACAGCTATAAACGACGGTTTGTTGAGGGATTTTCATCTATTGCATCCCCTATGTCCAAATTGACTCAAAAGAATATCAAATTCTAGTGGTCGGATTCTTGTGAGAAGAGCTTTTAAGAATTGAAGACTCAACTCACTACAACTCCAATTTGGACCCTGTCAGATGGTTCAAAAAGCTTTATTGTGTATTGCGATGCTTCTAGAGTACGTTTGGGGTGTGTGTTGATGCAGTGAGGAAAGGTCATATCCTACGCCTCTAGACAACTTAAGCCCTACAAAAATAACTAGCCTACTTATGACCTTGAGTTAGCAACAGTAGTGTTTTCCTTAAAGATTTGGAGGCACTATTTTATGGTATGCATGTTGATATGTTAACAGACCATAAGAACCTACAATATGTGTTCTCTCAAAAATACCTAAATCTCCATCAGAGAAGGTAGTTAGAGTTGTTGAAAGACTACGTCACGAGTGTCTTAAATCATCCTGATAAAGCCAATGTAGTGGCTGATGCTCTCAGTAGGATGTCTATAGTTAGTGTTGTGCATGCGGAGGAGGTTAAGAAGAAGTTAGCCCAGGAAGTTCATCAGCTTGCCCGACTAAGTGTTCTCTTAGTTAATTCAGCAGAAGGTAGTATGTGGGTGCAGAGTAGTTAAGAATCATCCCTAGTTTTTGAGGTGAAGGAAAAGCAGGATAGGGATCCTAGTCTAGCTAAGTTAAAATAATCAATCAGAGATCAGAATGTAGAGGTTTTCTCCTAAGGGGGAAATAGTATGTTGTGCTACCAGGGTTGGCTATGTGTGCCAGGTGTAGATGACTTGAGATAGCGAATTCTTGTAGAAGTGCATGGTACACGCTACTCTATTTATCTAGGGGCCACTAATATGTATCGCGATTTGTTGGAGATCTATTAGTTGAGTAGGATGAAAAGAGATATTGCAAAGTTTATGGTTAAGTGCTAAATATGTCAGTAGGTTAAGATTGAGCTTCAGAAGCCTAGTAGGTCCATGCAAGAGTTTAGTATTCCAACTTAGAAGTGGGAAAAAGTGAACATAGACTTTGTAATAGGTTTGCCTCGTACTCATCGCCAACATTATTTAGTTTGGGTCATCATTGACAAGATGACCAAATCATCTCATTTTCTACGAGTCCATACCTCTTATTCAGCTGAGGAGTACACCAAAATCTATATCACTGAGTTGGTCCGATTGCATGGTGTTCCATTTCCCATTATTTCTGATAGAGGTACGCAGTTCATATTTCATTTCTATAAGGCCTTCCAAAGGGGTTTTGGTACCCAAGTTTACCTCAATACAACCTTTCATCCTAGACAGATAGTTAGGTAGAGAGGACCATCCAGACTTTAGAGGATATGCTGCGAGTGTGTGCGATTGACTTTAAAGGTAGTTGGGATGACCACTTTCCTTTGATTGAATTCACATATAAAAACAACTATCATTCCAGCATTCATATGGCTCCATTTGAAGAACTTTATAGGAGGAGGTATAGATCTCCCATTAGTTGGTTTGAAGTGGGTGAGGCTGCAGTGGTAGGGCTTGACTTTGTATTTGATAGCTTAGAAAAAGTTCAATTGATCAGGGAAAGGCTTAAGACAACTTAGAGCCAGTAGAAATTGTATGCTGATGTGCGCAGAAAGGATCTTAAGTTTAAGATTGGGGATTTTGTGTATGTGAAAATATCTTCTATGAAGAAATGAAAAGGTTTGGCAAAAAGGGGAAACTCAGTCCCCAATATGTCTGTCATTACCGAATTCTCATCCATTTTGAAAAGGTAGCTTACGATCTTGAGTTGCCTTCAGACTTAACTTCAGTGCATCTAGTGTTCCATGTATCCTTGCTTAAGAAATGCATAGGTGACCCAGCAGTCATAGTCCCTAGGGAGGGAGTATATATTCAGAACAACCTCTCTTATGAGGAGATTCCAGTAAAAATCCTTTATTTTCAGGCATATAGACTGAGGAACAAAGATGTCCCTCTAGTCAAAGTTCTTTGGTGTAATCAGTTCATTGAGGGAGCTACTTGGGAGGCAAAAATAGATATGCAGACCAAGTATCCCCACCCATTCTCCATAAACTCAGACTCAGCCTAAGGTAACAATTTTTATTTGAATTACTCAGTCGCATGTTCAGATATAGCTACTAATGTAGTATCAATTAACATTGCATACTCATTCATGCATTCACAAATCAGTTCCGTCATGTACTCATGCTTCAGACATGCATTTTCAGTATATAAATTCAGCTTTTCAATAATCTTATTCATGTATTCATGAATCATGTTCAGTTATATACTCATGCATAAAATATACATGTTCAATATGATAGTTTAAAATATATCAGTAATTTCAGTTATGCATGTCCAGTAACCAAGTCTAGTCTGTCAGTTCTTCCATCGTAGTCAGTCTCATTTGAGGAAAAATATTCCCAAGGGGGAGATGTTGTAAGACCCCGCAAAATCTTAAGCTCAACTCAGTGTTTTAAGCTTGATAAGGGGTCTCAGACTTAGAAAATTGTAGCTAAGCATTCAGACTTAATATTATTTTTGCCTTTATAAATTGGAAACTCTATTTCATGACTTTTATTACCTTAAAGTATCGATCATTAGGTTAATTCATGATCAGGAATGTCAATAGGTATTTCCGGATGAGTTTTGTATTTTTCAAACCTCGTTTGAACCATGTTTGGGAATCCAAAATAGTGTGTCGACACGATCTCAGTGTGGCGCGTTGGCCATCACATCGATTAATAGTTTTCCTTAACTCCCAGTGGCAATTTTGTGTGAACCAATGCGTATTCGACGTGGTGCATTGGCTATTGCATCGATACCAATGACGCGGTGCATCATCCTGTGCATTGACAGTTCGGTTTTCAGTCATTAAAAGTCGTGTCCTTGGGGGGTATTTAGGTCTTTTACCCACCCCTATTCAGCCCTAAAATAGGAGATTTAGCCCTTATTGAGTGAAATATACTTACTTTTTCCCAAATTACTCAAGAACAAGAACCCTAAGTGATTAATTTAAAGGACAAGACTCAAGATTTCCACCATTGTTCTTCAGGAATTTAGCAACCAAAGTATGTCAAGTGTTCATCGAAGGGTTCCCTTCCACCCTTCTAGTTCAAGAACTCCTTTTAATTACAAATTTATGAGTTTGGTGAATTTTATGGTGGAATTTGAATGTGTTCAGGATTACCATGTTAGTTGGGTTTCTAGTTCATGATTTACTACAAGATTCATGTGGAATTGATTGATATGTGTGCATTATCAAGTGAAACCATGTTGAAACCCTTGAAGTTGTAAATATGGAATTGAACTATGATGCTTACATGTTTTTTTAGTGTTATGTGCATAGATTATGTCCTTCAAGTGTTTGATGAATTTTTTATGTGAGTTGAATAGTGAAATTACGTCATGTCATCATATATTCAAGTTCGTGTCATGTAAGTGTTTGTTAAAATGTCCCAAACGAATGTACGATGAACAAGTACTTACCTATTATTTTTCGAGATTGTTCCATGTCGTATAATTTATGCTATCGCATCCTAGGGTATTTATTACCAGACAATTTAACTCTTTAGCTAGATCCATTGTCAGTCACAGGATAGTTTCTGTCATGTCACGATTGGTAGAATTCAGTCTGTTAATAGAATCAGTAGTATTCCGTCACTCCACAAAACCCAGTGATCTCAGTTCAGTTCAGTTATATAGTATGATAATAAATAGTTTAGTCCAGCCTAGAACAGTCTAGAATCCAGTACAGTGTCTATTCAGTTGGGAGTAGGATTTAACAACGAGTGAGCCCACGGATGGGGACTCACCTGCCAATAGAGGGTGTGATCCATAGAAATAGTCCTTCTATTCCAGAACTATGTAGCTATCATATGATGACACATCAACCGAATAATTGAGGGTTGATGGGCTGATCTACCTTCCAGTTGAGGGTACCACCATTCTCGTTCAGAGCACCTGCTAGATGAGGGTGACTCAGCTTGTCTTTGCCCATCGCACGGTACGACAACCTTCTTGCTAGGGTTATAAGTTGGACCCCAATCAGTTCATAGAGGCATATCAGTTAGATGATTACTTCCCACAGTCTCAGTTTCAGTTTCAATATCAGTATAGAACTCAGTTCAGTTCTAAAGAAAGACTAGAACTATCGAATACAGTCACTCAGCTTAGAACAGAACTTAGTATAGTTCAATAGAATCAAGACTGTTAGATACAGTCACTCAGCTATAATTAATTTAATATTAGTAGGCTCAGATATCAGTTAATTAGTATTCAGATTCTATATCCCAGTATTATCACGATCTCAATTATAGTTTACATATCACAGATGTACTCTCATTCAGTTATACTCACATCCTTTAGTCATTATTGTTCATGCATATGAACTCATACATTTCATCCTACCTCACTTTGCATACCAGTACATTTAAAGTACTGACACATACCTTTATTTTGTGGTATGATGTTTTATAGCATATGTTCAGACACGTGGGCTCCCGATCATACTTAGTAGTTCAAATTTTTAGCTGATAGAGTTAGAATATGTCCTCTTAGTTCGAGGACATGATGATTATCTTAGTAGTTCAGCTTATTTCAGTTGTTCAAAGTTAGTTGGGGACTTGTCCCATCAACTCCATATTTCAGACATTTTAGAGTCTATTTCAGACTAGAGTATTTTCAGATAGATATATCTGATTTGGTATTTGTTATACCATATTCATTTTTATTACAGTATTGAACCTTTTGGCATGTTTTCTGCCTAATTTCCACATATTAGAATATTATTATCTAGTTGTTACAGAAGGTACCAGTCATGGGTTAACTTGTGGTCCTTCGAGATTATAAGCACTATGTAGCGTCCGGGGTACAATATCGGGACGTTACATTTCTTTGAAGATTTTTCTCCTCATTAGAACTTAACACACTAGGATAAAGATCATGAAACATGTACTTTAATATAAATTGTGGAATTACAATTTCCACACGTAGAAATGCCATTTTAATTTCTAGCTCAAGAATGTAGGTGTTACAAAAGGTGTCTCAAGGGCTAATTTTTTGATCAATCCTTTTATGAAATATGTTGCCGTCAAGTTTGGAATGTAGAAAATAGAATAGTAGTATATATGGTATATTCTAATGGGGTTCCCAAAATAATCCCGAGGATCCATTGGGAAAGATTCAACGTACCAAAACTTAGCATTTTGTTGATATATAATATTGACCCCAACCTTTTTCGCAAACACGGTCCTACGCCACAAATGTAGAGAAAGAATTAATCCTTCTTTACAAATTCAAGGCTCCAACTCATGGAACTTCGTCAATGTAAATCCCTAGCTACATATAAGAAGTGCTTTGGAGAAGTCAATGTTGACACTCATAAACGCATAGGGTTGGTCGTGTTCCTGGGGTACTATGAGAAAAACACTATAAATAGGTCAAAGTTGAAATTTGACTCCATTTTTGAATCTTCAAGCTCTGGGAAAGATGATTTTACTAGGGCTTTTTCATCATTTTGGTTTAGGTAACCTCTAAGATAATCTTTTCATTATCTTATATTGATTATTTCTTTGAAAACACCTTTTAATCTTGTCTTTGAAATGGATTTTTGAGGTTTTTGTTCGTAAAGTTTAAAAATGGGGTGTCTTAGATTCAAAGCTCATTTTAACTCATTTTTGTGTTGGTTTTAAACTATAGACTCCTATAACCTTGGGGAATATGTTTCTAAAATAAAATACAAGTTTTACCCCTTTCATCTTTACACTCATTTTCCGAGTCTATTTTGGACCCTTATTAAATATACGAAATATGTGTATCATTATCTTAATTATAATGTGTAGATATTGTATTTATATGTTTTAGTTGATTTCAAGACTTTTTGAAAGGTAAAGGCTTCATGTTGAAGGACTATAGGCTTGAATTTTGATGCTTTGAAGTAGGTTATGACTTAATTTTCTTTAGACTAGGAAGGGTAGTTAATAAATAAGTAAATCATGCTATGGGTTGGAAAAATAACTATGGAAATCATTTTTCAAGCTATTATATATATTTCATTTTGCTTCATGTTTGGGCTTTATTTGACATCACTGACCATATTTATGCGTTTAAACACTTTCACTCTTAATGTGATGCCTTTTTGGGGTGCTTGAATAGATATTATAGGCCCTATTGAGCATTATTTTCCTTTATCATGATAGAAATGCCTGAGTTATGGGCTGATATGTTATTAATGATGTTTTACATGTATATTTATTCCAAGGGTGCCAAACTAGAACTAATATCATGATATTTGACATATTGAGTTAATTTCTGGGATCAGTTATACATGTATTTAATGGATATGTTATCTTCATACTGATTTTATCATGAGAAGCATTATTATCCTCATTGCAAAAATACACATTCATGAGATATCACTAGCATTGAGGAATGCTTATTATGAAAGAAAATAAGAGACTTTAAAAAAAATTAGCTAGGCCAAGGGATGTGTCAGTCAGGTGGATATAGTTAGGAAATTTATATTGGTTGGAACTTTGAGATAGTATACATGTTGCGAACCCACAATGGTTCCTATTTTGTGAGCATTGAGGCTCGATAGGTGTATACGTAAAGTCATGCAATGAATTTCAAACCATTCACTTCATCATTCCTTGCATATGCATTTCATGTGTTTCTTTTATGTGTTACTTGACATGTAATCATTTTATACGTACTTTTTTTGTATGCTTATTTCCTTTTGATGTTTTGTATATATATTAGAATTATTAGTGAAGACAATATGAGATACCATTTGGTAGCTTTTCTTTTTGCTAGGGACATTCTCATAGTATTTCTTTACATGTATTATTTTCTACTTGACTCAGTCAGCCTACTATACCTACTGAGTACAAGTGGACCATACTCACTCCTAATGTTCTCTTTTGATGTAGATCATTGAACGAGTGTGACATGCGATAAATGATTTCACACTGGTTAGAGTTTATTGTTTGAGGTATAGGCCAGCTGTAACTCCTTGAGAGTACACCCTGGGCGTCACACGGTGCTTATAGTCCCAAGAGAACACAAGCTAATCCATGAACTGGTAAATGCTGTGAGTATTGAATAATATAATGATAATACAGAAGGACAACTCTTATGCCATAAGGTTTTATGTAATGAAAATGATAAAATCTGTAAATGCTAGAATGATAAAAAATAATCTAACAGTATCAACGGAAGTTTGAATACTGAATAACTTACTGTAGTGTCTGTAAGCCTCTAAACTGACTGAATATGAGTTGATGGGATAGGCCCTAACTATCTCCTACTGACTACTAAACTGAAAGCATGAAATAAAATAATATGTCCTCAAAATATGATGACTCACTACTGCTACTGCTGTAAGCTTCATAAGTCTAAGCGTGATCCAGGAACTGCACGTCCGAACCTACAATATGAAACATCATAATGCAAGAAAAGGGTATGCGATCGGTACTTTGAAAGTACTGGTATGCTAAATAAGCTAGGCATATATGCATGGTTTTATGAACATGAACAAATAATCGTCTATATTGATATACGAATAACATAAGAAAATAAATAGAGTGCATGAAGTCTGTAGATACTGAGAATGCAACAAATCTGTAAATATTGAAGATGCATGATCAAGCATTCAACATAAATTAAATATAGTCTTTAAATTGAAATACTGAAATTCTGATGACTGAATGTCTGAATCTGTATGTTATGGTAAGCAACCTAAAATTGAGTTACTGAACTGATTTCTAAACTGAGACTGTAACGGAGAAGTTTAACGGGTTACTTCTCATAACCTACGGTGGCTACATAGTTCTAGAGTACAGTGATTACTACTAATGACTTCTCCTATCTAATAGGGGAAATTACCATCCCTGCAGTCACTCGGTGCTAAATCCTACTCCCAACTGAATGACTGGAATACTATACTGTTCTGAGTTTCACTATTGTTGATAACTGACTAAAGTGATGATGCTCATCATATAATCTGAGACTAATCTGAAGATACCAAGACTAAGTAAACAACTATCGTTTTTGGGAATTCCAAACCCCCAGGACTCAATAGCAATAAGACTAAAATAGTACAAAACTTTAAGGACATAACATGGGAGCATTTATTTAAAATCCACTCTTGTAGGCATTTCATCAAACACTTGATATGCATGGTGTACATTAAGCACGAATAGTTTAAAGCTTGTATTAAAAGCACAATTTAAAACCCAACATCACAAATCATGAATTAGATCCGTGGAAAATAATATTTAAACATGAGGAATGTACTAATCAACAACAATTTCGTGAAAACACAGTATAGGACAAGATTCAAGGGATCTCATGGTTAAAATCACAATTTCAAATCATAAATAACTTGAAAAGATCATAACTTTGAATTTAAATACGTGGACTTCATGGGTGAAACGGACCCATGAATAAATACTTAACATACCTGGGTTGACAAATTTTTGAGGGTTGATAGTGAGCTCTTGAGATCTGACCTTCAATTTTGAAGTCTAGGGTTTTTATTCTTAAAGAAAATTGATTTAAATTGAGAGAATAATGTAAAAGTGAGAAAATAATGCTTTGTTAGGCCTTAAATCCCATGTTTAGACAGATTAGAAACTTTGGGAAAAGACCAAACGACCCCAAGAATTTTTAAATCGCGGGCTGGAAATCCTAATTTTTGGCCTTGGCACAACGTAGTACAATTATGTCGTGCCACTGGAAAATAATAATTGGGACCTGGAAGCTTAGCGCGATGCGGTGTAATCTAGAAGCCTCACTGGATATTGGCAATTATGAATTGGGTCTATGGCACGACGCATCATTATCGTGGAGCATACTGGAATGTGATAATTTCCATTTGGCTGGTCTCCGCGACACGGTGAAGTGTCAGTTGGCACACTCTTTTACAAAAATGGTTTTAACTCTTCACCCGAGTATTAGATTTGGGCGAATTTTATATCGTTGGAAAGCTGGATAAATTTCCTACGCAATGGTACACTCTAAAATGAAAAATACTACGTATTTAGAAAAATTTATATGGGATAACTCCTCTACTTAGAGCTAAGTTAAGCTAAGGAAAAACAGGGTATTACAATATCTCCCCCTTGGGAACAGTCATCCTCAAATAAGAATGATTAAGCTGAGAAACACTAATAGACTGATTTTACACACTAAACATGCACAACTAAAACATAATTGCATGACTGAAACCCCTGATAACATGAGTTTTTCATATAAACATGCATATCTGGTGCATGAGTACATGACTGAAATAATTCATGAATGCATGACCGAATATGCTACGGTAATGGATAGCAAGTTTGTAATTGTAACTGAAAATAGACTAAGAAAGACTAAGGAAGGATGATACCTCAAGTTTAATCTGATTTTGTGGAGAAAAGGTGAGGATACTTGGTCTTCATATTTTCTTCTGCTTCCCAAGTAGCTCCCTCAATTGACTAATTCCTCGAAAGAACTTTGACTAGTGGAACTTCTTTTTTCCTTAGTATACAAACTTGATGATCAAGAATTTTGAATGGAACTTTCTTATAGGAAAGACTATTCTAAACATCTACATTTTCTAAGGGAACAACTATAGCTGGGACACCAATACTCTTCTTCATCAACAATACATGGAACATAGGGTGTATTGAAGCTAGATCTGAAGGCAACTCAAGCTCGTAAGCCACCTTTTCGAAATGAATGAGAATTCTATAAGGACCGATATATCGGGAACTCAGTTTCCTTTTCTTGATGAACCTCCCACTCATTTCATAGGAGAGATTTTCAAGTACACAAAATCACCAACCTCAAACTCGAGATCTTTTCTCCTCACATTTGTATACGATTTTTGTCGGTTTTGGTCTTCCCTAAAACTTTCTCTGATCAACTGGATTTTCTTTGAAGCATCAAACACTAAGTCAGGCCGTACTACTGAAGCCTCACCCACTTCAAAATAACCAATCAGAGACCTATATCTCTTACCATAAAGAGCCACAAATAGAGGAATCTAGATACTGGAATGATAAATGTTATTATACACGAATTCAATCAAAGTCAAATGGTCATCCCAACTACTTTAAAATCAACAACGCAGGATCTTAACATATCTTCTAGATTCTGAATGGTCCTTTCTACTTGACCGTCTGTTTGAACGTGGAACGCTGTACTTAGGTGGACTTAGAATGCTTTCCAGAAATGAGAGGTAAACTGGGTACCTCTATCTGAGATGATGGATAAGGGAACACCATAAAACCTAACCAACACTCTAAGGTAGTGTTTTGCATAGTCCTTGGCAGAATAAGAGGTATGGACTGGCAAGAAATGAGCTGATTTTATCATCCTATCTACGATAACCCAAATCGAATAATGTTGACAGCGATTAAGAGGTAAACTTATCACAAAATCCATATTCACTTCCTCCCACTTCCAAGTGGGAATACTGAACACCGGTATGACTCACTTGGCTTCTGATGTTCAATCTTAACCTGCTGATACATTGAACACTTAGTTACAAACTTTGTGATATCTCTCTTCACCCTACTCTACCAATAGATCTCCCAAAAGTCATAGTACATTTTGTTGCCCCTGGATGAATCGAGTAGCGTGCACCATGTTCTTCAACAAGGATTAGTTGTCTCAACTCATCAACACACGACATACATAATCTACCTTGGCAACGCAATACACCATCTTCCTCTCGGGAGAAAACCTCCACTTTCTGATCTCTGACTGACTTTTTTTGCTTCACCAGATGGGATCTCTATCTTACTTTTCCTTTACCTCAGAAACTAGAGATGATTCTGAACTACTCTGCACCCATACACTATCCTCTGCTGAACCGACTAAGCTGATGCCTAGTCAGGAAAGATGATAAACTTATTGAACTAACTTCTTCTTACCATTATCAATATGAGCAACACTACCCATATACAATCTATTGAGGGTATCTTCTACAATATTGGCCTTGCTCGGATGATACAGAACACTCATATCATAATCTTTCATTAATTCCAAATATCTTCTGACGCAAATTCAAATCTTTCTGAGAAAAGACATACTGTAAGCTTTTATGGTTTGTGAACACATCAACATGCACGCCATACAAATAGTTCCTCTAAATCATTAAGGCGAACACTACAACTGCCAATTCAAGATCATAGGTGGGGTGATTCTTTTAATGGGCCTTAAGTTGTCTAGAGAAACAGGGTACAACCTTAACTCTTTGCATCAAAACACAACCAAACCCAACTCTAGAAGCATCAAAGTACATAACAAACCCATTTGAACTATCTGGTAGAGTCAAAACTGGGGCTATAGTGAGTCGAGTCTCCAACTCCTAAAAACACTGCCCAAAAGAATCAGTTCACTGAAACTCAACTTTCTTCTGAGTTAATCTGGACATAGGGAACACAATAAATGAAAATCCCTAAATAAATCATCGGTAATAGCCAACCAAACCCAAGAAACTCCTGATGTCTGATGTAGAAATGGGTCTTGGCTAATTTCTTACCACTTTAATATTTTGAGGATCAACTCTAATGTCATTACCAGAAACTATATGACCAAGGAAAGCTATTAACCTAATCCAAAATTCACGTTTTCTAAATTTGATGAACAACTAATAGGCTCTGATGGTCTGCAATACTATCCTGAGGTGGTCTGCATGATCGTTCTCGCTATGGGAGTAAACAAGAATGTCTTCAATGAAGAATAAGGTGAACATGTCAAAGTACTGCTTAAACACTCGATTTATTAGTCCCTGAAGGATGTTGGGGCATTTGTGAGGCCAAAGGACATGACTAGAAATTTGAAGTGACCATACCAGGTTCGATAAGATATTTTTGGAATGTCACGTCCTCTGACTCTGGGCTAATGATAGCTTGATTTAATGTCTAACTTAGAAAAGTAGATGGTACCCTGAAGTTGGTTAAACAAGTCATTGATCCTATAAAGTGGATATTTATTCTTGATGGTGACTTTGTTCAACTGACTGTAGTCGATACACATTTTGAGAGAACCGTCTTTCTTATGCACGAATAGAACTGGTATACCCCACGGGGAGAGGCTGGGTCTGATGAACCCTTTATCTAAAAAGTCCTTTCACTATTCTTTTAACTCCTTAAGTTTTACTGGGGCCATTATATTTAGCAGAATAAATATGGGCTGAGTATCTGGAAGAAGGTCTATTCCAAAGTCGATTTCCCTTACGAAAGGAACTCTAGGAAGATCTTCAAGAAATACATGTGAGAATTCATTTACTAATGGAACTGATTCAATACTGAAAGTCTCTGAACTAGAGTCTTTGACTCGCACAAGTTGATAGACACATCCCTTGGATATCATTTTTCTCGCTCTAAGGTATAAAATTAAAATTGACCCTTATGTTCCATTGTACTACCTCTCCATTCAAGGACTGGTTCATTTGTAAACTAACAATAAACAATTCTATTTCTATAGTCAATTGACTTATATCATGAATAGAGACAATCCATGCTAAGAATAAGGTCAAAATCTATCATCTCTAACTCTATTAAGTTTACTAAAGTGACTTTCTGAGTATCACAATCGGACATTTCCTATATACCCATCGGGATATGATAGACTAACCCACTAGAGTAGAGACTAAGAAAGGTTTTGTTAAGGTTTCTGGTCTGACCTTAAAGTTGACTGCTACATAAGGAGTTACAAAATACAGAGAATCTCCTAGATCTAATAAGGCATAAATATATAAATGGAAGATTTGTAACATACCAGTAACTATATCAAGAGAAGTTTTCTAATATTTTCGGGACTGAAGAGCATACAACCTATTTGGAAACTGACCACTGGTAGGACTGGAAGTGGCACCCTGCTGAGTTGGACGACTGACTGGAACTAATGACAGATGGGACTGACCCTACTAGCGCAAATTCCTATCTTTCTGAGCAACAACTCGGCACTCCTGAATTTGATGGCCTGGCTTGCCACACCTAAAGCATGTATTTCAACCTGCTCTACACTCACCCTGATGATTTTTACCATATTTCTGATATAGAGAATTCGTACGGGCTTTGTTAAAACTGCCTTGGGATTTAGATCCCGGTGCCCTATCCCTATGATCATTTTTGAATTTGGGAACTAGGGCACTAGCTAAAGATGGTGTTGGGACTGAAGATATCTAACCAATCTGAGGATGATTACTACCTTCTGAGCTTGGCTGACTGAAATAAAAGCTACCTATCCTAGCCCTCTTGTTCTCCCTCTCTTACTCCTTAGTTTTCTGCTCCTTTATCTATTGAGCATGGACCATCAACCTAGACAAGTCTATCTCCCCGATTAGCATTGCGGTCCTACACTTTTTGACCATACTGTCGGATACACCAGACATAAACTTACTCATCTTAGACCTACTATCAGCTACTACTTTAGGAGCATATCTAGCTAACCGAGTAAACTTAAGGGAATACTCTTTCACACTCATATTACCCTGCCTCAAGTAGATGAACTCTAACACTTTAGCTTCTCTCATCTTCAACAGAAAGAATCTATCTAAGAAGGTAGTAGTAGCAAACTCCTCCCACACTACAAGTCCTGCATCTATGCCCCTATCTACTTTCCATTGCTTAAACCATGAATGGGCTACATCCTACAACTGATATTCAGCCAACTCACCGCTCTCACTAGAAGTTGCCCCCATGATATCTATTACCTTTTGCACCATATCTAAGAATTCCTATGGATCCTCTTCAAACTTGTATCCCAAGAAGGAAGAAGGATTAATTCGGGTGAAGTCCCGAATCCTCGCTGCAGCAGTATTGGCCGCTAGATTGGCTGGGGCAGAGACTGTCTGGGCATTGTAAGCCGCTACACAATGAGCATGAGATACATGCTCATTCAAAATATTTTCTTAAATGGGTGGAGGTGTTGGCTGGTTCACGTTTCTTCTTCCATTTGTTCTTTTGAGGGGAATGTTCTATAAATTAAAGAAAGATTAGATTTGACAAAGATTTTAACATGAGATCCTTCTTAATCGCATGAAAAAAATACTGAAAGAAGGGAAACTTTTCTAAAATACCTCATAGCTTCTTGTCCATAAGTGTGGCGCACTTCACACCTATGCACAATACTTTACCTAACATAGATTTTAGACTTCCTAGGACACTTTAAAACCTTAAGCTCTGATAATAAGTTTGTAACACCTCGAGAGTACACCCTGGGCATCACACGATTCTTACAGTCCTAAGAGACCACAAACTAACCCATGAGCTGGTACCTGCTGTGAGTACTGAATAATATAATGATAATGTGAAAGAACAACTATTATGCCATAAGGTTTTAAGAAATGAAAATTGATAAAATCCATAAATTCCAAACTGATAAAAATAATCTGAGAAAATCAACTGAATTTAGAAAACTAAATAACCGACTTTAGTGTCAGAAAGAATCTAAACTGACTGAATTTGAGTTGATGGGACAGGCCTCAACTAGCTCTAACTAACTACAAAACTAAAAAAATGAAATAAAATAATATTTCCTCAAAATATGAGGACTCACCACTGCTAATCCTCAAATATTGAGAAGTCTAAGCGTGATTCAGGAACTGGATGTCCGAACCTATGATATGAAACATCATAGCACATAAAACGGTATATAATCAGTTCTTTGAATATACTGGTATGCTAAATAAGGTAGGATGCTATGCATGGTTTCATGAACCTGAACAAATAATCGTCTGAATATATGTATGAATAACATAAGGTACTGAATAGAGTGCATGAAGTTTGTAGATACTGAGAATGCAACAAATCTTTAAATACTGAGGATACATGACCAAGCATGTAACATGAACTGAATGTATTCTATAAACTAAAATACTAAAATTTTGATGACTGAATGTCTGATATCTTTATGATATGGTTAAGCAACCTTAAACTGAGTTACTGAACTGATTTCTGAACTAAGACTATAACTTGAGACTGTGGAAGGTATCATTTAACCGACATGCTACAATCTGAGCTAATTAGGGGTCCAACCTATAAACCTAGTTGGAAGGGTGTTAGTACTTTGCCACTGTTACTAATCCTGGCTAGGTGGATCCACTAAACTGGTGTACTGTATTGTCCCAAAGGACAAAGGGTATCAAGTCTGAACTGACGGGTGACCCTGCATGATAGTAAAGCCTAGTATGATGGGTGACTTCTCATATCCTAAGTTGGCTACATAGTTATGGAGTACAGGTACTTCTACTATTGACTCTACTTATCTGGAACGCCCCGAATCTATTACCCAAAATGCTACATGGTACCCATGACCCCGAAGGACCACAAACAAACCCATGACTGATATCTGTAAACTGATAACTGAATAATAGTAATAATATCATAAATATGGAAACATAAACTGAAAGGCCATAAGGTTCAATACTAGAACATTACTAAAAAATATAGTATAACAATACCAAAATAACTAAGATAATTGTTTGAACATATTGTAGTCTAAAAGCCTCTAAACTATCTGAATAAGGAGTTGATGGGACATGCCCCCAACAAACTCCAACTACTTAAATAAACTGAAAAATGAAATAGTAATGTGATCATCATCTCCTCAAAGGATGAGGACTGACTGCTAACTCTGATCGCTGAATTGGTATGCTACTGGTTCTCTGGAGCTCGTGCTTCTAAACCTATGGTATAAGACACCATAACACAAATGCACCATTACTTTGAATGTACTAGTATGCAAGTGAGGTAGGTTGAATATAATAGGTTCATATGCATGAACAATACTAACTAACTGACTAACATGACTGTGAGAGTATATGCAAGCATACATAAATGTAACTGAGATTATGATAGGACTGGATACTAAGTTCCGAATACTGAGTCTACTGACATTAAAATCTGAGTCACTGATGAGAGATAAATTGATACTGTATTACTAAATATTGAGGGACTGATATTATGTTACTGATACATAGATAACTATGTCTGAAAGTTCTAATTTATGAAAAACTAGTCTCGTTGACTGTATCTAACAGTCCTGAAGCTGAATGGTAATAACATAAATTCTTATAGCTGATATAACTGATAAAATGAGTGACTATATATGACAATGCTGAATCTGATAAAACTAGCTGGGTTCCGTACTGTATCTAAGTAATTAAATCTGAGATCAGTCCTATCTAGCGGGTGATCTCTAAAATCTGATGATACTATTACTAATTAACCATAGTTGAGATCAATCTGTCTAGTGGGTAATCTTAGAGTCTATTTATAATGATAAGGAGTGACTGTATTTGACAGTCCTAATTCTATAATTGAAACTATGGGATGTATTCATCTAACTGACATGCCCCATACTATGCTAATTAGGGTCTAACCTGTAACCCCAGCTGGAAGCGTGTCAGTACCGTGCCACTGGTAAAGAAAAATTTTGTGGAGTCAGTCCTAATCTAGCGGGTGATCCCTAGGATCAGTCCTATATATTTAAATGCGTTAACGGGTTACCCTTGAGTATGTAAGTCCTATCTAATGGGTGACATCTTGTAACTACACTGGCTACATAGTTTTGGAACTTAGGGATTGCTTCTAGGGATCTCAGTCCTATCTAGCGAGTGAGTCCCCATCCCTAGGCTCGCTCGGTACTGAATCCTACTCCCACCTAAAAGACACTAAACTGATTAACTGAACTGAGCTGATTAACTGAACTGAACTGATACTAGTGGTATTGTCTAGTGGATCTAAATTGAATTTACTGAGTTTGTTTGATTGATAAAATGTACTAAGTTTTGATGATTGATTGAGAATACTGAAGTTATTGAAATCATTGAGCTACTAAAAGTTTGTAGATTTCTAAGATTTCCTGAGTCACATAACTGACGGAGTTCTGTGGATCATAGCTTGACTGAGGAGATCGTGAATACATGACATGGCTCTAGGAACACAACTAAATATTTGGGTATAAGTACCTCAGGACTCGATGAGAAAAAATTAACATAGCATGGCTTAATTGAACACATGACCAACAACAAAATTCGTAATTCATCTATTGAAGCACTTCATCAAACATGTGATATGCATAAGCTTGTACATACATGGGGATTTTATGATATCATACTAGTTGGGCATTGTTCCTTCTTCTAGGCATTTAATCATACACATGGTAGGCATAACACATGTAGACAACATTATACAACAATTAATCATCATGATTCATCTCTATTTTCATCATCCTAGGGTTTATTTATATGTTCACATGAATATACATCTATACAAATAAATTCAATATAAAATTGATCACCCAACATTGATTTGAATTCAATTGATCATTCTCAAAATATACAAAACAAACCCAACTTGAAATTCATAAAGAAATCCATAAACTTAAACTTAGAAAAGAGATTCTCGTGATTCATGGACGAAAGGAGAGCCTGAATGAACACTACGCATACCTTAATTCATGATTTCGTGAAGATTGACGGTCAAACCTTCTTGAATTTGAATAGAAACCCTAGCTTGTTCTTGAGAAAAACTTGAGAGAAAGTAGTATATTTTAGGTGAAGAATGGATCACGTGTTATTGGATTTAAATAGGGTTAGGAAATTGACCCTTTTAACCCTTCGATGCATCTTTAATTTCAGAGAAAACTTCTTGATTTACCTCCTTGGTGCGACGCGCCACTATCGCACCAAGTCACTGGAAAGTGACAAATGAGAAATTGCACGGTGGCGCGACACGGAACTATCGCATTGCCACCTTTTCTACGACCAAGAAGTTTGGTGCGACGCACCACTACTACGAAGAAACATTGGAAATTGACAAATTCTATTTAAGCTATCTCTGCGATGCGCTGAAGGCTCAGGTGATACACTGTCTCACTAAAAAGGCTCTAACTCTTTACCCGGGTGCCGAATTTGGGTGAATTTGGTATCGATGGAAAGCTTATTCGATTCCCCACATGATAAAAATTGAAAATATTGAAAATACCACATGTAAAAAAGTGGATTCATCTTTCAAAGAAAGCTTCTAACATTCTTGGGAAACTTTTCAAGCTAGAAAAAGTACATGGTATTAAATTATTTGACGGGAGAAATCATCATCCATGCTCGGTGCTAAATCCTACTCCCAATTAAATTACACTAGAATACTATATTGTTGTGAGTTTTACTATTTATGCTAGCTGACTGAACTGATAATGCTCATCATATAATCTAAGACTAATCTGAAGATACCGAGACTAAGTAAACAACTATGATTTTTGGGTATTCAAAATCCCTAGGACTTGATAGCAATAAGAGTAAAATAGTACTAAACTTTAAGGACATAACATGGGAGCATTTATTTAAAATCCACTCCTGTAGGCATTTCATCAAACACTTGAAATGGATGGTGTACATTAAGCACGAGAATAGTTTAAAGCTTATAGTAAAAGGAAAATTTAAACACCAACATCAAAAATCGTGAATTTGATCTGTGGAAAACAACATTCAAACATGAGGAGTGTAATAATCAACATCAATTTCATGAAAACACAGTATAGGACAAGATTCATGGGATCTCATGGTTAAAATCACAATTTCAAATCATAAATAACTTGAAAAAGATCATAACTTCGAATTTAAATTGGATACGTGGGCTTCATGGATGAAAGGGACCGTTGAATGAACACTTAACATAACTTTGTTGATGAATTTGTGAAGGTTGATAGTGAGCACTTGAGATTTAACCTTGAATTTTGAAGTCTAGGGTTTTTGTTCTTAAAGAGAATTGATTTAATTTGAGAGAATAATGTAAAAATGAGACAATAGTGCTTTATTAGGGCTTAAATACAATGTTAGGATGAATTAGAAACTTTGGGAAAAGACCAAACTCCCCTGGAAGTTTAAAATCGCATACTAAAAATCTCGATTTTTGGTCTTGCACCGTGTTGCGCCGCTGGAAAATGACAACTGGGACCTGGAATCTTAGCGTAAAGCAGTTTATGGCATGATGCACCTTTATCACAGAGCAACACTGGAATTTGACAATTTTCATTTGGCTGGATTCCGCGATGCGGTGAAGTGCAAGTTGGCACACTGCTTTACAATAATGGCTCTAACTCTTCCCTCGAGTATCGAATTTTGGTGAATTTTATATCATTGGAAAGCTGCCTCAATTTCCTATGCAATGATATGCTCTAAACTAAAAAATATTGATTATTTAGAAAAATTTATATAGGAAAACACTTGTACTTAGAGCTAAATTAAACTAGGGAAATACGGGGTATTACACTAGCTCTAGGCTTTTAGAGTTGATTCCAGACCTCCTATTATCTATATTTGATGTCTTTATTATTTTTAGTGACAAACATTTGTAATTTCAACATTTTGGATGTATTTATTAGATGCTCTAAACTTTTGACACAAAATGTTGGAGATTTTTATTTTTTTTGAACTTCTACTCAATTTTGCACATATGTTGATCTGACTTTGTTCTAGAAGTCTCATCTTATCTTTTATTATCATTTTCCAAATTTTCTTTCCTTTTGGCAATTAGCTTATCTACGAAGGTTGGGTTGAGGTATACGCCAACATGATCTTACTTTTTTGGTTGTGACAACCAATTAGACATTGGTTGGTCCATCTATTGTCCACATAAACTTTTTAGTTATGATCTTTGAAGGGCAATCTATTCTTTTCCTAATACTTAAACCCCTATACTATGTTATTTGGCTATCCTAATGGGTGAATACTTAAGGCTAACCTACTTCTAATTTCTCATTCCCCTAAAAATCAAATGAACACTTAGAAAAAAATCAGAAATAGGTAATTAAAATCTCTCAAGTCCCAAGAACTAGGGTCCATCCTCGTCAAGATTAAAGTTCATGATATTAGGAAGATTATAACTTACAAACACGTGGGATTTCATCAATGGGTATCCTTTCACCCATTGAGTCCCTAAGTTAACTCAGTTTCTTAGTTTATTCATTCTTTAAAACTTTGGGCTTTTATGAAAATTATGATTTTTTTTGTATATTTTAGTTCCTCGTCATGAATAATCCATGAATACATGTTTTTCCTTGAAATTAAGTACCATTATAATCTTATATTTTCTTAACCCTTAGTATATTAATATTTTCTATTTTGGATTTGTGTTTTATAAATTTGTACACTATTTAGAATTTAGAAATTTTCATGACCAATCATATTCTTCAAAGATGGCAGGTTATGAACATCTGATTATTTAGCATTGCCTAGGTAGATAGTTCAGTCTTTAGTCCTTTAGTCCACATATTTTCGGATGCTTTTAGATAAAGTATCTATTTTTTGCTAATAAAATGTGAATATTACTATGCCAATAAAATTAGTACACCTAATGAGCAGTTAGTTACTTAACCACCTTCTAGGAAGGGTGTTAAGTTAGTTTAATCTTCCAAGAAACTAGTTACACAATTTCTCCACGTATGCATCACATCATTTAGTAGCCTTTAAGACTTTTTACATGTAAATTCTCTCCCTTACTTCTACCTGAACCTGTTGAACTAGAAAATCATCATCTATATTTTGCCTTCTAAGAGTTTTTATGTTCCTAGATATCCCAATGCTAATAGAAAAATGCCCCATAAAATGCTGCAATAGCTTTTGTTTTAAACTTCTTCCACTGTTTTCTTTTGATTTGTTGCACTGTAATCTGCATATCCTTAAGAAAGAATGGGTGAGAAATGTCCAAAATCGAGACATTGTGGTGCATTTATAGCCTAAAGTTTGAGTTACCACACATATTTAGGGTCATTAGCTCTAAAGAATGAGTGAGAAATGGACAAAATCATGACATTGGGGTCCATTTATAGCCTCTTCAGGTATACAGGTATTGTTATCGCAGTCTTAGGGACCGCGATCGCGTTATTGCAATCACAATAGGTCCTTGTGCATTGCGCTTTCACCAACACCAACAAAGTCAAAACTTGTTTTCAACCCTCGAAACTCATTCAGAAACTGATTTTTGCAAATGAACTATGTAACCCCACTAAATTTGATGTTTCAAACTAATTGGCGAAGTTGGATGTTCCATCAAAGTTCGTTTACACAATTTGTGGGCCACATATCCATATTTCCTATTTTCCCACTTCCTAATAATAGGTCGAAATGAGCTCGGGTTCATTGGGACACAAACCAAAGGTTTACCTAGCCTAAAATTAATATTTCGAATCTGCTGGCACATTTGGAATTTGCATCCGAGATCGTTTTACTGAAGTTTTTTCCTTGTGGCCATTAGAACCAACCAAGACTTCTAAATAGGGAATTGGTTCTAAAAGCCAAATGAACTACCCTGTAACCAAACTATCACTCCCAGAAAGTCATAAATGACTTTGGGAGGCCATGGAGAAGCCCTAACACAGAAGATAAGTGGAAATTTGAAAACTAACTTGAAAGGTCATTACAATATCCACTACAAAATGGATTTTCGTCCACAAAAGTCAATGGATAGAAGAAATCTCGAAAGTTGAAATAATGAGGTACTGGGCCTTTATTCTCCGAGCATCAATTTCCAGATAACCTCTATGAAGAGAGAACAGTTCTAATGGATTTTTCCACTGGTATCCCTTTTTCAACTAGCACTCTAACTTCACTTGCAAACTAACTTCAACCACTATTTTCTCTTGATCTGTTTCACTATAATTTGCATATCCTTAAGAAATAGTCAGTGAGAAATGGCCAAAATTTAGACATTGGGGTTCATTTATAGCCTTAATTTTAAGTTACCACACACATTTAAGGTCTTTAGCTCTAATGAATAAGTGAGAAATGGCCAAAATCATGTTTATACCTGGTTCCAAAAGTTGATGTATGCAAATTTAGACTATACATATTTCTACCATCTCGATATCTGCACAAACCAAAAAAGGCTCATCCACACCCAAGACAATCCAAGACAAGATTCATGCCAACAACTTCAAATCCAAATATAACCTAACTTTACCATATCACACCGGCTATCCACTCCAAACCAACAGGAAAATCACCAAGTCTTATCTGTGCAATCTCATCATCGAGATCTTGAATAATTGAAATTGACACAAAGAAAGTCCATACGACAAACATGAGAATAATCCCATTATTATATCTTCCAAATAACCATTCTGGGGTATCAAGTGAAAAGCAGTGCCAATAAGTCTATATCAATACCAACCACTCACATTGACTTTGGCATTCAAATTTGACATAGCTAAGATTAATCATATAGAGAAACATTCAAGACCTAGTTGAAAAACAAAATC
The DNA here is from genome assembly GCA_030864225.1 of Capsicum baccatum var. pendulum. Lineage (NCBI taxonomy): Eukaryota > Viridiplantae > Streptophyta > Magnoliopsida > Solanales > Solanaceae > Capsicum > Capsicum baccatum. Next base: position 166,053,316 of record CM061554.1, on the reverse strand, counting down.
ACCGCAACGAAAAACCATCGACAGAAAACACAACAACCAACTCTATATCGGCTAGAGGGCAAGAAATGTAGCCACAGTAATTAAACTATGCCAAAGGCTAAATCACTAGTTGAAAGTGCAAATAAACCACTCCATAACTGTTAGAGGGCATGAACTGTCAAGGAAACTCAGAAACTCCCCAAGGCTGTCAACCGCCCTAGTAAGGGCAAACTCTAGCAACTCGGAGAAATATAACTTTGGCCAAAAACTAACCAGTCCATTTCTCTATCTCGACAAAGAAAAGTCATAGGCACATATCATCAAGGGGAAACACTTCTCCAAGCCTCATTAGGTCTAACAAAATATGAAATGGGGATTTCCTAAATCCACCCAAGTAGGACAACCATGTCTCAAAGAATCATGAGTCACTATGCTGAGGAAGAAAGTACCAATCTCAAAACCAAAGTCAAAGTCAAGACCAACACCAAAAGATCAACAACTCAAGATAATGAATTTCAACATTGCCAACTTAAGAAGCGATCACCTAAAAGGCCACCTGCTTCTAACTTTCCAACTCCACTTTAGACAACCACATCTCGATAGTAAAGGAGCATCAAATTTCCACACCAATAACATGGACAAACCATCACAAGTGAATGAACCCAATAAATCTAAGTGTTGAATCCACGACATCTCAACCTCAATATCAAAATCATTATCGAGCGATGAAATAACCAGAAATAAAGAACATATCCAAAACTTGTAGAGCTAAAAAATGGGCTATATAAAAAGGGATAGTCAATACATTAAGCTTTGCAACCCAGGATGAAAGTCTAAGAATGTCAAACTCAATAACATGCAATATAACTAAATTGCCAACTCTAGAGGGTCAACTTACCTTCAATACCATAATTAATCTACCACAGCCAACCAAGAGGGAAAAAATCAACCTTATCATGTTATGGGAAAGAAATATTCAAATAAGGATACATCTACTCAAGCCACTAGATAAGATCACAAAAAATGAAATTCTAACTAGATAACACTAGTCTAATCAGCTACCCAATAAGGGTCAATTATATAAAGAAATAATATCAATAACCTCAAGCATTGATATCAATAGTAACAATAATATCAATATCAATATAGTGAATAGGCGGTACCAAAATAAAAATCAATATCATATACAGCTCAAGGGCCACAATAAGGTTAATATGTCAAGATAAATGGGAATCAAACCCAAATGCTACACCCATAAGGATAAAATATCAATACTGATCTACCCCATCTACTACTAAAATAAATAAGCCATGGAGTAGTAGTAAAATCATGAATTTAATAACGAGGTACACAATCATCAATACAATCTTATCAAGGCATATAATCATCAATGGGTACAAAAAACAAATACACAAAATGAAAAAGTAAATACAAAAAAATAAAAGCAAAGCCATCTTGGCAAAATTCGTAGTAACATGCTCGAGGAATCTACGGGAGAATAAATCTGAATGGGTCAAAACTCAGTCATACTGACTAAATCATATAAGTGCACTATATCTAATCAAAGATGCCACAACATCATGAGGCGGATTTGAATGAGATGAATGACTAAAAATCCCATGATAGGAACACTCTCTAAAACAGCAACCGATCTTGCAATATTAGAAACAAATTCCATCAGTTGTCATCTTATGCTCTTGAGTTAGTGTCTAGTATGAGGGCAAGAATAAGGAAATTTTCTTTGGTGTTGTACCGTGATTTGATTATAGAGAGCATGGTTGCCTTGTTGAATAAGGATATAGAGATCTTTCAACTTGTGGTGTATTTGCAGCAAGTCTAGGACGAAAAGAAGAAGCAAGCTAAGATAGGGAAAAGATAGGGGAAGAGATTTAGCCATTCAAAACAGGCTGGAGGCCAGTAGTATAGTGGTAGAAATGGTGGGAAATGGTTTCAGATGTTTAGAACCTTGCACGTACAAACATACTATGATACAATTCCAAATTTGACATTTTTGATTCAATAGAACCATTAAAACTTTCATCCAAGATTGTATTAATTAAATATGGGTCCCATACTTGTAGTTTTATTTTAACCAAATTCTACTCAATAGCCTAAATGAGTTTGAAATACTCGGGACTAGAACCAAGGGCTCTCCTGGAATAAAATCAACATTCTAGAGCTGATGGCACAATTAGAATTCTTATTTGAGGGTTTTTAATAGTAGTTTTGGTCCAAGACAAAACATAAATAGAAAAAGCTCCAAAATAGAGAAATGAGCCTAAAATCCAAACAAACTATTTAATAACTGAACCGATACGTTCTGCATTCATAAATGAAATATAGCCTTTTTAGAAAGGCTCTAAACACCAGAAATATGTACAAATTGAGATAATGACCTGGAGGGTCATTACAATATCAACTACATAAAGGACTTTTATCCGCAAAAGTCAATGGATAGAAAGAGTCCAATAGCTCGAATGAATGAGGAATTGGGCATGCATTGCTTTCAAGGGATTTCTCCAAAGGTATTCCTTTTAACCAACTTCCTTACTTCAGTTCTTTTATAACCAGCAGTTAACCTCATTAACCCAATAGCCTTTAGTTCTACCAAGAACGAATGAAACAAAACTCAAAACATAACACACTAATATAATTTTCATACATACATAACTAGGTTTAAACTCAACCAAACTGAAGACAACCCAAGGCATGAACTATGCAGCCAAATATAAATTCCTAAATTCAATATCTCCTTGCCTTTCCAATCTTGCTATCTACTCTGATCTGTACAGATTATCATCTGCGTTAAATCTAAATAATCATATCGCACAAATCTCAAAACATTGAAGTTGATCCATAAAAAAATCCATAATGGCAAGATGAATAATAAAATCATAAAGTTCTACATGAACACCTAAATGGATATGATCAAAGTTTGTAATCTCTAGACAAAGCTACAACTGGTCTGGATGGCCCTCAAAATGAAGAATCATGAGTCATAAGCTTAATATCTTAAATTTTAATGATCCGCTCTAGAATAACCCCCAATTGTCATTGAAACCATGCTAACCCCAAGTTAAGTACACTCCTTCTACTGAGAAGACAATCCAGAATTCTGATGAAAACTAAGGATCAAGGTCAAGTATATAAAATCTAATACCATGTGCCAATAGACTATCTTTTTAATATCTACCATGTTTAAACAATCTAAACTAAAGAAAACTGAGCTGGTCGGTAACAAATAGGCCTAGTCAACCTGTCAACAAATGCTTAACTATATCAAAACCTTAAAATAGGCTACAACCAAGATATGCAATCCATATCTGAAATTTTCAAACTGAAGCTGAAGTACTCGATCTCAACTATCCAAATTAATTATTCTCATAAGTCTTCATCCATAACCCAAAATCTATCACAACTTCTAAGATGACACTTAAAAGAGCCAAACCCAAAATTGAAGCCCGTGAGTCTTCACGAATATCAAATTCTCAAACCAATCTCACCATTAAAATTATAGTATTTTACATAATAATTCTCATAAGAGTTACAAAGAGATAACCATAAGGGAGAAAAAACTTTGGCTGAAAATACAAGTAATCAACCCCATATCTACTAGGTGAGTACAATACAACAAGGCATAACAAATAATTCACCAAGGGTACATAGAGTATCAATGGTAGCCAAATCTCTAGCAACCCAAAATTATGATCTTAGCTTTAATCTATCCAAGTCATACCCAATCTATCATAAGGAATATTCAATCTCCAATGATATCTGCTTAGTTACAAAAAATTGATACATACATACCAAGCATAAGTATCCGACGAAGTCACACAGGACAAAACTAATAATACAACATGAAATTTCATAATTCACCCATCCAAACCAACCTTAACTCGACTGAACCATGAACCATATTGAAGCATAGACAAAGTACCCAACTCAAAACTAATACAAAGATCAAGTCTACCACCTGGAAGAACCCAATAAATCAGAATATCAACCTCAAAACTATAATCCTCAAGAACAGCTATAGAAAAGATCTAAAACTGCTAGATTCACCAAAAATCCATGGAAGGCAACATTACCTTCTCTTTACAACCTGTACATCAACAGACCTTTATAATAGTAAAGGGAAAACAACTAACCAATATGGTCATATAAGCTAGCAAGAAAGAATAGAAAGAAAGAGAACACTAACTAGACAACACTAGTATAACCATTTATTATGTAAGAATTAAAATAACCTGATACCATACTAAGGTCATAATAATGCCATAATGTCAAAGGATAGGGACTTTAACCCAATTGCTAAACACCAAAGAAAATTCCCCAATGATCCACTTAACCACAACTAAAAGAAATCATCTACAAGGCTAGGCATATATGCAATAATCAACATAAGTCATACAACAATAATGTATTAATGTGAAGGCATATAGTCATTAAATGGTGTGAAAAACCCAACTCAATTAAATAGAAAGTAAAATATAGTATGTTAGATCGAACCTATATCGATGGAGTCCAAAGTAATAAGGTCAAAGTGCCTAAAGATGTATGAATCTTTGTATTTCTAAACTCGAACTGAGCGCTTGAATTACCTATTGAGGCACTAAGTACACCACCTCTAACTGAAGGTTCCATAACTCTATGAGACTTATCTAGATAAGCTGAATGACAAAATATTCCATATCAAGTACATTCTATGGTCTAGTTATCGATATCGCTACGATCATAACATAACCTTGAAGCTCTAGCCTAGAGAGAAACATAAGATTTTCCTAACTGGATAACCAACTAATGCCTAGGACACTCTCTCCTATAATGATCATACTACCTACAATTATAACATAACTTAGGCGATATAGGCTAGTGAGGAACATGTGCAGATCCTATCTGAAAAACTATCTCATGCCTAGGGCATTCCTAAAACCAATGACCAACCTCACTAAAATCCAAACATTCCCATAGGACTCTCTGATATACTATACCTACTGATCTATAATGACCATCATGGCTTGAAGATCTATAACTAGAATACTCTGCAATGTATAATGAGAAATCCACTCACTATGACCTCCTCGACTAACCTAAGAGCTTCTTATAGCCTAAGATGCTACATCAAATAAATTAACAAGCCATAAGTGATCTTTATCCTTAATTAGAGGACCCCTACTGTCGAATGGAATATCGATAACATTATATTAATAATGTAGCCTCTTACTACTATCTCCATATGTCTTAATATATATCATGACCTAAACCAAGGCCTGGACGTGATGGGCATCACAAGTCTATTGGAGGACTGAAGACCACCCTTATTTCCTAGTCAATAAAACAAAACATACACTAACATGGATTGAAGTCCAAACATATATCAAGATAAAGTAACATATGTTCAAAGATTATAACTTATATAAATGCCCACCAGCTAAAACCGATAACCAATACCAACTACCAACACAACACCTAATTCCACAGTACATACAAAGCCTTCAACATTACCGAATACCAAAATATATAGGGACATGCTCCCGACCATAGCAAAAACAAGTTTGAAATAAGATCTAAAACATAAGAAAAAAAACATGAAATGAAGTCTTCTAAAGGATGTAAGCTCATCACTTCAAGTCAACTTATGAATTATCCACGAATGCCTGATCACTGCATAGGAAAGGTAGAAAAAATTTTGGCGTTTACATCATATAGGGATACAACATTCGAAGATGATTACTGGTTAGAGTGCTATTATTTGACTTAGGGACAACGAATAAAATAATTCTATGGGTAATAATTCAAAACAAGTCAAATCCAATGCACATCATCGAATGTAAATACAAATATATATATGTATATATCATATGCCAGGGAAGGAAACAAGGCTTAGCATGAACTTTTAAAACCTTAATCTGGATTATGTAGCATAACCTTCATAATCAAGGCACCTACGGGCTATATGGTCCTAGCTGTCCCTCAGCTGGAGGGGCCCTAATTTATTTAGCTACATGAACTAGAGGATAATCATATGACATATGCCTAATGGGGGACTTAAACCTCCTAGAATAAATTAAAGGTGACTTAAACACTAGTTTATATAATATAGGGCACTCGAACCTTCCAATCATATAATAATAATAAGGGTGACTCAAACCTTTCATTTATTTAGAACACCTCATCAATACATTGTTGGTCCCTTGGGACCTCTACTTTCATGACCCAACTACACAACCAACTTTTAAGCCCAATTAAAATATTTAACACATATTCCCAATTTATTAAACCATTTATGCATTCAGGCATCCTGTTGGTATCGTCCAATCTCACTTGCAAGTTCATTATCATGCCACAATCTGTTAACCATCACATGATGAAAATTATTGATCCCTTTGGTTTAATTAATATTCACACAGGGAATTCACATACCCTAATGTTTAATAAAATCATACCATGGTTTATTAACCTTTTATGTTAATGTATTAGATCAATTGAGCAAGTAAAATCATGCGACAAAGCTATGTATCATTATCAATTTCATACTTATGTTGTGGGAACTCAATTTTAGAAACCATATGTTAAAGCAAAATTCATCACAATTGGGGAAAACATAACCACTTTGATTATTCACCAATCCCATGAACCCCATTTGTTCAAAACTATTTTTTAGCATGAATAATTCATAATAAACAAGGGGAAATCAATTTAAGAACCATTCATGTCAAAGACGTCAACCATGTAAAAACCCTTATTTCAAATCCACATAATTTACCATGTCAATTCATCCATTAGATAGAACGAGTTTAAGGGCATAGTCATATGCCTAAAATATCCAAGGTTATGGAGAAAATTCAACCCTTGAAGCTCTATTGATCCACTTCTTATAAACTCTAAATATTAATGCTTGAGATGATTTGAGAGAGAAGAGATTTATTTGATGTGTAAAATGTATGAAATTAGGTTCCCAAGTATGTTTGTAGGTCATGGGTAATTATTGGAATAAGAGGTAAATATCTAAAATATCCTCATTAATAAGTTGAAAAATAAGCCGCTAGTCATTGTGGGTAACCTTACGATTCGTAAGGTCACCCTATGCCTCATTTCCGCTCTGTTGTAGTCTGTATAGTGTCCCAAACCAAAAACACTGTTCTGGTTGCAAAAAGGATTTTATGACACATAATGAGTCCAAATGACTCATTACATCCTTGTCGTACTCTAGACTGAATACTTTGGGTATCACACTAGTTTCCTTACGAAAAGGACTATACGAGTCATTTAGAGTCCTTACGACCTATAACATGGTAGTCGTAGTCAAAATAGTGACTTAGATAAATCTCACTAGGCACGTTACAACTGGTTCCTATGACCTGCAATGGCTCCCTATGACTCACAAAGAGAAAAATAAGGATAGACTTAAGCAGGTGTGAGTTTGGGTCTTTTTCTCTATAATATTCCACATCTATAATAATTTTTTTTAATGCAGTAGAAATAAAAATCCTTGTTTATATATTTTTAGTTATTGGTCGATTAATTTTGAATTCTCTTACTTGTTGTATTATCCAATTAATGTAGACATGCTTCTACTCTTACTATTTTGTATTGATTGCAATAACTTGGTACTATTTTCTATTTCTCTAGATGGGCTGAGCTCTGTTATTTTCCACATCTTATGTAAAATTGAACTTGTTCAATACTTGCTATGTATATTCCACGTGGCGTTATTATTTGTTGCTAGTAATTATTTTGTGCACAAGGATAGGAATTTAACCAATTATCTGAGCAAATTGAACTCAATCCTTACTATTTTTATATGAGGACCCAGGAATGGGCAAGCAACTCATAAACAACTAGTTCTTTATATGGTAGTCCTTCATGCAAACATTCCCAAATGATTTACATATTTACATGTAGAGCTACTATTTTCTGACTCTAGACAATCATAATAAGAGCAACAAAAATAATAACATACCCAGTGTATTCCTTCAAATTAGGATCTAGGGAGGGTAAAGTGTATGCAACTCATACCACTACTCAGATGAAGTATAGAGGCTATTTTTGATAGACCTCCAACTCAGGACAAATAATAAACATTATAAAAGTACTTCTTTAAATTACTACAAAAGGTTTCTATAAATAACAAAATTGTAGAAAGTTATGATATTGATAATAAAGGAAAAACAAAGAACCAGAACTTACAGATGAAGTTGAACGGGACTAAAATACAGAAAACAGTAGATCCAAGATCTTTGCTATATTCTTTTATCTTCTTTTCTTATTTAAAACTTTTAAAAATATAATTCAGCTACTAGTTTCACGTTACAGAAAAAAAGAAGTCAAGTTCTAAATTCAACAACGATACTGGATGTGTAAAATACAAAACCAGTCCTCTTCTTAATCAATTTTGCTTACAAGTTGATTTAAGTTGCATAATTTCCACATAGATAAATCTATTATAGTTTTCTTGGCAAGAATTACTTAAATGTTGATGATCTTAAATTATTTTTGCAACAGGCTATTTTTCATTCAAATGATAAAAAATCAATTGTTTAAAACATGAATACATATTGATTGTATAACTAGCTATCCAAGTTCTTTTTAAATCTTGTTTGGTCATTTTTTTCTCCAATAGTGGGTCTTGGATTTTGATTTCTCTTATATTGATAGAATGATGCATGACCTACGAAGTGCATACCTTTGTTCTTGCATTTGATTTAGTTTTTTATTTCTCACATAAGTTGATAGTGTTATTTGTCTCACTGGATAGCACAATAGTTTTGAGCATGTTACTAGTCAAAACAAGCTCATGCTCATTTCAAAGAATAACAAGCACAACCCCTATCATGGGATCTATTAATTTGTTATGGCACTAGCAGAAATTTTGCTCCTATGGTAAGGTTGCAATAGAGTAATATTATTTCAAATTTCTAAAGGAATGGATGAATATCATTCCACACTTCTTTGCTAGTGCTTGTAAATATTTCAAGAAAGATAGTGTCATCTAATATGGAAATAAAAGGCTGATCTTTGAGAAATGGCATGATATTCATCAACACAGGTGATTGTAAGCTGCAGTTAAAGTCCTACATTTACTCTATCTATGGATTTAAAGTTTTTTTGGAGGCCAATTCTTGGTTGGTTAATGCCTCAGTAGAGTACTCTATCATTTTGTCTTGTGGGTGGTGAGTATATGGCTCCTTCAACTTGACATATTTTTTCTTTACTCTACAAGATCTCTTGTTGTTCAAATTTGTCTTCTAGAAGTACTTAACTTCATTATCTGTCCTTTTATGTAGACTACCAATAATTAGTGAACATCTTCACCAAAAATAATGTGACATAAGTATAGAAAAATAGTAGGAAAGTAGTAGGGGCAGCAGAAGAAAGTAGTGATGGGTTGTCAAGGAGCTTATGGAGTTTGATGATGCAATCTTTTTCATCTTTTGACATCATTCCTTGCTTGATATTTTTCCATAGGTAATTTTCCCACCTTAGCCTACAGCTCTTACCATTTCTCAATAAGCCTAAGATTGATATTGACACTTTTCTTTGGTGTCAGAATACTAGTAGTCCATTGATGTCATCTAACAGAGTATCTAAAGTTCTAACTTGTTAGTACACAAAAAAATTTAAGTATACCTGACTTCTCAAAAATGGTAGCCTAGTATTTTAATCTGGTTTGAGTTTTGTTTATCTGTGTTTTACTGTCTTTTTGTCCTGAGACGGTGGTCTATTGAAAACAACTTCTCTATTTCTTTGGAGGTAGTGGTATGAACTACATAAATTTATCCTCCCTAGACCCCACTATATGGGATACACTTGTTGTTGTTGGCAAGAACAATTTTACTTTAAATTATAGATGATCACCTAACTTTCCCCCTTTTAATATGCTGTCATTTAAGTGCTAATTAAGCTTATTTTTCTATGGGTGTCCAAAATGAAGTAGAACATGAACAAAGAATGATAAAAAAATTGACCTTACATGAGAAGATTTTTGAATTGTTGATAGATGCTTTAATATCTATATTTTTGATATTTTATTTTGTGAAACTTATCATCACTTAAACTTGATACTGTATGGGAAAACTAATGATCATCACATTAATATTTTTCTTTTGGATTTAGATTACTGGTTTGTTGCATATTTTAATTTGGATTATATTAATGAAAGATTTTACTATGATATGTGTGTATATATAATTGGTATTTGATGTAGTTGCAATAGGTGGAAAAAACTATTGCAATTGCTAATTAAAATAATTATAATAGGTAGAAAAAATTGCTGCAAAAGATCTAAAAACCGTTGCTATAAGTAGTGAAAAACCATTGCAAAAGACCAATAATTAATGTAGTAGATTTTTGAAAATTATTGCAATAGAATTATTGCAACAATTTTTTGTTATTGCAATAAAGTCTATTGCAATGATTCTTAACCATTGCTATCATCAATATGAAGCATTGCAATATGAGGTTAAAAAGCCATTGCAATAGGTCACTCTATTGCAACGGTTACTGTAACCGTTGCTGAAGTAGTTGTGATACATATATTGCAACTCTAACATATGCAACACATGTCAAACAATTGTGGTACCACTATGGCAATGGTTTTAGTATCTTTTACAATAGTTTTTGAACCATTGGAATAGGGGTAATTTCTAGTAGTGAAGTTTACTTCGTGACTTGGTAAATTGTAATAACATTTCCCCGAATTTGAATTATATGTTATGGCTATATTTTCCATATAGAAATGATATTAGACCTTTTGAGACATTGTTTCTCTTAGACATTATATTTGTCCATAGAGATACTATTTCCTCCTAGACTTGATATTTGTCCTGTAGAGGTGACTTTTTTGTTAGACAGGATTATGGGCCTATATATATGACATTCCTCTTATTTATAATTGTTGGGCTTATAGGGATGATATTCCCCTTAGCTATGATAATTAGCCTAGAGAGTTGACATTCCCCATAGTCATGATGTATGATTTGTATATATGAGATGTCCTAAACACATTATATACTTATTGATATTATACCTCCTATATGTGCGATGCATCCTATTTGAGACATAATTAGATACTTATTGATATTATAACTTTTTGATATGAGATGCCTCATATTTGAGAGATACTTATAGACTTATTGATATTTTACTGCATAGATATGAGATGGATTCTATTTGAGAGATGATTATATAATTATTAATATTATGCCTTCTAGATGTGAGATGCCCTCTATTTATGATATGATTAGAGATATTCTATGATTTATAAACATGATTATCAATATGAGTTCTGGATACATATATGGGTCAAAGGCCATGATTATGATTTATTGATTATTCTGGATATATTATTGGTCTGAGGGCTATGTTATTATATTGGTTGAATATTTGAGAAGTGTTTATCCTTGTAAAGGATGCGGTTACAGTTTATGAACACAAATGTATGTTTATATACATATCTCTTCGGTATGGGATGGAGGAAGATGCGGTATATTGGTTACAAATTTATTGATTTGGATACTGGTGATGGCATGTATAGATTTGGTATATTCATGATTATTATATCAATAATTGATGTGATTCTAGATGAAATACAATCTCATGACTATTCTTCCTACTTAAAGGTTAGGCTATGTGGTAGCTATTTGTTTATTAAGTGACTATAGCATTTGATGGCTAGGAATCTAGTGTAATAGTTAATGAATCTTGCTTAGTTAAAACATGACAGCTAGCGATGGTTGATACGTGGCTAATGATGATGTCAGTTTTAGCATAGGTGAAGATTAGTTTATATTGATGACTAAGCTTATGATGTTAATTAGTTGTTAAATGAAAAGTTGTGTACTAACAAGGCTAGATAATAAGAGATGACATTGATAAGAGATTACTGGAAAATAATGCTTGATAGCTGGTAAACAATGGTTAGTTAATGAATGGTATTAGTTAATAAAAGATGGTTAGAGGTCATGTGATGACTAACAACATAGTGGTTTAATAATAATAAGCATTGGTTAGATAACAATGAGTAGCTAGGAAGTATTGACCAGATAGATATTTTATGATGATACAATTACAATTATGAGTTTACTAAAAGTCAAATAGATTTACCCTCCATTTTCCCATGTCTTGAGCCCGTGCACCTATTTTATGTCTATAAATATATATATATATTGATGTTGATGATTATATTGTTATCCGACAAGGTCGGAGGATACTGTGATGTCATATTGATACTTGACAAGGCCAAATAATACTGTAATGATTGATACCCAAAAACACCAAAGGATACTGTGATGTTATATTAATCCCCGGTAGGGCCAGAGAATACTGTGATGATATATGGAAACCCAGCAGCGGGATAGAATACTATAATAATATATTGATACCCAACAAGAATGGAGGTTGATTATGCTAATGATGGACATAGTGATTATAGTTATGATAAAGATAGTTATGGTGATGAGATTGTGATATTAATTATATTTTGCATTAATTTATGCATGTGCATCGCATATCACTAGTAATATCTATGTCTATCAGCCGATATGGGATGATTACACAGCTATGGGTGAAGAATATGCCTTTTATTATTATTTATATATTCAACCTTTAGATCCTGGGGTGGCAGGGGTACATATAGGCTCGACTAGGTATTTGTTTATCCCAAATTAGCCGATTATTCATGCCATTTTTGATATAGTTATTATCATTGTTATGATCATTATTGTGGCTAGCTTAATGGCAGATTGGTCATAGATCTGGTAGTAAGTTTTGAGTTATGTTTATGACCTCTTTTATATTATGATTGCATTATTATGCATGATTTTTTCATGTCTAGCCATATGGATTAGAAAACATACGAAAACTTGTATTAGATCTTAATAGTATTATAATGAGGTCTTAGGATGATGATATGATGATCTAGGTTATGCTTTGAGATAACCTCATGTGCATATGTATATATACAGGTATATATATCTAGCTAAGTGAATCTATGGCACTATAATATATCCCTTCTTTGTTTGTTCATATTGTATATTCTTTTCTTGGTCTTGTATATTTCTATATATCTTTCTATCGCTCTTTATTCGAATATTGGCCTAGGATATATAGTATAGTATTGTTGTCTATTGAATGTGGTTGGAATAAAATAATTTACCTTGATACTTCCTTAGTTTTATTAGGTTAGACTCTTGGAACTAAACAAGATAGTTGTCCCTTATTATTCTTATTGACATGTTATATTACTTCTTGACTCTTGGTGTAGTTTTCATTCTATTGATATGATGTATATATCTGCTTTATTTGGAACTTAGTTGGCAGTTACCTATTGAATACCATAAGTTTAGTACTCATACTATACTTTTGCAGCCTACAGATCATAGTATAGGTTATCACCATGGATTTGTACATTGTGTGGAGCATCTATGGTTCGAAGACTTAGAGTGAGCTCTTGACATTTGGCATATTACTTATCTCTCTTTTATGTATTAGACTAATCTTTATATTGTATTTAGAGATAAGTTGCATTAGTGTAGTTTCATTATTTTTCGCTTTGTACTCTTAATATATTCGAAGCTCTTGTGTTGATACCACTAGGTTTTGGGATTTTATTATGTATTGCTTTTTATCTTATTTTTGGCATTCTCTTTCTTAGATTATTGAATAGTCTGTTACTAGCCATTCCAGACTAAGGGTTAGCTTGCCTACTGGTTAATTATGGTAGGTGCCATCATGACCTGAGAAATTGGGTCGTGACAAATTTTTATCAAATCCTAAGTTTCATCGGTGTAGTAGTGCAAGAGTAAAGTGTGGAGTAGAGTTCTGTGTATTGATGTAGAGATGTCCATAACCTATCTTCAAGAGGCTACAATGACATTTTAGGAAATTTACTTCTTGACTCCATATCGTGTTCCTACATTCCTATGAACCTTGAACACATTCTTTGACTCTATTTGTCCCCAAAGGACAATGCAACATTGTTGATAGATGTCGACAATAATTTAACATGCATTTCTAAAGTTTTAGCGCATCATCAAATTAGAGAGTCAGAGATTGATATTGAAGATCTTCAGTGGCAACCAAAAAGGATTTGTACCATCTTAGGCTTCAGTAAAGCTTATGACTACTTAAATATTTGAGGTTCAACATTATGAATTCAAGTCATGTTGTAGCTCCCTTTTAGCCATATATGTCATTTGATTCATCGATCAGTCCTCAGACCATAGTTGGGTATATTGGTGTTCATCATGCTTCTTTATAAATTTTGAGCAAGAGATTGAATTTCTTGTGTGGTCCAAGAATTATCCCATGCCATATCATTTAGAGCTAGACATTCTTGCATGGATGTATTAGAGTATTAGTATTGTTACTCTATTTGGCATTAGAGCATAGGATAGCAACTGAATCTTCCTTCCATCAAGATTTTAAGCTTAAGAGGACCATAGAGAGAACAAGTATTAAGACTTACAGAAATGGCAGCAAGAGGCATGCCATAATATTTTGTTATCGGTATTTTATCTGAGAGTAGGATTCTTTCGATAGATTTCAGCTTTACCTACAGCCCATCAGCTCTACACAGATAGTATTCTATACTATGAGTAGTTCTCAAATTTGTTGTGATGATCATAGTGGGAAAAGTCCCCATCAGACTTGTGGAGTGTGGTATGTTTCTTTAAGTCATAGTGATCACTCTAGATTGTGAAGAGAAGTATCTCAAAGTATTCTAGGATCTTTGTTTCGTTGTGTCGTAAGGAGACACTAGTTCAAAAAAGTGCCCCAGATATGAGATAAATGATCATCTAGAGTTAACACATATTCCCTGCCAGCCTAGAGCTTATGAGAAAGGATGTGATTTTGGAAATATCGACATAATTATTAAAATTTCTCTCAGCATCAGTTGGCCAGTCATTTAGGCTCATTTTGTGTCTCACCATATTGGTGCTTCAGAAGTTTGCTTTGACTATAGAGAGACCGACTACTATTCTAGAGAGCATCTTTGTCTTGGTATTTCAAGCTAGTTAGCTTATTTAGATCAGCTTATGATGTTGTGGCATCTTCAGTTAGAGATGGTGCACTTGGTGCCTTAGTCGAAGATTCAGCCGGTCGGACGTTATGTGATTTAGTCCGTTTAGATTTTTTCCTTATGCCCATCAGACATGTGATTGCAAATGTCACCACGGTTAGTGTACTCTTATTTTCCGCATTTATCTCTTATTATGTGTATTGGTGTTTTTATACCCATTGATGGTTATATGTCTTGATGAGTTAATATCGGTCATTATATGCCTTATTAATGAATTCATTATTATGTTACTACCCCTTGGTTTATTTCTTTCAGTAGTGGATGGAGTAGATTTGTATTGATGTTTCCCCTATGGGTGTGGTTTTGGATTCGAGTCCCATTTATCTAGGCAAACTAGCCCTATTATGGCCTTTGAGTGGTAGATGATATTGTTGTCATTTTGTTACTGCTTGTTCCAAATAATTAAATTGATATTGATATTTTTATTGCTACCAATACATAAGGTTATTGATAATACTTGATATAATTACTTGATGTTGTTACTTAATGAATTTGATCCTCCTTGGGTAGTTTTATAGACTAGTGCTATCTTGTTAAAGTTTGGTTTTCTTATGATATTATTCGGTGGCTTGAGTAGATATATCCTGACTTGATGATTTGTTTCCCTTAGTGCGGCGAGGTTGACTGTGTTCCCTCTTGGTTAGCTATATTAGATTGATTCAGGAATGTATTGTGTATCGAAGGTAAGTTGACCTCCCATGGTTTTGTGAGATTTTTGAGTTGGCAATTTAGTTATGTTACCTATTATTGAGTTCAATATTCTAAGACTTGCCTCCTGGGTTGTAAAGGCTTTTGTTTTGGCTATCTATTCTGATATTACCCATTTTGAGGTCCATGCTTTTTTTGTGGCTATTACATCATCCGATAGTGATTTTTATATTGATGTTGAGATTTTGTGGAATCACTTCATAGGTTTGTTGAGTTTGTTACCTTGTAAGGTTTTGCCTTTGTTGTTAGTATGGAGATTGGATACTCCTTTTCTATGATATGGTTTTGCTTTTTGCAAAGTTAAAGAGTTAGAGTCAGGTGGCCTTTCCTGTGATTGCTTATTAAGTTTGCAAATTAGAAATTCATCATCTTGAGTTGTTGACTTTCTGGTGGTGGTCTTGAATTTGACCATGTTTTAAAGATTGGTATATTTCAACTATGATGATGTGATTTTTCGATGGATCGAGTGGTGATTCTCCTACTTGGTTGGATTTGGGAAATCCCCATCTTAGTATTTATTCGGCCTAGTATGGCTTGGTAAAGTGTCTCTCCTTAATGATATGTGCCTGTTGCTAATTTTTGGTGAGATAGAGTGTTAGATTGATTAATTGTCGGCTAAAGTTGCATTTCTCCGAGTAGCTAGAGTTGTCGCCAATGCTGGTGTAGTTTTCAGCCTTGGGAAGTTCTTAAGTATGTTTGGATAGTTCATGCCCTCTAGTGGACATAGAGTGTGTTGTATACATTTTCATCTAGTGATTTGTCCTTTGGCATGATTCCTATATTTCTGGCTATATTTCATAGCCTCTTGCTGATATAGACTTGGTTGCTTGTGTTTCAGTTGATGGTTATCACTATGGTGTTTTTCATTCCTCAGATATTTCTTGCCTGTGGTTTGGTATAATTTATATTAGATATTTTAAATTTGGATACTAGAGTAGATTTGAGGTAGTTGACATTGATATAGCCTTATTGGCTCAGTTTTAATTGTATGCCTTGGAATGGCAATTTGGAATTATGATAAGCTTGGAGTATGAATGCTTACCCATCATTAGGTTTGGTTTGGGTAGTTGAGATGGGGCATGTTCGCCTTTGTGTTGATATTTTAGCTTGGTGTTGTAGTGCTTGTGTACAACTTTTGTTTTGGACTTGCCTTTGTTCAGATTTTATTTGTAGGTTGGTTAGCCTACTTTGTGGTTGCCTATTCGGTCTTCTTGATGTTAGTTGGATTTTAGTTAATAAGTATTCAAATGATATCCCTAGGCCCGGGTAATGGTCTTTTTTTAGCTTTGACCCTAAGTCTCTTATTTTCTTTGAGAATTTTTGTTGATTTACTCAATGGGAGTAATATGCGCGAATTGGATTTAGTATGACTTCATTATCAGTGAATGAGATATCCAAGAGTGGAATAATTAGTGATGAGTTTATATACCTTGGATTTTTGGATTTTATCTTGATTTTCATCAAAATAGGCTACAACATTGGCATAGATTACATTCCTCGATTATCTCCATTTGTATGCCTAGATAGCACCTTATGAGCTTATTCTCATGTTTGTTGTATGGATTTTCAGCGGGTCAACTTTAGTTCTTTGAGTTCTCTGTGATGAGACTACGTGGACGAGACTCATGTGATTTTTCTCCTGGCTTGGAGATAGATAGCAGGTGCAAAATGCTAAAGATAGTGTATATTTTGATTTGGATTTAGTGGCATTACTAATGATTTTGGTTGGCATTAGCTCGGATTAGCCTTTGTTGATGTATGCGTAAAGAGACTTAGTTTTAGCGTATTGCAGTTCAGATATGCGTGCATCAGGCTTCCTAGTTTAGTTTGAGGCCGGTTAGCAGTTGAGTTAAGTTTTAGCTGTTTGGATGTAAAATGAGAGTAGTGGTTTAAAAGGGATACCTATAGAAAAATCCCATGAAATTGTTCTATCTTCATTGAGGTTACCTGGGAAGTCATGTTAGGAGCCTGCAGACCCAGTACCTCATCCTTTAGAGCTTTTGAGATTCTTTCTATCCGTTGAATTTTGGGGATAAAAGTCCATTTTATAGTGCATAATGTAATGACACTTCAGGTTATTTTCCATATTTTCTCTTATTACCTCCATTTGAACTTCTACATAGCTACTCCAAGTCATTTATGACTTTCTGGGATTGACAGTTTGGTTATCGGGTAGTTCGTTTGTTTTTTAGAACCAATTCTCCATTTAGAAGTCTTTGCTTGTTCCAAATGGCCACCGAGAAAAATTTCAGTACAACGATCTTGGATTCAAATTTTGATTGCCCTAGCAGATCTAGAATATAAATTTTAGGCAGGTAAACCTTTGGTTTGGGTCCCAATGCATCCAAGATTATTTGACCTATCGACCGAAAAGTTGAAATTTGAAAGTTTAGGTATGGGGCCCACATTTGGTCGAAACAACTTTGGCTTAATAATTTGACTTCACCAAAATGTCCAGAAAATTAAATTTAGTATGGCTATATATTTCATTTGCGAAAATTGGATTTAAAATGAATCCATAGGCATCATTTGAAACTTGGAAATTTTAAAAGTTATTACTGGTTATGATGTGATGACAATGGAGGCATGAAGAAAGCAATCGCGTAAATGCAATCACAACTCGCGTCTTAGCGATCGTGATATCTCTTTTCTTAGAGATCTATAAATAGACCCCATTGTCACGATTTGGGTCACTTTCTCTTTACACTCGAGAGGTTAAAACCTTGAATGGATAGAATAACTCAAAATTGTCCATGGTGGGTAAGGTGGGAGCTTTTTTATCATCTTTTATCGTGAATATATTCAAATTTAAGGTATGAATCCTTTGAATTCATAATTTGATTTATTAGTTTGGAACCCAAACCCCAATTTAGCTTAGGGCTTTATTTTAGCCAACAATATACTTAGTTTTCACCCATTTCTATAGGGTTATGGCTCCTTGTTCATGTGTGAACATTGGGTTGGCCTCGAAAATGCATTTTCCATGAGTAGGAACCTCTTGGGATTTTAGTGTCATTTTTGGACACAAAGCACAATGGTGCAATATTGGAATCGTTAGACTTGTATTGATGACTTGATTACTATTTTAATAGTGTGTTGATTGTTTTGTCTTGTGGAACGAAGATGAGCATATGGTGTATGATGTGTGGTTTTGTGGTTCGGCTTTAACGTAGGATTCTGTCTACTTTTCTTCATAGATAATGTGTGATTTATATATTCCGTTTGAATGTGAATGTTTAGATTGATTATGGATAGAATAACTTAGGCTTTATTGTTAATGTTTGGGGATTAGATGAGGGTTCTGGACCCGTTGGATGGTATGCTTATACACTTTTAGAATCCTATTGCCTGCTTCCTAGTTTAGACTAACTTGTAGCATGGACTTGATGAAAAGCTAGGTCCGGGATGTGGTTTTAGCGTTGGAAGCATGATTAGTATACTTAATCTTATTGGGCTAGTATGGTAGTATTGAAATCATAATTTTGGTAAAGTTGACTTAAATTCCCTTAGTTCTACACGAAGTTCCTATCTTAGGATTGTTTATAAAAGACCCCACAAATTTCTAAGCTTAAATCAGTCCATTAAGCTCGTCAAGGGGTCCCATACTTAGAAAATTCTAACTATGTTCCTAGACTTAGCCTATTACTGGCCTTCAAAAGTTGGCAATCTCATTTCGCCACCTTAACATCCTTTACTGATTTGTATTTTTGTTAATTCATGATCAGAGAGGTCCATAGGTGGTCCCGGACAAGTTTTGAATTTTTTGGACCACGTTTAGACCACGTTTAGAAGCCCAAAATAGTGGACCAATGTGATCTTGGTGCGCCACATCGCCAATCGCGTTGGTTGATATTGTTATAGGTTGCTAGGGTCAAAGTACTGAGACTTGACGGGATGATGGCATGATGCGTTGATTATCGCGTCGATGCCATCGATGCACCGTGTCGATAATAGCATCGATGCCCTGTTTCAATCATTAAATATCTGCATATTTAAGGGCAAAAGGGTCAATTTCCTACCCCTATATAAGTCTAAAACACAGGATTTATCCCCAATTCAACCAAAATATAGTGTCTCTCTCAAGTTTCTCTCAAGAACAATTTAGGGTTTTCAATTAAGGATTCAAATTCAATACTCAAATTCAAGAATCTCTCCATCAATCTTCGTATAATCAAGAACTAAGGTATGCATAGTGTTCATTCATGGATTCCTTCTATCCATGAAGTTCAAGAATCAAGTTTTAAATCTTGTATTGTGAATATTTTGTTGTGGGTTGATTATGTTCATGAGATTATGATGATGTGATTCCCAAGATAGAATCTTTATGTATTGTTCATGAAACTTTGTTACTGTATGGCTTGAAATCTATAAGTTTAGTCAATTCATGGATTTTTGAAGTGATAATTTGATGATTATGCCTATGCCTTAATTTGTGCAAGCAAGGTGTTTGATAAAATGCTTAGGAGAATAGAAATCATGCATTGTAGCTTGATTGTGACACAAACGATAAATACAAGTTTTACCCTTATGTTCAAATGACTCCTATGCTATTGATGTGCATTGTAGATGTTTGTTGGAATGCTCATGATGTTAGAGTATGAAATTATGACATGATTATATGCATTCCTATCCATGTATAACATTATGATAACTATGTGCTTAATAAAATCCCTAAATTTATTGTATGGTGAATTGTTAATATTGGTCATGTCTTCAAGAAGTGTCAAGTCTTGTTAGTTTCATGCTATTGAGTCCTGGGGTACTTGTATCCGACAATTTAGTTATGTGCCTAGATCCAGTGTCAGTTTACACGATACTCTCAGTCAAGCAATGATAATTAGAGTTCAGTTAGTCTCATGACTCAGGAAAATTCAGTGAATTCAGTATCAGTCTAGTCCTACTCAGTAAGCTCAGTAATCTCAGTAACCTCAGTAATCTCAACAATTTTAGTAATCTCTATAATCTTCGTAATATCAACAATCCCAGTTAGTTATCAGATCTCAGAAGTATTTTGTCAGTCAACAAAATTTAGTGAACCCAGTTCAAATCAGTTATACAATACGATCAGTAATAGTTCAGTTCAGTTAAATCAGTTCAGTTTCCTTTCAGTTGGGAGTAGGATTCAGCACCGAGTGAACCCAAGGATGAGGGCTCACCTGTCATTGAGTAGAGGGTGTGATCCTTAGAAGCAATCCTTGCATTCCAGAACTATGTAGCCAGCGTAAGTTGAGATGTACCCTTACAAGTCTAGGGACTATACACCTTATTTGAGTTTTCCTTACAGGAGGGGTTGACGAAAGAGCTCCCTGTCAAAGACGGTTTGCTCATAGCTTGTTTTTACCCATGGAACGGTTCTGACACTCTTCAAGCTGGGGTTACATATTGGACCCCACCATTTCAGATTTAGGGCATGTTGGTTAGATGATTACCTCCCACAATTTCAGTTTTAGATTCAGTCTTCAGAATAGAACTCAGTCCAATTCTATAGAAATCAGGACTGTCAGACACAATCACTCAGCTCAGTACGTAACTCAGCTAGTTCCATCAGATTTTAGGACTTTCAGATACAGACATCCCGCTCTGTGTAACACTTAGATTAGTTAGTTATAATCAAGACTGTTAGAAACATTCTTTTGGTTATCAGCTATTAGTAAACTTAGATATCAGTAAATCCATGTTGTCAGTAGACTCAGTAGTCAGAACTCAGTACTCAGTCCTATCATGACCTCAGTTACAGTTGTATATTCATGCATGTATTCTCACGTTCATATATACAGTTAGTTAGTATTGTTCAAGCATATGATCCCTTTGCATTCAGCTTACCTCACTTCCATACTAGTTCATTCAATCATACTGACGCATTTGTGCTATGGTGTTTAATACCATAGGTTTAGAAGCACGAGCTCTCGAGCATCCATAGTAGATCAGACGTTCATCAATCAGACTAGCAGTGAGTCCTTATCATTCGAGGATAGCCTGCTTATTTTATTTCTTTATTATTTTAGTAGTTTGGAGTTAGTTGGGGACATGTCCCATCAACTCTCCAAATATTAGATAGTTTAGAGGATTTCAGACTACAACATGTTTCAGATAGTTTATTTTAGTTTTAGGTACTGTTATACCCTATTACAGACATTGTTTTATATTCCGTATTAGTTCAGTTTTGAACCTTTTGGCCTTACAACTTAGATTCTACATATTTTACAATATATTATGCAGTGTTCCTGTATAGATATCAGTCATGGGTTAGCTTGTGTTCTTTTGGGGTCATGAGCACCGTGTAGCATTTTGGATACTATATTCGAGGCATTACAAACTTGGTATCAGAGCCTAAGGTTCAGCACCATCCTAGCAAGTCTGAAAAGCTACATCGAGTAGAATCTTGTGCATAGGTGTGTTGTTCACCACACTTATGGACAAGAGGCTATGAGATGTTTTAGGAACAGTTCCCTTCTTTTAGTATTCATTTCATGCCAGTGAGCATGAGCTTAAATTTAAATCCTAGTATAATCTGCTCTTCCTTTCATTTATAGAATATGCCTCCCAAAAGGGCTAGCAAAACGAGAACCATAAATCAGTCAGCACCTCACCCCGTTCAGGTAGATCCCCTGGACGATCATGTTTCTCATGCAGAATTTAGGACTGCATTCACTACTCTTGCCTATCCAGTCATAGCTTAGAATGAATGGCCAGCTATTATTTCAACCAACCTAGTGGCCAATTCAGCAGTGGCCAGGATTCGGGACTTCATCTAAATAAATCCTCCCTTATTCTCTGTATCTAAGTCTGAAGAAGATCCACTGGAGTTTCTCGACCAGGTTCAGAAAGTTACAGATATCATGGGAGTGACTTCTAGTGAGAGTGTCGAGTTAGCTGCCTATCATCTATAAGATGATGCCCATACGTGGTTTAAGCAGTTAAAAGTAGATAGAGGTACAGATGCAGGGCCCATAGAATGGGAGGAGTTTGCTACGGCCTTCTCAGATAGATTCTTTATCATAGAGCAGAAAGAAGCCAGAGTGTTAGAGTTCATAAATCTCAAACAAGGTAGCATGAGTGTGAAAGAATACTCCCTCAAGTTCGCTCAATTAGCCAGGTATGCTCTCATTGTAGTGGCAGAAAGTAGATCCAGAATAAGTAAGTTTGTATGTAGGATATCAGGTAGAGTGGTTAAGGAGTGCAATAATATGATGTTGATTAAGGAGATGGACATATCTAGGCTTATGGTCCATGCTCAACAGATTGAGAAGCAAAAGCTTAAGAAGAAGGAGAGGGAAAATTAGATATCCAGAACTGGTAGTTATAGTTTTTCTCAGTCAGGGTCGCAAAGTGGTAACTGTTCTCAGCATAGATAGAAGTTTCCAAAACCAATTCCATCTTCATCTAGTGCACAAGCACTAAAGTTCAAAAATGACCGTAGAGATGGGGTACCAGGCTCTAAGGCCCATGGTAGTGAGGGCAGGATCTTTACTCATCTACTTTGAAAAGAGTGTGGTAAGCATCATAAGGGTATGTGTAGAGCCAATAGTGATATATGTTTTGGATATGGAAAGGCATGTCATAAGGTCCGAGATTGTCCTAGGACTGGCCCTAGAAGCAAGCACGGTTGTCCTTCAGCTCATTTAGGTTGGCCGAATCAGAAGGATGCCAGTTTCAGCGCTATCAGTGGGCAATGCCCAAATAGACTCTATGCACTTTAGTCCTGATAAGTCAGAAAAGTCCTCCTGATGCAGCCACTGGTATGCTACATATCCCTCATTTACATGGTCATGTTTCTTCAGATTTAAGATCTTCTTTTTCTTTTGTAACTCCTTTCATAGCAGTCAACTTTAAGGTCAGACCAAATATTAAACGGACCTTTTCCAGTCTCTACCCCAGTGAGACAGTCTAACACAGCCCGACAGGTATTCAGTAACTATTTGGTTATGATATCTCAGAAAGTCAGGCTTTCAGATTCTAGTAGTAATGCCAGTATGTGTAGAAAATCAATAAGGAAAGATGATTACCGACCTATTCCTACCTTAGTTCAATGTTTTGTACTTTAACACTCCTAATACTTATGCATGCTTTATGTTTTAGTCCCACAAATACAACTTATATCCATGCGCTTTTCATAGAATAGTATGTATTTAAAGTTCCTCATATGAGGATTCCAAGTTCATCCAATATTGAAGATCATGTTCCATGAATTAAGAAATTTCAAAATCAGGTCATGCAGCTCATGACTCATGCTACACTCCTAATGATTAGTTAAAAATTTAGATTATGCCACGTATACCCTCAGTTTAGATCCTTCGGTGAATTCGTAGTGTTAATATTCCATCCCGTAGGCCTCAGTTACAGTGACAGTTCATCAATCAATATTCAGTAAATGAATCAAATAGTCCCACAAACTCATGGCTTTCAGCTATCAGTTACTTAGCCATCAGGATTCAGTACTCCCATACCAGTCAAAACCTCAGATATAGAAAACCAGTATTCAGTCTCAGTTACAGTCTTAGTTATGGTTACAATCTAAATTACCATCTTAACTAAAATCTCAGTCCCAGTCCTAGTCCAGTCATTTCAGAAACTTGGTACAGTTTCAACATTACCCAACCGTAGCTTATATCCATCAGTTACTTAGTTATTAGTATTTTGGTACCTTAGTTTACAGAATGTTTCTGAATTACGTTAGATGCCGTGTCTGACGTTCCATTCATAAGGTAATATAGCTTTCCCTCACTCATACTTAGTTATCTCATATTACCGGATAGTCATTACCTTCTCTGGATAATACTCGATAATTCTTGTCCAGCTATTCAAACCAAGTGCAGTTCAATTTTACATGTCCAGTATTCAGCTATCAATTATTCAATTAATCAGATAAGTTAGTATATTTGTGCATTCGTGCTTAGTGCCCCTATGAATCTTTTCAGTAGTCTTAGTTACAGTGCATAAGGTTAAGTCACTTTATATTAGACGATGTTTCTTAGGTCTTGTCTCCTAATATAAGAATACCAGCCATGTAGCGATCACCTATTCAGATGTCTTGCTCTAGCCATACCAAGATTCGCTTTCTCCCTACCATTACTACAACTTTATATAAATAATGTCATAGAAATGCTTCGGTCGAGTATAAGTTTTCATCATGAGTTAGTTCGTAAAGCAGGTAAGTCAGTTTAGCAGTTGGACGAACAAGTTCAGATGGTATAATTTCCCTATCTTTCTATCTAATCGCACTATTCGGAATCTCATGAATGTGATCATTCTAAGATGGACCAAATAGGTAGTGTCCTGTTCAACTTGGTTCATGTATCATGCCCTAGTTTCAAATTCTAGGCATTCAATCATGATTCAGTATATAGGTTCCTCATGCATCGCTTTAGTTTTTCTCAATATCTTAACAAAGTCAATTCAGCATTCTTCAAGGGACATAGTGTCCCAAGGGGGAGATATACGATAATTATCATGAATATCCATGACTTAAACATTTCACTCTCTCTTCTCATAATGAGTCCAGTTTTTTATAAAGGATACTCATAAGTTGACCCTCAATACTCTGACCTTAGTCGTAAGGCACGTATTCAAGGTGCTTAGTTCAGATCACAATATCCAGCTCAGGTGTCATATTTAAGACTCAATTTCAGTTAGAAACTTGGTATTCAGTTCCATGTTCAGATTATCATCACCATCTTGGTATTTAATACCATTGCATATTCAGTCATGCATTTATGTGTCATTTTAGTCATATAACTATGCATCAGATAGGCATTCTCATTGGGAGAAGCTCATCTTATTAGAAATCACGATCAAACATTCATGAACCAGTACTCATGCATCAGATATGCCTGTTCAGTATGATACATTTAGTTTACCATTCATATCAGTTGTGTAATTATGTTTCAGTTATTCATGTCCTATATATACTTTAGTCAATCATTTCTCGTCTCTCAATCAAATTAATTCAAGGATGAATATTCCCAAGGGGGAGATATTGTAAGACCTCACAAATTTCTAAGCTTTAACCAGTCCTTTAATCTTTTCAAGGGGTCCCAGGCTTAGAAAATTCTAACTAAGTTCCCAAACTTTGCCTATTATTGGCCTTCAAAAGGTGGAAATCTTATTTTTCCACCTTAACATCCTTTAATTATCCATATTTTTGTTAATTCATGGACAGAGAAGTCCATAGGTGGTCCCTAATAGGTTTAAGATTTTTTCAGACCATATTTAGACCACGTTTAGAAGCCCAAAATAGTGGACCAATGTGATCTCGATGCACCAAACTACCAATCGCGTTGGTTGATATTGTTGCAGTTTGCCAGGGTCAACGTACTGAGACTCGACATAATGATGGCTCGATGTGTCTACTATCACTTTGATGTCATCGACGTGTCACATCGATAATAGCGTTGATCCCCAATTTTAGTCATTAAATATCTGTATTTTTAAGGGAAAAAGGGTCAATTCCTACGCTTATGTAAGTCTAAAACACAGGATTTAGCCAAATTCAATAAAAATATAGTGTCTCTCTCAAGTTTCTCATAAGAACAAGTTAGGGTTTTCAATTAAGGATTCTAATTTAATACTGAAATTCAAAAATCTCTCCATCAATCTTCATATAATCAAGAACTAAGGTATGCATAGTGATCATTAATGGATTTCTTCTATCCATGAAGTTCAAGAATCAAGTTTTAAATATTGTATTATGAAAATTTTGTTGTGGGTTGATTATGTTCATGAGATTATCATGATGTGATTCTCAAGATGGAATCTTTATGTGTTGTTTATGAAACTATGTTAATGTGTGGCTTGAAATCTATAAGTTTAGTTGATTTAGAGGTTTTTGAGTAATAAATTGATGATTATGCCTATGCCTTACGTTGTGCATGCATGATGTTTGATAAAATGCCCAAGAGAATAGAAATCATGCATTATAGCTTAATTATGACCCAAACAATAAATACATGTTTTACCCTTATTTTCAAATGGCTCCCATGCTATTGATGTGCATTGTAGATGTTTGTTGGAATGCTCATGATGTTAGAGTATGAAATTATGACATGATTATATGCATTCTTATCTATGTACAACATTATGGTAACCATGTGCTTCATTAAATACCTAAATTTATTATATGGTGATTTGTTGATATTGCTCATGTGTTCAAGAAGTATCAAGTCTTGTTAGTTTTATGATATAGAGTCCTGGGAGTACTTGTACCCAATAATTTAGCTGTGTGCCTAGAGCCAGTGTCAGTTTTCATGATACTCTCAGTCAAGCCTTGATCATTAGAGTTTAGTCAGACTCATGTATCAAGAAAATTCAGTGAATTCAATATTAGTCTAGTCCTACTCAGTAACCTCAGTAATCTCAGTAACCTCAATGATCTCAATAATATCAATAATCTCTGTAATTTTCATAATCTCAACAATCCCAGTAAGTTATCAGATCTCAGTAGTATTTCATTAGTCAACAGATTTAGTGAACCTAGTTCAAATCAGTTAAACAATATGATCAGTATAAGTTCAGTTCAGTTAAAGCAGTTTAGTGTCTTTTCAATTAGGAGTAGGATTTAGCACTGAGTGGACCCATGGATGGGGGCTCACCTATCATTTAGTAGAGGGTGTGATCCTTAGAAGCAATCTTTGCATTCTAGAAATACGTAGCCAAAGAAGGTTGAGATGTACCCCTACGATTCTAAGGACTATACATTTTATTTGTGTTCTCCTTATAGAAGGGGTGGACAAAAAAGCTCCATATCAGAGAGGTTTTACTCATAGCTTATATTTCCTCGTGGCAAGGTATTGACACCCTTCCAACTGGGGTTATAGGTTGGACCCCACCAATTTAGATTTAGAGCATGTCTGTTAGATGTTTACCTCCAACAGTTTTAGTTTCAGATTCAGACTTTAGAATAGAACTCAGTCCAGTTTTATAGAAATCATAACTATCAGACAGAGTCACTCATCTCAGTACCAAACTCATCTAGTTCCATCAGATTTTAGGAATTTCAGATATAGTCATCCAGCTTCGTATAAGACTTAGATTAGTTATTTATAGTCAAAACTATTAGAAATAGTCTTTTAGTTATCAGTTATTAGTAAACTCATATGTTAGTAAATCCATGTTTTCGGTAGACTCAGTAGTCAGAACTCTATACTCAGTCCTATCATGAACTCAATTATAGTTACGTATTCATGCATGTATTCACACATTCATGTGTATAGTCAGTTAGTATTGTTGATTCATATGAACCCTTTGCATTTAGCTTACCTCACTTGCATACCAGTACATTCAATTGTATTGACGCATTTGTGCAATGGTGTTTTATACCATAGGCTTAAAAGCACGAGCTCTTGAGCATCCTTAGTAGATAAGACAGTCAGCAGCAAGACTAGCAGTGAGTCCTCATCATTCGAGGATAACTTGATTATTTTATTTCTTTATTATTTTAGTAGTTTAGAGTTAGTTGGGGATATATCCCATCAACTCCCCAGATTTCAGATAGTTTAGAGGCTTTTAGACAACAACATATTTCAGACAGTTTATTTCAATTTTGGGTATTGGGTGACTATAGCACTTGATGGCTAGGAATCTAATGTAATAGTTAATGAATCTTTGTTGAAATATGGCATCTAGCGATGGTTGATGCATGGCTAATGATGATGTTGGGTTTAGCATAGATGAAGATGAGTTGATATTGATGACTAAGTTTATGATGTTGATTAGTTATTAAACGAGGATTTATGTATTAATGAGGCTAGATAATAAGAGGTGTTGGTGATAAGAGATGACTATTTAATATTGATAGATAGTTATTGAATGAAGATTTGTCGGTAAACGATGGTTAGTTAATGAATGTTGTTAATTAATACAATATGGTTAGATGATAGATGGTAATGTGCCGACTAATAATGAATAACAAATATAAGAAAATTAGTTGATAATAATGAATAGTGGATAAACTTCGATTATGGTTTAGTGATAAATCTTCACTAGATATTAGGTATTGACTATTTAATAAATAATGGTTAGTTTCTATCCCATGAATAAGGATTGTGTGAGGGATTATGTTTAGGCTAATAGTTATAGGTCATGTGATGACTAGTGAATTAGTGGTCTAATGATAATAAGCATTTGTTAGCTAGAAATGAGTAGTTGAGAAGTTTTGTCAAGATTAATATTTTCATGATGATACGATTATGATTATGAGTATACTAATGGGCTTGTAGTTCTCCTATTATATGTATAAATATATGTGTTTTAATGTTGATGATTATATTAATACCCGACAAGGCCGAAGGATACTGTGATGTCATCCCGATACCTGGCAAGGCCGAAGGATACTATAATGAAATATTGATACCCAGCAAAACCAGAGGATACTTTGATGTTATATTGACACCTGGCAGGGTTGAAGTATACTGTGATGATATATTAATACCCAATAAGGATGGAGGTTGATTATGCTAATGATGGATATAGTAATGACAATTATGATAAAGATGGTTATGATAATGAGATTATGATATTTATTTTGTACTTTAAATTCATTCCTGCATGTACATCTCTTATCACCAGTATGTATCTATATGTGAAGATATGCCTTGTATTATTGATGTAGACTGAACCTTTGGAGCTCGCATCGATGGGGGTACATATAGGCTCGGATAGGTATTTGGTTGTTCGGAGTATCCGATTATTCGTGTTGATGTTGCTATTCTTATTTCATTGTTATGATCATTATTGTAGGTATTTTAATGACATATTAGTCATTGATCCGGTATCGAAGTGTGAGATATGTCTTCAGTCTCTTCTATTATGACGACATTATTATGTATGATTATTTCATGTCTAGCCATGCAGATTAGAAACCCTGAGAATGATAGTATTAGATCCTGATAGTATTATAATGAGGTCTTAGAATATTATTATGATGAATATTTGGTGGGACTGGGTTGTGGGTTGATGCAGCATGGTAAGGTGGTTACATATGCTTCTAGGCAAATGATGGTACATGAGAAGAACTATCCAACACACAATTTGAAATTGTTGGCCATGGTCTTTGCTTTGAAAATTTGGCATCAAAATTGTATGGAGTCCATGTTGACAACTTCTCAGAACCATAAGAGTTTGGAATATGTTTTCAACCAGAAGGAGTTGAAGCTCAGGCAAAAGAGATGGCTTGAGCCGCTCAAGGACTATGATGTGAGACTTTATTACCATCCAGGTAAATCAAATGTAGTTTGTGATGCTCTTAATAGGTTTCCCATGAGAATATTATCTCATGTTGATGAGGAG
Source organism: Capsicum baccatum var. pendulum (assembly GCA_030864225.1). Classification (NCBI taxonomy): domain Eukaryota; kingdom Viridiplantae; phylum Streptophyta; class Magnoliopsida; order Solanales; family Solanaceae; genus Capsicum; species Capsicum baccatum. The sequence continues at coordinate 166,023,264 of CM061554.1, read as the reverse complement.
AAGGGAGGAATGGTAAAGGATATTCACTATTTGGCTAATATTGGAGTTCATCTCTTGGACTTTATGAATGGTGGAGTGATTGTGCAATAGGTGTCAAAGTCATCTCTTGGTGCTGAGGTGAAGGAGAAATAGATTTTAGACCCTATATCGATGTAGATTAAGGATGGTGTGGCTCTCCAAAAGGTTATGGCTTTCAAGATTACTGGTGATTGAAACTTAAGGTACCAAGACAGGTTATGTATTCCAGATATTGACTGGTTCTGAGAAAGGATTTTTGTTGAATATAATGAGTTGAGGTAGACTATTCATATGATTCAATGAAGACGTATCATGACTTATGAGAAATTTATTAGAGGAATAACTTGAACAGAGATATGCCAAGTTATTGGCTAAGTGTTTGGTTTGCTAACAAGTGAAGTTTAAGAACTTGAGCCCTAGTGATATGTCTCAAGATATTGAATTGTCAGTTTAGAAATAGAAGTGATTAATATGGATTTCATTACTAGTCTTCCGTGATCCTGGAGCCAGTTTAATTCCATTTAGGTCATCATGGATAGGATTACTAAGTCCACTCACTTATTTCCAGTGAGGACTAATTATTCTATGGAGGATTACACTAAGCTCTTCATTGAAGAGATTATGAAGCTACCTGGTGCTCCAATTATTATTATATCTGATTGAGGTGCTTAGTTCTCATCTCAATTTTGGAATTCCATTTAGTGAGCTGTGGGGACTAAGGTAAACCTTAGCACCACTTTCCACCCTCAGATGCGTGGATACGTGGAGAAGATGATATAGACTTTAAAGATATGTTGAGGTAATTTGTGATCGATTTTTGTGGAAGTTGGGTTACCTATTTACCTCTCGTTGAGTTTGCTTATAAGAATAGCTATCATTCTAGTATTTAGATGGCTCTATTTGAGGATTTGTATGGAAGAAGGCGTAGGTGTCCTATTGGGTGGTTCGAGGTTTGTGAGAATAATTTGTATGGTCCTGACTTGGTTCAACAAGATACGAAGAAGGTGAAGGTGATTGAGGATAGGCTTAAAACTACGAAAACTCACCAAAGGTCCTTTCAAAATGTGACGCGAAGGTACTTGGATTTTAATGTGGAAGATTTGGTATTCTTGAAGGTATCTCCCATAAAGGGAGTAACGTAGTTTGGGAAAAGGCAAAAACTCAGTCCCCCGTATGTTGGTCCATATCGTATTTTGAGGCGATTGGAAAATGTCTTATAAATTGGAATTTCCTGGGAGTTAGGATTTTATTCATCCAGTCTTCCATGTGTCGATGTTGAAAGATTGCATAGGCGATCCTTCCTTAGTCGTTTCTTTGGAAAGTATAGGTGTCTCGGATTCCCTGTCTTATAAGGAAGTCCCTACTGAGATTTTTGATTGACAAGTTCTCCGGTTGCGAGCAAAGGATGTGGATTCGATAAAGGCTATATGGGGAAACTAATCGCGTGAAGAAGTTCCTTGGGAGGCTGAGGAGGACATGAAGTCAAAGTACCCATTCTTGTTTCCTTGTTCATAAAATTATGCATAAGGTATGTGCATTCCATATCATCTTTGTTTTCTGTCTTTTTTAAAAGTATGTATGGGTGTACTCTTTCTCAAATCATGCTAATCAATGCCTAGTCCCATCATTGAGGGACGAATGATCCTAGGGTGGGAGAATACAACACCCCAGATATTTTGATCTTGAAATTTCTAAAATTTTGTCCTCACTGTCCTGACTATGAATCCCCTTACGAGTCGTAGGGAGTCTTGACGAGTCTTAAGGACTTAAATCGTACACTGACCATTATGTGTGGATAAGTTATCTATTTTGAGTATGAGTGGTTCCCAACGAGTCGTATGGACTCATTACGAGTCATGACGTCCAAATTGTAGTCCAACCAGTATATGTTCCAAGTGTTGTTATACTGGTGACGACTAGGACCCAACCAGTCATAGGGTCCCCTAATGAGTGATATGATGAAAGACGTAGGGTCAACAGTAGGTGTGACAAATAACACTGTCTTGACTACGACTTATGATGACGAGTCCTAACTTATAGTTTCAAGTCGCCATGTGACCCGTATTCACTATTGATAATTTTTCAGTTTTTAAGTTGAGGGCACATTGGACATTTACCACTTTACCCACATAAACCCCACGTCCATAAGACACTTTTAAGGTATTATTTTAAAACATTAAAAAATCAAAAACCAGCTTAACCAGCTTTACTCTATCTAATTCCTTCAAGCAAGGTAAGTTAGATTTTTCTCAAGGTTGAGCATCTAGGGGTAAATTTAAGGTTTCTTCTTCATAATTGATAATTCTTAAAGCATGGAACTCTTCCCCAATTTTTAGTTTGTTAAAATGATGTGTTTTAAAGTATTATTCATATGGTGATGTTGTTAGTTTTTGAACATGGATTGAGGATTTTGAATATTTGTATTTAAACAATGGTTTCCCGTGGTTTAGATACGATTGTTCATGATTTAATTATGATTTTGAGATTTCATGGTGCCTGAGTATGTGAATAAAGTAGGGGATTGTGATTTCCCCCAATTTGTGAATATTGACAATTGAAGTGGTAATGACCTCAACCGCATATTATGAAATTGGTTTTGAATATGAAAACTATGCACATCAAACTTCTCTTGAACTATTGCATAATATCAAAACATAGTGGAGCATAATGATTTGAATTAAACCGTATGGGGTTGTGTAATTCCCCCAAGCTAATTTATAATTAAATAGGGAGGTTGTGAGTCATGAAAGTGGAGGTATCGAGGGACCTACACTAGAAACTGCGGTTGCCGACGTGGGGGTCTAAGCGATTGGGTGGTTTGAGTCCTCCTTATTATTATTATTATATGATTTAATGGTTAGAGTCTTCCATATTATATTACATGATTGGGTGCATCAGTCACCTTAGTTTGTTGGGAAATTAGATTCCCCCATGGTGCATTTGCATATCCTCTGGTTTGTGCGGCTATATGCACTGGGAATTTTCCATCTAGGGAAGAGATGGACCCATATAGCCCATATGTGCCTTTTTATAGAATGATAGTTGAGCTACACAATTAAGGTTAAAGTTTTAAAGTACATGTTAAGCCTTTATTCCTATCCCAACATGTGATATATATGTATATGCATATGGTATCTGCATTGGAATTTGACTAGTTTTGAAGTATTGATCGTGGCATTATTTAATTCCTTATACCTGAGTTACATGCTAGTTGTAAACCATTAGCCATCTCTGGACGTTGTATCACCATGCGATGTAGGCACTAGAGATGCTTATACTTTTCCTGCGCAGATTTAGGTTGATAGACTCGGTTCATTGGTCGTTGGTGGTGAAGTGGCGAGATTCCATTCTCCAAAAGACTTGGACGTTTAATCAATTTCCCTTCATAGATTAGAATTGACTATTTACATTACATTAACATTGTCATTGTCATTGTCAGGGTTGGGGGCATGTCCTAACACTTTATTGATTTCTGTGTGTTAAAAGGCTTTGTGGATTATTGTCAACTAGGGTGATGATGTTGGTCGGTTGTTTTTTATGGTCATTGGTTATAGTCATGTCATAAATTCTTTGAGCTTATCCCATGCTATCTTGTTATATGTTAAGAATTCATCCAACGTTGGGGGTATGGTGTTCTGTTTGGTTAGGTACAAGGGGTGGTCTCTTATCTTGATGAAATTGAGATTCCCATTATAGCCAGACCCTTGTTTGGTTTATGACATTATTCAATATGATTCTTGTTACGTTTATGAGTGGCTAAAAGCCCTTTTCTGGGTTTGAATCTAAGAACATGATTATCTTTCTTCTTTATTGAGTTGTTTATTATTATTATCATTGTTTGTTGTTCTTATATCTTTGTTTTAACTATCTTAAGGATTCACAACCCTTAAGATAAACGCTTAATTCTATTTGTGAGCCCGGAAGGAGGAATGATAGAATAGAACATGGGTTATTGGGAATAGGATTATAATCTTTCAATTAATTAAAATTATGATTTGTGTTTAAGATAGGAATAAACCTAATACACCCTATTGTGTTCATATACAGGAATAAATGCAAATGCATTTATCTTAGTCTTGCATCCCCGCTCAATGATGTAGTTTTGAGGCTAGGGTATATAGTTGATTCGAGGTCCAAAAGACCGTAATCATGTAATCAACCCCATGAACCAGCAACCAAGATAGTTAACGTGACAAATGAGATTATAAATCTAAGTATGATTGTTTGTAGTACCTTGACCTTGGGTTTCTCCCCATTATTTTTCAAAACCATAGTTTACCACATTGTTCACATTTACTTTATGTTTTAACTTTACAAACTATTTTGGTTAACTTTGTACTTGTTTAATCATAATTCTAGAACTTGAATTGGATAGTTGTTTTACATTAGTCCTGTGGAATCAATATACACTTGCATCTGCGCTTGGGCGTAACAAACGGTTTGTAGCAAAACAACCTAAGACCGCATGATAAGAAGATAGCCATTTCGTGCCTAAAATCACATCAAAATCTACCATATCTAGAACAATGAGATCAATTTATGTATCAAACTCCTGAATAGTCACTAAATAAGTTCTATATACCCGATCCACTACTAAAGAATCATCCACTGGGGTAGCTACACGTAATAGCATATATAAGGACTCCGAACATAGACCTAGTTGCAATGCAAAATAAATGGAAACATATGAACATATGGAACCGAGATCAAACAAAGCAGAAGTTTGTTGATGGCATACATAAATTGTATCTGTGATCACAACATCCAAAGCCTCATCCTTTTTTCTAACTGGTACAATATTCAAATGACCCTGTCTATCACTAGACTAGGTTCCTCTTAGACTACCTGTCCTACCTCCCTACAAACAAATTCTAGAACCTTATGAACCACCTACAGGACCCAATGCACCATGCCTGGCTGGCTATAGCAGTGATCTGAGCGTCTGTGCAGTTTAAACTGAAGGTGCAATCATCCCACACAGGGGACACTCATGGAAGAAGTGACCAACAACCTTGTGGTCATAACTTGCCCTAGACACCTTGCTCTTTCTATAAACTCTAACAGATCTGGAACAACCATCTAAACTCAATGATCCTGACTGAATACCCCTTACTGACTATTTCTCTAACCACTAAAACCACTATAATCGGAATGACCCTTATTTGATACTGCGATGCCTGAATTGGACAACTAGGATGACCTTGATGTTGTTGCTGAGGGCACCTTTCATGAAATTGTTAGCTTGTAAGCTATGAACCATTTTGGTTCCTATTGTAACTTCCTTAGTAATGAGGTCTCTTATCGCTGGCCCTTTGGTCCTTACGATCCATCTTCACTATAGAATAAACATGCTCAGCAATCACATAAGAAGAGTTCCCTAAATTCACAAAACTCTGTGTAGCTACAAAGAGGTAATCTCAATACCCTAATAAAGCATTGAATCCGCTCATGCTATATAGGCATAATCATAGTGGCATGCCTGAATAACTTATGAAATCGCACCTCAAACTCAGCTATCGACATAGAAACATTTATAAAAGATGAAAACTCACCTCAAAGAGGCTCGTGTATACTACAAGGCATTTACTTCCCTATGAAAGCCTCAGAGAATTGAGTCCATGTCACTGGTGGAGATCCAGCTAGCCGAGAATTAAGATAACCTGTCTACCACCTCCCCACTGCCATGTCTACAACAACAACAACAACAACAAACCCAGTGTATTCCCACCTAGTGGGGTCTGGGGGGGGTAAGATGTACGCAGTCCATACCTCTACCTCTGAAGAAGTAGAAAGGCTGTTTCCGATAGACCCCCGGCTCAAGACAGTCGCCACACAAATATAAATATAAATATAAATATAAATATAAATATAAAGTAACGCATGGTAGTAGGAAACATCGGGAAGCACTCAGATACATAATAAAACATGGAACACCGAAATCGTAACAAGAAGAAGAATAGGAATAGGAATAAAAAAGAGTAGGAAGAATAACAGGAATAATCCCCCACTCCCTACCCTTGCGCCCCCAAACTGGCCCTAGTCTTCTGCCCTAATCCTCGCCCTCCAGACCTTCCTATCTAGGGTCATGTCCTCGGTGAGCTGTAACTGCTCCATGTCCCGTCTAATCACCTCTCCCCAGTACTTCTTCGGCCTACCCCTACCCCGCCTAAAACCATCCAACGCTAGCCTCTCACACCTACGGACCGGGGCATCCATGTCCCTCCTCTTCACGTGTCCAAACCAACTCAATCGGACTTCCCGCATCTTGCACTCCACTGGAGCCACCCCAACCTTCTCCCTGATAGTCTCATTCCTAACTCTGTCCCCTCTAGTCATCCCACACATCCAGCGCAACATTCGCATTTCCGCCACCTTCATTTTTTGGATGTGGGAGTTCTTAACTGGCCAACACTCCGCTCCATACAACATGGCCGGACGGACTACCATCCTGTAGAATTTGCCTTTAAGCTTGGGCGGCACCTTCTTATCACACAACACCCCCGACGCGAGCTTCCACTTCAACCATCCCGCCCCAATACGGTGCGAGACATCCTCGTCAATCTCACCGTTACCCTGAATCACGGACCCGAGATACTTGAAACTATCCCTCTTACATACCTCCTGCGATTCCAGCTTCACTACCACCTCATCCTCCAACCTCACTGCCATGTCTAGATAAGCAAAAAAAATCCACTTTACTCAACTCAACTATCCCTAAATTTTGTAAACTCCCTTTGTAATAAGATAGAAACTTATAAGCATCTTCTCATCGGGTATCCGCAAACCTGGGTGGAGTCAATCTAAAAATTTAGCACAACATTTTCTACTTAACTTGTCTGGCTGTTATCGGTTGTGGGACAACCGTGATGGTAGAACCTCTACCCTAGGAGCTATAACAGTAGTTGTTCCCCTAAATTCATACCACCCTGTGTTACTGGCTGAGGGGCCAACAACTAACCCCAATAACATACCAATGCATCCTGAAAGATTGAAAAGAATATAAGAATGAGTGGATCCTAGGCTTCCCCTTTGGCCACCTACTGCTGTGGTGGCGGAATGCCTGGAGCTCTCTTAGTCTCATGGTCTATGATAGTATTAGTTGATGGATCCCTAGACTGATCTCAAATTAGTACTTCTGCTCAATTCTTCCCTTGAACTCTTGATCGACCTCAACCCTTAATCAAAGCTCTAGTAGAAAGCTTGGGGTCTTGATCCTTAGCTCTTGTACCTCTTGTTCTAGCCATCTCCATAAAGAGTAGAAAAATAAAGATTAACAATCAACTCAGACCCAACACATAAAATTGGATAAGGAATATAGGATTATTTCCTAAAAAGCTTCGTCATCTCCTAAAGATAGGATACAAATGTCATCGTACAAATTTGCGGGACTCTACTAAACATCAGCTCTAGTAACAAGAGTATCAGTGAAAACTAAGCTCTGATACCAAGTTGTCACAATCTTATTTCTTAGGTCATGATGGTGCCTAGCTTATCCGACTAGCAGAGAAGCCAAGTCATAGCCCAAAATGATAGGTAACGGGATGATAGAAAGTAAATACACAAGACCACACATAATGATAACAATAATATTTGTAAGCAGTAAACAACAAAAGAAACATAAAGTATATCAAAATGAGAGAAGGAAAAGGACCAATTTTAATAACTGAATCCCTCCCAAGACCAAGTAAGGTCGGTACTAGAGCTACTACAAAATTATAACTAGAGTATTAAACAAAATCAAAAACATAGATCATATATACGAGCAGTCTCAAGTACAAAAGGATAAATTGGAACAGAGTGAGGAGGATCAGCCTAAAAAAAAAAAACAAGCTCACCCTGCTCTGGATCAATACTTGAAAGTTGAAATCATTCAAACACCAACTGCTAATACTCAAATCTATATTAGGGGAAAGATGCATATATATAGTATGAGTATTAAAGCAATGGATACTCAGTGGGCATCATCAGCGGACTGAGCTCAATACAAGAAATGTATAACTAAAATATGAGGGTGTAGTCTAAGTCAATAATAAATAGAAAATAAATGGTAAACAACCATCAAGCTACAAAAATACAAAAAGGAAATAAGTAAAAGCGATACATAAAGATAACTAATATAGTTATAAAAGGTAAACCAAACATAACTTAACGGGGGCTCCATATGCTCGCTAGGCACACTAAAGAAGACAATTAACCCAACCCTTCCTCCATTAGATGATGGGACACACAAGAAGTATTTGTAATAAAATAAATATAGATAATCCATTATTGAACCAATCTGAAGAAACCAAATTATTCATCCATATGTGCATAAAGCTTTGACAACAATGGGTAGTAACGAGAGGCTAGAAGCCGAGCTTGAATCAGTAGTAATGGATAATAACAAGTGTCCATATGTCATATTTGAATAAATAATAGTTGGTAATAAAAAGAGAGAACCTATATGATATACAATAGAACTCATAATCAGATGTTGTACTTGAACTGAAACTTGGAGAAACTAGAACTCCCAATACAATAGTAATCAAGAACTCCTAACTCATCACAACTAGATACTGGAATTGAACTGAAACTCATAGTAATCATACCCAACTATAAAATTATAAACCTAAGCCATATCATAATGGATGCCACAATGTAATGATTTTAACAATAAATGACATAAATAAAGTATATGATGGTCCTAAATCGTAGTTAAAATGCATATAAATAACCATTCATGTAACTAATTAAATAAAGATGATTCAAAGGTTGCATAACTTAAATACCACATCCAAAGCTCATAAATAATACATTATACTTAAAAATAATGAAATAAAAAAATAGTAGATCGAGATCTTAACCGGATAAATAGGGATGATATCTAAATTAAATAATATGTAAACTAAAACTATCTATGCATAACTAGCATGATATCACACAATTATCATAATTAAGCTCAATCTAAAGATAGGGTAAGCCTATCATACCTGGTCACCAAAGATAAAACCCACTCTGAGAAGACTCTGAATAGCGTCCCACTAGAGTCTGAGCTTGAAAAACTTGATGAATATAATTAATTTTCTTTGTGATAAAATATGATATCAAAATATTTCTAAGGTATTAAGATCTTTAAGAAATCATGGCTAGAACTTAATTTTTATATCCTTCTCAAATTGCATGAACAACATAATATATATAAATTTTCAAAATAGGTCAAGTCAAGTTGGCATGAATCACTATGACCCATATTGTCACATATTCTACTTATTGCCACCTAGAATTTTTATGACTTTAATAGACCCTCCGTCCACTTTCACGTGGAAGTAGAAGTGTCACTTTATTAAGTTTAGTGACCCATCATAGATATTCAGTTATTGCATAGGTTTGTGGTAAAACTAATATAATATTTTAAATATAACATTATCAATAGAAAATTATTTCTATTAAAACAACTATTACATAATAATAATAATATTTTAACATATCTATATTTCTATCTCTGCTTAAAATATCAATAAGTTATAAACCTATTTATACAGTAATATAGAAATACCATAACTAAATAATTTTATACAAATTAGAGACTTTTTTGAAGGATAAAAATTATATTTCTACCAAATGACAATTTTGACAAAATGTTCCACAAGATAATTCATATCATTAAACTATTCAATTTGTAATGGCCCTCAAGGTTATTTTTTATATTTTCATTTATTTTTATTGTTAGAGTTTTTCCATTGCTTCCCCAAGTCATTAATAACTTTTTTGGACTAAAAATTTTGTCACCGAATAGTTTAGATTTTAGATTTTAGAGCCAATTCCCTATTTTGATATCTTTGCTGGATCAAAATTACCATTGGGAAAAAAAATTAGTGAAACAATCTTAGATGTGAATTCAACCCATGCCAACAACTAGGGAATATTGATTTTTGGCTAGGTAGAACTTTGGTTTGGGTCCTGAGTCACCCAAGATTATTTCAACCTATTGGTTAGAACGTTGAAAAATTAGAAATTTGGGTATGAGACCCACATTTGAATGAAATGGCCTCGGATGGAAAACCTAAATTCCTATTGCATCTAAATTTTGAATTTATTGTGGTTACACAGTTAATTTGTGTATATTGGATTCCAAATGAATCCCGAGACATTGGTGGGAACTCAGAAATTTTCCAAGTTTAGCTAGTTTTTTTGGGCATGTGTGATCTCACCAAAGGGTGTGGAGATCGCAGCTAGCTGTACAGACTAAGTTGTGCAATCACACTAGCGGTGTGGTGGTCGCCATACCTCCTTATAAGTCCAGGGTGTGTGATTGCACCCCTGGATGTTCCATATCCATACCCGATGATGTAGAAGGGGTATAAAAAGACCCCTTAGGTCATGAATTAGGCCATTTTCCACCCCCCTCTTGAGAACAACATCCCTAGTGAGTATGATAACTCTAAATTGAGTATTTTAGGTGAATTGGGAGTTTCAGTAACACCAATGTTGGTGAGTTTCCTCAGATTTAAGGTAAGATCTCATCCCTTTATTGATGAATTTCTTAGTTCTTTGTCGAAAACCCCAAATAGCTTGAGGGCTTGATTTTTGCCCTAAATTTGATTAGTTTTCATCTATTTCAAGTGTTATGATTCCTTGATCATGTATGAACATTGGCTTGGCCCCGAAAATGCATTTTTCATAAGTGGGACCCACATGAAGGGTTTTGGTATCATTTTTGGATTCAAAGGACAATGGTGCAATATGGGTATCATTATTCTCATATTGATGAGTAGATTATGATTTTGATAACGTGATGGTATTTTGGGATTGTGAAATTAAGATGAGCCTTTTGTGAATGGCTTAAAGATTTATGGTTAAGCTTTGAGGTAGGCTTCTGTCTACTCTTTTTATAAGATGATGTGTGTTATATATTCCATGTCCATATGAGTGTTAAGATTGATTAGGTGTAGAATGACTTTTTCTTGATTATTGAAGTTTTGAGATTAGATGAGGATTTTAGCACGTAAGTTAAAATTCTTCTTACCCTTTTAAAATCCTATTATGTTCTCCCTAGTTTGAACAAATTCGCAAAGAGGACATGATATAATACTAGTTTTTGAAGGTGGTTTTAGCATTAGAAATTTGGTTCGTATAGTTAACTTTATTTGGGCTACTGTGGTGATCTTAAAACCTTAATTAAGTTGGAGTTGACTTAAATTCCCCTATTTCTTGGTAAAATTCTCATATTAGGATTAGTTATGGCTTACTAGAGTTCTAGAAGTTAAACTAGATACTTTAGCCTAGTTTGGGGTATAAATTCCTTAAATTAGGAAATTGAAGATTAGAAATTGGTTCGTCCATCCCGTCTTTGGCTAAGACTTGTGTTAGCCCTTATGGTCTTAGTTGTGGATGTTAGGCATAGTTGAGACTATTAATCCTTTAGAATAAGGTTAGTATAATACTAGATAAATTAAGATGGCTTTCCACATTATGACTTATGGTTTCTAACTATGTTATGATATTTCAAAATTGATTTATGATATGGTCCATCAACATTCTTGATAATATAGGTATAGACATGAGATATTTATTAATATATGGCCTATAGATATGATATTCCTTATAGGTAGGATATATCCCTCCTAGATATGAGATTCCTCCTAGATGTTAAATGCCTCCTAGATATGATATGCCTAATTAATACTATGCCCTCCTAGATATGAGATGCCTTATTGATATTATTCCTCCTAGATCTGAGATTCCTCTTAGATTTGTGATGTTTATTCATATTATGCCTCCTAGATGTGAAATGATTATAGATATGCTTTTTGTCTTAAAGAGATATTATGCCTCATGAATGCGCTATGGCCTATAGATTTGAGATTACATATAAATATGGTTATTAAAATAGGTTCTGAATATCAATGTAGGCCAAAGGCCATGATTATGATGTTGTAATTATTTCAAACACATTATTGGGCCCAAGGCTATATTATGATATAAGTTGACCATTTGGGAAGTGTGTATCCTTGTGAAGGATGTGATTGTAGTTTATTGATATATTAATATTTATGGTTCTATTATTTAAATATTGGTGAAGGTCTGCATATATTTGGTACATTTATGATCATTGCATCGGTGATTGATATGGATCTAAGTAGATTTTTATCTTATTAATGTTGTCACTAATTAAGGATTAAAGCCCACTTTCTATCTTAAAATGGATTTCTTTATAATAATACCTTTATGTCTTAAATGAATAACATATATGTAAAAGATATTAATAATAATGCATCAAAGATTTAACAGAGATATATTTTGATCTATGATTTGATTTTACAAATTACTCTGGCCGTGAGGGATTCTAACCCTTTCTACACTTTTATAATGATTTAGTCCTGAAGTTCACTTTGGGCACCATACTTATGGATTTATAATATTTTAGCCATGACTTGAGTTCATGCACCTATCATATCTAGATACATATCTCTTTGGTATGGACAGAGGAAGATGCTGGATAAATAGCATAACTTCTAGGTAAAACCCAATGATAGATTTTAGTATTGATGTTATATATTGATATATGTGATAATGGTTATGATGATACTAATTATATACTTTCCAAGGTTGGAGGATGACTATGATGATATGGTTATATGCCCAGCAAGGTCGGATGATATTATGATGATGATATTGATACCCGACAAGGCTGTAGGGTATTATGATGATTCCATTGATAAACAAAAAGGCCAAGGATATTTTAATAATTATATTAATATGTAGAAAGTATATAAGATGATTATATTGATGTGCCTATGTGTACATCTACTGGTTTGAGTCCAACTAGACCTATATATGGCAATTATATACCCACCAAAGTCGAATGATAATTATGATGATTATTATGATGTTGATGGTTATGATAGTGATGACTAATATGATGATATTATGATACATTAATTAGTCATTATATTATAGATTTTTTTACATTCATTCTTACATGCACATAGCCTATAATCAGTATGTGCCTATACGTATCCACCCATATGGTGGGTGTTTGCATAGATATGGTGATGAATATGACATATGAAGTGTTGTATGTTTATTAAACCTTCTGAGCCTAGGGCGGTGAGGATACATGATAGGCTCAGGTATGTATTTAGTTGCCTGAACTAGCCAGTTACTTATATTGTTATCAACATTTTTATTATTCTTGGTATGATCATTGTTATGGATAGCTTTTAATAGATTAATCATTGATGTGGTATCAAGATTTGAGGTAAGATACTTGCCTTTTTAATCGTATGATTTTATTACTATGCATGATCATTTGATGATTTGATATGTGGACTAGAACCCTGAGTATACTAGTACTAGCTCCTGCTATAGTTAAGAGATCTTAAATAGCTAGTCTGATGATTTAGGTTGTACTTTGAGTAGACCTTATGATATATATATTTATATATATGTATACTTGGCTATATGTAACTATGGTATTATCGTATATCCCATTCTTCAATTTATTAAGATTGTAGATGCATTCCTTGGACTTTTATACATACATATATCATCCTTCTACTCGTAGTTTGTATATAGTCTAGGGATATACTGTATAGTATTGAGATCTCTAAGTATGGTTGAAATTAGATACTACGTTCTTATTGTTTCCCTAGCCTTACTATGTTAGTCTCTTGGACATGATTAGTATAGTTTATCCTTATTATCACATTGGCTTTCTTGTGTGGTATCTTGACATTCGGTTGTAGTTATCTATTTTTTTTATATGCTATGTATATCTACTTTATCTTTGGAGCTCAGTTGGCAGTTGCCTACTATGTACCACATGTTTGGTACTCATACTGTACATTTAGAACCTGGAGATTATAGTATGGCTTATCGATGTTGATGTGCATGTTGTGTCGAGTAGCCATGGATTTGAAACTTAGAGTTAGCTCCTGATGTTCAGAGTATTACTTAACTCTCACTTATGTTCTAGACTAGTTTCTATGTTGTATTCAGAGATACGTTGTATTAATGTATTTACTTGTAGTTCACTTTGAAATCTTGTTATGTAGAAGATCTGGTACTAATACCACCAGGTTTTGGGATTATATTATATGGTTGACCAATTATCACATCTTTTAAGCATTCTTTCTTTTATCTCTTTGGGTAGTCTATTACTAGCCATTCCGGACTGCGAGTTGACGTGCCTACTGGCAGGTTATAGAAGGCGCCATGATGACCTAAGAAATTGGTTCATGACATATTGTTATCACAGCCTAGATTTTACCTGTGTATTAATACAAGAGCTAAGTATCTAGTATAGTCCTGCGAATTGGTGAAGAGACATTTGTAACCTATCTTTTGCATTTTCTATGAGCCTTAAGAATATTTCTTAACTCTTTTCTATCCTAAATAGACAATACGAGATGGTTGACAGATGCAGATGGGACTTCAACATGCATTTTGGTGCAGCGTCAGACCCGAGAGTCAGAGATGGACATCAAAGATCTTTAGTGTCAGCAAAGGATTTAAGGCCATCTAGGATCTAGTAAAGCTCATAAATACTTCAACCCTACGAATTTCAACATTGGGAGTCTAAAGTATTTTGTCGATCCATCACAGTAAGGGATACTATCTAATTCATCAAGCAATTCTTAGTCCACAGTTGGTTCTATTTGTGTTCATCATGGTTCTTTACTAATTTTTGAGTACAAGATTGGATTTCTTGAGTGAGCTAGGAATTTTCAATGCTATATCTCTTGGGCAGGGCATGGTGTGAGAATTTATTAGAGAATCAGCATTACCACTCTATTGGTGTCGAAACACCTAATAATAGCTAGGTCTTTCTTCTTTTAGGTTGTTGGTCATTTGAGAGACACAAGGAGAGTATTTATTGAGACTTTTAGAGATGGCGGTAAACAGACATGCCATCAGTTTAGTGCTATTATTATTTGATCCAAGAGTGAGGATGTTTCTAGTAGAGATCAACTTCACTTGTAGTCCATCATTTCTATACAAGTAGAATTTCGGACTATGAGTGATTCTTAATTTAGTCATGATGTACATAGCGAGAAAAGTTCTCATCCGACCTTGTAGAATTTTTGGTATGGGTCTTCAGGCCATGATGACCATTCTAGATTATGAGGGGTAATATCTCAATGTATTCTAGGATCTTATTTTGATTATGTGGAGATAGAACACCAGTTCAGGAAGTGCCCCAGATATGAGTTAGTTGATCAGACAAAGCTAGCATGTATTACCCACACCAGACTAGAGTTCCTAAGATAGGCTATGATTGTAGAAGGGATGGACATTGATAGTAAAAAGTACTTTTAGCATCAACTGACCAACCATTTGGGCTCAATTTGTGTTGTCGCCATGTTTGGCTTTAGAAGTTTGCTATGACAATAGAGAGATTGGCTATTGGTCCAGAGAGTGTTCTTAATATGGGATTACTAGTCATTTGACTCATTTAGATTAGCCTCGTGATGTTGTAGCACCCTCGATTAAAGATAGTTCACTTGGCGCCTTAGTCAATGAGTTAGTCAGTCAATCAAAGTTTAGGCCCATTCAAATTTAATCTCCCTTAGATCCATAAAGCATGTGGTTATGAATTTTACCATGATTGGTGTGCTTTGTTTACCTGAATTTACCATTTTTATTATGTGTATAGTACTCTTCTTACCTATCTATGATTATATGCCTTAATGACTTCATATTGATTATTATGTTCCTTGTGATTAATTTCATGATTATATGACTACCCCCATGGTTTTTTTCTTTTAGTAGTGGATAGGTTAGATCTGTATGGATATTTTCTCCCTATAGGTGTAGCAATCTGTGGTTTGAGTAGCTATAGCCCGATTTGATGATTTCCTTTCTTATAGCGAGGCGAGGTGGATTATTTTCCCCCTTGGTTAACTGTGTCAGATTGATTTGGGGATGTATTGTGATATAGAATATAAGTTTACCTTCTCTCATTCTGTATAGTTCTAAAGTTGTCAATATATTCATATTGCTCATTCTTGAAATAGAGATTCTTAGACTTTCCTCCTATGTTGCAAAGGTTTTTTCTTTGGCTAATCTTTTCTATATAGCCCATTTTTTAGACTGACAACTTTTGGATTGATTCTTCATTATGGATTTCATTACTCGATAAAGGTTTGATATTTTAATCGAGATATCTTGGATTCATTGAATTCACCTCCTAGTAATGGTTTTGTGCTTGTTATAAGTGTGGAATTGGATGCTTTATACTTATCGTGATATAGTTCTCACTCTAGTAGAGTTAGAGAGCTGGAGATAGGTGATAGTTCCTATGAACTCATCTTAAGTTGGAAAATTGAATTTTTTTATCTTGGGTTGCTAGATTTTTTCCTGGCAGTGGTCTTTACTTTCACCTTGGTTTTGAGATTGACATTTTTTTTGTTCAGAGATGTGATTCATGGATGGATCGAATGATGATTTTCCTACTTTAGAGGATTCAAGCGTTCCCTATTTTAGAGTTGGTTTATCCTATTGACTCTTTGTAGAGTGTTTCTCCTTGATGATATGTGCCTATTGCTATTCTTTGCCGAGATGAAGTGTAGAATTCTTTAGTTTTCGTCTTGAGTTGCATTTCTCTGAGTTGGTGGACTTTTGCTATTACTAGTATGGTTTTGTGCCGTTATGTGTTCTTGAGTATGCTTTGATAGTTTATGACCCCCACTGGATATGGAGTGGATTTCTTGTGTTTTTAGTAGGTGATTTATCCTCGATTGTGATTTTGTTCTTTATCTGTACTTTAGTTTTGGTTCGGCATGATCTAGGATAAATATGTCTAATTTAGATAGTATGGTTGATGTGAGTATTTGACCTTAGTTTAGATTTGTTGGCTTAATTTCAGATTTGACTCCTTGGGATGGAGATTTGGAAGTTATTATAGATTAGGATTGTTAATACCTACCCATATTCGGTTTGATTTAGGTAGTTGAGACCAAGCAGTTTAGCCTTGATGTTGAGATTTCAGATTGGAATTATAAATCTTGTGTCCAACCTTCGTTTCAGAATTCCCTCGGTTCGAATTGTATTTACAGGCTGGTTTCACCTACTCTGTGGTTACCTATTTGATCTTTTCAACTTTTGTAGGATTAATGTGGATAAGTGTTCAGATGATAACCCATGTACCCAACATTGGTTCTTTTAGCTTTAACCACGAGTCTTCGGTCTACTTTGAGAATTTTTGATGATATATTCAATGGGAATAGTATGATTAAGTTAGATTTGACTTGGTCTATTCTTGATTGATGGGACATCCTAGAGAGGATCGTTTAGTGATCAATAATTCTGCTTTGATCTTTTTTATTTCAGTTTCATTACCATCCAAACTAGTTATAGCTTGGGCATAGATTATTTTCCTTAATTTTTTCCATTTGTGTACCCACATAGCACCTTATGAGTGTATTCTCATGTTTGTTGTATGGACTTCCAGTAGATCAGCTTCAGTTCTTTGAGATACGATTTTGCGGACAGTGGTCAGGTATTTTCCTCCTGGTTTGAAGTGGATAGCAAGTGTGGATTGGTAAAAGAAGGTTATATTTTAATTTTGAGTCAATTGTCTGACTCATGAATTTATTTGTTTTTGGCTTGGATAAGCCTTAGAATGGTTTGTTCGGGTATCGAGATGGTGTTAGTGTGTTGTGGTTCATATTTGTATGCATCATCCATTTTTGGTTGAGGTAGAGGCTAGTTGGAGGTTGGAGTTGTTTTTTACTATTGGAAGTGAAGTGAGAGAGTTATATAAGAAAGGGATACCAGAGGCTAAATATCATTGAAGTGTTTTCTTTGTGAAGGTTACCTGGGAAGTCATGCTCAGAACATGCAGGCCCAGTACCTCATCTTTTAGAGCTTTTAAGATCTTTCTATCTGTTGACTTTTGGGGATAAAAGTCCTTTTAGTAATGGATATTGTAATGACCCTCCAGGTCATTTTTCATTTGTCCTTTTAGTAATGGATATTGTAATGACCCTCCAGGTCATTTTTCATATTTCTTTTTTTTGTCATTAGATTTTTCCCATAGCTTTCCCTAGTCATTTATGACTTGCTAGGACTGACAGTTCGATTACCAAGCAGTTAGTTTAGTTTTTAGAGCCAATTCCCTATTTTGAAGTCTTTGCTGGATCAAATGGACATTGTAAAAAACATCAGGGAAACGATTTTGGATGCAAATTTCAACTACGCCAGTAGCTCTGGAATATCGATTTTATGCTAGTTAGACCTTGTGTTCAGGTCCTGAGGAAGCCGAGCTCATTTTGACCTATTGGTCAAAATATTAGAAAATTGGAAATCTGGGCATAGGACCTACATTTGGTCGAAACAACCTCGGATGGTAAACCCAACATTGCCATTTAATCTAGAACATCGAATTTAGTCTGGTTACATACTTTATTTGCACATAACGAATTTCAAATGAATCTTTAGACCTTGGTTGGAATTTGGAAATCTCCCAAGTTCAGCTAGTTTTCTAGTGCATGTGCGATCCCACCAGAAGGTGTAGTGATAACACTTGGTTGTGCAGAGCAAGTAGTGTGATCGTACTAATGGTGTGGCAATTGCGATACCTCCTTCTCAGGCTAGGGTGTGCAATTGCACATGTAGGTGTATGGTATATATACCCGATGAACTGGAACAGGTATAAAAAGACCCCTTAGGACTCGATTAGGCAATTTTCCACCCCTCTCTTGAGAGCAAAAACTCTAATAAGTGTGATAACTTAAAATTTGGTCTTGTGGGTGACTTGAGAGCTTGATTAATATCTATGTCTACGATTATCCTCGGATTTAAGGTAACATTTCATCCCTTTCTTGATGAATTTCTTAGTTCTTGACCCAAAAATCCAAATAGCTAGAAGGCTTGATTTTAGCACCAAATTTGCTTGGTTTTTACCCATTGTTTAGGGTTATGATCCCTAGTTTGACTTATTCATAGAATGGATATGATATAGCTAGGTTTGGAATGTGGTTTTAGCATTAGAAGCATGGTTAATATACTTAACTTTATTTCGGCTATTGTGGTGATCTGGAGACCGTAATTTAGGTGGCGCTAACTTAATGACCATGTTTGTAGGGGAATTCTCATCTTGGGATTGGTTATGGCTTACATGACGTCTAGAATTTAAACTATACACCTTAGCCTTGTTTGGGGTATAAATTTCTTAAATATCGAAATTAAGGATTAAAAGTGAGTTCTTCCAGCCAAACATAGCCTAAGACTTATGTTAGCTATTGTGGTCTTTGTTACGGATGTTAGGCATAGTTGAGACTATTGAGCCTTTAGATTAAGGTTACTTTGAGACTTGATAAATTATGATGGATTTCCTGGATTATGACTTATGGATTGTATCTATGCCATGTCATTTTTTATTTGATTTATATACGCATAGACATGAGATATTTATTGATATATGGCCTATAAATGCGATATGCCTTATAGATATGATATATGCCTCCTATATTTAAGATTCCTTATTGATATTATGCCTCTTAGATATGAGTTGCCTTATTGATATTAAGCCTCCTAAATGTGAGATGCTTTCTAGATGTGAGATTCCTTATTGATATTATGCCTCCTAGATGTGAGATGCCTCCTAGATGTTAGACATTTATCGATATTATGCCTCCTATACATTAGATATTTATCGATATTATGCCTTCTAGACATGAGATAATTATAGATATGCGTTATTGCTTATATAGATGTTATGCCTCGTGAATACGCTATGACTTATAGATATGAGATTATGTATAAATATGATTATTGATATATATTTCGGATATGAATTTAGGCCGAGGACCATGATTATGATGTTGTAATTATTCCAGACATATTATTGGGCCCAAGATCGTGTTATGATATGAGTTGACCATTCGAGAAGTGTTTATCCTTGTAAAGAATGTGATTGTAGTTTTTATATATATTAATGCTTGTTTTTCCATTGTTTGAATACTGGTGATGGCATGCATATATTTGGTACATTAATGATCATTGTATTGGTGATTGATACGATTCTAATTAGATTATGATCATATTATTGTTCTCACTAATTAAGGGTTAAATCCAACTTTCTACCTTGAAATGGATTTCTTCATGATGATAACTACCTATCTTAAATGAATAACTTATATGTAAAGGACAATAATAATAATGATTCAAAGATCTGACTGAGACAGATTTTGATCTATGATTTGACACTACTGATTACTCCGGTCGAGAGATATTTTGATCCTTTCTACACTTTTTATAATTATTTAGTCCCGAAGTTTACTTTGAGAAACAAACTTACAAATTTACACTCTTTCAGCCATGGCTCGACTTTATGAACTTATCATATCCAAATTCACATCTCTCTATTATGGGACAGAGGAAGTTGCTGGATTGATAATATAACTTTTGGGCAAAACACAATGAGAAATTTTCGTATTAATGATATATATATATTTGTGTGTTGATGATTATGATAATACTAATTATATACTCGAAAAGGTCAGAGAATGACTATGACAATATGTTTATATACCCGACAAGGCTAGAGAATATTATGATGATGATATTAATACCCGCTAAGGCCGGAGGGTATTGTAATAATGATATTGATACTTGACAAGTTTGGAGGATATTGTGATGATGATATGGTTACCCGATAAGGCCAAAGGATTATTATATTGATGTGCCTATGAGTAAATCTATCGATTCAAGTCCGGCTAACCCAATGTATGGCAATTATATACATGACAAGTCTAGAGATGATTATGATGGTGACAGTTGTGATAGTGATTACTAAAATGGTGATATTATGATACTTAGATCAGTTATGGCATTGTGGATTCTATTGTATTCATTATTTCATGCGCAAAGTCTATAACTAGTATGCACATATATCTATTAGCCTATATGGGGGTAGCATAGATATGAGTGATAACTATGACTTGTGGTGTGTTTTATATTGATGGAACCTGTTTAGCCGGGGGCAGTTGATAACGCTCAACTTACACATTAATTTAGTGCAATGCAGTCATCGTCAGTATATTTACCCTACTTTAGAGTCGGGGTCGAATCTACAAAGAACAATGTGAGTGGCGTTTAAACTCGTTTGAAACTAAAGCTACAAGTTAAATTCAAACAACTGGCACGAAAATACAAAATGGGGTTTTTTAATGATTGAACAAAAGTTCTTAACACTTTAATTTTCCTTAGAACTCAAAACTTAAACTCCAATATTTCAAATCAATGATATAAAGAACAATAGTTGTGATCAATATGATTAGTAATCCTCCATTGAATAACAGTTATAGTATTGGATTCTCGTGAATTATAGGAAATACCAAATTATCAGTTTTGATAGTCCATCTAAGTGTTTCTCAACCTACCTAGATGTTGAACTCCCTAATTCTCTCGAACTTAGGAAAGCATTCTATTTGTACTGATTTTATCTCGAGTTGATCAATCTTGTTACAACATTAATCATTAGATGAGAAACTAACCTTCCCAAATCCTCGTTGATAATTCACTTTTTACTAGGGTTGATTTCTTATCTCAAGAAAATAAATAATAATCAAGGCCAATTGTTTGCAACCAACAGAAAATAATTAATACAAAAGAATTATCAAGATGTTCTCACAATCTCTCGAACCCTAACCAAATATTAAATCCATGGACGAATAATCATAGATCCCACAACCCTAGTTGTGGGTTTTAGTTCCACATAAGAAAGAAAGAGTAGCAACAATTATATTCATCATTCAAAGTAATTACACTTACAAAAGGTGAAGTATGAAGTTGATTCTCTTACAAATTCAAGAGAAAATTTCCACAACCAAATCAAATGAAACCCTAGAAGATGCTATTTATATCTGTAACTTAAGAAAAATCCAAAACTAAAAATTCAGAATTTTTTCTTTTAGGTGACGACATGTCTGACGACTTATTAGAGTTCTGATAGCTTATCAGAACATGTCATCAGGCATGCTTCAAATTTTTTCCTTCTGCTTATGTGTGACAACATTATTGACGGCTTATCAGACACTTGACGACTTATCACAGACGTCGTCACATCTTCACTTCAATTTCTCAAGCACTGCCCAAGCCTGACGACGATCCTGACGGCTTATCACAGATGTCATCACAAATTCCATCTGAATTTCATTCTCTGTTTAAGGATGACGATGAAGCTAATAACTTATAAGAGTGCTGATGACTTATCAGGAATATTGTCAGCCACACTTCTCTTCTATTTGATTCAGATTTCAACTCTTTTATTTCCATCATTGTTGGTTTTCTTGCATCTTGACTTCCACTGCAAAATCAAAGATAAAACAATAAAAAATGATAGAAGTTGCTTAAGACTTTGCAATTATTCTCAGTTAAAAGCCTCAAATGTGTTAGCATTTGCTCACACATCAACACCCTCAACTTAAAACAATTGCTTGTCCTCAAGCAACTAAAACACAACCAAGAGGATACAAAGTACATTCGACAGTCAACCATCCATATTATCTCAAAACATCATCACCATCTCCAAGGTCAATTAATTTTAAAAAAAAATTGTGCATATTATTGAAGACAACAATGCGACACACAGGAATCAAGATATTGCATCAATTCAGCAACAACAGCCATGCATGTACCAAGATTACACTATCCAAATAAGTTAACAATTATTAATGTAACCATTGTGCCCTTACAACAAAGAGGTCCCTCCTCACTCATATGTGAACTCAAGCATGTCAATGCGGCGACAGTCAAGAGACACTCACACTCAGAAAGAAGTTCTAGTTAATGTATGCCAAATACCATAAGCTTGCCCTTATTTTCATTATCATGGTTTTCAGACAGGTAAGCTAGGATCACTATAGAGCTTTTTCTTTGGATTGTAATGTAGGCTAAGGGCTAATATAATACTTAATGATATTTAAGGTGACTAATCCTCCTTGGCCCTACACTAACTTTTGGGGTCTCACTTATTTACCTTTACCTAATTCTCTCCTTTCTTGATCACACATACTACGGATGGGTGCAGTCTTTTTGACAATCATTTCTTCTTTTTCACCACTTTTCTTTTCTTTTTTTTTTCCACCGCACCTAGGTTTTTATTATTTTCTTTTATTCTACCGTTCTTCATACTCATTTTACATCATGCACCCCTATGGTATCCACCCTCAACTTAGGCTAATTTCCGAAGTCAAAGTGCACAATGACCAAGGAGGACCAGGGCCAAAACAGGTTCATTGTGATACAAATAGGAAGGTGATAGGTATAATAAAAAGAATAGGCATTCAGGATCAAGGGATATTATTTACACATGGAAGGTCATTTAGGCTAAAAGTGGACTAATATCAACAATGGCATATGATCCTTTCCTAACCGCTATCCTACAACCAAGGCAAGACCAACCGGGCAAGTTTTGGATTTAACACACAATGGAAACTAGGCAGTATCTCACACACACATGGCACAAAGGTACATCACAAGATACTACCCATTTGGTTCATGCAATTGTTTAGTAATGGTTATCATGTCACTAGCACTAATACCAAAACAAGATGCACAGTGGTCACACATAAATTCATATCACACAGTTATAAAACAGACCATTAGAGAAATATTCAAAAATCAACAAAAACATGTTAACTACCTAAGGTACTTGTATTTCTCCTAGTCAACTACAATATTTTACAACAAATCACAATATGCCTAAACATGCCAGCTCTACTAGGAACAAGACTCCGGGGAAAAGAGGAACGACAACAAAAACCCCAAGAGGACATTAATACCTACAAGTAGCCCCACCCTCAACTTAAAATCATGCAATGTCCCCAATACGTCAAACCAAAATAAGAGAGTTAGAAACATACTTATAGCACCATGGGTGCAAAGATCTGATGTCAATCACATAATACGAATAAAAACAACAAAATACCTTGGGTTTCCTCCCAAGAAGCACCTAATTTAGTATCGCAGCATGACCCAACTCAGCTTTTTTCTCCACCTTGAGGATATAAATTTCACCCCTAACTTAGAGTCTATCTTCTTGCCTCGCTCACTGGGGGTGGTACAAAAATTAAGAAGTTGAGTAATGGATTGAGCATGGTAAACCACTCGACCTTAAAGTGAGGTGTGTTTTTATGTTGCTTGTCTAATGTAAAATCAAGAAAATTGGATTCTTGTTCCTCACCTTCATACTCTTCTACTATTTTAAATGATTCCAAAAACAAGATATCATCTAAACATAATGTAGAAAAGTGCTTTGAATGAGGCCCAATCAATCCTACTTCAAAATTTACACTATCTACTACACACTCACTTTTATTCACCTTCTCGACATCTCCACTTTGAATTGGGCTAGAGTCTTTATTAGAGATTTTCTTTTTTTCTTCTTTTCCCTCTAGCTCTATGTCCTCAATCTTGGAATCATCTCTTATGGTTGGTTTAGTTGGTTGGGAAATCACTGAGGGTTGCTCAAAATGTCAAGCTCAACATCAATATAGGTTTCTTGCTCCTCATCTTCACACTCTTCCATATTTTAAATGATTCCTCAGATAAGATATCATCTAAACATAATATATAAGAATGCTTTAAATGATTGACCTC
The DNA here is from genome assembly GCA_030864225.1 of Capsicum baccatum var. pendulum. NCBI lineage: Eukaryota > Viridiplantae > Streptophyta > Magnoliopsida > Solanales > Solanaceae > Capsicum > Capsicum baccatum. The sequence goes on along the minus strand of CM061554.1, from coordinate 165,998,658 downwards.
TATATCCATCTGCTCATGAATGATTGGCTTCATGTATTGACCTATATCACATACGATATCATACGTTTCTTTCTGGATATCCAACATTCATTGAAACATAGACTTAATGCCACTCTTCCCGGTGCTTCGTTCTCCCTTCTCTTGACCCTAAAACCTATTAAACTCATAAGAAGAACTAGAATTTTGGTTAGTCTAATAGGGGGAGGGGGCATTTGAGATATCACTCCAATTTCCATCTTCACCACCACATAAAGAACAATAAAACTGCCGGTAGGATGGAAATGGTACATACATCTCTCTTCAGGGAGAATATCTACAATCTTGCCAAAAGTGAAGTCCATCAGAATATGAACATGTATCATCAATATAAAACTTCCAACCACTAAGCTCATGCTCATTCCATGATTCCATAGTAATAAGTAAACTAAAATAAAAATCTACCTAACACAAGAAATAAAAGAAAACTAAAAACAAATATTTCCAAGTTTGAATTCAAGCAAGTAGGCTAAAATTCAAAACCAAATCAATACGCTAAATTATTCCCCGACAACGGTGCTATTTTTGATAACGCTCAACTTACACGTCAATTTAGTGCAAGGCGATCATCGTCAATATATTTACCCAACTTTGGAGTCAGGGTCTAATCCACAGGTAAAAATGTGAGTGGCAATTAAACTCATTTGAAACTAAAGATACAAGTTAAATTCAAATAACTGGCCCAAAAAAACAAAATGGGGGTTTTAATGATTGAACAAAAGTTCTTAACACTTCAATTTGCCTTAGAACTCAAATCTTAAACTGCAATCTTTTAAATCAATGATAGAGAGAACTAGAGTTGTGATCAATATGATTAGTAATCCTCCATTGAATAATAGTTGTAGTATTAGATTCTCGAGACTTTGGGAAACACCAAATTATCAGTTTCGACAGTCCATCTAAGTGTTTCGCAACCTACCTAGATATTGAACTCCCTAATTCTCTTGAACATAGAAAAGTATTCTATTCATATTGATTTTATCTCGAGTTGATCAATCTTGTTACATCATTAATCATTAGATGAGAACTTAACCTTCCCAAATCCTCATTCATAATTCACTTCTTACTAGAGTTGATTTCTTATCTTAAGAAAATCAATTGTAAGCAAGGCCTATTGTTTGCAATTAATAGAAAATAATTAATATAAAAGAATTATCAAGATGTTCTCACAATCGCTTGAACCCTAACCAAATATTAAATCCATGGAGGAATAATCATAGATCCCACAACCCTAGTTGTGGGTTTTAGTTCCATATAAGAATGAAAGAGATAGCAACAATTATATTCATCATTCAAATTAATCAAACTTACAAAAGATGAAGTATGAAGTTAATTCTCTTCCAAGTTTAAGAGAAAATTCCCACAACCAAATTAAAGAGTTGAAGATTGAATTCTAAGTTCTGAGCCCCCAAAGAAAGATGAACTTCCTTGGAATAAGTTTTCTTCCCCCGATATGTTCATCCTCTCTAATGAATGCCTAGAAGCTGCTATTTATATCCGTAACTTACGAAAAATCCAAAATTTAAAATTTAAAATTTTTTTTTTAGGCAACGACATGTCTGAAGGCTTATCAGTGTTTTGATAGCTTATCAGAACATGTCGTCAGGCATGCTTCATATTTTTCCTTCTGCTTATGTGTGACCACATTATTGACGGCTTATCAGACACCTGACGACTTGTCACAGACGTCGTCACATCTTCACTTAAATTTCTCAAGCACTGTCGAAGCCTGATGATGATCCTGATGGCTTATCATAACTCTGACAGCTTATCATAGATGTCATCACTAATTCTAGCTGAATCCTATTCTCGGCTTAAGGCTGACGATAAAGCTGATAACTTATCAGAGTGCTGACAACTTATCAGGAATATCGTCAGCCACACCTCTCTTCTATTTTCTTCAGATTTCAACTCTTTTACTTCCATTATTGTTGGTTTTGTTGCATCTTGACTTCCACTGCAAAATCAAAGATAAAACAATAAAAAACGACAGAAGTTACTTCAAAATTTGCAATTATTCTCAGTTAAAATTCTCAAATATGTTAGCATCTGCTCACACATCAGTAGTAGGTTACGTGATAGGCTCGTCTTGGTATTTTGTTTTCCGAACTAGGCGGTTACATATGCTGTTATCGACATTGTTATTATCTTTATTATGTCTGGTTTATGACAGATTGGTCATTGATTCGGTATTGAGATTCGAGGTATGATTCTAGATTCTTCTATCTTACGATTATATTATTTTGCATGATCATTTGATGATTTGATATATGGACTAGAACCCTGAGTATTCTTGCACTAGCTTCTGCTATGGTTAAGAGGTATTAAATAGCTAGTCTGATGATTTAAGTTGTACTTCGAGAATACCTTGTGAGATATACACATATATATATAAATATATATATATCTATAATATATTAAAAGTTGGAATTCCTTTAGCAAAGTGATTTAAACTTTTTGTCCTTCATTAAAAGATTCTCATTTAGACAAAACTATCTTTTCACTATTTTCTCTAATTTATTATTTAATTATTTTTATTATATTAACTAGACTCCTAAAATATATGGGACTCCTAAAATGGTAATAAATTCTCCTATAAATGTATGAAAAGAAAAAGAAGAAAGAAAAGAAGAATCTACATGAAACTCTAATTCGTATGATTTTAGTTTGTATAATTTTGGTAAATAATTTATGAATCAATTAATATTTTATTTTGTATGGATCAATTAAAAAAATACTTCTAAAATAGTATAGAAAAATACTTCTAAAATAGGACTTTATTAAGTAAATATTTCTATAAATATTGACATGCATGTTAAACTAGAGAAGAAATCGATTTACTTATTGGGAAAAAAACACTTAATTTTCGGACCATCAACTTTATATCTTCTTTTTTTGCTCAAACAAGAATTATTTTCATCAAAACTGAATCTTTGTGATCACTATTTTACTGATTTATTGTAGTTTACAGGTCGTAGATGAATTTACAGGTCGTAGAAGAATGTCGGTCTGGTTTGAAGAATTCTTTTAGGTAAAGGTTAGGTTTAATTGTATTATTTTTATATCTCTGTTTTGAGAATTTTTTTTGTGTAAAGTTAAAGTTTAGTTATGTTATTTTGATATCTCTATTATCGTATTATTTTGTTATAGTTTATAGGCGGTAGATGAGTATCAGACAGCTTTGAGAAAATTTTTATGTAAAGATTAGATTTAATTATATTGGTTTTATGTCTCTATCATCGTATTGTTTTATTGCCATTTACAAGTGGTAAATAAATGTCGATTGACATTGACAAATTTTTTGGTAAAGGTTAGGATTAATTAAATAATTCTCCAATAGATGTTGAATTTAATTATAGTATTCATCTTTATTATTTAAACAAATATCCTATTTAGTGTAGCGTTTGAACTCAATAAATTGAGGTACACGCACGAGGTGCGAACACCTAAACTAATATATATATATATATATATATATATATATATATATATATATGCATACTTATATATGTAGCTATAGTACTACCTATATCCCTTTCTTTTATATATTCTGATTGTATATGCATTCCTTGACCCTTTATACTTACATATATCTTCCTTCCTCTCTTACTTTATAAATTGGCCAGTGATATATAGTATAGTAATGAGATCCCTAAGTATGGTTGGAATATGATAGTGTATTCTTATTGTGTTCTTAGCCTTACTATGTTAGTCTCTTGGAAATGATTAGGATAGTTTATCCTTATTATCTCATTGGCTATCTTGTATGGTTGCTAGACATTCGGGTGTATTTTTTTATTCCTTTTATATGTTATGTAATATCCTTTATCTTTCAAGCTTAGTCAGCGTTTCCCTACTGAGTGTCACGTATTTTTTACTCATACTATACATCTATAGCATGCAGATCATAGTACGGGTTATCACCGTTGATGTGCGCATCACGTGGAGCAGACATGGTTTGGAGACTTAGAGTGAGCTCCTGACATTAAGAGTATTACTTATCTTTCTCTTATGTAAGTCCATATGTTGTATTCAGAGATAAGTTGTATTAGTGTATCAATTGTACTTCACTTTGAAATCTTGATAGGTAAAAGTTGAATATATATTCAATCAATAGCAAGTGGTGTGCTCGTTCTGTTACATTAGAGTTCCTCTATTTCTTGGTAGATTTTCCCTTGAAATTATTGATTTTTTTCCTTTTGAAGAGATTTGTGTTCCAACTTTCATTTAACTCCATTTTATGTTTATCTTTTTGTAACACCCCGAGTCTGCACCCTAAACGCTACACGGTGCTTGCTATCCCAAAGAACCACAAGCTAACCCATGAATAATATCTGTTATGAGCACTGAAAAATAATACTAAAACAAATACGGAATAATGGGGTGAAATTCCATAAGGTTAAAAACATCTAAAATACTGATAAAATATAACATCTGCTAAACTGAATACTGTCTGAAAATCTAGTTTAAAAAACCTTTAAATGAATCTATATGTAAGTGGAGTTGATGGAACAATCCTCCAACTAACTCCATCTACTAAAATACTGCTAAGCTGAAGTACTGAAATAAAAGAATATCCTCGATAGATAAGGACTCACTGCTAAATTTGCTACTACTGGCTAAATCTGGCTAAGCGCGATCAGGAACCTGAGCGTCCAAACCTATGATATGAAACATCATAGCACAACAAACGGGTATGTGATCAGTACGTGGGAATGTACTAGTATACTAAATGAGGTAAGGATGAATGCATGGGTTCATATGTATGAATAATAACAAACTGAATGATTTGCAAGAGTTGGATTAGCATACATGAAGGATTTGTAACTACTGAGCATACTGTTCATACTAGGACTAAGTATACTAGAACTGAATCTGATAACTGGTAACTGAATATACTGATAATCTGAGTTACTGATAACTAAGTGACTGTATCTGGCAGTCCTGATTCTATAGAACTGAACTGAGTTCTATTCTAAAGACTAAGACTGAAACTGAAACTGTGGGAGGTAATCATCTAACCGAAAAGCTCCAAATCTTAACTGATAACTGAGCTGTGGTCCAATCTGTAACCCCAATTGGAAGGGGGTCAGTACCATACCATGGGTAAAGATAAGCGGAAGTGTAACCCTTTACTAGTAGGTTCCCTAAACGAGAACGGTGGTACTCTTTACTGGCAAGTCGAGCACCTCATCAACCCTGAACTAGAAGTTGTGATGTCTCCACCTATGCTGGCTACGTAGTTCTAGAATACAAGGATTGCTTCTAAGGATCACACCCTCATCTGGTAGGTGAGCCCCCATCCTTGGGTTCACTCAGTGCTAATCCTACTCCCAACTGAAAGCCTCTAAACTTTTATACTGGACTCAACTGGACTGAATTCATTGAGATTACTGATGCAACTGACTAAATTCTACTGAGTTCTGTAATGGACTGAGAGTACTGCTGATCGTGACATAACTGATACTATTTTGTAGCTGACACTGGCTCTAAATAAACAATTAAGTTGTTGGGTATTAAATGCTCCTAGGACTTGATAACATGAAAAGTAAAGAAAAGCATAATCTTGAATAATATAACAATGTTCAATTGGTCATAATACATTCACAGATACATTCCACGGAACAATTGTAATGCATTAATTTGTACATAAATGGTTAATACATGTTAGCATGCTATAATGAAATTATTTCATTCTTATAGATAATTTATCAAACACATGGGAAGTATACTTGGTTCATTAAATCATACACAGTTAGGGTTAACATGGTTACAACAATCAACTAGCAAATTGAAGGGTTCATCATGAATATCATGTAATTCCACACATACTAGAATCAATTCTTGGAACTTGTAATCTAAATCATGAATTCAAAGTCAAACAAAATCATGGACATGAATTTAATCTAATTCAATCATGGAAATCATAAATAATAAATCTTTTATATTAAAAAAGGATTCTTGGGTTTCATGGAAGGTAAGGATCCATGGATGAACATATAACATACCTTAAAAGATGAGTTCTTGAAGGTTCTTGGGGAAATTTTTGGGATTGACCTTGATTCTTGAGAGCTAGGTTTTGATTTCTTGGAGAGAGAATTATCTTTTAAATTTGGGAAAAAGTGAATAATAAAGGGCTTTACATGTTTAAGGGCTTAAATCCCACATCTGGGCAGAATAAAATCATTAGAAAAGATTGTCTTAACCTTGGGCACAACTTAAATTTTTCATTAAATTTTCTCTATTTGGACCCCAAGCGCGAGGCACTAGTATCACACAAAGTCACTAGAAAATAAAAACTTGGAAATTTCTTGGTTGCACGATGCGGTGGTATCACGTTGCCACTTTATTTGTGAACTGAAAGTACACTGCAATGCAGTGGGATCACATTGGCACAATGAAAAATAGATAATTATGAACTGGGTCTATCGAACGATATGACAACATTGTGGAGCAACACTGGAAACTAAAAATTTCTATTTTAACACACTCTGCAACCCGCTACTGGCCTGAATGACAATATTTAACAACTGAAACTTAAAATCACTATAACTTCTTATCCGGTTGTCGGATTTAGGCGAATTTTGATATTGTTGGAAAGATAATTGAATTTACTACATAAGGGAAGGCTCAATTTCTGAAAATTACTGAGTATTTCAAAAATTTTATTTAGTATAACCCATGAACTGAGGATTAATCTAGGATAGGGAAATACTGGGTATTACAATATCTCCCTCTTGGGAACATTCGTCATTAAATATGGCTAGTTAAGTTGAGAGAGTACGGACAGACTTAGTTTCCATACTAAACTAGACATGCACAACTGAAGCATAATTATGTGACTGGCCTGATAGACTAAACTTACATTCTGAACATGTATGCTTGATGCATGAATACATGTCTGAACGGATTAATTAATACGTAACTGAATATGCATGAACGGGAACATGGGGACATGACTAAGTATAAATCATGATACATGAACTGAACTAATTCCTTGGATACATGTCATGACAGGGGAATGGTATACGTCTGAGATTGGGACTTGAAGGTCAACTATGAGGACCTATTACTTCAACTAGATTTGCTACGTGAAGAGAAAATGGAAGGTTTAGATCATGATAGCTTGGCGATTATAGTGCATCTCCCTCTTGAGATACTATGTCCCTCGAGAATGCTGACTTAACTGAGATACTAAGGAAAAAGTATGAAATTATGCACGAGGCACCTATGAACTAAATCGTGGCTGAATATTTGGGATCTGAAACTGAGGCATAAACATATAAATGGGAATCTGTAACATATCAGTGACCATATCAGGAAAACTTTCCTGATTTTTTTTGTATTAAAGTGCATAAAACCTATTTAGGTGTTGCCTACTAGTGGCACTGGAATTGGCACCTTGTTGATTTGGGCGACCTAACTAAGTTGAAGTACGATTATACTGAACTTGAGAACCTAACTGAGGACAATCTATGACTCTGTGGCTTGGCTTGCCACTCTTGAAACAAATATCACTACCAGCTCTACACACACCCTTATGATTCTTACCACAATCTCTGCAAAATGGATTAGTATGACTATTTCTTATGCTATCCTTGGTTATTGGTACACTGGCTGAGGAGAGAGCTGGGACTGAAGACTTTTGCTGAAATTAGGAATAGTTACCACCTTCTAACTAGGCTGATTGAAATTAAAGCTACCTATTATAGCTCTTTTCTTCTCTCTCTCCTTCTTCGTAAGTTTCTGCTTCTCAATCTATTGACCATGGATCATAAGCCTAGATATTTCCATCTCTTTAATCAATATCATTGTTATGCACACCTTAACCACACTAACTGATACCCCTGAAATGAACTTGCTCATTCTGGAACTATTATTTTCTATTATATGGGGAGCATACCTGGCTAACTGAGTAAACTTGAGAGAATACTTTTTTATGCTCATACTACCTTATCTGAGATTGATGAGCTCTAACACTTTGGCTTCTCTCAGCTCTAAAGGAAATAATCTATCTAGAAAGGCAGTAGCAAACTCTTCCCACTCTATGGGTTCTATATCTATACCACTGTCTACCTTCCACTACTTAAACAACATATGGGATACATCTTATAGCTAATAGAAAGCTAATTAAGCACTCTAACTGGAAGTCACTTCCATGATATTTGTGATCTTTTAAACCTAATAGACGAACTCCTGTGGATCCTCTTCTGACTTATATCCCCTAAAGAAAGGAGGATTCATCCGGGTGAAGTCCCGAATTCTGGTTCCAGCAGTATTGGTCACTGGGATGGCCAAAATAGCTGTTAGCAATTCATTCTAAGCTACTACTGAATTGTCTAGAGTAGTGAATACAACATTGAATTTTAAGTGAGATATATGTTCATCTAGGGGATTTTCCATAACGGGCTGAGGGGATAACTGGTACTATTTCTTCTTTTGTTAGTCCTTTTAGGAGGCATATTCTATAAACAAAAGGAAGAAGCATATTAAACTAAGAGATTAACTTAACTAGAATGATATGAATACTAAAAGAAGGGAAACTTTTCATAAAAACATCTCATAGCCTTCTATCCATAAGTATGGTGCGCTATACACCAATGCACAAGACTCTATGCGATGCTGCTTTTCAAACTCCCTAGGACTCTATTTAATCTTAGGCTCTGATACCAAGTTTGTAATGCCCCAAGTCTGCACCCTCGATGCTACACGATGCTTGCGACCTCGAAGGGCCAGAAGTTATGAATTATATCTGTTGTGAGCACTGAATAATAATACTGAAATAAATATGAAATAATGGGCTAAAATGCCATAAGGTTCAAAAAATCTATAATACTGATAAAATATAACATCTGGAAAACTAAATACTATCTGAAAATCTAGTCCGAAAAGCCTTTAACTGAATTTGTCTGAAAGTGGAATTGATGGGACAATCCCCCAACTAACTCCATCTACTAAATTACTACTAAGCTGAAGTACTAAAATAAAATCATATCCTCCATAAATGAGGACTCACTGCTAAATCTGTTACTGCTAGAAGAATCAGGCTATGTGCGGTTAGGAACCTATACGTCCGAACCTATGATATGAAACATCTTAGCAAAAGAAACGAGTATGCGATCAGTACGTGGGAATGTACTGGTAGGCTAAATAAGGTAAGGCTGAATGAATGGGTTTATATACATGAACAATAACTAACTGAATGATATGCAAGAGCTGGATTCGCATACATGGAGGATCTGTAACTACTGAAAATACTGTGCATACTGGGACTGAGTATACTGGAACTGAATTTGATAACTTATAACTAAATATACTTATAATTTGTGTCACTAATAACTGAGTGATTATATCTGACAGTCGTGATTCTATAGAACTAAACTGGGTTTTATTCTTAAGACTGAGACTAAAACTAAAACTGTGGAAAGTAATCATCTAACCGACATGCCCTAAATCTGAACTGATAACTAAGATGGGATCCAATCTATAACCCCAATTGAAAGGATGTGAGTACCGTTCCATGGGTAAAGACAAGCTGAAGAGTGAACCCTCTACTGATAAGTTCCCTTAATGAGAATGGTGCTACCCTTTACTGGCAGGTAGAGAACCTCATCAACCATCAACTGGCAGGTATGATGTGTCCACCTACACTGGCTACGTAGTTCTAGAATACAAGTATTTCTTCTGAGGATCACACACTCTGCTGGTAGGTAAGCCCCCCATCCTTGGGTTCACTCGGTACTGAATCCTACTCCTAACTGAAAGACACTGAACTGTTATACTGGATTGAATTAACTGAGATTACTGAGTTTTCTTAAGTTTTGTAACTGCCTAAATTCTACTGAGTTCTATAAGAGACTAAGAGTACTACTGATCGTGACATGACTGATACTATTCTGTAACTGACACTTGCTCTAAATAAATAGATAAGTTGTCGGGTATCAAATACCCTCAGGACTTGATAACATGAAAAGTAAAGAAAAGCAAAATTTTGAATAATATAACAATGTTCACTTGTAATGCATTAACTTGTACATGAATGGGGAATACATGTTATCATGCTAAAATGGCAGTATTTCATTCTCATATACAATTTATCAAACACATGGGAAGCATACTTGGTTCATGAAATCATAATCACTTAGGGTTGATGTGGTTACAACAATCAACTTGCAAATTGAAGGTTTCATCATGAAAATCATGTAATTCAACACATACTAGAATTAATTCTTGGAACTTGTAATCTAAATCATGTGATTAAAACTCAAACAACATCATGAACATGAATTCAATATAATTAAAACATGGAAATCATAAACCATAAATCTTGTATATTAAAAAGGGATTCTTGGGCTCCATGGAAGTTAAAGATCCATGGATGAACATCTAACATATCTTAAAAGAAGAGTTGTTGAAGGTTCTTGGGCAAATTCTTGGGTTTGACCTTTATTCTTGAGAGCTAGGGTTTGATTTCTTGAAAGAGAATTATCTTTTAATTTTGGGGAAAAGTTAATAATTAAGGGTTTTACAAATTTTTAGGGCTTAAATCCCACATCTGGGCGAAATAAAATTATAGTAAAAGACTGTTTTAACCCTGGGTGCAACTTAAATTTTTTGTGGAATTTTCCTTACTACGCCCCCTGGCGCGATGCGCCACTATCACTCTATGCCACTAAAAAATGACAACTGGGATTTTGCATGGTGGCGCGATGCGGTGGTATCGCATTTCCACTTTGTTTATGAACTGAAAGTGCACCCGCGATGTAGTGGGATCGCTTTGGCATACTGGAAATTTACAATTGTGAACTAGGTATGTGACGCGATGTGCCAACACCATGGAGCAACTCTGGTAACTAAAAATTTCTATTTAAACACATTCTGCAATGCTCTACTGCCCTGAATGACGATGTTTAGTGACTAAAACTTAAAATCGCCATAACTTCTTACTCGGTTGTCGGATTTAGGCTAATTTTATATTGTTGGTTAGCTAATTGAATTTTCTAATCAATGGCAGGCTCGATTTCTGAAAATTAATAAGCATTTCAACAATTTTATCTAGGATAACTCATGTACTGAGGATTTATTTAGGCTAGGGAAATATTGGTTATTACAATATCTCCTCCTTGGGAACATTCATCCTTGAATATGGCTAGTTAAGCTGAGAGAGTACGGACAGATTGAGTTTACATACTAAACTAGACATGCACAACTGAAACATGAGTACGTGACTGGTCTAATAGACTAAACATATATTCAGAACATGCATGTGTGATGTATGAGTACATGTCTAAACGGATTAATGAATATGTGATTGAATATGCATGAACGGGAACATGGGGACATGACTAAGTATAATCATGATACATCAACTAAAAAAATTCCTTGGATATGTTTCATGATTGTGGAATGGTCATACGGCTGAGATTGGAACTTGATGGTCAACTATGAGGACCCATTATTTCAACTGAATTTACTACGTATAGAGAAAATGAAAGGTTTAGATTGTGATAGCTCGGGCATTATAGTGCATCTCCCCCTTGAGACACTATGTCCCTTGACAATGCTGACTTGGCTGAGATACTAAGGAAAAAGTATGAAATAATGCACAGGGAACGTACAAACTAAATCATGAATGAATATCTGGGATCTAAAACTGAGGCATAAATATATAAATGGGAGATCTGTAACATACCAGTGAACATATTATGAGAACTTTCCTGATCTTGTCTGGACTGAAGTGTGTAGAACCTGTTTAGGGGTTTCCTACCAGTGGCACTGGAAGTGGCACCTTGCTGATTCGGGCGTCCTAACTGAGCTAAAGAACGACTATATTAACCCTGAGAACCGGACTGAGGACAATCTCTGAATCTGTGGCCTGGCTTGCCATACCTGAAACAAGCATCACTATAATCTCTTCACACACCCTTATGATACTTACCACACTCTCCGCAAAATAGATTTGTATGACCATTGTTTATGCTATCCTGTTTTATCAGTACATTGGCTGAGTACGGAGCTGGGACTAAAGACTTTTGATAAAACTAGGAATGGTTACCACCTTCTAACTAGGCTGACTAAAATTAAAGTTATCTGTTCTAGCCCTTTTATTCTCTTTCTCTCCTTCTTCTTAAGCTTTTGCTCCTCAATCTGTTGAACATGGACCATAATCCTAGATATGTCCATCTCTTTAATCAACATCATTGTTCTTCACTCCTTAACCACACTACCTAACACCTAGATACGAACTTGCTCTTTTTGGACCTATTATCTGCTACTACATGGGGAGCATATCTGGCTAACTGAGTAAACTTGAGGGAATACTCTTTTACGCTCATACTACCTTGTCTGAGATTGATGAACTCTAATACTTTGGCTTCTCTCACCTCTAAAGAAAAGAGTCTATCTAGGAAGGCTGTAGTAAACTTTTCCCACTCTATGGGTTCTGAATCTACACTACTGTCTACTTTTCACTGCTTAAACCATGTATGGGCAATATCTTATAGGAAATAGGCGACTAACTCAGAACTCTCATTGGAAGTCTTTACCATGATATTTGTGACTTTCTAAACCTGATAGAGGAACTCTTGTAGATTCTCTTCTGTCATAGATCCCATAAAAGAAGGAGGATTCATCCGGGTGAGGTCTCGAATTCTAGTTGCAGCAGTATTGGTCACTGGGTTGGCCAAAATAGCAGTTGGCCATTCATTCTGAGCTATTACTGAATTAGCTAGAGTAGTGAATGCAACTCTAAATTCTACGTGAGAGACATGTTCATTTAGGGGATCGGCCTGAACAGGATGAGGGGCTGAGTGGTTTTAAGTTCTTCTTTCGTTAGTCCTTTTGGGAGGCATGTTCTGTAAACTAAACGAAAAAGAATATTAGACTAAGAGATTAAATTGAATAGAACTAAATGCATACTGAAAGAATGTACTGGTATGCTAAATAAGGCAAAGATAATACGTGGGTTCATATGCATGAACAATAATTATCTGAATGATTTGCACGAGATGGACTCGCATACATGAAGGCTCTGTAACTAATAAACATACTGTGTATACTAGGAATGAGTATACTAGAACTGAATCTGATAACTGATAATTGAATCTACCGATAAACTGAGTTACTGATAACTGAGTAACCATATCTGATAGTTGTGATTCTGTAGAACTGAACTGAGTTTAATTATGAAGACTGAGACTGAAACTAAAATTATGGAAGGTAATCATCTAACCGGCATGCTCCAAATCTAAATTGATAACTGGGATGAGGTCCAATCTATAATCCCAATTGGAAGGATGTCAGTACCGTGCCACGGGTAAAGACAAGATGAAGAATAACCCTCTACTGGTAGTTCCCTAAATGATAATGGTGGTACTATTTACTGGCAGGTGGAGAACCTTATTAACCCTCAACTGGAAGGTGTGATATCTCCACCTACGCAGGCTACATAGTTTTGGAATTCAAGGATTTCATCTAAGGATCACCCTCTGATGGTAGATAATCCCCCAGCCTTGGGTTCACTAGGTGCTGAATCCTACTCCCAACTGAAAGACACTAAATTGTTATACTGGACTGAACTGGATTGAATTTACGGAGATTACTGAGTTTTTTTAAGTTTTGTAACAGACTAAATTCTACTGAGTTCTGTAATGGACTAAGGTACTACTGATCGTGATATGACTGATACTTTTCTGTAACTGACATTGGCTCTAAAAAATAGCTAAGTTGTTGGGTATTAAATACCCTTAGGACTCGATAGCATGAAAAGTAAAGAAAATCATAATCTAGAATAACATAACAATATTCACTTGGTCATAATTCATTGATATAGACATTCCATCAAACACATATAATGCATTAACTGGTACATGAATGGGGAATATATGTTAGCATGCTATAATGGCATTATTTCATTCTCATAGACAATTTATCAAACACATGGGAAGCATACTTGGTTCATTAAATCATAAACACTTAGGGTTAACATGGTTACAACAATCAACTTGCAAATTAAAGGGTTCATCATGAAAATGATGTAATTCAATACATACTAGAATCAATTCTTGGAACTTGTAATCTAAATCATGGATTAAAATTCAAACAATATCATGAACATGAATTCAATCTAATTCCAATATGGAAATCATAAACCATAAATCTTGTATATTGAAAAAGGATTCTTGGGCTCCATGGAAGGTAAGGATCCATGGATAAACATCTTACATACCTTAAAAGAAGAGTTCTTGAAGGTTCTTGGGGAAATTATTGGGATTGACCTTGATTCTTGAAAGCTAGGGTTTGATTTTATGAGAGAGAACTATCTTTTGATTTTGGAAAAAATTTATTAATGAAGGGTCTTACACATTTTTAGGGCTTAAATCCCACATCTGAGGGGAATAAAATCGTAGAAAAAGATTATTTTAACCCGGGGCGCAACTTAAATTTTTTGTGAAAGTTTTCCGACTTGGTCCCCTAGCGCGATACGCCACTATCGCACCAGACCACTGTAAAATGAAAACTAGGAAATTGCATGGTGGTGCGACTCGTTCGTTTCATTTTTCCACTTTGTTTGTGAACTGGAAGTGCACTCGCGACGCAGTGGGATCGTGTTGGCACCCTAGAAATTTACAATTGTGAACTGGGTCTATGATGTGACATGCTAACATTATGGAGCAACACTGGAAACCTAAATTTTCTATTTAAACACACTCCATGTTGCGCTACTGTCCTGAATGACGATGTTTAACGACTGAAACTTAAAATCATCATAACTTCTTACCCGATTGTCGAATTTAGGCGAATTTTATATTGTTGGAAAGCTAATTGAATTTCCTATGCAAGGACAGGCTCAATTTTTAAAAATTTCTGAGTATTTCAAAATTTTTATTTTGTATAACCAATGTACTGAGGGTTAATCTAGGCTAGAGAAATACGGGGCATTACACTTTTCTCTTGGCTTCAATCATAATATATCTTGTGCTTTTTGTGGTATCCTCTATGTTCTTTGCTTTTGCATTGAGATTATAGTGTAGATTATTTATGAGAATAAAATATCAATTTTTTACTTATCTTCCTATTGAAAAGTATGGGATCATCCTAATCTATCACTTCCTTTATTTTAGAGTATCTCATGATACCATTGAGCCCGACATGTATGATTCATATTAGTACATCTATTTCTATCATTAATTATTATCTTTAGGCTCCTCACATAGAATAATATGTTTTATTTTTTTATTCCTTTGCTTCCATTGAATTTAGATTTAAAATGGACTCAAAATATATATTAAAAAATTCAAAATAACTTAAAATATTTCATATTAGACTTTATTAAAGACATGAAATGAACTAAGAACATAATATTTTTTTTGAAAAAAGACAAATGTTCCAACAAACATACAATAGAAGATGATAACAAAATAAAACAATAAATTAAAATTGACATAAAGCCGAAGCTCTAAGTCAAGCTCCTCATCCAATAAAGGATTGACAATTGCAGGTGAAGCAACATTAGGCACCTGCAGCTCCATGGCCTATTGTGATTGGTAAAAAATATTCTGCTGAAATCTAGAAAATCTACGAGGCCCCTGAACCACCAGATTCCTAGGATGAGGACAGTAAAAGTGTTCCTGGCCACGTAATACTATTGGGATAGACTTACGAGTACCTAAGCGAAAGTAGAAGGTGGGGAATTCATTAGGTGGACAAAAGAACTTGTCATGAAGAGCAAATCTTACCCAAGTTCCTTGTAACATATGTCTTTTTTGGTGTCCTGCCAACCCATGACTTGAGGTGAACACCTCACTGCAATACCTGCACTCATAGTACCAAATTCTTGTAGGCTCCATTGTGAGTTGTTAGTGTGCCATTACAACAATTGGCTTTTTTTACTATTTTTTATGAAGGATTTCTATGAGAGTCTTAGAAATGAATTCGTGAGGATTGATAAAATGTACATCAACATTTATAGGCTAAGAACTTCCGATAAAAATGCTAGCAATGCTTGATAGGATAATTTACAAGTTAAACATATTTATTATGGTCAAGGGGTAAATGTTAATATTTTTTAAAAAACAAGTCAACTTTGACTTGTTTTAGATTTTGTTATTCCCAAATGCAATATGTTTTCCGTTATGTATGTTTTCTCTCTTTTGCTTATTAACTCAAACAAAATTTTAAAACCACAAATTAGATTTCTTACTTTCTTCACATTGATGATTATTAGTTTTCTCTATTTGAAGAACTCAGCTATATTTAAATTCATTATTATTATTATCAAAGAAAATAAAATTAAATTTTACATTCTTATACATGACCCTAAAGATCAATACAAATTCAAATGGACTAAAAAAACAACTATTGCTAGATACACATATTTTAATTTTGGCATGACCAACTACATGTAAAACATTTAGCATAAAATTTAATTTTCATAAAAATGTCAATTTTATATCTTATTTGTGACTTGTGAGAAGTTACTTTGTCACGACCCAAAACGTAGATCATGATGGCACCCACTATAACCCACCAGTATGTTAGTCAAATTCATAGCTTGAAATGATATATAATGGACAAATGAGAGAAAAACAGAAGAATGGGATAATATAAAAAATAAAGAAAAAAATATTCTAAAATAAATGAAATATGCATATAATAGAGAGGGTAGGTGACAAAATATATGAAACGGATCCCCCAAGACTTAGTATAGTCAGTACATGAGCCATTAAAGCATAAACAATATGAGACAAGTATATAATATAATATAACATATATATATATATAAAGAATAGTCATTAGAGGTACTAATCTATGAAAGAAGGAGATAGATCAACTCTGGTTGTTGTCGTGCCTTTCCTTGTATGTAATTCCATTCTGTATTGGAGTTAATTTGCCAACCATCATTGAGATTTTCTTCCGCATAGAGGTTCCTCTATGAAATGAAACTTTATGCATGATGGACTCTTGACTTCATCATATTTAACCCACTCACTTTCATTCCTGTTCTACTTGGGACGTTATTTAGCTTATCTTATCATAATCCTAGTTGGACTCAATAAGTGAATAACATGTAATAACAACTTGTTTTTTGCATGTGCTCCAGATATTTGTTAGTCATGAAAATCTCGTTGATCAAAAAAATTCCTCATTTTTTATGATGATAATTATTGATTCTTTTGTGCTAAGTTCACCCCATAAAATGTCAATTTCCTTAAGAATACACAACAACGAGATCATTATATAGGATCATGATAGACTAAATGGGCTATAAATATTACAAAAGCAATCACTTCTCCATTTTGGCATCACAAACCATTGTTGAAGAATAAAACACTAAATGAGAAACAGATTAAATACAAATGGACACTAGGGCTATCACCTACATAAACACTTTTAAAAGTAACTCAGTCAGACTAGACAAAGTATTTGTAAATGAAAAGTAGATAGGTAAGAACCAGAGACTAAAAAAACACTTACATTGATCAGATAACATATACACTATATTTTAATTCATAATTAAAATCAAAATAAGCACTTGTGGTGACAAAAAGGATGGAAGGTTTGGAAAGCTAAAGAGTACAGCAATATGGAAGAGGTGAAGCCTATGGGGAGGGAGAAGGATCTTTTTGTAATATGTTGGAAAGGAACTTAAGATTTTTAGAGCTTATAATTTTCTTTATTTCTAACTCAGTCTTTAGCTTTGTATTTTACTCCTTTAGTACACCTTGTTGAATACCATACTGCATATGTATAAGGACAAGAGATTGAAGGTGAAAGGCATGAAGTACAATAATTTCCTCATTGTTAGAGACCAACAAAGCCCTCAGTCTCTAAACTTGAGCATTGTACCCCCTAGAAGGAGTAGGTACAATTGAAGGATTCACCATTCCAATCACATCCTTAGTGGTAAAATATGAAAAGCTTAACATGCACACTAAATCTTATCCTTTTTGCAGATTCTCTGTGTGTGACATAGAATGAGCATAGAAAAATTGATGGCAACCTTAGATGCTAGTAATTCCATGATAGTGAGGTATGAATTTTATATCAATAAGGGTCCTCTTATACACAACATCAAAAAGTCATTTTCGCGAAGGAGTCATAGTCCCTTTGTTGACTCTAGTACGCTCTTCAAGGTTTGATCATTAGCAATTTTTCTAGGATTTCTATTATTGAGGGAAGTTCATCAAATCTAAGCCATAACCTCTTGACATAATTTTTCAATATCTATTAATATAAAACCTTAATACTTGATCTATAAATTTAGGAGTGAGGTGCATATATGTAACGCCTCTATTTTTTTATCCTTAAAAATTTATAAAATTTTACCCTCACTATCCTGACTATGACTCCTATGATGAGTCGTAGAAAGTATTAATAATTCATTGGACTCCAATCCTAACCGAATAAAAAATGGTATGGTTGAGTTCTCCTATGAGTATGAGTAACTCATCATGCATCGTAAGGAATTTTTACAGGTAATTGGTTGTAAATAATAGGGTGTCTAGTGTACACCCTAAATAGTTATTGGGTTGACTACGACTGAACCCTAC
Source organism: Capsicum baccatum var. pendulum (assembly GCA_030864225.1). Classification (NCBI taxonomy): domain Eukaryota; kingdom Viridiplantae; phylum Streptophyta; class Magnoliopsida; order Solanales; family Solanaceae; genus Capsicum; species Capsicum baccatum. The sequence continues at coordinate 165,980,071 of CM061554.1, read as the reverse complement.
AAGTCATAAGGTCCCATTATGAGTCATATAAGTTTAGTCATATGAGCAACAAATTATGAGTTCCTTGGTAATTGTCTTGGCTACGACTTGTGGTGACCAATCGTAATGAATCTATTTGAGCCGTATAATGACCCATAGTCACTAATAACATAATTCAATTTTAAATTAAGGGCACTTTGGACAATTTTATTCTTACCCAATTAAAACACCACATTCATAAGGCACTTAAAAAGGGTTATTTAACATACTTAAATTCTTCCAAAGATCTCCTAAATTTTCTTAAGTATCCATACTTATGTTTTCCAAGAAGTAAGTCATTCAAGGGCTCAAGGGGTGAATTCTTTCCATGAAACTTGGTATTTCAAGCATGTTACTCTTCCTTAATTATTTATTTACTAAAAACATGCATTTTTAGAGTGTTGTTTATATGGTATTGAGGTTGGTTCTGAAAACATGGGTTGAGGATCTTGAATAATTGTTCGTTATATGATGTTTCATGTCTATCCTTATATTGGTTGCATTTAAATAGTGGTTTTAAAATCAAATTGATGTATGGGAATAGTGATTGATCTAGGGATTGTGACTTCCCAAACATGTGACTTTTGAAGTGGTCATGACCTCAACCCCATATTGTGAAATTGGTTTTGAATATGAAAAGTGTGAATAATGACTACTCTTCAAATATAGGTAATATGAAAGGTTAATGCAGCATAATGATTTTTAATTGAACCTTATAGGGTTGTGTAATTCCCTAAGATAATGTATAATTAATCTAATGTAGTTGTGAATTCCCCCAAGTAATGATAATTGGTTTGGCATGTTGATGTTTCCTTGCAATTGTAAATAATATGATGCTACCAACAATGCATGCCTTAATGTGTAATGTTGTTCAATGAAGGAAATGTGTGATAATTATTTTAATTAGGCTTTAATGAGGGTTGTGTAGCTGAGTCATGAAAGTAGAGGTCCTGAGTGACCAACACTGAAAACTACAGTTGCCAATAAGGGAGTCTATATGACCATATTGTTTGAGTCTCCTAATTAATATTATTTTATTGGGAGGTTTGGGTCTCCCATATTATATTAAATGATTTGGTGCTTGTGTAACCTTGATATTCTTGGAGTTTCGAGTCCACCATAGTGCATATGTATAGCTCTAGTTTGTGTAGCCACACATACTTGGGCCCTACCAGCTAGGGGAGAGCTGGGCCTATACAGCCCATGGGTACCTTTTTATGTTATGATGGTTGATCTACACAATCCAGGCTAAGGGTTATCCTTATAATTAAGGTACATGCTAGGGTTGACCCCACTAACAGTATCCAAATGTTGTATTTCCACATGATGTAGGAACTGGATAAACCTCTACTTTTCTTATTCAGAGTTAGGTGGATAGGCTCGGTTCATCGGTTCATTGTGGTGAAATAGTAAGATCTTCCATTCTTTTAATGAATTAGACATTTCATCAATTTTAATTATTAAAATTGAGTTGATTTTTTTCATTATCATTAATATTATCATTTTCATTGTCATTGTCATTTGTTAAAGTCGGGTATTTGACCCGACCAAGACTTGTTTTTTGTTTTTGTGTTTTAAGGCTTTGTTGGATTACTGTTGACTTGGGCGATGTTGGTCGATTGTTTTGGCCGGTCGATGGTTTTCAATTATAGACATGCCCGTTATTGTTTAAACCTATCCTGTTATATGCTAAAAATTCATCCGATATTGGGGATATTGCGTTAATTTGTTAGGTGCAAAAGGGTGAACTCTTGTCCACGTGAGACTTGAAATACCCGTCACGGCTAGGCCCTGGTTTGGGTCATGAAAAATATGGTATCAGATCTTAGGTTTGGTGTCATTTAGTGTCTAACAAAGATGTGTCAAGTAGAGTCTCGTTTGTTGGTATGTAGCTTGCCACACGTATAAGGCAGAGGCTACGAGGCATTTAGGAATATTTTATTTTCTTGTTTTCCTATTCAAGATGTAGAATCTAATGTCTGGAATCTCCTCTAGTATTTGTATGTTTGCTTTTCTGGTCATGCCTCCCAGAAGATCTGATGTTCATGGAAACTCTTCTATCTCATCTAAGGATAATGTGGATGAAGCTTGTCCTACTGTAGGAGTTCATAGCCGGTCGAGAGTCACTGCTCTAGATTTCCCTAAGGGAGTTCCACCAGTTCCAACTATACCTTCCCAGGCACCCCAGGATGGTGTGTCCAATGCTAAGTTTCGCTAGTTGATTCATTTCCTTACCTAGTGGGTGGCCTCCCAAACTGAGCATGTTGTTTTTATTACTCCATCCTCTGAGGCCACTAGAGTTAGACAATTTATGAGGTTAAGTTTTCCTATTTTCACAAGTTCTAAAGTTGAGAAAGATCCTCAAATTTTCATTAATGGGATGGAAAAGATCTTCCATGTGATACATGGTATGAGTATGGAGGGTGTAGATTTCGATGATTATCAGTTGAAAGATATGGCATGCAGTGATATGAGGAGTGGGAGAAATATAGGGGTGATAATGCTGAGTCCATTTTAAGGGATGGTCTTTTTAGTTCTTTCCTTGATCGCTTCTTTTCTCAGGAGTTGTGGGAGGTGACGGCCGAGGAATTCATAAATTTAAAGCAAGGTAGGATGACAGTAAAGGAGTATATCTTGAAGTTTAATGAACTGATGTGTTATTCTCCTAATTTAGTGTCTAGCATAAGGGATAGAATGACAAAGTTTACCTCTAGGTTGTATGGTGAGTTGATCTTAGAGAGCAAGGTTGCCTTGTTGAACAAGGATATGGACATATCTTGGCTTGTAGTGTATATGCAACATGTAGCAGAGGAAAAGAAGAAGTATGTGGAGATAATTGAATGGTAGAATAATAAGTTTCGTTATTCAGATCAGGGAAAAGGTAAGCAGCAAAGTGGTAGAGATGGTGGGAAATGGTCTAACAAGAAGTGAGGCAATTCTTGTTCCTACTATATGGTTAGTTCTCCTTGTCCAAAGTCATCGGGTGATAATCATTATTAATATAATAGTGAGTTTAGAGGAATAGGAGACTAACCTTAGACTAGTGGGGCACAGTCAGCTTCATCATACCCTCCCTATAGATTCTGTGGTCAGGTGCACCATGGTGTTTATAAAGAGGGGAGTAACAAGTGCTTTAAATATGGTCAGATTGGTCATATGCATAAGAATTTTCCTTATATGGTTGATTCTAAGGCAAATAAGATTCTTGTATCCCATTCATCAACTCTTACACTAAAAGGTGTAGCTTCTGCTTTAGGCTTCAACACTCGTGTAAACCCTTTGTATTCTTTTATAACCTACAACGATTTTGAGGCTTCCCTTGATATTGTTACTGGTACACACAAAATTTTCTCTCATGATGTGTATTGTCTACTTGATCCCAGGTATACCCTCTCTTATGTGACCTCTTATGTGGGTATCAATTTTGGTTTTGATCTTAAATGTATTTCAGAACCTTTCTCTATAGCCACCCCGATGGGTGACTCCATTATGGATAGAAGGGTCTATAGGGGTTGTGTGATGTCGGTCTATGGTAAGGTGACCCTGGTGGATGTGATATAGTTTGACATATTTTTAATGATTCAGAAATACACCTTGGCCTCCACACGATGCTTATGGTTTTGAAAGACCACAAGCTAATCCATAAGCTAGTACCTACTGTGAGCACTGCATAATATACTGAAAATAAATGACATGTACCGAAAAAAATAAAGATTCCATAAGGTTTAAGAAAAATGAATATTAATAACAATACTGAATCATAGTTATGAACGTCTTAAAACATATTAAATATGCTGGCAAATAACTGAACAACTGTCTATCTGTTGAATGTTTGAAGGCATCTAAAATGGACTGACTATGGAGTTGATGGGACAAGCCCCCAACTGAATAAATAACTGAACTGCTTACATAAATGAATATAAGATAAACTTGTCCTCGAAGTATGAGGACTCACCACTATTGTTGATGCTGGCTAACTGATCCTTTCTAAGATCAGTCAACAAACTAACCGTCCGAACCTATGATATAAGACATCATATCGCAAAAAATGAGTATACGATCAGTACTTAGAATGTACTGGTAAATGAGATGAACTTAGAATGAAATGCATGGGTTAACTGAACACAATGTAACAACTGGATGAATAACATAAGATAACTAAGTAAACATGTATGAAAGCTAAACTAATAAAAGTGCAAGACCAAACATATAATTTTTCTGAAATAATCTGTGAAACTGAGATACTTAAATCTGGTAACTAAATAATTGATAATATTTATGCCATACTGGAAAAAAATGAATTGAATTCTTTACTGATTACCGTACTGAGACTATGGGAGGTATCATCTAACCGACATTCCCTACTCTGAATTGATTGTGGGTCCAACCTATAACCCCAGTTTGAAGGGGTATCAGTGCGTACCAAGGTTACTAACAATGGTTGTGCGGATACACTAAGCTGTTGAAGAACCCAAATGTCAAGCCTAAAATGACTAGTGTCATGTGGGCAGAGTCAAGCCTAATCTGGCAGGTGACCCCTTGGAAGTAGTCAAGCCTAAACTGACGGCTGACTCCTCATAACCCACACTGGCTACATAGTTATGGAATATTAGGATTGCTACTAATAAATCCACCTAACTAATATGGAATCCACCGTCATGCATTTGATCGGTGCTAAATTCTACTCCAAACCAAAAGACACTGATTTCTGGATAGATCTTAGCTTAGCTGGTTATGATAATTGACTGAACTATTACTGTTAATGTTTTATCTACAAACTATTCTTAAAATACTGTAACTAACTATGTAAACAACTAAGTTTTTAGGTATTCATAATCCCCAGCACTCGATAGTAATATCCATAAGAACACATCAGATCATTCAAAACCACAAGAGGTAAGTATTACCCTAAAATCATTACTTTGGCCTTCCATCAATTACTTGAGGGTCATGATCTAAAGAATGAGGATAGTTTAAAACAAGTTACCATTTAAATGACTTTAATACTAAACCATAAACTAGGGATCTAAAATGAAAACCTCATCAATCCAACATGCAAAGTTTTATTCTATCAACAATTCCTTTTAAACATCATGTATAATCAAAAACCATAAAGATTTATCGAGAGAGTTTTATTGTAGGCATGTAAATTCATGATACAAAACATAAAAATAGGTTATTAAACTACATGGTGAAAGAAAACCATGGATGAACATCACACATACCTTAATTGAAGAATTCTTGGAAGGTCTTGGTGGAATTTTTGAGAATTAATCTTGAAAGTTGAAGGGGCTGGGGTTTGTTTTTTAGAGGAAATGTTTTCAATTGAGTCAAAATATAAAATAAGAGGAAAATAATGCTAATTTGAGACCCTAATCCTTTGTTATGTCTGAGATAAAGTTAAGGAAAAAGACTGAAATACCCTCTTGGACCCATAAATCATTAAAAAAATTGGGCACCTGATGCGATAACCAATGGGGCGCGTTAGTCTGACGACGCAAAATGCAACATTACGTGTTGGACCCTTCTGACATAATCCCTTGAGTGATGCGACTATATTGGGTAGGTTTTCTATTTTGTTCATCCAAACATGACTCAAACATTGACCAAAAAATCCAAAACTAATCCGAGACATGCTATCGATCACCCCGATCATGAATCAACTTAAAAATTAACATTCTAAGGCTGAGAAGGTCAGAATTAAGATCATCAAAGTTTTAGGGGCTTTGGAAATGACTAAGTCTTAACACTTAGTTAAATTCTCTAAGTCTTGGACCCCTTTAGCATGCAAGAGTAAGCAGAAACTAGCTAAGATCTTATGGGGTCTTACGCTATCTCCTCTTTGGGAACACTAGTCCTTGAATGAGATTGATTAAGCTGAGTATTACCGAGGTACTGTGCATACATGCTGAATATTCACAACTGAAACATGATTACATAACTAAGTCTAAACATGGTGACTAACTGAGCTAATTCGTGAATGCATGCAATGACATAAATATGATCATATGGTTAGAACTGAAAATGGAAAAGAGATAATCTAAGGGAAACTGTTACCTTAAACTAAATATGAGTTCTTGGAGAAAAGGTAAGGGTACTTGGTTCACATATCTACTTCTGCTTCCCAATTAGCTCCCACTACGGACTGATTCTACCAAAGAACTTTGACCAAAGGAACTTTTTTGTTCCTCAGTCTACGAATCTAACAACCAAGGATTTCAACTGGGAGTTCTTCGTAAGAAAGGCTATTCTAAACATCTAAGTTTTCTAATGGGAAAATGACAGCTGGGTCACTAATATACTTCTTTAACGAGGACACATAAAACACTGGATACACTGATTCCAAATCTGCAGGTAGCTTATGATCGTAATCTACCTTTCTATAACAACTTAAGATCCTGAAAGGGCCACAGATCAGGGACTGAGCTTCCCTTTTTTGCCAAACCTCTTTACTTCCTTTATGGGAGAGATTTTAAAATAGAATAAATCTCCAACTGCAAACTCGAGATCTTTCCTACGCATATCTGCATATAATTTATGATGGATTTCAGTTTTCTTAAGCCTCTCCATGATCAACTAAACTTTCTCCAAAGTATCAAACATTGAATCTGTCCCTATCAATGCAGTCTCACATACCTCAAACCAGCCAATACAGGATCTACATATCCTACTATAGAGAGCCTCAAATGGAACCATATGAATACTAGAATGATAACTTTTATTGTAAGCAAACTTAATCAATAACAAGTGATTGTCCTAACTGCCCTTAAAGTCGATAACACAAGCTCTAAACATGTCCTCTAAGGTCTAAATGGTCCTCTCTACCCGACTTTCTCTCTGAGGGTGAAATCTTGTACTAAGAAAAAGTTGGGTACCAAGACCCTTCTGAAAAGCCTTCTAAAAATGACAGGTAAACTGAGCACCTCTATGTTAAATGATGGACACTGGGACTCCATGTAATCTAACCAACTCTCAAATATAAAGCATGGAATAATCCTCGTCTAAATAAGAAGTATAAACTAGCAATAAATAGGCTGACTATAAACAATAATCCAAATCAAATCATGCTGGCATTGTAAATGAGGCAACCCTATCACAAAATCCATATTAACCTTTTCATACTTCCACGTGGGGATGATGTACTCCTACATAGAACCACTGGGCCTTTAGTGTTGTACCTTAATGTGCTGACAATTAGCACACTTGGCTACAAACTGTATAATATTTCTTTTCATACTACTCAACCAATAAATTTCCCACAAATCACAGTACATTTTAGCAGCACCTAGGTGAAGAGAGAAGTGTGTACCATGCACTTCTACAAGAATTTGTTGTCTCAAACTATCTACACACGGCACACACAGTCTACCCTAGCAATACAACACACTAACTCCCTCATGGGAGAAAACCTCTACTTTCTGTTGTCTGACTAACTCCTTCAACTTAACTAGATTTTGTCCCTATCTTGCTTTTCTTTAACATCAGAAACTAAAGAAGATTCTGAACTATTCGGAACTCATACACTACCTTAAGATGAGTCATCCAAATGAACGCCTAATCTAGCCAACTGTTGAACCACCTAAACCAATTTCTTATCATTCTACACATTAGCAACACTACCCATAAATAATCTACTAAGGTAATCTGCCACTACATTGGCTTTTATCAGAAGATACAAAACACTCTTATCATAATATATTAACAATTGTATCCGCCTCCTCTGATGAAGATTTAACTCTGTCTAAAAAAATACATACTATAAGATTTTGTGATCTATGAACACATCAACATGCACCCTAGACAGATAATGCCTCTAAATTTTCAAGGGAAACACAACAACTGCTAACTAAAGATCATAGGTATGATATGAGATAATGATTAAACATACATAAAAGTAGAACTACTAAAAGTGCAAGACCAAGCATGTAATCTTTCTGAAATAATCTGTGAAACTAAGATACTAAAATCTGGTAACTGGATAACTGATAATTTGTATACCATGGACAAACAACATGAACTAAATTTTTTACTAATTACTGTACTGAGACTGTGGGAGGTATCATCTAACCCACATGCCCCTCTCTAAATTGATTGGGTGTCCAATACGTAACCCTAGTTAGAAGGGGTATCAGTACCATGTCACAGGTACTAATAATGGCTATGTGGATTCTCTAAGCAACTGAAGAACCTGAATATTATGACAAAAATGATAAGTGACACCTGGGTAGAGTCAAGCCTAATCTAACGGGTGACCTGTAGTATGTAATAAAGCCTCAACTAATGGGTGACTCCTCATAACCCATGCTGACTACGTAGTTCTTGAATATAAGGACTGCTACTAACGACTCTACCTAACTGATCAGGAAGCCGTCGTCCTGCATTCACTCAGTGCTAAATACTACTCCCAACTGAAAGACTAATTTTTGGATTGATCTTAGCTTAACTAGTTATGATAACTAACTGAACTTCTACTTTTTATAGTTTATCTACAAACTATTCCGAAAATACTATAAATGATTTTGTAAGAAACTAAGTTTTCGGATATTCATTACCCCAAGACTCGATAGCAATATCAGTAAAAACATATCAGAATATTTAAAACCACAATAGGTAAGTATTACCCAAAAATCATTACTTAGGCATTTTATCAAACACTTAAGGGTTATGATTTAAAGCATGAGGATAGTTTAAAACATATGATCATTCATATAGCTATAATACTAAACCATAAACTAGGGATTCAACATTAAAACATCATCAATCCAACGTGTAAAGTTTAATTCCAACAATAACTCCTTTTAAACATCATGTATAATCGAAAACCATAAAGATTTATCGAGATAGTTTTATTATAAGCTTGTAAATTCATGATACAAAATATAAAAATAGGTTCTTGAACTCCATTGTGAAAGGATACCATGGATGAACATCACACAAACCTTAATGGAAGAATTCTTGAAAGGTCTTGGTGGATTTCTTGAGAATTGATCTTGAAAGTTGAAGGGGCTAAGGTTTGTTCTTGAGAGGGAAAGTTTTTAATTGAGTCAAAATATGAAATAAAAGGCAAATAATGCTCTTTTCAGACCCTAATCCTGTGTTATGGCTAAGATAAATTGAGGGAAAATGACTAAAATACCCTCCTGAACCCCTAAATTATTAAAACAAACTAGGTAACCAATTTGATAACCAACACAGCGCATCGGTCTTAAGACGCAAAATGCGATGTGTCGGTCTTATGATGCAAAATACGATGCATCGCGTTAGACCCTTCCAATGTGATCCCTGGAAAAATGCAACTATTCATGTTGGTCTTTTATTTTCACCATCCAAACATGACTCAAACGTTGACTAAAAAATCCAAAACTTACCCGAGACATATTATCGATCATCCCAAACATGAATCAACTTAAAATTTGGCATTCTAAGCTGGGAAGGTTGGAATTAAAATCATCAAAGTTTAAGGAATTTTGGAAATGACTAATTCTTAACTTACTGAAATTTTTTAAGTTTCGAACCCCTTTAACATGCAAGAGTGAGCTAAAATGAGCTAAGATCTTATGGGGTCTTAAAATATTAGACTTTGATATGATTTTAGGGATGGATTGGTTGCATTTGTGCTGTTATCTCTTAATTGTCAAACTCGAATGGTCAATTTCTATTTCCCTACTGAGCTGTTGATTGAATGGGACCATAATTCCCTAGTACCCAAGGAAAGGTTTATTTTATATTTTAGAGTACAAAAATTGATTTCTAGAGGGTGACTCTATCACTTATACATGTTAAAGATTCCAGATCTAAAGGTCTTTCTTTTCAGACTATCCTCATGGTCTATGAATTCCCCGAGGTATTACCTAATGATTTTCCTAGTCTACCTCCCAAAAGGGAAATTTATTTGGGAATTGATCTTCTTCCAGACACTCATCCTATTTCTATCCCTCCTTACAAAATGGCTCTAACTAAGTTGTAAAAACTTAAGCAGCAGTTGAAAGATCTTTTTAACAATGGTTTTATCTACCATTGTGTGTCTCTGTGGGTTGTTCCTATTTTTTTTATCCGTAAAAAGAATGGGTACCTTTGAATGTGTATTGATTACTTTGAACTAAATTTGGTGACTGTGAAGAATCAGTATCCCATTTCGAGAATTGATTATCTGTTTGATCAGCTTCATGGTGCTAATTTTTTTTATACGATTGATGTTCGGTTGGGTTATCATCACTTGAATATTAGGGAGGTAGATATCCCTAAGACTGCTTTTCAAATGCAGTATGGTTGCTTTGAGTTCTTGATGATGTCTTTCGATTTAACTAATTCCCTGACAGTGTTTATGTATCTTATGAATCGGGTTTTTTATTAGTTCTTGGATTTATTCATAAATGTCTTTATTGATGATATTTTGATGTACTCAAAGAGTGAGCCAGATCATGCCAATCACCTCCGTCTTATGTTGCAGACCCTTAAGGAGCAGTAGTTGTATTTGGCCAAATATTGTGACCTATCTAGGTCATGTTGTTTCTAGTAAAGGAATCATGGTGGATCCACAAAAGGTTGCGGTGGTTAAGAAGTGGGATAGACCCATGACTTCATCTGACATTCGGAGCTTCTTCAGTTTAACTGGATATTATAGAAGGTTTTTGGATAGTTTCTCTTCTATTGCTGCCTCCTTGACTAAGTTGGCTCAGAAAAAGGTGAAATTCTTTTAGTTTGATGCTTGTAAAGGTAGTTTTGAGATGCTGAAAGATATGTTGACTTTGGCTCCAATCTTTACTCTACCTGAGGGCACTGATGGTTTTATTGTCTATTATAATGTGTCCCAAGTGGGACAAGGTTGTGTTTTAATGAAACATGGCAAGACAGTTGCTTATGCCACTAGGCAATTGAAAGTCCATGAGAAGAATTACCCGTTCCATGATTTGGAATTATTAGATGTGGTGTTTGCATTAAAGATTTGGCTACATTATTCGAAATGGGTCTATGTTAATATCTATACTGATCATAAGAGCTTGCAAATACGTGTTCATTCAAAAGGAGATAAATCTTAGGCAAAGGAGATGACTTGATATTCTCAAGGACTATGACATGAGTCTTTACTATCATCTAGGTTAAGCTAATGTAGTTGTTGACGCTCTAAGAAGGTTGTCCGTAGGAAGCTTATCTCATGTGGTTGAAGAGAAGAGAGATTTGGTAAAGGATATTAAACATTTGGCTAATCTTAGAATTCATCATTTGAAGTGCAAAATTGGTGGTGTGATTGTTCAAGATGTGGCACAGTCATCTCTTGGTGCTGAGGTGAAGGATAAAAAGATGTTGGATCCTGTAACACCCCGAATATGGTACCCAAAATGCTACAGTACTCATGGCCACGAAGGACCACAAGCTAACCTATGACTGATATCTATACCTGAACAATGCATAATATACTGAATGATTGCGAAAATAAAGGCTTAAAGGACAAAAGGTTCAAAAATGTAACATAACTTATAAAAATATAACATGTGGATGTGGTATGAAATACCCAAAACAATTGAAATAACAGTCTGAACATGATAGTTTGAAAAGCCTCTAGCAGACTGAACTGTCTGAATAAGGAGTTGATGGGAAATGTCCCCAACTAACTCTAACTAATAAATTAATTAATAAGATGATAAAGTAATGGTCATGTCCTCGAAGGATGAGGACTCACTGATAACTCTGACTGTGGAGACTAGAATGCTACTAATGCTCTGGAGCTTGTGCTTCTAAACCTATGGTATAAAATACCATAGCCCAAATACGTCAGTACATTGGAATATACTAGTATGCATGTGAGGTAGGTTAAATGCAAAGGGTTTATATGCATAAACTATACTAATTGACTGAATAACGAGTTTGTGATAGCATGATTACTGAGTCTGAGTACTGATAACCTAAGATTTTGATATTTGTATAACTAAAATAACTAATACTGAGCGACTGTATCTGACAGTCTAGATTCTGATGGAACTAGCTAAGTTTTATACTATTTTGAGTTTACTATATCTGACAATGCTGAATACTGTAGAACTATCTGAGTTCTATTATTGAGATTGCATTACTATATCTAATAGTCCTAATTCTGTACTGAAACTATGGGAAATAGTCATCTAATCGACATGCCCTTAATACGCCATTATGGGTGAGTTGGGGTCCAATATGTAACCCCAATTAGAAGGGTGTCAATACCGCGCCACTGGAAAGTACAATCTATGAGGAACCCTCATATAAAATGTAATTATAGTGAGAACGGTGGGAACCCTCATATAACAGGTTAATCCACCTCATCTGCCCTCATATAACAGGCTATAATCTCTCAACCTATGCTGGCTACGTAGTTCTGGAATGCAAGGATTGCTTCTAAGAATCACACTCTTATATAACTGGTGGTTTCCCATCCCTGAGCTCGCTCAGTGCTAATTTCTACTCCAATCTAGATAGACACAGAACATAATTAATTGAACTGACTGGAATGAGTTAGCTGAGTTCCGTTCACTGATGAAATACTACTGAGATTACCAAATTTCTGAGGTTTCTAAGATTACTGAGTTTACTAAGTTTTCATAAGTCACATAACTGACTGAATTTCGATGAACATAGCTCGATTGAGAGTATCTTGAAAACATGACACTGAATCTAGGCACACAACTAATTGTCTGGTACAAGTACCCCCAGGACTCGATAGCATGAAACTAATAAAGCATGACTTTCTTGAATACATGACCAACATCATAATCCATAATACAATAAGTTGGAGATTTCATGAAGGAGAAGTTCTAAAGAACCACAAGGGTTATACATATATCCATAATTACTTGACTAAGACATTTTATCAAAACTTAACATGCATAAACTAGTACATGAATGGGCATTTCATATTATCATACTAGAATGACATTTTTCCTTCACATAGGCATTTAATCAAACACATGAGAAGCATGCTTTGGTTATACAATTATTAACATATCTAATAATCATGGATAAATCCATCAACGTGTAAATTTAAGGGTTTATCATGATTATTATGCAATTCATCACCTCCTAGGCTCAATCATTGGAATATGTAATTTCAAACATGAATCAAAACCCTACAACATCATGAACATGAATTTCAATTCAATTTAAATCATGAACATTCATAAATACACAAATCTTGGATTTTGAAATGAGATTCTTGAGCTTCATGGGTGAAATGGATCCATGAATTCACACATCACATATTTGGGTTGTGATTTCTTGAAGATTGATGGAGAAAAACTTAAATCCTTGACTTGAAATTAAACACCTAGGGTTTTTTGTATTTGGGGATTGATCTTTGAGAGGAAACCCTAATTTTATATTGTGATTGAATGATGAACTTATGATCCTTGGTCTGATATAACTAGGGGTTAAAAAGGGTGGAAAAAGACCCTAATACCCCTTAAAATGACTTAAAATTTGCTGAACAGGACCTACAACGGCTTGTGTAATGGTCCATCGTTGGGTCCACGGTCTGTTATTTCTACTGTCGTATGTGGACCAAAATAAAAGACTCAGTGCCTTATAGCGACGGCTTGGGCGATGGTCCATTGTAAGTTTGACGATCCGTCAACTGTCCATAACACCTTATCTAGAAGATTGACTCACTGCCTTAGCTGCGACGGTCTAGGCGATGGTCCGTCGCTAGATTGATGGTCTGTCAACCTGGACATCGCACCTGGGAGATTCTAACATCTCAGAGTAAAACGTCCATAAATTTTTACTCCACTACAGGATTTGGATGAAATTGGTATCGTTGGAAAGATAATTAAATTTTCCTGATGATAAAAAGATAAAATATTAAAATTCCACGTGTACACAAATGGATTCATATTTCAAAGTAAGTTTCTAACATTTTTGGGATGATTTTGAGCTAGGTAGAAATACCAGGAAGGGGAGAATATAAACTAACGTACATACTAAACATGAGCAATTAGAACATGATCGCATGACTGACATGACTGATAACTAAATATATCATACTGATATGCATATCTAATGCCTGTATAACTGATTCATGATAGCATGACTGTGCGTTCTTATGAACCAAGGTTCTCACAATAAGAATGCATGTGTGATGCATGATTATATAACCGAACTGATACATGAATGCATGACTAAATATGCAATGGTACTTAATACCAAGTTTATAACGGAATTATGATAATGAACTGAATATTAAGCTTTTAACTGAAAGCTGAACATGAAACTGAAAACCTTAAGGAGAACTATTACCTTGAGCTTGATCTGAGTTGGCGAAGAAGAGGTGAGAATACTTGGTATGCATGTCTATTTCTCCTTCCCAAGTATCTCCATAAATGTACTAATTTCTCCAAATAACTTTAACTAGAGGTACTTCTTTGTTCCTCAGTCGACGAGTCTGGTAGTCAAGAATTTCAACTGTAATCTCTTCATAAGAGAGGCTGTTCTGAACATCTAAGTTATGAATAGGGACTACAACTGTTGGGTATCTTATGCACTTCTTGAGCAAAGAGACATGGAAGACTGGATGAACTGAGGATAGATATGAAGGCAATTCGAGCTCATAGGCTACCTTGCCAAGACGACTGAAAATTTTAAAAGGACTGGCATATTGGGGACTGATCTTTCCCTTCTTATCGATCCACTTCACTCCCTTCATGGGGGAGATATTTAGACAGACATAGTCACTAACCTCAAACTCGAGATCTTTTCTAAACATATCTGCATAAGACTTTTTTCTACTCTGAGTAGCCTATAGTCTTTCTCTGATCAGCTGGACTTTCTCTAAGGCGTCAAATACTAAGTCAGGCCCTATAAATAAGGCCTTACTAACTTCAAACCAATCGACTAGAGATCTATATCTCCTATAATAGAGAGATTCGAATGGAGCCATCTTAATACTAGAATGATAGTTGTTGTTGTATGCAAACTCAATCAAAGGCATATGATCATCCCAATGCCCCTGAAATCAATTGCACATGCCCTTAGCATATATTCTAGGGTCTGAATGGTCCTTTCTGCTTGTCCATATATCTGAGGATGGAAGGCTGTATTGAGATGAACTTATGTACCAAGACCCTTTTGGAATGCTTTCCAGAAAGAAGAGGTAAACTGGGTACCTCTGTCTGAGATAATGGCTAATGGAATACTATGCAATCTGATCAACTCTCTGATGTAGAGTTAGGCATAATACTCGGTTGAATAATAGGTATGGACTGGAAGGAAATGAGCTGATTTGGTCATTCTATCTATAATGACCCAAACTGAATCATGCTAGCGATGAGTACGAGGCATACCCATCACAAAGTCCATGTTCACTTTCTTCCCACTTCCAAGTAGGAGTACTGAACTTCTAGATGGACCCACTAGGCTTCTAATGCTCTATATTAACCTGCTGACATGTAGATCACTAAGCCATAAACTCTGCAACATCTCTCTTCATCCTATTCCACTAATAAATTTCTCGTAAGTTTCGGTAAATCTTTGTGTCCCCTAGATGAATCGAGTATCACGAACCACACACTTCTGCAATAATTCACTACCTTAAGTCATCTAAACCTGGAACACACAGACAACCCTGACAATGCAAAACACCATCTCCCCCTTAGAAGAAAACCACTATTTTTTTATCCTTGACTGACTCTTTTAACCTGACAAGGCTGGGATCTCTATCTTGCTTTTCTTTCACCTCAGAAACTTGAGATGATTCTGAACTACTCTGAACCCAATGTCACCCCCCTATGAATCGACTAAGCGAACACCTAGTCTAGCAAGCCGATGGATTTCCTGAGCTAATTTCTTCTAACTATCCTCAACATAAGCAATACTACCCATAGACAGTCTACTAAGAGTGTCGGCCATGATGTTGGCCTTGCCCGGATGATAAAGGATACTCATGTCATAATCTTTCAAGAGCTCTAACCACCTTCTCTGATGAAGATTAAAATCTTTTTAAGAAAATACATATTGAAGGCTCTTATGATCTGTGAACACATCTATATAAACTCGATATAGATAATTCCTCCAAATAATCAAGGCAAAAACTACAGCTGCTAACTCAAAATCATGAGTAGGATAATTATTCTTATGGGGTTTAAGCTGTCTGGAGGTGTAGGCTATGACCTTACCATGATGCATGAGTAAACAACCCAAACCTACTCTAGATACATCACAATATACTACGAACCTATCTAGAAGAGTTAAGACTGGAGCTGAGGTGGGTCGAGTCTTCTACTCTTGAAAACTCTTCTCGCAAAGATCTGACCACTGAAACTAAACCTTATTTTGATTTAATCTAGACATAGGGGATGAAATAGAAGAAAATACCTCAACAAATTATCTGTAATAGCCAGCCAAACCTAAAAAATCCCGATATTTAATGGAGAGACAGGGCAAAGCTAGTTTCTTACTGCTTCAGTCTTTTGAGGATCAACCCTAATTCCATCACCAAAAATGATATGACAAAGAAATACTAATGACCTTAGCCAAAAGTAGAACTTACTAAATTTGGTGAATATATTATGATTTCTGGGAGTCTAAAGTACGATTCTAAGATGGTCAGCATGATCACGCTCATTGTAGAAATAGACCAGAATGTTATTGATGTAGACTATGATGAACATGTCCAAGTACTGCTTGAACACCCGATTCATCAAGTCTATGAAAGCTATCGGGGAATCAGTAAGACCAAAGGACATAACTAGGAATTTGAAGTGACCATACCGAGTTTGAAAGGCTATTTTTGGAACGTCATATTCTCTGACTCTAAGTTGATGATATCCTGTTGAGCTCTATCTTAGAGAAATAGTTGGCACCCTGAAGTTGGTAAAAAAGTCATCGATTCTAGGAGGAGGATAATTATTCTTGATCGGGACTTTACTGAGCTAACGGTAATCAATGCACATTCTAAGAGAACCATTTTTCTTGCACACGATTAAGACTGGTGTGCCTTATGGGGACACGATGGGTCGGATGAATCCCTTATCTAGAAGATCCTTCAACTGCTATTTTAGTTATTTGAGTTCTACTGGTGCCATTCTGTATGGCAGAATAGATATAGACTGAGTATCTGGAAGAAGATTGATGCTGAAGTCTATTTCCCTTTTGGGAGAAATTCCTGGAAAATCTTCGAGAAAGACATCTGAATATTCTTTCACAACTGGACTGAATCAAGACTAAGAGTTTCAGAACTAGTGTCCTTAACTCGAATAAGATGATAGACACATCCCTTATATATCATTTTCCTTGCCTGAAGGTAGGAAATAAGATGACCTCTGTAAGCTGAAGTACTACCCCTCCACTCTAGGATAGGTTCATTCAGAAACTAAAAATGGAACTCCCTATTTTTAAAGTCGACTATTGCATAGCAAGAAGGAAGCCAATTCATGCCGAGAATGATATCAAAATCAGTCATCTCTAATTCTACTAAGTCTGATAAAGCGACTTTCTAAGATACCATAACTGGAAAGTTCCTGTATACCCGTTGGGCTATGATGGTTTTACCCACTAAGGTAGAGACTGAAAAGGGCTCTGCTAGAATTTCGGGACAGACTCCAAAATCAACTGCTATATTGGGAGTAACAAAAGACAAAGCAGCTCTTGGATTAAGCAAAGCATAAACATGCACATAAAGGATCTATAGCATACCAGTAACCACATTAGGAGAATTTTCCTGATCTTTCTGGGACTGGAGAACATAAAGTTGATTTAAGTGTTTCCCACTAGTAGCGCTGGAGGTGGAACCCTGCTGGTTTGGGAGATCAGACTGAGCTAAGGTATGGTTATACTAACTCTGAGGACCTGGCTGAGGACAGTCTTTGACTCTATAGCCTGGCTTGCCACATCTGAAACAAATACCACTGCCAGCTCTATAAATACCCTGATGGTGATATAAGTATTGCAAAAAGGATAGGTGCGGGTACTGCTAACACTGCCATGAGACTTAAAGCCTGGTGCTCTATCTCTATTACCATCCCTAAACTTAGGATATGGAGCACTAGCAAAAGAAGGAGATGGAACTGCTGACTTAGGACAAAACTGAGAACGCTTTACTCCTTCTGATTTGGGCTGAGCAAAGTCAAAACTACCAATCCTTACTCTCTTACTCTGCTTCTCCCTCATCTTAATCATTTTCTCTTCTATCTGCTGAGCATGGGTCATAAGCCTAGCTATGTTTATATCACTATTCAACATTGCAAACCTGTACTCATTGGTCATACTATCATTTACCTCAAAGACAAACTTAATTATCTTAGCCCTGCTATCTACAACTATATGAGGAGTATATCTGGCTAATTGAGTTAACTTAAGAAAATACTCTTTCACCATCATGTTTCCTTGCCTGAGGTTGATAAACTCTAAAACTTTAACTTCTTTCAGCTCTAGGGAAAAAAATCTATCTAAGAATACAGTAGTAGACTCCTCCCACTCAATAGACCCTGCATCTACCGCCCTCTCTGACTTCCACTGTTTGAACCAAGTGTCAGTAACATACTGTAACCGATATAGTGCTGGCTCTGCACTCTCACTAGAAGTAAACCCCATGATATTTGTAACCTTATGAACTTGATCAAGATATTCCTGAGGGTCCTCGTCTGACTTTAACCCAAAAAAGTATGGAGGATTCATTCAGGTAAAGTCCCGAATCTTGGCTACAGCTGAATTGGCCAATGGATTGGCCAAAATGGCAGTTGTTCATTCATTCTAAGTAGAGACTGACTGAGCAAGAGTAGTGAATGCAACTCTAAACTCTGCATGAGAAACATGATTGCCCAAAGGATCTTCGGGCTGAGGGTTTGGCTGATTCCCGTTTCTTCTTTTAGGAGGTATATTTTGTAGAAGAAAGAGAGAAATGGAATAGACTGAGAGATTGACTTGAGATTATGCTCACTGGCACTACATGAATACTCAAAGAAGGGAAACTGTTCCTATAACATCTTATATCCTCCTGCACATAAATGTGGCACGCAATACACCCATGCACAAGACTCTACTAAACACGGCTTTCAAATATCCTAGGACACTATTGAACCTTAGTCTCTGATACCAAGTTTGTAACACCCCAAATTTCGTACCCAGAATGCTACATGGTACTCATGACCCTGAAGGACCAAGAGCTAACCTATGACTGATATTTATAACTAAACACTGCATAATATACTGAATGATTATGTAAATAAAGGTTGAAAGGACATAAGGTTCAAAACTCTGACATAACTTATAAAAGTATAACATATGGATAGGGTACAAAATACCCAAAACAACTGAAATAACTATTTGAACATGATAGTCTCAAAAGCCTCTAACTGATTGAACAGTCTAAATAAGGAGTTGGTAGGACATAACCTCAACTAATAAATTAATTAATGATATGATATTGGTCATGTCCTTGAAGGATGAGGACTCACTTCTAACTCTGACTGTTGAGACTGAAACGCTACTGATGCTCTGGAGCTTATGCTTCTGAACCTATGGTATTAAACACCATAGAGTAAATGTGTTAGTACGTTGGAATGTACTGGTATGCATGTGAGGTAGGGTGAATTCAAAGGGTTCAAATGCATGAACTATACTAACTGACTGAATAACATAAACGTGAGAATGCATGCATGAATACATAAAAACCGTAACTAAGTTTGTCATAACATGATTGCTGACTCTGAGTACTGATAACCTGAGATACTAATATCTGTATAACTGAAATAACTGATATAGAGAAACCATATTTGACAATCTACATTCTAATAGAACTAACTGAGTTCCGTACTGTTCTAAGTTAATTGTATTTTACAGTCCTAAATACTATAGAATTACCTGAGTTTTGTTACTGGGACTGAATGACTATACCTGACAGTCCTAATTCTATACTGAAACTATGAGTAGTAGTCATCCAAAAGACATGCCCCTAATATGCCATTATGGCAGAGTTGGGGTCTAATCTGTAACCCTAATTAAAAGGGAGTCAATACTACACCGTCGATAAGGACAATCTGTGAGTAACCCTCATATAATAGGTAACGCTAGTAAGAAAGATGGGAACCCTCATATAACAAGTTAAGGCACCTCATCTTCCCTTATATAATTGGCTATGATGTCTCAACCTATGTTGGCTAAGTAGTTCTACAACACAGGTATTGCTTCTAATAATCACACCATCATATAATAGGTGGGTTCCCATCGTTGGGTTCGCTCGGTGCTAATTTCTACGCCCATCGGGATGGACACTGAACATGATTAACTGAATTGACTGGACTGAATTAACTGAGTTTTTTTTACTTACAGAATACTACTAAGATTATTGAATTTCTGAGGTTTTTGAGATTACTGAGTTTACTGAGTTTTCCTGAGTCACATGACTGACTGAATTTCTATGATCATGGCTCGACTGAGAGTATCTTGAAAAAATGACACTAGCTCTAGGCGCACAGCTAATTTTCAGGTACAAGTACCCCAGGACTCAATAGCATAAAACTGATAAAGCATGACTTTCTTGAAAACATGACCAACATCACAATCCAAAATACAATAAGTTGAAGATTTCATGAAGTAGAAGTTCGAAAGCACCATAAGGGTTACACATATATCCATAATTCCTTGACTAAGACATTTCATCAAGCACTTAACATGCATGAACTAGTACACGAATGGGAATTTCATATTATCATACTAGAATGGCACTTTTCCTTTACATAGGCATTTAATCAAACACATGGAAAGCATGCTTTGGTTATACAATCATCAACATATCTAATAATCATGGATACATCTATCAATGTGTAAATTTAAGGGTTTATCATGATTATTATGCAAATCATCACCTCCTAGTGTCAATCATTCGAATATATAATTTCAAAAATGAATCAAAACCCCACAACATCAGGAGCATGCATTTTAATTCAATTTAAATCATGAACATTCATAAATAGACAAATCTTGGATTTTGAAAAGAGATTCTTGAGCTTTATGGTTGAAAGGGGCCCATGAATTAACACGTGACATACCTGGGTTGTGATTTATTAAAGATTGATGGAGGAAAACTTGAATCCTTGACCTAAAATTAAACACCTAGGTTTTTTTTTCTTGAGGATCAATAACAACTACTAAGATACTACCAACGAAAATATTGAAAAAATATGAAATAGCTATAAGAGATGAATTTAGCAATGTAACAACAGAAGAAGAGCAAAATAAAGAAAAAGATATAAATAGAAATTTAATGTTAAAACTATCAACATGTAATATGTGTTATATATCAAATGGGACCTGCAATAGCTCATGTGATGGTCCGTCTCTGGCTCGATCTTCCATCATTTTGACCTTCATACGTGGACCAAAAAAATGACTCACTTCCTTATAGCGATGGCTTGGGCGACGGTCCATCGTAAGTTCAATGGTCCATCAACCTATCTGTCGCACCTTATCAAGAAGGTTGACTCACTGCCTTGGCTAGATAGTTTAGGCGACGGTCTGTCACTAGATTAATGATCGATCAACCTGGTCATCGCACCAGGGCGATTCAGACAGCTCTGAGTAAAATGTCCATAACTTTTTACTCTGATACCAGATTTGGATGAAATTGGTATTGTTGGAAAGATAATTCAATTTTTTACGTGTAAAAAAATGTATTAATATTTCAAAGTGTGTTTCTAATAATCTTAGGATGATTTCAACCTAGGTAGAAGTACCGAGTATTATAGATCCTTTTTTGGTGCAAATAAAGAATGATATAGGTAGGCAGAAGGTGATGGTTTTTGAGGTTAGTGATGATGGTATCTTTAGGTATCAAGATATATTATGTGTTCTCGATATTGATGAGCATAATACATTATTCATCCTAGTTCAATGAAAATAAATACTAATCCAAAGGAGATTTATTGGTGGAATAATATAAAGAGGGATGTGGAAAATTTTGTGGCTAAGTGCATGGTATTTCAGCAATTGAAAATGGAGCACTTGAGGCCCAGTGGGTTGGCATAAGAGATTGAGCTGCTAGTGTGTAATTGGTAGATAATTACCATGGATTTTGTTATTGGTCTTCCACAGTCTGGCTTGCAATTTGATTCAATTTGGGTCATCGTGGATAGGATGACTAAGTATGCTCACTTCTTGCCTGTGCGGACTAATTTCTCTTCCTAGGATTATGACAAGTAGTTCATTGAGGATATCATGAATTTTCTTGGTACTATAGTTTCCAGCTTATCTGATCGGGGTACTCAGTTCTCTTCTCAATAATGGAGTTGTTAAAGAGAGGTTTGGGGACTAAGGTAACCCTTAATACCGCCTTCCATCCATAGATGGATGGGGTAGAGGAAGGGATGATTAAGGCTTTGGTAGATATGCTTCGGGCTTGTGTTTTTTATCTTGGTGTTAGTTGGGTTGACCACTTTCCTCTCAAGGACTTTTCCTACAATAACAGTTATTGGGCAGGAGGTGTAGGTCTCCTATTGGGTGATTTGAGGTTATTAAAAATAACTTATTTGGTCCTAATTTGGTTCACTAAGCATTGGAGAAGGTAAAAGTAATTTGGGATAGACATTAGGCCACCCAAAGTTGCCAAAAGTCCTAAAAGATATGAGGAAAAGAGAGTTGACGTTTAGTGTTTATGATTGGGTGTTCTTAAAGATGTCTTCCATGAAGGGGTGATGTAGTTTTGTATAAAAGGGAATCTCATTCCAATTTTTGTTGGTCTGTGCATAGTCTTGAAGATGGTTGGTAATGTTGCATATAAAATAGAGTTACCTTATATTTTGAGCTCTATTCATTTGGTGTTTTATGTTTTGATGTTGAGAAAGTGTGTAGGTGATGTTTCAATGGTTGTTCCTCTAGAGGAGGTGGGTATTTCATATTCCTTGTCTTATGAGAAAGTTATGGTTTAGATCGACAAGTCCGTCAATTGTGTATCAAGGATGTGGCATTGGTGAAGGTTCTTTGGAGAAACCAAAAGGTTGAAGAAGCCATTTGGGAAGATGAGGAGGACATGAAGTCCAAGTATCCATTCTTTTTTCCTATTTTGGATAATCATGTTAGAGGTATGTGTTTTCCTTAATATCTTATTTTCTATCTTTATTAAAGGTAAGTATGATTGTTCATAGAGTCAAATCGTGCTAATAAATGCCTTGTCCTATCATTCAGGGACGAATGATCCTAGGGGGAGTATGTAACATCCCAAATTTTAAATCCTTGAAAATTTCTAAAATTTTATCTATACTGTCCTTACTACAACCTCCCTGACAAGTCGTAGGGAGTCTTGATGAGTCGTTGGACTTGTATCATAACCAAATTAGTAGGTGTATTGTAAAGTTTTGCTCTTAGTATGAGTGGCTCACTATGAGTCATGAGGACTTGTTAGGAGTCATTGGTTGCAAATGGTAGGGTGTCTAGTGTATACCCCAAATAGTTGCTGGGTTGACTACCACTGGACCCCATGAATCATAGGGTCCCATTATGAGTCACATAGGTTGAGTGGTAAGGTTAACAGATTTTGAGTTCCTCAGACATTGTCTTGGTTATGACTTGTGGTGACCAATCGTAATGAGTCTACATGAGTCGTATAGTGACTTGTAGTCACTGACGACTAAATTTCAGTTTTAAATTGAGGGCACTTTGGATAATTCCCTTCTCACTCAATTAAACCCCATGTACATAAGACACTTAAGAGGGGTTATTTCTTATTCATATCATACTCAAACACTTCCAAATCTCTCTTAAATTCTATCAAGCAACCATATTTAGGGTTTCCATGAAGTAAGCCATCCAAGGGATCAAGAGTTGAATTCTTTTCATAAAACTTAGTATTTTAGGAATGCTACTCTTCCCTAATTTTTAATTTGCTAAAATCTTTAGTGTTCAAAGTATTCATATGGTATTAAGGTTGGTTCTGAAAATATGGGTTGAGGATCTTGAACAATCATTGTTTATGTGATGTTTCATGCCCGTCCTGGCATTGTTACATTGAAATGGTGGTTTTGAAATAAAATTGATGCATGGGAATGGTGAATGAATAAGGTATCATGACTTCCCAAAATTATGACTTTTAAAGTTGTTATGACCTCAACCTCATATTGTGAAATTGGTTTTTAATATGATAAGTACACATAATTACTACTCTTAAACTATTGTATTATGATAAATCTTAATGAAGCATAAGGATTTTTTATTGAACCTTAGGGGTTGTGTAATTCCCCAAGCTAATTCATAATTTCACCAAGGGGGCTGTGAATTCCCCCAAGTGATGATAATTGGTTTGGCATATTGATGTTTCTTTGCAAGTGCAGTTGGTATGACAATACAAACAATGCATGCCTTAATGTGTAATGTGGTTCAATGAATGGGAATGTATATACTTGTTTTAATTTGGATTAAATGATGGTTGTGTAGCTGTGTCATTAAAGTGGAGGTCCCGAGGGACCAACAAGGGAAACTGCAGTTGCTGATGCAGAGGTCTATATGACTGGGTGGTTTCAGTCTCTCTTATTACTATTATTTAATTAGGAGGTTTGAGTCCACCATATTATATTACATGATTTGGTGCTCTTGTCACATTGATATGCCGGGTTGTTTGAGTCCCCCATTGTGCACACGTATACCCTCTAGTTCATGCAGCCATACGCACTGGGGCCCTACCAATAGGAGGAGATCTCTACTCATATAGACCGTGGGTACCTTATTATACTATGATGATTAAGATACACAAGCCATGATAAAGTTGTAAATCACATGTTAATCCTTGTTCCATATCCCGACATGTGATATTGATCGGTGAACTTTGTTCTAGTATATATAATAATTTTAACTTAGAATGATTGTAAATTCTCAAGCAACTTTTGTCATTTCTAATTATATTCACTGTGATATTGTAGGTACGTCAAGATGCATGAAAACCTACAACAATTGTGTCAAGAAGGATGGATTTTTAAAAAGTAGATATGAAGATTAATGTTGACGACTTGTCTGATAAGTCGTCAACTTTGTGATAAGCCATCAAGGAAGTCGTCAGTTGAAGACAGATTAAAAGAGCTGAAGTAAAGAGTAAATGACTGAACTTGATAAGTCGTCAACTTTGTGATAAGCCTCTTGGGAAACAGTCAGCTGAAGAAAGTGTGTGGGAGTTGAAATGAAGAGTTGATGACTTAACCTGATAAGTCGTTAATGTCCTGATAAGCCGTTAGATCAGGTTGTCACCTGTAATCATCAAACATGGATTCGAAAAAAAAGTTGACCACTTAGTCTGATGAGTCGTCAACTCTCTGATAAGCCGTCAAATGATGTCATTAGCTATGCATAAAAAATCTGGGATTTGAAATTTGACTCAAAAATTAGCTTGAGTATTTCAGGGAAAGTTTTAGGTTTTCATCAGCATCTTTAAACTTACGTAAAATAGTAGTTTTAAACTAGTTTTCTCTGTATTTTTTGAATTAAGTTTTTGTGATTATTATTTTGGTTTTGAGACTTCTATTGTGATTTTAGAAGAAGGAGCAATCTTATATCTTCATCATTTGTAAGTTAATAACTATCGAATTATCAATGCAATATATGTTGTTGATTTTTATCTCATGAGTAGCTAATATTCTTAACCTGAGTTGTGGGATCTATGAGTTTGGTCTTGTAAAGTCATTAGTTGATCAAGATTCTCAAGACATTAGGAACTTCCTGATAATTCTTCTGTTTTTCATGTTCTCTATTGGTTGCAAACAAAAGACTTGGCCTAATTTTTTATTTGCTTAAAGTAATAGATAAATCTACTAGGAAGTGAATTATCAACGGGGATTTGAAAGTGTTAAACTTTTATTTAACGATTAATGTTGTAACAAGTTTAATTAACTCGAGATAAAATCTAGTTAAGTATATGGATTTCCTAAGTTTGAAAGAATTAT
The DNA here is from genome assembly GCA_030864225.1 of Capsicum baccatum var. pendulum. Classification (NCBI taxonomy): domain Eukaryota; kingdom Viridiplantae; phylum Streptophyta; class Magnoliopsida; order Solanales; family Solanaceae; genus Capsicum; species Capsicum baccatum. The sequence continues at coordinate 165,954,173 of CM061554.1, read as the reverse complement.
GTAATTGAATGTCTAAATAGGTTGATAGACATTTAGATAGTAATTTGATACTGATAGTCTGTTGTTTCTACATGTCATAAGAATCTTGAGTCATAACTAGTGTATATCAAATACCAATACTTATAGTGAACATAACTCTTGTTTTCCCATAACATTGATTTGAAACATTGCAATATTAGTTGCAATTTGTTGAATTAAAGTGAACAATAACTTTTGTTTAATCTGTAAAACACCCATTTATAGGAAGCTATTAACTATTAGTCGGTTGACTCACAAGTAACTTAAATTAACACCATATTCCCTATGGGATTCGACCTCAACCTAGAGAGGTTATTTATTTGAGAACGACCGCTTACTCTCTCGTAAGAGAGGTGTAATTTAGGGGTATCAAATTTTTTGCACCATTTATAGGGAATACTGTCGTCAATTAAGTATATTTTTAATAATTGACTCATATTTAAAGTTTTCTAAATTTTATGTTTATTTGTTGTTTTTGGTTTTTATAGATTCTGTGTTATATATGCCACAAACTAGAAGGTTAGGTGAACCACAATTACCTTTTAATCTATAACCACAGTTGATTGGTAAAATGGTAGATCAACAAAGAGTATATAGACTAGCCACTCTGGCTAGGGCTTAGCTAAAACAACATAATGATGGTCAACTAGTACGTCATCCTAATCTAGAGGATGATGATTTGTCTGACCCTGCTAATCCAAGTCGTGCAGAGAATATAGTCGCACCTGTGACTCGTAATGTGAACAAAAATTATCCTTTCAAAGAAAGACAAGATCAGCAACCTGTACAATTTGATCTTGAGAAGGATGAAGACAAAATGGATGGAGCAGGTTTAACTGGAGCTATTATTCCTCAACATTTGGCACCCCAAGATAAGTTCAACATCACAAGCACCATGATTCAACTACTTCTTCTGAAGAGGCTATTTTGTGGACTTTCGGGTGATGATTTGAATATGTATTTAGTTAATTTGGTTACTATTTGCAAGTCTTTTGATAAACCAAGAGTGGGGAAAAATGCTATCCATCTGCGCCTATTCCCGTTGTCTCTATCGGGGAGGTAACACTATGGCTTACTGGGTTAACTCCTAATTCTATAACAAATTGGGGGCAGTTGAAAGGATCTTTCCTAGAAAGGTTCTTTCCTCTATCCAGGATGTTACAATTGTGGGACGAGATCAGTAATTTCAAGCTACTCCCGACTGAAGCTCATCATGAGACTTGGGAGAGGTTCAAGAAAAATTTTATGCAGCATCACCAAATTATGTTACCTTTATATCCTACTATTGAAGAATCTGAAGGTGAAGGCTCGCTTTTTGACATCACTGAAAACCAGTAAAGAAACGAAAAGACAAGGGCAATAACAAAGATAAAGGCAAGAGAAAAAGGACTGATAGTGAAAAAGAATGGGGAGTAGAGATGTAAGTAAAGAAGAAGGCATACAAAGAGAAGATAAAAAAGGAAATATGAATGTCGAATATGGAGGTCAAGCCTATGGAGGAAGCATTGAGGGAGAGAGCTATGGGAGGCTTGACTAGAAGGCTTGTCTAGTAGGACTCCATTGAATATTAGTGAGAATATTGGGTAGTTTTCACTACACCAACTACTATGGAAGATATGTCAGCTCAGCCTGATGCTCTTGATGTGATTGTTCCAGCTGATGATGTAGCAGTAGAGTTACCGACTCATGATTCTTGCACTTAAAGTGTTGCAGGCTTATCCTATCCTTTATTGTTTTAGGCTGTTAGATATGGATTGAGGGCACTACATGTTCTTTTCTATGGGGGTGGGAGTAATTGCAACCTTAAGGGTATATTGTCTGTGTTCTATACCCTTGAGTGTTACTTAGTGAACCGACATGTTTAGGTTAGTTGTTTTTGGTTACACAATCTATTTTATTGTTTTGTTTTATGATATTTGTGATTAAATGGGAGAAAAATGTGTGTCTATTATAGTTGAAATAAATGAGAAATACCTCTCCAAATATGTAGTTTGCAACTGTGTGATATGTACATATATGTGACCACTGGAATCTTTCTATGGCATTAGTGTTAGGGACGCGATAATAACTACTCACAATTGCATAAGCTGGATAAGTAGCAATTTGTGATGTACCGTTGTGCCAAGTGTGTGTGAGATATTACCAAGTTCCCTCTATGTGCTAAATCTAGAACTTCCCCAGTTAGTCTTACTGAGGTTGTAGGATAGTGGTTAGGAGAGGATTATGGGCCATTTTGATATTAGTCCACTTTTAGCCTAAATAACTTTCCATGTGTGAATAATACCTCTTGATCTCAATTTTGAGCCTATATGCCTATTTTTTTTGTTAAACCTATCACCTTTCCATTTGTATCATAATGAACTTATTTTGGCCCTGGTCCTCCTTGGACATTACGCACTTCAACTTAGGAAATAGCCTAAGTTAAAGGTGGCTATCATAGAGGTACGTGATGTAAAGTGAATATGAAGATGGGTAAAATAAGAGAAAAGAATGCAAGACTTGGTGCGGTAGAAAAATAATAAGAAAAGAAAAGTTGTTGAAAAAAGAAAATGAAAGACTAAAAGACCTTACCCAACCTGAGTATGCTTTAATAAAGAAAGGGAAAATAAGGTAAAGGTTAATAAGTTGAACCCCAAAAATAGTGTAGTGGCAAGGAGGCTTAGTCACTTTAAATATCCTTGCGTATCATACCAGTCCCAAGCCTACGCTACAAAGCCGAACAAAAGTCCTATAGTGATCTTAAATTAACTGTCTGAAAGCCTCAGTAATGAAAATTATGGCAAGCTTATGGTATTTGGCATACATTGACTGCAACTTCTTTCTGAGAGAGAGTGTTTCTTAATCGTCCCCACATTGACATACTTTATTTCATATATAAGTAAGGGGAGACTACTTTGTTCTGATGGTATATGGGTTATATTATTAGCTGCTTATTTCTTTGGGGGAATGTAACTTATGCATATGTGTGGTTGTTTGTTTCTAATGAGATGCCATATCTTTATCCCCTTATGTCAAGATGTTGTTCTCCATTAACACACACTGTTGAGTTTAAAGTGATTGAACTTAGAAAGGGTAAGGTGTTTGAGAAAAAATTGATAATTAACTGTCATAGGTACCTTACATTCTCTTATTAAGCATTGTAGCATTGTACTGTGTTAGTTGCTTGAGGACAAACTATTGTTTTAAGTAGAGAGTGCTGATGTGCGAGTTTTCTGCTAGCATATTTAAGGATTTTAACTCGGAATGATTGTATATTCTTAAGCAACTTTTGTCATTTTTTATTATATTCTCTGTGATATTACAGGTAATTCAAGATGCATGAAAACCTACAACAACTAAGTTAAGAAGGATGGATTTTGAGAAAGTAGATATGAAGATTAAAGTTGACGACTTGTCTGATAACTCGTCAACTTTGTGATAAGTCATCAGGGATGTCGCTAGCTGAATAAAAATTACCAGAGATGAAGTGAAGAGTTGATTTCTTAACCTGATAAGTCATCAACTTTGTTCTAAGCCATTAGGGAAGTTGTCTGCTGAAGACAGTATGTAGGAGTTTAAGTGAAGAGTTCATGACTTAACCTGATAAGTCATCAACTTCCGGATAAGCCTTCAGATTAGGTCGTCATCTATAAGAAGCAAAAATGGATTTGGAAGAGCAGTTGGCAACTAGGTCTAATAAGTCGTCAACTCCCTTATAAGCCGTCAGATGATGTCGTCAGCTATAAGAGAAAAATATGGGATTTGAAATTTGACTCCAAAATTAGCTTGAGTATTTAAGGGAAAATTTTAGGTTTTCATCAGTATCTTTAAACTTACATAAAACAATAGCTTTTCAATAGTTTTCTCTGTATTTTTTGAATTAATTTTTTGGGATTATTATTGTGATTTTGTGACTTCTCTTGTGATTTTAGAAGGAGGAACAATCTTATATCTTCATTATTTGTAAGTTAACAACTATAAAATTATTAATGCAATATATGTTGTCGATTTTTATATCATGAGTAGCTAATAATCTTAACTCGAGATGTGGGATCTATGAGTTTAGTCTTGTAAAGACATTAGTTGATCAGGATTCTCAAGACCTTAGGAACTTCTTTATAATTCTTCTATTTTGCATGTTGTCTATTGTTTCCAAACAATATACTAGGCCTAATTTTTTATTTGCTTGCAGTAAGAGATCAATCTACTAGGAAGTGAAATATCAACGAGGATTTGAAAGTGTGAAACTTTCATTTAATGATTAATATGTAACAAGGTTAATTAACTCTAGATAAAATCTGGTTAAGTATATAGATTTCCTAAGTTCTAAAGAATTAGGTAATTGAATGTCTAAATAGGTTGAGAGACATTTAGACAGTACTTTGATACTGATAGTCTTTTGTTTCTACATGTCATAAGAATCTTGAGCCATAATTAGTGTATATCAACTACCAATACTCATAGTGAACACAACTCTGGTTTTCCCATAACCTTGATTTGATATATTGAAATATTCGTAGCAAGTTGTTGAATTGAAGTGAATAATAACTTTTGTTTAATCTCTGAAACCCCCATTTATAGGAAGCTATTAACTATTAGTCGGTTGACTCACGAGTAACTTAAATAAACACCATATTCACTGTGATATTCGACCCCAACCAAGTTGGGCTATATATTTGACAACGACCGCTTACTCTCTAGTAAAAGAGATGCAATTTGGGAGTATCAAATTTTGATGCCATTGCCAGGGAAATGATCCTCAATAAAGTATATTTATTATAATTTACTCATAGTTAAAGTTTTCCAAATTTTATGTTTATTTGTTGTTTTTAGTTTTTACAGATTCTGTGTTGTATATGCCATGAACCAGAAGGTCAGGGGAACCACTATTACCTTTTAATATAGAACCACAGTTGATTGGTAGAATGGCAGATCAATAAGAAGCAGATAGACTAGACGCTCTGATTAGGGCTCAGCTGAATCGACAATATGATGGTCAACTAGTGCGTCATCCTAATCTAGATGGCGAGGACTTAGGAGACGCTGATTTGTTAGACCCTGCTAATAAAAGGTGTGCAAAGAATATAGTCGTACCCATGAACCATAATATGAATAGAAATCCTCCTTTCATAGAAAGAGAAGATTAGAATCCTATGCAATTTGATCTTGAGGAGGATGAAGACGAAACGGATGGAGCAGGTGTAAGTGGAGCTATTATTCCTCTACCTTTTTCACTTGGAGCTAAGTTCAACATCACAAGCACCATGATTCAACTACTTTATCTGAAGGGGCTATTTGGTGGACTTCAGGGTGATGATTCGAAGATACATTTAGTGAATTTTATCACTATTTGCAAGTCTTTTGATAACCCAGGAGTGGGGCCGAATGCTATCCGGTTGCGTCTATTCCCATTGTCTCTATCTGGGGAGGCAACACTATGGCTTAATGGGTTAACTCCTGATTCTATAACAAACTGAAGGTATTTGAAAAGATCTTTCCTAGAAATATTCTTTCCACCATCCAAGATGTTACAGTTAATGGACGAGATTAGTAATTTAAGGTAGCTCCTAACTGAAGCTCTTTATGAGGCCTGGGAGAGTTTCAATAAAAGTTGATGCACCATCACCAAATTATGTTATGTTCATATCCTACTGTTGAAGAATCCAAATATGAAGGCCCGCTGTTTGACATCACTGGAAAACAAGTGAAGAAAAGAAAAGAAATAGGCGACATCAAGGATAAAGGCAAGAGAAAAAAGACTGATAGTGAGAAACAACAAAGCAAAGAAGAAGGAATATAAAAAGAAAATAAAAAAGGTGATGCAAATGTCTAAAGTAGAGGGCAAGCCAATGGGGTAAGCATTAAGGGCGAGAGCTATGGGAGTCTCGACTAGTGGGACTTTGGTGAAAATTGGTGAGAAGGTTGGGGAGTTTTTCACTATGCCAACCACTATGGTAGATGTGTCAGCTCAGCCTTATACTATTGATGTGATTTTTTTAGTTGATGATGTAAGAGCAGAGTCAGCAACTCATGATTCATATGCTCAAAGCGCTAGAGGTATATCCTATCCCTTATAGTTTCAGGCTGTTAGATATTCATTAAGGGCACTTCATGTTCTTTTCGGTGGGGGGTGGGAATACTTGCAACCTCAAGGGTATATTGTCTGTGTTCTATACCCTTGAGGGTTCTTAGTGAACCGACATAATTAGGTTAGTTGTTTGTGGTTACGTAATCTATTTTGTTGTTTTATTTCAAGATGTATGTGATTAACTAGGAGACAAATAGGTGTCTATGACAGTTGAGATAAATGAGAAATACCTCTCCAAGTAGGTAGTTTGCAACTATTTGATATGTATCTATATATGATTACTACAAATCTTTTTGTCGCATTAGTGTTAGGGACGCGATAATCACTGCTAAAAATTGCATAAATTGGATAAGTAGCAGTTTGTGATGTATCTTTGTGCCAAGTGTGTCTGAGATATTACTAAGTTCCCTCTGTGTGTTAAATCAAGAACTTGGCCAGTTAGTCTTACTGATTTTGTAGGATAGTATTAGAAAAGGATCATAGGTCATTTTGATATTAGTCTAATTTTAGCCTAAATAACTTTCTATGTGTGAATAATACCCCTTGATCCTGATTTTGAGCCTATATGCCTATTTTTCTTGTTAAATATATCACCTTCTCATTTGTATCACAATGAACCTGTTTTGGCCCTGGTCCTCCTTGGACATTGTGCACTTCAACTTAGGCAAATTATAAAACATCATAAAATTTCTAAGCTTAAACCAGTCCTTTAAGCTTGTCAAGGGGGTCCCATACTTAGAAAATTCTAGCTAAGTTCCCAGACTCAGTTTATTTTTGGCCGTCTAAAGTTGGAAATATCATCTCTCCACATTAATGGTCTTTAATGGCCCGTATTTTTGTCTATTCATAATTAGAGAGGTCAATAGGTGTTCTCGAACAAGTTTTGGATTTTTTGGACCTCGTTTAGACCACGTTTGGTGTCCCAAAATAGTGGACCAACGCGATTTTGGCATGCCACGTAGCCTATCACGCTGGTTAACATTGTTGCAGGGACTGCCAGTAAAACTACTAAGGCTTAGCATGATCATGGTGCAACGCATCGGGTATCACGTCGACGTGCAGTTTTCAGTCATTAAATGTTCGTGTTTTTTAGGGAAAATAGGTTGATTTCCCACCCCTATATAAGTCTAAAAACAGGAGATTCATCCCTTATTTTACCAAAATATTTTTGTTTCTCTCAAAAACTCTCAAGAACAAGTCTAGCATTTTCATAGAAGCTTCAAATTCAAGAGATTCTACCATTAATTTTAAAGAATCTTCCATCCAAGGTATGCCAAGTGTTCATTCATAAATTCCTTTTATCCATGAAGCCCAAGAATCCAATTTTCAATTTTGAATTATGATGTTTATATTGTAGATTGATTACGTTCATGTAGTTATTGATGTATGATTCCTAAGTTGTAATCTTTATGTGTTGTTTATGCAACTACTCTAGTAAGGGGTAGAAATTTATGAAATTGAATTGAATTATGGAATCATGTTGTGTTAATTTGATATCATGCCTAAGCCCTAAGTTAAGCATACTAGGTGTTTGATAAAATGCCTAAGAGAATAATACTTGTGCATTATGACTCAATAGAACCTTAATGATGAATTCATGTTACCCTATTGTTCAAATATGACCTCTATACGGTTGTTGTGCATTGTAGTTATTTGATGGAATTTTCATGATATTAAAAGTTATGAAAATATGGCATATTTATACGCATTCCTATCCATGTACAAGATTATGAATGATAAATGGTTCATGAAATCCCTCAATGGTAGTACTGTGAAAATGTTGACAATAGTCATATGTTCAAAAAGTGTCATGTCTTGTCAGTTTTATGTTATCGAGTCCTGGGGATATTTATTCCCAATAATTTAGTTGTGTGCCTAGAGCTAGTGTTAGTTTTCAGGAGACTCTCAGTCATGCCATGCTCAATAGAAATCAGTCAGACTCATGACTCAAGAAAACTCTGAAATCCTAGTAATCTCAGAAATCTCAGTAACTCAGTAATCTGAGTAGTATTCCGTCAGTCAACCAAATTCACTGAACTCAGTCTTGTTCAGTTCAGTTAATTATGTTCTAGTGTATATTCAGATGTGACTAGGAATTAGCACCGAGTGAACCTAAGGATGAGGGCACACACTGTCAGTTGAGGGTGTGATCCTTAGAAGCAATCCTTGCATTCCAGAAATAAGTAGCAAACATAAGTTGAGACATCAACACTGATAGATGAGGGTTTATGAGGTGGATTAAAACTGTCAGATGAGGGTCTTACCATTCTATTTTGGGGACACTGTCAGATGAGGGTCACTCACAACTTGTCTTTACCAGTGCTGCAGTATTGACACCCTTCTAATTGGAATTATAGATTGGACCCAAACTCAGATATATTGCTTTAATTAGGGCATGTTGGATAGATAACTACTTCCCACTGTTACAGTTTCAGACCCAGTCTCAGTAATAGAACTCATATAGTTTTACAGAACCATAGACTGTCAGATACAGTCACTTAGTATAGTATGGAACTCAGCTAGTTTAATTAGAATCTAGACCGTCAGATACATTCACTCAATTATCAGTAGCTCATGTTATTGGTATTCAGCCTCAGTAGTCAGTATTACCACGTATCAGTTTTAGTTACTTATTCATGAATATATTCTCACATTTATATTATACAGTTAGCTAGTATTGTTCATACATATGAACCCTTTGCATTCAGCCTACCTCACTTGCATACCAGTATATTCAATTGTACTAATGCATTTGCGCTATGGTGTTTTTATACCATAGGTTCAGAAGTACGAGCTCCAGAACATTTGTAGCATTACAGTTTTAGCAGTCAGAGTCAACAGTGAATTCTCATCATTAGAGGATGTTATTATTTGATTATTTTATTCCTTTAGTACTTAGTTTAATTTGGAGTTAGTTGGGAATATGTCCCATCAGCTCCATAGTTTTTAGAAAGTTTAGAGGCTTTCAGACTATAGTATGTTCAGACAGTTTATTTCAGTTTTGGGCATTTCTATACCCCGTTCAGATATTGTTTTATCAGACATGTTACAATTTTGAACCTTGCGGCCTTACATCTCATATTCCGTATTTATATAGTATATCATACAGTGCTCAGTTATAGATATCTTTCATAGGTTAACTTGTGGTCCTTCGAGGACATGGGCATCATATAGCATTCTGGGTACCAGACTCGGCTTGGTATCTGAGCCTAATGTTCAATAGTGTCCTTGGAAGTCGAAAAATCCGCATCTAGTAGAGTCTTGTATATGGGTGTGTTGTGCACCACACTTATGGACAGGAGGCTATGAGATGTTTTAGGAATAGTTTCCCCTCTTTCAATGTTCATGTCGTGCCAGTAAGTATGATCTCAAATATAACTCCCAGTCTAATCCACTCTCCCTTTCATTACAGGACATGTCTCCCAAAAGGACTAACAAAAGGAAAACTGAGAATCAGTCGGCACCTCCACCTATTTAGACAGATTCCCTAGACGAACATGTCTTTCATGGAAAATTTAGAATCGACTTTCTTACTTTATCTTATTCAGTATTATCTCAGAGCACTCAGTAGGTTGTTGTCCTACCTGGGCATATGATTCATACCTAGTAGATTGAGGTGGGAAAACATAGAAAGAAAAAAAAAAGAAAAAGAGAAAATAATAGAGAGAGAACATGTAATCTCAATTTTGCTCACCTTAAGTCAGAGGGTGGTAACTGTTATCAGTTCTACCTAATGTCTTCAATTTCCGTTCCACCCTCAGCCAGTGCTCTGGTCCCTAAATTCAAAGGTAGGACGCCAAATCCTAAACCTCATGGTAGTGTTAGTAGTGCCCAAACCCATCCCCTTTGTAATATCTGTGGAGAATATCATAAGGGTATATGTAGGGCCGGCAGTGATGTGTGTTATGGGTATGGCGAGTCAGGTCACAGAGTTTGATACTATCCTAAGGCTGGTCGACGAAGCCAGCTTAACCATTCTTTAGCTCAATTCAGCCGCCTGAATCAGCAGGGTGCCACCTCCAGTGCCACTAGTGGGCAATTCCCAAATAGACTATATGCTCTTCCGTCCCGACAGGATCAGAAAAATTCTCCTGATGCAATCACTGGTACATTACCAATCTTTCACTTGCATTTTTACGCTTTACTAGATCCAGGGGCCTCTTTATCTTTTGTTACTCCTTATATAGAAGTTGATTTCAGAGTCAGTCCCAAAATTCTAGTAGAACCCTTCGCAGCCTCTACCCCAGTGGGTAAAACTATTATAGCCCGATGGGTATACAAAAAATGTTCGATTATGGTATTTAAAATAGTCACTTAAGTAGACTTATTCAAATTAGAGATGATTGATTTTGATGTCATTCTTGGCATGGAATGGCTTCATTTCTGCTATGCCACAGTCGACTGTAGAAACAGAATTGTTCAATTTCAGTTTTCGAATGAACCTTCCTAGAGTGGAGAGGTGGTAATTTAGTTTACAAAGGTTAGCTTATTTCGAATCTTCGAGCATGAAAAATGGTATCAAAGGGATGTGTCTATCATCTTATTTAAGTTAAGGACTCTAGTTTCGAAACTCCCAGTTTAGAATCTATCCTAGTAGTGAATGAATATTCAGATGTTTTTTTCTGAATATCTTCTAGGAATTCCATCCAAAAGGGAAATAGACTTTGGCATAGACCTTTTTCCAGCTACTCAACCTATATCTATTCGGCCAGACAGAATGGCACTAGCAGAACTCAGAGAATTAAAAGAACAGTTGAAGGATCTCCTAGTTAAGGGATTCATCAGACCTAGTGTATCCGAATGGGGTGCACTATTCTTATTCATACACAAGAAATATGGTTCTATCAAAATGTTTATAGACTACCATCAGCTCAACAAGGTCACAGTCAATAACAAGTATCCACTTCTCAGAGTTGATGACCTGTTCGATTAACTTCAGGGTGCTAGTTATTTCTCTAATATAGACCCCAGATCAGGCTATTAGCAGCTCAGACTCAGAGAATGTGACATTTCGAAGATGGCTTTCAAAACTCGGTATGACCACTTCAAATTCTTAGTCTATCCTTTGGTTTTACCCACGTACCCACAACCTTCATGGACTTGATGAATTGAGTGTTCAACCAGTACTTTGATATGTTCGTCAGAGTATTCATAGATGACATTCTTATCTATTCTCGCAGTGAAAGTGATCTCGCAGACCATCTCAGAATATCAAAACCCATCATTTATCATGATATCTATTAATGTCCTACATGTCAGCTCTATGACCATCATTCATATTCATTCACGTTAGTGAAAACTCATGTATGCCCCTAATTTCGATGATAAGTAGTTCCAATTTACTCAATGTTATGAATTATGTCCCATGAGTACAGAAACTTTAGAATCAGGTCATGAGCTCATAAATCATACAATCATGTCTTGCTTTACAGTATGCCTAGCTCACATGACACATACTCCACCCCTTATGATCAATCTCACTTAGATTTATGTCACTAATACCTTAATTAAGATCCCTCGGTGAATCTGTGGTGTTGATTTTCTATCCTTAAGACTTAGTTACCACGTCAGTTCAGTAATCTATATTCAGTAAAGGACTCAAGTAGTCCTACAGGATCATGGCTTTCAGTTATCAATTACTTAGCAATCAAAATTTAGTACTTCAGTACCGGTCTAAACCTCAGTTATTAAAAAGCAGTATTCAGTCCCAGTTACAATCTTAGTTATGGTTACAGTCTCAATTACTTTCATAGATACAATATCTACCCTAGTCATAGTCCATCCAGATTAGAAACTCAGTTCACTTTCAGGATTACCCTACCATAGCATATGGCCAATAGTTACTAGTTAGTAGTATTTCAGTACCTCAGATTACAGAGTGTTTTCGAATCATGTTATATGTTTGGTCTTGCATCCTTAAGATAATACAACTTTCACCCATTTATGCTCAGTTACCTCATGTTATCTAGTTAGTCCTTACCTTCTATGCATGATAGTCTGCAGTTTTAGTTCGGCTATCCAAACTAAGTACCATTTAGTCTTACATATCGAGTACTCAGCTATCGGTCAGTCAACAGATTAGATGAGTTAGTCAATAGGAATTAGTCTGAACAGCCAGTACCTCAGTCCAGCAGTCAGATAGACAAGTTCATGTATTTTCCCATTCTATCCATCTAGTCACACCATCCGAAGTCTCATAAATGTGACCATTCTAAGATGGACTAATCATGTAGTTACATGTGCATCTCAGCCCATGTTTCATGTCTCAGTCTCAGATACCAGCTATACAGTCATGTTTTAGTTCGTAGGTGCCTTGTAAATCACCTCAGTTTTCCTCAATATCTCAATCAAGTTAGTATTCTTCAAGGGACATAGTTTCCCAAGGGGGAGATACACTATAACTCCCAAACTTCCATAACTTAGACACTCTATTTTTCTCTTCACGTAATGAATCCAGTTCAGAGTAGTGGGTACACATAGGTTGACCCTCTAGGTTCAATCTCAGTTGTAAGCCATGTACATAATGTCTCAGTTTATCTCACGATGCTCAGTCCATGACACACGTTACAGACTCAGTCATGTTTTCATGTTTCCATTCATGCATGTTTAGAAAGGATCTCAAGTTTGAGATTGGTGATCATGTTTATTTAAAGATCTCTACCATGAAGGGAGTGAAGAGATTCGGCAATAAGGGAAAGTTTAGTCCCCGATGTGTCGATCCCTTAAAAATTTTAGTCACTTCAGCAAAGTAGCTTATGAGATTGAATTTCCTTCAGATCTTTCCTCAGTTTATCCAATGTTCCATGTCTCCTTGCTTAACAAAGTACATAGGTGACCCAATAGCTGTAGTCCCAATAGAGGGCATAAAAATTTAGAACAACCTCTCTTTCAAAGAGATTCCAGTCAAAATCCTTGACTATCACTTTCGCAGACTAAGGAACTAGAGGTCCCTCTATTCAATGTTATTTGGCGGAATTAGTCCGCTGAGAGAGCTACTTAGGAAGCAGAAGAAGATATGCGGACCAAGTATCCTCATTTTTTTTCCGCTAACTCAGACTCAGTCCAAGGTAGTAGTTTACCTTAAGCATGCTTAGTTATCATGTTCACTTTCATTACCAACTTGGTATTCAGTATCATGGTCAGAATTCTATTATAAACTTGGTATTTAATACCATTGCATATTTAGTCATATGTTCATCCATCATGTTAGTCATATATTCATGCATCAGATATGCATCCTCATTATAAGAAACTCAGCTTATCAAAAATCTTATTCATGTATTTATGAATCAGTTGAGCATGCATCAGATATACATGTTCACTATGATATATGCTATTTATCAGTCATGTCATTCATGAAATCATGTTTCAGTTATTCATGTCCTATATATACTTCATTTTGTATTTTCCCTATGATAAATGTTATCAAGGGGAAGATATTGTAAGATCCCATAAAATTTCTAAGCTTCAATCAGTCCTTTAAGCTCGTCAAGGGAGTCCTATACTTAGAAAATTCTAGCTAAGTTCCCAAACTTAGTTATTTTTGGCCTTCAAAAGTTGGCACTCTCATTTCACCACCTAATGTCCTTAAATGGTCCGTATTTTTTTTAATTCATGATCAGAGAGTCAATAAGTGTTCTTAGAAAAGATTTAGATTTTTTGGGCCTCATTTAGACCACATTAGGTGTCCCAAAACTGTGGACCAATGTGATCTTGGCACACCGCATCGCCTATCGCGTAGGTCAACATTGTTAAAGGGAGTGCCAGTAAAAGTACTAAGGCTTGGCGCTGTCATAGAGCAATGCGTCGGGTATCTCCTTGATGCCCAGTTTTATGTCATTTAATGTCTGTGTTTTTAAGGTCAAAAGGGTCAATTTCCATCCCTATATAAGTCCAAAAATACTAGATTCAACCCTTATTTCACCAAAATATTATTGTTTCTCTCAAATACTCTTAAGAACAAGTCTATAGTTTTCATAGGAGCTTCAAATTCAAGAGATTCTATCATTAATTTTCAAGAATCTTACATCCAAGGTATGTCAAGTGTTCATTCATGGATTCCTTTCATCCATGAAACCCAAGAATCCAATTTTAAATTTTGAATTATGATGTTTATGTTGTAGATTGATTATGTTCATGTAGTTATTGATGTATGATTCACAAGTTTGAATCTTTATGTGTTGTTCATGCAACCACTCTAGTATGAGGTTGAAAATCATGAAATTGAATTGAATTATGGAATCATGTTGTATTAATTTCATATCATTCCTAAGCCCTAAGTTATGCATACTAGGTGTTTGATAAAATGCCTTAGAGAATTATACTTGTGTATAATGACTCAGTAAAACCTTAATGATGTATTCATTTTACCCTTATGTTCAAATATGATCTCTATACGATTGTTTTGCATTTTAGTTGTTTGATGGAATGTTCATGATATTAAAAGTTATGAAAATATGGCATGTTTATATGCATTCTTATCCATGTACAAGATTATGAATGATAAATGCTTCATGAAATCCCTCACTGGTAGTACAGTGAGATGTTGACAATAGTCATGTGTTCAAAAAGTGTCATGTCTTGTCAGTTTTATGCTATCGAGTCCTAGGGGTACTTGTACCTAAAAATTTAGCTTTGTTCCTAGAGCCAGTGTCAGTTTTCAAGATACTCTCTGTCAATTCATGCTCAATAGAATTCAGTCAGACTTATGACTAAGGAAAACTCAAAAATTCTAGTATTCTCAAAAATATCAGTAACTTAATAATATTAGTAGTATTCCATTAATCAACGGAACTTACTAAACCAATTCCAATTCAGTTTAGTTAATTATATTTTCATATCTATTCAGCTAGGAGTAGGAATTAGCACCGAGTGAACCCAAGGATGAGGGTACACACTATCAGTTGAGGGTTCAATCTTTAGAAGCAATCCTTACATTCCAGAACTATGTAGCTAGCATAGGTTGAGACATCAAAACTGACAAATTAGGATTGAGGAGGTGGATTAACACTGTCAGATGAAGGTCCCACCATTTTTTTTGGGGTATACTGTCAGATGAGGGTCACTCACAGCTTGTCTTTACCAGTGGCGCGATATTGACACCCTTCTAATTAGGATTATATATTGGACCCCAACTCAGCTATATTGATTTAATTGGGGAATGTAGATTAGACAACTACTACCCACAGTTATAGTTTCTGACCCAGTCTCAGTAATTGAACTCATATAGTTCTACAGAATCCAAGACTGTTAGATACAGTCACTTAGTACAGTACATAATTTAGGTAGTTTCATCAGAATCTAGACCATCAGATATAGTAACTCAGTTATTAGTAGCTCATGTTATCAGTATTCAGACTCAGTAGTCAGTATTACCACATATTCTATTTCAGTTACTTATCCATGCATGTATTTTTATGTTTATGTTATACATTTAGCTAGTATTGTTCATGCATATGAACCCTTTGCATTCAGCCTACATCACTTGGACACCAGTACATTCAATCATACTAACTCATTTGTGCTATGGTGTTTTTATACCATAGGATTAGAAGCACGAGCTCCATAGCATTTTTATCATTCCAGTTTCAGCAGTTAGAGTCAGCAGCTAGTCCTCATCATTTGAGAATGTTATTATTTGATTATTTTATTCCTTCAATACTTAGTTTATTTCAGTAAATCAAATTTAGTTGGGGACATGTCGCATCAACTCTACAATTTTCAGATAGTTTTGAGGCTTTCATACTATAGTATATTCAGACAGTTTATTTCAGTTTTGGGTATTTCTATACCCCGTTCAGATATTATTCTATCATACATTTTACAATTTTGAACCTTGCATCCTTACAGCTTATATTCCGCATTTATATAGTATATTATGTAGTGCTCAGTTATAGATATCAGTCATGGGTTAGCTTGTGGTCCTTCAGGGTATGGGCACCGTGTAGCATTCTGAGTCCCAGACTCGAGGTGTTACACAAATAGCCTAAGTTGAGGGTAGCTATCATAGGGGTGCATGATGTAAAGTGAGTATGATAGGTAAAATAAGAGAAAAGAATGCAAGACTAGGTATGGTATAAAAAGAATAAGATAATAAAAGTTGTGAAAAAAAACAAAATGAAAGACTAAAAGACTGGACCCAACCTGAGTATGCTTTAATAAAAAAGGGAAAAATAAAGTAAAGGTTAATAAGTTAAACCCCAAAAATAGTGTAGTGCCAAGGAGGCTTAGTCAATTTAAATATCCTTGCATATCATACAAGCCCTAAGCCTATGCTATAAAGCCGTAGAAAAGTCCTATAGTGAACCTAACTTAAATAACGGAAAGCCTCGGTAATGAAAATAAGGGAATGCTTATGGTATTTGGACAATATTTATTGGAATTTCTTTCTGAGAGAGAGTGCTTCTTGGTCATCCCTACATTGACAGACTTGATTTCATATATGATTAAGGAGGGACTTCTTTGTTGTGAGGGCATATTGGTTATATTATTAGCTGCTTATTTATTTTGGAGAGTGTAACTTACATATATGTGTGGTTGTTTATTGCTAATGAGATTCCATATCTTGATCCCCTTTTGTCACATTATTATCCTCCATTAACATACACAGTTGAGTTCAAACTGATTGAACTTTGAGAGGGTAAGGTGTTTGAGGAAATTTTTTTCATGTATTGTACTGTGTTAGTTGCTTGAGGATAAGTAGTTGTTTTAAGTCGAAGGTATTGATGTGCAGGCTTTTTTCAAGCATATTTATGGATTTTAACTTGGAATGATTCTAAATTCTTAATAAACTTTTGTCATTTTTGATTATATTCTCTGTGATATTGTAGGTAAGTCAAGATGCATGAAAACCCACAACAACTACATCAAGAAGGACGGATTTTGAGAAAGTAGATATGAAGATTACAGTTGATGACTTATCTGATAAGTCATCAACTTTGTGATAAGTCGTCAGTGAAGTCGTTAGCTAAAGACAGATTACAAGAGCTGAAGTGAAGAGTTGACGACTTAACCTGATTAGTCATCAACTTTATGCTAAACCCGTCAGGGAAGCCATTAGCTGAAGACAGTGTATGGTAGTTGAAGTGAAGAGTTGATGACTTAACCTAATAAGTCATCAACTTCCTAATAATCCATCAGATCAGGTCGTCACATGTAAGTAGCAAACATGGATTTGAAAGAGGGGTTGACAACTTGGACAAATAAGTCGTCAACTCCCTGATAAGTCGTCAGATGATGCCGTCAGCTATGCGAGAAAAATTTGGGATTTGAAATTTGACACTAAAATTACCTTGAATATTTAAGGGAAAGTTTTAGGTTTTCATCAGTATCTTGAACTTACGTAAAATAATAGCTTTTCAACAGTTTTCTTTGTATTTTTCAAATTATGTTTATGGGATTATTATTGTGGTTTTGAGACTTATTGTATGATTTTAGAAGGACGAATAATCATATATCTTCATCATTTGTAAGTTAACAACAATCAAATTATTAATGCAATGTATGTTGTTGATTTTTATATCATGAGTAGCTAACTCTCTTAACCCGAGTTGTGGGATCTATGAGTTTGGTTTTGTAAAGTCATTAGTTGATCAAGATTCTCAAGACATTAGGAACTTCTTCATAATTCTTATGTTATGCATTCTGTCTATTGGTTGAGAAAAATAGACTAGGCCTAATTTTTTATTTGCTTGAAGTAAGAGATCAAACTACTAGGAAGTGAATTATCAACGGGGATTTCAAAGTGTTAAAATTTCATTTAACGATTAATGTTGTAACAAGGTTAATTAACTCTAGATAATATCTGGTTAAGTATATAGATTTCCAAAGTTCGAAAGAATTAGGTAATTGAATGTCCAAATAGTTCGAGAGATATTTAGATTGTACTTTGATAGTGATAATCTGTTGTTTTTACATGTCATAAGAATCTATAGCCATAACTAGGGTATATCGAATACTAGTATTCATAGTGAAAACAACTCTGGTTTTCCCATAACATTGATTTGACACATTGAAATATTAGTTGCAAGTTGTTGAATTGAAGTGAATAATAACTTTTATTTAATCTTCGAAACCCCTATTTAAATAACGCTATTAACTATTAGTCAGTTGACTCATAGGTAATTTAAATTAACACTATATTTACTTTGGAGTTCGACCCCAACCTAGTTGGGTTATATTAACGATTAACGTTGTAAAAAGGTTTATTAATTCTAGATAAAATCTGGTTAAGTATATGGATTCCTAAGTTTGAAATAATTAGGTAATTGAATGTCTAACTAGGTCGAGAGATATTTAGATAGTACTCTGCTACTGATAGTCTACTGGTTCTACATGTCATAAGATTCTTGAGCCATAACTAGTGTATATCGAATACCAATATTCATAGTGAACACAACTCTAGTTTTCCCATAACATTGATTTGACACATTGAAATATTAGTTACAAGTTGTTGAATTGAAGTGAACAATAACTTTTTTTAATCTCTAAAACCCCCATTTATAGGAAGATATTAATTATTAGTTGGTTGACTTATGAGTAACTTAAATTAACACCATATTCACTATGGGATTTGACCCCAACCTAGATGGGTTATATCTTTGACAACCACCTCTTACTCTCTCCTAAGAGAGGTGTAATTTGGGCGTATCAAATTTTTGCACCATTGCTCGGGAATACGATCGTCAATTAAGTATATTTGTGATAATTTACTCAAAGTTAAAGTTTTCCAAATTTTACATTTATTTGTTGTTTTTGGTTTTTATAGATTCTGTGTTGTATATTCCATGAACTAGAAGGCCAGGGGAACTATTATTACCTTCTAATCTAGAACCATAGTTGATTGGTAGAATGGCATATCAATAGAAGAAGATAGACTAGTATCTCTGGCTAGGGCTCAGCTGAACCAACAACATGATGGTCAACCAGTGCGTCATCCTAATCTAGATAACGAGGACTTGGGAGACGATGATTTGTTATACCCTGCTAATAAAAGGTGTGCAAAGATATAGCCACACCCATGAATCATAATGTGAATAAAAATCGTCCTTTCATAGCAAGACAAGATTAGCAGCCTGTGTAATTTAATCTTAAGGAGGATGGAGCAGGTGCAACTGGAGCTATTATTTTTCCACCTTTGGCACCTGAATCTAAGCTCAATATCACGAGCACCATGATTCAACAACTTCATTTGAAGGGGCTATTTGGTGGACTTTCGGGTGAGGATTCGAATACGCATTTAGTGAATTTTATCACTATTAGCAATTTTTTTGTTAACCCAGGAGTGGGGATAAATTCTATTTAGCTATGTCTATTCCATTTGTCGTTATCTGGGGAGGTAACACTATGGCTTAATGGGTTGACTCCAGATTAAATAAAAAATTGGAGGCATTTGAAAGGAGCTTTCCTTAAAAGGTTTTTCCCACCATCCAAGATATTATAGTTGAGAGGCGAGATCAGTAATTTCAAGAAACTCTTGACTGAAGCTCTTTATGATACCTGGGAGAGGTTCAATAAAAAGTTTATGCAGCGTCACCAAATCATGTTACCTTCAGATCCTACTACTAAAGAATCTGAAGATGAAGGCTCGTTGTTTGACATCACTGGAAAAACTAGTGAAGAAAAGAAAAGAAAAAGGAGCCAACAAAGATACAGTCAAGAGAAAAAGGACTGATAGTGAGGAAGAACAAATAGCGAAGAAGAAAGAAAAGAAGAAGGAACACAAAGAGAAGATAAAAAAGGCGATGCGAATGTTAAAACTGGAGGGTGAGCCTATGGAGGAAGCATTAAGGGCGAGAGATGTGGAAGCCTCGACTAGTGGGCTTCCAGTGAATATTGATGAGAATGTTAGGGAGTTCTTAACTACTCCAACCACTGTGAAAGATGTGTCAGCTAAGCCTAATGCTCTTAGTATGATTGTTTCTGATGATGAAGCAGCAGAAGAGTTAGCAACTCACGATTCACGCATTTGAAGTGCTATAGGTATATGGTATCCCTTATTATTTTTGGTTGTAAGATATTCATTGAGGGAACTACATGTACTTTTATGTAGGGGTGGGAGTACTTGCAACCTCAAGGGTATATTATCTGTGTTCTATACCTTTGAGTTTTACTTAGTTGACCAACATGTTTAGGTTAGTTATTTGTGGTTACGCAATCTGTTTTGTGTTTTATTCATGATGTTTGCGATTAAACAGGAGACAAATAGGTGTTTATGACAGTAGAGATAAATGAGAAATACCTCTACAAGTGTGTAGTTTTCAACTATGTCATATGTATCTATATGTGACCACTGTGAATATTTCTGTGGTATTAGTGTTAGGGATGCAATAATCACTGCTAAAATATCATAAACCAGATAACTAGCACTTTGTGATTGTAATACCCCAAAAAATACAAACCAATATTAGAGACATGTACCAACCTCATGCATAGTACATCATGGTTATTTTATCGTTTTATGAGTAGGTTAGATGTATATTAAGGCTTCAAATAACTCCCATCTATCAGATGAATCAAAACATTCCTTACCGATTGAATTCTTGAGAAGGATATTGGTATAGTTAACTTCAAATGAGAATATATCTCATTATACATGTAATTTTTGAGCTCATGACCTATCAACAAATAGATAATTGAATTATCTTTCCAACGATACCAATTTTACCGAAATCTGATATAGAGTTATTCCTATTTTACTCCATCATGTCAGGCTGGAAATAGTGTAACGACATTCGTGGTAGCTTAACACATTTGTGATGCCCTACCACGAAGGTCGTCAGACTTAGGCAGACTCCTGTGTGACGACATTCGTGGTAGCTTACCACATTTGTGATGCCCTACCACGAAGGTCATCAGCCTTAGGCAGAAACCAGCTTCTTTGTTATGATATTCGTGGTAGCTTACAACATTTATGATGCCCTACCATGAAGGTAGTCAGATTTAGGCAGAATCCAGCTCCTGTGTGACGACATTTGTGGTAGCTTACCATATTTGTAATACCCTACCACAAAGGTCATCAGACTAAGGCAGAAACCATCAATTCCACCTTCTGTGTGACGACAGTTTTGATGGATTACCATATTTTTTATGCCTTGTCACAAATGTCATCAGCTATTATTATCAGCAACTGGGAATTTATTTCATAAGGGTATTTTGGTCTTTTTCTTTCACTTTCCATGACTTATAGCCCTAAAAAGGCATAATTTTTTTCATTTTTGTTCAGTTAAGCATTTTAAAAACCCTCTCTTACGCTATCAACCACAAGATTAGGGTTTTCATCAAACTCATCTCTCAAAATCAAGATTCAAGCCTTTTTCCAAGATAATTGAGAATTAAGTTTCCCAAGTCCAAGAACACTCTAGAAAATCATCAAGTTTTCCTTTCTATGGTATGCGTAGTGTTCATCTATGGATTCAATTCGTTGATAGAGTTCAAGAACCATGCTTTTAAATGTTGTTTTGTAAACTTTTTTAGTGATACAAGCATGTACACATTGATGATTATTGTTCAAGTTTCAAGATGATATCTAAGGATGTTTTTCATGGAATATATGTGATTGTTGGTTGAAAATCATCAACTTTGGGTGGGTTGAACTAATGCAAGTATGAAATCCACCTATCCCTTAAAGAATGCATGTAAGGTGTTTGATAAAATGCCTAGGATGTTAGAAGTTCATAGTTACCTGATTTCATGATATCTAAATGACAAGTCCATCTTGGCAATAGACTTCAATATGAATGCCCATGATATTTATGTATTCTTATGGTGATGGCATGAAGTATGTATGATGATGGAAATATGAATTTTATGTGCAAATTATATCCATGCTTTCCCTACCATGTTTGAGGTGTTGATTAAATACATAAAGTATACTATCCCCTACTTATGATATAGCGAACTGTGGACTTCAATCTTGTGATCAAGTCATGTCATGTGTGTCAGTTTCCTTCTATCGAGTTCTGGGGGTTTTCATACGTGAAAGATGTAGTTGTGTTCCTAGAGTCATGTCATGTTGTGACGATAATTTTAGTCAAGCTATAATCTATAGAACTCAGTCAGTCATGTGACTCAGGAAACCTCAGAAATCTCATAATTCCTATTAACTCTCAGATAATAGTACTACTCCATTAGTCAATGGAAGTCAGTTAATCTGTCCATGTATAGTCAGTTTAATCATGTTTAATCTCTTCAGATGGGAGTAGGAGTTAGCACCGAGTGAACCCAAGGTTGGGAACTCACCTGTATATGAGGGTATGATTCTTAGCAGTCATCCTCGCGTTCCAGAATTATGTAGCCAGCATAGGTTGAGACATTGCATCCTGTTATATGAGGGTAGATGAGGTGGCTTAACCTGTTATATGAGGGTTCCCACTGTTCTTGCTAGATTTACCTGTTATATGAGGGTTGCTCACATATTGTCCTTACCAGTGGCACAGTATTGACACCCTTCCAGTCAGGGCAGAGATTGGACCCCATCTTAGCCATAATGGCACATATGGGGCATGTCGGTTAAAAAACTACCTCCCATAGTTTCAGTATCATTCTCAGTAAAAAAACTCAGACGGTTCTTCAGATATCAGTATACCAGGACTGTTAGATATAGTCAAATTTAGTTATAGCATTGAACTTCGAGAGTTCAACTAGATTCAGGGTTGTCAGATATAGTCATTCATGTTATCAGAACTATCCCAGCCATGTATTAGCATTCATATTTATCCATTACGTACTTATGATGTTTGTTACTATATATGTATGTTTGTACTCTTACGTTCATATCAGTCAGTCAGTTAGAATTGTTCATGCATGTAAACCCTATTTATATTTAGTCTACCTCACTCATATAATCAGTACATCCACTCATACTGACACATTTGCGCTATGGTGCTTTCTTTTTATGTTACACCAAAGGTTCAGAGACATGATTCCCAGACCAGCAGTAGCAGTCACATTCAGCATACAGAGTTGTAATGAGTCCTCTTTATTTGAGGACGACATTATTTGATTTATTAATTTATTTCTTCAATTCAGTTTTATAGAGTTAGTTGGAGACATGTTCCTTCAACTCTTTATTTCAGACAGTACTTAGAGGCTTTCAGATTTACGGTCAGATTTTGCTTTTAGATTCAATTTTTAGTTATTTTAGGTATTTTTTCCCATATGGATGTTATATTATTTCAGTTGAACCTTATGACCTATTGTGCATGTTTTCCGCATTATTATGTCATAAATTGTAGTATACAGGTACAAATATCAGTCATGGGTTAGCTTGTGGATCCTCGAGGTCATAAGCACTGTGTAGCTTTCCGATTCAAAAAATTGGGGCATTACAAACTTGGTATCAGAGCCTAAGGTTCAATAGAGTCCTAGGAAGTCTGAAAACCGCATCTAGTAGAGTCTTGTACATGGGTGTATTGCGCGCCACATTTATGTACAAGAGGCTATGAAATATTTTAGGAACAGTTCCCTTTCTTCAGAATTTATGTCGTGCTAGTAAACATAATTTCAAGTAAGTTTCTCCGTCTAATCCCCTCTTCTCTTATTTAAGAAATATGTTTTCAAAGAGAAGAAATACGCCAGCTCCTCAGCCCGAAGATCCTTTGGGAAAACATGTTTCTCATGCAGAGTTCAGGGCCGCATTTACCGCTCTTGCTCAGCCTGTAACTACCTAGAATGAACGACCAGGAGTTATTCTTGCCAACCCAGTGGCCAAATTAGCAGTAGCTAGGATTCGGGACTTTACCTGAATGAACCCTCCATCCTTCTTTGGGCCTAAGCCAGACGAGGTTCCTTAGGAATTCATTGACTAAGTCTAAAAGGTCATTGATATCATGGGAGTCACTTCTTCTCAGAGTACCGAGTTAGCCGCATACCAATTGCAGGATATCACTCACACTTGGTACAAGCAGTGGTTAGCAGAGAAGTTAGGGGATGCAAGTCCTGTTGAGTGGGAAGAATTTGTCACAGCTTTCTTAGATAGATTCTTTTCTTAAGAGCTGAGAGAGGCCAAAGTTCTTGAGTTTATCAATCTCCGAAAGGTAAATATGATAGAGAGTATTCTCTAAGATTTACTCAGCTATCCAAATATGTCACACATGTAGTTGAAGACAATAGGGCTAAGATAAGCAAGTTTATGTCAGGGGTAAATGATAGCGTGGTAAATGAGTGTAGGTCTGCAATGTTGAATAGTGATATGACTTTAGCCAGGCTCATGACCCATGCTCAACAGATTGAGGAGCAGAATTTTAAAACTCGGAAAAGGTAGAACAAGAGAGCAAGAGCAGGAAGTTTCAGTTTTTCTCAACCCAAAACAAAGGGAGAAAATCGTTTGCAGTTTTGTCCTAAGTCAGCAGTTCCAGCCCCTTTCTTCGCTAGTACCCTAGTGCCAAAGTTTAGGGACGGCAACAGAGGCAGAGCACCAGGATCTAAATCTTAAAGCAGTGTTAGCAGTGCCTGCACTTATCCTCAGTGTCAGACCTGTGGTAACCACCATCACGGTGTGTGTAGAGCGGGTCAAGGCATTTGTTTTGGTTATGGCAAGCCAGGACACAGAGTTAGGGACTATCCTTAGCCAGGTCCTCTGGGTCAGCAGAATCATTCCACAACTCAGCCTGGTCGCCTGAACCAGTAGGGTGCCACTTCCAGTGCTACTAGTGGGCAACGCCCAAATAGACTCTATGCTCTTCAGACCTGACAGGATCAGGAAAATTCTCCTGATATTGTTACTGGTACGTTATAGATTTTCCATGTTCATGTTTATGCTTTGCTAGACCCAGGTGCATCCTTGTCTTTTGTCACTCCATACATAGCAAGCGATTTTGAAATCAGTCTAGAAATTTTAGCAGAGCCTTTTTAAATCTCTTCCCAAGTGGGTAAAACCATCATAGCTCGGCGGGTATACAGGAACTACTCAGTTATGATATTTCAGAAATCCACATTAGCAGATTTAGTCGAGTTAGAGATGACTGATTTTGATATCTTTCTCGACATGGAATGGCTTCATTCCTGCTATGCCATAGTTGACTGTAGAAATAGGATAGTTCAGTTTCAGTTCCTAAATAATCTCGTCCTAGAGTGAAAGGGTAGCACTTCGTCTTTCAGGGGTCAGCTTATTTCCTACCTTCGGGCAAGGAAAATGATTTCTAAGGGGTGTGTGTATAATCTCGTGCATATTAAGGATTCTAGTTCCGAATCTCCCAGTCTCGAATTAGTCCTAGTGGTTAATGAATATTTAGATGTCTTTCTCAAAGATCTACCAGGCATTCCTCCCATAAGGAAAATAGACTTTGGCGTAGACTTTCTCCGAGATACTCAGCCTATTTCTATTTTTCCATACAGAATAGCACCAGCAGAACTCAAGGAACTGAAAGATTAGTTGAAGGATCTCTTAGATAAGGGATTCATCAATCCCAGTGTATCCCCATGGGGTGCGTCGGTCTTATTCATGCGCAAGAAAGACGATTCTCTCAGAATGTGCACTGATTATCATCATCTCAACAAAGTCATGGTCAAGAATAGGTATCCACTGCCTAAGATAGACGAGTTGTTTGACTAATTTTTGGGTGCCACTTATTTCTCTAAGATAGTCCTCAGATCAAGCTATCATCAGCTCAGAGTTAGAGAATGTGACATTCCAAAGACAGCTTTTCATACTCGGTATGGTCACTTTGAATTTCTAGTCATTTCCTTTGGTCTTACCAATGCCCCTGTAGCTTTTATGGACTTGATGAACCGGGTGTTCAAGCAGTACTTGGACACATTCATCATAGTTTTCATAGAGATATTTTGGTCTATTCTCGTACAAAGCATGATCATTTAGACCATATCATAATTGTTCTTCAGACTCTCAGGGATCACCAGTTGTTTTCCACATTCAGTAAGTGCAAATTTTGGCTAAGATCAGTAGCATTCCTTGGCCACATTATTTCCAGTGATAGCATTAGAGTAGATCCTCAGAAAATTGAAGCAGTAAGAAACTAGCCTCGCCTTATCTCTCTATCAGATATCAGGAGTTTCTTGGGTTTGGATGGCTATTACCGATGATTCGTTGAGGGATTTTCTTCTATTGCATCTCCTATGTCCAAATTGACTCAGAAGAAGGTCAAGTTTCAGTGGTCAGAACCTTGTAAGAAGAGTTTTTAGGAGTTGAAGACTCAACTCACCTCAGCTCCAGTTTTAGCACTTCCCGATGGTTCTGGTAGATTCGTAGTATATTGTGATGCATCCAGAGTAGGTTTAGGTTGTGTCCTCATGCAGCATGGTAGATTCATAGCCTATGCCTCCAGACAGTTAGACTATCCATGGGCAGTATTTCCCATGTTAAGGATAGTAAGAAGAAATTAGCACAGGAGATTTATCAGCTTGCCTTCAGAGGGTGGTGTATGTGTTCAGAGTAGTTCAGAGTCATCTCTAGTTTATGAAGTGAAAGAGAAGCAAGACAGGGATCCTAGACTTGTTAAGCTAAAAGAGTCAGTTCAGAGTCAGGAAGTAGAGGTTTTCTCCTAAGGGGGAGATGGTGTTCTTCGTTGTCCAGGTCGTTTGTATGTTCACGGTGTAGATGACTTGAGGCAACAAATTCTTGTAGAAGTAGATAGTGTACGATACTCTATTTATCCAAGGGACACTAAGATGTACCGCGACTTATGGGAGATCTATTGGTAGAGTGGGATGAAGAGGGATGTTGCAGAGTGGCTAAGTGCTCTACATATGAGCAGGTTAAGATAGAGCATCAGAAACCTAGTGGATCCATGCAGGATTTCACTATTCCTACTTGGAAGTGGGCAGAAGTGACCATGGACTTCATGATGGGTTTGCCTAGAAGACATCATCAGCATGATTCAGTTTGGGTCATTATAGATAGAATGACCAAGTCAGCTCATTTCTTTCCAGTTCTTACCTCTTACTCAGTCGAGGATTATGCCAAACTCTATATCATGGAGTTGGTTAGTTTACACGATGTTCCACTATCTATCATCTCAGATAGAGGTACCCATTTTACCTCTCACTTTTGGAAAGCATTCCAAAAGGGTCTTGGTACCCAAGTTTATCTCAATACAGCATTTCATCCTCAGATAGATGGTCAAGTAGAAAGGACCATTCAGAATCTAGAAGATATGCTAAGGGCGTGTGCAATTGATTTAAAGGGAAGCAGGGATAACCACTTTTCTTTGATTGAGTTTGCATACAACAATAGCTATCACTCCATATTCAGATGGCTCCATTCGAAGCTCTCTATGCTAGGAGATATAGGTCTCTAATCATTTGGTTCGAAGTTAGTGAGACAGCAGTCATAAGTCCTGACTTAGTATTCGATGCCTTAGAGAAAGTTCAGTTAATCAAAGAAAACCTCTGGGCTGCTCAGAGCCAACAGAAGTCTTATTTAGATGTTCGTAGAAAGGATCTCGAATTCGAGGTCCATGACTATGTCTATCTCAAGATCTCTCCCAAGAGATTTGATAAGAAGGGAAATCTCAGTCCCCGATATGCCGGTTCCTTCAAGATTCTCGGTCGCTTCGGCAAGGTAGCCTATGAGCTTGATTTTCCTTTAGATCTAGCCTCAGTTCATCCTGTCTTCCATGCCTCTTTGCTCAAGAAGTGCATAGGTGGCCCAGCAGTTATAGTTCCTATTCAGAGCATTGACATTCAGAATAGCCTCTTTTATGAAGAGATTCTAGTCAAAATCCTCAACTATCCGACTCGTAGGCTGAGGAACAAAGAAGTCCCTCTAGTCAAGTTTCTTTGGCGGTATCAGTCCATGGAGGGAGCTACTTGGGAAGCAGAAGCAGACATGCAAACCAATTACTCTTATCTTTTCTCAGCTAATTTAGACTTAGCTTAAGGTAACCATTTTCCTTAAGATTATTCAGTTACATATTCAAAATTCTAGTATAAAATTGGTATAGAGTATTAGTGCATAGCTTATCATGCATTCATGAGTTCAGCTTATCAGTCATGCATCAGATATGCATGTTCAGTTGGGCTATATTCATTTTAGAATTCAATTCATTCCTAAATCATGTACCAGTTGATCATGATAAGTGTATGCATCATTTTATCTTTTCTCCCCTCTCAAGCAGTCATCATTCGAGGACGAATGTTTCTAAGGGGGAGATATTGTAATACCTCAAAAAGTCCAAACCAATATTAGAGCCATGTACCAAGATCATGCATAGTACATCATGGTTATTTTATAGTTTTATTAGTAGGTTAGATGTATATTAAGGCTTCAAATAACTCCCAGCTATCATACGAATCAAAACATTCCTTACCGATTGAATTCTTGAGAAGGATATTGGTATAGTCAACTTCAAATAGGAATATCTCTCATTATACTTGGAAATTTTGATCTCATGACAAATCAACAGATAGATAATTGAATTATCTTTCCAACGATACCTATTTTGCCTAAATCCAATATCGGAGCAAAGAGTTATGCGTATTTTACTCTAGTATGTCAGACTGGAAACAGTGTGACGACATTCGTGGTAGCTCACCACATTTGGAATGCCCTACCACGAAGATCGTCAGCCTTAGGCAAAAACCAGCTCCTGTGTGACGACATTCGTGGTAGCTTACCACATTTGTGATGCCCTGCCATGAAGGTCGTCAGCCTTAGGCAGAAACTAACTCCTATGTGATGACATTCGTGGTAGGTTACCAAATTTATGATGCCCTACCACGAAGGTCATGAGCCTTTGGCAGATTCCAGCTCTTGTGTGATGACATTCATGGTAGCTTACCACATTTGTGATGCCCTACCATGAAGGTCGTCAGACTTAGGCATAAACCATCAATTCCAGCTTCTGTGTGACGACATATTTGATGGCTTACCACATTTTTTATGCCTTGTCACAAATGTCGTCAGCTATTATTTCAACAACTGGGAAATTATTTCATAAGGCTAGTTTGGTCATTTCCCTTCACTTCCTACAACTTATAACCCTAATGAGGCATAATTTTTCTCATTTTTCTTTAGTTAAGCATCTTAAAAACCCTCTCTTACGCTCTCAACCAGAAGATTAGGGTTTCCATCAAACTCATCTCTCACAAGCAAGATTCAAGCCTTTTTCCTAGATAATTGAGAATTAAGTTTCCCAAATCCAAGAACTCTCCAGCAAATCATCAAGGTTTTTTTTCTAAGGTATGCGTAGTCTTCATCTATGGATTCAATTCATTCATAGAGTTCAAGAACCATGCTTTATGCGTAGTGTTCATCTATGGATTCAATTCATTCATAGAGTTCAAGAACCATGCTTTTAAATGTTATTTTGTAAACTTTTGTGGTGATATAAGCATGTACACATTGATGATTATTGTTCAGGTTTCAATATGATATCTAAGGATGTTTTTCATGGAATATATGTGATTATTGGTTGAAAATCATGAACTTTGGGTGGGTTGAACTAATACAAGTATGAAATCCACCTATGCCTTAAAGAATGCATGTAAAGTGTTTGATAAAATGCCTAGGATGTTAGAAGTTAATACTTGCCTGATTTCATGATATCAAAATGACAAGTCCATGTTATCGATACACTTCAATATGAATGCCCATGCTATTTATGTATTCTTATGGTGATGGCATGAAGTATGTATGAAAATGGAAATATGAATTTTGGGTGCGAATTATATCCATGCTTTCTGTACCATGTTTGAAGTATTGATTAAATACATGAAGTATACTATCCCTACTTATGATATAGCGAATTGTGGACTCCAATATTGTGATCAAGTCATGTCATGTGTGTTAGTTTCCTTCTATCGAGTCCTGGGGGTATTCGTACCCGAAAAACATAGTTGTGTGACTAGAGCCATATCATGTTGTCACGATAATCTCAGTCAATGTATAATCTATAGAACTCAGTCAGTCATGTGACTCAGGAAACCTCAGAAATCTCATGATCCCAGTTAACTCTCAGATAATAGTACTACTCCGTCAATCAATAGAAGTTAGTTAATATATCCACGTACAGTTAGTTGAATCATGTTTAGTCTCTTCAGATGGGAGTAGGAGTTAACACCGAGTGAACCCAAGGATGGGAACTCACCTGTATATGAGGGTGTGATTCTTAGCAGTCATCCTTGCGTTCCAGAACTATATAAACAGCATAGGTTAAGACATCGCAACCTGTTATATGAGGGTAGATGATATTGACACCTTTCCAGTCAGAGCAGATATTGGACCCCATCTTAGCCAAAATGGCACATATGGGGCATGTCGGTTAAACAACTACTTTCAACAATTTCAGTATCAGTCTCAGTAAAAGAACTCAGATAGTTCTTCAGATATCAGTATACCAGGACTGTTACATACGATCAAATATAGTTATAGCACAAAAATCAGATAGTTCAACCAAATTAAGGGCTGTCAGATACAGTCATCCATGTTATCAGAACGACGATGCCAGCCATGTATTAGTGTATAGATTTATCCATTACGTATTCATGATCTCAGTTACTATTTATGTATGTTTGCACTCTTACGTTCATATCAGTCAGTCAGTTATCATTGTTCATGCATGCAAACCCTGTTTGTATTTAGCCTACCTCACTCGTATACTCAGTACATCCCCTCATACTAATATATTTGCGCTATGGTGATTTCTTTTCATGTTACACCATAGGTTCAGAGACATGAGTCCCAGAACAGCAGTAGCAGTCGCATTCAGTATACAGAGTTGCAGTGAGTCCTCTTCATTCGAGGATGACATTATTTGATTTATTCATTTATTTCTTTAATTCTGTTTTACGGGGTTAGTTGGAGACATGTTCCTTCAACTCCTTATTTTAGACAGTACTTAGAGGCTTTCGGATTTACGCTCAAATTTAGCTTTCAGATTCAGTTTTCAGTTGTTTTGGGTATTTTTCGCCCATATGGATGTTATATTATATCAGTTGAACCTTATGGCCTATTGTGAATGTTTTCTACATTATTATGTCATGAATTGCAGTATACAGGTACATATATTAGTCATGGGTTAGCTTGTGGTCCCTCAGGGTCATAAGCACCGTGTAGCATTCTGATTCAGAAAATCAGGGTGTTACAGTGATGCACCTTTGTGCCAAGTATGTATGAGATATTACTAAGTTCCCTTTGTGTGCTAAATCTAGAACATGCCCAGTTAGTCCTACTGAGGTTGTAGGATAGTGGTTATGTAAGGATCATAGGCCATTTTGATATTAGTCAAACTTTAGCCTAAATAACTTTCCATGTGTGAATAATACACCTTGATCCCAATTTTGAGCCTAGACACCTATTTTTCTTGTTAAATCTATCACCTTCCTATTTATATTAGAATGAACCTGTTTTGGCCCGAGTCTTCCTTGGATATTGTGCACTTCGACTTAGGCAAATATCCTAAGTTAAGGGTGGATATCATTGAGGTGTGTGATGTAAAGTGAGTATAAAAATAGGTAAATTAAGAGAAAAGAATACAAGACTTGGTGCGGTAGAAAAAAGAATAAAAAAAAGTTGTGAAAAAAAAGAAATAAAAGACTAAAAGACCGCACCCAACCTGAGTATGTTTTAATAAAGAAAGGGAAAAATAAAGTAGAGGTTAATAAGTGAAACCCCAAAAATAGTGTAGTGCCAAGGATAGTAGTCACTTTAAATATCCTTGCATATCATACCAGCCTCAAGCCTATGCTACAAAGCCAAAGAAAATTCCTATAGTGATCCTAACTTAACTATCGAAAAGCCTCGATAATGAAAATAAGGGCAAGTTTATGGTATTTCACATACATTGATTGGAACTTCTTTCTGAGAGAGAGTGTTTCTTGGTCGTCCCCACATTAACAGACTTTATTTCATATATAAGTAAGAAGGGACTTTTTCGCTATGAGGGCACATGGGTTATATTATTAGCTGCTTATTTATTTTGGGGACTGTAACTTATATATATGCGTGGTTGGTTGTTGCTACTGAGATGCCCTATCTTGATCCCCTTATGTCTCATTTTTTTTATCCATTAACACACACAGTTGAGTTTACAGTGATTGAACTTAGAGAGGATAAGGTGCTTGAGAAAAAATTGATGATTGACTATCATAGGTACCTTACATTCTCTTGGTTAAGCCTCTTAGTATTGTACTATTTTAGTTGCTTGAGGACAAACAGTTGTTTTAAGTTGAGGGTATTGATGTGTGATCTTTCTTCTAGAATATGTAAGGCTTTTAACTCGGAATGGTTGTAAATTCTTAAAAAACTTTTGTCATTTGTGATTATATTCTCTATGATATTGCAGCTAAGTCAAGATGCATGAAAACCTACAACAACTACGTCAAGAAGGATGGATTTTGAGAAAGTAGATATGAAGATTACAGTTGACGACTTGTCTGAGTATTGATAAATGAATATTGAAAGCTGAATATTTGCCTAAAATTCTCTAGTTTAAAAGCCTTTAACTGTCTGAATATGGAGTTGATGGGACAAGTCCCCAACTAACGCCGTCTACTAAATATGTTGAACTTCAAAAATTTTGAAAGATAACATCATCCTTTAACTATGAAGAGTCACTACTAAATTTGCTGCTGATAATCTAGGCTGCTAAGTACGGTCAGGAGCCCATGGGTCTAAACCTATAACATAAGACATCATAGCACAAAAAAAGTATGCATCAGTACTTTGAATCTACCGGTATGCTAAGTGAGGTAGGCTGATATGCATGGGTTCATATACATGGGTTCATATGCATGGACAACAACTAGATAATTAACATGGATGTAACTAAATGAGAGTACATGCTTGAATAAATAAACTGTAACTGAGATCATGTTAACACTAGATACTGAGTTCTTAATACTGATTAACTGATATCTAAGTTTACTGATCTGCA
The DNA here is from genome assembly GCA_030864225.1 of Capsicum baccatum var. pendulum. NCBI lineage: Eukaryota > Viridiplantae > Streptophyta > Magnoliopsida > Solanales > Solanaceae > Capsicum > Capsicum baccatum. Next base: position 165,921,257 of record CM061554.1, on the reverse strand, counting down.
ATACTGATTACTGAGTGACTATTTTTGACAATCCTAATTTTGTATAACAGAATTGAGTTTTATACTGAGCTGGGTGACTGTATCTGACAGTCCTAAATCTGTAGAACTAAACTGAGTTCTATAATGAGACTGAAACTAAAACTATGGGAGGTAGCTATCTAACTGACATACCCCTTTCAAAATAGATTGGGGTCCAACATATAACCTTAGTTGAAAGGGTGTCAATACCGTTCCATTGGTAAAGACAAGATATGAGTTAACCCTCTCTGACAGAAAGCACTTTCATCAACCTTCGCTGGCAGGAAAACTCATGTGAGATGTACCAATCCTAGTCTGGTAGGAATATATCTCAACCTATAATCGCTATGTAATTCTGTAACTCAAGGATTGCTACTAAGGGTCAAACCCTATGCTGGCAGGAATTCCCCTAACCCTGGGTTCGCTCGGTGTTGATTCCTACTCCCAACTGAATAGACACTGAACTGATTTCTATAAAGTACTAGGCTTGACGGAACTATTACTAATCTTACTGTCTAATAGAACTAAACTAAGTTCACTAAGTTTTGAATTGACTACTGAACCGAGATTGGGATTGATTATTGAGTATTACTATTTGTGACACTATTGAGACTGTTCTTTAACTACTGTATCTCTAGGTAAATAGCTTTATTTTTTGGGTACTGAATACCCCCAGGACTCAGTAATATGAAAACTAAAATACTGCATGACTTTAGTAGTATAATAGTCTTTCTTACTAATAATGCATTCATTTAGACATTTTTGTCAAACACTTGATATACATAAGCATGTGAATGAATGAAATCACATAATAACATGACATGATTGCACTAGTTAATTCACATAAGCATTTTGACAAACAGTTGTGGAGCATGGGTATTTCACATATCAATAAATATGTATTACTATCATGGATACTATATTCAACTTGAAATTCAAGAGTTCAACATGAAGTTCACATAATTCAATCCACAATTAACTAGTATCATGGAACTTGTGTTAAATCATGGAATTGAAAACCCATTTAACATCATAATAAAGATTACATTCAAATCCAGCATGAAATCGATGAAATTATTTAACTTGTAATTTAAAAGAGTTTCTTGAACTCTAAGGGTAGAAGGAAACCCTTGAATGAACACTTTACATACATTGGTACTTGAATTGATGAAAGTTGATGGTGAATTTCACGAAGATTAAATTGAAATTATATCTCCTAAGGTTTTGTTCTTGAGTAATCTGAGTGAAATAATGAAGGTTTTTTCCCTTAGAGTGATTAATTTAGTGTTTTTGGGGCTGAATACGGGTGAAAAAAAACCCAATTACTCCTCAGGATGCGGGCTTTTATGTGTCTAAAAATGGGTCTAGTGATGCGCAGCCCGACGTGTCGCATCTAGTCCGCATCATCTTACTGGGAATTGGCATTTGGAGCTGGGAAAAAAATTTATCAATGCGATAGGCGATGCGGCGTATAGAGATTGCGTTGATCCACTGGTTTGGACGTCTAAACAAGATTCAAATGATGTCCGATAAATCTGAAACTTGTCCAAGAATACCTAATGACATACTTGATCATGAATCAACCTAAAAATCGACACTTTAAAGTCTTTAGGGTCAGGAAATAGGATCGCCAACTTATGAGGCAAAAAAATAATTCTAAGGGTAAGCTCTAAGTTGAAATTTCTAAGGATGGGACCCCTTATCAAGCTCTAAGGGCTGAGTTAAGCTTAGAATTTTGCGGGGTATTATAATATCTCCTCCTTAGGAACATCCATCCAAGAATGAGATTGACTAAGCTGAGAACAATGATACATTGAACTTTCTTACGGAGCATGTGTAACTGAAGAATGATTTCATGACTGAAACTACTGATACACTGAATTTTTCATACTGAACATGTATGACAAAACATAACTAAATTCTGAGGATATGACATATGACTGATCTATTTCATGCGGGTATGAGTGATATGAGAATGCTATGTAACAGAACTGATATCTAACTTAGGAAATCTGAATATAGAACTGAGTAAATTCAAGGAAAACTATTATCTTGAGCTAAATCTGAGTTTGCAGAGAAGAGGTGAGGTTACTTGGTCCGCATATTTACTTTTTCTTCCCAAGTAGCTCCCTCAACAGACTAATTCTATCAAAGAACCTTGACTAGAGGGACTTCTTTGTTCCTTAGTCTGTGAATCTAACGATCAAGGATTTTGAGTGGGATCTCTTCATAAGAGAGGTTGTTCTGAAAATCTATGCCCTCTATAGGGACTCTGACTATTGGGTCACCTATGCATTTCATTAGCAAGGAAACATAAAACACTGGATAAAATGAAGCTAAATATTAAGGCATCTCAAGCTCGTAAGATACCTTTTTGAAATGGCTGAGAATTTGGTAAGGAACGACATACCAGGGATTGAGTTTCCCCTTCTTGCCAAACCTTTTCACTCCTTTTATAAGAGAGATTTTCAAATACATAAAATCCCCAATCTCAAACTCGAGATCCTTCTTTTGCACATTTGCATATAATTTCTGCCTGCTCTGAGCTGTCTTAAGCCATTCCCTGATTAACTAAACTTTTTCTAAGGTATAAAATACCAAGTCAGGCCCTACCACTGCGGCCTCACCCACTTTAAACCAACCAATGGGAGATCTAAATCTCCTCCTATAGAGTTCCTCAGACAGATCCATCTGAAAACTGGAATGGTAACAGTTATTGTACGCAAACTCAATCAAATGCAAGTGGTCATCCCAACTACCCTTAAAGTCAATAGCACACGCCCTTAACATATCTTCCAAAGTATGAATAATCTTTCTGCTTAACCATCTGTCTGAGGGTGAAAGGTTGTACAAAGGTAAACTTGAGAACCTAGACCCTTTTTGAGGGCTTTCCAGAAATGAGAGGTGAACTATGTACCTCTATCTAAGATTATGGACAACAAAACTCTGTATAATCTGACCAACTCTCTAACATCGAGCTTGGCATAATCCTCAGCTAAATAAAAAGTATGGACTGGTAAGAAATGAGCTGATTTGGTCATCTTATCTATAATGACCCAAATTGAATCATGCTAACAATGAGTACGGGGCGAACCCATCACAAAATCCAGATTCACTCCTCCCACTTCCAAGTGGGAATATTGAAATTTGGCATAGACCCAATAGGCTTCTGATACTCAATCATAACCTGTTGATATATTAAGCACTTAGATACAAACTCTATAATATCTCTCTTCATCCCACTCTACCAATCAACTTCCCATAAGTCACAGTACATCTTCGTGGCCATTGGATGAATCGGGTTGCCCGCACCATGAGCTTTGCAAGAATCTACTTTCTTAAGTTATCTACACCTGGCAAACATAGTTGACCCTGGCAATGCAACACACCATATCCCCCTTGGGAGAAAACCACTACTTTTTGTTCTCTGACTGACTCTTTTAACTTAGATAAACTGGGATCTCTGTCCTACTTCTCCTTTACTATGGAAACCAGAGATGATTTTGAACTGTTATGAACCCACATACTACCTTTTGCTGAATTAACTAAGAGGACACCTAGTCGGGCAAGCTGATGGACTTCCTGTCCTAACTTCTTCTTTCTATCCTCTACATGAGCAACACTACCCATAGAAATCTTACTGAGAGAATCATCCACTACATTGTCCTTGCTCGGATGATACAGAACACTCATGTCATAGTCTTTCAATAGCTCTAACTACCTCCTCTAACGCAGGTTTAATTTTTTTTGAAAAAATACATATTGTAGACTTTTATGGTCTGTAAAACATCAACATGCACCCTATACAAATAGTGCCTCCAAATGTTTAAGGAAAAGACTACAACTGCTAACTTAAGATTATGAGTGGGAAAGTTCTTTTTATAGGGATTAAGATGTCTAGAGGCATAGGCTATGGCCTTACCTCTCTACATAAGCACACACCCCAAACAAACTCTAGAAGCATCACAATAAACCATAAACCCATTTGAAAAATCTAATAAAGCCAAAACTGGTGCTGTAGTTAGTCGAGTATTCAACTCGTAAAAACTCTTCTCATAAGAATCTGACCACTGGAATTTTACTTTCTTTTTAGTCAATCTGGACATAGGGGATATAATAGGTAAAAATCCCTCGACAAACCATAGGTAATAGCCAACCAAGCCCAAGAAACTCTGAATATCTGATGGAGAGATGGGTCTGGGCCAATTTCTCACTACTTTGATCTTTTGGGGATAAACTCTAATGCCATCATCGGAAATAATATGGCCAAGGAAAGCTACTGAGTTTATCTAAAATTCACATTTACTAAATTTGGAGAACAACTGATGGGCTCTGAGGGTCTGTAACACTATTCTAAGATGGTCGACATGGTCATGCTCACTGTGGGAGTAAACAAGAATGTCATTAATGAAGACTATGATGAACAAGTACAAGTAATACTAGGGCACACAGTTCAACAAGTCCATGAAAGATGTTGGGGCATTGGTAAATCCAAATGACATGACTAGGAATTTAAAGTGACCATACCAAATTTTGAAAGTTATCTTTGGAATGTCACATTCTCTAAGTCTGAGATAATGATAGCCTGACCTAATGTAACACCCCGAATATCATTCTGAGATACCACACGGTGCCTAAGGCTACACATAGCCTCAAGCTAACCCTTTAAACCAAAACACTACCCCTGGGTTCCAACATAACAACATACATATTATGCTAAGGATATAAATAAAAGTACATATCATATCACATTGCAAATGGCACAAAATATCATTAGACTGTACATATATGGAATGTCTATACACAAACCAACCCAACAATACACTAGTCTGACATAGCCTCTATATAGCAAAATCAACGAGCCATTAGGACAAACCCCCAACTAACTCAACAGACCAAAGGGATCATAAAACAACGGCACCAAAACTAGCAACTTGGTCCTCGAACCATGAGGACTCACCATTGAAGGAACATAGATGAGGCACTCGATATCACTGTCGCAGTTGTAGCTGAGTACCTGAACCTACATCATGGTAAGAATGTATCCCATAGAGAAAAATGTAGGTCAGCACAAGATACGTATTGAGTATGTGTGGGCATGCAAAATATAAATAATATCATAAATTTTGTAAAAATATACATACGGACCATAATGACACACCTGTCTTGAGTAACATTGAATCATGCAACTTAGATAGAAAATGTAGGAGAAAAACCTCATAAATCATTATAGATCATCATAGGCAACTTGACTTACCACATTAAAACTCGGAGTGAATCAGTATTTCAATAAACATGACTCTTATGGACAGGGGAGCTTCCTATAACCGATAACCCCATGTGAGCTACGTGGAATACAAACGTTTGAAACCCCCGTTGGTGGGAGCATCATACTCTTTGCTAGGGAGTACGACCTTAAAAATGCAATAATCATAATTGGGCTCTCTGGCCAATAATATCGTCATCAAACAACCCTACGGTGGCACATATGTTTGGGAAAATACCAAATTTCCCTCTCGGTGCTAAGTACTACTCCCCGACAAGCTCAAAACACGTAAGGAAATCCACCACAACATCACAAGGGTCTATCATAAAGACCAAATCAAATCTCTTTCTCATTTATCAAATCATATCAATTTGTGGATTTCTAACTCAACACATTTTTGCTCGAAACGTTTATTCTTCCTCAACATCAACAAGGTATCAATGCATTGAACCATAACCGAATCGACATTTGGACAAGGATATGAAGACTCAATACATAATATTTTCAAAAATTTAACTCATCAAAACCATTCGGAAAATACCAAGACTCATTGCAACTTCAATATCAACATTTCTCAATTTGCCATCCAACTCTCATTTAAAGGTACTTAAGACATCAACCTATAGTAGGGATATAGAATTTCCAATATCAATTATAAATTCATAATAAGAAAATAGTTGAATGATAGTATAAATCAAGGCTTAACAAATTAATTCATCATACTCTCATAATCAAATACTTTTCAGACATAATTCCATCTCAACATCATACACATATCGGATGACATAATCCCATAGCTCATGGATAATAATATAATCTATAAAACCATATTTCTAATTTATGGTAAAATATGTAAAATCTCATGTCAATGTATTCAACAAAAATACCAGGCACAAGATCGAAAGGATAATCTTGTTCAAAGCCCCACATACCTAAAAATGGAATATGAATATGAACTTCCGACTCCGGAACTTTATTCACGAAAATAAAGAATGCTTCTCAAAGCCCTTAACATGATCAACAAAAATTCCAAATCAATTTAAAATTTCTATGGTTCAATCAAGAGACATAGAAGGATGAAATTTGGAGTAGCAGGGTTGGGGTTTGAGCCTTAGAACATTTTGGTGAAAAATGAGCTATTGAATGCTCTTAATGGACTTAAATCCATGGTTTACCCGGATGGATTGGAGTGGGAATGACCAAAATACCCTTAAAAATCAAATAATGTCAAATCTTTCCTTTGGTGAACTGTTTTGATAGGCTGAAATAGATCGACCATAACCTTTTGCTCCGATGGCCAAATTGGATGAAACCAATTTCATTTGAAAGAGGACTTTCAGACATTTATGTTGATATATAGTAGCTCACCCAGATCATTATGTACAAGGAGTTATGATCGTTTGAAGTTGACCCTAAAATTCGCCTGGCCTCAGTATTTTTTTCCTGCACATTTACTGTTCACCACTATTCACAGTTAGATCGGAATGATCATAACTCATCGCTCGAGTATCCATTTTGGATGATCCATGTATAGTTGGAAAACCTATTCGATGCTCTACGCGATGACGAGTCGTATATACAAAAATTCCACACAAAAAAATTATTAATCATAATAAAGAACAGAATTCAACACATTTTCGTCCGAGATCTTAACGGAAAATTTTTTCGCGGGCATCACACCTAAAGTCTAACTTAGAAAACTAGCTGGAAACTTGAAGTAGGTCAACCAATTAATCGATTCTGGGAAGTGGATACCCGTTCTTAATCGTGACAATATTTAGATGATGGTAGTCTATACACATTCGAAGAGAACTATCATTCTTATGCACGAATAGGATTGGTGCACCCCTCGAGGGTACACTGGGTCTGATGCATGGGTTCATATGCATAGACAACAACTAGCTGAGTAACATGGATATAACTGAATGAGAGTAAATACATGAATACATAAACGGTAACTGAGATCATGTTAACACTGGATACTATGTTTTGAATACTGATTAATTGATATTTGAGTTTACTGATCTGTAGTACTGATAACTAAGTGACTATTTATGACAGTCCTAATTCTTTAGTACAAAACTGAGTTCTATACTGAGATGGGTAACTATGTCTGACAGTCTTGAATCTGTAGAACTAAACTATGTTCTATACCGACACTGAAACTGAAATTGTGGTATATAGTTATCTAACCAATATGCCCCTCCCCAAATAGATTTAGATCCAACCTGTAACCCTAGTTGGAAGGGTGTCAATATATTAACATAGAAAAAGACAAGATGTGAGTTAACCCTCTCTGACAGGAAGCACTTTTCTCAACCCTCTCTGGCAGAAAAACTCATGTGAGATGTATCAACCCTAGTCTGGAAAGAAGATATCTTAACCTACGCTGGATACATAGTTCTGTAACTCAGGGGTTGCTACTAAGGGTCAAACCCTATGCTTCCCATAATGCCCCTATCCTTGGATTCGCTCGGTGATGATTCCTACTCCCAATTGAATAGACACTAAACTAATTTCTAAACTATACTAGGCTTGACTAAATTGTTACTGATCGTACTGTCTAACTGAACTGACTACTGAACTAAGACTGGGACTGATTACTGAGTATTACTGTTTGTGATACTACTGAGACTGTTCTATAACTACTGTAGCTCTAGGTAAACAACTAGATTTTCCGGGTAAATACCCCCAGGACTCAATAATATGAAAAGTAAAATATTGCATGACTTTAGAAGCATAATAGTACTTGCTTACTAATAATGCATTCATTTAGATATTTTTTAAAACACTTGATATACATGAGCTTGTACATGAATGAAATCACATAATAACATGACATGACTGCACTAGTTAATTCACGTAAGAATTGTGACAAACACTTAGGGAGCATGTGTATTTCACATATCAATAAACATATAATAATATTATTGATACTACATTCAACTTGAAATTTAATAGTTAACATGAAGTTCATATAATTCAATCCACAATTAACTAGTTTTCATGGAACCTATCACAAATTATGGAATTAAAAACCGATTTACCATCATAATCAAGTTACATTCAAATCCAACATGAAATCTATGAAATCATTTAACTTGTAATTAAAAAGAGTTTCTTGAACTCCAAGGATAGAAGGAAACCCTTGGATGAACACTTCACATACCTTGGTACTTGAATTAATGAAGGTTGACAGTGAATTTCTTGAAGCTTGAATTAAAATTAGATCTCCTAAGGTTTTGTTCTTGAGTAATCTGAGAAAAATAATGAAGGTTTTTTCCCTAAAAGTGATTAATTTCGTGTTTTTGGGGCTGAATATGGGTGGAAAAAATACCAAATTACCCCTCATGATGCGGTCTTTTAATGACTGAAAATGGGTCCAATGACGCACAGCCCGACGTACTACATCAATGGGGTCGATGCGATGGCCGACACACCGTATCGAGTCCGTGTCGACTCAATGAAAATTGGCACAGGTAGCTGGGAAAAACATTTATCAGCACGATAGGCGATGTGGTGCATCGAGATTGCCTTGATCCACTGCTTTGGACTTCCAAATGTTATTTAAACAATGTTCAAAAAAGTCCAAAACTTGTTCGAGAAAAACTACTGACATACCTGATCATGGATCAACCTAAAAAAAACACTTTAAGGTCTTCATGGTTGGGAAATAGGATCGCCAACTTATGTGGCAAAAGAAATAATTCTAAGTGTAAACACCTAGCTGAAATTTCTAAGTATGGGACCCCTTATCAAGTTCTAAAGGCTGAGTTAAGCTAAGAATTTTGCGGGGTATTACATTGTAATATGTTAAAGTCAGGAATTTGTCCCAACAAAGAAATGTTTTTTTTTTTTTGTGTTAGAATGCTTTGTTGGATTACTGTGTACTTGTGTGATGTTGGTTGGTTATTTTATCCGGTCGACTGTTATCGGTTATAGACATACCCTTTATTCTTTAAACCTATCAAATTATATGTTCAGAATTTATCCAATATTGGGGATATTGTGTTTTTTAGTTAGTGCACAGGGGTAGTCTCCAATCCACGTGGGAATTGAGATACCAGTCACATCAAAGCCTTGGTTTTGATCGCAAAAATATAACCATCTCTAACCAAACTATAGATAGAAGAGAATGAACCGGTGCGTTAATGTAGAATTTATTTGTCTTCTCTCTACCTATACTCATTGAGTATCACCTTAAATGAAAAGGTTCAACCATCTCTCTACCCTCAAATGAACCAATAGTTCACCCCTATCCAATCCTTAAAACCCAGTAAAGGCCCTGTCTTCTAACATTGTGTATTGCCCAAACTTACCAATTTGAGTAATCCTTGCATCAAAAGTGTCTTAATATCCTTGTATTTATTAGTATTATCCTCAGTACCACTATAAGGAAGCTTGTTTTAAGTGTCCTCATCTCTTAAGAATTCAGAGAAAGGCATTCCCTTATCATTATCTTAATATTTATGGATATCCTCTAATTTGGACTTGATAGAAGTATATTAAGGAACTGGTTGCTTATCCTATTACTTGTTCCTGGTAGAACCCATCACATATTTTCCATGCATTTTTCATTCAACAACTTCATTTTCTCCATCCATAATTTCAATAGGATCGATAGGATGGACAAAGGATGGGTTGTTAGAATGGGGGTGTTTAGAAGATATAGCAAGTTGGCCCTCATCTAGTGTCTTTTTGACACTCCAAGTGACCCTAACTAGAATGATCTAGGAGGGTGAGAAGCAGGTTAACTCAATGGTTGATCCACAAGTATTTTAATAGTTTTCTCAGTAGCCTTTCCAAGTCATAAACTAACCCTATGAGCCATGTAGTTTGAATTTGTACATACTCCTCATCAACAAACTAAGCAGGGAACATGTAGCACTAACCTCTTCCTTAGATAATGGACTAACACTAACTGCCCCAGACATGGTAAAATCAGATAACAAACCTAGATACTTAGCGAAATAGTTCCCAACAGAGGAACTAGGTTTGACTAAGGGGTCTCATAATGAATTCCCCTCACTAGATGCCCCCGAGTTGATCATAACAGGTAAATATTGTACAGATACCTAGTCTTCTACTATTTCCCTCTCCCAAGATGCAGTCTCCTGAAATTCCTCATACAACATCATTACAAAAGCAATAGATCCCATAGTGAAAGAGCTTCCCATAAATCGAATACAACAAACTTTAATTCATACACAACAGTGGATAAGAATCATCAATATGGGCATCATCAATAGAAATGTCACTAGGGTATCCTAAATGATCAATACCAAGATCATAAATAAAAATGGTTAAGGGTAGGAGAACATTGTTGAGCTACTCGTTTAATAATAATAAAACAAAATCATCAAAAGAAAAGGTCGGAGAAAAAGAATTAAGAGCAGTAGTGGGTTGGGTGGGTGGGTTAATTTCCTATTGAAAGCTTTGAGAAGAGGAAGATTGGAATTCCATGTTTTGTAAGATGTAAACAGATAAGTACAAAAGGAATTTTTGGCTTTGAGATTTAAAGAGAAGAAATACTTTTGTTGTTGAGTGAAAAATTAGGCGAATGGGTTTAAATAGGACTTTAAAGAAAAAGTAGTTGTTTGGATATGATTAGAGTCCCTTTAGAGAAAGTGTTTTCCTCGGATAAAGGAACTGATTTTATAGTTGGTAGATTTATCAAAAATTAGTAGCGATTAAATGGGACTTCTTCGTTTTAGAGAAAATTGATGGTTATAAAGTTGTAGATGATATAATTCTTCTTGGGACGGGTGGAAAGGACAAGTGCAAGTGCTTTGAATTAATTTTCAATTAAGTGAAAAGTGAGTCACATACCATTCTTGGTGGAATATGTTTAATCTTTGTCCATTTGTTTTATCTACCATACCTATGACATGTGCAAATACAATGGTATAGTGCAAGAGTAGCTGGATCATTAAAAATGGAACGCTACTATAATAACCTTGGTTGAAAAATTATCTTTTTATGTATTTTTATCATTTTTCACTTATCTATAGTTTTATACACTATATTTGAGATATGGGATAGTTGGCGTGATCCTTGATGTATTCGGGAGTGATTCGGGAGAGTTTGAGACTCTTAGAGTCTTTAAATGTCATGATTTTGACTTTTGCTAACATTCCAAATTTTGAACACCGAAAGGCAATTCGAATAGTTTCATTAGATCCGGAATATCCATTTTTGGTTAGTATCAGGGTTGATTTAGGTTTGAAACATTTAGTTTGTATTTCGATACTTTTAGTGAAAACAAGTGAAATAATCCAAAGGGGGGTCTCGAGGGGTAAATTATAGTTAGTGATCTCTTTTAAAAAATCCATCATTGTCATTGAGTTTATGACACGGCCCAAACCATGGCGTAGTTTTGTCGGGTATCTCAAGTCCAACTAGGATTGGAGACTACCCCCCAATACCCCATCGTTAGCTACCCCACACCCTTTGTTGAATGAATTTCAAACAAATAACAAGATAAAACAATAATAATCTAAAACCAATAAAGTAAGTCTATAAGCATAACCAATGTTAACACTAATACCGGCACCACCTATGCCTATATGTCATGACCCAAACTGGGACCCTGGCCGTGACAAGCATTCTTGAACTCGAAGGCCCAGAACGCTCTCTGTCTATCTGGTAATCATGTACATAATTCATATGATCAAAGTAATATGGAATAGACACAATAATACGGAAACATGGTCAACAATTTAAAATAGTTAAAGGCCTGAAAACATGCACAACAATATTTAATAAACATCTGCAACAGTCTGCGAAATCTCTACTGACATACTATCTGAATAACTGGGACAAGGCCCCCAGTAGACCAAAAACCATACTAAAATAAATACCTAAATGACTAGGCTTTCCGAAGAAAAGAAGGCTCACCAACTGAACTCTGAGACAACCATGTCTGTAGACTCTACTGAGGATCTAGACCCTTAGACTATGCCTCAGTACCGGGGCAGAAGGGGGGTCAGCACAATAGTACTGGCACTCAAAGCAATCCAAAAGAGAGTAATTGAACATATATATATATATATATATATATATATATATATATAATACGTGAGAGAAAATGTTCATGAAACATTATGCATAAAACAGTCTCTAAAAAACACATGGACACCTTCTGAAAAACATGTAACCTGTTTGTAAATCTCAAACTCTGATTAGTGTATTACTTCTGAGTTAGGTGGTATCCCCTACAAGTCTAATATTCCACGGGCAATATGGAATCCCTCATTGACTCGGTAGGGAAGCCTCCAACCCAAGTATGCCGCAAGGGTTGGAGTTACTGAATTTGATACTTCACACAACACTTAAGTCAGCGTATAATAATATACCCAAGTCGGCAAATCACATTCTTAGGCAATGAGTTACTTGAACTCAAGCCAACTTCAGGGAACCACCTAACATCTCTGTATGCCCATTTTTAACCTTTTCTGTAAATGCAACATTCTGAATGTCTAAAATCATGATAGTCTGAAATATCTATTAGTCTGAGTCTGATATGGCATTGGTCTGAATTGGTATTGTCATACCAAGACTTGCAAGTCATGATTTCTGAGCCATAATACATTAAGCTAAATCTTTCATTTAAAGCATAATTTAGACCACCAAAAACATACAACTGATATAGAAGATTTCGTATTTCGAAACTCAAGTCAAAATCATACAAAAAGTTCATCAACATATGGTGGTGTAGTGCCTATAGAAAATCCATGCACTCTTTCATTACATGCATTATGAACATTAAACATTCATGCTAGATTCCCTCTTTAGTGATTTTAAAACTATCTTTAAATCATAACAAGAGTTCAATCATTTCATATAGTGCTTTTCAAGGATGCATTGTAAAACAATTCATATGCTATGAGAAATCTAAAAAAATTCATAATAAGAGGGAATTCACCGAAAATCATGCTCTCAACAAGAATTCATTCTTAAATACATGGTTTCATACATTCATATTCTCAAATCACTTTGGGAAAGGTCTAAAGACCAAAACCATGATGTTAAAACATTTAATACATGAATATATACATAGATTCAAAAACCCCATTCTAAAACATGATTGTTATATGCCCATGAGAATTTAGGAAAACCCCGCTTACCTCTATTTCAGAAAATAATGGGTGCTTCTTGAAGTCTGTGAATTGGGAATTCCGAATCTCTAATCAATTTTGAAAACCCACGGTTAAATCTTGATTTATTTGGGTTTTTAGTTTGAAACCCTTGGGAGTGTTCTTGAGAATTTTTAGATGAATGTGGATGTATTTTGGAGAATTGAGGACTGAATTTCGTGTTTATGGCTGAATAAGGGTGGGAAAAGGATCATTTTGCCCTAAAAACGGAGTGTTTAAGTCAGTTGAAATGATAAGATATGTGCCGCATATGATATCGCATATATTTACATAGGCGCAGCATATGATATCGCCTATATTTACATAGGCGCCGCATATGCTATCGCATATGCTTTCCAGTGGCCATGTGCGATTGGTTAGGCGACTCATACTACTTTGAAAGGCCATAACTTCTTGCTCGGGTGTCGTATTTTAGAAAAATTGGTATCATTGGAAAGTTAAATCGAAGACCTATCATTTGACACATAGTAGGCTCTCTAATTCGACATATACAGAGAGTTATGGTCAATGGAAGCTGACACAAATTACAACGTCCACTAAAACTTAATCGATCGAAATAGTTTCAACTCGTCCTTGAGTTGAAGGACCTCTATTGTCTAAATTCATGCTCAAATGGATTCACATACTACATAAACATGCCAAATTAGCATAGGATTTAAGCCTCTGGTATTATCAACGCATCAGAGTCATGGTTTTTATTCTAGCCCGAAATGCGGGGTGTTACATTATCTCTCCTTTGGGACCATTCGTCCCGAATGATGGATAGAATGTCGAAGTCTTAAGGGTATCGGATAATGCGGACATGACATGTTCCCTAAGAAAGAATACACTGATCGGAAACAAGACTATAAGATTGGAACTACTGATGTTTTAAATGCTTATGCCGGACATGCATATCCGAGGCATGGAATACACAACTGAAGCTACTCATAGGCTGAATTCTCATAATGAATCATGCATATCTGATGCATGGATTTGTGACCAAGTTGTTCTCATGAATGCAGGACTGAATGCACTGATAAGCTGAACTTTTCTATTGAACATGCATTTCTAATGCATGCATATCTGACTGAACTAACGTATGAACGTATGGCTAAATACACAATAATAACTGATGTGAAGCTTGTAATAAGAATCTATGCATGCAACTGAATAGGGTATCTCCCCCTTGGTACCCTATGTCCCTCTATGAATGCTCAATTCATTAAGATACTCGAAAAACTGAGACAATGCACAGGGCACCTACGAATTGAATCATAACTGAACATCTGGAATCTGAATTTAATGCATGATGCATGAAATGGGCTATACTCGTAACTACTGGTAAACTCTATCTTAGAATAGTAGCATGTCTGAGATATGGCCATATAGACTGAATTATACTACACCCTCATACTTAACTGGAGTATCTCTTCATCACAATTCTCTAAAGAAATTCTAGCAGTAATAGGGAGCTATGAATCTTGGATATGGATTACACAAGATATCCAACTGAGGAATCACCATATTGACACTACTCTGCAGTCTGGAACATAGGCATATAACTCCTGAATTAGGATAGAATTACCAGGCCTTTGGCATTACAACTTCTTACTTTCAAGCCTAGCACACTTCTCGAATATCACTTAACAATACTATTCTCCTTAAATATCATATTCATGTAACTCAGCTTAAAATTCTCATATGAGGATTGACAAATCTTTCTACTAATGTGGAAAATAACTTAATCCATTCGCCGTGATCAAGCCTAACTCTAAGTCACAAAAATACAACATGCCAGACCACGCTATTATTCTAAACCATATGATGCAATCTTCTATATCTCCTTTAAAGATCACATCCTAAGTATAACATGCCTTACCACTTCAATGACTACTCTGAACTCTTACTATGAAGTCGCTAGCGCATATAGCGTTCCTTTACAACAATCTCAATATGTCACTCAAGCCCATCTTTATAACCGCATATGAACTTCAAAGAAAACACTCATAAAGGCATAATTCACATATTCTCTAAACCACTATCAATATCACTCCCACGAGCTACCCCAAGAACATACACATACAAAATTCCACTAACCATCACATAAATAAAAACTTGGCCCCAAATCTTACTTCATACTTATGGCCTTATCTAAACAAGCGTACTATGTTCTTCCATCAACAAGGAATAATTACTCACCACCACTATCATCGCATAAGGAGGAGTCACAAAAAAGGTTAGAACATAAGATCTGGAGGCATGGAATGATACTATATGAATCTTGACACTCATCTGAGGCCTGAGGAATAGCAAAACAACAACAGGGACTCACCAAAGCTCTCTAAATTTAGGGTATTCATGGGTATAAGCTGAATCTCTCCAATCATTTGTCGTAAAACATGAGTGATGGAAACGGAGCACATTATAAAGCGTGAGTACATGACTCTCTATCATATGTATGAATGTGAACTGATCATGGAACTAAATCATAAAGCATGAGCAGGAATTAGGATTACTGAGAAATACTGAGATAGGAATGGGTTAAGATTCACCGTTATTTTTTAATGTTCTATATCATCATGACATCACTATAAGAATCTGAGAGTCCTACTTGGTTATTCGTTTAGTCATCTCCTCCTTAGCTTCAAGCCATCATCTTAAGTTTTGGGAGGTACCTTATTAAACTTAACTGCACTCACTGCACTCTAGGTTCTGAAATATGATAATACACAAAATTAATAAAACTTAACCCAAAAGACCACATATGATAGTGGAACGCCCATAGCTAATACTACCTCCTGAGGAACACTCTATCATTCTGTAACCCCAATACTCATCATCTATTACTCGAATACTTACTAACTTTGAATCTTCATGAGTATCCCCAAATTTGAAGTGCACACCCTCTAGTTCCTCTACTCTTATTTCTATTAGCACAACTTTCAAGGACTCAAGCTTAGATTATAACACCTAACATAGGTATCACAAAATCTTCTATGAGCCACTCTATTTCTATCGTAGTCTACCAACATAGCAACTTCAAACTTATTTTCTTCTACCATGAGAATCAAGTTCATACCAAAAGGCTCAACGCTATCAATCAAAGGTCCTTAACTTGGCTATTTAGAACACCATATACCATCTAGCTAGTCTTTTTCTACCTAGCAACTCAACGGTACCAGTAGCCACACATAACATGTAATAGCCTTAGAAAAATACTACAGCTTCATACCACCTTGGGCATACGTCTACATCACATATACAACGTCATACTTCATTACGAATCAAATAAACTTAGGCACTTGCATACACTGTTCAAGCCTATAGATCACTTCCACATAACTAGTATCATTAACCAAGAAATCATCACATCCACCTCCATGGCCATCAATTGTTTCAAACTTAATGTCTAGTGCTAAACATGATTTACAACCAAACTTACACACAATCCTCACTTAGAAACTATGAAATAAACATCAAGAAACACTAGTACACTAGAAATTCATAACCACAATAATCGATCATGACCTTACGGTTTTCCTTGTCATAATCCATTAGCACATACTATTTCAACACATCAAGCTTACAAATCTAATTCCACGAAACATGTATCATCAATATCTTGCCACTATTCACCACCACACCATTTAAATTCAAGCCTATAGTCTAGCATCAATCATTTACAACCAATGAAGAGTGAAACATAATATAAATATATTAATCCTTCAAATTGGGGTATTCTACCCAAATACTTCAAAAATATACTACATACTTACTCACAAGTAGTATTAGTTTACAACTACCATTGAGAAGAAGGTTAAGGGGTAAGGTCACATAATAGACATGATCAACCTTAAGCTTATATTATAACCATACAATCTTATCTACTTATACGGCTTTCTCACATCACACTTACTTACCCCAATGGGCATTTAGACTACCTTCAGATACCCCATATGACAATGAGTCTATACTTACAACCTACTGGCTAATCTAGCCATTTTCATTCATAGCCTATAAGGGGTTTCTATAACCACCTTAAATATCTACTCTGGGCTCTTTCTCTATTTTAAAAGGAAGAAAACAAATAACATTCTGAGTCAACACTTCCTTCATGGACTACCATACAATCCATAAATGGTACCACCACATTAGTCTACCACCATGAAAGGTTAAATCATTCTCAATCAACGGTTATTCAACTATAAATATTTAATCACAAAAGTCACCCTCACTCTGACCTCTAACCTTATGATTTCATATCACAAACTTCTTGGTCTTATTTCACTACTAATAGGTTATGACACCGACACTCTAACTTATACTACTACTCGGGTGGATATATAGTTCCAACAAACACAAGTACAACAAGATGAATAGCAAGTTGCTAGTGAATCAAAATAAGCCTCACACAGCTTCACTAGACTTTTATTTTCAACAACACAATGATATCAAGATTACAAGAGATAGAAGCTTGATACAAAATATTCAATGACTCAAGAATACACATCTTAATCTTGTTTTTACTGAATGCCTCATAATAACAAGGACACAATTTTACACTAGGGAACTCCTCTCCCATCCTTTGTGGGACTTCTAAAATTTTTGCTAGATAATCGGAGAATATCTAGAATACCAGAGTGAGGAAGAAATTAGGATAACTTTTATTTTCATTTGGGTGACACCATAGCACGAATTAGTGTATGAAGGAGGAACATTTTGACTCTATAGCACAAACTAGGACATGAAGAAAGAGAGACATTACTAAACGCCTAGTAGCCCATCTCTTATAAGTATGGCGTGCTATACACCCATAAACAAGACTCTACCCAACGCGATTTCACAAATACCCTAGGACTATGAACCAGGCTTTGATACTAAGTTTTTCACGACCCAAACTGGGGCCCTGGTCGTGATGAGCATTCCCAAACCTGAAGGCCCAGAATGCCCTTTGTCTATTTGGTAATCATGCACATAATTCATATAATCAAAGTAATACAGAATAGACACAATAATACGCAAATATGGTCAACAATTAAAAACAGTTAAAGGCCTGAAAATATGCCCAATAATATTTAATAAACATCTACAATAGTTTGCAAAATCTCTACTAACATACTATCTGAATAACTGGGATAAGGCCCCCAGCAGACCAAAAACCATACTGAAATAATACCTAAATGAGTAGGCCTTCCGAAGAAAATAAAGCTCACCAACTGAACTCTGAGACAACCCTGTTTGTAGACTCTACTGAGGATCTAGACCCCTAGACTGCACCTTAGTACCTTGCAGGAAGGGGGATCAGCACAATTGTACTGGCACGCGAAGCAATCCAAAATAGAGTAATTGAGCATATATATATAAATATATATATATAATACGTGAGAGCAAATGTTCATCAAACATTATGCATAAAACAGTTTTTGAAAAACACATAGGCACCTTCTGAAAATATGTAACCTATCTGTAAATATCAAACTCTGATCTGTGTATTACTTCTGAGTTAGGTGGTATCCCCTACAAGTCTAATAATCCACGGGTGATATGGAATCCACTACTGACTCGGCGGGGAAGCCTCCAACCCGAGTACGCCGCAAGGGTTAGAGTTCCTGAATCTGATACACCACACAACACTTAAGTCAACGTATAATAATATACTCGGGTCGGCAAACCACGATTTTATGCATTGAGTTGCTTGAACTAAAGCCCTCTTCAGGGAACCACCTAACATCTCTGTATGCCCATTTTTAACCTTTTTTGTACATCCAACATGTTGAATGTCTAAAATCATAATGGTCTTAAATATTAATTAGTCTGAGTCTGATATGGCATTAGTGTAAATTGGTATCGTCATGCCAAGACTTGCAATTCATGATTTCTGAGCCATAATACATTAAGCTAAATCTTTCATTTAAATCATAATTTAGACCACCAAAAATATGCAACTGATATAGAAGATTTCGTGTTTCGAAACTCAAGTCAAAATCATGTAAAATCTTCATCAACATATGGTGGTCTAGTGCCTTTAGAAAATCCATGCACTCTTTCATTACATATATTATGAACATTAAACATTCATGCTAGATTCCCTCTTTAGTGATTTTAAAACCACCTTTAAATCATAACAAGAGTTCAATTATTTCATATAGTGCTTTTCAAAGATGCATTGCAAAACAATTCATATGCTATGAAAAGTCTAAAAAAATTCATAATAAGAGGGAATTCACCAAAAATCATTCTCTCAACAAGAATTCATTTTTAAATACATGGTTTCATACATTCATATTCTCAAATCACTTTGGGAAAGGTCGAAAGACCAAAACAATGATGTTAAAACATTTAATACAAGAATATATACATAGATTCAAAAATCCCATTCTAACACATGATTTTTCTATGCCCATGAGAATTTAGGAAAACACTGTGTACCTCTATTTCAGAAAATAATGGGTGCTTCTTGAAGCCTGTGAATTGGGAATTCCAAATCTCTAATCAATTTTGAAAACCCACGGTTAAATCTTGATTTATTTGGGTTTTTAGTTTGAAACCCTTGGGAGTGTTCTTGAGAATATTTAGATGAATGTGGATGTATTTTGGAGAATTGAGGATTGAATTTCGTGTTTATGGCTGAATAAGGGTGGAAAAAGGACCATTTTGCCCCAAAAATGGAGTGTTTAAGTCAGTTGAAACCATAAGATATGCGCCGCATATGATATCGCATATATTTTCATAGGCACCGCATATGATATCGCCTATATTTACATAGGCGCCGCATATGATATCGCCTATATTTACATAAGCGTTGCATATGCTATCGCATATGCTTTGCAGTGTCCATATGTGATTGGTTAGACGATGCATACTACTTTAAAAGGCCATAAATTCTTGCTCGGGTGTCGGATTTTAGCAAAATTGGTATCATTGGATAGTTAACTCAAAGACCTATCATTTGACGCATAGTAGGTTCTCTAATTCGACATATACAGAGAGTTATGGTCGATGGAAGCTTACATAAATTACAACGTCCACTAAAACTTAATCGATCAAAATAGTTTCAACTCTTCCTTGAGTTGAAGGACCTCTATGGTCTAAATTCATGATCAAATGGATTCACATACTACATAAACATGCCAAATTGGCATAGGATTTAAGGTTTTGGGATTATCAACGCATTAGATTTATGGTTTTTATTCTAGCCCATAATGTCGGGTGTTACACTATAGTAGTCCAACAAAGCCTCTAACCAAAATAAATGAATATTCGATTGGGACATTCCCCCGACCATACACAAAACCAAAACTAGAGAAATAACAATAATGGAAAGAAGTCCATATCATGAAATGGGGTCTTCCAATGTATGGAATATCACCACTTTAATCTAACTCAAAGTTTCCCCCGAATCTATGTCACTGAGCAAGAGGAATGGTATTATGTTTGGTTCCTACATCTTCGGAGAATACTGTGCTCGAAGATGGTTAGCGGAGTGAATGATAGCATGTAACTCAGGTATAAAGATAAAATAATGAAATCATTCAAAACCAAATCAAATAACCATATGCAATCACATATATACATATATATATTATGCCGGGATAAGGAATAAGGTTTAGCGTGCATTTTAAATCTTAACCTGGAATGTGTAGCCTTGAAGTCATAAACCCTTCCACGGGCTATATAGGTCCAATGTAACCCCTTGAATGGGACCCAATGTGTATAGCCGCACAAACCACTAGATATCAAAGAAGGTCAGGGAGTCCTATGTACCCGTCACTCTCCGTGAAACATATATACAAATATAAACTTGGGGAGTCCCATGTACCACTGAAGCATAAGGTCACTAAGACCTACCCTCATGTCAGCAAATATGAGTTTCCAGTGTCTGTCTATTGATCTCACACCTTTACGGCTATCTGTCACAACCCTGCATTATTGCCTCATTAAAATCATTTACACATAACCAAACCACCAATCCCAAGAGTCAATTTTTAGGCATTATAAAGTGGTATCATCATATGGACTATAGCTTGCAAGCAATGTCAAAAGCCAACACTTAGGGAAGTCCTTCTTACCCAACAGACTCCATTATAAAAATCAATTGGGGATTCCTTCGTACAACACTTGGTTTTCTAAATCAGCCTTAACCATTTGACCATTTGGTTCCATGCATTAGTTTCAAGAAATAGTCAAACCAAACACATTAGGATTCCATTGTACCCCTAGTTCAAATTTCCACCTTTCTCATAACTACTAACCAATTTTATAAAACAAGGTTGGGGTTATAACCACTTAAAGAGTCACAAGTTTAGAGCGATTTACCATTATCAAGTTCAACCACCATACTTATGTAACCATATGTTCAAAACCATAGTTAAAACATGAAAAACCATAATTAAACCATGATAAAAAATATTCATCCATGAACAACCAAAATCCCCCACTTTTATTCCAAAACCATAACAATACCATGAAAACCATACTTTAAAACATATGTCTTGAGTAAAACAATAATGAGCGAGAAGTAACTTGCCTTAGACACCAAGAAGTATGGAGAGAAACTATCCTTGAGATCCTTAATTGATTAACTTGATGAAACCCTGGCTTTATCTTGAACAAAGAGTTTGAGATAGAATTTGAGAGTGTTTTATTGTGAATTATGTGTTAATAAAGTCCCAAAAGGTGTTTCAACTCATAGTATTAAAGGGACTTAAAGTGGGAAATATCCAGAATACCCCCAACTTAAAAGGTATAAAAAGGTCATAGAGGTTACGAGTTGACCCCTTGACTCGTGACCCCAACATATGAATCGTACCCTTGATTCATCACCAAGATAGTGAGTTTGACACCCATACACTTTCCACCATATGACACCATGATCCCACTCGTGATCTGACTATACGACTAGTATGGTCTAGTCGTAGACAAGATAGAACCCAGGGCATTAGACACTTAACGACATACAAGTAAACCCTACCACTCATAACCTATCCTCAAAGCTCTTAATGAGACACTCATACTTAGAGCCAAGTCAAGCTAATAAGTTTCTAATTTTATGAAGGATCATCTTAACGACTCATCGCTACCCTTAATGACTCCTACCACCAAGTAGTTACCAAGACCAAAAACAAAACCACCACTCATTGGACACCTAATGACTAGGGTAACCTGACCCGTTCCCACACCATAGACTTATATTATGAGTCATCCAGAGGGCAGTGAGCTCAAAGCTAAGGAAATTTCCCTTCCAAAATTGAGGGTGTTTCAATTATCCCCAACTTGGAGCATTCATCCTCGAATGATGGGACAAGACAACGACTAGCACGATTAAACCCCCAAACATCTCTACTCTTACCTTCAAGACATAAAATATCTTACCAAGGAATTCACAATCTACCTTTAACAAACACAGAAATCAAAGATTTTAAGAATAACACATACCTCATCCATGATTCATTGGAATGGGAAATAGGAATGGATACTCCAACTTCATGCCCTCTTTAACTTCCCATGTAGCCTCTTCTACCTTGTGATTTCTCTATAGAACCTTTACCAGAGCTACATCCTTGGTCCAAAACTGATGAACCGGCCGATCCAAGATCTTAATTGGGACCTCCTCAAAAGAAAGGGAATCCATAATACCAATATCCTTTATTGTCACAGTTTGCAATGAATCACCCACACACTCCCTTAATATAGACACATGGTATATCGGGTGAATAGAGTTCAAACTAGAAAACAACTCCAACTCATATGCAACATTGCCAACCCTTCTCAAAACTAAGTACGGACCAACATACCGAGGAATAATCTTCCCCTTCTTCCCAAATCACATCACTTCCTTCATGGGAGACACCTTCACTAATTCCCTATCCCTAACCTCAAACTCAAACTACCTAGGCCCCACATATGCATAATTCTTTTGATGACTTTAGACAGCCTTAAGCCTATCCAAAATCACCTTCCCCTTCTCTATTGCTTGGTAAACCAAATCTTGACCAAATATCTCTACCTCACCAACCTCGAACCACCCAATATGAGAACTACACCTCCAACTAGACAAAGCATCAAATAGAGCCATCCCAATGCTAAAGTGGTAGCAATTATTATATGTTAACCTATGAGAGGAAAATGCTAAACCTAACTACCACTATAGTCAATCACGCAGGAACAAAGCATATCTTCTAATGTATGAATACTCCTTTCCAATTGCCAATTCGACTGCGAGTAGAAAGCAGTACTAAAACTCACTTTAGTCCCTAAAACTTTCTAAATTAATCTTGAAAAGTATGATGAAAAATGCATACCACGATATCAGATAATAGAAATAGGTACCCTATGCAACTTCACAATCTCTTAGAGGTACAACCTTTCATACTCCTCTATCAAAAAATTAGTCCTCACTACCAAAAATTGAGCAGACTTAGTCATTCTATCCACGATGGCCCAAATCAAATTGATTCAATTTTGAGACTGGAGAAGACCGATAACGAAATCAATGTTGATCACTTCCCACTTCCATTTAGGAAATTAAATTTCTTAACATAATCTTTCGGGCTACATGTGCTCAACTTTCACCTATTGGCACACCATGCATTTATCCACAAAACTATCCATGTCCCACTTTATATTGTTCCACTAATACATCTCTTTAAGGTCATGATACATTTTTATTGACCCAGGATGAATAACATAGCGGGACTCATGCACTTCAGCCAACATTCTCTCTCTTAATCCATCCATATCTAGAACGCACAATCTCCCATAGTACCACAAGGTACCATCACTACTAACCTCAAAGGCCAACATTTTCTTCCCACCTACATCACCCTTGATTTGCATCAAGATAGGATCTAACACTTGTTTCTCTTTCACCTCAGCACCAAGAGATGACCCCACATCTCTTGAACAAACACACCACTATCCTCAGATTCTAAGAGACGCACTTTAAGGTTAGACAAATGGTGAGTATCTTTAACTAATTCCCTCTTATCAACATCCATATGAGCTAGACTTCTCATGGATAACCTAAGAAGAGCATCAGCAACCATAGTAGCTTTACCTGTATTGTAGTGATGACTCATGTCATAATCTTTAAGAGGCTCAAGTTACCTTCTTTGCCTGAGTAAACACATATAATAGGGTCTTATAATATAAGAAGATATCCATATGCTCTCCATACAGATATTGATGCCAAATTTTTAATGCGAACATCAGAGCCAATAGGCCAAGGCATGAGTCAGAGAATTTCTCTCATGCAGCTTTCACTATCTAGAGGCATAAGTTATCACCATGATATGTTGTATCAAAATGCAACCAAGCTCCACATGGGATGCATCACAATAAACCAAAAATCTGTTAGTGCCTTCAGGAAAAGTCAATACCGCAGCCAAAGTCAGCATATCCATTAGCTTTACAATGCTACCCTCACAAGCACCAGACCATAAGAACTTTACCTTCTTCTGAGTTAACTATTTAGTGGGGCAACTATAGTCAAAAAAACTTTCCATAAACCTCCTGCAGTAATTGGCTAAACCAAAGAATCTTCGGATATCAGTTGGAGTCATGGGTCAAGGCAACTTCTTAACCTCTAAAACTTTATGTTGATCCACTATGATCCCTGCACTAGAAATGACATGGCCTTGAAAAATGACAGTGTTTAAACAAAATTCACTTATAAAAAATTTAGTATACAACTATTGATCCTTCGAGGTGGCAATGCAATGCAAAGGTAACCAGCATGATCCACCTCACTCTTCGAGTACACCAAAATATAGTCTATAAACATAATGACAGATAAATCCATAAACTAATGAACGGCCCTATTCATCAACTCCATGAATGCTTTTGGGGAATTAGTCAATCAAAAAGATAAAACCAAGAAATCAAAATGCCTATTTCAAGTATGGAAGACAGTCTTAGGGATATCTACCTCTCTATTCTTTAACTGATGATAACCGAATCGAAGATCAATCTTGGAGAAAAGCCTATCACTTTGAAGATGATCAAACAAATTATCTATCCTCTAAAAAGGGTACTTATTCCTTATCATCACCTTATTCAACTTCTATTAATTAATACACATATAAAGAAAACTATCCTTTTTATAAAAGAACAATACCGGTGCACCCTACGAAGACACGCTAGGATGGATGAAACCTTAATTTCTCCTTAAGATCCTTTAACATCGCTGGAGCCATTCTATTAGAGGGAATAGAAATAAGAAGAGTGTTTGGAATAAGATCAATCCCAAAATCAATCTTCTTTTCGGGAGGGACACTAGGAAGGTCATGAGGGAAGTCCTTAGAGAATTCATTCACCATCCAAATAGAACGTAAAGAAGGACCCTCTAAGTCAAAATATTTAACCTAGACCAAATGATAAAGATACCCCTTGGAAATTAATCTCCGCACTCAAAGATAGGAAACAAACCTCCCCTTAGGATATAGGGAACCACCCTCCCACTTATTAATTTTCTTATTAGGGAATTTAAAGCTGACCTTATGGGTTTGACAGTCTAGAGAAGTATAACATGAGTGCAATTAATTCATCCCCAATATGACATCAAAATCAACCATGTCTAATTCAAACAGATCCACCTAAGTCTTCTGACGACCCACATATACCACACAACCCCTACAGACTCTCCTGGCAATAACTGAGTCACCCACTAAGGTAGAAATAGAAAAGGGGTCTGAAATACACTCAGGATCAAAACAAAAATATACAGCCATAATTGGGTCACATATGAAAGAGTGTACCCCAGATTAAGTAAACAATACATATCATAAGAAAAGAGTTTCAATATACCAGTAACGACATTAGATGATGCCTCAAACTATTGACAGATAGTGAGAGCATAGAGTTAGTTCCGATCGGTGTTGGAGCTAGATGGTGCACCGTTTAGTATTGAAGCTGATGAAGAAGCACCCAGAACCTTATATCCCCTGATGAAACCTTAGCCACTAGACAGTTTCTAACAATGTGCCCTAGATAACCATAGTTAAAGAACTTGTTCTTTCCTTCATCACGGTAACCCCAATATGATCGACCCCAAAATTTTTAGGAAAGATATGATAGAGTTGATTGGACCCCACTAGCTTGATAGTGGGTATCCTTGTGTCGTTTAATTGTCACCACCATGGAATGACTTTCACCAGTTAGCTTTGGGTAGAGAGAACTAGCCATTAAGTGAGACCCAGAATTGCCCCACCTCTTCTTGGACCACTTCCCACAATCCTTCCCATTCCACTATTGTCCATAATGCTGATAAAATAATCTAAACATTTTACTTTGCCTCTCCCCTATCTCTGTCTTCTTTCTCTTCTCTTGTTCAACCTATTACATGTACAAAACCAACCTTGAGATATGTATGTCGTTGTTCTACAAGGAAACCTTACTCTTTTAAATCAAGTCCAGGGATAAATCAAAAGCAAATTTTCTCATTCTAGACCTCATGCTAGAAACTAACTCCATAGCATACCAAGATAACAGGTGAAACTTTAAGGAATACTCCTTGACTTGCATCTTGCCTTGCTTTAGGTTGAAAAACTCTTCCTCCTTACCCTCCCTCAACCCTTGAGGAAATAAGAGGTCTAGGAATGCATTAGAAAATTATCCCATAGGACTGAGTCAACATCGCCATCCCTTGACTGGTCCTATTCTTCGTACCACTATTACACTACATTTTTTAGCTTGTAGGCGATGAATTCCATGCCCTCCATATTAGTGGCATACATTAAACAAAAGATCTTTTCCATCTTATCAAGAAAGCTTTGTGGATCCTCCTCGACCATAATACCAGTAATGGTTGGAGGGTTCAACCTTATAAACTAGCCAACCTTTATGGCCTCAAAAGATTGAGTAACAGAAACACCACGCTCGGCCTAGGAAGCTATCAACTAAGCCAACATATTAATAGACTAACAAAACTTAGCATTCATCACATCAGCTTGAGGAGCTCAAGAAGGACTCGAGGGAACTGGTAGAACTCTAAAATGATAATTAGGAACTAGACCCATAAACCAAGTCTGGACCCCACAAGTAGAATATTTCCTATCAACATGGTCCTCGAGTGGGATAAAGAAAGTTTTGTGAACATCAAATCGTCTAGGAAACATGAACATAATTGAGAACAAATGGGTATCATAGAAGATTTTAGTACCGTAGACTCTACAACCTGAAAATAGAATATAAGAATGAGAAATAATCCTAAATTCCTCATAGCCTCAACCTTATGAGTGTGGCATGCTACATATCCTTAAAAGCGTCTCTACACAAAATGACATTGTGGACTCCCAATAACCATAAACCTAGGGCTTTGATACTAGTTTGACATAACCCGAACTAAGGTCTAGTCCTATTTGGTATCTCAAGTCCAACAAGGATTGGAGACATCTCTCAATACCCCACTATTAGCCACCCTACACCTCTTCTTAAATGAATTCTAAATATATAATAAGATAAAATAATAATAATCTAAAAACAATAAAGTTATTCTATAACCATAACCAAAAAACCACAACCAAATATTCAACAAACGCCAATCCTAATGCCAATACCAATAACAACACTTACACTAATACTGACACCGCCCATTCCTATAGTAGTCTTACAAAGCCTCTAACTAAAATCAAAGAATATCCAATCGGGATATGCCCCCGACAATAGACAAAACCAAAACCAAGGAAATAAAAATAATGAAAACAAGTCCATAGAATGAAATAGGGTCTTTAGGAGTATGGAAGATTGCCACTATAATATGACTCAAAGTTGTCCCCAAATCTGAGTATTGAGCAAGATGAATACCCTATGGCCGATTTCTACATTGGGTAGGGATACAGTGCACGAATATAGTTAGTGGAGTGAATTCTATCATGTAACAAAGGGATAAAGATAAAATAATTCCATTATTGAAAACAAAATTAAAAAACCATATGGGGATAGTGTAACCCCCTAAATTGGCCTTAGCGCATATAGCCACATAGAAGGCTGGGGAGTACTATGTACTCTTCGCCCTCAATGATACGTTTATACAATTATAAACTTAAGGGGATCTCGTTTACCCCATAAGAATATGGTCCCCATGACCAACCCTCTTGTCGGCAAATATGAATTTGCAATGTCCGTCCATCAGTCTCACACCTTTACAGCTAGCTATCACAACCCGCCATTAATGCCTAATTAAAATCTTTTACACATAACAAAACCATCAATTCCAAGAGTCAATTGTTATGAATTATAAAATGGTATCGTAACATTGACTATAACTTGTAATCAATGTCACTGGCCAACATTTAGGGGAGTCCTTCATAGCCCACAAGGTTTTCAAAATCACCCTTAACCATTTAACTATTTTTTTCATGCATTAGTTTCAAGAAATAGTCAAACCGAACACTTTAGCAAATACATTGTACCCCGGGTTAAAATTCCCACCTTTTTCATATCTACTAACCATTTTTACAAAAGAAAGTTGGGGTTATAACCACCTATATAGTCACGAGTTTAGATTAATTTACCATTATCAAGTTCAACCTCCATACCTATACAACCACATGTTCAAAGCCATAATTAAAACATTGAAAACCATAATTAAACCATGAGAAATAATATTCATCCATGAATAACCAAACCCCCCTCCCCCAACTTTTATTTCAAAACCATAACAATATCATGGAAACCATACTTTAAACTATATGCCTTTAGTGAACTAACAACGATGAATGATGTAATACACCATAAGCTCGGTACAGTCATAGCTGTATTTTTAAGGGGTTGAAGGCTTGAAATTTTCACTAAGTGTTAAGGACTTAGTCATTTTCAAGATGCCTAAACTTCATGGAATTTTATTTCAGTCTTGTCAATCCCGAGATATTTATTTTTATGTTGATTCATGTTTAGAGAGGTTAATGGTATATATCGAAAGAATTTTAGGATTTTTGGATGAGGTTTTAAACATTTTAGGATAACTTAAACAGTAAGACAATGCTATAAACTCGTGGTGCCTTGGTCTCTCCCATGGGGATGGGGTCCATAGTGTGTTGCTTTCTCCCCCAGAGTATGTGATGTGTTGTTTTTCTTTCTACCCTAGAAAGAGGGTTGCAGTGGATTTCTCTCTCCCATCGAGCTCTTTAATTAATAAAATCAAGGGGAAAGTAAGTCCTTTACCCTCAACCTAATTTGGGGCATCCATAGGGGCATTATTTGCCCCTTCTTCTAAAAATTACTCTCAAGAAAACCCCTCCTTCCCCCAAGAACAAAACCCAATATCTTTCTTCAAGAATCTAAGATTTCAAGATCCCAAGCCTAATAAATCTTCAAGAACCTAATAATTGAGGTATGTGGGATATTCATCAATGGATTCCTTTCGCCCATTAAACCCAAAAACCTTCTTTATGGTTAAAATATGGGTTCTTGCTTTATTATGGAGTTTGATATGTAAAGATGGGTTAAAGTCATGTCTTTCCTTAGTAATTGAACTCATTTTTATGTCCACAAATGATCGTATGAAATGTTAGTTTAA
This sequence comes from Capsicum baccatum var. pendulum, assembly GCA_030864225.1. Taxonomy (NCBI): domain Eukaryota; kingdom Viridiplantae; phylum Streptophyta; class Magnoliopsida; order Solanales; family Solanaceae; genus Capsicum; species Capsicum baccatum. The sequence goes on along the minus strand of CM061554.1, from coordinate 165,891,319 downwards.
TTCATATTTTAAACTATAATTTCCCATGTCATGTTCAAGTGAATTTCATTTTTCAATATAAAATTATTAATTTAGCCATATAATCATGGTTTTTCCTCATGTTTAACATATTCCCATGTTAAAGTTCATGAATCTCACTTGTTTGGTGAAATGTTCATGTTTTGGGTCTTTGAACCATGATTCATATGATAGTTTTAATATTTGGTATTGTATTTTATGATCATTCAGTGCTGGAGCATTATGAACACCCAATACCTATGTGTTTTACATGATTTCAGATTTTTAAGTAATAAGACAGTTAAGCCATGAATCTTTTCATTATACTTAGATATTTATGATCATGATGTGCACTGTAAGAAATAATTTTTAATTAAACTTAGTTCAATTTGGTACCAGTGTTAGTTCTATTAGGAGTAGGATTTAGCACCAAGAGATCCCAGGGATGGGGGTTCACCTACCAATAGAGGGTGTGACCTTTAATAGTAGTGCCTGAGTTCCATAGAGCATCAATATAGTGAGGAAGCCACTTAAATTTCTTTTGCATGTATCAACTGAATATCATATTAGATATATAGTCACACAATTATATTTATACACGAATTATAATGTATAAAATTTTTACCTTGAATTCCTCAAACCACATCTCGCGAGTAGACTCTAGAAAGTTCTTCCATGAAGGTCTAGCCAATTCAAACTTACTCTGAATTCAATTATCAATAATATCAATAACTACTGTGTATGGATCAAACCTACATAACATATAGTAGTTATCAAACATGGGCATATATAAATAGTCCAAACAAATATATGTATTATTAAATGTTAGTCACATTACCCATCCCCTTAAGGTACAGTCCTTATTTGATTATCATCATCTACATTGTCAACTATATTTGGTGAGGTGGATGGAGTCCTGTTGGCTGGTGTTGACATTAATGGTTCAGAATCTTAATTTGTATGTTGGGCCAAATTAGATTAAGGTGGAGAGTTAATAATAGCAGGTGGGGGTTGGTTGATCCCAAGATTAAGTTGAGACTCATTTACATAAAGTAGACTAGTATGGGAATATAAGGGTTGTGATGGTATTATGGGAGGCACAGTAATGTTATAAGTCTGGGATTGATCAACTTTGGGATTTGGTTGATGTGATAAAGAGTAATTCACAAGTGGAGAACCAGTATAAGATTAAAGGGATCCTAATAGAATTATGGAAGGAAATTGAACTGTTTTCACTTTATTATCTATTTTTTTACTTGCTTTCTCTTCTTTTCCATTACGTAATCCTACTTTTTTCGATCATACACCTGGCATCTGCAGCAAATAAAAATAGAAAAAAATAATCTATTAGTGATTTAATTGACAAACAACACATAAATAAAGGTGATCGACCAATATTTTGAGTATCAAGATCTATTCCAAACTAATGATACAGTAGATATGATTTAGCAGGCAGTTTCAAGAAAGGTGTTATCGATACACTTGAAGGAAGTTTCATAGTATTTATTGAGAATGCTCATGCAGACCATCTGAGAATTATGTTGCAGAACCTTAGAGCTTATTAGTTGTTTATATAATTTAGTAAGTGTGAATTGTGGCTGAGTTCAGTAGATTTCCTTAGCAAAATTTTTCTTAGTAATGGCATTATAGTTGACCCTCAAAAGATCAAAGTAGTGAGAAACTGGCCCAGACCTATCTCTCTATTTGATATTAAGAGTTTCTTAGGTTTGGCTGGATACTACAAATTGATTTTCTAAGAGTTTTCTTCAATTGCATCCCCCATATCTCGATTGACTTAGAAAAAATTCAAATTTTAGTGGTTAGATTCTTGCAAGAAAAGTTTTTAGGAGTTGAAGTCTTGACTTACTTCCGCTCTGGTCTTGAGCTTACCCGATGGCACACATGGGTTTGTAGTTTATTGTGATGCTTCAAGAGTTGGTCCTGGTTGTGTTTTGATGTAAAGAGGAAGGTTATAGACTATGCCTCTAGACAACTTAAACCTCATGAGAATAATTATCCTACCCATGATCTTGAATTTACAGCTATTGTTTTTGCCATGAAAATTTGGAGACATTGTCTTTATAGGGTTGATGTTTATGTGTTCACTGACCATAAGAGTATACAGTATATGTTCATGTAGAAAGATCTGAATATTTATTAGAGAAGGTGGATTTAGTTATTAAATGATTATGATGTGGGTATGTTTTATCTTTCTGGCAAGGCCAATGTAGTAGTAGATGCCCTTAGCAGGTTGTCTATGGGTAGTGTTTCTATTGTAGAGGATGGTAATAAGATTTTAGTTCATGAGGTCCATCAGATTTCTAGATTGGGTGTTCGATTGGTTGATTCAGCTCAATGTAGTATATAGGTCTAGAATGGTTCAGAATCTTCATTGGTTGTCGAAGTGAAAGAAATGCAAGATAGGGATCCTAGTTTAGTTTAAGTTGTAAAAGACAGTTAAAGATTAGAAAGTATAGGTTTTCTCCCAAGGGGGAGATAGTGTGCTTTGTTGTCTGGGCACATTATATATTTGATGTGTTGATAGTTTGAGAAACTGAATACTTGCGAAAGCATATGGTGTGCGATACTCGATCCATCCAAGAGCGACTGATATATACCATTATTTGTGAGAAATCTATTGGTAGAGTGGTATGAAGTGGGATATTGCAGAGTTTGTAGCTAAGTTCCCAAATTGTCAGCAAGTGAAGGTTGAGCACTAAAGGCCTAGTACATTGCATATATTTAGCGTCCCCGCTTTGAAGTGGGAAGTGTTGAAGATGGATTTCGTGATAGGGTTAACTCGTATGTTTTGTCAACATGATTTGATATGGGTCATTATCTATAGAATGACCCAAACATCTCACTTCTTACTAGTTCATACTTTATACTCAGCTGAGAATTATGGCATGCTTTATATTAGGGAGTTTTTTAAGTTGCATGGGATTGCGTTGTCTATCATATCATATTGAGGTACTCAATTTTCCTCTCACTTTAGGAAGGCTTTTAAGAATGGTCTTGGTAGCCAAGTTCATCTCAGTACAACTTTTCATCCTCAGATAGATGGCCAGGCAAAGTGGACAATTCATACTTTAGAGGACATGTTGAGGGCAAGTGTTATTGACTTTAAAGGTAGTTGGGATGACCACTTACCTTTGATCAATTTTGCATATAACAATAGTTATCACACCAGTATTCAGATGGCTTCATTTGAGACTCGCTATGGAAGGAGATATAGATCTTATATTGGCTGGTTTGAGGCAGGTAAAGCTTCTTTGATAGGGCCAGATTAAGTGTTTGAGGCAATAGAGATAGTTCAGTTGATACGAGAGAGGCTGGAGTCTTCCCAAAGACGTCAGAAATTTGATACAGATGTGAAGAAAAGGGATCTTGAGTTTAAGCTTGGTGATTTGGTCAATTTGAAAATTTTACCAATGAAGGGAATAAAGAGATTTGGCAAGAAGGAGAAACTCAGTCCCCGCTATGTTGCCCTATATAAAATCTTGAGTCATTTTGGGTAAGTAGCTTATGAGCTAAAGTTTCTTCTAGATTTGGTTTTAGTACATTTGGTATTTCATGTTTCCTTGTTAAAGAAATGTATTGTTCGTTCAGATGAAGTTATTCCTTTAGAAGATACGGATATTAAGGATAGTCTTTCCTATGAAAAAGTCCCAGTTGAGATCCTTGATTGACAGATTCGTGGGCTATGAAATAAAGAAGTTCCCTTGGTTAAAGTTCTTTAGCAGAATTAGTCTGTAGAGGGAGATCCTTGGGAGACAGAAGCAGATATGAGAACAAAGTATCCTCACCTCTTCTCCGCCAATTCAGATTCAGTTTAAGATAATGATTTCCCTTAGATTGACTCTTTTCCATTCTTAGTTTAAGTTGTCTAATCATTCTCATGTTAGTGCATGCATTTATAGAAATCAATTCCTTTCATGTATTGCATTTTAAACTCAGTTATATAGTCAAGTTTCTAGTCATGTATGTTCAGTATGTGATATCAGTTTCCTTTGTGCTCCTAGTCTAACCAGTCTTATTCAAGGATGAATATTCCCAAGGGGATGATGATGTAACACCTGTAAGATCCCAAGCTTAATTCAACTCACAGTTGCATGTTCGAGGGGTCCAAGACTTGGAATTTTCACTAAGTTTTGAGGACATAGTAATTTTCAAGACCCCTAAACTTTGATGATCTTATTTTTAACCATCTGACCTCGGGACATTGATTTTTGAGTTGATTCATGATCGGTGTTATTCATAGTATGTCTCATGTGAGATTTAGAATTTTTGAATGAGCGTACGAGTGTGTTTGGAAAACTAAACCAGTAGCACCACCAGGATAAGCGGGTGTCGCCCCCTTAGTCCACCGGGGTAAGGCACGCTTTGCTTGGTCCACTCCCCCGCTCTAAGGCGGGTACCACCAAGCCTAGTACACCGCTTCAAATCTGTGTTGCCCCTACCTATTATATCCAACTTTATGTATTGGAATTTTAAGGGTATTTGGGTCATTTCCCTTCACCTTATTCGTCCATAGTACAAATTTAGGGCTTCCAAAGAGAATTATTTACCCTTTTATTCACAAATTGCTCTTAAGAAAACCTCTCTTTCCCCAAGAACAAGTCCAAACTCTTTCACAAAAAATCAATGAATTCAAGCTTCAAGATCAAGAAATCCTCAAGGAATCTTTAAGAATTTATCGAGTGAGGTATGTGGGATATTCATCCATGGGACCCTTTCACCCATGGTACCCAAAAACCCTTTTTGGTTTAATTTTTGAGTTTATACGTGTTCAAGATGCAATAAATCCAAGAATCTCTTGTCAATTCAATATCAAGTTATGGTTACAAGTGTTTTCTAGTGAAATGAGTCATATCATGTTTTAATTGTTGTTATATCCAATTAATTTCAGAATAAATCCCCAAATTATGAACTTAGTGATGTAATCATGTAGTTTTTCATGTTTAAGACAATCGCATGTTCAAATTTATGATCCCCACATATTTGATGAAATATCTATACTTTAAGTCTTTGAATCATGATTTCATACTACAATTTTGTTACTTAATATCATATTTTATGATCATTCAGAGCTGGTGGGTTATGAACACCCGATACCTACATGTTTTACATGCTTTCAGATCTTTCAAGATACAATTTATTTAAACTATAAGTCTTGTTATTTACTTAGATATTTTTTATCATGATGAGCACTAGTAGTTATAAGAAATAAAATTTAGTCAAACTTAGTTCAGTTTAGTACTAGTGTCAGTTCAGTTGGGAGTAGGATTTAGTACCGAGCGAATACAGGGATGGTGGCTTCCCCGCCAATTAGGCAAAGTCATTAGTAGCAGTCTCTGTATTCCAGAACTACATAGACAATGTAGGATATGAGGGTTCACCCATCATTTTAGGCTTGTATTTCTCTCAGGGGTTACCCATTATTTTAGGCTTGTATTTCTCTCAGGGGTCACCGTTCAGCTTAGGCTTGAGACCCTGGTCCTTTGGGATATTATATTAGTGGATTCCCACAGCCAGTATTGGTACCCGTGGCATGGTACTAACATATTTCCAACTAGGGTTACAGGTTGGACCCCGATTTGCTCATATTGGGTCATGTTGGTTATATGATACCTTCCACAGTCTCAGTATGGTAATCATGATATTCAGTTCAATTTTTCTTAACCAAGTGAATAGATTTTCAGTTATTTAGTTATACAGCTTTCAGTTTTCAGATTATAGACTATCTTAGAAACATGTTCATACTTGGTATTGTGCTCTCAGATATTACATGTTCATGCATTCATGATCAGTTACTTTGTGTATACCAGCCAGTCCGCATCTCATATACTAGTACATTCAAGTACTAACCACATACTTTTCTTTGAGCTATGTTTCTTATAACATAGGTTAGGACGCTTAATTTCTCGACCGTTCTTAGATAACTCAGTGTTACTCAGTGGTAGCAGTGTTGAGTCCTCGTCCATCAAGGACATGGCTTATTTATCCCAGTTTTTTCAATTTTTTATTATGTTTAGACAGTCAGAGTTAGTTAAGGGATTGTCCCATCAACTCCCTATGAATGTTAGAGGCTTTCAGACAATCAATTGGACAGTCAGTCAGTCATTTCAGTATTATCAGTTTTCACCAATATTTCAGACTTGTCATTACGTATACTCAGTATTGAGATTTTTTTTATATTTTTATCAGTTTATCTTCTGCATAAGTTATATTAGTGTCATTTTATTAAGTGCTCACAACAGGTACCAACTCATGAGTTAGCTTGTGGTCACTTGTGATGGTAAGCACCGTTGTCGTGACTAGGGGTAGCCTAAGGTCGTTTCATGAATATTATTTAACACAGAATACCTCATAACTAAGACTTGGTTTCATTTCTGAATGACTAAGACCTATACAAACCTATTAAGAGCTAAAATCTTAATAAATAATAAATGCACTTAATGGTCTGAAATCTTAACCATGAAGATTCAAACCTCCATTATGTGCAAACAAATGAGGCCAATGAGAAGAAAAAATGTATGTACGTGGGTGTTTTTTATATATTAACAATTAAAAGATTTATTGAATTAATAGCAGTGATGTACTCGTTATGTCACTTTAGAGTTCCTCTACTTCTTGGTAGATTTTCCTTGAGATTATTAATGTATTTTTCATTTGGAGAGATCTATGTTCAAACTTTCATTTAGCTCCATTTTATATTTCTCTTTTCTCTTGGCTTCAATCATCATATATCTTCTGATTTTTTAGCTTTCCTCTATCTTCTTTGTTTGTGCATTTAGATTATACTGTATATTATATATTATAATGAAATATCATTTTTGTACTCTTCTTCCTATGAACCAGTGTGAGATCATCCTAATCTATCACTTACTTTATTTTAGGGTATCTCATGAAACCATTGAGCCCGACCTATATGATTCATATTATTACATAGTGAATCTACTTCTATCATTAATTTCATTTTTAATTTTCTCAGAAACAACAATATTTTTTATTTTTTTTCTATGCTTCTATTGAGTTTATATTTAAAAGGGACTCAAAACTTAGCTAAAAAAATTCAAAATTACTCAAAATATTCCATATTAGAATTTACTAAAGATGTAAAATGAACTAAAAACATAATTATTTTTTTAACAAAAGACAAATGTTCCAACAAACATAATATAGAAGATGACAACAAAATAAAATGATAAATTAAAGTTGACCTAAAGACTAATCTCTAAGTTAAGCTCCTTCTCCAACAAAGGATTGATAGTTGTAGGTGAAGCAACACAAGACACGTGCAGTACCATGGCCAGTTCTGATTGATCAAAAATATTCTGCCGATGGCCGAGAAATCTAAGAGGCCTATGAACCACTAGATTCCTAGGACGAGGACAGTAAAAGCGTCCTTGGCGACATAATATTATTGGGGTAGATTTACAAATACTTGAGCAACGGTAGAGAGTGGAGAGTTCAATAGAGGACAAAAGAATTTTTCAAGAGAAACACCTCTTTCCCAAGTTCCTTATAACATATGCTTTATTTTGTGTCCTACTAGCCCATGGCTTTAGGTGAATACCTCACTACAGTACTTGCACTAATAGTACCAAATTTCATCAAGCTTTGTTATGATTTGTTGGTGTGCCATTACAACAGTTGGATTTATTTATAATTTTTTGTGAAGGATTTCACAGAGACTCTTAGAAATGAATTAGTAAGGATTGAAGAAATGCACATCGATATTAATAGGATAAGAACTTTTGATAAAAATACTAACAATGTTTGTAAGGATAATTTACAAGTAAAACATATTTATTATGGTCAAGGGCTAAATCTGAATATTTCTTAAAAACAACTTAAGTTTGACCTGTTTTAGATTTTGAAAATCCCAAATGCAATATTTTTCCCATTATCTTTGTTTTCTCTCTGTTGCTTATTAACTCAAGAATATTTTAAAATATCAAATTAGATTTCTTACTTTCATCACATTGATGATTATTAGTTTTCTCTATTTTGAATAACTCTGATAGTTTTAAATTTATTATTATTTTTATCTAAGCAAATAAAATTAAATTTCACTTTCTTATACATAACCCCAAAGATCAACACAAATCTAAATGGATTAAAAGAATAACTAATGCTACATAAGAATATTTTAATTTGGACATCTCCAACTATATGTAAAATATATAGCGTTAAAGTTAATTCTCATCACAATCTCAATGTGATATCTTATTCGTGACTTGTGAGTAGTCACTTTGTCAAGACACAAAAATTAGATCATGATGGCACCGACTATAGCCTACCAGTAGGTAAGCCAAATTCATAACTCGAAATGACAAAAAATGATCAAATAAGATAAAGATGAAATAACGGAGTAACTTTATAGTCATAAAGTTCCCAAGTCCGTGAGTTCAAAAAGTCTTATTTCCTTCAAGATAAAAGCATAAATTTTGAAAGTTATTGTTTTAAGATTTCTTTTTTTCGTACAAGCTTTGAGAATAAGAGGAGAATATAGATTTTAGAACTAATTATAATGAATCATGAGATTTATGCTACATGTTTCATTATTCATGATTTATGAGATTTAGATTTTAGATTTATTCAAGCTATATGAGTCATTTATATCAGCATGCATGGTTTTATAAAAAGTAATGATATTTTTGACTTAATGCATACATCCCCATATACTCAGTACATCCTCAAAGTACTGATCGACATATATGTCGATGTGATACATTGTCTCATAATGTAAGTACAAAATCTAGTAGGCACATTCAGACTCAGACATTTGCAGATTCTACCCAACAAGGTGATGAGTCCTCCTACTTCGGGGACTTCTATTGGATTTATTTATGTTGTGTCTTTCCTTATTCATATGTATTGATTAGCGATAGTTGGAGTAGCTTTCCAACTTTTTATAGTCACTATATAGTAGAGACTTCACAGTTATCCGCTAGAGTCAATATTATAATTTCAGTCCCTTTCTTCAGACTTTATTAGAATGTAAAAGTGGTATCAGTATTGTGTTTTATAGATTTTAGCATTTCTCTATGTTTCCACATAGTAAACTCCATTATTCATTCATATTTAATCAGTTTCTTAGTAGTGTGCCATTAGAAGGGTTAGATTGAGATCACTTATGGTCCTAAGCACCGTGTGATGTCTCAGGATAGATTTTTAGGGCGTTACAATCTTGGTATCAGAGCACAGAGTTCAAGTTTTCTAGGGTGTCTGTGAAGCCATGTCTAGTAGAGTCTTGCAGAATGGTACGAAGACATTTGTACTTTTCTTCGAGAGGCTACAAGGCATTTAGAAAATGTTCCCTTTTTTAAAATCTCATATTGTTCTATAGAAAGGTTCTCTAAGAAATTTATATAGATTCTCATCTTTCTCTATTTAGATCATCTCTACCTTATTTTAAAGGTAACAGAAACAGTCAAGCTTAAATCTTTATAGATAGAGCTTTCTCAAATAGTCCCCATAGATAGTTATGGGATTGTACACAGTCTCAAAAGTATCTTATCAATGCTTTTAACTTTTGAGTTTTGAAGAACTTCATTCATGTTCATGGAAATAGTGTGCTAAGCCCAATTCAGGTGTGCTTTCAGATCCCTCCTCAGAATTTGTAATATTAATCTATACTTCCCCATCTATACATTATTCTTGAGATAACACAATTAGCAAGTTCCAATTTTCTCCGCTGATATGCTCTCAGATTTGCTAGCATGAAGTTTCAGAATGCACCCAAAGGGTTTGAGAGGAGCTCTTTAGTGTGTCATAAGTCCCTCAATCTGAAAGTTATGTCCTTATTCTTATAAGTTGTTCAGTTAATGAAAAATTAGTATGTATTTAGATTGCTCGTTGACCCTTTTAATACAGATAATGCTCATGAGAGGAGATAATATGAACCTAGACTGTTAAGTGTAGTGTTCATTCGAGTGATATTATGAACTTTAGTATTATGATTTATAAATAGTAGAACCTTATTATAGTTGGAAGTATGGGTATAGAAGAGTAGTGGAACAAAGAGTGAGCATGATGATTGATAGTATCTTCCTGTGTGTTAGTTTAGTGGAAGGTAGAGATGGAGTTATTAGTAAGGTCAATAGTTGTTGCTTGAAGTATGGGAAGATTTATTGCTAGTAATTATTGTGATTAAAAGTACAGGATATTAATGAAGTATTTGGTTGTTTAGTATCATTAATTTAGGCTTCTCTAGAGGTTGCAAAAAGGAGTTTAGCTGAAATTTATAGAGATATGAGAGTAATTTAGATGTATATAAGGGTAAATAGAAATGATATGTATAAGGAGGATGTATTAATGGATTATGATAAGATAGGACATATGATTACAATCAAATATTGTTGCTATGAAGTTCTAGTGGACTAGTGTTTCTTGATGTTTTATTTTATAGATTCTAACTGAGATTAGTATGTGAGGTTCATCATGCCTAGCACCAGACACTAAGTTTGAATAGTAGATGATTAGAAAGGTGAAGTAATAATTTCTTGGTTAGTGTGGCTAATTGTATGGAAGTGATCTTGTAGGCTTGAACAGTGTATACAACAACTTAAGTTTATTTGTTCATAATGAAGTATGGTGTTAAAGGTATGATGTAGAGGAGTGCCCATGGTGATATGAGGCTTCATTATTTTTGAAACTTATTAAGTGTTGTGTGGTTAGTAGTACCCCTTAAATTGATAAGTATGAATGAGGTTATATAGTATATGGTTTTCATGTCAGTTATCTTATGATTTACATATTGGTGATATGGTAAGTTATAGATGTGATATTTGCAGAGTATGAGGGAAGTTCAGTAAAGGTTTAGATATATCTATGTTTAGTGTTAGAATCTAAGTTGTAGAGTGTTTAAGTTGTTATATGATTGCTTATAGGGCTGTAGAAATCTAAGAGTTGAATCTTAGAAAGAGGTGTTAGCATTGAGGGCTATACGTAAAGATACAGTCCTTCAGGATAAGTTTAGTTTTATGTGTATCGATTTTATCCCAAATTATAGAATAAAGTGATTACGATTTAGATTAAAGTTTATATAGTGGTTTACAGACTAAGAGTGGTGGTTTAAGTCTGAGGGGGAGATGACAGAAGGAGTAACCAAGTCATACTTCCAGATTCTTGTTGAAATGTCTGTGTAGTGTAGAAAACCCATAAGAGAGAATGATGCCCGACCCATTGTTATTTCAGTATTTCCATTTATCCCAATACCTACTTATGCCTTATATTTTAGTTCCATGATCATAGTTCATGTTCATGCATATGATAGAGAATCATGTACCCTCCTAGTTCCCAAAATGAGGAGTTCCAGTTCTTTCAGCAGTTGGAATCACATTCCATAAGTGATGAACTCCAAATTTAGGTCATGCAGCTCATGACTCATGTACTCAAACTTTATAGTATGTTCAGTTCAAGCACTCAAGCAATACTCTTAATGATCAGCAAAATTCAGATTTATATCATGCATGTCCTCAGATCACACCTCTTTGATGAGTTCATGATGTTAAATATTCTATTCCTCAAGCCTCAGTTGAGTGTCAAGTTATACATAGTACCCCTTTATGTTTTAGGTCCTTATGTTATAACCTTTTATTATCTTTCCTTAGGTAAAGGTAGTGATGAGAAATAGTTATTTGGATGGGAGAGAGTAAACATTTCTTGTTAATAGAAGATTGTTGTATGCTTATTTTAGCTAAGGCTATAAGTGTGAAGTAGGATTGAGGCCAAGTCATTGATACATGTTATGGTTAGTTAATATTTTATATGCTATGTGTGAGTAGTTGAAATTTTATGTATGTCTTCTTAAGAATTGTGAATGGAAATTGTTCTTGTAGAGGTTTGTAGGATATGGAAAAGATACTTTATGAGCATTTATTTAGAAGTGCATATGGGGTTATGAAGATAGGCTTGAATTCATGTTTGTATATTTACGGAGGGATGCATTGAGCGTTAGTGAATGTATAGTACTAGGTGGATTGTAGTTGTTGGAGTGGTAATGAGGATTATTCTGGAGATAAAAAGTTGTGAAAAGTACATATACGTGCGAATTCATGATTCTGACTGGTGTTATATTATGGTGTTATATGCGATACCTTGTGATTTTGAGTTAGGCTTGACCATAACGACAGAGTTGGGTTTAGTTAGGCTTTGGTAGATGGAATTTTCAATGGTCATATAAGAATTATAAGTTGAGTCAATAAGTATGGTGTTTAAGGGGAAAGTTTAGTTGAGAGAGTATTTTAGAAGTGTGGCTAAACTTTAAAGTGAGAAGTTGCATTGCTGGAGGCCTAGTACTTCTACCTCGACTTATGATTCACAGGTCTATGTTCCATGCTATATTCGGAGCAATGTTGTAATTCCTTATTCTGTGGTCTTGTTTATATCATGCCCAGAGTCCCTTACTCCCTAATGGCCTTAGAAATTTCATTAGAAAGGTTTTGAAGAAATACCTTATTTGGGGGAGAGCATTCACCATGATTCAGTCTGTACAGCCAGAAATCCAGTTTATATCTTCCTCTTTAGTCTAGTCTCACTACCTAAAATTTTGTGAGTATGACCATTTCAAGAGAAAGTTTGTTCACATCTAAGTATATTGCAAAATTCAGTTCAGTACATGCATCATGCATCAGTTTCAGATTCAGATATTAAGTCATGGTTCAGTCTGTAAGTATCTTGCATATCATCTTAGTCTTTTCTAGTATTTCAACCAAATTAGTATCATTCGGGGTTGAATGATCCCAAGATGGGGGTGTTGTAATACCCCGAGTTTTAATGTCATAAACCTCTTATCTCTTCTCCGCGAACTCAGAGCCAGCCGAATGTGATAGTCTTCCTTAATTCAGTTCTTTTCTAATCAAAGATTCAGCTATATAGCTATTCTTATAATAAGTCCATGCATTCCCAGAAGTACTTAAAGGATTAGAATGATGTAGAATCAGTTTAGTAATTTATTTCAGTTGTGTATCCTCAGTTTTCTCAGCTAGCCAACCTCATTCAAGGACGAAAGTTCTCAAGGGGGAGATATAGTAATACCCCGAGAATTCCAACCGGTTGTAGAACCATGCTTCAAACTCATGAGAAATAAATTTTAGTGATTTGGTAGTTTTATGATCAAGTTTGATGTGTATTAAGGCCTCAAATATGTCCTTGCTATTAGTCGAATCAAAATATCCCTTACCACTTGAATTCTTGAGAAGGATATTCATACAGTAAACTTCAAACGATCATATCTTTTGTTATACTATGAATTTCTGAGCTCATGACACACCGATATATATATAATTGAATTATCTTTCCAATGATACCAATTTATCCAAAATCCGTTATCAAGGTAACAAGTTATGGCCGTTTTACAGTGAGCTATCCAGACTGCAAAAGTGCGACGGGAAGGCGGATGGACCATCGCACCAGCGATGGACCGTCTCCAAAACCATTGCAACTGAGGCAGTAAGCCCGTTTTCTGGCCATAAAGTGATGGTTAGAGGGACGGTCCATCCCTGGGGCGATGGGTCAAAGCCCAAACCGTCCCACACCTCCGTTTATCTATTAAAAGTCGTTTTTAAAGGGATTTTTGGATCTTTTCTACCCTTTTTAACACCTAATTACATCAAATCAAAGCACATACCTCCATACTCATCCATATCATCAAAATTAGGGTTCCTTTCAAGATCAACCCTCAAAAACAAGGTTCAAACCCTTCTTAAAGAAAACTCAAGAATTAAAATATCACCATTGAAAAAACTTCAAGAAAAGCCTCCAAGAACAATCTCAAGGCTTCAAAAGTTTAATTTGTTCCATTGAATCAAGCCAAATAAGGTATGTGGGGTTTAATCAAGAACAATTCTTTAATTCTTGTGCCCAAAAGCTTACTTTAAGTTACAAATTTCTGAATTTTGATATGATTTCCATGAAATTGAAGTTAGGGTTTATACCCTATGTTGATAATTGCATAATTTTGAGATTTTAAGTGGTTTGGATATTGAGTTACATTTCTACTTTCAAATATTTAGGCACATGATCATATTTTTTCTAGATTTTAAGTTGAATTATGAATAATTATGTTATAAAGCACGAGCCTTATCGTGTTTGATATGAAATTGAAGCATGGGTCATTAAGCTCTAGTTAGGAGAATACAGATTTTAGAACTAAGTATAATGACTCACGAGATTTATGCTACGTGTTTCATTATTCAAGATTTATGAGATTTAAATTTCAGATTTATTCAAGCTAAATGAGTAATTTATATCAGCATACATGGTTTTATAAAGAGTAATAATATTGTTGACTTAATGTATACACCCCCATATACTCAGTATATCATCAAAGTAGTGATCCACATATATGTATATGTTATACATTGTCTCATAATGTAGGTACAAGATCTAGTAGGCACATTCAGACTTTGACAGTTGCAGATTCTAGCCAGCAAGGTGATGGTCTTCCTACTTTGGTGACTTCAGTTGGAATTAGTTATGTTGTGTATTTTATTATTCATATGTATTGATCCGAGATAGTTGGAGTAGTTTCCCAACTATTTATAGTCAGTATAGTGGAGGCTTCACAGATATCAGTTAGAGTCAGTATTGTAATTTCAATCCTTCTCTTCAGACTTTATTAGAATGTAAAAGTGGTATCAATGTTGTGTTTTATAGATTGCAGTATTTCTCTATGTTTCCACACAGTAAATTCCATCATTCATTCATATTTAATCAGTTGCTTAGTAGTATGCCGTTAGAAGGGTTAGCTTGGGATCACTTTTGGTCCTAAGCATCGTGTGACATCTCGGGATGGATTTTCGAGGCTTTATAGGTGTAGGTCTCCTATTAAGTGGTTTGAGGTTGCGAAGACTAGGTTGTTTGGTCCTAAATTGGTTCACCAAGCGATGAAGAAGGTAAAGGTGATTAGAGAAATGCTTAAAACTGATAATAGTCGCTAAAAATCTTGTGCGGATGTAAGGCAAAGTGAAATTGAATTTGAAATATTTGATTGGGTAATCTTTAAGGTCTGCCCTATGAAAGGAGTTATGATATTTTTGAAGAAGGGGAAGCTTAATTCCTTTTATGTTGGTACGTATCAGATAGTGAGAATAATTGGAAATGTCGCTTGTGAATTTGATTTTTCAACAAATTTGGCTTCTACTCATCTGGTTTTCCATATGGCTATGCTTAAGAAGTGTATGGGTGACCCTTCTTTGATTGTACTTATTGAGGATGTTGGTGTTAAAGATTCATTATCTTATGAGGAAGTCCTAGCTGAGATATTGGATAGGCAAGTTCATAGTTTGAGGACTAAGGATATAACTTCGGTGAAGGTTCTTTGGGGGAATAAAAAGGTGAAAGAAGCAACTTGGGAGGTTGAGGCAGATATGAGGGCCAAATACCCATACTTCTTCGCCGCATTGGATAAATGTTCTTATTATATGAGTTTCATTTTCCTCTTATTATATTTCGAATTAGTTCTTTGATTCTATGATATTCTTTCTTGTTATCATGATAAACGTTCCCTAACTCCTCATTCGTGGATGACTGATCCTAAGGGGGGATAATATGAGACCTCATAAAATTTTATTATTTTATTTTGACCCTCCCATGAGTGTAATGTAAATTTTTTACTTGAATTATGTTAAGGGATGTTAAAAGGGTATTTTGGGATAGTTTTTTGAATTTTTAAGGGGTTGGAGGCCATTTTAGGAAAACGAGGTTGTACACCTCCACTATAGTAGCAAACTGCATGGCCTAGACTCTGCAATAAGGGTGTGGCACGGAGGCTAACCTTCATGATAGCAGCATGCCATGTCGCAATGAATTTTTCAACCCGTTTTTGGTTTTTCACTTTGGTAAGGGGGTTTTGGTCCTTTTACCCCTTAAATGACTAATAAACACTAGATGACCCCTTTTTCCTTCAGATTTAAAGATCAAAATATTACTATTCCCCTCATTAACTCCCAACCTAATAAAGAAAAATGGTTTTACAGAGAATTCATCATTCAATCTCCTAACTTTATTTTCTCTTTGGTTTTCATTATATTCCAAGCATGTTTTCTTTCCCTAACTTGAAATTTTCATTGTGGCATCAATTTATAGAAATCCATGTTATTTGAATTGATGGGTTTTGTAATACCCCGAAAAATCCAAACCAATATTAGAGCCTTGTACCAAGCTCATGCATAGTACATCATGGTTATTTTATAGTTTTATGAGTAAGTTAGATGTATATTAAGGCTTCAAATAACTCCTAGATATCAGAAAAATCAAAACATTCCTTACCGATTGAATTCTTGAGAAGGATATTGGTATAGACAACTTCAAACGAGCATATCTCTCATTATACTTGGAATTTTTGAGCTCATCACCTATCAACAGATAGATAATTGAATTATATTTCCAAATATACCAATTTAACCTAAATTTGATATAGGATAAAAGATTTATGCCTATTTCACTCTAGCATATCAGGTTGGAAACAGTGTGACGACATTCGTGGTAACTTATCACAATTGTGACGCCCTATCATAAAGGTCGTCAGCCTTAGGAAGAAACCAGCTCCTAAGTGAAGAAATTCGTGATAGCTTATCACAATTGTGACACCCTATCATGAAGGTCGTCACCTTAGGAAGAAACTAGCTCCTAAGTGACGACATTCATGATAGCTTATCATAATTGTGACGCCCTATCACGAAGGTCGTCAGCCATAGGCAGAAACCGATGACATTCGTGATAGCTATCACATTTGTGATGCTCTATCACGAAGGTCATCATCTATGATTTTCAGCAACTGGGAAATTATTTCATAAGGGTATTTTGGTCTTTTCTTTCACCTTCCAGGACTTATAACCCTAAAGAGGCATAATTTTTCACATTTTTCTTCAGTTAAGCATCTTAGAAACCCTATCTTACACTCTCAACCACAAGATAAGAGTTTTCATCAAAATTATCTCTCAAAAGAAAAATTCAAGCCTTTTTCCAAGATAATCAAGAATTAAGTTTCCCAATCAAAGAAATCTCCAGTAAATCATCAAGGTTTCCTTTCTAAGGTATGCGTGTGTTCATTCATGGACTCCTTTCATCCATGAAGTTCAAGAACCCTTTTCTAAAACTATATATTATGGTTTTTATGTTATGAATGGATTTCTGATCATGTTTATGTGTTGAATGATGTCAAGATAGAATCTTTATGTGTGATTATGAATCTATGACATCATATGAGTTGAAAATATATAAGTTTGATTATTTATGATAAGTAATTGTATGATTTACACCTATGCCTAAGTTGTGCATTTAAGATGTTCGATAAAATACCTAAGACACTAGATATCATGCATTATAGCTAAATTGTCACTAAGTGAAGGATTCATGTTATACCCCCATATTCCAATGATTTTCATGTTGATATTGTGTCTTGTAAATGTTGTTGGGATGTTCATGAACTAGTTTTATGGAATTATGCTATACTTACTTGCAAAACCCACTCATGTACAAGATGTAGAATACCCATACTTCACGAAATTCCGCAAGTTATGATATTATGGATTGTGGTTGAAATATGTAATGAGCATGATATTGAAAGCTATGCAAGTATATACATGTTGTATGAAATTCCCTTCCATGAAATAGATTGTTCAGAACCATGCTTAGTATGAAATCCCTTATTTATGATATTGTGGATTATGGACTCTACTCTTATGATCAAGTCAGTCATGTGTGTCAATTTCCTTCCATCGAGTCCTGGGGGTACTTGTACCCAAAAAATATAAATGTATGAATAGAGCCATGTCATGTTATCACAATACTCTCAGTTAAGCCATGATCTATAGAATTCAGTCAGTTATGTGACTCAAAAAAACTTTAAAATCTCAGTAGTCTCAGTTGTTCAGTAATCGCAGTGATATCAGTACTCAGTATGTAACTTTAGTATTCACAGTCAATCTCAATTACTTTAGTACTCTCAATCAGTCCTCAGAACTCAGTACATTTTGTTAGTCATCAAAATTCAGTAACTCAGTTTAGCTCCGATAAACAATACCATAAGTATCAGTTCATCTAATCAATTTAGTTCAGTTCAGTTATTCAGTTCATCTCTATTATTCCGTTTAGTGTATTTCAGATAAGAGTAGGATTCAGCACTGAGTAAGCCTAGGGATGGGGACTCACCAACTATAATAGGACTGAGATCCCTAGAAGCAATCCCTAAGTTCCAGAACTACGTAGCCCGTGTAGGTACGAGATGTCACCCATTAGGACTGACATACTCAGGGGTCACCCATTAGCATATTTATATGAATAGGACTGATCCCAGGAGTCACCCGCTAGATTAGGATAGACTCCACAGCAGATGTCTTTACTGGTGGCGCGGTACTGACACCCATCCAGTCAGGGCAGTGATTGGACCCCAGTCAGCTTAGCTGGGGCATGTCGGTTAGATGAATACATCCTACAGTTTTAGTTACAGATTTAGGACTATCAGATACAGTCAACTCAGTTTAGTAGTACAGATTCAGTATTGTTAGAGACAATCAAACCTCATCATTATAAATAGACTTCAAGATCACCCATTAGATAGGACTAATCTCAACTATAGTTAAACAGTATCAGAATTATCAGATTTAAAGACCACCTACTAGATAGGACTGATCTCAAATTCAGTTACTCCATGTAAAACAGAACTCAGATAGTTCATTAGAACTTAGACTGTCAGATACAATCGCTCAGTATCAGTTACATCGGTTAGGCCGATCATCATAATTATATCATTTATATTAGTTTTATGAACTCATATATCAGTCATATCAGTTATCAAAATTCATGATATCAGTATACAGCTTCAGGACTAGAAGACACAGTCAACTAGACCAGTTTTTCATAATTCGAACTATCAGAAATAGTCGCTCATCTATTCAGTATCTCAGTATCAGTACACTCATGTTATCAGTATTCAGACTCAGTAGTCAGTATCTACACGAGTTTAGTTACAATTATGTATGCATGTATGTATTCTTACGTTCATATTAGTCAGCATTGTTCATGCATATAACCCTTTGCATTTAGCCTACCTCACTCATATACTCAGTATATTCAAACGTACTGACGCATTTGCACTATGGTGATTTCTCTTATGTTACACCATAGGTTCAGAGGCATGAGTTCCAGATCAGCAGTAGCATTGCAGTGTTCAGAGTTAGCAGTGAGTCCTTCTCATTCAAGGATGATATGATTATTGCTATATTTACTATTCAGGTTCTAGACAGAGTTAGTTGGAGACATGTTCCTTCAACTCCTTATTTAGTTCAGTTAGAGGCTTTCATACTAGATGTCAGATTAGATATTCAAATCTTATTATTTTCAGTATTTATGACTTATTTTGGTATTGTTATACCTTTTTTAGACATTTTGTTATCAGAATTTATTCAGTTTGAACCTTATGGCCTTTCATGTTCATATTTCCATATTTTATGATATATTATGCAGTATACAGGTACAGATATCAGTCATGGGTTAGCTTGTGGTCCTTCGGGGTCATGAGGACCGTGTAGCATTCTGGTTCAGAAAATTAGGGTGTTACAAACTTCGTATCAGAGCCTAAAGTTTAATAGATTCCTAGGAAGTCTGAAAGCCGCATCTAGTAGAGTCTTGTGCATGCGTGTGTTGAGCACCACACTTATGTACGGGAGGCTATGAGATGTTTTAGGAACAGTTTCCCTTCTTTCAGTATTCATATCATGCCAGTGAGCAGTCAGATTTGTATAGCTTGTTTTCTCATCCTTGCATCTATTCAGGCAATCCAAAATCTTAGAGAATGTAACTATTTCAAGGTAGAACCTACTAGTAGTTGAAAGTTCAGTCCATCTCATGCATTAGTTTCAGACCCCCAAAGTTTAGTTATAATCTAGTTCATAGATGCCCTGTGCATCACCCAGTATCTCCGTAAGGTAAGCGTTCTTAGAGGGACATAGCGTCCCAAACGGGGAGATACCCTACTTTATCTTAATGCTCATATGCCTTAGATCCTTCAATTTCTCCTTGCATAACGAATTCAGTCTAGAAAGAGGGTACTCATAAATTGAACTTCAAGTTAGACCTCAGATGTAAGTCAAGTATTCAGAGGTTTAGTTCAGTTCATGATGTTCCTTCCATATATCACATAGCAGAATTAGTCATGTTCTCATGTTTCAGCTCAATATTAGTACCTTTACCATTGCATGTTCAGTCACATGTTCGTGAGTCAGTTCAGTCATGTATTTATAATACCCCAAAAAATCCAAACCAATATTAGAGCCATGTACCAAGCTCATTCATAGTACATCATGGCTATTTTATAGTTTTATGAGTAGGTTAGATGTATATGAAGGCTTCAAATAACTCCCAGCTATCAGACGAATCAAAACATTCCTTACCGATTGAATTCTTGAGAAGGATATTTGTACAGTCAACTTCAAACGAGCATATCTCTCATTATACTTGGAATTTTTGAGCTCATGACCTATAAACAGATAGATAATTAAATTATCTTTCGAACTATACCAATTTCTCCTAAATCTCATATCAAAGAAAAGAGTTATTCCTATTTTACTCCAGCATGTCAGGCTAGAAATAGTGTGACAAAATTCGTGGAAGCTTACCACATTTGTGATGCCCTACCACAAAGGTCGTCAGCCTTAGGTAGAATCCAGCTCCTGTGTGATGACATTCGTGGTAGCTTACCATATTTGTTATACCCTACGACAAAGGTCGTCAGCCTTAGGCAGAAACCAGCTCCTGTGTGATGACATTCGTGGTAGCTTACCATATTTGTGAAGCCCTACCATGAAGGTCGTCAGCCTTAGGAATAATCCAGCTCCTATGTGATGACATTCATGGTAGCTTACCACATTTGTGATGCCCTACCACAAAGGTCGTCAGCCTTAGGCAGAAACCAACTCCTGTGTGACGACATTTGTGGGAGCTTACCACATTTGTGATGCCCTACCACAAAGGTCGTCATCCTTAGGCAGAAACCAGCTTCTGTATGACAACATTCATGGTAGCTTACCATATTTGTGATGCCCTACCACGAAGGTCATCAGACTTAGGCAGAAACCATTAATTCCAGCTTCTCTATGATGACATTTTTGATGGTTTACCACATTTTTGATACCTTGTCACAAATGTCGTCAGCTATTATTTTCAGCAATAGGGAATTTATTTAATAAGGGTATTTTGGTCTCTTCCCTTTATTTCCTATGACTTATAACCCTAAAAAGGTATAATGTTTCCCATTTTTCTTTAGTTAAACATCTTAAAACCCCTCTCTTATGCTCTCAACCACAAGATTAGGGTTTCCATCAAACTCATCTCTCAAAAGTAAGATTCAAGCATTTTTCCAAGATTATTGAGAATTAAGTTTCCCAAATCCAAGAACTCTCCAGCAAATCATCAAGGTTTCCTTTCTAAGGTATGCGTAGTGTTCATCTATGGATTCAATTCATTCATAGAGTTCAAGAACCATGCTTTTAAATGTTATTTTGTAAACTTTTGTAGTGATATAAGCATGTACACATTGATGCTTGTTGTTCAAGTTTCAAAATGATATCTAAGGATGTTTTCATGGAATATATGTGATTGTTGGTTGAAAATCATAAACTTTGGGTGGGCTGAACTAATGCAAGTATGAAATCCACCTATGCCTTAAAGAATGCATGAAAGGTGTTTGATAAAATGCCTAGTATGTTAGATTTTCATATTTACATGATTTCATGATATCTAAATGATAATTCCATGTTAGCGATACACTTCAATATGAATACCCATCCTATTTATGTATTCTTATGGTGATGGAATTAAGTATGTATGATGATGAAAATATGAATTTTGTGTGCAAATTATATCCATGCTTTCCCTACCATTTTGAGGTGTTGATTAGATACATGAAGTATACTATCCCCTACTTATGATATAGCGAATTGTGGACTTCAATCTTGTAATCAAGTCATGTCATGTGTGTCAGTTTCCTTCTATCGAGTCCTGGGGGAATTCATACCCAAAAAGCATAGCTATGTGCCCAGAGCCATGTCATGTTGTCACGATAATCTCAGTAAAGCTATAATCTATAGAACTCTATCAATCATGTCACTCAGGAAAACTCAGAAATCTCATGATCCCAGTTAACTCTAAGATAATAGTACTACTCCAACAGTCAATGAAAGTTAGTTAATCTGACCATGTACAGTCATTTGAATCATGTTTAGTCTCTTCAGATGGGAGTAAGAGTTAGCATCGAGTGAACCCAAGGATGGGAAATCACCTGTACATAAGGGTGTGATTCTTAGCAGTCATCTTTGCATTCCAAAACTATGTAGCCAGCATAGATTGAGACATCGCAGCTTGTTATATGAGGGTAGATGAGGTGGCTTAACCTGTTATATGAGGGTTCCTACCATTCTCACTAGAGTTACCTGTTATATGAGGGTTGCTCGCGATATTGACACCCTTCCAGTCAGGGCAGATATTGGACCCCATCTTAGCCGTAATGGAACATATAGGGCATGTCGGTTAAACAACTACCTCCCACAGTTTTAGTATCAATCTCAGTAAAAGAACTCAGATTGTTCTTTAGATAATAGTATACCAGGACTGTTAGATACGGTCAAATTCAGTTATAGCACGGAACTCAGAGAGTTTAACCAAATTTAGGGTTGCCAGATACAGTCATCCATGTTATCAGAACTACGATTCTATCCATGTATTAGCGTACAGATTTAGCGATTATATACTTACGATCCTAGTTACTATGTATGTATATTTTCACTCTTATGTTTATATCAGTTAGTCAGTAGTATTATTCATGCACGTAAACCCCCTGCATTAGCTTACCTTACTCATATACTCAGTATTCCATTTGTACTAACGCATTTGCGCTATAGTGCTTTCTTTTCATGTTACACTATAGGTTCAGAGGCACGAGTCCCAGACCAGAAGTAGCAATCATATTCCGCATACAGAGTTACAGTGAGTCCTCTTCATTTGAGGACGACATTATTTGATTTATTCATTTATTTCTTCAATTCAGTTTTACGGAGTTAATTGGAGATATGTTCCTTCAACTCCTTATTTCAAACAGTACTTAGACGCTTTTGGATTTACGCTTAGATTTTGCTTTCAGATTCAGTTTTCAGTTGTTTTGAGTATTTTTTGCCCATATGGATTTTATATCATTTTAGTTGAACCTTATGGCCTATTGTGCATGTTTTCTGCATTATTATGTCATGAATTGCAGTATACAGGTACAGATATTAGTCATAGGTTAGCTTGTGGTCCCTCGGGGTCATAAGCATCGTGTAGTATTCTGGTTTAAAAAATTGGGGTCATTATAAGACAGGGATCCTAGTCTTGTTAAGCTAAAAGAGTCAGTTCAGAGTCAGGAAGTAGAGGTTTTCTTCCAAGGGGGAGATGGTGTTCTTCATTGTCAAGGTCGTATGTATGTTCCTGGTGTAGATGACTTGAGGCAGCGTATTCTTGTAGAAACGCATAGTGCGTGATACTCTATTCATCCAGGGGCCACTAAGATGTACCGAAACTTGCGGGAGATCTATTGGTAGAGTGGGATGAAGAGGGATGTTGCAGATTTTGTGGCTAAGTGCTATACATGTCAGTAGGTTAAGATAAAGCATCATAAACCTAGTGGTTCCATACAGGAGTTTATTATTACTACTTGAAAGTAGGAAGAAGTGAACATGGACTTCATGATGGGTTAATCTAGAACACGTCATCAGCATGATTCAGTTTGTGTCATTGTAGAGAGAATGACCAAGTCAGCTCATTTCCTTCCAGTTCATTCCTCTTACTCAACCGAGGATTATGCCAAACTCTATATCAGGGAGTTGGTCAGATTACACGGTGTTCCACAATCTATCATCTCAGACAGAGATACCCAGTTTCACCTCCCACTTTTGGAAAGTATTCCAAAAGGGTCTTGGTACCCAAGTTCATCTCAGTACAGCATTTTATCCTCAGACAGATGGTCAAGCAGAAAGGACCATTCAAACCCTAAAAGATATACTAAGGGCGTATGCAATTGATTTCAAGGAAAGCTGGGATGACCACTTGCATTTGATTGAGTTTTCATACAACAACAGCTATCACTCCAGTATTCAGATGGCTCCATTCGAAGATCTTTATGGTAGGAGATGTAGGTCTCTAATCAGTTGGTTCAAAGTTTGTGAGACCACAGTCATAGGGCCTGACTTAGTGCTCGATGCCTTAGAGAAAGTTCAGTTGATCAGAGAAAGACTCTGGGTTGCTCAGAGCCGATAGAAGTCTTATGCGGATGTTCGTAGAAAGGATCTCGAATTCGAGGTTGATGACTATGTCTATCTTAAGATCTCTCTGATGAAGGGACTGCAGATATTCGGCAAGAAGGGAAAACTCAGTCCCCGATATGTTGGTCCCTTCAGGATTCTCAGTCGCTTTGACAAGGTAGCCTATGAGCTCGAGTTCCCTTCAGATCTAGCCTCAGTTAATCCATTCTTTCATGTCTCTTTTCTCATGAAGTGCATAGGTGACCCAGCAGTTGTAGTCCCTATTCAGAGCATTGACATTCAGAATAGCCTCTCTTATGAAGAGATTCCAGTCAAAA
Organism: Capsicum baccatum var. pendulum; assembly: GCA_030864225.1. NCBI lineage: Eukaryota > Viridiplantae > Streptophyta > Magnoliopsida > Solanales > Solanaceae > Capsicum > Capsicum baccatum. Next base: position 165,866,700 of record CM061554.1, on the reverse strand, counting down.
TCCTCGACTATCAGACTCATAGGCTGAGGAAACAAAGAAGTCCCTCTAGTCAAGGTTCTTTGGCGGGATCAGTCTATGGAGGGAGGTACTTGGGAAGCAGAAGCAGACATGTGAACCAAGTACCCTCATCTTTTATCCGCTAATTCAGACTTAGCTTGAGGTAACCATTTTCCATAATCTTATTCAGTTACATATTCAAAATTTCAGTATAAAATTGGTATCGAGCATCAGTGCATAGCTTATAATTCATTCATGAGTTCAGCTTACCAGTCATGCATCATATATGCATGTTCAGTTGGGCTATATTCAGTTTAGAATTCAATTCATCCCTAAATCATGTGCTAGTTGAGCATGATCAGTGTATGCTTTGTTTTATCTTTTCTCCCCTCTCAAGAAGTCATCATTCGAGGACGATATTTCCAAGGAGGAGATATTGTAATATCCCAAAAAATCCAAACCAATATTAGAGCCATGTACCAAGATCATGCATAGTAAATCATGGTTTTTTCATAAGTTTATAAGTAGGTTAGATGTATATTAAGTCTTCAAATAATTCCTAGCTATCAGACGAATCATAACTTTCCTTACCGATTGAATTCTTGAGAAGGATATTAGAAAGTTAACTTCAAATGAGCATATATCTCATTATACTAGAAATTTTTGATCTTATGACCTATCAATAGATATATAATGAATTATCTTACCAATTATACCAATTTTACCTAAATCCAATATCGGAGCAAAGAGTTATTCCTATTTAACTCCAGCATATCAGGCTGGAAACAGTGTGATGACATTCGTGGTAGCTTACCACATTTGTGATGCCCTACCATGAAGGTCATCAGCCTTAGGTAGAATCCATCTCATGTGTGATGACATTCATGGTAGCTTACCACATTTGTGATGCCCTACCATGAAGGTCTTCAGCCTTAGGTAGAAACCAGCTCCTTTGTGATAACATTTGTGGTAGCTTACCATATTTGTGATGCCCTACCACAAAGGTCGTCAGCCTTAGGTAGAAACCCTCTCCTGTGTGATGATATTTGTGGTATCTTACCACATTTGTGACGCCCTACCACGAAGGTCGTCAGACTTAGGCAGAAACCATCAATTCCAGCTTCTCTATGATGACATTTTTGATGGTTTACCACATTTTTGATACCTTGTCACAAATGTCGTCAGCTATTATTTTCAGCAACAGGGAATTTATTTAATAAGGGTATTTTGGTCTCTTCCCTTTATTTCCTATGACTTATAACCCTAAAGAGGCATAATTTTTCCCATTTTTCTTCAGTTAAACATCTTAAAACCCCTCTCTTACGCTCTCAACCACAAGATTAGGATTTCCATCAAACTCATCTCTCAAAAGCAAGATTCAAGCATTTTTCCAAGATTATTGAGAATTAAGTTTCTCAAATCCAAGAACTCTCCAGCAAATCATCAAGGTTTCCTTTCTAAGGTATGCGTAGTGTTCATCTATGGATTCAATTCGTTCATAGAGTTCAAGAACCATGCTTTTAAATGTTATTTTGTAAACTTTTGTGGAATATAAGCATGTACACGTTGATGATTGTTCTTCAAGTTTCAAGATGATATCTAAGGATGTTTTTCATGGAATATATGTGATTGTTGGTTGAAAATTATGAACTTTGGGTGGGTTGAACTAATGCAAGTATGAAATCCACCTATGCCTTAAAGAATGCATGTAAGGTGTTTGATAAAATGCCTAGGATGTTAGAAGTTCATATTTACATGATTTCATGATATCTAAATGACAAGTCCATGTTAGCGATACACTTCAATATGAATACCCATGCTATTTATGTATTCTTATGGTGATGGCATGATGTATGTATGATGATGGAAATATGAATTTTGTGTGCAAATTATATCCATGCTTTCCCTACAATGTTTGAGGTGTTGATTAACTACATGAAGTATACTATCCCGTACTTATGATATAGCGAATTGTGGACTCCAATATTGTGATCAAGTCATGTCATGTGTGTCAGTTTTCTTCTATCGAGTCCTGGGGGTATTCATACCCGAAAAACATAGCTATATGCCTAGATCCATGTCATGTTGTCATGATAATCTCAGTCAATCTATAATCTATAGAACTCAGTCAGTCATGTGACTCAGGAAATCTCAGAAATGTTATGATCCCTGTTAACTCTCAGATAATAGTTCTACTCCTTCAGTCAATGGAAGTCAATTAATTTGTCCATGCATAGTCATTTGAATCATGTTTAGTCTCTTTAGATGGGTGTAAGAGTTAGCACCGAGTGAACCCAAGGATGGTAACTCACCTATACATAAGGGTGTGATTCTTAGCATTTATCTTTGCATTCCAGAACTACATAGCCAGCATAGGTTGAGACATTGCAGCCTGTTATATGAGGGTAGATGAGGTGGCTTAACCTGTTATATGAGGGTTCTCACCATTCTCACTAGATTTACCTATTATATGAGGGTTGCTCACATGTTGTCCTTACCAGTGGCACGGTATTGACACCCTTCCAGTCAGGGTAGAGATTGGACCCCATCTTTGCCATAATGAAACATATAGGGTATGTCGGTTAAACAACTACCTCCCACAGTTTCAGTATTAGTCTCAATAAAAGAACTCAGACAGTTTTTCATATAACAGTATACCAGGACTGTTAGATACGGTCAAATTCATTTATAGCACAAAACGCAGAGAGTTCAACCATATTTAGGGTTGTCAGATACAGTCATCCATGTTATCAGAACTATGGTTCTAGTTATGTATTACGATACAGATTTAGCCATTACGTACTCACGATCATAGTTACTATGTATGTATATTTGCACTCTTACATTCATCTCAGTCAGTCAGTAGTATTATTCATGAACGTAAACCCCTTGCATTAGCCTACCTCACTCATATACTCAGTACTTCAGTTGTACTGACGCATTTTCGCTATGGTGCTTTCTTTTCATGTTACACCATAGGTTCAGAGGAACGAGTCCCAGACAAGCAGTAGCAGTCGCATTCAGCATACAGAGTTGCAGTGAGTCCTCTTCATTCGAGGACAACATTATTTAATTTATTCATTTATTTCTTTAGTTCAGTTTTACGGAGTTATTTGGTGACATGTTCCTTCAACTCCTTATTTCATACAGTACTTAGAGGCTTTCGAATTTATGCTCAAATTTAGCTTTTAGATTCAGTTTTTAGTTGTTTTGGGTATTTTTCGCCCATATGTATGTTATATTATTTCAGTTGAGCCTTATGGCCTATTATGTATGTTTTCTGTATTATTATGTTATGAATTGCAGTATACAGGTACAGATATTAGTCATGGGTTAGCTTGCGGTCCCTCGGGGTCATAAGCATCGTGTATCATTCTGGTTCAGAAAATGGGGGTGTTACAGTATTCAAGCATCAGATATGATGGTCAGCTTATCAGTACTTTCAGTCATGCATTCACGTATCATGTCAGTCATATAACTATGCATCATATATGCATGGATTCAAATTATCAGTTAAGCATCAGATATGCATTCTCAGTTTGAGAAACTCAGTTTATCAGAACACTCAGTCCTACATTCATAAATCAGCTACCCATGCATCAGATATGCATGTATAGTATGATATGCTTAGTTTTCTTTCATGTCAGCCATGAAATCATGATCATTAATTCATGTTATATATGTGTTATTTTATCTTTTCTCCCCTCTCAAGCAGTCATCATTCGAGGATGAATGTTTCCAAGGGGGAGATATTGTAATACCCCAAAAAATCCAAACCAATATTAGAGTCATGTACCAAGATCATGCATAGTACATCATGGTTATTTTATAGTTTTATGAGAAAGTTATATGAATATTAAGGATTCAAATAACTCCCAGCTATCAGACAAATCAAAATATTCCTTACCGATTGAATTCTTGAGAAGGATATTGGTATAGACAACTTCAAATGAGCATATCTCTCATTATACTTGGAATTTTTAAGCTCATGAACTATTAACAGATATATAATTGAATTATCGTTTCAACAATACCAATTTTGCCTAAATCCAATAACGGAGCAAAGAGTTATGCCTATTTTAGTCCAGCATATCAGGCTGGAAATAGTGTGACGCCCTATCACGAAGGTCGTCAGCTATTATTTTCAGCAACTGGGAAATTATTTCATAAGGGTATTTTGGTATTTTCCTTCACCTTTCATGACTTATAATCCTAAAGAGGCATAATTTTTCTCATTTTACTTCAGTTAAGCATCTTAAAAACCCTCTCTTATACTCTCAACCATAAGATTAGGGTTTTCATCAAACTTATATCTCAAAAGCAACATTCAAGCCTTTTTCCAAGATAATCAAGAATTAAGTTTCCCAATCAAAGAAATCTCCAGTAAATCATCAAGGTTTCCTTTCTAAGGTATGCGTGTGTTCATTCATGGACTTCTTTCGTCCATGAAGTTCAAGAACCATTTTCTAAAACTATATATTATGGTTTTCATGTTATGAATGGATTTCAGATCATGTTTATGTGTTTAATGATGTCAAGATAGAATCTTTATGTGTTATTATGAATCTATGACATCATATGATTTGAAAACATGTAAGTTTGATTATTTATGATGAGTAATTGTATGATTTACACCTATGCCTAAGTTGTGCATGTAAGATGTTCGATAAAATACCTACGACACTAGATATCATGCATTATAGCTAAATTATGACTAAGTGAAGGATTCATGTTATGCCCCCATATTCCAATGATTTTCATATTGATATTGTGTCTTGTAAATGTTGTTGGGATGTTCATGAACTAGTATTATGAAATTATGCTATGCTTACTTGCAAAAACCCACTCATGTACAAGATGTAGAATACCCATGTACTTCATGAAATTCCCCAAGTTATGATATTATGGATTGTGGTTGTAAAATGTAATGAGCATGATATTGAAAGCTATACAAGTATATACAAGTTGTATGAAATTCCCTTCCATGAAATAGATTGTTGAGAACCATGCTTAGTATGAAATCCCTTATTTATGATATTGTGGATTATGGACTCTACTCTTACGATCAAGTCAGTCATGTGTGTGAGTTTCCTTCCATTGAGTCTTGGGGGTACTCGGACCCAAAAAATATAGTTGTGTTCCTAGAGCCAGGTCATGTTATTATTATACTCTCAGTTAAGCCATGATCTATAGAATTCAGTCAGTCATTTTACTCAGGAAAACTTAGAAATCTCAATAGTCTCAGTAGTTCAGTAATATCAGTGATCTCAGTACTCAATCTATAACTTCAGTATTCATAATCAATCTCAGTAACCTCAGTACTCTCAATCAGTCCTCAGAACTCAGTACATTTCTTTAGTCATCAAAATTTAGTAAACTCAGTTTAGCTCCGCTAAATAATACCACTAGTATTAGTTTAGCTAATTAGTTTAGTTCAGTTATTCAGCTCATCTCTATAATTCAGTTTAGTGTATTTAAGATAAGAGTAGGATTCAGCACCGACTGAGCCTAGGGATGGGGACTCACCCACTAGAATAGGACTGAGATCGCTAGAAGCAATCCCTAAGTTCCAGAACTACGTAGCCAGTGTAGGTACGAGATATCACCCATAAGATAGGACTGATATACTCAGGGGTCACCCGTTAGCATATTTATATGTATAAGACTGATCCCAGGAGTCACCCTCTAGATTGGGACTGACTCCACAGCATATGTCTTTACTGGTGGCACGGTATAACACCCTTCAAGTCAGGGAAGAGATTGGACCCCCAGTCAGCTTAGATTGGGGTATGTCGGTTAGATGAATATATCCTACAGTTTCAGTACAGATTCAGTCTTGTCAGATATACTCAACTCAGTTCAGTAGTAAAGATTCAGTACTATTAGAGACAATCAATCCTCATCATTATAAATAGACAACAATATCAGCCATAAGACAGGACTGATCAGAACTATAGTCAAACAGTATTAGAATCATTAAATTTAAAGATCACCCGCTAAATAGGACTGATCTCTAATTCAGTTACTCCATATAAAATAGAACTCAGATAGTTCCATCAGAACTTAGACTGTCAGATACAGTCTCTCAATACCAGGTATATCGGTTATGTCGATCATCACAATTATATCAGTTATATCAATTTTCTGAACTCATGTATCAGTCATATCAGTTATCAAAATTCATGATATCAGTATTCAGCTTCAAGACTGTTAAACACAGTGAACCAGAACAGTTTTTCTTAATTCAAACTATCAAAAATAGTTGTTGATCTATTCAATATCTCAGTATCAGTACATTCATGTTGCCAGTATTCAGGCTCAATAGTCAGTATCTCTACGAGTTCAGTTACAGTTACGTATGCATGTATGTATTCTCACATTTATATTAGTCAGCATTGTTCATGCATATAACCCTTTGCATTTAGCCTACCTCACTCATATACTCAGTACATTTAGATGTACTGACACATTTGCGCTATGGTGCTTTCTCTTATGTTACACCATAGGTTCAAAGGCACGAGCTCCAGATCAGCAGTAGCATTCCAGTGTTCAAAGTTTGCAGCGATTCCTTCTTATTCGAGGATGATATGATTATTGTTATATTTACTATTCAGTTGCTAGACGGAGTTAGTTAGAGACATATTTATTCAAATCCTTATTCAGTTTAGTTAGAGGCTTTCAGACTAGATGTCAGATTAGATATTCAGATTTCATTATTTTTAGTATTTACGACCTGTTTTGGTATTATTATACCTTTTTTAGATATTTTGTTATCGGACATTTATTCAGTTCGAACCTTATGGCCTTTCATGTACATGTTTCTACATTTTATGATATACTATGTAGTATACAAGTACAGATATCAGTCATGGGTTAGCTTGTGCTCCTTCGGGGTCATGAGCACCGTGTAGTATTTTGGTTCAGAATATCAGGGTGTTACTAGTTTGAAATTAGGTTGAGGGTTTTTTGTTGTTATTACTTGAATTACTTATCCCATGTTATAAATTTTTTATTCATGCTTTAATTTATGGTTTTAGGACTAATTAGGTGCATTGTGATTTTTGTTGGAATGGATCACAAAATTTGATGAAGTTTAGTCTTCGTAATGGCATTAACCTCAACCCACACTATAAACTTGATTTGGAATATATATATTTGCATATTATAACTTGTCTTTTAAACCCAATACATTGCATTAAAGGATGAATTGATAACAATGGTTTTGGATTGCCCTTTGTTGGCATGGTTTTGGATTTTAACTATAACTTCGAAGTCTAATGGTTAAATGGACTAGTATGGCATAATTGAATAATCTTGCAATAATATTGGTATGATGATACCAAGTTGGTAAATTCTTTAATAAATAACTTCTAGTTTAATGTTCAGTTTATGTGCAAATTATTTTAATTTGGGCTTAAAGGGAATTGTGTTTCTCACTTTGAAGGTGTAGTCTCAATGGGACCAACACTGGAATCAAAATTTTCTGAAGTTGGTGGTATATTTGACCATGTGTTTGGATACATATTTTATTTTGGATGGATATCGTCTTTGTGTCTTTAGCCTTTCCTCGATTTCCTCAGTACGTATGGCTAACACAAACTAAGGCCCCTCTGAAAGGGGGAGTCTGGCTCATATAGACCATGGGTGATGGTTTAAACTCTCATATTATCCCCTGGAGTTACCTTCCAATGCTCACTGCACTGGCCATCCATGGATACATATTTCATGATGTAGGTTTGGAGGACTTTTCTATTGCTTCTATGAAGAATTAAGTGGTTCGGTACATTGGTTGATCTGTTGTGAAGTAGTGAGCCTCCATTTTCCAAAAGAATCAATCATTTCATTTTCCTTTCTTGTTGGTCATAGTACTTTTTTGGATTCTTTTTGTCATAGTCGGGGGCATGTCTTGACTTAGTTGGTATTCTTGGTTTAGAGGCTTTTGGGCATAGGATTGGGATGACATTGATATCTCTTTTGACTCTTTACATTTTCTTTTGGTATTATTTACTTATAATTGATTTGATTGGCTTTTAATATTTATTATTATTGTGCTCTGGAGGTAAGGCTAAGAGGAGTTGTCTTCGGCCCATTATAGGCTTAAGATTGCCTATTTAGTCCAGGACCGGGTATTGGTCGTGCCACTTAACTCTTGACCTCATCATACTTCGCCCACTCCCTTTCTTGCCTTTTCTATATGGGACTCCTTTTAGTTTAACTTCTCGTTATCTTGGTTTAACTCGTCAAGTGAATAACATGTAATAGCAACTTGTTTCTTGCATGTGTTCTACATATTTGGTAGCCATGAAATCTCTTTGATCAAAAAAATCCTCCTTTTTGATGATGACAATTATTGCTTCTTGTGTGCTAAGTTAATCCTGTAAAAGTTCAATTTACTTAAGAATAACCAACAAACACATCATTATAGAGGATCACGATAGACTAAATGGTTATAAATATTATAAATGCAATCACTTCCCCCTTTTGGCATCAAAAACCATTGTTGAAGAAGAAAGAAATAAATAAGGAAGAAAGTATTTGCACCAAAATAGTAGATAGATAAGAACCAGAGGCTAAAAAATACTTACATTGATCAGATAGCATATACACTAGATTTTAACGCATAATAAAAAACAAAAGAAGCACTCATGTTGATGAAAATACTGGAAGGTTGGAAGGATAAAGAGTACAAGCAGAAGGAGGAGGTGGAGCTTATTAGAGGAAGAGGAATTTTCTTTAACAGGTTGCAAAAGAATTTAAGATTTTTAGAGTTTACAATTTTCTTTATTTCTAACCCAGTCTTCAGCTTTGCATTTTCTTGCTCAATTCCATACTAGACATGTAGAATAAAAGAGATTGAAGGTGAAAAGAAATGAAATACAATAATTTCCTCATCCTTAGCTACCAACATAGCCAACAGTCTTTGAAATTGAGCATTGTAACCCTTAGAAGGAGTAGGTACATTTTCATTATTACCCATTCCAATCACATCCTTTGTGGTCTAATACTAAAAACTTAGCATGCATACTAAGTGTTACAAACTAGACGCGAACTAGATCCCATACTCCAAGGCATTCTTAATCATATCATTTTTCCTGATTCTATATGTGTGACATAAAATGAGTATAGGAAAATTGATGGGACCTTAGATTCTAGTAATTTGTGAGGTATGAATTTTGGCTTAAGGATCATCTTATGAACAACATCAAAAAACAGTTTGTTCTAAGGAGTGATAGCCCCTTTGTTGACTCTAGTATACTCTTCAAGGTTGAATCATTAGAAAATTTCATGGATTTCAACTATTGAAGGAATTTCATCGAATAGAAGACATAATCTCTTGACAAAATGGTATGACCCATTTATACAATCCCTTAAGACATGAACAAGTAATTCAAGAGTGAGGTGGATAGGAACATTTATAACCAAACTAAAGATAGAAGACGAAGAACTAGTGCACTAGTATTGAATTTCTTTGTCTTCTCTCTACATATTTCACATTGAGTAGAACCATAAAGGAAAAGGTTCAACCAATCTTGTACCCTCAAAAGAAGTAGTAGTTCACCCATATCCAATCCTTAAAACCTAGTAAAGAATCTGTCACTCAATATTGTGTATTGCCTAATGTTGACAATCATAGAAGTCCATGCATCCAAAGTATCTTAATATCCTCATAGTTATCAGTCTTATCGTCGGTACCAACTTATAGAAGCTTATTTCAGGTGTCCTTATCTCCTAAAAATTTAAAGGCATTCCCACTATTTCTAGATTCATCCTCCAATTTGGACTTAACAGAATCATATTGAAGAATAGGTTGCTTATCTAATTTCTTATTCCTGGTAGAAGGCATCACATATTTCTCATGCTTTCATTCAGCAACCCCATCTTCCCCATCCATAATTTAAATGGGATTGGTAGGACGGACAAAGGATGATTTGTTAGAATGAGGCTTTTTAGCAGATATTGAAAGTATCCCCTCATCTAGGTTGTTTTTGACACTTTGACTGCCACTAACTAGAATATTCTAAGAGGGTGATAATGAGATTCATTCAAAGGTTAATCCACAGATATTTTAACATCTTTCTCGATTACCCTTCAAGTAATTTTTTTATTCTCGCTTAAATTTGCCATTAAACTTTTTCTTTGGCTGCCCTAAGTCATTCATCACTTTCTAGAACTGATAGTATGGTTACCAAGTAATTTGTTTGGGTTTTAGAGCAATTCACTATTTTGAAGTCTTTGCTAGTTCAAATTGACTACTGAGCAAAAACAGTAGCCAAAGAACCTCGTATACCAATTCTGACTATTGCAACATCTCCTAAATGTTGATTTTAGAGTATGTAGAGTCTTGGTTTGGTTCCCAAGGCACTCGGTCTCATTTTGAGCTATTTATCAAAAGTCAAGAAAATGGTAAGTTGGGTGTGGGACCCACTTTTCTTTAGAATGACATCAGAATTGAATTTTACTGTGCCATTGTGTCTACAACATCGAATTTAATATGGTAGAATCATATGTTTACATATATGGGATTCTAGATGAATTCTAAAGGGTTTATGAATCTCCAAGTCTCAGTTATTGATCACATTCGAGATCTGGAAGAATCCACAAAGTGTCGTATTAGCAAAATTTAAAGTCGCAAAAGCGATTCCCCTGTGCTGCGCACAAGTATCTTGAACCACGACACATATGTCATGATAGCAATATCATTCTCTAATTCCAAGATCGTGATTGCAATCGAACGGTCATGGTTGCAATACCCGTGTACCTAAGAAGGGTATATATACCCCGTTTTGGCCCCTTTTTGCCTTTTTCTCATCCGTTTCAAGAGTCTTAAACCCTAAGGAGTAGTATAACACGGGAATAACAATTTTTGGCAATTGTTGAGGTTGGATAATGATTAATTATATAATTTTTTTCTAATTTTAGGTAAGATTCCTCTATTTCACGATTAATTTCCCCATTTTTCTCTAAAATCCCTAACAATGGTGACTTGATTTTAGCACCAATATAGCTCACAATTCACCCATTTTAAGGGTAATTACACCTTGAGAATATGGGGACATTGAATTGGTGTCAAAAATGCCATTTCCATAAATAGGACCTACATGATATTTTTACATAATTTTGGACACGAAATACAATAATGAAATATGGGTATCATTGTGTTGGTGTTGATGAGTAGATTGTGATTTTTATGGAGTGGCACCTTTGGGAAGCTTCTCAAAAGGGGAAATAGGTGATTTAGAAGATGCTTCGAGCTTCTTTTGGCACCTAGGTAGGATAGGTTAAATTACTTCATGGAATGAGCTATCTCATAGTATAATTATGATATTATTCTAGATACAAAGTTGGATTTAGGTGTTGTGATGCGAATAAGGATATTTGGGTTAATTAGTCCGTTAGGCTTCCGTGAAACTGTTGATGTTAAATAGTAAATGTAATTATTTATGGCTTGGGGAGTTGGGATTTGAAGTGAATATTTAGAATTGAAATGCCTTGATTTCTAAAGGTAGGTTAAATTTCCTAATTACTCATGTTAGGGTAGAATTCTTCTAAATTGCTTAAGGTAAGGGAATTGCCTCTGTTTTTATTATTTTTTGTAGGATTGCCTTAGTTGATCATGTTCAGGGAAGACTTATATCTCAGGGCTAATTATGGCTAAATTGAAATATAGGGATGAACTTAGGTACCTTATCCTAGTCTGAAGTAGACATTACTTAAAGTAATTTTTGAAAATTAGAAGTGGGCCCCTCCGACCCACCTTAGGCCAAGACTTGTGATAACCTATTAAACACATTTGTGTGTGATTTACTCTTATAAATGGTAGGTTGGCATTTTTGAGGGCGTAGCATAATTGTTGATGAAGTTAATGGATATGGAAGAATTGTTGTGAATCTCGAGTAATGCTATTGATATTGTCTTATATGTGACCAATGGTATAATATGTAAGCATGTTTTAGGACTTATGTATGTTATTATGGTTATGGAATTTGAATATGATTAATAGAATGTCCTATTGATATGCTTAATATTATAGATATAACATGGCTCGTGGATATAGTATAGCTTATGTAGATATATAAAATGTCTTATGAATATAAAATGCCTTACGATTACGATATGGTCTAAATATCATAATGTGGCTTATATATAAATATAATATGGCTCATAATTTTTAATTGTCTTATAGATAGAATATGGCTTATAGATGTAAGTATTGGCTTGTCGATATAATATGTCTCATAAAGATGATGTGGCATATATATATGATTAATGACCTATAGATAAGATGGGTGGCCTATAAATATGGTTATTAATATGAATTCTAACTTTTAAATATTGCTTATAGATATTGTTCTTGATATGCTCTCCTAATATGGCCAATAATATGGCTAATAATATGGTGTATTGACATGATTATGGATGAGACCCATGGATATGATTCCTTGTTCGGTTTATAATTATGAGTAAATGATATGGTTTATGGCTATGACTTATTGGTATAACTAATTTAGTTTAGCTTTCATAAATAACTCACATATATGGTTCACTGATGCAGCTTGTAATTATGAGTTTCGGTTCAAGCCTAACAATTTCAAATAATACCGATATAAGTTCCAGTTCAAGTTTGAAAAAATTGGTGCTTATAATGGTAATTATATTGAGTTCCCATTCCAGTCCAGCATTGTGGGTTGATCATGATGTAACACGGGTGATATATCCCAAAACTATACCTCCAAATAAGTATGTTATGGTCGATGTCTAATATAGTAACCCAACTAGGTTGGGGTCGAACCCACAGGGATTGCATGGAATCATCTTTCGAACTTCATAAAATCAACAGGCGGTGTGAAAAAGTAAATGAGGGGGTTTATGTCAAACAGCAAAAAGTAACAATCTTTGGACGTCTTTGGTTGTAAAACAAATTGAAATGAATACTAGGATTGTGTTCCTCCTATATTCTTAACTCCGTAAGTTTCTCGTACTCAGTCCGACTATCTCAAAGATATGCATGAAAAATCTAACAAGACATGTGTCACCAACTGTCTTGTAGATTCATTGGTAAATCTTACCCTTTACCTTGTGAGTCCTAGGGTGTTGCCTTACTAACCTTTGTCTTCAACTCTAGTTTATCTTTCACCTTGTGAGTCTCTAGCTATTAGACGAGGATTGGAAGCCTCGAAAGTGCTCTTATTTTCTCAATCTTAAACTTCTTTATGAAGATGATCTCGAATATAGGCAAGTCATTAGCTTCTGTAGAAGCTATGGAAGAAATCAACATGAAAAAGATCAAAATACATGTAGAAACAATGATCTAATTGAGCCTCGTACTTCCCCTACTTCGTTAATCTGCCAAGATTCCCACAACCCTATTTAGGGAAGTTATCCACTCATGGTTATGGAATAATCCATGGAAATCAATGAACAAGACATAGAATTAATTACACAATAGTGAAAGAGTTAAAATACAAAATCTTAGATTAATTACAAAACCAAACACCAAGAAAAATAGTATCAATAATGTCAAAGTTTGTAACAAATATCAAACGTGCATAACCTAATACAAAAATAACCCAAGTGTATTTATAGTATTTCAAATAATAAAGGAAACCTAATTAAAACAAAACAGGAAAATTATGTCGGCAGTGGTCACGCCTCTGGCAATGAGCCGTTAGGACTAGTCACAACTAGTTGCCTACTATCGTAGATCTCTTTTGGCTTTAGTGTCACGGCTCTTTAGGTGACATAATGAGTCATATGTTGCAAGTCATCATCACTCCATTAGATTTTCACTATAAGTACATTTGATTTTGTTATAAGAATGACTCTTCACTATGTGTCATAGTCAGTCCTTACAACTCGTGGTATTCCTTCATCAGCACTGGAGAATATTTTATAAATATCCAAGACTTTTATCCACTATGCTCAGTATGACATTAAACCATAACTCATAGTCTCACATAACAAGTTATGGCCAGTCTTCATTTAACTATTGTATCATATCTACAACCACTTCTATCCTCAGTAATAGAACTCAGATAGTTCTACAGTATTCAGGACTATCAGATACACTCAACTCAGAATAGTATGGAACTCGGCTAGTTCCATCAGAATCTAGACTATCAGATACAGTTGCTCAGTATCAGTTATTTTAGTTATACAAATATCAGTATCTCATGTTATCAATACTCAGACTCAGTAATCATATTATCAAGAACTCAGTTACGGTTATTATGTATTCATGCATCCATTCTCACGTTCATGTTATTCAGCCAGTTAGTATAGTTCATGCATGTGAACCCTTTGCATTCAGCCTACCTCACATGCATACCAGTACATTCCAACATACTGACGCATTTGCGCTATGGTGTTTTATACCATAGGTTCAGAAGCATGAGCTCCAAAGCATCAATAGCATTCCAGTCTCCGCAGTCAAAGTTAGCAATGAGTCCTCATCCTTCGAGGACATGACCATTACTTTATTATCTTATTAATTAATTTATTAATTGGAGTTATTTGGGGACATGTCCCATCAACTTCTTATTCAGACAGTTCAGTCAGTTAGAGGATTTTCAGACTATCATGTTCAGACAGTTATTTTAGTTTTTTTGGGTATTTCATACCTCATCCAGATGTTATATGTTTATCAGTTATATTACTGTTTTGAACCTTTTGGACTTTCAGCCTTTATTTTCGTAATCATTCTATATATTATGCAGTGTTCAGGTGCAGATATCAGTCATGGGCTAGCTTGTGGTCCTTCGGGGTCATGAGCACCGTGTAGCATTCTAGGTACCAGATTTGGGGCGTTACAGGTTATGTAATGACCCGAGACTACCCCCTATTTGTAACACAGTGCGTAGAACCACAAATGATCCCAAGCTAATCCATGTACTAGATTACTGCTTGAGCAACTGATTTAAAATGTATATAAAAGCTAAATTTCCTAAGAGAAACCATAATCATGAGAAAATCTGAATAAATGATACTGTAAATATTTACAACACGATAAATCTAAAGAAGGAACTTGAATTATATATAATGACTCTGACTAACTATCTATGAAGCCTCTACTATACTGACAATAGATAGTTGGGACATGACCCCCAACTATCCCTAATTAATACATAAGAATAATGGAAATAAAATACAGGAACTACAACTGACTTGAGTCCCGAAAAAAGAGAACTCATCATATGTTGGTTAAATATTGAGAACTGTCTGACCCTGGTGTGTGGGCTACATCAAGTATCTACATTATGAAGGTATGTAGCCACAAATGCATATATGTGGTCAATACTTTGGAAATGTACTGAGTACGTGAGACATGCACTAAATTGTGGAAAATACTTAATGTATGCTTTAAAATTAAAGACATAAGCTATCTGCTGAAACATGCATTTAAGTCATGATTTTACATAAAAGTTGTAATACATAGTAAAATTTCTAAATCATGAGCTAAAAACATTGTTGTAAGTTGGAAAGCAGTCAAAACATGAATACTTTATGTAAATCTCATGTTAAAGCTGAATAGGCTGTAAAATTGTACTGAGAGTCAAGTATGGATTCTGAGCATAAATGCATGAACATGTAAAACGAATAAAAGAACAAGTATAAATATGTATTTGAATAATCTTTAAAACTAAATAACTAATAAACTAAATACTTGGTCATGTAAACCTGAGCTGATGTGGTCTGAATACTGAACTGAGACTATGGGGGCTTATATTTAACCTACATGCCCCAATCTGAGCTAATTAGGGTCCAACCTGTAACCCCAGTTGGAAGGGTGTCGATACCTTACCACTGGTACTGACACTGACAGTGTGGATCCATAAAGCTGATGTCCCAAAGGACGAGGTGTCAACCCTAATCTGGCGGGTGACCCCCTAAGAGAGTATCAGTCCTAAACTGGTGGGTGACCTTTCATAACCTACATTGGATACATAGTTCTGTAACATAGGGACTTTTATTAAAGGTATCAGTCTTATACCAGCGGGTGAGCCTTCATCCCTAGGTTCGCTCGATGCTAAGTATTACTCCTAACTAAATTAAAACAGAAGCATAAACTAGTGCATGCACTGATAACTGATATGCTCAAATATAGTATTCTGAAAATAGCAGTGCATGCATAATCTGAAATAATCATGAAAATGTTAACTGATATATTTAGCATGACATAATACTGGTGAGTTCTCATTATAAAAATGTTATAAATTTTGTGGTACAAACATGGTATGAATAACTTGAAATCATGAAAATTGTAGCATGCATGATCATCTAGGTATCGGGTATTCATAACCCAACTGTAATGAAAAATACAATTAAGTACGATAATTTCAAAGTAATGACATAATAAGAAATTTCATGAATTAAACTCAAGAATCCAACAATTTCATCAATGTAACAATTATCATGATTAAAGTATGGAAGAATTCTTGAATTTATGAGGAAACACTTGTTCAAGGTTGAATTCAAGAATTACGTGGAGAGATCATGGAATTTATGCTTTTCATGGAACCCTAGTTTATGGAATTCATAAAATTCAGGAATAGAAATCATAAATTTAGGCATGAAGATGAAAGGAGATCCTCATTGACTACCCACATACCTTATTTCATGACTTCTTGAAAGGAAACTTGGATTTGGATCCTTGGAAGTAGAATTCTTAAAAAATCTGTAACCCTAATTGGAAGGGTGTCAATACTGTGCCACTTGTAAGGACAATCTGTGAGTAACCCTTATATAATAGGTAACTCTAGTGAGAATGGTGGGATCCCTCATATAATAGGTCAAGCCACCTCATCTACCCTAGTATAACAGGCTATGATGTCTCAACTTATGTTGGCTACGTAGTTTTGGAATGTAAGGACTGCTTCCAAGAATCCCACCCTCATATGACAGGTGAGTTCCCATTCTTGGGTTCACTTGGTGCTAATTCCTACTCCCATCTGAATAGACACTGAACATGGATTAGAATTCAATTGGTCATTATCAACATGAACAAAAGCAAACCCAACATTAAATTCATAAAATTCATATACTTGAACTTTGAAAGGATATTCTTGGGATTTTTGGACGAAAGGAGTACATGAATAAATACTATGCATACCTGGGTGAATGATTTCTTAAAGATCGGTAGAGGAAAAATTGAATTCTTAGCTTGGAATCAAGCACCTAGGGTTTCTTGTTCTCGGAGATTGATCCTTCAGAGAAACCCTAATTTGTTGTTCTAGAAGAATAACAAAATTATGAGCTATGGTCGGGTGTAATTAGGGGTTAAATTAGGTGGAAAAAGACCCAAATACCCTTTTAAAATGACTTAAAATTAGCTGAACGGGACCTGCGATAGCTCGTGCGATGGTCTGTCATTGGCTCGACGGTCCGTCATTTTGACTGTCGTACGTGGACCAAAAAAAAAGTCACTGCCTTATAGATACATAATCCAAACTACACATGGATACATAATCTACTAAATCCATCTAATCACTAACCCCACTTTACTACTGCTGAACTTCTAGGTCCATGCTTCTAACTCTAGGTCATATGCTATCATAGGATTTTGATAAGGGGTCTGAGGGTACATCTAACTATGGCTTAGTGAAAAATTTTCACAAACTAATACCCCAAAAATCCAAACTAACATTAGCGCCATGTTTCAAGATCATGGATAGTACATCATGGATCTTTGATAGTTTTATGAGTTAGTTTGATGTGTATTAAGGTCTCAAATAACTTCTAGCTATTCAATGAATCAAAATAATCCCTACCAATAGAAATTTGGATATGAATGTTGCTTTAGTCAACTTCAAATGAGCAAATATTTTGCTCTACACAGAATTATCCAATTCAAGATCCACCAAGTTGCGGGAAATTTAATTAGCTTTCTAACAATACTAATTTTCCCAAATTCAATACCCGGGTGAGAAGTTATGGAACTTTTAGTGTAAGGAAGTAGCCCGATGCGATAAGGTCACATCATGGTGATACCAATTTCACATTCGTCCTTTTCCAGTTTGTCACTGCAGTAATCGCTGCATCGCGCCATGGGGTATTTTTGTAGCTTCAATTTCAAGTGAGGTACCGCGATTACCATTGCGTCGTGCCAAAGTTCCAATCCATAGTCGTCTATTTCCAGAGGTGAACACGATAGCACTGAATTGAACCGATGGACAAAATGGGGATTGTCCTTTTTCCAGTGGCCCAACGCGATTGTACCACGTCGTGTCAGTAAACCAATTTGAGATTTTTAGTTTGTGATTTATTTTTTCCAGGGATCGTTTGGTCTTTTCCCCATGATCTCAATCCATGAAAACACGGGATTAAAGCCCCAATATTCTATTAGGTTATTATTTTATTCAATTTCTCCCAAATCAAAAGTAGTTTCTTTTAAGAACAAACCCTAGCCCTCGAGATTCAAGGTCAAATCTCAAGAATTCACCATCAATCCTCACAAATTTATAAACCAAAGTATTGTAAGTGTTCATCTATGGATTCCTTTCACACATGGAGACCATGTATCAAATTTTAAATTCAAAAGTTATGATCTTTACAAGTTATTATGATTTTAAATTATGATTTTAACCATGAACTCCCATGAATTGTAATCCTACACCATATTTCTATGAAATTGTTATTGTTATTGTTATTCCACCCTACATGTTTAATGATATTATTCGTTGATGTAATTCATAATTAGTGATGTTGATATTGAAATCATGCTATTTCTACAAGCTTTAAACTATTCCCATGCTTAGCTTGAACTATGAACATCAAGTGTTTGATGAAATGCCTACAAGAATAAAATTTTGATAAATGCTTTTATATTATGTCCTCCAAGTTTAGTACTATTTTGCTATTATTGTTATTGAGTCCTGTGAGTTATGAATACCCAAAAACTTAGTTGTTACTGAGTCTCAGCATCTTCAGAATAGTTTCAGAATATGTTGTGAGCATTATTAGTTCAGTCAGTCATCATAATCAGTTAAACTTAGAACAGTTCAGTATTCCAAATAAGTTCAGTTGGGAGTAGGATTTAGTACTATGCGAGTGTAGGGATGGTGGCTTCCCCGTCAGATAGGCAGAGTCATTAGTAGCAGTCCCTGTACTCCAGAACTACGTAGCTAGCATAGGATTTGAGAAGTTACCCATCAGTTTAGGCTTAACTACCTCTCAAGGGTCACCCGTCAATTTAGGCTTGACAACCTGGTCCTTCAGGACATCAGTTTACTAGATCCACACAGCCACTGTTAGTACATGTGGCATGGTACTGACACCCTACAAATTGGGGTCACAGGTTGAACCCCAAATTGCTTATTGGGGCATATCAGTTAGATGACAGCTCCCACAGTCTTAGTCCATACATCAGTTCAGTGATTCAGTTTCATATTTGCTTGACCATATCATACAGACATCAATTATTTAATTATCAGTATTTAGTATTTCACATTTCAGATTATATTCAGAACATATTTTATGCTTGGTTATGCATCTTTAGCACTTATAGTTTCTATGCATTCCATTTAGTATGTCATGCTACATATATTTAAATAGTTATTACTCATGTTCATGAAACCATGCATATCTTCCCATATTTAGCATACCAGTACATTCAAAGTACTGATTGCATACTTGTTTCTTGCACTATGATGTATTATATCATAGGTTTGGATGCTCAGTTCCCAGATCATGCATAGACGTTCTAGATTATCAACCGCAGCAGTAGTGAGTCCTTATATTTCAAGGATAGATTATTTTTATCTTCATGTTTTTTGTTCAGTAGTTAGAAAGAGTTAGTTGGGGCCTGTTCCATCAACTCTCAATCAGTTAGTTTAGAGGCTTTTAGATATTTTAGACAGTTAGTTAGTTCTCAAATTTTAGTTTTCATTGTTAGATATTTTATCAGTTTTATCAGTTTTGTTTACTGATTTTATCAGATTTATTATTTAAAACCTTATGGTATTACTCAATTAAATTCTACATATGATCTTTGTTATCACCTTTACTCAGTGCTCATAGTAGGTACCAGCTCATGGGTTAGCTTGTGGTCCCTCGGGACTGTAAGCACCCTGTGGCGCCCAGTGTATACTCTTGGGGCATTAAAAACTTAGTATTAGAGACTATGGTTTTAAAGTGTTCTAGGGAGTTTGAAAGCCATATTAAGTAGAGTCTTGTGCATGGGTGTCAAGCGCGCCACACTTGTGGGCAAAAGGCTATATGGTATTTTAGGAAAAGTTTTATTTCTTTCATTGTTCGTGTCGTGCGACTGAGCATGATATTAAGTTAAACTCTCTATCTAATCTATTCTCTCTTCTATTTACATAACATACCTCCCAGAAAGACAAATGGAAGAAGAAATATAAACCAGTCAGCACTTTTGCTCATTCAGGAAAATCCCCTGAATGAGCATATTTCTTATGTAGAGTTTAGAGCTGCATTCACTACTCTAGCTCACTCTGTAGTGTCTCAGAATGCTCACCCATCCACTGTTTTGGCCAACCCAGTAGATAATACTGCCATAGCAAGGATTCAGGACTTTACCCAAATGAACCCTTCTCTATATTCAAGATCCAAATCTAAAGAGAATCCGCAGGAATTCTTAGAAATGGTCCATAAGGTAATATATATTATGGGGGTGACTACTAGTAAGAGAACTAAGTTAGCTACCTATGAGTTGCAGGATGTAGTACATACTTGGATTAAGCAGTGGAAGGTAGATAAAGGTGAAGATATAGAGCCTATAGAATGGGAAGAGTTTGCTATTGCCTTCTTAGATAGGTTCTTTTAGTTGGAATTAAGAGAAGCCAAGGTGTTAGATTTTATTAACTTGAGGCAGGGCAACATGAGTGTGAAGAAGTATTCCCTTAAGTTTACTCAGTTAGCTAGGTATGCTCCTCATGTAGTAGCTGATAGTAGGTGTAAGATAAGCAAGTTCATGTCTAGGGTATCCGCCAGTATGGTTAAGGAGTGTAAGATTGCAATGTTGATAAAAGATATGGAGTTTTATAGGCTTATAGTCCATGCTTAATAGATTGAAGAGCAGGAGAATAAGGAGAGGGAGGGGGGAAAATAAGAGGCATAGGATGGGTAGCTTTAATTTCAATCAGCCAAGGTCAAGAGGTGGTAATCATCATCAGTTTCATCAGAAATCTTCATTCCCAACTCTATGTTTAGCCAGTGCACCCGTACCTATATTCAGAAATGACAATTAGGATAGGGCGCCAGGCTATAAGTCCCAAGGTAGTGTAAATAGTAGTAGTACAAATCCTCTTTGCTAGAAATATGGTAGAAATCATTAGGGTGAGTGTAGAGCTAGAAACTATGTATGCTTTGGGTATGGAAATCCAGGCCTCGAATTCAGGAATGTCGGGTAGTTTTTAGAAAGGTAGGGATTTATGCCAACAAGGCCAGTCCTATCAGTCCTCAGTTCTAGTCGATCACCCTACTTAGAAGGGTGACACTTCCAGTTCTACCAGTGGTTAGCATCCAAATAGATTATATTCCCTTCATTCCCAGTAGTATTAGGAAAATTCTCCTGATGTGGTCATTGGTACGTTGCAAGACTTTCATTTACATATTTATGCTTTATTAGACCCTGGAACTTTTCTTTGTTAAGTAACCCCTTATATAGCATTCAACTTTGAAGTTAGTCCTAAAATCGTAGTAGAGCTTTTCTCAGTGTCTACCTCAGTGGGTGTCTCTATTGTAGCCCGGCGGGTATACAGGAATTGTTTGGTTATAGTGTCTCATAAAGTTACTTCAGTTGATCTTGTGGAGTTAGAGATGATGAATTTTTATGTCATTCTTAGCATGGAATGGCTCCACTCATGCTATGCTTCAGTTGATTGTAGAAATAGAGTAGTTCATTTTCAATTTCTAAATGAACCAGTCCTTGAATGGAGAGGTAGCACTACAGCTCGTAGAGGTCAACTTGTTTCATACCTTAGAGTGATAAAAATGATATCCAAGGGATGTATTTATCATCTTGTTCAAGTCAAGGACTCAAATTCTGAGGCTCCAAATCAGTTGAAAAAAGTCACAATCAAAAACAAATGCCCATTTCCAAAAATTGATGACTTGTTTGAACAACTTTAAGGTGTCATTTATTTTCTAAGATACACCTCAGATCCGGCAATCATCAGCTCAAAGTCATAGAATGTGACATTCTAAAAACAGCTTTTAGAACTTAGTATGGTCTCTTCAAGTTTCTAATTATGTCCTTTGATCTCATGAATGCCCCAGCAACCTTCACAGACTTGATGAACTGAGTGTTCAAGCAGTACTTAGACATGTTCATCATAGTTTTCATTGATGACATTCTTATCTACTTCCGTAATGAAAATGATCATGTAGACCACCTCAAGATAGTATTGTAGACTCTTAGCCCATCAGTTGTTCGATAAATTTAGTAAGTGTGAATTTTGGTTAAGATTATTAGATTTCCTTGGCCATATTATTTCTAGTGATGGAATTAGAGCTGATCCTCAAAAGACCAAGGCAATGAGAAACTATCTCAGACCTATCTTTTTGTCAGATATCAGGAATTTCTTGGCTTTGGCTAGCTATTACTGATGGTTTGTTGAAGGATTTTTCTCTATTCCATCCCCCTTGTCCAGATTGACTTAGAAGAAAGTTAAATTTTAGTGGTTAGATCTTTATGAGAAGAGTTTTTAGGAGTTGAAGACTCGACTCACCACAACCGCAGTTTTGACATGTCCAGATGGTTCAGACGGGTTTGTTGTGTGCTGTGATACTTCCAGAGTTGGGTTGGGATGTGTTATGATGTAGAGGGGTAAAGTTTTAGCCTATACCTCTAGACATCTTAAGCCCTATGAAAAAAATTACCCTACCCATGATCTTGAGCTAGCAATTGTTGTGTTTGTCTTAAAGATTTAGAGGCATTATTTTAATGAGGTGCATGTTGATGTGTTCACAGATCACAAAAGCTTGTAGTATGTGTTTTCGTAGAAGGATTTGAATTTATGTCAGATGAGATGGTTAGAATTATTGAAATATTATGATATGAGTGTTTTGTACCATCCGGGCAAGGACTATGTAGTGGCAGATACCCTGAGTAGATTGTCTATGGGCAGTGTTACTCATGTGGAAAGTGATAAGAGGAAGTTAGATCAGGAAGTTCATCAGTTTGCCAGATTAGGTATTCATTTGGTTGATACGGTTGAGGGTAGTGTTTAGGTTTAGAATAGTTCAGAATCTTCTTTGGTTGCCGAAGTGAAAGAAAAGTAGGATGGGGATTCAAGTCTGGTGAAGTTGAAGGAGTTAGTCAGAGAGCAGAAAGTAGAGGTTTTCTCCCAAGGAGGAGATTGTGTAGTGCATTGCCAGGGTAGACTATATGTGTCGTGTGTTGATGAGTTAAGATAGTAAATTCTGGTAGAAGCACATGGTGCGCGTTATTCTATTCGTCCAGGGGCCACGAAGATGTACCATGATTTATGGGAAATCTATTGATGGAGAGGGATGAAAAGGGATATCACAGATTTTGTAGCTAAGTTCTCCACTTGTCAGCATGTTAAGATTGAGCATCAAAAGCCTAGTGGGTCTATGCAGGAGTTCAGTATTCCCACTTGGAAGTGGGGGTAGTGAACATGGATATTGTGGCAGTTTTGCCTCGTACTCTTCAGTAGCATGATTTGATTTAGGTCATTGTAGATAGGATAACCAAATCAGCCCATTTCTTGTGAGTTCATGCTTCTTATTTAGCTAAAGACTATGCCAAGCTCTTTATTAGAGAGATGGTTAGGTTTCATGGTGTTTCATTGTCCATCATTTTAGAAAGAGGTACTCATTTTACCTCTCACTTTTAGAAACCCTTTTTGAAGGGTCCTGGTACCCAAGTTCACCTCAGTACAACCTTTCATCCTTAGACAGATGGTTAGGCAGAGAGCACCATTTAGGCCCTTAAGGATATATTGAGAGCATATGTCGTCGGCTTTAAGGGTAGTTGGGATAACCACTTGCCTTTGATTGAATTCGCGTATAATAACAACTATCATTCCAGTATTCAAATGTCTCCGTTTGAGGCTCTATATAGATGAAGATGTAGATCGTTGATTAGTTGGTTCGAAGTAGGTGATCTGGCAGTAGTAGGGCCTGACTTGGTATTGGATGCTTTAGAAAAAGTATAGTTGATTAGGGAGAGGCTTAAGAAAGCCTAGAGCCGACTGAAATCATATGAAAATGTAAGAAGGAAAGATCTTGAGTTTGAGATTGGTGATTTTATATACTTGAAAATCTCTCTCATGAATGGAGTGAAAAATTTTGGTAAGCAGAGGAAGATTAGTCCCCGGTATGTTGGTCCATTCAGAATTTTGAGCCATTTTAGAAAGGTGGCTTATGAGCTTGAGTTGCCTGCAGACTTAGAATTAGTGCACCCAGTATTCCATATCTCTTTGTTGAAGAAGTGCATAGGTAACCTAGCAGTTGTTGTTCCTTTAGAAAGCATAGATGTTCAGAACAGCCTTTCTCACAAAGAAATTCCAGTTGAAATCCTTGATTGACAAATTCATAGACTAAGGAACAAAGAAGTTCCCCTAGTCAAAGTTCTTTGGCGGAATCATTTCATTGAGGGAGCCACTTGGGAAGTAGAAGCAGATATGCGAACCAAGTACCCTCATTTTTCTCTGCAAACTCAGACTTGACTTCAAATAATGATTTTCTTAGAATTTCTCATTCCCATGCTCAGTTTCAGCTGCATATCATTCTCATGTCAATCATGCATTCATAGAACCAGTTCAATCATGATTCATGTTTTAGACTCAGTCATGTAATCATGTATACTCAGCATGTAATCTCAGTTCCTTAGTGTTTTTAGTCTAACCAGTCTTATTCGAGGAGGAATTTCCCAATAGGGAGATATTGTAATACCCCAAAAATCCAAACTAATGTTAGATCCATGTTTCAATCTCAGGAATAGTAAATCATGGGTTTTTGATAGTTTTATGAGTTAGTTTGATGTGTATTAAGGTCTCAAATAACTCTCAGCTGTTAGACGAATCAAAATAATCCTTACCGATTGAAAGTTTGATAAGATTATCTCTTTAGTCAACTTCAAACGAAAATATCTTTTTCTCTACTTAGAATTTTGCATCTCAAGACCAACCAAGTTGTAGGAAATTGAATTAGCTTTACAACGATACCAATTTCATCCAAATTCGATACCTGGGTGAGAAGTTATGGCACTTTTAGTGCAAAGCAGTACCCCAACATGATAAGACCACATTGCGGTGATGTCCAATTTCATGTTCATCCTTTTCCAGTGAGTCACCGTTGTAAGCACCGCATCGCACCAAGGGGCATTTTTGTAGTTTTCAATTTCTAGTAAGGTACCATGATTACTATCACATCACGCCAAAGTTCCAGTTCACAGTTGTCCGTTTCCAAAGGTGTAACGCGTTAGCACCGCATCGTGCTGATGGACAAAATGGGGACTGTCCTTTTTCTAGTGTCCCAAAGTAATTGTACCACATCACGGTGGTGAGCAAAATTGGGATTTTTAGTTCACGATTTAATTTTTCCAGAGATCGTTTGGTCTTTTTCCCAAGACCCCAATCCGTAAAAATAACGAGATTAAAGCCCTAATAGCCTATTAGGTCAATAGTTTATTCAATTTCTCCCAAATCAAAAGTATTATCTTTCAAGAACAAGCCCTAGCCCTCAAGATTCAAGGTCAAATCTCAAGAATTCACCACCAATCCTAGTAAATTTATAAACCAAGGTATGTTAAGTGTTCATCTCTGAGTTCCTTTTACCCATGGAGCCCAAGTATCCAATTTTAAGTTCAAAAGTTGTGATCTTTACAAGTTATTGTGATTTTAAATTGTGATTTTAACTATGAACTCCCATGAATTATAATCCTACACCATGTTTCCATGAAATTGTCATTGTTATTCAACCCTATATGTTTAATGATGTTATTCGCTGATTTAATTCATAATTAGTGATGTTGATGTTGAAATCATGTTATTTCTACAATATTTAAACTATTTCAATGCTTAGCTTGAACTATGAACATCAAGTGTTTGATGAAATGCCTACAAGAATAAAATTTTGATAAATGCTTTCGTATTATGTCCTCCAAGTTTAGTACTATTTTGCCATTATTACTATCGAGTCCTGGGGGTTATGAATACCCAAAAACTTAGTTGTTTACTTAGTCTTAGTATCTTCATAATAGTTTCAAAAAATGTTATTAGCATTATTAGTTCAGTCAGTCATCATAAATAGTTAAACTTAGAATAGTTCAATATTCTGAATCGGTTCAGTTAGGAGTAGGATTTAGCACCAAGCGAGTGCAGATATGGAGGATTTCCTGTCAGATAGGAAAAGTCGTTATTAGCAATACCTATACTCCAGAACTACCTAGCCAGTGTAGGATTTGATAAGTCACCCATCATTTCAGGCTTGAGTACCTCTCAGGGGTCACACGTCAGTTTAGGCTTTACACCCTATCCTTCGGGACATCAGTTTAGTGGATCCACATAAACAGTATTAGTACTCGTGGCATGGTACTGATGCCCTGCAAACTGGGGTCACAGGTTAGACCCCAAACTACTTATTGGGGCATATCGATTAGATGACAGCTCCCATAATATCTGTCCAGGCATCAGTTCAGTGTTTTAGTTTCATATTTTCTTGACCATAGAATATAGACATTAGTTATTCAGTTATCAGTATTCATTATTTTAGATTTCAGATTATATTCAGAACATATTTTATGCTTGGTCATTAATCTTCAGCACTTACAATTTTTATGCATTCCATTCAATATGTCATGTTATATATATCCTGACAGTTATTACTCATGTTCATGAAACCATGCATATCAGCCTACCTCATTTAGCATTCCAGTACATTCAAAGTACTGATCGTCTACTCATTTATCGCGCTATGATGTATTATATCATACGTTCAGATACTCAATTCTTGAATTACACATAGACTTTCTAGATTATCAGCCGTAGAAGTGGTGAGTCCCTATATTTCAATGAAAGCTTATTTTTATCTTTATGTTTTTAGTTCAGTAGTTAGATAGAGTTAGTTGGGGGCTATCCTACCAACTCTTATTCAGTCAGTTTAGAGGCTTTCGGATATTTCAGACAGTCAGTCAATTCTAAGATTTCAGTTGTCATTGTCAGATATTTTATCAGCATTATTAGTTTTGTTTACAGATTTTATCAGATTTATTACTTAAAACCTTATGGCATTACTCAGTTAAATTCCACATATGATCTTTGTTATCAGTTTTACTCAGTTCTCACAACAGGTACCAGCTCGTGGGTTTGCTTATGGTCCCTTGGGACTGTAAGCACTATGTGGCGCCCAGGGTGTACTCTCGGGGCATTACATGAAATCTTTCTAACTTTGAAAGATAAAGCCACTGATAGGATCCTTTCAAACCTGTGTGCAATCTCATAACTGTCTGAGAAAACTCTATCACAAGGAATTTAAGCCTAACTATTTTTGTTACCTCAAAAATAAGGTAGATTTTGCCAGAATGGGGCAATGTAAGAGTCTTATAGAGTTCTTGAGGAACATCTATACAATACTATCTGAGACATAAAAGAAGGGAAACATTTCAAAAATACCCTATAGCCTCTTAAAGAAAAGTATAGACGTCTTTATACCATTTCACAAGACTCTACTAGACACGACATCATAGATACCCTAGGACAGTTAAACCATGTGCTCTAATACCCAGTTTATCATGACTCGAGACTACTCCTAGTCATAACACAATGCTTAGAATCAAAAGTGATCCCAAGCTAACCAATTTACTGGCATACAACTTGAGCAACTAATTTAAAATGTATATAAAAGCTAAATTTGCTAAACAGAAATATAATCATAAGAAAATTTGAATAAATATGATACTATAAAAGTTTACAACACGATAAATCTAAATAAGGAACTTGAATTACATATAATGACTCTGAGTGACTATCTATGAAGCCTCTACTATACTAACTATAGCTAGTTGGGACATGACCCCCAACTATCCCTAATTAATTCATACGAATAATAGAAATAAATATAGGAACTGTAACTGACTTAAGTCCCTAAAATAAGATAACTCATCACCTACTGGTTAAATGCTGAGAACTATTTGACCCTGGTGTATGGGCTATATCTCATACCTACATTAAGAAGGAATGTACCCACAAACGCAAGTACGTGGTCAGTACTTTGAAAATGTACTAAGTATATGAGACATGCACTAAATTGTGGAAAATACTTAATGTTTTCTTTAAAACTAAAGACATAAGCTATCTACTGAAACATGCATTTAAATCGTGGTTGTACGTAAAACTTGTAATACATAGTAAAACTTTCAAATCATGAGCTGAAAATATTTTTGTAAGTTAGAAAGTGGTAGAAACATGAATACTATATGTAAATCTTATGTTAAAGTTGAATAGGATATAAAAAAGTATTGAGAGTCAAGTATAGATATTGAGCATGAATACATAAACATGTAAAATGAATTCAACACCAAGTATAAACATGTATTAAAATAATTTTTAAAACTGAATAACTAATAAACTGAACACTTGGTCAAGAAAACCTGAGCTGATGTAGACTAAATATTGAACTGAGACTATAGGGGCTAACATTTAACCTGCATACCCCAATTTGAGCTAATCAGTGTCCAACCTGTAACCCCTATTGGAAGGGCTAGATACCTTGCCACGGGTACTGACACAAATAGTGCGGATCCATAAAGTTGATGTCCCAAAGGATGGGGTGTCATTCCTAAGTTGGAGGGTGACCCCCAAGAGAGTACCAGCCCTAAACTGGCAGGTGACCTTTCATAACCGACGTTGGCTACGTAGTTCTAGAACATAGGGACTTCTACTAAAGGTATCAGTCCTATACCGGAGGGTGAGCCTTCATCCCTAGGTTCGCTCGATGCTAACTATCTGTAAGACCCCGCAAAATTATAAGATTAATTTAGTCCATTTATGGTTGATAAGGGGGTCCAACAATTAGAAGGTTTTAGCTAAGTTTCCAGACTTAGTTTATTTTAGCCTTCAAAAGTTTACAGTCTCATTTTGTGACTTTAATGTCCTTTAATGGTCCGTATTCTTGCTAATTCATGACCAGGTAGGTCAATAGGTGTTCTCAGACAAGTTTTAAATTTTTTGAAACTCGTTTAGACCACGTTTGGAAGCCCAAAATAGTAGACCAATGCAATTTTGTCATCCGCGTCACCAATCACGTTGGTTGACATTGTTATAGGTTTCCAGGATCAAAGTACTGAGACTCAACGCGATGATGTTGTGATGCATCGACTATCACATCGATGCCATCAATGCACGATGTCGATAATAGCATCGATGCCCAGTTTCAGTTATTAAATATCTACATTTTTAAGGGCAAAAAAGTTAACTTCCCACCCCTTTATAAGTCTAAAACACGGGATTTTGCCCCAATTAAACTAATATATAGTGTCTCACTCAAGTTTCTCTCAAGAACAAGTTAGGGTTTTCAATTAAGGATTAAAATTCAATACTCAAATTCAAGAATCTCTCCGTCAATCTTCATATATTCAAGAACTAATGTATGCATAGTGTTCATTCATGAATTCCTTTCGTCCATGAAGCTTAAGAATAAAGTTTTAAACTATGAATTCTTATATTCATGTTATGGATTGATTATGTTCATATGGTTGTTATTGTACGATTCCCAAGTTGGAATATTTATTTGTTTTATGAAACTATGTTAGCATGCAAGTCAAAAAAACTATGAACTTAGTTAGTTATGAAGTGTTAATATGACTATTATGCCTTTGCCATAAGTGGTGCATGTAAGGTGTTTGATAAAATACCTAAGATAATAGAAATTATGCATTATTACTTAATTGTGACCCAAACAATAAATGCATGTTTTACCCTTATGTTCAAATGACTCCCACGCTATTGATGTGCATTGTAGATATTTGTTGGAATTCTCATGATGTTACAATAAGAAATTATGACATGATTATATGCATTCCTATCCACGTACAATATTATGATAACCATGTGTTTCATGAAATCCCCAACTTATTGTATGATGAATTATTGATATTGGTCATGTGTTCAAAAAGTATCAAGTCTTATCAAATTCATGCTATTGAGTCCTGAGGGTACTTGTACCTAACAATTTAGTTGTGTTCCTAGATCTAGTGTCAGTTTTCACGATACTCTCAGTCATGCCAAGATCATTAGTATTCAGTCAGTCTCATGACTCAGGAAAATTTAGTGAATTCAGTATCAGACTAGTCCTACTCAGTAATCTCAATAACCTCAGTGATCTCAGTAATATCAGTAATCTCTATAATCTTCGTAATCTCAGCAATCCCAGTACGTTATCAGATCTCAGTAGTATTCTTTCAGTCAATGGAATTTAGTGAACCCAGTTCAAATTAGTTATATAATACGATCAGTAACAATTCAGTTCAGTTAAATCAGTTTAGTGTGTTTTTAGTTGGGAGTAAGATTCAGCACCGAGTGAACCCAAGGATGGGCGCTCACCTATCAGTCGGTAAAAGGTGTGATCCTTAGAATTAATCCTTACATTCCAGAACTACGTAGCCAGCGTAGGTCGAGATGTACCCCTACGTTCCTAGGGATTATACATCTCCTTTGAGTTTTTTCTTATAGGAGGGGTTGACGGAAATGCTCCCTGTTAGAGAGGGTTTACTCACAGATTGTCTTTACTCGTGGAATGGTACTGACACCCTTCCAATTGGGTTTATAGGTTGTACCCCACTAATTCTGATTCGGGGCATGTCGGTTAGATTATTCCTCTCATTGTCTCAGTTTCAGATTCAGTCTTAGTAATAAAACTTAGTTCAGTTCTACAGATATCAGGATTGTCAGATATTGTCACTCAGCTCAGTACTGAACTCAGCTAGTTCCATCAGAATCAGGACTGCCAGATACAGTCATCTAGCTCAGTCTTCTTCAAATTCAGGACTGTTATATACAGTTACCCAGTCCAGTAAAGAACTCAGATAGTTTTCCAGTATCAGTATACTTAGTTATCAGTTATTAAAAATATTGTACTAGTAACCTCAGATATCGGTTACCTGTAAAATCCATAATTCATATCATCAATACACTCAGTTATTCAGTATCCTAGTATTAGTAAACTCAGATATCCGTACATTAGTATTCAGTATTGTCACAACCCCAGTCCCAGTTTATGTATTCATGTATGTATTTCTCACACCTTCATGTTTATGTCATCAGTCAGTTATTATTTTTCATGCATATGAACCCTTACATTCAGTACCTTACTTGCATACCAGTATATTCAATCGTACTAACACATTTGCACTATGGTGTTTTATACCATAAGTTTAGAAGCACTAACTCCCAAGAATCCTTAGTAGATTAGACGTTCATCAACCAGACTAGCAGTGAGTCCTCATCATTTGAGGATTACATAATTATTTTAATTACTTTATTATTTTAGTGGTTCAAAGTTAGTTGGGGATATGTCCCAGCAACTCCACAAATTTTAGATAGTTTAGAGGCATTCAGTCTACAGCATATTTTAGACAGTTTATTTCAATTTTGGGTATGGTTATACCCCATTAAATACATTGTTTTATATTCCGTATTAGTTCAATTTTTAACCTTATGGCCTACAGTTTATATTCTACATATTTACAGTATATTATTTAGTGCTCAGTTACAGATATCAGTCATGGGTTAGCTTGTGTTCCTTCGGGGTCATAATCACCGTGTGATATTTCGGGTACCAGATTTGGGGCATTACAAACTTGATATCAGATCCTAAGGTTTAACAGTGTCCTAGAAAGTCTAAAAAGTCGCATCTAGTAGAGTCGTATACATGGATGTGTTGTGCACCACACTTATGTGCAGGAGGCTATGAGATGTTTTAGGAATAGTTTCCCTTTTTTTAGTATTCATGTCATGCCAGTGAGCATAATCTCCAATTATTTTCTCAGTCTAATCCTCTTCTTCCTTTTGCTTACAAAATATACCTTCCAAAGGGGCTAGCAAAAGGAGAATCGGTAATCAGTTAGTACCTCAGCCCGTTCAGGAAAATCCCCTGGACGAACATATTTCCCATGCAGAACTCAGGACTATATTTACTACTCTAGCCAATTTAGTCACAACTCAGAATGAACGGCCAGTTGTTGTTCCAGCCAACCCAGTGGCCAATTCAACTGTAGCTAGGATTTGGGACTTCACCTGAATGAATCCTCCCTTATTCTCAGGTTCTAAGTCCAAAGAGGATCCACAGGAATTCCTCGACCAAGTTCAGAAAGTCACAGACATAATAAGAGTGGCTTTCAATAAGAGTGCAGAGTTAGCCTCTTATCATCTACAAGATGTAGCCCATACGTGGTTTAAACTGTTTAAGGTACATAAGGGTACAGATGCAGAGACCATAGAATGGGAAGAGTTTACTACGGCCTTCTTAGAGAGATTCTTTCCCCTTAAGCAGAAAGAAGCCAAAGTGTTAGAGTTTATTAATCTCAGATAAAGTAGCATGAGCATAAAAGAATACTCCCTCAAGTTCACCTAGCTGGCCAGGTATGCTCCTCATATAGTAGCAAACAGTAGATCCAAAATAAGTAAGTTTGTGTCTAGGATATCAGGTAGAGTAGTTAAGGAGTGCAAGACTACGATGTTGATTAAGGAGATAGACATAACTATGCTTATGGTCCATGCTCAACAGATTGAGGAGAAGAAACTTAAGAATAAGGAAAGGGAAAATAAGAGAGCCAAAACTGGTAGTTATAGTTTTTCTCAGCCAGGGTCGTAGAGTGGTAACCATTCTCAGCATAGCCAGAAGTTTTCAGTTCTAGCTCCTTTCTTAGCTAGTGCTTCAGTTCCTAAGTTCAAAAACAGTAGCAAAAATTGGGCGCCAAGATCCAAATCTCAGAATAGTGCAAGCATTATTCGCACTCATCCACTTTATGAAGAGTGTGGTAAGCATCATAAGGGTATATGTAGAGTCGGCAGTGATGTGTATTTTAAATGTGGCGAGTCAGGTCACAAGGTTTGAGATTGTCTTAGGCATATCCCTAGAAGCAAGCGCGGTCGTCCTTCAGCTTAGTTCGGTCGCCCAAATCAGTAGGGTGCCAGTTCTAGCACTATCAGTGGGCAGTGCCCAAACAGACTCTATGCACTTCAGTCCTGATAGGATCTAGAAAGTCCTCCTGGTGCAGCCACTGGTATGTTGCAGATCCCTCATTTACATGTTTATGTTTCTTTAAATTCAGTAGCTTCTTTTTCTTTTGTAACTCCTTTCATAGCAGTCAACTTTAAGGTCAGACCAAATATTCGCAGGACTTTTTCCAATCTCTACCCTAGTGAGATAGTCTAACTCAGCCCGACAGGTATTCAAAAACTGTCCAGTTATAATATCTCAGAAAGTCAGACCTTCAGATTCTAGTAGTAATGCCAGTATATGTATAAAATCAATAAGGGAAGATGATTCCCAACCCATTCCTACCTCAGTGCAA
The DNA here is from genome assembly GCA_030864225.1 of Capsicum baccatum var. pendulum. Classification (NCBI taxonomy): domain Eukaryota; kingdom Viridiplantae; phylum Streptophyta; class Magnoliopsida; order Solanales; family Solanaceae; genus Capsicum; species Capsicum baccatum. The sequence goes on along the minus strand of CM061554.1, from coordinate 165,833,204 downwards.
AGTTTTATACATCAACCCTCCCGATACTTATGCATGCTTTACATTTTAGTCCCATGAATACAGCTTATATTCATAAGTTTTTCATAGAATAGTGTGTGTTTCAAGTTCACCGTATGAGAAGTCCAAGTTCATCCAATGTTGTGAATCATGTCCCATGAACATAGAAATCACAGACTCAGGTCATGCAGCTCATGACTCATGCACTCATGTCATGCTTTATAGTATCATTAGCCCACACAATTCCTGACTTCACTCCTAGTATTCAGTCAAACTCAGATTATACCACGTATACCCTCAGTTTAGATCCCTCAGTGAATTCGTAGTGTTAATGTTCCATCCTACAGGCCTCAGTTATAGTGTCAGTTCAGTAATAAATATTCAGTAAAGGACTCAGATAGTCCCATAGAACCATTGGTTTTAGCTATTAGTTACTTAGCCATCAGAATTTAGTAATCCCATACCAGTCTAAACCTCAGATATAGAAAACCAACATTCAGTCTTAGTTACAGTCTTAGTTATGGTTACAATCTTAATTACTATCTTATCTACAATCTCAGTCCCAGTCCTAGTCCAGTCAAATCATAAACTCAATTCACTTTTAGGATTACCTAACCAGAGCATATGGCCATTAATTATTCAGTCATTGGTATTTCAGTACCTCAATTTACAGAATGTTTTTGAATCATGTTGGATGCTTGGTCTTTCATTCTTAAGGTAATACAGATTTTCATTCATTCATGCTCAATTACCTCAGGTTACCCAATCAGTTATTACCTTTTATGTATAATACTCTATAGTCTAAGTCCAACCTTTCAGGCTAGGTACAGTTCAACCTTACAGACCTAGTAGTCAGTTATCAGTCGTTCAGTTAATCAGATGATTTATTATATTTATCCATTCGTGCTCAGCACCTATATGAATCTTTTCAGTAGTCTCAGTTACAGTGCATAAGGCTTAGTCACTTTATCTTAAATGATCTTTCATAGGCCTTGTCTCCTAATACAAGAACCCAGTCATGTAGCAATCTCCTATTCTGATGTCCTGCTCAGATCAGGCTAAGATTCGTTATCTCCCTTCAGTCACTAGAACTCTAAAGAAAGAGTGTTATAGGAACACTCCAGTGGAGTAGAAGTTTCCAGTATGAGTTAGTTAAGCAGCCAGTAATTCAGTTTATCAGCTAGACAGATAAGATTAGATGGTGTGGTTTCCATCTTTCTATCTAGTCGCACTATCTAGAGTTTCATGAATGCGATCATTATAAGATGGACTAACTAGGTAGTTGCGTGTTCAGACCAGTTCATGTATCATGTCTTAGTTTTAGATCTCAGATATTCAGATAAAAGGTACCTCATGCATCGCCACAGTTTTCCTCATAGCTTAGCGAAGTCAGCGCAGTATTTTTCAAGGGACATAGTTCCCCAAGTGGGAGATACACTACAATTCCCCAAACCTTCATGACATAAACGTTCCACTGTCTCTTTTTGTAATGAATCCAGTTGGGATAAGTGGTACTCATGAGTTGACCCTCAAACTCCGATCTCAGCCGTAAGCCACGTATTCAAGGTACTCAATTTAAATCATGATATCCATCTCATGTATCATATTCCAGACTCAGTTACATTCATGTGTTTCCACTCATGCATATTTAGTAATTAATTTTAGGATCATTAGCATTTTTAGTTTAAGGAAACAGTCTCCCTTGAACTTATCCAGTTTCATACTTAGATTTTCATGATAAACTTGGTATCAATTACTATTACATATTCAGTCATGCATTCATGTGCCAGATCAGTCATGTATTCATGTATCAAATATTCATATTTAGTATAGTATATTTAGGTTATCAGTCATGGCAGTCATGAAATCATGCATCAGATATGCAAGCTCAGAACAAATCTCAGCAAATCAGTGATGTCAATCATGTACTCATGTTTTAGTTGTTCCTGTTCAACATGTGCTTTAGCTTATATTTCCCCCATCTCAGTCAGTCTCACTCGAGGATGAATGTTACTTAGGGGAAGAAATTGTAAGACCTCGCAGAATCCTAAGCATAATACAGTTCATTTATGCTTGTTAAGGGGGTCCCATACTTAAAAGGTTCTAGATAAGTTTCAAGACTTAGTTTATTTTAGCCTTCAAAAGATTGCAGTCTTATTTCATGACTTTAATGTCCTTTAATGGTTTGTATTCTTGCTAATTCATGACCAGGATGGTCAATAGGTTTTCTCGGACAAGTTTTTAATTTTTCAGAACTCATTTAGACCACGTTTGAAAGCCCAAACAAGTGTACCAATACAATCTTGGTGCGCCGCGTTACCAATCATGTTGGTTGATATTGTTGTAGGTTGCAAGGCTTAAAGGACTGAGACTCGACACAATGATGATGCAATGCATCGACTATCGCATCGATAATAGCATCGATGCCCAGTTTCAGTCATTAAATATCCGTATTTTTAAGGGAAAAATGGTCAATTTCTCACCCTTATATAAGTCTAAAACACGAGATTTAGCACCAATTCACCAAAAATGTAGTGTCTCTAAAGTTTCTCTCAAGAACAAGTCAGGGTTTTCAATTAAGGATTCAAATTCAATATTCAAATTCAAGAATCTCTCTGTCAATCTTTGTATAACCAAGAACTAAGGTATGCATGGTATTTATTCATGGATTTCTTTCATCCATAAGCCTAAGAATCAAGTTTCAAACTATAAATTCTGATATTCATGTTATGGATTGATTATTTTTATGTGGTTGTTGTTGTACGATTCCCAAGTTGGAATCTTAAGTTGTTTTATGAAACTATGTTAGCATGCAAGTCAAAAAAAACTATGAACTTAGTTGGCTATGGAGTGTTAATTTAATGATTATGCTTATGCCCTAAGTGGTGCATATAAGGTGTTTGATAAAATGCCTAAGAGAATAGAAATTATGCATTATAACTTAATTGTGACCTAAACGATAAATACATGTTTTACCCTTATGTTCAAATGACTCCCATTTGTTGGAATGCTCATGATGTTAGAATATGAAATTATGACATGATTATATGCATTCCTATCCACGTACAACATTACGATAACCATGTACTTTATGAAATCCCCAACTTATAGTATGATGAATTGTTGATATTGGTTATGTGTTCAAGAAGTGTCAAGTCTTATAAGTTTTATGCTATTGAGTCTTGGGGTACTTGTACCCGAAAATTTAGTTGTGTGGCTAGAGCAAGTGTCAGTTTTCACAATACTTTCAGTCAAGCCATGATCATTAGAATTCAGTCAGTCTCATGACTCAGGAAAAATCAGTAAATTCAGTATCAGTCTAGTCCTACTAAGTAACCTCAGTAATCTCAGTAACCTCAGTAACCTCAGTAATCTCAATAATATCTGTAATCTCAATAATCTTTTTAATATCGGAAATCCCAGTCAGTTATCAGATCTTAGTAGTATTGCATCAGTCAACGGAATTTAGTAAACCCAGTTCAAATCAATTATACAATACGATCAGTAATAGTTTAGTTTAGTTAAATCATTTTGGTGTCTTTTTAGTTGGGAGTAGCATTCAGCACCGAGTGAACCCAAAGATGAGGCCTCACCTGTCAGTTAGTAGATGGTGTGATCCTTAGAAGCAATCCTTGCATTCCAAAACTATGTAGTCAGCATAGGTGGAGATGTACCCCTACGAGTCTAGGGACTATATATCTCCTTTGAGTTTTTCCTTACAGGAGGGGTTGACGGAAGTGCTCCTTGTCAGAGAGGGTTTACTTATTGGTTTTATTTACTCGTGGCATGGTACTGACACCCTTTCAGCTTGGGTTACAGGTTGTACCCCACCAATTCAGATTGAGGGCATGTCGGTAAGATGATTACCTCCCACAGTCTCAGTTTCAGATTCATTCTCAATAATTGAACTCAGTTCAGTTCTACAGATATCAAGATTATCAGATACAGTCGCTTAGCTCATTATGGAACTCAGCTAGTTCCATCATAATCAGGACTGATACAGTCATCCAGCTCAGTCTAGAACTCAGATAGTTCTTCAGATTTAAGACTATCAGATACAGTCACCCAGTCCAATAAAGAACTCAGATAGTTTTTTAGTATCAGTATACTCAGTTATCAGTTATCAGTAATATAGTACCAGTAACCTCAGATATTAGTTACCTATAAAATCTATAATTCATATCATCAATAGACTCAGTTATTCAGTATCCCAGTATTAGTAAACTCAGATGTCAGTACATCAGTATTCAGTATTGTCACGACCCGAGTCCCAGTTTATGTATTCATGCATGTATTTCTCATGCATTCATGTTCATGTATTCAGTCAGTTATTATTGTTCATGTATATGAACCCTTGCATTCAGCCTACCTCACTTTTATACCAGTACATTCAATCGTACTGACTCATTTTTGCTATGGTGTTTTATACCATAGGTTTAGAAGTACGATCTCCCGAGCATCCTTAGTATATTAGACATTCAGCAGCCAGACTAGCAGTGAGTCCTCATCATTCGAGGATACAATGATTATTTTAATTACTTTATTATTTCAGTAGTTCCGAGTTAGTTGGGGACATGTCCTATCAACTCTACAAATTTCATACAGTTTAAAGAATTTTAGACTACAGCATGTTTCAGACAGTTTATTATAGTTTTGGGTATTATTATACCCTATTACAGACATTGTTTTATATTTAGTATTAGTTCAGTTTTGAACCTTATGGACTTACAACTTATATTCTGCATATTTACAGTATATTATTTAGTGCTCAGTTACAGATATCAGTCATGGGTTAGCTTGTGGTCCTTCGGGGTCATGAGCACCATGTAACATTCTGGGTACCAGATTCGGGGCCTTACAATATCACTCTCATCTGAACTGACATGGAATCATAAACTATTGCATTCACAGATAAGTGATATGCTCAAATATGGTATTCTTAAAATAGCAATGCATGCATAATCTAAAATAATCATGAGCATGTTAACTGATATATTTAGCATGATATAATACTGGTGAGTTCTCATTATTACAAAGTTATAAATTTCATGGTGCAGACATAGTATGAATAACTTGAAATCATGAAAACTATAGCATGCATAATCATCTAGGTATCGGGTGTTCATTACCCACCAGCATTGAAAAATACAAATAAATACGATAATTTCAAAGTAATGACATAATAAGAAACTTCATGACTTAAACTGAAGAATCCAAAAATTTCATCAATGTAATGAATTATCATGATTAAAGTACGGGAGAATTCTTGAATTATTGAGGAAACACTTGTTAATAGTTGAATTCAAGAATTACATGGAGATATAATGGAATTTATACTTTTCATGGAACCCTATTTTATGGAATCCATGAATAGAAATTGTAATATTGGGCATGAGCATTAAATGAGAACCTCATTGAATACCACATACCTTATTTTCACGACTTCTTGAAAGGAACTTGGATTTGGATCTTTGGAAGTAGAATTCTTGTAAAAGAACCCTTATTTGTTATTATTGAGGGTATGGGAGAACAAGGATCTTGTAATTGGTGTGTCGGGGGATATAGAATGATACAATCATGTTTATATCAGTCATAGAATAGTTTAGAATGTAAATGACTTGTTTACTCTTGAAAACTGAATAGAAATGCGAGTTTTAGCTTTTCTGAACAAGGTCCAAGCCACGCTTATTATCGCAGAGCATATGGTCTGGGCCACAATGATTAACTCAGATCATAAGGTTTGTGTCACGCTTTTTATCATGGAGCACAAGGTTCGTGCCATGTCAAAATCGTAGACCCTCACTAGTTCCTCACAAAAATATTCCTAACTTTTCGCTCCATCATCGGATTAAAGCAAAATCAGATGCGTTGGAAAGAGGACCCAATTGTTTATAATTTCATGGGTATTGAGCTCCAAAATTCCATATATTTCATAAGTAAGAAACATTCAAAGTTGTCCCTTGTAGGATCGAATACAAAAATTTGGTCAAATCAAAAGCTCTTAACTCAACTTTTCTCTAAGTGTTTCCTGTGAATAATTTTCACCTTAAAAGAACTCTTCACACCAGGTTAATGATCATGACACATACATTCATATATAAATATTCATGGGATTAGCGTTTTTACACATAGGAACGATGATTTAAATTCTACCCTAAAAGTACGGGGTGTTACAGGTTGTTGTGGGTAGGTCTTTTATTGAGGTTTCAAATCACGCTCGAGTGATGGAGGAAATGCATTGTAAGGGTCGTGATGGTCATGATAGGAGACCAAGGTAACATAATACATTAGTAATGAAAGAATAAAGTAATATACAATAAGAATAGCTAAAGAAAAAAGGGATATGCAATAATACAAAATAAGTAGCTAAACGTGATAGTACAAACCTGAGAGAGCTGGACTAACAACCTATATATAAAAAGGATTATAGGCATGAAGGGACTTAGCTTTAGCAAAATAGAACTTCTAACCTAAAATACAAATAACCACAAGGTAGCCAAGTAATAAGGCTCATAATTTTGGATCAACTAGCGCAATTTGTTGTGCCATCCAATGTACAGATCAATAAATATTAACTGAAGTCAACTATAAGGCTATTCAAGCCACCACAAACCACAATATCATATAAATCACACTGAAATGCATTGAAAACCATTCCAATCATCCCTCACCCTAAAAATTTATCATAAAGTAACCACGGGGGAGGGGGTAAAATGGTTAAATAACAAAGCAATAACCATTTCACATAAATCACCAAAATCATTAGGTCGTTACATCATCTACCACTAAAAATCTAGTTTGTCCTCGAACTAAAGTAAAGGAAAATACTTATATCTACAAAAAAATAGGGATAAGAACTACGAATATCCGACTCGACCTCCCAAGTAGCCTCATCTATAGGTTGATGTCTCCACTGGATCTTAACCACTAGAATATCTCTAGAATACAACATCTATCATCCCTAGCTAAGATTGAGACAGGCTCATCAACAAAAGACAAACTCTCATCTAACTGAACTGAATCCCAACGAATGATATGAGACTCATCCAGAATATAATAGTGGAGCATAAAAACATGAAAAACCAAATAAATATCTATAAATTTAGGGGCAAAGCCAACTCATAAGCCACACCACCAATGGTCCGAGGAACCTCATATGGACCAATATCCCTGAGGCTAAGCTTGTCTCTCTTCTCAAACCTCATAACACCCTTCATGGTCAACACTTAAAGAAAAACATGATTACCTACACCAAATATTAAGGCACAAAGTCTACGATCAACATAGCATATTAGCCTACTCTGAGCCACTCAAAGCCTATCTTGAATGATCCAAACTCTATCCAAAGACTCATAAAGCAAGTCCATATGTCGAGGTCTAATCTCAGAAACCTCAATCCAACCAATTGGAGAGTGACAAAACCGACCACACAAAGCCTCAAAAAAAGCCATATCAAAATTGGAATGGTAGCTATTATTATATGAAAACTCATCCAAAGCTAGATGTTGCTCCCACTGACCACCAAAGTACATCACACTAGCGTGGAGCATATCCTCCAAGACCTAAATAGTCTACTTCGACTGATTGTTGGTCTGGCGGGTGAAATGATGTACTAAGATTAACCTGAGTACCTAACTTGTCTTGAAAGGTCTTCCAAAAGTGAGATGTGAACACTAAACCTCAATCTGAGATAATAGACACTGGCACACTCTGAAGATGCACAATTCACAAATATAGATATGGACTAACCTCTTAGCACGACAAAAAACCTAAGCTAGAAGAAAATAAGTAGATTTGGCCAACCGATTCATGATGACCCAAATACTATCAGAACCACAAGAAGTACGAGGCAACCCAGTCATAAAGTTTATGGTGATCCATTCATATTTCCACTCGAGAAAGTGAAACCTCTTAAGAAAATGACCAAGACTTAAATGCTCGGCCTTCACTTGCTAGCAGCACAACCAACAAGCGACAAATCTTCTACATCCTTCCTCATACCATTCCACCAGTAATGTTGCCTCAAATCAGGATATATTTTAGTCACTCTCGAGTGGATAGAATACCTAGAACCATAGGCCTCCTCAAAAATTAGTCTAATCTAATCACCCACTCTCGGTACACAAACATTACCTCCAATCCTTAAAACTCCAACTTAATTAAGTGAGTCTTCCTTAGTTGTTGCGCGCAACCGCATATACAAGTGTACTTGATCTCACCAAGTAACATAGTGTCCTTATAAAAAGATGAATATCGATCCCACAAGGACTTGTGTTGACAACTATCTAAATATACTTTACTATAAAGATTAAAAAGTGCTCAAGTAACCAAAAGAGTTTAAGAGTTATAAACTGAAAGTAAAGTGAACAATGAGGAAAAGTAAAGATTCTTGGACAATCAATAGGAGTAACCTAGGGTTATGGCACTACAACACTCATACTATGTTATATAACATCAATTGTTAGTTCAATTATATTGGTTATTGATTCACGATGTTGATATTATGACTATGTTCTTTCGAGCCTCTAATCACCTATCAGGCTTAGCCCCAGACTACATCCTTGAGCGGGGATGTGGATTAAATACATTTACATTTCATCCCATAAGCGAACCAAATAGGTAAATTAGGCATATTCCTATCCTAAATTAAAATTATAACTTCATTCTATAGAAGATTACAATCTTATTCCATTTACCCCACGTTCTATCCTTTTGTTCATCCTTCTAGGCTCACAGGATGACAATGGGTGTAGTATAAGGGTCAAAAATCCTTAAAATAGTAATAAAAGGGATATATAAAAAAACATATATGATATTTAATTAAACAACAAATCAATTTATAATAATAGTAATCATGTTCTTGGCCTTAACCCAAGAAAAGGGCTTTTAGCCGCTCATTGACATAATCGTAATTGCAATGATTGAATACATGTTAAAACCCATAAAAAATCATATTAATTGAATAAAAACCCTAATTTAAGTGTTATGCAACCTTCCTAAATGTTTCAAGGTTGTCCAAGGTGTGTAATATAATGTTTAAGGATCCTATTTATAGGAGGACACAGGCTGTCGATTTTGATGTAGCGGCGTGCCACTCTCATATTGCAGTGAATAGGGTCCTTGGAAGACCCTTATCATGATGAGCTATTGTAATTGAATTCATAGAATTACCCATGGATGTGACATAGACCTAAATTTGTGACTAAGGTCCGCGTCATGCCAATGACTCCAAAACGTCCATTTTTGGTCAAATCTTGTTCCATGTATTTGTCCATCATTTTTTAGCCTTGTGATATTGTTTCCACTTTATTTACAGCTTATTCATAATCCATATATCATCATTATAAACTAATAAAGCATCCTATATAATGAATAAAACACGTATTATAGCTCAAAACGACATACAATTCAAGAAGCTGAACTAGAATCTTAAGCTAAGAATACTAGTTTTGTCCTTTTGATCTTTAACTTATTGTTCTGTCTATTGGCTTGTTTCAATTGAACCATAAACACTATAAGCAAGTTATTCAACTCATAATTACACGATAATACCCTTAGGAACTCATTACACACTCTGAATTCATCCAAATCAACTAGAACAACACATAGCTCAAGTTAGTAACATTAGTTTTCTTGTCTAAACTCTAAGTGACCAAATTGATCCCAAACTTGTTTGAAACACACCTTAAACATTGTACTCAAGTTGTTCAACTCTTATATGCTCATTTATACCATTAAAACTCATTAAGCACACAAGAATTCCTCGAAATAGGGTTAAATAAGTTCGGATAACAACACTGAGGTGCATAAATCCACCTCAGATCATCACCCCACACTTAAAGTCTTGTTCATCCTTGAATAACTTTTAACTCTAAGAATCATAATCAGAGAAGACTACACACTTTTATAAAAAGCAAGATATTCAAGCTAGCACTACAATGACTACACAGAATGCAAGTTTTTACACTACGCATGTTACATACACAAGTGAAAGCTCAAGAATACCACTTCAAAATATCCTAGCCTCAAGAATTGAATAGCCAAGTTGGAAAACTCATGCATATTACTTAATCTAAGAGATCACACAAATCACCAAACTATCATCAAAAAATGCCCTCCCCATAAGATAGTTACCCATAATCACTCATATAGATGCAATTTATTAGAAACTGGGAATAAGAATTAATTTACTCTCACTCTTACAAAGAATTCACAAGTTACACTAGATGAACCATAGGCTTGCCCTTAGTGTAGTACTCCACTAATCTCAGAATGTTAAGGCTTAAGATCAAATAGTTCTTTCCTTTAGTGTAGTACTCCACTAATCTCAGAATGTAAAGGCTTAAGATCAAATAGGTCTTTATGGGTTGTAATACCGGCTAAGGGACGGGTAGGAACTATTTTGTCCAGTAATAGTGACTATCTTCCCTAAGATATTTAATACATCATATATATCACTTAAGATTTATCTCTAAACAACCAATTTCCACCACTTTTATCTACCCACATCTTTTGTTTAGGCCCATCTCATTAAGCTCATTCACATACACTATGGTGGGAGTGTTCTATGTACATATTATTAAATTTGAAAAATCATCATTCTTTTTATTACACAACTCCCAACCATACACATATCAATTTTCAACACCAATAGCTATTTCTTGTGGGCCTTACTTTCACCTTTTCCCTACTTAAATTTCAAACTCTTTAACTTAATTTATTTTTAACTAAATCTCTTAAGAGCTTTGGATCAAATTATGGACAATTAAAGAAAGGGATACATGCTACATATAAGGCTGCTAAGGAAAATAAGCTAAAGGCTCAATAGGATTAACTAGGATTATGCACAAGGATAGGTCAGAAAGAGGGTATAAACATGGCTATCAAAGAAATGCCTATATCATCTCCCAAACCCATACTAATTATTTCGCTTTACACACACACTAGGAAAGTTCTTGATATCAAATACAATAAGGAATACACGATAACCTTACTTACACATGGCATATGCTCAACTCAAGTAGGACCATTATAGACTCTTAACCAAGAAATCACATGAATTCAGAATTAAGCGAACAAGTACAAAAGTCATAAACTAGAGTCTATGGGTCTAAAAAGTAACACTTCACACAATCAATGTGCTTTCATATGCAAAACCACTTGCATCAAAAAAATCACACATAGCAACTAGCAAGACCATCCCACTTATTCCTGACACAAAAATTTTGAAATTACTCCTAAAAAGAAAAATGATACTGGGTCCAAGGGGTGCCCCTGTTGAAAAGAATCAAAAAGAACAACCATGGGGTGGGTGAAGTGTGCACCTACTAGAATGACCCAAAAAACTATAACTTAAAAAAAAAAATCTTTTTTGTAATTTTTTTTCAAATTTACCCAAAACTAGAAAAAGTAACTAAGACTCAAGAACTACCACATCACTTCACCCCAAAACAATGGGAATTTCCCCACCCTACACTTAAAAATCTACTTTTTCCCCAAAGTATAGTTAAAAGTAGAGATAGAAATACTCTCTGAGGTATCTAGGACTAGCTAGTAGCATATTCATACATCAAGAGGGTTTGAGGACCCCACACTCAGTCTTCGCCATGATCTTTAGCTCACTTTTCTGGTACTCAGACTTTCCATCAACCTATGACTCAATAAAACAAAAACTACGCGAAGTAAAAACTAAAAATACTGAAAAATAAATACCTACATTAACTTGGGTTGCCTTCCAAGCAATGCCTGATTCCGTGTCATGGCACGACCTACATTAACTTTTTCCTCCACCTTGAGGATATGAATTCACCCCTAACTTCGCATCCATATTTTTTCTTCGCTCATAGAGTGGTGGTAAAAAGATGAAAGAACCGAGTAATGGATGGTGCATGGTAAAACACTCGGTTTTGAAGTAAGGCATGTTTTTGTGTTGCTTGTCTGGTGTAAATTTATGAATATAGGACTCTTGTTCCTCACTTCACACCCTTCCACTATTTCAAATGACTCCAAATAAATGTCATCATCTGAACATAATGTAAAAATGTGCTTTGAATGAGACCTAACCAATCCTACTTCCAAATTTACACCATCCACAGCACACTCACTCTTATTCACTTTCTCAATCTCAGTCTCAAAAAAAATAATAGTTGAATGACTAAAATTCTTGTGTCTACTTCACAGATTGGCTAGTATCCACCTTATCTAGTAAAGGTCCCAACCACTCACTTCCCTAAAAATTTGGACAATAACCCTCTCAGTGGGGTCCTCCACAATAACAACAAGAATATCATCACTCGCAAACCATCTATCTCAGGCTGCCAAATCACAAAATGTGATAGAAAAGTCAAAGAAAATAAAAATAAAAATACTAAACTATGTACAACTCAATATAGAAAAACTAAAAATAAGCCAGTTGCTAATTTACAAGTCCCCAGCAATGGAACCAAAAACTTGTTGCGCGCAAGTGCACACGCAAGTTACAAGGTCTCACCATGTAATATAGTGGCCTTATAAAAATATGAATATCGATCCCACAGGGACTTCTGTTGAAAACTATATAAATCTAGTTTACTATAAGGATTAACAAGTTCTTAAGTAACCAAAAGAGTTTGAGAGTTATAAACTTAAAGTAAAGTGAACAATGCAAAAAAAGTAAAGGTTCTTGGACAATCAATAGGAGTAGCCCAGGGTTAAGTCACTAAGAACACTCATACTATTTTATATAACATCATTGGTTAGGTCAATTATCTTGGTTGTTGATTCCTGGGGTTGATATTATGATTATGGTCTTCCGAGCCTATAATCACCTATCTAGCTTAGCCCCACAACTATATTATTGGGTGGGGATGTGGTAACTAAGCTAAATGCATTTGTATTTCATCCCATAAGTGAATAAAATAGGGAAATTATGTATATACCTATCCTAAATGCCAAATGTAACTACATTATGTAGAAGATTACAATCCTACTCTATTTACCCCACGTTATATCCTCTTGTTCCTCCTTCCGGGGTCACAAGATGACAATGGATGTATTTTAAGGGTTGAAGATCCTTAAAATAATAATAAAAAGATAAATAAACAACAAAATATGATAAATAATCAAAACCAAATCAATTCATAACAAGAGTAATCATGTTCTTAGCCTTAACCCCGGAAAAGGGCTTTTAGCCGCTCATGGACATAACTGTAATCGCAATGATTGAATACATGTTAAAACACATAAACAAACCAAAGTAATGGAATAAAAACCCTAATTGAAGTGTTATACATACTACCTAAAAGTTTAAAGGTCGCCCAAGGTATGTAACATAATGTTTAAGGGTCCTATTTATAGGAGGAGACAAGCTGCCGATTTTGATATAGGAACGTGCCACGTTCATATACCAGTGCCTAGGGTATGTGGAATGCCATTATCATAGTGAGACACTGTAATTGAATTACTAGTATTCCCCCAAGTCCATGTCATGGCCCTAAAGCGGTACCTAAGGTCCGTGGCATGCCAATGACTCCAAAATGTCCATTTTTGGTCAAATCTTGTTCCATGTGTTTGTCCATCCTTTCCAAGCCTTGTGGTGTTGTTTCCACTTGATTTATAGCTTTTGTGTCATCCATATATAATCATTATCTACTCACCAATCATCCTATAGAATCAAAATTCACTTATTAGAGCTAAAAATGACATACAATTCAAGACGATGAACTAGAATCTTAAGCTAAGAATACTATTTTTGTCCTCTTGATCTTTAACTTATTGTTTTGTTTCCTGACTTGTTTCAATTGAACCTTAAACACTATAAAAAAGTTATTCAACTCATAATTACACAATCATACCCTTATTAACTCATTACACACACTATAATCCATCTAGATCAACTAGAACAACACATAGCTCAAGCTAGTAACACTAGTTTTCTCATCTAAACTCTAAGTGGCAAAATTGATTCCAAACTTGTTTGAAACACACCTTAAACATTGTACTCAAGTAGTTTAACACTTAGTTGCTCATTTATATCATTAAAACTCATTAATCACTCAAGAAGTCCTCAAAATAGGGCTATATAAGTCTTGATAACAACACTGAGGTGTATAAATCCACCTTAGATGATTAGCCTCACCACTTAACACCTTCTATCGAATTACTCTGAACCCAACATCATCAAACTGATGAGCTCGAATATGCTCCATCAAAAAATACCTAGCCTCTATGAATGCCAAAACACACCCAGGTATCAAAAGATGCACCAAGCTACCCATGCTATTCGACTTTCGGCTCAGCGCATATGCAACCTTATTATCCTTGCTAGGATGATAGAGAACAGTCAAGTAATAATACTTAAGCAATCAAGCCAATGAAGCTGTCTCATTTAAAATCTCACTGGGTAAAGAAATACTGAAGGCTATGTGATTTGAGAAAATCTCATAATGAACACCATACAAGTAGTGCCTCCACAACTTCAAAGCAAAAACAACCGCGCATAACTCCAAATCATGGGTAGAATAATTCTTCTCATGAGGATTTAACTGCAGAGAAGCATATGCAATCACCTTACCCTCCTACATCAACACAATACCTAACCCGCCAGCTGAAGCATCACAAAATATGGTAAAACCCATGCACACCTTGGGCAAAGTCAAGATAGGAGTTAACGTCAACAAATCCTTAAGCTTTTGGAAGCTTGCCTCACAAGCATTGGACTACTAAAAGGAAATATTCTTCTGAGTCAAATTGGTCAATAGAGTTGCGATAGATGAAAAAACCCTCAACAAAACACCTGTAGTAGTCGGCTAAGCCAACAAAACTTTGAATCTCAGTCAAAGAAGTAGGTCTAGCCCAATCACGAACCTCTGCAATCCTTACCGAATCGACTATAACACCATCCTTGGTCACCACATGACCCAAAAAAGAGACAGACTCTAACCAAAACTCACACTTAGAAAACTTACCATACACTTCTCATCCCTCAACCTTTGGAGCACAATTCTCAAATGCTCCTGATGACCAACCTCACTCTTAGAATAAACCAAGATATCATCTATAAATGCAATAACATCGAAGTCAAGATATGGCCAAAATACCCAATTCATCAACTCCATGAATGTAGCTAGGGTATTGGTCAATCGAAAATACATGACCAAAACCTATAGTGACCCTACTTAGTCCAAAAGGTTGTCTTCGGGATATTCAAAGCTCTAATCCTCAATTACTGATACTCAAACCTTAAATCAATCTTCAAAAACATTGAAGCACCTAGAAGTTGGTGAACAAATCATCAATACGAGAAAAAGTATACTTATTCTAATCGTCACCTTATTCAACTGCCGATAATCAATACACATACACATAGACCCATCTTTTTCTTCATAAACAAAATAGGCACACCCCAAGGTGATACACTAGGTTGGATAAATCCCTTATCTAACAAATCCTATAGTTGATTTGTCAATTCCATCAACTCGGTTGGGGTCATTCTATAAGAGGGAAGATAAATGGACTTGGTTCCCAAATCAACATCAATGGCAAATCAATATCATGATCTGAGGCATATCAAGCAAATTCGTAGGAAACACATCCATGAACTCATGAACAACCAAAATAGAATCCAAAGAGGTAGGCGAAGCAACAGTAGTGTCACAAATATAAGCCAAATAAGATAAATATCCCTTCTCATGCAAGCGATGATCCCGTATATAAGATATAATCGTCTTGAGACCTGAATGAAGTGCACCCTTCCAAGCTATCCTTGGCACACCCAGTAAGGCTAAAGTCATGGTCTTAGCATAACGATCTAGGAAACCATGGTAAAGATCTAAGACAAAAAAATCTACCCAAGTCTCATACCTAGCAAAAGCCACAATACGGGATCGATACACCCGATCTACCACTAAAGAGTCTCCTAAAAGGGTAGATACATGAATAGGTATGGCAACAGGCTCAGTAGCTGAATCAAAATACAAAGAAAAATATACAGAGACATAGGAGAAAGTCGATCTCGAATTAAAAAACACAAATGCAGGTCTGAAACAAATGGGGATGATACTTGTAAGAACAGCATCAAAAGCCTCTTTCTCTGGTCTGGGGGTATAGCACAACATTGTCCACGACCACCAACTAGCTGAATGGCCCCGCAATTACCACCACAAGCACCACTTCCTCTACCTCACGCATCTCTTGTAAAACCCTTATCTCTTACAGTTGAAATAAAAGTACCCCTGAATATATGGCGGGGACATTCCTTGGCTAATTAGCCAGTCTCATCATACACAAAACATACCTTATAACCCAACTCAAGAGGAGGAGGTACGACTGGATAGAAATGCCCACCCAAAATTACTGAACAAGAAAACCCACAACCTGAACTCTACAAGGCAACCTGCATGGGTCTACCATGATACCCATAGAAACCTCTAGAATCCCTACCGCGTGAAGTGTGATCTCTAAACTCTTCCATGTGGCACCTCCCTAAAATGCTTGAAGAATACCCTTTGTCATCTTAGCATGATCTGCTATACTCTAAAAAGATGCTCCATAAACTACCATCTAATTCATAGCAAGCTAAAGAGAAATATCTAATCCTTTCATAAACTTCTGAATCTTTTCAAAATCGATGGCAATACTGGCATAAGATTATCTACACAAGGCATAAAAGTGTGCCTCATACCCTACAATAGACACAAGGCCCTACTCCAGGCGATCAAACTCATCACCCATCTAATTTCTCAGACTGTAAGGCATGAACCTCTCCAAAAGAGCCTCAGCAAACTGATCCCAAGTTATCTCAGGAGAATTGATAGGTCAACAACCAACAAGTGACCTCACCGATATCTAGCAACATCTCTCAACTGCTAAGTTGTATATGCAACACCATACAACTCAAGAGAACCTAGGTTATGTAACTTCTCATGACAGTCAATCAAGAACTCATAGGCATCCTCACCAATAAAACAATAGAACCTAGGAGGACCTAAATGATTGAGCCTCTCAAACCTCTTATGATCCTCAGAAAACATAATTATACTCATAAAAAGAGAAGGCATGGTGAATCTGGTTGGCTGAGATCCCACCTGAGAAGGCAACATAGATAAAGGATGAACACCCAACCTCAGAATACCATACTCAGATATACTTGCTGAAAGACAAACAACACTTAGAGTTTGTAGAGTACCAAAAGCAAAAGTAGGTACTACTAAAAGGTCCTTACTCAGAACTGAAGGAGTACTATAAGTAGACTCTTACACATACGGGGTATAATACTCAAAACTGGAGGAAAACCAAGAGCACACAAAGAATCACCCTCCAAACGGGGCAATAAATTAACCAATAACACCTCCAAGACTGGGGTAGAATAACTCAGTGAAATAAAAGTAGGACCCATATCTCTAAAATGCTAAACTCGAGGCTAAGGGGAAAGTCCCCTAGCAGTACTCCTAGATGGGACAGATCCACATGCTCGTCTACTACCTTAAGCCCATCCACAACTCACAAACTCACTCTCTAGACTAGGCACTCTCCTCGAATAAAACCCCAGCATCTTTAACCTCATGAGATTTAGTCATCACCATCTATGCAGAAAAAAGTGAAATATGACTTAGAACACAAGGCATGAAATAAATCTGCATGACAAGGAACAAATAAAAATTTCCTAATGACATCTCATCCCTTCTTGAAGATAGATACGGGCGTCTACGTACCGATTCGCAAGACTTTATTATACATTTCAGTCTTACACTATTAATACCAATAAACCTAGCTGCTCAGATACCAATTCATCATAACCGAAAAAATAAGGGTCATGAAGGTACTGGTCATGGCAAGCCTTGACAAGTAAGCCTATCACCCAAACTGATATGAAATGATATAGTCAATACCAAAACTCAATGTAAGACCCCTAAAATAGAGTTGAACTACATATATAAAAAGCATAAATATAGTCAAGATACCGACAAAATTCCCACAACCTGGTTTCATAGTGTAGGAACATAACTAGTACAACTCGAGATCAAAATACATAATATATCCAAAATAGAAATAACTCTATCTCTAAATACAAATAAGGACATAGTCTAAATAAGAAAGGCAGTATTCAACTTTAAATGCATGAAATCAATCTCTACCTCAAAGAAGATCCAAATATTTCCTGAATCTACCACTGTGAGGCACACTTAAACCTGGATCTACACCTAAAGGAAGCAGTAGGGTTGAGTACGGTCCACTTGTGCTCAGTAGGTATCATAGACTGACTAAGCAAAAAAGAAAATAAAGCATACAAAATACATACTAAGGGCACGTCACCTGCATCCAAAAAATGTCCCAAATGGTAGCCCACATCATCTACACTAACAGTTTTATAATAATCACATACACCATAGCAATTATGAGCAGGAACACAAGTATTCAGTTATTACACATACAATACAAAAGAAGAAATGCACATAGACAGGTATACATCAAGGGAGATAAAGCAACACAAAGAAAGGAACAATGTAAATAAAATGCAATGAAGATTATGATGATGATGATGATGATGATAATGATGTGATGCATGAGGTTGTCGCACAATCTCTGTATACACCTATGGAGCTAAAGCTTTCCAACGTAGGACCCATAGGGGTTTTTCAACCCGTATACAACTAATATTCAATACCAATATTCATATATCCTCTCTGACACATCCTTTGTTAGAGGGTTTTTAATATATCACATTTTACATCATAAAAAGCTAGTGTTTCCAATATTTTCAGTATTTTCACGGTGGTACCAATATTTCATGAATAAAAATAATATGAGGATGTGATACTCATATTCAACCAGAATGAGAAATTCCATATACAACCAACCAAGTAAGCCAAACTGTAATCATTTATCCAACCATCCATAAATCCAACATAATCCATATGCCACAAGAATGAAATACATTAAAAATTCACCATTAATACCATATTAGTCTTTTTCATCAAACAAGACTACAATTAATTTCCATGTACATAGGCCAATAATATCATATAGGGCCCCTCATGGTCACACACAACAAATAATATTCCAAAACAGGCAATTTACATCAATATATAGGCCCTCACATGTGCACAGCAAAATAATATAGCCACTTTCATGATTAGTTCCCACACCCTTAACATGATTTTGGACCAATATTAACAACTCAACTCAGCCTGAAGAAAGTTAAGCTATAACCTACCTTGGGTGCCGAAAACCAATCTGCACGCCTTTAATTCAAAGTCCTACTCCCACAAATGGATTCAAAATCATCTAAATCATAGAAACATAAAATCTATGTGTCAAAAGAAAGTCAACGATATCCATATTGCCTAATTTTTTGTTGGGGTCTAAGCAAATTTTCAAAAAAGAAATGTAAAATCATAATTTTATTTTTGAAATATGTTCTCCATATTCTTAAGAGTCTACAGCTAAAAACCCAAGTGAAAATAGGTAAAAATGAGGGCCAAATCAAAGAAAAACTATTTTCAAATTTTATCGATAAAAAACCCAAAATACAAGTTAAAATTTTTGAATTATAGTTTTTTTAAAGATAAAATTAAGAAAAAGTGATAATCTTAAGATTAGAAACTCAACCAAATGAGAACAGGTTAAAATTGGGGTTTAAGTTGGAGAAATATATCTCCGATTTTCCCACTTTTAAATTCGTGTTAGAACAAGTTTTAAATGATAAAAATTGAGGGGAAGTAATTGAAATAGGTTTTTTGGACTTACCCAAGCTTAGAAATGGAGGAAATTGCTCAAAATCATGAAACCTTAAAGTCCAAGTCTCAAAAATGGTGAAAATAGAAAAAAATGGGTATTTAAAGGATCCAACCATCGCATAGGCAGGTCTCTTAAGCAACTACCGCTTATGCGACTAGGTGTCGTGTATGTGATACCTTGCTTGGGGGTAGATATCGAGACCAAGATATCGAGCATGCGACACTTGTTCTGATCCTCTAGTCACATAAGCGACCCAAGTGTCGCTTACATGAGTGCACCAGCTCAGTGGTGCACTTGCTTGAGACTTTGGAGAATTTCAAGTCGATGCAGACACCTCGTGATTCATCTAAAATTGCATGAGCGCAAATGAACTATGCCACCCTATTAAATTCGATGTTTCAGACTCAATGGCGATATTAGATTTTTGAAAAAATGGCATTTTCACAAAACTAACCCCCAAAACCCAATTTCACAACTTTTCAAACTTAGAGTCGAAATGAGATATAAAAGCCATAAAATCAAGTCAACTATGTTACCACCCTAAAATTGACATTTCAGATTTATTGGTGCAATTAGTTTTGCCATCCAATGCACAAATCAATAAATGTTGATCGAAGTCAACTATAAGGCTTTTCGAGCCAATAAAACCATAATATTACATAACTCACATCAAAATGCTTTGGGAATTATGCCAATCATCCCCAAACCCCAGAAATACCACAAAGTAACCATAGAGAGGGGTAAAATAGTTAAATGACACAGCAATAAATATTTCACATAAATTATCAAAAAATTAATTCATTACAAAGAAAACATGGGCTAAACACATGAGCAATCTAATCCACACATTCTGTAGGGCATAAAATACCAAGGCATAACTACAAACTTACCGGGACTATAAAAAGTCCTAATGGTATCCAAACCTCAGGTAACTTAGAAAATATCACCACTTATACACACACCCGAAAGTCCCTCCCCTTGGTTACCGACAACTAATACACAAGAATGTAAAACTATCCTTTTTATTTATATACCAAGAATAAGCATCCACAAAGTCACAGTAGGCCAAACAAATTCAAAAATAAGAAGCTACTGAAATCACCCATTTTAACCTCTCTAACCTCAAATGGTCTATGCACGCCATTATAGAAAGAACTGAGTAATCGACTCAACATCAATACCCAACACCAAGACCACTATCAGATAATGAACTAGGTAAATCAAAAAGACAAACCTCAACTTACAAGTCTTAGGGACAGATTATAGAAAAAGAATCATTAATGCTAGAATTAACACATAACCATGAAAAGCTAAACCTTCCTTCACAACAACCTTATCAACAATGAACCTCTCACCTTATTACCAGAAAAATGCCAAGCAAACAAGGTATCCATCTACGACAAGCAAATAAGAATCATATGAAAGAGATACTAACTAGATAATGCTAGTCTAGTTGTTTGTTATTTAAGGATCAAATAACAATCAAGGTAATAACATTAGTAAGGGCATACAATACAAGTTCCATGAAAGGAAAGATAGAAAGTGCACTTTAGGATCATACCAAGGTCACCATGCCAAAGGAAGGGAATCTACCCATGTGCTACACGCTAAGGCAATCAAATAATTGATCCACTCAATCCACTACTAAAATAAAATAATAGGGCAGTCATAAATGCATAAACATGTAGAAATACTCATAATAATAAACACAATAATAGCAAAGCAAATATACATGGGTCGGTGAAAATACCCCAAATCAAATTGAAAAGAAATAAAAGATAGAAAATCACAATCGAACCTACGCTAGCTGCATCTGAAGTATTAGCCCCAGGCCTACCTGAAGAAACCCATGGTAAACTATGTTTGACCCAAATCGAGCATCTGTATGACCATTTATAATACCTAAGGCACCATCTATGACCAAAGGTGCCATATCTCTAAGTGACTAATCTAGGTGTGCTAATTACCCAATAATCCTACATTAGGGACACTTTCTACAATCATAACAAACCTTAAAATCCTTATTTTGGTAAAGAACACATTTTGACCTTATTTAGCTAACTAACTCAAACACAGTTCACTCTCTAGACCAATGTTAACCTTTCTACAATCATAGCGTACCCCAAAAACTATTTGATTTGATATAACTATTGACCCAAAATCGCCACCATGGCCTAAAGACCTAGATTGAGAATCATGTGATACTGAGATCTATCCATAATAACAACCATGAACTATCTGAGAGTCACTTGTAATATGAGGTGATACCTAAACGGACCGGGTAGGCCACAAACTCTATGGTTGATACTGTAGATTATTAATATCAAACTCCAACTCCCTAGTCTAACCCTAAACTAAAACTCGAGTAACATGTGTTGAAGTCTTATCCACATCTATCGGCAATATTGTCCTATTCTTCTGAGAAAGAGTAAAGCTAAAAAAAATACTTAGAAGTTAATAGAGGTAAGGACATCATATAGAAATCAAGAAATAGAATTCCCTAGGAATGCCCTATAACCTCTCAAGGAAAAGTTATGGGTATCATATCTCGATTGGCAAAACTCTACTAGGCATTTTGCTCTTGTATCAAGAACATTAGTGAACCTAAGACCTGATACCAAACTCCCATAACCTAATTTATCATGTCATGATTGAACCTACTATACCACACTTGGATATAAGACAAATCATAGATCAAAATAGCAAGTAATGCGACAATAAGATAAAATGATAGCTAAGACTGAATAAAAAAAGAAAAAAGACCAGAAAAAAAAGACATCCCCCAAGACCTGGTGAGATCAGTTCAAGAGCCACTAGAAAAACAAGAGTATAAGGTAAATATAATATATATATAGAGAGAGAGAGAGAGAAAAAGAGAGAGAGAGAGAGAGAATCATCTTTGGAATACAAAAAAATATTAGTGTAGAAACAAAGGGGAGATGGAACAACTCTGGATGCTAGGAGGTCACCCTAAATCTCCAATCCATGATAGCTCAGCATGATGCACACATTAGCGGTGAGAAATCATACTATGATCTGCAGGGTGCAGAAATACAGTATGAGTACCAAACATGAGGTACTCAGTAGGCATCAGTCGACTAAGCTCTACAGATAATGCAAGTATAAATAATATGTATGATAATAATATACATTACAGGTAACTAACTAAGAAAAAAGTACAACAAGGATAATTGAGAAGTAAAGATAAACCACCATATGCTACAAGTAACTAGGGACAAAAGTTTTATAAAAGATAAATAGTTATGGATAAAGGTAATATACTGTAGTAGTAGGAAATCAAGAAGTTAATATAAAATAACAATAGCTAAAAAAGAAAGGTATAAGTGATAGTAAAAAATAGGTAGCTAAAGATGATGGTACCAGCCTAAAGGAGTTGTCCTAATAGCCTAAATATAAAGAGGATTATGGACAAGAAGTGTTGGAACCCTTGGGGGTTGCACCACATAGTGAGGGACCAGGTCCCTCAGAGTCAATCACAATCAATCAAACAACAAAGTGTATGAAAACTAAAGGTTGGGTGCAGGAAAATAACAACACACAATATTTAACGTGAAAACCTCCTTGCTTAAGGGAGGAAAAACCATGGCTTTCCCTCACAAGCACCTCAAAAGTTTACTATAATCAACATCTTGATTACAGACTCAAACATGAACCTAACTCTAGGTTCCTCTCACTTGTAATACCTCTACTACAAGCTCATCTTGACAATTCTGCCAAGGCACTCTCTAAATTGATTAACTCTAATAAGTTTTGAACTTAGGCAACTCTACCTAAACACTCTCTAAACAAGAAAAAAGATCATTACTCTAATAAACTGAGTAATTTTCTTACAAATCAGGACTCACTCAAGACACTTTCTAATTCATCACACATATATGGGAAAAGAACTTGAGCAATATCAGATATGGTGTTTTTTCCTTTCTCTCTTTTCAACACTCTTTTTATATTTGCAAAAATTTTATGATGAAGAAGAATCTTTTTTATTTTATAGATGAGTAATGATTAGGGATGAAATTTTATTGGACTAGGTGTCCTAATTAGTACAAATAGCGCCTATGAGTTTGTTGCTCAAATAGATAAAGTTGTTCAGACGCGTGCCAGTTGTACTATTGCCTCGAACATCCAGGGACCTGGTCCCTCGTAGTCATCTGCTCATCATCAAAACTATATATAGCAATTTTCCACCTTTATGATGATGACAAGACATCCACAAAGCTTTGAGTATCAGTACATATCCATCATATTTAATCAGTGTGATTACCACTATTGAAGATGCTCCCCCAATCATCATGCTTCCATCATCATGCAACATAAGGATCTGGTCCTTTGTTGTCATTTTATTATCAATCTTTAATTTCTTACCCCTGTCATCATGCACCCTTCATTGATCTATTCAGCACATCACTTACTTCCCCTATCAATAAGCCATTTAAATCTACAACTCAAGTCATCATAAGCATCTTCATCAGTTGTTCTTTACACAGTATTCCCCCTTTTGACATCATTAAAAAGTGAGCACAGTAAACCAAGAGAAAAATAAGCACAAGTTAGTTAACTCATGGCCACTGGGCAATACTAACATGAAGAATAACTTTGCAATTTAAGGGGAATAAATATAACACACAAAAAAAAGATACATTCATAAGTTGAGGATAAGTATTATTGCAGTGCATAATTTAAATATTCTAAGGAGAAAACCCCAGAATCAAGAAGGATTAAATAGTGAAGGACTGGGAAAATATTTTGAAGGAGTAGGGTCAGGTTATTATTGAGATGTCTGATCTCTACATTCATGCTAAGGACCTCATCAGTTAAGATTGAGACCCTCTTCTTCAGTACAGCATTCTCAGTTCTGAGCATTTCAAAATCACATGGGCTTCTTTTGGAGAGATGCTAAATTCTCACCTGGAGCTTCCTAATTTTTCATCCTTGGTAGCAAAGTTGAACTTTAGTCCTTCTATTTCCTTAATGAGCTCCCTTTGACAAATGCTACCCGATTTAATACATTTAGTTTTGAATAGTGTCTTCATGCCAAGCATTTGTAGCACAGTTCCTTGGGTTTCATTTTCATAGACAATACCAAATTGGTCAAATACTTTTGCTCAACCAATATCCATAAGTCATGCAATGTTTTTCATTTTTCCCAAGAACAACTTTATGAATGTGTTCCATCATTAAAGTAGGTAGATTAATGGATTCAAAGCTACTAAGACATTCTATCACATACAAATCAGTGGCTAGGGCAATGTTTCTCTTTTGTGATCTAGGCAAAATCACCTTGTTCAGAAAGTCAAAGACCAATTTAAACTCAATTTTGAGTGATTTTCTATTTATTGTAGCCACAGATTTCCCTTTGACCTTTGATGCATTTGCTAAGAATTCTATTGAAGGCAACTAGTTTGAGACAATTCTTACTCCATAAATAGGAACTTGTAAAATTCTTTCTAGTGTTTCTTCATTCATATTTATTTTCTTTCCTTGGACCTGTACAGTCAGATTCAACCCATCTTCTGAGAATTCCAAAGTGAAATATAATTCCCTAACTATCTCACTAAAAATAGTTGGAATAGGTCCTTCCATGAGATGCATCCAACCTTGATGTTTAACCACCTCAACTAATCCACCATATCAGATTCTGTTACCATATTTGAATCAAAATCCTTTCATTTAATACCTTTTGATTCTTCAAGAACCTGATTCTAACTTCTTTGGATACCACCTTACTTTTTTCCCCATTATTTTATCTAGTATAAGTGATCACAGATTCTTTTTCAGTTACTTTCCTCTTCTTGGTACCAGGTCTCTCAAGTGTCAGTTGCTTCTCAGTAAAAATTCTAGACCTTCTTCTAGAAACTCTTGGTGTTTTACTAATACTGCTTTTCTTGTGATCAACTATACTCTTTCCTAGGGTATTTGACAATAATATAAGATTTTCAGCCACCTAGGCTTTATCCATCAGAAAAATTTTGAGGATTCAAAGATGATTCTTCATCAATAGGTTGAATGATGAAGGAGTTAGACTTTGGAAGAGCTAAGAGAAAAAGGATATTTTTAAGGAAGGTTTAGGAAGGTATTTTTAACAATGCAACTTAGAATCCTTTGGAGGACATAAAAATGGGAGAGTTGCAGCCATTATGAAGGTTTTTCTCTTAAAAGGGCTATTTGGGATTAGGATTTCCTTTTTGATAAGAGAAGGAGTGGGTGTAGCAATATTTAAGGAATACTGAGTACCAGGAAGGGTTTTTTATGGGAACAAGATATAATTAATTTTAGATTTTAGGTGACTCATCTTTCTTTTTAGAATAAGAAAACTTTTTCTGATAAAAGGATGCAGAGTATGCGGCTTTTTCTTGATAGAACAGATAAAATTTACACATACAAGATACTAACTTAAGAGATGAGACCAGGTCCCTTTCTAGTTTGAGTGAATATTCAACTTTGTACTTGTCATATCTGTCTACCTCCAAAGTTGTTACCATTGGTGTATACCTATAAAGGTATGATAATGAGTTATACTAATATGTACCTAATGTACCAAGGATACCTGCCTCCTGAACATAGCCAATTTTGTGAAGAGATATTAATTCACTTGATAGTAGGTCAGGCTAATCTGATTTATCCCAGTATCATCTTGTTAGTTTCATTACACCAAATCATACCATGACTTATTCTGGAAATAGGTCTGAGAAGAAGGTCCCAGACTTGGTATTCTTCAAATGTGCAAAGTTCCTTTTGCATTGCTTTGAACTTGCCAGCCTCTTTCACATCTTTGTGAGCTTATTCTTGGGATAGGAATGTTGGAAAAAGCCATAAGATTTTTGACGTAGGATTTTGGTTGCACTCTTGCCTCCAGATATAATGTTAGAATATCTAGTAAGAAGAAAGGATATGTTCTTCCAATATGTCCTTATGAGGAGAGATCCACTGGGACCAGGTCCCTGTGAATTCTGACTAGACACTTCTTTGGAGTTCTTCTACTTGAGTTGACATTTGTGATCGAGATTGTTTTATCACCATTCATTATTTTCTTCTTCATTATTAAGGTCTTGACCATTCCCATCTATTGTATGCAATTTTAGACCCCTTTTTACCTAATCACATAAGACACTTTCAGCTTGAAGTGTCTCAGGAAAGAGAATACAATCAGACCTTCTATTTATACCCTTGAGAAATTAAATATTAAGAATATTGTTTTGATTGCAAAATCTTTTCTCCCTACTGCACTTGTAATCATTTGTTAGACTTAAGAACCCATCTGAGTTTGAGTTCTCAATAGGAAGACAAAGGTGTGATTAAATACTTTGTTGTCCATCTAGGTAATATAAGCTTATTCATGTTTTTCCAAGGTATTAAACCTTTGAGATAGGTTCTCCCCTAGTTTACATGTCTAACATTTGTCATTCTTGCTCTGAGCTAGCTTCGACAATCTTATTTTATGTGTCCATCTCTTCTATAGTGAATGCACAAGGATTTATATGCTTTATTTTTGACATTTTGATCAACCTTGCCTTGTGACCCAGATGAATGTGTTTTATGTTGATACCAAAGTCCTTACCATTATTTACCCCTTGACCAATTAGGTTACAATGGGTTTGTAAGGATGAAGTCCACTAAAGGGATTTTTGGAGTTCTTCCCTTAGACGGACCAGTTCCCTTTCTAACTCCTCATTATTCTGAAGTGTGGTCATGAGAATCCTTTAAGAATCCTCCAATTTCTCTTCAAGCTCAACCTAAAACTTTGAGGCCTCTTTCTTCCCTTTACACTCTAACGCATCTACTTTCTCCAGTTGACTTACCGAACTCAAATTTTCAAATTTTATGTTAGCAACATGTTCCTCAGTTTTAAATATCTAGAGAGTCAAAGTTATCATCTCAAGCTCCTGATCTTCTATTTTTTTTTCTAGAGTATTATTCTTTTCTTTATTACAATCATCATCTCTTTACTCCAGTTGACTCACTAAATTTAGATTTTCATATTTTAACTTGGTAACCTGCTCTTTTATTTCAGATATTTGGAGAGTTAAAGCAATTAACTCAAGTTCTTGACTTTTCACTTTTTCTTCTAAAGCAAATTTTTTCTTAGTCATTTCACACATAAAGTCAATCAACACATTTGCAAGACTTTTTACCTTTCTAACTGAATAATTGTCCAAGTTTTCTTTAAGGTCAGAAAGTGTTGCCTCATTTTCTTCTTCATCTTCAGTATTTGCCATAAAAGGAAACAAGGAATCAAAAGTCACATTCTCATCCTCCACAGTAAGAAGGGAAACATCTTTAGACTTCTCAGCTTCATCAGATTCACGGAAGGAGTCACCCCAACCAGCTAAGGCTTGTTTAACTGCAAGATCAGCTACAGCCTGTCTTTTTTATTTTACAGGGGCCTGGTCCTTATTATTTCCTTTGTCATCTTCACATGTGTGACAAACTACCATAGTGGCTCCTTTTCTGCTGCTACTTCCACTTCTTTGAAACTAGCCACTTTTCCTCATAACTCTAATAATTCCTTTTGCTAAGTAGGTAACATCAGTGTCTTCTTTATTTAAAACTGACCTTAAAGCTTTTGATTCTAAGGATTTTTCCCTATTTACTTCCTTCTTCTCTTCTCATTGCTATTTTTTGAGTTCATGGGTTTTAGGTTACCAATAAGTTCATCCATAGTGAGGGTCGTTAGATTTCTTTATTCGGTTATGGCATCCACTTTGCTTTCCCATGAATTGGTAAGAACACCTAGAATCTTCCTCACTTTCTTATACAATAGAACCACTTCTCCTAAGTAGTGTAGCTCATTTGTGATAGAAGTGAATCTTGTATGGATTTCTTGTATTATCTCTCCTTTTCTCACAGTGAAGGTTTCATATTGTGTTGTCAGCATGTCAACTTTAGAATCCTTTATATCTGTAGTTCCCTTATGAATAGTTTTTGAGTAGTTAGAAATCCTATTGTATTTATTTGGACCTATACCATACACTAGCAGTTTCTTTGCCTTGTAGTTCTTCTCAATTCTTTTCCTATCTTTATCATTGAATTCCCTTCTACTTTTGATAAGCATTCTTGTAACATCTCCTTCTTTGAATTCTCTTATAGGTACATGAGGATCATCAAGAATTATATCCATCAACTCACTATCCTCAACCATAATAAAGTCAAACATCTTTATTTTCCACCACCCATAGTACTGTCCATTAAATCTAGGTGGTCAAGTGGTAGGTTGTGTTTTTTCCAGGTTAGGTGGAGTAGCCATGCTAACGAAATCACGTTAGGTGGAGTATCTGCTCTTCACCAAAACTACATATAGCAAGAAGGAATCTAGATTTTGCATAATCAGAACATCTAACCCAAAATATAAATAATCAAAAGGCAGCAGAGTAACAAGACTCATAATATCAAGCGGAAAAGAACACAAAAGCATACCTATAGCCTTAAGTACAAATCCATAATCATTCTATTAGAAAATATGAGATAATATCCAAAAGAAAACACTATTAGATAAGACCATACAAACAATAACCTAACTAGATCCCTATAAGCTTGAAAGGTATACAACAGCAAACATAACCTAATTGAAACCCCCCTCCCCCCCATAAGACCGATAGGTACAAGCAGAAGACAATCATACTAGTGATAGGCAATGCATATGAATGAATAAATTCAAAGTAAAATCAATACTTCCATACCAATTAAGTGTTATATTATACCAAGTCTATACAAATACTTTGGCTTTCTATTTTGTAAGGTAGGACGTATATGGTATCCCATCTTTCTACATATAGTTCTAAGACAGAGGGGCCTATGGAAGATGTGAGATATCCATTTATAGTGCTTTATCTAGAACTGGACTTTCAATAACCAACCAACATAAATTTTCTTTATCCAGTACCAAAGATAAATAAGAGTACAACAAGTTCTAGGAGTTGATTTGATACTAAATAAGTAAAAATCCATAAAATCCAATGCCAGAGATCAAATTGGAACTAAAAATAATAGAATAGTATAAAATGGGTCAGAATCTTCCTTGACTGAAATAAGTAAATAGTGATAGGTGATTAAACAAAAAATAAATTGGAATCTACCTTGGTCTTAGATTCTAAAGCAGTATGCTAATTTTAAAATATCATAAACCAACAAACAGGGTGGTACGACTTTTGTTTAAAAAATTAGTTTTAAAACTAAAAATGGGAAAACAAATCCATTTTTGAATCACTATTAAAACCAAGGTTTTTAGTTGGAATCATACCAAAAAATAAGCATGAGTGCGTATAAATTTATGCATGGCATCACCAGTATCCAAATAATAGACATATAAGGACTCAAGTATCTATAAATTGAAATCATAACACTTCTAGAGCATAAAAACTAACCTAATATCCAAGTGATCTCATAACCAAGGACCCAGGACCAACAATACATAAAGTAAAAGAATATTGATATCATAACTTAAAAAAGCTAAGATAAATAGGGACATCATGCTACTAGGCGAATCTAGCCGAGAAAATTGTCTTTATAGAGATGTACTATCCCAAATCCTTAATTAAGGATTACTAGGGTCACCCTAAGGTCATAACGGGTATATAAGTGATCCTAACACAATCCTACACCTATAATAGGAATACTAAAATAAGGCTCAAGTTGTTATTATATACTAAAGTTCCCTACGAAAGGCCAAGATGATAAAGGTGATAAGATAACTTAAAACCTATCAGATATCCCCTACCCTATATGCAATCTATACGATATACAATTTCATAAAGAAAAGTAGACTATAGCCTACCTCATATCCAAATAGCAGTCTCAACTCATCTTCAAACTTCTCATATCTACTCCTCTATCTCTGAACGTCGTTGCAAAATCAAATTTATAATCTACACTTAAATAGGATTAAAGCAAGATATATTTTTTACTGATAATCTTTGATTTGAGAATCAAATCAAATATAGTCTCGTAGGACCTATTATCAAAATTTAGAAATTATATCCATCACGAGGTCCCTCAAAGGACAAGAAATATATGCTCAAAATTTGTGCACAAAAGGATCTCAAACGAAGACCAAAATAGCCCCAAAATTTCAAGAAATAACAAATAAAATAGAGAATTAAAAAGGGAATTTGGTTGGAAACTTTTGGAGAATCGATCACAAAATGCTCACTTCAACTCTCCCCAACTAATACAGCCTTTAATTATTGATTATCCACTAATTTAATATCTCCGAGTTGTGAGCTATAGATAAAAACACTAAGATAAAAATCCAAAAATACAGGGAGTGTTATTTATATAAAACATCACCAGTGGCTGCTTAAGTGGCCAAATGATTGCTTAAGCGGTCATCGCTTAAGTGAATAAGGTTCGTTTAAGTGGCCCTCAGTGAGGTGACCAGCTACTGCTTAAGTAATGCCCATCTTTTTAAGTGATCGTCAAGTCACTTAAGTGGATGCACTAGAAACCTTGGCACTAAAAAATTTAGTAAGTCAAAATAGACTTCGACCGGTGCGCAAGATTCATCTAAAACTCCATGCATGCAAATGAACAATGATATCCTAAAAAATTTAGTATTTAAGACTCAACAAAATCATTAAATTTTTAACAAAGATTGTTATGACAGAATGTGGGCCCCACACCTTATTATTTCATTTTTATCAAATTTCACCCAAAATTTCAAAATGAGTTTAAAAGCCTCAAAATTTGGACCAAGGATCCTCCTAACCTAAAATTAATATTTTGGAGCTAATGGGACTATTAAAATCCTTATTCGAAGCTATTTTATGTGATGTTTTGGTCAAAGACTAATTTCTTAACTTCAAAAGCTCCAAAACAGAGAAATAAGATTAAAACTCAAAAGAGTTGCCTAAAAATTAACCAACAGTCCTGAAAAGTCATAAATAACCTATAGCCACAACAAAAAAGCACAACAACAACATACCTAGTATATTTGTAATGCCCCAAGTCTATACCTCAAACACTATACGGTGCTCATAATCCCGAAGAACCACAAGATAACCCATGATTGGTACCGCTACAGTAGCTGAATAATAATACTGTAAATATATGGAAATTAGGCAAAAACTTGCAATAGGGTTCCATACTGAAATAAAATTGAATACGATATTAGCAATACCAGAACTGAAATATCTGTCTGAAACTACCCTAGTCTGAAAAAACCTCTAAACTATCTGAAAGATAAAGTTGATGGGACAAGTCCCCAAGTAACTCCAAACTACTAAAATAAATTGAAAGGATGAAATAATAATCATTTCCTCGAACTATGAGGACTCACCAATAACTTTGACTGTTGAAGTTCTGAACTGCTAAGGGTGGAATCTTAAGCCTTGAATTTGAAATTTAATCTCCTAGGATTTTTTGTTCTAGAGTGTTTTGAAAAGGAATGAATATAATTTGCTAATTGAGGGCTAAATCTTGTGTTATGGGGGCTGAAAGACGTAGGAAAAAGACCTAATTATGCCCTAAGACGTGGCTTTTTAATGACTGAAAATTGAACCATCGATGCGCAGATCGATGTGCTACGTCAATCACCGCGTCGAGTTCACATCGGTTCATTAGAAATTACACTGAGCTGAGGGAAAAATTATCTGTCAATGTGATAGACGATGCAATGCATCGAGATTGCGTCGACTCACTATTTTGATCATTCAAACATGGTCTAAACGAGGTTCAAAAAATTCAAAACTCATCCGGGAACACCTACTGACATTCCTGATCATGAATCAACCTAAAGATTGATATTTTAAGGTTATAGAGGTCATGAAATAGCGTTGCCAACTTCCAAAGGCCAAAATAATGCTAAATTTGAAGACTTAGCTAGAATTTTCTAAGTCTGGGACCCTTTAGCAAGCTTTTAGGGACTGAGTTAAGCTTAGGATTTTGCGGGGTCTTACAAAATCTCCCCCTTGGGAACATTCATTCTCAAATGAGACTGACTACACTGAGAATACTGATAGACTGGATTTAGACACTGGACATGCACAACTGAAGTATGATTTCATGACTGAGATTGCTGATATACTGAATTATCATACTGAACATACATATCTGATGCATGCATGTATAGTTGAACATGATTCATGAATACATGACTGGATTACTGATAAGCTAAGTTTATTTACTGAACATACATATTTGATGCATAGGTACATGACTAAACTGATTTGTGAATACATGACTGAATATGCAGTGTTAATTGATACCAAGATGGTAGTTATATCTGAATATGAGACTGAGTAAATTCAAAAAAAAGTTGTTACCTTGAGCTGAGTCTGAATTTGCGGAGAAAAGGTGAGGATACTTGGTATGCATGTATGTATCTGCTTTCCAAGTAGATCCCTCAATGGACTGATTCCGCTAAAGAACTTTAACTAGAGGGACTTCTTTGTTCCTCAGTTTGTAAATCTGATAATCAAGGATTTCAACTGGGATTTCTTCATAAGAGAGTTTGTTCTAAATATCTATGCCCTCTATAGGGACTACAACTGTTGGTTCACCTATGTATTTATTTAGCAAAGAGACATGGAACACTGGGTACACTGAAGCTAAGTCTGAAGGCAACTCAAGCTTGTAAACTAACTTTCCTAAATAACTGAGAATTTGGTAAGGACCGACATATCGGGGACTGAGTTTCCCCTTCTTGCCAAACCTCTTCACTCCTTTCATAGGAGAGATTTTCAAGTACACAAAAATCACCAATCTCAAACTTGAGATCCTTTCTGCGTACATCTGTGTATGATTTTTGTCAGCTCTGAGCTGTCTTAAGCCTTTCCCTAATCAACTAGAGTTTCTCTAAGCTATCAAATACCAAGTCAGGCCCTACCACTGCGGCCTCGCCCATTTCAAACCAACCAATGAGATATCTACACCTCCTCCTATAAAGTACCTCAAATGGATCCATCTAAATGTTGGAATGATAGTTGTTGTTATATGCTAATTCAATCAAAGAAAAGTTGTCATACCAACTACCTTTAAAGTCTATCGCACACGCTCGTAGCATATCTTCTAAAGCCTGAATGGTCTTTTCTGCTTGACTATTTGTCTGAGGATAAAAGGTTATACTGATTTGAACTCGGGTACCAAGACCCTATTGGAATGCCTTTCAGAAATAAAAGGTGAACTGGGTACCTATATCTGAGATAATAGACAATGAAACATCGTGCAATCTGACCAACTCCCTGATATAGAGTTTGGCGTAATCCTCGACTGAATAAGAGGTATGGACAGGTAGGAAACGATTTGATTTAGTCATCCTATCTATAATTACCCAGACTAAATTATGCTAGTGACGAGTACGAGGCAAACCCATCACAAAATCCATGTTCACTTCTTCCAACTTCCAAGTGGGAATACTGAACTCCTGCATGGACCCACTTGGCTTTTGATGCTCGATCATAACTTGCTGACATGTTGAGCACTTAGCCACATACTCTGCAATTTCTCTCTTCATCCCACTCCACCAATAAATCTCCCACAAATCATGGTCAATCTTAGTAGCCCCTGGATGAATAGAGTAGCGCACGCTATGTGCCTCTGCAAGAATTTGCTGCCTCAAGTCATCTACACCTGGCACAGATATCTGACCCTGTCAGTGTAATACCCCATCTCCCCCTTGGGAGAAAACCTCTACTTTCATATCTCTGATTGATTCCTTCAACTTGACTAGACTGGGATCCCTACCCTGCTTTTTCTTCACCTCGGAAACTAGGGAGGATTTTGAACTACTCTACACCCATACACTACCTTCTATTGAATTGACTAACCAAATACCTAGTCAAAGCTAATGAACTTCCTGATCAAACTTTTTCTTACCATCCTCCATATGAGTAAAACTACCTATAGAAATCCTATTGAGAGCATCAGCCACTACATTGGCTTTACCTGGATAATACAGGACACTCATGTCATAGTATTTCAACAACTCTAACCACTTTCTCTAATAGAGGCTTAAATATTTCTGAGATAACACATAGTATAGGCTCTTATGGTCCGTGAACACATCAACATGCACCCATACAAATAGTGCCTCTAAATCTTTAAGGCAAATACTACTGCTGCTAAGTCAAGATCATGAGTAGGATAGTTCTTTTCATGGGGATTAAGTTGTCTAGAGGCGTAGGCTAAGACCTTACCTCTCTGCATTAAAACATACCCTAAACCGAATCTAGAGGTATCACAATACACCACAAACCCATATGAACGCTCTGTAGGTTCAAAATTAGAGTTGTAGTAAGTCGAGTCTGTAACTCCTGAAAACTCTTCTCATAAGAGTCTGCCCACTAGAATTTAACTTTATTCTAAGTCAATCTGGACATAGGGGATGCAATAGATGAAAATCCCTCAACAAATCATCAGTAATAGCTAGGCAAGCCCAAGAAACTCCTAATATCTGATGGAGAGAAGGGTCTAGGCTAGTTTTTCACTTCTTCGATCTTTTAGGAATCAACTCTAATTCCATCACCGAAAATAATATGGCCAAGGAAGGCTACTGACCTTGCCAAAATTCTCACTTGCTGAATTTGGCAAATAGCTAATGTTTTCTGAGAGCCTGCAATACTATTCTAAGATGGTCTGCATGATTATGCTCACTGCGGGAGTAGATAAGAATGTCATCTATGAAGACTATGATGAACATGTCCAAGTACTTCTTGAACACATGGTTCATCGAGTCCATGAAGGATGCCGGGGCATTGGTAAGTCCAAAGGACATGACTAATAATTCAAAGTGACCATACCGAGTTATGAAAGCTATTTTTGGGATGTCACATTCTCTGACTCTAAGCTGATGATAGCCCGATCTGAGGTTTATCTTAGAAAACTAACTGACACCCTGAAGTTGGTCAAACAAGTCATCAATTCTGGGAAGTGTATACTTGTTCTTGACCTTGACTTTATTTAGCAGATGGTAATCAATAAACATTCTGAGAGAACAGTCTTTATTTCGCATGAATAAAATTAGTACAACCCATGGGGACATACTGGATCTGATGAATCCCCTATCTAGGAGATCCTTTAACTGTTCTTTTAACTCCCTAAGTTTTGCTGGGGCCATTATGTATGGCAGAATAGATAAGGGTTGATTATCTAAAAAAAGGTTTATTCCAAAGTCGATTTCCCTTTTAGGAGGAACTCCGAAAAGATCTTTGGGAAATATATCTGAGAATTACATGCTACTGACACTAATTTAAAAGTAGGGGTTTCTGAACTAGAGTCCTGGAATCAAACTAGATGGTAGACATATCCCTTAGATATTATTTTTCTTGCCCTAAGGTAAGAAATAAGTTGGCCCCTAAGTGCTGAAGTACTACCCCTCCACTCTATGATGGGTTCATTCAAAAATTAAAAATGGACAATTTTATTTCTGTAGGCGACTGAGGAATAGCAGGAATGAGGCCAATTCATGCTAAGAATGACATGAAAATCAGTTATCTCTAATTCGACTAAGTCTGCTGAAGTGACTTTCTGAGATATCATAATCGAACAGTTCCTGTATACCCGCTGGGCAATGATAGATTTACCCATTGGGGCATAGACAGAGAAAGGCTCTGCTAGAATTTCAGGACTGACTCAGAAATCAATGTTTATATACTTGTAACGTACCAGTGACTATATTAGGAGAACTTTCCTGATCCTGTCGGGACTGAAGAGCATAGATTCTGTTTGAGTGTTGCCCACTAGTGGCACTGGATGCGGAACCCTACTGATTTGGGCGATCGAACTGAGTTGGGGAATGGTTATGCTAACTCTGAGAACCTACCTGAGGACACTGTCTGACCCTATGGCCTGGCTTTTCACATTTGAAACACACATCACTGCCAGCTCTGCAGATACCTTGGTGGTACAGGAGCACTGGCTGAGGACAGAGCTGGAACTGAGGATTTTGGGTAGAACTGAGAATGATTCCTACCCTTTGACTTAGGCTGAGCAAAACTGAAATTACCTGTTCTCACTCTCTTGTTATCCCTCTCCCTCTCTTTATTCTTGGCCTCCTCTATCTCTTGAGCATGGATCATGATCCTGGATATGTCCATCTCTTTAATCAACATTGCGGTCCTACATATTTTGACCACACTGTTAGATACCCCAGATACAAACTTACTCATCTTCGCTCTACTATCTGTTACTACATGCTGGGCATATTTGGCTAACTAAGTAAACTTGAGAAAATACTCTTGTACTGTCATATTATCCTGCTTCAGGTTTATAAACTCCAAAACCTTTGCTTCCCTCAACTCTAGCAGGAAGAACCTATCAAGAAATGCAATTGCAAATTCCTCCCATTCTATGAGCCCTGTATCGGCGACCCTTTCTACTTTCCACAGTTTAAATCATGAGTATGCCACATCCTATAACTGATATACAGCTAAATCAGCGCTCTCAACAGCAGCCACCCTCATAATATCAGTAACTTTTTGCACCTGATCAAGAAATTCCTGAGGGTCCTCATC
This sequence comes from Capsicum baccatum var. pendulum, assembly GCA_030864225.1. Classification (NCBI taxonomy): domain Eukaryota; kingdom Viridiplantae; phylum Streptophyta; class Magnoliopsida; order Solanales; family Solanaceae; genus Capsicum; species Capsicum baccatum. Next base: position 165,796,029 of record CM061554.1, on the reverse strand, counting down.
TGACTTAGACCCTGTAAAAGATAGAGGGTTCATTCGGGTGAAGTCCCGAATCCTGGCAGCAGTAGTGTTGGCCACTAGGTTGGCTGGAACAGCAGCTGGACGTTCATTCTGGGTTGTCAAAGAATGAGCTAGGGTGGTGAAAACTGCTTTGAACTCAACGTGGGAGATGTTTTCGCCCAGAGGATCTGGCTGGATGGGCTGAGGTTCTGGATGGTCTCCCGTTCCTCTTCCCTTAGTCCTCTTTGGAGGCATATTATGTAAATGGAAGAGAAACTTAGATTAGACAGAGAGTTTAACTGGAGCTCATTCTCACTCACACGACATGAATACTTAAAGAAGAGAAACTTTTCCTAAAATATCTCGTAACCTCATGTCCATAAGTATGGAGCGCTACACACCCATGCACAAGATTCTACTAGATGTGGATTTCAGACTTTCAAGGACTCTGTTGAACCTTAGGCTCTGATACCAAGTTTGTAACGCCCCGAGTCTATACCCCAGACGCTACACGGTGCTCATAATTCGAAGAACCACAAGCTAACCCATGACCGGTACCTGCTGCAGTAGCTGAAAAATAATACTATAAATATTCAGAAATTAGGCAGAAACTTTCCATAAGGTTTAATACTGAAATAAAATTGAATACGGTATAGCAATACCGAAACTAAAATATTTGTCTGAAAATACTCTAGTCTGAAAAAGCCTCTAAACTGTCTGAAATATAGAGTTGATGGGACAAGTCCCCAACTATCTTCGAACTACTGAAATAAACTGAAAGGCTGAAATAATAATCATGTTCTCAAACTATGAGGACTCACCACTAACTTTGACTGTTGAAGTTCTGAACTGCTAAGGTTGGAATCTTGAGCCTTGAATTTGAAATTTAATCTCCTAGGATTTTTTGTTCTAGAGTATTTTGAGAAAGAATGAATATAATTTGCTAATTGAGGGCTAAATCTCGTGTTATGGGGGATGAAGAAAGTGGGAAAAAGACCCAATTACCCCCAAAGACATGGCTTTTTAATGACTAAAAATTAAATCATTGACGCGCAGACCGATGCGCTGCATTGATGGGATCAACGCGATGGACGGCGCGCTACATCAAATCTGCATCGGTTCACTGAAAATTACACTGAGCTGAGGGAAAAATTATCTATCGATGCGATGGACAATGCGACACATCAATATTGCGTTGACTCATAATTTTGATTATTCGAACATGGTCTAAACGAGGTTTGAAAAATTCAAAACTCATCCGAAAACACCTACTGACATTCCTGATTATGAATCAACCTAAAGATTGACATTTTAAGGTTATAGAGGTCATGAAATAGCATTTCCAACTTATGAAGGCCAAAATAATACTAAGTCTAAATACTTAGCTAGAATTTTCTAAGTCTGGGACCCCTTAGCAAGCTTTTAGGGACGAAGTTAAGCTTAGACTTTTGTGGGGTCTTATAATATTCCCACATGGTGGGGTCTAGAGAGAGTAGAGTATACGCAGACTATACCACTACTTCAAATGAAGTAGAAAGGTTTTTTTCGATAGACCCCCGACTTAGAACTGATAACAGTATAATAAACACAAACATAAATGCATATAAACTAGTACAATCTCCAAAATAAACTAACGCTACTAGCCATAAGATATTACTACAGCCATATGATAATACTAAAACTATCTATCTGGAACCATAGACAACACTCAGCACCATCAATAAAAAACACAATAGAAAAGCACGAACATAAAAAAATGCATGAAAACATGAAAAAAATAACCTAGAGGATCATTACATTTGAATTTGTTCTATTTATACTTGTTTGAATTGAAGTATGGATGCATTTCTGCATTTCTTGAAAAGAAAGAACTTTGTTTGACTTGAATTAATACAAAGTTATGATTTTTATGGCGAATGATATGTTGGAATTATTCGTCTTTGAATTTTACAGTTAGTTTAATAATTTTACTACTTTTTAGGATTCTTAATTTGATGACTTGGTGATGAATTATTTAGAATTAAGGCATAATAAGAGCAGTGTGCGTGATCAAAGTTAAAACAGAATTTAATTTACAATTCATACCATGCCTCTTCTCATAGAAGTAGTTTTGTGATAACATTTATTTGATAAGATTCGGCACTTGTACAAAAATCATAACTTTGCTTCTTCTCATTTGTTCATTAGTTTTATGATTTTTCAGTTTCTCATTAGTTTGTGATTTTCCAACTTCTCATTAGTTTTGTGATATACCCTATTATATTTGACTCTTAATCATAATATATTTAAAGGTAATTATTTCAACTTGTGCACAATATTTATATGTGAACTGATAAATATTAGCAAGGTCTATTTAACTTGAGTACAACCAAATTCTCTTTTCAAGTATTAGCAAGGTCATTTACTAGTAATACATAATGTTACAATAAAGTATATAGAATGTAATAAACAACCATACATTTTACCAAATATTCATCTTAATTATTTAGTTGTTGTTGTTGGTTAAATTAGTTAATGGTTTTTATTTTGTTTCATGTGGTGTAGATTGAAAGACTTCAAGGAAGAGCAACAACCGCTACTACTCCTACTAGAAATACTATAAGGAGAATTAGTAGACAGAGGCAAATAGAAGAGCAGAACAGATGCTTCTTTCACAAATATAGATGTCTCAGATGATAAATCTAAAAGTAATGAGAATATAGAAGGTGAAAATAGAGGATTGTGGATGAACAGAGAAGAAACATTGGTATGATATACCTATTCTGGAGGAAGAGACATCTAAAATTTACATTTTGTTGAACTTTTTTGTTATGTTTTGTTGAACTTTTTATATTGAGAGGCTGCTGGATTTAAGGAACTATTTTGTCTCTATAAAGTGATGCACCAATTATAGTATGATGGGACTCAAATATGAAATCGGTTCTCCTAGATTTAGATAATTAACGTTCTTGTTATTTAAAAGGTTTCTTGATTTTTGTATTTGTTATCTTTGGTTTAAATAAATATTAATTTAACTTGTATTATACTTTGAATATAATAAATTTAATATTTTAAAAATACATCTAGAAATAACTACAGCTAATAAGTATTAAATATATATGTTGTGTATTGAATTTACAGTAGCAACTGTTGGAATATGTTGAAAATTTTAAGGCAATTGTTGTAAGATGCTGATAATTCTGTAGCAATTATAGAGATATGTTATAGCAAGTCAGTTAGATGCTGAAATTTTATAGCAATTTTTGAAATATGTTGTAGTAAGTATAGTTACTGAAAATTTTATTGCAATTGTTGAAATATGTTGTAGCGAGTAATTTAGTTGCTAAAAGTTTCATAGTAATTGCTGAAATATGCTACAACAAGTACATTAGTTGCTGAAAGGTTTATAGAAATTGATGAAATATGATACAATAAGAGTGTTAGTTATTGAACGTTTTATAGCAATTTCTGAAAATGATATAATAAGTACATTAGATGTTGAAAGTTTCACAGTAATTGAACTCGTAATCAATCTAAATTGAGTAAATTGATCATTAATTGATAGCATATAACGATAAATTTAATGATGTTAGTCTTATTTAAGAAGTTATATTTGATTGTAATCTTATACAATGAGATAGTAATTTGAGAAATACTAGACGATCAATTAAGCAACTATACATGTAATTCATTTAAATTGAGTAAATTAATCATCAATTAATTGTATCAATCATATTCAATCATAAATAGAGTGATGTTGGTCTAATTTAAGAATAAAGTCATATTTAATTGTGATTCTATACAATGAAATAGTGATTTGAGAAATATTAGACGATCAATTAAGCAATTATAAATGTAATCAATCTAAATTAGATAAATTGATCATTAATTGATTGTATCAATCATATTTAATCATAAATAGGGTAGTGTTAGCATATTTTAAGAATAAAAGCTAGATTTGATTGTGATCCAATACAATGAGATAGTAATTTAAGAAATACTCGACGAACAATTAAGCAATTACACATTTAATTAATCCAAATAAACTAAATTGATCATTAAGTAATTGTGTCAATCATATATAATCATAAATGGGGTGAAATTAGTCTATTTAAGAATAAAAGGGATTTGATTGTGACCTTATACAATGAGATAATGATTTTAGGAATACTAGGTATTCAGTTAAGCAATAACACATGTAAAATATAAATTGAGTAAATTGATCATTAATTGATGTTATCAATCATATTTAATAATAAATAGGGTTACGCTAGTCTAATCAATATATATATATATATATATATATATATATATATATATATATATATATATATATATATATATATATATATATAAAGGAGGACTAGAGGCATGCTGATGTGGCATGCCTCAAAATTCAATATTCCTATTTATCTGATTTCTGATTTTTTTTTAGCTTTTTTCCAAATTAATTTTTTTTAATTCTACCCATTTATTTTCTAATAAATTCATTTAATTTCACATGTTACACTAGCAACAAAAAAGATAAATTCTATTGCTTCGAAACAATTCTCGGTCTTCTCCTATTCTCTTCACCAAGTATTATTAACAATTCTTCTAAAAAAAATTAAAAAAATAATCAAATCTTCATTTGTTTTCTTCATCTCTCATTTGAGAAGATAAAGAATGAAGATTTGATTCTTGACTGTTAAGATTTCAACGCAGTATCAATAACATCAGCCACAAATTCCTCTTCAGTAACCACAAACCAGATCAGACCGGCATTTTTTAGAACCATAATACTAATCAAAATCCGGTTCTATTTTCCGGTTTGATTCTTCTTTGTCTTGTAAAGCAACATCTTATTTTTTGAAATTTTAATTTTTTTTCAAAATTTATTGTTTCAACTAAATCAACAAAAAAGAGTAAAAAATGGGTAGATTTTGAGTTTTGAAAAAAAAAAAAGAGTGGTTTAAGGGTCAACGTCGATACAGCGAAAGTATCAGCCTTCTTTGCAAGAGCCAAAAGAGAAAGTAGAAGAAACAGATATCCCCCTTTTTGGTTTTAAAGGAGAGATTATAACAAGTTCTTGAGGATTTCTACCATTCACAATTTAATTTTTTGAAATAAAAAAAATAAAAATTGAAAGAATTGATAAAAGAAAATGAAGATTTTGTGACGGGGGCGGGGGGAGGGGGTCGGGACCAGAGAGGGTAAGATTGATGATGATAAGTTTTAGACAAGGGGTTTTTCAGGAGATAAAAAGGAGAAGTGGATTCTATATAGGATTAAGATTTTCTGTTTTTGCAGCTATTTTTGTTTTAAGGATTTTTTATAGTGTTTGGGATTTTTGATTTTTTGCTAAAGTAAAAGGAGTGAGCGCCAGAAGGTAGGGGGATATATGACATCTTAAGTGGTAATGTCATTTTGACCGAGAAAGTGAATTCTTGTACGCAAAGAAAAATTTTTAAGATTTTGTATAATAGTGAATTTTGAATTAAAAAAAGCTAATGAATATGTTTTTGTTTTTGAATTTATATAGGAAACTAAACAACAATAGTCTTAGTGGAGTTGTTCCTTTGGAATTGTCCAATATGACTCAACTGACTAATTTGTAAGTCCCTAAACCTCATTTATGTTTACTTAATTTTCTCATACTTCAAGGGGCCTCTAGTTGGAGTCTTGGAACAATGGTAAAGTTTTCTCCTAGTGGCCTATAGATCACGCGTTTGAGCTGTGAAAATTCTTGTGTTAGATTAGTCTGTCTACATTATATACTTTGGGGTGTGACCCTTCTCCAGATCCTACGTGAATGTGGTATGCTTCGTGCACTGAGCTGCCCTTTTGTTGCTTGTCGTTTCTTGAGTATATTATGATGGGGTTCTTGTTGGTTTTTTCTAAAGAATTGACTTTTAACAATCTGAGTGGTCCTGTGTCAAGGCTTACGGCTAAAACATCCAATAAGTTCTTGAAGAATTTTAAATTCCATCCTTTTTTGCTTCTCTAATGATTATAGAAAAGCTATCCATTTTTATATTTGTTGGTTTTTTCTCTCATTGATGCAACCTTTTGGGAAATCATATTATATGTGCATCTGGGAAAGAACCAGAATACAATGGGACAACAACATTTATGTCGCTGCCCTTCACTTTGCACAACTCACAAAGAATTTTGAATCCATCCTCCTAATTATTTATCGAGCCATCTTGTGCGCACCTCGACTATTTCATAAATCTCGATTGTGAAATTTTATTTTATCAATCTATATATATATATATATATATATATATATATATATATATATATATATATATATATATATATATAAGGAGATTATAAATTTGTTGACATGGCACTCTCTAAGAATTGGATATATATTTATCTTTTTTATCCTATTTTTGACAATTGTTCTATTTTAAAAGACATAAATTTCACCTTAAAATTTTATAAAATATTAAAAATAGTCATATTTAATTTATTAATGCTACTAATGATAAATGATAATTATATCATTTCCTTAATTCATCCCTTTTTTTTCTTTGTTCTTCTTATTTTCTTTTATTTATTCAATCAAGAAAAGTTTTAATATATAGCTCTATAAACATTGCCTTTTTTCAATTGAAATTGATTTGTCATTTTGGGGGGTATGAGGGATTTTTAGATCATTTCTGCAGCTCAAGAGAAGTGTCTATCTTTCTTCTCCCTTTTAGATATACATACATATATATATATATATATATATATATACATATATATATATATATACATATATATATATATATATATATATATATATATATATATATTCCCATTATTCTTTTTAATTTTTGCTCTTCAATGGGTAATTTTTGTTTTTTTTTATTTTTTTTCTAATCTTTACCTTCATAACTGATTAGCTATTAAATTTCTATTCTTAATAATATCATTAACTTCATGAATTTTAAGTTTTCATATTCATAACTGTCAATTATTCAATTATAAAATTTAAGATACCTTTTGATATTCCTTCATTTTCATCTATATAAAGTCACAATTTTTTATTTCATGAGACCCATATTTAAGAGTATCCTTTTTGTTTCATATTTGAAATAGTGCTCTTTATATTATCATTTATAATATCAACTTCAAGCTTTTGAAGAAATCTTTTGGAGATTGATCGTTTGTCTGAGGGGCTATCGAACAAGAGCTTAAAAAATTATACACTGATTCTGTATTTTTTTCATTTAATTTCTTATGGTTAATGTCTAAGAAAAAAATATGTGTGTGAGTATGCATAGCTATGTTCTCTATCTGTAACTTCTACAATATGAACGTTCATGATTTTTTTATTCTTGTAAATTTTATTTTCATTTAAGCAATAGCCATTGTACTTTTGTTGGTGCTAGTTACTAACCAAAATTCAAACAATGCTATTGATGGATTAAAAGAAATATTTATTAATCAATGAAATACATTATTCTTTATGTATTTTTTACGATACGAAAAAACAATTTATGTTTTCCTAACAATTTGCTTATTTCTTTCACTTTAATAGCAAAAGAGAACTTGATGGTAATAAGTATAAATACTTGGGTTAATTGCTATTCATTTAAATAAATCAAATTAGAATATGCGTATAAGAATATCTATAATATCTTCACGTAATTATTAATTACAGTTGAGATCATGAAGCAATTATAATCTACCATTGTCATATCATAAGATCTACAATAGTAATCTACAATTGTCATATCAAGAGATCTAACGGCACAACTAAAAATAATATTAAATATTTTTACTTAAAAAATTAATATAAAATATGTAAAAATGTAAGAGACTTTCTGCTGATTTTTCTACTTATTTGCCTCTCTCTCTCTCTTTCTCTCTTTTGAGATGTATTCTTTTATTTGTAAAATAATATAAATATTGAAACAACAATAATTTTGCAGATGTCAGAAAGTTAGAAATAGAAAATAAAGATTTGTAAGCTTATATTTTTAGAGTAAAAGTAGGATATATAGAGAAAAGAAAAGAAAAAAAAAAGTAATAAAGAAATACTATGACAGAGGATAGAGACAAAATTATCAATAAAAAGTTATTTAGATTATGATGAAAAGATTGAAAAAAAAAAAGATAAATACGAACTATGAAAGGATAAAATGTCAAAAAAGATATAGAAGTAAAGAAGAAGAATCCGAATAAAAGTTTACCATTTAATGAAAGTAAGATGAAAATTAAATCCTTAAATACATATATTTGAATAATATTAAATTAAAAAAATTATGCATTAACCTCTTGATATATGAAACTTTTTCTTGCCGAAAAATTATAAATTTAAGAACTAATAATAAATTAGATGAAGAGCTTTTTCGAATATTGAGCTCTCAATATTCTTAAAAATTATTTTGTTAATTTAATGAGGTATTTTATAATTGTGCGAAGCGCGATCAAGTTCTCTAGTTTAAGAATAAAAGTTAGATTTGATTATAATTCTGATTGAATTTGTTATAGCAAGTATGTTAGTTGTTAGAAATTGTATAGCAATCGCTAAAACATGTTATAGCAAGTTAGTTATTAGGAATTTCATAGCAATTGCTGAATTATGTTATAGCAAGTTAGTTAGTTGGTATGAATTGCATATCAATTATTGAATTATGCTATAGCAAGTAAGTTGGTTACTAAAAGTTTTATAGCAATTACTAAAATATACTATAGCAACTAAGTTAATTGCTGGATGAAATCTAGATTTGATTTCTATACAATGAAATAGTAATTTGAGAAATTCTTAATAATCAATTAAGAAATTGCACATGTACTTAACTTAAATTGAGTAAATTGATCATTACATAATTGTATCAATCAGATTTAATTAAATTCATTATAACAAATACTAAGTTGCTGAAAATTTTATGGCAATTGTTGAAATATGTTATGCAAGTTATTGAGATATAATAGACGATCAATTGAGAAATTACTAAGAATTTCTTAGTAATTGTTGTAGTATGTTGAATCTCTTAGATACTATAATATGCAATTTCATTAAATTTAACATGCAATTTTTTGATAACTAAATATCCTAACAGATTCACAAATAACAACAACAATAATAAGATCAAATGTGTTTCTATAAAGTTTTTTTCAGAGCATGTAGTTCTTCTGTGTCTAAGAATTTTACATATCGATCATGTCTTTATTCTTTCAATGCTAAATATAAAAATTGTTGGACTCAACTTATTCACCATGATAATCAAATCTTAATGTTATTTTTGTCCTCTACTAATGATGTTAAAGGTAACTGAAGGTATTATGATTTAAATTTTTAACAAACGATCATGAAAAAAGAAAGAAAAAAAAGTAGTAAAATGTCACAACTGTTGAAATTTATTCAACAACTGCTTCATCAATCACAATAACAAATACAATAATTTTTGTAGATTATTCCGCAGCTATAACATTCTATTTCTTCAATTGTTGAATATGTTGCAATAACTACTACAACAAATTTAGTAATTGTTGAAAACATATGAAGCAAAGACAGAAACAACAATATAAAATTCAACCTCATACGAATAATATGACAAAACTACATAAATCACTTATTAAAATAATCAAAAATCACTTTTTAAATCATTTTCAGTGCTGCACAAATAAAATTTAGTCCAAAATTAAAAAAAAATTATTTTTTTCTCTCAAATTCTTCAAAGAAGAAACTCACAGCAATAGCAATAGCAATAGCAATAGCAATAGCAAAAACACCAACAAGTGACCAACAAAACATAGTAGAAGAGGAGGAGGAGAGGAGGGAGGAGGAGGAGGAAGAAGAAGAATTTTCCCTTTTTAGGAATTATGATTTAGTTAAAATTTGGTTAAAGTGTGTAAAAAAATTTAAGAACTTAATCAAGAAAGGATCAATTATTATTAAAGTCTGATTATAAATTTGTCATTTACGCATAATTTTTAGGACTTGAGTCACTCTTTTTATATTTCAATTTTTTTTTGTTACTCTTAATTCATTCACCATGCTACTAAGAGAGGACGAAGGGAAGGTGTTGGGGTGGCTGTATAAGAAGAATGGTTTGAGTTGTAACACTCATCCAGATCTTTCCCGCTTTCTAATTTCTATGGTTAATTAGTCACTTTTGTAATTTCCAAAGAGAACAAGAATGTCCAAACTTATGTTTTTAGCAATTTTTTTATTTATTTATTTTATAGTATATTGGTGTCTAAAGTTTCTCCTGGATATTTCAATAAAGATTTTGAAATAACATGGTCTCCTAGTCACGTAAATACATCCACGGACGGCTTTATCAGAAGTATGACGCTGAACAAAGAATTCGATAAATGCAAATTAATTTTTAATATATTTTTTAGCTTCTTTTTTTCTATGAAAATATGTTTGATTTATTTTCTTATGTTTTCCGTATTAACTTGTTCAGGTCAGCGATGGGTTCGAAAGATAGGTACTTGTTCGTACAATTTGATATGGATTAAACTGGTACAAGAAAATTCAGAAGGCATTATTATGGCATTTTATATACGTTGCAAAATTACAATTTTGTATATGTCACATGTGCATCTCATACGTTTCATGTGTATCTTGTGCGCCTCATGTACATTTTGTGCATCACGTGTACACCTTGCAGTTTGATTACTTCTTTTAAAAAATCACATAGTTTAATTAAGGAGAAAAAACTATGTTTCTTTTTTGGCAAATTCATGGTTCACTGATGCATTTGTTTTCGAGCAAACAAATCATGACGAGATTGATTTTGAATTTTGAAGAATGTAGTTGGGGAACCTATTTATGTTCAAACATATGTTTGTTGATGGATTGGGTAATAGAGAAGAGAAAATCAACTTGTGATTTGATCCAACACATGACTTATTTTATTCAATGAATTCTTCACCAAATTGTGTAAGCATTGTATTTTCTTTTGCGTTAATCTCATAGTATTCACAATAAGACAATATATGACATTTTTAACTTTGTTTTGTTATACATAAATGAAGTTAAGTTGGAAATGTTAATTATGAATAATTGATCTATGTACAATATTTCGCTCTATATATTCAAGTTTATTTGATTGTAATATTAAGCGATAAAACTATATACTTTTTAGCACATTCATCCTTATTTGCATTTTATTAATAAAAGGTCTCAAGTATATTTAGCAAATTCAATTATGTGTGTGTAGTACGTGCATCTCAAGTACCTCATGTGCATTTTGTGCATCACATATGCACGTTGTGAATTGATTACTTTTTGAAAAAAAATCACATATTTTAATGACTTGTGGTAAATTAAATATCTATTAAAATAGGTTCATGCAGATAAAGGAGCTAAATATCCTCTTTGCAGTCATTGAAACTCCTTATTTGCACATGGAACGGAGAAATGTGAGCAAAATGGTAGGAAAACATTTTCATTCTACACAAGCATATTTAGTGAAGATAGACAAGTCAATGATAAAGATATAAAACAAAATTAGTAAATTATATAAAATAGTATGTTGTTTTACTACAATAAGATCATTATAAAACTACTGTACCATTCACTGTTCATTTCTATCAATAGACTTTGTAAACAATGTCATGGGCTCCAGAAGTTTGAGGTCTTAATTGCCTCAAAGTTGCATCACATATATTTGAATTCTCTTGGAGTTTTGTTATAATAAATGTCATCTGAGCAAATTCTTAAAGTTGGTAGAAATCAGATTTCATTTTCTATTCTAAATATGTTGGTTTGCAACACCAAAAGAGTGAAAAAGCAGGCAGCTATTCTTCTACATGCCTATTTCTTCATCTGCTTCAGCTACTCCGTAATTTTATTATATTATCCCTAATTAATTATTTTAAGTTATTTATATATAAGAAAATTAATAATACTTAATTAAAAAAGGTAAAATAGATATTTATGACATGTCTGTTTCAGCTGCTTCAATCGTAGTTTTATTATATCACCTCAAATTAATTATTATAAGTTATCTAGGTATTAAAAAGTTAATAATATTTAATAAATAATAAATATATATAAATGATAAATCAATTCTTGATGTTTTAAGCTAATAGGACATCATATATGAGACTTATTTAAAATAATTCACAAGTATGTTTGCTCCATGATTTTACTATATTACCCCTAATTAATTATTGTAAAACATTTTTACATATAAGAAAATTAATAATATTTAATAAAAAGGTAAAATAGGCATTTATGACATATCTCATTCAGTTGCTTCAACCGTAATTTTATTATATCACCCCTAATTAATTATTATAAGTCATTTAGATATTAAAAATTTAATAATATTTAATAAAAATAAAATTGACATAAAATGATAAATTAATTCTTGATATTTTAAATTAACATGACATCTTATATGAGACTCATTTAAATTTTTTTCACAAATATTTTCTCATAGTAATTTTGCTATATCATTTCTAATTAGGTATTATAAGTCATCTAGGACATATCCGCTTCGCTGCTTCAATCATAAAATTTGGTTGACTCTCGAATTTATTTCAGTTCTACTTAAATTGGAATAGAAGAAAAAGTATTATAAATCATAATAATTAAAAACTTAAATTATTTGAAGAATATAATTGAATATCAATGCCACAAAAATTTGGATAAGGAGAGTAACATATATTATTTGAAAATTACATAAACAATATTATAAATTACAATAGCTAAAAATTTTAAATATTTAAAAAAATATTAAGAATCCGATTGATTATCTAAATTATATTTGTGTCACGTAAATTCGGGATAGTGTTGGCATTTTATAATTTACATGTTTTATTGATTTAATTTAGTAATTTGTTGATCCAAATGATGTTTTTGAATTTAACGCGTTTTAAAAATTTGGTACTTTATTTATTTTAATTTATTTACTTTATTTTGGTAAAATATTATATATTTAAAAATTATGTAAAAAGATAATTATAAGTCATAACTATTAACATCTTATAATATTTTAAAAATATATAGTAAAAAATATGATTGACTTTGAAAATTCTAATAGTGTCACGTAAATTGCAATAAAGCAAGTAATATAAATTATTTGAAATTACATTAAAAGATACTAAAATCACAAAGATCAACAAATTAAAATATTTAAAAATATATATTAGTAAAAAAAAATTAATTGACTCACTAAATTCTAAAATTGGGACAAAGTGAGTAACATAAATTACTAAATTACATAAAAGATACTATAAATCACAATGATTAGCAACTTAAATTATTTAAAAATTTATATTAATAAAAATTTGATTGACACTCCGAATGCTATTTGTGCTACATAAATTGAGATAACGTAAATAACATAGGTTGGGCTCGTGCTGGCACGGGCTACGGTATCTAGTATATATATAAGAGTGAAGGAAAGTAGGAGACGGTCGTCATGCCTGCTTCCTCTGTGATTTTATGATATCACCCCTAATTAATTTTTATATGTCATTTATATATTAAAAATTAATAATATTGAATAAAATAGACATTTATGGCATGTCTGTTTCAGCTGCTTCAATCGTAATTTTACTATTTCATCTCTAATTAATTATTATAGGTCATTTAAGTGTTTAAAAAAATTAATAATATTTAATAAAAAATATAAAATAAAAACAATGATAAACTAACTATTGATGTTTTAAATTATCTTGACATCCTTTATGAGCCCCGTCTAAATTATTTCACAACTATTTTTTTATATTAATTTTGTTATATCACTTCTAATAAGTTATTTCCTAATTAATTATTATATGTCATTTATGTATTATGAAATTATTAACATTTAATAAACATTTATGACATGTCTGTTTCAACTGTTTCAATCGTAATTTTACTATTTCATGTCTAATTGATTATTATGATTCATCTAAGTATTAAAAAATAATATTTAATAAAAATAATGAAATAAAAAAATGATAAATTAACTATTGATGTTTTAAATTAACTTGATATCTTATATGAGGCCCGCTTGAATTTTTTTCACAATTATTTTTTATAGTAACTTTGTTGTATCACTTCTAATTAGTTATTATGAGTCATTTAAGACATGTCTGCATCGCAACTTCAACTGTGATATTTGATTGACCTTCAAAATTATATAAGTGTCACTTAAATTGGAATAGAAGAAAAAGTTTTATAAATCACAATAATTAAAAACTTTAATTATTTTTAAAATATAATTGACTATCAGCACTACAAATGTTTGGACAAAGAGAGTATTATAAATTATAATGGCTAACAATTTAAAATAGTAAATTACAATGTCAAAAAACTATTCTAAATTACAATAGCTAGTAACTTAAAATATCTAAAAACTATTAAAAATATAATTAATTATCAGAATTTTATTTATGTCACATAAATTAAGACTAAAAATAATATATATTGGGTCCTTGCTAGCATGGGCCTTTGATATCTAGTTCTATAATATAGAAGAGCCTTGGAAGTAGGTCACAATCGCCATGCCTGCTTTTAGGGACAATTAAGTTTTTTTACTATAAATTGTTGTGTCATCTTGTATGTTTTCCATGTACTGGTAGTTCAAATAAAATCACCGAAAAAGCACATATTTTTTTTGCAATTCTTTGACATTGCGTAGCTCAGCCATAATCGAAAAAACTAAATTGTTTGACGTCAACAGCACTTCCAAATCTGTAAGTTGTTCATTTGTTGGTGCTTTGAGTTGAATTTCAGGTAATTCCGTGTCAAGTTTTTTGCTTTGTGTAGGTCTTTTCTCTGTGTGTTTTCAGAGAAAAGGTTGAATATAATCCGTCAATTGTGTTACATTTTTATGTGCGATTTAGGGAAAACTAAGTCTAGGAGTTTTGTTTGAGTCATATTTGAAAATTGATATTGGTAGTTCTCTCTTTGATTTGAAAGTTTATTATTTGGGTCAAGTTTTTCCCTCTAGGTGTTTGTGAAAATTTTTCAACGAAGCAACCCCTTTAAATAATAATTTTCTTACGTAGAGATTCTTTGATTACAAAATCGAACTGTACTCGATTAATTTCTCACAGTTATCTTCATTTTTCAGGTGACTAATAGGAGTAAGCTCTTGTCATCTTACAAAGACATGGTAGGCACATTATGTACTTGCGAATTCACTTCATAAATGTGTTTGTGATCAACTTGCTACTTTGAGTGAAGTTGGTAAATAATTTGTTGACAAATTAGATGAAGTTTATATGCGGTTTCTTGTTCTGCTTCTCATAACGTGAATATCATTTTATATTAGTAAAATATCTTAACCTATCTGTATTTTCCTCCATCTTGCTTACTATCCTCTTTAATAATTCAGGCTTGTCCGAATGTTCTATAACTATGTTACTTTAACGTGCTTCCTATTTTGTTCAATTTCTCCAATATTCTGAAGGGAAACATCCCTAAAGAAAAATAGAGGAATAAATAGATATGTATGCCTCTCAATAGTTTGAATGACTAATTTTGATCAGGACATTTTGAATGACTAATAAACACGGTGTTACTTTTAAAATCCCCTGATATTTGAAAGGCCAGTGGTTGTGCTAAGTATTTCTAGGTGAAGAACATATCTGTTGTTTATTTCACACCCTGGCACAAGTTCCTTCCCTGCTATTAATAGTAAAAGTAAAAAATAGATATATTTTCTGGTATTTGGAGTTTTTATCTGCATTTGTCTTCCATGTTTATCGATTCTTGTTTGACAGTAAGCTGCATTTATTTCATACTAGAACATTCAACGTCCTTGATATTCTACTCTCATAGCCTATACTTGTATGAGTATCCATTACTTAAGGTTATCTGTCCAATAAAACTACGGGTTTGACAAAATTATATAAGTAAATTTTAGTTGGCTCAATAAGCGTTAGCTAACAAGAGAAAATATTTACTTTCTAAGTGAGTGTGTGTATATATATTTCGCTAAGTGTTAGTGTATAAATTGAAAGATCAAAAGGTTTGGTTGCTTAGAAAGTTGGGTTCTAAAGTACTTTTAGTCAAGGGTGGAAAAATCAAGAGTGAATTAGGAGATATATACATAGGTCCTAGTTGCTTGCATTATGTTCCTAGCCGCTTGCATGATGTCACTAACTCATTGACAAAAATCAATCGCAAGTGATTTATTTATTTCCTAACCTTGGTTCTTGATTTTTCCTTCTATCAGGTATTGCTTAGGTATGGATCTTATTTCGCTACATTCTATATTGAAGCTATAACCTTTTAAAAGACTAGGATATTGGACACGACATTTTACTTTCTTGCTTCAAATGCCTTCTACATAAATACCATGACGTTTTGTTGTCTGACTGATTTTGGAGTGATAAGTGAGTGCATCTTACAACTATATATAAGACAATATACTCAAGAACGGGCCCAACATTGGAATACTTTCCTTAGTTAAACGCAAGTGATACTTTATGATTGGCAAGTGATATTTCGCTTATATTCATGATGCTTATCATTTTTCACCACATATCTATATGTGATACTTTTTACATAGTTATTTCGTTTGGTGTTTTGTAACTTCTTCACGCTTCATGATACTTTTTTCTGCTGTTAATGAAAATTATGTTTTCGAATTTGGTTGCCCGGTTGATCTTCAATTACCTTTGCTGACTATTTGAGCATACTTCAATTTTGTTACAGACGTGATTTGCAATCATTTTTTAGATGAAGCAACCACTGCTGGCTTTGGAAAGGATATGTTGGAGTGCATTAGATTGTATTAAACAACAACATATACCCAGTACAATCCCAAAAACTGGAGCCTAGAGAAGGTAAAGGTACGCAAATCTTACCCCTACTTCACACAGAGAGAAACTGATTCTGATAGACTCTAAACTAATCAAAGAATAAGGAAACAATAGTACAACAACCATTATGATTCCTATGTAGTAATTTATTGTATAATTCTTGGAAAGTGTACTATGCATTGGATTAAATCTCTGTATGATCAAATAGAAGAAATCTTGACTGGATTCCTCAGTCAAATTCACATATGGCAGGTTGGTTCATATCTTCTTTACCAATTCACACCTGATTTTTACAGCGAATCCTACTAGATGCAATGGTACATAGGCTCTTATACAAGGCAAATATTTTGACGGGTAGAAGCTTTTTTGGTACTCAAAAGAAGTAGGCACCTGAACCCAAAAAGAAAGTGACATTAGACAGTTACTACGGGACGGTGAGTGAAGGTGACACAGATCTCAATTCACTTCGTGAAGAGTCTGAGATTGCTCATGCTTCTCTGTTTAAGGTAATTGCATTGTGAACCTCATCAAATCCTGCACTACCATCTCTTATTGGCTTCTTTTTGCATTTTTATATGGTGATCAAGCTTTGATTTTTTCCTGTGTTTTAGAGTTTTCATCAAAGACATCATACGAAGTTTCCATTTTTGCAGATGACTCGTGGAATAAGGTTCATGTGGTCTTAAAATTATTTTTCTTACTTCCTATAGAAAAGTTGATCTTATTTGTATATTTCGTCAACAAATAATGATTCATCAGTTAAAAGGAAGCAAATAAAATCTCCAAATAGTGGTAATCTCTCTATTTGCTGAATCCACAGCATAATTTTCTCTGATTTGTTTATTACAACTGACCCTTTATTCTACTTACATGAAATTGATTTGGATAGCGATACAGAGAGTGGAGGAGAAATGGTTGATGGGTTTTAACTTCAGGGACCAGGTCCACATATGAAATCTCATCTCAAGAAGAACTTATTTACTGATGATGACGTTGAAAATGAATTTAAGAGAGAAAAACAATATGCTTTGAATGGAAGTTCCAGTTATGAGAATCGGGAGCTAGGAGGTAATATGTTTTAGTATCGATGGTAATTTGTAATCAACAAATTGAAATTTAGAAAAGCTACAACTAATGGAAATTATGTTGTTTTTTGGTAAGTTTTGTATACTTCTGAAAATTGAGCTAAATTAGGAAGTGAATTTTTTTCACAATTTTTGAAAATTTAGTTGAATTAAGACTGAACATTTTCTTGACTTTTAAGTTTTTCCAAACAGAGGTTATAGCGAAGCTAATATGCACAGTAAAATTAGATTTAAACAAAAAAAACTCGGAGGTAATTCTAATTGCGACATGCAAAACTGACAGTTACGAATTATAACTAAATTAGTATCATTGGGCCCGCACTAGCGCGGGCTTCTACATCTTTTATATATACTAGTTTAACCACACGTGCCTCGCACGTGCAATAACTTTTCAAAAATCTTTCACACTTTAATATAATAATGTAAACATAAACATATACATATATATATATTACCACCAAAAGTTTCAAGTGGTTGATGGATCATTACTTTTGCATTTGCCATATAGTTTTTCTTTCCCTTGGTGCCACGGGCTAAGAGAGACACATCAATTTGAACCATATTTGTGTTACGATTTTATATATATATATCTATATTTAGAATCTTTCTTTATTTTTAAATTCAAATCTTTACAAAATCATTGATTACATTCTTAATACGTACTTAAAACTTTTAAAAAACTGACATTTCTTAAATTTTTCTTATTCTAATAGTTTTATATTTATTCCTAGACTTTTTAAATCTTTTTAAAATCAAATTTAGTTGATTTAAATTTTTTAATTAAATGAAAAAAGTATCAGTTGTCATTAATTTTGATGACTTCTAATAAGGATAGGTTTTACCATAAATATATTTAATTAATTTTTAAATCTTAAATTAGAAAAAGATATTTAAATTCTAATAATTTCTAATAAGGAAAGGCTTTACCATAAATATATTTAATTAATTTTTAACTCTTAAATATTAAAAAAAATAGTGAAAAGACAATTTTATCTAAAGTAAGAACCTTTTATTGAAGGCAAAAAGTTCAAACAATAGTTTTAAGGCCCTTCACACTTTTAATTTATTATAGATATAGATTATATATATATAGTTATATATATTCTATTATTAGCTTTATTATTTATATTCAGAACTTTTGGTGTCAACTTATCAGTCGAGTTCGAAGCCAAAAGAAATATTTTTTTCAAGTAAATTTCCCAACGACAAGTGGAATATACATCTAGTCTCACTTTTTGTTAGAGTACTAAATAGAAATATGATAATTTATAGGGAAGAAATTGTATTTATTTATTTGTTAGTAGTTCAAGTTTATAGGGAAGAAATTGTATTTATTTATTTGTCAGTAGTTCAAGTTGTCACGCCTAAATGCATATACAAACATACAGCTTAAACGACTAACAAATACTTTATTTATTTTTATGTGTTTACTATTTCAAAAATAGAATTTAACTTTTACTTATTACTTATAACATATTAAAAAAATATAATTAATTTTTTAATGTACCCATAGTATTAACTACTTATTTCCCAAGACTTGTACTCCCACCGTCCATCGTAACTATTTACTTTTCGTTATACTCCTTCCGTCCATATTTATCTTTCCACCTTTTTATTAGGATAAGGATTAAGAAATAGTAAATGATAAGAGTAGTTTTACAAAGCACCCTTCGAATATAATATTCTCTCCTTTCAGTTTTACTTATCACAAATTTTCTAATTTTATTTCTACTTTTACTTATCATTTTTGACATATCAAAAAAAGATAATTTCTTTTTTCCTCTTTTACCCTTTGTATTAATTGTTTTTTCTCCAAATTAATTTTAACATACAATATAAACATCATTTAATAGGAGTACTGTAGTAAAGTGATCATTTTATTAATTATTTTTTTTAATTAATGTGTTAAGTCAATTGTAACAAGTAAAACTAAATGGAGGTAGTAAATTCTATGCCTTGAAAAATACATTGTGTATTGAATAATATTTAATAGTAAGAGTAAAATGGATAGAAATAGGTAAATTATCTATTAATTTTATAAATTAGACAAATATTGTTGAACATCCCAAAATAAAAAGTGGACAAATAAAGATAGACGGAGAGAGTATTAAACATCAATTATTATGGGCATTATGCTAAAATCCTCATATCAATCACTGTTTCTTGAGGAGCGTATAAAGTCCAAAGTGAACAAGTAAAAAGTGAACGAAAAGAGTAATAAAAACAAGAAAAAAGGGGCAAAAATATCCCTATATTTTAATTTATTAGCTAGATTTATCCATAATCATACTTCAGGGTTAAATATACCCCTACCCTTGGTAAACTTAACAAAAATGCTCCTACATTTAATACTTTTCCATATGGCTTAACATTTGGGTGAGGTGGATGCCACGTGGCATGCCACCTCACCACCTGATTTTTATTTCCTTAATATTCTTTTTTCATTTTCATTGTTAATTTTTTTTCTTTTTCCTTTTTTACTTTTTTCTTTACCTATTTACAAAGTCTCAAATACAAAAATAAATTTTCCTTTCTTCCTTGATTAAAAAATAAAATAAAATCTTTCTTGAGAAAATTGAAAGAAAGGTGTCATTTAAGTTTTGAATGTAGGATTGGTGACATTGACCAACTTAAAGGGTCAAATATAATTAGAAAACTTGATTAACTTAATTGTCAACTTGATTAATATTTTCAAAACTTTCGAATCTTTTCAAAAATATAAATCAATCCACACCACTCTCCTCTCCAAATCACCAACCGTCTCTCTCCTCTTTCTCTCCACAGTTTCTCCCAACCAACAGTTCTGTGAATTTCTCCTTTCAATCCCGGTGACTTCAACCTCCGGCGACAAATAGTTGGGCTTCGAGTTTCTTTTCGACTTTCAACCATCAATCGACGTGACAGCCTTGCTCTCCAGCCACAACAGCTTTGAGTTTTTCATCGTCTCTTTTCTTCTTTCATAGGTAAAAAATTATGGCCTTTTAAGTTTTGAAAAAACAAGGAACTTGAGCCAACTTCTCTTCTAGTATTGATTAACAATTTTAATAGTTGTTGCTTTAATTTGAAATGCGGTCTGAATAAAAACCTAATTTCTGATATTTCTTCTCTTCTCTTTTTGGAGTGAAATATATTTTTTTTGTTTGTTGTATTTTTTGAAGTTTGATTTTCGTTGTTTGTGCTTGTACAAACAAAACAACGATGTTGATGTTTTTGGTGTTGTGCCTGTTGCTGGGTTTATTTGTTCTTGTTCTTGGTAAAAATGGTGATATTGTTGTTGTTCTATTGAATCATATGATGCAATAGATTAACCATCTGATGCAACAGATTAACCATCTGATGTAACATAATAAACATCTGGTGCAATAATTTTACAATCTGATACAGTAGATTAAACATTTATTGTAATAGATTTACCATCGGATGCAACAGAGGAACTAACCGATTTACAATCTGATGCAACAGATTAACCTTTTGATGCAACAGATCAACCATCTGATGCAATGAAGGTACCATCGAATTAAAAATCTAATGCAACAGATTAATCATCTGATGCAACAGATGAACCTTCTGATGGTTAAAATACTATCAACTATTCAAACACGACATATCCAAGACTTGATTTTTTCAACTGATCATTCATGTGTTGTGATAGAAGACCCTTCTGTTAGAATAAATCTAAACAATATTGACTGTTGATAATAGTTCGAACAAATCTCTCATATGTTGTAACAGATGTGTGATCTGTTGCACGGATAAGTCTATCTGTTTCAATAAATGAGTGATTTATTTTTATTGATGCAATAGATTACTCATATGTTTTAACAGGTTAGTTATATGTTCCAACAGATTACCTATATGGTACAATCGATATGTGATCTACTAGAACTGTTATTTTATTATTGTACATGTTAGACATACTGTTATCCTTTTTAACGGTGCATTATTCAATTATAATATATTTTATGTTTCTATTATTTTTTAGATAATATGGCTTCCAAAAGTCCAAGGAAAGAAACAAGTGAAGCAGCTAGGCTACATCCACCACTCTATGAGCTTATTTTACAAGTATTATCTTAATTAGGAGAAGAATATGATGAACATGGAGAGGAGAAATGTTTCAAAAGAGATAATCCAAATCCTAATAGCCCTTCCACCGAAGAGTTAGTCAAAACCTTCAGCATTGATCGTTATCCTGTGAGAATGCAGTGCGATGGTGCCATAGATTTAACGGGTGATTTCATGGTTAAGTCAGCCATGGAAAAATCTTTCGACACCTTCAGAAAAATACTTCGAGAACAAAAATTGGATGCTTATTTTAGGGACAGCTGCTTTGGGAAATATCTTGATTTGCCAGAGGGCAACAGTGCTCGTTTCCAAATAAAAATGGTATATCATCTTCTCAATTATAGGTTTATTTATGAAAACAAAGATAAGATGGATGGGGTGTGAATAAATTACTGTGGCATGCCTATTTGTTTTGGTTGAAAGGAGTTTGCCATAGTTACTGGACTAAAATGTTATCCTCCTTCTCTTTCTCAAGTTATACCTATTCTAACCCAAAAAAAAGCACCCCCTATACCTAAAAATGGCAAAGGCAAGTCAAGTGATCATGATGACCTGGTGTCCATTGTTGGTCCAAGCTTCAAAACTAAAAATTTCATAGAAATATTGAAAGGTAAAAGAATTTTAAAGAAGCACAAGCAATCATTGTGCTTGGTTTGGTTTGTACATAAAATTCTTTGGGTGAGAGACGTTAATAACAACATAAGTGTTGGTTTAATAAAGTTCTCCGAGGATCTTGAGGCATTTAACAGCTATCCTTGGGATTATGAAAGCTTCAAAATGACTGTCAAATATTTGTTGACTCCGTTAATGCCAAAGACAGTCAACTTATATGGCTTTCCATGGGCTTTCATGGTAAATGTTTCTTTTATTATGATATGATTCATTTTTTTATTAAATAATAGTTTTGATTTATTGGCATTATTTTATAGGCTTGGGCGTTTGAAGTCATTCCTTATTTGAGACAACAAGTGAACTACTAGGAAACTTAGTTTATTATTCAAGAATCTTGAGATTGTTCTCGACCAAAACTAATAAAAATGCAAAATTTCTTGATCTCTTCAACCACCGAAGGATGCAGTAAGTATAATTATAATTAAGTTTTTATTTTAATTAATGATTTTTTTAAATGATCTAATAATCATTCTAATATATGTAATGATTTATGTTAGATTGTACATCTATCGCTTATTTCGACCAATTGAGAGTTGAAGATGCCATTTTTTCTTACTTTACGATCTGTGTAAACTTTATCGGACCCTAAGATCATTAATAGAATAAAAATGAAATTATTTAGAGCAATAGCCATCACAAGAAAAATTATTTTGGAGGGTGGGCTTGTTGTTGTTGATGGTATTGGTGGTGATGAAGCTGTTAGTAATAGTAGTGGTGGTAGTGGTGTTGTTGTTAGTGCTAATGATGTTCCTCTTACAGTTCTTAAAACAAACCATTATGAGTATGATCATACTGGTGTAACGACCCAAAATCATCTCCCGGGACGCACAAGGTGCCTAAGGCTACGAGTAGCCCCAAGTTAACCCTTAGATCTGGTTTCCACCAATGACACTCAATGCAAGATAAGAATGGACTCAACACTAGCATAGTCATATCACATGAAAGTAAATATGGAAAAGATACTCGGTCCATAAGACTACAATATAGAGAAATCTCAACAAAACCACAATATCGAACCCTCGATACATCATAAGTCTGACACTAGTCTGACACTAGTCTGACAAGACTCTACAAATCAAAATCTAGAGAGCTGCTGGGACAGGTCCCCAACTGACTCGAAAGGAACTGAAGATAAAACATAGTATCTCAAGTACGGTAAATATCTGAAGATCGGTCCTCGAATCATAAGGACTCACCACTGTAGAAAACGTAGGCAAGGTACTCGAAGAATTACGGGCAAGGCTGGGACTGAGCACCTGAACCTACATTATGACACAATGTAGCACATAGACATATATGTGGATTGGAATGTACTGAGTATGCGGGGTTGAATGCATATGAATAAAATAGTAACAATCTTCTTTAATCAAATCATGTATGCATTATGATAAGACTCGCATGGCTTTAACAAGTATAAAATATAAAGCTCATAAGTCATGTAGAATGGAGCATGTAACACAAATCTCATGAGTCATCATTGTTTAATCTCAAAATTCAAAATCTTCTCTTATTCTCAATACCCAAAGGCTAAGGGACTTTGAACAATACTTTCAACTCATGCATAAGTCTCATGGAGAGTAAAACTTCTTCGATGCTCAACATTTCATAATTATTTAGAACTCATATACTTGAAATTCGGAATCATATAACTTGAAAATATACTTGAAGGTATTTCATTCACTTTAGGAAAATATCTCATCTCAAGCTTTAGGGAAATCACTCCATCTCAAATGGAGAGGCATTCTAGTTTTTGGAAATAACTTATCTCAAGGCTTTATAAAAAGTACTATAACAAGAGAAGATGTTTTCATTTAGGAAATAACTCACATCAAGAAAATACTTTAGTTGGGGAAACATCTTTGCAATTCAACCATTTAGGAAAATAGCTTATAGGGAAGGAAAATAAGTATTTGATCTCGAAGTCTAAATTTCAAGGGAGGTTCTCATAACCGACATAAACCATGCGAGCTACATGGAGTCCAACATTTTGTCCTCCTAAGGAAGAGACCCCACGTTGGAGAGGAGTGTCATACTCTTGCCAGGGAGTATAACCTAGGTCTAGTGATCACTAAATAAAACTCGGCCTCAGGCCCAATCATAATCATCATAAACTCGGCCTCAAGCCCAACCTACAGTGGCACGTAGTTTTGGGGTATGAAACCATAGTAACTTACCCACTCGGTGCTAAATACTACTCCGTTTAGATTATCTACACTCATCTCATAAAAATCCACTTTTAGAATAACCACATGGTTCACCACGAACCCAATAATTAAATCTATAATTTCATATAGTGAAGTGGATTTCAAAGCTCAAGGACCATTAGGTCAATTCATTTCTTAATCATCTTAAAATACTCAAAACATGGGTGCTCATAGCGCAAGATCATAATTTCACAAGTCTCAAATAGGGCTTACTAACCCATTATTCAATCTCAAGTTAAAGCTTATCAAGAGCCTAATATATAGCATATAGATTCATAAATCATGTGGAAATCTGGGAATTTCAGCAAGTTACCTCAAAATCTTAATATAGTCATATGCTTCAATATCTCAACAATGCAAATATTAGCTTATCAAGGAGTAAAAGCATGGGGTTTATACCCAGTTATAATACTTAAGAAAACATGTAGAAACCATGTCATTTGACTCTTAATTCATGGGAAATGTCAATATAATGCATTCAATAATAATGGGTGAAAAACCCAATTCAAATTAATGAAAAAACCTCATATACTTCAAGAATTTCATGATGTAAATAGCCTTTTAGGCACAATGGTGAAAGGGTTACCCTTGTTCAAAAACCCCACATGCCTTGAATTAGAAGCTTTTGATGAACTCTCACTTTTGGAACTCTATTCGTGCTCTAGAATGATGGTTCTTGAGGTCCTTAACTTGGGAACCTTGAATCTTGACTCAATTTAGGAAATTCATGGTGGATTCTTGAGATTCTTGGAAGAGGTTTTGGATACTTAGGGTTTATGTTGAGAGAAAACTCGAGAAAAAACTCATAAAATGCTTGTAAATGGCTTTGATTTAGTATTTTCATGATTTTATAGGCTTGGAAAAGGTCCAAAGTTCCCTTTTAAACAACCCTCTCTGCGACGCGCCAGGCAGTTAAATGATGCAGTTTTACGACTAAGGCTTAAATTAGCCATAACTTCTTACCCGAGTGTTGGATTTGAGCAAATCTTATATCGTTGGAAAGCTTATCAGATTTACCAAGTGAAAAAAATTAGAAATTAGGGAAATTCTATATGGTTAATACATTACTCACTTAGGAAGCAACTTCTCAATCTCTTAGGATCGGAATTATGCCTCACTCGACATGCCTTATAGCTCAAACTACGAGGGAACTTTGCGGGGCCTTATAAATGGTTATACAGATTTTGTCTCTCCTAGCGAATGTTCTGCATGTGAATGTCAAGATTGCAAGGTAAAACATAATGTAGTGATTAATGTTAATAATGCATTAACTGCTTCTATAAAGGAATTAACATCTAAGAGGGGTGTCATTCTATCAAAAAGGATTTTATATCCATCTACTTCATTAGATATTAAGGCTAAGAAGAGAAAGAAAGTAATTTCCAAGGCATTATCAAGCATCCAGAAAAGCAAAAATTGCAACTCCTCTGTCTGTGTGTTGCACTATTGAGCAATGTACAAGGGCCATAAGAGAGCAGCAAGAGCTAAAAAAAAGTGAATATATATCATTTGTTCCAACTAAAAAACAGACACATAGCTATTTCAATAGATGAGACATCTGCTGAAAATTATCAAATATATATATACATTTGTTGCAATAGTTGACTAACATGCTGCATCAGATATAGTATCTGTTGCAACATATATCTCGCTTATTTTAGCAAATCAAATAGCTCTATGTACCATTTTTATTTGTACCAAAAGATGACCTATCTGCTGCAACGGATGGGTTATCTGTTGGGATAAATTAAATCAAGGCTTCCTAACATTTTAGTTTTTCCAAATAGATGAGTCATATGTTGCAACAAATGATTCATCCATTATAAATTATCATACAGGTTTTCCTCATATTATAATTTGTCCCAATATTTAATCCATTTGTTGCAACAGAAATATAATCTGTTTGGGACAATTTAAAACAGGAGGAAGACCTATTTGATTTGCTAAAATAGATGAGTTATCCTTTTTCATTTTTTTTGTATCGCTGTATTAGTATTGACCAATCTTGAATTTCCAAGTGGATTTCACTATAGAAGCTACTGCTAAATGTATTGACAATATGCTACTTGATGTTGGGTGTATTTATGCACTCTAATGTTACTATTCTAGCCTTTTTACCCTTGTTTTGAGGATGATTATTATGCTATATATGTTGATAATGATATAAATGAGCATTTACATGTCCAAGTATGTTTTTACAATATTTAATGGTAGTTTCACATGAGTTTTAATTCAATGTGATCATTTAGAGTTTAACCGAGAAAACTGGTGTAACTAGCGTGAGCTAGGTGTTTTTCTAGTCTATTGTGTTGAGTTCTAATGTGTTTTAATGAGTTACTAAGGTTTTTATTATGTATTTATATTTAAAAAAAGCTTATTTATAATGTTCAATGGTCAATTGAATCAAGAGAAGAGTCAAAACAATGAGTTAAAGCTCAATATGAATTTAGCCTATGCTTAGCTCGTGTTTCTAGTTCAACATTGAGGATGTTGTGTTGTTTTGAGCTCTAAATTATTGTTTTTAATGCTATAGGATGCTTGGTAAATGGATTATTATGTTATATTAAGGATATACAAGCTTTAAATCAAGTGGAAACAACTTAAAAGGGCTCGCAAATGACCACGGAAGCACAAGATGCAAGCTGGACACCAATTTGGACCCCTTTAAAGATTTGAGTGCGTGTAGAGTTTGTGTTTGTCCAATTGGTGTGTGCTGCATTCCATTGGAGTCATAAGGATCCCAAAATGGTGAAACACTGCATCTCAGAGCCGTCCCAATTCATAATTGTCCAAAAATAGTGTCTCAACGCAATTGCACCACTTAGCGCCAATGACTAAAATCAGGAGTTAAGTGCCCAGTTATGCCCAGGATGCCATTTGATATTGTGGCGTGACGCGCCAATGATAAAAATTGGTAGAAAATTTCTGAACTAAAGGAAAACGACATGGAAACCTAATCCAAGTGGGGTTATGACTTATATACTATAAATATAATGTCTTAAAACACGTTTTGGGACATCTTGGAACCCCTAGATCACTTGGAACAACATTGGAGGCTTCCAAAACTTCTTTTTAGGTTTTTATTTCTTTAATTTAGCTTTCTTTGAAGGTTTTAATCATTCATACAATTAATTAGATGTTGATTATGGCTATGAGTGGCTAAAAACTCCCTTTCCGGGGTTGAAGCTAAGAACATGATTATTATTGATATGTATTAAGTTTGTTTTCTTTTCTTATCAATATTGGTTGTTTGTTTATTCTCGTTTTAACTATTTTAAGGATTCGCGACTCTTAGAATACATCCATTGTCAACCTTGTGAACTCGGGAGAGGGAATAGGGCGATAGAATATGAGAATAAGCAGAGTATGGTTCTTGATTATTTATAAAATAAGAAACTTGAATTAGTATCTAGGATAGGAATGTACTTAGATACCTTACTTGATTCTTATGTAGGGTGATATTTTTTGAGAACTTAAGTGAATTATTACATACCCACTCAATGATGTAGGTGTAAGGTTCAACTTAGGTAATAGATTAGAGGTTGAAAAACCATAATCGCACAATTTACCCTACGAATCAACAACCAAGATAAGCAAGTTAACGAATGAACTACAATAGCATAATATGATTGTTCAGAGTGCTTCAACCCTGGGTTTTCTCCTATTGATCGTTACAAGATCTTTACTTTACGCACTATTTAATTTACTTGCAATATACAAACTCAATTCTCTCTTTTGGTTACTCTCGCATCAAGTGAGTCTAAATTGTGAACTGAAATCAAATCGTTGCCAAATCTAGTCTCTATGGGATCGATAACTCAGCTTTCTTGAAGGCCACTATATTACTTGGTAGACCACGTACACTTGCGTGTGCACTTGGGCACTGTCACTATTCTTTTTATGAAAATACAGAGAAGAAAAAGCGCAGAAACCATACGCAAGCGACATTAAAGATCCACGACGAGCAAAGCCAAATTTTATAGCACCAGATGAACAACTTGTCCATATTGAGTATATCTTTATAGCTTGAGTCTGTCAAAGTAACAACCGCACCCCTCCTTATGAATTGTTGGCATCAAAACTTAAATTATTAATTTATTTGTTGAGATCTGTACTCATAATAATTTTTTTATATTTTATTTATTGATTGATTTAGTTCATGTAATTTCTAAAGGCTTCGATTTACTTTATTTCTAAAGGATTGTGTGATATCTATGATGATGTGTTATAGTCTATCACATGAGGTTGTTACATTGACTGCCCAAGTTAGAATAATTGTTTAAGCTAAAGATCATGCAATGTTAACTTGTATCTGTCAAATTTTGATGATGTCCTGACAGTAAAGATATTTTTGGGGTGTTTTTACCTGGACATATTTTGTATTAGATACATAACAACAAAATATGTATCGTTCTATATGAATATGTATCTTGTTCATTTTTTGCTATTTCAGTTTCCTGCATTTTTCTTTAATTACCTTAGATATATAAGGACTTTAATTTGTATCTCTTTCAGTTTAAATCATTACAGTTGCCTGCTCTAATATATATTCTATTTTATTGCAGTTTGAACAGCATGTGGATGTCATCATGTACTACTTACGGAAGAAGTACAAGAACAAAAATTTTTCAATCAACAGATACACTACCACAGATTGCTTTTTCAAAGTGTACATCGATAAGGCATATGTGAATTACTATGAAGCTGATGTTGGTAAGGATCTTACAACTCGAGATGCATCTGCAAAGACTGATGAGGTTGCTGATATGGAGATGTCATTTATTAACACCATCAAGGGGTTGAGTCCACGCGCAGGCCAGCCTTAGCATCTGGTTAATAAGGTCTTTGTACCCATTAACTGTGATGTTGCCTTTCACTGGGTATTGACAGTCATTGATTTAAAGGATCGATGCATTCGTGTGTACGATTCAGTGGCATCTTCACGAAAAAGAACACAAACAAGTGAGATTGAGAAGTTGGTTGTAATGATTCCGACTTACCTTCAGTATAGTGACTTTTTTAGCAAAAGGTACCAACTGACTGGACTGTACTGGCATCCTACAAGGGAAAGACCGAACGTGATCCATTTCAAGTGGAATGCGTATCTTAGATAGCACAACAAGATTCTGGAAGTTTGTAAGTATTACATTACTTGTTGGTAGGTTTCATTAACGTATACGTGTGTATTGGTATTTTTAATTAAATTAGTAATTGTTATACAGGGATTGTGGTGTATTTATAGTTGTCTATGTCGAGTATCTAAGCGAAGGATTAGGCATTTCATCTTTGGGTATTGATGCTCAATACCATCGTCTGAGATATGCTAGTCTTTGTGCAAGTACGGATCTAAAAAAGCAGAGCATGGCTACTTTAGTGAGAATGACGATCCACCAAGGCCAAGGAGCAAGTTCGCACCAAAAGAAAGAGACCGTGTTTTGCATATTCAATAGTTGTTTATTTGTTGTCTAGTTGGCTATTAAAAACGTTGATGATGTTAGAAACTTTGATGATGAAAGTGATGTTAGATAAACATCTATTATATTTTTTTAATGATTAAATACTTATATTTTGACATCCATTATAATGCAATGCTAACATATTTAAATATATATTTATGTTTCGTTATATGTTTTTCTTACACTTTATACAAATATTGTATTAGATACATATTTTAAAATATTTTACAACTATACGTGTCTAAAATAAAGAAACATATATTACAATATAATGGTACTAACCATCACAATATTGCATTATTATGTATCTATAATATTTTTTGTTCCTACTAATAAGTGTTGCCTCTAACGTGCATAACAATTTATAGCATAACCTAATAGATCTAACTCTTAAAACTGTTGATATATTAGAGTTTACAAGTGATACAAATTATTTAAACTTGTATCTATTATTTTATATGAGATACATCTTATCATATTGTATGTATCTATTACAAGAAAACATATTTTACTATATAATGATAGTGACCCACAAATTATTAATTTTTTATGTATCGATAACCATTTTCTGCTAATCGAAATACATGTTTGACTATACCCTGCTTAACAAATTAAAGCAAAACTTATATTACTACATCTTAATAATGCAGACAAATTATATTTTACAATTGATACAAATTATTTAAACTTATATCTATAAATTTATGGAAGATACATTCTATAAGAATGTGCAACTTTTTAATTATTTAATATGATAGAACTATTAATATACAATTTAATAATATTGACAGTTCAATATATCTTTAATTTCTATCTGATATGTAACTACAAAATACATCATAAAAAACATATATAACAAATTAACAAAGGAACAAAAAAGCTATTTATTTCGGTAACTGTCTTTCTTTAAAAAATTTTAGCAAAAACAGTAATATCATCAATTAAAATGTCGAATCAAACAAATAAAAAATCCAGCAACAAGTTGAAAAATATTTCAACATTATTCATCAGCCAACTACATGGTCACTCCTCCTTTAAAAAAAAGTTGCAAGTACGCCTGTTGTGACCTTCATAACCATATCTCTCGCAACAATTACTACTGGATGTGATTGTTTGACTTAATTACTTGTGCCTGTTTTTCTTTGACCTTTCAGGTGGACATTTGTATTTTAGTGGCAACACAACTTCGTCCATAACTTCTTGTAGCGCAATCCAGTCCTTCTTATCGGGCATTGAAAACATCGATTCTTGATACGTTTTACTTAATATTTCATGATAGTAAAACTCGGAGTAATAAGGCTTCATATCAACTACATTCTTGCTTTTTAGAACTGCAGTTGCATGTTCACAAGTTATCTCGTCCAATTGAAATCTCCCACAACTGCAAGTCCTCCTATTAAGACTTACTATCTACTTTCTGCCGTCATCATAAACCGAATACACATATGTTGATGACACACTAACCTACAATATTACTCATAATATGTTACCACATAGATACATATCCATTTTCTTTATAATATTTTTGTATCACTTCAAACAAAATAATTGATGCATTTACTGTAGCATTTTTCAAAACAATATTATAAAACAAATAGACATTTCTAATATCAATCAAACATTATATAATTTGTCAAACAAAAATAAACATCTAAACTTACCTTAAGCATTGAAGATTTTGAAGTATTTAGCTGAAGAATTCCTTCGAATCTACTACCAAATTACGTGTTTGTATAAGATGTTCTTTCTCTATTCTTGCAGTTCCACTTTCTAAATAATTTTTTAGCATGCTCTAGAAATTCGATTATCGACAACTCACGTGCTAGCTTCAGTTTACCATTTATACACTCCTCTATATTTGAAGTCATCATTCTACCTCTGTTAACAGTACATACACACGTGCACACTTTTCAAATCCAGCATCCTCAAGATAAGACTTTACCCTCTGATCAATTTTTCCAACTTGATTAAAAAAAATCAAAATCATCTTTACGGTATGTCTTGGCCATAGCATAGTAAATATCACTAAGTCTATCTTTACTCTTCTTGAAGTTTGTGCAAACATTCTTCCACAAGTGCCAAATGCAAGCAAGGTGCGGTACATTTGGATATACAACGCTGACAACCTTTATTATGCTTTCATGATGGTTGGACTCAACACACATACTTTTGCGCTCTCCAGAAGCAATTCTGAAATTCTCAAAAAATCAAGTCCATGAATTGTCATTTTCACTATCAATCACACCATACGCTAGTGGAAGAATGTGTCCTACAATTTTGATAAATAAAAAACTCATGATGCTGATACAAGTAAACAATTTGTCAAACAAAAAAAATAATAATAAAGATTATTATCTGAATGACTTCACAAAATAACTATATATAAAAATAAATTTTAATTACTTGCTCTATCAAGCGTGCTTGCAGAAACAAATGTATCTTTATATGCTCCACTCAAATGTGCACCATCAACCACAACTACAGGCCTGCAATACTCGAATCCACTCTTTAAAAGTTGCAACGCAACGAACCGAACAAATATATGAATTTATTATCCTCTTCTTTATGCATTCTAATATGTGAACCTGGATATACAGAATTTAACATGTATACATATCAAGACATTTGTCGATAACCATCCGTAGGTTTCCCCCTTAACATCTCAATCACACGTTCTTTAGCCTTCCAAGCCTTCTGATAGTTAATGTTTACACCAAAAATATTTTTAATGTCTTCAATTATATCATTCGGAGTGTGTATACTCTTGTAATTGACAAGTTTTGAAGTAGCAAAATCACTAACAAATCCAACTGTAGCTTGAAGTTGAGTAAAAACTCGATCTTTCAACGAACATCTGTGAACATTTTAGAAAGTTCTAACTTTAAAAAGTTCAGTTTTTCGCCAACATGATGCTTTAAATATCCCAACATAATTCTCCGAACAGCATCGCAGGACATAGCTGAATCAATAAAAATAAAACTTCAAAATTTTTTTCTTCACTTACTGCCAAAAAGCAGATTAATAGATATATAAACCACATAAACTTGTACAACATATATCTAAAATAAAACTATTATATGTGTTTCGTATGTTTATATATATTAAACTAAAACACAACGAGATACATAGTAAAACATAAATATATAAACTGAGATATAAGATGAGCAAAATGTATATTTAGCATAAAAAAAATGTATCTCGGCTTTATTAATCTGCTATCAAAAATCTATGTAAAATAATAATCGACAAACGTTAGATACAAAATAAAATTAAGGTGAAGATTATTAATAACAACTGATACATAAAAAACCATAACATACCTTTTCTTCTCCGATCTTTTAGCATAGAAATTGAAGGAATGCTCAATTGCAAACCTTGCCATAACTGAAATTAGAGTACCCTTATCCTTATAGATTTGTCCAACCTTAACATCACTATATTTGCAGACGGTAATGATCTTGTTCCCCTTGCTATCCAACAAAGGCAAAGGAGCAGAAAATTAGATTTGTAACAAATTAATTCCACAACTTTTTCTAATGGACTTTCCAAACTCATTACTGGTCCAACATCCCCATCAAACAACATTTCACTTGCAGACTTATCTAATGTAGTGATGATGAGTGAATACGTTCCAAAATCACGCTCAGTTTTTCTAATTTCGATATACAGCTTCACACTTATTTCGTTAAGAATCAACAACGGACAAGCATTTCCTTCAACAATGTAATGAGCCTCAATTTTTCCCTGGTTTCGTCTATTTTTAGTTCTCCGACAATTGTTGCAATCAATTTTTCATAAGTTACATGTTCACTGATCACGATTTCATCGCTCTTATAGCCCACATAGTTGATTTCGTCAACCCAAACACCAGAATAATGTAACAATACTGAAATATTCATTTCAAATACACAAACAAAATTAACAAATCAAAAGAAGAAAAAAATGGTCGTCCAATCTTTTGAACAAGCCATAGCAAGTTTTGCTATTTCAAAACAGATTATGTGAGAGGTTTTTTTATTAGAATGGTGGAATAACAAACTAATTTCCATAAATCATGGGATTTTATCTTGTTTTTACCATAATTAGTTAGATTAATTATTGTTTTAATGCTAAATTATCCGTTACATCCCTTAAAACGTGCTAGTTAGTTTAATTAAAACATGTATCCGTAGTATGTATCTAAGCTAATTAACATGTATCTTCAATGGTCAAAAGTTGGGATTTTACGAGATTTTAAAAAAAGATGAATTTTTTTATAAATACTAATAAACATGTCGTTATATATGTAATTTCTACTATTAATAATTATCAAATATTTTGTGTGTTGATTGAGGTTGATAGGGTATAACATGCAAAGCATAGAGACTAGTAGATGTAATGATAGAAATAGCATAATAAAAAGTATAAATAACATAAATATCAACCTTTTAAAAGTAATTACACTCTCTCCAACTTTTTCAATTACTTTACTCTCTCTCCCTATTAATATACATAACATAGCCGACATATACATAGCATTCTATATATATGTGGGATTTTTGTAATATGTTTAGGGAGTTGGGATTTTTTGTAATATTGAAAACATAAGTTGTGTATTTATGTAATTTTTAGTAATAAAAAAGGAAAGAATAATTGCATGCCTTACTAGTTTTCAAATTAGAAAAGTTTTATTCTTTTAATTGAAATGAACATTGAAAATTTAGCATTTTGAAATACATAAGTATTTTATTTCAAATTTAACAAAAGAAAAAAAAAACAAAAAGAAAAAATGAAAGAAATATATTATACTTCATTAGTTTCAAATTTGAAATCGTGATTCTTTGAAATAAAATGATTAGTAAAAATGATACATTTAAGAAATTTTATTTCAAACCCAGCAAGAATAAACAGTGAAGAAACACTATTTTATTGATTTCCAATTTGAATTTTGAGTACTGCTTAATTTCTGAGATTAACTAATTAAATAATCTTCTGATACATGCATGGTGAGCCGTAAAAAATTTTCTTTTATAAGAATAGCTGGAAGAGGAAATGTTTTAAATAGCTTAATACTAATATAACAACAACATATTCAGTGAAATTCCACAAAATAGAGTTTGGGAAGGATAGAGTGTATACAACCTTATCCTTACCTTTTGTAGGTTGAGCGGTTGTTTCCCAAAAACCCTCCTACTCAAGTGAAGTAAATCAAAGTAGTAATGAATAACAAACGAGACTGAGATATTCAACCAATAAAGGTTTTCGAATGTCCCCACTTGGCACAACTCAGGAGGTATTGTACCATTGAAAGGATTAGTAGACAGACAAGTTCAATAAGACTGAGGTTTCCAAGACTTGAAATATTTGTAGGGACAGAACTATGATAAAATTATCGTCGAAATGAATGTGTGCGAGGTTCTTGGAGATGTTGTCGATTATAGAAGGTAACTCCCCACCACCAGGATTATTTCCAGCTTACTCAGAGTTCTAGAAAGTTAGAAGAATCAACTAAGGACGCGGAAAAAGGCGTCACTCACTATTGCTAACAAACTTGTTGGACAAGTACAAAAATCATAATTCGACATTTTACTTGCAATATCAGAAGGAAGCTCACCACTCTACGGGTCTCGATTCAAAATCAGGCCATTCAGGCGCTCTAGGAACTTCGCCAACAAGTTCATTAGATCAGAGAAGAAGAAACTCCAAGCCACTCAGCTCGTTATGACCATCCATAGGGATTTCATCGCTAAACGAATTGTTAGAGAGGTTCATATACTGTAATGAAGCAAAGCAATTACAAAGGCAGAGGAATTGCACCAGCAAGATTGTTAGTACTCCCTACATCAAGATACCTCAATTCTTGAGAAAATACTAATTCGTTGGGGATTTTACCTTCGAGGATATTAGAAGAAGAACTAAGGTGATTAAAAGTTTCAAAGTTATAAGATATTTCTAGTACATCTCAATAAATTTGTGTTTCTCTACCCTGGAAACTGAAATGCCGATGGGTCTGTACCCTCTGCATCCCAAATAGAGGTTTTAAGTTGAGAGTCATCAATGCATTTTAGTACTACCATAGAATGCAGCCAGAAATTTGCAACAATGCAGGCACACAAGTAGGTAGGTTAGAAGACACAAGTTAAATGTCTATGGTAAAGCTCTTGCAAGTGTTAATAACAAAAATACACAGGTCAGTTCATACATATGAACACAACTTTCCACGCATTTTTAGAACAATCTTCAATGTCTGAATCTGTTTATGTCTTGAAAAATAATCAGTACATGCGACAGCAAGAACAGTAGGTGAGAGACTTCAAAACCAGTATCAAGTACAGAGGTTGGGCATACATGCTCCCCCTTCAGGGTTCTGTTGTTCCTTCCATATCCTTCCAGTTACTCGTAACTTAAGCTCCTTTCTCTCCCCTCCAGAAAAGAAAAGGGCCATGTTACGTTGTATGACAAGCCCATCATGGCTATCCCTTACTTTCCTATGACTGTCTCTTATGCTTCGGGGCGTACCCTCCCAGGTAAGTTTTCTTCCATTACCCCCAACTTCCAGGCTGTAGCTATAGTTTCGAGCCTCCATCTCATCTCCCATAAAACGAAGAAATGCCATGTAAACAGGAGCTGTTCCCAGCTGGAAGGCTTCAAAATGGAGACAGAAGCACTGACCAAAACAATTGAAAACCTGAAAAAGAAGTAACAAAATATATAGCACTCAAAAACTTTAGCGAAACTTGCTTTTGAGCTCTGGTGGAAAAAATTAAAATAGTTCCTAAAGGAGTAAAACAAGCACAACATACGAGGTATGAAATTATAACGTGAAATTTCAGTAGCAGAAACAGGAGTGTAATTCTTGATGAATCTTCCAACAAAACATTAAACTAAGGCGCAGATACGATAAGTCATTTTATCAAGTGTAATGAAAAAGAAAGATATGAAACAGATGAATGCTAAACATTTACGTAATGCGAATAGCGACTAAGCACCTTCTAATATTGAGCCTTGAGGATATATGAGATGCGCAAATTTGGAAGAACATGTTAAACTCAAAACACAAGGCCAATGTCCTTTTAGTTTACATACTGAAAATAAAACAAAAAGGAGATTTCCAACTTACTGTTAACATCCACGTAGCATTTTCCACTTCTCGAGGATTAGATTTGACATACCGATGGTTGAAAGTGCATCCTGAGTGCATGTCTACCTTGTGATCATCCCTCAAATGAGCAACCAAGTAAGGAATATCACCGACAACTGAGCACTCAGACCCAGCATACGGGCAGTTGTATGGTCTAAAGTTGCAAACTAACTCATGTTTTAGCTTACTGTAATAAGGAAATATCTCAGGACACCCAACAGAGCCATATTTGCAAGGGAGCTCAAGTGATTCAGCCACCTTTTCCAGTGCTAAACATC
This sequence comes from Capsicum baccatum var. pendulum, assembly GCA_030864225.1. Taxonomy (NCBI): domain Eukaryota; kingdom Viridiplantae; phylum Streptophyta; class Magnoliopsida; order Solanales; family Solanaceae; genus Capsicum; species Capsicum baccatum. The sequence continues at coordinate 165,758,472 of CM061554.1, read as the reverse complement.
TGATATCGCCAAGCTCCTGTCTACAGGTGGGACATCGGTTGTGTGCCCTGGCTTTACATGTCGAACAGATTGTGTGTCCATTATGACACTGCAGCAATAGCATGCACAAAATGACAAGTAGCCGTTTGGTTTAGAAACAAGTTATGCAGGGATTTTAATATAAGAATCAATAATGCAAGGACTGTAACATGGAGCTTATATTGGGCGTTTGGTTCATTATACAACAATTGGATATACAGTGTATAACATAAAGTTGCGTTTAGTTTAAAACTATATAAGGGGTTCAGAGAAAGAGATTTGAGGAGATACTGAAGGTAGCTTTGTAATTTCAAATGTTTTACCCATTTATAACTAATCATGGTATTGTACACACATTGGTCTTAATATAAAATAATACATGAATTGATGTATAAGTTATACAGATATTAGAAATGTTGACAATTAGTAACCAAACAATGGATAACAAAAGGCAAGTTATTATACCATGATTATTTTTGCTAATACAACAAATAAAACAAGCCCTTAAGCTTATTAACAAGAAATGAGGTTGCTGAGGTCACTGCTAAAGTTCATATTGTTCACGGTTATGACTAATTGTATTGACTTTTAGCTTACCTGGTTGTGATACTGATTCGGGCGTAGATTGGGTGGTTAAATAGTATATCCAAAGAACTGAATGGCTCCTACTAAATAAGTAGAGGAAAAACTAAGGCATCACTTTGATACAGAAAAATATGGCATCATTGCCAGTGACACTAAAAGCCTCCTAATACCAGTATCAACATATAAAGGCACATGAATATGTCTTTAAAACATGCATGAGATATTGAGTCAAGAAAACGGACCTTGGCCTAACTTAAAACCCAAAAGCTAGAATGTAAACCATGTTAGGACCTTAGACCTAACTCAATCCCAAAAGATTTAACCTTTGAGGTGAGAATTGCCCGAGACAATATAAAGTGGGAACAGTGTACACATCTCAAAAGCATATGTTTTGCTCAATAACAACAATGTTTGTGGAGGAACCTTCATTCAGGATCATCCACTTGACCCTACATACCACCACCCAACAGTCATAATAGATAGGATCAATTAATTCATAAAGTTTAACCACATGTCAGTTTAAGCCATAATTACAAACAAAAATCATTGGTTGGTAAGCAACAGCCGGGGATCATAGGATACCACAATATCTGCAATCAAAACTCATGCCACTGTCGGATGGAATGTAAAACACAAACAAGGTGAAAAGCCTATGTAATACATAGTATCACAAAGGCATAATACATTGCAGTCAGAAATCAAATGGAAGAAATCAAAAGATATTTGTAGTCAGATAGATTGCAGCAATACAACAGTGACACTCTGATTATAGTCAAGAGACTTATAGTCCTGCTTTCTCATCCGTAACCCTAAAGTCCTCCTGAGTGCTAAACAGCTCCTACTATGAAGTTAATTTCACCCTCACTATATACGATAAATACTCAAATATTAAGTCAATCTCATCCTCTCTAACCTCAAATAATCAAAAAATGCCAATTCCAAGTACCACTATCTCTGCAAATTGACATAGATGATCTCAAGTGTTCAAGAAAAATCTCTACGTCAAGACAAAGTAATACAACAATAACAACATACCCGGTGTAATCCCACAAAGTGGGTTTTGGGGAGGCTAGGGTGCACGCAGACCTAACCTCTACCTTAGAGGTAGAATGGCTGCTTCCAATAGACCCTAATACCTCAAACATAAAAAAGATTCCAATCATTTAAGATAGATTCTTATGAATATTGTAAATGTTCTTACTCTAAAAGATCTTGAGGCTTTAAAAATGTGTGCCACCCCTTTAGAAAAAGTCAACTCCACGTATGAAGCATCACGCGCTCATGCAGGGTCAAGGGAAGGCTGCACACTAAAGGGCTATGATACATAAGCATCAGTGGTTGATTCCACAGCTCAAACCACCCTATTTTTTGGTACATTACACACTAATATGCAGGTCAAACACATACTTAGTTAAGTTCACAATGCCATTAGACCATACTTTCGATGAACCACAAGACGTAAAACAGAAATCTTCTAACCCAGCAGTAAGACAAGTAAGAGATTTTAGCATTGCGTGTAATTACATAGAATGATTAGACAAGAAAAGAAAGATAATCATCAGAATTAGGAGATCTAAAAGTTAACTCACAGCAAAATAAATAATCATCATGCTCCATCCTAAACTTCTCTCCAAGTTATCGTTGCTACTCAATGGGAGATATGTTTTTTTCATAATATAACTTGCTCATGATGCAACTTTGTACTTGAACAAGATAAAGAATTTCAACATCCAAATATGTAATATTTATAGAGTTCGACCAATCTACTATAGATACAGAGCAGTAATGTGCTCATTTGTTCAATCGATTTTTTATTCGATATGTGCTGTTGAAATATTGTACCTCCAGCTTTAATCAAGAGCAAAGATGCTTTCCTCTACTCCATCTTGCATAGAACTTTTCACTTAGGCTGGCGGCACTCATTTGATTTTTCGGTATTCATCATGCCTGTTTATTTCAAGATTGTTGTGAATCAATTTCTTGTAAAAGGGTTCTCTACTATTCTATGGGACAAAGCAAGAATCCTTATTTTAGTCATTTTATTTCCATATTAAAATGAGAAGAGATCAATTAAGTTAATGTTAGTGTTGCAGTTTCTCCTCTTGTACCGGGTAATTTGGCTAACTGCTAATAAGTCTGATGCAGATAGGAAGAAGCCAACTAGTGTTCTTGGCTGCTAGGTATTAACCCTGGTCTCCAAGGATTGCACCTGCTTCATTAACCATTAGGATACACTTTTGGAGGTAAAACAATATCATTCAGAAAGGCAAAACAATATAATTTTTCTTTTGCCTCCACTAGGGAATTGAACCTGAGACCTCATGATTCTCCTCTATTAATTGACCATTAGGCCGGACCCTTAGGTGCAAAAAGGTAAAGGACCATTAGAGCTAGAAATTTTAGGAAGGGTGTTCATTAAAATAGAAGCTCCTTTGCAAATATTAAAATGGTAAAACCAAATTGCAGCCGCTGGGGATCGAACGCGTGCATGAGACGCCTTTGGCCGTTACTGAACACCTACCACCGCTAAGCTACATCCCTCAGATGAGTTAAAGTTGTTCAAACCTTTACATTTAACCAAATAGAATAGCATTTTACCTATATACGCGGTATAAATTTCCGGCGGAGGTTGTTCACCTGACCACCCTTGGTACAAGGTGGCTCCGCCCCTGTGAAGGACTACCCTAATAAATGGTGTCGAGTTTCACACATAAGAACTCTCATGAGAAAAGTGACAGACAAACCACTAAACCACAAACCCCTTCTTGCAATTGGAATTAATTCAACACAGAAGGAAGAAATAAAACACTAGAACAAACAACAATCAACCAAAACTAGTTGGAGCGGTTATATGAACCTTATGTGGTTAGACTACTTCTACAATAACCGCCAACCTCCTTATCATTTGTGAATAGATCAGACACGAAAAACTAAATCCACAAATTTAGCAGCTAGACCCAACATACACAGAAGTTTGGGGAAACAAAAAGCACATCAACAACAACAATAAACCCAGTGTATTCCCACCTAGTGGGGTCTGGGGGGGAGGGGGGGTAAGATGTACGCAGTCCATACCTCTACCTCTAAAGAGATAGAAAGGTTGTTTCCGATAGACCCCCGGCTCAAGACACAAGACACCGCACAAATACATAGATACATAGTAAAGCACAGAACAAGATTTCATTACATAAAAACGGCACCCATAAGTAATAAAAACAGAGAAAAGCACAAAGGATCGTAATAAAACATGGAACCAGGTACCATAGCAAGAATAATACCCCCACCAAGTAATTCCCTACACTAGCGACCCAAACTGGCCCTAGCCTTCTGCCCTAATTCGCGTCCTCCAGATCTTCCTATCTAGGGTCATGTCCTCGGTGAGCTGTAACTGCTCCATGTCCCGCCTAATCACCTCACCCCAGTACTTCTTCGGCCTACCCCTACCCCGCCTAAAGCCATCCAACGCTAGCCTCTCACACCTACGAACCGGGGCATCCATGCCCCTTCTCATCACGTGTCCGAACCATCTCAATCGGACCTCCCGCATCTTATACTCCACTGGGGTCACACCAACCTTCTCCCTGATAATCTCATTCCGAACTCTATCCCCTCTAGTCAGCCCACACATCCAACGCAACATTCGCATTTCTGCCACCTTCATTTTTTGGATGTGGGAGTTCTCAACTGGCCAGAACTCCGCTCCATACAACATGGCCGGACGGACTACCGCCCTGTAGAATTTGCCTTTAAGCTTGGGCGGCACCTTCTTATCGCACAACACCCCCGACGCGAACTTCCACTTCATCCATCCCGCCCCAATACGGTGCGAGACATCCTCGTCAATCTCGCCGTTACCCTGGATCACGGACCCGAGATACTTGAAACTATCCCTCTTACATACCTCCTGTGATTCCAACTTCACTACCACCTCATTCTCCAGCCTCACGTCATTAAACTTGCATTCCAAATACTCTGTCTTGCTTCTGCTCAACCTGAACCCTTTAGACTCAAGCGTTTGTCTCCACACCTCTAGTTTGTCATTCACACCCCCTCGCGTCTCATCAATCAAAACTACATCATCTGCAAAAAGCATACACCAAGGCACCTCCCCTTGAATATGCCGCGTCAACACATCCATCACCAAAGCAAACAAAAAGGGACTAAGAGTAGATCCCTGATGCAATCCTGTCAAGACAGTGAAATGCTCTGAGTCCCCTCCCGCCGTCCTCACCTGAGTCTTCGCTCCATCATACATGTCCTTAATTGCTCTGACATACGCCAGCGGGACTCCACTCACCTCCAAGCATCTCCAAAGCACCTCCCTGGGAATTTGTCGTATGCCTTCTCCAGGTCGATAAACACCATGTGCAAGTCCTTCTTCCTTTCCCTATACTGTTCCACCAGCCTTCGTACCAGGTGGATTGCCTCCGTCGTCGAGCGGCCAGGCATAAATCTAAACTGATTTTCCGAAATAGACACTATCCGTCTCATCCTCACCTCAACCACTCTCTCCCAAATCTTCATAGAGTGACTCAATAACTTAATCCCCTATAGTTATTGCAACTCTGTATGTCACCCTTATTCTTATAGAGAGGGATCATGGTACTCCACCTCCAAGCCTCGGGCATTTTTGCCGTCTTGAAGATTTCGTTAAACAATCCAGTCAACCACCTTATACCAGCCTCTCCAGCGAACTTCCAAAACTCCACCGGAATCTCATCCGGCCTCGTCGCCCTACCCCCTCGCATCCTGCGAACAGCCTCTCTAACCTCTTCTACCTTGAAACGTCTACAATAACTAAAATCCCGACACTCCTCTGAGTGCTCCAGCTCCCCTAGCACAATAGCTCTATCCCCTTTGTCATTCAAGAGCCTATGAAAGTACGACTGCCATCTATTCCTAATGTGGCCGTCCTCCACCAGCACTGTACCGTCCTCCCCCTTAATGCACCTCACCTGGTCGAGGTCGCGGCCCTTCCTCTCCCTAGCCTTAGCGAGTCTAAACAACTTTTTCTCCCCTCCTTTCCCCTGTAACCCTGCATACAAGCTCTCAAAAGCGGCCGTCTTAGCCGCCGTAACTGCTAACTTAGCCTCCTTCTTAGCTAGCCTGTACTCTTTCCTGTTCACCCGCTTCTCTACTTTGTCCTTACTAGCTAAAAAAAACATCAAAAGGGACAAATTCACCAAATAATTTCTAGCTAACTCCACCCAATGCTTCAATAGTCCTATGCAGAACCAATTCTTAGAGTCCACCTAATAAGCCATGCTCCAATAGCTGGAAAGCTAAACCAAATCTAATTCATTCACTAACCATAAACAAAGTCCCTAGTTCACACCAATCCCCACTCCTCAACTCACATAATCCATAAAACAGAGAATGAAAAGGATTGCAGATCATTCACCAGAGACTATAAACTGGAGCTTCTAATATTATAATTTTTTATTATAACTGCGTGTCTTTATAACTGTGTGTCTGTGCCATCTTTTACGCAACTCAACTAAATTTCATGGGATACCTACCATCTCCCACCCGCAACAAGTTTCAAGTAACTCTATCTGTCAAGGCTAGAACAGTTAGGAAAAAATCACCTAGTGTCTTTTGTCTCCGTTGGGATTTGAACATGAGGTCTACCTCATAGTTCTCAGCCCACTTCACCAACCACTAGACTTTCTAAGCAATTAGAGCAGTCAAACTGATAGATAGATCCCCAAAATTAGCCAATATATCATTACAAGAAAATGACTAAATCTATACATCAAAAGATAACACGAGAACCAACAATAAAAATTCAATCTTTCATCAATCAAACCAACAAAGGGGTTCACAAAAATCCAAAACAAAAAAAAAAAAACGGAATTTTTAGCTAACCTGATGGATTGGAGGGTACATAGAATTGGTACAAACGGGACATTCAAGAAGTTCATGAACACTTGTTGTAGAATGAATTGCTGCAACACCATCATTATTACTGCTACTAATATTAATATTATTGTTGTTGTTAGGTGTCTTTGAAGATGAATATTGAGAATGAATAATATGTGGATGATGTAAAGGGATCTCATCATCATCTACACCATCTGAAGATGATACACATTCAATACTATCCAACTCCATTCTTGAAAAAATAAAAAGACCAAATTTTTATTCAGTGAAATCAAGAACGGATGGATTTTTATTTTTTTTTCAAATTTAACACTATGTGTGTTTGAATTTGTGGTTTTTTGTGGGAATTTGTTGATGGGTTTCCATCAATAATGGGTTTCTTTTCCAAATTATGTGTTTTATTTTATTTTATTTTTGTGATTCAGAGATTGAAGAGAGAAGAGAGACAGAAGGACCTTTAGCTTCTGCTAGGAGGAAAGAATGGTGCTTTCTTCCCACTTCTATTCTATTGGTTGCTTTCTGTTTTTTGGGCTTTAAGACGTTGTCGGTATTTATTCTACGAAAAAAGGTTCAAATACTTAATCTGATTGTTAAAAATAATTTATTTGTGTTATGAAATAATTTATTTATGTTATCATTATAATAAAAAAACACTTAATTGTGTCATTATTTCTCAATCGTAACTTAGTGGGCGAAATATCTCGTGGATACTTATACTTATTCTCGTTTATAAAATGGACATTTTTACTTAGGGTCCGTTTGGATAAGCTGAGAAAAAGTGGCTGAAAAGTATTTTTGAAAGTGGTAAACTTATTTTAAAAATAAGCAGTTACGTGTTTGGATAAAAGTGTTGAAACTGCAAAAAAAATTATTAATGTGTTTGGTAAACAAGTGATTTTAAGTACTTTATTTTGTCAAAATGTCTGAAATATCCTTAAAGTTGTTAATAATATATAGAGTTGATTATTATTAATTTTTATTTCTAAAATGATTCAAATTAAAATTAATATATATTTTAATATATATATATATATATATATATATATATATATATATATATTCATGAGTGATTATTAATTTGTGTACTAAAAAATCTTTTTTTGGTTAAAAAATTTAAATCATTAAGCAAAATATATATATTACTAATCATTATAATTACATTAATAGATAAATAGTTGGTCACAAATGATACTATTTGCTTGATAAATGACTCTTAATTAGAAATCATATTACTCGTTGATTGAGTAATGACTATCACTATTAAAATATTGGCGAATATGAATGTTGCGTCGTGAAATATAGATGGATTATTCACTAATCGTCCATGAAGTTGTATATCTTCAATGAGTATTCTCCATATATTTTGGTTGGTGAATTATTTTTTTATTAGAAAAATTCATATGTTGTACAATAATAATTGTTCAAATTTAAAAGAATATATTAAAGAAGGAAAATAATATATAAAAATTCATATTTCATAAATTAGAATTTCATACAAAAGAAGTATTAATATAGTTAGAGTTAAGTTCGTCATAAATATAAAAAGTGGAAATATTCAACTAATACAAGCATTAAGCATTAAAAGCTATTTTGGGGCTATACAAGGATAATTTGGGAATAAGAGAATTTTGAAGGATAAAAATGTCTTTTAATTGGTCAAACTAAAATGGCTTAAAAGCCCCCCAAAAAAAAAAGTAAGGAATTTGAGCTTTTAGTTTTTGACTTTTTTTAAGTCAAAATTGACTCTTTTTAAGCAATTTTTAAAATTGTCAAATACTTCTAAAAACAAAAAGTGACTTTTAAGTCATTTTGACCAACTTATAAGCTCTTCCAAACACCCTCTTAACCTTTTATCGTCTGAACTCTTCAATTCATCAAAATCCAACATTTTAAACCCTTCTTATGCATTTGTGGAATTAAATTATTGAGTTGACAAAACGAATGTTCACACACATTTTTAAAGCACGTGATTCAACATTTTTAATTTAAAAATATTTATAAAAATTAAAAAAATAATAAATTTAAAGAAAATTAAAAAAAAAAGGGTTTAAATTCTAGCACCCTCCCCTGTCCAGTATCCACCACCCCATCCAGCACTCATCTCGTCCGACACTCTCCCCCATCTCCCCTCCTCCCACTCTATCCAGCACCCTCCCGCGTCCCCAACCCCCACGCACCACCACCACCACATCACCAGTTAACCTTCCCTCCCCCCAAGCCGTCCCCATCCCCCACCACCACACCAGCGACCCTTTCCCCACCCCACCGCCCAAAATCCACCACCACCGCAAAAACTCCCCCCCCCCCCCCCCCAAAAAAAAAAAATAATAATAGATTTTATAATATATAAATTGATTAATTTATATATTAATATGAGCTTATAAATTGTTATTTTAAATTTTTAAATAATGATGGAGATGAATTGTATTTTAAAAATAAATTTTTAGTTTATTATTATTATTTTTTTATTTAATGGTAGAGATGGTTTTTTTAAAATAATAGTAGAGATGAATTTTTTTGTTGTTGAAATTTTTGATTATATGATATTAGGTTATATGATATATAGGTGAAATCTCAAGTCAAAATCTCATCGTCGTTGTTGAAACTTTTGATTTTATAATATAAATTATGAGATTTTATAATTTCAAATTGTAATTTTATGATATATATATATATATATTCTGATTTATGTTATAAATTGATTAATTTATATCAATATGATATAAATTATTATTTAAAATTTTTAAATAATGATGGAGATGAATTTTATTTTAAAAAATAATTTTTTAATTTATTTTTTATTTTTTATTTAATATTATTGATTAATAATCTAATAAATTAATTAATGAAGATATTATGGCATGTCATTGATTTATGTGACGTGGATATGACGTGACACTTTTTTAAGGAGAGTGAGACACATACATGATCAGAAGGGTTTAAAATGTTTGATTTTGATGGATTGAGGGGATTAGATGACAAAGGGCTAAGTAAAAGTGACCACTTCAAAAACGGGAACAAGTACAAGGGTACACGAGACCATTTCGCCTAACTTAGTGATATGAACGTTTAATAAACCATCAGATGACAAAAACAGTTCTGCAAGGTCATCGTTAAAAAGTAATGACATAAATAAAGTTTTTCGTAATGACTGTGATATAGTAAGTTAAATTTTTAACTAGTGGTATAGATAAATCATTTTTAATAGGCCGATGACATATTTGATCTTTTTTCCTTTATGTTATTTGGCTTAATACATGAACATCTTTAAATTTAACAAGGAGTTGTTCGGATTCAACCCTCACTTCCAATTTAAAGAATGTGAGTTCGAGTCACCAAGAGAGCAAGAACGGAAGAGTTCCTAGAGAGGAGTTTTTAAAATATATATATATATATATATATATATATATATATATATATTTAAGTTTACCAGTAAATTTCATTCAGACACTGCAATTATAATTTAACTAAGTATCTGAACACATGATAAAGTACTTTTATTGGTATCTTTCAATTCAAATTTCGCAAGAAGAAAAAATTGTGAGTGTTTTCAAACGTTCATTGTGTATAAGTTAACCACATAAAATATGTTACATCCTTTAATTATATATACCAATGTAAATTGAAACATCTCTAAGGCAGTTTACTAAGGCTAATGCATATAATTTAAGAAGTTGATATATTTTAAGTGGTTAATTTATTGACGTAATGGGCACAACACGACAAAAGAAAATTTAAACGAAAAAGTATAATAAAAATATTTTATCATGTGTTTAGATATTTAATTAAAACTAATTGTAATTTAAGTAATTAAATAAAATTTAAACACAAATATAAAGAATTGACTTTGTATTGAAACATTCTATTTTATCTGAGGAAGTACATCACAATAAAATAATAATAGAATGGCGGGTGAAGGGGGTCATTCAATCAACACACACATTTTTTTTAAATTTCAATGGCCAAAAGGCCTTTTATTTTCATGAAAAGAAAAGACTATGTACATACTCTGATTTGGGCTTAACCAAAAACCGGATGCAAAAAGTCCAAATAAAAAACTAAGCAAAGCTATTTAATTATAGGTAATAAAAAAGTGTTGAAATTTAAAAAGAGTGACTCAAGTTATAATTATTAAGTGTAGGTAACAAATTTATAATTAGGATTTAATAATAATTAACTTTGTTTTTAATAAGTTCCCAAATTTTATTTCTTACACTTTAACCCAAATTTTAACTAAAATCCTTAAATTTTATTTCATACACTTTGATCCAAATTTTAACTAAAATTCTAATTTATAAAATGGATCTCATCTTTTCCTCCTTTCTCTCTCAACGCTCCAACAACTTCTCCTCTCCCGCGTTTTTCTTTTCTTCATTCTTTTCCTTCTTATTCTTCTTGAGAGGAAAAAAGTTCTCAATTTTGGATTAAATTTTATTTGTGCAGCATTGAGAATTACTTGAGAGGTGATTTTTGATCATTTTGAGTTGAAACTTTATATTGTTGATCTTGCCATTGCAACATGTTTTTCAGCAACTGCTGCAGTAGGTGTTGAAACAGATGCAGCAACTACTGAAAAATATATAGCAGTTGTTGAGAAATTTATGTAGCAAATACTACATCAACTACAACAACTACTAAAAAATATACAACAATTGTTGAATATTTATTCAACAAATGCTTCATTAATCATAGCAACTACTGCATATATTTTTAGCAGTTGCTGAATTTGTTGCAGTAATTATTGCAATATATTCAGCAATTGATGAAACAAAATGTTGTAGTTGCTGAATAATGTATAGCAATTTTTGTATCTGTTGTTGCAACTAATGAAGCAGTTGCTGAATAAATTACAGCAATTATGATATTTTGATGTAATTTTTTTCTTTTCTATCTTGATCAATTTATTTTGTTCTAAATCGTAATATCTTCAGGTACCTTCAAGATCATTAGTCATGGACAAAATAGCATTAGGGATTGATTGTCACGGTGAATGGGTTGAGTCAAATAATTTGGTGTTGGAAAAATAAAGAAATATCCAAGACGCTAGCGATAATTGTGCATCGAAATGTCGCATATGATGATTTTACAAATAAAATCATTACTTATTGTGAACTAAATTATGATTTGAAAGATATTGCCATCACTTATATGCACAGTTGTAGTGAAAAATAAAAGACTGTTTCTTTTAGAATAAAAGATCAACGCAGTTTGAGTACTTATTTGGAGGATGAATCCAGACCCATTTTGAGGGTATACATGGTTGACAAATTGACAGAGAATCATGATTTATATCAAGACCAACAAATGTTAGATAATGAATGTGGTTGGATGGATATGAATGTCCCAGATAAAGAGACTGCAGGCCAACAGATTTCTCCAATTGAAGTTGATAGTACTACACAATTAACTCAGTCTAGTCATGCTCAAGATGATGGAACATAATTTTACAATGGTATGTCATTTAAGAATAAACAAGAATTAGATTGCGTTGAAAATGGCTTGTGTGAAGAAAGATTTTAGAATCAAGAAGGTAATTAACTCCCATGTTGTGTATTGCTACAAATGTGTACATCCCGAGTGCAAGTGGTGGTTGAGAGTTGTGAATCTAAAAAGTTGTGATAGGTTTTATATTAGAAAGTATGAAAAGTTGCACACATATGGTTCGGAATATCTTACAAGTCATAATCCACATGCTACAACAAAAGTTATTGGAGCATTCTTCCATGATAGATATTCTGAGGGTAAAGGTCTATCTATAAAAGATTTAAAGAGTTCCATCCGTATTGAATTAGGCTACAAGGTAAGTTATTGAAAGATTTGGATGGGTAGCGAGATTGCAAAGTCTCTGGTTAGAGGGACACATGAGCATAGATACAAAGTGATTGATGCATACGGTCATATGCTTAGGACATCAAATTCGGGAAGTAAGACGACAGTGGCAGTTGATGAAAATGGTAGGTTCAAGTACTTTTTTGTGGCATATGGAGCTTGGATTCTCGATTTTGGGCAAATTAGAAAAGTCATAGCTGTTGATGGGACATTTTTTAAGAGTAGGTATGGTGGTGTGTTGTTGTCTGTTGTTGCACAAGATGCAGAGAATCATATTTTTCCAGTGACATTTTGCATAGTAAACTCTGAATATGATGCTTCCTACAAATATTTTTTTGAACAAATGAGCAGCTTTGTACTTGATATGAAAACTAAGCCATAAAATTTTAACCAAAAAAAGAGAAAAGAATTAAAACTAGTATGATTCATCGCAATGTATAAAATACATAACATCAATATCGTACCTTGCTAAATATTCTGAACATAAACTGATTGTACTATCGTCGGATTGCCACAATCTTTCAATTCAAAATTCGTGGTATGTGGTTACCTTGCTGGACAACAATAATTTTTTCAATTTTGGAGCAGATTTCAAACATCCACACATTGAGCACATGAAGCATTCCACCAAATCTATACAACTGCTTCTTAACAAAAAACTCTTATCTAAGTGAGGCCATCAACTTGGAGAAAACGACTTTACCCCAAGAAAATAATTCATACTTGTCATCCTCTACCATCTTAAAATCGAAGAATGAAATAAGAGCAACTTTTAACTGTGAAAAAAAGAATGTGTGGATTATATAAAATGGACATCTGGAAAACATCTTCTCTGTTGTTAAAATTGTACATTAGAAAATGTTGTACCAACGTGATTATTTTCTATAAAGCCTCTAGATAATACACAGAGTTTAACTAAGGTCGGAACACACCCCGCCATATAACTAACTTCTATACATTACCCAAAGTGACTGGATATGACACGAAAGCCCCGAAGAAAACTGGAGCTCACCAAAAGCAGCTGGATATCCTGGCTCCTACTTGTGCGGTGTATGAGCTGAGGTACCTGTGCCTGCAGTATGAAATGCAGGTCCCCCGTGGGGGACGTTGTACTGAGTATGTAAAGCTGTAGATAATCACATATGATATAGGAGCTCAATAGAAATCAGAAACAAGTGAATAAATCGTAATAGGAGTGGACCACACTTACTAGAACTTGTGACAACCTGTACATTGTATTTATTCAATCACTTTACCTTCATTCTTATCATCTTTGTAATCATTATTGTACTATACTGTGACCATTAGGCTGCCTCCAGTACATATCAACTGGGATTGACCCTGATAAGTTTATGCCCCTGGGATACCACCCATAAACACATAAATAGGGATCGACCCATGATAGGCTTATGCCCCTGGGATACCACCCGATAAGAGAGAACTTCCGTCACTTAGTTAATTAATCTTTGAGATTGTTATTTCGCTCGCTACTGCATTTTTGATACTTTAAAACAATGATACATCAATAAGAGACATATAAATAGACCATCAATGAAACAACAATGAAGTAAGAACTCATTGGCACATCAATGAAGTGTTTTGGAGTCATCAATGCCATAACAATGAAGTAGGAACTTATTGGTATATCAATGAAACGTTTTGAAGTCATTAATATCACATGGATATTGTTTGAGTAACCGGATACCTTCTGACATTCATTAGCGCAATAAACATGTAAGATTTGGAAAACAAGTAAATATTGGAATGTCTTGACATCTTGTAGGGTGGAAACAAGTTCATTGGTAACGTAGGACATCATACAAAACCATTATCGATCACATGTTACTGAATAACTTTGGAAACTTTCTTAATAGAACAATTGTTCACTTTCATGCCAAAAATATGGTATAGAGTATGCTTTACATACCTGACTATCAACCTTCAATACTAGTCCCAAATAGACTTTCCATCTTTTCGGATTACTTATCTACAATGAACATATATAGCAATCTAGTATTAGCAACCAAACATCACAATTCAATTATTTGAATTCACCAAACTAGTGGTTAAGTAGTAAGCCTTAATTACACCATAAAAGGTGTCACTTTAATCCTCTTATACTCCAATTACATTCATATGCCATGCATATTCATACAACATCCTCCAATATCAAGTTTGGATTCATTTATCCTTCCAACCAATCCATTAAACCAAATTAAGTCATAGACATAAATAATCATCAATTCAATAGTATATCACCATAGCCACCTTCCATAATTCAATTACCATATCCACCTTCCATAACTCAATTACCATATCCACCTTCCACAATTCAATACAACCAAACCATGCAAAATAGTCCATAACCCTATTTTCATCACCTTTCAATAACAACCAATACATATAATCCTCTATCACACATATACATATGAAAAAGAATAAAGGCAAACAATATTCATACCTTAGAATTCACCTCTTAATTATGCAATCCTGTTTGCACAAATAATATGTGCCGTTCGAAGCTCTCGAGATGACAAATGCAGTTATCGAATTACATTGGAATTTCTACGGTTGAATCAAAAGTAATTTAAGGGTCAAATTTGGCTAGGGTTTGTTCTTCCTGAATGATTGATGATGAAAATGAGTTTTTGAACTCATATACATGTATATATACACATATTCCCGTCCATAGTATAATAGGAAATGACCAAAATGCCTTTAAAATTTAAATAATGTCAAATCTGTCATTTGGTGGACTGTTTTGATAAGTTAAAGTAGATCGACCATAACCCTTTGCTCTGATATCGGATTTGGGTGAAATTGGTATCATTGGAAGGATAATTCAAAGGGATTTCATTTCATATTAAGTAGGCCACCCTGTTCGTCCTGTACAAGGAGTTATGATCGTTTGAAGTTGACCCTAAAAATCTATTTTGATAGGCTGAAGTAAAATGAGTATAAATCCTTACCCAGACGTTGGATTTGGATGAAACCAATTGCATTGGAAAGAAGACTCAAAGATCTTTCTTTTCATAGGTCGCAGCTCTCGCATTTCATTATATTAAGGGAGTTATGATCATTCGAAGTTGACCCAAAAATTTGGCTGGCCTCAGTAGTTTGTGTGCAGGAAATCTTCCTGCACATTTACTGTTCCCAAATATCCCAACTACCGTTTTATAGTTTCGAATGTGCTCGATTATATCCGAAACCTATCCGTTTTTGGAAATCTTTATATCGTTGGAAAGCTTATTCATAACCTTCGCATGGAACCATCGACGGACAAATTTCGGTATAAATAAAATAAAAAAAATTAATTCCATATAAGTAAGACCAATACACGTACTTGAATACGCTAATACACGTACTTGAATACGGGGTGTTACATTACCGGATATACAAACACTCAAAATAAGAGATACATATAATTTATCAGTTAAATATACAAAGATACAAATAGAAAAAAAGTACCATATTAATATAAACATGTATCTCGATCAAAAAATACATATGTAATATCTTTGACAACATGTCTCTACTTGTAACTTTAATATTTCGTCTTCTTTTTGATGAACTACTCCTTCGAAACTTGTAGAATAGATCCTCTATTCTTAGAAATATTTGCTCCTTTCTTTTTAGCCTTCTCTGTTATTTTATCACACAATTTTTCTATAACAGTTGGATCGTTTCGATGTTTTGATCTATTTTCATGAAAATCATCAGAGTCTTTATCAAAAAACCAGACATAAAATTAACAATATCTTGATTTTATTTAAAGTTATATGAGAGGTTCAAATACTAAAAGATGGTCATGTATCTAGATTCATTGTGCTAATTGAAGCATAAACGCTGTAAATTCAAGCCTTAATTGAACAATGTTAATGAAAAAAAACTTTATCCAACTAAGATGAAAAGTAATTTGAGATTTGAACTAAGTTATTGAAGTTGATAAAATTATAGAGAATAAGAAATTGGGGGAAAAACTCTTCTTAAAATTCAGAAATGTATCTTTACCTTTTACTGAAAATAGTAAAAAAGAGATTTCTGTAATTTTTTAAAATTGAAGGGATTTTTTGTAATTTTGTATACTTAAGTTGTGCTATTATGAAAATTTTCAGAATCAATAGCCATATGCGTCTATATTTTTCAACTTGGACGAGCAATATCCCGGGGCCTTAAATTAAAAAAGACCTTCTAATCTTTTAAAAAGGAAAAAAAAAAAAAAAAAGGACTCAAGTTTAGTTAATTGGTAAAATGAACTCTTTTCGTATCAGTTTTAATGCCACATTTTTTCGTTCCAATAAATTCTATGGTCTCTATTTTTATTTTTTAATATTTCAAAACTTTAAAGAAGTGGAGTGAAATAGAGATGAAAATTGAGTCGATTTCTCATATAATCACTCAACTATTAATGTTTATTATCTTCAAATTTTTTTTTTTCTTGACTTCAATTCTTTTCAATAAAAAAAGTGACTTTCTAAAATAATTATTATTGATTGAGTATTCATTTCCGAAATCAGCTCCAGGAAAATCAAAATTTAAAATAATGAAAAGTAGTAATTATGTTTTCTATAATTTTAAATAAATTAATATGTAGTCACAATTTTTTAATAATTATAATCCAACTCAAACCCATTTAATTACCAAAGACTTGATCATTATCCCCATTTTCTTCTTTCAAAGACTTGAGTGTCTTTTTGCCCCAAAAAACCACTATCCATGTTTGCTCATTTTAAGCCTCTCCCTTTCATTCTATGTTATACATTATAGTTAAATTCTGCCACTGACATTCTTTTTTCTATCCTAAAATCAAAGAATATTGACTTTTTCTATAGAATGTCAAAACGTAAAATAAAAAATAAGAGGTAAATAGACAGCCAAGATGGGGACTTATACAAATAATGACAAAAAAAGAATTAGAAAGCAAGCAATTTCAGTTTTGATTTCATCTGATAGCTTAAATCCTTTGGCTAATTGGCTCTTTAGTTGATGTTGTCAGCATCCTGATCTGCCTTTTTACCAGTCTTAAAATTGATGGTTCTTTAATTAGCATCACTAACTATGTATTTTTAATCTATATTTATATCTATAATCTATAATCTATCCATAATAATAATAATAATAATAATAATAATAATAATAATATATTAAAAGTGTCAAGGGCCTTAAAAATGTTGTTTGAACTTTTTAACATTCATTAAAAGTCTTTGCTTTAGACAAAATCGTCTTTGCACAATTTTTTTCTAATACTTAAGAGTTAAAAATTAATTAAAAATATTTACGATAAAACATTTTCTTATTAGAAGTCATCAAAATAAGTGATTTTTCTAATATTTAACTGTTGAAAATTAATTAAATAGATTTATAACAAAACCTTTCCCTTATTAGAAGTCATTAGAATTAATGACAACTAATATTTTTTTCATTAGTTTAAGAATTTTAAATCAACTAAATTTGATTTTAAAAAGATTTGAAAAATTTAGAAATAAATATAAAAGTGTTAGAATAAGAAAAATTTATGAAGTACCAAATTTTAAAATTTTTAAGTACGTAATAAGAATGTAATCAATGATTTTGTAACAATTTAACTTTAAAAGCAAGGAAAGCTCTTAAATAAAGAAAACAATTAATTGTACCATAAATATGGTTCAAATTTGTAATACCCCGAACATTTCTAACTCAGACCAACCCTTAGTACATACTTGTAACACTTAAAAGCTGGAAATAGATTATTTTGAGTAAGTTTTAGGATTTTCGAATGGGGATTGGACAGCATTCGAATTAGCAAAACAATAGCTCACCGCGATTAGGCCGCGTCGCGGTGCGTATCGCGATGAGCATGTCATCGCATCGCGATGAAGGCCATTTCGGCATTTGTTAATTTCCAGAGGGTCACCGCGGTTGCACCGCATCGCGGTGAACCCCAAAACAGCAATTGTCACAATCTAGAGAGTCACCGCGATTCCACCGCATCGCAGTAGGTATCACAATGACCCACTCATCGTGTCGCGGTGAGGCCTTAATCGACGCTTCAGTTGTGGGATTTTAAATTCCAAGGGCAATCTTGTCTTTCATTAAGCCCCCAAACCGTGTAAACAGAAGATTAATCTTGAAATTGAGCAAAATATGCTCATTGTTCATCAAATTTCTCTTCATTAAAACCCCAGCTCTTAAATACAAGATCAAATCTCAAGAAATCTCGCCATCAATCCTCTCAAATTCATCAACTCAGGTATGTTAGATGTTCATCCATGGGTTCCTTCCACCCATGGAGTCCAAGTATCCATTTTAAATTGTAAAAATTATGATCCTTTCAAGTTCTTTTGATTTTAGATTAGGCAGAATACATACGCAGGTTCCTCAAGTACGCACCATCTTTCACTTAGGCACCTCAAGTGGACATTGTTCCATTTTGGCATCTCAAGTGGCCTTCAAGTGTGCCACTTTGACACTTTTTGCTGAGTTGGCAAGGTGCGTGTGACACACGCATTGAAGGCGCGTTTGGGTGGCATTTTCGTAAATTTTTAGTGGCATTCTTCTTCTTCTTCTTCTTCTTCTTCTTCTTCTTCTTCTTCTTTCTTCAATCCATTAACTTACCACCATTTTTTCTTAACACATCCTTATGCTAAAATGGTCAAATCAAGAATCTTACTTTTTTTATGAAAGAAAAAATAAAAAAACAAGAATGATTAATTCAAGAAATAAGAATACTTAATTATAAGAAATAAGAATGCTTAAGAAATAAAGCTAAATCAGTGAAGAAAAATTGAATTCAAACAAAATCAATAAAAAAAATTAAAATCGAGCATAAAAACCAAGAAAAATCAGTGAAGAAAAATTAGAAATCAAAGCAAAATTGCTGAAAGAAATTAAAAAATAAAGCTAAATCCGTGAAGAAAAATTAAAATAAAATAAAATCAATTAAAAAAATTAAAAATTGACTGGTGGGGTGGGTGGGACGACAGGATGGGTGGACTGGTGGGGTAAGGGTGGGTGGGTGGACTGATGGGGTGGTGGTGGTGGGTGGGTGGGTGGGGTGTTTGAAGAAGAAGGTTGGTGGCGTGGGTAGGTTAGGGGGAGGGGGTACTTTTTATTTAAATTAATTATTTATAAATTATTTGAGTATTTTTTATTTAAAATTAATTATTGGGGAAAGGGGTGATTATTGATTTTTTCTTGAAAAATATTAATTAATGATTTAAAAATTAATTTTTAGAAAAATGACACATGTCGGCATATTATTTGTCACTTTCCACATCATCAGGCGTGTGTAATACACACACATAATATAAATTTGTTGATTCAGCAAAAGGTGCCAAAGTGGCACACTTTATACCTACTTGAGGTGCCAAAATGAAACAATGTCCACTTGAGGTGCCTAAGTGAAAAATGGTGCGTACTTAAGGGGTCTGCGTATGGGTTTTGCCTTTAGATTATGATTTCACCAATGAATCTCCATGAACTATGATTTTACACCATGTATAATTGAAATTATTGTTGTTATTCAATTCTCCACATTTTAATATTGTCATTCATTGGATTAAATCATGATTTAGTGCTATTCATGTTGAATTCATGCTATTACTACAAGTCCCATAACATTTCCATGATTTGAATAAACTATGAACTACAAGTGTTTGATAAAATGCCTACAAGAGTGGAGATTTGATAAAGGCTTGCATGTTATGTCCTTTAAGCCTAAGTATCATGTTAACTATTTTTGCTTTTGAGTCCTGGATTGAATACCCGAAAACCATAATTGTTTACTTAGTCTCGTCTCAGTATCTTCAAGATAACTTTAGAATATATTATAAGCATTACTAGACTAGTTAGTTAAACTCAGAACAGTTTAGCATCCAGTGTCATTCAATTGGGAGTAGAACTTAGCACCGAGCGAGTGCAGGGATGACAACTTCCCCGTCAGATAGGCATAGTCGTTAATAGCAATCCCTATGCTGCAAAACTATGTAGCCAGCGTAGGATGTGAGAAGTCACCCATCAGTTTAGGCTTGAGTATCTCACAGGGGTCACCCGTCAGATTAGTCTTGACACCCTTAGTCCTTCGGGACCATACAGTATACCAGTTTAGTGGATCCACATAGCCAAGGTTAGTACCCGTGGCATGGTACTAACACCTTTCCAACTGGGGTTACAGGTTGGACTTCGATTAGCTCAGATCGGGTCATGTCAGTTAGATGATACATCCCATAGTCTCAGCTATAGTTTCAGTCTAATAATCAGTCCAAACACTCAGTCTCAATATTGGTTGACCAAAGGTTACAGATATAAGTTATTTCAGTTATTTTAGTATTTAAGTTTACAGATTTTATTCAGTTCATGTTACATGCTTGGTCATACATCCTCAGTATTTACAAATTTCACCTATTCTTAGTAACTCTAGATTTCATGTATTATATTCAGTACCTTATGTTATACATACATATTCAGACAATTATTTATCTATGTTATGAAACCATGCATATTAGCCTACCTCATTTAGCATGCCAGTACATTCAAAGTACTGATCGAATACTTTTTCTTTTGCGCTATGATGTATCATATCATAAGTTCGAACGCCTAGTTCCCGGATTGCGCTTAGACTTCTCAGGCTCACAACAGTAGCAGTGGTGAGTTATTATTTTGAGGACAGATTATTTTGATTCATGCTTTTAGTTTAGTAGTTAGTTAGAGTTATTTGGGGCCTGTCCCATCAACTCGTATTCATTTAAGTTTAGAGGCTTTCGTACATGTCAGTTAGTCATTCAGTTTATCAGTATTTTATCAGATTTAAATATTTTTTTTCTTTTGATTCATATTTCAGTACCGATTTAGTTGATAAAACCTTATGGATAGTCAGTTGTTCTTCTGTATTTATTATGTTATTATTCAGTGCTCACAGCATGTACCAACTCATGGGTTAGCTTGTGGTCCCTCAGGACTGTAAGCATCGTGTGACGCCCAAGGTGTACTCTCGGAGCGTTACAAACTTGGTATCAGATCCTAAGATTTTAAAGTGTCCTAGAAAGTCTGAAAGCAGCGTCAAGTAGAGGCTTGTGTATAGGTGTGTAGCACGCCACACTTATGGGCAAGAGACTACAAGGCATTTTGGAAAATTTTCCCTTTTTCTAGTATTCATGTCGTGTGACTGAGCATGAGCTCATGTTAAACTCTCTGCCTAATCTAATATTTTTTCTGTTTATAGAACATGTCTCCCAAAAAGAACAATGGAAGAAGAGCGAGAAATCAGGCAGTACCTCCACTCGTTCAGGCAGATCCTCTGGATGGGCATGTCTCTCACGCAGAATTCAGAGTTGCGTTCACCACTCTAGCGAATTTTGTAGCAGCTCAGAATGAACGACCAACTTCTGTTCAGGCCAACCTAGTGGCCAATACTGCTACAATCAGGATTTGGGACTTTACCCAAATGAATCCTCCTTCCTTTATGGGATTCAAGTCTGAAGAGGATCCACAGGAATTCTTAGATATGGTTCAGAAGGTGATAAATATTATGGGAGTGACATCTAGTGAGAGTGTTGAGTTGGCTTCATATCAGTTGTAAGATGTAGCCCATTCATGGTTTAAGTAGTGGAAAGTAAATAGGGGCGTAGATGCAGGGCCTGTAAAATGGGAAGAGTTTGCTATATCATTCTTAGACAGGTTGTTCCCATTGGAGTTGAGAGAGGCCAAGGTGTTAGAATTTATTATCTTGATGCAGGGCAGCATGAGCGTGAAGGAGTATTCTCTTAAGTTTACTTAGTTATCTAGATTTGCTCCTCATGTTGTAGATGATAACAGATCCAAGATGAGCAAGTTTATGTCTGGAGTGTAGTTAAGGAGTGTAAGACCACAATACTGATTAGGAAAATGGACTTATCTATGCTGATGGTCCTTGCTCAATAGATAGAGGAGCAGAAGACTAAGGAGAGAAAAAAGAAGAGCAAGAGGGCTAGGACGGGTAGTTTTAATTTTAGCCAGCCAAGGTCAGAAGGGGGTAACCTTCCTCAGTTTTATCAGAGATCTTCATCCCCAACACCCTCTTCAGCCAGTGTCCCCATACCTAAATTCAGACACAATCCTCAGGATAGTGCAGCAGGCTCCAAGTCCCAAGGCAATGTTAACTGTGCCCGTATGAATCCTCTATGTCAGAAATATGGCAGACACCATCAGGGTGAGTGTAAAGCTGGTAGCGATGTATGATTTGGGTATGGTAAACCAGTCTACTGATTTCGGAAGTGTCGGGTGGTTGCTAAGAAATATAGGTATTCACGCTAATAGGGCCAGTCCCATCAGTCTTTAGTTCCAGCCGATCGCCCGACTCAGCAGGGTGCCGCTTTCAGTACTACCAGTGTTTAGCATCCAAATAGATTGTATGCTCTACAGTCCCGAAAATATCACAAAACTTCTCCTGACATAGTTATTGGTATGCTGCAAGTCTTTCATTTACATGTTTATGCTTTACTAGACCCTGGAGCTTCTCCTTTTTTTGTAACTCCATATATAGCCGTCAACTTCGGAGTCAGTCTTGAAACTCTAGTAGAGCCCTTTTCAGTGTCTACCCCATTAGGTGTTTCCATTGTAGCCCGACAGGTATACAGGAACTGTCCGGTCACAATATCTCAGAAAGTTACTTCAGTTGACCTCACGGAGTTAGAGATGACAGATTTTGACGTTATTCTCGGCATGAATTGGCTTCACTCATGCTATGCCCCAGTTAATTGTAGAAATAAAATAGTTCATTTTCAGTTCCTAAATGAACCAGTCCTTGAATGGAGGGGTAATACTACAGCTTTTAGGGGTCAGCTTATTTTGTATCTTAGAGCGAGAAGGATGATATCCAAGGGGTGTATTTACCATCTTATTTGAGTTAAAGACTTTAATTTAGAGACTCCAACCCGTGAGTCAGTTTCAGTAGTCAGGAAACTCCCAGATATGTTCCCTGGAGATCTTTCTGGAGTTCCTCTCGAAAGGAAAATTGACTTCGGAATAGACCTTCTTCCAGATACTCAGCCCATATCTATTCTGCCATACAGGATGGCTCCAACAGAACTCAAGAAGTTAAAAGAATACTTAAAATATCTCCTGGATAGGGGATTCATCAGGCCTAGTGTCTCCCTGTGGGGCGCACCAATTCTATTCGTATGTAAGAAAGACGGTTCTCTCAGAATGTGTATAAACTACCGTTAGTTGAACAAAGTCATAGTCAAGAATAAATATCCACTCCCTAGAATTGATGACTTGTTTAACCAACTTCAGGGTGATAGCTTCTTTTCAATAATATACCTTAGATCAGGCTATCATCAACTCAGAGTCAGGGAATGCGACATTCCAAAAACAGCTTTCCAAACCCAGTATGGTCACTTTGAGTTTCTAGTTATGTCTTTTGGTCTTACTAATGCCCCAGCAGCTTTCATAGACTTAATGAATCACATGTTCAAGCAGTACTTGGACATGTTTGTTATAATTTTTATCGATGACATTCTTGTCTACTCCTGTAGCGAAAATGATCATGCAGACCATCTTCGAATAGTGTTGCAGACTCTTAGGGCTCATCAGTTATTTGCTAAATTCAGTAAGTGTGAATTATGGCTAAGATCAATAGCTTTTCTTAGCCATATTATTTTCGGTGATGGCATTAGAGTTAATCCTCAAAAGACCGAAGTGGTGAGAAACTGGCCTAGACCTATCTCTCGATCAGACATCAGGAGTTTCTTGGGTTTGGCTGGCTATTATCGCCAGTTTGTTGAAGGGTTTTTGTCTATTGCATCCCCCAAGTCCAGATTGATGCAGAAAAAGGTTAAGTTTTAATAGTCAGATTCCTGCGAGAAGAGTTTACAGGAGTTGAAGACTCGACTCATCTCATCCCCAGTTCTTACTTTGCAAGATGGTTTAGATGGGTTTGTTGTGTACTGTGATGCATCCAGAGTATGTTTGGGCTGTCCTCATGCAGAGAGGTAAGGTCATAGCCTATGCCTCTAGACAACTTAAGCCTCATAAGAAGAATTACCCTACCCATGATCTTGAGCTAGCAAATATAGTGTTTGCCTTAAAATTTTGGAGGCACTATTTTTATGGGGTGCATGTTGATGTGTTCACAAATCATAAAATCTTGCAGTATGTATTCTCTTAGAAAGATTTGAATTTATATCAGAGGAGGTGGTTAGAGTTATTGAAAGATTATAATATGAGTGTTCTGTATCATCCGAGCAAGGCCAATGTAGTGGCTGATGTTCTTAGTAGATTGTGTATGGGTAGTGTTGCTCATGTTGAGGATGTTAAGAAGAAGTTAGCTTAAGAAGTTCATCAGCTTGCCTGACTAGCTGTCCGTTTAGTCAACTCAGCAGAAGGTAGTGTATGGGTGCAGAGTAGTTCAGAATCATCCCTAGTTTCTGAAGTGAATGAAAAGAAGGAAAGAGATCCCTGTCTATTTAAGTTGAAAGAATCAGTCAGATATCAGAAAGTGGAGGTTTTCTCCCAAGGGAAAGATGGTGTATTGCGCTGTCAGGGTTAACTATGTATGCCTGATGTAGATGATATGAGGCAACGAATTCTTGAAGAAGCACATGGTGCGCATTACTCGATTCATCCATGGGCCACTAAGATGTACCATGATTTGTGGGAGAACTATTGGTGGAGTGGGATGAAGAGGGACATTGCAGAGTTTGTAGCTAAGTACTCTACATGCTACCATGTTAAGATTGAGCATTAGAAACCTAATGGATCCATGCAGGAGTTCAATATTCCCACTTGGAAGTGAGAGGAAGTGAACATGGACTTTGTGATAGGTTTGCCTCGTACTCGTCACCAACATGATTCTATTTGGGTTATCGTAGACAGGATGACCAAATCAGCTTATTTTTTGCCAGTCCATACTCTTATTCAGCCGAGGACTTTGCCAAACTCTATCTTAGAGAGTTGGTTAGGTTTCATGGTGTTTCCTTATCTATCATCCTAGATAGAGGTACCCAGTTTACCTCTCACTTCTGGAAGGAATTCTAAAAGGGCCTCGGTACCCAAGTCTACCTCAGTACAACTTTCCACCCTCAGACAGATGGTCAAGCAGAACGGACCATTCAGACTTTGGAAGACATGTTAAGAGCCTGCGTTGTTGATTTTAAAGGTAGTTGATATGACCACTTGCCCTTGATTGAATTTGCATATAATAACATCTATCATTCTAGTATTCAGATGCTCCGTTTGAGGCTTTTTATGGTAGGAGATTTAGATCTCCGATTGGTTCATTTGAAGTGGGTAAGGCCACAGTAGTAGGTCCTGACTTGGTGTTTGATGCATTTGAGAAAGTTCAGTTGATTAGATAAAGGCTTAGGGAAGCCCAGGGATGACAAAAGTTGTATGCAGACGTGAGGAGAAAAGATCTTGAGTTTGAGGTCGGTGATTTTGTGTACTTAAAAATCTCTTCCATGAAGGGAGTAAAGAGGTTCGGCAAGAAAGGGAATCTTAGTCCGCAATATGTCGGTCCTTTCAGAATTCTCATCCATTTTGGAAAGGTAGCGTATAAGCTTGAATTGCCTTCAGATCTAGCTTCAGTGCACCCAGTGTTCCATGTTTCATTGTTGAAAAAGTGTATTGGTGACCCAACGATAGTTGTCCCCTTAGAAAATATGGATGTCTAAAACAGTCTTTCCTATGAGGAAGTTTCAGTCCAAATTCTTGATAGTCAAGTTCGTAGACTAAGGAACAAAGAAGTTCCCTTGGTCAATGTTCTTTGGAGGAATCAATCCATTGAGGGAGGAACTTGGGACGTAGAAGCAGATATGCGAACCAAGTACCCTCATCTTTTCGCTGCAGATTCAGTTCAAGATAACTAGTTTCCTTAGACCATCTCATTTCGCTCTAAGTTTTAGCTTTATATAGTCTTTCAATCGATAGTTCTTGCATTTATATATTAGTTTAGTCATGCTTTAAGTTGTACATGCCAAATATAGCCTCAGTTTTTAGCATCTCAGCTTCATTAGTCTCATTCGGGGACCAATGTTCCCAAGGGGGAGATATTGTAATACCCCAAACATTTCTAGCTCAGTCCAACCCTTAGTACGTACTTGTAACACTTAGAATCTAGAAAATATCTTATTTCAGGTAAGTTTCAAGATTTTTGAATGGGGATTGGACCATATTCAAATTGGCAAAACAGTAGCTCACCGCGATTAGTCCGCATTGTGGTGAGTATCGCGATGAGCATTTCATCGCGTGGCGATGAAGGCCATTTCGATATTTGTCAATTTACAGAGGGTCACTACGGTTGCACCGCGTCGCAATGAACCCCAAAACAACAATTGTCACAATCAAGAGAGTCATCGTGATTCCACTGCGTCGTGGTGGGTATTACAATGACCTACTCACTGCTTCGCGGTAAGGCCTTAATCGGCATTCCAGTTGTGGGATTTTAAATCCCAAGGGCAATCTTATCTTTCATCAAGCCCCCAAACCGTGTAAATAGAAGATTAATCTTGAAATTGAGCAAAATATGCGCATTGTTCATCAAATTTCTCTCCATTAAAACCCTAGCTCTCAAATACAAGATCAAATCTCAAGAAATATCGCCATTAATCCTCTCAAATTCATTAACTCAAGTATGTTAGATGTTCATCCATGGGTTTCTTCCACCCATGGAGTCCAAGTATCCGGTTTAAATTGCAAAAATTATGATCCTTTCAAGTTATTTTAATTTTAGATTATGATTTCACCCATGAATCTCCATGAACTATAATTTTACACCATGTATAAATGAAATTATTGTTGCTATTCAATTCTCCACGTTTTAATGTTGTCATTCATTGGATTAAATCATGATTTAGTGCTATTCATGTTGAATTCATGCTATTACTACAAGTCCTATAACATTAAAATGATTTGAATAAACTATGAACTACAAGTGTTTGATAAAATGCTTACAAGAGTGAAGATTTGATAGAGGCTAGCATGTTATGTCCTTTAAGCTTAAGTATTATGTTAACTATTTTTGCTTTTGAGTTCTAGGGGTATTGAATACCCAAAAACCATAGCTGTTTACTTAGTCGCGTCTCAGTATCTTCAAGATAACTTCAGAATATATTATGAGCATTACTAGATCAGTTAGTTAAACTCTGAACAGTTTAGCATCCAGTGTCATTCAGTTGGGAGTAGGACTTAGCATCGAGCGAGTGCAGGGATGACGACTTCCCCATCAGATAGGCAGAGTCGTTAGTAGCAATGCCTATACTCCAGAACTACGTAACCAACATAGGATATGAGAAGTTACCCGTTAATTTAGGCTTGACTATCTCGCAGGGGTCACCCATCAGATTAGGCTTCACACCCTTAGTCCTTTGGGACCATACAATATACCAGTTTAATGGATCCATATAGTTGGCATTAGTACCCGTGGCACGGTACTAACACCCTTCCAACTGGGGTTACAGGTTGGACTCCGATTAGCTCAGATCGGGGTGTGTCGGTTAGATGATACCTCCTACAATGTCAGCTACAGTTTCAGTCTAATAATGAATCCAGACAGTCAGTCTCAGTGTTGGTTGACCAAAGATTATAGATATCTATTATTTCAGTATTTTAGTTTACAGATTTTATTCAGTTCATGTTATATGCTTGGTCATATATCCTCAGTATTTACAGATTTCATATATTCTTAGTAACTCCAGATTTCATGCATTTTATTCAATACCTTATGTTATACATACATAATTAGACGATTATTTATCCATGTTCATGAAACTATTCATATTAGCCTACCTCATTTAGCATACCAGTACATTCAAAGTACTGATCACATACTTTTTCTTTTGTGCTATGATGTATCATATCATAGGTTCGGACGCCCAGTTCCCGAATCGCGCTTAGACTTCTCAGGCTCACATTAGTAGCAGTAGTAAGTCCTCATATTTCGAGGACAGATTATTTTGTTTCATGATTTCAGTTTAGTAGTTAGTTGGAGTTAGTTGGGCCTGTCCCATCAACTCATATTCAGGTAAGTTTAGAGGCTTTCAGACAAGTCAGTTAGTTGTTCAGTTTATCAGTATTTTATCAGATTCCAATAGTTATTTTCTTCAAATTTATGTTTTAGTACTGATTCAGTTGTCAGTTAAGTTTAGAGGCTTTCGGACAAGTCAGTTAGTTGTTTAGTTTATCAGTATTTTATCAGATTCCAATAGTTATTTTCTTCAAATTTATGTTTTAGTACTGATTCAGTTGATAAAACTTTATGTCTAGTCAGTTGTTCTTCTGCATTTATTATGTTACTATTCAGTGCTCACAATAGGTACTAGCTCATGGGTTAGCTTGTGCTCCCTCAGGACTATAAGCACCGTGTGACGCCCAAGGTGTACTCTTGGGATGTTACAAAATTGATGCATCTCTCTTAGCCTCAGACAACAAGGGAAAGAGGTGTTGCATGACAAACTCGAAAGTGATGATCGATCAACCACTTGAAACTTCTGGTGGTAAAATATATATGTGCTTAAAGTGTTTATGTTTACATTATTATATTAAAATATCCAGGATCTTTGAAAAGTGAGTTGACCTTTTTACACTTCAATAAAAATCTTCGGAATAGATAAAATCGTTTAGTTTTAAATAATTAAACGTTACATGTGCGAGACACATGAGGTTAAACTGATATATATCTATATATATAATATATTAAAAGTGTGAAGGATCTTAGAAATGTTCTTTGAAATTTTTGCCCTTCATTAAAAGTCTTTGTTTTAGACAAAAATCATCTTTCCACTATTTTTTTCTAATATTAAGTGTTGAAAATTAATTAAATATATTTATGGTAAAATCTTTCCTTTTTAGAAGTCATCAAAATTAATGACAACTAATACTTTTTTCTTTAATTTAAGAATTCTATATCAACTAAATTTAATTTTAAGAACATTTGAAAAATCTAGAAATAAATATAAAAGCGCTAGAATAAGAAAAATTTAAGCAATATCAAAATTTTAAAAGTTTTAAATACATAAAAAGAATATAATTAGTTTTTTTTTAAAGATTTGCCTTTAAAATAAGGAAAGATTTTAAATACAAAAAAAAAAAAAACTGTACCACAAATATGGTTCAAATTGATGCGTCTCTCTAAGCCTCTGACAGCAAGGGAAAGAGGTACTGCATGAAAAATGCAAAAATGATGATGACCAACCACTTAGAACTTCTGGTGGTAATATATATATATATATATGTGTGTGTGTGTGTGTTTATATAAAAATACATGTTTATGTTTATATTATTATATTAAAATATAGTGGATCTTTAAAAAGCGATCTAAATTTTTTACATTTCACTAAATCTCCGCAATAGATAAAATTATCTAATTTTAACTAATCAAATATTACACGCGCGAGACATCTGCGATTAAACTAATCTATAATCTATATCAAATCTATAATCTATAATATATTAAAAGTGTGAACATCCTTAAAATAGTGATTCGAACTTTTTGTCATTCTTTAAAAGATTCTCTTTTAGACAAAATCGTCTTTTCACCTTTTTCCTCCAATTAAATTTCTCAAAAACAAAATTACAATTTTCCTACGTTACTTTACCAAATCATGTCCTATTTGGTTTATGAATATTCTTTGTTTACCAAACTTAATAATTAAGAAGTCCTAAAATATATGCTAAAAAAATAATATATGGTAAGAATTCTAAGGTAATCCTACGTTACTTTACCAAATCATGTCCTATTTGGTTTATGAATATTCTTTGTTTACCAAATTTAATAATTAAGAAGTTCTAAAATATATGCTAAAAGAATAATATATGGTAAGAATTCTAAGGTACCTAGGAGTTGAATACCAAATTTTAACTGAAGTTCAATAATTTTCAAGGACATAGAGTATAACTCGAAACGTAGCAGGTTGTCTGTGAGCTAAGATTTTTTTTTTTTTTTGTTATTGAGTAACTTTCATGATTTCTGAATTTCAAATTTCATTGATTATATACTTTTCTATAAGATTCGATTCGGATAAAAGCAACATTCTTATCAAATCTTTCTTTTTTATATATACATGCATTCAACATTTTTGAGAAATTATTTATTTAGATTTCGAATATTGATCTTTCTAGCTTGTTTGGATGGTTGTTACCTATTGTATTATGTTGTTTGATTAAATAAAATGTTAATGTCATTGTTAAATAACAAAGGAAAAGTAATATTTTATGTAAAAAAATTCTTTTACTTATGAGTATACAATATTGTATTATCCATATTATAGTCAAGATTGTTTCCTCATGCATTAGGGGAAGAATAACAACTAGGATGATATAATTTTTATAGTATTATTAATCGGCCCTAGATCATGTTTATTTGTCCTTCCAATAGTAGGAAGTAAGAGCCAGATTCAGAATTTAAAGTTTGTGGGTTTCACATATTAGATAAAAATAAAATTAAATAGTAACTAAGGGGATTTGAATCTATAGTCAAGAGGTCAATAAAACTTTTACAAGTTCCTCTACTCCATTAGACCAACAACACACTTTGTTTATGAGTTTTCAACTTATGATTCTTAATTATTTACTATTTTTCTCTATATAAATACGAAATTCGCATAAAAATTATTGAATTTTCGGGCACTCCCACCCATCCCCTGTTGGGTTCAATTGATGTGAATGAAAAATGAAAAGTTGCTTGGAAGGGACACAGCTCTTTGAGTAAAAGACACACTATTTCGAAAAAAAGGTATGACGGATTGGATGGTTGTGGCTGTTCGGAAAAGACACACTCTTTCAAATGAACAGACATGACTGTTCAGAAAAGATACACCTTTCCGGTGAACCATTGCCACCTTTCGGAAGGGGCACTTAATGGCTATATAAACCTACATTTTCCACAGGTTTAGTATGATTTTTTCTGCACTTGAAAACATTTCTTGTCTTCTAAAATACTCCGTGTGATCATCTAACTATTGAGTGAGTTCGAAAAGAATTCAATCGTTTGAGGTACCACTACAGTAGTATTGTTAAGCCATTTTATCCTGGAAGAAAAATACCGCAACCTCGAATACTCGAGGGAAATTATTTCCTTAAGGACACTTCGTCAATTCGGAGGACTTGGCTTTTTCTGCTTCATCTAATTTTCTTTAAAATACTGAAAACACACTTCTTTGAAAGGTCATTTTTTATCTCGTGTTGAAGGTGTTGGAAACTTCATAAGTGTTCTTGATTTATTCTTGAAGTTGTTTTGCCAAAATACAGATTTTATGTACCCAAAATACAACAATCTTAAGGAAATAATTTGAAAAATATATATATATTTTTGCTTGTTTGGTGAAATTTTCTTCTTACTAAAGTTTTTTTTTCTTCATAATTTGTATTGTTTAGTTTTTGGAGATTAAAGCTTTAAGCTTTCTACTCCGTTTGAACTTAACAAGTGATTTGAAGAAATAAAATCTTCATCACAAGTTAAAGATCATTCGGTTGATGATTGGAAGTCATAAAACTTCATCATTAAACTAGAAACAAGGGGTGTTTAAAGTTGCTACAACTTTATAAGTAGTATTTAGATATACTAAAAATTTACTGTCTTGTTGTGATAGAAAAATGACTACTGACAGTCATATGAATAATGCTGCAACAACTGAGGTAGCAACTAGTGTTGCCACAACAAGTTGTACGAATGCTCCACCGACAATGACATCAGCGGAGAAACCCAAAAAATTTGCGGGTATTGACTTTAAAATGTGGCAGCAGAAAATGTTCTTCTACCTTACAACTCTTTGTCTTCAAAAGTTCACATTTGAAGAAGCTCCAGAGGTGCCCGAGGGAACCTCTAACCAAGAGCGATTTGTCATTGTGGAGACTTGAAAACACTCAGATTTTCTATGCAGGAATTACATACTAAATGGCCTCCAAGATAAACTATACAATATGTATAGTGGGATGGAGACGACAAAGGAGTTGTGGGGGGCACTAGAAAGAAAGTATAAGACTGAGGATGCGTGAACCAAAAATTTCTTCGTTGCAAGATTCCTAGAGTTTAAAATGATAGACAGCTAGTCTATCATATCGCAAGTTCAGGAACTTTAAGCAATCATCCACGATTTTCTCGCTGAAGGTATGATTTTGATAAATACTTTAGTTGAATGTACTAAAAATATTTTTAATGTTCACATGAACTTAATTGTAGGTTAGATCATGAACGAGGCATTTCAAGTCGCAACAATTATAGAGAAATTACCACCATTGTGGAAGGACTTTAAGAACTACTTGAAACTCAAGCGCAAGGAGATGTCAGTCGAAGATCTTATAGTAAAACTGCGCATTGAAGAAGATAATAAAGCCGCAGAAACAAGGTCAAAAGAAAATTCTACAATAAGTGGAGCAAATATTCTAGAAGACGACCACAACAACTCTAAAAAGTGGAAGAAAGTTGGACATGAAAGCAATCAACCCAAGAAGAAATTCAAGGGAAATGCTTTAACATGGCAATATTGGACACAATTTTACGGATTGTTGTGCCTCAAATAAAGGCAAGAAATAAGACTAAGCAAATATGACAGAGTCTAAAAAAGAAGTGGATGATCTGTGTGTCATGCTGTTTGAATGCAACTTGGTGGGAAATCCTTGAGAATGGTGGATGGATTTCGATGCCACCTGCCATGTTTGTGCTAATAAAGAGTTATTTGCTATTTTTGCTCCGGCTCAAGGGGAAGAGAAAATATATATGGCCAACTCCGCAACTACTAAAGCAGAAGTGTATGTAGGAAAAGACTACCTCACTTAAGGCCTATTCAAAATGAATGTAATGAATGTTGAAATCAATAAAAGTTTAGTTTGTTCATACTTGCTTGAATCTTATGATTTGTGGCATGAATGATTAGGCCATGCCAATTATAAAATATTGAGAAAACTGATTAACTTAGAAGTTGTGTCAAACTTTGAGTGTAATAAATCAAAATGTCAAGCGTGTGTGGAATCAAAATATGTTAAGTATCCGTATAAGTCCATTGAAAGGAATTTCAATCGCTTAGACTTAATCCTCACTGACATTTGTGATATGAAGTCAACACCATCTCGTGGTGAAAAAAAGTATTTTATAACTTTTATTAATGATTGCACTAGCTATTGTTATGTCTATTTGTTAAATTGTAAGGATAAAGCAATAGATGCGTTTAGGCAATATAAAATAGAAGTTGAAAATCAGTTAGAGAAAAAAATTAAAAATGATAAGAAGTGATAGATATGGAGAATATGAATCTCTCTTTGCGCGAATATGTGTAGAGAATGAAAAATGTATATAAAACTACGACTCCATATTCACCTTAATCTAATGAAATTATGGAAAGAAAAAACCGAACCTTGAAGGAAATGATGAATGACTTACTTATAAGTTCATGTTTACAGCAAAACTTATGGGGGAAAGCTATCCTTACGACTAACCGAATACTCAATAGAGTGCCCAATAGTAAGACACAATTAATTCCATATGAAAAATGGAAAGAAAAGAAACCCAACTTGAAATATTTCAAAGTGTGGGGGTGTCTAGCGAAGGTCCAAGTTTCGATGCCTAAAAGAGTAAGGATAGGGCCTAAGACAGTAGACTACATATTCATAGGATATGTTAAAAGTAGTAAAACATGTCGGTTTTTGGTTCATAAATCTGAACATTCGGATATGAACAAAAATATGGTAATTGAATCAGATAATGCTGAATTCTTTGAATATATTTATCCATATAAAACTAGACATGAACAGTCTAGTGGGGGTCTAAACGACCTCGAGATGAACCAAGTGAGGATGTACATAATGATGAGAATCCAAGGCGTAGTACACATCAAAGAACGTCAACTTTGTTTGGATCAGATTTTATAACATTTCTCTTAGAAACTGAGCCTCAAATATTTAAAGAAGCGATGTTGTCGTCAGATTCATCCTTTTGGAAAGAGGCAGTTAATAATGAGATTGATTCAATCTTAAGCAACCATACGTGGGAACTGGCTCATCTTCCTCTAGGAAATAAACCTTTAGGTTCTAAATGGATCTTTAAAAGAAAAATGAAAGTGGATGGTACTATTGACAAATACAAGTCAAGACTTGTAGTAAAATGTTTTAAGCAAAAGAAAGGTCTTGATTACTTTGATACATACTTGCCTGTAATGAGGATAATGTCAATTCAGATGTTTATTGTCTTGGTGGTGATATATGGTCTTGAAATCCATCAAATGAATGTGAAAACATTATTCCTAAATGAAGAATTGGAGGAAGAAATTTACATAGAACAGTCTGAGAGTTTTGTGGTTCCAGGAAAAGAAAATAAGGTGTGTAAACTTGTTAAGTCTTTATGTACTAAAACAAGCACCTAAACAGTGGCATGCAAAGTTTGAGAAACCATGTTGGCAAACGGGTTCAAGATAAATGAATATGATAAATATATTTACATTAAAGACACTCCAAATCACCAAGTCATTATTTGTTTATATGCGGGTGATATAGTGATCATCAGTAGAGACATTTCAAATATAAATGCAATGAAACGAATGCTCGAGAGCAAGTTTTATATGAAAAACCTTGGAGTTGCAGATGTGATCTTAGGAATAAGAATCCATAAAACTCCACAAGGGTTGGCAGTCTCACAGTCTCATTACATTGAAGAGGTACTTGACAAATTCAAGTATTTGGAATTTAGTATTGCCAAGACTCCATTGGATGTAAGATTCACACTTCAAAAGAATGAGGGTTAAAGTGACTCACAGTTTGAGTACGCAAGAGTGTTGGGATGTTT
The DNA here is from genome assembly GCA_030864225.1 of Capsicum baccatum var. pendulum. Classification (NCBI taxonomy): domain Eukaryota; kingdom Viridiplantae; phylum Streptophyta; class Magnoliopsida; order Solanales; family Solanaceae; genus Capsicum; species Capsicum baccatum. The sequence continues at coordinate 165,723,431 of CM061554.1, read as the reverse complement.
AATATATATCATGAATCGTACATGACCAGACATAGTATGTGCTATTAGTAAGTTGAGTCGGTACACGAGTAATCCTAATAAAACTCATTGGATAGCAATGAAAAGAGTTTTAGGGTATCTTAAATACACTCAAGATTATGCTTTGTATTATTATAAATATCCTGCAGTACTTGAAGGATATAGTGATGCAAATTAGATCACCGGATCGAACGAAGTAAAATCCATGAGTGGATATGCATTGACTATCGGTGGAGGAGCGATCTCTTGGAAATCATCCAAACAGACATGTATTGTTCACTCTAAAATGGAATCTGAATTTATCGCATTGGATAAAGCTAGTGAAGAAGCAGAATGGATTTAAAATTTCTTGGAAAATATTCCTTATTGGCCCAAACCAGTGGAACCAATATGTATATACTGTGATAGCCAAGCAGCAATAGGTAGGGCTGGGAGCATGATATACAATGATAAATCTCGTCATATAAGACACTGTTGACTACGTAAAGTCAAAAGATAATGTGTTGGATCCACTTATAAAAGGCCTATCTATAGAAGGAGTTGAGAGGACATCCAAGAGATTGAGTTTAAAGCCTAGGACAAGTCAGCATGGCGGTAACTCTACCTAAAAGACTGGAGATCCCACGAGCTAGGTTCAAGAAAATCAAATAAAGTTGTGTCTGACAGGTTCAACATTGTCAATTTACCCATCCCATTCTCATGATGTTGACAATGTTTAGTAAACGAGGATAAAACTTATACTGTGAAGTCTTTTAATAATTATCTAAATTTTGGCAGATTTGATAAAATAGTTTAATCTATAGGATTGAACATTTAGAAATCACCTATGTGAGGGCGAAGTTGAAGCCACTTCAAGAAGAATGTTAGTAAAGGCCTATTCTCTAAGCTCTTATGAGACTAAGACGTGTTCATGGTTGAAACAAACAAAACTGTGTGAAACATAAATGGTAAAAGGTTAGTTATGTGACATGTGTTATCTAGGTGTACATTAATGCTCGAAGGTTCAAGGATATCAATCTACCAATTGAATGAGTGCATCCGATGCATGTTCACTACAGAAAGTTTAAAGGGAAACCCACTTATCCATATCCAATCAGTCTTTTCTTAATGACCACATACTTATCCGTAAAGTTTTACAAAGAGTAGACATTCCCCATTCATGTGGGGGATTATTGGGTTCAATTGGTGTGAATGGAAAATAAAAAAGTTGCTTGGAAGGGACACAACTCTTCGGGTAAAACTCACACTTTTTGGGAAAAGGTATGACTCTTAGGATGGTTGTGGCTGTTCAAAAAGACACACTCTTTCGAATGGACAGACATAACTATTCAAAAAAGATACACCTTTTTGGTGAACCATTGCCACCTTTCGGAAGGGTTACTTAATGACTATATAAACCTGCATTTTTTCACAGGTTTAGTATGTATTTTTTTGCACTTGAAAATATTTCTTGACTTCTAAAATACTTTGTGTGATCATCTAACTGTTGAGTGAGTTCAAAAAGAATTCGATCGTTTGAGGTACTACTGCAGTCGGTGTAACACCTCGAATCTGGTACTTGGAACGCTACACATTGCTTATGAACCCGAAGAACCACAAGCTAACTCATAACTGATATCTGTATCTGAACACTGCATAATATATTAAATGATTACAGAAATAAAGGCTGAAAGTCCATAAGATTCAAAACTGTAACATAACTGATAAAATATAACATCTGGATGGGGTATGAAATACCCAAAACAACTGAAATAACTGTTTGAACATGATAGTCTGAAAAACCTCTAACTTACTGAACTGTTTGAATAAGGAGTTGATGGGACATGTCCCAAACTAACTCCAACTAATAAATTAATTAATGAGATAATAAAGTAATGGTCATGTCCTTGAAGGATGAGGACTCACCACTAACTCTGACTGCGGAGATTGGAATGCTTCTGAACCTTTGGTATAAAATACCATAGCGCAAATGCGTCAATACGTTGGAATGTACTAGTATGCATGTGAGGTAGGCTGAATGCAAAAGGTTCACATGCATGAACTATACTAACTGACTGAATAACATGAACGTGAGAATGCATGCATGAATAAATAATAACCGTAACTGAGTTCATTATAACATGATTACTGAGTCTGAGTACTGATAATATGAGATACTGATATCTGTATAACTAAAATAACCGATACTGAGCAACTATATCTGACAATCTAGATTCTGATGGAACTAGCTGAGTTCCGTATTATTCTGAGTTGACTGTATCTAACTGTTCTGAATATTGTAGAACTATTCGAGTTCTATTACTGAGACTGAATGACTATATCTGACAGTTATGATTCTATACTGAAACTGTGGGAAGTAGTCATCTAACCAACATGCCCCTAATATGCCATTATGGATGAGTTGGGGTCTAATCTGTAACCCTAATTGGAAGGGTGTCAATACCGCGCCACTGGTAAGGACAGTCTATGAGTAACCCTCCTATAACAGGTAACTCTGATGAGAATGGTAGGAACCCTCATATAACAGGTTAAGCCACCTCATCTGCCCTTATATAACAGGCTATGATGTCTCAACCTACACTGGCTACATAGTTCTGGAATGCAAGAATTGCTTCTAAGAATCACACCCTCATATAACAGGTGGGTTCTCATCCTTGGGTTTGCTTGGTGCTAATTTCTATTCCCATCTGGATAAAAACTGAACATGATTAACTGAACTGACTGGACTGAGTTAACCGAGTTTCGTTGACTGATGAAATACTACTGAGATTACTAAATTTCTGAGGTTTCTGAGATTACTGAGTTTTCCTGAGTCACATGACTAACTGAATTTCTATGAACATGGCTCATCTGAGAGTATCTTGAAAACATGACACTGTCTCTAGGCATACAGCTAATTATCGGGTATAAGTACCCCCAGGACTCGATAGCATGAAACTGACAAAGCATGACTTTCTTGAATATATGACCAACATGACAATCCATAATACAATAAGTTAGAGATTTCATGAAGTAGAAGTTCTAAAGCACCACAAGGGTTACACATATATCCATAATTCATTGACTAAGACATTTCATCAAACACTTAACATGCATGAACTAGTACATAAATGGGGATTTCATATTATCATACTAGAATAACACTTTTCCTTCACATAGGCATTTAATCAAACACATGGGAAGCATGCTTTGGTTATACAATCATCAACACATCTAATAATCATGGATACATCCATCAACGTGTAAATTTAAGGGTTTATTATGATTATTATGCAAATCATTACCTCCTAGGGTCAATTATTGGAATAGTAATTTCAAACATGAATCAAAACCCCACAACATTATGAACATGAATTTCAATTCAATTTAAATCATGAACATTCATAAATACATAAATCTTGAATTTTGAAAAGAGATTCTCGATCTTCATGAGTGAAAGGAACCCATGAATCAACACATGACATACCTGGGTTGTGATTTCTTGAAGATTGATGGAGGAAAACTTGAATCCTTGACTTGAAATTAAACACCTAGGGTTTATTGTTCTTGGGGATTGATCTTTAAGAGGAAGCCCTAATTTGATGTTGTGAATGAAGAATGAACTTATGAGCCTTGGTCGGATATTACTAGGTATATAAACGGATGGTAAAAGACCAAAAAAACCCTTTAAAAATGACTTAAAATAACTGAACGGGATGTGCGACGGCTCGTGTGATGGTCCATCGCTGGCTCGATGGTCCGTCGTTTTGACTGTCGTACGTGGACAAAAAAAACTCACTGCCTTATAGCGACGACTTGGGCGACGGTACGTCGCAAGTTCAACGGTTCGTTAACATGTCCATCACACCTTATCCAGAAGGTTGACTCACTGCCTTGGCTGCGACGGTCCGTCTCTAGATCGACGGTCTGTCAACCTGGCCATCGCACCTTGGCGATTTTGACAACTCTGAGTAAAACGTCCATAACTTTTACTCCGATACCGGATTTAGACGAAATTGGTATCGTTGGAAAGCTAATTTAATTTCTCACATGATAAAAAGTAAAAATCTTAAAAATTTCATATGTACACAAATGGATTTATCTTTCAAGGAAAGCTTCTAACATTCTTGGGACAATTTCAAGCTAGGAAAAAGTACGAGGTATTACAGTTGGATTGTTAAGCCATTTTATCCTGGGAAAAAAATTCCGCAACCTCAGGTACTTGAGGTAAATTATTTTCATAAGGACACTATGTGAATTTGGAGGACTTGACTTTTTCTGCTTTATCTAATTTTCTTTAAAATACTGAAAATACACTTTTTTGAAAGGTCATTTTTATGTTGTGTTGAAGGTGTTGGAAATTTCATAAGTATTATTGATTTATTCTTGAACTTGTGTTGAAATTATTTTACCAAAATATAGATTTTATGTACCCGAAATACAACACACCCTAGATCCACCCTTGGGCCATGAAGGCAAGGATAGCAGAACCTTTGGCCATGTTTCCTTGACAGAAATAGTTGGAAGAGCTATATATTGCCTAAGGATGGCAATTGGTTGTGGTCCTGTTAACAACAGATTTGTTGTGTCAATATAATACTTATCGATTTTCTCATTCATTAGATCTTTCACACCGATCGTGATTCTTCGAATATAGCAATCTAAATGTTTTCTGAAATGCATTGGATAGTGAATGTGATATGTGACATTATTTAATGATACAATATATTCAAACGTTATGGTAAGAGTTATAATTTTTTTCTCATCAACATGTATGTATGTTTTGCTGTAAATTTTACCGTTTGCTTCGCTAAATTTTTCTGATCCGATTCATATATGTCAAAATATTTGATGGGTGAAAGCAATGCTATTTTAACACAAGGAAATTGATAATGGATGTGAATAAGTGGAGAGGTGAAAACTATTAAAAAAGATTTGAGGATTCGATAGTTTTGCAAAAGCAAAAAAAAAATATATCAATTGAGTTATAAATGTACAATGTCTACTTTACCATATATAGTGAATACCTATTTTATCATATATTGTGTATGTCTATTTATGAAAAAGTTACAAATCCTAAGGTTAGTTTTCCCATATAAATAAAGAGGTTTTCCTTCATTGTAATTCATCCCTCAAGAGAAATAAGAATTACTCTCTATTTTTTCTCTACTTTTCTTCTTTATTTTTTATTATTTCATAACACGTTATCAACACGAGTCTCTGTCATTAAAAAGAATTCTTACACACAGCAGGAGCGTGGAATTCTTAGACACAGTAGGAGTGCGCAAGCATAGGTAAGTGACATTCAATTTTGGGCCGTAGGTTTCAAACAAAAGGCTGTTAAGTAAGTGACATTCAATTTTGGGCCGTAGACTTCAAACAAAAGGCTGTCAAAATTGTAAGGGAAGATCATTATTTTACTTTTATATTAAATATATATTTTGAGAGAGCCATTACTAACAAATGGATTAAGTTCAGTTTGCATGTGCTTTTCTATATTATTTTTCTTTTTCTATATATGAATGTTTAAATGATGTGACTAATGATACGGGATGTCCGAATACAAGTATAGCACTTAAATATACACAGTTAATCCTTTAGTATCTATTTAATTCTCAAGTTTCTTGTAAACTTTGAAAGCTTTATTCATATTTATCAGGTATGATTCTCTTTTCGTTATTTATTTATCTATTTGTTTTGATCATCAGAAGTGACTAAAAGTAATTGTACTTCATAAGATCAAAGGAGTACTTATTTTAAAGTATGAAATACTATAAACGATACGGGGTTAAATCCCATAAAACTTTGGCCTATTATACCATTTAATGTGTAAGATGGCAGATTTAAGTTCTATCGCATTAAAAGGGTAAGTTATTGGGTTAGAGTCCCGATGCATCATAATGATAAAATATTGGGCCTATCGATTTATGCCTAAGACACCTTTATATGAAATAGATATTGAGTTTGAATTGTTTCAACACACCATATTGATTATACTATGATGGCTAAGATAATATTTGATGAAAAATCACAATATCCCATTGATATGCTCCATGAAGTGAATACGGTACCAATAAATGATGAATCTGAAAGTGACAACTTGCTCCATTATTGAAGTGAATGCGGCAGCAGTGCATAATATGTCTTAAAGAAGACAAGTGATGAGATTTTCACATACTTATTGTGATTATAATTAAAGATATGTAAGAGAAAATTTCTCTACAACCATATATATGCCTCAATTTGCTCCTGCAGTAGCAATATCATGAAGAGGTTATAAGCTATCAGAATTTGATAGACTTAGGGCACGATTATATTTCATTCCTGGGGAATGGGGATTTTGATTGCTTCAATACAAACGTGCACTTGATTGTGATGGTATCATAACTCACTTCAATATGAGGCATAATAACTGAGAAGAATTATTTTGAAATCTACTTCTAAAGTAGTAAATCTGAAATTTATTCATGTAATATAAATCTGAAATTTACTAAAGTAAAAGGTACATGTCATGGTAAACTTGGAGTTTGCTAAAATAAAAGTTCATAAAGTGACATGAACGATTGCGACATCCCAAAGATATGCATACTAAGTATTAAATATATATTGAAGAATTCGAAAATTCTTCATGAGCTTTTAATGCTGCTTGTTCTCATGAAAAGTTGGTTGGACCAACTAATTTTGGGATTGGATCCATTAAAATCTGAAAAGTATAAAAGGTGAATATGGGCCCGTTCACCAGTCATGTGATCTATTAAGATGCATCGGTATATGATGATCACTTGTACGTTTATTGTCAACCTGTAGTTTGACATTCATAAAGTTGCTTGCTCAATAAAATTGAGTTAAGAACATAATTTTCAGATTGTGTAATCAAGATAATTCATCTTGATGATAACGATTTGGCATTGAATGCCTTTGATAAATAGCTAAACCATTATCAATGAGAACAAAGTTTCATCTGTTGGTCTGAAATATGATATGTTGCATATAATAGCACTTGTATGCCTTAGATCAATAAATTATGATTATTTCTTCTCTTTTAATTGGTTCACGATTAAGAACCAGCTATTCCATCTAATAGTTAATGTGCGGTATACGATTAAAGAATATACCATGATGCACAAAGATGGATTCTCTAAAGTAAATTGAGATGTATGTTAGTTTTCCTAACATAAGGGGGAGATGATAAGTAACTATGAAATATGTTAGGAATTATCATGAGATCCTTATTCAAAAGATAATTCAAGTCAAATGTCAAAAGCATCTCATGCTTAAGCTGCACGTGCTCCTATTTTGTGTCCTTAAAGGACAAAGTCTATGCATGCGTGAAGCATGATAAACTAATCAGTTCTAAATGAAATAATCCTCAAGAAGGATAAGGAGCAAATAATCATAATAAGAAGGCAATTTACTCTTGAAGAGCCTATGACATAACACTTCATGAAACCTTATAAAAGTTTCAGGTACATGAAAATAATGAAGTGATGAGATCTCAAAATGTTATGTCACATTGCGAATCGATACAAAATGAGAAACCGTCGACGATATCTTTAATACAATATTGACGCACTATTACAAAAGATTATGAGGATCTAAATTCTACGTTTATTTAAGCATGCTGACGCAGAAATATTTATCAAGTGACGTGAAAGAATGCATCTTGGTAAGATAAAACTTATTTGATTTGCAGTCCCGATACTTGAAGATGTCACTCATGAAATGTGGAATTTTGTCACTTGACAAAAGTTATATGAAAACTTTTAAGGATTAAAAATGTTTGAATCATATAAAAGTTTCTGGGAAACTTATTTATAATTTTTATAGTGTATAAAACTTATAGCTTGAAAAATTATTGAAACTCTTGGAGATTTTTCAAAAGCAATAGATTATTTGCTGAAATAAGAAATAAATCAATTTGGATTGGTTATGAAGTATCATATCTTAGTGCAATTGGTGCACTTATGTATCTTGCAAATACTATAAGGCTCAATATAGCCTTTTGATCAATTTGTTAGCAAGGTATAGTTCTGCTCCAACTAGGTGATGTTAGAATGAGATCAAGCATATGAGCTTATTTTATTCGAAAGATTGTAGTCCTGATCTTGTTGGTTATGCTGACGTTGGCTACTTATCTGACCCGTATAAAACTCGATCTCAAATAAGCTATGAGTTCATATGTAGGGATACTGCCATATCTTGGAGATATACAAAGCTGTCTATCTAGTCACGTTATCGAATTATGCTGAGATAGTAGCTATTCATGAAGTAAGTCAAGAATGAGTATGGTTGAGATCCATGATACATATCATTCGAGAAAAATATGATTTGAAATGTGACAATGTATCTACAATTTTATACGAAGATAATGCAACAGACATAGCACATCTTAAGGGAGGATTCATAAAAGGAGATAGAACGAAGCACACTTCATCAAAGCTTTTCTACATACATAAGTTACAAAAGAATGGTGATATTAACATGCAACAGATTCGTTCAAGTGACAATGTGGCTGATTTATTTGCCAAGTCTCCTTCAATTGCAACTTTTAAGAAGATAGTGCATAAGATCAAGATGCAAAGGTTCAAGGATGTTCTTATTAGAGGGAGTTAATACGCGTTGTACTCTTTTTCCCTTTCAAGGTTTTGTCTCACCGGGTTTTCCTTGTAAGGTTTTTAATGATGCAGCTTATATGTGTATTGTTAGAGATGTGTACTCTTTTTTCTTCACTACATTTTTTTCCCACTGGATTTTTTTCTAGTAAGATTTTAAATAGACACATTATTTATCAATTAGACATTCAAGGAGGAGTGCTATAAATGTACCATATATAGTGAATGTCTACTTTACCATATATAGTGAATACCTATTTTATCATATATTGTGTATGTCTATTTATGAAAAAGTTACAAACCCTAAGGTTAGTTTTCCCCTATAAATAAAGGAAATTTTCTTCATTATAATTCATTCCTCAAGAGAAATAAAAATTACTCTCTATTCTCTCTACTTTTCTTCTTTGTTCTTTATTATCTCATAACAAATTGGATAATTTTTCTCTATTTTGGCTTGTTTTGGCGAAAAAGATAATGGCAATTGAGGCAAACTGTCATGCTTGAGATTGAATTCAAGAAAAGCATGTAGGTGTATATAATTTTGTGTACACCTGAAATTTAATCATATCTACTTTTATTATTTAAATAAGGTTTTATAGTATTTTTTATATTTGTATATTTGTGTAACCTTCACTGAATGAGATGATAAAACGACAGAGGAATGTGTAACCTTAACGGAATGACGCGATGAAATTAAAAAGGGAAAAGGATTAGGAAAGCAAAAAATTTTTGACAAAATATTATTAATATATTTTCTCTTTAAACTACCACGTTAGGTAAAATTATAATTTATTATTTTTTTAATATTTAAGACTCTAAAAAGTAACTAAAATTCAGGTCATTAAATTTTTTCATTATGAGAAGGCTAAATCCATCGATAACACCTTAAACTTGTCTCGAAATTCACTTAGACCCCTAAACTAAGACCTGTACCTATCAAACCCCTAAACTCCCAAATTTTGTTCCAATTGGACATTTTTTACCTAATCAACAAAATATATAGAGAGAGTGTGTTACACTCACGGGACGTGACAAAAATGCCCAATAAAAAAAAATACGTGGCAAAAAAAATATATGTAAAATTGCTGATTTTTTTATTTTTCTATTTATATTTAATAATAATTTTTAAATTAAAAAAAGAAAAAAAATACCCCCACCCCCCAATCATCTTCTTCTTCACCCCACCCCACCCCCTCCGTCGTCTTCCCTTACACACACATACATCATCTTTACCACCCCCTCCCCCACCCCACCCCTAATCGTCTTTACCCTCACCCCCCACCCGTCATCTTCACACTACCTCTCTCCAGGCGTTTCACAGTTCTCTCACACACAAACACACACATTCACTCACATATAGTTCACACATGCACGAGAGCAGCAACACAGTCAACATTTTTCTGCGAGATTCGCCGAAAAATCAACTCCAAAATCACACACAAACACACATTCACTCTCACCCACACAGTTCACTCACAAACACACACATTTACTCACATACACAGTTCACACACACGAGAGCAGCAACACGGTCAATATTTTTCGGCGAGACTCGCCCGAAAATCAACTCCAAAAAAGAAAGAATTTTTTTTTCAAATCTTTGATATTGTTGATAATGGTGAAAAATGGTTACTCATTGTGTGCTTAATGGAGTTTCTTCATTTTTTGATGTTGTCTTTAATGGTGAAGATTGATTAATGATTTTGTTGTTGTTCATGGAGTTTTTAATTTTCAACTGATTTGATGGATTTTGTTGTCTCGAAATCATGAAGATTGACAAGGATTTTGTTGTTGTGCTTAATGAAGCTTCACCTTTGTAACATACTGCTAGATTCACAAAAGAAAGGTAATGAAACAATATATTGATGAAAGGAAATAATTCGAGACTTTAAACTCCTTTTAGGCTTAAGATTTATTTGAGTTGTTATTAGCTTTAGGATTTACGAACTGACTTAACATTGTATGTTGTATCAAACAGAAAAAGGAAAATAGGAAGAAAAAGACAAAGAAGAAAAAAATAGAACAAGTTTAGGATTCAACAACTAATATTATTTTAGGATTTAATAATTTTAAAAGGTAAACATATGTGATTTAACATTTAATTTCACAAGCCGTTGATTAAAGTAAAAGAAAACTATAGAACCGGTTTAGAATTTCTAGCGAGGTAAATAATTAAAATATTTCATAACAATTATACTAATATTTAGATTTTAGCTTATGGTTCTCAACAGGTACCTAATACTAGGGTGGGCGTTCGGTCGGTTCGATCTGATTATTTAATATCGGTTCGATTTATCTGTTTTTAGATTGACAAAAATGACATCCGTAACCAAACCGAAATAAATTCGGTTTGGTTCGTTTTTTACAAATTCAGTTCGATTATTTCGGATTTTTATTTCGGTTTGGAATATTAAAGTAGTTAGCCTCTCTTTTTCATAATTGAGCATTTAAAATTGATGGGTTTTTTTAGAAAAAATCTTTTTTTCAAACCTGTTTTTCATTCCCAAATATAAATAAGTATAAATAACTCAACATGAATGAAACGAAATGAAATAATCATAAGCATAACATAATACATAACGTTATTAATCAGTACATATAATATAACCTTGCATAGATAGTCCATAAAACAGTCCAAAATCATCAAAATAGTCCATAAAATATTTGAGTCACTAAAACAATCCATAAACAACATGCGGCGTATGCGAATTTGCTGTTAAATGTTAATTCTGAATGTGAATTACTAAATTTATATATATATATATATTATTTATTTATAAAATTTTAATTTTTTGATTTTACCGATATTTTTTTTTTAAATCGAAAACCGAACCGAAAAATTAAAATTTTAAAATTACAAACCGAATCCAATCCGAAAATCCAAACAATCGAAACAAAAATTAAATTTCAATTTAATTTTTTGAATTTTTTGATTTAAATCAAAATATGTCCACTCCTACCTAATACAATAGCTCTATTAGATGCTTGTGAGTATAACTTTAAGTTAAATGTTGTGAATGAAAATTTGTTGAGGTTTGCATTATTTGTCGGAATATTATATGACATGGTTTCTTCAATTATTCATTCATCTAGCTAAATATGATCTACAATATTCATTAAAAAACATTCCATCTTTTTTAATCTTGTAACTTCACATTATTCAACATTTAATTTTTTAATTATATACTCATTGAATATGTTCACGCGCAAATGACTAAACTAGTTATATTATAAGTGTGAAGAGCCATAAAAATATTGTTTTAATTTTTTTACCCTTCATTAAAAGACTTCACTTTAGACAAAATCGTCTTTTTCATTTTTTTCTCTCCAATTAATTGTCATTAAATTATTATTCTAATATTTAATATTTTAAAGTAATTAAAGTCCTTTTTGATCTAGTTAACTTAAAATTTGGTAAGAAAAAATATAAGTGAGATATATGTTAGTTACCCGTATTTATTAGATTAATTATGAGAAGACCATTTAAAAATAGAGAAGCTTTCAGAAAAATTAAAGAATCCTTAGTTAGTAATTATTCAGAATATATAAGTCTAAATAAAACAAAAGAAAATCCAGAAAGATTAGCTTACCTAATTACATTAATATCTAGTATTGAAGCAAAATTAATAATCCATTTAAAATCTAGAAGAATGAGACACATACCACCTAATTATGATAAAATTAGATTTAGATATCCACCAAGGTATTATAAATATAATTTAAATGAATAAAGAGCAAAAATACAAAGAATTAAAACAATTCATCTCTGAAAAACGTAAAGAATTAAAAATAAGAAAAGAAAGACTACATTATAATATATTTGTCGGAGTTAGTAAAAATTCAATAAATACACAAAAAGATGAAATATCAAAATTAGAATCACAAATAGATAGTTTAGAATATATATACCAACATGAACTATTCACGATAAAATGAACAAAGAGGAATTTATAATAGATGAAAAAATATACGAAAATCACGAAGGATCAAAAATAAAAATAGCATTTTCTAATCTAGGAAGAAGATATAAGAAAATAGGAGAACATTTATATCTAATGTTAGAAAAAGAAGAATTAAAATTAGAAGATAAATTAACAGCAATGGTAAGAATAGAAAAAGAAAATGAAGAAATAGATAGAAAAAAGGAAATAGAAAAAATTAAACAACAAACTACGGAAGAAATACGAAAAATAGAAGAAACTAAAAATAGTAGAATTGCTGAATTAGAAAAAGAACTACAAATGTTAAAAGATCTGTACGAACAAAGACAAAAAGAAAAAGAAGAAAAAGATAAAGAACAAAAATTAATAAACGAGATAAATCAATTTAGGAAAAAAATTAGAAATAAATAATATAGAGGTTGAAGAGTCAGATAATTATGACTCAGAAGATAGTGAAACATATACAGAAATTTTAACAAATATAAAAAATTTAGACATTAACGAAAAACAAGAAATAATGAATGAAGAAAACCTAGAAAATACCAACACAGAAATAAATACTCTTGATAAAAAAGAAGATGAAACCATAATACCTAATACAACAGAAATAAGAAAACCTATCTATTATAAAAATATTATATAGGTATAGAATTAACCCCAGGAAGTAAAATATTTACAGCAAGATGTAAAAAATTATATGTATTAACAACAAAACATAAAATAACAGGGAAAAATAAGATTAACAAGATACAAATAGATAGCCCATTTGAACAAATTGTAAAAACAATAGATTATAATGATTATAGCTATAGAGACATAGATATAGAAGAAAATTTAGAAATAGTAAATGATTGAATAAGTACAACAAAAAGAATAGCTAATGAAAAACCAGAATCATCAAGCTCATCAAAAAGAACAAGTTATGAAACAAATTCAATAAGTAATCTAAATCAATATTACATAACAGAAAAAATAAATGAAAAAGAATATTTAATACTCTTAAATACAGGACAAGAAGAAAATTATATAGCAAAATATCTAGTAAAAGATGAAGAAATAAAAATTGATAATGATATATGCCCAGACCTACCAAGAAGTTTAATAAATAGTAAAAATATAGCAGAAAAAGAAATAATAATCGGAGTTAGAAAAATAAAAATAGAATTTGAAGTAAAAGAAGAGATGCAAAAAGCAGATATAATATTAGGAATAAAATGGTTAGAACAAGTAAAGCCATATAATATAGAACATACACAATTGACCATAACATATAATAGAGAGAAATTATTCTTAAAAAGAGCCTTAACATAAAATGAAAATATATGTATTAATGAAGATAGTAGTGGAAGGATATTACAGTAGATATTATACGCCTATGATAGATACAGGAGCAGAAGCTAATTTATGTAGATATAATTGCTTACCGAAAAGTAAATGGGATAAATTAAAAATACCAATAGTAGTTAAAGGATTTAATAATGAAGGAAGCTTAATTACTTATAAAGCTAGGAATGTAAAAGCACAAATATGGGATAAGATATTGACAATAGAAGAAATTTATAATTATGAACTAACGTCAAAAGATATACTTTTAGGAATGTCATTTTTAGATAAATTATACCCACACATAATAACTAGAAACGATTGGTGGTTTACAACACCATGTAAACAAAAAGTAAGAGCAAAAAGAGTTAATAATAAAATAAGAAAGAAAACTGATTGGATAAAAGGAAGTGAAAAAATTATACAAAAGTTAGAAAATATAAAAAACACTGAAGATACTATAGAATTAGTAGTATTTTCGATAAATAAAACAGAAATAACTATATTTTCAATAAATAAGATAGAAATAGTTAAGAAAAAATTAGAACAATTATATAGTGAAGATCCATTAAAAGGATGGGAAAAGCATAAAACTACCATAAAAATTGAATTAATAGATAAAAATAGTATAATAACCCAAAAACCATTAACATATAATTTTGACGATTTAAAAGAATTTAAAATGCATATAGATGAATTATTAGAAAAACAATATATACAAAAACGTAATAGTAAACATAATAGTCCAGCATTTATAGTAAATAAACATAGTGAACAAAAAAAAGGAAAAAGTAGGATGGTTATTGATTATAGAAATTTAAATGCAAAAACTATAACATATAATTATCCGATACCAAATAAGATATTAAAAATAAGACAAATCCAAGGATATAATTATTTTAGTAAATTCGATTGTAAGTCAGGATTTTACCATCTAAAGTTAGAAGAAGAATCTAAAGAATTAACCGCATTTACGGTACCACAAGGATTTTATGAGTGGAATGTATTACCATTTGGATATAAAAATGCACCAGGTAGATATCAACATTTTATGGACAATTATTTTAAACAATTATCTAATTGCATAGTATACATAGATGATATATTATTATATACAAAAACTAAAGAAGAACATATAAAATTATTGGAACGGTTTACAGATATAATAGAAAAATCAGGAATAAGTCTAAGTGAAAAAAAAGCCGAAATTATGAAAAACCAGATAGAATTTTTAGGAATACAAATAGATGAAAGTGGAGTAAAAATGCAACAACATATAGTACAAAAAACAATAAATTCAAAAGAAGAATTAGATACAAAAAAGAAATTACAATCATTTTTAGGATTAGTAAACCAAGTAAGAGAATATATTCCAAAATTAGCAGAAAACTTAAAACCACTACAGAAAAAATTAAAAAAGGATATAGAATATAATTATAATGAAGAAGATAAAAAACAAGTTCAAAAAATAAAATTACTTTGCAAGGAATTACCAAAATTACAATTTCCAGATGAAAATAGAAAATTTACATATATAGTAGAAGCAGATGCCAGTGAATATAGTTATGGAGGAGTACTTAAATATAGGTATGAAGCAGAAAAAATAGAACACCATTGTAGATACTACTCAGGTACGTTCAACGAGACAGAAATAAAATGGGAAATAAATAGGAAAGAATTATGTTCATTATATAAATGTTTATTAGCATTTGAGCCATATATTGTATATAACAAATTTATTGTGCGAACAGATAATACACAGGTACGCTGGTGGCTAACAAAGAAAATACAAAACTCAGTTACAACAAAAGAGATTCGGAGACTAGTTTTAAACATATTGAATTTCACATTAATAATAGAAGTAATCAGTACTAACAAAAATGTTATTGCAGATTACAAATCAAGACAAAGCTACACAGACTGAAATGATAGAAGAAAATATACATGAAAAGATACTCAACACCCTAACTACGCTTTCATTGAAAGTGGACAGTATGGGTACTGAGATAGAAAAGCTAAAGCTAAAGACTAGTGAAGATAAACTGAAGTCTATAGCTATGAATCAGCTAACTCAGCAATGCGCAGAGCTATGTCAATCGGAAGACAATAAAATTCCAGAGCTAGATGGAGACGTTGGGACACTCCATAAAACCCATAACGTTTATCAATCTACTTCTGCAGGTACAAGCAGAGGAGTTAGAAAAAATATGAACCTAAACAAGCTATTTGATAAACCATATACACCAAATACATCAAAAGATCCCATGTTTATACCCCCACAAGTTACCACATACCGAGAAAGTCTAAACCAAGACAAAAAGGCTTACAACTACACAGCTCGTACATACATAGAAAATATGTACAATGTACAAACCTTTTTAAATAGCAACCCCAAAGCTACAAACATCCAAGAACCAGATACAAACTATATAACCCAAAGATTGGCCGGATATAATAAGCTAATTGCTTTACCTAAAACCAAACCAAGCTTAGTTAAAACTTGCTACGAATATGGACTACTTAGTACTGTATATACCACAGACGGAACTGAGATATCCACCATACCAGAGATATATGAAGCATTTATCACTTTTAAAAGAATAACCAAAGGTACCTTATTTTTTATAAAAATTAACACGGCACCAGCAGAGATATTATTTGATGAAGTTAAAAAACCTATACAAGTTGTAAAGATAGGAATGACACGAGATATGATTATACCACAAGATATTATTTCACAGCCAGAGATACCTAGAATCGAGATACCAAAATTTTATGCAAACAAAAGGATTATCGGACTATCTACAATTTTGCAAGAGCTAGCAAATACATATTGCAACCAAAATCCTATATGGAGCTACTATTCAAGAAATCATGTACTTATATATTCAAATTCAAAAGAGTTACGAGAAACAGATATGAAAACTATTAGGCAATGGATTCTCACGTTGCTTAAACCAGAAACGGAACCTATCGCCAGAGCTATCAGAGAAAAATTTATTTCGGAAGAATTATTAACCAGATATTGCAAGACTATTGGACATAAATATCCAGATCACAAATGTTTAAAATGTAATGGAGGAGATAATGATGTCCCAGCAGTTCAGCTAGAATGAAAAGAGATAAGGACGCCAGCTGGAAAGATAAGACCAGAGTAATAATGGAGATACAACAGATATGGCAAAATAGACGGAAGACAAGATATTTAATATATTGTATCTTTTTACCTAAAAGATAAGATAGAAATTAAAAAAGTAGTTGGTAGATTGGTAGCATTTAATGTAAAGTTTGAATTATTAGCTTTATAGGCTTAGGTAGACTTTATAGAGTAGAAGACTTTTAAGTCTTTTCTTTGTTTGTTTTTTGTGTTTTTATCTTTAGCCATTAAGGCTTTTTTGACTTTTTGTAGAAATAAGAAAAACGTGTACACAAATGTACACAAATGTAAAGATGTATTCTTTTCTATAAATAAAAGAGAAGAAGGCATTGCAGAAGGCAAGCCTTCTCACATTCAAGCCAAAATTTTCTCCGTTCAAAAATATTTAGCCCAGTTAATTAAATATATACACTGCAATGAAAAAAGCTATGGAGCAACAAACCTCAGAAATATCAAAGCTACCGGAACAGGTATATCTATTTATGATTATGAATAGCTAAATTCATAATTCCTAACAATCATGATATGATAAAATAAATTCATATTAGTTACTTTATAGTAGAATTATTCGGAAAATAATATGTTAAGAAGTTTATTAGCAAAGTGGAAACGGAGAAAAATCCCTAAGAACTATGCCATCCTAAAGGTGAAACCAATGAAGTAAGAAGCCGTGGCGGGGAGTAACCAGAGTCGAGGCGCTATTTAAGGGAAAAAGTATCTGAATTACCATGCTAATAGTGACCGAAGAACATGTTATTTAAGAATAATCTAGTATATAGTAATCTGAGATGACTATATTTTATTATGTACATGGTTGAAGGGAATATTTTGAAAAAAGCAATTTTATGATAATGAATAATAATTTATCTGATGTCATGGTAGATAAATTTAAGATATTTATTTTGTATGCACTTAGAGATATAAATGTTGCAGATATAAGAAAAATTATACTAGAAAAAGCATTTGGAGAATATTACATGACTAGAGTAAATTATATACCATGTCTACCTAGCTACTCTTATAAATATTTATTATGTTAAAATCACGTAGAATTTTTAAAGATATGCGAAATATACAGTTACTAGAAAAAAAGATAAAAATAAATATAGACAAATACATGGAAAATAAAAAATATATAAAATCTCTTAATAAAAATATGCAAGAACTACTAAGGCTAAAACAAATAACTATAAAATATTAATTTTAGAAAATACATCATTTAGACTACCTTAAAGTTTTAATCTTATATATACTTAAAGATATAGAAATTATAGATATTAAGAAAATAATATTAGAAGAAGTAATAAACTACGAAATCGAAACAATAAATGCATTAGAATAGATATACGAAGACATTTACCCAGAAGGATATTATTCAGATCAAGAATGTAGATGTTAGAATATATTAGAAAAACTTGAGAAAACCAAGATAATCTAAATAATGAAATTAATTACAAAAACCGAATTAGAAAAATAATGAAAGATCTAAAAGAAAAGTTAATATGGATAGAAAAAAACTTAGAAAATCTAGAAAAAAGTACATGTGATAGTTTATATAATTTAAAAAACTCACTACGAGAAGAACAACACAAGATAATAAATGACATAGAAAATCTAGAATTAGATATATACTACAGTACAGAAAGAATAAATTATTATACAGAAATTTGTAACTCTGCAGTTACTACAGGATAAAAATAATAAACCAAATAAATTAATGGATACATCTTACAAAAATTTAAGAAATAACCACGCACAAAATAAAATAGATTCATTACCTACAATAAATCTATTTTATAATCTAGTTATTAGCCTAGGTATCCGCACCCCCCTACAAATGGTATCTATTTTATAATCTAGTTGTAGATAAATTATTATTCATTATCATAAAATTGCTTTTTTCAAAATATTCCCTTCAACCATGTACATAATAAAATATAGTCATCTCAGATTACTATATACTAGATTATTCTTAAATAACATGTTCTTCGGTCACTATTAGCATGGTAATTCGGATACTTTTTCCCTTAAACAGCGCCTCGACTCTGGTTACTCCCCGTCACAGCTTCTTGCCTCATTGGTTTCACCTTTAGGATTGCATAGTTCTTAGGGATTTTTCTCCGTTTCCACTTTGCTAATAAACTTCTTAACATATTATTTTTCGAATAATTCTACTATAAAGTAACTAATATGAATTTATTTTATCATATCATGATTGTTGGGAATTATGAATTTAGCTATTCATAATCATAAATAGATATACCTGTTCCGGTAGCTTTGATATTTCTGAGGTTTGTTGCTCCATAGCTTTTTCCATTGCAGTGTATATATTTAATTAACTGGGCTAAATATTTTTGAACGGAGAGAATTTTGACTTGAATGTGAGAAGGCTTGCCCTCTGCAATGCCTTCTTCTCTTTTATTTATAGAAAAGAATACATTTGTGTACACGTTTTTCTCATTTCTACAAAAAGTCAAAAAAGCCTTAATGGCTAAAGATAAAAACAAAAAACAAACAAAGAAAAGACTTAAAAGTCTTCTACTCTATAAAGCCTACCTAAGCCTATAAAGCTAATAATTCAAGCTTTACATTAAATGCTACCAATCTACCAACTACTTTTTTAATTTCTATCTTATCTTTTAGGTAAAAAGATACAATATATTAAATATCTTGTCTTCCGTTTATTTTGTCATATCTGTTGTATCTCCATCATTGCTCTGGTCTTATCTTTTCAGCTGACGTCCTTATCTCTTTTTATTCTAGCTGAACTGCTGGGACATCATTATCTTCTCCATTACATTTTGAACATTTGTGATCTGGATATTTATGTCCAATAGTCTTGCTATATCTGGTTAATAATTCTTTCGAAATAAATTTTTCTCTGATAGCTCTGGCGATAGGTTCCGTCTCTGGTTTAAGCAACGTGATAATCCATTGCCTAATAGTTTCCATATCTGTTTCTCGTAACTCTTTTGAATTTGAATATATAAGTACATGATTTCTAGAATAGTAGCTCCATATAGGATTTTGGTTGCAATATGTATTTGCTAGCTCTTGCAAAATTGTAGATAGTCCAATAATCCTTTTGTTCGCATAAAATTTTGGTATCTCGATTCTAGGTATATCTGGCTGTGAAAAAATATCTTGTGGTATAATCATATCTCGTGTCATTCCTATCTTTACAACTTGTATAGGTTTTTTAACTTCATCAAATAATATCTCTGCTGGTGCCGTGTAAATTTTTATAAAAAATAAGGTACCTTTGGTTATTCTTTTAAAAGTGATAAGTGCTTCATATATCTCTGGTATGGTGGATATCTCAGTTCTGTCCGTGGTATATATAGTACTAAGTAGTCCATATTCGTAGCAAGTTTTAACTAAGCTTGGTTTGTTTTAGGTAAAGCAATTAGCTTATTATATCCGGCCAATCTTTGGGTTATATAGTTCGTATGTGGTTCTTGGATGTTTGTAGCTTTGGGGTTGCTATTTAAAAAGGTTTGTACATTGTAGATATTTTCTATGTATGTCCGGGCTATGTAGTTGTAAGTCTTTTTGTCTTGGTTTAGACTATCTCGGTATGTGGTAATTTGTGGGGTATAAACATGGGATCTTTTGATGTGTTTGGTGTATATGGTTTATCAAATAGCTTGTTTAGGTTCATATTTTTTCTAACTCCTCTGCTTGTACCTGCAGAAGTAGATGGATAAACGTTATGGGTTTTATGGAGTATCCCAACGTCTCCTTCTAGCTCTGGAATTTTATTGTCTTCCGATTGACGTAGCTCTGCGCATTGCTGAGTTAGTTGATTCATAGCTATAGACTTCAGTTTAACTACACTAGTCTTTAGCTTTAGCTTTTCTATTTCAATACCCATACTGTCCACTTTCAATGAAAGCGTAGTTAGGGCGTTGAGTATCTTTTCATGTATATTTTCTTCTATCATTTCAGTCTGTGTAGCTTTGTCTTGATATGTAATCTGCAATAACATTTTTGTTAGTACTGATTACTTCTATTATAAATGTGAAATTTAATATGTTTAAAACTAGTCTCCGAATCTCTTTTGTTGTAACTGAGTTTTGTATTTTCTTTGTTAGCCACCAGCGTACCTGTGTATTATCTGTTCGCACAATAAATTTGTTATATACAATATATGACTCAAATGCTAACAAACATTTATATAATGAACATAATTCTTTCCTATTTATTTCCCATTTTATTTCTGTCTCGTTGAACGTACCTGAGTAGTATCTACAATGGTGTTCTATTTTTTCTGCTTCATACCTATATTTAAGTACTCCTCCGTAACTATATTCACTGGCATCTGCTTCTACTATATATGTAAATTTTCTATTTTCATCTGGAAATTATAATTTTGGTAATTCCTTGCAAAGTAATTTTATTTTTTGAACTTGTTTTTTATCTTCTTCATTATAATTATATTCTATATCCTTTTTTAATTTTTTCTGTAGTGGTTTTAAGTTTTCTGCTAATTTTGAAATATATTCTCTTACTTGGTTTACTAATCCTAAAAATGATTGTAATTTTTTTTTTGTATCTAATTCTTCTTTTGAATTTATTATTTTTTGTACTATATGCTGTTGCATTTTTACTCCACTTTTATCTATTTGTATTCTTAAAAATTCTATCTGATTTTTCATAATTTCAGTTTTCTTTTCGCTTAGACTTATTCCTGATTTTTCTATTATATCTGTAAACTGTTCCAATAATTTTATATGTTCTTCTTTAGTTTTTGTATATAATAATATATCATCTATGTATACTATGCAATTAGGTAACTGTTTAAAATAATTATCCATAAAATGTTGATATCTACCTGGTGCATTTTTATATCCAAATGGTAATATATTCCACTCATAAAATCCTTGTGGTACCGTAAATGCGGTTAATTCTTTAGACTCTTCTTCTAACTTTAGATGGTAAAATCCTGATTTACAATCGAATTTGCTAAAATAATTATATCCTTGTATTTGTCTTATTTTTAATATCTTATTTGGTATCGGATAATTATATGTTATAGTTTTTGCAATTAAATTTCTATAATCAATAACCATCCTACTTTTTCCTCTTTTTTGTTCACTATGTTTATTTTACTATAAATGCTGGACTATTATGTTTACTATTACTTTTTTATATATATTGTTTTTCTAATAATTCATCTATATGCATTTTAAATTCTTTTAAATCGTCAAAATTATATGTTAATGGTTTTTGGATTATTATACTATTTTTATCTATTAATTCAATTTTTATGGTAGTTTTATGCTTTTCCCATCCTTTTAATGGATCTTCACTATATAATTGTTCTAATTTTTTCTTAACTATTTCTATCTTATTTATTTCTTCATTTTTTACTAGACATTTTGCTATATAATTTTCTTCTTGTCCTGTGTTTAATAGTATTAAATATTCTTTTTCATTTATTTTTCCTGTTATGTAATATTAATTTAGATTACTTATTGAATTCGTTTCATAACTTGTTCTTTTTGATGAGCTTGATGATTCTGGTTTTTCATTAGCTATTCTTTTTGTTGTACTTATTCTATCATTTACTATTTCTAAATTTTCTTCTATATCTATGTCTCTATACCTATAATCATTATAATCTATTGTTTTTACAATTTGTTCAAATGGGCTATCTATTTGTATCTTGTTAATTTTATTTTTTCCTGTTATTTTATGTTTTGTTGTTAATACATATAAATTTTTGCATCTTGCTGTAAATATTTTACTTCCTGGGGTTAATTCTATTCCTGTTATCTTCCAATATAATACTAGTGATTTATCTATATTTCTATCTGTTACTGCTATTGAATAATTTGCACTTATTATGAATTTAAATTTTTGGTATATTAAATTTCCTTTTACGGCAGTTATTATGCTTTTTTCTATAGGTTTTATAATTCTATCATATGCTAAATATAATTCTATCGGTGTATCTATTCCTTCTCTAAAATAGGCTTTTATTAATATTTCTGTACCTCCAAGGTGTACATATTTTATTGGATCTCCTTTACTTTTTATATCATTTATCTCTTTATTAATTATTCTTTTTGTTACTAGTGGTATACTAGCTTTACCTTTTGCATATCTACAGTCTATTACATGTTCTTTCTGGCATACTACGTAATATTCATCTTTTTTCCTAGTAAACATATTTTTTATTGTTGGTATTTTAAATATTTTTTCTACACTTAAATCTAACTCTTTTCCTTTTATTTCATCAAATATATTACTGTCAAATATTAATTTTTGTTCTGTTCTTTCATCATTTAAATATTCTTCCTTTGTTATTATTTTTATATCTTCTTCAGTCATTCGATTCATCTATTTCACTATCTATTTCAGTATCTGTTTCGTTTTCTGAAATTTCATATATACTATCTTCACTTTCTAATTCATAGTCTATATAATCTATTTGCATATATTCTGTATTTTCTATTTTTATTTCTGATATTTGTTTATTTTTTGGATTTTTGGGTAATTTACAATCTCTAGCTAAATGTCCTAACTTTCCACAATTATAACATGTACATTCTTTTATAGATTTTTTCTTTCTATATGGTCTTTTATTTTTGTAATTTTTTACATAATATCTTTTTCTTGGTTTCTTATATTTATATTTTGATTTTTTATATTTCTTATATTTCTTATGTCTTTTTTCTTTTCTTATAATATCTTTTTTCGCATCCAAATTGTGGTGCTATTTTATTTTTGCAACATGCTAAATTTCTTTTTAATGTTTTTTCCATTTTTAATTCTTCTCTATATTTCTCACATAAATTCCTATACCATTGTTGTAAAAATTTTATTCTAGCTCCTAATGTATCTACTATTTTTGCTTCTTCCCAACTTTTTATTACCTTTGAACTAAATGGTTCGGGTAATTTATTAAAATATAATTTTCTTATTTCCTTACTTTCTTCTATACTATATGCTCCTTTGTAATAATATTCTTTAAATGCGCAAGTATATTCGTCTATATAACACATATTACATATTGTTAATTTTAACATTAAATTCCTATTTGTATCTTTTTCTTCATCTTGTTCTTCTTCTATTGTTGTCATACTACCAAATTCATCTTTTATAACTGTTTCATATTTTTTTAATAATTCTATAGGTGTTAGTTTAGTTGTTGTTGATGATGTTCCTTCCATAAGTTTATTAGCTCTTAATACTTTATTACTATTTTCGGTTAAGTTTGAAAACCATAGTTTTACTGATCCTATTAATGTTTTTTCTATATATTCTGGTGCATCTGTTATGTTTATATTATTATCTAATAATTGTTTTGTCATATATCCTATCCATAATTGTATTATTTTTTCTGTATCTATTACACAGTCTAGATCTAAAAAGTTATAATTTTTATTAACTATTTGTTTTGGTGTCCATTTGTCATATTTATTGTATTTTTTAAATTTATTTTTATAATATATAGGTTTTCTTATTTCTGTTGTATTAGGTATTATGGTTTCATCTTCTTTTTTATCAAGAGTATTTATTTCTGTGTTGGTATTTTCTAGGTTTTCTTCATTCATTATTTCTTATTTTTCGTTAATGTCTAAATTTTTTATATTTGTTAAAATTTCTGTATATGTTTCACTATCTTCTGAGTCATAATTATCTGACTCTTCAATCTCTATATTATTTATTTCTAATTTTTTCCTAAATTGATTTATCTCGTTTAGTAATTTTTGTTCTCTATCTTTTTCTTCTTTTTCTTTTTGTCTTTGTTCATACAAATCTTTTAACATTTGTAGTTCTTTTTCTAATTCAGCAATTCTACTATTTTTAGTTTCTTCTATTTTTCGTATTTCTTCCGTAGTTTGTTGTTTAATTTTTTCTATTTCCTTTTTTCTATCTATTTCTTCATTTTCTTTTTCTATTCTTACTATTGCTGTTAATTTATCTTCTAATTTTAATTCCTCTTTTTCTAACATTAGATATAAATGTTCTCCTATTTTCTTTTATCTTCTTCCTAGATTAGAAAATACTATTTTTATTTTTGATCCTTCGTGATTTTCATATATTTTTTCATCTATTATAAATTCTTCTTTGTTCATTTTATTGTGAATAATTCATGTTGGTATATATATTCTAAACTATCTATTTGTGATTCAAATTTTGATATTTCATCTTTTTGTATATTTATTGAGTTTTTACTAACTCCGGCAAATATATTATAATGTAGTCTTTGTTTTCTTAATTTTAATGCTTTACATCTTTCACAGATAAATTGTTTTAATTCTTTATATTTTTGCTCTTTATTCATTTAAATTATATTTATAATACCTTGGTGGATATCTAAATCTAATTTTATCATAATTAGGTGGTATGTGTCTCATTCTTCTAGATTTTAAATGGATTATTAATTTTGCTTCAATACTAGATATTAATGTAATTAGATAGGCTAATCTTTGTGGATTTTCTTTTATTTTATTTAGACTTATATATTCTGAATAATTACTAACTAAAGATTCTTTAATTTTTCTAAAAACTTCTCTATTTTTAAATGGTCTTCTCATAATTAATTTAATTACTAACTAATTCAAATCTAACTAGTTCTATTACTAACTCTAACATATATCTCACTTCCGTGATTTTTAAATTACTAGGCTCTGATACCATTTGTAGGGGGGTGCGGATACTTAGGGGGTGCGGATAACTAGGCTAATAACTAGATTATAAAATAGATTTATTGTAGGTAATGAATCTATTCTTTTTTGTGCGTGGTTATTTCTTAAATTTTTGTAAGAGGGGGTGCGGATACCTAGGCTAATAACTAGATTATAAAATAGATTTATTGTAGGTAATGAATCTATTTTTTTTTGTGCGTGATTATTTCTTAAATTTTTGTAAGATGTATCCATTAATTTATTTGGTTTATTATTTTATCCTGTAGTAACTGCAGAGTTACAAATTTCTGTGTAATAATTTATTCTATCTGTACTGTAGTATATATCTAATTCTAGATTTTCTATGTCATTTATTATCTTGTGTTGTTCTTCTCGTAGTGAGTTTTTTAAAGTATATAAACTATCACATGTGTTTTTTTCTAAATTTTCTAAGGTTTTTTCTATCCATATTAACTTTTCTTTTAGATCTTCCATTATTTTTCTAATACGGTTTCTATAATTAATTTCATTATTTAGATTATCTTGGTTTTCTCTAGTTTTTCTAATATATTCTAACATCCACAGTCTTGGTCTGAATAATATCCTTCTGGGTAAATGTCTTCGTATATCTGTTCTAACGCATTTATTGTTTCGATTTCGTAGTTTATTACTTCTTCTAATATTATTTCCTTAATATCTATAATTTCTATAATTTCTATATCTTTAAGTACATATAAGATTAAAACTTTAAGGTAGTCTAAATGATCTATTTTCTAAAATTGATATTTTATAGTTATTTGTTTTAGCCTTAGTAGTTCTTGCATATTTTTATCAAGAGATTTTATATATTTTTTATTTTCCATGTATTTGTTTATATTTATTTTTATCTGTGTTTCTAGTAACTGTATATTTCGCATATCTTTAAAGATTCTACGTGATTTTAACATAATAAATATTTATAAGAGTAGCTAGGTAGACATGATATATCATTTACTCTAGTCATGTAATATTCTCCAAATGCTTTTTCTAGTATAATTTTTCTTATATCTGCAACATTTATATCTCTAAGTGCATACAAAATAAGTATCTTAAATTTATCTACCATGACATCAGATAAATTATTATTCATTATCATAAAATTGTTTTTTTCAAAATATTCCCTTCAACCATGTACATAATAAAATATAGTCATCTCAGATTACTATATACTAGATTATTCTTAAATAACATGTTCTTTGGTCACTATTAGCATGGTAATTCGGATACTTTTTCCCTTAAACAGCGCCTCGACTCTGGTTACTCCCCACCACGGTTTCTTGCCTCATTGGTTTCACCTTTAGGATGACATAGTTCTTAGGGATTTTTCTCCGTTTCCACTTTGCTAATAAACTTCTTAACATATTATTTTTCGAATAATTCTACTATAAAGTAACTAATATGAATTTATTTTATCATATCATGATTGTTGGGAATTATGAATTTAGCTATTCATAATCATAAATAGATATACCTGTTCCGGTAGCTTTGATATTTCTGAGGTTTGTTGCTCCATAGCTTTTTCCATTGCAGTGTATATATTTAATTAACTGGGCTAAATATTTTTGAACGGAGAGAATTTTGGCTTGAATGTTAGAAGGTTTGCCCTCTGCAATGCCTTCATTTTTTACACTTGTCTGCTAAAAAACAAAAAACAATCAAAGAAAGACTTAAAAGTCTTAAAGCCTACCCTAAGCCTATAAGGCTAAAATTCAAAGTCTATTCAATTTACATTAAATGCTACTAACTTTTTAATGCTAATTTACGTAAACAACTTGTAAAATTTTACAATAAGTCTTCCGTCTATTTTGCCATATCTGTTGTATCTCCATTATTACTCTGGTCTTATCTTTCCAGCTGGCGTCCTTATCTCTTTTCATTCTAGCTGAACTGCTGGGACATCATTATCTCCTCCATTACATTTTAAACATTTGTGATCTGGATATTTATGTCCAATAGTCTTGCAATATCTGGTTAATAATTCTTCCGAAATAAATTTTTCTCTGATAGCTCTGGCGATAGGTTCCGTTTCTGGTTTAAGCAACGTGAGAATCCATTGCCTAATAGTTTTCATATCTGTTTCTCGTAACTCTTTTGAATTTGAATATATAAGTACATGATTTCTTGAATAGTAGCTCCATATAGGATTTTGATTGCAATATGTATTTGCTAGCTCTTGCAAAATTGTAGATAGTCCAATAATCCTTTTGTTCGCATAAAATTTTGGTATCTCGATTCTAGGTATCTCTAGCTGTGAAATAATATCTTGTGGTATAATCATATCTCGTGTTATTCCTATCTTTACAAGTTGTATAGGTTTTATAACTTCATCAAATAATATCTCTGCTGGTGCCGTGTAAATTTTTATAAAAAATAAGGTACCTTTGGTTATTCTTTTAAAAGTGATAAATGCTTCATATATCTCTGGTATGGTGGATATCTCAGTTCTGTCCGTGGTATATACAGTACTAAGTAGTCCATATTCGTAGCAAGTTTTAACTAAGCTTGGTTTGGTTTTAGGTAAAGCAATTAGCTTATTATATCCGGTCACTCTCTGGGTTATATAGTTTGTATCTGGTTCTTGGATGTTTGTAGCTTTGGGGTTGCTATTTAAAAAGGTTTGTACATTGTAGATATTTTCTATGTATGTACGGGTTGTATAGTTGTAAGTCTTTTTGTCTTGGTTTAGACTTTCTCGGTATGTGGTAACTTGTGGGGGTATAAACATGGGATCTTTTGATGTATTTGGTGTATATAGTTTATCAAATAGCTTGTTTAGGTTCATATTTTTTCTAACTCCTCTGCTTGTACCTGCAGAAGTAGATTGATAAACGTTATGGGTTTTATGGAGTGTCCCAACGTCTCTATCTAGCTCTGGAATTTTATTGTCTTCCGATTGACATAACTCTGCGCATTGCTGAGTTAGCTGATTCATAGCTATAGACTTCAGTTTATCTTCACTAGTCTTTAGCTTTAGCTTTTCTATCTCAGTACCCATCTTTTCTATCTCAGTACCCATACTGTCCACTTTCAATGACAGCGTAGTTAGGGCGTTGAGTATCTTTTCATGTATATTTTCTTCTATCATTTCAGTCTGTGTAGCTTTGTCTTGATATGTAATCTGCAATAACATTTTTGTTAGTACTGATTACTTCTATTATAAATGTGAAATTTAATATGTTTAAAACTAGTCTTCGAATCTTTTTTGTTGTAACTGAGTTTTGTATTTTCTTTGTTAGCCACCAGCGTACCTGTGTATTATCTGTTCGCACAATAAATTTGTTATATACAATATATGGCTCAAATGCTAACAAACATTTATATAATGAACATAATTCTTTCCTATTTATTTCCCATTTTATTTCTGTCTCGTTGAACGTACCTGAGTAGTATCTACAATGGTGTTCTATTTTTTCTGCTTCATACCTATATTTAAGTACTCCTCCGTAACTATATTCACTGGCATCTGCTTCTACTATATATGTAAATTTTCTATTTTCATCTGGAAATTGTAATTTTGGTAATTCCTTGCAAAGTAATTTTATTTTTTGAACTTGTTTTTTATCTTCTCCATTATAATTATATTCTATATCCTTTTTTAATTTTTTCTGTAGTGGTTTTAAGTTTTCTGCTAATTTTGAAATATATTCTCTTACTTGGTTTACTAATCCTAAAAATGATTGTAATTTCTTTTTTGTATCTAATTCTTCTTTTGAATTTATTATTTTTTGTACTATATGCTGTTGCATTTTTACTCCACTTTAATCTATTTGTATTCCTAAAAATTCTATCTGGTTTTTCATAATTTCAGCTTTCTTTTCGCTTAGACTTATTCCTGATTTTTCTATTATATCTGTAAACTGTTCCAATAATTTTATATGTTCTTCTTTAGTTTTTGTATATAATAATATATCATCTATGTATACTATGCAATTAGGTAACTGTTTAAAATAATTATCCATAAAATGTTAATATCTACCTGGTGCATTTTTATATCCAAATGGTAATATATTCCACTCATAAAATCCTTGTGGTACCGTAAATGCGGTTAATTCTTTAGACTCTTCTTCTAACTTTAGATGGTAAAATCCTGATTTACAATCGAATTTGCTAAAATAATTATATCCTTGTATTTGTCTTATTTTTAATATCTTATTTGGTATCGGATAATTATATGTTATAGTTTTTGCAATTAAATTTCTATAATCAATAACCATCCTACTTTTTCCTCTTTTTTGTTCACTATGTTTATTTACTATAAATGCTGGACTATTATGTTTACTATTACTTTTTTTGTATATATTGTTTTTCTAATAATTCATCTATATGCATTTTAAATTCTTTTAAATCGTCAAAATTATATGTTAATGGTTTTTGGGTTATTATACTATTTTTATCTATTAATTCAATTTTTATGGTAGTTTTATGCTTTTCCCATCCTTTTAATGGATCTTCACTATATAATTGTTCTAATTTTTTCTTAACTATTTCTATCTTATTTATTGAAAATATAGTTATTTCTGTTTTATTTATCGAAAATACTACTAATTCTATTGTATCTTCAGTGTTTTTTATATTTTCTAACTTTTGTGTAATTTTTTCACTTCCTTTTATCCAATCAGTTTTCTTTCTTATTTTATTATTAACTCTTTTTGCTCTTACTTTTTGTTTACATGGTGTTGTAAACCACCAATCGTTTCTAGTTATTATGTGTGGGTATAATTTATCTAAAAATGGCATTCCTAAAAGTATATCTTTTGACGTTAGTTCATAATTATAATTTTTTTCTATTGTCAATATCTTATCCCATATTTGTACTTTTACATTCCTAGCTTTATAAGTAATTAAGCTTCCTTCATTATTAAATCCTTTAACTACTATTGGTATTTTTAATTTATCCCATTTACTTTCCGGTAAGCAATTATATCTACATAAATTAGCTTCTGCTCCTGTATCTATCATAGGCGTATAATATCTACGGTAATATCCTTCCACTACTATCTTCATTAATACATATATTTTCATTTTATGTTAAGACTATTTTTAAGAATAATTTCTCTCTATTATATGTTATGGTCAATTGTGTAAGTTCTATATTATATGGCTTTACTTGTTCTAACCATTTTATTCCTAATATTATATCTGCTTTTTGCATCTCTTCTTTTACTTCAAATTCTATTTTTATTTTTCTAACTCCGATTATTATTTCTTTTTCTGCTATAATTTTACTATTTATTAAACTTCTTGGTAGATCTGGGCATATATCATTATCAATTTTTATTTCTTCATCTTTTACTAGATATTTTGCTATATAATTTTCTTCTTGTCCTGTATTTAAGAGTATTAAATATTCTTTTTTCATTTATTTTTCCTGTTATGTAATATTGATTTAGATTACTTATTGAATTTGTTTCATAACTTGTTCTTTTTGATGAGCTTGATGATTCTGGTTTTTCATTAGCTATTCTTTTTGTTGTACTTATTCTATCATTTACTATTTCTAAATTTTCTTCTATATCTATGTCTCTATAGCTATAATCATTATAATCTATTGTTTTTACAATTTGTTCGAATGGGCTATCTATTTGTATCTTGTTAATCTTATTTTTTCCTGTTATTTTATGTTTTGTTGTTAATACATATAAATTTTTACATCTTGCTGTAAATATTTTACTTCCTGGGGTTAATTCTATACCTGATATCTTCCAATATAATACTAGTGATTTATCTATATTTCTACCTGTTACTGCTACTGAATAGTTTGCACTTATTATAAATTAAAATTTTTGGTATATTAAATTTCCTTTTACGGCAGTTATTATGCTTTTTTCTATAGGTTTTATAATTCTATCATATGCTAAATATAATTCTATCGGTGTATCTATTCCTTCTCTAAAACAGGCTTTTATTAATATTTCTGTACCTCCAAGGTGTACATATTTTATTGGATCTCCTTTACTTTTTATATCATTTATCTCTTTATTAATTATTCTTTTTGTTACTAGTGGTATACTAGCTTTACCTTTTGCATATCTACAGTCTATTACATGTTCTTTCTGGCATACTACGTAATATTCATCTTTTTTCCTAGTAAACATATTTTTTATTGTTGGTATTTTAAATATTTTTTCTACACTTAAATCTAACTCTTTTTCTTTTATTTCATCAAATATATTACTGTCAAATATTAATTTTTGTTCTGTTCCTTCATCATTTAAATATTCTTCCTTTGTTATTATTTTTATATCTTCTTCAGTCATTCGATTCATCTATTTCACTATCTATTTCAGTATCTGTTTCGTTTTCTGAAATTTCATATATACTATCTTCACTTTCTAATTCATAGTCTATATAATCTATTTGCATATATTCTGTATTTTCTATTTTTATTTCTGATATTTGTTTATTAATTTTTAAAGTTAAGAAATCTTAAATTATATGAAAAGGGTGTTATTATTTTTCCTTATTTGAAATTAAATAAACTTCTACTTAGGTTCAACCATTACATATATATAAATATCAATTTGATGCACGAGTAGTACATAAATAAAGCGATACAACCAAGGGATCTATCTTCTTCTTCCTTTTTTCTTTTTTTCTCTTCCTAATTTTTGTGTTTTACATGTTGTGAATGAGTTATATATCTCTAGTCCTTGCAGTCTAATGTCTTAATTTATTTTTATTTTCAATAAATTACAAATAACATGCAGTTCTTTATCTCTTTGAATTTTAAATTTTCATTCTATTTTTATCATAGTAATTAATGATGATATGGTTTAGTAAAGTTTAATTTTTCATGGATCTTCAGTGTGTTGCAGATGACCAAGAGTCCTATTTTTCTTGAAGAACAATAGATAATTTTTAAAATTATCTCAATAGCTCACACAAGTTGAATGAAAAGCTTGAACATATTTAAAGTTGCACGGTAATTTCTAAACCCATCTTTTTGGTTAGTAGCCTCTTTTATTCTCTATTTTTATTACAAGTTAGTAAATTAATCACCTTCTTTCATAGGAATTACTCTACAAAATCTTCAATTGAGATTATTAACACGGTGAAGGTTGGCGCTAAGAACATGTTGGGTCAAAATTAAAAGTGTGAACAGAAAATTGAAGCAACCAAGTGGAGAAAAATATTGAAATAACACTCAAAATAGAAAGTGTACTAAAAAAATAGGAAAGTCTACTAATTCTCCCACATTGGTGGGAGAATGAAACTTTCAAGTGTTTATATTAAGAAATACTTACTCCACATGGTAAGTGAGGCAAGAACCAAGAGGTGCTTCGCGCTGTCATCATCGTCGCTCGCTCAGTTTCGGCTTCGAATTTGAAAAACTCTTGATGAGATTAACTTTTTAGATAAAATTTATTTGAAACGTAGGAAAAATTCAGTCAGAAAATCCAAAGAAAAAATGCAACAGTTTTGTTGAAAACTGCTCGGAAGAGACACAACTCTTCGAGTAAAAGACACACTATTTTGAAAAAAAAGGTGACTATTCGGATGGTTGTGACTGTTCAGAAAATGACACAATATTTCGAATGGACATACATGAATTTTTCAAAGGACACAACTTTTCGATGAACCATTGCCACCTTTCGAAAGAGGAACTTAATGGCTATATAAACCTGCATTTTTTCCACAGGTTTGGAACAAAAATTTCTGAAGTAAAAACCACTTCTTGTCTTCTAAAAAACTATGTGTGATCATCTCCCGTTGAGTGAGTTCGAAGAGAATTCGATTGTTTGAGGTACCACTACTGTCGGATTGTTAAGCCATTTTATCCTAGAAGGAAAAGTCTGCAACCTCGGGTACTTGAGGGAAATTATTTCCTTAAGGATACTCCGTGAATTCAGAGAACTTGGCTTTTTCTGCTTCATCTATTTTTCTTTAAGAAACTGAAAACACACTTCTTTGAAAGATCATTTTGATCTTGCGTTGAAGGTGTTGAAAAACTTCATAAGTGTTCTTGATTTATTCTTGAACTTGTGTTGAAGTAGTTTTGCCAAAAAACAACAATCTTAAGGAAATAATTTTCACAATCTGTATTGTTTGGTTTCTAGAGATTAAATCTTTATGCTTTCTACTCCGTTTGAACTTAACAAGTAATTGAAAGTCATAAAAACTTTATCACAAGTTAAAGGACATTTGGTTAGCGATTGGAAGTCATAAAACTTCATCGTTAAACTAAAAACAAGGGGTGTTTGAAGTTGATACAACTTTATAAGTAGTATTAGATATACTAAAATTTACTATCTTTTTGTGATAGGAAAATGACTACTGACAGTCATGTGAATGATGCTGGGACGAGTGTGGCGGAAACTAATGTTGTCACAATGAGTCGTACGAGTACTCCACCAATGTCACCAGCGGAGAAATTCAAAAAATTCACTGGTGTTGATTTTAAAAGGTGACAACAGAAGATGTTCTTCTACCTTACAACGTTATGTCTTCAAAGATTTACATATAAAGAAGCTTTAGAGTTGCCTGAGGGAACTTCTGACCAGGAGCGTTTTGTCGTTATGGAGACGTGGAGACACTCTGATTTCCTAGGCAGGAATTACATTCTAAGTGGCCTCCAAGATGACCTATACAATGTGTATAGTGAAATGAAGATGAAAAAAGAGTTGTGAGGTGCGCTATAAAGAAAATACAAAACTGAGGATGCTGGAACCAAAAAGTTCTTCGTTACAAGGTTCCTTGAGTATAAAATGATTAACAACAAGTCTGTTGTATTCTAAGTACAGGAACTGCAAGTTATTATCCACGATCTCCTCCCAGAAGGTATGAGTTTTGTAAATATCTTAGTTGAACATGTTAAAAATGTTCTTAATGTTCACATAAGCTTTATTGTAGGTTTGGTCGTGAATGAGACATTTTAAGTCGCGACAATAATAGAGAAGTTGCCACCTATGTGGAAGGACTTCAAGAACTACTTGAAACATAAACGAAAAGAGATGACAGTCGAAGATCTCAAGTAAGACTGCGCATTGAGAAAGACAACAAAGCCACGGAAAGAAGGTCAAAAGAAAATTCTGCAATGAATGGAGCAAACATTGTAGAAGATGACCACAACAACTCAAAAAAGCGAAAGAAAGCTGGACAAAAAAGCAATCAACCTAAGAAGAAATTGAAGGGGCAATGCTTTAATTGTGGCAAGATTAGCCACAAATCAACAAATTATCGTGCCCCAAAGAAAGGCAAAAAATAGGACCAATTAGATATGACTGAATCCAAGAAAGAAATGGACGATCTGTGTGTCATGCTGTCTGAATGCAACTTGGTGGAAAATCCTCGAGAATGGTGGATGGACTCTGGTGCCACCAACCATTTTTGTGCAAATAAGAAGTTGTTTTCTACGTTTGCTCTAGCTCAAGGTGAAGAGAAGCTATACATGGCAAACTCCACAACTGCAAAAGTTGAAGGAACAAGAAAAGTATGCCTAAAAATGACTTCAGGCAACGTGTTGAATTTGAACAATGTCCTGTATGTATCAGAGTTACGGAAGAACTTAATTTTTGTATCACTTCTTGATAAAAATGGATTCAAATATGTATTTGTATTTGGAAAAATTATACTTAGTAAAAGAGAAGTGTACGTAGGAAAAGGCTACCTCACTAAGGGCCTATTCAAACTGAATGTAATAAATGTTGAGATCAATAAAAGTTCAGTTTCTTCTTACTTGCTTAAGTCTAATGATTTGTGCCATAAACGATTAGGACATTTCAATTACAAAATATTGCAAAAACTAAGTAAATTAGAAGTTTTGCCAAATTTTGAGTGCAATAAATTTAAATATCAAACGTGTGTGGAATAAAGTATGCTAAGCATCTATATAAGTCCGTTGAAAGGAATTTCATTCCCTTAGACTTAATCCACACTGATATTTGTGATATGATGTCAACACCATCTCATGGTTGGAAAAGTATTTTATAACTTTTATTGACGATTTCACTAGATACTGTTATGTTTATTTGCTTAACAGTAAGGATGAAGCAATAAATGCGTTTAGGCAATATAAAACAGAAGTTGAAAATCAGTTAGAGAAAAAGATCAAAATGATAAGAAGTGATAGGGGCAGAGAATATGAATCTCCCTTTGCGGAAATATGTGTAGAGAATGGAATTGTCCATCAAACTACGAACCCATATTCACCTCAATCTAATGAAATCGTGGAAAGAAAAAATTGAACCTTAAAGGAAATGTTGAATGCCTTTACTTATAAGTTCAGGTTTACCGCAAAACTTGTTGGGGAAAGTTATCCTTACAGCTAACTGAATACTCAATAGAGTGTTCCATAGTAAGACACAATCAATTTTATATGAAAAATGAAAAAAAAGGAAACCCGACTTGAAATATTTCAAAGTGTGGGGGTGTCTAGTGAAAGTCCCAGTTCCTATGCCTAAAAAAGTGAAAATATAACCTAAGACAATAGACTGCATGCTCATAGGATATGATAAAAGTAGTGAAACATGTCAGTTTTTGGTTCATAAATCCGAACATCCAGATATAAATAAAAATACGGTAAGTAAATCAATTAATGTTGAATTATTTAAACACATTTATTCGTATAAAACTAGACATGAATTGTCTACTAGGGGGGTAAAACGACCTCGAGATGAACCAAGTGAGGATGTACATAATTATAAGAATCCAAGATGTAGTACACATCAAAGAACGTCAACTTCGTTTGGATAAGATTTTGTAACATTTCTCTTAGAAAATGAGCGTCAAATATTTAAATAAGCGATGACGTCTTCAGACTCATCCTTTTGGGAAGTGGCAGTCAATAGTGAGATTGATTAAATCTTAAGAAATCATACGTGGGAGTTGGTTGATCTTCTTCCAGAAAATAAACCTTTAGGTTCTAAATGGATCTTTAAAAGAAAAATGAAAGCGGATGGTACTATTGACAAATACAAGGCAAGACTTATAGGAAAAGGCTTTAAACAAAAGGAAGGACTTGATTACTTTGGTACATACTCGCCTGTAATGAGGATAACGTCAACTTGGATGTTAATTACCTTAGCGGCGGTATATGGTCTTGAAATACATCAAATGGATGTGAAAATAACATTCCTAAATGGAGAATTGGAGGAAGAAATTTACACGAAATAACATAAGAATTTTCTGGTTCCAATAAAAGAAAGTAAGATGTGTAAACTTGGTAAGTTACTTTATGGACTAAAACAAGCACCTAAACAGTGGCATGCAAAGTTTGACCAAAACATGTTAGCAAACGAGTTTAAGATAAACGCTTGTGATAAATGTGTTTACATTAAAGACACTCCAAATCACAAGGTCATTATTTATTTGTATGTGGATGATATGTTGATCATCAGTAGAGACATTTTTGACATTAATGCTACAAAATAAATGCTTGAGAGCAAGTTTGATATGAAAGACCTTGGAGTTGCATATGTGATCTTAGGAATAAGAATCCATAGAACTCCATAAGGGTTGGCATTGTCATAATCTCATTACATCAAAAAGGTACTTACCAAGTTCAAGTATTTGGAAGTTGGTATTTCCACGACTCCATTGAACATGATCTTTGCACTTCAAAAGAATGAGGGTGAAAGTGACTCATAGTTGGAATACGCAAGATTGTTGGGATGTCTAATGTATATCATGAATTGTACATAGCATGTGCTATTAGTAAGTTGAATTGGTATACGAGTAATCCTAATAAAATTCGTTGGACGGCAATGAAAAGTGTTTTGGGGTATCTTAAATATACTCAAGACTATGCTTTGCATTATAATAAATATCCCATGGTAATTGAAGGATATAGTGATGTAAATTGGATCATCGAATCAAATAAAGTAAAATTCACGAGTAGATATGTATTTACTATAGGTGGAGGAGCATTCTCTTGGAAATCGTCCAAACAGACATGTATTGCTCGCTCCACAATGGAATCTGAATTTATCGTATTAGATAAAGTCAGTGAAGAAGCAGAATGGCTTAAATTTTTTTGAAAGATATTCCTTATTGGCCCAAACCATTGGCACCAGTACGTATATACTGTGATAGTCAAGTGATGATAGGTAGGGCAGGGAGTATGATGTACAACGATAAATCTCATCACATAAGACGAAGACATAATACCGTTAGAGAACTTCTCTCTAGTGGAATTGTCACTGTTGACTATGTGAAGTCAAAGGATAATATGTCCGATCCACTTACAAAAGACCTATCTAGACAAAGAGTTGAGAGAATATCCTAGGGAATGGATTTACGGCCTAAGACAAGTCAACATAACGGTAAATCTACCTAGCAGACTGGAGATCTCAACAGCTAGGTTCAAGGAGATCAAACAAAGTTGTGTCTGACAGGTTCAACATTTTCAATATACCCAATTCATTCTCATGATGTAGACAATGTTTAGTAAACAAGGATAAGACTTATGGTGTGAAGTTTTTTAATGATTATCTAAATTTGATAGATTTGACCAAATAGTTTAATCTATAGGATTGAACATTTAGAAATTACCTATGTGAGGGCAAAGTGGAAGATGCTTCAAGGAGAATGTTAGTAAAGGCCTATTCTCTAAGCTCTCATGAGATAGAGATGTGTTCATGACTGAAACAAATAAAAATATGAGAACTATAAATGATAAAAGGCTGGTTATGTGACCTGTGTTGTCTCAGTGTACATTAAAGATCGATGGTTCAAAGATATCAAATCTACCGAGTGACCAAGTTCATTCGATGAATGTTCACTATGGAAAGTTCAAAGAAAAACCCATTTATCCAGATGCAATCAGTCTTTGCTTGATGATCACATACTTGTCCATAAAGTTTTACAAGGATATCCATTTCCCATTCATGTGGGGGATTATTGGGTTCAAGATTAAAAGTGTGAATGAAAAATGGAGGGAACCAAGTGGAGGAAAAAATTGAGATAACACTCAAAATGGAAAGTGTACTCAAAAAATGGAAAAGTCTACTAATTCTCCCACATTGGTGGGAGAATGAAACTTTTAAGTGTTTATATTAAGAAACACTTACTCCACATGGTAAATGAGCAAGAACCAAGAGGTACCTCGCGCCGTCGTCGTCATCGCACGTTTGGCTCAGCTTCGGCTTTGAATTTGGACTTGTCAAATGTTCGATCGATAAGATTAATTCTTTAGACAAAATTTATTTGAAACGTAGGGAAAATCCAGTCAGAAAATCCAAAAGAAAAACACAATAGTTTTGCTTCTCCATTAACGTGCATGCTTCTACATGGAGAAACAATGTTGAAAGCTGCTGGAAAGAGACACAACTCTTTAAGTAAAAGACACACGATGGTTGTGACTGTTCAGAAAAAGACAAAATATTTTGAATGGACAGACATGACTATTTCAAAGGACACATCTTTATGATAAACCATTGCCACCTTTCGAAAGGAGCACTTA
Source organism: Capsicum baccatum var. pendulum (assembly GCA_030864225.1). Lineage (NCBI taxonomy): Eukaryota > Viridiplantae > Streptophyta > Magnoliopsida > Solanales > Solanaceae > Capsicum > Capsicum baccatum. The sequence continues at coordinate 165,684,324 of CM061554.1, read as the reverse complement.
ATGGCTATATAAACCTGTATTTTTTCCACAGGTTTGGTAACGAAAATTTCTGAATTAAAAAACACTTCTTGTCTTCTGAAAAACTTTGTGTGATCATCTCCCGTTTAGTGAGTTCGAAGAGAATCCGATCATTTGAGGTACCACTACTATTGGATTATTAATTCATTTTATCCTGGGAGGAAAATTCTATAACCTCGAGTACTTGAGGGGAATTATTTCCTTAAGGACACTCTGTGAATTTAGAGGACTTGGATTTTTTTCGCTTCATCTATTTTTGTTTAAGAAACTTAAAACACACTTCTTTGAAAGAACATTTTAATCTTGTGTTGAAGTGGTTGGAAAACTTCATAAGTGTTCTTGATTTATTCTTGAACTTGTGTTGAATTAGTTTTTTCAAATACAGATTTTATGTACCTAAAACAATAATCTTAAGAAAGTAATTTTCAGAATCTGTATTATTTGATTTCTAGTGATTAAAGATTTACGCTTTCTACTCCATTTGAACTTAACAAGTGATTGAAAGTCATAAAAACTTCATCACAAGTTAAAGGACATTCAATTACTGATTGGAAGTCATAAAAGCTTCATCGTTAAATTAGAAAAAAGGGTTGTTTAAAGTTTCTACAACTTTATAAGTAGTATCTTGATATACTAAGGTTTACTGTCTTTTTGTAATAGAAAAATGACAACTGACAGTCATGTGAATGATGCTGGGACGAATATGACAGCTACTAATATTATCACAAGGAGTCGTATGTATGCTTCGCCAATAAAACTAGCAGAGAAACTCAAAAAATTCATGGGTGTTGATTTTAAAAGGTGGCAACAGAAGATGTTCTTCTACCTTACAACATTATATCTTCAAAGATTTACATCTGATAAAGTTCAATGTTGCCCGAGGAAACTTCTAACAAGAGTTATTTATCATTATGAGGGCGTGGAAATACTCTAATTTCCTATGCAAGAATTACATTCTAAGTGGCCTCCAAGATGACCTATACACCGTGTATAGTAGAATGAAGATGAGAAAAGAGTTGTGGGGTGTGCTAGAATGAAAATACAAGACTGAGGATGCAGGAACCAAAACGTTCTTCGTAGAAAGATTCCTTGAGTATAAAATGATTGACATCAAGTCTGTTGTATCCCAAGTACAGGAACTGCAAATGATCATCCATGATCTCATTGCAGAATGTATGAGTTTGTAAATATCTTAGTTGAACATTTTAAAATGTTCTTAATGTTCACATAAACTTTATTGTAGGTTTGGTTGTGAACGAGGCGTTTCAAGTCGCGGGAATAATAGAGAAGTTGCCACCTATGTGGAAGGACTTCAAGAACTACTTGAAACATAAAGAAAGGAGATGACAATCGAAGATCTCATAGTGAGACTGCTCATCGAAGAAGACAACAAAGCCACAGAAAGAAGGTCAAAAGGAAATTCTGAAATGAATGTAGCAAACATTGTAGAAGAGAACCACAACAACTCAAAATAATAAAAGAAAGCTGGGCAAGAAAGCAATCAACCTAAGAAGAAATTCAAGGGAAAATGCTTTAATTGTGGCAAGATTGGCCACAAGTCAACAAACTGTCATGCCCCAAAGAAAGACAAAAAGAAGGACCAAGTAAATATGGTTGAATTCAAGAAAGAAATGGATGATCTGTGTGCCATGCAGTCTGAATGCAACTTGGTGGGATATCCTTGAGAATGATGGATTGATTCTGGTGCCACCCGCCACGTTTGTGAAAATAAGAAATTATTTGCTACGTTCGCTCCAGCTCAAGGCAAAGAAAAAATTTACATGGCAAACTCTGCAACTGCAAAAGTTGAAAGAACGGGAAAAGTATGCCTTAAAATGACTTCAGGAAAAGTGTTGAATTTGAACAATGTCCTGTATGTACCGGAGTTACGGAAGAACTTAATTTTTGTATCACTTCTTGATAAAAATGGATTCAAATGTGTATTTGTGTTTGAAAAAATTGTACTTAGTAAAAGAGAATTGTACATAGGAAAAGGCTACCTCACTAAGAGCCTATTCAAACTAAATGTAATAATGTTGAAATCAATAAAAGTTCAGTTTCTTCTTACTTGCTTGAGTCTAATGATTTGTGGCATGAACGATTAAGACGTGTCAATTATAAATATTGCGAAAATTGATTAACTTAGAAGTTTTGCCAAACATTGAGTGTAATAAATCAAAATGTCAAGCGTGTGTGGAATCAAATTATGCTAAGCATCTGTATAATTTTGTTTAAAGGAATTTCAATCCCTTAGACTTAATCCACACTGACATTTGTGATATGAAGTCATCACCATCTCGTGGTGGAAAAAAGATTTTTTTAACTTTTATTGACGATTGCACTAGATATTGTTATGTCTATTTGATAAATAGTAAGGATAAAGTAATAGATGCGTTTAGGCAATATAAAATAGAAGTTAAAAATCAGTTAGAGAAAGAGATCAAAACGATAAGAAGTGATGGGGTCGGAGAATATGAATCTCCCTATGCGGAAATATGCATAGAGAATGAAATTGTCCATCAAACTACAACCCCATATTCACCTCAATCTAATGGAATTGCGAAAAGAAAAAACCAAACCTTAAAGAAAATATTGAATACCTTACTTATAAGTTCAGGTTTACCGCAAAACTTGTGGGGGAAAGATATCCTTACAGCTAACCAAATACTCAATAGAATTCCTCATAGTAAGACACAATCCATTCCATATAAAAAATAGAAAGGAAGAAAATCTAGCTTAAAATATTTCAAAGTGTGGAGGTGTCTAGTAAAAGTTCAAGTTTTTATACCTAAAAGGGTGAAAATAGGACCTAAGATAGTTGACTGCGTATTCATAGGATATGCTAAATTTAGTAAAGCATGTCGATTTTTTGTTCATAAATCCAAAAATTCAAATATAAATGAAAATACGGTAATTAAATCAGATAATACTGAATTCTTTGAACATATTTATCCATATAAAACTAGACATAAACAGTCTACTGGGGGTCTGAATGATCTCAAGATGAACCAAGTGAGGATGTACATAATGATGAGAATTCAAGATGTAGTACATGTCAAAGAACGTCAACTTCGTCTGGAACAAATTTTTTAACATTTAAAGAAGCGATGTCATCTTCAGACTCATTCTTTCGGAAAGAGGTAGTCAATAGTGAGATTGATTCAATATTAAGAAATCATACGCGGGAGTTGATTGATCTTCCTCCAGGAAATAAACCTTTAAGTTCTAAATGGATCTTCAAAAGAAAAATAAAAGTGGATGGTACTATTGACAAATACAAGGCAAGACTTGTAATAAAAGGCTTTTGAAAAGGAAGGCATTGATTAATTTGATACATACTCACTTGTAACGAGGATAACGTCAATTTAGATGTTAATTTCCTTAGAGGCGGTATATGGTCTTGAAATCCATCAAATGGATGTGAAAACAACATTTCTAAATGGAGAATTGAAAGAAAAAATTTACATGGAACAACCTAAGAGTTTTGTGATTCCAAGAAAAGAAAATAAGGTATGTAAACTTGTTATGTCACTTTATGGACTAAAATAAGCACCTAAACAGTGGCATGCGAAGTTTGACCAAACCATGTTGGAAAACGGGTTTAAGATAAACTAATATGATAAATGTGTTTACATTAAAGACACTCCATATCATAAGGTCATTGTTTGTTTGTATGTGGATGTTATGTTGATCATCGATAGAGACATTTCTGACATAAATTCTATGAAACGAATGCTTGAGAGCAAGTTTGATATGAAAGACCTTGGAGTTGCGGATGTGATCTTAGGAATAAGAATCCATAGAACTTCACAAGGGTTGACATTGTCACAGTCTCATTACATTGAAAAGGTACTTGACAAGTCCAACTATTTGGAAATTGGTATTGCAAAGACTCCATTGAACGTGAGCTTCGCACTTCAAAATAATAAGGGTGAAAGTGACTCACAGTTGAAATACGCAAGAGTGTTGGGATGTCTAATGTATATCATGAGTATTACACAGTCAAACATAACATGTACTATTAGTAAGTTGAGTTGGTACATGAGTATTCCCAATAAAACTCATTGGATTGCAATGAAAAGAGTTTTAGGGTATCTTAAATACACTCGAGACTATTATTTGAATTATAATAACTATCCCATGGTAATTGAAGGATATAGTGATGCAAATTAGATCATCGGATCAAATGAAGTAAAATCCATGAGTGGATATATATTTACTATATATGGGATAACAGTCTCTTGGAAATCGTCCAAACAGACATGTATTGCTTGCTCCACAATGGAATCTAAATTTATCGCATTAGATAAAGTCGGTGAGAAGCAGAATGACTCTAAATTTTTTTGGAAGATATTTCTTATTGGCCTAAACCATTGGCACCAGTATGTATACACTATGATAGTCAAACAGTGATAGGTAGGGCAGGGAGTATGATGTACAACGGTAAATCTCATTACATAAAATGGGGCATAATACTGTTAGAGAACTTCTCTCTAGTGGAATTATCACTGTTGACTATGTGAAGTCAAAGGATAATATGTCGGATCCACTTACAAAAGTCCTATCTAGAGAAGGAGTTGAGATAACATCCAAGGGAATGAATTTACGGCCTAAGACAAGTCAGCATGGTGGTAACTCTACCTATCAGACTGGAGATCCCAAGAGCTAGGTTCAAGAAGATCAAACAAAGTTGTGTATGACAGGTTCAACATTGTCAATATACCCAACCCATTCTCATGATGTAGACAATGTTTAGTAAGCAAGGATAAGACTTATAGTGTGAAGTCTTTTAATGATTATCTAAATTTGATAGATTTGACCAAATAGTTTAATCTATAGGATTGAATGTTTAGAAATTACCTATGTGATGGAAAAGTGGAAGCCACTTCAAGAAGAATGTTAGTAAAGGCCTATTCTGTAAAATCTCATGAGACCGAAACTTATTCATGGCTGAAACAAATAAAACTGTGAGAACCATAAATGGTAAAAGGTTTGTTATATGACATATTTTGTCTAGGTGTACATTAAAGCTCGACGGTTTAAAGATATCAAATCTACCGATTGACCGAGTTCATCCGATGCATGTTCACTACAGAAAGTTCAAAGGGAAACCCACTTATCCAGATGCAATTAGTCTTTGCTTGATGATCACATACTTGTCCATAAAGTTTTATAAATCTAGAAATTCTCCATTTATGTGGGGGATTATTGGGTTCAAGATTAAAAGTGTGAATGAAAAATGGAGGGAACCAAGTGAAGGAAAAATTGAGATAACACTTAAAATGGAAAATGTATTCAAAAAATAGAAAAATCTACTAATTCTCCCACATTGGTGGAAAAATGAAAATTTCAAGTGTTTATCTTAAGAAATACTTACTCCACATGGTAAGTGAGGCAAGAACCAAGAGGTGCCTCGCACCGTCGTTGTTGTCGCTCTCTCGGCTTAGGCTTTAACTTCGACTTTGAATTTGAATTTGGATTTGGATTCGAAAAATGATCGATCGATTAGATGAATTTTTTAGACAAAATTTATTTGAAACGTTGGAAATATCAAAAGGAAAAACGCAACAGTTTTGCTCCTTCATTAACGTGCATGCTTCTGCATGCAGAAATGATGCTGAAAGCTGATCGGAAGAGACACAACTCTTCGAGTAAAAGACACACTATTTTGGAAAAAGGGGTGACAGTTCGGATGGTTGTGACTGTTCAGAAAAAGACATAATGTTTCAAATGGACAGACGTGACTATTCCAAAGAACATACCTTTCCGATGAACAATTGCCACCTTTCGAAAGGGGCACCTAATGACTATATAAACCTGTATTTTTTCCACAGGTTTGGTAACGAAAATTTTTAAATTAAAAAATACTTCTTGTCTTCTGAAAAACTCTGTGTGATTATCTTTCATTGAGTGAGTTCGAAGAGAATCCCATCGTTTGAGGTACCACTACCATCGGATTGTTAAGCCATTTATCTTGGAAAGAAAATTCGCAACCTTGGGTACTTGATGGGAATTGTTTTCTTAAGGACACTCCGTGAATACAGAGGACTTGGCTTTTTCTGGTTCATCTATTTTTCTTTAAGAAACTAAAAACACACTTCTTTGAAAGATCATTTTGATTTTGTGTTGAAGGTGTTGGAAAACTTCATAAGTATTCTTGATTTATTCTTGAACTTGTGTTGACCCGAAACAACACATGCAAGATTGCCGATGAATGAAGTGAACCATGATACTATGTGCCAAAAAACTAAAGGTTATATATCTTCATCTCTTTTCATCTTTTCTTTGTTTAAACAAAACTTTGTCTGAGTAAGCTTCATATGTATCAAGATAAACTCGAGTGCGAAGTCATTTGTATAAATATTAAATAATAATAATACTGAATTTTTAAATCGTTGAATGAATATGTAAAGTTGACAAGTTTTTTTTGTAAGAGACTTTTCTCTAAACTAATATTCCTAAGTTTATGGGATATAATTATTCTTTCTTTAATTAGGTTTAGAATTCTTCGAGTTTTTCTTTGTTTAAGAGTTTTACTGTCGAGTTATTTTTCTTAGGTATTGTTGAGGTTAAAATTAGGGTACTTTAATATAAATGACCTGCACAAGGAGTTGACAAAGAAGTCCACAACCTGGTTGAGTTGAGGTTTCTGGTTCAGATGGCCACGAAAAAGTTGTGGTAGAAACAATTATTAGCCTTATGTCTGTTGAGAATGTGGTTGTTCCTATAACCTGTCTTTTTAGGCTGCTTAGTGTTGTGATGCTTGATTTCATAGTTGCTTTTAGACTTGATCTTGAGAGGTGGATAGGATCTCAATTAGACATAGCTACTTTTAATGATTGATGTTGACGATGCATATGATCTTGGTTAGTTCTTTTCAACAGGAGGATAGAGATGAAGATTTAAAAGATGTCACGCGCACACCAAATGCGACCAGACTATGGCAATGGATTTTTGTGAGACTCCGCTATTCCTCTGTAGTCTTGGTTATTTTTCTCAGCGGGGGGATGATGTTGCAGATGTGTATGAAAGATGTCGCACACTCCATGCTCGACTAGACTATGCAATGGTTTTTGGCAAGACGCCACGATTACTTTGGTGCCTTGGTTAATTTTTCTCAACAGGAGGATAGTGATGCAAATGTGCATGAAAGATGTCGCGCACTTCAAGCGCGACTGGAGTATGCAATGGCTTTTGGTGAGACTCCGCTATTATTCTGTTGAGTTCTTCATTGGCCGTGGAAATTAAAATTTGAATTTTTATATGATCTTGATTAATCATTCCCGCTTGATCTCTTTTTTCAGCTTACTTGGCTAATGTATACTATAAATAAGAAAATCTGAAAATGGCAATACGAGCTATTATTTGTGATGCTGAATTTTGTGAGGCTAATAACAACCTGGTACTTAGTTTACAAATTCTTATCCTATATATTAACATTTTTTCCTCCTATTAATTAATTTTGTATGCTCTCAAAAATGCTACTCATAAGGTCATGTTCTAAGAGATGCTAATAAACTACTAGAAGCAATTCATTACTATCATGTAAGGTTGTGTTTCTTTATAGGCCGGTAGTATGTTTTAAATTCTTAGTAATTGTCAATCCTTCTATCTCAATTTTTGTGAGATTTAGATTTTTTATTTTTTGAGAGTCAATATGACTAATTATTGAAGCTAACTAGACTAGATCAACTCAATATTTTTAAGCTAAAATTCAGATATTGAAAAATTATGTGATAAGTACTGTAAGTTTCAATTCTTCACATGTCAATGTGGTGAATAGACACATTTTAAATATCAAATTTCACGTAATTTGTATCTCGATAAGCAAAAAGTACCACATAAATTGAGACAGAAAATACTTTCTAATGAATGCATGAAGCAGTGCCTTTATGCTGTTTTCTCAACCTTTCAGATGAATGCATGGAGCAATGCCTCCTACTTCAACCTGAGAATCCACAAGTATTGTCCAATCTGGGAAACATTTATCTAGAGCATTAAGATTTGCTCAATCACAACGATTCTCTTCCTAACTATATATTTCAATCTTGAAATACATCTCTATTTGTAGGCTTGAATTTTTCTCTATAGTAATCTTGGTAATGATCCAAAGCCTATGTCGCCAATTCACTATTGTTGTATTTTATTCACATCATTTGAGGCTGAAATTGCATTTAATTTCAAGAAAATTTCAAAATTGAATAAGTCAATTCTCATAATAGGAATTAATACTACTGGATTCTAAAGAGGGAGTTTGTGATGTAAGGTCGGTGCCATATCTGAACTTTTAAGAGTTGCCTTTGGACGGTGAAGGAAAATGTGTAATGATTATACTTTATTATAGTAATAGTTTAGTACTTGTGTGGCTTCTTGATCGGTCTAGATTTTGTTTTTTTGTCTTAATTCTTAAGTTTTTTGTTGTCTAGAAGTTCAAGTGTAGTTTTTTTTTAGAAAAAAAAAAGGAAAAACGGGGCAGGAAAAGGAAAAATGAGAAAGGAGATAAAAAAAATCGGTGTGGTGCATTAAATTTCTGATATGTGTGAAATTTGGAGAAACGTTGAACCATAAAGGTTTATTGTTACCTTGCATTTTTTGAGATTTTTTACTAATAGTACTCAATTTTGTAGAATTTCGCAATCTTATTTTTTACTGATTGCTAAAGAAAAAAAGAATCACATTTTTCACATTCTTCATTGATCGAGTGATCCTGTTGTTTGATGCTACAATATATAGTAGCTCTCGTTCGACAATAGATTTGAAATTAAAATAAAAATGCTAAAAACGAGTTCTAAAGAACGATGGTTAGATTGATTATGTTGTGTGGTTCCGACATGATAACAAGGACATGACCTTATCAGATGGACTATATACTAATCATAGTATTACTCTTGTTTTTACCTTTGAATTTAGTTATTATCAATTATGTTTCGCATTTCGATGATTGTTTGTCTATAGTATTTGTAATAAACACTTTTTCAAGAAACATTAGGAAAATGTACTCACTCCTGCGGTCTATTACCTTGCATAAGTCGACTTAATTAGGATTTAGATAAGGACCCTTAGGGGTTGTTTGGTTGGAAAATAAATTATTTTGAAATTAATTGTTTCTAGATTAGCTATCTCGAGATTAGTCTTTCTACTTTCAAGATGGGATAAAAATAACACTACAATTTCGGGATAACTAATCTCGCGAGAAGAGTTATTTCATGCATTTTATCCCAACCAAACATGGAATAAGCTTATTCTAAAATTATTCCTGAGATTAATTAGCCCTTATCCCAAGTACTTAATATATAGGCCTTAGAAATGCATATTCAATCTTTCTGTTTTGGTTGACTGAACCATATTCTCAATCATTTAAGTCCTCGTTCTCGAGTTAACCTTATATTCGGAGCATCCAAACTTTGCACCCAAATCAGCTCAAAAAGTATGAAGTCCGACCAAACTGGAGAGAAACATAAAATATTAGTCGCACAAATATATGCATGTTGTTAAGGTAATGACTTGAAGTATTTATACTAAATTTGATTTTTTTAATATGACATTTATCTGTTACATTACAAAGATTTACTCAGTATATAAGTCATCAATATTTTAAAAATATTTTTATTGTTATTTATGATAGATTAAATTCATTTTACAATCAATAACATAATTGATCCGACCTAAAACTTAATTAGTAAGTCCCAAACTGAAAAAGTCGACTATAACCCAAATTTATAGGCTCATCATTCAAATAAAAATTATGTGTATCTTCATTTAATTTTTTGATAAAAAAATTTCAATTGAAAGAGAAATACAAGAAGTTATCAAAAGGGTGAATTCATTGCCAATTATTGTTATTATATAATCATTAAAACTATTAACTAAAATAATAAATTAAAAATGATAAAAAGAATGATGATAATGTATATAATAAGACAATTGAATCAAAACCAAAATAAATAAACAAAGAAAGCGTAGAAGTTGTGTTTCTTCTAAATTTTGATTTAAAATATATTACTTATATATAATCTTTTTTATATAAGGTAAAATTCTAATTTATTTAGAGGCGTTCCGCAGCGTCTTTCACTGCATCGCATTTGCCGGGGCTGAATCCCCTTTCTTGAGCGATCGCCTTTGCTCGTTGGTTTATATTTTATTGTTTTTTTACCCGAATCAAATAACAGAATGATAAAATTATTATTTTTGTTTATTGTTATGACTAATATCAACTAAAAAATATTTTTAAAGATTTTTCATTTTAGATCAATTTATTTTATATACAATAATATTCTAATTGATTTCAAAGTGTTAAATATTATTATTTTTTACCTAGATTAAATAACTAATCTAAAGAAACAACGAATCAAATTAATTACGAAGAAAATTTTATTCAAAAAAGACACTTGAAGGGGTGGGGGTGGGGGACTACTATACAATTTTATGACTATGTCTAATTTTGCTTCTTAATTATTAATGTGATAGTGATTTATCATATAACTCTTTAATTAACTGTACTTTTTTTATCTTTAAAATTTTACGTGATATTTTAAATTTGTTGTACTTAGTAATATGACATACACCCAATAACTTATATTTTATATGTATATTTATTCTTAATTAGTACTTGATACACGTGCAACACACATATTCTAAACTATTAATTTTAATAAACGTGAAGCTAATAGAATTTTATTAGGAGAATACATATTTGATTTATTTAATTTCAAAAAATCTTAGTAGCTTAATTGATCGGCTATCTAAATTGTCATCTTATCAATAAGGAATCAATTTCCGATCTTGTAATCTTCTTTCCCTTCCCCCAATTTTTTTAATAAAGATTTATAAGCTCTTCCCAACACCACCTTCATCACAAAGAGTAGTGTGGCAACATAGTTGTGTGTCACAAAGATCCTAATTAAAGATGGAAACATAGCTTAACATCAAAATCTTGAAACACTGACAAAAGTTTTAGTCCTCCTCATCCTCTCAAGACCAAGTGTTCTCTTTCTTTTCTTTCCATCAGTTTTTACGCAATGCACAAAGTTTCAGCAAAGATGGCATTTTTTGTGGGCAGAGTATTAGCACCATGATTTGATTGTGCCTAATATATTTCAAGTTAAATATGCTACTCCCTCCGTTTAAAAAAGAATGACTTAGTTTAATCTGACAAGAGTTTAAGAAAATAAATAAAACTTTTGAATCTTGTGGTCTTAAATTAAAGATATATCAAATGTATCAAAATGTTCTTCAATCTTGTGGTATTAAACATGTCATGTGGAAAGTTAAAATTAAAAAGTTGATAAAAAAGGAAAGAAACTTTTTTAAACGAACTAAAAATGCAAAGTTAATATTAAAAGTTAATATTACTTTTGTTTAATTCATTCCCACATGTTAGACTCGTATGTCTTAGTTTAATATTAAAAAAATTGCAAAGTCTTATTTTTAATATTAATTTTTTAAGTATTTTAAAATTTTAAGTGTAAAATTTGTGTTAGAAACTTATAGTAAGCAATTACATAGAGAAGTTCATAAATGGCCTTTGTAGGGATTGATCTTAATATTTTGTCACCCATAAAAAAACTTTATAAAAAATAATCTTCATTTATTTAATAAAAATGAAATTTAGTAAAAATTCTTTAGACAAAAGCAATCCCTCCAAACCTATAAACTGCTCACTAACTGTACCAATAATATAACAAATTGAAGTGAGCTGAATATTATATCATCATTTGTGTCTTGAAAAATAAATGGAGATAAAAACTATTTTTTCTTCATTTATGGAGCTAAAAAAAAAGATACTTATTTTATTCATTTTATCTTTTTAAGTAAAATTTACCCCAAGACCCACGTACCAAAGCTCAAGATAAATCTTTTAATATTAACTATTTAATAGAATGAGATGATGCTATTTTAGGAAAAAGTTATTGAGCTCCAGAAATCCTAATGTATACGATGAAATATACTACTTACTACCTCTTAAAAAAATAATCTAGGAAAAAGTTCATTGAGCTCCAGAAATCACAGTAACAGTAGGAAATACTTCCAGCGACATATGATACCAGAGCTACCAACTCTATTGGAGGAAAGCCTTGACATTGCTCTTGTGAGCATGATGTTCTAACTAGCTGAATGTTACAATTTGAATTCTTAATTTTTTTAACCAAGTTATTTAGAAATTCTAGCTTAGTGGCAATGTTACTGTTCCTTTACTGGCCCTTTACTGTATTCAGGGTGTAAATTTTCTGTAAGGCTTGCTCTGAAACACGAAGAGGTTGTGATGTGCAGTTCAAAAACTAAGAGAGTGGAGGTTATTTATACTCCTGTAACTTAATCTAATTAGTTAAGAAATAAATACGAAAGCAAGGAAAATGTTCTAAAACAATTGTTGTACACAACAGATCCTGTTAGAATAAACTTCACGATTTTGTGTTTATGGATGGACCATGTTTTCACTAGCTATCGACTTATAACCTGATGGAGAATTACCATATTTTGTAGGAAAAAGACATTTGACGGAAGTGACATACATCATTCCCCCAAGCAGCGACTTTCATGCGGTTAATGCACTTGCCTTCTTACGTCTTTAGATTGTGATCATTTCTCCCTGGACCAGTCCCCACTTTTACCTCCAGTTTTGTGTTCAAGCCTGATATCTGTAATCTGGATATTCTTTGAAGCAGCCTTGCACATGTCATACACTGTTAGACCAGCAACAGTTACCGCTGTCAAGGCTTCCATCTCCACACCAGTTTTTCCATCCGAGGCAGCTTCCCCTTCTATTTCAACACTAAAATCTTGCGGGTTCAAAGCCAAGTCCACTCGAACATGTGTCAAGTTGATGTTGTGACATAGTGGGATGAGATTGCTGGTTTGCTTTGCTCCACAAATTCCAGCTAACTTTGCCACACTCAGGACATCTCCTTTTCCCATTTGATTGGCTGAAACCAGATCAAATACCTTCTGTCCTAGAATAACCTTGCCATGTGCAATGGCCACTCTCTTGCTAATATCTTTACGAGATACATCCACCATTTGAGCTTCACCTTTGCTGCCAATATGTGTCAATCTAGCGAAAGATTCTTTACCATCCATTTCTACAGTATTAAGCTTCAAGTCTCGTGTCATACTTTGATTATCAATGGAACCAGAAAGGCTAGATGGAGGAGGTTCACCAAATACAGATTCCATTTCCTAATAAGAAGAAGAGCAATAATTTTTTAGAAAGCATCCAACGCCATTTTTACAAACTTCAAGCTCAATTATGCAAATAATATCTCCCTCGTGAGTGAAGAGTAATAATCAATTAGAATATGAACTTATAAACTTCCTTTGCAAAATACAAGCCCGGAATTAACTATCACCCCTTTTCCCCACTTTTGATTAGTAAGATCCCGGTATTAAGTTTCAAGACTCATCTTTTGCATTGTTCAGACTAAGTCATTCTCAAAGCTATGGTTAAGAAATAAGTAAATATTCTGACCAACTAACAAAATGGTTCTCGTACACACTCCACGGTTTATTCTATGGAATCTAACAAGTTATTGGCCTTTTATCTACATCTTCACGTAAAAGTGACATTTTTTTATAAGAAAAGACTATCGCGCATGAACTTTTTTTCTAAAAGAATCTAACTCGGAACCTACCGACATCAACTCATTCAACCCATTACTAGCCCCACCAAATAGAGGATGAGAGTCTGGATAGATTATTTAAATCAATCAGCTTATTTAATTTTAAAATTTCTGCATCAGAAAGATCTCAAGCCTTCAAAGTTTGAACTACCGGTTCTTTATTCTTTTAATGGACCTCAACCGGTGGTGGACCCAGCGTTTTTACTAAGGGGTTCAAAATATAAAGAAGTAACGAAACCAAGAAATCAAAAGGGAGTTGAAAATGTTCTATATATATGAAAAGAAATAATTTTAACCATGTATAATGAAAATATCTAAATTCCCTTGGCTGGCTCCACCCGTGACCTCAACATTCAACAACAACATACCCGTATAATCCCACAAGTGGGGCCTAGAAAGGGTATAGCATACATAGACCTTATGTCTACCTCAGAGGTAAAGAGGCTTTTACAGATACACCTTCGGCTCAAGAAAGATCATCCAAAGCAATCCATAAATAAGTAATAGAATTACAGAAAATAGCAGAAACTAACAGACGTACAGGAAATAGTAGATGATAACAGGACAATTACTACAACACAATAATATGATAGTCGAAGTACAATAATTAAACATAACCCTAATGTTTCAAAAGAGAAATGTTCTAGGCTTGAAAGGAAACTTTAAAGAACCTGCTTATATATATATATATATGTATATGTATTTGTATACCTGATTGAGCTCGGAAATAGCTTTAGACAAATCATGGCTTCCAATACTACTAAATAACCTTCTTGATGAAGGTAATGTTATATATATATATATATATATATATATATATATATATGTATGTATGTATGTATGTATGTATATGTATATGTATATGTATACCTGATTGAGGTCGAAAATAGCTTTAGACAAATCATGGCTACCAATACTACTAAATAACCTTCTTGATGAAGGTAATGTTGTTGATATAACTCGCTGAAGAAGAAACATCACTATTCAACTGCTCCAACAAAAACCCTTAACTACAATCAGACAAAATCATTAGGAGCAAAGTCAAATACTAACATGAAGTTATCAACTTCCATTGAGGCATATTCACAAACAGTTTGAAAACACTACTTTGGCAATACTAGTAAAACAAGTGATGGGGGGGAGGGGGGTTGAGAATGACAGATAATTAGATGTGTGATTAATGTAGAAGCAAGGAAGTATGAGAAAAGAAGTAACCTGATGTAGCTTCTTTTTGAAAAAATAAAAAAATTGGGTGTAGGGAAAATAATCAATAGGAAATAGAATGCTCGTGGATAAAGGCAAAGTTCAGTGTTATGATCTCAATAATATTCAACCAAATGTAGCTGTTTGGATTCAACGTCGGGAATAAAAAGCAAATAGAAACGTGTGAGATTGAGAATAAAGGGTACAAATTACTCTAGTTTAAATGAGACACAGAGATCGTGATGATGACACATGGCAAGGTGGTTATATATATACATCAGAGAGGCATAATTGAAATCTGATATTTCAATTTCTCTTCATGTTCTTCCCTCTCTTCTTAATTCATTTCTCTCCTCATCTATAATCAAACTTCTATTCTCTTCAATCCCTTTAAAAGTTCTTTCCTCATCTAAATTTTATACGCTATTGTAGCTATGATGAATTATTTAATTAATTTGCATTAATTATAGTTTGCATTTCTTGTAATCAAGTTTTATTTGTCCACTTTTTCGTTTATCAGAAAATTTTCAAAATATTATTGTGTTTAATAATTGCGATTGGATTTAAATCTCGATTGAGATCAGAACATCCGATTAGACACTCAACTAAGTTAATAAATTTTCTCTGGACCAGAGCCATAGTAACTACTCACAGAAAAAGAGAAAGGGAAGAAGTAAAGAATAACCCATCGAACTTACAAGTTACAATACGACCAATAAGTGAAATTAATTTGATTTAAGAAATTGATTCAGTGTTCAAACTTACAAAAATAAAAATTTATTTTTTATAGATTAACCAAAACAAAAAGGGAGTTATTACTATTAGGGGTCATTTGGTACAGTGTATAAGAACAATGCAGAATATAGTGTATTAATAATGCTTGTATTATTTTTTATACATTATTTGGTTTGATATATAAGAAATAATATATCTTACATAATTTTTATAAAAGAAGTGTTTGTTTACAAAAATACCCTTCTTTGACTTTGTACACTTTTTTTGCAACAAAGTTCTTTTGTCATCTCAAACATAATTGTTGTTGTTGTCAAACTGTCACGACCCGAATCGAGGCCCTGGCCGTGACGAGCATCCCGAATCATGAAGGCCCGGACACCCTTCTATCTTAAAATCATATACCCCATTCATACATAAATAAGGAAATATGGAAATTATAGCAAGACAGAATCATGGTCATAAATATGATATGAATTTAGCATTGAAGAACGAAATCTAAAACTAACTAGCAACATCTACAAACCGTCTACGAAATCTCTATTACATACTCTCTAACACAATCTGAAAGCTGGGACAAGGTCCCCAGTTGACCAAAACCGTAACCACTAATAATTGTCTGAAAATAAATAGGCCTTTTAAAATATAGAAGGCTCACCAATTGGACACTGCAACTCTGTCTGATGAAATCTACTGCTTATCTGGACTCCTAGACTGAGCCTCACAACTTGAGAGGTAGGGGGGTCAATACAATGTACTGGTACGCAAAGTAATCCAAAATAAAACTTTTATATAAGTAAAATAGTGGAGAGAAAGTTGTTAAAACATCATGCATAAATAGTTCTCAAAACACATGGGTATTTTTCTGAAAATCATAAATCATTCTTGTCAATGCAATGTCTGTTCTTTGTATTACTTCTGAGTTATGTGGTACTCCCCTACAACTCTGATATTCCATGGGCTATATGAAATCCGCCATTGACTTGACGGGGAAGCCCCCAACCCAAGTATGCCGCAAAGGTTGGAGTCTCTGATTCTGATACGCCACACGGTACTAGGCCAACGTAATATAATATACCCAGATCGGCAAATCACGATTCTGGGCAATAAGTTATCTGAACTCGTGCCCTCTTCAGGGAACCACCTAACATCTCTTTATGCCCTATTTTAGCCTTTTCTGAACATGCATCATTCTGAAATTCTAAAACATGAAAGTCTGATTTTTGTATTAGTTTGTGTCTGTTATGGCATTGTCTGAGTTAGTATCGTCATACCAAGACTTGCAAGTCGTTATTCTGAGCCATATATGATTATTTCATTCTAAAACAATGTTCAGGATACTTGATCATGCATATAGTGTAAGAAGAGTCATATCTCAAATCATAAGTCAAAAATCATGCAAAGGCTTTCCATTCATTCAACAATTTCAATAAGTAGTGGCCAACTTCTCAAAAACATTCCTAAAGTTTCTTTGTTTATCAATCCCAACATTTAAAATCATTAAAGCATTCCTCTCTCCCATTCTTAATCATCATGAATTTCATATAAGACAAATAGTATCTTGAATCATTCTGTAAACTATGAAATGTAAGGATTCATAACTTGTAAATCGAATAATAAAGTAATGGGAGAGGGAGATTATATATTTCATTCTCTCGATTCACAATTTACGATTTTCAATGCATACAAACATATATACAATTCAAATCAATTTGGGGAAAGGCCTAAAGACCAAAACAATATTATCGAAGCTTCTAAAACATGAATGTATTCATAAATTCAAAAACCGCTTTCTTAAAATAATAATTTCTATACCCATGAGATTTTAGGAAAAACCCCGCGTACCTCGATTATGAAGAATAATGGCTGATTTTTGAAGCCTACAGTTTGGGGATTCCAAACCTCCAATCAATTTCGAAAACCCACGGTTGAATCTTGAGTTTCTTGGAGGAGAAGTATATGAACTAGGGTTTTTGTTTTGAGGGAAATCTTGAGAATGTCATATATTATGCTTGTAGAGGTCTTAATCTCCTGTTTGGACATTTTAAGAGACTGGAAAAAAGTCCAAACTACCCTTGTTAACTTCTGAATGAAACAGGAAAAATTTAAACTGGGAACCTGATCTTATGGGCCACCGCAACACGCCACTATCGTGGTGGTTCACTGGAAAGTGACGAATGGGAATTTGGCCTACTCCACGACGTGCCACCATCGTGGAGTCTCACTGAAAATTGACCATCATTATTTACACCCTTTCCGTGATGCGTCAAGGAAAGGAATGACAGTGTTTTACAACTAGAACTTAAATTAACCATAACTCCTTCATCTAGTGTCCGTTTTGGATGAATCTTATGTCGACGGAAAACTTATTCGATCATTTACTTAATGAAAAGTTGAAATATAAGGAATTCCATAGGAAAATAAGTATAAATCTTCTATAAGCCAATGCTTGATACTTTAGGGACAAAAATTTATCTAGAAAAAACTTCGGGGCGTTACACAAATAGTGCATCTTATTGAGAATAATTTTAGTATGCTAAGTTTTTTCAAGAATCATATTCCATTTTATGAGAGAATAATTATGTTACTACGTTTGTATAAGGTAGCCCAAGTAGCTTCATCAAGCTTGAATGGCATTGTGTTAAGAATATTGGCATCACCCTCAAGGTGATATTATTGACTAAACAGATCTGCACGCGAATGAATTACTTAAAATGGTCATCTAATTATAGAAAATTTTCTACCAAAGTCAATTATGTTTATTTTGTATCTATGAAGTCATTCAAGTTAGATTAGTTTATCAAAAAGTTACTGCCTACTGGCGTTATATGTCTAAGGGATTCTTGATGAAGGTAATGTTGTTGATATAACTCGCTAAAGAAACATCACTATTCAACTGCTCCAACAAAAACCCTTAACTGCAATCAGACAAAATCATTAAAAGCAAAGTCAAATACTGACATGAAGTTATCAACTTCCATTAAGGCATATTCACAAACAGTTTGAAAATACTACTTTGACAATACTAGTAAAATAAGTGATGAAGGAGGGGGAGGGTTTGAGAATGACAGATAATTAGATGTGTGATTAATGTAGAAGCAAGGAAGTATGAGAAAAGAAGTAACCTGATGTAGCTTCATTTCAAAAAAATAAAAATATTGGGTGTAGGGAAAATAATCAATAGGAAATAGAATGCTCGTGGATAAAAGGCAAAGTTCAGCGTTATGATCTCAATAATATTCAATCAAATGTAGTTGTTTGGATTCAACGCCGGGAATAAAAAGCAAATAGAAATGTGTGAGATTGAGAATAAAGGGTCTAAATTACTTTAGTTTAAATGAGACACAGGGATCGTGATGATGACACGTGGCAAGGTGGTTATATATATTCATCAGAGAGCCATAATTGAAATCTGATATTCCAATTTCTCCTCATGTTCTTCCCTCTCTTCTTAATTCATTTCTTTTCTCATCTATAATCAAACTTCTATTCTCTTCAATCCCATTAAAAGTTCTTTCCTCATCTAAATTTTACAGGTTATCGTAGCTATGATGAATTATTTATTTAATTTGCATTAATTATAGTTTGCATTTCTTGTAATCAAGTTTTATTTGTCCATTTTTTTGTTTATCAAAAAAATTTCAAAATATTATTGTGTTTAATAATTGCGATTGGATTTAAATCTCGATTGAGATCAGAACATCCGATTAGACACTCAATTAAGCTAATAAAGTTTCTCTGGACCAGAGCCATAGTAACTACTCATAGAAAAAGAGAAAGGGAAGAATAACCCATCAAACTTACAAGTTACAGGACGACCACAAAGTGAAATTAATTTGATTTAAGAAATTGATTCAGTGTTCAAACTTAAAAGAATAAAAAATTATTTTTATGTAGACTAACCAAAACAAAAAGGGAGTTATTACTGTTAGGGGTCATTTGGTAGAGTGTATAAGAACAATGTATAATATAGTGTATTAATAATACTAGTATTATTTTTTATACATTGTTTGGTTTGATATATAAGAAATAATATGTCTTACATATTTTTTATAAAAGAAGTATTTGTTTACAAAAATACCCTTCTTTGACTTTGTACACTTTTTTTGCAACAAAGTTCTTTTGCCATCTCAAACATAATTGTTGTTGTTGTCAACAATGCAGCTTATAGAGAATAATTTTAGTATCCTAAGGTTTTTCAAGAATCACATTTCATTTTATGAGAGAGTAATTATGTTACTACGTTAGTATAAGGCAACCCAAACAGCTTCATCAAGCTTGAATGTCATTGTGTTACGAATGTTGGCATCACCCTCAAGGTGACATTATTGACTAAACAGATCTGCACGCGACTGGATTACTTAAAATGGTCATCTAATTATACCCAATTTTCTACTAAAGTCACTTATGTTTATTTTGTATCTATGAAGTCATTAAAGTTAGATTAGTTTATCAAAAAGTTACTGCCTACTGGCTTTGTATGTCTGAGGGATTTTTGTTGAAGGTAATTTTGTTGATATAACTCGCTGAAGAAACATCACTATTCAACTGCTACAACAAAAACCCTTAACTGCAATCAGACAAAATCATTAGGAGCAAAGTCAAATACTGACATGAAGTTATCAACTTACATTGAGGCATATTCACAAATAGTTTCAAAATACTACTTTAGTAATACTAGTAAACAAGTGATGGGGGGGGGGGGGGGTTGAGAATGACAGATAATTAGATGTGTGATTAATTTAGAAGCAAGGAAGTATGAGAAAAGAAGTAACCTGATGTAGATTCCTTTCAAAAAAATAAAAAAAATTGGGTGTAGGGAAAATAATCAATAGGAAATAGAATGTTCATGGATAAAGGCAAAGTTCAATGTTATGATCTTAATAATATTCAACCAAATGTAGTTGTGGATTCAACGTCGGGAATAAAAAGCAAATAGAAACGTGTGAGATTGAGAATAAAGGGTCCAAATTACTCTAGTTTAAATGAGACACAGGGATCGTGATGATGACACGTGGTAAGGTGGTTATATATATACACATCAGAGAGGCATAATTGAAATCTGATATTCCAATTTCTCCTCATGTTCTTCCCTCTATTCTTAATTCATTTCTTTCCTCATCTATAATCAAACTTCTATCCTCTTTAATCCCTTTAAAAGTTCTTTCCTCATCTTAATTTTATAGGTTATCGTAGCTATGATGAATTATTTAATTAATTTGCATTTATTATAGTTTGTATTTCTTGTAATCAAGTTTCATTTGTCCACTTTTTCATTTATCTGAAAATTTTCAAAATATTATTGTGTTTAATTATTGTAATTGGATGTAAATCTTGATTGAGATCAGAACATCCGATTAGACACTCAACTAAGCTATTAAAATTTCTCTGGACCAGAGCCATAGTAACTACTCATAGATAAAGAGAAACGGAAGAAATAAAGAATAACCCATCAAGCATACAAGTTACAGTACGACCAAAAAAGTGAAATTAATTTGATTTAAGAAATTGATTCAGTGTTCAAACTTAAAAAAATGAATTTTTTTTATATAGATTAACCAAAATAAAAAGGGAGTTATTACTATTAGGGGTCATTTGGCAGAGTGTATAAGAACAATGTAGAATATAGTGTACTAATAATGTTTGTATTATTCTTTATACATTGTTTGGTTTGATATATAAGAAATAATATATCTTAGATAATTTTTAGAAAAGAAGTGTTTGTTTACAAAAATACCTTTGTTTGACTTTTTACACTTTTTTTTGCAACAAAGTTCTTTTGTCATCTCAAACATAATTAGTATTATTGAACTCGTATATAGAGATTTAGGATTAATTGGAAGACCTTCGCCTTTGCTCATGAAATGTTACGCCGACGGATTAACATAGTCGAAACAAAAATAAAATACAAGATGTAAAATTAAGAAATAGTCTCAAGATTTTTTTTTTAATCTTTTTAAAGTCCCTCGAAGCAAAGCAAAAATATGTTGCGGTTATTTAAATCAACTATTCATTATTGTAAATTAAAATGGTGGAAAAAAATTGTGAAATGTTTTGAGAAAATTCACTGTTGAAAACTAAAATGACGGGAAAGAAATTGTGAAATATTTTAAGAGGGGAATTGAGGGGTATTAAAGTCATTTAATAAGTTAATGCATGTGTTAAAAGTCTTTGTATTACTAATAAATAGAAAAATGGAGTGTATTACTAATACACACTTCAATACACAATAGAGTGTATAACTAATGCTTGCATTAGTCATACATAGACAAAAAGACGTACCAAACAAGGTTCTAGTAATACACATTAACTAATGCATGCATTATATTTTTCAATACACTCTACCAAACGACTCCTTAATATTGTTTTTTGCAGAATAGTTTCTTTTAGGGAAATGTCAAATGTACTCTTTAATTTTGAAATTTCTAATGGATATAAGATTGATTTTTTAATTCCAAAAATATCATATAACCTTAAATAGTCGTTTAGCTGGAAATATTTTGAGATAATTAATTTTGAAATCAGTTATCCCATCATGTATATGAGATAACTTATTTCATCACTATCCGGTACTAACTAATACCTCATACCAAACATAGGATAAAAGTAGTTCTTCATTTTATCCTAAGACTATTTATTCCTTATACCTCACACCAAATGACCCCTAAAGAAGTTATCACTCAGTGAATCATTTCTTTTAGTTGGGTTGCATTTGAAGGGAAAAAAGATACATGGTACATACAATCATTTTTAGATTCAGATTCTAGTTGATAAAGCATGAGGTATCTTCTATAAAATTAACATTATACACAACATAAGCACCTAAAGTACGAAACATAATAAGTATTAATTTGGTAATGGTTGAA
The DNA here is from genome assembly GCA_030864225.1 of Capsicum baccatum var. pendulum. Taxonomy (NCBI): domain Eukaryota; kingdom Viridiplantae; phylum Streptophyta; class Magnoliopsida; order Solanales; family Solanaceae; genus Capsicum; species Capsicum baccatum. Next base: position 165,661,889 of record CM061554.1, on the reverse strand, counting down.
GCAACAAACTCAAATTCGGTAAGGATCTCATTTTTTATAGTACGAAAGAGAAAATTGAAACAAAAATTGAATTGAATTAAGATGTTGTTAGACGCCGACGGCTGACTCAAGTGGCCCTAAACCACACAAAATGATCGTCCGTTATAAGACTCACTAACTCTATCTGGTATGTGGGTACCTATTATTCGTAGGGTAATTTATCCGCGTATGCTCAGTGTCACGATCCAATTTAAAAGTCATGATGGCACCTACTTTATCCCCACCAATAGGTAAGCCAAATCGTATCCTGGATCTACACATAATGGGCTAACTTGGTGGAAGATGGCCCAAATTACCGAAAATCAATATTTAAAGAGTTAAAACAACAATAAAGTCATCATAACTGTTTAATAAATTGATAAGAGAGCAACAACCATCCCAAGATTCAGTAATGTTGGTACAAGAGACACTATGAATGAACTATAAGTACTGAATAGTCAAATACAATCTGTCTAAAAAATGAAAGGCTAGACATAGATAAATAGAAGAAAAAAGGGGAACTCCGACTCCAAGAGCTCACACAATCTCCAAAATCAATCCTGCGCGAGCGTCACGTCAATGATGACAACTAGTACTTGAATTTGCATCAAAAAAGGTACAAAAGTGTAGTATAAGTACCAAAACCATGGGTATTCAGTAAGTATCATCGGGAGACTAAGCTACATCATGATATAAATACGATAAGATACAAGATAAAACAAACTAAGTCAAGGTAATAGTGCAAACCTAGAAATAAGCTCCAATATTATTGTACATGAATAAATGAATAAATCTGAAATAGTAATGTAAAGATCACATAACTATAACTAAGAAATTAGCCCCCAAAAGTCAATAAGTGTGAGAAAATAAATAACCCAAACAAAGCCCCCCATAAGCCTGGAGGGTACAATCAAAGAGGAATAAATAACCGAAGATCTATAACTCTACCGAACATCAGTTGTAACCATCAACTCATTCATACCAAATCATATCTTGCCCAACTTTCATTGCCGAACTCGAACTGAAACTCATATCATCATTATCATAACATCCTCAATAGTATCATCAACATAACATCATTTGCCAAACTTGAACCGAAACTCATATTATAAATATCATCATTAATTTTCAACTTGAATCGAAACTCATATATCAATAGACCATATAAATAAACCATACTCATAAGCCATATCACTAAATCACAAAACTTAACAGCCGGACCTTACCCAAAATTAGCACTAACTCTCAACTACCAATCTAGCGCATTTAATAAGCATTCAATCTTCTTAAATTCCAAAAGTAAGCATTAAAAAGGGTATATCATGTGTAAATAAGTCTACAAAAGCTAACACAAGTGTTGGCCGGAGGTGGGCTGAAGGGCCCCACTTCTAATCCTCGAGATCTATTTTAGAAAAATTCGACTTCTGACTAGGCTAAGGTATCTAAATTCATTTCTAAATATGAAACAAGTCATAATTATCCCTAAGGTAGCAATTCTCCCTAAAACATTAGCAACTAACCCAATTACGCATAAATTACGATCTCAAAATGGCCTAAATAGTCCAACTAACCCAAATATTTTCAATCATACGTACAACACCTAAATTCCACCATGTATCTAGCATAAGATCATAAGCATACTATGAAATAACTTAATTTATCAATAGGGTAAATCTAGTCTACCTGAACGCCGAAGAAAAGCTTAAAGAATCTACTAAACCATCAATTTTCCTTACCGAGAAGATTCCACGAGGTGCCAGGCTATCAAAATCACAATCCATTCATCAAAACGAGAATACTGATACCCATATTGCACTATTATTCTTTCAGTTCAAAATTATGTAAAAATCCCACGTGGAATTCATTTATGAAATCACACTTTTGAAATCAACACAGCGTTCCTCTATGCTCAAGAAATATTTATCCTAAAAAATGGGTGAATTCTGAGCTCTAATGGTGATACAATCAAGCCATCAAGATTCTAGGGATTTTTTAAAAACGATAAAGGATTCTATCAAGAAATTAATGAAAGCTTACCACAAATTCAAAGAAGAAATGCGTAAATTAACTTTACCCAAGATCCAAAATTACCTATTAATGATTCTCTCAAGTTCTTCCACTTTTTAGGATTTAATGTCCTAAGGAATAGATGAACAATGGTGAAAATCGAGCTTAGTGGGGTATTTATACCCTTTCCAGGTCCACAGATGTCGCTTAAGCAGACACTGGGTCATAAGAGATCCTGGTATTTCTTAAGAAGTTCTCAATTACATGACACACGAATCGCTTACACGATAACAATAGGCCAAGATAGGTTGCTTAAGCAACCGACTAGTCAAGTATGCGATGCACCAGCACCAGCTGAGACTTGAAATTTTTCCAAATTTCATGTCTCTATGAATCCCTTGAGATTCATCTGAAATCCTGTATACGCAAACAAACTATTCTATATTAACTAATCAGATATTCTAAATTCAATGGCGCAGTTGAAATTTCCATCCGAGGTTGTTTTGATGAAAAGTAGATGCCACACCCACTTACCATCTTTTTTAACTTCCGGCCAATAATCCGAAATGAGTTTGGAAGCCTTGGGGCTCAAACCAAAGGTCCTCCTAGCCTAAAATCAATGTTTTGGAGATATTAGAACAGTTAGAATTTGCATTCGAGGTTAGTTGACTATTTTTTTTTCCCGACAACCAATTTAAATCAATGAAGACTTCAAAATAGAGAATTGACTCTAAAAATCAAATGAACTGCTCGGTAATCAAATTGTCAGTTCCAGCAAGTCATAAATAAATTGAGGCAGCTATAAAAAGCTCTAAATAGCAAAAATAAGAGAAAATATATTAAATGACCTGGAGGGTCATTGCAATATCTACTGCTAAAAGAGCTTTCGTCCGCAGAAGCAAAGGATTAGGATGTACCTGAAGCCTCAAACAAGTGAGGATACTAGGTCTTCGTCTCGCTTTTGATCTCCCAAGTAACCTCCTCCACTGGGTGGTGCCTCCCCTGAATCTTAACTATTAGAATCTCCCTATTACGCAACCGCCTGACATCACTAGCCTATATAAGCACCAACTCCTCCACGTAGGTCAACCACTCATCCAACTGAACTGAGTCCCATCTAAGCATATGAGAAGGGTAAGGAATGTATCACCACAATATAGAAATATGAAAAATTGAATGGGCAATAGAAAAATCTGGGGGTAAGGCTAACTCATAATTCACCTCACCAACTGTGCAAAGAATCTCAAAGGTCTAGTATATCTGGGGCTGAGTTTCCCTTTTCTCCCAAACCTCATTATGCCCTTTATGGGTGATACATAGAGTAATACTTGGTCGCTTATTTCAAATATCAAGGCATAAAGTCTATAATTTGCATAAGCCTTTTACCTACTCCTAGCTTCCCTCAATCTATCCTTAATCACCCTGAATCTATCCAACTACTCCTAAAGCAAGTCAGTACCATGGGGCCTAATCTCGGAGGTCTCAAGCAATCCAATCTGAGAATAACATCGCCTACCATATAAAGCCTCAAAAGGCGCCATCTTAATACTCTAATTATAGTTATTATTATAAGTAAACTCCTCTAAAGCTAAGTGTTGCTCCCGATGACCTCCAAAATCCATAACACAAGTTCGGAGTATATCTTTTAGAACTTAAACAGTCCGCTCCAACTGTCCATCAGTCTGGCGGTAGAAGGTTGTACTAAGATTCACTGGAGTGCCCAAATCCTCCCATAATCTCTCCAAAATCTAGAAGTGAACACCAAACCTCAGTCTAAAATGATAAATATAGGCACACCATACAAAAAAACTATCTACTTAACATAGATACTAGCTAACCTTTTTGTTGCTGAAGGACATCCAAATAGGAATGAAATGTGCCGACTTGGTCAATCGATCTGCAATGACCCAAATACAACCAGAACCATGAGAAGTACGAGTCAAACTACTAACAAATTCCATGGTAATATATTCCCAGTTTCCACTCGGGAATGAGCAATGTCTGAATCAAGCCACTAGGTCTTTGATGCTCGACCTTCACCTGTTAACAACATAAAAAACGAGCAACAAATTCCACAATCTCTCTCTTCATACCCTCCACCAATGATTCTACCTCAAATATCTATACATCTTAGTTGTACCCAAGTTCATAAAATATCAAGAGCTATAAGCCTCATGCAAAATCGACCAAATTAAGTCATCAACTCTCGAAACAAAAATATGGATTTCAAATCTCAAAATACCCTAAGAATCTATAGTGGACCTCTTGGACTCACCACTCAACACCTGATCATGAATGATGCAAAGTCTCTTATACTCAAACTGACGACTCTGAATATGCTCAAATAGCAAAGACCACACCTCAACACTAGAGAGAATCCTCCTATGGCCTGAAATATCAGGTCGCATCATCCAGTTTTCTAAGGACTGAATGTCCTATGCCAATATCCTTTGAGAAGCTGAAATGCAATCCAATATACCTATACTCGCCATCTTCTGGCTTAAAATATTTGCTACTTTGTTTGCCTTGCCTGAGTGATACAAGATAGAGATGTCATAATCTTTAAGCAAATCCATCCATCTAAACTGCCTTGAATTAGTATTTCTCTGGTTCATAAGATGTTGAATACTGTGATGATTCATGAATATCTCATAAAATTCGCACCATAAAGATAGTTCCTCTAAATCATAAGTGCGCCGTCAACTCCAAATTATGAGTGGGGTAGTTGTGTTCGTGCACTTTTAACTATCTTGACGCATAAGAAATAACTCAAACCTACTTCATCAATATTTTAACACCCTAAATTTTTGGTCCCTAAAAATTTCTTGATCTTTAAACTTATTGTCCTTACTATGATTCACCTGCAAGGCGTAGGGTGTCATTGCGGGTCTTAGGGACCCATCGTAGCCTGACCAGTAGTTGGCCTAGAGTTTTTGTCTTGACTATGACTTGGACCCTACGAGTCATAAGGTCTTGTAACGAGTCGTAGGGTGTGAATCATAGGAAAACCAGTATACTATCCTAAGTTTTTGTTGTGGCTGCGACTATCATATTATGAGTCGTAAGGACTGGACATGAGTCATATAGTGCGAATCATAAACAAACCAATGTGGGGTAAACCTGGAAACTATCTAGACTATAGCTAGACTAAACGAATAATAGGGTGAACCTACAAGTCATGAAGTCACCCATAGCGACTGGGATTGATTTTTAATCTTTTAATTAAAGGCGTCCTGGTAATTTCCATTCTATCCCACTTATCCCCCATGACTTAAAACCATCTTTGGACTTTATTAGCATACTATTTATAATCAAAACACTTTCTCAAACTCTCTAAATTCTCTCAAGTAAGATACTTAGGGTTTCCAAGAAGTTGATTATTTGGAGCTCTCAAGGGCAAATTCTCTCCATAACTCTTGATATTCCAGGCATGTTACTCTGTCCCAACTATTAATTTCTATAATCATGTGTTTTAAATAATTATCCATGTGGTTTTTATGGTGTTTTTGAAACATGGGTTTAGGGTTTTGAATGATTATTGTTTATGTGATGTTTCATATTTACATATGCATTGTTTATATTTAAATGGTGTTTTTGAAATCAATTTGATGCATGTGTAAGGTGATAAACTAGGGGATTGTGATTTTTCCAAATTTTGTGAATATTAAATTTTGAATTGGTAACAGCCCCAACCCAACTTTGTGAAAGCGATTTTTAGTATGAATGAAAATTGCATTAAACTATTTTAAAAACAATTTCATGATATAAAGAGGTTATTGAAACATGATGGTTAATTTAATGAACAAAGGGAGTCGATGTTCCCCTACCTTGTATTAATGAACAAAAAGAGTTGTTCTCCTAAGTTAATGGAATTGATTTGGTATGTTGATAATACCTTGAAAGTATAATTGATATGGCAGTACCAACACTATATGCCTAAATGTGCATTATGGTTCAATGAATGAGAATGTGTGATAAATGTTTTAGTGGGGCTTAAAAGAGGGTTGTGTAGCTATTCCATAAAAGTGGAGGTCCTAAGGGAACAATACTGAAAACTGTGTTTGCTGTCATGGGGGTTGAAATGGCATGGGGTTCGAGTCCCTCGCTTATGACCAGGTGGTTTGAGTTCTTCATATTATATTATATGATCGGGTGCTTAAGTCATCTTAGTATATGATTGGGAGGTTTGAGTCCCCAGTGTATATATATGAGATTATTCTTCAATTCATGTGGCTACACACACTGGGCCCAACTAGAGGGTGAAAGCTGGGGCCAATATAGCCAGTGGGTACTATTATATGACAGTTAAGCTACATAATCTAGGCTAAAATTTTAAAGTGCATATTAAGCCTTGTTCCCTATCCCAGCATGTTATATAAGTATATATATGTAGTCATACATATATGTGAACATATACATTGAGTTGAACTAAATTTTGAATTGTCATTACTTTATCCTTATTCCTGAGTTACATACTAGTACTTAATCCACTAACCATCTCCGTACGTTGTATTTCCATATGATGTAGGCATTAAAAATACTCCTACTTTTTTATAAAGTGTTAGATAAATTGATTTAGTTCATCAATCATTTGCAGCAAAGTGGTGAGCTTTTATTCTCTGGAAAACTTGACCATTCCATCAGTTCCTTTCATAAACTAGAATTAAAGAGTTCACATTAACATTAACATTATCATTGTCATTGTCATTATCATTGTCATTGCCAGTGTCGGGGGTATATCCCAGAACTTTATTAATTTTGATTAGTTAGAAGGCTTTGTAGATTATTATGTACTTGGCTAGTGGTGTTGGTTGTTTTGGTTGGTTAACAATTATCGATTATAGACATATCTTAAATTATTTGAGCTTATCTTATGTTATTATGTTATATGTTTAGAATTCATTCACTATTGAGGGTATTGTGTCCTGTTTGGTTAGGAATAGTGGATGGTCTCGACTTGAGATGCCCGTCACAGCCAAGCCTTAGTTTAGGTTGTGACAAATATGGTATCAGAGCCTAGGTTTAGTGTCGTTGGGTTTCCATAAAGTTGTGTTAGGTAAAGTCTCTTTATGGGTATGTAGTGTGCCACACTTAAAAGGAAGAGGCGACGAGACATTTAGGAATGTTTTTCTTTCTAGTTTTTCTATTTTGGGCTATAGAGTTTATAATCTAGAAAACTTCTCTAATTTTTGTATGTTTTGTTTTCAAATTATTCCTCCCAGAAGATCTGATGCTCGTTGAAACTCTTCTGTCTCATCTGAGGACAATATCAATGGAGCTCGTACTACTTATTGAGTTCAGACTCGATCTAGAGCTCTAAATCCTGATTGTACTTACCTATATAGAATTCCACTAGTTCTCCTAGCCTTCCTTGGATGCCTCAAGCTGATGTGTTCAATGCTGAGTTTTTCCAGTCGATTCATTTGCTCACCCAATTGGTAGCCTCTCAAACTGAGTATTTTTCTTATGTTGCTCAATCTTCTGAGGTCACTAGAGTTGGCCAATTTATAAGGTTGAGTCCTCCAACTTTCACTGGTTCAAAGGTTAAGGAGGATTCTCAAAAGTTCATTGATGAGATAAAGAAGATTTTTCGTATAATGTATGCTACTAATATAGAGGGTAAGGAGTTCTCTTCTTATCAGTTAAATGATATGGTGTATCAATGGTATGAGGAGTGGGACCAGTCTTGGGGTGATGATGTTGAGTTCGCTTTGTCGGATGACTTCTCTAGTGCTTTTCTTGATTGCTTCTTTCCTTAAGAGTTGAGAGAGGCAAAGGCTATGGAATTCATGTATTTAAAGTAAAGAAGGATGACAATAAAGAAGTTTGCCTTGAATTTTCATCAGCTGTCATGTTTTGCTCCTGAGTTAGTATTAGCTTGAGGGATAAATTAAGGGAATTTGCTTTTGAGTTGTCCCCTAATTTGATTTTAAAGAGCAAGGTTGCATTGTTGAATAAGGATATGGACATCTCTAGACTTGTGGTGTCGATGCAATAATTGGAAGAGGAAAAAGAAGAAGTAAGTAGAGATGAGTAAAAGACAAAATAAAAATTTTGATATTCATACCAAGGTAGAGATCGACAACAGAGTGGTAGAGATGGTGGAAAATGGTCTAAGAAGAAGTAGGGCAATTTTGATTCCTACTCTACGGCTAGTGCTCTGTATCCTAAGTCGTTCGGTGATTACAATTTTTATAGTAATAGTGGGTTTAAGGCATAAGGTGCCTAGTCTCATGCTAGTAGAGCTCAGTAAGCCCCATCTTATCCCCCTTGTCATTTTTATGGGTAGGTACATCACAGATTTTATGAAGAGGGGAGGAATACGTGCTTTAAGTTATGGTCAGTTGGGCCACCTACAATGGGATTGTCCATCAGCCAGGGTTGCTACTAGGGCTAATAAGGTTTTGATTGCCACATCTTCAGGTCCCACACTAAACAGTGCTACTTCTGGATTTAGCATTATTTGGTACCGCCTTTATGATCTTGTCACTCATCAAGAATCTAAAGTTTGTATTGATGTTTTCACTGGTATGTTACAACTCTTTTCTTGTGATGTGTATTGTCTGCTTGATATGGGGTATACTCTTTCTTATAAGACCCCATATGTGGCTATTCATTTTGGTTTTGGTCCTGATTATCTTCCAAATCCTTTCTCTATTTTTACCCCGATGGGTGACTCTGTGGTGGCTAAACGGGTATATAGGGGTTGTGTGGTGTCTATTTGTGGTATGGATACCTTGGTAGATTTAATAGAGTTAGATATGTTAGATTTTGATGTTATCCTAGGGATGGATTGGTTGCTATGCCTCTCTTGATTACCAGACCCGTAAGGTTATTTTCAAATTCTCGAAGGAGCTAGTTATAGAATGGGAAGGGAGTTCTGTAGTGCCTAAGGGAAGGTTTATATCTTATCTTAGAGTCCAGAAATTAATTTCCAAGGGATGTTTATATCATTTAGTGCATGTTAGAGATTCTAGATCCGAGAGTCCTTCCTTGTAATCTGTTTCTGTGATTTGTGAATTTCTTGTAATGTTTCCTGATGACCTTCCTGGTGTACCTCCCAATAAGGAAATAAATTTTAGGATTGATCTTTTTTTGAATACATACCCTATATCTATCCCTCCTTATAGAATGGCTCCAGGTGAGTTTAAAGAACTCAAGGAGCAATTTAAAGACCTTCTTAATAAGGTTTTTATTGTTTTTAGTGTGTCTCCGTGGAGTGCTCCTATGTTATTTGTACATTAGAAGAATGGCTCCCTTTGAATATGCAATTTGAATAAGGTAACAATAAAGAATAAGTACCCTCTTCTGAGGATTAATGATATGTTTGACCATCTTTAGGGAGCTAAGTACTTTTCTAAAATTGATCTTCGATCGGGTTATCATCATGTAAAGATTAGGGAGGTAGATATCCCTAAGACTACTTTCTGAAACCTTTATGGTCATTTTGAGTTTTTGGTGATGTCCTTTTGTTTGACTAATGCATCGGCAACATTAATGGATCTTCTGAATCAGGTATTCCATCGGTTTCTAAACTTATTTGTTATCATGTTAGTTAGTGATGTTTTGGTGTATTCCAAGAATGAGGGGGATCATGCCAACCATCTCCGCATAGTGTTGCATACCCTTACAGATCAACGATTTTATGCTAAATTCTTTAAGTCCGAATTCTGGTTGAATACAGTAACTTTGTGGGTTATGTTATTTCTGGTGAGGGGATTATGGTGGATCCACATAGAAAGTTGAGGCAATTAAGAAATGTCCTAGACCCACTACTCCAATCGATATTCAGAGCTTCTTGGGTTTAGCTGGGTATTATAAGAAGTTCATGGAAAGTTTTTCTTCGATTGTTACTCCATTGACTAAGTTGACCCAAAAGAAGGTGAAGTTTCTGTAGTTCAATGCTTATGAGTAGATTTTAGAATTTAAAGAATAAGTGAACTTCGGCTCTGTTTTGACCCTACCTAAGGGTACCAAGGGTTTTGTTGTTTATTGTGATGTGTCCCCATGAGGGACTAGGCTGTGTGTTGATGCAGTATAGTAATACTATGGCCTATGCTTATAGACAGTTGAAAGTTCATGAGAAGAATTACCCGACGCACGACCTAGAACTGTTGGTTGTGGTCTTTACTTTGAATATTTGGCACCATTATTTGTATGGGGTTCATGTTGACATCTATTCATACCATAAGAGTTTGAAATATATGTTCACTCGAAAGGAGTTGAATCTTAGGTAGAGGAGGTGGCTTGAATTAGTCAAGGACTACAATATGAGTCTTCGTATCATCCAGGTAAAGCTAACGTGGTTGTTGATGCTGTTAGCAGGTTATCTATGGGGAGCTTATCTTATGTGGAGGAGGAGAATCAATAATTAGTCAAGGATATTCACCGGTTAGTTAATCTTGGAGTTCGTCTCTTGGACTCTAATAATGGTTGTGTGATGGTGCATGAGGTGGTAAAGTCATCACTTTATGCCAAAGTAAAAGACAAGCAAGTTTTGGATCCTATATTGATATGGATTAAGGTAGACGTGGGCTAGCAGAAAGTGATGGTTTTCGAGATTAGTGGTGATGGTGTCTTAAGGTACCAAGGTAGGTTATTTGTTACCGACATTGATGGGCTGCGAGGGAGGATCTTATTGAGGCTCACGAGTCAAGGTACATTATCATCCTGGTTTGACGAAGATGTACTATGATTTGAAAGATATCTATTGGTGGAATAACATAAAATAGGATGTGGTGAATTTTGTGGCCAAGTGTATGGTTTATCAACAAGTGAAGATGGAGCACTTGAGACACGATGGTTTGTCTCAAAAGATTAAGTTTCTAAATAGAAGTGGGAAGTGGTTAATATGGTTTTTGTTGTTATTCTTCCACGGTCCTGCCATTAGTTTAATTCGATTTAGGTCATCATGGATAGGATGAATAAGTCCGCCTATTTCCTACATTTTAGAACTAATTACTCTGCTGAGGATTATGCAAAGTTGTTTATTCAAGAAATTATCCAGATGCATGGTATGCCTGTTTCTATTATATCTGATTATGATACTCAATTCTCCTCATACTTTTGGCATTTCTTTTAGAGAGGTTTGGGAACTAAGGTGAACCTTAGCACCACTTTCCACCCTTAGATGAATGGACAAGCAGGGAGGACCATTCAGACATAGAAGGATATACTCAGATACTATGTGATCAATTTTGGTGGTAGTTGGGTTGATCGTTTTCCCCTCATTGAGTTTACATATAATAATAGCTACCATTCTAGAATTGGGATGGCTCCACTTGAGGCTTTGTATGGTAGGAGGTGTCGTTCTCTTATTGGATGGTTTGAGGTTGGTGAGGCTGGGTTGTTTGGTACTAATTTGGTTCATCAGGCTACGGAGAAGGTGAAGGTGATTCAAGATAGGCTTAAGACCACCCAAAGTTGCCAAAAGTCCTATGCAGACGTGAGGTGAAGGGAATTGGAATTTGAAGTTGGTGATTGAGTGTTCTTGAAGGTGTCTTCCATGAATAGAGTGATGTCGTTTGGAAAGAAGGGGAAGCTCACTCCTATTATGTGGGCCCTTATTTAATTTTGGAGAGATTGGGCAATGTGGCTTATGAATTGGAATTACCTTTGAGTTCGGGTTCTATTCATCCAATCTTTTATGTTTCGATGTTGATGAAGTGTGTGGGTGATCCTTCCTTGGTGGTTTGATGAGTAGTGAATTTATCACTCATATACATCCAAATCTATGCACACTACTATGATTAAAAGATGTTAATGAGACATATTTGTCATTTGAATGTACTAATTCTCATGTTTTACAGGCATACAGGTGATGAGAAGAAAAGAAGTAAAGTGAGCAAAAAAGAGATCAAAAAGGGAAGAAATAGGGCAAAAGCTGGAAATCATGAGCATGAACTGACCCTTGTTTACATGATTGCGGTTTGAGGATCGTGATTGCGGCTAGTATAAATTAGTCAAAGATGTCAATTGTGATGGGTTTTCCGCAATTGTGGGAGACGCGATCGTGACCAATGCACCGACGATCGCGATGAGGTGGAAATCATCCCAGAGGTAGATTTGTAATTTCCCACAGTTGATTCCAATCTATTAAAAGGAAAAACCCTTTCACTTTGGCATCATCTTCCAACTACTTTTAAAGTTCATATAGAGAGAAAACTTCCAACTGGTGTGAGATGAACAATTGTATTTAATCTTCCAAAAAGGTTTTTTTAGTTGTAATTGGAGCTTGGAATTTTGGGATTACTCTTACTTTATTTTCAATTTAGAAAAAAAAATATGTCAATTTGGGTAATGCTCTTTTTCCTTTTTCCATGAGTAGCTAAATATTCTATCTTGGGATTATATTTGAATAAGGTGCAAATGTGTAAGGGTTTTTGATTGTTTGTTTGCAATCTTAGTTGATGATGGTGGGTTTCACAAATACTTGATAACCAAATTGGAATTTATGGGTGAAAGCCCCAATTTTCCCTAAATTTTACATCATCCTTGAAAGAGGGATGTAGATGGCAAGGTATTAGTGAACAATAATTAGATGTTAGCTTATTCTTTTACATTATCTTTGAAATGGGGATGGATTGTGAATTTGGTATGTCTTATCCATCTTCCTAGAAATAGGGAGGCCCAATTGAGGTTTTGGGTGGATTTTTTGCCATACCCACAACGTATCCGAAAGGGTCCAATAATTATTTTTTGGTGGTTGGTTGAAAAACTAGCATCAAAACCCCTAACCTAGCCTACCCATATAGTAATTAGATAGATTTTGCATTTAATTATCATGAACCGATGCATTATTTGCTCCTAGGAAGACATAATCCCAAGACCATTCTCCTATTGGAATATTACCTACACTTGTTGCTCTTAATTGGTAGTTTGAATAGATTTTGTCAAAACAACCTTTCAAACCATACCCCCAAATTTTAATTTATGTATTGTATTCCATTTACATTATGGGTATATACTTAGATGCTTTCATCACCCATAGTATTTGAATGCTAGATTTTCTCCTCGAGAATTCCACCCCAACTAACATTGGGTTATTATCTTTAACAACGATCACCTTTCCCATAAATTATGGAGTACGTTTAGTGTGATTGAAATGACGCCATTGTTGATGTGCAATAGAAATATAGAACTTTCAATGCTTAAAATAAGGAAAAGATGAAAGTTTCTAAGGCTATCTTGTTAGATATGATCCATTTTGGGTATGTTTTGCTGGAAATCATGTTTTGAATGATAAGTTCGTGAAAAGATGAAAAAAAGTGTTTTTCGCTATTTTTGGAGCAATTATGGATATTTGGGATGTTTTTCAGCTTATTCGTAACAAAGCATGTTTAGGAATACAAGAAGATCTTAAAATATGACTCCCAACACTTACACATTAAATATGTGGCCGTATGTAGGACCTACGGACAGCATATAGGAAAAGCAAGTACTAGAAGTCCAAAATCTCGAGAGCTGAACTTCCAAGATTTTTCTTCTTGATACCTATGATTCATACCTACACCAGTGTCAGGACCGCAGGTACTACCTGCACCCTGTGCCAAATTGCAGGTACAAACCACATATGTCCGCCGACACGATTTTCTCCTATTTCATTTGGGTTTTGTTTTAGGGTTTCCTCTTGTACTATAAATACCCTTTATGTACTTTTTAATTATAGTTATGCACTTTTGATATTCTCAAACATATTTTGATTCCAAGATCCGATTTTGATCTTGGGATTATCTTTTATTGGCTTCAGTTGATAAATTCAGTTGATAAATTCAGTTATGATTGTGGGTTTTTACACTTGTTATCAGTGTGATTTCATGTATAATTTCAACTATGAATGATATTGATTCCTTCACAAGTATGAGCGACTGATCCCCATAGCTAGGGTTGTGGAAACCCTGGTGGATTAACGAAGTAAGGGAAGTGCTATTGTTGAATTGAATCGATACCTATGGCATGCATTGCATTATCTTCACTATAATAGATTTCTTTGCAATGGCCAATGTTAAGATCCCTCCAAAATTATTGGTACTTACTCTAAAAGAGGAGTAGTGACTAGGAAAAGATAATGACAATAGTAATTTAGTGTTTAGCTATTGATCCATGATACTGGGTATTATCTACGTAAGATGGTTAGATTTTATCTAATAACAAAAGATAATATTTAACTGGGATCAAGATAAGAGTTAGTAACGCGACATCATGAGACTCAAAAGGTAAAGGGTAAAATCTGTCTACTCATCCAAAAGACTGTAAATGGTACATAACTTATCGATTCTGCATGCAAGGTATCGGTTTAGTTAAACATAGCATGATAACCCTACAGAGTTAAGAATCCAGGGAAAAACAATCCTAGTGCTAACCAATATTGATCACAACTGAAGTTGATAATGCACTTTGTTTGATTTTTCCATTCAAACCCCCTATTCACTTTCCAATTGTTTCCCGTTGATTACAACATCTGAAATCCAAGAGTCCATATATTTCCTTGGAATTTGACCCCAACCTTTTTTTGGTTACTAAATTTTTATAGCGACCGTATCATCATCTAATAAGAAGTGTTGTTTGGACATCGTCAATGTTGTCTGAACTTTTTGTAGGGGTTCGTGATATTGTATTTCCCTCTTCTCTTGAAGGAGGTCATGACATTATTAATCGATAGACTGGTGATGTTTTAGCTCAAGTTGGAATGAGAGGAGGATATTATAGAAAGCTCAATGCATAGCTCGGGAGGAAGAGTTAACTGAGCAAAGATAGGTAGGAGACCATCAGACTGTACTCTATGAAAACCAGAATAGAAACAGAGGAGGAGGACCTTAAGTGATCCCAACATATGAGTATGTTCGGCCGTATTAAGATGAAAAATAGGATTTGAGATACGTTGAGTTGACAAATACTGGAGCTATCATTCCTCCTATTTTCCCCCCTGATGTCAACTTCAACATCTCTAGTGATATGATTCAGCTCTTATACTTGGAGGGTGTGTTTGAAGGGTTTCCTACAGATGACCCAAACATGGATCTAGTGAATTTTATTGGGATCTACACTTAATATACCATACCTTGGGTAGACTAGGAGGCATTGAAACTGAAGTTGTTTCCCTTTTTGCTTACTAGAGAAGCATCTTTATGGTTAGGGGAATTTCTAAGAGGGTCTATCACTACATAGAGCGAATTATGCAGACAATTCTTGAACAGGTTTTTTTCTCCATCCAGGTATTGTAGATCAAGGATGAGATATACAACTTTAGTCAACTACAATCAAAATCTATGTATGAGTCATGGTTCAGGTTGAAGAAGAAGCTTAGCATGGTAACCAACCATCAGATTTCAAGGACAGGCTTGTTGGAGATCTTCTATAAAGACCTGACTATCAGTTATAGAGCAATGGCTAACACTATCTTCGGAGAAGACTTCATGAGATTACAATGGGAGATGGATTTAAGTATTCTGGATCAAATCTCATTAACTAATCAAGGGTTGTAAATTCAAGAGGTTGAGAGAGGTTCTCGCATTTATTCCATTGGAGCTTTTGGTAATCCGAGAGTAGCTGAGGATGCTGTAGCTCAAGAGATTTCACTATTAAGGACAGACATTAGTGAGTTAGCCAAGAAATTTGCAATAATAAATTCTACAAAGGTTAATGTAGTAGGGGTACAGAGTACAACTTCTAGGGTACACGAGTCTGAGTTAGAGGAGGATGCAAATTACGTGGATCATCAGTTGGCAGGTTTTCAAGCCCAAGGGCAAGGGAATCAAGATTGAAACTATGATGATAGATATAAATACATTCCATCTGGAAGACAAGAGGCGGAATCGAGAATGTAAGAGATATTGGTTAAGATAATGAAGGGTCAATAGAGTCAAGATTGTTGATGGCTAATTCATCTGTGAAGGAGCCAATAGGTACTATGTGCAATGTATAAGTAAAGGTGGAATCGTTCACATATCTAGTAAATTTTATAATTTTGGACTATGAAGTGGATGCTCATTCTCTGATTATCTTGGGTAAACTTTTCTTATCCACTGGCTGGGTGATGATTGATATGGACCTAGAGGAGATCACTTTCAAATAGAATGATAAGCAAATAGTGTTAAACATATGCATGACAGTTCAATAGCCTGATGATATTAGAGTGGTAGCAGTAATTGATGCAGTTGATGACGATGTGGTTACAGAAGATGTGTTGATTCAGGAGAAATTAAGGGTAGAAGCATTAGCAGTAGTAATTATAAACTTAGAGAGTGACAAGATAGATGATTATGGTGAGTTGGTTCAGGCACTACATGGCAGAGGTTATTACAAATATGCCCTTAAAAAGATGGACCTTGACTTGAAGAATAGAACCACACCTCCTACAAGGCCATCGATTGAAGAACCAATGATATTGGAATAGAAGGCCCTTCCACCTTATTTATAGTATGCATTCTTGAGGGCCAATAAAATTTTATAGGTAATTATTGCAACAAATCTGGCAGGAGTGCAGGTGAAAGATTTGATATCAGTGTCACAAAAGTTTAAGAGAGCTATTGGGTGAACCATTGTAGGGATTTCACCAGGTATATGCACACATAAGATACAGCTTGAGCATTAGAGACGACTGAATCCTCCTATATAGGAGGTAGTGAAAAAAAGATAATTAAGTGGTTAGATGTGGGGGTGGTTTTTCCTATTGTAGACAGCAAGTAGGTGAGCCCGTTTCAATACGTGCCAAGGAACTAAAGAATCAAAGTGGTTCCAAATAAGAAGAATAAGTTAGTAGCAATGAGGCCAGTGACTGGGTGAAGAGTATGCACAGACTACAGAAAGTTGAATAAGTGAACACAAAATCACCACCTCCCTATGTTGTTCATGGGTTAGATATTGGACAGATTAGTAGGCAAGGGTTGGTACTATTTCTTGATGGGTATTCGGGATACAATCAAATCATGATTGCTCTCGAAGACCAAGAAAAAACTACTTTTACATGCCCCCATGGGACCTTTGCATTCAAGTGGATGCCGTTTGAGTTGTGTAATGTGTTGGCTACTTTTTAAAGATGTATGATGCCCATATTCTCTAACATGGTGCAAGACACTATTGAAGTTTTCATGGATGACTTCTCAGTGGTTGGGGACTCATTCAATTAATGCTTAGCCGATTTGGCCAGTGCACTACATAAATATGAAGAGTGCAACTTGGAACTCAATTGGGAAAAATGCCACTTCATGGTGAAAGAAGGTATCATGCTAGGGCACAAGATCTCCATACATGGTATTGAGGTGTACAAAGCAAAGATTAAGGTGATTGAGAATCTGCCGCCGCTAGTGTCAGTTAGAGGCATACAGAGTTTTTTGTATCATACAGGCTTTTATAAAAGGTTCATCAAGGACTTATCTAAAATTGCAAGTCCTCTATGTGTGATTTTAGAGAAGGTGAAATTTTTGTTCAATGATGATTTTCTCAAGTATTTCAAATGCCTAAAGGAGCAGTTGATTTCAGCGCCCATCATTGTGTCTCCTGACTGGTCTGCACTATTTGAGGTAATCTATGATGTGAGTAAAGTAGACTTGGGAGCTATTCTACCCCAAAGAAGATAAAAGGTAATGCATCCCATCTACTATTCCAGCAAAGCTTTAAACCCCGTATAGAAAAATTACACAGTTATAGAGCAGGAGCTACTTGCGTTGGTTTTTGCTTTTGAAAAGTTATGATTTTATTTGATTGGGACTAAGGTTATAGTTCACACTGACCATGCATCCTTGAGGTAATTAATGGTGAAGAAGGATGTAAAACCCATATTTTATCCTTAGGTTCTTTTGCTGCAAGAGTTTGATTTTAAAGTCAAGGATCGAAAAGGAAAAGAAAATCAAGTTACAGATCACTTATCTAGACTTGAGGAGGAGATCATACAAAAACTGGGGGATAATCTTAAGATAGATGATGCTTTCCCTGATGAGCAAGTGTTGGCATCATCTCATGATTTGATTCCCTGGTTTGCTGATTTTACCAACTTTTTGGCAAGTGATCTTATCCCTGAAGAACTATCTTTCTAGCAGTGTTATGCACGGGGTAAGGAATTACTTTTGGGATGAGCCATATTTGTTCAGGGTTTGCGCTGAAGGTGTGATTTTTATATGCATTCTAGAGGTGGAAATGATGAGAATTTGGGAGGCTTATCATTCTTCACCAGTTGGGGGTTCACCACAGTGGCATATGAACAGCCCACAAAATTCTATAGAATGGGTTTCACTGGACTTCAATCTAAAAGGATGCTCATGATTTTACAAAATCCTGTGACCAATGTCAGCGTCTAGGTAACATTTCACGGTGCCAAGAACTCCCCATGACACTCATTCTAAAGTTGGAATTGTTTGATGTGAGCAGGATCAATTTCATGGGCCCATTTATGAGCTCTTATGGTAGGAGGTACATTTTGGTAGTGGTTTATAATGTATCAAAGTGGGTAGAGGTAGTTGCACTTCCATACAATGAAGGTAGGAGCGTCACTATCTTTTTACAGAGGAACATCTTTTCCCTATTTGGGATTCCGCGTACTACTATCAGTGATGGTGGGTCACAGTTTTGCAACCGCTTGTTCAAAGAACTGCTTGATAGATATGGCGTGAGGCATAAGGTGGCAACACCTTAACATCCTCAGACAAGTGGGAAATTAGAAGTCTCCAATTGAGAGATAAAGTCCATATTAGTTAAGATTGTGAATGCGAACAAGACTGACTGTTCTAGAAAGTTAGATGATGCATTGTAGGCCTACCGGATGACCTATAAGACCCCCAATATGTGCCACTCCATATCATCTTGTGTATGGCAAAACATGCCACTTACCAGTTGAGCTTGAGCATAAGGCACTTTGGGCATTGAAAAGGCTAAATTTTGAGTTGCGTGATGCAGCAAACTTGAAGTTGAGCAAGGTGAATCAGTAGGATGAATTCCAACTTCAGGATTATAAGTGCTCGGCCATATACAAAGAAATAATAAATTTTTACCATGACAAGAAGATCGAGAAGAGAATATTCAAACTCAGTGCTTTGGTCTTGTTGTATAATTTATGACTACGTTTGTTTCCTGGCAAGTTAAAAGTAAGATGGATTGGACCATTCACTATGGTTAATGTGCTCCCATATGGTGCTATTGAGATAAAGTGTGATGTAATTTCCCATTTAAAGTGAACGGGTAGCGAGTGAAACACTACATGAGAAACTGGAAGAAATCAGAGCTTGTGCTAAAATAGACCTTGGAAAAGTGATAAGAGAAAACACTATAAAAACCGAAACTACATTAAAGAATAGGAGATGAAGATGAAACAATCACACAAGAAGAAAAGTACACACGGATTTAGAAGCTAAAACTTGCATTAAATGTAAAGATAGGTAGTGAGACATAAACCTTTACTAATGATAAGAACCAAGGTGTATATTGAACACCAAGACCCACTACAATCAATAAAGGTAACACCACACTCCTACGCAGACACAAAAGGGACACGAAGCACCCCAAAGCACCAACGTTTCTGAGATGGTTGTCAACTCAAGTGAATCCACACTCAAGTTAAATCTAGTTTTAATTATGCTTTTCCAAACCCTACACTAAAGGAGATACACTCTTAAAGAGAGAATAAATCTTCAATATTCATCAAAATCTAAAGAAAATAGAGGCTAAAAGGTCTATTTAAACTATTAAAAGATAATAACTAAAATGCCCTTAATGAGAGCTTAAGAAAAGGGCGCCCCTTGAGTGTTATTTTGGAGTGAAAAAGGTCCTTAATTCCCTTAATGAAAGGCATCTCTTGAGTGTAACAACCCTCTTCATTTCTTTATTTGGACAAGGCTTTGAAAAGGCTCCAAAAGATCTTCAATCACTTACAAAAATCCGAGACTTGAATCTTCTACAAGACCTTGTAATTATTGTGCTCCTTATTCTTGTATCATCCTCTCTATCTTGAAAGAAATTTGACCTCAAATTCGTCACACCTTGAAAAACTAAAGAGAGGGACAACAATCACATAATCCTCATGATAGGAGGGTTGGAATTTGTACCACAATTATATAAACACACCAAGGGGGTACACTCTTTGAATATAGCCAATAATCCTTTGTTATAATCATCAAACACTAACTACAAGTATCATAAAGGATATGACCAAGATATACATCAAAGAAAGAAGAGTGCAACTCGAAATCATCACATATATCAACAAGCCAAGTTTGTTCACATTTGAAATACATCCACGAGTCCTTTGTGTGTGACATGAAAATCTTAGCATGAAGTGCACAAAGGAGGTGGTTTTGGCAAATAGCAAGAGATAAGGAAACTAAAATGGTCTTAATGGCCTTACTATACCCAAAAGGTAAGACTACCTTTGGCTTAGGAACCATAAGATACATTTGTTTCATTATCTCTACAAAGGACCGCATCAAATATGATGTCACTATTGATCCTAAGGTCCACCTCACCATATATCATCATCATTCAAATAAGGAAACCAGCCACCAAACTTACTACCTCTACATAATACCAATTCAAAATTAACAAGGTTATCATCATAGGTAAAGAGGTAGTATAGGAAGGAATCTAGTGTGAATACATCACCCAAGGTGTTATCATCTGAAGAGGGTCACTTGATCCAAAAGATATAGCACATGAGGCACACAAGAATGGAATTAAGACAATTAAGCACATTTGACTTCTTCCTTCCAAACAAATAATCAACTTGCCATCCGCAAGTTGGGATTCATTCAATTTAAGCCCAAGGGTGTCAAATGTGGATGCAAGTACATGAACAATACCCTAAAGTGACAATGACACAATTGCCCTAGGGTCCTTAATCATGAAACCACCCTTGAGAAAGGTGTCTCTTATCATCATAAGCTCACAAACAAAGGTATTACATGAATTGAATTCATCTAAAGTGTTTTTAAGAGTCAATTCTCTTCTTGAACTACAAGTAGTGATACTTTGGGTAAGAATGGAAAAACTCGAGAGTGAACTCTCTTGGTTTATTTTATTACTCCCCTTTTTTAGTGGATACCTAACTTTGTTGGAACTTCCCCCCATACACAACTTGGGTCTATAAAGTGGGTTATAAATACACAAGAAAGACGTTTCATCATAGGGAAGGATACAAACATTCACAATCAGACTTTGCTTGTCCCTTTGACTAAGCATCAAGTTTGATATGAAGAAATTGCCACACCCCAATAGGTCACTGGGGTCAAATGGGAGAAGTAGCCCAGAACATGAGTCAAGGCTATACTTGTTTTTCCCTAAGGTGTCATTCTTATCATTAGGTGATAACGCTCAAACTACAGCTCTCGTAAGAGTGTAAGCGGTCGTTGTCAAATATAGAACCCAACTGGGTTGGGTGTCAAATCCCACAGGGAATACTTGGTCACTAAGTAAGCAACGATTATTAGACTTTTGATGAAAGTTCTACGAATAAAAGGGGGATTTTGTGCTTGCAAATGATGTAAACAAAATAGTAGAGTAAAAATGGAAAATAGAAGAGTAAAACGGAGTACTTGGTAGGTTTTAATCAATGAGAATTGAGAGTTAGGGTTATGTCCACCTTATGAGTTATACGTATCTATTGACTATGAGTTATGCAGAATTCAGACATGCATGTGCTTATAGAGAATCGTATTCTATGGTAAATCCAGGCGTCTTTCGACCATCAATGACTATTTCACTTTAACTCTTTCGAGCTTAAAGCGTATCTAATGGTACAAATTCTCTAAGAGGTTAATCTAGTTATGGCACTAACTTTTAAACAGGGGTTGGTGCCCTATTTACTTGACATTCTCTCTTTTCCAGACATGTAACTTTTTTTTCGAACAAGTTAATGCTATACTGGCGTATTCTATATGTTTGCAACCACAAGAATTTATATTAAGATGAAGAGAAGAATGATATAAGCATCATACGTGTCAAGAATTCACAAACTCATAGTAATAGATAGTATCTCATAAGGCTTCCATAACCCTAACAGAGAAGTTTAGCTATTCATGAGTGCGACGGAAATCACAATAGACATTATCAGCATACCAAGATAAAAATCTCACGTGGAGTATGTTTTGGTAGGGCTTGTGGCGTGAATTCCTTGCAAAATAGTGTTTCTCTTGTTATGAAAATTAAAAGTCGAATAGATGAAGAGAAGGGAAGAAGAATTAATTGAAAGAGAATTGTTTTAATTGTAATAATGCTTGCTGAAAAGTTCAGCATCATAGGGTTTTTATAACACCCATATCCTATTCCTACTAGGCTACTGCGTACTTATCCTAATCCTACTAGGATACTGCATCCTTATCCTAATCCTACTAAGTTACTGCTGATCCCTAAGTCTTTGGAAATGCTGTTTTTGCCCGGGACAAGTTTTCCATGCGTCACTTTCAGTTCATAGGCATCAAAACGTTGCTTTCCTTCTTTCGTGATGCTTCCTTTGGTGTCAAGTTATCCATAAAATGCTGAAATCTTCATCATTTATACCTGAAAACTTGATAATCACGTTGGTTAGCTCACTTACAGGAAAAAGGACTAAAAGTGCAGGAATTATATATTTTGTCCTTAAAACTTAGCTAAAATATGGGTGAATTAAGGTGCTTTAGGCGTCTAAAGACGCCTATCATCAACACCCCACACTTAAAGCTTTGTTCGTCCTCGAACAAAATATTATGTCCACGTAAACATCTACTTAGGATTTCATAGTAACAGCACAAAATATTCATCAAGACAGGAACGACAATTATTAACAAAGAGTAGTTTTCTGATCACTACTAGAAACAATTTAACCTCTAACATAGACTCGTGATGATGGTTAATTCGTATCCACAAGTTAAGGCACAAAGAATCATACACGACTACCCAAAAATCATCAACCATGTGTGTCTTCATAATATATTACCCATCATTACTTACAAGTATAGTATATATTTCGAACATGGGTATAAGATTATCCTTGCTCTCACTCTCACAAATAATTCATATGTTGCAACTGATGACCATAGGCTTGCCCTTAGTGTAATGCTCTACTAATATCAGAATGCTAAGTTTAGGATCAAATAGGACTTTTACAGGTTGTAATGTAGGTTAAGGGACGGGTAGGACTATTTTCGCCAGAAATAGTGACTATGTTCCTAAGCGTTTTAGTACATCACATTAAGCTATTAACACTTTCTTTCAAACAACCTTTCTACTTTCTTTTAATCTACCACCCCTTCTCACTTCTTTTGTTATTCAATTTTGAACAGAATTAACTTTTTTTCTTTTCATTTTTTCTTTCTTCCCTTTTTTATAACACACCTCTATGATAGCCACTCTTTTTCATAACAAATTCAAGCACCAATAAACTCTAAGGCATCACTCTTACCCAATTTCCTCTTATTTTGTCATATGACTTTACAATTTAAAGCGCTTAGGAATTTGGATCAAATTATGGTCTTGAAAAAAATGGATTAGGCTTACATATGAGGTTGTCAAAGAAAATAGCTAAAAGGCTCAAAAGGGGTTGACTAGGATAATGTCCATGGGTAGGTAAAACGAAGGTAAACAATCACGGGTTGCCAAAGAAATGCCTAAATCATCTCCTAAACTCACACTCTTTATTTCGCTTCACACACACACCAGGCAAGTTCTAGCATCAGCCACAAACACAGAATATACTATCACCTCACACACACAAGGCACATGGTCAACTTTATTGGGAGCAGTATAGACTCTTGACCCTACAGATGAATGAATTAAACCACACAACTATCACACAGTGAGTCACATTTGGAGCCTAAACGTCTCAACAGTAATGATTTTATCACAGACTCTTGTCATAATACAATGCCGCCAATCAGAACAATTTTATGCATCAAAATCTAAAAAAAAAATCTACGACTAATTAAAACAAAAAAACATAAATAAATGCAGGCAAAGAAATACAGCATACAAATACCAGCACCCCACACTTAGACGGGACACATTTCCCTCAGTGGAAAATAAATACGGAAAACCTGATTAGTCGGACTCCTCCTCTATGTCTGGGGTCATACCCCCTGCGTCGGAATCATCATCAGAGTCGTCATCCTCAGAGTTTCCTCAATTTGTAGACCAATTGTTCCCAAATGTGCATCACGGTATTTGTAGCGAGGAGGATTCAGCTTGCTCTTTTCTTCCCCTTTTCTGACCTTTTTGTGAAGTGGACACTTTTTGTTTTCCTTGTCATCCTTTTGGGGCCATTCTACCTGAGCTCCTAATAGAGTCATGTTAGCTTCATCTCAGAAGATTCACTATAATCGGAAAACAAACAGTAATGGCATCACCCCACACTTAATTTGTTGGTACAAACTAATTAAGTGAGTGATATCGATTACTCAGACTTCATCGACATACGTATAGGTGATATGTTTCAACAACACGTTTAGCACAGTCATACTTTCATGTTATCTTTAACTATCCTTTCCAACTCTATTTCATGTTTGGCTTAATGCATCTTTTGAACAAAACTACTACATGGATATTGTATCAAGTTATGGCATAGAAATAATCACAACATCTCATGTTTGTAGTCAACCATGATTTTCATCTCGATGAACAAGTCATTCCAACATATAAGCTTTCGAGTTACAAGATTATGCAATTTTCTTGACCATGTCAATTACGCAAAAGTATGACAGTGTATCAAAATCAAATACAAGTTAGAAACAAGTCAAGAGCATCCTTACGTATTCTTTCACTCACTTAGTTGTATCACAACAAATCAACCATATTCAAATCACCAACATCACTTTAAGATCTAAAATACCATTATAAGCATAGTATTGTAACACTTACGGAATATAAAAGAAGAACTTACTTGGTGATGTACTTGGAAGATGATCTTGCAAGGGTGAATGAGCAAAAAGAAAAATTTTGAAAGAATTTGGAGAGGTAGGCGGCGCCTAGGTTGAAGTTGCAATGCAATTTTGTGTTAAGACTAAGGTTCTATTTATAGGACAAGCTTGGGTCGGGTTTTGACCCATTTGGAATCGGATTTGGAGACCAAAAGTGACCATAGGCGGCGCCTAATGCTTTGCCTATGCTTGGCATAGGCGGCGCCTTTTGCAAAGCATTGTTGAGCATAGGCGGCGCCTATGCTATGGAATTGTTAGGCATAGGCGGAGCCTATGCCATGGCATACTAGATTCAGAGACAAAAGGCTTTTGCATAGCCGGCGCCTATGCTATGGCATTGTTGAGCATAGGCGGCGCCTATGCCATGACATTGTAGAATCCGAGAGCTTAGGCCATAGCATAGGCCTTGCCTTGTTCGTGGCCTAGATTTACATAGGCCTTTCCTTGTTCTTTGCCTATATTTTCATAGGCAATGCCTAACCCATATCCTTTTGCTTCTTCATTCCTAACTTACCACCTTCAACATGCAATACTTCCAAATTAAAATTTGAAACCAATCTCCTCCTTTACACCTCTTGCACCTACATTTACTTAAAAACAACAAAAACGATTGAACGCTGGGTTGCCTCCCATCAAGCACCTTAGTTTTGGTCGTGGCTCAACAAAATCCTAGAAAAACAAAAACAACAAAAACAATTAAAAACGATGGGTTGCCTCCCATCAAGCGCTTGATTTATTGTCGCAGCACGACATAACTATCTCGATTACTTAGACTTCATCGAGATAGATGGTGGATCATTTTCTGAATAGATTCAGACGACAATGAGGCTTACTTGTAGGCCTGCAATCTTCTTCGAGATGACCCTTGTGCATACATATCCCAAGCGGGATACCAATTATATCATCAATAGTCCAACCCAGAGCTCTCTTGTATCTCTTCAGAGAAGAGATGAGAGCCTCTACGTTCTGTTCACTTAAATCATCCACCACACTCACAGGAAGTGTATCTCCACTTCCCAAAAACGCATACCTTAGATAATTGGGGAGCTCTTTCGATTCTAGCACTGGGGGCTCTTCAATGGAAGTCTTTACTGTTGGTGATGGTTGATTCTTAAGATCAAGGTCCGGCTGCTTAGGAGTATGAGAATAGGACCCTATTTCTGTTAGAGCACACATAGTTTCTTCATGTTCTTGATCCTCCTCACGCTCAAAAGTCAGCAGCTCATCAGATAGTGACTCATTAGTATGCTGCTTTTCTACCGATAATTCTTTGTCATCCTTATAATTAACTTCAGCTACAGAGAACACATCCATATCTTTGGGCTGCTTCATTGCTTTGCATACATCAAAACGGACCACTTCGTCATTCAATCGAAATAAAAGCTCATTAGCTCTCATGTCAATAAGCACACTTTTGGTTGCGAGGAAAGGGCGTCCCAAGATTATGGGAACTTCAGAATCTACCTCGCAATCCAAAATAACAAAGTCTGCAGGAAAGATGAAGGTGGAAACCTTCACCAACACATCATTTAAGATACCAACAGGTCATTTTACCGACCTATCTGCCATCATGAGCCGCATATTGATTGGTGTAGGGTTGCCCAACCCCAACTTTCTGTAGACGGATAGTGGCATCAAATTGATGCTTGCTCCCAAATCGCACAATGCCTTAGCAAAATTCATATATCCAACCGTGCAAGAAATAGTGAAAGCACCAGGGTCTGCCTTCTTCTGTACTAAGGACCTTGTGGCAATTGCACTGCAATGATGAATATTATCTGCCGGCTCATAGCTTACTGCCCGCTTCTTTGTTAAAAGGTCCTTCATGAATTTAGCATACCCAGGTCCTTCTTTGTATCTTTAACACATCTTATACCAAGAACCTAGTAAAGTTGGACCTTGATCTTAAAAACCATGAGAATCCACCCGCAAAGCCATCCATTCCTGAGCCACCATAAATTGAATTGAAGTCATTGTCAACTTATCTTCAATATGTATTATTGGTGGATAAATACATTTGACTTATCATCATTGCAAGTGATCTCGAGTCCTACCAAGTGGAAGCTTTGAAGTTGGTAGTGAAAATTTTCATTCAAGCCATTGGATGGATAATTTTGGATATCATAGGTATATCCCTCGACATTTGTTCCCATAATATCAAACTAGAACAAGGTCATGTACCAAGTGTGGAACATTAAAGAAGATTAAATCAACCCATGTAAAAGGTGGTGAAGAAAGAAATTATAAAATGGCTTGACTCGGGAGTCATCTATCTAATACCCAATAGCACATGGGTAAGCCCACTATAATGTGTTCCAAAGAAAGATGGAATTACGATAGTTGTGAATGATAAGAATAACCTTGTTCCCGTCCGATCGTTCATGGGGTGGAGGGTATGCATGGACTATCTCAAGTTGAATTCTTGGACCAAAAAGAACCACTTCCCCATGCCTTTTATGGAACAGATGCTAGATAGGTTAGTCGGGTGGGGATAGTATTGCTTAATAGATGGTTATTTAGGGTACAATAAAATTTGTATTGCCCTGGAAGACCAAGAGAAGACAACATTCATTTGCCCCTATGGCATATTCGTATTTAAGTGGATGCCCTTTGGTTTGTGCAATGCACCGACAATATTCCAATGGTGTATGTTATCAATCTTTGTGTATATGGTTGAGGAGTCGATGGAAGTCTTCATGGAAAATTTCTCGATGGTGGGAAACTCATTCGAGTCATGTATTGAGCATCTAAGCAAGGTACTTGAAAGATGTGTGGAAACTAACTTTGTCCTCAATTGGGAGAAATGTCTTTTAATGTTTAAGAAGGGTATTGTCTTGGGATACAAGATCTTGGGGAATGGTATACAAGTTCATCAAGCCAAGGTAGAGTTAATTTAAAAGTTGCCCACCCCCCACTTCCGTAAAGAGTGTTCGAAGTTTCCTTGGGCATGTTGGGTTCTATCGGCAATTAATTAGGGATTTCTCCAAAATATCTTATCCAATGTGTAAGCTCCTTGAAAAGGATGCAAGATCCAATTTCAATGATGCATGCTTGAATTCCTTTAATTGTCTCAAGGACTTACTTATATCAGCTCCCATTATTGTGGCTTTAGATTGGTCCTCTCCGTTTGAAGTAATGTATGATGTAAGAAGAATTGCATTAGGAGCGATGTTGGTTCAATGCAATGAAAAACTATTTCATCCTATCTATTATGCAAGCAAGACCTTGAATGATGCTCAACATAACTACACCATTACCAAGCAAGAATTTGCAGTGGTATATGCTTTAGTGAAATTTTGCCTACTTATTAGGCATGAAAGAGGTGGTTCACATGGATCATATCGCCCTTAAATACCTAATATCAAAGAAGGAATCTAAGCCACACCTAATTATATGGATCTTGATTTTGCAAGAATTTGATTTCGAGATAAAAGTATCGAAAGGGTTGAAAAAAACAAGTGGCCGACTATCTTTCGCATCTTGACAGTAATCTTGAAAAGCATGGTGAGATTGACATTGAGATTGAGATTGATGATGTTTTTCCTGATGAATTATTCATGTTAATCTCAGGGAAAGTCGCACCGTGGTATTCCAATTATGCTAATTATGTGGCGAGTGATGTACTCCTCGAGGGGCTTAGCTATCATCAAGAAAACCAGTTCTTGTTTGATATAACAAAACTATTTTTGGGATGAACCCTTCCTATTTTGGGATTACATAGATGGTGTGATTAGGCTTTGTGTTATGAAAGTTGAAATGAAGGATATCCTTGAAGCAAGTCACTCCCGACCTTTCGACGATCACCATAGAGGGATTTGAATCACTGCCAAAATTCTTCAATGTGGTTATTATTGTTCCACCATTCATAGAGATGTCGTTGAGTGGGTAAAATCATGTCATCAATGTCAAATGAAAGGTGGCATCTCGAGAAAATATGAAATGCCCCTTAAACTGAATCTTGAAGTTGAACTTCTTGGCGTATGGGGAATTGATTTTATGGGCCCATTGTGAGCTCCTTTAGTAACAAGTATATATTGGTGGCAATTTATTATGTTTCTAAGTGGGTAGAATTTGTGGAACTTCCGAACAATGAGAGAAAAAATGTCACTTTCTTCTTAAAAAAATACATTTTTACACAGTTCGAAACACCACGTGCCATCATTAATGAAGGAGGCTCACACTTTTGCAGTCGGGTGTTTGGGTACCTTATTGAGAAATATGGGGTAAATCATAAGGTTGCTACCCCATATCACCCTCAAATAAGTAGTCAAGTTAAATTTTCTAATCAAGAAATCAAAGCTATACTCGAGAAGACCGTGAATGTCGGCCGAACAAATTGATCAAGGTAGCTTGATAAGGTGCTTTGGGCATATAGGATGGCCTATAAAACCCTAATTGGTATGTCTCCCAACCAATTGGTGTTCGGGAAGGCATGTCATTTGTCCATTGAGCTTGAGCATAAAGCCTTGTGGATATTGAAGAAGTTAAACATGAATTGGAAAGAAGCTTCTCGTCAAGCGTCACTAAACTTCATGAGTTAGAGGATTTCTATCTCAAGGCCTATGAAAGTTCCACGTTGTATAAGGAGAAAATGAATAAATGGTATGATGTTAAAATACTAAGGTAGGAATTTCATGTAGGCGATAGTGTACTTCTTTATAACTCTCATTTGAAGATTTTTACGGGAAATCTTCATTCTAAATGGTCGGACCCCTGTGAGATTTTGAGTGATTAACCTAGTGGTTCTATCGAATTAGAATATCATGAGAAAAAAAGGTTCATAGTAAATGGGCAAAGGGTAAAACACTACAATGTAGGAGGCCCCAGGGTGGACAAGGTGGAGTTGGTTCATTTAAAAGATCTTAAATATTGATGAAGGAGAGTCGTGTCATGACATTAAATTAGGCGTTTGATGGGAGGCAACCCATCTTTTACACACTTATTAAATTTTTTATGTTTTATCGGTATTTTGACATTATTTAGAAGTCCAAAAAGTAAGGGGAAAATAGAGTTAAAGTTGGAAGCTGTGCAAAAAAATAGGGGAAAATCAGCCTCAATTACCACAATCGTTGTCTGAGGGTTGCAATTGAGCCATCGCAATAGTGGTACATTCTATTGCGATTGGACAGTTCAGAGAAATTGGTGTTGATGCTTAAGGGAGTCCTTTTTAACCCTTGTACTTATTTTACATATTGTAGTGAGGATACTTCAACTCTTTAAGTTGGGGGTGGGGTTATATTTGTGTTCGGGCATCATAATCTAAAATTCTCACCCCTAGCATGGAGGTTTTTGTGATCTCCTTAATTGATTTTGGATGAGCCTTTCCCGATGATGGATTGGGTGACGACATTCTTAAGTAAAAATTGTCTTGATTAGGTTTTGAGCCATGGATGCAGGGGAAGTCTAAGTACCCATAGCATTAAAGTTTTGGGATTACCCTTATACCTATGGTGAAGTATGAGTAGCCATTTGGTTGGCCCTAATGAGAGCCAAAATATGAGACGACATCTTGGTTTAGTGCCATCCATAGCAAATTTTTCGTGGTGTAAATGCGCAGCAAACACCCCCCTCCGTAGCATTGGAGTTTTTGGATCGCCCTTATACCTATGTGAAGTCTGAGTAACCATATGGTTTTCCATTAAGAGAGCCAAAATATGAGATGATGCCTTGGTTTAATGCAATCAATAGAAAATTTTGTGTGGTTTCAATGCGAAGCAAACACTTCCCTCTGTCCAAAATTTATGAAAACCAAGGGCATAGATGTGAACAATTTTGTAACAATACTTTACCTCTTTTTGTGAATCCAAAAGTCTTTAGTTTGTAGTATATCGTAAATGCTTCCTTTTTTCTTTAGTAGGAAATGAAATTGAGCCTCCTTAATAAATTTTTCATGCCATGTGCGGTGAGCGTAATTGTGTATCTCTCATGCATGCTTGTATCATCTAGAACTTGCTCCATTAGTATCTTAAGGCTAATTGTGATTATGCTTGGTTGGTGAAATGATCTTAGGCCTTCTTTATGAACATAGGAACCCACTTTAGCTTAAATAGCCTACCCGTACATAGAATAGTATCATTAGTTACCCATTTTGAGCCTTCAAGCCTTTCTTGGCAACCACATTACAAGCCTTGGACCATTTAAAGCTCATCTCTCTTTTGAATCCTACCCTCCTTGAACTTGGAAATTAAATGAAACTTGTGGCCGAATTCCTAAGTTGGGGGTGGTAAGTTTTGGAAGAACTGACCTTGGGCCATGATATTGTAGGTGGATGCCTAAAATGCTAAGCAAAGAGAGAAAGTAAAAAAATAAAAAATAAAAGAATCATTAAAAGAAGGAATAGCATGGATTGAAAAAAAAATAGTTGGAAAAAAATGCTTTCAAGGAGATGGGTAAATCAAGGTAGCAAAAGTAGTTAAATAGTGTGATGTAGATATTCAAAGGAGGGTGTAGTCACTTTTTACCCAAATGATATCACACTTTCCCGAACCTACGTTACAAGCTCAAAAAATTCCTTCAAGATCTCCAACCAAGTGTATTCATTGTAGTGGCGATTGAAAATAAGGGCAAGCATAAGGTATGGTGGTTGTTAGTATTGAGAGATTCTTTGTGAGAGCGAGTGTTTTAACTTAAATCCCTTATTTCATAATAGATAATTTGGTGTGTGGGATTTCTTTCTCATGACGAGGCATGTAGACTAATTGATGCGGGTGAAGTTGTCATCTTCCAAAAAATAAGGCAAAAGAGTATAGTTGAATTGTTATCGATAGGGAGTCACTTCTAGAGAGTTGGTGATTACTGCATTGATTGTTCTTTAAAGTCTTTTGCATCCTTGAAAATTGTATTTCATGTTGAGAGAGTCGTGACAATAGCTTTACTCATGCTTGAGATCTACTTGTTGGTGTTAATCAAGTTCAAATTCATTGTGATCATTAAGTCATAGAAATGGGCTTAAAATTTGCATAGTCTCATTGAGTAAGATGTAGTGTTGCTTAAGGACAAGCAAAGGTTAATGTTGGGGTGTTGATGAATAGTGAATTTACAACTCATATACATCCAAATCTATGTACACTACTATGATTAAAAGATATTAATGAGACAAATTTGTCATTTGAATGGACTAATTCCCATAGTTTGCAGGCATACAAGTGATGAGAAGGAAAGAAGTGAAATGAGCTAAAAAGAGAACAAAAAGGGAAAAAATAGTACAAAAGCTAGAAATCAGGAGCAGGAACTGACCCTCAATTACCGCGATCGCGGTCTGAGGGTCGCGATCGTGGCCAGTCCAAATTAGTTAAAGATGGCAATCGCAATGGGTTTTCTGCCATCGCGGGAGACGCATTTACAATCAATGCACCAACGATTTCTATGAGACAAAAATCAGCCCAGGGGTAGATTTGTAAATTCTCACATCTAGTTCCAATCTCTTAAAAGAGAAAACCCTTTCACTGTGGTATCATCTTCCAACTACTTTTGAAGTTCATATAGAGATAAAACTTCCAACTAGTGTGAGATTAACAATTGTATTTAATCTTCCAAAAAGATATTTTTAGTTGTAATTGGAGCTTGGAATTTTGGGATTACTCTTACTTTATTTTCAATTGAGGAAATGAATTTCAATTTGGGTAATGCTTTTTTTCCTATTTTCATGAGTAGCTAAATATTCTATCTTGGGATTATGTTTGAATAGGGTGCAAATGTGTGAAGGTTTTTGATTGTTTGTGTGCAATCTTTTTTAATGATGGTGGGTTTCACAAATACTTGATAGCCAAATTAGGATTTATGGGTGAAAATACTAATTTTCCCCAAATTTCACATTATCCTTGAAAAGAGGATGTGGATGGCAAGGTATTGGTGAATAATAATTAGATGTTAGTTTATTCCTTTACATTATCTTTGAAATAGGGATGAATTATGACTTTGTTATGTCTTGGTCATCTTCATAGAAATAAGGATGCCCAATTGAGATTTTGGGTGGATTTGTTTTCCACACCAATGGGGTATCCGAAAGGGTCCAATGGTGATATATTTAGTGGTTGGTTGAAATACTAGCATCAAAACCCCTAACCTAGCCTACCATATAGTCATTTACTAGGTTTTGCATTTGATTATCATGAACCCATGCATTATTTGCCCTTAGGAAGACATAATGCCAAGACCATCTCCTATTGGAATATTACCTACATTTGTTGCTCTTAAGTAGTTTGAATAGATTTTGTCAAAACAATCTTCCAAACCATAACCCCCCCCCCCAAATTTTAAGTCATGTATTGTATTTCGTTTACACTACGGGTATATACTTAGATACTTTCAACACTCATAGGATTTAAATATTAGATTCACTTTTCAAGGATTCTGCCCCAACTCACATTGGGTTATTATATTTGGTAACGATCCCCTTGCCCATAAACTATGGAGTACGTTGAGTGTGATCATAGTTTCATTGGAAAGTGTGGGTGTTTTGGATTCATTATCTTATGAGAAAGTTTTGATGGGGATCTTGTATCGAGAAGTTCGTTGGTTGCGAACGAAGGATATGGCTTTTGTAAAGGTTCTATGGAAGAACCATAAGGTTGAAGAGACCACTTGGTAAGATGAAGAGGACATGAAGACCAAGTATCCATTCTTGTTTCCCCTTCCGGATAATCGTGCTTAAGGTATGTGTTATTATTAACATCTTTATTTTCTA
The DNA here is from genome assembly GCA_030864225.1 of Capsicum baccatum var. pendulum. Lineage (NCBI taxonomy): Eukaryota > Viridiplantae > Streptophyta > Magnoliopsida > Solanales > Solanaceae > Capsicum > Capsicum baccatum. The sequence continues at coordinate 165,628,307 of CM061554.1, read as the reverse complement.
ACTTTGTTAAAGAAAATTGTGATTTCCTTGATATCTTTGTTTTTTGTCTTTGTTAACGGTAAGAGTCGGTGTGTTTCTATGTTAAATCGTGCTAAGAGATACCTTTTCTCATTATTCAAGGACGAATTATCCTAAGGAGGAGGGATAATGTACCACCCTAAATTTTTTATCCCTGAAAAATTTCTTGATCTTTGATCTTACGGTCCTCATTATGACTCACCTGTGAGTCGTAGAGTGTCATTGCAGGTCTTAGGGACCCGATCGTAACCTAGCTAGTATGTTTGCCTGGAGTTTTTGTATTGACTATGACTTGGACAGTATGAGTCGTAGGGTCTCGTAATGAGTCGTAGGATGTGAATCGTAGGGAAACCAATGTACTATCCTAAGTTTTTATTGTGAATGCGACTACCACGTTATGAGTAATAAGGACTGGATATGATTCGCATGGTGTGACTCATAACTAGACCATTATGGGGTGACCCTAAACACTGTCCAAACTACGATTGGACTAAACGTGTCATATGGTGACCCTATGAGTTGTGAGATCACCCATAGCGATTGGATGTCAGTTTTTAGTCTTTTAATTAAGGGCATCCATGTAATTTCCCTCCTACCCCACTTAGCCACCACAACTTAAACCCCTCTTTGGGTCTTTATTAGCATACTATTCATAATCAAAACACTTTCTCAAACTCTCTAAATTATCGTAAGCAAGATACTGAGGGTTTCCAAGAAGTTGATCAATTAGAGCTCCCAATTGCAAATTATCTCCATAACTCTTGATATTTCAGGCATATTACTCTTTCCCAACTATTACTTTGTAAAAGCATGTATTTTAAATAATTATCCATGTGGTTATGATGGTGGTTTTGGAATATGGGATGAGGGTTTTGAATGATTGTTGTTTATGTGATGTTTCATGTTTACATATGCATTGCTTATGTTTAAATGGTGGTTTTGAAATTAATTTGATGCATGAGTATGGCGAATAAACTAGGAGATGGTAATTTTCCCAAATTTTGTGAATACTGACAATTGATTAGTAACAACCCCAACCCAACTTTGTGAAAGCAGTTTTGAGTATGAATAAAAATTGCATTAAACTATTTTCACGAATAAAAACTGCATTAAACTATTTTCAAAACAATTTCATGATATAAAGAGGTTATTGAAACATGATGGTAGATTTAATGAACAAAGGGAGTAGGTGTTCCTCCACCTTGTATTAATGAACAAAGGGAGTTGTTCTCCCAAGTTAATGGAAGTGATTTGGCATGTTGATGATACCTTGCAAGTGTATTTGGTATGACAATACCAATAGTGTATGCCTAAATGTGTATTATGGTTCAATGAATAGGAATATGTGATAAATATTTTAATGGGGCTTAAAAGAGGGTTATGTAGCTAGGCCATGAAAGTGGAGGTCCCAAGGGACCAATACTGGAAACTGCATTTGTCAGTGTAGGGGTCGAATGGCCTAGGGTTTGAGTCCCCTCGCTTATGACCAGGTGGTTTGAGTCCACCTTATTATTATGATTGGGAGGTTCGAGTCCCCCATATTATATTATAAGATTGGGTGCTTAAGTCACCTTAGTATATGATTGGGAGGTTCAATTCCTCCATGTATATATATGAGATTATTCTCCAATTTTTGCGGCTATATACACTGGAGCCCGACCAGGGAGTGAGAGATGGGTCCCATATAGCCCGTGGGTACTATTATATGACAGTTAAGCTACACAATTTAGGCTAAAGTTTTAAAGTGAAAGTAAGCCTTGTTTCCTATCCTAGCATGTTATATAAGTGTGTGTGTGCGTGTATATATATATATATGCACACATGTATTTGAATATGTACATTGAGTTGAACTGAATTTTGAATTATTATTATTTTATCCATATTCCTGAGTTACATGCTAGTGCTCAACCCACTAACCATCTTCGGATGTTGTATCCCCATGCGATGTAGGCACCGGAGATACTCCTACTTTTTCTATCCAGTATTAGGTGGATGGGCTCAGTTCAGCGGTTGTTTGCGGTGAAGTGATGAGCTTTCATTCTCTGTAAGACTTGATAATTCCATTGGTTTCCTTTCATAAACTAGAATTAAAGAGTTCACATTAACATTATCATTGTCATTGTCATTGTCAGAGTTGGGGGCATGTCCCGACACTTTATTAATTTCGGTTTGTTAGAAGGATTTATGGATTACTATGGACTTGGGTAGTGGTGTTGGTTGTTTTGGCTTATTAACAGTTATTGGTTGTAGAGATATCTTAAATTCTGAGAGCTTATCTTATGCTATTTTGTTAAATGTTCTGAATTCAGTGACTGTTGGGCGTATTGTGTCCTATTTGGTTAGGAGTAGGGGGTGGTCTCCAATCCTAGTTGGACTTGAGATGCCCGTCATGGTCAGGCTCTAGTTTAGATCGTGGAGAAAACACAACACAATACACAACACAAACTAACACCAGAAGCATCATAATACACGATGAATTTCCCACCCTCAATAGAAAGAGCCAAAATAGGAGCTGAAGTAAGAAATTCCTTAAGATTTCCAATGCCCAACTCACACTCCTTGAACCATCGAAAAGGAACCTCTATCCGAGTCAATCTGGTCATTGGCGCTGCAATGGCAGAAAAACTCTCAATGAACCGCCTATAGAAACTGGTCAAACCAATAAAGCTATGAACCTCAATTGGAGATGTAGGCCTGACCCAATCACGAATAGCCTTGATCTTCATTAGGTCAATCATAATTCCAACCTTAGACACCACATGCCCAAGGAACGTCTCTGACTAAAATCAAAACCCACACTTAGAGAATTTGGAAAAAAACATATGATCTCTCAAATTCTGGAGTACAATCCTCAAATGTTACATATATTCCTCTCTATTCCTTGCGTACACAAGGATGTCATCGACGAACACAATCTTAAAAGAATCAAAATAAGGTCTGAACACATGGTTCATCAACCCAAAAGACATCACTAGAAACTCATAATGACCATAACGAGTCCTAAAGTTTGTCTTTGGGATATCCTCATCCCAAATCCTCAACTGATGGTAACCAGATCTCAAATCAATCTTAGAGGACACTGCTGCTCCTTGAAGTTGGTCAAACAAATCATTAATAGGAGGCATAGGATACCTGTTCTTCACCATCACCTTATTAAGCTTCCTATAATCAATACACATACGCATGAAACTATCCTTCTTCTTTACGAACAATACATGAGCTCCCCAAGGAGGAACACTTGGTCTAATGAAACCCTTACCAAGAAGATCCTGAAGTTGAGAATTCAACTCCTTAAGCTTAGTGGGATCCATATGATAAGGTACCATAGAAATGGGTTGGGTTCTCCACTCAAGATAAATAACAAACTCGATATCACGCTTAGGAGAAAGAATAGGTAGATCGGTAGGGAAACCATTAGGAAACTCACAAACTATAGCAATAGAGTCAAGGAACGGGCTCTCCATACTAATATCACAAATATAAGTGAGATACGAATCTCAACCCCTCAAAATAAGCCTCCTAGTATGAATATAAGAAATAATCCTCATCAGTTCGCGACTAATCGCTCCCTACGACACGACCGGGGGTGTGCCAGGCATGGCTAAGGTTACAGTCTTGGAAAAATAATCCATGACCGCATGATAGTGGGATAACTAGTCCATGCCTAGAATCACATCAAAATCCATCATATCTAATACAGTAACATCAGCCTGAGTATAAAAATCTCAAACAGTCACAACACAAGATGTATAAACCCAATCCACAACTAAAAAATTACCCACGTGAGTAGATACACATAATAGCATGGATAATAAATCCCAATATAACTCTAACTACAGATCATAATAAGCAGACACATAAGAATGAGTGGATCCCGAATCAAATAAAGCAAAAGTTGACTGACGGCATACCAAGATCGTGATTGTGATAACAACATTCGAAGACTCATCCTCAAGTCTGGTAGGTACTACATATAACTAATTATGTCGGTTATTTGGTTGGGCTCCTGATCGATCTCATGGTATACCTGCCTAAGAATTTTCACGAGCACCCTAGGGACTACCCCTACGACTATGTATACCATATCTAATTGAGGGTGGAACTTCCCAAATCGATGAAGGAACCATCACTTCACGACTGGGAACTCTCTAAAAAAATGATCAAAGGTTGCACAACCATAACATACCCTAGGCATTTTACTGAAACTAGAAGATCCGGCTAACCCAAAGTAACCACCAGGACTAGAATAACTAAAAAATGAATCTCTTAAATACTGACCACTACTCTAGCTATACAATTACTGAAACTAGACTGAACTTCATCGATAATCTGAAGTGTGGCCAAATAAGCCTACTAGACTGACCCAGAAGCTGATATAGTTGACGCGGAGGGTACCTACCCTAAGAAACACTGCCTCTAAATCATGAGACACTACGACTCCCACGGAAACTACCCTGATATCATGCCCTCTTATTATTGTCCCCTTAGGCCTCACGATATATCTCCCCCATAACCTGAGAATGATCAGAAACCTCAGCAAAATATCTATCCACAGCAACTAAACTCTGTGTAGACATGTGAAGAGAAAGTCTCAATCTTTGAACAAGGCAACGAACTCTCTTACACTTAGTAGTCATAATAGAAGTATCATGCCTAGACAACTTAAGGGATCGAGATTTATACCCCACAACAGTAATAGAGACCTGCTCCAACCTCGAGAATTGATCTCTCAAAATATCCCTAAGACTGTGAGGCATATACTTTTCCATGAAGATGTCAAAAAAATAAGTCCATCTCAAAGGGGGAGATCCACCTGGCCTGAAATCAACATGACCCCTCCACTAATATCGTGTGGTCAAGTCCAACTAAAAAGTTAGTTTAATCCATACCATGAGTCTTAACTAGTCCTAAATTATTGGAGTCTATCCTCACAAGCAATCAAAAACTCATACGCATCCTCGCTCGGTGCACCAGAAAATCTAGGCCAAGCCAATCTCAAGAACCTACCCAATATCTTCTTATCCTCAATAGAAATAAAAAGTTAGGCAGACACCAACTGAGCAACTACCAGCTTGATAACTATCATCTGGGTAACATCGGCACAGAAAGGACCTCAACTCTGAGAATCGCAGCTACAGGTTGTATCCCCTACTCAGTACTAGTTTGATCTGTATAGTATGCCCTATCAGAGGGTGCACCACCAACCAATCCCAAAATTTAAACCAAAGCACCCCTAAGTACTAAAGAAGAAATAAACCTCGGTGGATCTGGGCTAGTCACTATCCCACCACTGGCTGGGGTGGAAGAATCTCTGGCTCACGGGAAAAGATAGGGTCTGGTGAAGGTCCCCTATCTTGTTCTCTTGCTGAGGGCACATCCCTAGGTTGTCCACAACCTATATGTCATCTATAAATAGTGATAGAATACCTAGTCTCAGTCTAAGAACCCTCATCTCGTGTAGTGGTAGCACATCTCCTAGCCATCTGCGAAAGAGTGAAACCAATGAAATACTTTAGAAAACAACTCAAACTCTTACCACGAAATGAGTGAAAGAAGTGAAGAACTCTTAAGAATGTCTTATAGCCTTCCAAATATAAAAAATAGAGGTCATCATTCTAATCTAGGGACTCTACTAGACACTTGCTCTTGTACCAATAATTCTAGTGAACCTAGGCTCTGCTACCAATTTGTCACCGCTTGATTTATAAGTCATAATATAACTTACTTTATCCTGCCATTAGGTAAGCCAAACCATAGCCCTGAGCTACACACAATGGGCTAACTTAGTAGGAAATGGCCTAAATTATCAAAAATCAACGTCTAAAGAGTTAAAACAACAATAGAGTCATCGTAACATTCTAATAGATAGATAAGAGAGCAACAATTATCCTAAGACTCGGTAATTTTGGTATAAGAGCTACTACCAATGAACTATAAGTAATGAATAGTCAAATACAATCTGTCTTGAAAATAAAAGAGTAGACATAGATAAATAGAAGGAATAAGGGGAACTCTGACTTTAAGAGCTCACCCAATCTTTGAAATGAATCCTACACGACCGTCACATCAACGGCGGTAACTAGTACTCAAATCTACACCAAAAAAAGGTACAGAAGCATAGTATGAGTACCAAAACCATGGGTACTTGATAGGCATCATCGATCGATTAAGTTAAATTGTGATATAAATACGATAAGATACATGCTAAAGAAAACTAAGTCAAGGTAATAGGGAAAACCTGGAAATAAGCTCCAACACTGTTGTACATGAATAAATGAATAAATGCGTACTATTAGTGTAAATATCACACAGCTATAACTACGATAAATAACCCAAAATCAGACACCATAATCCTAGAGAGTATAATTAAAAGAAAATAAATAACCAAAGATCCATAACTCTACCAAACATTAGCTATAACCATCAATCTATCCATACCAAATCATATCATCCCCAACTTTTAATTCCGAACCAGAACCAAAACTCATATCATTATTATCATAACATCCTCAATAGTATCATCATCACAATATCATTTGTCGGACTTGAACTAAAACTCATATTATAAATATAAGAGAAAATAAACAAAGACCCCCTCTGGTCATGTCCGAGTTTTTCAAAAAGATACTTAAACTTTACTTTCGACCTATTACCCCATGATTCTTCTTTAATCTGTTATAAATACACTATTTTGACCATATTTTTCAGCAACCCTTAGGCCGTGGTTGGCACTCTCTCTTTACATAATGATTTAATTATTAAATGGTTGGGTTTAATCTAATAACCCAAGCCAATTCTAATAAAATATCCCTAAACACATATTCTCATTCATTTCCCATTTTTCTCTGTCTGCTTTGATTTTTCTTTCCTTTATTTTGTGACCTACACTGTAAGCTCACATTAAAAGGAGATTGAAGGTCTTTGAGAGATAAATGTTTTGGGGGAAATACTTATTACCTAAGAGTAGAGAATTTTATAGCTTAGGGTTTTGTGCATTTTAGTTTTGATGTCTCTAACGTTTGATGGCTTTTTTGAAGTTGTATTTTTGGAAGGACGGGGGGAATATTTTTTTAGGTCATAATTTAGCAAAATTGATGCAAATATGAATATATTGACTTATGCATGTACAACGTCTTTGTTGAATTTTTGTCGATTGGATGGCTTTTTCGAAGTTATATTTTTTTTTGGAGGGGGGGGGAATATATTTTTAGGTCATAATTTAGTGAAATTGATGCAAATATGAATATATTGACTTATGCATGTACTACGTATTTGTTGGATATTTGTTGATTTTTTGCATATATTGTTGTTACTGTTACGGCGTTGTACTAACATGTACAAGTTAGAATTCTTTTTGGGTGTGTGTAAAGTGGGGGTGGGTTGGGGTGGGTGGGGTGTTTTTTCTCTTTGTTTACTAATTTCAACGTGTTTATGTAGTTAAATTGTTGCTTTTTCAGGTATCTTTCAATGGTTTTTGTGCTTGTAACTTTAAGATAGTATCATGGGGGTGAAATAGAATTTGGTCCCCCACCTAAATATATTGGTGTGTCTGTGACTGAGATTTTTGATAAAGTTATTGATATGATATCCTACTTTGAGTTAAGAGACTACATTAAATATCTAGGATATTCAACCCAATGTGATTGCTTTGTTAAATGGGATGCTTATTTGGTAGAAATTAAATGTGATAAGGTTATTTTTGACATCGTCAATATGTTAAAAAATAGGAATGAATTTGAGCTGTATGTTTCACATAGGGTGAGTCAACCTGATCATGCCCTACTTCAATTGGAGTATGTCCCCAATACAAGTGACAATGGGGTAGGTGAGGAACATTTGAACTCTTTTAATGATGGTGATGCTTCTAGCCCTAATTTTTATCCTTCTACTCCAAATTTTCCTTCCAGCCCTCTTAATGAGCCTCCTCCTTCTAATATACCTTCTAAGTCTTTTGACCTTACAATAGGCAAGGATCCAAGTGATGATGATTTAGAGGATGATTTATATTTAGAAGGGAATACTAGTTGAGGCAATGATATTGATAGTGATTTCCATTAAGAATATATTGATATAAGGGCTAGTAAAAGACATTTCAATAGGTCATAATGAAGAAGTAGAGGCACAACAGATGAACAGGTTAATGATAGTGAAAAAGGTCCAAATATAGGGTATGATGAGTCAAATACTAGCACTAGGAATAGCTTAGTTGGTAAACTACGAGGTGATGAACCTTACTACCTAAGTGATGAAGCTCCTACTTTGAATTAGATGATGAAATAGGTTGGGGAGATGGTGAAGATGGTGATAAAGTAGTGCAACAACCTGTGAGAAGAAAGAACAAAAAAATAGAGTTATTTTTTATGAAACTTGTGAAAAAATTATTTGGGAATTAAGGCGGTTTTTTCAAGTGTAGAGGAGTTTAAGCTGGCAGTAACCAGATATGCAATTCAAGAAAAGATTCAAATTGAAAAGTATGTGAATAAGCCTTGTAGAGTTAGTGTGATGTGCTGCAAAGACACTTGTCCTTGGTTGTTATGTGCTAGCAAGGATAAGAGTAGTCGAGATTTTATTGTTAAAAGATACAACACTATTCATATTTGTTTGAGATCAACTTTTAACTATCTTTGCAACTCAAAGTTTCTAGCAAGTAGGTATAAAGATGGAATTAGTCAACAACCAAATATTAGAGTTGTCCAGTTACAGGAGATTATTAGAAAGGTGTTGGATATCCATGTTGGTTCAACAACTGTGAGAAGAGCTAGGTTTAGAGTGCTACAAGAGATTATGGGTGATCACATTATAGAGTATGGTTGGATTTTTTATTACAGGGATGAGATTTTGAGGACTAATCCAGGTAGCACTTGTGATGTCAAAATTAGAGATACCGATGAGACTAGACAGTTAATCTTTTAGGGTTTTTATGTGTTCTTTCATTCTTTGAAGAAAGCATTCTTTGGAGGTACTAGAAGGTTGATTGGTTTGGATGGTTGTTTCCTCAAAGGTGAGTGCAAAGGTTAAATATTGGTGGTTGTTTGCAGAGATGGAAACAACCAAATGCGACCTATTGCCTGGGCAGTTGTTGAGGTTGAGAATTAATTTACATGGAGGTGGTTTGTTGAACTGTTGAAGAATGACCTTGAGCTCTGAGAAAGTCATCAATTGAGCATCATATCTAATATGGAAAAGGTATGAATCTATTCTTAACAACTGTTTGCATTCTATTCTTAACAACTATTTGCATTTTTTTAACAACTGTTGGTAGATTAATATACTTATTTTATTTTGTTAGGGACTAGAAATAGATGTAAAAGAGTTGTTGCCATTGGTTGAACACAAAAAAATATGCAAGACATGTTCTTGCTAATTGGTCTAAACTCTAGAAAGGTATAGAAAGAAGAAGAGTATTTTGGAAGATTACAAAATCCACATTTGAAGTAGAACTGAAAGAGAATACAAAAGTAATGAAGATGTTGGGGAGGTATTGTTTGGATGATCTTTTGTGGTACAATTTGGAGACATGGTGCAAAATATACTTTGAAGAGCATTGCAAATGTGATGTTATAGACAATAATATGGCAGAGAGTTTTAATGCATGGGTACTTCCTACAAGGTTCAAAACAATCATCACAATGCTTGAGGAGATTAGGGTGAAAATGATGAAAAGAATTGGTGAGTTGAGACAGTTTTCAAATACTTGGATCGCTGATATTTCTCCCATGGCTTTGAAGATTTTACAAGAAAATGTTGACAAGTCAATGCAGTGCAATTTGTCTTGGAATGGGGAAAGGGGTTTTGAGATTGTTGACAGAGGTTGTACTCATACTGTTGACATTGTTAGTAGGAGCTGCAGTTGCAGTGCTTGGCAGCTTAGGGGCATTCCTTATCCCCATGGTGTTGCTGCCCTTCACCACAAGGAATATGAGCCCATTAATTTTGTGGACACCTACTATCACAAGGATACCTACCTCAGCACATATGCTTATTTTGTTCAGTAACATGAAAATGTGGTCAATATCAAATAATCCTACTGTAAAGCTACCAAAGATTAGGAAGCTGCCTGGAAGACCATATAAAATTAGAAGAAAGGGGGCATATGAAAGTAGAAAAACTGGAAAACTTAGCAAATGTGGTATTGTAATTACTTGTAGCAAATGTGGTACACAGGGACATAATAAAAGAAGATGTCCTACAAGAGATCAACTTGGTACAAGTCAATTAGCTGGAACATCTTCTCAGGCACAGGTATTTTTATAATCATTATCTAATATACATTCTTTTAAGTACAAGAACTAATATCTTAAAACACAGGCCGGAGCTTCTACTGGTAGAGGAAGAGGGAGAGAAAGAGGTAGTGGTCCAAGTAATGCAGCTGGAACATCTTACCAGCAAGAGGTATAGTTATTTATTTGTTAGTATAAAAAATTTTTTCGGTATATGTACTAATAGCTCAATAATCAGGCCACCGCAAACATTGCAAGTGCTACTAGAGGAAGAGGTAGAGCAAAAGGCAATGTTTCAAGTGGTTCAAGAATTCCAAATATTTCAACTATTCTAAGTTAATCAGAGGGAACTTCTGCACAAACACAGGTCATTTTATGTAATCAAATAATTATTGTTTGATTGGAATATATATTGATTTGACTGTCCATACGCAAGCTTCTATAAGTGGCCGATGAAGGGGTAGTGGGAGAGGAAGAGGAATGACTCAAGAGAGCCAAACCATTTTTGCCAGTGGAAGGGGAATAGGAAGGGGTATGCCTCCTCAAAGTCAATACTATAAGGATAACAGTGGAGGACATACAAGACCTTTTAAAAGGACAAGGATGGTGGGGATTGGAATATACCAAGCTGAAGATGGCTTTACCATTTTTAATGTAAGTGATTTGTAGAATTTTTGCTTGTGCAGCCTGAAAATTTTAAAGATTGACTTATAATTTCTATAATTTATTTGTGCATCCTGGAATGACAAGTAGAAGAGTCGTTAGCACTGGTGCAAAGGTCATAAACAGGTCTGATACTCTGACTGGTGATATTGGCTACACACCAAGACAAGGATTTAAATGGAAAGGGAAGTCGGCCATTACCAATACCAAACTTTAAAGAATGAGGGCTGAAAAGGTTATTTAAACGAGGTCTGCAGCTACTGCCACAACTCAAGGCAAAAACATTTCAACTAGGAAGACTCATGTGCCATGAAAGTAGGACATCTTGCTGATATGATGTGTATATTTTGGTGGAGATTGTTGATATTGTCACAAACAATTAGTTTTTGTATGTTTTATTGATGGTGATAGCATTTTGATCTTATTTTGTAGCAATCAAACAATGTTTTGGGCAGTTTGTTTTGTTAGGTACCTTTAGGTATTAAGGTATGTTTTGTTAGGTACCAAACAAAACAAGCTTTGTAGTTCAAATTGAAACAATGAATGTGTTGAAATGAAGTCCTTCTTTTCTTTCATTATGGTTGCCTTGTTATTCTATTCACTATACATTACATTTTGAATTCTCTCAAATGTCGTCAATATCATAATATATTGATACGAAATAGATTGCATAGGTGTTACACAACCAAACAAAATTACATGTTGTTAAGCAACTACTATTCTGACAAGAGAAAAGACGAATACTTAGGTGTTACACAACCAAACAAAATTAAATCTTGTTAATCAACGACTATTCCGACAAAAGAAAGGATGAAAACTTAGGTATTACACAGCCAAATAAAATTATATCTTGTTAAGCAACTACTATTCCGACAAGAGAAAAGACGAACACTTTTTTGTAGAACAAGAGAATGACTATGAAAATTTCAATTGCACATAGCTACATTTATCATCCGTTCTTTTGGTAATGCTTGTCCAAAATAGAAAAAACACTACGACAATCATGACGATGAGATTCCAATTACAATATTTGATCTTCTTCTCCTTTTTCACCACCCATTTTCCATTACTTCCATAAAATGCCAATGCTTCTTCTAACTCCTTGATTCTCTTTGCCAATCTCGGAATAACTGTCTTCGATCGTAAATCAGCTTTTTGGGTCCCTCCATCTAAAGAAGTCGCATTATTTCTCCTAAAATGGGATATAAAAAAATCAATTGAAAAGAAACAAGAGGAAAAATAAGAAAATATGTATAGGACATACACAATAGCGTGGACAAGATCAAAATCTTTTAGCTGGGTTGTCCTCCGACCATGACGTTAGCATTAACAGTAAGTCTCCATGTTTGCATCACATTTTTACATGCAACATAGGATCGTTATTGTCATTACAAATTCAATTCAAGATTAAATTTTATATTATAAAACTATTTTCGGCAAACACCTAGTCAAAAAATTTAACACGATTTCAAAAAAAAAAATTGAGTCGAAATTAAAGCTTTTACAGCTGATTTTCTTTAGAAATTATAACATAAATGGAAACATCTTACCTTTTAAGGTTGATTTTGTTGAGAAAAGATTAAGAAAAAGACATAAAATTTTTCTTCAAAATAGCCAACAACTATGTTAATGGCAGAGGAGGTTCAGGTTTTAAAGTGCAGAAGAAAAAGAGAATTTATTTATTTTATAATTAATTGACACATGGAAGATTTTAATTGGTGAACTAAGTCACATTTTAATCGTTCACGCATTTGGCATGTGTGACTACACGCGGAGCCAAAATTTAAGTCAAAATGGTGTATTTACAACGTATTAAAGAAGAATCCGGGGGTAAAAGGTTATCTAAAGTTTAAGTGTCTTTTTGAAAAATTCGAACAAGATCAGGGGGTCTTTATGTATTTTTTCTAAATATTATCATCAATTGTCGAACTTTAACCGAAACTCATATATCAATATACCATATAAATAAACCATAATCATAAGTCGTATTACTAAATCACAATACTTAATCGCCAGACCTTACCCGAAATTAGCACTAACTCTCAACTACCAAACTAGCACATTCAATAAGCAGTTAATATGCTCAAAGTCCCAAAATAAGCATTAATAAGGGTATACCATGCATAAATAAGTGTACAAAAGTTAACACAAGTTTTTGCTTAAAGTGGGCTGGAGGGGCATACTTTTAATTGTCGAAATTCATTTAGGTAAATTCTACTCCGGACTAGGCTAAGGAATCTAAATTCATTTCTAGATTTGAAATAAGCCATAATTGGCCCTAAGGTAGAATTTCTCCCTAAAACATGAGCAACTAAGTCAATTACGCCTTAATTACGATTTCAAGATGGCTTAAATAGTCCAACTAACCTAAATATTTTTAATCATACCTTCAACACATAAATCTCACCCCCCATCTAGGATAATATCATAAGTATATAATGAAATAGCTCAATCTATGAAGAGGGTAAACCTAGCCTAACTGAACGCTGAAGAAAAGCCCAAAGAATTTGCTAAACCATCGATTTCTCTTTTCAAGAAGCTTTCAAAAAGTGTCATGCTACAAAAATTACAATCTACTCATCAAAATGAGAACAATGATACTCATATTGCACTATTGTGCTTCAGGTTCAAAATTACGAAAAATCCCATGTGTGGCCCTTTTATAGAATCATACTTTTGAAATCAATACAATGTTCCTCTATGCTCAAGTAACATTTACCCTTAAAAATGAGTGAATTTCGAGCTCTAATGGTGCTACAATCAACCCACCAAAATTCTAGGAATTTTAGAAAAAAATGAAGTATTCGGTCAAGAAATTAATGGAATCATACCACAAATTCAAAGAGAAACACGTAAATTAACTTCACCCAAACTCCAAAATCACCAACAAATAATTCTCCCAAGTTCTCTCGCTTTTTAGGGATTAATATCCCAAGAAATGAATGAAGAATGGTGAAAATGGGGATAAGTGGGGTATTTATACTCTTTTCTGGTCCACAAGTGTCGCTTAAGAGATACTTGCTAACTTAGAATTTGGCGCATAAGCGACCCTAGTATTGCTTACGCGACGTTTGCTTATGCGACACTTGCCACACTTACGCAGTACCAGTGTCCAAGCCAGCCAGGTCTCTTAACACTCTATTTGGATGGTGGTTTGTCATGGTTTCATAATGTATGATACAGTATGGTATGATATGGTACTGTATAGTACAGTACAATATAATATTTAGATAGACTGTATCGTTCACTTCTATTCAATAACAGTTTTTTTGTTTGGTTGATGGCATGGTACTGTATCGTAATGGTTAAGTTTACTAAAATACCTCTAATTACTATATATTTTAAATTTATCAATAATTATTAATAAAATAATTTTCATCTCATTTACATTACATGTTGCAGTATTGATTAGTTCCTAGACCGATGAATACACAATCATCTCCAGTGCTGATTATCAAGTTCAATATTGAGATGTTTGACGATAATTGAACATGAATGCCATCAGTATTTGGGTTTTTCCCGGTGCATAAACATTGACATACTACAACGTCACATTTTTGCACCCATTGATGACAATGTGAAATATTTGACTGTTCATGCCAAGCCGATAAAAAATAGAAAATTACTTGTTCATGCCAAATTTAATTTAAATAAGGAACAAAAGAACCTTACTGCAGCCACGCAATCAAAAATTGTATGCAGTTTTTTTCAGTCCACTACTAAAGATTCAAGTGTCCAAATATCTACATTTACAGATTTTCCCTGATATCATTTATTCATACCCAAACCCTTATAACATCTGGGAAAAAGTCAACCTTGTATGCAATATTTTTTCCAATCCACTACTAAAATTCTAGTGTCCAACGTCTAAATATTTCCTTCCTGTTGTTTGTTCTTTCCTCTACCAGTAGAGGGCATTCAAATGACTTAATATCAATTGGAGGGTATTGTAGCAATTGGAAGTGAATATGGTCAGCAGCTGCACAATCAATTTCAAAATGGCAATTTCAAGGAAGGATAAAATAGAATTAAATAATACTATATAAGGGCATAACTAGAAAAAAAATATGGGATACCACTAAATCGGTGGTTCTGAAAATTGAAGGATTACATGGTTATTAAACCATGAAAAGATACCATACCATTTCATGCCTAGTAGAAAACAATCAAAACAAACATGTTTCTCTTGGTAACCATACCATGGGAAGCCACCATCCAAACAGGGGGTAAGTGATCGGCTGGTCGCGTACGCGATGCACCAGCACCAGCTGAGACTTGAAATTTTTTTAAGTCTCTACCAACCCCTTGGGATTCATTCAAAATCTCGTATACGCAAATGAATTATGCTACCCTAATAATTTTGATGTTCCATACTCAACTGCGCAGTCGAATTTCCATCCAAAGTTGTTTCGATAAAAAATGTGTCTCACACTCACTTATCATTTTTCTTAACTTCCAACCAATAGCTCAAAATGAGTGTGAAAGCCTTGAGACCCAAACTAAGGGTCCTCCTAGCCTAAAATCAACATTCCAATGGTCAGAATTAGCATTCGAGGTCATTTAACTAAATTTTTTGCCCAGTAGCTAATTTGAACCAGAGAAGACTTCAAAATAGAGAATTATCTCTTAAAACCAAACAAACTGTCGGTAACCGAACTATCTGTTTCAACAAGTCATAAATGATTTAGGACAACTATAGGAAAGCCTTAAACGATAAAAATTAGTGAAAATACAGAAAATGACCTGGAGGGTCATTATACTCAGACAATAGAAACAGGTCTTCCTTTCTCTTTTTTCGAGGAGAATTTACAGGGAATGTGATCCCCTCTATTGTGATGAAATAATTGAACTTTGTTTATTCTTTTCTGCATAGCTTTTGCAAAACCCACTTTTATTTTATTTATGGCCAAAGAGAAATAAAGTTGTCAAATATAGTATCGAAAATGATCATTTTTAGCTTCGTCTGCCCCATGTTAAATACTGATGGTAATTTCAAACGTGATTCCCCTCTTTTAGATATATTGAAATTAAAAATGATAGTAATTTCTAGCCCAATAAAGAAGCTCAAAGTCCAAGGAATTGGGATATGGGGGGATCTTTCATAACTCAGAAAATTATATGGAATAGCTCCCACAGTGAGTGACTTTGGTTTTATGTCCTCTATCAAAAAATATTTAAAGATTAGCCTTCCTTTCTTTTTATGTATAGCACAAGTACATTTTTACCCTTCTACACCTAAAATATTTTTAAACTTTTCATACTCATTTATCACTCAATTTCTATTTTTATTTCTTTTTTCTCTATTTTATTTTTTTATTTTTTATTATTTTAACAGAAAAGGCTCAAAAATACCTCTGAACTATCTGAAATAGCTTTAAAATGCCTCTCATTAGATTTTTGACTCAAAAATACCCTTACGTTAAATGTTTGTCTCAAAAATACCTCTTTCTCTAATAAAATTCAAAAAAGGATTAAAAATACCCCTGAACTATCTGAAATGGCTCAAAAATACCCCTCTATTAAATATTTGGCTCCAAAATGCCCCTCCCCTTAACGAAATTCCACCAAGCATGCCACCTAGATAAAAAAAAACTACGTGACTATGCCACATTACCATCCACATGTAAAATGTTAGTATTATTTTTAATCAAAGTAGACAAACGGTGGTTACATAATTTTTTTTTTTGAAAAAATTTATTAAATGTAACATCGCTATTATCAAATTTCTTTTATCATCTATAAAAAAAGATTTTTCCTGTTAATAGGTTTAAAAGTGTGAAACCCAACAAAAGAGCCTTGTTAAAATGATAAACCCATTAATTATTAGGCTGTATAAAAGTTAAAATTAAGATTTACTCGTAAAAGTAACAAATTTCAAACTAAACTTCAAATTAGTTACTCAAAAGATGTGTTTGGCTTTGCTAGCTTTTACTTAAAATGCTTATGTTTAAATGATTTAATAAATACCTCCTCTAATCTAAAATTAATGAATCTTTGAATGTGGCACACATCTTCAAAAAGTTAATCAATGACATAATTAAATAATAATTTATCAATATTAAGTATCATTTTACTTCTTTTCAAACTTGTTCTAAAAATAATAAGATTATTCTTCAAAACTGAATTTAGAAAAATGAATTCATTTCGAATGATTAAACAAGTGTTAAAAGGAATTCATTTATTTTGAAAAAGAATTTGCATGTAGTAAATTCAACTCAATTATTAGGACATCAACATTTGCTAGCTTAAAAGTTAAAATTCTAGCTCCTCCTCCGAGTCAACATCAAATCAAGATTAAGCTGACCTTCATCCCAAACGATAATAACAAGATGAAATTTAGAACTTTTAAAAAACTAATGAAAAGGTGAAATCTAGAACTTTTAAAACACTAATGAAGTAATTAGCAAAAGATTGGTTTTTTGGTTTTTCCGTTTCACTGCTTTGCAAAAAAATAAAAATAAAAATAAAGAAAAAAAGAATGTCATATAATTAAAAAATACTAACATTTTACATGTGGATGGTAATGTGGCATAGTCACGTGGTTTTTTTTTATCTAGGTGGCATGCTTGGTGGAATTTCGTTAAAGGGAGAGGTATTTTTTAGCCAAATATTTAACATAGGGATATTTTTGAGTCATTTCAGATAGTTCAGGAGAATTTTTTATCTTTTTCCGAATTCCGTTAGAGGGAGGGGTATTTTTTAGCCAAATATTTAACGGAGGGGTATTTTTGAGCCAAAAATCTAACGAGGGACATTTTTGAGCTATTTCAGATAGTTCAGGGGTATTTTTGAACCTTTTCCGTTATTTTAATTTAGTTGTCTCAACCTTTAGTTTTATTTTATTTTTTATATTTTTTTTCTCAAACATTATTTATTTCTTCATTTCTCTTGTTTTAATTCATTTTTCTCAACTTTTATTTTTTTATTTTTATTTATATCATTTCTCATTCTTTTCCTTCTTTTTTATTTTCTCAAAAATTATTTTTATTTTTTCTTCTCATTATTGTTTTTCTCAATCTTTATTTTTTCTTTTTCTTAATCTTTATTTTTTGCTCTCTTTTTTTCTCAATCTTTTTTCCTTTTCTCTAATTTTTTTCTCTTTTCTCAATTTCTTTATATTTTGCTAATAAACATAAAGTTGGATAATCCGCAAAGAAATTTTGTTTCTTTGACATCGAAGTAAATTTAAGAACATGGCCTGTTGTTTGAAAGTTCTTGGGATAAATCTTGTCTCTAAGGCAAAAGTTATAGAACATCTCATATATCAAGACATAATATGGCAGTGTCAAATTTTATTCGTGGAGAATAACTTGTTGTTTGAAAATTCTTGAATTAAGTCTTACCTCGAAGGCAAGAGTTTTAGAACATCTCATAAATCAAGACACGGTGTGGTAGTGTCAATACTTTCCCATGGGGCTTAACTTATTTTTTTGAGTGGTTCTTGGGCTAAGTCTTGTCTTAGAGACAAGACTAATTGAGCATCTCATAAATCAAGACGCAATGTGGTAGTGTCAACTCTTACTCATGGGGAGTAACTTATTGTTTGAAAGCCTTTAGTTTAAGTCTTTCCTAGCTTTAAGGTAAGGGTTATAGAGCATCTCATAAATCAATACACAATGGTAGTGTCAACTCTTGTTCATGGTGTATTACTTGTTGTTTGATGGTCCTTGAGTTAAGTAGTGTCTCCAAGGCAAGAGTTATAGAGCATTTCATAAGTCAAAATATAATGTGGTGGTGTTGACTCTTTCTCAATGTACGTAACTTATTGTTTGAAAATCTTTGGGATAGGTCGTACCTCTAAGGCAAGATTTGTAGAACATCTCATAAATCAATAAATCAAGACATAATGTGGTAGTGACAACTCTTATCTATGGGGAATAACTTGTTGTTTGTAAGTCTTTGGGATAAGTCTTGCCTCTAAGGTAATAGTTATAGAACATCTCATAAATTAAAACACATTGTGGTAGTGTCAACTCTTGCCCATGGGACGTAACTTCTTGTTTGAAAGTCGTAAGTTTTACCTTTTAAGGTAATATTTATAGAACATATCATAAATCAAGATACAATTTAGTAGTGTCAACTCTTACCCATGGGGCGAACTTGTTGATTGGAAGGAATCGAAAAAAAATAATAAAAGTTGTGAAAAAATAGAGAAAAATACTAAAAAAGAAAGAATAAAAATTAAAAATTGAAAAAAAAAGGAATAAAAATGAAAAAACATAGATGCTGAGAGGAGAGAAGAAAACAAATAAAGGTTGAGAAAAAAGATTTAAAAAACACAAAAAAAAAAATAAAGACTGAGAAAATTTTAAAAATACAATAAAATAAAAGAAGAATAAAAAAAGAAATTTTTTAAAAAAAAATAGAAGTTGATAGGAGAAAATAAAAAAAAAAGGATTGAGAAAACTAAAGAAGAAAAGAGAAAAAAAAATCAAAGTAAAATAAAAAAGAGAGAAAAAAAAGTTGAAAGATAAATAAGTATGGAGTTCGATCCTGAGTACGGAGAAAACTCTGTTGGAAGCGCTGCCACCTTAATGGGCCCTGCAATGCGCGATCCGGATTAATCGGAGCTCCAATGCGAGCACCGAATGGAAAACCAAAAAAAAAGTATGAATTATTTAGAAATATTTGTGGTATAGAGAGATAAATAAGCATTTTTTTTCTATACATAAAAAAGATTGATTTTCTAAAACTTTTCTTACGATGACAAAAAAAAAAAAAACAAAGTCACTCCAAAGATTATTTATGTAGTTTACCTTCATGACTTCAAAGGCAATTGAGGCCTTGCTCCAATTTTTATAATAAAAACAAACCTAATCTTATTTAAAAAACTTACATAGCATAGATTAAAAGGATCCTTAATTATCTATCTTGGTTAATATTTAAAATAATTATCTGACATAGTTAAAAAGCTATTATTTATTGGGCAAATCATATTCACATACTATTTAAGAGTTAATATTACAAAATCTAACAATAGTTTTCACTTTTTTAAATAAAACAATAGAAATCTAGCAAAATTTATTAAATAAGGTAAAAATATTTAAAAAAATACATGGTAAATAATTTCGCATCATTTATGACTTGATCTTCTTTCCTTTATTTTCTCTTAATTTGTTATTAAATCCTTAGTTTCCCCTATCTCTCTCCATTTTATTTTAATTTCTTCTATACTTCTACATATATCTGGCAAAATTCTTCAAACGTAATCAAAATATATCATCTTTTCATCAAAAAACTTCTTCCATACTTATTTCATTATGAATAGTCAAATTTTATACATCAAGCGACCTATTTTTTGTTTTTTTTTTATAAATCTTGAAATGCAACATAAATTTATCTTTTTCCCAAAATGAAAGGTAATTGTGTAATTCAATTTTAATTCTACACAGAAGCAATTGGATAGAATTCTGATTCAAAAAGATAAGCACATATTGTACAGGAAATTGCATGTCATAGAACCAAATATGGGTGGCTTTAGATATTTGACCCCAAATAAGAATGTCTTTAAACAATAGTCCTCCTTACTTTTTAATATACAAAAAGTACCATTTTGCACCCCTCCACACCTCAAATATATTTTTAACCTTTCCATACTCATTTATTTCTCAAATTTTATTTTTTGTTATTTTCAGTTTTTAATTTTTTCTTTATTTTTATTATTCTACTTTTTTCACTCTTTTTTTCCTTTAAATTTATTATTGTGATTTTTATTATTTTCAATTTTTATTTTTTCCTTTAACTTTATTTTCATATTTTAATTTATTTGTCTCAACATTTTTTTTTTCTCTTTTCCCTTTTTTCAACCATTATCTATTTCTTCATTTTTTTCCTTTTTAAAATTTATTTATCTTTAATCTTTATTTAAAAAAATTTAAATTTCTCTTTTTTTCCCCAGAATTTTCATCAATTATTACTTCTCGTTCATCTTTTTATTTCCTCATTTTCAAAACCCTTTCTGTTGCTCCTCTTCCCCTTCATCCGATTTCTCTCAAAATTTCAAACTCGATTAACAAAAAAATGGATGTTGCTTCTGATGAAGAAATAGAGCGCAAATCTTTGGGACTTTTGCCTTCAGATTTAATTGACATCATTGTTGATGTAAGTTGCTACTAAATTCAGTTTATCATTTACATTTATTTAATCTTTTTTGTGTGTTTTATTGTTGAATTGGGTATTTAAATCTCTTTTTATTGTTTAAGGTTTTAACTCATAATACAAATTTATTGTATTTTTGGGAGTTATGTTTAAGAATTTGTCAGATCGGTGGTTGTACAGTTAAGAAGTTTTAATTTTGTTAGTTGTGTGTTACTAAGTGAATTTTGAATAATCCCACATTCTTGATTTCATGAAAAAAGTAAATATTGATTGAAATGAAAAGTTTTATGTTTCTAGAAATCTTAGTAGCTCGGTTGATTGACTATTTAAACTTTGTGCTATTGGAAAATCTCAGTAGCTTAGTTGGTTTACCTGATTTTTGTGCTAGCAGGAAACCTAGTAGCTCAGTTGGTTGTTGGCGAAACTTTCACCTTCTTGGTGAGGGTTCGGTTTCCCATCTTGTAATACGCTATCACCAATTAAACCAAAATAGTTTTGTGCTACTAGATTTGAGATCTTTGATAATTTCTACTAGTACTATGTAATTTCTATTGTGTCAAGTTGGAGGTCTTGTAATAGGCCTTTGCAATGTGGATATCTTTATTTTGCCTCTTAGATGATGGTTAGATCTCTTTTGATGAAATGCACATTTTTGTTTTGATTTCCGTACTTGTGGGATTACAATGAATTTTTTATTGTTTTGATCGTTGTATTGGTTCAAAGATTTGGGTTATAATGAAAGGTGATAAGGCGCTTGTTGGTACACTTAGAGGCTTTGATGTTTATGTTAACATGGTTCTTGAATAATTTGGCTTTTAGTTGTGTGGGAAAGTTGTTTTTGTTGATTATTTTGCTATTGTTTTGTTAAAGATTGTAACTTTACTTAAAATGCCATAGTTTTGGTCTTATGTTTTTTAAGATTTTAACTTTAGGGTCCTAGAATGCTAAAGGAAGTGAGCATGTTTTCAATTGTGTGCATTGGAAACATCCTCTCTATCTCGATGAGGTAGGGATAAGATCTACATACACTCCACCCTCGACAGACCTACTTGTGGGACTTCACTGGGAGTGTTGTTGTTGTACAAATAAGAGAACTGTGGTTTAGCGGCGTTTTATTAATAATTTTTTCCATTTCTTTGTCATATATTGTAACTTTAGGATTTTTAAATGCTAATAGTTTTTAACATGTTTTCTATTGTGTGCATTAGAGCCAAGATTGGTATAAGTACTGCAGTTTTGTATTGTCTTTGGCACTGTTCGAATTTGCTGAGTTCAAGATTGCAATCTATGCACTAATAAGATCGGAAACAACCTCTCTATCTTTATTAAATAGGGATTAAATCTACCTACACTCTACCCTCGACAATCCCACTTGTGGGATTTCACCGGGAATGTTGTTGTTGTACTAACAAGAGAACTGGGGTTTAGCATCTTTCTATTGATAATGTTTACTCTTGCTTTGTCAAAGATTGTAACTTTAGGATTTTTGAATGCTAAAGGTTTTTAGCATGTTTTCCATTGTGTGCATTGGAGCCGAGATTGGTATAAGTACTACCATTTTGTATTGTCTTTGATGTTGTTCAAATTTTCCGAGTTTAGGATTGTAATTTTTGTACTAATAAGATTGGAAACAACCTCTCTATCTCTATTAAATAGGGAGTAGATCTACGTACACTCTATCCTCGACAGTTCCTCTTGTGGGATTTTACCGGGAATGGTGTTGTTGTACTAATAAGAGAACTGGGATTTAGAATCTTTTTATTGATAATGTTTGCTATTGCTTTGTCAAAGATTGTAACTTTAGGATTTTTGAATGCTAAAGGTTTTTAGCATGTTTTCCATTGTGTGCATTGGAGTCGAGATTGGTATAAGTACAGCAGTTTCGTATTGTCTTAGGCGTTGTTCGAATTTGCTGAGTTTAGGATTGCAATCTGTGTACTAATAGAGAATTGGGGTTTTGGCATCCTATATAGTTAAAAAAGATTCAAGAATAAAGTCATGAATTTTTTTTGAAGTTCGACCAGACACTATTTTGTAATGTGGAATTGGGAAGTTTTGAATATTGGTCTCAAATCCTTGTCCTTCTAGTGAGTTAAATAAGTGATACATGTTCTTTTTGATATCTTACCCTAGTACATCATAACAATTGTTGGATTTTGTTATAGTGGAGCTGGGAATTAGGCACCACCATGTTGAAATAGTAAAGTAATGTATGGTCAACTTTGTATATTCTTGTAATTAAAATTATCTATTGTGATTTTGACTTTATTTTCTCTACTCGTCTTTTTCTAGATGTAGAGCTCAAGCATACATAAGCTGGTTTTGTTATCAATTCGTGCAATAGTTTGATTTAAATTTCAATCATCTTCATTTATGCAAGGTAGTTTACATATCATTAGTCAATTAACTCAAGCCAAGTTTTTCCTTAACAGATGTATAATTGGTTTATTTGAAGTATGAATTAAGTAGTAAGTACTCATTTTGTCTCGCCAAACATTCCATCACCATATGTTAGAACGGTTTTCGTGATGGATTTAAACTTAAAAAAAACAGTACTTCTCTCAAACCGCCTTAGTTCGTTGACTGCTTAATATTGAATGAAGAGTTGGGTAATTATGTATGCAATGTACATGAAGTCCTACTGTCACGGTACAACAAAAATGCATCTTCTCCTACTCTTAACTTGGGTTCAATCTTTACCGTCTACTCCATCTGCACTTATTTCAAATTTTTGTTTGGTGGTACCTAGTAACCACTAAGTTCTGCACAAATTATTTCTTTGAGCAGTACGTGTTCTGCACATGTTTATTCACACATTATTTTAGAGAGCATAGTTAGTTATTAAAATTGAAGGTTTTAACCTGCTGCTTCCTGGTACATTGACGGTTTAGTAAAAAAATTGGTTTCGAACTCTAGTTTAGCTCAAGCAGGTGAGAATTACTCTTTAGAATAATTTTTCGTGTTATCTCAGCATAAATGTTATCTGGGTGGACTTTATTATTTTACTGTTAAATCATAATTCAATGTTGAGTTTCTAACTTACTTTAGTAACTTTTTTTTTTGTAATTTTCATGCAGAGAGTGACATCTTCTATTAAGACTCATCTTGATACTTCTTTAGAGGGGATTATGAGTCTTATTACGGTAATTTTTGTATTAGATTTATTACTCAATAGAAACAACATCATTATATCAATTAATTGTGTTGATTGTGTTGTTGACATTATTAATTTTTTTTATATAGTCTTTAGAATCCA
This sequence comes from Capsicum baccatum var. pendulum, assembly GCA_030864225.1. Taxonomy (NCBI): domain Eukaryota; kingdom Viridiplantae; phylum Streptophyta; class Magnoliopsida; order Solanales; family Solanaceae; genus Capsicum; species Capsicum baccatum. The sequence continues at coordinate 165,604,052 of CM061554.1, read as the reverse complement.
CATGTGATTCTATTGTGGAGCATATTCAGGGATTACATAAACCATGCGATGGGCGAGGAGTCGGCATTGCAAATTTCAAGGGGGTGAATGAAATTCAGGAACAAAATGTGTCTATTCTTGAAGATGAAGTCAAGTTTGAAACTTGTTCCCAAATTTGTGCGAAGCTTCAAAGTGGGGAAATTGATCTTTCAACACCTCCCGATGACTTGCTTTCTAGGAAAAGAAAGCGGTGCGAAGTATCATATGAAGTTTATGGTCTTAGTTTTACTCTAATAAGTCCAACGCCACCTAATGTTTTTGATCATATTTCTATAAAAGAAGAATTTTGTACGCTGAAGACTTGGAAAATTCTTAAGAGGATTTAAGTTTGTCTTTTATTTTTTTATGACGTTTAAAGATAGTCACTCAAGTTCTAATTGACGGCGCTTACTTTCAACTAATTTGCCACGATTTTTGCTTATCCTTTTGTAAATTGTTGCATTATTTTTTCTTGTTTTATTTTTCTTATTAGTTTACTATTTGCTCTTTCGACTTTAATATCAAATTTTTGGTCTTGGTCTTTTTTTCTTGTGAGTTTATTTTTGTCAAGTTATATAAAAGTCATGATATATTCTCTTTTTTGAGTTATCAACTTACGTTAGATATCTCATTAGTTAGAAACAGTGAATTGGTGTAAATTTTCTCACATACATTAATTTTTTAAAAAATTTTGAACTACATTTTCCCCCAAAGGCAATAGTTATATAATACTCAATAAGTTAGAATTTCTTAAATAGAATAAATCATTGTCCATTTAAGTATTTGTTAGTTTTTATAAGCCTTGTGTTATGTTTTATATCTAAGTCAACAATTACTGCACGTTATGCGTCTAAGTCAAGAATTGTATAATGTGCCTTTTGAAGTCCTCGAGCTAATGTCTTGTCTTTAGGGCAGGAATGATATATCATCTGTCAAATCAAAACAAGCTATGCTAGTGACAAATCTTTCCCATAGGCACTACTTATTCTTTTATGATTTAAAAGTTTTATCTCTAGGGCAAGAGTTATAGATCATCTGCCAAATTATTACAGACTTAAGGCAAAGTCAACTCTTGCCCATAGGGCACAACTTGTTCTTTTGTGATTTAAAAATCTTGCCTCTAGGGCAAGAGTTATAGATCATCTGCCGAATTATTACAGACTTGAGGTAAAGTCAAACCTTGCCCATGGGGCACAACTTGTTCTTTTGTGATTTAAAAGTTTTGCCTCTTGGGCAAGAGTTATAGATCATTCATCAAATCATTACAGACTTAAGGCAAAGTCAACTCTTGCCCATGGGGAACAACTTGTTCTTCTGTGATTTAAAAGTCTTGACTTTATGGCAAGAGTTATAGATCATTCGTCAAATCATTACAGACTTAAGGCAAAGTCAACTCTTGCCCATGGGGCACAACTTGTTCGTTTGTAATTTAAAAGTCTTGCCTCTAGGGAAAGAGTTATAGATCATTCATCAAATCATTACAGACTTAAGTCATAGTCAACTCTTGCCCATGGGGCACAACTTTTATCTGGGTGCACTTTGTGTTAGGATATTATAAAACTAGACATCGTAAGTTAGACATTGTAAAATTATGTCAATACAAACTAATAATGTTTACTTTTACCCACGTGGCATAACTTATTTTGTTGGGTCTAAGTTTGCCTCTTAAAGAATATTAGATTTAATAAAAATTAATAGTATTAACGTTTGCCCATGAGGCACAATTTAAAATATATTATTTTATTAATAATAAATTATTTTTTATATAACATAATTTTTTGCACCAAGTTAAGTTAAAAATATATTTTTGTACCCAAAAAGAAGTTAAAAATACATTTACGGACTAATTTATCTCAAGGCTACAAAAAAATTCATTAGAAATCTCGAAAACCTCGGATTAAGATAGTACAATAATTACCCAAAAAAATAAATTTAAAAATATATCTACCCATTTCAATATGCTAAGGTGACAGAGAAATTTGCATTTCATAAAGCTACAAAAAAGTTCATCTCAAAGCTTGAGCTTCGGTTTCTCTCCTCTTTGCTGAAATTGCATTCTAACTTTAGGGCTTTTGATATTTACCCATTTCAATAAGCTCAGGTGATGAGAAATTTCATAAAGCTACAAAAAAGTTTATCTCAAAGCTCGAGCTTCGAATTTCTCTCTTCCCTTTGGTGTAATTGTATTCGAACCTTAGGGTTTTTTATTTTGCCATTCATCTCTCTACAATTTAGGTAATTTATCTCATTTTATCTTAATCTTATTACATGCATTTGAAGTATTTGTTACCTAGCATTTTTTTGAGCTGAAAACCATTTTTCTCTTCCGTGAATCACATTCTATAATGCATAGATAAATTTATAAACTCTATTTTTTCTATCTATATCACCTTGATGAAAATACATTTTGGGTGGTTTCTCTAATCACTGATCTCACTATTGTCCAGTCAGTGGGTTGTTTAGATTTGGATTTTTGGTGTTTTGTGTAGAAATTGGGTCAATTTTTTTGTCCAATAAATTTTATTTTGCAGCTTGATTCTTGTTTTTTTGTTAATTTTTAATTTAATAATTATTTTTATCTTTATAACTCTGCAGATTTTGGTAATCATGTCTAGCAAGACAAATCGTGTCGAGTACTTTATTAATCCTAATGATTGGCTCAAGTCAAACCCCCGTTGGAGAGGGGATTCAAATTATCATACAACGAAAATGAGCTTTTTGGATGACACACAGTTGTCATTGTTAGAGAAAGGGGTTTTTGGAAATTTGATGAAATTAGGTAATTTAAATCCATCGGGTAATCTTTTACATTGCATGCTTTTATCGAAAGTAAAATGTAACAAGAATAATTCAATGGCTTTTTATGTCAAGAGAAGTTACATTGAGTTTACAATTGATGTATTTGGTCTTGTTACTGGGTTGTCCACTAAAAGTTCAAGTAGTGTATTAACATCAATTAGGGAAAAAGGAGGTGGTAGTCGTCTGTTGAACACTTACTTTGATGGTGCTGATAAATTAAAAATGGGGGACTTGAAAAATTTTATGTAAACAAGAAAAGGTGAAGTCCAAAACGATTTAGACGTTGTCAAGCTAGCTGAGATATATATTCTAGGACGCGTGTTGTTGGGGGGAGGCTCACCAAGGTCATCTATGCTAATCTTATTATGATATTGGAGGATGCAATTTGTCTACAGAATATGGATGGGGTGAAATTTTTTTTGATGAAACTATAAGTTCATTGAAAAGCTCACTGAAACCAACAAAAACTACTGTCGGATCGTCGTACCAACTTATTGGTTTTCCATTTGCATTTATGGTATGGACTTGGGATATTTTTCCCAAATATAGAGAAAAAAATGTGCAAATAGTCTCAAAAGAAAAATATCCTCTGATGTTGCGTTATATGGCATGTACTACTCCACAGTACACAACAGTAGTCAAGTTTTTTAAGTCAAAAAAGTCAAAATATTCGGTAAGTAGGTATGCCTATTTTATTTTTATTTTATATTTATTTATAATTAGTGTGTGTGTGTTGTAATTTCTGTTTTTTTTTTGGTTAATAGAAAGGTGCAGTTGAGGCATTCTCATTAGAGCATGAGCTGCCAAGTAATAACGACAGTGAAGACAAGCGATTTAGTTTGCTAAATCAGAAACTTGATGTATGCATTGCTTCTTTTCGTCTAAACCCTATTATAACCTTGTCTATTAAATAGATTATTTTAAATTTTTCATGTATTGTGTATGCAGAAACTTCAAAACACATGTTCAAAGAATTTTAAAAAGATTCTTGATGAGAACAAATCTTTAAAGTCCAAGTTATCTGAAATCAAAACATTACTGTGGGGAAAGCTTAAAGCGGATGGGGATATTCTATCCGATAAACAACCAGATAATCTCCAAAGTGAACTAAGTCGTGATCCAATGGTTGATGATCAATATGATGATCCTATAGAAAAGAGATCTGTAAGTAAATAGTTTTCTGTCTGGCCTTGTGTTTTTAAGTTCTTGTGGGAGTTAGGGAACAAGCTGTAATTGTGGTGAAGAGGGTCACACTGCATATAATTATACTTCAACTAGATGTAATAAATCGTGTTTTGTAATTAACCAAGGCCACACAAATTGTATAGTTCTTGACTCTGATGCTTCTCTCTCATTGCCTTTCCACGGCCATGATAAGCTATTCTTCGATATCCATGCCTCTTCCTTCGAGGTGATAATCTTAGAAATCCATTGTTTTCCATCACTCTTATCTTCGAAATCTCTTGAGGATTTCCCTGAGAAATGATCCACTTTTAAAAGATTAGCAAATACTCCAAATAGAGATGGGTTAAAATATTTCCTAGGTGTACTCGCTCCGCTTGAATTTGCATCCTTCCAATGATCTGAGGGAGAAGCATCAAAAATGCATGGTTGGAATAATCAATGACCTAGGTTCTCAGGAAGAAAGATTTGGTAATACATGCATCTAGCTCACAATTATTCTTCTTCAACTTTACCTTTTTTGGTTGTCTGCTTTATTACATATGTTTTCTTGTTCTCTTAATCATTCTTCTTCCTCATAGGAAAAGAAATGGCGAGCTGAAGAGGGGAAGAATGCAGAAGGTTATTCAGGTGAGAAAGAAAAAGTCACAGAAGAAAGAGTCACTAGTTTGGGGCCTCTAAACATGGAAGAAATGAGACAGGCAAAGAATCAGGTAATCCAGCCCTTATATTATCAGTCCATTGAGTATTTGTAAAACATAAGGATGCTGAACCACATCACAAAGATATTCTAGTTCTCTTTTGATTAGATCATACAAAGAAATTACTTCTTGTTTTATTTTTATTTTGATCCTCGTCTGATCTCATAGCTACTCTACTTTGTTGCAATCAGCTATTCTACTTTGCTATTAGTGACAATATTTGGTTGATCGTTGGATCATGATAGAATCTCAAAGAAAAATAAAAGTTATGAAAAGAAGTGAGGTTCTAATCCTGTATTAGTCCAGACTACTCTGTGGCCTGATCTCATGGGAAAAAGCCTAAAGTTCCCAGAAAAAAGTCTTGTGCAACGGAGAGAGCAACCTCTTACCTCCATACACAAATAAAAGAGATGGCCAAAAACATGAGTGAAAGAAAATTTGGGTTCTAACAGATATTCAAGTAGCTTAGTTGTAGATGAAAAATAGCTAAAACCCCAAAAGGAATTCCTTTCAATTATATGGAAGTCTGGTTTAAAAATTTTGAGATGTTACAATGGCACTTTGGAGCAAATCAATGACCTAGGTTTCTAGGAAGAAAGATTTGGTAATACATGCGTCTATATCCTAATTGTTCTTTTTCAACTTTACCTTATTTTGATTGTCTGCTTTATTACACATACTTTTTGTTCTCTTATTGATTCTTATTCCTCATAGGAATGTGGGAGCTGAAGATCTTCTACCTTTTGCTTTGGTAGAAGAGTTCTCAAAATCTTCTCCTTATTTTGAGTTGCAGGTAATTATGCCCTGCAAAATGTGTCTTATTGTATTACGTATTATTTTGATAAATAATACTCCTATAAAGTTTGAACACTGTATTGTATTGTTTCTTGTTGTTTAATAATGTCATACACTAACAATATAAAGCATATACAAAAAAGGTGAGATAAAGTTATAAACTTAGATTATTAAATATTAAGCAAGGAATCTAGATAATAAGTTGTTTTTAAAAATGGTAACAACTGATGCATAATAATATATCTGCAAAATAAATTGCTTTTTAATAAACCTTCAGAAGATGAGTCAAGACTTCCAAAAAAAGTCATTTGGGAGAGAAACATATCTCCAATTACAGACGACTTCTTATCACCAAGAAAAAATGATAATTGCTCCACTAGTCTATTTGTTAAAACTAATGCACAACTTGTTTATGTTGTTCGATAGGACTTTGGTGGTTCAGAAGTTGATGAGGACAACATTGATGAAACAATGAACTGTGGAAATGTTAATTCAATAATAAACAATGTTATTTCTAGTATGTTTGTAGCCTCTTGTAGTTTGCCAACATCTCCTGATGTCAAAAATACTCAAGCTGAGAGATCGGTAAGTGTCTCAAATTTTAATTTACATGATTGTTTGCTTAAACTAATTCTCTATAATGCTTTTTTAATTTCCAACAAGATCTTGGTGGTATTAATAATGATACGACAGATGTGATTTCTGATGTTGATGCAACTACAAAGTTTGTGAATGTTAATTCAACAACTTGTGTTGTTGAGATATCTGTAAGACTTGGCTTTTTGTTTTCTTTATTACCTTGTGGTTGTTTTTCCTATAAATTTTAATTCTTTCTCTGTTTTCTAGCATAATGAACAAGAAAGTACTCGTGTTTCTCCAATGAAAAGTAAAGTTTCTCCACATAAACCTAAAGGCTCTCCAATGAAAAAGTGAATGTACATTAGGAAGAAAAAAGTCAGCAAAGCAGCCATTAATGATGTTGCTTGTGAGTTGAATTTCATGAAAGATGAAGCAAAAGACGCCACTCCTAAAAAACCAGTTAGACAGAAATTTCTAGGACAGCTAGCCAAATCTCCATATGTGCCAGATTTTGATTTGGGTGCTTTCCAATTCATTATTTATCAGAAGCATCCTTTCATCTGTGACATTGAAGCATTTGATAATCTGTCAAGCTTGAACACTGATTTTTAGGCGTTCATTGAGTGTGGATTGAATACATCTAAATGGTAGGTTTACTATCTTTAAGCTTTTCATCTTGCCATTTTTGTACTTATGATGACGTATATATTCTGATTGTATTCATTTTTCATGTATTTTAAGTGCCAAAAATATATACACTAAAGTAAAAGATGTTCGCAAATTGAATTTGGATCTGTTACTGTATTAATTCTTCCACCTAGTTGTGGTTTATTTATGATTATGGGGTGTGATATGTACGTGAATTGAGTAACAGATGTGTTATTTTGTTAATTCTTTCACCACAACTAAGTTTTTTAAAAAAAAGATATGGTTAAGGACCTGATGTTAGGTTTCATTTCTGTTTTTGATTTGTACTAGAACGGTTTTTTTATTTGGATTTGTGGGGTGTGAATGGATATGCATGAGAATTGAGTATTAGATCTGAAATAGTGAGAGGTGAGGAGTGTCAGATATGTATTGAGGTCTTTGTGTTTTTATTAGATCTGACTTGAGGGTGATCAATTTTCTTAAATAGACATATGTGGTCTGGCCTTACCCCGTACTCTGTGCATCGTGGAAGCTTTTAGTGCACTGGAATTCTTTTTAAAAAAAAAAAAAGGAATCTCAGATCTGGTGCATTAAAGATCATGTATCTGATAAGTAAATGCATTTATTCAATTATATTATGATATTTCTTTGGAATATAGCATTGTCTGCTACTTTGATTTTGTAACTTTGTCTAGAAGTTTACATTTGTTTATTGTAGTAAGAAAGGACAAGATCTGCTTTTTTGTAATTCTGTACTTTCCTAATTCCACATTTAATACAACACATCAAAATGTCAACCACCGACAAATACTTTTCAAAATTACAACATATTTAGTTTAACCTCAAAGGTGGTGGATAGAGTTTTACGCAGACCTTACCCCTTATTCGTAGAGATACATTTCAAATTAAAAGGGAAAAAATTGATCTTGAAACTTTTCATTTTTCCATTTTTGTGCTTATGGTGACGCATATATTCTGATTGTATTCATTTTTCATGTATTTTAAGTGCCAAAAATATATACACTAAAGGAAAAGATGTGCTTCTTGAACCTTTAATGTTTGGCTCTTGTGCTGTGGATTCAAAGGAGTGGTTTTATCCACTTGTAACCTGTGGTCGACCTTTGAATGACACAATATTATCACTTGCTATCCTAATCTACATTTGTAATGTACTTTTGACTTGTCCTTTGTTTTGTTCCTCCCTTTCTTCTAGTAGCTAATATATATTTGTAATCTATATTTGCAAGCCAATAGCTTGCTCAAGGAAATTCAGGACTGCTTTTCCTCACGCTTACTCATATGCTTACAATGATCCCACTAGTATTACCACTTGCACTGGTAGCAGCTACTTGCTCACTTTCTTCCTCACCACTAGTCTTGTCACTTGTTCTTTTCACTGTTTGTAAGTATTATATTATTAGTAGTATTAAATCAAATCAAATACATAGTAATCATTATTTTGGACTTCACCTTATCTCCTCTCAGTTAGATTCCTTGCTACGTCTAGTATATTGTGTTATCATCATCATTATTAGTATTGTCACTAGTGGTGGACTCTATTTAATTAGAAGCAGTAATCATATTTAGTTATGTATAAGTTGTGATATCATTGGTGCAATTATTCTTGGTCCTTTAATTTTGGATTAATATTTTGAGCATCAACAGTTTTTAACTCTTGTCACATTAATATAAAATAAAATATCAAATCAAATTAAATCGAGAGCATAGGTAGTTTCTTTACTTATGCCAAAGATCTTTGTGAACAACTTCTCTACTTCTCAAGATAGGCATAAGATTGCTACATAAACATTTTCTTCAGATCTCTCTTGTAGACCTACATTGGATTTGTATCGGTAGTTGTAAGACAATATTAACTGTCATAGTAATGGTGGTGTCTAGATTAGCTACTGTATTTCTTGAAAATTCTCTTTGTTGTGTATATACTGAAGATGATAAAAATCCGGCCTCCACCCATTTGAACGGTGTTGTTTCTGTAGTTGATTGGCTAAATATCTAGCTGCTACTTTGTAACTTTGGTGTAAGATGTAGACTTTTCTATATGTTCAATTCTTGGAGTTTTATTTTCTCTCGCTTATTCTATGCTTTGGTCCGACTTTTTCTTTTAAATCATTCAGTTGGGTAAATATATGTATAGAATTGGCTACTCCAAAATATCACGAGTAAGTTTGAGTTGTATCATAACATGCCCGAGTGCTTCACCAACTATACTCCACTGTTGGCGATTATCTTTCTTTGGTTACTTCTTTATGTAGTGAATGTGTTGTAATTCTCTTATTTAGTGTTGTTTTTATTTTGTCGCAATATTTGGACACAATATTCTACTACATGAGGAAAAAGGCAAAATATGAACCTAGTATTGTTGTGAAGTTCACTACAACTGATTTTGTATTTAGAAACAAGATTAATGCTCATTATCATGATTTTGTGGAAAATGGGAAAAATTTTTCTTCCATCCCCGAGAAACATGAGGTTGAGGAGTATATCAGAGGCTTCTATTGTGATGCAAACGTACCGTGGAACAAGGTTGACTATGTGTTATTTCCAGTTTATGTTCCGCGAGAAAAATCTGAACTTGGACATTGGATTTTGGAAATTTTTGACTTTACTGATTGGTGCATATATATATACGACTCCAACCATACCAGGAGTAGTGATAAAGTTTTTCAAAAAGTGATGTTACCTTACCAAACGTTGATACCATATTTTCTAAAAAAGGTTGATTTCTATCTTGAGAAGGGCATTGCCAAATCTGAAAATGACACTTTGCCGATAAAAATGATTGATGAGCTGCCACAACAAACCCAATGTTATCTCATTGCTTTCTTTTTTTAAATGTTCATTTTACTTTTTTTTTATTATTTTCCATATATTCACGCAATATATTTATTTTGTATCACAGTGATTGTGGAGCATTTGTTTGTGCGTTTGCTGAATATGCCATTCATGGAAGAGATATTCCTAAAGAGATTGACATTGTTCATGTTCGCATGAGGTATGGAGCTTTGTTGTGGGATTATGGAAAGAGAAAACTAAAAGCTGGTATAAAAGACAACACTATAGAAAAAGTTGGCAGATTATTTGGAAAGGAAAAGAGTAAGAAGACGCACCACGAGTAGTAGTTTAATTTTGTAGTTATTGAAACTCACTGCACATGAAGAATATTTAGCTATTTTTAGCTTTGTAGTTATTGAAACTCACTGCACATGAAGGATTTTTAGCTATTTTTATGCGATTATGTAAAGTTTAAACAGTTTTTTCAAATTGAATCGGCTATTTTTGATGCGATAACGTGAATTATACAATGTAGAATCGCTACTTATTCATTTGTTGATATCTTTGTATATTTATGTTTTATTATCGAAGAATATTTTTTGCCTTCCCTTATGGCAAGTCTTACCCCTGAGGCAAGAGTTATTGAGTATCTTCTAAATTAGTAAACAATGTGGCAGGTCCAATTCATGTCCATGAGGTATAACTTGTTCCAATGGGGCCTATTTTATCATTAATTATGTGAGACTGCTATATGATTATTTTGTTCATTGTGAAATTTTCAATCACATTTGTTCTCGATTAAATGGCATAAAATAAGAAACAGTTTAGACCTTGTAATCCAAGAGTCATCTCCTCCTCCTCAGTAGTTGGTTCTTCACTTTTATTTATTTGTTTAGATGCTTGGTTTTGTTGAATGGTATCATCTTATTTTCTACTCGCAATTGAATACGCCCCCGTGCTTTTCTTTTGTAGTTTTTGATGTCTAAGTCTAGCCTCTAGGGCAAGTGTTGTAGATCATTTGTCGAATCATTGCAGAATAAGCTAGTATCAACACTTGACCATGAGGCATAACTTGTTCCTTTGGGGTCTAAAAATCTTTCCTCTTGGTCAAGACTTATAAATTATCCACCAAATCATCACACACTAATCTAGTATCAACGTTTAGCCATGAGACAAAACTTGTTCGTTTGTTGTATTAAGTTTTGCCTTTAGGGCACAAGCTACAGATCATCTACCAAGTTATTACATGCTAAGTTAGTGTCAACTCTTGACAATAGGGCATAAATTTTTTCTTTGGGGCTTAAGTCTTTTCTCTAGGGCAAGTGTTGTAGATCATCTACCGAATCATTCCAGAATAAGGTAGTGTTAACTTTTGCCCATGGGGCACACCTTGTTCTGCATCTTGTCTTAAAGGCAAATTTTAAAGTGTATCTCATGGAATTATTTGCATCACATCTCTTGGGGATGTAGTCCTTCCCCGAATCCTATTAATATGATATATTTTTACACATCAATATATAAGAAAATTTAACATGCTAAATAACTTTTATAAACAATCAATAAGAAGGTATTGAGTTAAATACTTCACCACAAGTTAAAAATTCATATAAATAAGAAGACATTTATGATTGAAGGTCAAAATAACTTGTTACTAACCAAAATAGGGATCAAAAAATCCTATTATAACTACTATTTTGGTCCAACTTTTCGGATAAAAAGTAAAACTAATCATGTTTTCTTATTTTTCTTTTTGTATCTTCTTGCATATGGATGAAGGATAGGAGTATAGTGATAATTTGATTTGTTATGCCCGGTCCTGTTGCATCTCAAACATCTATAATTATTTCTTGAAGATTCTGTTCTGCAAAGATATTTGAATATTTGTCTTCTCCCAAGTAGAACATCCTTATCTGGGGGATTTGTGATCAGATCTTTATGCTATCGGGTACAATCCATAATGTTGTACTTTCAACTAGTAGGATTTCTCCCTGGTATGTTTGTATCCAAGACTGTCTTGAGAACCAATGATAAAAATAGCTAGACTTGTTCATATGTCTACTCTCTATCTGTAATACCTCAAGACTCTAAAAAATAGTGTAACCATGACTCAAGCTCATGAAAAATAAATTATAGTTCTTTGGTTGTTTTTTGAGCAAGGGTGATGTGTATTAAGGCCTCAAAGATGTCCTAGCGATTAGGTCAATCAAAACATTCCTTACCGATTGAATTCTTAGGAAGGATATTGCCATATGAAACTTCAAATGAGCATATCTATCGTTATACTACCAATTATAGAGCTCATGACCAACCAAAAGATAGATAATTTAATTATCTATCCAATGATCCCAATTTCGCTAAAATCTGATATCGGAGCAAAGAGTTATGCCCATTTTACTCCAGTGTATCAGCCTGGAAATTTCGTGATGACATTTTGTGAAGACTTGTCACAAGCCTGAGGGCTTGTCACAATATGTCGTCACCACAATCAAAAAGTCACAAAATTCAATATTTTGTGACGATATTTTATGATGAACTGTCACAAGTTTGAAGGCTTGTCACAAAATGTTGTCAACCTTAAGCCGAAAATCATAAAATCCACCCTTTTGTGATGACATTTCGTGACAACTTGTCACAAGTCTAATGACTTGTCACAAATGTCGTCAGCTATTTTTTTTCAGCAATTAAGGGATGTTTTTGCAAGGATATTTTGGTATTTTCCCATAATTTGGAGGCCTATATATATGAGAATCCCCATCCAAACCCTAAGTTTTTCATTTTCTCTTCCAATTCTCTTAAGAAAATATATCTAGGGTTTCATTCAAGAACATTAATCTTCAAAAAATCATCCATAAATCTTCAAAATTTCTTCAAGAATTAAGTTCCTCATAGTGTGGGCTTCAAGAATCATTTCTTACAAGTGCGGATAGAGTCTCAAGAACTAGAATTCATCCAATTTCAAAGATTAAGGATGTGGGGTTTTGAACAAGAGCAATCCTTTCGTTCTTGTGCCCAAAGCTTTGATTTCTATCATGGATCTATATGATTTTGCAAGTGGGTTTATACCCAAATTACTTCCTCATGAGATTATGAGAATATAAATTGTTCAAACTTTGTTATACACGACTATTTTACTATTCCCAAGTTATAACTTGATATTTAATATTGTGAATTTCATATTTCTACCATGAGTTGATGTTTCAAGTGCTTTCAGGATATGTGTCAGGCTTTAAGCTTCCTTATGACAAATTGGATTATTGAGTATATTGATTCATGAGATTGAGTTGTTACAATGAGTCTTGATATCTCCTCAAAGTTATTGATGTTGCCATGATTTAATGAATTGATACAGTTTGATATTAAGAAAGATTGATTTGATTTGAGTCGAGTTAGGAATCCACAAATTGATTATGATTTGATAAATGAGAAAGAGATTTGATTTGATCTTCATGATAGACCCTTGTGATGTTTGTGGTGGATTTCCTAACGCGTTCTGAGCTTATGTCTGGGAGTAGTATTTAGCACCGAGCGGGAAATATGGTATTTCCCCCCAAAACTACGTGCCACCGTAGGATTGGTATTGATATTTATGGGCCAGAGGCCGAGTATGAGATTGTGATCACTAAATTAAGGTTGTACTCCCTGGCAAGAGTACGACGTTTCCTCCAATGTGGGGTTCTCTCCTTAAGAGGGCAAAATTTGGACTCCATATAGCTCACATTGTTTATGTCAGTCATAAGAACCTAACATGTCCATAAGAGTTGAGTTTCTTGAATTACCGAGTCACTCTGAGTCTTGAGTTGAAGAGTTGAATTGTTTATGATGATTTATGAGGTTTTTATCATATGATTTATTTACTATGAGATCATGAAAAGTATGTTTCAATATAATTCAAGCCAAGTGAGCCATCATTGTACATATGCATATTTTTATGAAATTGATGATGATATTTACATTGTTGCATGAACCCCACATACTCAGTACATTCCAAAGTGCTGGCCCATATATTTTCCTATGGGCTATATTTTCTTGTAATATAGGCTCTGGTACTCAGCCGCAGTCGCATTAGCAATATTCGAGTGCCTTAACTACGTTCCCTAAGTGGTGAGTCCTCATGGTTCGAGGATCGTGTCTATATTTTTGTGATATTATTTTGTTGTTATGGTTTTCAGTACTGTTGAGTCAGTTGGGGGTTTGTCCCAATGGCTCCTTGATTCTGATGTATAGAGGATTTGTCAGACTAGAGGGTTAGTGTGTACAGACATTTAATATATTTTAGTTGTACAGTCTAGTATTCTCCAGTATATCTCTTAAAACTAATGTGGTATATCTCATTGTTGTGCATAACTATTGTTGAATTGAATTCCTTGAGGTAGTGTCTGGCTCCGCGGGTTAGCTTAGGGCTACGTGTAGCCCTAAGCACCGTGTGGCATCTCAAAATGAAATTTTGGGGTGTTACAAAGCTTGCTATCAGAGCCTAAGGTTTAAGAAGTCCTAGGTCCTAGGGAGTCTGATGAGCCGCGTTACGTAGAGTCTTGATCATCGGTGTGTAGCGCACCGCATCTATGAGCAAGAGGCTACGGGACGTTTTAGGAAAAGTTGTTTCTTTCTTTCTAAAGTTTATTGTGCGTACAATTATATCTTTATCTGTGATTAACTCGTGCTATCTTATAACAGAAAATGCCTTATCATCGAGCTCGAAGAAATAATGAGCAACCTCTACCCATTGATCCCTTGAATGAGCATGTGTCTCATTCGAAATTCAAGGCAGCTTTTCAGGTGCTAGCCCAAGCAGCTACCGCCAATGATTAATCTAACACCGAGGCTACTGTTCCGCCTTTTCAAGAGAATAATTCTGCTGCAGCTCAAGTTGTGACTTTATGCGGATGAATCCGCTTGATTTCTATGGGTCGAAGGTACGTGAAGACCCACAGATGTATTTGGATGAAGTGAGAAAGATCACCCAAGTTATGCACGTGACTAAGAAGAAGAGTATTGAATTAGTTGCCTATCGAATAAAAGATATTGCATATGACTGGGTGGAGATATGAAGGAAGAGTAGGGGAGGATGTCGCTCCCATGACTTAGCAGTTATTCCAGGATGCGTTCTTGGACAGAGTTTTTCCTCTTGAGATGAGGGGAGCAAAGATAGAGGAATTCATGAATTTGAGACAAGGCTCCATGACTGTTAAGGAGTATTGTCTTAGATTTAATCAGTTATCCAAATATGCTCCTAGTATGATGGTTGACTCTAGGACCGTCATGAGTAAGTTCATGACCGGTGTGTCGAGTTACGTTGTGAAAGAGTGTAGATCTTCTATGCTTAATAGGAAGATGGACCTTTCTCAGTTGATGATACACGCCTAATAGATTAAAGTTGATAACGTGAAAGAGAGGGAGAGTGTAAGAGGGAATAAAAGAGCTAGATCAGAGCAGCAGAGATCCGGTCAGTTCAGATTCCATAGAGGGAATCGCCCTCAATTATAGGGACGTTCGTTTATGCCCACGCCTTTCTCAGTTAGTGCTCCCACACCTAGAAGCAGGAAGGAGTAAGGGAACAGGTTTATCCCGTCCAGGTCTCAGGAAATTATAAGTAACAGACCTCATCCTCTTTTATGTGGCAAGTGTGGTAGAGATCATTTTAGCGAGTGTTTTGTTGATCAGAAGGGTTGCTTTGGTTGTGGAAAGTTGGGCCACCGACTTAGAGATTGTCTGTATGCTAGATAGGGGAGTCGAGATGCTCGTCCCCAGAGTCAGGCTATCAGTTTCCCCGCTTCATAGTTTCTCCTCAGGGAGCCACTTCCAGTACTGCTGACGGTTCACGCCAAAATAGTTTCTATGCTATACCACCTTGCCAGGAGCAGGAGGACTCTCCAGATGTTGTCACTAGTATGCTCTGTGTCTTTCATTTGGTTGTGTATGTATTGATAGACCCCGATTTGAGTTTCTCTTATGTGACACCTCTGGTTGCTGTAAATTTTAAGATAGACCCTGAACGAATTCCTGAGCCTATTCTGGTTTCTACCTTGGTAGGAGAATCTATTATTGCTAAGCGAGTGTATAAAAGTGTCCTGTCACTGTCCTTCATCGGATCATATGTGCTGATTTGATTGAACTAGATATGGTTGATTTTAATGTAATTCTGGGTATAGATTGGCTTCACTCGTGCTATGCATCTATAGATTGTCGTACCCGAGTGGTCAAG
The DNA here is from genome assembly GCA_030864225.1 of Capsicum baccatum var. pendulum. Lineage (NCBI taxonomy): Eukaryota > Viridiplantae > Streptophyta > Magnoliopsida > Solanales > Solanaceae > Capsicum > Capsicum baccatum. Next base: position 165,588,335 of record CM061554.1, on the reverse strand, counting down.
TTTCAGTGTCCTGACGAGCCCATTTTTGAGTGGTTCGGGAGTTCTGTAACTCCGAAGAGCCATTTCATGCCCTACCTCAAAGCTAGGAAGTTGATTTCCAAGGGTTGCATCTATAACCTAGTTTGAGTTAAAGACCTCAAGTTTGGGGCTTTGACTATTCAATTAGTTAGCATTGTTAATGAGTTTCCTAATGTTTCCTCGGAAGATCTCCCAGGGGTCCCACCTGATAGAGAAATAGAATTCGAGATTGATCTCCTTCCCGGTACTCAGCCTATTTCCATTTCTCTGTACCGTATGGCTCCCGTAAAACTTAAAGAGTTGAAGGAGCAACTCAAAGATCTCTTAGACAAAGTCTTTATCAGACCTAGTGCTTCCCCGTGGGTGCACCTATTCTATTCGTGCGTAAGAAAAATGGTACATTGTGTATGTGCATTGAATACCGTCAACTCAACAAGGTAAATATCAAGAATAAATACCCTCTTCCTAGAATAGATAATTTAATTGGTCAGCTACAAGGTACGAGCTACTTCTCAAAAATGGACCTTAGATTCGGCTATCACCAGCTTAGGGTTAGGGAATGTGATATTCCAAAGACAGTCTTCCGAACCCGTTATGGTCACTTTGAGTTTTTTGTCATGTCCTTTGGGTTAACCAATGCTCCAGCAGCCTTTATGGACCTTATGAATCGAGTGTTCAAGCAATATCTTGATATTTTTATCATTGTATTCATAGATGATATTCAAGCAATATCTTCATATGTTTGTCATTGTATTCATAGATGATATTCTTGTATATTTCCGAAGTGAGGATGATCATGCCGACCATCTTAGAATTGTCTTGCAAACTCTTATAGATCACCAATTATTTGCTAAATTTAGCAAGTGTGAATTTTGGCTAAGGTCAGTTGCTTTTCTGGGCCACATTGTTTCCGCCAAGGGCATTAGAGTCGATCCCCAAAAGACAGAAGTTGTAAAGAATTGGCCTAGACCTACCTCCCCATTTGACATTAGGAGTTTCTTAGGTCTAGCTAGTTACTACCATTGTTTTGTTGAGGGATTCTCTTCCATTGCGTCTCCCATGACCCATTTGACCCAAAAGAAAGTGAAGTTCCTGTGGTCGGAATCTTGTGAGAAGAGTTTTCAAGAGCTAAAGACTCGACTCAATTTAGCCCTAGTGTTAGCTTTACCCATTGGCACTGATGGTTTTGTGGTATATTGCGACACTTTTAGAGTTGGTTTGGGTTGTGTGTTGATGCAGAGGGGTAAAGTTATAGCTTACGCCTCTAGACAGTTGAAGCCTTATGAGAAGAATAACCCAACCCATGATCTTAAATTAGCAGCTATAGTTTTTGCTTTGAAAATCTGGAGACATTATTTGTATGGTGTTCATGTTGATGTGTTTACTAATCACAAAAGCTTGCAGTATGTGTTTACTCAGGGGGAGTTGAATCTTAGGCAAAGAATATAGTTAGAGTTGCTAAAAGACTACGATATGAGTGTGTTGTATCACCTAGGCAAGGCCAATGTTGTGGCAAATGCTCTTAGCAGGTTTTCTATGGGTAGTGTAGCTCATGTAGAGAATAATAAGAAAGAATTGGCTCATGATGTGCATCGTTTGGCTAGGTTGGGTGTTAGATTGCTTGATTTTGCTGAAAGGAGTATGTTAGTTCAGAGTAGTTCCGAGTCCTCTTTGGTCTCAGAGGTAAAGAAGAAACAAGACAGAGATCCTAGTTTGGTCAGACTAAACGAGTCAGTTAAGGACCAAAAGGTGGAGGTTTTCTCCCAATGGGGAGATGGTATGTTGAGATTGCAGGGTAGATGTGTGTTCCTGATGTTGATGATCTAAGGCAGAGAATTATGGATGAAGTGCATGGTGCGCGATATTCTATTCATCCCGGTGCTACAAAGATGTACCATGATATGCGGGAAATCTATTGGTGGAACGGTATGAAGAAAGACATAGCAGGATTTGTGGCAAAATATTCTACTTGTGAACATGTTAAGGTGGAGCACTAAAAGCCCGATGGTGTAATGCAAGAGTTTAGCATTCCTACTTGGAAGTGGGAAGAAGTGAATATGGATTTCATAATTGGTTTGCCTCTTTCTCGTCGTCATCATGATTCGATTTGGATTGTAGTAGACCGGTTGACTAAATCAGCTCATTTTTTACCATTGCATTTGTCTTATACAGCTGAGGATTATGCTAGATTATATATTCGAGAATTATTTAGACTTCATGGAGTTCCTTTGGCTATTATCTCTGATAGGGGTACTCATTTTACTTCCCATTTTTGGAGGGCTTTTCAGAAGGGTCTCGGTACCCAAGTTCGTCTAAGTTCTGCTTTTCATCCATAAATAGATGGTCAGACTGAGCGGACCATTCAGACTTTAGAAGATATGTTGAGGGCATGTGCGCTTGATTTTAAAGGTAGTTAGGATGAGCATTTGCCATTGATCGAATTTGCGTATAATAATAGTTTCCATGCTAGTATTCAAATGGCCCCGTTCGAAGCTTTGTATGGGAGTAGATGTAGATCACCTATAGGTTGGTTTGGAGTAGGAAAAACAGTTGTGATTTGGGCTTGATGTTGTGTTCGAGGCTATGGAAAAACTTAAGTTGATTCGAGAAAGATTGAAGACCGCTCAAAGTCGTCAGAAGTCGTACGTGGATGTGAGAAGAAAAGATCTTGAGTTTAATGTTAATGATTTGGTGTAATTGAAGGTTTCACCCATGAAAGAGGAGAATAGATTTGGGAAGAAGGGAAAGCTTAGTCCCTGTTATGTTGGTCCGTATAGGATTCTGAGACGTGTTGGAAAAGTAACATATAAGGTGGAGTTACCCGCGGAGTTGTCTAGCGTTCATTCGATATTCCATATTTATATGCTTAAGAAGTGTAATAGTGATTCTATCGTGGTTGATTCTTCCGAAAGCTTAGATATTCAGCTTATCCTTTCATTTGAGGAGATTCTAATTGAGATTTTAGATTTTTAGATCCGTAGGCTAAGGAACAAAAAAGTTCCTTTGGTTAAAGTGCTTTAGCGAAATCAATCTATTGAGGGTGCTACTTGGGAAACTGAAGCTGATATGCAAGCCAAGTACCCTCACCTCTTTTCTGTGAGTTTGGAGCGAGCAGAAGGTACCATTCTTTCTTAATTCCGCCCCCTTCCTATTAAAGATTCAGCTGTGTGTCTACTTCCATCATGAATTCGTGCATTTTGTATGGAATCCGAAGATATAGAGTGAAGTAATCCCTCTGAGTGAGTCGTTCCAGCTATACGTCCTCATTTTCTCTTGTTCTTGGCCTATTTGGCAACATTCAAGGACGAATGTTTCCAAGGGGGAGATATTGTAATACCCCAAAACTCTAACCAATAGTGCAACCATGACTCAATCTCATGAAAAATAAATTATAGTGCTTTTGTTGTTTTTTGAGAAAGGGTGATGTGTATTAAGGCCTCAAAGATGTCCTAGCGATTAGGTGAATCAAATCATTCCTTACCGATTGAATTCTTGAAAAGAATATTGCCATATTCAACTTCAAATGAGCATATCTCTCACTATACTATGAATAATTGAGTTTATGACCTACCAAAAGATAGATAATTAAATTAGCTTTCCAACGATCCCAATTTCGCCAAAATTCGATATCGAAGCAAAGAGTTATGTCCATTTTACTCCAGCGTGTCAGCCTGGAAATTTTGTGACGACATTTTGTGACGACTTGTCCCAAGCCTGACGGCTTGTCACAAAATGTCGTCACCATAAGTAGAAAGTCACAAAATCCAACATTTTGTGACGATATTTTTGTGACGACTTGTCACAAGTTTGACGGCTTGTCACAAAATGTCGTCAACCTTAAACCGAAAATCATAAAATCCACCCTTTTGTGACGACATTTCGTGACAACTTGTCACAAGTCTGACGACTTGTCACGAATGTCATCAGCAATTTTTTTCAATAATTAAGGGACGTTTTTGCAAGGATATTTTGGTCTTTTCCCATATTTTGGAGGCCTATATATATGAGAATCCCCATCCAAACCCTAATTTTTTCATTTTCTCTTCCAATTCTCTTAAGAAAATATATCTAGGGTTTCATTCAAGAACATTAATCTTCAAAAAAATCATCCATAAATCTTCAAGATTTCTTCAAGAATCAAGTTCCTCATAGTGTTGGCTTCAAGAATCATTTATTACAAGTGCGAATAAAGTCTCAAGCACTAGAATTCATCCAATTTCAAAGATTAAGGTATGTGGGGTTTTGAACAAGAGCAATCCTTTCGTTCTTGTGCCCAAAGCTTTGATTTCTATCATGAATTTATATGATTTTGTAAGTGGGTTTATACCCAAATTACTTCATCATGAGATTATGAGAATATAAATTGTTCAAGCTTTGTTATACATGATTATTTTACTATTCTCAAGTTATGACTTGATATTTAATATTGTGAATTTCATATTTCTACCATGAGTTAATATTTCAAGTGCTTTCAAGATATGTGTCAGGATTTAAGCTTTCTTATGACAAATTAGATTATTGAGTATATTAATTCATGAGATTGAGTTGTTACAATGAGTCTTGATATCTCCTCAAAGTTATTGATGTTACCATGATTTAATGAATTGATACAGTTTGATATTGAGAAAGATTGATTTGATTTGAGTCGAGTTAGGAATCCACAAATTGATTATGATTTGATAAATGAGAAAGAGATTTGATTTGATCTTCATGATAGACCCTTGTAATGTTTGTGGTGGATTTCCTAACGCGTTCTGAGCTTGTGTCTGGGAGTAGTATTTAGAACCAAGTGGGAAATGTGGTATTTCCCCCAAAACTACATGCCACCATAGGATTGGTATTGATATTTGTGGGCCAGAGGCCGAGTATGAGATTGTGATCACTAAATTAAGGTTGTACTCCCTGGCAAGAGTAGGACGCTCCCGCCAATGTAGGGTTCTCTCCTTAAGAGGGCAAAATTTGGACTTCATGTAGATCACATGGTTTATGTCGGTTATAAGAACCTCCCATGTCTATAAGAGTTGAGTTTCTTGAATTACCGAGTCACTCTGAGTCTTGAGTTGAAGAGTTGAATTGTTTATGATGATTTATAAGGTTTTTATCATATGATTTTTTTACAATGAGATCATGAAAAGTATGTTTTAATCTAATTCAAGCCAAGTGAGCCATCATTGTACACATGCATATTTTCATGAAATTGATGATGATATTTACATTGTTGCATGCACCCCCACATACTCAGTACATTCCAAAGTGTTGACCCACATATTTTCCTATGGCCTACATTTTCTCGTAATGTAGGTTCAGGTACTCAGCCGCAGCCGTGTTAGCGATATTCGAGTGCCTCAACAATGTTCCCTCAGTGGTAAGTCCTCATGGTTCGAGGACCGGGTCTATATTTTTATGATATCATTTTGTTGTTATGGTTTTCAGTACTGTTACGTTAGTTGGGGGTTTGTCCCAATGGCACCTTGATTCTGATGTATAGAGGCTTTGTCAGACTAGAGGGTTGGTGTGTACAGACATTCAATATATTTTGGTTGTACAGTCTAGTATTCTCTAGTATTTCTCTTGAACCTGGTGTGGTATATCTCTTTGTTGTCCATGACTATTGTTAATTAAATTTCTTGAGGTAGTGTCTGGCTCCGAGAGTTAGCTTGAAGTTATGTGTAGCCCTAAGTACCGTGTGGCATCTCCAAATGAAATTTTAGGGCGTTACACTATCGCTGCAATTGCATGGGTGCATGGTATCTCTTCTATTTGAATACCAAGCATTAACAAGTCCTGCTCTTCAAGTCTAAAATATATTTAACTCCTTCTTCTCTTACAACAAATCTTGTTGCATCAATGGGGTCTACCTGTAAATAAAATGATAAATAAATGACGACTTCTAGTAAAACATCTAGTATACGAGCAGAATCAGGCATATAGAGCAATCAACCATACATAGGGGGCGAATCTTGAGGCAACTAAAAAATAGCTACAATCAAGCATATAACAGCAAATCACAATCTAATATTGAACTAATGAAAAATCGAATAATAAGTGACCAATAATAAGGAGTAATAATTAAGGTTATATTTCAAAATGGAAGAGAAGATCCAATATAGGTGATAGTTAGAGTTTTGATGCTTGGCTTGGTCAGGAAAAGTGCAGGAGAAGGATCTGCCATCCAAGAAATGAGCTTTCAAAGTCAAATTCCCTATATTATATGGAAAAGACAAAACCTAGCTTAGGAACAGCAGTTGATTCAATAGTGATGCTTCCAATATATGGGCAGGAGAATCAACTACAAATAAACTGTGATAAAATAGATATTGCATCTAATCTTGGAGTAGAATCAACTATGATAGTGAAACATCTAGTATATGAGTAGAATCAGCTATACAGAGAAATCAAACATACATAGCAGACGAATCTTGAGGTAATCAAAAAACAGCTATAATTAAGCATACAACATCAAATCTCAAACTATCACGCAGCTATGAGTAGAAGCAACAAAATGTATATTTTGCGTGCGAATCTCAAGAAAATAAAAAAAAACTAGCAATAAATCACAACTAACAGTAAACCAGCTATGTATAATCTGCGATAAAAAAATAGTAATAGTATATTTCCCTATTATCAAAATACAATTTCAATTACTTACTTTCTATTTCAATGCAACTTGAATCTTGTTAGTCACCTCTACTTCCGCCCAACGTGTGATGTCATGAAAGTTGCCTTGCGATTTCATTTTTCTTTCATAAAACCAACTTTGTAACTTATTCTGAATGTAATCGATCAGTCCCAGTATTGGCAATTGCCTGAATTTTCTTAGTACCGCATTCATGGACTCTACATTGTTAATCGTACGCATATTGTATCTTTTGTTGGTATGAAATGAACGAGCCCATCTTTCTGGTTCTTCTTCTTTCAAGTACTCCGCAACAACTTTGTCAAATTTTTCTATCTTATCTATGAAAGTATAAAATTTAGTTCATTTGTATATTGTTGTTGTGTTGTAGAAGAGTGATAGAACCAAATCTGAGAAGTATCTTTTTCTTAAATTCTTCTCCATGTGATAGATGCATATCCCATGCTGACACTCTAGATAGACATTTAAAATTGCATTTGCAATGGCTGGGTGACAATCTGGTAGAATAGACAATTATTCACGTACCCCAATTGCATGTCTTAACTGATTGAAGAACCAGTTATAAGACTCATTATTTTCTGAGTCTGCAATTCCAAAAGCCAAAGAAAATATGTTGTTGTTTTCGTCCTTTGACACTACTATCATGAGGACACCACGATATTTTGCCTTCTAAAATATTGCATCTACCATTATTACCGGTCTACAGTTGGCCCATCCAATGATTGAAGCGCCTTACGCAAAGAATGCATATTGAAACCTGTGTTGACCAAAAAAATATTAGTAACAATTTGCATTTAATATTTATAACCAGAGTACAATAATTTTCTAAACTAAGTCTTGCCCATGAGGTAAGAGTTGCATCTATATTAATAATGTAATCAGTGCAATTAAAGAATAAACTTTTGCCTCTTGGGCAAAAGTTTTCAACATCAACAGGATAGCATTTGTACAATAATTTTCTAAACTAAGTCTTGCCCATGAGGCAAGAGTTCCATCTATGTTAATAATCTAATCAGTGCAAATAAAGGATAAATTGTTGCCTCTTGGGCAAAAGTTTTCAATTTCTACAATTTTCTAAACCAAGTCTTGCCCATGAGGCAAGAGTTCCATCTATGTTAGTAATCTAATCAGTGCAAATAAAGGATAAACTGTTGCCTCTTGTGCAAAAAATTTCAATTTCTATAATTTTCTAAACCAAGTCTTTCCCATGAGGCAAGAGTTCCATCTATGTTAATAATCTAATCAGTGCAAATAAAGGATAAATTGTTGCCTCTTGGGCAAAAGTTTTCAATTTCAACAATTTTCTAAACCCAAGTCTTGCCTATGAGGCAAGAGTTCCATTTATGTTAATAATCTAATTAGCGCAAATAAAGGATAAACTGTTGCCTCTTCGGCGAAAGTTTTCAATTTCAATAATTTTCTAAACCAAAGTATTGCCCATAAGGCAAGAGTTCCATCTATGTTAATAATCTAATCAGTGCAAATAAAGGATAAACTGTTGCCACTTGGGCAAACGTTTTCAATTTCAACAATTTTCTAAACCAAGTCTTGCCCATGAGGCAAGATTTCCATCTATGTTAATAATCTAATCAATGCAAATAAAGGATAAACTGTTGCCTCTTAGGCAAAAATTGTCAATTTCAACAGTATAGTATTTGTACCTGTTCTCATCATCCCTCTTTATGTTTGTGTACGTGCCTGGGTTATTTTCTTTCATAATGTGAAGATACGATGGCAACCTGTTGTAGTTCTCTTCCGCGGTTTCTCTTATCACCGTATAGGTATGTTATATCGCTCTCCATCCTTTGTTGTAGGATATAATGATTCCATATTTACTTCTCATTTCATCTACCACGAAGTTGGGTGTGATTACATTACTAGAGCCATGCATGAGCTTTAGTATGTAGTCACAAATGACCTTTGATGTTGCATTCCTGTGGTCGGACGTTATGAAATCAACCAAGAAACTTTGAGCCTTTTCATATGTAGTAACCTGAAAGAGCAAGGAATCGAAAATCTTCGAGGCATGAAACCGCCACACACAGTTGTCGTCCAAATATCGCAGTGAATATCTTGTTGTGCTTGATTTGATAACCTTAAATTGGATGTTGTGTGTAATTGCAATGTTTGACATGCACGTCATCATATTATGTTTGTCAATGAAGATCGACTTGATATTTACCTTATTCAAAGAGGCATTGTGTCTCAAGAAAGCAGTCTCGACATCAAGTATCCTCTTTTTTTTTGGTGTACCCTTTTAATCTTGGATGGCTCAGCTATTTCAGCCTCCAATATTTGTTCAATAACCTGTAACTCGTTATATCTATCAATAATTTCAATACTCATTTTGTTTTCATCCATTCCAAGAACAACCCTTGTAAAAAATGAAACAAAAAAAGATTAGTAAAATAATTTAATTTAAAATATATATCTTTAACAAGTAAAATCACTAAAGAGTAAGGCATAGTCAACTATTGTCCATGGGGCATCTCTGGAGTCTTGCCTCTAGGGCAAGAGTTATAGGTCATCTACCAAATCATTACAGACTATGACAGTGTCAATTTTTGCCCATGGGGCATAACTGTCTCAGTCTTGCCTCTGGGGCAAGAGTTATAGGTCATCTACCAAATCATTCCAAACTAAGGCAGTGTCAACTATTGCCCATGGGGCATAACTTGAAATGTATGGCAAAATCTGAAGATGCTAAAATCTCACTTGAAACTACTAAATAACACACACTATAGGGATGATTTTGAGAGGATCGTTTACTTCAGAGATACGTTGCAAGCGATACAACATAGTTTATCAACTCAATACTCTGATAGTATAGCCTTGAAAGAGAATAATATACTGACTATTACTGAGAAGTGGAGCAATATTGAAGAGACCATGTTACAATAAAATTCAGGTCTTTGGGTATAATCAGGGTGATTCAAACCCCATGTATTTTAGTGCAGTTAGACTCATACATAAGGCATCTAAACGCTATGATAGATGCTTAATTTGCTACTTCTCATCAAAAAGCTTCAGATATTAGAGAGCAATCTTTAAATACATCACTATATATTCTTAAGCAAACACAACAGTTCAAATTGGTTTCACAGCATCAATTTGCATGTATAAAGATTTTCTAATCATATTAATTTAACGTTGCAGGTCAAATGCACATAATCGTGGCATTGTAAGAGGTCATTATGGACACGTCAATCAGATGGGACATAGCTTCAACACCGATACATCAGATTGTGTTGATCATGTTTATGAGAAGTAGAGCCACCATGTTCAACATTCTAAACAATCAAATCTTCATCTAGATGGAAATTATTTATACGATGATACTGACAAGAACCACGCAATACATGATGGAGAAGATGACACACCAGCCCCTAAGCAAGTTGGATTACTAAGCTTGTTCAAATACGCAATTAAGTTAGATATTGTACAACTGTTGTTGGGTTGTATTGGGGCTCTAATAAATGGAGGATTGTTTCCTTGGTATTCTTATCTTTTTGGTAATTTTGTAAACAAAATTGCTCTGGACAAAGACAAAGACTAGATGATAAAGGATGTGGGGGCGGTAATATATACTTAGACTTTTATTGTGTGCTTCTAAAGCTCTCAGTTAATAACCCCTTACCCTTCCATACCGCGAGCAGTAAAAAGAGATGAATTCATGAACTACTATCCTAAAGTAGACGTAACTACTAATAGTTGATACAACCTTCAGGTGTGTGTGCTTATGACTGGACTATCCGCGATAGTCATGATCAAAGCATACTTAGGTAATTTAGACATTTTTTATCCTCATCTTAGTCTGGATTTTAACGTTTGAAAAAGAGCAACGACAGTTGACACTTTATCATCTTATAATGCCAGAGACAACTTGCTGGAGATTGGTCGGAGAAAGATCAGCTCACAAAATAAGAACTAAGTATCTAAGAGTTATTTTACGACAGGACATTGGATTTTTTAACACAGAACTTAATACTGGTGAAATTATGCATGGAATTTCAAGTGATGTAGCATAAATTTAAGAAGTAATGAGAGAAAAGGTACATTGGGTTAAAACACAATTATATAACGAACAGTAAATCCACACAATTAAAACACAAATTGCCCACAATCTATTTGACGCAATTCCTCAATGGTAAATATGTTACTACAACAACAGCATATCCAAACTTTAGCTTACGTTCAACTCCCCAAAAATTAAAGTCAATATGCTAATTATATAACGAGCTAAAATTACCACAATGCATCAATAAGCTAAAATTACCACAGTGAATTTTGGTGATGAATTTCATACCTAAAGAACCCTTACTGCTAAATTCAATCCTCCGAATATTTGAAAGTCGATTCTGAAATTTGAAAGAAAGAGATTTAACAGTGAGTATTTTGGCAGGAGATCGATTCTGAAATTTGGAAAAAAGAGAGAAAGAAAGAGGTTTAATGGCTGAAGGAAAGAGGTTTAACGGCAAATATTCTCCAGAGGATATTTTTTTCCAAGAAAATATGACTTAACAAGTTAAGGCATTTTAACAAAGCCTTTTTATTTGGGGCTAAAATTTGAAAGTCACCCTAATTTAGGTCTATATTTGAGAATCTCCCCATGTTGTATAGAATTGATATATAAATTGATATCACACACTTAACTGTATATCACAATTCATAAATACTTGTTTGTAAATTCATTTCATATACTAAAATAATTAATCAAAAATAAAAATTTGATGAGCACAAATTTTCATATTAATTTTCATAGGCACTATGTACATTCTACATTCAATATTATATATTCTCTCTCTCTCTATATATATATATATATAATGTATAAATAACATAAATATCAACCCTTTTAGAAGTAATTGCACTCTCTCCCATTTTTTAATTACTTTACTCTCTCTCCCTATTAATATACATAGCATAGCCGACATAGACATAGCATTCTGTGTATATGTTGAAATTCTTGTAATATATTTAGGAAGTTGGAATTTTTTATAATATTGGAAACATAAGTTGTGTATTTATGTAATTTTTAGATATATATATATATATATATATATATATATATATATATATATATTGGGAAAATTAACTATATAAACTTATTAGATTAGTTATTACAAGTTATAGAAAAACTTTTAAGTTATCAAGTTATCGCAACTTTCATTTAAAAAAATATATATAAAAAAGTTTTTTTGTTTTGTTGAAAATGTAAGAAAGTAATTAATGAAAAAGGAAAATCTTAATTTAATACAATTAATATACAATTTACCTTCCTTAAATATAGTTAACCTTAATTACTGATATTTATCCACCCCAAATCCCTCTAACCGTTGCTTTTCCTCATATTTCAATGTCTGCATTAAGATTTTTCATCTTCATACACTACCTTCCTCTTTGTACATGATTAATTTCTGCCAGTAAATAAAAATACCATAATTTCGGAGTCAACAAATTGCTGAGGATTATAATTTGACAGAAAGCAAAAATAAGTATTTCTTTTGATAACAAATATGAATTTTGTTAATTTGCATTCAATCATGATACGTCATGGAGGGAGATGGAATTCGTCAGGTTTGTTTAAAAAAAATTATGAAAATGAATATTTTTCAGTCAAAAAGAATTTAAAGATTTATTTGTTTGTGTTTCTTCAATTCTCTATTGTTACATTGTTGAATTTTGTACGTTTATCAATTGCATGAAAACTAAAATTATTATTTAAACAGGAATACCGAGGAACTTTGGAATTGATGGAATTATGTCTGATGCAACAAAAAAGTACAAAGAATTAGTAGAAGCAATCACAACACAGTTGATGATAGACACATCTTCAAATACTCTTGAAATAAGATACATAATAAGTGATAGATGCCCAACTACGGTCATACACAATGACACAATGACATCCTCAAATGGTCATACGCATTTGTGACGAACTGAAAGGTCAAGCACAAACAGGTAAAAACGATTGTATATTTTTAGTGTATTAAATTGGATTTTATATTTGTATGTAAATCGGGTATCTGTTTTCTAAGTATTAATTTTTTAAAAATTTATCAGCTACTATTTGGTTTGTGTGGTGGAGGACTGTACTTGATTTCTTCATTCTTCAAGAATTAACAAATCAAATATTTTTAAGATAAGAAAGTATTGTGACATTCATACATGCTCAATAAAGGATCAAGTTTATGCAAGGCATTAAGAGATTACAAAAGTGATAGCCGGAATGAATTTAGGTAATTATGTAAACACCAAAAGAATATACGCTCCCAACGATATTGTTTCTGAAATAATGAGAGAGCATGAAATTTTACTAAATTATCACCAAGCATGGCGTGCAAAAACTAAAGCAGTTAATATATTGTGCGGTGATCCTACCGAGTCATATCAAAAGATACCAGGTTATTTATATATTTTGAAAAAGCATTATCCTGGATCTGTTGTTAGCTGGGAGAAAACTGAAGAAAATAGAATCTTGTATGTTTTTGTTGCATTGGACGCTTCAATTCGGGGATAGCAGGCCAATTGTTGTAGTTGATGGAACAACTCTATAATTGCTTTACGGTGAAACTATGCTAATCGTGAGGGAATCTGTGATTAAGAGGGAATCTGTGTTTCTTACTTTATTTTGATGTTAATATTTTTTAAAAAAAACATTTATGATCAATAAATTCTAGTGTTAAGATTTGTGTTGTTTTAAGATATTTGTGTTTATGGATATTTATTTTTATTTTAAATAATTAAATTCTTGAGAGCTAGTGAGTTTCTTTTTCACTGAATATGAATGAAAAAAATAAATATAATATCTTTATCCTGTATTATGTTTGCCTATAATGGTGTATTATCTTTATAATGTATTATGTTGGATTGTAATTATGTCAGATATCTTTATCATATATTATATTTGCCTATAATGGTGTATTATATTTATAATATATTACGCCATAACTTTAAAAATACTTACTAAAGCCAATTACTTAACAACTGAACACGTATACAATATTGCAAAGCAAAAAACAACAACATACTCCAGAAATGCATAGTAATGTGTAGTAGTTGCAATTTGGTATGCAAGAATCAAAATGTTACATCTCAGATGTAGAATTATTAGTTCGTCTAAGATTGACATAAACAAGTCACAACACTTTTACCATCAAATAAAGACATACTGTTTTTTTATCGCATCTCTGTTTTTGCATACTTAAAATAAATAATTCACAAAACTTTTGTCATGAATCAAAAAAATATAATGCACAAACTTGTTTCACAGCTAGAATTATATTTCAACTCTCAACCATTAACAACAACAAAATTGGTATTTCAACTTTCAACCATTAACAACAACAAAAGTGAACTTTTCAACTTTCAACAACTAACAACAACAAAAGAGATATTTCAACACAATCTGAACAGTAACAAGTTCAAGAGTTATATTTCAACTTTAAACCACAAAGACACAAAAATTAATAAAGGCTACTTTACATGCATGTCATTAAAAAAATAAAATTAATTTCATATCAATTTAATACCAATTTAATACATATATGAAAAAAAATCACAATCAGATTACACTAATCTTGCACACATTTCTTGATTTTTTTTGTCAGATTTCTTATCATCCACTTTGCCAACACTCAAATTGGCCTTAGATCTTGTAACTCTAGAATTTTCACAATTTTTAATTTTTTATTTCTTCGTTTTGGGTGCGGGAATTTCATATTCAAAATTCGAATCGGAATCATGTTGACCAACAAGTTTTTTTCTCTTATCAACCTTTTTAAAATCTGAAACAACAACCTTTTTTGATACTATATAGCTTTGCATGTTGAGTTGTTGTTGCTCGAAGGATGGTGAAATCTTTGAAAAAATAATTTTTACCGATAAAATTTTACTTTTATTGTGAGAAATAGAACCAGCTTCAACTACTTTGTTCTTGTTCTTTGATTTTGGAGAAGGGTTAAAGCACCCCAAATCAAACAAGGGTCTTGAAAGATTAATCGGACTATTTTGTTTTATAATTCTAGGGCTTTTCCTACTAGGAGTAGAATCAAACTTGATTTTTTCGAACATTATCTCAAGAAAACAAAAAAAAATGTAAGATATTAAACCAAGCTCAAGGGTGAATGAATGTTGGAAAATCAATAGTCATACTCAAAAAAAGGAAAAATAAGTTGAAAAGAGTAAATAATAATGAGATGAAGATTTTTATTGATATTTGATAAAAATTTAAAGATCTTGCGTATGTTTTGGATATACAGTATCTGTGGAAAGAAGGGTGATGCTCTGTAGAAAAAGGGAAAAAAGAATGGAAAAAGAAGTTAAAAAAGGTAAAGAGATAAGACTTCTATTGGTAATTAAAGACATTAAAATATAAAAAAGTGTATAATCAAGTTAATTATTCAATTTAATTAAAAGTATGAAACCAGTTCTTAACTTTACAACATATATTTACCATATATAACTCCTTAAATTGTGAACAAACTTTGATATTTAATTATTAAAAAAAAATATTGATACCTTAACTTGACATAATTATCCAAGATCTTTAATTAAGAGTGATAAATGTTAAATGCTAAATATAAAAAAATAATACAAATAATAAATATAAAAAAATTAATTTCAAAAATTTAATTAAAATATGTTTTTCTCAAAAGTTGCTACAGCTTGTAATTATTTCGTAAGTCTAGTAATTAATGAAAAGTTATGCTATAACTTATAATTAACAATCTAAAAAGTATATTTGGGATAATTTTTACATATATATTTCATAGTCAGTGTGTACATTCTATATTCTATATATATATATATATATATATATAAAATCACTTTATAAATTGATTTCATTCATAATATACACTAGTTTCTATACAATTTAAACATCACAAAATTATTGATACGTGAATTTCTATACAATCAAACATCATAAAGTTATTAATACATCAATTTCTATACAATTTAGACACTATAAAATTATTGGTATGCTAATTTCTATACATTTCATACATCACGACAAAAATTATAACTAAAGTTAATTAATCTACATGTATATCTGTAATCATCTCATAAAACACATGTTTATAAATTGGTATTGTAAACACATTAATATAGAATCATTTATATATTCATTTCATACAAACTTATCATATTTGAGAAGATGAATGAATATCTTAAGTTGAGACAAATCAATTTTCATACAACTATTTGCTTGAAGATAGAGAAAGAGATACCTTCCACTTCTAAGAAAAAATGGTGGAAGATCTATAGAAAGAGGAAAGGATACGCTACATGTGAAAAGAGAAAAAAAAAAAAAGATAATTATAGAAGGATAAAGAAAAAAAATCAACCCTTTTATCTAAATTTAAGGGGAAAAGGACATGGGAGGGTCATTTTATTGAAAAAAAATCAACCCTTTTATCTAAATTTAAGGGGAAAAGGACATGGGAGGGTCATTTTAAAAAAAATGACCCATAATTGAAAAGGTGAGCATGATGTAGCCAATCAGCTAAAGTAATTCTCTTTTGTAGTCATTTGGCCCAATTGGGCACATGTAGTCTCTATGTACATGCTTTTATCCCATATTGATACACTTTTATACTATATTGATACACTTTTTAAAAAAAGAGAAAGGAAATTGTATGCAACCACATTCAGTCCCTATACCCAATTGATACTCTTTTATACCACATTAATACACTTTTATACTACATTGATTCACTTGCAGTGTCCATATACTTAATTGATACTCTCTTATACTAGATTGATACATTTTTAGAATGCATGTAAAAACTATATAGAGTCGTATAAAATATGTATCTAAATAATAATTATAGTTAAAAATTATATAGAATGTGTATAAAAATGCTATAATTATTATATAGAATATGTATATATAGAAATTGTATCGTTATTATATATAAATATATATCTTTAATAATTGTATTATATTAAAAGTATATAATTATTATATAGAATATGTATATATATAAAAACTGTATCATTATTATATATAAATATATATCTTTAACAATTGTATTATATAGTTACTCTTTTGGATTATTGTATCAAACTATGGAGGTGAAACAAATCGTCTATTGTCTAAAATATGTGTGTAGTTTAAGTTGGACAAAGATTTGTTCCAGTACCTTTGGCCTATATTACATCGCTTTGTTCAATCTAATATGAATTTGTCACATTTGTAATTAATATAATTAAAGGACATTTATAATTGTAACGGCTTTTAAAAGCTCAGCTAAAAGACAATTCTAAGGTAAAAGTAACTGTGAGATATCAAAAAGAGTAGAATCTTTAAAAAAGAAAGGGAGAAAAAAGCCAAAAAAAATATGGGTCATTAAAGATGAAAAAGGAAAGGGCCGAATTGTGTTGTGCCGAAAGTTAGTGATTACGTGGATATACCCAAAACGGAAAGGGCCCATCTCTTAGTGGCTATTTACCAGGATTTTAAATTTAGGTGCTAGTTTTGTGGAATTATTTTAGTTTTAGGTGTTATTTTTGCCCGTTCCCCAATTAAATTTCAAAAGATAAGTACAAATTAATATCATATCCAAAAAATCAGCCATTTCAGTTAAAAAAATATATATATTGTTTTACTTTAATGTCATGTTTTGTAAATAAAAATCAGATTTTGTGAATAAAAATTAGTATATTTATGTATTGTAATTTAAGATCTTAAATATCATATTTACGTGATTTTCATTTATTTAAATGAGCTCTCGTTTACAGAAATAATAGCTTGTATGTCATTCAATTAATCTCTCTCGTTTAATTAACTTAAATTTTAACTAACTTAATTGAGCACTTAATTTTATTTTTTGATTTAATTTTAAAAATTAGCCACTTTATTTTATTTTTCTCTCTTCTTAAATTTTTCACCATATTCTTCAATATTTTTCCTTGAAAAGTAGAATCTATTGATAGATTTTGTTATATTGACTCTTAAATAGTATATTTTTGTGATTTGCTCAGTAATTTATTACATCAAAAAACGTTTCTGCAAATTTTTCTTCAAATTCATGCGAAAAAAAAGTTTCAATATGTAATATAAAGGTTCCAATATATATTACACCTATTGAAACCTTTTTTCGCATGAATTAGGAAAAAAAAATTGAAGAAACGTTGTATATATATATCTTATCGTTTTGTTAGTTACATACAAGTATGTATACCGTGTAAATTTTTTTATGCATATATATATGTATACAAATAACTATCATATATAATTAAACAACATGTAACATATATATATATATATATATATATATATCTTTTTGTTAGTTACATGCAGGTATGTATACTGTGGGAAGTTTTAAAAATGGCAACAGTTGGCACAAAATTGACCTTCTACAGCCACACTTTACAATAGTATCATTTATAGCCGATGTATTCAATTTAAATCTGTTATATTCACTTTTACTCAATAATCTGTATTCATATAAAGCATAAATACATTAATCACATTTTATATTTTATATTTTTTTATTTTTAAAAAATACGACTACATCAAATACAAGTCATGGATGATGACGAAAACATCATAACCGCGCATTGTATTTATATTTACCATCATTTTTCTAATTTTATTCTTTTCTCTTTTTTTATTTTTTTTTATTTTTTCTTTTTTCTTTTTTGATTCTTTCTTTCATATTTTGTATATTTTTCGGGTTTTTTCTTTTTTACTTCTTTTCTTTTATATTTTTTTTTTCTTTTTTCTTTTTTTTTTCATTTTTCCTATCTTTATCTTCTATTTTTTTTTTTTGTTGTTCTTTTCGTTCTTTTTTCTTTTTGGTTTTCTTTTTTGTTTCTTTTTTTCTTTTTTTTAATCTTATATGTTTTGTATTTTTGAAAAATATGACTACTCGAGTACAAGTCACGAATAAGAACAAAAATACCATAATTGCTTATCGTATTTGTATTCACATCATCTTTTATATTTTTATATTCATTGATACAATTATATTTGTATTTGCATTTGATAGTTCGCGCTTGTTTTGTATATATATTATAGTTCACATTGTATTTGTATTTTATAGTTCGCACTCGTATTTGTATGTTATAGTTCGCATTTGTATTTGTATTTGTATTTTATAGTTCGCACTCGTATTTGTATGTTATAGTTCGCATTTATATTTGTATTTTATAGTTCGCACTTGTATTTGTATGTTATATTTGGCATTTATATTTATATTTTATAGTTTGCACTTGTATTTATATGTTATAGTTCTCATTTGTATTTTATAGTTCGCACTTGTATTTGTATGTTATAGTTCGCATTTGTATTGTATTTTATAATTTGTTTGCCAGTTTGCACCATAGTAAATTTATTTAAAATATATAATATGATACAAATAAATATAAAATAATATATATATATATATATATATACAATATAAAATATAACAAAAAATAGAGAAAAAATACAAAAAAAAGAGAAAAAATGAAAAGGAGGAAAAAATAAAAATGGAAAAGAAAAAAGTGAAGAAAAAAAAGAAAGAGAAAACAAAAAAAATGAAGAACAAAAACTGAAAAGGAAAAAAATGAGAGTAATAGAAAATAGAGAAAGAGATAAAATAAATGAGAGGGACTATGAATTGTAATTAAAGATAATTAATAGGTAAGAGGGAGCTATGAATTGTAATTAATTGAAATTTAGGCTAAATAGGGTAATTAGGAATCTATATTTGCTAAGCCATGTAGTTATCCAATTTTTTTATGCATATATCTCTATCCCTATCTCTATCTCTAATCTCTAATCTCTAACCTCTAATCTCTAATATATTAAAGTGTGAAAAATCTTAATAATGGTGTTTGAACTTTTTGTCCTTCGTTAAAAGTCTCAACTTTAGACAAAATCATCTTTTACTATTTTTTTTCAAATTATTATTATTTAATTATTATTAACATTAAAACTTTAAAATTAACTGAAATCCTTATTAGAGTTAGAAAAGAAATTATAATATTTAACATTTCTAAATCAACTTAAATCTTACCTTATATATAATTTGTTGATAAATTAATTAAAAAAAGAATACTGATTTGAATTGAATGGGACACAAAAATGTTCGGAGGAAAAAAAGAAACAAAGAGAAAAGGAAAAAGAAATAAATTATATAAATGGAAAGAAAATTAATTTGAATTGAAAAGGATCAAAAGAAAAAGTGTGGAGGAAAAGGGGAAAAAGATGAAAGAAAACTAAACCTTAAAAAAAAAAAAGGCCGCAAAGGCTAATTTACTAATTAAATAAATAAAAATTGAACTAACAAGGAAAGAATGACTAAAGCTAAAATTTCTTTTATAAGTTAAGAATCCTTCCTTTTTACAATAATATATTCACAATGTAGTTTTCAAATAATTTTTTTCTTTATTATCGTTGTTCATAAATTTGATTATGATTTAAGTATGTTTTTAAAATTTTAGTTTTTGATGTTTACAATCTTGATAATATTTATGATTAAAGAAATAGATTTGTTTGTGATTTGAGGTAAGTTTTCTAATATGTTAGTATGTTCTTGAAGTTTATAATAATAAACCATCATGGTTTGTGATAGACAATTGCTAATTGAGAAGTATATTAACAGTATCTATGATTAATGAGATAAATTTTCTTGTGATTTGAGGTAAGTTTTCTAAAATTGTAGTATGTTTTTTATGTTGTAAAAATTAATTATCATGTATTTTTTATAGACAACTACTAATTGAGAAGTTTTCTTTTATGATTTTAGTACGTTTTTTAAGTTTAAATAATAAATCACAGTAAATAATTTAAAATTGACTTATTTATAATTTTGATCAAATTCTTTGAATTATATTTCGTCATAAAAAATTGTTTAATCCCTCTAATTGTATATGATTTTTTTAATATTAGTTTATATGCAATTGGTTCAATTGTGGATAAACTATGTAATGTGACATATCTTTTTTATTTTTAATGATAAGCTTTAACAATTTATTTTTTTTTCTTGGTACAAGCTATGCCATTTAAATAGATATTGAATTTATTCGTTATTTTCTAACAATTTTGCTATTTCATATTAGCAATAAATTCATTTATGATTTTTTTTAAATTTTTGAATTATTATTTAAGAGAAAAATTTATGAAAAATTATTATTGGCAGGTTTTCTTTTTTCTTGTCTATGAGAACAAAAGAAATCTTAAAATATACGGTGAGAGAAAATAAGAAAAATATCAATCATTCTTTTTTTTCTTTTTCCACATAAGATATTAGGAGATTTAATTAGATTAATAATCTAACTTCTAGGAAAATACTAACTTAATTGAATTCTAATGACATCAAATAATTTCATTCGAAAATAAAATTAAAAGAGGTGAAAGTAAAATTGTAATCCGATGGGCGATGACTCTATATTTATAGTAGAATAGGCATGTTTATTTATTAATTAAGATATATTTTCTTTTACAATATTGAAGTAATTTTAGAAAACTGAATTCATTGAACGAGGTTCGCGCGTGCCTTAGACTAGTATATATATATATATATATGTATTATATAATATAATATATTAAAAGTGTGAACACCCTTAGAAAAGTGATTTGAACTTTTTGCCCTTCATTAAAAGTCTTCGCAATAGATAAAATTATCTTTTCACATCATTAATTTATTGTATGATTATATTTATAATATTAATTTCTAAAATATATAAAACTAAGGATTCTAAAATATATGATAAGATAAAATATAATATTTATAAACTACTAAATACTCCTATATGGTAATCCCCCCTCCCCCTTCCTCATATTTTCCATATTTCATTTCACGTAAACAATTATGTTCCGAAAAGAAAAAATCATAAAAATTATCCTAAATAATTTGTTTAGTTAAACACATAATAATTTACCTTAAATAATTTAATAACATAATTAAATGCTACTTTTTTCAAAAGAAAAATAACTTCTTTTTCATATTTGAAGAATCCCTTTCTTAGAGGAAAAGAATTTGAACTTATATAAATTGATTATTATTCTTTTCACATCAATGTAGAGATATATTATTCTCCCAATATTATAGTTTTCTTTATTTCTTTATATCAGTCATATGTAGATTTAATGTATTACAAATTATGTTTTTATAATTTCTCTTTGTTATCGTCTTTCAAGATTTCTTTGTTTCTTGATGATATAAAAAAAAATTAAATCATAAATATTTGTATTATTCTTCATCTCTTTTTTTTTTATTTGTGTTGTAGGAATATGCAGTTTCTCAACAGTTTATAATCAATTATCAAGATTTTTTCGTTTCTTGTTGATATAAATTAAAATTAAAAAACAAATGGATATTATTCTTCATCTTTCTCGATTTTTCATTGATAATATGTGCCCTTTTTTTTCTATTTGTGTTGCGGGAATATGTAATTTCTTAAAGGTTTATATCCAAATATTTTTTCAATTATATTTTCTATAAATTTTGTATGTTAGACTTATGACTTTGTGATTTTCTCTATAATTAATAATTAAAGAATCCTAAAATATATAATAGTAAAAAATTAATAACTTTAGCTCAATAAAATTATTATTTTAATAATTTGTTTCTACACGGAAAAAAGGTATTACTAATTCCATACATATTGTCAAATAAATTATTGTAGAACACACAAATAAAAAAAAAGTAACATAGAGAAAGTCTTAAATATAATGTTTATTTACCAAAATAAAAAGTAATATTATAGTTACTTTAAAATATTTAGTCACGTCAATAGTTTAGAATTAAGTGTTTAGGTTTATTTGAAATAAATATGTTAAATAATTTATGAAAGAAAAATAAAAAAATTTATATTTTGATGATTTTCTTTGAAGAAAAAGTTTTTGAATTTGAATTTTTATAAATTGAGAATCATAAACAAAAATAGATTAAAGTGATTTTAACAAATTACTTCTTGAAGAATAATGACTGAGAAAAGATGTGATGATGCGTTATTATATTTTCCTTTAAGTATAGTTTTATCTTAAAAGTTTTATGTTATTCTTTTAAAAAGTTGTTTACATAATACTCTAACATACATACATAATTTATTTTTTTATAAAAAAATATTATTGATTAACGC
This sequence comes from Capsicum baccatum var. pendulum, assembly GCA_030864225.1. Taxonomy (NCBI): domain Eukaryota; kingdom Viridiplantae; phylum Streptophyta; class Magnoliopsida; order Solanales; family Solanaceae; genus Capsicum; species Capsicum baccatum. The sequence goes on along the minus strand of CM061554.1, from coordinate 165,565,603 downwards.
GAGACACACGTGCAAAGCACGTATGTTTGACTAGTATATATATATATATACACACAAATAGCTGTCCTATACAATTAGACAGCATGTAAAGTACATGTTACAATACAATAGATCTATGGGGTTAACTACTTGGATTGCTGTTTGTAGATTATGAGATCTGTTACGTAATAAAAGAAAATTTTGAATCAGATATGGTATACCATTACATAAAGTCTCTTCATTGGGAATTATAAAGTCACAGTCTGGAGCCTTGTTCTGCTTGAGAAAACTGCTGCCTCAATACCCTTCTCATGACTTTATTTGTTGCTGTTCTTGGAAGGGAAGGGAGAGGAACGATACTGGAAACCTGCACATTTTGTATTTAAATGAGACAATATCTCCTAACAAACTTAACAACCTTTCAGGTCTATGCTATACCTTGAACAATGGATTCAACTTCCTCTGCAAAGCCGTGTTGAAAGACATCATCAAATTGACCAAGTTCTGCTCCAAGTTATCTGAATCCTTGAAAACAACTGCAATTACCAACTTCTCAGGCCCACCTCCAGTAGGTGGTACTCCAACTGCTGCTGTCTCTAGTATATTTTCATCGACTGCATTGCATATGCGCTCAATCTCAAGCGAGCTTACCTGACAAAATGGAATAGAGCAGACTCTTGGAAAGGAAATAATCCAGTATAGAGAAATGCTTGGCAACTCAAATGCCCGTTCATATGCATAGTTTCCTGGATCTTAATAATAAACAAATACTTAAGGATTCAATTGCAAGGCTAAATGCAGACCTTTATACCACCTAGGTTCATTGTATCATCTGCACGACCATGGGCATGGTAATATCCTTTAGAAGTACGTTCAAACACATCTCCGTGCCTTCTTAAAACCTGTAATACAAATAATGCCAAACAAGATGTTAGTAAAACTGAAACATCTCAAGACTATGGGATAATAATTTGCATTACCTTTCCATTCAAAACAGGCATCCCTTTGAAGTAGATCTCATTGTGGTCCGCATTCAGCAGTGTACTTGAAGCTCCAAACATGAGAGGACCAATGGCCAATTCACCAATCCCAGGAACATCTGATGGCTACACAAAAAGAAAAATACTAGTGTTATGGTATCCCAACAAGTGCAGGGAATGAGCTGTTGCCTCCTACTCTCCTTATAAGATTATGGGCAATTCTCTTCTCATGAGCTAGCTTATGGCATTGATTTAGGCTCTAGTTTGATATTCTTAACAAGGTATCAAAGTCAGACCTATTCCTATTCTTGGTTCACCCAATTTTAAGCCTTATATGTTCTTGTCCATGCACCAGATGTCCTGTCATAGGGATAAGGGGACGGGGATATTAAGTTCCAACATTGGTTGAGGGAACATCATCGTCTCCTTATATTGTCTAGGGAAATCCTGATGGGACCAAGCTTCATCAAGCCATTTACTAGGAGCCAAGCAAAGGGAGTTCAAGGACCTTAAAGGCTTGTTCATGAAGATGGAAGCTATGGCTGAAGAAGTTATGGAGAATTAAAGCTGAAGGAAATAATGTCTCACATGGGATCCCAGAAGCTTCTTTGGAACTGCTGATGCTACATCTGAATTTTCTGGTGCAGAGTATCGTGTCCGCAAACACCATTCCCTATCAGGGAGTAGCCAGGCCTGACAAAATCCTGAGATCGCAGCAAGAAGTCTGCTTTACCAGAAAGTACCGACTTTGACCAGGTCCGTAATCGCGCCTTGGAGTCCGCTATCACTGAGGAAGTCGACCCAAGACTGGACCTCAACTACGCCCCAGCATACATGATCGCGAGAATAATCTCAACGTTTCGAACTTCCCTTTTTCAGTCTCATAATATTTCTAATCCGCAAGGTAGCTTCTTTTAAGCCATGGTATAAATATCCTACTTTTCCAATTTAGTAGAGTTAGATTATAAATGTATGAACCTGGTAGGCGTAGCTCTTGGATCAATTCCAACTTTGTGAGGATCTTGCAAGGGGATTTAACCATCTTCTTGATGGGTTCTATAGCTTAGTTGCTAGGGTTCTAGCATAGAAGGAAACTTTCTTGCGTTTCAATCTAGCTCTCGTCTACTTTATTAAATTTTCTGTGTCTAAATTCAATTTCTATCCTTTCAATTTCTTCATTTTTTTTTCTTTTTGATATTTTCGATTACATCAAATCCTCACTTTATGAGCTAACATCTAGGGTTGAGTTAAGGTCAATTTTTTTAACAATCAGCTTATAATATCATAAGAACAACCAAAAAGGGTAGTGTATTTTAAGTTGTGGGAAAAAAAACATAATCTGAAGGATTTCTTTATGAGGAACCACGACAGAAGCAGTAATTTGTAGTAGCAAGAGAACTGATCACATTAAGAAGAACTTACTATGCAAGCATAAAATGCATCACATGATGCCAACTGTAGTTTGCTCTAATAAATACTATTGATGTTCCAGATATAAGGTTGTATAGTGCTTACTATAGGAAGCCCATCATCGCCAAGAATATGAAGACTACATCCCATGACTGCTGTGCTGAAAGCGGCTAAAGACTGGGGCTGCAACATTGACCCAGAGACGAAGGAGCCACCAATCTCTGTACCGCCGCAATACTCAATTATCGGTTTATATTCAGCTCTTCCCATCAGCCAAAGATATTCATCCACGTTAGATGCCTCACCAGTGGAGCCAAAGCAACTACCATCATGTATGAACTACATTAAACCCAAGAAAGGGAAAAGAAAATAGAACTGAGCAGAATTCATTTAATGTGCATATGTATAGGAAATATTTGTTTTCATGTAATATCAGTATTTTGAAATATGAACTTGTGAATCAACCATGCGCAAGATTGCCCGCAATTTCAGGCAGTTTGGAAGGAAATAACAGTAAGGAGATTAAAAAAGATAGAAGTAAAACAAGGACGAAGATCCAAATAAAGCGCCTGGTAAAGCAAAATCATAATGAGAGAGATGCTTCGAAACTACCGGATTGTTGACCAATCATAGCCATCAATAGAACTTTTTGCTTTCCAAGTCCTCACTATACTTGGAATCACCCCAAGCATAGTTACTTTAGCATCCTGATTAGTTTGAAAGGGAAATTTTTCATGAGCATAGATAACAAAAGGTATTCAAAATTTAAACAACATAGGTTTGTGATGAAGCAACTAAAAGGTTTTAAATTACCATATCTATCAGAGATTGTGATGCCTCGATTAGTTCGCTGCTATTGGGTCAGTGAGGATCCACAAGTTTAGCAATAAAACTGACATGCAGATGCAGTAAAGTGTTCTCTTTCTATGCATTATATTTTCCTATTCAACTAAATCTAGGAATGATAAACTTAGCCACTTTAATTTCTTGATAGTCCACCCAAAGTACAGTCGCAAGGCTAATGCACATAGGAAGAGATAAAAATAGGTTCAAAAGACAAATAAATAGATACCTTTCCTTGCATAGAGTAATAAAATACACCAGTTTAGAAGAAAACAAAGCAACATGATATTAGGTGACACAATTATAGTAAATATATATAATTGTGATACGAAGTGATTTTCACCAAGTCGTTCAACACTAGATAGGAAACCAAGAAAGTATAATAATGAAAGAAATTAACCTGTACAAACTTAGCAAAGCCAGAACTGAGGGGAGACCCATTATACAAGGCAATGATTGCCCCATTCAATAGTGAAGCATAAACGAGCCAAGGTCCCATCATCCACCCAAGATTAGTGGGCCAAGCAACAACGTCGCCTTTTTTAATATCCATATGGCACCACCCATCAGCAGCTGCCTTGAAAGGTGTGAGGAGTGTCCATGGAATTGCCTTCGGATCTCCTGGAACCTTAAGGATTTTAGTTGTGACCATTTATTAAATTGCTTCATTTGCATTACCAATTCAATGAATTCTTGATAATCAATTGGTAGACATACAGAGGATATTATAAACTGCCATTTCATTTTGACAGTTGACTACTAAATTACCCGTTCTTGTTTAGAAAAAGGATATCTATATGTGAATGTAACAACATTAATGATGTGAGTTCATCAACCCTTAATTTATTATGAAAAAAAGGCTTCTAAACCCACTCACCTCCCTCTCAACCTTCCCCCCCAAAAAGCAGGGAAAGTGTCGGAACCAAAAGAAAAACAAGACTGACAAGTTTTCACGTGGAAACCCAAGAATCAAATTAAACTGGGATCCAACATCATGTAAACCACCCCTGCAAGCACAAACCTAGACAAACACTCAGATCTCACTTCCAATTTGGCATAACCACCTGCATATCACTCTTGACCTAAATTAATCTAGATTTATGTATAGTACAAGCAGCTTTAGCGAAGTTTTCGCTTGCAGTTCTAGACTGGAGAAACATGTGAATGCTCTACAATCATGAGAGCTTTCTTGTTAGGTTATAGGCGGAAATTTCTAGATACAAGCTGTATATCAAGACTTGCTTAACACTATCCATTCCAAATTACTATTCTCCCTCTTTACTATGTTGTTCACCTGAGAGGCCCCAACTTAATGATGTTACAGTTGTTACATGTGACCCTTAAGTGAACTCCCTTGTTTTCCTTCTTCAAAAGGATATTATTGTTGGAATCATTGTGAATATTCTAGAATATATGTAAATATAGTAGATAGCTTATATTTTTTTTTAATTTACTCCTATTAATAATCAGGGGCAGACCCACCTATGTTCAAGTGGGTTCAGTTGAACCCGCTTGGTCAAAAAATTACACATAAATAAGAACAAATCAGTTTTTAAGGCAGTGAAATATGATAACTGATAATTTGAATCCACTTGACACATCTGCGGTCTCTGCTCAGCTCGTCTAGTGGGTTCAATTTTGCTTCTTGCTTGGATTGTGAATTCGAATCGCCCTTTGTTGCTTCCCACTTTTTTTGGGGTTCTATTTGTACTGTTATTGCAAGTTGGCACATGTGCACTATAGACATTAAAATAGTGCTTTATGTTGCCCCCAGCGTTCTTCTGTATTTTTTTAAAACCCCAACATTCCACCTATTTTCTTTTCTTTTCCTTTTTTTCCTTGAACAATTTATTATTTTCATTTGTTCTAAAGTTTGTCATACTTGAAAAAATTTAACCTCTCCAAAGTGAATTTTGATTTCTCCTTCATAAATGCTAAAACATGCAAGTATACTTGTATAAACTCCTTATAATTTGCAGTTTAATTTGTATTATGTTGAAAATTACTATTTGTTTATATTAAAATGCATGTCTAAATTAGTATATAACTCAATTTCTTTTAATTATGTGTACTAATTTAATTTACTTGTCTAACTCTTTTTTTTAATCTTTTATATGCAAATAACAACTCTTTAGGAGCACTTCTAAACACAAATGAAAATTCAGATTTTGTTGAATTTCATAGAGTAATGAAAATTTATATTGGTAAAAGTGATTTTTTTCGTTGAAATTTTTTAGATTTAAATAATTTAATTGTTTAAAAATACAAGTAAATAATTTGTTGTTCCTTTTTTTTTTTTAATAAAAAAATGCTTCAAACTTTATTAAATTTATAAAGAGTTGACTTCATACTGTGATCGTAATAAGAATAAAAAGAAATCACCAAGTCCTGCTTGTCGTGCCGAATATTACTTCTATACTATTGATTATAGTTGTTTCTGGTTGAACCCACTTGTGCAAAATTTTGAGTCCGCCATTGATTATAATTAGTTATAAGTTTTGGTGTTTGTCTTTACTCATATTTGTAGTTGGTAGAGACGTCAACTTTAATGAATCTTCTACCTTGATCCTCGAAAAGTTTTTGTGGAGTTCTCAGGAAATTGGAACAACGAGCAGGTGGAGCTTACCTAGGAAAAGGATCAAGAAACCCAAGTTGAAGATGAGTCAAAAAATGTAGATCTTGAAGAACTTCTTGTCGATGAACCATACACAATTGTGAAGGAAAGGGACAAGATGTAGATACAGAGATCGGAACACCTTATTGAGCAAGCAAATCTAATTGCATATGCATTCGTAGCGGTAGAAGAAGAGATGAAGATCTTAAGTCCTTGTAAGTTGGCGCAAATTTTTGCAAGGATGTTGCACAATGCCGGTTAGCCATGATGGAAGAGATGGAATCCCTTCACAAGAATCAAACATGAGTGAAATGGGTCTATGGAAAGATAGAGAGAATTCCAAAAGTGGAAGATGCTAGGTTCAAAGAGAGATTGGTTGCAAAGGATTTCAGTCAAAAGGAGAGAACTGACTACAATAAGATTTTATTTCTAGTCATGAACCATTGCTCAATTCGCGTGCTGCTAGCATTGGTTGCGCAATTCAACTAGGATATTCAACTACTTGATTCCAAAACTGCTTTCTTGCATGGTGATCTAGAATGGTGATCTAGAAGAGAGAACCTATATGGATCAACCTGAAGGTTTTCTAGCGGAGTAAAAAGATCATAAGTAGTGATAAATCTTGTTAACAAAATGAGTCCAAGAAAGTACATCTATTCCTAATCTCCAATGGAAATCAAAAAAAAAATCGATTCATTTATAATCCTCCACTAGTTGGATTAATGGATAATCTGATTGGAAATGATAACAAAATGAATAAGTTATGCCAATTGAAGAAATCTTTGTATAGTTTGAAGCAATCCCCTAGATAGTGGTATAAGGGGTTTGAGCATTCACGACTTACACATGATTTATCAAGGAGTGCATTTGATAGTTGTGTATCACAAGAAGATGTCTAGTAATACAATGATTTATTTAAGGTTGTATATTGATGATATGCTTATTGTTGCGAACAACATCACAGAAATAAATGTTTGGAAGAAACTATTGAGTAAGGAATTTGACATGAAGGGATTGTGAGTTGAAAAGAAAATCCTTGGTATGGAGATTTCAAAAGAAGAATGTGTTGTACATCTTTCTCATAAGAGGTGCATCGAAAGGGTTCTTAAGAGAATCAATATGCATAAGTGCATTCCAGTTGGTACATCGTTAGCTCCTCAATTTAATCTTTCAGAGTTGCAAATGCCTCACTTCAAGGATGAGGTGGAGAATATGTCAAAGGTTCCTTATGCCAGCACAGTTGGTAGCATTATGTATGTTACGGTGTCTACACGTCCAAAAACTACTCAATCTGTAAGTATGGTAAACAGAAACATGTCCAACCTAGGAAAGAGGCATTGAGAAGCTGCCAAGTGGATATTGAAATATCTTAAGGGAGCTTCTGATATTGGTCTAAACTTTTAAAAAAGTGATGGAGGTGTTTCAGTTCTCGTTTATGTGGATTCTGACTATGCAGGAAATCTTGACAGAAAGAGGTCCATAACTGGATATATCTTTACTCTTTTTCTACAATTGTAGCAGAATACATGCATGGCAACAATGGAAGCAGTGACAGATTTCACTATCTGGTTGAAAAGGTTTGGTGGCAAAATTGAGTTTGGTTCAATAGGAACAACTCTGAGATGTGATAGTTAGAGTGCTATTTATTTGATTAAAAATAAATGATTTCCTGAGTGCACAAAACAAATTGATCACTGATTCTATTTTATTCGAAATGCTGTTGAAGAGGGAACTATCAAGGCCGTGAAGGTTATCACAGACAATAACATGCATACATGTTGCCCAAGATAGTCCCACTCATTAAGTTTGCACACTGCAAGGACTTAGCAGCAGAAGCATGCATCAACTAATGTGTGGAAGTAGTATGTTCAACAAGGGTTTGATCCTTCTTGTTTCTTACAACAGGGTTGCCTAGTAAGCTAGAAGTTTTGGTTGGACTTATTCATATGCATGCTCAAAACGCAAACCAAGGTTGAGATTGAAAGAGTAAGTTTTTTGTAGGGTCTAACTCATGTGGTAGTACATCCCATGTGCCAAATTATTTGGCTAGCGAATGAACTTGGGAAGTAAGCAAAACTTGTGGAGGACAAATTTTATGATTTATTTTTCTTCTTTTGAGCTTGGAGCCCAAGTTTGGTCATCTTTAAAAGGATTATCATTCTTCATTGTTTAATCATCCCAAACTCATAAATCCTTGTAAGAGTAGAGAGTTGAGAGACCAGTTCTCTTAGGTTTAACTGAAATGTCTCCCCTTACTTTATTAATACTATAAAGGCATTAATTCTCTGATGGATAGGATCACTTTGATTTGAACCACGTTAAATCTTATGCTCTTTCTTTAACATTTCGGCTAACAATATTTTCACTTCCACATTATTTTCTTGTTTCTATTCAACTAACCCGATTCTTATCACTTTGCCATCCAAAATCAGGTTCCACATTGTTTCGACAATTGGCCTTGTTCTTTCTTCAGCCGTGTGTTTTTAGGAACACATGTTTTGTCCATATCCTCATTCCAGAAAAATAACAAACAATTGGATCCTCTGCTCATAAATGTGTCTTTCTCTATCATTCGAAGGTAGACAATGAGTGTCAGAAGGGGAGTCTGGAGTAGCCGGTAAAGTTGTTGCAATGCGACCACGAGGTCATGGGTTCAAACATTGGAAACAGACTCTTGCAAAAATATGGGGTAAGGTTGTGTACAATAAATTCATGTGGTTTGGCCCCTCTCTGGACCCAACGGATAACAAGAGCTTTAGTGCAACGCACTACCCTACACAAAGGATATCGATGCTACTCATCTGACCTCTTGTGATACCTTCTATGTGCTAATGTTACTTTCTTTACTGGTCAGCCCAAGTTTATATCCGCTTCTATTAAACATCTCGACATTTCTGAGGTTTTACCAGTTCCATTTATTTTTTGGTGTGTAGACTATGACAGTCACTTTCTGGCCTGAAGTAGTCTCCACAAGCATGATTGGGAAAATTTAGCATGGTTGAATTTGGCATAGCTTGAAGTGAGGCCGATTATTTTGTGTTCTATCATCATCCTACTCCAAGTTTGTGCATATATTTGGTGGTTTACATTGATGACATAGTCACCACATGTAATGATTGTTAAGAGTTTCACATCGAAAAAAGGATGGGCAATTGATCTCCTTGTACGGACTTGGCAATCCTCCCCTCAAGAGCTAGCTTTTGGGTTGAGTTAGGCCCAGGGAGTCATATCTTTACATGGTATCAGAGCCAGACTCATCCCACTTTATGATTACCGATATTGGGCCCCTATATTATATTGTTCACGCTCCAGTTAACGAGGCCTAGGCATGCATGGGAGTGTTAAGAGCCCCACTTCGGAAAGCGGATAGCGGATGGGCAATTGATCTCCTGACTTGGGTAATCCTCTCCTCTTGAGCTAGCTTTTGGGTTAAATTAGGCCAAGATCCATTTCTTTACAATGATGAAGAGGGAATTACCAAGTTGGAGAAAACGATCAAAATGATCCTTAATGTACAGGTGTTGTTTTATTTAGGTCCTTAATGTACAACAAAAAGGTGTTTATGTCCTTTACCCCAAACCTAATAGATATATCAAAAGTAGTTGTTAAGTTTAATTGTTGGCCCCACGTAGCTACCAAATCCATCATCATTGTCTTTGTTAGCTCCAAAGAAAGAGCTCCACGAAATCTACACCATTTTCTTGATAAAATTTACTATTTTCTATTTGCAAAAATATTATTTTATCTCCAAAGCAATACTTAGGCGTTAGATTGACATTGCTTTTGTTGTTATCATCAATAGTTTCTTAAAGCTTCATGATTCAAATAAACCCAAAATAATACCTCCACAAAATCTGATATGAAAGCTTCCTTAATTGTTCAGAGTGATGGGAAAAATTGTGCATTTTAGTGAATCAAAATGACAGAATACCTTGTTATTACAAAAAGAATAATTCTCAAGTCTCAAAACCAAAATCAACAAAAACACCATAAAATCCCCAAACAGATGAGAAAGCAACAGCTTAACTTAGTGATTTTCTTCAAAGCTACAATATACATACACATGAATTACAATATGTATAACCAAGAATAGAGACCTAGAGTTTAGAAATTGGGAGATAAAATAACATTTTAGGAAAGAGAAAATAGTGAATTTTGTTTGAGAAAGCAGAGAAAATGGTTTAAGATTTCATGAAGCTCTTTGTTTGGAGCTAAAGAAGACAACAATGTTGCATTTTGTTAGCTATGTGGGGGCCACAGTTAAGCTTTAACACATTTTTTGACAAATCTGTTGTTTAGGGTAAAGGACCAAAATGAACAGCTTTTGTTATACATTAAGAACCATTTAAATCAAGTGAAAATATCAAGGACCTATTGGAAACAGCATCGCTACTTCACTGAGGTAGTGGTATGGTCTGCGTACACTTAACCCTCCTTAGACCCCATTATGTGGTAATACACTGGTATGTTGTTCTTGTTGTTGGAAATATCAAGGACCAAAATAAAGCATCAGCAATACATTACGGATCATTTTGATCTTTTTCTCTACCAAGGTAAAACATCATCTTTTCAACACTTGATCTTCGCTAATAGAGGTATCTAAAATAGGAAGTATCATTTCATAAAGGAAGTATTCACTTGATATTCTTGAGGAGACAAGAAGATAGATTATAAGCCTATTTATAATCCAATGGATCCAAATGCTAAACTCCTACCCGGTCACGAGAGCTTTTTAGTGATCTTGGAATATATGAGGTCGATAAGAAAATTGAGTTCTCATTGTGACTCGACGCGACATTACCTTCTCGGTTAGTGTTGTAAGTTCTTGGTTCTCCTTGTGACAGTCATTGGAAAGCGGTTATTCGCATTCTTCGATTCATGAAATTTGCTCTAAGTAGAGGACTACTTTTACATGCGAAGGAAATCCAAATAGAGATAGGGTCACCTTATGACAAACAATCCACTTCTGGATATTATGTTCTAGTTTGGAGAAATTTGGTGTCTCGGAAAAGTAAAATAAAATGTTGTTGCTAGATTGAGTATAGAAGAAATTATTAGGCTATGATAGTGGGAACATGTGAATTGATATGGATCAAGAAACCACCGAAGGCGTTGAAATTCGGAGGATTAAAGAAATTGAACTTGTATGCAATAGTGAGGACACTTCTCATTGCATCGAATCCAGTGTTTTACAAAAAACAAACACATACATTGATTGCCATTTTGTCAAAGAGAAGGTACTTTCAGGAGACATCGTCACAAAGTTTGTGTGGTCAAATGATCTGCTTACTGACATATTCACAAGTCCTTAAGCCGATCCCAAAACAAGTTACATATGTAGCAAGTTTGGTGCATAGATTTTGTATGCACCGACTTGAGAAGGAGTGTTGAATTCCTTGTGAATATTCTAGAATATATGTAAATATAGTACGTAGATAAATTTACACAAATTGTAATTAGGTATTGATTTTCTTTCTTTCTTAGAACATGTAAACATAGTTATTTAAACCCCAATAGCTTGAGGGAATTCAAGTTGAGTTCTCGCTTATTTTCTCTTTGACTTCACAATTATCATCTCAACAAGTATGCCTCAATCTCATCGCTCATCTTCCTCATTATTGTACCACCTTAAACCAGTGGGCAAGAGCAAGTAACTTCCTAATGCTATGAGTTAAGTCACATAGTAATATCCCCAGCTTTATGATTTTGAAAGTGTCATTCATTCAAAACAAAATTAAAATGCATATTGGCCATAAAGTTTTACTTTTACTACACCTGTTGTGCCAGATGAGAACAGAATGTTCGTAAATGCATCAATATTTTGTTCAACAGCAACAAACTCAAGTCCCCTGCATTTCAAACAACTAGCATTCAATGGGAAATACATGTAACATTTGTAAATGAAGATAAAGACAGAGATGACAAAGTAGACTTGTTTATTTATATTCTATCTAAGAAGCTGGAGTGGGGGGGGTAGGCTCAGATCCCACCCGTTGTTGGCAGCAAGTTAGGAAAGAATTCCAAAACAAGAAGAGAGACATTTGTCGATACCTCCATAATGACAAAGTAAGAGTGGACAAGCCCACCAGTTATGTTTTGAGGTTATGTAAGCCTACAATTTCTTAAACTAAGAGACTGTTTGGATTAGCTTATTTTAGGTGCTTTTAAGCCAAAATACTTTTAAGCACTTATATTTGGCTAAAACAAAAAAGTGCTTTTAAGCACTTGTTTTTAAAACCAAATAACAAAAATAAGACAAAACTCATAAGTTAGGATTCCTAACTTATGGCTTATAAGTCATAAGTTATAAGCCCATCCAAACAGGCCCTAAGTCATGTGTGGAAGATTCTTCTCTCTAAGACAAGAAGACAATTACGAGGTTGCAAACGAAGATCAAACATGTATTGACGATTAGCATCCTTTAAGAAATCTAAACAGCCCTATCTGGTCGTTCAAAATGATCAAGATAGGATTCTGAGGGGATCTACTTCCTTCCTCTTGTCAACGAGGCTGAACGTATTCTGATTGGCATTTTTGAGTAAGGTAACATTTTTTGCGTAGCTATTTCCGGCATAAAACCTGCAGTCATTCATACTTACAACGGAATATAGGAAGATGTACTAAGCTATAACCTACTTACAGAGATCCTATAACATCAACAAATGATTGGCCCCTTCACTAAATTTTTGAATAACCTTTTGGGGATAAATAACACCATCATCTCCGCATCTTTTTATGCACTCTTGCACATAAACTGGCTCTTGTCCTTCCTGCATTCTAAATGATCTAGGCACAAAGGTGGTAACAATATCATGTGTTAATTTATCTTGTAAATTTCTGATTGTTCTGTTTCCATTCCCTTTCTCCATTACTTCCCTTGAAATCAAAAGACCTAGTTTATGATGTAATGATTCATTTCTTTCTTTTTAGTGCATGAACCTGTACTCCTTCACTTCCTTTTTCCAGCACGTTCGATGAAGAGGGGATCCTTATCGCCACATTTTCAACAGTAAGGTCAGTCTGGTAGTTGTAGATCCTGAGAGATGGCGCTACTTGCTTCTTATCATGGGCATGATCAATTATTTTACCTCTTGTAGCTGTAGTTTCAACTTCAGTACTTGCATTGTGTTTATCTTCCTTCTGTGATATTTCCTTGCTAGCTTTCCCTTTGTGGTCAACAGTGATAATATCATAGTTCTCAACAGTCCTCACTAGCTCTTGCAACTTCTAGTAGGTTCTTCAATTGTTGGCTACTTTTGGCTAGAACATTGCCTTGTTTGTCTTTCAAGTGTCTTACTGTGGGATTTCTTTTCCTCCTTTTTTACCCCCAGTACTGTGATTTTGCCAACCATTGGTTCTTCCCGTTTGAGATTTTGATCATGAGCAAGTTTGCCACTGGTTTGCCTATGTGGTTTACTCTCCTAGCATATTTGTGATTGCATTGAAGGCGTGGGCGTGGGTGTTCTTGAAGCAATTCTATGCTGCTTATCCCTGCTAATTTTCCTCCTTCGAAAGTGTGGAGGACGCGGATTAGGGTAGAGGGTTAGTGGGTTCGTCCATAACAGTAGGGAAGAGTGCTTTGTCAACGTCTGGAGTTTCTTGTTTGTGGTGTTTTGGTGATGTCTATGATTTCGAATAGATAGTTTATAGTATTATCTTGTGGCTGTGTTATTTCCGGTATTAGCTAGCAGTGTGTTATCCCATTTTGTTGTATGCTTTTATGGTTTTTGTTTGTTATACTGTTATCTGTCCTCTGTCCTAAGCCGGGGGTCTATCGAAAACAGCCTCTCTACTTCATCTAAGGTAGTGGTATGGACTGCGTACACATTACCCTCCCACACCCCACTATATGTGGAAATACACTGGGTATGTTGTTGTTGTTGTTGTTGAAAGTGTTAACAACATGGTTCTAACAGTCTCCAACATCTAAGCTGCTTACTTCATTGCCACAAGACGAGACGGGGTTTCATTTGATTCAATAGAATTAATTTGCAAGGTTTCAGCTGTTTCAACAGTTTGCAGCTCATTCTCCTTTTGTCCTCTTTCTTCCATAACTTCATCTGCTATTCTGCTTTACATTGTTCCACATCATGTCTTTGATTTCTGCATACCTTGCAAAACATGGAAAACGGACTCGTATTGCAGATTTTGTCAGCCTTCAAATGTTGTGTCTCAACACCTACAGAAACTCTTTTCATCAAGATCACCTCAACCCAGATGCACATGTCTGACATGCTCTTCTCTGTGGCAACTTCCACTGGTAACAGATTCCAATGTGACCTTGAATTTGCTTCAAGAAATAATGACTGATCAGATGCAAGGTATACTTGGCAATAGTACTCAAAATGATGCAAGGGATGTCTCCTCCTTCGGCCGAAGGCCTGGAGACCAGTTGAATACCTTATGCCAAAGTCCATAGTGCTCAATCATCTCTTGCAATAAACATTTATGGTTTGATTCGCAGCTGAAGTCCAGGAAAAATGTCTTGCATAATATATGCCTATGAACTTGTCCTTCAAAGTGGAGTTTTGACAATGAAAAATACCACAAAAACCTTGATTATTGGTTTTCTTTGGGAGAACTTTCCAATAGGAGTCCGTGTACACTCAACAGTTGTCCATAGTAGTCCTTAGCTCAGAATATCGCCAGAGGACTACACATGCTAAAAAGTGGTTTTAACGACACAGAAGTTGAGCTAGGCTCGTTTTGGCATCTAGTACAGCTGCAAAGAAGGGTTTCACTGGCAGCTAAAAGGTAGAAATCTGCACCTGGGCTGGGTGGCATGGCAACTGGTATGGTCCTCCATCTCTGGCAGCAGACCCACGGGTGATGCTATTGGTGGAAAGGTGAGGATGCTTGCTAGAGAGATAAAGTAGAGGGAGGAATGAGCTAGTTTGACAAGAGTGTAGTTGAAGTCTGAAGAGGTAGTAGTGACACCACCTACTTGCAGAGCAGCATTTCTGACCTAATCTGCTCCAATTCACTTCTCAAAAACAAACTCCAATGATGCAAAGGATTTGTTTTAGATCAAATTTACTACTTTAAATTCAAATTGAGCTTCAAATATTGTAGATCTAAATCACATAAGGCTCATGCATCCAAACCATCAGTACTTTAGATTCTAAGGCAAGTTCTATAGGAGGGTTATAAGCTTGGCAAAGCAACATGGGGGTGACTGTTAGGCCTCTAAGGTCCAATATCCACAAGATAGTGTCATAGAAATGTATATGTTTAGATGGATATGCAGTCATACAAGATTAGATAAGATTATAATCACACATGAACAAAGGCGTAAGCAAAACACATATGTGGATTAAATGAGGGAAGATCGCTTTTGCCAGCCAATAGTAGGTAATACTCTTACAAGAACGATAAAATGGTTTAATCATGTCCTACATCGGCCTCTTGATGCACTCATGCACTTGCCTATAGGTGTGAAACCGTGGTGATTGAAGGACTTAAAAGGGATGAGGTTGACCTATAATGACATGGAAGGAAATCTCGAAAGATTTACAATTCCTTGGAATTCTTGTGGATAGCGAAAAAATAGACACAATAGAATGATAAGATCCATATTGGCAATACCAATTAGTTGTGATTACGGCTTAGTCATGCTTGTATGCTTACTTTAGGTCACATGTTACTAAGAGTCTTTTAGAGTGTGTATAGGAAAATATTTCAAAATGTTTACATGGAAAATAAGTAGGTTTCCTACTTATTTTCTTGTGTTTGGTGTGTATGCAGAAATTATTATCCCGAAAGCATTTGTATGTAATTCGGGCAAATATTATGGGAGGTGGGGGTAATAGTAGGAGGTAGGGATGGTGGGGATGGGGTGTGTTGGAGGCTAAGTTGCATGGACTCTTCACTTTCGATGTCGCACCCGTGTCGGATTTTCCAAAAATATACTACTTTTGTAGAATTCAACATGCACCCGTTGACATGTTTGAAGAGTCCGGGCATCATAGATTGGAGGTGAGGAGGAGAAAATAAATGTGGAATGCCACTTGTAGAAATTGTTTTCCCTACTTCTACTAGGGAAGTCATTTTCTTTATTTTTAAAGAACTTGATTTCCAAGAGAAAATATTTTCCAAAAATTTAACCAACCAAACATAGGAAAATTGGAAAACATTTCCCCATACCAAACACACCCTTAATCTTGTTGAAAAATTGTATACCAACAGAAAATATAGACAACTCCTAGTGTTTGTAGGCATTTGGACATAGATGTTATTTGCAAATAATGAAACAATGTTTGTTCTACAATTTTGTCCATTATTTAAACTTCAATTCAAATAGACAATATGAAGTCAAGAGAAATAATGGTTCACTCAAAAACTTCAACTTATTCTTACTAATACAATTCATGTTCAAACACAATTGCAATTTCATATTCTTATTTAACTTCAACTTCAACTTTAAATACTTGGCCTCTTTAACTTCACCCAAATGTTGTCCAAATAGCCCTTAGAGAACCTAATGAATGAATATTGGATTGAGTGGGGCCTAGATGGAATGACATGGATAATGAACATTCCTATATCTAACCACAACTTGTTTGGGACTGAGGCGCAATTATTGTTGTTGTATTGAACATACAAATCAATGCAAGTTCTGGTATGTTCTCAAAAAAGTCAAAAAGAATGATACATTATTTCTGGCTCAAAGTAAAGCAAGTATATTTTGTGACAACTTCAAATGACTTACGTTCTACAAGTATATTTTCTTCATACCTACATCAAATGTAATTTGCATCCAAACACATGGCAAAAAGCTTTCAAATTACCGGCATATTAGATGGCAAATGTAGTGAACATGCTACTTCTAGTATAAGTCTGTATTCCTAGTTCTTACATGCTTCATAATGTTTAGACAAAGAAGTTGATACAACATTCCAAACTCTGACCCAATTCGTCAATAACAATTAAGTATGACAAAGAAATAATGAACAAACACTTTATTGTCCTTTTCCTAGATTAAACTTGTATAAAAATAAGAAAGAAAGAAATTACAAGAATCTCTGTCAAAGGAATTCTTACTTGGAATCTTTCAGTCTTTCTAAAAAATCAGGCCAAGAGATGTCTCCATCACGTAATTCTATGCTCAAGCTGGAGGCTCTATTGGGAATCACAATTGCCATCGGTGAATGAGCATCAACAACTCGACTGCAGCTTCAACGGGTTAATCAAGAATGAAAAGAAATGATGAAAATGCAGAATTTACTATTGGCCCTAGCAGTTAGGCTCCCATGAACCTCGATACAGTTCAGAATGGCTGAAGTAGGAAGAAGGAAATGATGAAAATACAGAATTTACTATTGGCCCTAGCAGTTAGGCTCCCATGAACCTCGATACAGTTCAGAATGGCTGAAGTAGAAAGAGAAGAGAGATATGACCTGTACAAGGGTATCTTTTTTTCTCCACGGGAAATAAAATCCTAGAAACATCATAGAAAGAAAACAAAATTAAACAAGAAATGCACCAATAAATAGTAATAATAAACAAATGGGAAGAAGAATGAGTACAACTGCATATGCCAAAAGGAGTAATAAGAATCAGAGAAAATGAACTGAACTAAAATTCACCATTTATCAGAATTTTGTCTCAGGACTAAAATCTAAAATAAGTATAATCTGACCACAGAGGAGTCCATAAGAAGTAACGATCAAATAAGAGAGCCACAAAATAATGTTTCCGTACTGAAAACTTTCATAGAATGTTAATCCAACTAGATTCTGGGAAGCCTATCCTCAAACTACTGGATCTCTCCGAAAATTCTCCAAATGCCCATAATAGACACAAAAGACACAACGTTCATCGGTATGAAGAGCTTACTTCTCGATGATCAAACTGCTTTATTTTGTTTTGAAGTATTAAAATTGAAGCCATAACTAATTAGCTGGAAGCTAATATTTGAAACTTTCTTACATTTCTTTATATTTCAAACTCATAGGTCTTCTCCAAAAGTATAAATTTTTACCAGCTTTGAGTCTAAAATGAAATTCTTTCATCATTTTAACGCGTGAACCTGACTTTACGTGCTTAACAAACTAAATTCTCCAAAAACGTTAAAAAAGAATGAAACATCATGAAGTGATTAGGTGACTGCTGCATAAATCTTCTTAATCTCTCATACATAATTGAACTATATCCAATACTTCCATATCTAAATATTTTAAGAAGATATCAGACCATGATTTTACAACCGTTCTCCTGTCCCAATAATTTGGTCTCACGAATAATCCTCATATATTGCTTAATTTGATCTAAATAGAAATTCAATATTTTTTAGAATTCATTTATATCCACTACTTTAATGCATACTAATTATTATAGTGGCCTCTGTAACCAATATTTCCTCAATTCTTTGTAAGTTGGGCTATTATTGGATAAATTGTTAAATGACGAATTATAGAACCATCTAATACTATCAGGGGGTGTGAGAGGTATAAGAGGTATAAGGGATAAATAGTCCTGGGATAAAATGAAGGACTATTTTATCCCATGTTTGGTGTGAGGTATTAGTTAGTACCGTGATTATTTATCCCACCATTTACCCCATAATTTGGGATAAATGATCCCACATACATGGTGGGATAATTAATCCCAGAATTAATTATCCCGAGATAACTCTTTCCCAACCAAACGACCCCTCAAAACTTTGAATTTTAGTACTATGTTATCTGGTGCATCAAAATCAATGCACCAGTGTGGGTCCTGCCTTTACAATCGTGCATTTTAAATGTAGAATTGCAAGCATAGAAAGCATCTAGAAACTTGCATTGGTCCAATGCAATTCTAATGACCTTAAAAGAGAACACATATACGATACAATACCTACATAAGGAATGCTATCCTCATTAGATAAATAGAGCACCTGAGTAAAAATTGCTTTTGCTTTTGATATGATGAGCCTTGTTGAAATTTCACTTGGGGCAAAACTATCAGCAATAGACACAACTACATAACCAGCAAGAACTATAGCCAAGTAGATCACCACAGAATTAACATCCATCGGCATATCTATAGCTATGGAAGATCCTTTCTCCAAACCCAGGGTTTCAAGAGCATATGCAACTGTCCTGTAAGAACGGTTATGAGTGTGAGAAAGTTGGTGGTTCAAAGATTTCAAAAATTTGGCGTAAAGCACGAAGAAGAAAGTACCCCATACATGAAACCACTGGGAATAGGACAATACTAAAAGATATGAAGCAGGATAGATGGATTCATTTAGAGAATTGGTGATTCACTGCTACATCATCCTCCCTGGCCTCTCTTGACCTTGTTAATATTTAGAAAATTGAACAAACAATACCTTGATGAACTTTAAATTAAATCTTATTGCTAGGTCAGGGGCGCAGGAGACACCAGGCAAGCACGGTGATATCACAAGAACAATAGTTTTCTTACGGGTGAGGACTGGGTTTCAACATCCGAAGGACGGCTTGCCCCAAACCAGACTTCAACAACTCGAAGGATGGCTTGCCAAGTAAGTCGAACAGTAGATCAGATCATAGACACAAAGGATTTTCCCTACAAAATGGGCTGGCTTTCCCTAGCCAACCTACTCCACTCGGGAAAACTTACACTTCTGACAGGTTAGCATGTAATAACTCAGAAAACTATTGCAATTGTAACAAGCTAACTTACCTAGTATTTCCTTAACCTATTACTCCACGAAGGACCGGCCTTCCATGCCTTTCGAAGAGAAGAACAAGAGAAATTTAGAAAGCAATAAATTGGTGGTTCTGGTGTTTTCATGTAGTTGTCTGGTTTCTAGATCTACAACTTTTATTAAGAGAAGATGTTAGCATTTCACAGTATCATATCAAAGCTGATCTAGCTAACTCTTGTACATCTAACTACATCAGTTCATTGAAAGAATAATTTACAACACCAATGAATCTTACCAAACTGATTCACGTAACTCCTGCAAGGTCATCTTTTGCACAGGTGCTTCATCATTTCCTTCACTTCGCCATACTATGGCTACATCACTTAGAGTCCTCTTTCTTTTACTGAGGCAATTCTTCGCTGGATTCACCCTGGCCCCAGGAAGCCACTGACCACCTGGATGAGATGGAGTCTCACGTAAAATACATTCAGGGGGAACTGAAAATGAAATATTCATTTCCTCCAATATGGTTTTCCAAAATACCTAGAAAAAGAGAGAGCAGGAAATGAGAGAGTCAACAAACACATGATTCCTTATTAGCACCAAAATCACAACAGAAGTATAATCAGGAATTCATCTTCAGAGTACACTCAACCTACCTCTTGGTCGGAGACTGAAAATCTCTGAAAATCAGCGAAGCTAGAGATTGGGTCTTCATATTTTGATCCCAAGAACTCCTTTCCATGCCTCTCCAGAAGCTGGCCAATATTCGTCAACTGTGCATTTTTTCTGTTCCAGAAAAAAAAATTGGCATTAAAAATAAATTCAAACAAATTTAAGTTCCGGAAATTCTATAACACACGCAATGTCTTATTTTTTCCATATGCAAAATCTAGTGCAGTCGAAAAAGGAACAAAGCAAAGGGGAGATGATCAGTCAAGTATACGAGAAATATAGAAAATTGGCATGATATTTGATATCCAATACACCTTTTGACAAGAAAACCCACAAAACCATGTCGCATGATGGTACGTACACTCATCTATTAATGCCAGCTTATCACTATTTATCAGTCTTTGTATCACCCAGTTAATTCTTGAACATAACTCCATGCTTGAAATTAAGTTACAAAGACTTTTCACATATACATTAACAAACTTAGTCTCTGTGAGCTTCACAGGCATAGCCAGTCACAATTCCAGATAAAGCACAGCGGTGATGAAGTTGATATCATCGTAAAAATAGTCGAATTGCCAACCCAACTTATTCAGAATTGAAGCCTCTATGCAAAAGAGCTTATAAAACTTAAGACGAGGTGAATGAATAAAATGAATCATAAAAAGAATATAATTAAAGCAAAGGAAAGAGAAGAGGGTCTAACGGGTCGGGTAACCAGGCAGGCGGGTTAGGGCCAAAATCCTTGTAGCAGCCATAGTACATCATCTGGTGGAAAGAGAAAGGAAGGTTTGGAGTGAGTATTTGTTTGGAGATATGGTGCCATGTTTGGGGAGTGGCAGACCCGTAATTACCCACTATTTGGGTTAATTTCTCGTGAAGTTCAGAGGGTATTCCCTGAGCTTCGAAGTCGGCGACGGTGACGGAATCTAAGCTCTTGTAATTCTGATGATGGTCCATATCCTCCACACACCCCACACCCACACCCACTTGTGAAGTAGTAATAAAGAGTGTGATTACACACAAATTAGAGCAAATGGGTGAAGCAATCAATCAAACACCTTCAAGTTGTTGGATATTATTAATTAATTACTTAGATGAAGAGAAACAAACATGAATTTGAATGATTGGAAACGTATTCCGTGGCTGCCAAATCTACCAATTTTTTAATCTTTCTTGTTAGAGGGAGATTGGTCTATCTTAAGACACTATTTGATGGTACATAAAGATCGGGGGAAATTACGCCACGTAACTATACAAAATTAAAAAACTTTTAGCACCATATTCTTATTCTTAAAATAAATCTTCATTTAATTTATTTGATCTATTTGAGTTGGCGACTGAAAGGTTCCCTCAACTTAAAAAAATAATTAATTTATGGTCTCAAATTAAAAGGTAACAAAATTAGATTTGATTCACGTTTTTTTGTGCACGATTTCTTTTCACAAACGTTTGAGATTGACGAAGTTAAAAGTGGATAGTGCATTAAAAAAAAAACAGGTCAAACTCATCGATAGGACTTTAAATTTATCCCAAAAATTCACTTAGGCCCCTAAATTAAGATTTGTACCTATCAAACCCCTAAATTCCGAATTTTATTTCAATTGGGCATTTTTTGCCTAATCAGCAACAGGCACAAAGTGTGTGTAATACACTCGCCTGACGCGGCAAAATTAGTCAATTAGAAAAAAATACGCGGCAAAAAAAAAAATACGTGAAATTACTGATTTTTTATATTTTTCTATTTAATTATCTATTTAATAATAATTTTAATTAAAAAAAAAAGAAAAAAAAAGCACCCCCCATCCCGCCCGTCGTCATCTTCACACCACCCCTCCCCCGTTTCACAGCTCTCTCACACACAAACACACGCGTTCACTCACACGTACACAGTTCACACACATACACGAGAGCAGCAACACAGTAAGCATTTTCCGGCGAGACTCGTCGGAAAATCAACTCCAAAATCAGACACAAACACACACATTCACTCACACACACAGAGAGTTCACACACACAGAGTTCACTCACGCACACGAGAAAGTAGCCAGTCAACGTTTTCCGGCGAGACTCGCCGGAAAATCAACTCCAAAAAAGAAAGAATTTTTTTCTAAATTTTTGATGTTGTTGACAATGGTGAAAAATGGTTACTTCTTTGATGTTGTCTTTAATGGTTAAGATTGATTAGTGATTTTGTTGTTATTCGGAGTTGCTAATTTTCAACTGATTTGGTGGATTTTGGTTTGAAGCTTTTCTTCAAATTGTTGCAACGGAAATAATATTTGAGGAAACAACAATCATGTTCACTGCTAATAGATTCAAATCTTGTGCAAAGGAAATAATTTTGTGCTTAATGGAGCTTCAATTCTTGAAATCTTGTTCACTGCTAATTGTTGGGGGGGGGGGGGGGGGGGGTGTTTGTGAAGAAGAAGATGACTGTGGGGCGTGGGGGGAGCTTTTCCTTTTTAAAAAAAATAAAATATTAGAATAATTAAAAATTAAATTAATAAAATAATTTAAATATAATTTTTTTAATAAAAAAAGTAAAATATTATTTAATTTACTGTTCACGCGCTCACACTCTCCTTGCCAAATCAGCATTTTGTGCCTGATAGGTATCAATTTTAGTACTTGAAGTGTCTAATAGGTACAAACTTTAGTTGAGAGTTCTAAGTGAATTTTCGGGACAAGTTTGAGGTCCTATCGATGGGTTTGACTAAAAAAAAATATATTATCCATTTTTTTTAATGTTACACTAATTTTGTGCATTATTATTTTTTTTTTTTTACATATTGCACTATTAATTATTTTTCATATAATGCACTTATTTATGCACTATTCATTTTTTCACATATTGCACAAAAATAGTGCACTATTCATTATTTTTCATTTTGTGCACTTTTTTTTTCATTTATTTTTAGTGCACTATTTTATTGCACTATCCTTTTATTTATTTCATATAATGCAATTTTCTTTTTTTTTATTTAGTACGTATTTAATTTATTTCATATAGTGCACTATTCAATGCACTATCTTTGTTTGTCATACATTATATTAAAATTTGAATTTTCTTTTAGTTTTTTGTCATATGTCGCACTATTTTAATGTACTATCTATTATTTTTTATTTAATGAAACATCAACTTTCAGAATGTGACAGTGAAATTAAGAAAAAGAAATCTCTATGGAAGATGGATCTACATGCCCTTGGAGTTTCATATAAAATTAAGAGGTTGAATCAACAATTTGTCATCCTCGAGATGTTGATAGAAAAACAAAAGCTTTTTGAAAATGGTGAAAACAGTGATAAGGGATGATATGATACGCAAGCATTTCATGCATTGATGTCTACATTGAATAAACAAGTTGCTCGTTACGAGTCTCTTCAGGAAGAAAATAACGATCTATGCAAGTGGATGGTATTTCCCTGGTCTCTACTAAGTATTATTCTTCACATGAAAATATTTCTGTTTTGTTGATTGAAACATAAATGCTAATGATCTCTTTTTGTGTGAAATGCAGCATGAAAATGACCTTAATATAAATTGTGAAGGTTCGATTATACGAAAAACAAAGAAAGAAATTAAGATGCTAGAGCACTTTCTTGAAGAAACATTTTAATTGAAAAAATACATAGTAGCAACCAGAGGCGGATCCAAGATCCGAACTCACCGGGTGCCAAGTAATTCAATCGGATTATTCATCTTTTCGGTCTATAGGACAATTAACAAATCAATCAATAATAAAAGAACAATAATAAACTGACTTTTGTCGGCGACGATGAAATACGAGCGGCGGCAACAATAAACCAGAGTTCAGAAGTCGAAGTTGAGAAATAGAGAGAGCCAACGAGGTCGTGAAATCATGCTCTGGAAATTGAGAGAAAAAGAATGAGATTTTTTTAATTTGGATGAGAGGTTAAATTATTTTTAACAATTAATGAAATAAAAAAAAGTCAAAAATAATAATTAATTATTTAATTAAGTCAACTTAATTAACAACAAAAGTTAAGTCAACTTAATTAGTCACAAAACATAAGTTACGACTTAAGCCTACAACCTACAAAGTAGCAGGCATTGCTTTAAAAAAGCTTAAAAAGTTATGCTGCCAACAAAGGTCAAACCTACGACCTTTGGGCCCTTTGAAATGTGCCTCTACCACTTGCACTAGATACCACTTTATTATTATGGGTGACTGATTTATTATTTGAATATATCAGTGTATATATACCTATATAGAGAGAGTTTCCATCAAAGTTTGCGTGTGGCGTGCCACCCCCACGGCAATGAATAGATCCGCCCCTGGTAGAAACAGGGCAGAAATTGATGGAAGACCAAATAAAAATTGCTTCTGAATTTGTCGGAGCTGCAGAAAAACCTGATACACCTACAAGCTTTGATGTCAAACGATTTGTTGATGGCATTAGAACTCTTTTAGGAAAGTTTCGAGAGGACTTGAAGTTCGTATATCTCGAATTATTAGTGATCTTGAGGAAATTTTGGCCTATGAGGGCATCACATATTTTAAGAGATAGTGTTCACCGAGGCAGAATCTTGTCACCTTTAAGTTAACTTTCACAACTTCTCATCTTCTAAGGTAACATGAGATGGTAAATTTACATGGTGCAACCAAATATATAATGCAGCTTATTCAAAGAATGTGTTCTGTTTTAGTCCCAGATATACATGTAATATCATGGAACTATAAGTTTCAATAATTCACGTATATAAAAATTAATTGCATCATTTATAGCAGTATCAATGTTCACCTATTCAGCCGTTTTTACTTTTGTTTTACATAATTTTCTAAATAAACGAATATCGATTAGAGGGGCACAACTTGTTCATGGATCTCTAGGCTTTACTTCTGTACATAATCATAATATATAACATGAAGAATTAAACATTAATCTGTCTTCAAGTGATAAATTAAAACGTTCATTTCGATGAGAACATTCAAGGATGAAGCAACTACCCTTATCATAGAAAGCTTATGAAATTGCAGCACAAACACTACCTATATTTTTTCCTTTTGGTTCATGTTATGTGCATATATATGTGAATCACTCTAATCTTGATTAAATTTGAGTCCTTTTTCTAACTTACTTCTCATACTAGAAGAGGCATTAGATCTTGATGCTTCAAGATTATTGAATCCTTGTCAATATTTATTACTACATTGTCCTATGAATGACAGTTTAACATTGTACTGGGGGTCATAGCTCAACGATAAAAATAATAGATAGTGCACTAAAATAGTGCGACATATGATAAAATAAAAAAAAATCAAATTTTAGTATAATATATGACAAAAAAAAAGAATAGTGCACTATATGAAATAAATTAAACAAATACTAAATGAAAAAAGTGCATTATATGAAATAAATAAGAGAACAGTGCACTAAAAATAAATTTTTAAAAAGTGCACAATATGAAAAATAATAAATAGTGCACTATTTTTGTGCAGTAAGTAAGATAAATGGATAATGCACGAAATAAGTGCACTATATAAAAAATAATTGATAGTGCATTATTTGTGTGCACTATGTGAAAAAAATGAATAGTACATTATATATTTTTTTGCATATAGTGCACAAAATTAGTGCATCATATAGAAAAAAAATGGATAGTGCACTATCCACTTTTAACTTCCGTCAACTTCAAACGTTAAAAAAAATAAATCAAAGTGCACAAAAAAAATGCACCAAATCTACTTTTGTTATTTTTTAATTTGAGGGCATGGATTGATCAGTTTTTTTAAGTTGAGGGGACATTTCAGTCGCAGACTAGATCTATTTTGTCTTTGTGTGGAGTTTTAAAAAATGAAAAGGACTTTTCAATTATATAGTTTTAAATTAAATAATATTAAGGTCAAACACATCAACAGACACCTCAACTTGGCACGGTCTTTCACTTTGACACCTTAAGTGAATGATGTTTATTTTAAACACCTAAAATAGCTATAAAATATGTAATTTTGGCACCTTTCGACATCAACTCTACTGCGTGCAACTCAATCGCTGCCAACATGGATTAAAAGACCAATTGATTTGTGCCAACTTATTTTAAATTGTCGCATCACTATATGCACCTACAAATTTATTTTATTTTTGAAAAAAGACTAAAACACATGACAATTATGGTCAATGAATTAATGACACATATTTTTTTGACCAAATAATTACAAAAATGCCCACAACAATGTCTTTCCCACCCTTCTCAACCTTCATTAATGAAAGTTGAATTTTCAAGAATGAAAACACACTTCCTCATTCTCTAAGGATGATAGATCCGCAATAACTTCACGAATGCAGTCCCATGACTAAAAAAAAAAATTTAAAGAAGAAGACAGACCATTGTTCAATTGAAAAATTAATGAACATAAGCAGTCTAGTGTTCGATTAGAAGGAGGTTGTTGCGAGCTAGGTTTCTGAAAAATCAGCAACAAGTTCATGGATTGCTTCTTTTACTGAAAGTCAACAACGGGTTCCTAATTTATTCGAATTAGGAACTCAATTTTATTATTTTTTTTATTTTCTCGTATACATATTTCTAGATAAAAATATAGTTATATTGTTAGAAGTGATATGAAAAAAACATTCAAATAAATTATTTCTTAAGAGATAGGAGGAGTTTGGAAGTACCATTAAATGAATTTGAGCTTGAAAAAATGGTGAAAAGTAGTGGATAGAGAAATGGAGAAGAAGAAGGTAAAATTAGGGTGTGTTTGGTATGAAGGAAAATGTTTTTCCTGGAAAATATTTTTCTAGAAAATGTTTTCCTGGAAAACAAGTTGATTTCTTATTTGTTTTCTTATGTTTGGTTGGTGGATGGAAAATATTTTCTAGTATTTGGTTGGTGAATGAAAAAATATTTTTCAAAAAATACATTTTAGTATTTAGCTACAGAGTAAAAATACATTTTAGAATCTTTTTTTTTAAAAATAAATTAAAAAAATTAAATCTTTTTTTGGGAAGGGGGTTGGTTGGCGGGTGGGTGGGGGTGTCAGAATAAGTAGTAGGGGTGGGGTAACAAAAACTTTTGAATTTTTTTTGTTAAGAAAAAAATTAAAAAATTAGCGGGGGAGGGGGGGAGGGGGTTAGTAGGAGTTAGGGGTCAAGGTAGGGAGTGAGGGGGGAGAAAAAAATTAAAAAAAATTAATTTTTTTTTTTTTTTTAAGATTGGGGTGGGGGTGGGGGGACGGGAGAGGGGGCTAGTAAGGGAGGTAAGAGAAAAGTTTGAATTTTTAATAAAATGTAGATATTATTTTTGGTGGGAGGCTGGTAGGGATAGGGGTGGAGTGGAGGTAGGGGATGGACTAAGAAAATTTTTTAAAATACTTTTTAAAATAATTGAATTTTGGGGTGGGAGTGGGGGTGGGGGTAGGGGTGGTGTCGGGGTGATAGGATATTGGGGGTGGGGGGCGGGATAGATGATTTTGAGAATTGTATGAACATTTCAACTTTAAAATGAGATTGAATGAGAGTTTTGAAAATGTTTTCCTTACTTTTTGAAGGGAAGTCATTTTCCTTAGATTTAAGGAATATAAGTTGGTTTGGAAAACATTTTTCAAAACATATAAGTCAACCAAATATAAGAAAACTGAAAAATATTTTCTGAAAAATGTTTTCCTTCATACCAAACACACCCTTAATGAAAAATTTAAATGAAAAATGGGATAAAATAAGGCTAAGATGCGCCCAAAAGTGAGTATTCTACACTCACTTTGCCATGTCAGAAAAAGGTGTCAAAGTGACATTTTATGACTACTTAAGTGTTTAAAATGAACAACATCCACTTGAAATGTCAAAGTGAAAGATCGTGTCAGTTGAGGTACCTGTCGATGTGTTTCGCTTAATATTAAATACATCAATGTATTCTTTAATCATGTAATATTATACATATTATATGAAAAGTTTAAATTAAAAAATCATTAAAATTGTAAAAAATATTTTTTTAATAATGAATTAAAAAAAACGAGTCAAAAAAATTTAAATGGATGAAATAGTATAACAATTACTGATCAGAAAATACTTACATATTTAGAAGAAACCCAACCAAAATATGTTCTCCTTTTTGGTGTCAGTTAATCCAAAACACGCATAAAGTAGTTGTATTTTGGAACCCATTTTTCATGAGTAAAATATAGGAAATGATGAATCTAGTATGAACTATGCTCCCCTTTATTATATTCTCTCCATTTTCTCAAGTGTACAGTCAGATTAACATTTGTCTTAGCTTAAATTTCAAAAACTTAAATTAAGTTAATTTAGCAAACATCTTAACTATGGTTACGGTTCTAATTTGAAAAATCAATCTCCAGAATCCATAAATTGTTATCAAGTATATTCTTACATTTAGCTATAAAATTTCTCTTAATAAAATGAGATTATGTTATTAACAGGTAATTACATAATATTCATTTTTAACCATAGAACTAATCAGGGGTGGATCTAGAATTTGTAGGTTGTGGATACTCACTTTCTTTAAGGATAAAAAAGTATGTTGCTATCAAGAATCAAATCCACACCATTACAGGTACCAAGGTGTTTAAGTTCCGCACCAAAGTCAAAATACTCAATATCCACTTTTGTCTATAAATGTTTAACAATATATTATAACTGATTTTACTGTATTTTCTATATAAATATATAAAAATTTTATCGTATTCGATGGACGTTGAAGCACCCGGTACGGACAATATGAATCCGCCCCTGAAAATAATATTATCTCTCACATTTATCTTTTGCAACATATTTTTGTAACTTTAAATTAAAAAATAGTTAGTTAAGGATCAATTACTAATTCAAATGAAAACAAGAGGCGATTTTTTTCGAAAGTACAAAATGGGATAAAATAGGTTGCGCCCACAATATGATGTACATATTTTAAAATTTTATAAAAGATGTTCGTTATATTCTTCAAAAAAAAAAAAAAAAGTAGAGTAATTAAAAAACGGGTAGGGGGTTTGGGGGCGGGGGGCGGGGGAGATTAGAAGATGATGGAGGAAAAACAGAAAAAAGACGAGGCTACATTGCAATTTTACCTAATTTTATATCATTAGAAAAATAATTTGAATGTAAATGATATAAAATGAAGGTTAATGATAATGAAATGTGTTATGAAATATAAAATAAAGAAGAAGAATAGAGAGAATAAAGAGAGTAATTCTTATTTCTCTTGAGGAATTCTCGTGGGTCTTTTATAACTTTTATTTATAGGAGAAATTACTCCAAGTTTTTCTCTAAAGGATAAATATTTCATATCCTGATAGATATTAAATAGATCTTGATGATCTTATCTATATTCTTGATAGAAATTCAATATAATGTAAATACCCCCTTGAATGTCTAATTGATAGATAATGTACCTCGTTAAAACGTTACTAAAAAAAAAATTTAATAAAAAAAAATCTAGTGAATGAAAAATAGTACACGTCTCTAATAACATGCATATAGGCCGCCTCATTAAAAAACTTACAAGGAAAACTCAGTGGGACAAAACCTCATAAGGAAAAAGAGTACAAGACGTATTAACTTCCCCTAATGAGATCAGCTTGAACCTTTGCGTCCCAATCTTGTGCACCTTCTTCTTGAAAGTTGCAATTGAAAAAGACTTGGTGAATAAATCAATCACATTGTCACTTGAATGAATCTGTTGTACGTTAATTTCACCATTCTTTTGGAGCTCATGTATATAGAAAAGTTTTAATGAAGTATGCTTTGTTCTATCTCCTTTTATGAATCCTCCCTTAAGTTGTGTTATGCTTGTTGCATTATTTTCATACAAAATCATGGGTACTTTGTCACATTTCAAACCACATTTTGCTCAAATGAGATATATCATGGACCTCAATCACACACATTCTCAATTTGCTTCATGAATAGCTATTATCTCAGCATGGTTCGATGAAGTGGCTATAGTAGTCTGCTTTGTCTATCTCTAAGATATGACGGTACCCCCACATATGAACACATAGCCTGCTTGAGATCGACCTTTATGCGGGTTAAAAAAGTACCCAACATCAGCATGAACAATAAGATCGGGACTACAATCTTTATAATAAAATAAACTCATATCAGTAGCCTCTTTAGGTACCGTAATATGTGTTTGATCTCATTCTGATGTCTCCTAGTAAGAGCAAGACTATATCTTGCTAACAAATTAATCGAAAAGGCTATATCAAGCCTTGTAGTATTTGCAAGATATACGAGTGCACCAATTGCACTAAGATATGATATTTCTTAACCAATCCAAATTGGTATATTTCTCACTTCAACAAATAATATATTGCTTTTGAAAACTCTCTAAGAGTTTCAATAATTTTGAAGCTATAAGCTTATACAATATAAGGATTATAAATAAGTTTTTCAGAAACTTTTATATGTTTCAGATATTTTGAATCCTTAAAAAAAATTTCATATAAATTTTGTCAAGTGACAATATTCAACATTCCAAGAGTGACATCTTCAAGTATCTGGACTGCAAATCAATAAGTTTTATGCTTACCAAGATGCATCCATTCACGTCACTTGATAAATGTTTCTATGTCAGCATGCTTAAATAAACGTAGAAGTCATATCCTCATAATCTTTTACAATATTGCGTCAATATTGTATCGAAGATATTGATGATAAATTATTTTATTTCGGTTTACAGTGTGATATAATATTTTGAGATCTCATCACTTTCATTATTTTCTTGTACCTGAACCTCTCATAAGGTTTCATAAAGTGTTATGTCATAGGCTTTTCAAGAGCACAATACCTTCTTATTATGGTCATTTGTTCCTTATTCTTTGCAAGGATTATTTTATTTGAAATCGATTAGTCTACCACGCTTCACACAAGCATAGACTCTATTCTTCAGAAACACAAAATAGGAGCACTTGCATCTTGAATAAGGATTGGATGATAATTCCTAACATACTTCATAGCTGCTTATAATCCCCTTCTTATGTTAGGAAAACTAACATACATCCTCTATCTTCTTTGAGGAATCCATCTTTATGCTTCATGGTATATTCGATAATCGTATACCACACATAAAAATTTTTTAGATGGAATATTTGGTTCATGACCTTGAACCAATTGAAAGGGAAAAAATAATGAGAATTTATGTGGTCTAATGCATACAAATGCTATTGTATGCAATATATCATATTTTAGACCAACACATGAAGCTTTGTTCTCATTAGCAATTAGGGGTGGGCGTTCGATCGGTTCGGTCTGATTGTTTAATATCGGTTCGGTTTATCAGTTTTTGGATTGACAAAAATGACATTCGTAACCAAACCGAAATAAATTCGATTTGGTTCGATTTTTACAAATTCGGTTCGGTTATTTCGGATTTTTATTTCGGTTTGAAATATTAAAGTAGTTAGTCTCTTTTTTTCATAACCGAACATTTAAAATTGATGGGTTTTTTTTAAAAAAATAATGTTTTTCAAACCTGTTTTTCATTCCCAAATATAAATAACTATAAATAACTCAACATGGATGAAACGAAATGAAATAATCATAAGCTTAACATAATACATAACGTCATTAATCATTATATATAATATAACCTTGCACAAATAGTCTACAAAATAACACAAAACTCATAAAAATAGTTCATGAAACAACATGCTTTCTGCATAAATAGTCCATAAAACAGTCTAAAGTCACCAAAATAGTCTATAAAATATTTGAGTCACTAAAACAATTCATATAATATTATATATATATATATATATATATTATTTATTTATAAAATTTCAATTTTTTGATTTAACTGGATTTTTTTTAAAAATCGAAAACCAAATCGAAAAACCAAAATTTTAAAATTACAAACCGAATCCGATCCGAAAAATTGAAAAATCGAAACCAAAATTAAATTTTGATTTGGTTTTTTTGATTTAAACCAAAATATACCCACCCCTATTAGCAATGGTTCAACTATTTATCGAATGCATTCAATGTCAAACCATCGTCATCAAGATGAATTTTCTTGATTACAAAATTTGAAAATCATGCTCTTATCTCAATTTTTTTTCATCAAGCAACTTTATGGATGTCAAACTGCAGGTTGACAATAAATGTATATGTGATTATTTTATTGATGCGTCTTTTCAACATATCATATGATAGGTGAACGGACCCCTATTCACGTTTTATACTTTTCAGATTTATGGGATTCAATCCCAACATTAGTTGGTCCAACCAACTTGTCATGAGGACAAGCAACATTAAAAGTTCACGAAGAATTTTCTAATTCTTCAATATATGTTCAATACTTACTATGCATAACTTTGGGATGTCGTAATCATTCATGTCAATTTATGAACTTTCATTCTAGTAAACTCCAAGTTTACCATGCATGTATTTTTTACTTTAGTAATTTCAGATTTACTATTACATGAATAAATTTCAGATTTACTACTTTAGAAGTAGATTTCAAAATAATTTTTCTCAATTGTTTAGCCTCTTTCGAAAGTGAGTTGTGATACCATCATAATCAAGTACACGTTTGTATTAATAAGTTTTACTAAATATTATCACATTCACCTCAGGGAATGGATCTGTACTTATAACAATTGATATTCTAATTCTCCTGGAATGAAATATAATCGTGTCTTAAGCCTATCAAATTATGATAGCTTAGAATTTCTTTTAAGATATTGCTACTTTCGAAGCAAATCGTGGCATACATATGGTTGCAGAGAAATTTTCTCTAACATATCTTGTAGTCCTTAATATCATGTATTGCTACCACATTCAATTTAAGAATGAAGCAAATTATCATCTTTCAGACTTATTATACACTGCTATCACATTCACTTCATGGAGTGAAACATATTTCGTGAGACAAGTTTAACAACTTTTCATGAAAAAAAATTATTTTCCATTAGACATCATTAATATGGTGCATTGAGATTCATACTCAACGTCTTATCCACATAAAGGCATCTTAGGCATAAATCGACGGACTTAAACCCAATATCTTATCAATCATGGTGCATCGAGACTCTAACCCGATGTCTTATCCTCATGAGATCCAGTCCACGCTATGTAAAACCCATGTAGCCAAATCTATAAAAATTTTCAACCTACAATAAAATAAACTACTACAAGGATATTAAAGAGAGACAGTAAAATAATGAACAAACTTTGATGTGTTATCGTGTGACTACACAATCTCATTAATAAAGGATGACTATTATACTTATCTTTAAGAAAAATGCAAAAAAATTTCATCCTTGATAGAATTATGCATTGGAACCAACTGTCTAGGCCCACGAGAAAAAAATTACGTATAAATTAAAACCTATTTTGCCAACTTGTTTTCAGCTGGTGAGAAACTCGTGTTGATAACGTGTTATGAAATATAAAGTAAAGAAGAAGAATAGAGAAAGAAGAGAGAGTAATTCTCATTTCTCTTGAGGAATTCTCTTGGGTCTTTTACAATGAAGAAAATCCTTCTATTTATAGGGAAAATTAATCCTAGTTTTTCTCTAAAAGATAGATATTCACTACTACCAAATGCATATATTCTATAGAATACATCGTAGCTAAATATGAAAAGTTTCATGGCTAAACACTTTAGCCACAATTTTTTTTGTAGCGAGAAGTGTGTAACTAATAGTTAGTACAGACTTTATGTCACGACTCAAAAATGAGGGTCATGATGACACTTGTCGCGGTGTACCTTAACAATTAAGCCTATCACCCAAACTGATACAAAAAGAGGAAAAATAGAAATATACCAAAGTAAGGCTTCTAGAACGAAGCCAAACCATATAAATTATCATAACAATGCAGAAAGAACTTATTCAAAATACCAATCATGCTCCAAACCAGGTGTTAATAGTGTAAGAACTACTAATACAATCCAGGAGTCAAATACATTAGAAAAATAACCACAAGGGAATAATATTTGTCTGCGAATACTAATAAAAACATAACTACAGTAGAAAGATAGAGGTGAACTTCGGACGCATAAATGTCCAACTGCTACCTTGGAAGCTCCAACAATCGCTCGAGTCAAGCAAGCTGAGGTGCACTCGAGCTAGGACTTGCACCAAAAGGTCGCAGTAGGCATGGATACAGTCCGCTTATACTCAGTAGGTATCATAGGTCGATCAAGAAAAGTAGTAAATAAAGCATATAAAATATACGCTAAGGGCACGTCACCTACAATAAAAAAATATCCCGCAACGATAGCCCACGCTGCTTGCACTAACAGTTTTAATATATCACATACATGCCAAGATAGAACACGAGTATGTATTATATCACTTATAAGTAGAACAAGGGGGAACATGCATATATAAGATCATCAAATACAAGCAAAAGAAGATAAAACAATTGCATAAATGACAAGTTAATATGTCAATACAGCACAATATAAATACAATAAAGTAAGTGCGATGTTGATAATGATGATGCACAAGGTCATCGCACAATCTCCAAAATGGTCGCACAATCCCCGTATACACCTACGGAGGAAAGCCACCCAACGAAGGACTCATGGGGGGTTCGTCAACCCATATACAATCCACATATCTTATATCTCTTTTCCGGCACATCCCTCGGAAAGGATTTTATAGGGCGTTACAATATCTCCTCCCCGGCACACCCCTCGGAGAGGGTTTTAAAAAGGTATTGCCAGTGTTACTCAGGTGTTGCCACGGTGGTACCAATGTTTCATGAATGAGTATGATATGAGATATAATGCTCACAACTAATCACAATGAGTATTTCCATAATCAACCACATGATATATTTCCACAACCAACCACAATGATACATTTTCACAACCAAACACAATGATACATTTCAACAACCAACCATAATGATACATTTCCATAATCATGTGAGCTAATATCCACTCATTATTTTTGTTTCATCCATAAATTTCCACGTGTCTCATATACCAACAAGTGTGAATATATCACAATACACCAATGGTTCCAAATTAGATATTTCAACAACACAATATAATTATTCACATGTATTCAAGGATATCAACATCACATAAAACCTCACACGGTCACATACATCATATAATATCTCTGTTTCGATCATTACATCACATATAGGACCCCACACGGGCAAAACACCTAGATAGCCATTTTTATGATTAGTTCCCACCCTTACATGCATTTTATACCATCATTTACTACCCAACACAGTCTGAAAGAGTTAAGCCATAACCTATCTGAAAAGCTGAAATCGATCCGCTACACTTCGAACCCACAACCTTAATTTTCATGAACAATCTCAAAATCTAATAAAAATATCAAATAAGAAATCTATGAGTCCAAACAAAACAAACGACACTCATATTGACTACTTTTGGTTCAGGGTCAAAACAGACCCTCGAAACGAATTTAAAAAAAGAAGGGCAAAATCAGAACTTTACTTTAAAAATATGTTCTCCATATTTTTAGAAATCTACGGCTGAAAATTCAAGTTAAATAGAGTAAAAAAGATGAGGTTCAAATTGAAGAAAAACCATTTTTAAGTTTTACTGAATAAAATATTTGAAATCTGGGTTAAAATCAAGAATCAGAGTTGTTTTGAAGGTTAAATTGATGAAAAAATTGTAATTATAAGATAAAAATCTTATTCAAGTGAAAAAAAATAAAATTGGATTTGAAATCAAGCCCTAAGATTTTTGGGTTTTGAGAAATAATCAAGAAATTACAAAAAAAAAGGGTGAATTCTTACCTT
Source organism: Capsicum baccatum var. pendulum (assembly GCA_030864225.1). NCBI lineage: Eukaryota > Viridiplantae > Streptophyta > Magnoliopsida > Solanales > Solanaceae > Capsicum > Capsicum baccatum. The sequence goes on along the minus strand of CM061554.1, from coordinate 165,529,773 downwards.
AAATCAATAATAAAACCAAGAAATAAGTGTTAATCTAGCTTTCAAGCTCCTACAAACCTTACTTTTAAGCTCCCAAACTATTTTATGGTTTAACTCCCAAGAGGCAAGATGAAAAATGAGCAAAAATAGGTCGGGGTGGGGGGGATGCTATTTATATCAGAAAAACTGCACTATTGTTTTTAAGTCCAAACGGACTTCGATGGAGTGCTAGAAATTCGTTCAGAGTCCGATATATGCAAACGAACTATGCAACCATACTAAATTCAATGTTTCGGACGCAATGGTGATATCATATTTTCAAAATAACATTATTTTCACAAAGTTGACTCCCGAAACTCAAAATTATAATTTTTTAAATCGAGGGTCGAAATAAGATTTAAAAGTCATAAAATCACACCGAACATGCTATCACCCTAAAATTGACGTTCTGGATCTGCTGGCTAAGTCAGATTTTCCATCCGAGGTCGTTTAGACTAAATGTGGATTCCATACTCATATTTCTAATTTTTCAACTTTTCGATCAATAGATCGAAATGAGCTTGGGTGCACTGGGACCTAAACCAAAGGTCTACCTAGCCTAAAATCAACATTCCAAGGCTGCTGGCGTAGTCCGTTTGTTCATCCATCACACGGAACAAAAGATTCCCCATAAGTCTAAAATAAGGCTCTCGAAGCCATCAAAACCCACATATAGCACAAATGGTACCAAAATGCATCAAAAATCATGTCAATCACTCCCACACCCTAGAAATACCATAATGCAACTACGAAGAGGGGTAAAATAGTCAAATAACATAGAGAAACCTATTTCACATATTTTATCAAAAACTAATTATTACAACATCTACCACTAAAAATCGAGTTCGTCCTCGAACTAAAGGCAAAAAAATACCTGAATCAACAAAGAGCTGGGATAAGAACTACGCATATCACACTCAACCTTCCAAGTAGCCTCATCTACAGGTCGATGTCGCCACTGAACCTTAACCATATGGATAACTCTAGAGTGTAACCTCCTAACATCCCTAGCCAAAAATTGAAGACCGACTTCTCAACAAAGGACAACTGCAAAACTCCATCTGAATTAAGTGAGGCTTTCTTAGCCTCCCCACTTAACACCTTATCTTGAATCAACCTCAATCTAATATCATCAAACTGATGAGCTCGGATTTTCTCCATCAAATAAGATCTAGCCTCTATAATAGCCAAAACATGCCCAAGTATCGAAATATCAAGCCTAACCATCTGGTTAGCTAGAGACTGAACCTCTAAGGCTAAAGGCCTCTCCTGGGTCAAAAGATGCGCTAAGATACCCATGTTAGTTGACTTCTGGATTAAGGCATCCACAACCACATTAGCTTGCCTGGATGATAGAGAATAGACAAGTCATAATCCTTAAGTAACTCAAGCCAACAATGCTACCTTATATTAAGATCTCGCTGGGAGAAGAAGTACTGAAGGCTACCATGATTTGAGAAGATCTCAAAATAGGCTCCATACAAGTAGTGCCTTCATAACCTCAAGGCAAACACAACTGCGCACAACTCTAAATCATAGATAGGATAATTTCTCTCATGAGGCTTCAACTGATGAAATGCATAAGCAATCACCTTGCCTTCCTGCATAAACCCAACACCTGAAGCATCACGTAAGATGGTAAAACCCATGCCCTCCTTGTAAAAAGTCAATATAGGAGCTAAAGTCAACAAATCATTGAGCTTTTGAAAACTCACCTCGCAAGCATCAGACCAGTGAAAAGAAATCTTCTTCTGGGTCAACTTGGTCAATGGAGATGCAATGGATGAAAAATCCTTGACAAAACATCGATAATAGCCTGCTAATCCAAAAAAACTATGAATCTCGATGGTCAAAGTAGGTCTAGCCCAATCAAAAACTATGACAGTCTTGACCGGAACAACCATAACACCCTCCTTAGTCACCACATGACCCAAGAAAGAAATAGACTCCAACCGAAATTCAAACTTAGAAAACTTGGCATACAATTTCTTATCCCTCAATCTCTAAAGAACAATCCGCAAATGCTCCTCAAGCTCAACCTCACTCTTGGAATACACCAAGAATCATCTGTAAATACAATAACAAAGGAGTCAAGATACAGTTGAAACACCTGGTTCATCAACTCCATGAATGTGGTAGGGGTATTGGTCAACCCGAAGGACATGACCAAGAACTCATAATGAACATATCGAGTCCGAAAAGCGATCTTCGGAATATTTGAAACTCTAATATTCAACTAGTAATAACCAGACCTCAAATTAATCTTTGAAAACATTGCAACACCGTGAAGTTGATCAAATAAACCATCAGTGCAAGGAAAAGGGTATTTATTCTTAGTCGTCACCTTATTCAACTATCGATAATCAATACATATCCGCATAGACCCATCCTTTTTCTTCACAAAAAAGACAGGTGCACCCCAAGGTGAAACACTAGGTCGGATAAATCCCTTATCCAACAAATCTTGCAACTGATCCTTCAGTTCCTTAAACTCTGCTGGAGCCATCCTATGAGAAGAAATAGAAATTGGCTTGGTGCCCGATTCAATATCAATAGCGAAATCAATATCTCAATACGGAGGTATACCATGCAAGTCCGTAGAGAACACGTTCATAAACTCATAGAAAATACGGATAAAATCTAAAGAAGGAGGCAAAATAATACTGGTGTCACGAATATGAGCCAAGTAATATAAACATCCCCCCTCAATCAATTTTTGAGCCTGAACATAAGATATAATCCTCTTAGGACCCAAATGAAGTGCACTCTTCCAAGCTATCCTTGGAACACCCGACGAAGCTAAAGTCACAGTCTTGGCAAAAAAATCTAAGACAACATAATAAGGAGCCAACTAATCCATACCTAAAATAACATCAAAATTGACCATATGTAATATAAGAAAATCTACCAAAATATCATGCCTGGCAAAAGTCACAACACAACATCGGTACACCCGATCCACCACTAAAGAATCACCTACCGAGGAAGATACACAAATAGGCATGACAAGAGGCTCACTAACAGAATCAAAACCCAAAACAAAATAAACAGACACATAGGAAAAAGTTAATCCGAGATCAAATAATACAGATGCAGGTCTGAAATAAACAGGGATGATACCTATAATCACAACATCTGAAGCCTCTACCTCAAGTCTTGATGGTATAGCATAACATTGTCCACGACAACCAACTGCCCGAGTGGCCCCACGACCACCACCACAGGCTCCACCATCTTTACCTCTCACACCTCTGGTAGAACCCTTACCTCTCACAGCTGAAATAGGAGTGGCCCAAATCACCTAATGGGATAGTCCCTAGCCACATGACCATTATCATCACACATATAGCAACCTCTGTGACCAGCCTCAATAGGAGAAGGTACAACTGGGCCCAAACAGCTACCATAAACTACTGAACTAGAAGATTCACCACTTAAACTCTGTAAAGCCATCACTATCCTACCATGGTATCCATGAATACCTCTAAAATCTCTACCTCGAGAGGTCTGACTCCTGAACTCATCAAAACGTCGCATCTTCCTGGCATCTCCCTGAGATGCACTAAGAATACCCTCTGTTATCTTTGCATAATCCACTATACTCTGGAAAGAAACCCCAAGCACAACCATCAGATATGTAGCCAACTAAAGAGAAATATCCAAACCCTTCATGAACTTTTAAATCTTCATAAACATAGTGGAAATTCTATCATACGGAATCTAGACAGAGCATGGAAACGTGTCTAATACTCAGCAACTACTATGAAACCCTGCTCCAAATGATCAAACTCGTCTTGCATCCGATCCTTCAAACTATAAGGCATGAATCTCTCCAGAAAAGCATCAACAAATTGATCCCATAACAACTTAGGAGCATCAACAGGCCTATAATCGACAAACAATGTCCACCTATCTCTCACAACATTTCTCAACTGATAGTAGTATAAGCCATACCATTCGCACAAAAAGAATGAAGCACAACTCAGAACATAAGGTATGAATGAACTTCACACAATAAAGAATAAAATGAGAGAAGTTTCCTAGAGACGTCCTATAGCCTCTTGAAGATAGATACAGACGTCTATGTACCGATTCACGAGACTCTATTAGACATCCCATTCTTACACTATTGAGACCAATGAAACTTGGCTGCTCTGATACCAATTTGTCATAACCCAAAAATGAAGGTCATGATGGCACTTGTCGCGGCGTACCTTGACAAGTAAACCTATTACCCAAATTGATACAAAAAGAGGAAAAAACAGAAATATCCCAAGGTAAGGCTTTTAGAACAAAGCCGAATCATATAAGTAATCATAACAATGCAGAAAGAACTTATCCAAAATACCAATCATGCCTCAAACCAGGTGTCAATAGTGTAAGAACTACTAATACAATCAAGGAGTCAAATACATCAGAAAAATAACCATAAGGGAATAATATCTATCTTCGAATACTAATAAATATATAACTACTATAGAAAAATATAGGTGAATTTCGGATGCATAAATATCCAACCACTACTTTGGAAGCTCCGACAATCGCCCGGATTAGGCAAGTTGAGGCACACTCGAGCTAGGACCAGCACCGAAAAGGCGCAATAGGTATGAGTATGGCCCACTTATACTCAGTAGGTATCATAGGCCGATCAAGCAAAGTAGTGAATAAAGCATATAAAAGATACATTAAGAGCACGTCACCTGCAATTAGAAAATGTCCCACAACGGTAGCCCATGCTGCTTTCACTAACAGTTTTAATGTATCACATACACACTAAGATAGAACACGAGTATGCATTCTATCACATATAAGTAGAACAAGGGGGAACATGTATATACACTATCATCAAATACAAGTAAAAGAAGATAAGACAATTACATAAATGGCAAGTCAATATGGCAATACAGCACAATATAAACATAATAAAGTAAGTGCAATGTATATAATGATGATGATGATGCACAAGGTCATCGCACAACCTCCGGGATCGTCGCACAATCCTCATATACACCTACGGAGGAAAGCCTCCCAATGCAAGACCCATGGGGGGTTCGTTAACCCGTATACAATCCACATATCTTATATCTCCTTTTCGACACATTCCACGAAAAGGGTTTTATAAGGTGTTATAATATCTCCTCCCTGATATATCTCTTGGGAAAGGTTTTAAAAAGGTATTACCAGTGTTACTCAGGTGTTGCCACGGTGGTACCAATTTTTCATGAATGAGTATGATATGAGATATAGTGCTTATAACCAATCACAATGAGTATTTCCATAATCAACCACATGATATATTTTCACAACTAAGCACAATGATATATTTTCACAACCAACCACGATGATACATTTTCATAACCAACCACAGTGATACATTTTCATAACCACGTGAGCCAATATCGACTCATTATTTTTGTTTCATCCATGAGTTTCCACATGTCTCATATACCAACAAATATGAATATATCACAATACACCAATGGTTCCACATTAGACATTTTAACAACACAATATAATTATTAACATGTATTCAGTGCTATCAATATCACATAGGACCCCACACAGTTACTCACATCACATAATATCTCAATTTCGATAATTACATCACATATAGCTCCCCACATGGGAAAAACACCTAGATAGCCATTTTTCATGATTAGTTTCCCCCCTTAACATGAATTTTGCACCATCATTTTCTACTCAGCCAATCTGAAAGAGTTAAGCCATAACCTACCTCAAAAGTCGAAATCGATCTGCTACACTTCAAACCCACGACCTTAATTTTCATGAACAATCTCAAACTTCACTAAAAATATCAAATATGGAATCTACACGTCAAAATAAAACCAACAACACCCATATTGACTACTTTTAGTTCGGGGTCAAAATGGACCCCTGAAATGGGTTTTAAAAAAAGAAAAGCAAAATCAAAACTTTACTTCAAAAATATGTTCTTCATATTTTTAGGAATCTAAAGCTGAAAATTCATGTAAAAAATGAGGTTCAAATTGAAGAAAACCCATTTTTAAGCTTTATCAGGTAAAATCTTTGAAATTCGGGTTAAAATCTAGAATCAGAGTTGTTTTGAAGGTTAAATTGATGAAAAACTGGTAATTATAAGATAAAAATATTATTTAAGTGAAACAAAGTGAAATTGAGATTTAAAATCAAGCCCTAAGATTTTTGGGGTTTTGAGAAATTAATTAAGAAATTACTAAGAAAGGGGTGAATACTTACCTTAATCCGCAATAAAACTAAGAAATAGGTGTTGATCTAGCTTTCCAAGCTCCTACAAACCTTAATTTTAAGCTTTGACACTATTTTATGGTTTAACTCCCATGAGACAAGATAAAAAATGAGCAAAATAGATCAAAGGGGGTGGGGGATGCTATTTAAAGCAGAAAACTGCACTACTACTGATTTTTTAAGTCCAAATGGACTTCGACGGGGTACCCAAAATTCGTTCAAAATCAGATATATGCAAACGAACTATACAACTACTCTAAATTCGATGTTTCAAATGCGATGGCGATATCATATTTTTTAAAAAATATCATTTTCACAAAGTTGACCCCCAAAATTGCAATTTTTCTAATTGAGGGTCGAAATGAGATTTAAAAGTCATAAAATGTCACCAAACATGATATCATGCTAAATTGACATTCTATATCTGATGGCGAAGTCAAATTTTCCATTTGAGGTCGTTTCGACCAAATGTGGGTCGACACCCATATTTTTAATTTTTCAACTTTTTGACTAATAGGTCGAAATGAACTTGGGTGCACCGGGACCTGAACCAAAGGTCTACCTATCCTAAAATCAATATTTCAGAGCTGCTGGTACAGTCTGTTCAGTAATCCATTATACAAATCAAAAGATATCCCTACAAATCTAAAATAAAGCTCTCGGAGCCATCAAAAACCACAATATCGCACAAATGGTACCAAAATGCATCAAAAATCACGCCAATCAGTCTCACACCTCAGAAATACCATAATAGGGATTTGCAAAAACCAAACCGACCGATAAGCCGAACCGATAAAAATATTATTGGTTTATTGTTATTGGGTTAACGATTTTTAAATGATTTTATAAAAAAAAATTATTGGGTTATTGGTTCGGTTTAATTTTTTTTTATTGGGTTATTGGGTAAATCGATAGCCCAATAAGAATATATATATATGACTTATTAAATATTTCTCTTAATTTTTCTTTAATCTCTACAAATTAACAAACCTATTATTTCAATTATACAAACTCTTAATTTATCCTAACAATATTTAGTTCAAACTTGAAGATTCTTGTAAATTAAAAAACATTATATAGGATTTTTGTTCGCAACTAAGCTTCAATTTTTTTCATGTTAGTTGCTACTATTTCTATTTTATGAGTATTTTCTTATCGGTTAAACCGAAAATCGAACCACTAAGGACTAAAAATCGATAAATCGAAAACCGATAATTTTTTTTATTAGTTTGATTATTGGTTTAACATATTTAAAAATCAAAACTGATAAATCGAATCGATAATATGTAAAACCAAACCGAACCGACCGATGCGCACCTCTATACCATAATGCAACTATAGAGAGGGGTAAAACAGTCAAATAATACAGAAAAATATGTTTCACATATTTTATCAAAAAGCTGATCGTTACACTTTATATGGTTCGTGGCTGAGGACTAACACATATAGCTACAAAAGAAATTCTGTTGTAGCTGTGATGGTAAAAACAATTTGCTATGAAATATATATATTTATAGCAAATAACTTTACTCTTTTGTCATGACAAATAAAATCCATATTAATTTTTATTTTGTAGCCACAATGTATTCTATTGTGGCAAAAGATTTGATTTGTTTTCTATGAAAGTTTAAACTTTGTGGCTACATTATATTTTAGACTTGTGGCAAATACTTGTATTTAGTTATTAGAATATTTATAGCTATGAATTAAAATATTTGCCACAAATATTTTTGTACATAGCTAAAAGTTTATTCTTTTTACACGAAAAATAAAAATTATATTTTCAAAAAAAAAACTTGTTACGAAAAGTGAAAATATAGAGCCATATTTTGGTTAGTTAAATGTTGATTTAGCCATGACTATATAAATGCATTGCTACAAATTGAAGAATATTGTCATAAACATTATTAATTACAAAAATTTCTATAATATAGCTAAAATTAAAAAATATAAATTTCAACATTAATTTTAAGTAACACATAAATACATTTAGAATATGCACAATACATAATTCTTCTATGACGATAACATCTCTGGTTATTGATAATAATTTTTGCATATGATCTCCGGTAAGTCTTGCGCATCTTTTATACCGATACGACTTATAGATTTCCCTTAAATTGTCAATCTTTGGATAATCTTACATATTATTTGATGTCGGATACGAGGCGACTTACATATATCCTTTGAATTGCTAGCTTTTAGGTGATCCTACACATTATCCAACCTTGGATAAGAGATGACTTATAGATATCCCTCCAATTGTTAGCTCTCTGGTTTTCTTGCACATCATCTGACCTTGGATACAATATGACTTACATATATGTCTCAAATTGCTAGTCTTTGGGTAATCCTGGACATAATCGATCTTGGATATGACGCAGCTTATAGAGAACCCTTGGACATTTTTAATTTGATAATCTTGCATATTATCAGGTAAGGATTTAGTTGCGACTTATGAATAACTTTCGAACTATCAATTTTTGGGTGACCTTGCACACTATCCGGTTAGGATGTTGTTGCGGCTTACGGATGACCTATGAGCTGTAAATTCATAGGTAATCTTGCACACTATCCTATTTTAAATAATATGACTTATAGATGACCCTCAAATTGTCAATTTCTAGGAAATCTCATATATCACCCGTCTTTGGATAGCGACTTAAAGGAATTCCTTCAAATCATATGCTCTTGATGCATTCAGATGCCGATTTATAAAATAATGAGATATACTCGATGCCAGCGTATGCTATCTCGTGTGTCAACAGATATTAGATACTGATAATATCCTCGATGCCAGCGTATGCTATCTAGCATGTCAATAGATATTGAATACTGATGATATCCTTGACGCCAGTGTATTCTATCTCGCGTATCAACAGATATTGAATGTTGATGATGTCCTTGATGCTAGCATATTCTATCTCGCGTGTCAACAGATATTAGATGGCCCTTTCGGCAATGGCATGAATGACCCTCTTGACAATGATATGAATGGCCCTCTCGGCAATGGCATGAATGGACCCCTTGGCAATGGCATAAAATGACACTCTTAGCAATGATATGAAATGGCCCTCTTGGCAATGATATGCAATGGCCCTCTTGGCAATGATATGCAATGGCCCTCTTAGCAATGATATGCAATGACCCTCTTGGCAATTTGAAAATAGTTTTACCTGAGTTTGTTTGTCTGTGTCTTGCTTTCTACATGTACCTGTACTTGAAGTAGACGATTAGTAGACACAAAGCCGCTTTTGCTAGCGACCATTTTTCAAAAAAATTCTAAATACAATGTTCTTAAAGAAAAGAAGACGCCTTTGTTTGTCCTTCATGATCTCAAGAAATGAGATGGACAATTCAAATAGTCCTCAATAAATGGGTATTAAACCCATTTTTGGGCTACCCAAAAATACTGTTCTTAAGCATTATATGCTCTGGCATGGCTCCCGACTTTCTTGGGGATTTTTTTGAAAGAAACACTCATTTTGTATATCAATTCCTGCATCCACAGAAAAATTATTAGTTTGAATAAAACTACTCCGTGTTGACTTTCTTGTCTGCTCGGTTTGCTCCTCACCATCTTTCAGGTGCCCTGTCACATTGGTATTTCCACCCTAGGTCCCTGTTCCCATATACGCTTGGGCAATCACTAAGTAAAAAATTTGTAAAGATTTTTTCAAAAGTAGTCTTATTTTTAGCAAATAGTTTCGAAAGTATCTGTAAAAGCTTTAGAAAATTTCTGCCAGTCATGTCATGTACTAGATCAACGAGCGTCTTCCTCGTGGTTTTGAATATATGTGACGGATGATTTCCAAAACTCATGATCATTGTTGGAGGGTTCTTTATATAGTTCTGTCATAACCAAAAATTGAGTCTACCTAGAATTTATCGCAGTTGGTGGCTTCAAAAGCTTGGCTTTAGCCTCTGGTGCCGGAGAATTTGAAATATATTTCAGTATTTGGTGAAAATTTTGAGGCCTCCCTCAAAATTTCTGCCCCAGTTTAAAGTAGTCTGAGATGATATCATCTCGAGTGGATCTGAAGTCTTTGTTGATCTTTATTCTTTTTGTTGGATGTTGATATTCTCTTGTGAATTTTTGAGATTCCTTCTTGAAAATTCTGCCCAATTTCCATTTCCTGGGGTTATATGACCGAGCCATTAGGGCACCTACGTATCCCGTTGAAGCAGGAATTAGGTCAAACATAGTTCAAGACTACGCTAAGGATATATAGAAAAATCTAATGGGTTGGCCGAAGCCGACATAGGCTGCCTACGTATCCCTTTCTTGGGAATTCAGGTCAAACGTAGTTCGTATATAAATTCATCTTTAGGGTTAAATGAGCCTAGATACTCTTATCTATCCTACTAGAAATAAACACTCTACAGATGACATGATGCTTTCATTACGTTTGTCTTGATAGAATAAAGGATCAAATGTCCAATTCCCATAGTCATCGCTCGGTTTCCTCTTGATCAAGCTTCTTTGATTCTTGAACTCTTTGACTCTTCTGTTGACTATTATAGGACTATCATTATCTTGCTTCTTGACATGACATGACAATGGCAGGTTTTAAGTTATTGCTATACGACGGGCGACGAGTCATGAGAGGAGGTCCAATTTAACCATGTTTCCTCCATTTAATCTTCCATGATCCCTATTGTCTTAGGAAAAATCTTTCCTCACATTTTTCTTATTCCAACCTCGAGACCATCGCTTACAGGTTTTGAAAAATAATTTGTGGAGTCCAATTTTACTATTAGTCATTTTTCTTTTCCTGTAACAAAGCTATAGCCAAGAGAGGATCTCTTATTCACTTTGATCTAGCGTAGTAGGGTCATTTTGTGCCAACATAGAGTAGTTTCTATTACCTGCAAAGTAAAAAAAAACTCAAACGCTGAAGTGTTAGATTTTGTTATTAATAAATAAAGTAAGATGATAAAGTAGGAAGTAAACAAATAGAGTTGTATCTCATCTCATGCGAATTGATCCGTGAAGTAATGATGACTAGAGAATTTCAATGAATAGGATTTTGCTCAATGATGTGGATAGGTGGAATTTATTCAGAAGGCTCAACTTTTATTCTTCCCGACCTTATTACTTCTTTCCAGAAAGTTGAGGTCAATAGAGCTTTTGGAGATATGGGCCGAGCCGAAAGGCTGCCTACGTATCTTACGAAGGAAAAATCAAGCCCTACGTAGTTCGACCCTATAATGGCATTTTCTGATTCTAAAGTCAACTTTCCTAAAATGGTAGAGATCATTTTGGAAGTTTTAAGAATGACTACGGACTTTTCTGAGAAACTTGGGAAACTTGGAGTACGTTTGGTTGGACTTTTGTATAGTCGGGTATATTTCTACCTAGAGATGTTCTATGGAATATGGGATTAGTTCAATTCGCCTTTGATTCGAAGCAACATAACACGTATAAGCACACAAACAGTTATATTACACAAGTATATTGTAATAAACGTGCATCCTAATTGGGTGACCCTTTTGAGCCAAGGGTTTAGGCCTAACGAATTTTGAAGAAAATATATGCCTTTTTTAAAGCCAATCCATTATCCCCCTAAAACCTTCATAGGTATAAATAAATGGCATAAATGCCTACAAAAGTTTCACAAAAGTGATACAATCTTTAGGGAAAGAGAGAATAACATGAGAAGAAGAGTAATGTCCCCCGCAGGGGATAATAAATATTAGTTCCTGAATGCTTCTTCTATCGGTCTTTGCCCTTTTAGCTTTGTCCACTCCTCATTATTGGAGACATCCATTAAAGATCAATCAATTGCTATATAACTGTGCCATAGTTGCCATGCAACTATCCAAATCAATCAATTTCTTGCTTGACTTGTCTTAATTTCTTCATCAATTGGTGTAAGATTGAGGCATCCTTATACAAAAGTAAGTAAAACAAGTCTTTTCCCGAACCCCCAAAGGATAATGATTAGATTAAACAAACATATATTTCTTCAACACATAAATATGATTCGTCTGTAATTGACTCGGTGTCTATAGACGCATGGTAAATTTTCTAATGGGCCCAATACCCCCCTCGGATATTAGGTCGTCCTAGGTTCATGCCTAAAATAGGGTTTTGGTTTTGCTCTATCCTAGGTGTCTAGAATGGGTTTGAACCAGGTTTCCAAGCAGACAACTTGGGTTTGAAAATAAAAACGTCCACCAGACGACTCACGTGCTAATAAACCGTTGTATTTCCAACACATTATTTGGGATTGAACAATAGGGGCTGTGACATCCACGAAACCCCAAAATAATTTATAAATAAATGCAGAAATATACTATGAGATGCAATAATTAAATTCTGCAAAATCAAAACATATAAACACATAAATAATTAATCAAAAGACGAAATTAAACATTTGGTTAGAACCTAGTCAAATAATGCGCAAGATTATCCAAAGATTGATAATTTAAGGGAAATTTATAAATCGATCATTGGCTGTAACCGCAGAGGTTATCATTCCATATACAACAAGTGATATGGGTAACTAAAAAAGTTGCCACACCAGCATAAGATTACACGGTTGTAGGACCGTTCTTCATAAAGTATCACCGGTGTTCAAAAGGGCTACCCCACTTTGAAGACATATTCAACCGACAAATATCATAATTATACAACAACCAAGCGGGTTGTTGTGTTTGTTGTTGCCAGTTATTTCATTCCAAATAGGTACATGAAGAGATGACTCCGCTTTTTAGGCCACAACTCACGTGGAGATATAGTAAAAAACTACATACCTCTTTCGTGAATTATGTTTAGCGCTAACACTTTTTGCTTGAAGCATTGTCGAGAACATCCGAGGGGATGAAAATCTCTAATCAATACCACTGGTGCGGACGACTTCAGATAGGACGCAGCACAACGTGGAACTCTTTCTTAGCAGCAAAATGGGACATAGTCTAGAGAGGGACGTTAAACTCTTTGGATGCGAGCTAACGGATGATCACCACCACCATCCAACTGCACCCCTGTTAGAAGGCATGTGGGTATTTTGGGATATTGTAGTTTTAGCTTCGCCTCCGGGATATTTCTTAACTCATATCGAGGGTAACCTTCTCTTTCTTTCAAATTCGAGTGATAGGAATCCTTGAGTTTTGGAAATTATGTCCAGGTAAGTTCTTTCCTCTGGATGTGAAGAGCTCCACATTCATGGTTAAGAGGTTACAAGCCTCTTTTCCACAACTCGATCAACTTGTCCCCACTGGAGTCACCATTTCTGTTTTGACGAAATTTTGACTTATTTAGAGTCGCCACTTAATTTTGAAAAGGAATTAAGAAACCTTTATAAAATACTTTGAGCGATCCAAAATATAAAAATCATTCAAGTTTTGAAGATTCTAAGTAAATGGTTCCTATTAACGTTTTAGAAAGGTGTTAGGCACCTAAAACGTCCGCTAACTTGAGGTTATCTGGACTATTTGAAAACATCTTTTTATTAACTTCTAAAAATTTTATGTATTGAAAAGTGATTGATTTTTTAGAAAGGACTTTTGTAAAATAGATTTAGGCGACTTAGTAGGGATTTGAACTAAGTCTAAACGAAACTGATAAGCAAATAAACACGTAAAAGGAGAAAGGGAGAAAAACGTAAAGCATTTAGGCCATTGGACCCAAATCGAGACCTATCCTAGTCTAATTGGGCTTTCGACCCACTCCACCTGTCGTAATCTAGTTTTCAAGCCTTTTTGGCCCAAAATCACTTTACCTATATTAAATTTACAACTTTGTCTCCGTCGACCAAACAAATGAATACATAAATAAATAAATAAAACAAAGATAACAATAAATGAATACAAAAACAAATGAGACTTTCAAGTCTCTTAGCTATTTTGCTAATGGGTTTCAACCCATCTCCTTATTCTTCTATCTTCACATATTTGTCTGCCATGTCTTATATTATTGAGCCATCTCTTAAAGTCTTCTAAAAGTGGGCCTCAATGGCCTATAGCGAATATGCAAAGAGAGGAAAGAGTTTATTTGAACTCTCTTGTAGAGCAGCAAAGCGGGACAATGAAACTAGCATCGGATTTGTAACCACCAGAAAATGATGTCGACATTAATGTAGAATGCACAATCAGTCGACGAACCTTCAAGGCTCCCGATTAAATGATCATATTTCAAAGAAAAAGGAAATAAAAATAATTTTACTAGAGAAGTTGATGTGCTCTAAAAATTTCTTCTGCTTTTTTTTTTTTTAGAATTTTTGAACCCTCTAAGCAGTATCCGATGGGTTCCTTATATAGAAGACAGGACTGGGGCATTTTTGAGATTTGAAAGAAGGAAACCTTAGGATTTGAAATTAAAAAATCTCCCCCCACAACCTCGTTTCTCGTCCTCAATCGTACCCATTTTGGATTTTTCCTGAGAAATTTGCGATGGGTGGACCAATAAAGTTTGGGCAAAACGAACTTCCTTCAAGAACCAATGAAAATCATCCAACTGTGTACGAAGTCATACGCATTATCCCGAGATTCGTGGATTTGAGCCATTGAGGGGACACCTAGACCTATTCGGAAAGTTCTCGAGCTTTCTTCATACGAACCAATGTGAAGCGTGTATGAAGAAAGGTCGGGTTAGTCTTGTTCTGGGTTCGCGAGACACGGGTCGGGTAGGAATTAAACCTGTTCGAGGGTTCTTGTTAATGTTGTCGATTGATATTGTTGTTGCTTTGTACACAACTTTTGCCTGATTTGGAGGCGAAGGGCGAAAGTTAAGAAAGATTGGGCTGGCGGGTCAGTTCCATTGGGCTTGAGCTGGTTAATATAATTAAAATGAAATAGGTTGCTAAAGGGGTAGGAAATGGGCTGGGTTTTGGATAATTTGGGCTGAAATTGATATGGTGTTGGGCATTAGGGACTAATGGGTCGATTGTTCGAGCAATTGGGCCTTTGTTCAATTTGCTTGGCAGCTTTGGGTCTTAAGTTGGGTTATTTAATAACCCCTATTAAGCCTAATTGGGTTATTAAATAACCCTAATCAAATTTAATTAGATTAGAATAATCATAATTAAATTTAATTGGATTAAGAATAACTAAAATTAAATTTAATCGGATTAAAATAATCCCAATTAAGAAATGGTAACTTTTGGGATTAAGATTGAATTACAATTTAAACGTCTTATTTAAATTCTAACCAAATTGAATATCTATTGGTCAATTACATTACAATTGGGCCAATTTGATTTCAGTTGATGTCATATTTAATTCGTTCGCTAAATTGAATCGCAATCTGGCTCGAATCAGTAACAAATTAACCTCGAGTTTCTTAATTTGATAAAAATCCAACAAATATTTCTCCAAATAAAATATTTCGAGAGCAAATCATATTTAAAAACAAGTCTTTATCCATTTGGATTAGTTTTCAAGTTTAATCAATAAAAGTGTAATTTTGATAAAAATGTTCATTTAAATAACAAAATTTATACACTCTCGTGAATATAAATACGAAAACATATAGTCATTAATTAAATGATAATTAACTCAAATAAATATTTTAAATTGCATTTATTTAAATAAAATAATTGTTGTGATTTTATTTTAAAATTGTAGAAACTCGAGATTAAATTGGATTGTGGAGGAAAAAATTTGGTGTCAACAATTAGTAACTCATGTTATCAGTATTCAGACTCAGTAGTCAGTATCATCACAAATTCAGTTACAGTCATTTATTCATGCATGTATTCTCACGTTCATGTTATACACTCATTTAGCATTCTTCATGCATTTGAACCCTCTATATTCAACCTACCTCACATACATACCAGTACATTCAATCATACTGACACATTTGCGCTACGGTGTTTTATTCCATAGGTCCAGAAGCACGAGTTCCAGAGCATCAGTAGCACTCTAAATTTAAGCAGCCAGATTTAGCAGTGAGTCCTCATCATTTGAGGATGATATTATTATTTATTTCATTATTTTGATTTAGCTTTCAGTAGATGGAGTTAGTTAGGGACATGTCCCATCAACTCCTTATTTAGACAGTTCAGTTCGTTAGAGGCTTTTCAGACCACAGTATGTTCAGACAGTTTATTTCAGTTCATATTTTGGTATTGATATACCATACTCTCAGATATTATGTTTTATCTATTTGGAACCTTATGGCATGTTTCAGTCAATTATTTTCGCATTTTACATGATGTTATATAGTATTCAAGTACAGATATCAGTCATGGGTTAGTTTATGGTCCTTTGGGGTCATGAGCACCGTGTAGTATTCTGGGTACCAGATTTGGGGCGTTACAAACTTGGTATCATAGCCTAAGATTCAATAGTGTCCTAGGAAGTTTGAAAGCCGCATCTAGTAGAGTCTTGTACATGGGTATGTTGCACGCCATACTTATGTGCAGGAGGCTCTAAGATGTTTAGGAACAGTTTCCCATTTTTTCAGTATTTATGTCGTGCTAGTAAGCATAATCTCAAATTAATCTATCAGTTTAATCCCTTTCTATTCCGTTTACAAAACATGCCTCCCAAGAAGAGAATTGGGAATCAGTCAGCCTCTCAGCCCGAAGATCCTTTGGACGAGCATGTCTCTCATGCAGAGTTTAGAGCTGTATTAACTACTCTTGCTCAGTCAGTTGCTGCTTAAAATGAGCGTCCAATTGTCGATCTGACCAACCCAGTGGCCAATTCAGCTGCAGCCAGGATTTGGGACTTCTCCCAAATAATCCTCTATTCTTTTTTTGGGTCTAAGTTAGAAGAGGATCCTCAAGAATTCCTTGACCAGGATCAGAAGGTTACAGATATCATGGGGGTGTCGTCGATTGAGAGTGCTGATCTAGCTGCATATCAGTTGTAGGGTATTGCTCACACTTGGTTCAAGCAGTGGAAGTCAGAGAGGTCAGTTGTTGTAGGATCCATAGATGGGAGGAGTTTGTCACCGCATTCTTAGATATATTCTTTCCCCTAGAGCTGAGAAAAGCTAAGGTATTAGAATTTATCAACCTCAGGCAGGGAAACATGTCGGTGAAAGAGTATTCTCTTAATTTTACTCAATTAGCCAGATATGCTCATCATATGGTTGCAGATAGCAGGGCCAAGATGAGTAAGTTTATTTCTGGGGTGAACAATAGTGTGGTCAATGAGTGCAGGTCTGCGATGTTGAATAGTGACATGAACATAGCCAGGTTTATGACTCATTCTCAACAGATAGAAGAGCAAAAGGTTAAGATGAGGGAGAAGCAGAATAAGAGAGCAAGGACAGGTAGTTTCAACTTTGATCAGCCTAAGTCAGAGGGAGGAAACCGTTCTCAGATTTATCCTAAGTCATCAGTTTCAGCTCCTTCTTCAGCCAGTGCTCCAGCTCCTAAGTTCAGGGATGGTAATAGAGATAGGGCGCTAGGCTTTAAGTCTTAGGGCAGCGTTAACAATGCCCAAACTAATCCTCTTTGTCAGACTTGTGGCAAACATCATCAGAGTATTTGCAGAGCTGGCAGTGACATTTGTTTCAGATGTGGCAAGCCAAGCCACAAAGTTAGAGATTATCCCTAAATAGGTTCCCTGAGTCAGCAGAACCGTTCCTCAGCTCAGTTTGATCGCCCAAATCAGCAAGATGCCACTTCCAGTGCTACTAGTGGGCAATGACCATATAGACTTGATGCTCTCCAGTCTCGAAAAGATCAAGAAAATTCTCCTGATATGGTTACTGGTACATTACAAATTTTTCACTTGCATGTTTGTGCTTTGCTAGTTCCAAAAGCTTCTTTGTCTTTCGTTACTCCTTATATAGCAGTTGATTTTTAAATTAGTCCTGAGATTCTAGCAGAGCCCTTTTCAGTATCTACCCCAGTAGGTAAAACTATCATAAGCTGATGGGTTTACAGGAACTGTCCAATTATGATATTTCAGAAAGTCACCTCAACAGATTTAGTTGAATTAGAGATGACTGATTTTGATGTCATTCTCAGCATGGATTGGCTTTATTCCTGCTAATTCGAAATCGAATGCAGAAACACAATTGTCCAGTTTTAGTTTTTGAATAAACCCATCATGGAGTAGAGGGGTAATACTTCAGCTTTCAGAGGTCTGCTTGTTTCCTACCTCCAAGCACAATAAATGATCTCGAAGGGAAGCATCTATCACCTTTTTCATGTTAAGGACTCTAGTTCTGAAACTCCCACCCTTGAATCAGTCCTAGTCAGGAATGAATATTCAGATGTCTTTCCCAAAGGTCTTCCAGGAATTTCTCTCGAAGGGAAAATAAACTTTAGCATTGATCTTCTTCCAGATACTCAACCTATATCTATTCCGCCATATAGAATGACACCATCAGAACATAGAGAATTGAAAGAACTGTTGAAGGACCTCTTAGATAGGGGATTCATCAGACCCAGTATTTCCCCGTGGGGTGCACCAATCTTATTCGTACGAAATAAATATGATTCTCTCAGAATGTGCATTGATTACCGTTAGCTCAATAAAGTCATGGTCAAGAATAAGTATCCACTTCCCAGAATCAATGACTTGTTTGACTAACTTCAGGGTGCCAACTATTTCTCTAAGATAGACCTTAGATCAGGCTATCATCAGCTCAGAGTCAGAGAGTGTGACATTCCAAAAATAGCTTTCTGTACTCAGTATGGTCACTTTGAATTTCTATTCATGTCCTTTGGTCTTACTAACTCCCCAACAACTTTCATGGAATTGATGAACCGTGTGTTTAAGCAGTACTTGGATATATTTGTCATAGTCTTCATAGATGATATCCTTGTGTATTCCTGCAATGAGCGTGATTAGGCAGACCATCTCAAAATTATGCTTCATACTCTCAGAGATCATCAGTTGTTCGGCAAATTCAGTAAGTTTAAATTTTGGCTAAGGTCAGTAACATTCCTTGGTCATATCATTTTCGGTGATGACATTAGGGTTAATCCTTAAAAGACCGAAGCAGTAAAAAATTGGCCCAGACCTATCTCTTCATCAGATATCAGGAGTTTCTTGGGTTTGGATGGCTATTACAGATGGTTTGTTGAAGGATTCTCTTCTATTGTATCCCCTATGTCCAGATTGACTTAGAAGAAAGTTAAGTTTCAGTGGTCAAATCCTTGCGAGAAGAGTTTTAAAGAGTTGAAGACTCGACTCACCTCAGCTCTAGTGTTAGCTCTTCTAGATGGTTTAGATGGTTTTGTGGTGTACTGTGATGCCTCTAAAGTAGGTTTAGATTGTGTCCTTATGCAGGATAGTAAGGTCATAGCCTACACCTCCAGACAGCTTAAACCCCATGAGAATAATTATTCGACTCATGATCTTGAGTTATCAGCTGTAGTATTTGCCTTAAAGATTTAGAGGCATTACTTGTATGGGGTACATGTATATGTGTTCACAAATCATAAGAACCTTCAATATGTCTATTCTCAGAAATATCTCAATCTTCATCAGAGAATGTAGTTAGAGCTCCTGAAAGATTACGACATGAGTGTCCTTTATCATCCGAGCAAGGCCAATATAGTGGCCGACGCTCTCAATAGATTGTCTATGGGTAGTGTTGCTCATGTTGAGAGCAGTAAGAAAAAGTTAGCTTAGGAAATTCATCAGCTTTCCCGACTAGTTGTCCGCCTAGTTGATTTAGCAGATGGTAATATATGGGTTCAGAGTAGTTTAAAATCATCTCTAGTTTCCGAGGTGAAAGAAGATCAGGATAGAGCTCCCAATTTTGTCAAGTTGAAAGATTCAGTCAAGGAATAGAAAGTAGAGGTTTTCTCCCAAGAGGGAGATAATGTTTTGCATTGTTAGGGGAACGCATTAGCTGTCCGCTCTCAGGTTGGGCAGGCAGGGTCGGAGAAGGGCAATGACTCATTCTTAAAACCAGCGTTCTTAAGACCAAAGAGTCGGGCGGAAAGGGGGGAAAGCCCTCCGTTCCTGGTTCTCCTGTAGTTGGATCCTCCGGAACCACAAGAATCCTTAGTTAGAATGGGATTCCAACTCAGCACCTTTTGAGTGAGATTGGGAGTCTGGGGTATTTAGAATATGTATTCAGAAGAGGTTGTGTTCTTAGCGTGCGTGATCTAGTTATAGAGCACGAAATGATTGAGAACTACGACGGGGTCGAAATGTAGGGCGTTTGATCTGGTTATGCCTTTTGGACTCACCAATACCCCTGCCACGTTCTGCTCCCTCCACAATGAGCGGTTGTCTATGTGTGCCAGGTGTAGATGACTTGAGGCAACAAGTTCTTGCAGAAGCGCATGGTGTGCGCTACTCTATTCATCCAGGGGCCACTAAGACGTACCGCGACTTGCGGGAGATCTATTAGTAGAGTGGGATGAAGAGAGATATTGCAGAGTTTGTGGCTAAGTGCTCTAAATGTCAGTAGGTTAAGATAGAGCATCAAAAACCTAGTAGTTCCATGCAGGAGTTTAATATTCCTACTTTGAAGTGAAAAGAAGTGAACATGAACTTCGTGATGGGTTTACCTTGTACTCATCATCAGCACAATTCAGTTTGGGTCATTGTAGACAGGATGACCAAATCAACTCACTTTTCTCCAGTCCATACCTCTTATTCGGCTGAGGATTATGCCAAACTCTACATCAGAGAGTTGGTCAGATTGCACAGTGTTCCGTTATCTATTATCTCAGACAGAGGTACCAATTTCACCTTTCATTTCTGGATAACATTCCAAAAGGGTCTTGGTACCCAAGTTCATTTCAGTACAACCTTCCATCCTTAGGCAGATGGTCAAGTAGAAAGGACCATTCATACTTTAGAAGATATGCTAAGGGCGTGTGTAATTGATTTCAAGGGTAGTTGGGACGACCATTTGCCTTTGATTGAGTTTTCATACAACAACAACTATCATTATAGTATTCGAATAGCTCCATTCGAAGCTATCTATGGTAGGAGATGTAGATCTCTAATCGATTAGTTCAAAGTTAGTGAGGCCGTAGTCCTAGGGCCTGACTTAGTATTCGATGCCTTAGAAAAAGTCCAGTTGATCAGAGAAAGATTCTGGGCTGCCCAGAGCCGATAGAAGTCTTATGCAGATGTGCGCAAAAAGGATCTCGAGTTTGAGATTGGTGATTATATTTATCTAAAGATCTCTCCCATGAAGGGAGTAAAGCAGTTTGGCAATAAGGTAAAGCTAGTCCCCGATATGTCGGTCCCTTTAAAATTCTCAGTCACTTCGGCAAGGTAGCTTATGATCTCGAATTGCCTTCAGATCTAGCCTCAGTTCATCCAGTATTCCATGTCTCTTGCTCAAGAAGTGAATAGGTGACCCAGTAGTTGTAGTCCCTATTTAAAGCATAGATGTTCTGAACGACCTCTCTTATGAAGAGATTCCAATCAAAATTCTTGACTATCAGACTCGTAGACTGAGGAATAAAGAAGTCCCTCTAGTCAAAGTTCTTTGACGGAATCAGTCCGTTGAGGAAGCTACTTGTAAAACAGAAGTAGACATGCAAACCAAGTACCCTCACCTCTTCTCCGCTAACTCAGATCTAGATCAAGGTAACAGTTCTCCTTAAGCTTTTAAGTTTTATGTTCAGATTTCAGTTACAACGTGGTATCCAGTTCATATTCAGAATTCAATCACAAACTTGGTATTAAATACCATTGAATATTCAGTCATGCATTCAAGTATAAGTTCAGTCATATAATCATGCATCAGATATGCATTCTCATTATGAGAAACTTAGTTCATCAGAACACTCAGTTATGCATTCATGAATCAGTTACACATGCATCAGATATGCATGCTCAGTATGGTGTATTCAGTTATCAGTCATGTCAGTCATGGAATCATGTTTCAATTGCTCATGTTCACTATGTACGTCAGTTTATCTCTTCTCGCCTCTCAGTCAGTCTCATTCGAGGATGAATATTCTTAAGAGGGAGATATTTTAAGACCCCACAAATAGCCTATTTTGGCCTTCGAAAGTTGGCAATCTCATCTCGCTATCTTAATGTCCTTTAATCGACCGTATTTTCATTAATCCATGATCAGGAAGGTCAATAGGTGTTACCGAACAAGTTTTTTATTTTTCGTAACACGTTTAGATTATGTTTGAAGTCCCAAAACAGTGGACCAACGCGATCTTGGCGCGCCGCATCGCCAATCGCGTTGGTCAATATTTGTGTAGGCTGCCAGATCCAAAACTTCTGAGGCTCAACGTGATCATGGCGCGATGCGTCGAGTATCGCGTCGCAGCCATCAACATACTGTGTAACTTGTAGCGTCGACACTCATTTTTAGTCATTAAATGACCGCATCCTCAAAGGCAAAAGAGTCAATTTTCCATCCCTATATAAGTCACAAACAGTAATTCAGCCCTATTTCACCCAAATTATAATTGTTTCTCTCTCAAATCCATCAATAACAAGCTTAGGGTTTCCAATTGAGGATCCAATTTCAAGAATTTCACCATTTGTTTTCAAGAATCTTCCATCTAAGGTATGCATAGTGTTGATTTATGAATTCCTTTCATCCATACTACTCAACAACCCTATTTCAAATTATAAATCATGATGCTTATGTTGTGGGTTGTGTTGTAACCATGTTTATCTGGTTGTACGATTCCCAAGTTACAATCTTTATTTGTTTTTCATGAAACTATGTGTAATCCATGAACAGAGTTGTTCATAATGTATAATTTGATGATTACAACTATGCCCTAAGTTGTGTATGTAAGATGTTTGATAAAATGCCTAAGAGGATAGAAATTGTGTATTATATAGCTCAATTGTAACCCATATAATAAATGCATGCCTTACCCTTATGTTCAAATAACTCCCATGCTATTGATGTTCAATGTAGATGTTAGTTGGAATGCTCATGATGTTAGAATATGAAATTATGATACTTATTATATGCATTCCTACCATGTACAAGTTTATGGTAACCATGTGCTTCATGAAATCCCCAACTTATTATATCGTAGATTGTTGATGTTGGTCATATATTCAAGAACGTCATGCCTTGTCAGTTTCCCTCTATCAAGTCCTGGGGGTACTTGTACCCAACAACTTAGCAGTGTGCCTAGAGCCAGTGTCATGTTTTCACGATACTCTCAGTCAAGCCATGGTCAATAGAACTCAGTTAGTCATGTGACTTAGGGAAGCTCAGTAATTCAGTAATCTTAGTAGTATTCCGTCAGTCAACGGAACTCAGTTAACTCAGTCCAGTTCAGCTCAGTTAATCATGTTCAGTGTCTATTTAGATGGGAGTAGGATTTAGCACTGAGTGAACCTAATGATGGGAACTCACCTGCCAGTAAAGGGTGTAATTCTTAGAAGTAATCCTTGCATTCCAGAACTACGTAGCCAGCCTAGGTTGAGAAATCTAACCTGCCAGTTGAGGGTTGATAAGGTGGCTTACCTGCCAGTTGAGGGTTCCCACCATTCTCATTTGAGTACCCATTAGTTGAGGGTCACCCACATCTTGTCCTTACCGGTGGTGCGGTATTGATACTCTTCCAATTGGGGTTATAGATTGGACCCCAACTTAGCTATATTTCTTTATTTGGGGCATATCGGTTGAATTACTACTTCCGACAGTTACAGTTTTAGTCTCAGTCTCAGTAATAGAACTCAAATAGTTCTACAGAATTCAGGATTGTCAGATACAGTTAACTCATAACAGTACGAAACTTAGCTAGTTCCATCAGAACCTAGACTATTAGATACAGTCGCTCAGTATCAGTTATTAGTAACTCATGTTATCAAGTATTCAGACTCAGTAGTCAGTATCATCACGAATTCAGTTATAGTCATTTATTCATTCATATATTCTCACGTTCATGTTATATAGTCAGTTAGCATTGTTCATGCATTTGAACCCTCTGCATTCAGCCTACCTCATATGCATACCTGTACGTTCAATAATATTGATGCATTTATGCTATGGTGTTTTATACCATAGGTCCAGAAGCACGAGTTCCAGAGCATCAATAGTACTCCAAATTTCAGTAGCCAGATTTAACAGTGAGTCCTCATCATTCGAGGATGATATTATTATTTATATCATTATTTTGATTTAGCTTTCAGTAGATGGAGTTAGTTGGGGACATGTCCTATCAACTCCTTATTCAGATAGTTCAATTAGTTAGAGGCTTTTCAGACTACAGTATGTTCAGATACTTTATTTCAGTTCATGTTTTGGTATTGATATACTGTAGTCTCAGATATTATGTTTTATCCATTTTGAACCTTATGGCATGTTTCAGTCTATTATTTCTACATTTTACATAATTTTATACAGTATTCAGGTACATATATCAGTCATGGGTTAGTTTATGGTACTTCGGGGTCATGAGCATCGTGTATTGTCCCAGGTACCAAATTTTGGGCGTTACATCGGGCCGGGTCTAACCGGGCCAGGGTATTAAATGGGCCGAGTTAATTGCTATAATAACTTTAAACTTGTAGTAAAAATGTACAATTTTGCTCCGACATTTTATTTTAGCAATAAATTTAAAGTTATTTCTTTATTTATTGCCACAAATTTTAATAACTTGAAGCAAAATAATATATTTAGCTATGATGTTTTGTTTCAATTAATTTTTTGTAGCTATAATATTACTATTGCTATAGTGACTTTAGACTCATGGAATAAACAAATAATTTAGCTACAATTATTTATTATAGCAATAACTTTGTAGCTAAATGAATAATTATTGCCATGATAATTAGTAACTATAGCAACAACAACAACAACAACATACCCAGTGTATTCCCACATAGTGGGGTCTGAGGCGGGTAGAGTGTACGCAGACCATACCACTACCTCCGAAGAAGTAGAGAGGTTGTTTCTGATATACCCCTGGCTTAGGACCGATAAAGTATAGCAAATCACAAAATATAAATACTTATAGACTAGTACATTATGCAAAATAAACTAACACCGGTATACACAAGGTAATATAATAACCACCAAATACTACTAAAATACTATCTAATCGAAAACATAGACACACTCAACACCCATGAACAAGAAACTTCAAACACAAATAAAGAAACGCTCCCATCCCCTAACCCTCTACCCCAATCCACATCCTCCACACCTTTCTATCAAGGGTCATGTCCTCTGTCAGTTGTAACTGTTCCATGTCATGCCTAATCACCTCCCTCCAATATTTCTTTGGCCTACCTCTACCCTGCCTAAAACCATCCATACCCAGTGACTCACACCTCCGTATTGGGAAATTAACTTTGTCATTTAATTTTGTAGCTAAGATATTATAAATAGCCACGAAAATTTAAATTTTGTGACTGTTGTTAAGTATTTTCCATGAATTTCAAATTCATAGCTGAGAATTTGTAGCTATAGATCCATAATGTTGTAGTGATTTCATATCCTGATAGATATCAAATATATTTTGATGATCTTATGTATATTTTTGATAGAAATTCACTATAATTTAAATACATTTATAACAAAATGCAAGTTAAGGATATTAAAGGACTCAAGATTTATTGAAGTTTAGATTTTTCTAACCAATTTTAGTGATTTTTTTCAAAGGTCAAACGTATAGTTAGCCTCCTTAAGTTGACACCAATTTTTATTTTGGCATATGTCATGTGTTGTCATATACATACATACATACACACACACACATACATACATACACACACATATACATATATATATATATATATATATATTTATATATATATATATATATATATATAGCTTGTTCTCTATAATGTTTTATTATTCTATTATAAAATTCTATATCATTTCTAATACCTTCTACTTCCCCTGTTAAAGCCCTTATATATTCTTTTAAAAATTCCAATTCTAGGGTAGTTAATACTTGTAAATAATTACTTAAGATTAATTCTAGTTCTATTTTTTCTGCTCTATGTATTATTTCTTTGTTTAAATACAAATATCTTATTCTTATATTTCTAGCAAATGGATGCCTTTTCACTAAATATTGAGGTGCTTTATCAATTCGTACTCTAAGCCAGATATTATGGTTATTAGATTATCTAGTCTTCTCTGATCTTCCTTTGTACTATTTAGTCTTTTATGTTCTAAGTATAAACTATACAAATTATTCTCGATTTCTTCTAAAGATTTTGTATTTCTATGAGGTGTTCTCATTAAGCTAGATAAATATCGTTTATCCTCTTCCAACTTTCTTAGGTTTTCAATTAGTGTCTATAATATTCTATTTGTACTTGTAATTCTGGTAATCTAGTATCTATTCTTTCTATTTCTTCTATTATTAATAGATCTTGTAATTCCTCATATATTGTTATCCCAAACATAAAATTAGTCCAACAACTTAAGCTCATGATCCAAGATATCCCAGACTTAACGCTACCCTTTGAAACAAATTATCTAATAGTAGAGACAGATGAAAGCCTTCACGGATGGTGAGGCAAAACCCAATAAATATAGTGACAAAGAGAATGAAAAAATTTGTACTTATTCAAGTGGAAAATATAAAGAAAAGGGCAATTTAAACAGCATAGACGCTGAAACACTAGCAGTAATTTTTGGTTTAAATAGTTTTAAACTTTATATTTTAAATAATTGTGAAATATTAGTAAGGTCTGACTGTGAGGCTATAGCAAAATTCTATCAGAAAATAAAAGAAAAGAATAGTAGAAAATGAGGTGGTTAAATTTCCTAGATACTACTTCCATTTACAATATTGTTTTAGAACATAATAAAGGAAAAGGTAATAACCTAGCAGATCAACTAAGTAGACAAATAAAAGAAGACAACTAACAATTTTTGTTTTACGATGTATACAGGAAAAGATAAAGGAAAGGCTCTCAAGACTATTTAAAGAAACTACTAAGCAACACTCATTACAGTCCACTAACAACGTTGGAACATCCAAAATTAGAAAGACCGATCTTCGAACCTCACAACCTCATCAGTTATGAACTATCCAATTTAACTCTCAAACTTAGACCAGATGTAAGGGTGGACAAACCACAGATCTGCCTGATCGACAATTTATGGATTTCCTACAACAAGTCACCTAGAGACACTAGATATTTTATTTTAGTTCTAAATGCTTTATGCTATTATTTTACTGAGAAAAATAGCTCTAACAGATTTAAATTTTATGTTGTTCTTAAGGGTAAGACACAAGGAGTATTTCAGACATGGATAGAGGTAATGGATTCTGTAAAAGACTATACAACCCCTCTCTATAAAGTCTTTGATGATTTAATAGAGGCACTAGATTATGCCAGCAGAAATCTAGGGCCAAACTATTACATTACCCCAGCTCTAAGACCAAATATAAAATAAGTTCCCCAATATAATATTGAAAAAGACACAGAAAAAAATTATATTTTGTTATCATTGTTCCTCCAGACTGAATCTTTTAAAAGACTAAATCACGCCAATGAAATTTTAAGAAAAGATAATGAAAACCTTATAAATGAAAAAGGACAAATGTTAGAACATATAAGTATTTTACTATATCGTATAAAGATTCTTCATTTTGAATTATCACAACAAACTCAGCAAATTTACAAGACTCAAATAATCCCAAAGAGTTCTCCATCTTCTACAAAAATGGATAAGAAAGGTGTGCATTCCCTAATGAATGTAGAAAGACCCACTGTATCGGGTAAAGATACAGCTAGTCCAGCTCAAACGGTAGCTGGTAAAGACTCCTCAAATCCGTTAATGAGTGTGCATTCCCTAATGAATGTAGAAAGGCCTACTGTATCGGGTAATGATACAGCTAGTCCAGCTCAAACTGTAGCTAGTAAAGACTTATCAAATCCGTTGACAGCTGACATTTTGCCAAAAAGTGTAGGAAGACTACTACCAGCCAGTTTCAAGACCACAGATACCCAGACAACAGACGAAGGAAGCTCTTCCAAGACAAGGAAAGGATTTTTATTAGGAAAAAAGAACAATGAATAAAGATATATAGAAAAAATAGTTGTAGACTCAATAAAATAATTATTAGCCGAACAACTACCCAAAGAAATAAGATCACCCAAAATAAGAACAAGATTGGGACTATCAGACGGAGACAGTGACGAGTATGATCGAGATTACAATTCAGCCATGGATCAATTTGCCCAAGACCCAAATGTAGATGATGATTCAGGAATGGATTTCGACTCAAAAGCGTTACATAATTTGGACATGTAGGCAATGACGATATCTACAAAAAGATAAAATAAAAGACGTATACAATGATATAACAGATGAATAAATGGGAAACAAATGGACGGGGAAGAGTTACAGTGAAAACATAACCATGTGACTGTGGGGCCCACTCAACTTGCTAAAGTTTTATCAAGTCATTTGAAAAAGGATTTGAAGGTCACAAAAATGCCTATAAATCCACCTTATGGATGACTTAAAGACATATAGCTCGAGAGAAGTGAGAGAAAAATCAAGAGCGAAAAAGTTCTTAGTTTGTTCATAAAGTTCTTCGTTTAAAAAGTTTGTTAAAAAAAAAGAGTGCGGGGAAAGTGTATATTGGTCTCTTATCTTCATTCCGATAGCTGTCAGCTTTCGAGGGACTCACAAAAGGGAAACCACATTTCTTCCTTAAGATATGTAAGTAGTTGATACATAAATCATTGTATTTTCTCCCTAGTTTGTAAATTATGTTTGAATTATATCAAGTTCATATTTTTTTCCAGAAGTGTTTTAATATTATAGATCTGGATAGCCGTGCGAACTACCGCCAGTTTTCCGATCTTGTTAAATTAGTAAATTACTTATTATTATGTATTTACTTATAGATGTGTTTTAAATACTATAGATCTAGATGGCCGTGCGGATTACCGCTAGTTTTTGATTTTGTATTATTGGTAAATTACTTATAAATATACCCCTAGTATATGGTTATTCTCTCAATGTTTAGCAATAATGATGGATTAATCTATACATTTCTAGGGAATTAAAAAAGTCCGCTAACTATTTGAAAGAACTGTTGTATCATTCCGGGGTGTGATTAAAGAAGCCATTGCTAAATACCTAAAACTGAAGAGAAAGAGATGAACAAGGTATAAATAAAAAAAATTATTTTGTTGGGAGAAAATATATTTTGATCTTTATAACTTGTCTACTAAACTGAACTAAGGATAACGAAGGAGGGAGTACTGATTAGGATTTACACCATATTGTAAAACATCCGCTCTAACTTTGCTTTTATTTCTAATACCTATTTTTTTGCTTTAATTACTTTTTCTTGTTCCTACTCCTTTTTATTATTGTGTTTATTATTATTATTATTATCTATTTATTATTGGTATCAAAGCCCGAAGATTCTATGAGACATTAAAATATATGGAATCCGATTATATTTCTAGAATTCAGAAAAGAAGTCCTAGACCCTACAAAACGGAGATAATATCAGATTGAGAGTATTATTGGGATATTCGTATATTATTAAAAGACTATAAAAAACTACACCAGAACTAAGCGGACAGATCCATCAAGAAATAAAAAGAATAGATACTAGATTACAAGAATTACAAGTGCAAATAGAACGTTATAGACACGAATTGAAGACCGAAGAAAGTTGGAAGAGGATAAACGATATTTATCTAGCTTAATGAGAACACCTCATAGAAATACAAAATCATTAGAAGAAATCGAGAATAATTTGTATAGTTTATTCTTAGAATATAAAAGACTAAATAGTACAAAGGAAGATCTGAGAAGACTAGATAATCTAATCATTATAATATCTGGCTTAGAGTACGAATTGATAAAGCACCTCAAGTGTAGAAACAATATTTAATGAAAAGGCATCCATTTGCTAGAAATATAAGAATAAGATATTGGTATTTAAACAAAGAAATAATACAAAGAGCAGAAAAAATAGAACTAGAATTAAGCTTAAGTAATTATTTAAAAGTATTAATTACACTAGAATTGGAATTTTTAAAAGAATATATAAGTTCTTTAACATGAGAATTAGAAGGTATTAGAAATGATATAAAACGTTATAATAGAATAATAGAACATTACAGAGAACAGGGTAAAATAGCCGTTTCTTTAGGATAAATCATGGTATATGAAAACATATCCGTTTGCTAGACAAGTTCAAAGACCATACAATTACTTATATAAAAACTTAAAACATTTTAAGAGAATTCTAAAAAAGGAACAAAATTTAATAGAAGAAATAAGAATATTTGAATCAATAGATTTGCCTGAAGCAATAATATTTTCAGACCGCGAAAAACTTTTACACTGTGTAGACCACTTAATCCTACTAAAAAATAAATTAGAATAGATTGGATATTGTATAGATTATTGGAATATAAGAATAAAAACAATTAGAGAAGAATGCAATAGAAAGACTTTTTGGTTAGGATAAGAACATTACAATAAATTCCTTCAAGAAAATGGAATATCTAGATTTGCAATTAAAAGCAGAAAAGAGACACAGACGAATAAAAGATGATTCATTAATTAAATGTAATTTTAGAAACAGAGAACATATTTTGCACGGAAAAGATTCTCAACAAAATATTATTACAGATCTCATAATAAATCTAGGAGAAGCAGTACAAAGAGAAGACAGTAAAATACTAAAGAATCTAGAAGTATTGGAAAACCTACAAATTAAACAAAAGAAACTATTATATAAAATAGAACAGAACTTTGATTTCCTAAAAAATCAACAATTAGGACTAGAATGAAAAATTAAAGTAATAACAAATAAGGATATAAATTTTATTAGTATAAATAACATAGAAAAAGAATTAAAAGAATTACGTAAAGAAATTAGTCAACTAAAAGAAATAACCCTCTCATGAATAACATCCCTATAAATGATCAACTCTACTTAGCAATATTACAAAAAGCGGCACAAATTCAACCAAATTCTGAAGGATTATCAGATCATCAACCCTAGGGAAAAGAAGACTCCACAATAATAAAATAAAATAATATTATAATATTACTACTATTAAAACTTAATAAAAATCTAGAAAAAGCAATTGAAGAAAAAGTTCAGCTAGAACATCAATCTAAAAAAGAGAAATCTCATATCGAACAACAAGCTAGTATAGAAGAATTAATAGAACAACTAAAGAAAGTAGAATTAACTCCTCAAAGGAGAAAAAAAAGCTAAACTCTACAAAAAAATCAAGGACCCTTTTTTCAGCATCCCCAAGCAGACCAAGATCAGGTTTTACCCAAAATAGTTTATCAAATAATGTGCTATCTAAAATAATAAATAGACCAAAAATGACTCCAAGACAACAGCTAGAAGAAATTTTAGATGTAGATAAAGATATACAACTTTTTCAACAAAAAAAATTATAATTAATAAGTGTTAAGACACTATATCATGAAGGAATGTTTTCAATAACACAATTATATAAACATTATAGAGAAGAACAATTATGAGTAATTGGTAAAGATAGTGCTAGTATAAATCTAATAAGTAAAGAATCTTTAAGACAAATTGCCAAGTCAAATATGAGCCTCTTGCAATGGGACTCATAGTAGTAGGCCTAAAAGGACTAACCAGAAAAAATCTAGGAATCAAAGTATTAGTTACAATCTATGATAATAGATGGTCAGACTCAAAAAGATCTATAATTGGAATAACAGAAGTAGACATGTCAACAAATGGAGGACTTTTTTATTGTAGTCCAGACTATATGATAAATTCTCTAGAATTTGAAAAATATATAAAGATAGGTATCCAGACTAACGGATATGAAGAAATAAATAATGTAAATAATTTACTAATACGTGTAGGATTTATAGGAAAACTCGCCACTAATAGTAGTACAAAATTTAGACTAAGAATAGATGATGTAGTAAGTGTAATGGGAAATAAAGGTATCAAATTAATGAAACCTCTAAAGATAAATTCAGAAGACTATGCAGGACTAGAATGGAACTTAGAAAAACTTACTAAGAAAAAATACTAAAAACAAACGATCATTTAATGTATATAACCACTAAAGGAGAAACTTCAGTAAAATTCACAGACTACCAATATACAAATGAAAAAGAAACTGATGAAAAAATTGAAGAATGTGAAAATACTAATTTTATGAATATAGAAATATTAGAAAAAATCTTTGAAGTGAATAAAGCTATAATAAAAGCAGAAGCCCTATATGAAATAAATAACGACAGAAAATTCAAATGTATAAGCTGTAAAATGGGAAATCTTAATCTCACCAAAGCTAAAGAACATTTTGTAAATTATGAGCTAAGAAGAGATAATTATGGTTATACACATAAAAAAGAATGAAAAGGCAAGGACTCAGAATTGATTTATAATATAGACGAAATTATAAAAGAATTTATGGAAAGTGCGGTAAGTACTGCAAGCCCTTTCCAGAGAACAATCGGAATGCAATGAGTAAATATAATAACAGAAAATTTACCAAGATATAGGGTATTTAGAATAAACCTAAACACTCAAGTTGAACAAGAAATAAAACCTAGAGGAAAACGAATGCCAATAGAAGAACCCATTAGATTACAAGAAGGTGGTAATAAAGTAATTTTTTTAAACTTACCAGCTTATGATCCTCAGGCATGGAATAATGTAATAGACATATGGAAAAATATAGTTGTAGCAGACTACATACAACATATACAGGGGAATCAGGAACAAGATGCAGACATTATATTTAGATATTTAGAAACATTTCTAGGAGAAAGTCCTAAAGTACTTTGGGAAGCCTATAAGACATTATCCCCACAAGATTTTAAGGAATTAATAGAACTAGGTTCAAATCCATACAATTTTGTAAACAAAGTACATACTCTACTAACAAGAGAAAATCCAAATAGTGGATTAATAATATTGCAGTAAAATGCCCTAATAAATTTAGAACAACTTAGTGTTAATAATTGGTCAATGATTAAAGAATTTCCAAATGACTACTTTTATTATTGTATAATTAGTGGGAACTCATTTGTAGTGACCCGAGACTACCCCCTAGTCGTCACACGGTGCTTACGACCCCGAAGGATCACAAGCTAACCCATGAATGATATTTGCTGTGAGCACTGAATAATAATACTATAATTAATGCAAAAAATGGGCTGAAATTCCATAAGGTTCAAAACAACTGAAAAACTAATAAAATATAACATTTGTAAAACTGAATACTATTTGAAAATCTAGCCTGAAAAGCCTTTAACTAAATCTGTCTGAAAGTGGAGTTGATGGGACAATATCGTAACTAACTCCATCTACTAAACTTCTGCATCTACTGAAAATATGAAATAATAAAATATTCTTGAATGATTAGGACTCACTGCTAAATCTACTGCTACTGCCTGAATTTGAATCTACTATGCGTAGTTAGGAACCTGAGCATCCGAACCTATGATATAAAACATCATAGCGCAGGAAAGTATGCATGAGTACGTGGAAATATACTGGTATACTAGAGTAGGTAAGGCTAAATGCAAGGGTTCAAATGCATGAATAGTAACTGACTGAATGATATAGAATAACTGAATATAAGTACGTGGATAACTGAAATTGTTGTAAATATTAGGTATGTAATACTGTGTATATATATATACTGTAACTGAGCATTTCTAAAGCTAAGTACTAAGTTTTGTTACTAGGTAACTGATATTCTGAAGTTACTGATAACTGAATTACTGAGACTGATTGACTATGTCTGACAGTCCTGATTCTGTTGAACTGAATTGAGTTCTGAACTGGAAACTGAAAATGAGACTGAAATTATGGGAGGTAATTATCTAACTGACATGCCCCAAATTTGTACTGATAGGGGTCCAACCTGTAACCCCTGTTGGAAGGGTGCTAATACCGTGCCACAGGTACTAACACTAGAAAACCAGGATGCCAGGCCTAACTAATGGGTGACACCTGAGCGGAGCCTAGCCTAATCTAACGGATGACCCCTGGGAGGTAATCAAGCCTAGTCTGACGGGTGACTCCTCATCATCCTGTGCTGGCTATGCTATTCTGGAGTATAGGGATTGCTACTAACGAATCTGCCTATTTGACGGGGAATCCATCGTCCCTGCTCTCGCTCGGTGCTGAATCCTACTCCCAACTGAAAGATACTGAATTGAGTATACGGGACTAGACTGGACTGAGATTGAGTTTTCCTAAGTTCTGTAATTGACTGAGTTCTTCTAAGTTTTGTAATGGATTGAGAGTACTGATCATGACATGACTGATACTATTTTGTAACTGACACTGGCTCTAGGTAAACAGCTAAATTTTTGGATATTAAATACCCCCAGGACTCGATAGCATAAAAGAAAGGCATTATATGATCTTGCAAAGAATACCAATATAAATATGCTCATATATCATCTATAGAGACATTTTATTAAAAACTTGTAGGGCATAAGCTTGTTCATATACCAAATGTCATGATTTCATCACTTTATTCATATGGATATTCTATCAAACGCTTGGGGAGCATAACTTCATGCACATTATCACGGATAACATGTAAACATGGAAACTACAATGCCCAACTTACAATTCCATGGGTTTAGCATGCAATTCTATAATTCCTCATAAAGTACTAATCTAATTTCATAAATCATAGAATAATCATGGATTAAAACGCAATTAACATCATAGATACATTAATCACTTTATAAATTTAAGGGCTCTATCAAGATAATCACATATTTGTTATACATGATATTTAATTTCACAAAACTTGCATTTAAATCATGGATTGAAACCTAACTAATATTATAAACATGAATTTAATCTAATTCAAATATGGAAATCATAAGTACAACATCTTTGTACTTTAAAAAAGGATTCTTGGACTTCATGGGTGAAAGGGACCCACGAATCAACATCTAACATACCTTAATTTGTGAGATTCTTGAAGTTCTTGAAGGATTTATTGGGCTTGACCTTGATTTCTTGAACTAGGGTTTTGACCTTTGATAGAGAATGGCTTGCTTCTTGAGAAAATAGTGAATTAATGAGCAATTTGTGCTCTTTTAGGGTTTGATTGCGTGTTTAGGCTGACTGGGGGTGAGGTAAAAAAACCTTAGTTCCCTCAAAATTAAAGTTCAGAACTGATTAAAAATTTCAATTTTGTACACTAACGTGACGCGGCGCTATCGCGCCGTGTCACTGGAAACTGATGATTGGGAACTGGGCTGATGGCGCGACACGGTGCCATTACGGTGTCTCACTGGTTGTGAATTTTCCCTTTGGCGCGATGCACCGTGATTGCAAAATCACACTGGAAAGTGATAATTGGGACAAAGCCTAGTGGTGCGACATGGTGGTATCGCGTTGTCTCACTGGAAAATGACAATTGCTATTTGGACTACCTCCGCAATGTGCTGGAGTACCAGGTGGTACACTGTGTTACTAAAATGGCTCTAACGTTTCGCCCGGGTGTCGGATTTGGGCCAATTTGTATCGATGGAAAGCTTATTCAATTTCCCACGTAATGGAAAGTCAAAAGATTGAAAATTCCATATGTATAAAATTTTATTCATATTTAAAGAAAGTCTTTGACATTTTTGGGACGAATTTAAGTTAGGTAAAAGTATAGGGTATTACAATATCTCCCCCTTGGGAATATTCGTCCTCGAATGAGACTGATTAAGTTGAGGACTACTGATAGACTGAGTTTATACACTGGACATACATATCTAATGTGTGGAATACATAGATGAACTGATTAATGAATTCGTGTATGAATATGTAACGATAACTGATACTAAGATTATGACTGTAGCTGAACATGGAACTGAGTAGATCTAAGGAAGACTGTTACCTTAAGCTGGGAACACTGATAAGACTAAGATCATTTACTGAACATGTATGAATAGGAACATGAGAACTTGAATGAGTCTGAAACGAGATACGCGAACTGAAAAGAGCCCTTGAGTACTTAGCTTACTACTGAGATTGGAACTAGATTTAGCTTACTGCTGAGATTGGAACTAGATGGTCAACTATAAGGACCCATTACTCTAACTGGATTCATTATATGAAGAGAAAATGAAAGGTTTAGAATATGATAGCTTGGGGGTTATAGTGCATCTCCCCCTTGGGACACTATGTCCCTCGAGAATGTTGACTTGGCTAAGATACTAAGGAAAAACGTAAGACAATGCACGGGGCGCCTACAAATTGAATTGTGATTGAATATTTGGGATCTTAAACTGGGTCATGATACATGAACTGGGCTAAACTCGTAATTACTAGGATGTTCCATTTTGGGATAAGATGACTTGATGGAAGGATGGGAAACCATCCGAATTTGTCCGCCTGACTGCTAAACTAAATTGCTGGCTTTACGGACCAAATCATACTGAAAAATTATACTTAACTGGAGCATCTATTGACACTCTTTCTATAAAGTTCTATTGACTTTTGGGAGCAAGGAAATCTTGGCATGGCCTGAATGAGACATAAGAAATCACAACGTGGCTAAAATTCTGTAATATGAGGTGAGGACTAAGAAACATTACCTAAAATAGAGTGACTAAGCCTTATGTACTGCTGCTATAAATGTTTAAGCTTAAATATATTTATCGAATACTCTCTCAACTATACCCTCCACCTTAATACAATTCTTTACCTGAGACTACTGAAAATATTCACATGGGTTCTGAGCACAAATGCATAAACATACTAACCTATTTGATTAACTGGATGACTGATAGATGAATACAGGTCATGTAAGATTGTACTGTACTTAACCTGATTAACTAGACTGAAACTATAAAGTACTATGCCTATGAGGTAAGGACTGACTGAGGAGTGTGAGGTAACTGAGCATGAATTCATGGGAACGGTATTATCTAGGAATGCAATACTAAGAGAATAACATGATTCTGAAATACCGAGATACTGACAACTGAATAACTGGTAACTGTACGCTTAGTTCAAGAAAACCTAAAATGGGACTGAGTTTGGAAATGAATGCCGACTGTGACTGTGACTGAGTTCTAATAACTACATGATGGGGACTAGCACAAATTGAGGATCTAAATGTACACTCACATTCTGTATTTTCTCAACTTTTTATCTCAGGAAGAATTCAGATTTCTCCTACAATAACTAAATACAACCTCTTGCTAGCTATTCTCCCGCACACTAACATAACTTTTAAGCATATCTTCATAACTACAACTTCAAGTAAAACATGCATGCACCAATCTTTTCTTAATCATGAAACATCTATCCTACTCTCTCCCTTCTAAGGAATTTCTCATCACTACATCATTTTATAAGGAGAGTTCACTGAAGGGCTAAAACATAGGGGCCTGAAGCATGAATGGACAAATACTAAATTTGACACTTAACTAAGGCCTGAGGAATAGAACATCAACATCCTGGACTTTATCAAAAGATCGAAACTAAGGATATACATGATGAAATTTAAATTTAGCTGATCATTAGGAGTATAGCATACGTCATGGAAACTGAGCACACTGTAAGATGAGAGTACATGAGTCATGAGCTGCATGACCTAAGTTTTGAGTTTTTGCATTTATGGATCATGATTTGTAATACTGAGGAAACTGGAACTCCTTATACTAGAAACTGTAAACGTATATGATTTTTGATAATATACACGAATAGAAACTATGATCACAGAGCTGACGTGTAAGGCATGAGTTGATATGGTGATAGCTGAAGTGCAAAACTTTGCACTGAGGTAAGGACGGGTTGGGCATCAACCTCTCTCACTGCTTCTCTACACATACTGACATTACTACAAAAATCTGAAAGTCTGACTTGGTTACTTGTTCTGCCATCTCTCCCTTAGCTTAAAGCCGTTAATCTAAGTCTGTAAACCCCTTAATAAACTCTAAATTGAGTTGATACCACTTTACTCTAGAGTCTGAGATATGACAATGCTCATAAACACTAAACTCATTCTGAAGGACTACTCCTAATAATGTAAGGTCCACTGCTAGTACTTCCTTCTGATACATGATTCTTAGCTTTTTATTGCCCCAACAATCATCATATATTAACCTCAACACTGACTAACTTAGAATTTTCAACTTTTTCTCTACTAGTTCAATCTATAAATTCAAACTTAACTGAAAGGATTTTCTAAGGTAATGAAATGGAACGACTCTATTAATGAATTAACTGAAGGGATTTTTTGAAATACTGTAACCGAGCAATTCCTATTTACTTGTCTGGCTGAAATATATTTTGCCACTGAGATAAGTACTAAGAAAGGTCCTGTTAAGATTTCTAGTCTGACTTTAAAGTTGTCTGCTATGCAAGGAGTTACATAAGACAGAGAATCTCCTGGATCTAATAGGGCATGAATATGTAAATAAAACTAGGTTCAAATCCATACAATTTTGTAAACAAAGTACAGACTCTACTAACAAGAGAAGATCCCAATAGTGTATTAGTAGTATTGCAGCGAAAAGACCTAATAAATTTAGAACAACTAAGTATTAATAATTGGTCAAGGATTAAAGAATTTCTAAATGAATACTTTTATTACTGTACAATTAGTGGGAACTCGTTTGATCAGACTCTAGGAGCTAGATTATTTATAAAATTACCAGAGGCTCTAGGAAAAGCGATAGAAGAAAAATAGTCCAAAAGAGAAGCAGTAATACAAAACCCAAACAACCAATGGTCAATAGGACAAAGAATACAACATGTAATGGATATATTACAAGAAAAATGTACAAATATACAGATACAAAAATAATTAAAAAGAAGTGATACAGATTTTTGTAAAAACATATATACTACACAACAATATGACCAAGATTATGAAAAGAAAAAATATAAAAAGGCATATAAAAAAGACTATCGCCTAGGAAGAAATATTACTTAAGAAGATCAGATGTAAGAAAGCCATACCTAGATAAGAATAAACATGTAAGAAAATATAATATCAGTAGAACCTACCAAAATAAATTAGAATATTTTACCTGCGGGAGTATTGAGCACTTAGCAAATACTTGTCAAAAAAGAAACAATAGTAGATCTAGAAATGCACAATTAATAGAAGATGTAAATGAAAATTTGATAAATGTAGATGAATATATGTTAGATAATGAAAGTATATAATCCATCAGGAGTATGGAAGTTTTTGAAGAAGAAAAAGATAAATCTGATTCTTCAGATTTTGGAGAAGAGAAATTTATAAATTAAATAGGATTAGAAAAGACGAACTCAGACTATCATGATTTACAAAATTTGATAGAAGAATGTGAACATAAATTTGAAGAAGGAAAAGGATTAGACAATAACCAGTGTTGTTTCAGTAAATGGTTTCCAAGTAAAAACAAAATGGCAAAATGTAGGAAATGCTATAAGGAAGGATGCATAAAATGTATAGGACAAACCTCAGAACCCTAGAAAGTCCAAAATCAACAAATAATTTAAATAATTTCTACACAAAGGAACCAATAACCAGAATAGCAGAAGACAGGATATTGGAGTTAGAAGAAAGACTAAAAAGATTAGAGATAAGAGTATTCAGAAAAAAGATAATTAAAGAAGAAGATTTAGTAGAGGTAGAATTATAAAATACATCTATTGAAAATAATAAAGATAAATAGAAAAAAATCAATGAAGATATCATTTGAAGGAATGGTTTGTAATGAAGAAAAGAAAATTAGTACAGTTAAAGTTTTAGCAAGAATAAAAATTCAAGACTATGAGTTCGAGACATTAGCTATAGTTGATTCAGGATGTACAAAAAGCATTTTAAATAGTAGAATTTTACCATAAAAATTAATTAAAAAATTACCAAAACCTCAACAATTCATGTAAATGGACGTAACCCATAATACCTATACAAACTATATGCCAAAAGCAAAGGTAAATTTTATAAATACTTGTGAAAAATTCTACCAGCTATCATAGACACTCACTGGAATACTAGTTAGAGATTTAAACATAAAAGCAGACTTTGTCTTAGGACAAGATTTTATGATGCAAAATAATGGCGGATGTTTTGTTACAAAAATTGCGTAATATTTGCTAGCAATATCACTCACTCACCAGTACAGACACAACCCCTACGAACTAAATATCGTTTCCTTAAAGATAAGACAAAATAAAGAATTGAAAGCTCAAATGATCAAATAAAACCAAAAAAAACTCTAGAATGTGATAAAGGAGAAAATTGAATTTGTAATGATAATAAAAAGGTAACAATGTATGAGGAATTATAAGATCTATTAACAATAGAAGAAATAGAAAAAGATTACACTTTAATTGAAATAGATACAGAATTATACAATTTTAAGAAAGGTATACAACAGATAGGGGTAATCAAAGATAAAAAAGACCAAGATAAAATAATACAAATCCTAGACAAACTAGAGATAATTATAGAAAAACCCTTGCAACATTGGGACTCCAATCAAATTACCTGTAAACTAGAAATAATAAATCCAGAATATACTATGAAAACAACATCTATAGAAGCTACAAATGAAGACCTTAAAGACTTTGAAATGTAAATAAAAGAGCTACTAGAATTACGGATATTTAGAAGATCCAAATCAAGACATAGATCAGCAACTTTCATAGTAAGAAACCATAGTGAAATACTAAGAGAAAAAGTTAGAAAGGTAATAAATTACAAAAGACTAAATGATAATACTGTAATGGATAGGTATAAGTTACTAGACAAAATAGAATTAATAATCAGAATACAAGGAAGAAAAATATTAAGTAAATTTGATTGTAAATCCGGATATTGGCAGATTAAGAGGCATGAAGATAGTATAGAATGGACAACCTTTACATATCCAGAAGGATATTTTGAGTGGCAGGTTATGCCGTTCGGACTAAAGACAACTCCTCCAATTTTTCAAAGGAAAATGGATAGTATTTCTAGAGACTATAAAAACTTTGTATTGATTTATGTAGATGATATTCCAGTCTTTAGAAATAATATGAGCGAACATTTACAACAAGTCTTT
This sequence comes from Capsicum baccatum var. pendulum, assembly GCA_030864225.1. Classification (NCBI taxonomy): domain Eukaryota; kingdom Viridiplantae; phylum Streptophyta; class Magnoliopsida; order Solanales; family Solanaceae; genus Capsicum; species Capsicum baccatum. Next base: position 165,488,666 of record CM061554.1, on the reverse strand, counting down.
AAATTATTTGTAGATAATGGAATAATAATAAGTAGAAAGAAAATGGAATTATGTAAAAACAATATTAATTTTTAAGGAGTAGTTATTGGAGATGGATGAATAAAACTACAACCGCACATAGCTAAAAAAGTCTTAGAAATGCCAGATAGATAAGATAAAACTAAAGATTTACAAAAAATTTTAGGACTACTAAACTATGCTAGAGCTTTTATTAAAGACTTAGGAAAAGTATCAGGACCATTATATTCTAAAACAGGATCAACAGGCCAAAAGACCTTTAATACTGAATACGTAAAATGAGTCCAACAAATTAAGCTCATGATCTAAGATATCCCAAACTTAACGCTACCCTTAGAAACAAATTATCTAATAGTAGAGACAGATGGAAGCCTTCGCGGATGGAGAGAAATATTAACGGCAAAACCCAAAAAATATAGTGATAAAAAGGATGAAAAAATTTGTGCTTATTCAAGTGGAAAATATAAAGAAAAGGGCAATTTAAATAGCATAGACACATAAACACTAACAGTAATTTAAGTCTTAAATAGTTTAAACTTAATATATTAAATAAGCCTGAAATATTAGTAAGAATAGATTGTGAGGCTATAGTAAAATTCTATCAAAAAATAAAATAAAAGAATAGCAGTTAAAGAAGGTGGTTAAATTTCCTAGATGCCACTTCCATTTACAGTATTGTTTTAGAACATATAAAAGGATAACATAATAACCAAGCAGATTATCTAAGTAGACTAATAAAAGAAGACAACTAACAATTTTTATTTCAGGATGTATACAGGCAAAGAGAAAGGAAAGACAGACTCCTCATCCTCTCAAGACTATTTAAAAAAACTACTAAGCAACACTCATTACAGGCCACTAACAATGTTGGAACATCCGAAATTAGAAAGACTGATCTGCGGACCTCACAACCTCAGCAGTTATGAGCCATCCAATTTGACTCTCAAACTTAGACCAGATGTAAGAGTGGACAAACCACAGATCTGCCTGATCGACAATTTATGGATTTCCTACAACAAGACACCTAGAGACACTAGATATTTTATTTCAGTTCTAAATACTTTAAGCTATTATTTTACTGAGAAAAACAACACTAACAAATTTAAATTTTATGTTGTTCTTTGGGGAAATACACAGGGAGTATTTCAGACATGGATAGAGGTAATGGATTTTGTAAAGGACTATACAACCCCTCTCTATAAAGGCTTTAATGATTTAACAGAGGTACTATATTATGCCCGCGGAAATCTAGTGCCAAACTATTACATTAACCCAACTCTAAGACCAAATATAAAAGAAGTTCCCCAATATAATATTAAAAAAGACACAGACAAAATTATATTTTATGATCATTGTTCCTCCATGACTGAAGATTTTAAAATACTAAATCACGCCAATGAAATTTTAAGACAAGACAATAATAACCTTATAAATGAAAAATGACAAATGTTAGAACATATAAGTATTTTACAAGATCGTATAAAAATTCTTCATTTTAAAGTATATCAAGTTCATATTTTCTTCCAGAAGTGTTTTAATATTATATATCTGAATAGCTGTGCGGACTTTCGCCAGTTTTTTGATCTTATAAAATTAGTAAATTACTTATTATTATGTATTTACTCGTACATGTGTTTTAAATACGATAGATCTGGATGGCCGTGCAGATTACCGCAAGTTATTTGATCTTGTATTGTTCGTAAATTACTTATAAATATACCCCTAGTATATGGTTGTTCTCTCAATGTTTAGCAATAACGATGGATTAATCTGTAAATTTCTAGGGAATTAAAAAAGTCCGCTAACGATTTAAAAGGACTATTGTATCATCCCGGGGTGTGATTAAAGAAGCCATTACTAAATACCGAAAATTGAAGAGAAAGAGATGAACAGGGTATGAATAAAAAAAATAATCAAAAAATACAAAAAAAAAATTATTTTGTTGGGAGAAAATATATTTTGATCATTATAACTTGTCTACTACACTGGACTAAGGATAACGAAGGAAGGAGTACTGAGTAGGATTTACACCATATTATGAAACATCCGTTCTAACTCTGCTTTTATTTCTCATACCTATTTTTCTGCTTTAGTTACTTGTTTCTTGTTCCCACTCCTTTTTATTATTGTGTTTATTATTATTATTATTGTCTGTTTATTATCTTCAATTGCTTTTTCTAGATTTTTATTAAGTTCTAATAGTAGTAATATTATAATATTGTTTTGTTTTATTATTGTGGAGTCTAGTTTTCCCTGGGGTTGATGATATGATAATCCTTCGGAATTTGGTTGAATTTGTGCCGCTTTTTTTAACATTGCTAAGTAGAGTTAATCATTTATAGGAATGTTATTCACGAGAGGGTTATTTCTTTTAGTTGACTAATTTCCTTACGTTTTTATTTTAATTTTTTTATATGTTATTTATACTAAGAAAATTTATATCCTTATTTGTTATTTCTTTAATTTTTCTTTCTAGTTCTAATTGTTGATTTTTTAGGAAATCAAAGTTCTATTCGATTTTATCTAATAGTTTCTTTTGTTTAATTTGCAGGTTTTCCAATACTTCAAGAGTCTTTAGTATTTTACTATCTTCTCTTTGTACTGCTTCTCCTAGATTTATTATGAGATCTGTAATACTCCCTCCGTCCCAAATTATGTGTCATCATTTCCTTTTTAATCCGTCCCAAAATAAGTGTCGCCTTTTCTTATTTGGCAACTTTTTAAAGGAACAATTACCCTTTTACCCTTATTGGTCCCACTTATTTAAAAAAAAGATATTGGCACATTTTCTGATAAAGGATAACTTGGTAAACTTTACCAAGTCTTCCCTTATTTCTTAAACTCCGTGCCCGGTCAAATGACGATACATAAAATGGGACGGAGGGAGTAATATTTAGTTGAGAATCCTCTCCATGCAAAATATGTTCTCCGTTACCGAAATTACATTTAATTAATGAATCATCCTTTATTCGTCTGTGTCTCTTTTCTGCTTTTAATTGTAAATCTAGATATTCTATTTTTCTTGAAGGAATCTATTGTAATGTTTTTATCCTAGCCAAAACATCTCTCTATTGCATTCTTCTCTAATTGATTTTATTCTTATATTTCAATAATCTATACAATATCCAATTTGTTCTAATTTATTTTTTAGCAGGATTAAGTGGTCTGCACAGCCTAAAAGTTTTTTACAGTCTGAAAATATAATTGCTTCTGTCAAATCTATGGATTCTACTATTCTTATTTTTTCTATTAAATTTTGTTCCTTTTTTAGAATTCTGTTAAAATGTTTTAAGTTTTTTATATAAGTAATTGTATGGTCTTTGAACTTGTCTAGCAAACGGATGTGTTTTCATATACCGTGATTTACCCAAAAGAAACGGCTATTTTACCCTGTTCTCTATAATGTTTTATTATTCTATTATAACGTTCTATATCATTTCTAATACCTTTTAATTTCCATGTCAAAGCACTTATATATTCTTTTAAAAATTCCAATTATATTGTAGTTATTACTTTTAAATAATTACTTAAGATTAATTCTAGTTCTATTTTTTCTGCTCTTTGTATTATTTCTTTGTTTAAATACCAATATCTTATTCTTATATTTCTAGCAAATGTATGCCTTTTCATTAAATATTATTTCTAGACTTGAGGTGCTTTATCAATTCACACTCTAAGCCAGATATTATGGTGATTAGATTATCTAGTCTTCTCAGACCTTCCTTTGTACTATTTAGTCTTTTATATTCTAAGTATAAACTATGCAAATTATTCTTGATTTCTTCTAATGATTTTGTATTTCTATGAGGTGTTCTTATTAAGCTAGATAAAATCATTTATCCTCTTCCAACTTTCTTCGGTCTTCAATTCATGTCTATAATATTCTATTTGCACTTGTAATTCTGGTAATCTAGTATCTATTCTTTCTATTTGTTGATGGATCTATCTGCTTAGTTCTGGTGAAAGTTCAAGAAGTTGGAAGTATAACTGCCTTTGTTCTACCAAAATCTTATATATTTTTTATAGTCTTTTAATAATATAAGAATATCCCAATAATACTCTGAATCTGATATTATCTTCTTTTCGTAGGTTCTGGCCTTCTTTTCTGAATTCTTGAAATATAATCAGATATCATATGTTTTAATGCCTTCTAGAATCTTAGGGCTCTGATACCAATAATAAACAGACAATAATAATAATAAACACAATAATAAAAAGGAGTAGGAACAAGAAACAAATAATTAAAGTAGAAAAATAGGTATGAGAAATGAAAACAAGAGTTATAGCGGACGTTTTACAATATGACGTAAATCCTACTTAGTACTCCTTCCTTCATTATCCTTATTCCAGTATAGTAGACAAGTTATAAAGATCAAAATATATTTTCTCCCAACAATTTTTTTTCTTTTTTGCATTTTTTGATTTTTTTGATTTATACCCTGTTCATCTCTTTCACTTCAGATTTAGGTATTTAACAATGGCTTCTTTAATCACACCCTGGGATGATACAATAGTCCTTTCCATCGTTAGCAAACTTTTTTAATTCCCTAGGAATTTACAAATTAATCCATCGTTATTGCTAAACAATGAGAGAATAACCAAATACTTGGGGTATATTTATAAGTATTTTACCAACAATATAAGATCAGAAAACTGGCGGTAATCCACACGGCCATCCAGATCTATAGTATTTAAAATACATCTACGAGTAAATACATAATAATAAATAATTTACTAATTATACAAGATCGAAATACTGGTGGTAGTCTGCACGGCTATCCAGATCTATAATATTAAAACACTTGTGGAAAAAAATATGAACTTGATATAATTCAAACATAATTTACAAACTAGGGAGAAAATACAATGATCTATATAACGACTACTTACATGTCTTAAGGAAGAAGTGAGATTTCCCTTTCGGGAGTCTCCTGAAAGCTAACAGCTACCGGAATGAAGGAATAAGAGACCAATATACACTTTCCCACACTCTTTTTTTTTTAACAAACTTTTGAAACTAAGAACTTTATGAACAAACTATTAACTTTCTCACTCTTGATTTTTTTCTCACTTCTCTCTAGCTATATGTCTTTAAGTCATCCTTAAGGTGGTATTTATAGGAATTTTTGTGGACTTCAAATCCTTATTTCAAATAACTTAATAAAACCTTAGAAATTTGAGTGGGACCCACAGTCACATGGTTATGTTTCCACTTTAACTCTCCTCCGTCCATTTGTTATCCATTTATTCATCTGTTATATCATTGCATACGTCTCTTATTTTGTGTTTTTATAGATATCATCATTGCTTACGTGTCCAAATTGTGTAACGCTTCTAAGTCAAAATCCATTCTTGAATCATCATCTATATTTGGGTCTTGCGCAAATTGATCCATGGCTAAATTGTAATCTTTATCATACTCATCACTGTCTTCGTCTGATAGTCCCAATCTTATTCCTGTTGTGGGTGATCTTATTTCTTCTCTTCGAATTGAGGAAATTCTGGATCTTGGCTCCGTTGGTTTTTGATTCATTGCTATTTCTTTTGGTAGTTGTTCTGCTAATTTTTATTTAATTGAGTCTACTACTATTTTTTCTATATATCTCTTTTCATTTTTCTGTTTTCCTAATAAAAATCCTTTCCTAGTCTTGGAAGAGCTTCCTTCGTCTGTTGTCTGGGTACCTGTTGTCTTAAAATTGCCTGAGAGTATTCTCCTTACACTTTTTGGCAAAGTGTCAGCCGTCAACGGATTTGATGAGTTTTTACCGGCTACTGTTTGAGCTGGACTAGCTATATCATTACCTCATACAATAGGTCTTTCTACATTCATTGGGGAATGCTCACCCATTAACGAAATTGAGGAGTCTTTACCAGCTACTGTTTGAGCTGGACTAGCTATATCTTTACCCGATACAGTGGGTCTTTCTACATTCTTTAGGGAATGCACACATTTCTTATCCATTTTTGAAGAAGATGGAGAACTCTTTGGGATTATTAGAGTCTCATAAATTTACTGAGTCTGTTGTTATAATTCAAAATGAAGAATCTTTATACGATCTTGTAAAATACTTATAGTTTCTAACATTTTCCCTTTTTCATTTATAAGGTTTTTATTGTCTTATCTTAAAATTTCATTGGCATGATTTAGAATTTTAAAAGCTTTAGTCATGGAGGAACAATGATCACATAATATAATTTTGTCTGTGCCTTTTTTAATATTATATTGGGGAACTTCTTTTATATTTGATCTTAGAGCTGAGGTAATGTAATAGTTTGGGCCTAGATTTTCGTAGGCATAGTCTAGTGCCTCTTCTAAATCATTAAAGCCTTTATAGAGACGGGTTGTATAGTCCTTTATAGAATCCATTACCTCTATCCATGTCTGAAATACTTGTTGTGTCTTTCCCCTAAGAACAACATAAAATTTAAATCTGTTAGTGCTATTTTTCTCAGTAAAATAATAGCTTAAAGCATTTAGAACAGAAATAAAATATCTTGTGTCTCTAGGTGTCTTGTTGTAGGAAATACATAAATTGTTAATCAGGCAGATTTGTGGTTTGTCCACCCTGACATCTAGTTTAAGTTTGAGAGTCAAATTGGATGGCTCATTATTGATGAGGTTGTGAGGTCCGAAGATTAGTCTTTCTAATTTCGGATGTTCCAACATTGTTAGTGGCCTGTAATGAGTGTTGCTTAGTAGTTTCTTTAAATAGTCTTGAGAGGATGAGGTGTCAGCCTTTCTTTTGTCTTTTCCTGTATACATCCTGAAACAAACATTGTTAGTTGTCTTCTTTTATTAGTCTACTTAGTTGATCTGCTTGGTTATTATCTTTTCCTTTAATATGTTCTAAAATAATATTGTAAATGGAAGTGACATCTAGGAAATTTTACCACCTCCTTTTGCCACTATTCTTTTCTTGTATTTTCTGATAGAATTTTACTATAGCCTCACAGTCTGTTCTTACTAAAATTTCAGGCTTATTTAATATATAAAGTTTAAAACTATTTAAACCATAAATTGCTACTAGTGTTTCTGCGTCTATGGTATTTAATTTGCCCTTTTCTTTATATTTTACACTTGAATAAGTACAATTTTTTTCATCCTTTTTTTCACTCGATTTATTGGGTTTTTCCTTTAATATTGCTCCTTATATGCAAAGGCTTCCATCCGTCTCTACTATTAGATAATTTATTTCTTAGGGTAGCGTTAAGTCTGGGTTATCTTGTATTATGAGCTTAAGTTGTTGAACTAATTTTAAGTCTTCAGTATTAATGGTCTTTTGGCCTGTTGATCCTGTTTTAGAATATAACGGTCCTGCTACTTTTCCTAAGTCTTTAATAAAAACTCTAGCATAGTTTAGTAGTCCTAAATTTTTTTGTAAATCTTTGGTTTTATCTGATCTATCTGGCATTTCTAAGGCTTTTTAGCTATGTGTTTATTCATCCATCTCCAATAACTACTCCTAAAAATTAATACTATTTTTACATATTTCCATTTTCTTTCTACTTATTATTATTATTCCATTATCTACAAATAATTTAAAAACTTGTTGTAAATGTCCTAAATGTTCTCTCATATTATTACTAAAGACTAGAATATCATCGACATAAACCAATACAAAGTTTTTATAGTCTCTAAAAATACTATCCATTTTTCTTTGAAAAATTGGAGGAGCTGTCTTTAGTCTGAACGGCATAACCAACCACTCAAAATGTCCTTCTGGACATGTAAAGGCTGTCCATTCTATACTATCTTCATGCATCTTAATCTTCCAATAACTGAATTTACAATCAAATTTACTAAATATTTTTCTTCCTTGTATCTGTTTATTAATTCTGTTTTGTTTGGTAACTTATACCCATCCATTACAGTATTATCATTTAGTCTTTTGTAATTTATTACCATTCTAGCTTTTTCTCTTACTATTTCACTATGGTTTGTTACTATGAAAGCTGCTGATCTATGTCTTGATTTGGATCTTCTAATTATCTCTAATTCTAGTAGCTCTTTTATTTGTATTTCAAAGTTTGTAAGGTCTTCATTGGTAGCTTCTGTAGATGCTATTTTTATAGTATATTTTGGATTAATTATTTATAATTTGCAAGTAATTTGATTGGAGTTATATAACAACCTGAGACTACCCCTAGTCATCACACGATGCTTACGACCCCGTAGGACCACAAGCTAACCCATGAATGATATCTGCTGTGAGCACTAAACAATAATAATGAAATAATTGCGGAATAATAGGCTGAAATGCCATAAGGTTCAAAACATCTAAAATACTGATAACGAATAATAACATCTGAATTTGAAATACTGTTTGAATCTAGTTTGAAAAGCCTCTAACTAAATCTGTCTGAAAGTAGAGTTGATGGGACAATCCCCCAACTACCTCCACCTACTAAAATGCTGTTAAGCTGAAGTACTAAAATAAAAGCATATCCTCGATAGATGAGGACTCACTGCTAAATCTGCTACTATTTGCTAAATTTGGCTAAGAGCGGTCAGGAACCTGAGCGTTCGATCCTATGATATGAAACATTATAACACAAGAAATGGGTATACAATCAGTACGTGGGAATGTATTGGTATAGTAAATGAGGTAAGGCTGAATGCATGGGTTCATATGTATGAACAATACCTAAATGATATGCAAGAGCTGGATAAACATACATGGAGGATTTATAACTACTGAACATACTGTAACTAAGTATACTGGAACTGAATTTGGTATCTGATAACTGAATATACTAATAATCTGAGATCACTGATAATCTAAATTATCGATTACTGAGTGACTGTATCTAACAGTCCTAATTTTGTAGAACTGAACTGAGCTCTATTTTGAAGACTGAGACTGAAACTAAAACTGTGGGAGGTAATCATCTAATTGACATGCCCCTATATGAACTAATAGGAGTCCAATCGTTAACCCTAATTGGAGGGGTGTCAGTACCGTGCCACGGGTAAAGACAAGCTGAAGAGTAACCCTTTACTGGCAAGTTCCCTAAACGAGAATGGTGGTACCCTCTACTGGAAGGTAGAGCACCTCATCAACCCTCAACTAGCAGGTTTGATGTCTCAACCTACGCTAGCTACGTAGTTCTGGAATGCAAGGATTGCTTCTAAGGAGTACACCCTCTACTGGCAGGTGAGCCCCCATCCTTGGGTTCACTCGGTGCTGAATCCTACTAACAATTGAAAGAAACTGAACTTAGTATGCTGAAATGGACTGGACTGATACTGAGATTATTGAGTTTTCCTAAGTTCTTTAACAGACTAAATTCTACTGAGTTCTGTAATGGACTGAGAGTACTACTGGTTATGATATGACTAACACTATTCTGTAACTGACATTAGCTCTAAATAAGTAGCTAAATTATCGGGTATTAAATACCACCGGGACTCGATAGCATGAAAAGTAAAGAAAAGCCTAATCTTGAATAACATAACAATGTTCAGTTGTTCATAATCCATTCATAGAGACATTTCATCGGACACTTATGATGCATTAACTTGTATATGGATGGGGAGTACATGTTAGCATGCTATAATGGCATTACTTCATTCTCATAGATAATTTATCAAACACATGGGAAGCATACTTGGTTCATTAAATCATAAACACTTAGAGTTAACATGGTTACAACAATCAACTTGCAAATTGAAGGGTTTATCATAAATATCATGTAATTCAACCGATACTTGAATTAATTCGTGGACCTTGTAATCTAAATCATGGATTAAAACTCAAACAACATCATGAATCATGAAGTCAATCTAATTCAAACATGGAAATCATAAATCATAAATCTTGTATCTTGAAAAAAGATTCTTGGGCTCCATGAAAGGTAAGGATCCATGGATGAACATCTAACATACATTAATTTGAGAGATTCTTAGAGTTCTTGAAGAAATTCTTGGGATTGACCTTGATTTTTGAGAGATAGGGTTTGCTTTCTTAAGAGAGAATTATCTTTTGGTTATGGAGAAAAGTGAATAATGAAGGGTTTTACAAGTTTTTAGGGATAAAATCCAACGTCTGGGCGGAATAAAATCATGGGAAAAGAGTATTAAAATCAAGCAAAAAGAGTATTTTAACCTTGGGCGCAACTTTAATTTTTCATAAAATTTTCCCGTTCTAGACCCCTGGCGCGATGCGCCAAGCCACTGGAAAATGACAACTAAGAAATTACATGATGGCGCAATGTGGTGGTATTGCGTTGCCACTTTATTTATGAACTGGAAGTACACAGCGACGTGGTGGAATCACGTTGGTACATTGGAAATTGACAATTGTGAACTGGGTCTATGGCGTGATAAGCAACACTATAAATTGAAAATTGCTATTTTAAAACACTCCACGATGCACTACTGGCCTGAATGACGATGTTTAACGACTGGAACTTAAAATTGCCATAACTTCTTACCTGGTTGTCGAATTTAGGTGAATTTTATATCATTAGAAAGCTAATTGTATTTCCTACCCAATGGTAGACTATAATATAAAAAATATTGAGTATTTCAAAAGTTTTATTTAGGATAACCCATGTACTGTGGGTTAATCTAGGCTAGGGAAATGCAGGGTATTACAATATCTCCCCTTGGGAACATTCATCCTCGAATATGGCTAGTTAAGATGAGAGAATACTGGCAGACTAAATTATATGTATTGCACTAGACATGCACATCTGATGCATGATTACGTGGCTGGCCTGATAGACTGAACTTACATCCTAAACATGCATATCTAATGCACATGATACATGACTTAAGATACTGATAAGCTAAGTTTACATATTGAACATGCATGTCTGATCCATGAGTACATGTCTGAACAGATTAATGATTACGTGACTAAATATGCATGAATGGGAACATGAAGTTATGACTAATTCTAAATCATGATACTTGAACTGAACTAATTCCTTGGATACGTGTCATAACAGGGGGATGGTCATATGATTGAGATTGGGACTTGAGGGTAAACTTTGAGGACCCATTACTTCAATTGGATTCGCTACGTGAAAATAAAATAGAAGGTTTAGATCATGATAGCTCGGGGATTATAGTGCATCTCCCCCATGGGATGCTATGTCCCTCGAGAATACTGACTTAGCTGAGATGCTAAGGAAAAGTATGAGACGATGGATGGGGCACCCATGAACTAAATCATGACTGAATATTTAAGATATGAAACTGAGGCATAAATATGTAAATGGGAGATCTATAATATACCAGTGACCACATCAGGAGAAGTTTCTTGATCTTTTCTGTATTGAAGTGCATAAAACCTGTTTAGGCGTTGCCCACTGGTGGCACTGGAAGTGGCACCTTATTGATTTGGTGACCTGATTGAGATGAAGGACGACTATACTGATCCTAAGAACCTGAATAAGGACAGTCTCTGACTCTGTGGCCTGGCTTGCCACACCTGAAACAAACATCACTGCCAGCTCTGCACACACTTTTATGATTCTTATTACACTCTCTGCAAAATGGATTAGTACGACCATTGCTTATGCTATCCTGGGTATTCTGTACACTGGCTGAGGATGGAGCTGGAACTAAAGACTTTGGACAAAACTGGGAACGATTACCCCCATCTGACTTAGGTTGACTAAAATTAAAGCTACCTATTCTATCCCTCTTATTCTCTCTCTCCTTCTTCTTAAGCTTCTACTCTTCAATCTGTTGAGCATGGACCATAAGCCTAGATATGTACATCTCCTTAATCAACATCGCTATTCTGCACTCCTTAATCACATATCTGACACCCTAGAAACAAACTTGCTCATTCTAGACCTATAGTCTGCTACTACATGGGGAGCATACCTAGCTAACTAATTAAACTTGAGGTAATATTCTTTTATGCTCATACTACCTTCTCTGAGATTGATGAAGACTACAACTTTGGCTTTTCTCAGCTCTAAGGGAAAGAATCTGTCTAGGAAGGCAGTAGAAAACTCTTCCCACTCTATGGGTTCTGCATCTATACCCTTGTCTACCTTCCATTTCTTAAACCACATATGGACTATATTTTGTAGCTGATAGGCGGCTAACTCAACACTCTCACTAGAAGTCACTCCCATGATATTTGTGACTTTTTGATTCAGATTGATAAATTCATGTGGATTCTTTTCTATCTATGATCCCGTAAAGGAAGAAGGATTCATTCGGGTAAAGTCCCGAATCCTGGTTGCAGTAGCATTGGCCACTGGGTTGGCTGGAACAACAGTTGGTCATTCATTTTGTGCTATGACTGAATTGGCTAGAGTAGTAAAAACAGTTCTGAATTTTGTGTGAGAGACATGTTCGTCCTAGAGATCTGCCTGAACGGGCTGAGGGGCTGACTGGTTTTTGGTTCTTCTTTCGTTAGTCCTTTTGGGAGTCATGTTCTATAAATGAAAGGAAGAAGCGGATTAGACTGAGTGATTAACTTGTGCTCATCCTCACTTGCACAGTATGAATACTAAAAGAAGGGAAACTTTTCCTAAAACATCTCGTAGCCATCTGTCCATAAGTGTGGTGTTCTACTCACCCATGCACAAGACTCTATCCGATGCGACTTTTTAGACTCCCTAGGACACTGTTTACTCTTAGGCTCTGATACCAAGTTTATTATGACCCAAGACTACCCCCTAGTTGTCACATGGTGCTTATGACCCCGAAGGACCACAAACTAACCCATGAATGATATCTACTGTGAGCATTGAACAATAATACTAAAATAATTATGGAATAATAGGCTGAAATGCTATAAGGTTCAAAACATCTAAAATACTGATAATGAATAATAACATCTGAATCTAAAATAATGTTTGAATCTAGTCTAAAAAGCCTCTAATTGAATCTGTCCAAAAGTGGAGTTGATGGGACAATCCCCCAACTAACTCTATCTACCAAAATACTGCTAAGCTGAAGTACTGAAATAAAAGCATATCCTTAATAGATGAGGACTCACTGCTAAATATGCTACTACTGGCAAAATTTGGCTAAGTGCGGTCAGGAATCTAAGCGTCCAACCCTATGATATGAAACATCATAGCATAAGAAATGGGTATGCGATTAATACGTGGGAATGTACTGGTATGCTAAATGAGGTAAGGCTAAAAGCATGGGTTTATATGCATGAACAATAACTAACTGAATGATATTCAAGAGCTGGATTCACATACATGGAGGATTATAACTCATGAACATACTGTGCATACTGTAACTGAGTATACTAGAACTGAACCTAATATCTGATAATTGAATATATATATAATGTGAGATTACTGATAAATTTGAATTACTGATAACTGAGTTACTTCATCTGGCATCCTTGATTTTGAAGGTTAATCTATGCTAGGAAAATACGGGGTATTATAGTTACAAGGGTTTCTCTAATTATCTCTAGTTTGTCTAGGATTTGTATTATTTTATCTAGCTCTTTTTTATCTTTAATTACCCCTATATATTGTATACCTTTCCTAAAATTGTATAATTCTGTATCTATTTCTATTAAAGTGTAATCTTTCTGAAACGCCCCAAATCTGATACCCAGAATGCTACACGATGCTAGTAATCTCGAAGGACCACAAGCTAACCCATGACTGATATCTGTAACTGAGCACTGCATAATATACTGTATAAATGAAAAATAAAAGGGCTCAAAGGTCATAAGGTTTAAATATCTGATAAATCATAACATCTAGAAATATGGTATATCAATACCAAAATTGAAATAAACTGTCTGAACATGCTAGTCTGAAAGCCTCTAAACTGTCTGAAAACTGTGGAGTTGATGGGACATGTCCCCAACTAACTCCGGCTGCTAAAACTGAAATAATAAAATAATAAAATAATTATGCTATCCTCAAATAATAATGACTCACTGCAAATCTATTGTTGCTGGCTAAATCTAAAACTAAGTGCGATTGGGAACTTGAGCGTCCGAACCTATAGTATAAAACACCATAGCACAGAAGAAAAGTATGCGTTAGTATGTCCGAATGTACTGGTATGCAAAGTGAGGTAGGCTGAATGCATGGGGTTCATATACATGAATAATACTAATTGACTGAATAACATAAACGTAAGAATACATGCATGAATATGTAACTTTAAATGAGATCATTATAATACTGACTACTGAGTCTTAATATTGATAACATGATTTTCGTATAACTGATATACTGTTAACTGAGTAACCGTGTCTAACAGTCCTGATTCTGATGGAACTAACTGAGTTCCATACTAAACGAAGTGACTGTATCTGACAATCCTGAATCTGAAGAACTATCTGAGTTCTTTTTACTAAGACTAAGACTAAGACTGTGGGAAGTAGTCATCTAACCGATATTCCCCTTTTCTATATAGAGTTGGGGTCCAATCTATAAACCTAATTAAAAGAGTGTTAATACCGCGCCACTGGTAAGGACAAGCTGTGAGTGACCCTCATCTGGAAATGCCCCTAAAAGAGAATGGTGGGACCCTCAACTGGCAGTGTCCCCAAAGGAGAATGGTGGGACCCTCAACTGGCAGTGTTAATCCACCTTATCAACCCTCAACTATCAGTTTTGATGTCTCAACCTATGCTGGATACATAGTTCTGGAATGGAAGGATTTCTTCTAAGGGTCACACCCTCTACTGCCAGTATGTGCCCTCATCCTTGGGTTCACTCAGTGATGAATTCTACTCCCAACTGAATAGACACTGAACTAATTATACTGAAATGAACTGGACTGAGTTCACTAAGTTCCGTGGACTAACAGAATGTTACTTAATTCTGTTAACTGACTGAGTTCACTGAGTTTCATAGACTGATGAAATGTTACTAAATTTTGTTAACTGACTGAGTTCATGATATTACTTAGTTTTCCTGAGTTAAGTAACTGACTGAATTCTAATGAGTTCTGAAACTAACTGAGAATACTACTTATCATGGCGTGACTGAGATTATCTTGAAACTGACACTGGCTCTAGGCACACAACTAAATTATCGGGTATAAGTACTCCCGGGACTTGATAGCATAAAACTGACAAGACATGGCACTTCTTGAACACATGACCATAATCAACAATTCATAGTACAAACGTTGGGGATTTTTATGAAGTATTTGTATGTCATAAGCTTACACATGAATAGGAATACATATTAACATGTCATAATTTTGTAAGTCTAATCTCATGAGCATTCCACCAAACCATTACAATGCATAACAATAGCATGGAGGTCCTTGTGAACATAAGGGTAAAGCATAGATTCATCAATTTGGTCATAATTGAGTCATAAAGCATAATTCTTATTCTCTTAGGCATTTTAGCAAACACCTTGCATGCATAACTTGAGGCTTAGGCATGAACATTACAATAATACATCATGGCATCATTTTTCACTTCAAATACAATAATTCCAACCACCTTCTAACATAATTTTATTATAACATAATTCAATTCATACATGGAATTCAAAATTTATATTTTTGAAAGGGTTTCTGTAACACCCCAAATCTGGTATCCAGAATGCCACACGGTGCTTATAATCTCAAAGAACCACTAGCTAACCAATGACTAATATCTATAACTGAGCATTGAATAATAATAATAATATCATAAATACAGAAACATGAAATGAAAGTCCATAAGGTTTAATACCAATACATAATTGAAAATATGGTATAACAATACCAAAACAACTGAAATAACTGTCTGAACGTGTTGTAGTCTGAAAGCCTCTAAAACTGAACTGTCTGAATAAAAAATTGATGGGATAATCCCCCAACTAACTCCACCTGCTGAAATAAACTAAGTACTGAAAAAATGAAATAATCAAATAATAACATCCTCGAATGATGAAGACTCACTGCTGACTCTGACTGCTAAAACTAGAATGCTACTGATACTCTGGAGCGTGTGCTTCTGAACCTATGGTATAAAACACCATAGTGCAAATGCGTCAGTACAATTGAATATACTAGTATGCAAGTGAGGTAGGATGAAAGCAATGGTTCATATGCATGAACAATACTAACTGACTAAATAACATTAACGTGAGAATACATGAATAAATATGTAACTGTAACTGAGATCATGATAACACTGACTCATGAATTCTGATAACGTTGATTTACTGATATATAAGTACAAATACTAGGATACTGAATGACTAAGTATATTGAGTACTGAGGAACTAATGTCAAATTATTGATAAAGAAATGACTATTTTTGACAGTTTTGATTATGAAGAATTGGTCTGATTAACAGTATCTGACAGTTCTAAAATCTGAATACTGGTAACATAAATTTTGAATAATTAACATACTATTAATTGGGTGACTTTGTCTGACAGTCCTGATTCTGATGGAACTAGCTGAGTTTCGTACTGAGTTGAGCATCTGTGTCTGACAGTCCCAAAACTGTAGAACTGAACTGGGTTCTATTATAGAGACTAGATCCGAAACTGAGACCGTGAGAGGTAATCATCTAACCAACATGGCCCAAAACTAAACTGGTGGGGTCCAACCTATAACCCCAGCTGGAAGGGTGTCAGTACCGTGCCACAGGTAAAGACAAGCTGTGAGTAAACCCTCTCTGCCAGGGAGCTCTTCCGTCAACCTCTCCTAGTAGGAAAACTCGGATGAGGTGTATAATACCTAACTCATAGGGTACATCTCAGCCTACGCTGTCTACATAGTTTTAGAACGCAAGGATTGCTTCTAAGGATCACACCCTCTACTAGCTAACAGGTGAGTCCCCATCCTTGGGTTCCCTCGGTGCTGAATTCTACTCCTAACTGAAGAGACACTAAGCTGATTTAAACTGAACTGAACTGTTACTGATAGTATTATTTAGCTGATTTGATAGAGTTTACTAAATTTTCGTTAACTGATGAAATACTATTGAGATATGATAACTGACTGAGATTACTAAGGTTACTGAGATTACCGAGGGCACTGAGATTACTAATTTTCCTGAGTCATGTAACTGACTAAATTCTAATGGTCATGGCTTGACTAAGAGTATCGTGAAATCTGACACTATCTTTAGGCACATAGCTAAATTATCGGGTACAAGTACCCCCAGGACTCGATAGCATGAAACTGACAAGACTTGACACTTCTTGAACACGTGACCAATATCAATAATTCATAATACAATAAGTTGGGGATTTCATGAAGCACATGGTTATCATAATGTTGTACATGGATGGAATTGCATATAGACATGTCATATTTTCATCAACCTAATCTCATGAACATTCCATTAAATACTCATAATGCACAGAATATCATGGAAGTCATTCTTAGTCATAAGGGTAAATATGCATTTATTATTTGAGTCACAATTGAGTTATAATACACAATTTCTATCCTCTTAGACATTTTGTTAAGCACCTTACATGTACAACTTAGGTCATAGGTGCAATCATCAACTTACACATCATAAACAACTTAATTCATGGATTTTAACTTGCATGCTAACGTAGTTTTATAAAAAAACACATGAAAATTCCAACTTGGGAATCATACAACAAGATAAACATAGTTACAAACAACCCACAACATAAATATGATGTTTTATAATTTGGAAGAGGATTCTTGGACTTTATGGAATAAAGGAATCCATAAATCAACACTTGACATACCTTAGTTCTTGATTTTACGAAGATTGATGGAGAGATTCTTGAATTTGAGTATTGAATTTGAATCCTTAATTGAAAACCCTAACTTGTTCTTTAGAGAAAATTGAGAGAGACCTATATTTTGGTTCAACTGGGGCCAAATCCTGTGTTTTAGACTTATATAGGGGTGGAAAATTGACCCTTCTGCCCTTAAAAATGTAGACATTTAATGACTAAAACTAGGCATCGACGCTAGGAGTATTCTCCCTACACTTTTTCACAAAGTGTTAGCCATTAACGGATTTGATGAGTCTTTACAAGCTACCGTTTGAGCTGGACTAGCTGTATCATTACTTGATACAGTAGGTCTTTCTACATTCATTAAGGAATGCATACCCATTAACGGATTTGAGGAGTCTTTACCAGCTACCGTTTGAGCTGGAATAGTTGTATCTTTACATAAAACAGTAGGTCTTTCTACATTTAATGCACACCTTTCTTATCCATTTTTGAAGAAGATGGAGAACCCTTTGGGATTATTTGAGTCTCATAAATTTGCCGAGTCTATTGTGATAATTTAAAATGAAGAATTTTAATACGATCTTGTAAAATACTTATATGTTCTAACATTTGTCCTTTTTCATTTATAAGGTTTTCATTGTCTTATCTTAAAATTTCATTGGCGTAATTTTGTCTTTTAAAAGCTTTAGTCATGGTGGAACAATGATCACAAAATATAATTTTATCTGTCTTTTTTAATATTGTACTGGGGAACTTCTTTTATATTTGGTCTTAGAGCTGGGGTAATGTAATTATTTGGCCCTAGATTTCTGCGGGCATAATCTAGTGCCTTTGTTAAATCATTAAAGCCTTTATAGAGAGGGGTTTTATAGTTCTTTATAGAATCCATTACCTCTATCCATGTCTGAAATACTCCCTGTGTCTTTTCCCTAAGAACAACATAAAATTTAAATCTATTAGTGCTGTTTTTCTCAGTAAAATAATAGTTTAAAGCATTTAGAACTGAAATAAAATATCTAGTGTCTCTAGGTGTCTTGTTGTAGGAAATCCATAAATTGTCGATCAGCCAGATCTGTGGTTTGTCCACCCTTACACCTGGTCTAAGTTTGAAAGTCAAATTGGATGGCTAGTAACTGAAAAGGTTGTGAGGTTGGAAGATCAGTTTTCGTAATTTCGGATGTTCCAACATTGTTAGTGGACTGTAATGAGTGTTGCTTAGTAGTTTTTTTAAATAGTCTTGAGACGATGAGGCATCTACCTTTCCTTTGTATTTTCCTGTATACATCCTGAAACAAAAATTATTAGTTATCTTCTTTAATTAGTCTACTTAGTTGATCTGCTAGGTTATTATCTTTTCCTTTAATATGTTCTAAAACAATATTGTAAATAGAAGTGGCATGTAGGAAATTTAACTACCTCCTTTTACAACTATTCTTTTCTTTTATTTTCAGATAGAATTTTACTATAGCCTCACAGTCTATTCTTACTAATATTCAGGCTTATTTACTCTACTAACAGGAGAAGATCCCAATAGTGGATTAGTAGTATGACAACAAAAAGCCCTAATAAATTTAGAACAACTAAGTATTAATAATTGGTCAAGGATTAAAGAATTTGTAAATGACTACTTTTATTACTGTACAATTAGTGGGAACTCTTTTGATCAGACTCTAGGAGCTAGATTATTTAATAAATTATCAGGGGCTCTAGGAAGAGAGATAGAAGAAAACTGGTCCAAAAGAGAAGGAGTAATACAAAACCCAAACAACCAATGGTCAATAGGACAAAGAATACAACATGTAATGGATATATTACAAGAAAAATGTACAAATATACAGATACAAAAACAATTAAAAATAAGTGATATAGATTTTTGTAAAAACATATATACTACACAACATTATGACCAAGATTATAAAAAGAAAAAATATAAAAAGGCATAAAAAAAGAATATTGCCCTAGGAAGAAATATTACTTAAGAAGATCAAACACAAGAAATCCATACCTAGATAAGAATAAACATGTAAGAAAATTTAAAACTAGTAGAACCTACAAAAATAAATTAGAATGCTTTACCTGCGGGAGTATAGAGAACTTAGCAAATACTTGTCCAAAAAGAAACAATAGTAGATCTAAGTGTCATGTTGTAGGAAATCCATAAATTATCGATCAGGCAGGTCTTTGGTTTGTCCACCCTTAGATCTGGTCTAAGCTTGAAAGTCAAATTGGATGGCTCATAACTGATGAGGTTGTGAGGTCCGAAGATCAGTCTTTCAAATTTTGGATGTTCCAACATTGTTAGTGGCCTGTAATGAGTGTTGCTTAGTAATTTTTTTAAATAGTCTTGTTAGGATGAGGCATCTGCCTTTTCTTTGTCTTTGCCTGTATACATCCTAAAACAAAAATTGTTAGTTAGCCTCTTTTATTAGTCTACTTAGTTGATCTGCTAGGTTATTATCTTTTCCTTTAATATGTTCTAAAACAATATTATAAATGGAAGTGGCATCTAGAAAATTTAACAACCTCCTTTTACTACTATCCTTTTCTTTTATTTTTTGAAAAAATTTTACTATAGCCTCACAGTCTGTTCTTTCTAATATTTCAGGCTTATTTAATATATAAAGTTTAAAACTATTTAAACCGTAAATTACTGCTAGTGTTTCTGCGTCTATGGTATTTAAATTGCCCTTTTCTTTATATTTTCCATTTCAATAAGCACAAATTTTTTCATCCTTTTTGTCACTATATTTATTGGTTTTGCCTTTAATATTGCTCCCCATCCGCGAAGGCTTCCATCTGTCTCTACTATTAGATAATCTGTTTCTAAGGGTAGCGTTAAGTCTGGGATATCTTGGATCATGAGCTTAAGTTGTTGGTCTAATTTTATGTCTTTAGTATTAAAGGTCTTTTGGCCTGTTGATCCTGTTTTAGAATATAACGGTCCTTCTACTTTTCCTAAGTCTTTAATAAAAACTCTAGCATAGTTTAATAGTCATAATTTTTTTTTAAATCTTTGGTTTTGTCTAATCTATTTGGCATTTCTAAGACTTTTTAGCTATGTGTGGTTGTAGTTTATTCGTCCATCTCTAATAACTACTCCTAAAAAATTAATACTATTTTTACATAATTCCATTTTCTTTCTACTTATTATTATTCCATTATCTACAAATAATTTAAAAACTTGTTGTAAATGTCCTAAATGTTCTCTCATATTATTACTAAAGACTAGAATATCATCTACATAAACCAATACAAAGTTTTTATAGTCCCTAAAAACACTATCCATTTTTCTTTGGAAAATTGGAAGAGCTACCTTTAGTCCGAACGGCATAACCATCCACTCAAACTGTCCTTCTGGACATGCAAAGGATTTCCATTCTATGCTATCTTCATGCATCTTAATCTGCCAATATTCGGATTTACAATTAAATTTACTAAATATTTTTCTTCCTTGTATTCTTTTTATTAATTCTGTTTTGTCTAGTAACTTATACTCATCCATTACAGTATTATCATTTAGTATTTTGTAAATTATTACCATTCTAGTTTTGTCTCATACTATTTCACTATGGTTTCTTACTATGAAAACTGCTGATCGATGTCTTGATTTAGATTTTCTAATTATCCCTAATTCTAGTAGCTCTTTTATTTATATTTCAAAGTCTTTAAGGTCTTTATCTGTAGCTTCTATATATGTTATTTTTATAGTATATTTTGGATTAATTATTTCTAATTTACAGGTAATTTGATTGGAGTTCCAATGTCGCAAGGGTTTTTCTCCAATTATCTCTAGTTTGTCTAGGATTTGTTTTATTTTATCAAGGTCTTTTTTTATCTTTGATTACCCTTATCTGTTGTATACCTTTCCTAAAATTGTATAATTCTGTATCTATTTCTATTAAAGTGTTATCTTTTTCTATTTCTTCTTCTGTCAATAGATCTTGTAATTCCTCATACATTGTTGCCTTTTTACTATCATTACAAGTACAATTTTCTCCTTTATCACATTCTAGAATTTTTTTTGGTTTTAGTTGATCATTTGAGCTTTCGATTCTTTCTTCTATCTTATCTTCAAGGAAACGATATTTAGTTAGTAGGGGTTGTGTCTGTACTGGTGAGTGAGTGATATTGCTAGCGAATATTACCCAATTTTTTGTAACAAAACATTCGCCATTATTTTGCATCATAAAATCTAGTCCTAAGACCAAGTCTGCTTTTATGTTTAAATCTCTAACTAGTATTCCAGTGAGTGTATATGATGGTTGGTAGAATTTTTCACAAGTATTAATAAAACTTACCTTTGCTTTTGGTATATAGTCTATATAGGTATTATGGGTTCTGTCCATTTGCATGGATTGTTGAGGTTTTGACAATTTTTTAATTAATTTTGATGGTAAAATTCTACTATTTAAAATATTTGTTGTACATCCTGAATCAACTATAGCTAATGTCTCGAACTCATAGTCTTGAATTTTTATTCTTGCTAAAACTTTAACTGTGCTAATTTTCTTTTCTTCATTACAAACCATTCCTTCAAATGATATCTTCATTGACTTTTTCTGTTTATCTCTATTATTTTCAACAGATGTATTTAATAATTCTACCTTTACTAAATCTTCTTCTTTAATTATCTATTTACTGTATACTCTTATCTCTAATCTTTTAGTCTTTCTTCTCACTCCAATGTTTTGTCTTCTGCTGTTTTGGTTATTGGTTCCTTCGTGTAGAAATTATTTAAATTATTTGTTGATTTTGGAATTTCTAGGGTTTCTGAGGTTTTTCCAATACATTTTATGCATCCTTCCTTATAGCATTTCCTATATTTTGCCCTTTTATTTTTACTTGGAAACCATTTACAAAAACAACACTGGTTACTGTCTTATCCTTTTCCTTCTTCAAATTCATGTTCACATTCTTCTATCAAATTTACTAAATCATGATAGTTTGAGTTCGTCTTTTCTAATCCTATTTTATTTATAAATTCCTCTTCTCCAGAATCTAAAGAATCAAATTTATCTTTTCCTTTTTTAAAAATTTCCATACTCCTGATGGAGTATATACTTTCATTATCTGACATATATTCATCTACATATATTCATCTACATTTATCAAATTTTCATTTACATCTTCTATTAATTGTGCATTTCTAGATTCACTATTGTTTCTTTTTGGACAAGTATTTGCTAAGTGCTCTATACTCCTGAAGGTAAAACATTCTAATTTATTTTTGTAGGTTCTACTGGTGTTATTGTTTCTTACATGTTTATTCTTATCTAGGTATGGCTTTCTTGCATTTGATCTTCTTAAGTAATATTTCTTCCTAGGGCGACAGTCTTTTTTACATGCCTATTTATATTTTTTCTTTTTATAATCTTGGTCATAATGTTGTGTAGTATATATGTTTTTACAAAAATCTGTATCACTTCTTTTTAATTGTTTTTGTATATGTATATTTATACATTTTTCTTGTAATATATCCATTACATATTGTATTCTTTGTCCTATTGACCATTGATTGTTTGCATTTTGTATTACTCCTTCTCTTTTGGACCATTTTTCTTCTATCTCTCTTCCTAGAGCCCTTGGTAATTATTAAATAATCTAGCTCCTAGATTCTGATCAAATAAGTTTCCACTAATTGTACAATAATAAAAGTAGTCATTTAGAAAATCTTTAATCCTTGACCAATTATTAATACTTAGTTGTTCTAAATTTATTAAGGCTTTTTGTTGTAATACTACTAATCCACTATTGGGATCTTCTCCTGTTAGTAGAGTATGTACTTGGTTTACAAAATTGTATGGATTTGAACCTAGTTCTATTAATTCGTAAAAATCTTATGGGAATAATGTCTTATAGAATTCCCAAAGTGCTGTAGTACTTTCTCCTAGAAATATTTCTAAATAACTATAAATAATTTCTGCATCTACTTCTTGATTCCCCTATATATGTTGTATGTAGTCTGCTATAACTACATTTTTCCATATGTCTGTTATATTATTCCATGCCTGAGGATCATGAGCTGGTAAGTTTAAAATTTTTCCTTTATTACCACCTTCTTATAATCTAATGGATTCTTCTATTGACATTCTTTTTCCTCTAGGTTTTATGTTTTGTTCAACTTGAGTGTCTGGGTTTATTCTAAATAGCCTATATCTTGGTAAATTTCATGTTGTTATATTTACTCTTTGCATTTCGGTTGTTCTCTAGAAAGGGCTTGTAGTACTTGTCACACTTTCCATAAATTCTTTTATACTTTTGTCTATACTATAAATCGATTTTAAGTTTTTGCCTTTTCGTTCCTTTTTATGTGTATAACCATAATTGTCTGTTCTTAGCTCACAATTTACAAAATGTTCTTTAGCTTTGGCGTGATTAAGATTTCCCATTTCACAGCCTATACATTTGAATTTTCTGTCATTATTTATTTCGTATAGGGCTTCTGCTTTTATTATAGCTTTATTCACTTTAAAGCCTTCTTCTGATATTTCTATTTTCATAAAATTAGTATTTTCACGCTCTTCAATTTCTTCATCAGTTTCTTTTTCAGTTGTATATTGGTAGTCTGTGAATCTTACTGAAGTTTCTCCTTTAGTGTTTATATACATTAAATGATAGGTTGGCTTTAGTATTTCTTTCTTAGTAAATTTTTCTAAGTTTCATTCTTGTCCTGCATAGTCTTCTGAATTTATCTTTAGGGGTTTCGTTAATTTAATACCTTTATTTCCCATTAAACTTACTACATCATCTATTCTTAGTCTAAATTTTGTACTACTATTAGTGGCGAGTTTTCCTGTAAATCCTACACATATTAGTAAATTATTTCCATTATTCATTTCTTCATATCCTTTAGTCTGGATACCTATCTTTATATATTTTCCAAATTCTCACGAATTTATCATATAGTCTGGACTACAATAAAAAAGTCCTCCATTTGTTGACATGTCTACTACTATTATTCCAATTATAGATCTTTTTTAGTCTGACCATCTATTACCATAGATTGTAACTAATACTTTGATTCCTAGATTTTTTTCTGGTTAGTCCTTTTAGGCCTACTACTATGAGTCCCATGTGCATGAGACTCATGTTTGACTTGACAATTTGTCTTGAAGATTTTGAACTTATCAAATTTATACTAGTGCTATCTTTACCAATCATGCATAATTGTTCTTCACTATAATATTTATATAATTGTGTCATTGAAAACATTCCTTCATTATATAGTGTCTTAGCACTTATTAATTTTTATTTGTTTTGTTGAAAAGGTTATATATCTTTATATTCATCTAAAATTTCTTCTAGCTGTTGTCTTGGAATTATTTTTGGTCTATTTATTAGATAGCACATTATTTGTAAGACTATTTTGGGTAAAACCTGATCTTGGTCTGCTTGGGGATGCTAAAAAAAGGTTCATGATTTTTGGTAGAGTTTAACTTTTCTTTCTCCTTCTGAGGAGTTAATTCTACTTTCTTTAGTTGTTCTATTAATTCTTCTATACTAGCTTGTTGTTCGATCTGAGCTTTCTCTTTTCTAGATTGTTGTTCTAGCTGAACTTTTCTTTTTGATTTATTTTTCTAGATTTTTATTAAGTTCTGATAGTAGTAATATTATAATATTATTTTGTTTTATTATTGTAGAGTCTACTTTTCCCTGAGGTTGATGATATGATAATCCTTTGGGATTTGGTTGACTTTGTGTTTTTGTAATATTGCTAGGTAGAGTTGATCATTTATAGGGATGATATTCATAAAAGGGTTATTTCTTTTAGTTGACTAATTTCTTTATGTATTTCTTTTAATTCTTATTCTATGTTATTTATACTAATAAAATATATATCCTTATTTGTTATTACTTTAATTTTTCTTTCTAGTTCCAATTGTTGATCTTTTAGGAAATCAGAGTTCTGTTCTATTTTATCTAACGGTTTCTTTTGTTTAATTTGCAGGTTTTCCAATACTTCTAGATTCTACTATTCTTATTTCTTCTATTAAATTTTGTTCCTTTTTTAGAATTCTGTTAAAATGTTTTAAGTTTTTATATAAGTAATTGTATTATCTTTGAACTTGTCTAGCAAACGGATGTGTTTTCATATACCATGATTTATCCTAAAGAAACAACTATTTTACCCAATTCTCTATAATGTTTTATTATTCTATTATAACGTTCTGTATCATTTCTAATACCTTCTAATTCCCATGTTAAAGCACTTATATATTCTTTTAAAAATTCCAATTCTAGTGTAGTTAATACTTTTAAATAATTACTTAAGATTAATTCTAGTTCTATTTTTTCTGCTCTTTGTATTATTTCTTTGTTTTTCATACCAATATCTTATTCTTATATTTCTATCAAATGGATGCATTTTCATTAAATACTGTTTCTAGACTTGAGGTGCTTTATCAATTTGTACTCTAAGCCAGATATTATGTGATTAGATTATCTAGTCTTCTCAGATCTTCCTTTGTACTATTTAGTCTTTTATATTCTAAGTATAAACTATATAAATTATTCTCGATTTCTTCTAATGATTTTGTATTTCTATGAGGTGTTCTCATTAAGCTAGATAAATATCGTTTATCCTCTTCCAACTTTCTTCGGTCTTCAATTCGTGTCTATAATATTCTATTTGCACTTGTAATTCTGGTAATCTAGTATCTATTCTTTCTATTTCTTTATGGATCTTTCTGCTTAGTTTCGGTGAAAGTTCAAGAAGTTGGAAGTATAACTGCCTTTGTTCTACCAAAATCTTATATAGTTTTTTATAGTCTTTTAATAATATACGAATATCACAATAATACTCTGAATCTGATATTATCTCCTTTTCGTAGGGTCTAGGCCTTTTTTTCTGAATTCTAGAAATATAATCGGATACCATATGTTTTAATGTCTCCTAGAATCTTCAGGCTCTGATACCAATAATAAACAGATAATAATAATAATAATAAACACAATAATAAAAAGGAGTAGGAACAAGAAACAAGTAATTAAAACAGAAAAATAGGTATGAAAATAAAAGCAGAGTTAGAGCGGATGTTAATAAAAAGGAGTAGGAACAAGAAACAAGTAATTAAAACAGAAAAATAGGTATGAAAATAAAAGCAGAGTTAGAGCGGATGTTTTACAATATGGTGTAAAACCTACTCAGTACTCCCTCCTTCGTTATCCTTTGTCCAGTGTAGTATATAAGTTATAAAGATCAAAATATATTTTCTCCCAACAAAATAAATTATTATTATTTTTTTTGCATTTTTTAATTTTTTGATTTTTTGTTATTTATACCATGTTCATCTCTTTCTCTTCAGTTTGAGGTATTTAGCAATGACTTCTTTAATCATACCCCAGGATGATACGATAGTCCTTTCAAATCGTTAGCGGATTTTATTAATTCCTTATGAATTTATAAATTAATCCATCGTTATTGTTAAACACTTAGAGAATAACCATATACTAGGGGTATATTTATAAGTAATTTACCAACAATACAAGATCGAAAAATTGGCAGTAATCCACACGGCCATCTAGATCTATAGTATTTAAAACACATCTATGAGTACATACATAATAATAAGTAATTTACTAATTTTACAAGATCAGAAAACTGGTGGTAGTCCGCATGGCTATCCAGATCTATAATATTAAAAAACTTCTGGAAGAAAATATGAACTTGATATAATTCAAACATAATTTACAAACTAGGGAGAAAATACAATGATCTATGTAACGACTACTTACATGTCTTAAGGAAGAAGTGAGGTTTCCCTTTTGGGGGTCCCCTGAAAGCTAACGGCTACCAGAATAAAGGAATAAAAGACCAATATACACTTTCCACACACTGTTTTTTTTTAACAAACTTTTGAAACTAAGAACTTTATGAACAAACAAAGAACTTTCTCACTCTTAAATTTTCTCTCACTTATCTCTAACTATATGTCTTTAAGTCATCCATAAGGTAGTATTTATAGGCATTTTTGTGGACTTAAAATCCTTATTTCAAATGACTTGATAAAACTTTAGCAAGTTGAGTGGGCCCCACAGTCACATGGTTATGTTTCCACTTTAACTCTCCTCCATCCATTTATTTCCCATTTATTCATCTGTTATATCATTGCATACGTCTCTTATTTTATTTTTTTGTAGATATCGTCATTGCTTACATGTCCAAATTGTGTAACGCTTCTGAGTCGAAATCCATTCCTGAATCATCATCTATATTTGGGTCTTGGGCAAATTGATCCATGGACGAATTGCAATCTCGATCATAATCGTCAATGTCTCTGTCTGATAGTCCCAATCTTGTTCCTGTTCTGGTGATCTTATTTCTTCTCTTGGAATTGAGGAAATTCTAGATCTTAGCTCCAGTGGTTCTAGATTCATTGCTATATTTTTGGGCAGTTGTTCTGCTAACAATTTTTTTATTGAGTCTACTACTATTTTTTCTATATTTCTTTTTTTATTTTTCTTTTTTCTAATAAAAATCTTTTTCGAGTCTTGGAAGAGCTTCCTTCGTCTGTTTTCTGGATACCTGTGGTCTTGAAACTAGCTGGGAGTATTCTCCCTATAATTTTTGGCAAAGTGTCAGTTGTCAATGGATTTGATGAGTCTTTACCAGGTACCGTTTGTGTTGGACTAGCTGTATCATTACCCGATACAATAGGTCTTTCTACATTCATTAGGGAATGTACACCCATTAATGGATTTGAGGAGTCTTTACCAGCTACCGTTTATGCTGGACTAGCTGTATCTTTACCCGATCAGTGGGTCTTTCTACATTCACTGCACACCTTTCTTATCCATTTTTTAAGAAGTTGGAGAACTCTTTGGGATTATTTGAGTCCCATAAATTTGCTGAGTCTGTTGTGATAATTCAAAATGAAGAATCTTTATACGATCTTGTAAAATACTTACATGTTCTAACATTTGTCCTTTTTCATTTATAAGGTTTTCATTGTCTTGTCTTAAAATTTCGTTGGCGCGATTTAGTCTTTTAAAAGCTTCAGTCATGGAGGAACAATGATCATAAAATATAATTTTGTCGGTCTTTTTTAATATTATATTGGGGAACTTCTTTTATATCTGGTCTTAGGGCTGGGGTAATGTAATAGTTTGGCCCTAGATTTCCGCGGGCATAATCTAGTGCCTTTGTTAAATCATTAAAGCCTATGTGGAGAGGGGTTGTATAGTCCTTTACAGAATCTATTACCTCTATCCATGTCTGAAATACTCCTTGTGACATTCCCCTAAGAACAACATAAAATTTAAATCTGTTAGTGCTATTTTTCTTAGTAAAATAATAGCTTAAAGCATTTAGAACTGAAATAAAATATCTAGTGTCTCTAAATGTCTTGTTGTAGGAAATCCATAAATTGTCGATCAGACAGATCTATGATTTATCCACCCTTACATCTGGGCTAAGTTTGAAAGACAAATTTGATGGCTCATAATAGATGAGGTTGTGAGGTCCGAAGATGTAATGCCCCAAAATCTCACCTCGAGATGTCACACGGTGCTTAGGACTACACGTAGCCCCAAGCTAACCCTATTGAACCTAATACTAAGTTTAGAACTTACTTTAGAATAAATAAGCCAAACAATAATACTTTTTTGCATCAAATATGAACTGAAAATACTGAAAACAATGTTTGGATGACAAAATACTGATAATCTGGAACAAAACTTCAACTGATAGTCTAACAAGCCTCTACTTACTAAGAACTAGAGAGTCATTAGGACAAACCCCAAATGACTCGACTAAACTGAAAGCAATAACAACTGAAAATCTGAGAAATAGGTCCTCGAACCATGAGGACTCACCAACTGCGGAACATAGACAAAGGTACTCGGGGATCACAACCACTGCTGAGACTGAGCACCTGAACCTACATTATGAGACAATGTATCACATAGACGTATATGTGGATCAATATTTTGTGGATGTAATGAGTATATGGGGGTGTATGCATTTAAGTAAACAATGTTATCATTCTTTATAAAACATGCATGCTGATATGAATGACTCACATAGCTTGAGAAAAAAACTATAATCTGAATCTCATAAATCATGTATAATGAAGTATATAGTACAAATCTAGAGAGCCATTACACTTACTTCTAAAATTTATAATCTTCATCTTATTCTCAAAACTTGTAATAAAGAGACATCTTAAAGAAACAATAGCTTTCAAAACTTATACTTTTACCTGATGGAGAATAAGGGGCTTCTTTAAAACTTGGAGATTTTAGGACTTTGCGAATCTCAAAATCAAACTTCTAGCTTATAAACTTTTATCATAAGTAGAGTAGGGGACTGCTTTGGGAGTTTCTTCTGACCGACATTTGCCATCGAAATAGAACCTTAACTTTAGCGATCACTATCTTAACCCACTTGGGGTAAATTAGAAATCTACGAGGGCACATAGTTCTGGGGCATGAGACCTTGGAATCATACCCAACTCGGTGTTAAATACTACTCTCATACTTAAGCTTATAACTTTTAGGAAATCCACCACCTTAAAATAATTCAAGGGTCTATAATAAAGACCAAAAATACTTCTCTTGACTTTAATCCATAATTAGTATGGATCCTTATCTTAGCTTAGACCCAAAAGGTCAAATCTTTAACTAAAATCTAAAAATAACTTACCTATAGGGTACTTATGACCCAAAAATTCTTGAACAACAATCTTTAAAGGGGGTCTATTGACCCAAACAGAAATCTCAAGTCAGATATCTCAAAATTCATGCTTAGTAATGCGATTACTCATAAAGTATCTTAAAATCTGTAAATTTCATCTATAGGCATGGAAATATAAATAAAATCATGTAATTCAACTTTTAATCCATGGGAAATCTCACAGTCTTACAAATAATGAAAGTGGGTATGAACCCTAACTTAATTTCATGAAAAATCTCATAAATTACAGAAATTTGGTAATTTAAAGTATACCTTTGGGTACAAGGATGAAAGTGTTACCCTTGTTCAAACCGCACATACCTTAGATGATGACTTGTAGATGAATAAACTTTCTTGAGACTCTTTTTTCGTACTCTTGAGGGAGGGTTCTTGATGCTTTTGACTTGGGAACCTTGAATCTTAACTCAATTTGTGGAAACTATGGTGGGATCTTGAAGTTCTTGGAGAAGGAATTGGGTTTGTTCTTATGGGAGAAAACCCTAGCTCTTGATGATTTTGATGAATCTGAAGTTATCTGCTTTGTTTTGGATATATCTAGGTGTTAAAAGGGTGGGAAAAGACCAAAAAGCCCTTTTTAAAAATGAATTAAAAATACTGAACGGGATCTGCGATGGTCCATCGCTGGATCGATGGTCCATCGGCCGGACCATCGCACCTGGGCCATGATGATAGGCGTATTTACACGCCTAAAGTGCTATAATTTACCCATATTTTAGCTAAGTTTTGAGGACAAAATATATAATTCATGCACTTTTAGTCCTTTTTCCTGTAAGTGAGCTAACAAACGTGATTAGTAAGTTTCAGGTATAAATGATGAAGATTTCAGCATTTTATGGATAGCTTGACGCCAAAGGAAGCTTCACGAAAGAAGGAAAGCAAAGCTTGGACGCCTAGGGACCAAAAGTGACGCATGGAGAACCTGTCCCGGGCAAAAACAGCATTTCAAAAGACTTTGGGATCAGCAGTAACTTATTAGGATTAGGATAATGATGCAGTAATTTATTAGGATTAGGATAAGTACGCAATAGCCTAGTAGGAATAGGATATGGGTATTATAAATACCCTATTTTGCTGAAGATTCGGATAATTCTCATTCTTCTCATCATTCATATTCTAATTCATCTACAACTCTAAACAATTTGCTTTCAATTAATTCTTACTATTCTCTCTTCATCTATTCGACTTTTAATTTTCACGACAAGAGAAATACTACTTTGAAAGGAAATCACACCACAAGCCCTACCAACATATACTTCACGTGAGATCTTTATATTGGTATGATGATAATGACTATTGTGATTTCCATTGCACCCATGAGTAGCTAAACTTCTCGGTTAGGGTTATGGAAGCCTTATGAGCTACTATCTATTGCTATGAGTTTGTGAATTCGTGACACGTATGCTGCTTATATCATTATTCTCTTCATCTTAATTTAAATTCTTGTGGTTGCAAACACATAGAATACGCCAGTATAGCATTAACTTGTTCGAAAGAAAAGTTATATGTCTGGAAATGAGATAATGTCAAGGTAATAGGGCACCAACCCCTGTTAAAAAGTTAGTGCCGTAACTGGATTAACCTCTTGGAGAATTTGTACCGTTAGATACGCTTTAAGCTCAAAAGAGTTAAAGTGAAATAATCCTTGATGGTCGAAAGACGCCTGGATTTACCATAGAATACAATTCTCTATAAGCACATGCATGTCTGAATTTTGCATAACTCATAGTCAATAGAGACGTACAACTCAGAAGGTGGACATAACCTCAGTTCTCAATTCTCATTGATCAAAACCAACCAAACAATCCGTTTTACTCTTCTATTTTCTGTTCTTACGTTATTATTTTATTACTCACACTACAATCCCCCCTTTTTACGAAACTTTCAGCAAAAGTCTAGTAATCTTTGCTTACTTAGTGACCAAGTATTCTCTGTGGGATTCGACACCCAACCCAGTTGGGTTCTATATTTGACAACGACCGCTTACACTCTTACGAGAGCTGTAGTTTGAGCGTTATCAGGCCAGAATGAGACTTACTGTCTTAGTTGCGATGGCTTGGGCAACGGTCCATCGCTAGATCGATGGTCCATCAGCCATTCCATCGTGCTTGGACAGAAGTTTGAATCACTACCATCGTTGCGATGGTTTGGGCGATGGTCTGTCGCTAACTCGACGGTCCGTCGACCTTCTCCGTCACACCTAGGCAATTCAGACTGCTTTCTGTAATTAGTCCATAACTTTCTACTCTGACATCGGATTTTGACAAAATAGGTATCGTTGGAAAGATAATTCAATTTCCCACGCGTTAAAAAAGTTAAAATTAGGAAAATTCAATATGGTTTAAACACTAATCCCTTTGGAAGTCATTTATTAATTTTGTAAAGGCGAAATTAGGCTTCACTTGACATTTTCTAAAGGCTTAGACTACGAGGGAGCTTTGCGGGGTTTTACAATATCTCCCCCTTGGAAACATTCATCCTTGAATGTTGCTAGTTAGACTAAAATACGAAGGAACTAAGGGTGCACAGGTGCAAAAATGGCTAACCGATCTCATATCCTTCTAAACCTTTGAATATTTCGAAAAGTGCAAGAACTTATACAAGAATAACCACATAGCTGAATCTTTGATTGGAAAGGAACTGAATTAAGGAATAATAATACCTTCAGCTAGATCTAAACTCGCAGAGAAGAGGTACAGGTACTTGGCTCGCACGTCTGCTTCTGCTTCCCAAGTAGCACCCTCAACTGACTGGTTCCGCCAAAGAACTTTGACCAAGGGAATCTCTTTGTTCCTTAGACTATGGGTTTGATGGTCTAGAATATTGACTGGAATCTATTCGTAAGAAAGACTAGTTTGAATATCTGAGCTCTTCGAAGGATCTACAATAACAGAATCACCAATGCTCTTCTTGAGCATGGAGACGTGAAAGACGGGACGAATAGCTAAAAGATCTGCAGGCAACTCAACTTCATAGGCTACTTTCCCAAGACGTCTCAAAACTCTATAAGGTCCAACATAATAGGGGCTAAGCTTCCCCTTTCTGCCAAATCTCTTCACCCCTTGCATGGGTGAAATCTTAAGATATACCAAGTCACCCACCTCAAACTCAAGATCCCTTCTTCTCATATCTGCATATGACTTTTGAC
Source organism: Capsicum baccatum var. pendulum (assembly GCA_030864225.1). Lineage (NCBI taxonomy): Eukaryota > Viridiplantae > Streptophyta > Magnoliopsida > Solanales > Solanaceae > Capsicum > Capsicum baccatum. The sequence goes on along the minus strand of CM061554.1, from coordinate 165,455,175 downwards.
GACTCTGGGCTATTTTCATCCTTTCTCTAATCAACTTAACTTTTTCCATAGATTTAAACACAGAATCAAGCCCAATCAAAGCATCATCACCCACTTCAAACCAACCTATGGGTGATTCATATCGCCTCTCATACAAAGTTTCAAATGGGGCTAACTGAATACTAGAGTGATAACTATTGTTATATCCAAAATCAATCAGTGAAAAATGATCATCCTAACTACCTTTGAAATCAAGAGCACATGCCCTCAACATATCTTCCAGAGTCTGGATGGTCCTCTTAGCCTGACCATCTGTCTGCGGATGAAAAGTGAAACTCAAAAGAACCTGGGTACCAAGACCCTTCTGAAAAGCCCTCCAAAACTGAGAAGTTAATTGAGTACCCCTATCCAAAATGATAGACAAGGGAACTCCGTTCAATCTGAATAACTCCCATACATACAACTTAGCATAGTCTCAGCTGTATAAGATGTATGCACTGGCAAGAAATGCGCTGACTTAGTCAACCCGTCTACAACAACCCAAATAGAATTATGATGACGACGCAAGAGGTAGACCAGTCACAAAATCCATATTCACCTTTTTCCACTTCCAAGTGGGATACCAAACTCTTGCAACTTACCACCAGGTCTTTGGTGCTTTACCTTAACCTGTTACAAGTAGCATATTTTTCCACAAACTCGGCTATATCTTTCTTCATGCCACTCCACCAATAGATTTCCCATAAGTCACGGTACATCTTGGTAGCACCGGGATGAATAAAATACCGCACACCATGCACCTCAGCCATAATTCTCTGCTTCAAATCACCAACGCACGGGACACACAATCTATCATGACATCTCAACACCCTTCAGTTTCCTTAATCGACTCTTTTAATTTGACCAAACTAGTATCCATGTCTTGCTTCTTCTTCACATTCGAAACTAGAGAGGATTTGGAACTACTCTGAACCTAAACACTACCTTCAGCTGAGTCAAGCAACCTAACACCCAGTCCAGCCAAACGATGAACTTCATGAGCCAACTCTTTATTATCCTTTTCTATATGAGCCACACTGCCCATAGACAACTTACTAAGGGCATCTGCAACTACATTGGCCTTGCTCAAATAATATAACACACTTATATCATAATCTATTAGCAACTCTAACCATCTCCTCTAATGAAGATTCAAATCCCTCTGAGTAAATATATACTGCAGGCTCTTATGGTCTATGAACACATCCATATGAACACCATACAAATAGTGTCTCCAGATTTATAAAGCAAAGACCACAACAGCTAACTTTAAATCATGGGTTGGGTAATTCTTCTCATGAGACTTCAACTGTCTAGAGGCATAGGCTATAACCTTACCACTCTACATCAACACATAACCCAAACCAACTCTAGAGGCATCATAATACACCACAAAATCATCTGTACCATCAGGCAATGTCAACATTGGGGATAAAGTGAGTCGATTCTTCAACTCCTAAAAACTCTTTTTGCAAGAATCTGACCATAGGAACTTAACTTTCTTTTGGGTCAGTCTAGACATAAGAGACGCAATAGATGAGAAACTTTCAACAAAGCGGTGGTAATAGCCTGCTAGACCCCAAAAACTTTAATATCTAATGGAGAGATGGGTCTAGGCCACTTTCATACAACTTCTGTCTTTTAGGAATCAACTCTAGTGCCTTCAGCTGAAATAATATGACCTAGAAAGGCTACTGACCTTATCCAAAATTCACACTTGCTTAATTTGGCGAACAACTGATGATCTCTAAGAGTTTATAAGACAATTCTAAGATGATCCGCATGGTCATTTTCAGTATGGGGGTACATAAGTATATCATCTATGGACTCTATAATAAACATATCAAGATACTGTCTGAACACTCGATTAATGAGGTCCATGAAAGCCACTGGAGCATTGGTTAGCCCAAATGACATGACTTGAAACTAAAAGTGACCGTAACGGGTTCAGAAGGCTATCTTTGGGATATCACACTCCCTTACTTTAAGCTGGTGATAGCCAGATCTAAGGTCTATCTTTGAGAAATAACTTGCTCCTTACAACTGATCAAATAGGTAATCAATTTTAGGAAGAGGGTACTTATTCTTAATTGTAACCTTATTTAGCTGATGATAGTTAATATAAATATGCAAAGAACCATATTTCTTCCACGCAAACAGGAGGGGTGTGCCCCAAGAAGAAATACTGGGCCTCACGAAACCCTTATTGAGGAGATCTTTGAGTTGCTCTTTCAACTCCTTAAGCTCTATGAGTGTCATACGATATGGAGGAATAGAAATAGGTTGTGTATCGGGAAGATGGTCAATCCAAAACTCTATCTCTCTACCGGGAGGTACCCTTAGGAGATCTTCTGGAAAGACATCAGGAAACTCATTAACTATACTGACTGAATAGTCGAAGCCTCAGACTTAGTATCCTTAACCCAAACTAGATGATAGATGCAACCTTTGGATATTAGATTTCTGGCTTTAAGATGGGATATAAAGTGATTCTTGGGAGATACTGAACTTCTAGACCACTCGAAAACTGGTTCATCAAGAAATTGAAACTTAACCACACCGGTACGACAGTTGATAGATGCATAATAGGAATGAAGCCAATCCATACCCAGATTAATATCAAAGTCAACCATCTCCAACTCTATCAAATCATCAAATATGATTCTATGAAGAACAGTGACAAAATACTTTTTATATACTTTATTTGCAACAACTGACTCACCGACTGGAGTAGAAACCAGGAAAGGCTAAAGGATCTTTTTGGGACTTATTTCAAAATTCACCGCAACTAATGGAGTCACATAAGAAAAATTTAACCCAAGGTCCAACAACATATAAACATCAAAGTGAAAGACACGGAGCATACCAGTAACAACATCCGGAGAATCCTCTTGTTCCTGGTGGGATGGTAAAGCATAGAATCTATTATGGTGCTGACCGCTAGCAGTACTGGATGAAGCTCCCTGAGGAGGGGCTGGACGGGCTAAAGAAGCTGGTGCACTGGTAGCCTGAGTCTAAGGTCGCACATCACTGTTCCCCTGCCTGGCATGTGGGCATTCTCTAAGTCTGTGGCCCAACTTACCACAACCAAAACAACCCCTTTGCTAGGCTAAACACTCATCGGGATGGGTTCTACTATATTTTACACAAGATGGATAACTGGGCTTGTTACTTACACTATTCTGGGATCTAGACATAGAAGGCTTGTTCCCCTGCTCCTGCCTATTTCTGTGCATGGGAGCACTAGCTAACGAAGGCGCTAACATAGATGAACGATTATGAAACTAGGGCCAATTCCCTCTATGGGATCTAGTCTGACCATGCTCAAACTACTCTGATCTAGCTCTCTTATTTTCCCTTACTTTATCTCTCTCCCTTATCTTATCAGCCTTAATTTGCTGAGCATGCATCATCAATCTGAGCAGATCCATATCCCTATTGAGCATAGCAGTTCTACACTCTTTCAGCACCAAACCAGATACGCCAGTCATGAACTTTCTCATACGAGATCGAGTGTCATTTACCAAGTCAGGAGCATACTTGGCTAACTAGTTAAACTTAAGGCAATACACTTTTACAGTCATTGAGCCTTGCCTTAGGTTCATAAACTCCTCTATCCTTTCTTCCCTCATCTCAAGTAGGAAAAACTTAACCAGGAATGCATCTTGAAACAACTTCCAAGTCATAAGAGTAGCATTCTCCCCTCTATTCTTCCTCCATGCCATAATCCAATCATAAGAAATATCTTTCAGCCTATAAGAGTCCAGCTCTACACTCTCGTCTTCAGAAAAATACATGACTTGGGTGATCTTCTTCACCTCCTCAACATAAAACTGTGGCTCTTCACCTACCTTAGACCTAAAGAACTCTGGCGGATTCATCCTTATAAAATCTCGAATCTTGGCTACAGCTGAATCACCCCCTTACTGGTACAGAACTGTAGCCTAGTTATTGGCCTGAACATTTGTGGTGACTTCTTGGGCTAACGCCTGAAGGCAGCCCAAAACTCAATGTGAGACACGTTCTCAATTAGAGGATCAACTGGTTGAGGTGGCTGATCGACATTTCTATGGGCATTAGATCTTCGGGGAGGCATTTTTCTATCATCATAGAGACAGTCATAGGCACGATAGACTCTAAAAGAAAGAGCTAACTTTTTCCTAAAATGTTGCGCAGCCCCTTGCTCATAGATGTCTCACGCTTCACACCGATGATTAATACTCTACGTAACATGGCTTGTCAGACTTCCTATGACTCCTTAAACTAAGCTTTGATACCAAGTTTAAAACGCCCTAAAATCTCATCTTGAGATGTCACACGGTGCTTAGGACTACAAGTAGCCCCAAGCTAACCCTTTTGAGCCTGATACTATGTTTAGAACTTGCTTTAGAATAAATAAGCCAAAAATGATACTTTATTACATCAAATATGAACTGAAATAACTAGAAACAATGTCTGGATGACAAAATACTGATAATCTGGAACAAAACTTCAACTGATAGTCTAACAAGCCTCTACTTACTAAGAACTAGAGAATCATTTGAAAAACCCCCAACTGACTCGACTAAACTTAAAGCAATAACAACTAAAAATCTGAGGAATAGGTCCTCGAACCACGAGGACTCACAAACTGTGGAATATAGACAAAGGTACTCGGGAATCACGGTCACTGCTGAGACTGAGCACATGAACCTACATTATGAGACAATGTAGCACACAGACATACATGTGGATCAGTACTTTGAGGATGTACTGAGTATATGGGGGTGTATAAATTTAAGTTAAAAATGTTATCATTCTTTATAAAACATGCATGCTAATATGAATGACTCACATAGCTTGAGAAAAAAACTAAAATCTGAATCTCATAAATCATGTATAATGCAGCATATAGTACAAATCTAGAGAGCCATTGCACTTAGTTCTAAAATTTGTAATCTCCATCTTATTATCAAAACTTGTAAGCTAGAGACATCTTAATAAAACAATAGCTTTCAAAACTTATACTTTTACCTGATGGAGAATAAGGGGCTTCTTTAAAACTTAGAGATTTTAGGACTTTGGGAATCTCAAAATCAAACTTCTAGCATATAAATTTTTATTTTATGTAGAGTAGGGGACTACTTTGGGAGTTTCTTATAACCAACATAAACCATGTGGGAAACATGGAGTCCAACGTCTTTCCCACATTGGGGAGAGCTGCTCTACCCTTCCCATCAAAATAGAACATTAACTTTAGTGATCACTATCTTAAACAACTTGAGGTAAATTAGAAACCTACGGGGGCACGTAATTCTAGGGCATGAGACCTTAGAATCATACCCAACTTGGTGCTAAATACTAGTCCCATACTTAATCTCAGAACTTTTAGGAAATCTACCTTAAAATAATTTAAGGGTCTATAATAAAGACCAAAAATACTTCTCTTGACTTTAAGCTATAATTAATGTGGATCCCAATCTTAGCTTAGACCCAAAGGTCAAATCTTTAACTAAAATCTAAAAATAGCTTAGCTATAGGGTACTTATGACCCAAACAATCTTGAACAATTATCTTTAAAGTGGGTCTATTGACCCAAATACAAATCTCAAGTCAGATATCTCAAAAATTCATGCTTGGTAATGCGATTACTCATAAAGTATCTTCAAATTTGTAAATATCATCAATAGGCATGGAAATATAAATAAAATCATATAATTCAACTTTTAATCCATGGGAAATCTCACAATCTTACAAATAATGAAAGTGGGTATGAACCCTAACTTAATTTCATGGAAAATCTCATAAATTGCTGAGATTTTGTAATCTAAAGTAAGCCTTTGGGAATAAGGATGAAAGGGTTACCCTTGTTCAAACCCCACATACCTTAGATTATGACTTATAGATGAACAAGCTTGCTTGAGATGCTTTTTTCGTACTCTTGAGGGAGGGTTCTTGAAGATTCTAACTTGGGAACCTTGAATCTTAACTCAATTTATGGAAACTTTGGTGGGATCTTAAAGTTCTTAGAGAAGGAATTGGGTTTGTTCTTGAGGGAGAAAACCCTAGCTCTTGATATTTTTGATGAATCTGAAGTTATCTGCTTTGTTTTGGATATATCTAGGTGTTAAAAGGGAGAAAAAAAACCAAAAGCCCTTTTTAAAAATGACTTAAAAATACTGAATGGGATCTGCGACGGTCCATCGCTGGGTCGACGGTCCATCAGCCATTTCGTCGCATTTGGATAGAAGGTAGACTCACTTTCTCCGCTACGACGGTTTGGGTGATGGTTCGTCGCTAGCTCAATGGTCCGTTAACCCTTTCCATTGCACCTGGGTGGTTCAGACCGCTTTCTATAATTCGGCCATAATGTTTTACTCCAACATCGGATTTTGACGAAATGGGTATCGGTGGAAAGTCAATTCAATTTCCCATGCGATAAAAATTTAAAATTAGGAATATTCAATATGTCTTAAACACTAACCACTTTTAAAGTTATTTCTTAATATTTAAAGGCAAAATTAGGCTTTACTTGATATGCTCTAAAGGCTTAGAATACGAGGTAGCTTTGCGGGGTCTTACAATATCTCCCCATTAGAAACATTCATCTTCAAATGTAACTAGTTAGACTAAAATACCAAGGAACTAAAGGTGCACAAGTGCAACATATGGCTAAACCGATCTCGTATCTTTTTGACAGATCTGCGGGCAACTCAACTTTATAGGCTACTTTCCCAACACGTCTCAGAACTCTATAAGGGCCAACATAACAGAGACTAAGCTTCCCATTTCTACCAAACCACTTCACCCCTTTCATGGGTGAAATCTTCATATACACCAAGTCACCCATCTCAAACTCAAGATCTCTTCTCCTCACATCTGCATATGACTTCTGACGACTCTGGGCTGTCTTCAACCTTTCTCTAATCAGCTGAACTGTTTCCATAGCCTCAAACACAGAATTAGGCCCAATTAAAGCAGCTTCACCCACTTCAAACCAACTTATAGGTGATCTATATCACCTCTCATACAAAACTTCAGACGGGACCATCTGAATACTAGAGTGATAACTATTGTTATATGCAAACTCAATCAGTGGCAAATGCTCATCCCAACTACCTTTGAGATCAAGAGCACATGCCCTCAACATATCTTACAGATTTTGGATAATCCTCTCAGCCTGACCATCTGTCTGCGGATAAAAAGTGAAACTCAAAAGAACATGGGTACCAAGACCCTTCTGAAAAGCCCTCCAAAACGGAAAAGTGAATTGAGTACCCCTATCCAAAATGATAGAAAAGGGTACTCCGTTCAATTTGCCTAACTCCCGGACATACAAGATAGCATAGTCCTCAGCTGTATAAGATGTATGCACTGGCAAGAAATACGCTGACTTAGTCAACCTGTCTACAACAACCCAAATAGAATTATGATGACGACGCGAAAGAGGCAGTCCAGTAACGAAATCCATATTCACCCATTCCCACTTCCAAGTGGGATACCAAACTCTTGTAACTTACCACCAGGTCTTTGGTTCTCTACCTTAACCTGTTACAAGTAGCATATTTTGCCAGTAACTCGGCTATACCTTTCTTCATGCCACTCCACCAATAGATTTCCCGTAAGTCGTGGTACATCTTGGTTGCACCGGGATGAATAGAATACCGCGCACCATGTACCTCAGCCATAATTCTCTGCCTCAAATCACCAACGCACGGGACACAAAATCTATCATGACATCTCAACACCCTTCAATTTCCTTAATCGACTCCATCAATTTGACAAAACTAGCATCTATGTCTTGCTTCTCCTTCACTTTTAAAATCAGAGAGGATTCGGAACTACTCTGAACCTAAACACTACCTTCAGCTGAGTCAAGCAACCTAATACCCAGTCCAGCCAAATGATGCACTTCATGAGCCAACTCTTTCTTATCCTTTTCTATATGAGCCACATTGCCCATAGACAACCTACTAAGGGCATCTGCCACTACATTGGCCTTGCTTGAATGACATAACTCACGTATATCATAATATTTTAGCAACTCTAACCATCTCCTCTAACAAAGATTCAAATCCCTCTGAGTAAATATATACTGTAGGATCTTGTGGTCCGTGAACACATCCACATGAACACCATACAAATAGTTCTCTAGATTTTTAAAGCAAAGACCACAGACGCTAACTCTAAAAAATGGGTTGGGTAATTCTTCTCATGAGGCTTCAACTGTCTAGAGTCATAGGCTATAACCTTACCTCTCTGCATCAACACACAACCCAAACCAACTCTTAATTCATCACAATACACTATAAAATCATCCGTACCATCAGGCAATGTCAACATTGGGGCTGAAGTGAGTCAAGTCTTCAACTCTTGAAAACTATTTTTGTAAGAATTTGACCATAGGAACTTAACTTTCTTTTGGATCAGTCTAGACATAAGAGACACAATAAATGAGAAACCTTTAACAAAGCGGTTGTAATAGCCCGTTAGACCCAAGAAACTTTTAATGTCACATGGAGAGATGGGTCTAGGCTAATTTCTTATAGTTTTTGTCTTTTAGGGATCAACTCTAATGCCTTCGGCTGAAATAATATAACCCCAAAAGGCTACTGACCTTAGCCAAAATTCACACTTGCTGAATTTGGCAAACAACTGATGATCTTTAATAGTTTGTAAGATAATTCTAAGATGATCTGCATGGTCATTTTCAGTACGGGAGTACACAAGGATATCATGTATGAACACTATGACAAACATATCATGATATTGTCTGAACACTCGATTCATAAGGTCCATGAAAGCCGCTGGAGCATTAGTTAGCCTAAAAGACATGACTATAAACTCAAAGTGACCATAAAGGGTTCGGAAGGCTATCTTTAAGAAATCACACTCCCTTACTTTAAGCTGGTGATAGACGAATGTAAGGTCTATCTTTAAGAAATAACTTGCACCTTGAAATTGATCAAATAGGTCATAAATTCTAGGAATAGGGTACTTTTTCTTAACTGTAACCTTATTTAGCTGACAATAATCAATGCACATATGCAAAGAACCATCTTTATTCAGCATGAACAGGATGGGTGCGCCCCAAGGAGAAACACTGGGCCTTATGAAACCCTTATCTAGGAGATCTTTGATTTGGTTTTTCAACTCCTTAAGCTTTATAGGTGCCATATGGTATGGAGGAATAGAAATAGGTTGTGTATTGGGAAGAAGGTCAATCCAAAACTCTATCTCTTTATCGAGAGGTACCCCTGGCAGATCTTTTGAAAAGACATCAGGAAACTCATTAACTCTACTAACTGACTGAACAGTCAGAGCCTCAGATTTAGTGGCCTTAACACAAATTAGATGGTAGATGCAACCTTTGGATATTAGCTTTTTGGCTTTAAGATAGGATATAAAGTGACTCTTGGTAGTTACTGAACTTTTGAACCACTAGAAGACTGGCTCATCAGAAAACTGAAACTTAATCACATGGGTACAATAATTGATAGACGCATAACAGGAATGAAACCAATCCATACCCAGAATAATATCGAAGTCAACTATCTCCAACTCTATCAAATCAACAAATATGACTCTATAAAGAACAGTGACAGGATAATTTTTATACACTTGCTAAGCAATAACTGACTCACCTACTAAAGTAGAAATCAGGAAGGGCTCAGGGATCTTTTCGGGACTCATTCAAAAATTCACAACAATTAATGGGGTCACATAAGAGAAATTTGAGCCAGGGTCCAATAATACATAAACATCAAAGTGAAAGACATGGAGCATACCAGTAACAACATTTGGAGAATTCTCTTGCTCCTGGCGGGATGGCAAGGCTTAGAATCTATTCTGGTGCTGACCGCTAGTAGTACTGGATGAAGCACTCTGAAGAGGGGCTGGACGGGCTAAAGAAGCTGGTACACTGGTAGCCTAAGTCTGAGGTTGCATATCTCTGTTCCCCTGCCTGGCATGCGGACACTCTCTAAGTCTGTGGTGTAACTTGCCACAACCAAAACAACCCCTCTGCTCAGACAAACACTTGTCAGTATGGGTCCTACCATATTTTGCATAAGATAGATAATTGGTCCTGCTACTTACACTATTCTGGGATCTGGACATAGAAGGCATATTCCCCTGCTCTTTACTATTTCTGGGTGCGGGAGCACTAGCTGATGAAGGCGCTGGCATAGATAAACGATTTTGAAATTGGGGTCGGTTCCCTCTATGGGATCTAGTTTGACCATGCTCAAACTGCTCTAATCTAGCCCTCTTATTTCCCTTTAGTCTGTCTTTATTCCTTATCTTATCAGCCTTAATCCGCTGAGCATGCATCATCAATCTGTATAGATCATTATCCCTATTGAGCATAATAGTTTTACACTCTTTTAGTACTAAACCAGATATGTTGGTCATGAACTTACTCATACTAGATTAGGTGTCAGCTACCAAGTAAGGAGCATACTTGGCTAAATGGTTAAACTTAAGGCAATACTCCTTTACAATCATAGAGCCTTGTCTTAGGTTCATAAACTCCTCTATATTTGCTTCCCTTATCGGAAGTGGTAAGAACTTATCCAGGAATGCATCCTGAAACACCTGCCAAGTCATAGAAGCTGCATTCTCCTCTCAATTCTTCCTCCATGCCACAACCCAATCATAAGCAATATCTTTCAGCCTATAAAAGGCCAACTCTATACTCTCTTCTTCAGAAATATACATGACTTAGGTGATCTTCTTCACCTCCTCAAGATATAACTGTAGATCTTCACCTACCTTAGACCTATAGAACTCTGGCGTAGTCATCCTCATGAAATCCCGAATCTTGGCTGCAGCTGAATCACCCATTAGCTAATGTGGAACTACAACCTAGTTATTGTCCTGGACATTCGTGGTGACTGCTTGGGCTAACGCCTGAAAGACAGCCCAAAACTCAAAGTGAGACACGTTCTTATTCAGGGGATCAGCCGGTTGAGGTGGATGATCGACATTCCTACAAGTATTAGCTCTTTGGGAAGTCATTTTTTGTCATAAGAGAGCACGAGTCAATAGCAGATAGAGATAGTTGTAGGCATAATAGACTCTTAAAGAACGAGATAACTTTTTCCTAAAACCTTCCGTAGCCCCTTGCTCATAGATGTAAAGCTCTTCACACCGATGATCAATACTCTATGTAACACGTCTTGTCAGACTCCCTAGAACTCCTTAAACCAGGCTTTGATAACAAGTTTGTAATGCTTGAAAATCTCATCCCGAGATGTCACACAGTGCTTAGGATAATAAGTAGCCCCAAGCTAACCCTTTTGAGCCTGCTACTAAGTTTAAAACTTACTTTAGAATAAATAATCCAAACAATAATACTTTATTGCAACCAATATGAACTGAAATAACTGGAAACAAAGTTTGGATGACAAAATACTCATAATCTAGAACAAAATTTCAACTGATAGTCTGACAAACCTCTACTTACTAAGAACATGAGAGTCATTGGGACAAACCACCAACTGACTCGACTAAACTGAAAGCAATAACAACTGAAACTTTGAGAAATAGGTCCTCAAACCATGAGTACTCACCAACTGTGAAATATAGATAAAGGTACTCGAGAATCATAGTCACTGCTGAGACTGAGCATATGAACATACATTATGAGACAATGTAGCACACAGACTTATATGTGGATCAATACTTTGAGGATGTACTAATTATATAGGGGTGTATCCATTTAAGTAAACAATGTTATCATTCTTTATAAAACATGCATGCTGATATGAATGACTAACATAGCTTGAGAAAAAAATTGAAATATGAATCTCATAAATCATGTATAATGAAGCATATAGTACAAATCTAGTGAGTCATACACTTAGTTCTAAAACCTATAATCTCCATCTTATTCTCCAAAGTTGTAAGCAAGGGACATCTTAAAGAAACAATAGCTTTCAAAACTTATACTTTTACCTGATGGAGAATAAGGGGCTTCTTTAAAACTTAGAGATTTTAGGACTTTGGGAATCTCAAAATCAAACTTCCAGCATATAAAGTTTTATTTTATATGGAGTAGGGACTGCTTTGGAAGTTTTTTCTAACCGACATAAACCATGTGAGCAACATGGAGTCCAACGTCTTTCCCACATTAGGGAGAGATGCTCTACCCTTGACATCGGTATAGAACCTTAACTTTAGTGATCACTATCTTAACCTACTTGGGGTAAATCAGAAAACTACGAGGGCACATAGTTTTGGGGCATGAGACCTTGGAATCATACCCAACTCGGTGCTAAATACTACTCCCATTCTTAAGCTCAAAACTTTTATGAAATCCATATTAAAATAATTCAAGGGTGTATAATAAAGATCAAAAATACTTCTATTGACTTTAAGCCATAATTAATGTGGATCCTGATGTCGGGCATATTTACACGCCTAAACACCATAATTTACCCATGTTATAGCTAAGTTTTGAGGATAAAATATATAATTCCTGCACTTTTAGTCCATCTTCCTGTAAGTGAGCTAACCTATGTGATTAGCACGTTTTCAGGTATTAATGATGAAGATTTCAGCACTTTGTGGACCCTTGGGCAGCAAAGGAAAACTTCACGTAAGAAGGAAGGCAGCTTTTGGAAGCTTGTGGACTGAATGTGATGCATGGAGAAATTGTCCCGGGCAGAATCAGTATTTCTTAATACTTAGGGGTGCAGCAGTAACTTAGTAGGACTAGGACAAGGATGCAGTAACCGAGTAGGACTAGGACAAGGATGTTATAAAAACCCTATTTGCTGAATTTTTCAGCATTCATTCTTATTGTCATTATTTTTCTTTCATTCGACACGTGGGATTATTCACGTTACAATTTCTGATAGAGGAACACGGCTCTCTTGAGAGCAACAGACCAAGAGGAAAAACGTCATCCCTCTTTGACATTAAAATCATCCCCTCGCAAAGATTGTTCGAGTTGTGGTATGATGATTATATCTACTGCGAATTCCGTTGTAATCATGAGTAGCTAAACTTTTCTGTTAGGGTTATGCAAGCCTTTTGATATACTATCTATTACTATGAGTTTGTGAATTCTTGATGCGTATGCTACTTATATCATTACTCTCTTCATTTTAATTAAATTCTTGTGGTTGCAAACATATAGAATACGCCATTATAGCATTAACTTGTTCGGGAGAAAAGTTACATGTTTGGAAAAGAGAGTGTGACAACAAAATAGGGCTACCAACCCCTGTTTACACATTAATGCCTTAACCGGATTAACCTCTTGGAGAGTTTGTACCGTTAGTTATACACTTTAAGCTCGAGAGAGTTAAAGTGAAATAATCCTGGATGGTCGAGAGACACTAGGATTTACCATTAGAATACGAATCTCTATAACTGCATGCATGTCGGAATTCCGCATAACTCATAGTTAATAGATACGTAGAACTCATAAGGTGGACATAACCCTAACTTATTTTCCTCTGTGATTAAATCTTACTAAACAAAGCATTACGTTTTTACTTTGATATTATTAATTCACGCCAAACCCAAAATCTCCCCTTTCCGTAGAATTTTCGACCAACAGTCTACTAATAATTGCAATACTTAGTGATCAAGTATTCCCTGTGGGATTCGAGACCCAACCCAGTTGGGTTCTATATTTGACAGCGACCACTTACACTCTTACGAGAGCTGTAGTTTGGGTGTTATCAAATTTTGGCGCCGTTGCTGGGGAATACGGTTGTCAACTAAGTTTGTGATAGTTACTAGACCCATTGGTCAAAGATTCTTGAATTTTACTTTTCGTCTGTTGTTTTTGTTTTATTCAAGTTTTGTTCAGTGCATGCCAAATACTCAAAGTTCAGGTCAGCCATTATTACCCATAAACCCTGAACCGCAACTTATTTGCAGGATGGAGGCTCAACGAGACATTGAAAGAAGGGTTGCTCAGCAAGAGCAGGCTAGATTAGCTACATTGGCCACTGCTCAAGTGCATCAACAGAATATTAATAACCCAGGTCGTGCAACAAATCCTGATAATGAGGACCTGGGTGATGATGAGCTACTAAACCCAAGGCGTGATGATGATATGGCGGCACCTGTGAACAGAAGAGATCGTCAAGATAGATTGAGACCTAAACACCGAGCTATGCAGATTCCTTTTGATGATGATGATGATGATCTGTATGGGGATGGTGCCACAGGGGCTATTATTCCTCCACCCTTGGCTCCCGGAGCCAAGTTCAATATCACTAGCACCATGATTCAGCTATTGTAGCTCAAGGGATTATTTGGTGGACTTGCAGGCGATGATTCGAATATGCATCTGATCAATTTTATCTCAACATGCAAGTCGTTTGACAATCCAGGAGTTGGACAGAATACAATTCGGCTGTGCTTATTTCCATTGTCTCTATCTGAAGAGGCAACGTTATGGTTGAATGGGCTAACTCCTAACTCTATTACTAATAGGAGGCAACTGAAAGACGCTTTCCTAGAAAGATTCTTTCTGCCATCCAAGAGAGCACAATTAAGAGATGAGATCAGCAATTTTCGACAGCTTCCAACTGAAGCTCGCCACGAAACATGGGAGAGGTTCAAGAAGAAGCTTATGCGGTGCCCAAATCATCATATGACCAATGTTCACTTGATAGAGATATTATACAAGTCTTTAAATTCGGCGACTAAGCCAGTGGTTGATAATGCTGCAGGAGGGTCATTCATGGACCTTACTTTTATTCAGGCAAGTGATATGCTAAATCGTATGACAAAGCAGAGTAGAGCTTGGCATACCAGGGATTCTGAGGTAGCAAGCTCTACTATATCTATTGGTATGACTGCAGAACAAAGGCGAAGAGAAGAGGAACGTGATCAGGATATGGCGCACATGAAAATACAGATGGATCTTCTTACCAAGCATTTATTATCAGAGAAGACCGAAAAAGTCAAAGCAGTTGCGTCAAAAGGAAGAGAGGAATCCGATTCTGAGGAAGAAGCTAACTACTTGAATAATCAGGGGGGTTTCCGAGGCAGTGCCCAAGGAAACCAAGGTTGGAACTATTATGATAAATCTGGAAACAAGGACTGTGATTAAGGTAGTTGAAAGAATAAGACTGACAGGAGTGGTTTGTATGTTCCTCCTGGAAACCGTAAGGCCGTGGCGTCGGGCTCTGGGAAGATGTCCATGGAAGATATGATGGCTAAATTGTTGAAAGGAGTGGAGGCAACTAATACGGGAGTAAATGAGGTAAAGAATGATTTGTCATCAATAAATCAATTAGTTGACTCGCATTCCACTTCAATAAAACATTTGGAACAACAATTGAGTCAACTGTCAGCGGCATTCAATCAAAGAAAGGCTGGCACTTTACCTAGTGACACTGTGCAAAATCCAAGGAAAGATGGATCATGTATGGATATTACTACTAGGAGTGGTAAGGTGTTGGAAAATCCATCCAAGGGAAAGCAGGTGGTTGATGATATAGCAGATAATGTTATCAATGCAGAATGTGAAGATGCCAAAGAAGCTGAAGAGGGTGTTCGTGACGTCACCCCTAGACGTCTGCAGCCTGAAAAGATTGATAATCGGAAGCAAGACACAAAGGAAGCGGTGGAGAAAACTATTCCCCTTCCACCACCACCTTTTCCTTAGAGACTGAAGAAGAAAGCTGATGATACCAGGTTCAATAAATTTATGACTATGTTAAAGCAGCTGACTATTAATGTTCCTTTGGTAGAGGCGCTGGAACAGATGCCTGGGTACGCGAAATTCATGAAGGACCTTTTGACAAAGAAACGGCCAGCAAGTTATGAGTTGACAGATAATGTTCATCATTGCAGTGTAATCGCTACCAGATCACTAGTTTAGAAGAAGGCAGATCCTGGTGCTTTTACTATTCCTTGCACGGTTGCATCTTTGGATTTTGCTAAGGCATTGTGCGATTTGGGAGCTAGCATCAATTTGATGCCACTATCTATTTACAGAAAGTTGGGGTTGGGCGATCCTACACCAACTAATATGCGGCTCATGATGGCAGATAGGTCGGTAAAACGACCTGTTGGTATCTTATATGATGTATTGGTAAAGGTTTCTTCCTTCATCTTTCCTGCAGACTTTGTTATTTTGGATTGTGAGGTGGACTCTGAAGTTCTCATAATCTTGGGGCGTCCCTATTTTGCAACAGGAAGCGTGCTTATTGATTTAAGAGCTAATGAGCTTTTATTCCGGATGAATGACGAAGTGGTCTGTTTTGATGTATGCAAATCAATGAAGCGGCCTAAAGATATAAATGTGTTCTCTGTAGCTGATGTTTATTATGATGATGAGAAAGAATTATCTGTAGAGAAGCAACTTTTTATTGATCCATTGGTGGTTGTGCTTATGAATGTTGAGCATGAGAATGTTGAATATTATGAAGAAACTATTTGTGCTCTAACAGAAAAAGGGTCGTATTCTCATGCTCCCAAGAAGCTGGACCTTGATCTCAAAAATCGACCTACACCACCAGCAAAACCATCCATTGAAGAGCCACCAATGTTAGAGTTGAAGGAGTTGCCCAGTCATCTAAAGTATGCGTTCTTGGGAAGTGGAAACAAACTTCCTGTTATTGTGGCAGCTGATTTGGGTGAGCAGCAAGTTGCAGCTCTCATCTCTGTTCTGAGGAGATACAAGAGAGCCATTGGTTGGACTATCGCTGATATTATTAGTATCCCGCCTGGGATATGTATGCACAAGATTTAGCTTGAAGAAAATTGCATTCCCACTATTGAGCATCAAAGACGTTTGAATCCACCTATGCAAGAGGTGGTGAAGAAAGAAATTATTAAGTGGTTAGATGCAGGGGTAGTGTATCCAATCTCCGACAGTAAGTGGTGAGTCCGGTACAGTGTGTGCCCAAGAAAGGGGGCATGACGGTAGTTGCGAATGAAAAGAATGAGCTAATTCCACTCAGACCTGTCACGGGGTGGAGAGTGTGCATGGACTACCGGAAGCTGAATTCGTGGACGCTTAAGGATCACTTCCCAATGCCATTCATGGACCAAATGCTTGATCGATTAGCAGGGAAAGGATGGTTTTGTTTCTTAGATGGTTATTCCGGCTATAATCAGATTTGTATTGCTTCCGAAGATCAAGAGAAGACAACATTTACATGCCCATATTGTACATTTGCCTTCAAACGTATGCCATTTGGGCTATGTAACGCACCCGCCACTTTTCAGCGTTGTATGATGTCCATTTTTTCTGATATGGTTGAAGACACCTTGGAGGTGTTCATGGACGATTTTTCAGTGGTAGGTGAGTCATTTAAATCATGCTTGGCGAATCTAAGTATAGCGTTGCAGAGATGTGTTGAATTCAACCTGGTACTAAACTGGGAGAAGTGCCACTTTATGGTTAAGGAAGGTATTGTTCTTGGGCACAAAGTCTCTGAAAAAGGAATTGAGGTCGATCGAGAGAAGATTGAAGTTATCAAGAAACTACCACCTCCAATTTCTGTAAAGGGAGTTCGTAGTTTCCTCGGTCATGCAGGTTTTTATCGAAGGTTTATTAAAGACTTCTCCAAGATTGCTAGTCCGTTATGCAAACTTTTGGAGAAGGATGCAAAGTTCGACTCCGGTGAAGATTGCTTGAAGGCATTCGAATGCCTCAAAGGGAAGCTAGTTGAAGCTCCTATCATTGTAGCGCCTGATTGGTCTCTACCGTTTGAAGTTATGTGTGATGCAAGCGGGGTAGCTTTGGGTGTTGTACTTGGTCAGAGAAGAGAAAAGTTATTTCATTCAATCTACTATGCGAGCAAAGCCTTGAATGGAGCCAAGAAAAACTATACTATCACGGAACAAGAGCTTCTAGCGGTTGTTTATGCTTTTGAAAAGTTCTGTGCTTACTTGTTACAATTTCTGACAGAGGAACACGGCTCTCTTGAGAGCAACGAACCAAGAGGAAAAACGTCATCCCTCTTTGACGTTAAAATCATCCCCTCACGAAGATTGTTCGAGTTGTGGTATGATGATTATATCTATTGCGAATTCCGTTGTAATCATGAGTAGCTAAACTTTTCTGTTAGGGTTATGGAAGCCTTTTGATATACTATCTATTACTATGAGTTTGTGAATTCTTGATGCGTATGCTACTTATATCATTACTCTATTCGTTTTAATTAAATTCTTGTGGTTGCAAACATATAGAATACGCCATTATAGCATTAACTTGTTCGAGAGAAAAGTTACATGTTTGGAAAAGAGAGTGTGACAAGGAAATAGGGCTACCAACCCCTGTTTACACATTAATACCTTAACCGGATTAACCTCTTGGAGAGTTTGTACCGTTAGTTATACACTTTAAGCTCGAGAGAGTTAAAGTGAAATAATCCTGGATAGTCGAGAGACACTAGGATTTACCATTAGAATACGAATCTCTATAAGTGCATGCATGTCGAAATTCCGCATAACTCATAGTTAATAGATACGTAGAACTCATAAGGTGGACATAACCCTAACTTATTTTTCTCTGTGATTAAATCTTACTAAACAAAGCATTCCGTTTTTACTTTGATATTATTAATTCATGCCAAACCCAAAATCTCCCCTTTCCGTAGAATTTTCGACCAGCAGTCTACTAATAATTGCAACACTTAGTAACCAAATATTCCCTGTGGGATTCGACATCCAACCCAGTTGGGTTCTATATTTGACAGCGACCGCTTACACTCATACGAGAGTTGTAGTTTGGGCATTATCAGATCCCTATCTTAGCTTAGACCCAAAAGGTCAAATCTTTAACTAAAATCTGAAAATAGCTTAGCTATAGGGTACTTATGACCGAATCAATCTTGAACAATAATCTTTAAAGGGGGTCTATTGACCCAAACAGAAATCTCAAGTCGGATATTTCAAAATTCATGCTTGGCAATGCGATTACTTATAAAGTATCTTAAAATCTATAAATTTCATCAATAGGCATGGAAATATAAATAAAATCATGTAATTCAACTTTTAATCCATGGGAAATCTCACAGTCATACAAATAATGAAAGTGGGTATGAACCCTAACTTAATTTCATGGAAAATCTCATAAATTATAGAAATTTTATAATTTAAAGTAAACCTTTGGGAACAAGGATTAAAAGGTTACCCTTTTTCAAACCCCATAAACCTTAGATTATGACATGTAGATGAGCAAGCTTGCTTGAGACTCTTTTTTCGTACTCTTGAGGGAGGGTTCTTGAAGGTTTTGACTTGGGAAGCTTGAATCTTAACTCAATTGTGGAAACTATGGTGGGAGCTTTAAGTTCTTGGAGAAGGAATTGGGTTTGTTCTTGAGGGATAAAACCCTATCTCTTGATGGTTTTGATGAATCTGAAGTTATTTGTTTTGTTTTGGATATGTCTAGGTGTTAAAAGGATGGAAAAGGATCAAAAATACCTTTTAAAAAATGACTTAAAAATACTGAACGGGATCTGTGATGGCTTGTATGATGGTCCATCACTGGGTCTACGGTCGTTCGACTGAACCATCGTACCTGGGCCAGAATGGGACTTACTGTCTTAGTTGTGACGGCCTGGGCAATTGTAATACCCGAAGAATCCCAACTGATAGTAGAACCATGATTCAAGCTCATGTTAAATAAATCTTAGTGATTTGGTAATTTTATGATCAAGTTCGATGTGTATTAAGGCCTTAAATATGTCATAGCTATTAGACGAAATCAAAACATCCCTTACCGATTGAATTCTTGATAAGGACATTGCCATAGTAAAATTCAAACGCGAATATCTCCCATTATACAAAGAATTTTTTATTTCATGACCTACCAACAGATAGATAATTGAATTATCTTTCCAACGATACCAATTTCTCCAAAATTCGATATCGGAGTAAGAAGTTATGGTCATTTTACTGAGAGCTGTCAGAGCTGTCCAGGAGTGACGGACAAGCTGACGGACCATCAAGTTAGTGATGGCCCGACACTTTGGCCGTCAGAACTGAAGCAATGAGGGTCTTTTATGGACCAAAAGTCACAGTGGGAGTGACGGTTAGTCACCAGAGTGACGTTTCGTCACTCTGACCATCAGAATTGTCCGAGATAGCGCTGAAGCACTATTTTAAAGGGATTTTTGAGTCATTTTTCACCCTATTTAATACCCAATCACCCCAAATCAAAGCTCATAACTTCTCCTTCATTCAAAACATCAAATTAGAGTTTATTTTCAAGATCAAAACCCTTATTTC
Organism: Capsicum baccatum var. pendulum; assembly: GCA_030864225.1. NCBI lineage: Eukaryota > Viridiplantae > Streptophyta > Magnoliopsida > Solanales > Solanaceae > Capsicum > Capsicum baccatum. Next base: position 165,434,964 of record CM061554.1, on the reverse strand, counting down.
TTCTTCAAGAAAAATCAAGAGAAGTCAAGAAATCAAGAATCTCTCCAAGAACCTTCAAGAAAGAAGTTTCCCCAAGGTATGTAGATATTGATTCTTTGGTCCCTTTCATCCAAGAAGCTCAAGTACCCTTTTATAAATCTCCAAGATTTATGTTTATAATTTTTTAATGATTCTTGTGAGTTGTGATTCATGTTTGTCTACAAGAATCAAGTCTTGGCCTTAGTATATGGTATTTGTGTGGTAAATGGATTATGTACTTGTTGTTGATGTTGAATGATCTCCAAGATGGTATATTTATGTGGTTTGTATGATTATATGATAATATATGAGTTGGAAACATGTAAATTTAGTTGTTCATGATGAGTAGTTGGGTTATTATACTTATGCCTAAATTGTGCATGTGAGGTGTTTGATAAAAATGTCTAAGAGACTAGAAATCAAGCATTGTAGTTAAATTGTGATCTAATGACAAATGCATGCTACATCCTTATGAAAATAATGACTTCTAAGATATTGTTATGTGTTATGGTTGTTGATGAAATGTTCGTGAAGCTAGGTATATCTCAGTTTGTATAATTTGTTATTGGCATTTTGTATAAACTAAAGAAAAAGAAAAAAGTTTCAAGGTTTCTTACTTGAAAGGAGGGACCAACGGATGTGAATGTATCTAAGGTATTTTGTATATACCTGAATGGATATTCGGATGAATGTATATACAATAAATACATGCATGTCTATATATCTTTTTTTTTTGTTAGTTACACACAGGCATGTATACTATATCAATCTTTTAATGTGTGTGTGTATATATATACATATATATAATCGTTATATATAATTATACAATTGTCATATGTTGGTATATACATATATAAAATATACATATAAGTTGTATAATCAGTTTTTAGTTTGTATAAAATATATTGGTTTATATGTTATACATTACACATAGGTATACGACCATCATGTGTTTGTATATTTAATCTTAAAGTGAATTTGTTTTTATATTTTCATCAGTGTGTTTATATTTCTGTATTTATTTTGTTATATTTCTTTCACATACATTTATACATTTGAATTTATTTATGTATACATATAATCTGAATTTTATATCCTTTTTATACATTTGAATTTGAATCAATTTGTATTTATCTTGAAGATATGAGTTGTAAGCGTTTGTATTTGTATTTGAATGTTAAATTTAGAGATGATTTTCATTTGTATCAATTCAATATTTGTATTTCTATGCGTAGCTAAATTTCATAGATAAATACATTAAAATTATATTTTAAATTCTGAAGCCATACGAAGAAATCAGAGAAATTTTAGTTTGAATTCTATTTCTATATTTTGAAAATTAAAAGTTAATCTATAACAGTCCATATGGAAAAAGAAGAAACAAAAGATTTGAAAAAGATATATCGGAGAGAGTAAAAAGGTGAATCACTCTCCTTTCCTTTTTAATCTCTAAACATAAAAGAAATAGCCGTAAAATTTGTTAGTTTATATTTATATATTAGAGTTCTGAATACATTTAATCACTAACAAAAATCTAGAAAATGTAATTATCAAAACTTAAACAAAGAAGTTAATTAAGATGAGTATAAGGAGGTGTATGGATTGACTTATTTTTAAGTGTTTTTTTTTTTATTTTAAGCATTTTTTTTAAGTTCTACTTGTGTTTGACATAAATAAAAAGTGCTTTTACGCTCTCTCTTTTAGACGAAAAAAGTACAAAAATAAACCAAAAGTATGGTCTCCCCTACTTATGACTTTTAACTTCTAACTTATAAGCTACTTTTTAAAAGCTCATCCAAACAACCTCTATGTAACGACCAACTTTTTTAGATGAAATATGTGAATTGTGTGTTTCTGTGTGATTTGACTATTTTATCCCTCTCTATAGTTGTATTATGATATTTCTAGGGTGTGGGGTGATTGATATGGTTTCAGATGTTTTTTGGTATCATTTATGCAATATTGTAGTTTTTGATGGCTTCGAGAGCCTTATTTTTTACTTATGTGGATATCTTTTGATCCGTGCAATGGATGATTGAACGGACTACATCAGCAGCTCTGGAATATCAATTTTAGGCTTGGTATACCTTTGGTTCGAGTCTCGATGCACCCAAGCTCATTTCGACCTATTGATCGAAAAGTTGGAAAATTAGAAATATGGGTGAGGGACCTGCACTTAGATGGAAAATTCAACTTTTCCAGAAGATCCGAAACACCGATTTAAGGTGGTCACATATTTGGTGTGATTTTACTACTTTTAAATCTCATTTTAACCTCGGTTTGGAAAATTATGATTTCAAATTTCGGGGATCAACTTTGTGAAAATGCTATTTTTTCGAAAATTTGACTTTGCCAATGCATTCGTAACATCAAATTTAGTGTGATTATATAGTTCATTTTTATATATCGGACTCTAAACGAATCTCGGGCACCCCGTCGAAGTCCGTTTGGACTTGAGAAAAAATCTGCACTATATATATCAGATTTTTCTGCTATATAACAGTTTTTTTTTTCTTTTTTGACCCATTTTGCTCATTTTTTATTTTTCCTCTTGACAATTGTGGGAGTTTAAAAGTAAAACTTGTGGGAGCTTGAGAAGCTAGATTAACATCTATTTCTTAATTCCATTACGAATTTAAGATAAGAATTCACACTTTTCTAGTAATTTCTTGATTAATTTCTCAAAAACCCCAAAATCTCAGGGCTTGATTTTAAACTCCAATTTCACTTCTTTTCACTTGAATAATATTTTTATCATATAATTACTAGTTTTTCATTAATTTAACTTTCAAAACAACTCCAATTCTTGATTTTAACCCGGATTTCAAAGATTTTACCTGGTAAAGCTTAAAAATAATTTTTTTTATTTGAATCTCATTTTTTACTTAGGTTTTCAACTGTAGATTTCTAAAAATATGAGAAATAATTTTTTAAAGTAAAGTTATGTTTTTTTCCTTCTTTTTTCGAAAATCTATTTTGGGGGTCCATTTTGACCCCAAATCAAGAGTAGTCAATATGGGTGTCGCTGGTTTTGTTTTGACGCGTAGATTTCATATTTGATGCTTTAGTGGAGTTCAGGATCTTTCATGAAAATTAAGGTCATGAGTTCAAAGTGTAGCAGATCGATTTCGGCATTCGAGGTAGGTTATGGATTAACTCTTTTAGACTGGATTGAGTAGTAAATAATGGTACAAAATGCATGTTAAAGGTGGGAACTAATCATGAAATATGGCTATTTATGTGTTGTGCTTGTGTAGGACCTATATGTGATGTAATTGTCGAAATTGAGTTATTATGTGATATGTGTGATCGTGTGGGGTCCTATGTGATATTGATAACCTTAAATATATGTAAATAATTATATTGTGTTGTTAAGATGCTTAATATGGTAGCATTGGTGTATTTTTATTATATTCATACTTTATTGGCATATGAGACATATGAAACTTCGTGGATGAAACTGAAATAATAAGTGAATATTGGCTCACGCGGTTGTGGAAATTTATCATTGTGATTGGTTGTGGAAATATATCATGTGGTTGGTTGTGGAAATACATCATGTGATTGGTTTTGAAAATACTCATTGTGATTAGTTGTGAGCATTGCATCCTCACATCATACTCATTCATGAAACATTGGTACCACCGTGACAACATTTGAGAAATACTGACAACACCTTTTTAAAACCCTCCTCAAGGGATGTATCGGGGAGGATATATTGTAACACCTTATAAAAAAAACTCTTTCTGAGGGATATGCCAAAAATGAGATATGAGATATGTGAATTGTATACGGGTTGATGAGCCCCCATGGGTCTTACGTTGGGAAGCTTTAGCTCCGTAGGTGTATATGGGTATTGTGCGATGATCCTGAAAGTTGTGCGATGACCTCATGCATCATCATCATTATATACATTGCACTTACTTTATTGTGTTACATTGTGTTGTATTGCCATATTGACTTGTCATCTATGTATTTTTTGTATCTTCCTTTACTTATATTTGATAATTATATATAACATATTCTACTTATATGTGATATAACACGTACTTGTGTCCTATCATGGTGTGATATTGTAATATATGTGATATATTAGAACTGGTAGTGCAAGCGGTGTGGGCTACCATTGTGGGATATTTTCTAATTGCAGGTGACGTGCCCTTAGCGTGTATTTTGTATACTTTATTTTCTACTTTGCTCGGTCGGAATATGATACCTACTGAGTACAAGTGGACCGTACTCACTCCTACTTCACCTTTTCGGTGCAACTTCAGGTTTTGGTGTGCCTCAGAATGATTGATTTCGAGCGCCTTCAGATTACTCAAGGTAACGGTTGGACATTCATACGTTTGAAGTTCACCTCTATCTTTCTGTACTCCCTCCGTTTAAAAAAGAATGACCTACTTTCCTTTTTAGTCCGTTTCAAAAAGAATGATCCCTTTCATTTTTTGGCAATACTTTAATTTCAAATTTTCACATGGCAGGTTTAGGACCACAAGATTAAAGGACATTTTGGTACATTTGACACAACTTTAATTTAAGACCACAAAATTCAAAAGTCTTCTTTATTTTCTTAAACTTTATGACAAGTCAAAGTAGGTCATTCTTTTTTAAATGGATGGAGTATTAGTTATGTCTTTATTAGTATTCAGAGAAATATATTATTCCTTCATGGTTATTTTACTGATGTATTTGACCCGTGGATAGTATTAGTAGTTCTTACACCTTTGACACCAGGTTTTGGGATTATGGTTGCATGTGTTGATTTTATTCTTTTCGCTTTTATTATATCTATGTGGTTCGACTTCTTTCTAGAAACCTTACCTTGGGGGTATTTCTGTCTTTTCTTCGTGTGTATCAGTTTGAGTTAGAGGCTTACTTGTCAAGGTTCACCGCGACAAGTGCCACCATGTCCTATCAATTTTTGGATCGTGACGCTCTTAGTTGGCTATATGTGAAATTTTGCCATCATATTTTTGGTAACAACAAATCAGTAGCTAGCATTACTATTCAGGGTCCTTCTAGCTCAGAGAATCGGATAGCTACTATAGTTAATTTCTTTTATTTTTTAATTTTTTATCTGATGGAGTCCGATTAATCTAAATTCACACCGAATAAAATGCATTCAAAAAAAATGTTCCTAGACAAGTTTGTTTTTTCATATCTAGGATTCACATCTGAAATTTGTAATTAAGGAAGTAATAACTCTATCCATCAAAGCATGTCTTTAGTACTCCCTTGTTCACTTGAGCTAATATAAGTTTCATTTTGTTTAAAAAGATATAAAGGATCATTTCTTTAACAAACAATAAATACAACAGAGTGAAAAAAAGAAGCAACAACACCCCATTACATATATGTTAAGGAAATAAATTCAGTAATCAAACTTTCAAAACATCTTTTTATTACAACTGCAAGTAGAAAAACCCGCAACCACATAATACATTTACACAGACACATAATTTAGATTAAAAGCTGAAGGAAAAGAGACATTATTAACAAGGACTTTCAACCAACACTTAATCAATATGCTCTTCTTTAACGAGAATGTCAATAGCCTTCACCTCGGGCTTCTTCTCTTCTTCTTTTGGAACAGTCACAATAACCACTCCATTCTCCATTGTAGCCTTAATTTATCCCATTTAAATATTCTTTGGCAATCTGAATCTCCTTAGAAACTTGCCACTACTAGTCTCCATACGATGCCATTGATCGTTCTTGTCCTCTTGCTCTCTGCTCCGCTCACTATTTATTTGTAAAATTCTTCCTTCTTTAATTTCAACTTTCACTATCGCTTTCTTGATCTTTGGAACTTCTATTTTTAATACAGAGCTATTACTATTAATGACCCACATATTTTTTATAATAGATTTACCTTATCTCACAAGTAAAGTAATAAATCAGCTAATTATTTTTAGTCCAAGTTATGCATATATAGTATTTCTGTGATATCAAGAAATAACTATGAAAGTCAATAGCGTTAAAGTTACTTGACTAAGAGTCCCTAGCGTACATATAAATACGCTTGTCTTGGTATATCTTTTGATAGACATAGAAGACTCCTAAACTTGTTACCAAATTCTCTCTCAAAATTTCCTTCCTTCTTACACTTGGACAATGATAATTGAAGGTATGTTCCTATTTATTTTTCCACTAGTATTGGTTCTGTGTATGTGTTGAAATTCAAAATATGGAATCAGAACCTACCTTTGTAATATTGTTCACTATCAAGATTATGTTCATGATGCGCTAACTAAGTTTGGACGAATACCCAACGAATCAGTGACCTTTAAATTGCAATTGTTAAAATAATGAAATCTTTTAAACTTTGATTTTGGAATATTGGTTAAACCTTTTTTGAGATTAATTATGGACCAAAAGTTTTTTAATGATGGATACTTTTTATTCTAAAATTTTTGGTTTTGGTCTTCATATAATTTGATTCAAGATTTATTTATTGTGCTTCTTATGTTCATTAAGTTTTGCCATTGTTGAAGTGATAAATAATATGTTAATTTAAGAATTATTGAAATTGTTCTTGTAATAATTATAAGAAATATGAATGGAAGATATGTAGGCTCTGCCTATTCACTTGTCGTATGCAACCTATTCTCACTGTGACTAAGGAACTACTACTTTAACGAAGGATATGTAGGCTCAATTTTTTAATTGTATGATTTTTTTTCGATTAACATGAGATGATTTATACACTGAATTGCTTTGATGTATGCTATGCCTATTCAATTCAGTTTTAGCATTGTGATTTATTAACTACATAGTTAGTTAATTATTAAAGTTAAATACTTTGAGATACTTTATACAATAGATTGCTATGATGTAAACTCTACCTATTCAATCTGTTTTAGCGTTTTGATAATTAACATCAAGTTTAAGTTAATTATCTATTGTAAGATGTCATTTTTGAATTTCTTTTATCATATGTTTGGGTTAGCTACAACATCCCGAGTGTATGATATAAAAAACAAGTTCTGTAGTCACATAAAGTTAGTGCTGAAGATATAATAATGGTATCTAATAAAGTCCTATTATCTTATCAAAATAGTAACCTTACCACACAGGGAGGTAACTAGTTTGGTTATATTAATTGGAATAGATAGTAAACCTTTATGTTTAAAAATTATCCCATGCCCACGAGTATGAATTATTTTCTAGTTTTATTTGGTTTACTAGACTACTGAAGTTAAGTAATTTTATGCATGGGTTAAAACCTCTACCCAAAGGAAGGTTTAGAATTTACTTAAGAATAAATATTTATGCGATTCATTTTGATGGTTATTATTTCATAGCTTATGTATGTGTATTCTTGTTTTACAGTTAAAATAACTTTTTCTACTACTCTATTTAACAAAAATGCTTGAATTTCAATGTTGCCAGGTGACAACTTTACTAAATAAAAGGAGAAAATCCTTCTCACTTTAGGATGTTCTCTGAAACTGGCACTCCATGTGAAAGAACCACCCAAGCCCACAAAATCAAGAACGCCATAGACTAAGACTCTTATGATCGGCGTGAGCGATCAAATCGCCTGAGCTTAATGCTCATAAAAGCTCACATAAGTCAAAGCATTAGGGTTCCATACCTAACAACAATAATGTCAAAGCTTACATGAAGGAAATTGATGAACAATTTATAAGCTCTGACAAGGCATTGGCCAACAACATGAAGAGGCTCTCAAGTATGACATTTGACAGAAGTCGTACAATGCGTGAGCACATTATAGAGATGAGAGATATTGCTGGAAAATGTAAGTCCCTTGAGGTTGATATGTTTGCATCATTTCTTATGCATCTTATTCTCAACTCTCTGTCGTTCAAGATATCTTACAAACACAAGAAAATAAACAATCAATCAATGAACTTTTGAACAGGCCTGGACAAGAAGAGGAGATGTTGAAGCATGATATATCCGAAAATGCTAATTTGGTGACTCGTGATAAGAAAGATTCAATGAAGGACAAAAGTGTTTCTATGAAGAAGAAGGACAGTCTTAACAAAGACATTTGTCATTTTTGCAGAACGAAGGGACATTAGAAGAAAGATTGCCTGAAATATAAGAAATGGCTTCAAAAAAAAGGTAATTTTATCTTTGTATGTATGAATATAATTTCATTGAAGTTTCTGATAATACATGATGGATCGATTTTGATTCCACAACTCATATTGTCAAAACCATGCAGGGGTTTCGAACTCTAAGAAAGCTGATGGAAAGTGAATAAAATGTTTATTCTAATAATAGGACGACATCACATGTGGAAGGTGTGGAGATTTATAGGCTTATTTTAAAAGATAATTTTTAATTAGATTCAGAAAACACCTTTTATGTTCCATTATATTCTAAGAATTTAATTTCTTTTTCTAGACTATCAATAGCTAGTTATGATTTCAACTTTCATTTATCTACAATGAAACTTTTAAAAGACAATAAAGTTATTGATTTTCGAAATTTGTATGGAAAGTTTTTTAAATTTGAGCTAGCCTCCACGATTGAATGTAATGTCATAACTCTGTGTGATAAATAAATTGACACTAAACGATGTATTTTCAATGAGAACTCATCAAGTTTGTGGCATAATAAATTAAAACATATCTATTGAAAGAATCAAAAGGTTAGTTAATGATGGAGTTCTTGAATCTATTGATTTTTTTGACTTTGAGACTTGTGTGGTGCATTAAGGGTAAGCAAACCAACCGATCCACTAAAGATGCCAAAAGAAGTTTTCAATTGCTTGAGATCATACATATGGATATTTTCCTACTCCTTACTTGAATGGTGAGAGATATTTTATCTCATTTATTGATGACTATTCAAGATATATGTATCTCTATCTTTTGTTAAATAAATTAGAAGCACTTGAAGCTTTAAAAATTTTAAAATAAAAGTAGAGAAATAAATCGGAGCTCAGATAAAAATTATAAGATCTGATGGGAGTGGATAATATCATGGTAGGTACATAAAAAGGGGACAAGTTAAAGGTTTTTATATTGAGTTTCTTGGGAAAAAAAGGTATAATTGCACAATATACCATGCCAGAAACACCACAATAAAATGGTGTGGCAGAAAGAAGAATCTGGACATTAATGAACATGGTAAGAAGCATAATTAGTAGATCAAGTTTATCTTTATCCATACGGAGTGATTTCTTAAAAAATATAGTGTATTTTTTGAATAGTATTCCATCCAAGACTGTCCCTAAGACACCTTTTGAATTATTTAAAGGATGAAAACCTAGTTTAAGCCATTTACATATTTGGGGATGTCCAACTGAAGTGAGGATTTATAATTCATATTTTAAAAAATTGAATGAATGAACAATAAACGATTTCTTTATAGGCTATGTGGTTAAATCTAAAGGATTTAGATTTTATTGTCCTTCTCATTCTCCTAAAATTATTGAGACTAGACATGTTAAATTTTTTTAGGAACATAAAGTAAGTGGGATTGGTTCAACTCAAGTGGTGGAATAAAACAGATAAGAGAACCACTTATGTGATACAAGACAAATGGCCTTCGAGTTGCTAAAGAGAATGCTTATGGGTCAAATGACACTTGAATACTTCTTGCGGTCTATCAAAATGCATCCATTGGATGATTATGATGATCAAGGACACTCAAGGGATGTTAGAAAGGCTAATGGAAAACCAAACGGGGCTAGAAAGCCCCCAAAAGAGGAGATGTACCCCATTCGCTTTGGAGGTGCGCCCAACCCGCTCTAGATCCGCTAGAGTGGGTCAAAACAGCCCACTATACCTTTGGAATATGCCCATGTGCACCCCATATCCTCAAGCAAATGCCTTATAGGATTCTATGTGTTTGTCTTTCCTAAATGGGTCACTTTTGGGTCCATATGACATAATAACCTAGCCTAGACTATAAATAGGACTTCTTTTCATTTTAGTAAGTAGTATATGTTGAATTAAGAATTTGAATACTTGTGAGAGTGTGAGGAAAGCGTGGATTCATTTGTGTTGATCTTTTGTTTAGAAACGTGGGTTTCTTGGGAATCGAATCCCTTGAGGTCTATGTAAGATTTACGTGATTTGTTCCATTTAATTGATTGAGGGTTTAGGGTTTGATACACCCTTTATTTGCTTTCAATTCCTTGTATTGTGTCTATCTTATTGCTTCTCTATTTATCTTTAGCTTTTGTATTTGTATCGTAGTTTAGTTTTTGATTCCGTACTTTATTCATGTATCATTTGGTATTAAATTTGAGCGTAGAATTATTCCCACGATTCTATTCTTGGATTTTTCTATCTCAAAAATCAACAAAAAAGAGTCAAAAATCAAAAATCCCTAAAAAGTATTATTCACGTTTTAGTCCTAGGTCAAAATTTTAGTTTTAAATTTTGTATTTTTCTTCTGTTTCTAGTGTTAGATTTGTGTTCTCTAGCACTATAGGAGTCTAGGGTTCAAATTTGAGCTTCATCCAAGTCCATTTGAGTGAAATACCACTGTTGAGAGCTTGAACTTGAAGAAAGTGAAGAGAAACAAAAAATTGGAAAAATTGGTTGTGAATTTGAAAAAAATGACATGTAGAATGTGTTTATAAGGTTGAAAAGAGCCTCGGGTCAAAATTTCATCGCATTCCGATCATTGGTTCAAGAGTTAGAGCATTTTGAAGTTTTGGTGTTCTTGAGTGTTCTTGAGGAAGATTCATATCTTCATCTTGAATTCTTAGCAAAAGGAGGTGTTTGATTCAAAAATAAGGAATAAAAGTGTTGAACAAGTGTTTGTACAAAATCATAAAAGAAGATTCCACAAGAGAGTACAAAGAGGGGACCATTTGGAGGGCAATTTTTGTCAAACACAAGGGAAAGACGGCCAATCTGTCTTACATCTGCTCCCAAGGTGCGCCGAGTCTGTCCTTGAATTGTGGCAGCACCTCAAGGCAGTATCAAAGGTCCCAAGATTCTCCCAAGGCGCCCCTGACCTGTGTCCTAACTGCTGGAGCAGTTTGCCCAATGCAGATCACCCATACCCAATGCAAATCACCTCCTTTTAACGTGAATCAACTTCAACAACACCAATCCAAGTTTATCAGCACTTTCCAACATCAATACAAGTATTAAAACACATCTCAACATGTTTAAAACTCCATTGCTTGAGGCTTGATTCTTATTTTTCATTTCTTGATTCTTAAATCTCTTCTTTGATTCTTAATTACTCATCAACTAGTAACTTATCTACTAAGTTGAGTGATAGTTCTTGAGTCCTTTTATTTCATCGTCCTACTTTTATTTCAAGTTTTTATCTTTTGAATTCATTGTTAGTTCTTGACTCAAGTCCGTACATATTTTCTTTGAGTCATAAATAAGGATCTATTCCGACCTCAAGCCACAATTGGTACCAAGCTTTCTCATTGGAGTATAAACGATCTATCAACGCTTGCGATGCTAATTAAGAGATGAAATAAAGGTGGAAAATTTGAGATCTTGTGAGGTTGATTTCCTCAACTCTAACTTGTTTGTTGTTGTTTTTTGTTTAGTATTCCTTTTATTTAGGTACCATAGCATCAGGAAAAGGTAGCCCAAGAGCTTCGGGAGAGATAAACATAAAAACTTTAATGGAAGCCATAATGAGTGTGAAACAAGATGTAAATCAAAGAATGGAAAGCATGGAAATCTCACTCTCAAGAAGCATGGATAAAATAATAGATCACCTAAACCCCCCTAACTTCTTCTTATCCAATTCACCAAATTCTCGAGCTTCTTTGAGCGGACATGCTCCAAACGAACTTCAAGGTAATCAAACTAACTCTTTCACTCTAGTAATGTCTCCTTACTTCATGATGATAATGTACAACTTGAAAGTGTGTAAACACTAGTTGATCCTTATGATGACAAAATTGACTCTTCTAGTAAGAGCGATTTGGGTTCACCTAGTGTTGAAGCCATTGAGATAAGTGATAGTACATTGTCTTATGGAAGTCATGAGGTCCGACTTTTATGTGAACCTATACCATCACTTGGGAATATTTGTAAAGTGTTTAAAGGACCTCAATTGAATGGTGATGTTGAGATTGTTGGTCTATTGAATGGGAATGATCCTTTAATTGACTTTGTTGATAATCATGCTAGTATAGAGGGTACAAATAATTGTATTGGTGGTAATTTTAGGGGAAAGAAGTGTTTTCTAAACCCATGTCCATGTACACTCTACCCATTTGATCTCGGTGACTATTTAAAATATGGAGGTTCTTCTCCACGCCACTTGGTGCTTGGGCAAGAAGACAAGCCAACCATGGGTGAGGGTGTTGGAACTCATCCCTTTGATGGAAATTCTTTCCTGGAGATTTCTATTCGACTTGAAAGGCCAAAGTTATGTAAGAGAAAGGTCTCTAACAAAGATAAATGCTATAGTGGGGTTATGAGCTTATTAAGACTTGGAATCCATGTGAGCCTTGATGAGCGGTTTAATGATTACCATGGTTCCTCGAGCATACCTCTTGATCCAAATCTCTTGAATAAACAAGTAGCTCTTACTTTGTGGGGTTATACACCCTTTGTTGATCATTTTGATGCTTGGTTATATCTTAAACATGTGAAACCTTAGCATGATGGTATGATTAGATGTGCCAATTCTAACCCTCATGCTATGAGGATATTGTGTTTTTTTGTCTTACCTTGGTGTTGCAAGGTTTGGATTCGAGCTCGAATCCTTTTCAAGAAGAGAAGGGTGATACAAGCTAAATTGCCTTTGGGTTGATGGAGAGAATGCTTATGGGTTAAATGACACTTGAATACTTCTTGAGGTCTATATAAAGGCATCCATTGGATGATTATGATGACCAAGGAGACTTAAAGGACGTTAGAGAGGCCAATGAAGACTAAACGGGGCTAGAAAGTCCCTCGGAAGAGGAGATGTGCCCCATTCGCTTTGGAGGTACGCCCAACCAGCTCTAGATCCACTAGAGTGGGTCAAAACAGCCCAGTATACCCTTGGAATGTGCCATGCGTGCTCCATATTCTCAAGCAACTTCCTTATGGGCTTCTATGTGTTTGTCTTTCCTAAATGGGTCACTTTTGGGCCCATATGATGTAATAACCTAGCCTAGACTATAAATAGGAATTCTTTTCATTTTAGTAAGTAGTTTATGTTGAATTATGAATTTGAACACTTGTGAGAGTGTGAGGCAAGTGTGGATTAGCTTGTGTTGATCTTTTGTTTAGAAACGTGGGTTGCTGGGAATCGATTCCCTTGAGGTTTACGTAAGATTTAGGTGTTTTGTTCGATTTAATTGATTGAGGGTTTAGGGTTTGATACTCCCTTTATTTACTTTCAATTCCTTGTATTGTGTCTATCTTATTGCTTCTGTATCTATCTTTAGCTTTTTATTCGTATCGTAGTTTAGTTTTCGATTCCTTACATTGTTCGTGTATCATTATGGTACCTTTATTTACTGAAAACTTAGATGTAAATCAATTAAATTCTCAAGAATTATCTGGAGAGAAACAAGTTCAAGAGCCACCGCCACTTGATGAGGCACTTGAAGAACAACCACTTGATGAGGCACTTGAAGAACAACAACTTGTTTTACCTAAATTCATTCTTGAAGGAGTACCTGAACAAGTGAATGTAAAGAAATCCTCAAGAGTTTGTAGACCAATTTTTAGTGACTATGGTGTATATCTTTAAGAGTCTGATTATGATATTGGACTAAAAGATGATACATGTTTCTTTTCACAAGTCATAAGTGGAGAAAATTACACACTTTGTATGATTCTATGAAAGAAGAGGTTGAATCTATGGCTAAAATTAAAGTCTGAAATCTCATTTTATTATCAAAGGAAGTCTCTACTATAGAATCAAATGTATTTATAAAACTAAAAGAAACTCATTGTAACGCCCCGAGTCTGCACCCCGGACGCTACCCGGTGCATATGATCCTGAGGGACCACAAGCTAACCTATGATTGATATCTACTACGAGCACTGAGTAATGATGCTGAAATAAATATGGAATAATGGGCTAAAGTGACATAAAGTTCAATACCTCTAAAATACTGATAAAATATAACATCTGAAATCTAAAATACTATTTGAAAACTCTAGTTTGGAAAGCCTCTAATCTGACTGTCTGATAATGGAGTTGATGGGACAATCCCCCAACTAACTCCATCTACTAAACTACTGCATCTACTGTAAATATGAAATAATAGAATATCCTCGAATGATGAGGACTCACTGCTAAATCTTCTTCTACTAGCTAAATCTGGCTAAGCACGATGAGGAACTTGAGCGTCCGAACCTATGATATGAAACATCATAGCGCAAGAAATGGGTATGCGATCAGTACGTGGGAATGTACTAGTATACTAAATTAGGTAAGGCTGAATGCATGGGCTTATATACATAAACAATAACTAACTGAATGATATGCAAGAGCTGGATTAACATACATGAAGGATCTGTAACTATTAAACATATTGTGCATACTATAACTGAGTGTACTAGAACTAAATCTGATAAATGATAACTGAATATACTAATGATCTGAGATCACTGATAATTTGAATTATTGATAACTGAGTGACTGTATCTGACAGTCCTAATTCTGTAGAACTGAACTGAGTTTTATTCTGAAGACTGAGACTGAAGCTAAAACTGTGGAAGTTCTCACTTAACTAATATGCCCCTGAGTAAACTGAGTGGGGTCCAACCTGTAACCCCAGATGGAAGGGTGCCAGCACTGTGCCACGGGTAAATACAACTGTTGTGGTCAAGCCTATCTAACGGGTGACCCTGAACAGGAAATCAAGCCTAATCTGATGGGTGACCCCTAGAAGGTAGCCAAGCCTTAATCTAACGGGTGAATCCTTATATCCTATCCTGGATACATAGTTCTGTAGTATGAGACTGCTAATAACGACTCTGCCTTCCTGATGGGAGAAGTCGTCACCTCTACACTCGCTCGATGCTAGTTCTTACTCCCAACTGAATAACACTGACTGAGTGTACTGAACTGGATTGGGATGATACTGAGATTTACTGAGTTTTCCTATGTTTGGTGGCTGACTGAGTTCTACTGAGTTTTGTAACTAACTGAGAGGAGGAATAATTGTGACATGACTGATACTATTCGTAATTGACACTGGCTTTAGATAAACAGCTAAGTTGTCAGGCAGTAAATACCCCTAGGACTCGATAACATGAAAAGTAAGGCAAAGCATTATCTTGAATAACATAACAATGTTACTTGGTCATAATTCATTCATAAAGGCATTTCATCGAATACTTGTAATGCATAAACTTGTACATGAATGGGGAAAACATATTAGCATGCTATAAAGGCACTATTTCATTCTCATAGACCATTTATCAAACACATAAGAAGCATACTCGGTTCATTAAATCATAAACACCTAGGATTAACATGGTTATAACAATCAACTTGCAAATTGAAGGGTTTATCATGAATACCATGTAATTTAACACATACTAAAATCAATTCTTAGAACTTGAAATCTTAAGAATGAATTAAAACTCAAACAACATCATGAACATAAATTCAATCTAATTCATACATGGAAATCATAAACCATAAATCTTGTATTTTGAAAAGGGATTCTGGGGCTCCATGGAAGGTAAGGATTCATGAATGAACATCTAACATACATTTATGCTTGATTTTTGAGAAGATTGATGGTCAAATTATTGATATTTGAATCTTGAATGTAAAACCCTAAGGCTTGTTCTTGAGAGAGTTTGAGAGAAAGTGAATATATTTTGGTGAATTAGGGTTGAATTATGTGCTTATGGGTGAATAAGGGTGGGGAAAATAACTATACTACCCCTTGGCCTCTCTTTCCCGTGTAACTGACCATCATGGTGTGACTCCCAAAAATGGTAATAAATCTCGTGTCGTGGCTTTCAGAAATAGGAATAAATCTCTTGTCGCGGGCTTATCACATGAGCTCACTGCCTCACACAAAAAATGACATAACTTTTCACTCGGGTATTAGATTTTAGAGAAATTGGTATAGTTAGTAAGCTAATTCAATTATATACAAGTAGACCCTTTTAGAACCAAATATCAAACTCTGGGCGAATCAAAGGATCTTAGCTCAACTTGGCTCTTAATGATTTCTATGAACATTTTTAACCTCATGAGCATTTCACACACTAGTATAAAGATCATAAAACTTTTATCCACATGGGGATAATTTGTATTAGAGCTTACATGTGTAGGAACGACGGTTCATAGACTAGCCCAAAAATGCAGGGTGTTACACTCGTAGTCTAGTAATGTTGAACAATACAAAACTGGACTTGTATCCAATGATTTCACTAAAAAGAAAGATAGTAATTACCATGAAACCTTCTCTCCTGTATTAAAGAATGATTTATTAAGAAAAATGATGAAACTAATAGCTCACTTTGATTTATAGCTACATCAAATGAATGTGAAAATGACTTTTCTAAATGGAGATCTTGAAAATGAGGTATACATGCATCAACCCGGAGGATTTAATAATAAAGATGAAAGTTACCTTATTAGAAAGTTAAATAAATCTATTTATGGACTAAAACAAACTTCTCGTCAATGGTATATTAAATTTCATAATGTTATTTCTTCATTCAGATTTACGAAGAACATCATTGATCAATGTATATACCATAAAATAAGTGAGAACAAATATATTTTTTTAATCCTATATGTGGATGATATTTTTCTTGCTAGTAGTGATTTGATGTTGTTGCATGAGATGAAATAATTTCTTATTCAAAATTTTGAAATGAAGAATATAGGTGAAGTCTCATATGTCATTGGCATAGAGATTCACAGAGATAGATCTCAATGATTGCTTGGACTATCTCAAAGAACCTATAGTGAAAGAATTTTAAAAAGATACAAAATAAAAAATTGTTCACCTATAACAACATCTATCATTAAAGACGATAAATTCTCATTGAGTCAATGTCCACAAAATAAATTGGAACAAGAGTAAATGAAAGACATTCCATATGATTTACTTATTGGGAGCCTTATGAATGCAAAGGTCTGCACTAGACCTGATATTGCCTTTGTAATGCTTGACAGATATAAATATAATCTTGATCTTAATCATTGGAAAGCTGATGAAAGGGTTGATCTTAAGCTCATATACATATATTCCGACTTATTGAAAGTCATTGGGTATTCAAAATTCGATTTCAGTAGATACAAAGATAGTAGTAAATCTACTTCTGAATACATTTTTCTTCTTGCTGGAGGTGTTGTGTCTTGGAGAAGTGTTAAGAAAATCATTGATGCAACATCCACAATGAAAGCTAAATTTATAGCACGTTATGAAGCTACATCACATGCGTTATGGTTGAAGAACTTTACTTCAGCCCTTACAGTTGTCAATTCTATTACGAGACCATCAAGATTATTTTGTGATAATTCAGCTGTTGTATTATTTTCAAAGAATAATAAGAGTGAGAACTGAAGTAAGCACATTGATATAACGTATTTGATGGTTAGAGATCATGTCAAGAAGCAAGATGTGAGTTTTGAACATGTTAGTACTACTTTGATGATTGTTGATCCTATGACAAAAGGTTTACCAGCTAATGTTTTCAAGGATCATGTGACCCGCATAATACTTAGTAACTCATTGTAGTCTTGTTATATTTTCTAATAGTTTGTCTAGACATTATAATTTTGTTATATATGAACGTGCACATTATGATTTTAATGTATTATAAAGTGATCATTGGATCCAATAAAATTGGACTCTGAATGACTTATATTAAGATCATTTTAAATTGTTGGACACTTTATTTAGAACATATTATACATTGTAATACATGGAAGGGAGTATTTGATTAAGAGTATAACCGTCATGATTCTTATATTAATATATTCTTTATAAAAGTGATTTTCGCATAACTATTGAGTAAATATGTGTTTATGGTCATATTATTTATTTTCACTCATAAAGGATTCTGATTTTGATATATGGGTCAGTTGGAGAATGAAAGAATATTATATATAATATTATGTATTAACGACCCACATATTTTTTGTAACAAATTTACCTTGTCTCTCAAGTAAAGTAATAAATTAGTCAATTACTTTTCTTTTAGTTATGCATATATGGTATTTCTTTGACGTCAAGAAATAACTACGAAAGTTTCTAGGGTTAACATTTTTTGCCTAAGAGTCTCTAGCCTACCTATAAATATGCATGTGACTCCATCGGTCTAACATGCCCTTTGATGGGTGTATGCTAGAATACTCCTAAACTTGTTACAGATTCTCTCACAAATTTTCTTCTTTCGCACACTTGGACAATGATGGATGAATGTACGTTCCTATTTATTTCCTATTTATTTTTTCATTGCACATTAACTCTGTGTATATATTGAAATTCAACATTTCCTTCCAATCGATTCTTACATTTGCAAAAGTAGATATTTCACGTGTATGAACAATTGAGAAGCCCTCAAATGGATCCCATAAGTCAAGGGAAATTGGGTTGAAGCTATTACTCCTTCGACCATCAAAGAAGCTTGGAATCAAAGACATTTTTTCCACTTCTTCTCTAAAAAGGAACTTTACCGAGGATGTCACAAGGCTTGAATTGGACTTTTGATTTGCATGATGACTTGTTGATGATGGACAAGAGAAGGTATGGTGCTATTTATAATGGGGAGATCAGAAAGAGCACAAAGAATTTTTTTTAGACCAAGTGTAATCTAGGATTTTTATCTAATAGGGAGCAAAAGAGCTTTCTACAATATTCTAGAAGATCTTAAAAACAATTCTAACAATTAAGGTCGCAATTTAGGACAGATAAATTCTTCATTAAAAAGAATACTATGTCACGACCCAAAAAAACAAGGGTCATAATGGCACTTATCGCGATGTACCTTAACAAGTAAGCCTATCACACAAATTGATTCAAAAAGAGAAAAAGAACAAAAATATCCCAAGGTAAGGTTTTTAGAACGAAGGAGAACTATATAAGTAATCATAACAATGCAGAAAGAACTTATCCAAAATACTAATCATGCCCAAAATCAGGTGTTAATAGTGTAAGAACTACTAATACAATTCAGGAGTCAACTACTAATACAATTTAGGAGTCAAATACATCAGAAAAATAACAACAAAAGAATAATATTTGTCTCCAAATACTAATAGAGACATAACTATTATAGAAAGATAGAGGTGAACTTCGGATGCATAAATGTCCAACCTCTACCTTGGAAGTTCCAACAATCGCCCAAGTCAAGTAAAGTGAGGCGCACTCGAGCTAGGACCTGCACCAAAAGGGTGCAATAGGAATGAGTACAGTCCACTTGTACTCAAATGGTATCATAGGCCGACCAAGCAAAGTAGTAAATAAAGCATGCAAAATATACACTAAGGGAATGCCACCTGCAATCAGAAAATGTCCCCACAACGGTAGATCACACTGCTTGCACTAAAATTTCTAATATATCACATACACACCAAGATAGAACACAAGTATGAATTGTATCACATATAAATAGAATAAGGGGAAACATGCATCTACAAGATCATCAAATACAAGTAAAAGAAGATAAGAAAATTACATAGATAACAAGTCAATACAAAAATTTAACAAAATATAAACACAATAAAGTAAGTGCAATGTATATGATGATGATGATGATAATGATGATGCACGAGTTCGTCGCACAACCTCTGGGATTGTCGCACAATCCCTGTATACACCTACGGAGCTAAATCTTCCTGATGTAGGACCCATGGGGGGTTTTTCAACCCGTATACAATACACACATCTTGTATCTCCTTTTTGGTACATCCTTCAAAAATGGTTTTATAAGATGTTACAATATCTCCTCCCCGGCACATCCCTTGGGGAGGGTTTTAAAAAGGTGTTGCCATGTGTTACTCAAGTGTTGCCATGGTGGTACCAATGTTTCATGAATGAGTATATATAAAGATATAATGCTCACAACCAATCACAATGAATATTTCCACAATCAACCACAATGATACACTTTCATAACCATGTGAATCAATATCCACTCATTATTTCCGTTTAATCTATGAATTTTCACATGTCTCATATACCAACAAGTATGAATATATCACAATACACCAATGGCACCACATTAGGCATTTCAAAAACACAATACTATTATTCACATGTATTTAGGATTATCAATATTACATAGGACTTCACACAGTCACACACATTACAGAATATCTCAATTCGACAATTACATCACATATAGGCTCCCACATGGGTAAAACACATAGATACCCATTTTTCAGGATTAGTTCTCACCCTTAATATGCATTTTGTATCATCATTTACTACCCAACCCAGTCTGAAAGAGTTAAGCCATAACCTACCTCAAAATCTGAAATCGATCCGCTATACTTCGAACCCACGACCATACTTTCCAAGAACGATCTCTAACTCCTATAAAAACATCAAATATGGAATCTACGCATCAAAATAAAACCAACGACACCCATATTGACTACTTTTGATTCAGGGTCAAAACGGAGCCCTAGAACGGGTTTCTAAAAAAGAGAGATAAAATTGAAAATTTATTTTAAAAATATGTTCCCCATATTTTTAGGAACCTACAACTGAAAACTCAAGTTAAATCGAGTCAAAAAAGAGGTTCAAATCAACGAAAAACTATTTTTGAGCTTTATCGGATAAAATCTTTGAAATCCGGGTTAAAATAAAGAATCAGAGTTGTTTTGAAGGTTAAATTGATGAAAAACTAGTAATTATAAGATAAAAATATTACTTAAGTAAAAATGAGGTTTAAAATCAAGCCCTAAGATTTTTGGAATTTTGAGAAATTAATCAAGAAATTACTAAGAAAATAGTGAATTCTTACCTTAAATCTGTAGTAAAATCAAGAAATAGATGTTAATCTCGCTTCCAAAGCTCCCACAAGTTTCACTTTTAATCTCTCACACTATTTCAGGATTTAATTCTCAAAAGGCAAAATAAAAAATGAGCAAAATAGACCAAAAATAGGAGAAATCTGCTATATATAACAGAAAATCTGCTACAGTAGCAGTTTTTGTTTTTAAAAGTCCAATTTGAACTTTGATAGGGTGCCCGAAATTCATTCAGTGTCCAATATATACAAACGAACTATGCAAACACATTAAATTTAACGTTATGAATGCGTTGGCAAAGTCAAATTTTTGAAAGAACATCTTTTTTAAAAAGTTGAATCTCAAAACCCAAAATTGTAATTTTCCAAATCGAGGATCAAAATGAGATTTAAAAGTCGTAAAATCATACCAAATATTCTAACACCCTAAAATCGACATTTTTGATCTGCTAGCAAACTCGAATTGCCCATCCAAGGTCTTTTCGACCAAATGTGGGTCCCCCACCCATATTTTTAATTTTTTAACTTTTCGATCAATAGGTCGAAATGAGTTCGGGTGCACCGAGACCCGAACTAAAGGTCTACCTATCCTAAAATCAATATTCCAGAGCTGCTGACATAGTCCGTTCAGCCATCTAATGCATGGATCAAAAGATATCCCCATAAGTTTAAAATAAGGCTCTCGAAGCCATAAGAAACTACAATATCGCATCCAAAATGCATCAAAAATCATGCCAATCACTCCCACACCCCAGAAATACCGTAATGTAACTACGGGGTAGGGTAAAATAGTCAAATCACACAAAAACATAGATTTCACATATTTCATCAAATTTTTAGATCGTTACATCATCCACAACTAAAAATTAGTTTTTCCTCGAACTAAGGCAAAGAAATACTTGAATCAATAAAGAGGTGAGGATAAGAACTACACATATCATACTCAACCTCCCAAGTAGTCTCATCTATAGGTCGATATCGCCATTGAACCTTTACGATAGGGATAACTCTAGAATGCAACCCCCTAGCATCCCTAGCGAAAATGGAGATCGGCTCCTCCACAAAGTACAACCGCTCTTCTAACAGAACTGACTCTGAATGAATGGCATGAGACTTATCAAAAATATAGCGATGAAGCATAGAAACATGAAAAAATAGATGAACAACTGATAGATCAGGGGGGAAAAGCCAACTCATAAGCCACATCACCAATAGTTCGAAGAATCTCAGATGGGTCGATATACCTAGGGCTAAGTTTGCCCTTCTTCACAAACCTCATCATACCCTTCATTGGTGAAACTCGAAGAAAAATACAATCACTAATACCAAATCTCAAGGCACGAAGTCTACGATCAGCATAACACTTCTGCCTACTCTGAGCTGCTCCAAGTCTATCCTGAATGACCTAGACTCTATCTAAAGATTCACGAAGCAAGTTCGTACCTCGAGGTCTCACCTCTGAAACATCAAAACAATCTATTGGGGAGCGAGAATGCCTACCATACAACACCTCAAAAAGAGCCATATCAATACTAGAATAGTGGTTATTATTATATGCAAACTCTTCTAAAGTCAAATGTTGCTCCCACTGTCCACCAAAATTCATCACACATGCGTAGAGCATATCCTCCAAAACCTGGATAGTCCGCTCTGACTGATCATCAGTCTGGGGGTGAAATATTGTACTGAGATCCACTCGAGTGCCCAACACATCCTGAAAAGTCTTCCAAAAGTAAGATGTGAACACAGGACCTTATCTGAAATACTGGACATCGACACACCATGAAAATGCATAATCTCATGAATGTAGATACAGACCAACCTCTCAACACTAAATAAGACCTCAACCAAAAGAAAATGAGCTGACTTAGTTAATCGATCCATGATGACCCAAATACTGTTAGAACAATGAGATGTACAAGGTAAACCAGTCACAAAGTCCATAGTGATCCCTTCTCACTTCAACTAGAGAATAGGTAACCTCTGAAGTAATCCACCAAGTATCATATGCTTGGCCTTCACCTCTAATAACATAGACAATGGGCCATAAAATCTACCATATCTCACCTTATACCACTCATCAATAATGTTGCCTCAAATTATAATACAACTTAGTCACACCTGGATGGATAGAATATTTGGAACAATGAGCCTCCTCCAAGATCAACCTAATCAAATCACCCATTCTCAGCATACAAACTGGACCTCCAATCGACAAAACTCCATTTGAATCAAGTGAGGCTTCCTTAGCCTCCCCACTCAACACCTTCTCTTAAATCAACCTTAATCCAACTTCAAAAAACTGATGAGATCAAATTTTCTCCCTCAATAAAGATCTAGCCTCCACAAAAGCCAAAACACGCCCAAGTGTCAAATATCAAGTCTAACCATCTTATTAGCTAAAGAATGAACCTCTAAGGCTAAAGGCCTTTCTTGGGTCATAAGATGCATCAAGATACCCCTGCTAGTCGACTTCTACCTTAAGGCATCCGCAACCATATTAGCCTTAACCGGATGGTAGAGAATAGTCAAGTTATAATCCTTAAGCAACTCAAACCAACGACACTGCCTCATATTAAGATCTCGCTGGGTGAAGAAGCACTGAAGGCTAAGACGATTTACGAAGATCTCACAATGGACTCCATACAAGTAGTGCCTCCACACCTTTAAGGCAAACACAACTGCACACAACTATAAATTGTAGGTAGGATAATTCCTCTCATGAGGCTTAAACTGATAGATGCATAAGCAATCACCTTGCCCTCCTGTATAGACACAACACCTAACCCAATACCTGAAGCATCACAAAAGACGGTAAAACATACGCCCTCCTTGAGTAAAGTCAAGATAGGAGCTAAAGTCCACATATCCTTAAGCTTTTGAAAGCTCACCTCACAAGCATCAGACCATTGAAAAGAAATCTTCTTCTGGGTCAACTTGGTCAATGGAGCTACAATGGATGGAAAACCCTCGACAAAACACCAATGATAGCCTGCTAAGCCAACAAAACTATGAATCTCGATGGACGAAGTAGATCTAGCCTAATCGCGAACCGCTGCAATTTTGGATGGATCAACCATAATACCTTCTTTAGTCACCACATGACCTAAAAAAATAGACTCCAATTAAAACTCACCCTTAAAGAACTTAACATATAACTTCTTATTCCTCAATATTTGAAGCATAATCCGCAAATGCTCCTCATGCTCAAACTGACACTTGGAATAAACCAAGATATCATCTATTAACACAATAACAAAAGAGTTAAGATATGGTCAAAACACCCGATTCATCAACTCCATGAATGCGCCAGATGCATTGGTCAACCTGAAGGACATGACCAAGAACTCATAATGAACATAAGTCCAAAAAGTTGTCTCTTCAAAATAACCAAAGCTCTAATCCTCAATTGGTGATAACCAAACCTCAAAGATTAAATTAATCTTTGAAAACACCACAACACCCGTAAGTTGATCAAACAAATCATCGATGCTAGAAAGAGGATACTTATTCTTAACCATCACCTTATTCAACTATTGATAATCAATATACATACCCATAGACCCATTCTCTTTCTTCATAAACAAGACAGGCACACCCCAAGGTGAAACACTAGGTCAGATAAATCCTTTATATAATAACTCCTGCAACTGAACCTTTAATTTCTTCAACTTTGTTGCGGCTATCCTATAAGGAGGAATAGAAATGGGCTTGGTGCCTGGCTCAACATCAATAGCAAATCACTATCTCAATCTTGAGGCATACCAGAAAAGTCTGTAGGTAACACGTCCATAAACTCACGGACGACACAGACAGAATCTAAGAAAGAAGGTGAAACAACACTAGTGTCACAATATAGGCCAAGTAAGATAAACACCCCCTCTCAATCAATTTACAAGCCTAAACATAATATATAATTCTCTTAGGACCAAAATAAAGTGCACTCTTCCAAGCTATCCTTGGCACACCTGGCGAAACTAAAGTCACAATCTTATCAAAACAAGCTAAGATAACATGATAAGGATCCAACCAATCCATACCCAAAATAACATCAAAGTCAACCATGTCTAACACAAGCAAGTCTACCAAAGTCTTACACCCAATAAAATTCACAACACAAGATTGGTGCACCCGATCCATCACTAAAGAATCACCTATTGGGATAGATACAGGAATAGAAATGGGAAGAGTCTCACTAATAGAATTAAACCCAAAGTAAAATACACATACACATAAGAGAAAGTCGATCCAAGATCAAATAATACAGATGCGGGTCTAAAATAAATGGTAAGGATACATGTAATCACAGTATCAGAAGCATCTACCTCAGGTATGGCTGGTATAGCATAACACTGACCATGACCACCAATTGCCTGGGTGGCCCCACGACCACTACCATGGGCTCCACCATATTTACCTCTCGTACCTCTAGTAGAACTTCTGCCTCTCACAACTAAAATAAGAGTATCCTGAATTACCCAACGGGGATAGTCCCTGGCCACATGGCCAATCTCATCACACATATAGCAACCTCTATGACAAGCCTCAACAGAAAAAGGTACAACTAGGCCTGAACGATAACCCTAAACTGCTGAACTAGAAGATCCACTACCTAAAATCTATAAAGTTATCTACACTGGCCTACCATGGTATCCACAAAAACCTCTAAAATCTCTACCTCGATAGGTTTGACTCCTGAACTCAATAAAATATCGTGCCTTCTTGGCGCCTCCTTGAGAAGCACTAAGAATATCCTTCTTCATCTTAGCATGATCCACAATACTCTGGAAAGAATCCCTAAACACATCCATTTGAGACATAGCCAACTGAAGTAAAAAACTCCAAACCCTTCATGAACTTTTGAACCTTCTTATACTCAATGGAAATGCTATCATAGAAATATATGGGCAGGGCATCGAAATGTGCCTTATATTCCACAACTATCATGGATCCCTGCTCCAAATGATCAAACTCGTTCCTTATAGTATCTCTCAAAGTGAAAGGCATAAATCTCTCCAAAAAGGCATCAGCAAACTGATCCTAAGTCATCTTAAGAGAATTACAAAGTCTATAGCTCACAAAAAACCTCCACCAATTTTTAGCACCATCTCTCAACTGATAGGTAGTATAAGCAACACCAAACATACAAAAAGAGTAAAGATAGGTCGTATAAGCAACACCAAGCACACGAAAAGAGAGAAATAGAACTCAAAACACAGGGTATTAAAAAACTTTGCACGATACGAAATAAAATGAGAAAAGTCTCCTAAAGACATCCTATAGCCTTTCAAAGATAGATACAAACATCTATGTGTCGATCCGCAAGACTTTATTAAACATCTTGTTCTTACACCATTGAGACCAATGAAACTTGGTTGCTCTGGTACCAATTTGTCACGACCCAAAAAATGAGGGTTATGATTGCACTTGTCGCGACGTACCTTGACAAGTAAGCCTATCACTCAAACTAATTCAAAAAAGGGAAAAGATAGAAATATCTGAAGGTAAGGCTTCTAGAACAAAGTTGAACTATATAAGTAATCATAATAATGTAGAAAGAACTTATCCAAAATTCCAATCATGCCCAAAACTAGGTGTCAATAGTGTAAGAACTACTAATATAATTTAGGAGTCAAATACATTAGAAAAATAACCACAAGGGAATAATATCTGTCTCCAAATACTAATAGAGACATAACTATTATAGAAAGATAAAGGTGAACTTCGGACGTATAAATGTCCAATCGCTACCTTGAAAGCTCCAACAATCGCTCGAGTCAAACAAACTGAGGTGCACTCAAGCTAGGACCTGCAATAAAATGATGTAGTAGGCATGAGTACGGTTTATTTATACTCAATAGATATCATAGTCCGACCAAGCAAAGTAGTAAATAAGGCATACAAAATATACACTAAGGGTATGTCACCTGCAATCAGAAAATATTCTACACCACTTGCACTAACAGTCCTAATATATCTCATACATACCAAGATAGAACACAAGTATGAATTGTATCACATATAAGTAGAACAAAGGGAAACATGCATATACAAGATCATCACATACAAGTAAAATAAGATAAGACAATTACATAGATGGCAAGTCAATACGGCAATACAACACAATAAAGTAAATGTAATGTATATAATGATGATGATGATGCATGAGGTCGTTGCACAACCTTTAGAATAGTTGAACAATACCTATTTATACTTACGGATCTAAATTTTCCTAACGTAGGACCCGTGGGGGTTGTCATGACCTGAACTAGGGCTTGGCCATGACGGACATCCCAAACCATGAAGGCCCGTATGTCCTTCTCTATCTGATCTAGTAAACATGCACAACATTCATATCATAAAAAAAATACAAAAATAAAATCTGATACGGAAACATGATCATTAACTCTGGGTTTCAAGATATAAGAAAGAAAAACTGCAATTCAAAACATCTGAATAAGATCTGACTCAGTCTGTAAAATCTCTACTACATCTCAAAACTATTTTGAAAACTCAGACAAGGCCCCCAATAGACTAAAACTATATCTAATAATAGTTGTCTGAAAGTAAAAAGGCTTTTTGGAATAAAGAAGGCTCACCAAATGGATACTGTAACTCTGTCTGATAAAATCTATTATTTTTCTAGACTCCTAGACTGAGCCTCAGAACCTAGAAGGAGGAAAGAGGTCAATACAGATGTACTGGTACGCAAAGTAATCCAAAATAAAACTTTTATATAAGTAAAATAATGGAGAGAAATTTGTTAAAACATCATGCATAAAAAGTTCTCAAAACACATAGGCACTTTTTGAAAATCATAAGTCATTTTTGTCAATGCACTGCCTGTTTTTTGTGTTACTTCTGAGTTAGGTGGAACTCCCCTAAAACTCTGATATTCCATGAGCTATATGGAATTCGCCATTGACTCAGCGAGGAAGCCTCCAACCCAAGTATGCCGCAAGGGTTGGAGTCTCTGATTCTGATACGCCACACGGCATAGGCTAGTGTAATATAATATACCCAGATCGGCAAATCATAGTTTTGGGCAATGAGTTATCTGGACTCGTGCCCTCTTCAGGGAACCACCTAACATCTCTTTATGCCCTATTTTATCCTTTTCTGAACATGCATCATTCTGAAATTCTAAAACATAAAAGTCTTATTTCTGTATTAGTCTGTCTCTGTTATGGCATTGTCTGAGTTAGTAGCGTCATACCAAGACTTGTAAGTTGTTATTCTGAACCATATATGATTATTTCATTCTAAAACAATGTTCAGGCCACTTGATTATGCATATAGTGTAAGAAGAGTCATATCTCAAATCATAAATCAAAAATCATGCAAAGCTTTTCATTCATCAACAATTTCAATAAGTAGTGGCCAACTTCTTAAAAACATTCCTGAAGTTTTTTTGTGTATCAATCTCAACATTTAAAATCATTAAAGCATTCCTCTCTCCCATTCTTAATCACCATGAATTTCACATAAGACAAATAGTATCTTGAATCATTCTGTGAATCATGAAATGTAAGGATTCATAACTTGTAAATCAAATAATAAAGTAATAGGAGAGGGAGATTATATATTTCATGCTCTCGATTCACAATTCATGGTTTTCAATGCATACGTACATATATACAATTCAAATCAATTTGGGGGAAGGCCTAAAGACCAAAATAATATTATCGAAGCTTCTAAAACATAAATGTATTCATAAATTCAAAAACCCCTTTCTTAAAATCATGATTTCTATACCCATGAGATTTTAGAGAAAAAAACCCCATATACCTCGATTATAACGATTAATAACTGATCCTTGAAGCCTACGGTTTGGGGATTCCAAATCTTTGATCGATTTTGAAAACCCATGGTTGAATCTTAAGTTTCTTGGAGGATAAGTATATGAACTAGGGTTTTCGTTTTGAGGGTAATCTTGAGAATGTCGTATATTCTGCTTGTAGAGGTCTAAAACTCCTGTTTGGACGTTTTAAGAGACTTGGAAAAAAGTCCAAACTACCCTTGTTAACTTCTGAACGAAATTAGAAAAATTTAAACTGGGAACCCAATCTTATGGGCCACCGCGACGCGCCATTATCGTGGTGGCTCACTGAAAATTGACGAATGGGAATTTGGCCCACTCCGTGATGTGCCACCATCGCGGAGTCACACTAAAAATTGACCATCGTCATTTAAACACTCTCTGCGACGCGCCAAGGACAGGAATGATAGTGTTTTATGACTAGGAGTTAAATTAACCATAACTCCTTCACCGAGTGTCCATTTTGGACGAATCTTATGTCGACGAAAAACTCATTCAATTCTCCACACTACTAAAATGATTAACATACCATATTTGCATAGGATTTATTGCTTTTTGAATTATCTATGCATAGAAATGACGGTTTTCATTCTAGACCTAAATGAGGGGTGTTACAGGGGTTCGTCAACCCATATACAATCAACATATCTCATATCTCCTTTCTGGCATAAGAGTTTTGTAAGATATTACAATATCTTCTTCCCGACACATTCTTTGAGGAAGGTTTTAAAAAGGTATTGCCAGTGTTACTTAGGTGTTGCCATGGTGGTACCAATATTTCATGAATGAGTATGATATGAGGATGTAATGCTCACAACCAATTACAATGAGTATTTCCACAATCAACCACAATGATACATTTTTATAACCATGTGAATCAATATCCACTTTTTCTTTACGTTTCATCTATGAATTTTCACATGTCTCATATACCAACAAGTATGAATATATCACAATGCACCAATGGTACCACATTAGGCATTTCAACAACATAATACAATTATTCATATGTATTTAGGATTATCAACATTGCAGAGGACTTCACACAATCACACACGTTACAAAATATCTTATTTTGACAATTACATCACATATAGGCCCCCACTCGGGTAAAACAAATAGATAACCATTTTTCATGATTATATCCCACCCTTAATATGCATTTTCTATCATCATTTACTACCCAACCCAGTCTGAAAGAGTTAAGCCATAACCTACCTCAAAATCTAAAATCGGTTCGCTATACTTCGAACCCATGACCTTACTTTCCAAGAACGATCCCTAACTCTTATAAAAACATCGAATATGGAATCTACACATCAAAATAAAACCAACGGCATCCATATTGACTACTTTTGGTTTGGGTTAAAACGGACCTACGGAATGGGTTTCTAAAAAAAGGGCAAAATTAAAACTTTATTTTAAAAATATGTTTCCCATATTTTTAGGAACCTACAGCTGAAAACCCAAGTCAAATTGAGTCAAAAAAAAGGTTTAAATCGAAGAAAAACAATTTTTTGAGGTTTATCGTGTAAAATCTTTGAAATCCTGGTTAAAATAAAGAATTCAAGTTATTTTGAAGGTTAAATTGATAAAAAAAAAAACTAGAAATTACAAGATAAAAGCATTACTCAAGTGATAAGGAGTGAAAATGAGATTTAAAATTAAGCCCTAAGATTTATAGGGTTTTGAGAAATTAATCAAGAAATTACTAAGATAAGGGTGAAAACCCATATTTTTAGGAACCTACAGCAGAAAACCCAAGTTAAATCGAGTCAAAAAATAGGTTTAAATCAAAGAAAAACTATTTTTGAGGTTTTGTAACGATCCAAAATCACCTCCCGGGATGTCACACGGTGCTTAAGGCTACGAGTAGCCCCAAGCTAACCCTTAGAGCCGGTTTCTACAAAAGACACTCAATTCATGATAAGGATAGACTCAAACACTCGCATAGTTGTCTCACATGAAAGGAAATATGGAAAAACTTACTTGGTCCATATGACCACAATGTAGAGAAATCTCAACAAAACCAAACTACTGAACCCTCGACACATCACAAGTTTGATACTAGTCTGACAAGACTTTACAAATCAAAATCTAGAGAGCCGTTGGGATAGGTCACCAACTGACTCAAAATGAACTAAAGATAAAACATAGTCTCTCAAGTACAGTAAATATATGAAGATCGTCCCTCGAATCATGAGGACTCACCATTGTCAAAAATGCAGGCAAGACACTCGGAGAATCACGGGAGAGGCTGGGACTTAGCACCTGAACCTACATTATGACATAATATAGCACATAGACATATATGTGAATCAGTACTTGAAATGTACTGAGGTGCGGGGGTGAATGCACATGTACAAAATAGTGTCGATCTTCTTCAATCAAATCATGTACCCAGTATGAGATGACTCACATGGCTTGAACAAGTATAAAATATAAAGCTCATAAGTCATATAGGATGGAGCATGTAACACAAATCTCGTGAGTCAACACTGTTTAATCTTTAAAAATTAGAAATCTTCTCTTAATCTCAATGCCCATCAAGTAAAGAACTTTAAACAATAACGCCAACTCATGCATATGTCTCATGGAGAGTAAAACCTTCTCAAGGCTCAATATTTCATAACCACTTAGAACTTGTATACTTGGAAATCGGAACATATGACTCGAAAAACATACCTGAAGGCATTTCATTCACTTTAGGAAATTATCTCATTTCAAGCTTTAGGTAAAATCATGCTATCTCAAATGGAAAAGTATTTTAGCCTAAGGAAATAACTTATCTCAAAGCTTTATGAAAAGTACCATAACAAGGAAAGATGTTTTCATTTAGTAAAATAACTCTCATCAAGAAAATACCTTAGTTTGGGAACATCTTTGCATTTCAACCATTTAGGAAAGTAAACTATAGGAAAGAAAAATAAGTATTTGATCTCAAAGTTTTAAAGGGCAAGGGAGGTTCTCGTAACTAACATAAACCATGCGAGCTACATGGAGTCCAATGTTTTGTCCTCCTAAGGAAGAGACCCCATGTTGGGGAGCAGCGTCATACTCTTGCTAGGGAGTATAACCTAGGTCTAGTTATCACTAAAAAAAACTCGGCCTCAGGCCCAATCATAATCATCATAAACTCGTCCTCAGGCCCAACCTACGGTGGCATGTAGTTTTGGGGTAGAAATCATAATAACTTACCCGCTCGGTGCTAAATACTACTCCCTTTAGATTATCTGCGCTCATCTCATAAAAATCCACTTTTAGAATAACCGCATGGTTCACCACGAACCTTATAATCAAATCGATAATCTCATATGATGAAGTGGATTTCAAAGATTTCGGACCATTAGGTCAATTCATTTCTCAATCATCTCAAAATACTCAAAACATAGGAGCTTATAGCACAAGAGTTCATAATTTCACAAGTCTTAAATAGGGCTTATTAACCCATAGTTCCATCTCAAGTTAAAGCTTATCAAAAGCATAATATATAAAGCATATAGATTCATAAATCATATAGAAATCTGGGAATTTAAGCAATATATCTCAAAATCTCAATTTAGTCATATGTTTTACCACCTCAAACATTGTAAATATTAGCTTATCAAGGAGTAAAATCATGGGGTTTATACCCATATGTAAACACTCAAGAAAACATGTAGCAATCATATTATTTAACTCTCAATTTATGGGAAATATCAAGGTGATGCATTCAATAATAATGGGTGAAAAACCCCAATTAAAATTCATGCAGAAACTCCATAGATTTAAGCAAAATCATGATGTAAATAAGCTTTTTGGGCACAAGGGTGAAAGGGTTACCCTTGTTCCAAACCCCACATACCTTGAATTAGAAGCTTTGGATGAACTCTTACTTTTGGAACTCTATTTGTACTCTTGAATGGGGGTTCTTGAGGCCCTTGCCTTGGGAACCTTGAATCTTGACTCAATTTAGAAAATCCATGGTGGATTCTTAAGATTCTTGGAAGAGGTTTTGGATACTTAGGGTTTTTTATGAGAGAAAACTTGAGAAAAACCTTATAGGATGCTTGTAATTGGCTTTGATTTGGTGTTTACATGGTTTTATAGGCTTGGAAAAAGTCCAAAGTTCCCTTTTTAGCTTTTGCACAAATCTGGAAAAAAAATAAACTGGGAACCCGATTTCATAGGCGACCGCGATGCGCCACTTATCGCGGTGGCTCACTGGAAATGACAATGGGGAAATTGGGAGTCCCCTCGATGCGGAGCCACTGCGATGTCCCACTGGTTGGGACCTGGAAATCCTCCGCGATGCACCACTATCGCGGAGTTCCACTGGAAATTGACTATTGAGAAATCGGGCTCTTCCGCGATGCGCCACTATCGCGGAGTCCCACTGGAAATCAATAATTGCCAAATAAACCTTTTCCACAATGCGCCAATCACTTAAATGATGTAGTTTTATGACTAAGGCTTAAATTAACCATAACTTCTTACCCGGGTATCAGATTTGGGCAAATCTTACATCGATGGAAAGCTTATCATATTTCCCATGTGATAGAAAGTCGAAAATAGGGGAATTCTATATGGTTAACATGATATTCACTTAGGAATCCACTTCTGAATCTTTTAGGGTCGGAATCACGCCTCACTCGACACGCCCTAAGGCTCAAACTACGAGGGAACTTTTTGGGACCTTACAATATCTTCCCCTTGGAAACATTCATCCTCGAATATCGCTAATTAGACGAAGGACATAGAAAAAATAGAGCACACATAGCTGAAACAATTTCTAAACGGCTCAAGAGCTTTCTAAACTCATAAATACTCCGGACAATGTAAGAACTCATACAAGTATAGATGCATAGATGAACTTTAGATTAGAAGAGCTGAATCAAGGAAGAATAGTACCTTCAAATTGATCTAAACTCGCAAAAAAGAGGTGCGGGTATTTGGCTCGCATGTCTGCTTCTGCCTCCCAAGTAGCACCCTCAACAGACTGGTTCCGCCACAACACTTTGACCAAGGGAACTTCTTTGTTCCTTTGTCTACGAATCTAAAAATCTACGATCTCCACGAGAATCTCATCGAAGGAAAGGCTATCCTAAATATCAACACTTTCTGAAGGATCAACCACAACAGAATCACCGATATGCCTCTTAAGCATGGAGACATAAAAGATAGGATGAATGGAGGACAACTCCGAGGGCAACTCAACCTCATAGGCCACTTTACCAACACGGCTCAAGACTCGATATGGGCCAACATAATGGGGACTAAGCTTTCCCTTCTTACCAAACTTCTTCACCCCTTTCATGGGTGAAATTTTCAAGTACACCAAATCACCCACCCCAAATGCAAGATCTCTCCTCCCCACATCTGTATAAGACTTTTGACGACTCTGAGCGGTCGTCCAACTTTCTCTAATCAACTTAACTTTCTCCATAGCTTCAAATGTTGCATTAGGATCACACGCGATAGCTTCACCCACTTCAAACCAACCTATAGGTGATCCACACCTCCTACTATACAAGGCCTTAAACAGTGTCATCTCAATGCTAGCATGGAAACTATTATTATAAACAAACTCCATCAATAGAAAATACTCATCCCAACTACCTTTGAAATCAAGAGCGCACGCCCTCAACATATCCTCTAGGGTCTGAATGGTCCTCTTAGTCTGACCATCTATCTGTGGGTGAAAAGCTGAGCTCAAAAGAACTTGGGTGCCAAGGCCCTGCTGAAATGCCCTCCAGAACTGAGAAGTAAATTGATTACCCCTATCCAAAATGATAGACAAGGAAACTCCATGCAACCTGACTAACTCTCGGCTATACAATCTAGCATAATCTTCAGCCGTATAAGATGTGTGCAAGGGCAAGAAATATGCGGACTTAGTCAACCTATCCACAACAACCCAAATGGAATCATGATGACGACGCAAAAGAGGCAACCCGGTAACGAAGTCCATATTCACCATCTCTCACTTCTAAGTGGGTATACTAAACTCTTGCATCACACTACCCGGCCTTTGGTGCTCTACCTTAACTTATTGACACGTTGCACACTTTGCTACAAACTCGGCTATGTCCTTCTTCATACCGTTCCACCAATAGATTTCCCGCAAGTCGCGGTACATCTTGGTAGTGTCGGGATGAATGGAATAATGTGCGCCATGAGCTTTACCCATAATTCTCTACCGCAAGTCATCAACACACGGGATATACAGCCTACCATGCAATCTCAACACACCATCTTCCCATTGGGAGAAAACCTCTACCTTTTGGTCCTTAATTGACTCCTTTAATTTGACCAAACTAGGATCCCTATCTTACTTCTCCTTGAATTCAAAAACTAAAGAGGATTCAGAACTACTCTACACCAATGTACTCTCTTTTGCTGAATCAAGCAATCTAACTCCCAACCTATCCAGACAATGCACATCATGAGTTAACTATCTCTTACCTTTTCTCAATATGCGCAACGCTACCCATGGAAAATCTGCTAAGCGCATCCGCCACTACATTGGCCTTGCCCGAGTGATACAACACACTCATATCATAATCTTTTAACAACTCTAACCACCTCCTCTGCCTAAAATTCAACTCTTTCTATGTAAACACATACTGCAAGCTCTTATGATCGGTAAACACATCAACATGGACACCATAAAGATAGTGTCTCTAAATTTTTAAAGCAAAGACCACAGCAGCTAACTAAAGATTATGGGTCGGGTAGCTCCTTTCATGCGGCTTCAACTGTCTAGAGGCATAGGCTATAACCTTACCTCTTTGCATCAACACACAACCTAAACCAACTCTAAAGGCATCACAATACACCACAAAACCATCAGTACCATCCGGCAAAGTCAACACAGGGGCTGAAGTGAGTCGAGTCTTCAACTCCTGAAAACTCTTCTCACAGGAATCGGACCACTGGAATTTAACCTTTTTTGGGTCAACAGGGTCATAGGAGACGCAATGGAAGAGAAATCCTTGACAAAACGATGGTAATAGCCCGCTAGACTCAAGAAACTTCTAGTGTCAAACAGAGAGATAGGTCTAGGCCAATTTCTAACAGCTTTTGTCTTTTAGGGATCAACTCTAATACCCACAGCTGAAATAACATGACCCAGAAAGGCTACAGACCTTAGTCAAAATTCACACTTACTGAATTTGGTGAACAACTGGTGATCTCTAAGAGTTTGCAAGACAATTGTAAGATGAGCTGTATGGCCATTCTCATCATGGGAATACACAAGGATGTCATCTATGAAGACAATGACAAACGTATCAAGGTACTTCTTCAACACTCAATTAATGAGGTCCATGAAGGCTGCTGGGGCATTGGTTAGCCCGAAAGACATGACTAGAAACTCAAAGTGACCATAGCGGGTTAAGAAGGCTGTCTTTGGAATATCACATTCCCTCACTATAAGTTGATGATAGCCGGATCTAAGGTCTATCTTGGAAAAATAACTTGCACCTTGCAAATGATCATAATAGGTCATCAATTCTTAGAAGAGGATACTTATTTTTTACTGTGACCTTTTCCAGTTGGCGGTAGTCAATGCACATACGCAAAGCTCCATCTTTCTTTCACACGAATAAAACGTGTGCGCCCAAGAAGAAATACTGAGTCTAATGAAATCTTTGTCTAAGAGATCTTTAAGTTGCTCCTTTAACTTCTTAAGCTCTGCAGGTGCCATACGGTATAGCAGAATAAAAATAGGTAGAGTGTCGGGAAGAAGGTCAATTCTGAACTCTATCTCTCTATCGGGAGGTACCCCTGGGAGATCTTTTGGAAAGACATCGAGAAACTCATTTACAATAGCTACCAACTGGATAGTTGGAGTTTCAGACTTAGTGTGCTCGACTTTAACTAGGTGATAGATGCAACCTTTGGATATTAGCTTTCTGGATTTGATATAGGAGATAAAATGACCTTTGGAAGACACTGAACTCCCGGACCACTCAAACACTAGCTCACTAGGGAACTGAAACTTGACCACACAGGAACAACAATCTATAGATGCATAACAAGAATGAAGCTAATCTATACCCAGAATAAGGTCAAAATCCAAAATATATAACATTATCAAATTCTCAAGTATGACTCTATGAAGCACAGTAATAGGGCAATTTCTATACACTTGTTTAGCAACAACAGACTCCCTTACTGGTGTAGAAACTAGGAAAGGCTCAAAAATCTTTTCGGGACTCATTTTAAAATTCACAGCCACAAGTGGGATCATATAAGAGAAATTTGACCCGGAGTCCAACAACATATAAACATCGAGACAAAAAACACGAAGCATACCAGTAAAAACATCAGGGGAATCCTTCTACTCCCGATGGGATGATAAGGCATAGAATCTGTTCTGGCACTGATCGCCCGCGGTGCTAAAAGAAGCGGCCAGAGCAGGGGCGGGATGAAGTACCGGAGCTAGTGCACTAGCAGTCTATGCCTGAGGTCGGGCATCTCTGTTCCCCTGTCTAGCATGGGGGAAATCTCTAAGTCTGTGGCCTTGCTTGCCACAACCAAAGCAACCTCTCAAATATCTTAAACACTCCCCAAGATGATTTCTACCACATTTAGCGCAAAAAGGATAACGGGGCTTGTTGCCAACACTGTTCAGCGACCCAAACATGAAAGACCTACTTTCTTGCTCCTGCCTGTCTCTAGGCGCGGGAGCACTAGTTAATAAAGGAACTGGAACCGATGGACGTCTCTGAAACTGAGAGCGGCTCCCTCCATGGAACCTAGGCTGACTATACTCATGTTGCTCAGATCTAGCGCTTTTGTTACTCCTCATTCTTTTTATCTCTCTAAGCTTATCCACCTCTATCTGTTGGTCATGTGTTATCAACCTAACCAGATCTATATCCTTATGCAACATCGCAGCCCTACACTCCTTTAGTACTATCACAGAAACACCGATCACAAACTTACTCATACTAGCCTAGGTGGCAGAAATAAAATCAGGAACGTACTTGGCCAACTAGGAGTTCATAAAATCCTTAATATTTGCCTCTCTTATCTCAAGCAGAAAGAACTGGTCCAAGAAAGTATCTTAGAATACTTGCCAAGTCATAGGAGTGGCATTCTCACCTCTACCCTTCTTCCATGATACAACCCAATTATAAGCAATGTCCTTCAGTCTATAGGATACTAATACAACACTTTCTTCTTCCAAAACTTGCATCACATCAGTGATCTTTCTTACCTCCTCCAAGTACAACTAAGGGTCCTTGTCCGCTTTGGACCCATAGAACTTAGGAGGATTCATCCGCATAAAGTCATGAATCCTAGCCGCGGCTACATCACCACCCTTCCGATTAGCAATTGGGGCTTGGTTATTAGCCCAAACATTTACGGTGACTGCTTAAGCTAACACCTGAAAGGCCGCCCTAAACTCAGCATGGAACACCATCTTATTTAAAAGATCAACAGGTGGGGGTTGCTCATCATTGTTTTCGCGGACATTCCTCTTT
The DNA here is from genome assembly GCA_030864225.1 of Capsicum baccatum var. pendulum. NCBI lineage: Eukaryota > Viridiplantae > Streptophyta > Magnoliopsida > Solanales > Solanaceae > Capsicum > Capsicum baccatum. The sequence goes on along the minus strand of CM061554.1, from coordinate 165,396,787 downwards.
GAAGAGGCATTTTCTGAAAATAGAAAAGCACAGATCATTAGATAAGAGGGGCAACTGTAGGCATGATAGAATCTGAAAGAAGAAACAACTTTTCCTAGAACGTCTCGTAGCCTCTTGCTCATAGATGTGGTGTGCTACATATCGATGATCAAAACTCTACTTAACGCAGCTTTTCAAACTCCCTAGGACTCCTTAAAAACCTTAGGCTCTGATACCAAGTTTGTAACGACCCAAAATCACCTCCCGAGACATCACACGGTGCTTAAGGCTACGAGTAGACCCAAGCTAACCCTTAGAGCCGGTTTCTACCAATGACACTCAATTCACAATAAGGATAGACTCAAACATTCCCATAATCATCTCACATAAAAGGAAATATGAAAAAAGGTACTCGGTCCATATGACCACAATGTAGAAAAATCTCAACAAAACCACAATACTGAACCCTCGACATATCATAAGTCTGCTACTAGTCTGACAAGCCTTTACAAATCAAAATCTAGAGAGCCGTTGGGACAAGTACCCAACTGACTCAAAATGAACTAAAGATAAAACATAGTCTCTCAAGTACAGTAAATATTTGAAGATCGTCCCTCGAACCATGAGGACTCACCACTATAAAAAATGTAGGCAAGGCACTCGGAGAATCACGGGAGAGGCTGGGACTAAGCACCTGAACATACATTATGACATAATATAGCACATAGACATATATGTGAATCAGTACTTGAAATGTACTGAGGTGCGGGGGTGAATGCACATGTACAAAATAGTGTCGATCTTCTTCAATCAAATCATGTACCCAGTATGAGATGACTCACATGGCTTGAACAAGTATAAAATATAAAGCTCATAAGTCATGTAGGATGGAGCATGTAACACAAATCTCGTGAGTCATCATTGTTTAATCTTTAAAAATCAGAAATCTTCTCTTATTCTCAATGCCCATCAAGTAAGGAACTATAAACAATAACTTCAACTCATGCATATGTCTCATGGAGAGTAAAACCTTCTCAAGGCTCAATATTTCATAACCATTTAGAACTCGTATACTTGGAAATCGGAATCACATGACTCGGAAAACATACCTGAAGGCATTTCATTCACTTTAGGAAATTATCTAATTTCAAGCTTTAGGTAAAATCATGTTATCTCAAATGGAAAAGTATTCTAGCTTAAGAAAATAACTTATCTCAAAGCGTTATGAAAAGTACCATAACAAGGGAAGATGCTTTCATTTAGGAAAATAACTCTTATCAAGAAAATACCTTGGTTTGGGAACATCTTTGCATTTCAACCATTTAGGAAAGTAGACTATAGGAAAGGAAAATAAGGATTTGATCTCGAAGTTTTTAGGGGCAAAGGAGGTTATCGTAACCGACATAAAACATGCGAGCTACATGGAGTCCAACGTTTTGTCCTCCTAAAGAAGAGACCCCACATTAGGGAGCAGCGTCATACTCTTGCCAGGGAGTATAACCTAGGTCTAGTGATCACTAAACAAAACTCAGCCTCGGGCCCAATCATAATCATCATAAACTCGGCCCCAGGCCCAACTTACGGTGGCACATAGTTTTGGGGTAGAAATCGTAGTAACTTACTCGCTAAATACTACTCATTTTAGATTATCTGCGCTCACCTCATAAAAATCTACTTTTAGAATAATCTTATGGTTCACCACGAACCCAATAATCAAATCAATAATCTCATATGATGAAGTGGATTTCAAAGTTTTCAGACCATTAGGTCAATTCATTTCTCAATCATCTCAAAATACTCAAAACATAGGTGCTTATAGCACAAGAGTTCATAATTTCACAAGTCTCAAATAGGGCTTACTAACCCATAGTTCCATCTCAAGTTAAAACTTATCAAAAGCATAATATATAAAGCATATAGATTCATAAATCATGTAGAAATCTGGGAATTTCAGCAATATATCTCAAAATCTCAATTTAGTCATATGCTTCACCACCTTAAACATTGCAAATATTAGCTTATCAAGGAGTAAAATCATGGGGTTTATACCCAGCTATAAACACTCAAGAAAACATGTAGTAATCATATTATTTAACTCTCAATTTATGGGAAATATCAAGGTGATGCATTCAATAATAATGGGTGAAAAACCCCAATTAAAATTCATGCAGAAACCCCATAGATTTAAGCAAAATCATGATGTAAATAAACTTTTTGGGCACAAGGGTGAAAGGGTTACCCTTGTTCAAAACCCCACATACCTTAAATTAGAAGCTTTGGATGAACTCTCACTTTTGGAACTCTATTCGTACTCTTGAATGAGGGTTCTTGAGGCCCTTGACTTGGGAACCTTGAATCTTGACTCAATTTAGAAAATCCATAGTGGATTCTTGAGATTCTTGAAAGAGGTTTTGGATACTTAGGGTTTTTTATGAGAGAAAACTTGAGAAAAACCTTATAGGATGCTTGTAATTGGCTTTGATTTGATGTTTGCACGGTTTTATAGGCTTGAAAAAAGTCCAAAGTGCCTTTTTTGGATTTTGCACGAATCTGGACAAAAAATTGAACTAGGAACCCAATTCTTTTTTCCAAGAAATAGCTTGAATATATCAGTTGAGAAGAAATGTACTTTGAGAATGAAAAAGTATTAAGTCAAAATAAAAATCTTCTTTTAATAAAAGTCGTTTTCAGAAAATAAAATGTTTTCTTTTAATAAAGTTGTTTCAGAAAAGTGTGCAACCTTCTGAAATAAAATATCATAATATATTCTTACCATAATTATCAATACACTATTTAAGGAGAAGATTGAATAAAATCCTATAAATATAGAACTAATTTTAATGTATAAAATTAAATTTCAAATTTTGGAAATAAAATAAAAATAATATATATTTTAAAAAGTTGCTATAACTTGCAATAAAAAAGTTATTAATGTAATTATCTAAAAGTGTTGCTAAAATTTATAATTTTCAATCTAATAATTGTATATGAGATAATTTTCTATTTTTCTTATTAAATAGGTAAAACTGAAAATTAAAGTGGCTTAGTTAAAGATCCTTTTGAAACGGGTTGATGCTTAATGGGTTGAGATTGAGCCCAACTGTAAATTATTTTGAGCCCAACACATAAATATCGAAATCGAATTGGGTTGGATCGATTCACTTAATTTGGGCTCACTTCGACACCCCTGTGATTTGGTATAGGTGAGGCTATGATATGTATATTCTGAATTACCATACTAAATCGAAATATTTGATATCGTCATTTGGTATGGAATGTGATATTCATTTTAAATTTTTTGGTATCTGATATTTATAAATGACATCAAAATATTGAATACCATACAGAAGTATATAGTCACATGAATAACTTATATATTATCAAAATATTAACAAATTTTAGATTATTTATTGCAAGCGTTAACTATACTTTTGTATAATCATTGAACTATGAAATTAATAGCAAGTTGTAGCAATTTTACTAAAATATAGAAATAATTTATTTTAAAATTAAAATCAGATAAAGTATATATATTTATCTCTCTCCTAAATAGTTGTGTAAATCCATTATCTCTCGTCTTAATGACTATGTAGGAGTAAATTATGGTATAAAAAATTCTCCACTTATATTCCTTCTACATTCGGAATTCACTTCATCTTCTTCGGCCAGAAAGAAAAATTAACATAGTGAATCAACACCAATATCAACCATAGCTAATGCTATTACCTTTTTTATTGTAATAAAAAATAATTTAATATCAAACAATCATCAGTTAGTTTATTTTCAGTATGTATGGTGATAATTTTTTATTCAATATTCATTACATACACTAAAAAGGCTATGTAACATATAACACCTTTTTTCTTGTTAATTGTCACATTCATAAAACTTATTTCATACAAATGTGATGTACACGAAACTTCATCGATACTAATTTTAATATCAATTTCATACATTGAGAACTCAATAAAATAAATTATTTAAGTATGAAGTGAGTATATAAACTGACTTCAACGAAATTTATTATACTAATTCATGGATATCATATTATGTACCATTTTCATACACTAAAAGCAGTTATAAGATTACATCATTTGTATGTAAAATCTTATATACCAATTTCATAAATTGAAACCCCAAAAATTGAAAATCATTTAAAATATAACTTTGTTATATATAATCTGATTTCAACTTAATCGTTTAAAACAATACACGAATACTAGATTGTATACATTTTCATCGATTAAAAATAAATTATTAACATGTAATATTTATTGGCATCAATTTCCATATGGTAATTCTACCATCAATATTATTACAAATTCAAAATCAATGAAATAAAAATTAAAGATATTATACTATAATCCATAATTATAAACAGATTGAGTAAGAGGGAATTATGAAGAGAGAAGGAGAATATTTGTTTTCCTTTTAAAAAACTAAATATAAATATAATTGAATAAATATCAGAAAAGACATGCTCATTAATAAGTTTCATAATTTTAGCCCACATAATAACTAACTCCTTTTAAAATGGAAGATTTTTTTTAACAAATATATAAAAAAACATTTCTCCTTATTTTTTTTTGTTTTAAATATGTTATTAATTAATTTATTTATTTTTAAAAGTTACTATTAGTTATAATTTAAGAAGTATTGCTATGACTTGCAGTATATAATCAAAGAATGTATATTTTAATTTTTTTCTTCATATCAATATGTTAATATTTTTTAGATTAAATGGATCAAATTAGGTCGGTCAAGACCCTACCTAGTTTTTAGCCAACCCATAGTAAATTTGGGCTGATCATGACCCAATGCAATTTTTAATTGAATCAATTTTAAGGATAAATTACACAAATCTCATACTTAAGAGACTATATTACCTAATATCCCTTACTTTTTAAAATTTTACATAAAATCTCATTTTTCAACTTTACTCTTGATACATATCAAGAAAACCCCACATCCTATTTTTACTCCACCATTAACTCATTCAAGATTTTCTTCCCTAAAATATCTCCCTAATTATCAACAACTAAATCAACTTCCTTCCTGGTTTTTTCTCTTTCATTAATGCTTAAATCATCTTCCTTCCTAATTTTTTTTCTCTTCCATTAATGCATGCAACTTTTTTTTTTCCTCTCCTAAAATCTCTCCCATTTTTTTATAAAAAAAATCTATTGATACATATGATTTTAACGGGTGATACATATGATATTAATGGATGATACATATTGTATTATGGTGATTCATATGATAGATATAATTATTTATTTCAATTATTGAGTGATTCGTATGATATTAATGGGTGACATATATGGTATTATGGTGATTCATATGGTAAATACAATTATTTATTTCAATTATTGGGTGATTCATATATATGGTATTATGGTGATTCATATGGTAGATACAATTATTTATTCCAATTATTGGGTGATTCATATGATATTAATGGGTGATATCTATGGTATTATGGTGATTCATATAGTAGATACAATTATTTATTTCAATTATTTGGTGATTCATATGTTATTGATGAAAGATAATGGTGTAATCAGTGTAAGAAACAAAAGTAATAATATTTAAAATAAAAAGACTAAAATCAGAATTGAAACATAACTAAAATTAAATCTAAAAAAAATAGACTAAAATTAAAGACGGAAAAAAAAAAGAAAAAAGACCAAAAAAAACATATCTTTCATAATTAAAGACAAAAAAAAAAATATAATTAAAACACCTAAATTAAATCTTAAAAAAAGAAAAAGAAAAATTAGATATCTTTCCTTAAATAAAAGAATACAATGAATAAAAGGGAATCTATTATTTTCTTAAATAAATATCTTGTTAGTTTAAAATGTATCAATTTTTTATATGTATCACCATATAACATATGTATTACCATTTCAAAAAATCAGGATAAAATATAATTAACAAAATAGTCGAGATTTTATGTAATATCACTTAAAGATTTAGGAATTTATGTAAGTTACCCCATTTTTAGTAGCCGTTTGGCCATAAAAACTACTTTTTTTCGGAATTGGAGTAGGAGTTGAAGATGAAGTTGAAGTTGAAGTTGTGTTTGACCATGACTTTTTGAAATTTTTTCTTAGACTTTTGAAAAATCTTTTTTAAATATGATTTTATGTCCTCAACTTTTAAAAATTATCAAAATCACTCAACTACTAATTTACCTACTAACATACAACCAAATGTTGAGAAAATAATTTATGTCTTCAATTGATAAAATAATTAACAACAAACTAATTATTATGATTGTTATTCTTCTAAAATTTGAATAAAAATATCACACGCACGAGTTAAATAAGTTTATCTAACCATAATCGATTGAATAGAGAAAATATATTTTGATAAATATGATTGATGGATATAAATATATTTTATATATTCTTAAATTTGTTGATGAAAATTCTTAATAACTTTCACTTGAATTAATTATTTTATTAAATTTGATCTTTTTTTAAAAAAATTATGGATGAATTATTTCTAAATAGATTAGTGCTAATTTTTTTCTTTTTCTTTATTGATGATATTGATTTCCTTGAATATATATATATATTTTTTTGGTAAAGAGAACAAACTTTTGTTAAGCTAATTACTACACTCATCTCTGTTGAAAATCCATAAAACCAAAATAAGGTAATTGTCGATATGGATCGTTACATTATGTTTGATATGCGATTTTATTGACAACTTTTTAATAATTTATTAAAATCATTATATCCATTATATGACATATATAGAAAATTAGTATGACAAGAAAAAATTATTAATTTTCTTATTTTTAAATAACATAATGTACTAGGCCTTATATTTCTATAATATAGTTCATTCAAAATAAAATTTGATATATTTCTGCCATAAATTGTCATTTATTATTTTTTACTTCACGTTAGTAAATTTTGGTTAAAAGAAAAAAAAATAGAATATCTGTAATAATTAAAAATGATGTTGTACCATAGAAAACAAATAATAATTTTTTTTTTTTTGGTGGTTGGTTGTAGTTATAAGAGGGGTTTGTGTAAAAATTTAAAGACTGGAGTTATATGTAATAATAATGAAAGTTGAAAATGAAAGTGGAAAATTGTGAAAACAACAAAAAGTTGTTTTCACTCTTTAAAATTCACTCCGGAATAATTTTTTGAATTTTCATGGCCAAACACCACAATTTTCGGAAAAGTGAAAAAAAATGAAAAAAGATTTCAAAAAAAAAAGAAAAAAAAATTATGGCCAAACAACCCTTAATATCTCCAATTTTAATCTAACCCACCGATTTGACACCCCTAAGGCTGGCAACGGACCGGTCCGTTCCGGTTCCACACCGGTAGCTAGCGGACCGGTCCGAACAAGGGAAATTTTTCGGTATTTCGGTAACTCCGGTTCCGACGATATAAAATGATAATGAGGTTCCGGTAACGTTCCGGATCCGGTCAAATCGGTCTGGGGTTCCGGTTTAGATACCCCTCATCAAACCACATCTAAACATGTTAAAATTCAGCCAAATCATAAATCACGTTTAGTATAATATTTATGACAACGACTGCAACGAAGATGGTTCCATGGTCTAGTGGTCAGGACATTGGACTCTGAATCCAGTAACCCGAGTTCAAATCTCGGTGGAACCTTTTATTGGTTTCTGTTAATGAGGGAGTGTCCTAATCAGCTCATTAGTTCCATCCGGCATCCGCCATTAATCCTAATCCCTAATCATTTTATAAATCCAGTTTTACTTCCTTCACTTCACACTTGCACATTATTTGTACACAACAATGGTTATGGACCAACAGCTTTCAGAACCCAACCGCTGAAAAATCCGCCAAGCATTCTTAGATATACTTCAAACTGCAGATGGGAGTTTTGTTGATTCCAATGAGAATAATGGTCCAGTTATTTGTGAGGTTAGTAAAAATGACTCTTTTTTTTTTTTTTTAAATTTTCATCACTATGATGTCTAGGCCATTGCAGTCTTGGACTAACTTGTAAAGTTGCTGTGACATGACAAGGAGATCACGGGTTTAAGTCATGTAAACATCCTCTCATAAGTGTATGGCAAGGCTGCTTAAAATAGATCCTTTGTGGTCTGCCCTTCCGCCGCACATCGCAAGAGCTTTAGTGCAACAAGGCCACCTGCTAATAGTATTAGTATTATTTTCCGTATCTTCACTATTTGACTATTTCCGCGTTCCTCATTTTTAGCTTTCAATTACTACTTGTTATCTTCTATGCCTCCATGTTCTTACTATCCAGTTGTTGTGACTACTTATGTCTTCATAATTGTTGTGTTTTTACTTTCTTTGATCCGAGGACTCCATAAACAACCTTTCTAATTGTCAAGGTAAGAGAAACTTCTGGGTACACTCTACCCTCCTCAGACCTCACTTGTGGGATTATGCTGCATACGTTGTTGTTGTTGTTGTTGTTGTTGTTGTTCATGTCTAGGCCAGCTTGTACACACTCATACTTTATAGGTATCTGTAGAGGCTTCGTAGACGCTGTTGTGGGTAATGTACACTGATGTTATATCAGGGCCTGTATGTCAGTATATTTTGTTGAATAGATGGTTTTTGACTGTATGCTTTAGGTATACTTGCGCAGTTCGCCTCTTGTCAAACTTAATTTGATATAGTGCGTTTCTATTGTATTTTCAAGTTGTGAGATGTTATTTGTTCTATCATCCAACACATGCCAAATGTATATTTTGATATAGTTGATAGTTGTTTCTTGTTTCTTATTTGTGGAATCCTGCAAAGTAAAGTCCTTATCTTGGGAAACTATAGAGCCCTCTTTTAGGTTATTGAACAACTGGAAATTGCTGGTCCTGGCTTACAGGAAGCAGGAAAGGAGCTGAGCAGTTTGAGTAAATTATATTACAGAAATTGATGAGTTCTTTACTTTAATCAGTAAATTATACTAACAGATCAAGATCGAGTTTAAATTTGAAAGACTTTTCTTTGTAAGAGTAGGGAAGAGTGAATTCAGAAGAGAGAACTAAATTTGTGAAACTTCTACTTTATACAGTTGTCAATTGATCCTAATGGAAAAAATCTATTGGAATAGAAGAAGAGAATCCCTAATTGGCTCGAATAGAATGAAATCGATATAGAGGTTAGATTTACCCAACCCGTATTAGGATTTAGAGCTAGTTGATTTATTAAATGATATAAAAAAATATTGGAAGAGAAAAGGGTATTAATATGCTTATGGGATTTCTCTAGCAAGAGAAGTTCTGTTTTTCTTCTTAAAAATTGCAATGAGAAAGCTGAGATTGTTGTCCACCCAAGAAGAAACTTATCGTGATTATTTTTCTTTAAGACGGTGGTGTTCGGGTCAACTTGCTCACACCTTGATTATTTCACCGACTACCTCAACCGGCATAAGTATCGGGCCCCTCTACTCACCAAGGGTTAGACGTGTAGAAATCTAGGCTAAGAGCTTCATGAATGTTTCCATAAGTTCATCAATGGAGATCAATCTAGAGAGAGAAATATTGGAGAAGATATTTTGTTATTTGATGAAAGGAAGAATGAATTCTCCGTTTCTGTACACAACATTATATACACACACTAAATACCTACTCTACTAACTGTTTTCCAGCTGTAGACTATAACTAACTTCCTTGACAGCTGTACGTTCCTTGCCAGCTGTACATTCTACCTGTAATTGATCACATAGACTAACTAACTAACCATTATCTGTTAAGCCTAATCTCAACAAGACGGATAGGAAGAAATTACCTTTTTTTGTCGGATACTTGAAATCTGAGACCTCGTGGTTCTCCTCCTGGTAGGATCGATTAGCAGTTCACACACACTAAATCTATGGAGAGGATGAAGAAAACTAGAGTGAGTTCTTGAGGAGAGAGAGAGAGGTAATTTTGTGGTAACACCCGTGGGTAACCTCCACGGCGGACATGCTATTTATATTAATGACTTGGAGTATGTACAATTACACAGAGAATGAGAATAAAAGGTACAGCCTAAAATTTGGGTTGAACCGCGTGAACATTAATATATAACAGTACGTCACATATTAATAGGCTCCACAACCTAACACCTCCTACTTCATTTACTACTAATCCACGCCACTGGAAACAAATTAATGGAGGTTATTTCGAGCTCATTATCTAAAGCATATGCATAACACTTTCTGCTAACCATTATCTAAAGCATATATTACGTCTTTGCTTGTTGCCATCGCATTCTACAAGTGGACTATGAAGCCCAAATAAAAATGCAGAACCCTGTATCATTTGCTGGTTGTAGTTGCAGCAATTCATGTGGCAAGTCATGATCATTGCATACTCGTTCTCACCTTTAGCTACCTTATTATCTGTTTGCATGTGAAAAGATACATATCTGGTCAAATAAAGGGATAACAAATGAAAAAGAATAAAGAACGAGCAAACAATATGCTAGATGTATAGTATGTGGTTGAAATAGTTGTGACATATCCCGATAGTTCTTAAACACAGATACAATATGTGCATTCTGCTTTGCCATTTTGCATTTTTGTGTTATTTCCTGACCTAACTGTAGCTTGTATGACTGACCCCAGACGAGTGACTTCCTTTTCCCTATAACAGAAAGGATTTAAAATGTTTTAGAACTTAATAGACATGTATATGTTCTATTTTGTCCCTAAGTTTGCTCATTGCTATTGTGTAGCTGTCAGACAAGAGTAGTGTGGGGACTGTTGACATTCAAGGGAAGTCCTTTGTGTCAATACATGACAACAACAACAACAACAACAACAACAACAACAAATCCAGTGTATTCTCACGCAGTGGGGTTTGGGGAGGGTAAGATGTACGCAGTCCATACCACTACCTTCGGAGAAGTAGAAAGACTGTTTTCGATAGAACCCCGGCTCAAGACAAGGAATAATAAACAAATCCGTAATAAAGCATGGGACAAGATGACAAGATATAAATACGCCACCCCCAAGGAAAAATAAACAAAGAATATTGAAGAAATTCGTAATAAAGCCTGCAACAAGTTGGCCTAACAAGAATAATACACCTACCAAGTAATGCCCTACCCCAACGACCCAAACTGGCACTAGCCTTCTATCTCCAGATCTTCCTATCTAGGGTCATGTGTCAATACATGACTTTTTTGAAAAAGATGGAAAGCTGGTTCCTTCTGCCGGAGGTGAGTTTACTTAGCTGACTATGTTTTGTTGAGAAGCAAAAACAATCCCACATCGGAAAAATTGAGGGAACATGTCCAATATTTAAAGTGTCACCCAACTCCACTAGTATGAGGCCTTTTGGGAGGTGCCCAAAAACAAATCCGTGAGGGCTTGGCCCAAAGCGGACAATATCATACTAGTGCGGAGTTACACGCGATCCCAACATGTTTTACAAAGATTTTCTTACCTAGTTGATTGTTTACTCTAAATCCACATGAACTACTGATACTGGAGTTCCTTTGTTTTCCTGATGCTGTTTCTCAAATATCTCTAGTCAAACTGTAGCTAGTACTTTAACTTCCTTTTTGTACTTAAGGAAGAACACACTGTTCTTATAATTCTCTTGAAACTTTTTTTGAGCTTGGAAGAAAAAACCTTCAGAGACAACTTGAAATAAGCTTTTTCAGATCCTCAAGTCTTATCTACACTCTGATGTAGACCTCCCAGGTTATATCATAGGCGTTAACTAACTCTATGCATTTTAGTGATTTGAGGAGGTCATAGCCATAATTAGAAAACAAGGACTCTAAAAGAATACAAAGCTAACTAACAAGCTATTTGATAATGATTATTGACCTGTTTAAAACATGTTTGAGATATAACCAAGTCAATCTTGAAGTCATCTTCCAATAGGAAGGGCCATAAGAGCATAACACTAACTAGCAAGCATTTTGATATTGATTATTTACCTGCTAAGCACATGTTTGAGATTTCTCATATGATAACCGAGTCAATCTTGTAGTCATCTTCCGAACCAATATACCTAAGTTTGAACTTGCGTCATTGTGTAAATAATATGTTAGTTGTATAGATAATCAAATGTATTAAAGTTTGACTTTTGCTTTGTGCAATGTCGTTAAATCTTACTCCTTCTATTTCATTGTATGTGGCACTATTTCCTTACTAGTCCGTTCCACAAAGAACGGTAATTTTTCTATTTTTGGAAACAATTTAACTTATAAAATTTGTATTTTACCTTTAATGACATTGCCTTTAGTAATACAGAAATCTCATGGCACGTTGAAGATCACAAGTCCGATAAGTCATTCATTCTTTCTTGAACTTCTTTCTCAGTCAGATATCCCAAATACATTGTAACAGAGGGATTACTTATACACAAACCAGGAAACCTTGGAGTAACTTGAATACTGATGTAACATGGGCTATTCTTGGTACCTAATCATGCAGCCTTACCAAGAGGATGACATTTCTTGTTCACTTTGTGAAAAATTATAGATGAGAGGAGAGAAAAGACTGTTAAACTCAATTCAACAGTTGTTGTACTTGTTTGATAAGCTGCTGTATTTTTTTGTTTCTGTTTATTTTGAATGATGCACAAAATATTTCATCAAGTAATTGATGGTTTCTGTTTATCTGTGTAGATAAATTGACTCCCCAAAAAAAGAAGAAATCGGAGATCAACTCCCGCTGATGCTAGTAAAATCAAAAGAGCTAGGACACTAACACCTAGCAAAATAACAATCCAGGACTTCCCTAGATGACCTGCTGAACAAGGGAGAATATGAGTCGAAAATGAATCTGCAACTCAAAGTCAGCAGTAAACAGAGTCTAATGACAGGAACGAGGGCTCAAGCATATCAGGTAGAAAAAATAGTAGAAACAAGATTTGGATATGGTCAAGATGGAAATGATATGTATTCTAATGAGAAACCCAAGAAAGAACCGAAGATAGAGATCATGATCATGATACATATTCTAAAAACAAATCTACCCGAGAAGGAACCATTGATGCGTATCAACATCATAATGATAATACCACATCAGTTGAAAAGTCAACGACTGCCTTTGAACAAAGAAACAAACATGCACATGATCAGGATGCGGAGTTTTCTACTGCCGAATTGTCTGGTACTGACAGTGATCCCAATAGACCTTGCATCAATACTGTCGTTAGAAGCATTAGTATTAAGAAGTACGACGTGAAGATGCCGTTGGATGAACACAAAAATCTGTGTGTTGAGGTTATTGTGAAATCAGGTATGGGGAAGTCGTGGAATGAGTTTAGGAAGATACTTAGGGAACAAAAGTTGGAGAAAGAATCTTCTGCTTCGCAGGGTGATTTGTAAGAAAAAAGAGGAGGTCTGGGTAAACTATTGTGGCATGCCGGTTTGTTTTGGCATGAAGGAGTTTGTCTTGGTAACTGGATTGAGATGTCATCCTCTTCCTGTCACTATTAGAGTTGGAGAAGGCTAAAAAATGAGGGTAAAGAGTTGGTAGACTTTGTGGGGAAGAGCTTTAAGTAAAAAGTTTGCTAACCTTATTGACTTCTGAATCAGTCTCATCTCAAGAGATTGCAAGAAGTCGCTCTGCTTAGTTTGGTTTGTGCACAATATTCTTTGTGCAAGAGATGTTAACAAGAATGTTGAAAAGGATTGGGTTATACTGTCAGCCAACAAAGAGGCATTTCAATGCATTTCCATGGGGTAGAGAAAGCTTTAAGCTCACTATTGAGTATCTCCCGAGAGAGATGAAGCCAAGGGTAATAAAGACCATCAACCTCTATGGTTTTCCATGGGCTTTCATGGTTAAACTTTTTTCAATGTTTTTTGTTTTTATTGATTTTGAGTTCAATTATTATTATGATCGTCTCTAACATCATTTTATCTGTGCTTGAGCATTTGAAGCCATTCTTCACCTCCGCCATCAAGTTAAGGACTTCTCAGAGGACGTGTCTTGTCCACGGATCCTTAGATGGCTGGCCGCGAGATCCAACAATCCTGATGTTGATCTGTTTCAACCCCCTAGGACGCGGTAAGCCTTACAACACATGTGTATAAAGTAACTTAATTTCTACCCCTTTGAATATTTTGCAACAAACTTTTAATCTGTTGTAATAACTATTATACTCGTTGGACATTATCCAACATATTACTAAGTTGTTGCAATAAATCAAGTTATTTGTTAAAATTATCCTAACAACTGTTGTAGTTGTTGCAATCATTCCTGTATGTGTTGCAATCTATTATGACAAATAATATATGGTGAACTGCTGCCATAACCTCTAAATTTGTTGTAGTGATGGCTTGTGTTACAATTTAGTCCCTTGCATGCTTCTTTAGACTTCTGTTGTTGAATTAGTTTGAAAATCCAATAAAGTTGTTAATAAATTCTAAACATGTTGAGAATACCCCATAAATTCATGAAGTTGCAACAACTATGTAATATATTGAACAACAGTTTCTGAATTTGTTGCAATAACTGCTCTAATAAATTGTTGATTTTGATGAGTTAGCGTCATTTTAATATATTTATTTTTGGCATGTAGATTGTGCACCCTGTTTTAGTTCCTAAAAAAAAAAAGTGTTCAAGATGGAAAATATTATCAATTTTGTGCCCTTGGAATCTTGAAACGATGAACTTATTGAATTAAAAAAGTGATTTGACTGGAGCCACAAAACATCAATAGGAATTGGTCTAGGGCTCTTGAGGGTGATGCTAGGAGGAACGATGGTGATAATGTTTATAAAGCAATTGATGATATTGTGGCAAGTGTTTTTGCTGGTTAAACGAAAAATAACGATGAACACAATGTTGTAAGAAGTTATGGTGGTGATGGTAGTGATTTCAGTGGAGATACTCCATTTGGAGTTGGTGGACACGCAGCAGAAACTCCATTCCAGTTGGCTGGGTGTTCATCTATTGGGGGTGGTACTTCCAAGGTGCCACCTTGTTCTTCTGAATGTCACAAGTGCAAAGAGAATATGAAGAAGTTGACAGAGAAAATTGACCCTTTGACCAAAAGTGTTTTCTCTCTTTGGTGAAGGCATCAGAAAGCTAAGAGGCCTTGATTAAAAAGTTCATATCTAAAAGAGGTATCTGGCTATCTTCGTAGATATCATCTCCTTTCATTCCTAGCTTTATAAAGAGGAAAGCACAACAAATTTCGAAGGGCAGTTGGGCATGTCAAAGAGAAAACTAATACTCCAAAGAAGCACGCAGATGATAAAGAATTGGAGCGCCCTAAGTTGGGTTGATGAAACATTTGAACAATTTATGTTTATGTTTTTGTTAAACAATTTATATTTCTATTATGTCTATATTTGCTATATTTAGTGGATCTGTGTTCAATATATTCTATGTTTGGTAAAGAATCTGTTGCAACAAGTATAAGTTATTACACTAGGTCCCCAAACTGTTCTAAACGTCCTGAGCTAAAGCATGTCATTTCAAACTCCTGAATTTCTGAGCTAAAGCATCCAATCCAAAACTAGACCAATGGAATAGACACTAGAAGGGACTCCTTTGAAGCAACAAAAGCCAAGTGATTCTTTCCTATACACAAACCTCCTACTCCAGCTCACAATGTACGAATCTGTTCTTGATTCATTCCTATCTTGTAGGACTTGTGTATACACTATTTAAACCCAATTGTTTAATTCTTATGGATGTGATCTTCTGTATTATACATTTCTAGTGTCACTTTCGTGCAGGGGCGGAGCCAGCCTTTTATTAGGGGGTTCGGCGGATTAATAATTAAAATAATTTTTATGTATATATTGTAGATGTTGAACCCCCTTCGGCTATAAATACTATTCAGATTCTTTTTAAAACATGATATATTCCCTCAAAACTCTCTCACTTTGTTATTTTCCTCTCTATATACGTATAAAATGAATTAAAATAACTTAATTTATTATCAAATGAATTATAATGCAATGAATTATAATCACGTATTGAATTATTTATTTTCCTCTCTCATTTGACAATTATTTATTTTCCTCTCACTTTGTTATTAAAAATATTGAATTATTTTAGTAATTATAACTTACACCTCAAAACTCTCTCACTGTTGTAGTAATTCATTTTATAATTACATCTTATCACAATAATTTTTAATTGATATAGTTTTTTTAATAATTTAGATAGTCCAGTAATTATATTTAACATAATTTATTTATTTATATTTTTAAATATTTTAATTATCACTCAAATAATGTTTGTTATTTAAGTTAATACTTTATCTAAATATTTTTTTCATATAATATTTTATTTCTTTTAAAATTTAAATTTCATATTTATTACAAAAAAAATAAATTACATATATTTAGATGTTAAAAAAACAAACAGACTTAATCATTCAATATTCAGATCTAGAAACAACATCTTAATCATTCAAACATCCATTCAGCTTCAGACGTCTTAATCATTAAAAAAAACAAATGCACCTAAGTGCTACTTTAAATGCATTCATATCATAGGATCTACAAAGTTACATTGGAAATAATACTTACCAGGATGTCTTAAAAATAGTATTAAAATATATCATGTATATAAAAGATGACCATAATATGCTTATTTGTTTTTTAAGTGAGTTATATAAATTGTCTTTAACGGAAATTGCCAAACAGAGTTAAAATTCTGGAAAAGTACATAACTCTTTTTTTAAGTAGTTATGCATTTTTTTTCTACATAACTCGTTTAAAAAGAGAGAGCTATATAATAAAAGTTACATAACTCACATGCATTTTTTCTATATAACTCACTTAAAAAGTGATTATATAATAAAAGTTACACGACTCGCTTAAAAAGTGAATTATGCATTTTTTCTACATAACTCACTCAAAAAGTGAGTTTTAAGTGAGTTATATAATAAAAGTTACATAACTTACTTTTTTTTTACATAAATATAATAAAAATTATACAACTCACTTTATAAAAACTTACATATTATGTGAACAATCATTTTATCTTTTTAAAGTTTTATTTTTTTAGGAAGAAAGCCAATTAATACGAAACGGAGGGAGTAATACTCACTGATTATGTAAGTTGTTCAAATATAAAATAAGTAAAAAAAAAAAAGAGTTATCCATTGAACATAACTCTTAAAATATGTGTGATAAGTGCATAACTTTATTAGTACTATGAAATATGAATATGGTGCTAAAAACATATGAGTTATGCAAAAAGTTAACATGTTCAGCAAAAACGTTTGTTAGTCATAAAAAGTACTATTAGAAAAAGTGTAAAATTTACAAAAAAAAATGAGTTGCCCTTCTTATTTCTATAAAACTCACACACACACACACACACACACACATATATATATATACATACACATACATACATACATACATACATACATACATACATATATACCCGATGAAGAATATATTTATTTTATTGAAACATAGAAAAAACAAAGATTATGTTTAACGCTATTTGTTTATTTTATTTAATACATTTCTTAGTTTATATTTTGATATAGTTTTCTTATAAATTTTAATTGATTTTACTTTTGTTGTATAAATAATAAAAATATATTATTAAAAATATATTTGGTTTTACATTTAATAATTAAGTATTTTCTTTTTAATTTATTTTTTTAATGAAACCGACCACTTATGGTCGCTTTTTTGTGAATATTTTTTTTTTTATCTTTTCAAAATCAAAAAGCGCCACAAGTCGTTGCTTTTTCATAATATTTTTTACTTATTTTTTAATAAAAACAGACCACTTGTGATCGTTTTTTAAAAAAGAAAAATAATTTTTTTTTAATGAAAATCGAACACTTGTGGTCACTTTTGTAAATATATTTTTTTTTTATTCTTTTTAATCAAAAAGTGATTCTTTTTGCATAATATTTTTTAATTTATATTTTAGATGAAAATCGACCCCTTATGGTCATTTTTAAAGTATATAAAAATCGATCACTTGTGGTCTTTTTTTGTATAAACATTTTTTTATTCAATTGAGGAATCAAACAATTGGATATTACTATTATTGTTCTTCTGTAAATACATAATATAGTTATTTATTAAATAATTAATTTTACATATTTAATTTAGTAAGAGACTTCCCTCGCTACATTGAAAAAAAATTATAAAATAATAATATGTATCGTATCAAGGGACTCCTTGGATAACTTATATTTCTTTTTTATTAATAAATTATTGGGTACCAGCAAAAAAATAATAATTAATATATTTAAATTTCTTTGGAATATTTATTTCTTATTATTTAGTGAGAGAGAGTCCCTCGCCTATTTGATAATGAAAGTGACCAAAGATATTCGTTTTTCAAAAAACTTTAGCTTGTACACAAATACAGCAGTCCCTTCCTAAATCCATGTGAATTCCTCTTCGTAGTTTTTCATTTCACCAGGCCCGTGAAATGATTTGACTTCCAAAATTCAATAAGATTGGGGATATCAAAAGAAAGGGGGTCTCACTAATTCTTTTATTGTGGATATGAATATGTAATTCGCCTCCGAAGATTAATGACGAAAGGTTGGTTTGTTTATCTGCAATTGAAAAAATAAATATCGATTGGATCCATTGGTTGTAGTAAATTTAATATCAATTTCACCATAATTTAGTGAGGATATCCTCTTCACCTTCTAAAAAAAATTAAAAATTAAAATATTTGATTTGCGTGAGGGACAAAATCCCAAAGTCCCTTGCAATAGAGACATATTTCGTCCCTTGCTAATCCTGACAGCTAATAGCCAAGTTCTTAGCAGTGACATTAGGAGTACCAACTTCTAAATGTCCAGGACGCGCAACCTCATTCTCCATTTGCTCGTAACTGTCTATAATCATCTGATCTTGTACAACTTGTGTTGGACCAACAGTAGAATTTAAGCTATTTATAAAGTTTCTGCGATGAACTATATTTGCAGTCTTGGGTAAACCCTCCAAATCCACATGAAAGAAAGAAATCAAATGAGTTATAGTCGATGGAAAATACAAGCATTTGCAATCACTCTAGAAACGACAAGAAATCGATCATAGCTTTCAACATTTATGGGTAATTCATGCATAATAGAATAGATCAAAAGAACTCTTTTCATCTCATAGTTGGAAATATTCAAGTATGGAATTTGGCGAGAACTGACAAATCTAACCCAAGTTGGTGCTATTTCAAACATACACGCACCTATAATACCTAAAGATCGTTCACTAATTTTCGAGTATATCTTAACTCCATTCGATCGGCACAACATGTTTCACAAAATTTTCATCCCTTTAATCCGTACTTTTTTTTTTTGGTTTCACTATCATTAATGTTTCTCGAGTTATATATATATCATTTATGACCGGAGAATCAACGGGAACAGTTTTGGACGTACAACTGTAGTTCGACTTAATTACTTCATTGAGATTGCTGTAAAATTCAAGAAGTATGTTCCGAACACAGTCTCCTAGTCCTGGATATTGAACAAAAGACCAACCCCAAAAAGAGATTTGCCATGGTTTCATAATAATGCATGGTAGTGTATAACCATAATAATGCATGATAGTGTATGTTATGATATTGTATTGTATATTATAGTATAATATAATATTTAAATTGATTTTTTTTTGAAAACTTTTCAGGAAAATCACCCTCTGTCACAGCCTCTACCCTTCAGGTGAGCACTGTGTGCGCACTGGGTAAATTCCCCGATGCATAGCTTGCAAATCACACGGGGATGTAAACCGCACTACGCAAGCCCTGTGCGACAGGCTCATGGCTAAAAGATATTGAGGAGAGATTCGATTTCGGGCAGCTGTGGTGGGCTACCACCGTCCAAATCAATGAGCTAGTTTTATTATCTAGTTTGACAGTATGTTACTGTATACTAACTGATAAGTTTACTAAAATGTCATTAATTATTATGAATGGTAAATTTATCAATAATTATTAATAAAATAATTTTCTTCCTACTAGTGTCATATAAATTTTGTCATGTAGATATATTAAGTTGTTAAATTCATGTAAATTCTAACAAAGTCAATAAAAGAATAGAACAAAATAAATATAACCGAATTCATTTTTTATAGTAACAAATTTTATTTCTTTTTTCTGTTTTGAGACATGACATCAACGACAAGCTTTTAGTCTGATTGCAATTTTGTGTATGCTATGGTTGTGCTTGGTATGAAATTCAAAAAAATATTTTCTAAGAAAATAAAATTATTTCTTACTTATTTTCTTGTACTCGTGACACAATTAGGAAAATATTTTTTAAAAGTATTAACACAAAATAATAAAAACGAATATGATAAGTGGAGCGAGGTAAGAAAAAATTTAATTTTTTTTTTTTTTTAAAGAATATTTGGGGATGGGGTAGTAGAGTAGGGAACCGGGGTTGGAATAGGTGCTAGGGTGAGAAAATTTCTTTAATTTGTTTTTAAGAGAAATTAATTTTATTTTTTTTTTGTTTGTGGGGTTGGGTGGAGGGGGAGTTGGTAGGGTGTGGGCGTGCTGTTAGATTTTTTTTTTTGAAAGTTTAAAAATAAAAATGAAAAATGAAAAAGAAATTGATGTGGGGGGAGGGCTAGTAGGTGATGGGGGAGGGCTGGGGTGGAGGATATGGTGAGAAAAAGCCATTGAAATTATTTATTTATTTTTAAATTGGGGTGGGGGTTTGACGGGGTGGGGTCGGGTCAAGGTAGGAGTGGGATAAGTAAAAAGTTTAAAATTTCTATTTTAAAAAATTAAAATAAAATGAGGCTGCAGGGGGGCGGAGGGGCTGGTGGGGTGGAGGTTGGGGTAGAAGCTAGGTAGAGTTAAATAATATAAGGTGAAGGGTTAAATAGGATTATATAATATTAAGTAGGGACATAATAAAAAGAAAAAAAAGTAAATTATGGAATACCACCAAATCGATGGTTATATAAAGTGAAGATTTTCATAATTATCCGACCATGAAATTAAACCATATCATAGCAAACATTTTAAGAAACAATAAAAATAATCATGATTCTCTTAATAATCATACCATATTATATTATGAAAAACTACCATCCAAACAGAACTTCTTCTCTTTTGGTTATGATTTTATATATACCTATATATAAATTGGAAAAATTTTCAAGATATTTTTTTAAAAAAAAAGAAAAATTATTTTTTACGTGAATTTTAGTCTTTGGTGCGCAAAAAGTTTCCATAAATATATTTTTCCTACTTTAAAAAATTTAGCTTGTTTTATGGTAAGAATTTATCTTAACTCCTCTTTTTTTTTTTTTTTTTTTTTTTTGACAAACACACATATATATATATATATACAAAGCTAATAATAATCATCAAAAGGCTAAAAGTGAAAAAGTATTTTCTCATGATCGAGTAAAGAAAAGCAGTAAATGTGGTACTAAACGTCTTCAGCAAATCATGAGAACTTTTTGGCAGATAAAGAATCAAGAAAGATAGTCAACGAGTTCAATAGCCTTTAGCCGTACTAATATTTACTTATTGAAAACTGAAATAACAATATATCATAATTTCACGTGTCTCACCAAATGAAGAAAGATGTCCGCGTTCCACAATTGATCTAAAATAAAAAAGTATAATAAATTACTAACTCTCAATAAAGAAGTATTTCAAACTATCAAAAATTATCATAAGCTTGACTGTCATGTTATTTTCTCCATTAATATAAAAATTATTGAATTGAGATCACGTAGAATTTTTAGGCTTATGGAAAGGTAGGATATAATATCGATAAGGGTGACTTAAAATTTTCCTTTAGGCACTATGCTATATCCACTCGATTTAGCACAATCATGTTCCATTTTCTTCTGAATAATCAACCTTTCACCCAATCATTTTACAATTTTCTTATATTCCCTTTTAAGATGGAGTTGCAAACCTCATATTGCGCGCTCTCTCTCTCTCCTTTTAAATTTTGATTAATAATTTATTTCTTGTCGACAACGTCTTTTTTCACACGTCACTTTCTTTTTTACATTCAAATCAACTCTCTAGTGCCTAAAAGGAATTAATATAACAACAAAAAATTCACGGGGTGAAATTTGGCGACCAACAAAAAAGAAATAATCTCTCTGTCCTAAATTATGTGTCGTTATTTGATCGGATACGATATTTAAGAAATAAATATTAAATTTATTAAAATTATAAAATTACCCTTCTTATAAAATATAAGGAGTAATAGTATTTAAAAAAGTGGGACCACTTTTAATTGAAAAAATAAATAAAAAAAGAAGTAATAGTATTTAAAATTAAGTGGGATCACTAAGGATAAAATTGTAATTATGTTTTTAAAAACTTACCAAATAAGGAAAGACGACATTCTTTCTGGGACGGATCAAAAAAAAATTGACGGGACGGAGGAAGTAATTTATTTAGGCTCAATGAGGATAACTAGGAATGAATTTATCAAGGTAGATCACTTTAGGCTAGGGAGTAACAAGAAAGGCTTACTTAAATTTCTCAACTCAAAATCTACCTACAATTTCTCTTCAAATCACATTAAAAGCAATTTTAAATTTTAAGTAAATATGAGAACTAGATAATATATACTTACCCCACAATTCACTTGAAACCATCTATTATCATAATTTCTATCATCAATAAGTAGATATGAATTTGAAAAGATAGTCGTACAATTCATGAATGGCACTCAATCAAATCCTTCTGTTTTTAAGCCTTGATTTTAAAATCAAGTCAAGTTTAACAACTTCATTTATCAACAAAATTTTTTTTTGATTCAACATAATATGACCATGAAAAAAATCGACAAGAAACCCATGAAAGTAAATTACATAAATTACTTTCTGAATAAAGATTTTTTTTTAGATATATTCTTATTAAACACGTTATTATTGTTAAATTATTTTCTTATATATATATATATATATATCTCACACACACAAACACATATATGATTAAATTTAAAATATTCTATAGAGAAGATTATACTTCTAACTACTAATAGTTATTTAATTATAAAAGAGGAAGATAGTTTTGAGTTTAATGTCGTTAGCTCTACTTATTAGTAATATTACTAAGGTATAAAGAATTGTCAAAGCCTGTTTGTCGAAGACTCTTGTGACATAAGACTTCAATCGGTGATCATGCAGTTTGAATTTTTCTCCCCTATTTATATGTTGTATTTCGATAGCACCATAGGGGGTCACGTCTATTATGATGTACTATCCTGTTCAACGTGACTTGTACTTTTCAGAAAATAATCTCAATCGATTATTGTACAATAGAATCTGATCTTCAATTTTAAAATTCTTATGACGAATGAGGTTCTCATGCCTTTTTTTTTATCTTTTCCTTGCACAACTTATTATTTTCATGCGCTTCAAGTCTGAATTTCTCCAACTCATCAAGCTGAAACAAATGATTTTTACCTGTATTTGATAATTTGGGATTAAATAATTTTATAGCCCAATAATTTATATGTTTCAATTCCACAGGTAAATGACAAAATTTTTCAAAAACTAATCTATAACGAGATGTGCCAATGGGTGTGGCCAATATTTTCAAGAAGAACCAACAGTTTTTTCTAAAATTCTTTTTAATTCTCTGTTGGATACTTTTACGTGTCTATTTGTTTGCGTGTGTCACAAAATATTTGTTTTATGAGTTACTCCATATCTTGACAACAGACTAGCGAATTATTTATTCACAAAATGTGTTTCTTGATCACTTATGATAACTCGTGAATTTCAAATCCAGAAAAATATTCTTCTTGAGAAAATCATACGCAATAGGAGCATTATTTTTTTAGTGGCTATTGCATTTACCCATCTTGAAACATAGTCAACATTCACTAATATGTATTCACAGTCATTTAACCGAAAAAATGAATCAATAAATCTATGACTCAAATATCAAATATTCCATATATAAGAATAGGGTTAAGAGACATTCCCCCCTCCCCCCCTCCCCCCCTCATCATTTTGAAATGTTATCACTGTTTTGACATTTTTCGAAAGAGACGACATAATTTCTTGCATCTTTGAACAGAATGGGCCAAAATAAACCTACTTCAATTACTTTTGCAATTGTTTTTCTCCCTCCGAATTGTCCTCTCACTATCCCATCATGACAGTAACTTGGACATAGAGAAGAAAAAGAAAGACAAACTCTCATATGCATCAGCAGTGGGAAGTCTCATGCATGCAAAAATTTATACGCATTCAAATATAATGTACATAATAAAAATATTAGATCGATATTTAAGTAACCCAAAAATATTATCATTGGAAAGCCGCAAACGGATTATGAAGTATCTTCAAAGAACTAAAGATTAGATGCTCACTTATCAAAAATCGAATCACTTAGGAATCGTAGGGTATTCCAATTCAGATTTTGTTGGATGCCTTGATAGTAGGAGATCTACATCAAGTTATATTTTTATATTGGCAGGAGGAGTTGTTTCATGAAAAAATGGTAAACAAACATTACTAGCTTTTTCTACCATGAAAGTCGAATTTGTGACCTTTTATGAATCATCAAATCAAGAAATATGGCTAAGAAATTTTATCACTGATATGCAGATTGTTGGTGGCATAGAAAGACCATTGAAAATTTATTGTGATAATAAGTCTGTTGAGCTATATTCGACGAATAATCGAAGTTCGTCTAAATCAAATTAAAGCATATAAACATTAAATTTTTAATTGTGAAAAAAAGAGTTTAGGGTCATCTTGTGTCAATTAAGCATATTAGTACAAACTCGATGATTTCGGATTCATTCACAAAAGATTTGCCACCTAAAGTGTTTTATGGGTATGTGGCTTATATGAGTGTTATCAGATTTGATGATGAGTCATTTTAGTGAGAGTTTGTTATTTTATTTATGCTTTTGACATGTTAAAGTTTATATTTGGTACAGACTGAAGTTTTATGAAATTTATGAATCTCATTTGATTATTGATAACTTTGAAAAATAAAGATATTACCTTTCTATTGCAGTTTTGCATCAAGTATAAGAAAGTGATTTTGGACTATTAAAGTCTTAAAGTAGGATCAGTTAGAAATAAGTATGACTTAGATCATTTTACATGTAATTTTGTATTTGATCTATATCATTGGTATTGCTGATATTTGTGGCTATTGATGAATTTTGAATATATGTTACCAAAATTGATTTGACTCTATATTGATAGTATGATGGACCAAATCATTTTGAGATATTTAAACCAAGATAGCAAAAGTTTGCGGACTAAAGTTGCATCTATGTATGATTATTTAGAAATATTTGTGGTCCAAGTATGAGATTGTTAGTAATTTCTATTTTGTGGATTCACATATTAATGTATTATACATAGATATGCTATATTTAAAAAGCCCATTTATGATCTAATAAATAATTAAATATTTGGGACTAAATGATAAATATCTATTAGTATGAATTTAAATTGTAATTAAAATGACTGTTTCTTAAGTCTGATGGAGACTTATGGAAAAGGTACTTTTTCAAATCGAAAAAGCTCTCAATATTTATATAAAGATTGGTCCCTAAATCAGTAGAAACGACACTTCTCTTTTATTTCTCTCCATCTCAGATAAAGAATTTTAGAAAAGAGCAGTATCAAGAGTTAGAAGATCTAATTTTCTTAATTCAATTATTGCAATGGAACAAAGTTAGTGGTCATATCGTTCTTTTAGATGCATAGCACTGTCTAATGATTTACTTGTGATCTTGTGATAATTACATAAAGTTTTCCATCAATACAAACAAACTACGATCAAAAATAGATTTGTTTAAATTTCACAATTAAAACACACACGCATAAATTGAGATAAGAAAGTAGTAATTATTTAAAAAGTTTCCTTTCTTGTTGCTTCAAATTATCAAACATGGTCAGCGAAAATATGATTCGAATTTTGAGTTTGAAAATTAATATCCCCCCCTGATGAAATACAAAAGCCAAGAAATTTACTTCCTGCATCATTTTATACTTTCAGCTAAAGTAGAGAAAATTGAAGGAAAGGTGTCTTTTAAGTCTTGAATGAAAGATTTGTGATATGGACCAACTTAAAGGGTCAAACATCATTAGGAAATTTGATTAAGTTAATAGTGGACTTGATTAATATTTTTAAAACTTTCTAATCTTTTCAAAAATACACATGAACCTAACCCACATCCCTCTTTAATCCAAATCAACCGATCTTTCTCCTCTCTCTCTTGACAGCTTCTCTCAACTCTCTCCCAACCAACAATTCTACAAATTCTCCCTTTCAATCCTTGACGAATTCAACCTCCGATGATAAATAGTTGGGCTTCAAGTTTCCTTTCAACTTCAACCTTCAATCGAAGTAACAGTCTTGTTCTCCGGCCACAACAACTTTAATTCTTCATCATTTTTTTCTTCTTTCACAAGTAAAAATTTATGGCCTTTTTAGTTTTGAAGAAAACGAGGAACTTGAGCCAACTTCTTTAATAGTATTGGTTGACTATTTCAATATTTATTGTTTTAATTTAAAATACGGTCTGAATAAAATCCTAATTTCTGATATTTTTCTCTTCACTTTTCGAAGTGAATTAAGATTTTTTATTGTTTGTTGTATTTTTTTTTAAGTTTGTTTTTCATTGTTTGTGTTTATACAAACAAAACAACGATTTTAGTTGATTTGCTCTGTTCTTATTCTTGATAAATATGGTGATATTGCTGATTTCTGTTGAACAAAATCATGCTACTATTTTTTTCTCCAATAGATTATTTATCTAGTGCAACATATTAACCATCTGATGTAACAGATTTTTCATATGATGCAACAAATCAATCATCAAATGCAACAAAGGAACTATCAGATTAAAATTCAGATGCAACAGATTACTCATCTGATGCAAAAGAAGAACCATCAGATAAAAAATTTGATACAACAAATTTATCATCTGATACAACAGATTAACCATATATTGCAATAGATTAAGTATCTGATAAAATAAATTTACTATCGAATGCAACAGAGAAACCATCGGATAAAAAAATTAATGCAACAAATTAACCATCTGATACAATGGAGGAACCATTGAATTAAAGATTTGATGCAACAGATGAACCTCTCGTTGGATAAAATCCCATCAACTCTTTTAACAGGACATGTCCAAGACTTAATTTTTCCAACTGATCATTCATCTGCCGTGATAGACGACCCTTTTGTTGGAAGAAATCTAAACAATATTGACTGTTGATAACAGTTCCAAAAGATAACTCATGTGTTGCAAAAGATGTGTAATCTGTTGCACACACCATTCATCTTTCTCAACAAATGAGTGATATGTTTTGTATTATCGTAATAGATTACTCAGTCGTTGATGCAGGTTAGTCAACTATTTCGACAGATCACTCATATATTGCAACAAATGTGTGATCTGTTGCACAAACCATTTATCCTTCTCAACAGATGAGTGATATATTTTGTATTGTTGCAACAGATTACTCAACTATTGCTACAGGTTATTTAACTATTCCAACAAATCACTCATATGTTGCAACAGATGATGTCGTAATAGATTACTCAACCGTTGCTACAGGTTATTTAACTATTCCAACAAATCACTCATATATTGCAATAGATGATGTTTCAACAGATGTGTTATCTGCTACACAGATCATTTATTTTTCTCAATAATTGACTGATATATTTTGTATTATTGTAATAAATTACTCATCTATTGCAACAGGTTATTTAACCATTCTAACAGATCACTCATATATTGCAATAATGTATGATCTATTGCACATACCATTCATCTATCTTGAAAGATGAGTGATACATTTTGTATTATTGCAACAGATTACTCATCCGCTGTAATAGGTTGGTCATATGCTACAACAGATCTACTACCTGCTGCAATAAATTAGTGATCTGTTGGAGCTGTTATTTTACTGTTTTGCTTGTTAGATTTACTGTTATCCCTTTTTAATGATGCATTAATCAACTATAATATATTTTTGTATGTTTCTATTAGTTTTAGATAATATGTCTCTCAAAAGAATAGAAATCAAAGCAAGCCCAAATAAAGGAACAAGTGAAGCAGCTAGGCTACATCCACCACTCTATGAGCTTGCTTTACAAGCGTTATCTCAATCAAAAGCAAAATATGATGAATAGGGAGAGGAAAAATGTTTTAAAAGAGATGATACAAATACTAATAGCCCTTCCAATGAAAAGTTGGTCAAAACCTTCAGCATTGATTGTTATCCTGTGAGAATATAGTGTGATGGTTCCATAGATTTAACGGGTGATTTTGTGGTTAAGTCAGCCATGGGAAAATCTTTCCACGCCTTCAGAAAAATACTTTGAGAATAAAAATTGGATGCTTATTTCAGGGATAAGCTGCTTTGAAAAATATCTTGATTTGCTAGAGGACAACAATGCTCGTTTTCAAATGAAAATAGTATATGAACTTCTCAAGCATAGGTTTATGTATGAAAACAAAGATAAGATGGAAGATGTGTGGATAAATTACTGTGGCATGCCTGTTTGTTTTGGTTGGAAGGAGTTTGCCATAGGTACTAGACTAAAATATTATCCTCCTTCTCAATGTATACCTATTTTAACCCAAAAATAGCATCCCGCACACCCAAAAAAGACAAAGACAAGTCGTGTGATCGTGATGACCTAGTGTCCATTATTGGTTCAAGCTTCAAAAGAAAAAATTTGATAGAAGAGTTGAAAGGTAAAGGATTTTCAAAGAAGCACAAACAGTGATTCACATAATATTCTTTGGGCGAGAGCGTTAACAATAACATAAGAGTCTATTTAATAAAGCTCTCTGAGGATCTTGAGGCGTTTAACAGCTATCCTTGGGGTTATGAAAGCTTTAAAATGATTCTAAAATATTTGTTGACTCTGTTAGCGCCAAAGACAGCCAACTTATATGGCTTTTCAAGGGCTTTCATGGTAAATATTTCTTTCTTTTATTATGATATCATTTATTTTTTTTACTCAATGATGATTCTAATTATTAGCGTTATTTTATAGGCTTGGTCATTTGAAACCATTTCTTATTTGAGACAACAAGTGAACTATCAGGAAGAAGTTTCCTGTCCAAGAATCTTGAGATGATTGTCAGCCAAAATTGATAAAAATATAAAATTTCTTAATCTCTTCAACCCTTCAAAGGATGCAGTAAGTATAATTATAATTAAGTTTTTGTTTTAATTAATGATTTTTTTAAATGATCTAACCATCATTCTAATATATGTAATAATTTATGTTAGATTGTGCATTCGCCGCTAGTTCTGACCAATCGAGAGTTGAAGATGCCATTTTTTCTTACTTTACAGTCTGTGCAAACTTTATCAGACCCTAAGGTCATTGACAGAATAAAAATAGAATTATTTAGAGCAATAACCATTATAAGAAAAATAATTTTAGAGGGTGGACTTGTTGTTGTTGATGGCCTTAGTGGTGATGGAGTTGTTGGTGGCGGTAGTGGTGCTGCTATTGGTGCTAATGATGCTCCTCTTACAGTATTTAAAACTAACCATTATGAGTATGATCATACTAGTTATATAGATTTTACCTCTCCCAGTGAATATTCTGCATGCAAATGTCAAGACTGCAGGGAGAAACATGATGTAGTGATTAATGCTATTAATGCATTAACTGCTTCTGTAAAGGAATTGACATCTAAGAGGGGTGTCATTCCATCAAAGAGGATTTTATATCCTTCCACTCCATTAGAGATTAAGGCTAAGAAGAGAAGAAAAGTAATTTCCAATGCATTATCAAACATCCAAAAAAGCAAAATTGGAACTCCTCTATCCGTATGTTGCACTGAGCAATGTACAATGTCTAAAGAAGAGCAGCACGAGCTGAAGAAGGTGAATATATATGTCTGTTTCAACTAACAAATAGACACATATCTATTTCAACAGATGACACGTCTGCTAAAAATTATCAAATATATATATATATCTGTTGCAACAGTTGACTAACTTATTGCACCAGATAAAGTATCTGCTGCGACATTTGTCTCGTCTATTTTAGGAAATCAAATAGCTCTTTGCACCTCTTTTATTTGTATCAACAGATGACCTATCTGCTGCAACATCTGAGTCATATATTCCAACAGATGGTTCATCTGTTGGAAATTATATACAAGTCTTCCTCATGTAGAAATTTGTCCCAACAGTTGATTCATTATTGCAATAGAAATATAATCTATTTGGGATAATTAAAAATAGGAGAAAGACCTATTTGATTTGCTAGAACAGATGAGTTATTCTTTTTTATTTCGTTGTATCTCCATGATTAGCATTGACCAATTATGGCTTTTTAGGTGGATGTAAAAGCTACTGCTGAACAACATTGACAATATGCTACTCTTTTTATGAAAATACAGAGAGCAGAAAATGCAAAAATCGTACGTAAGTGACAATAAGATCCACGATGGCCAAATTCGAATTTCATAGCATCGGATGAAGAACAACTTATCCATATTGAGTAGATCTTTATAGCTTGAGTCTATCAAAGTAATAACCTGATCCCTCCTTAGGAATCCTTGACATCAATACTTAAATTGTTGATGTATTTATTGAGATCTGTACCCATAATAATTTTTTTACATTTCATTTATTCGTTGATTTATTTCAGCTAATTTCTGAAGGCTTCGATTTATTATATTTTGCCTATGAATTTTTTTCCTTAGATTTGAACTTATTAATTGAAATAGAATACTAGATTCAAATATTGCAATAGTCAATGTATCTGTGGAAACAGATAATACATCTGTTGGAAAATATCACACAAATTTAGACATATGTTGCAACAAGTAGTTAATCTGTTGGAATTTAGCAAACACGTCTACCCAGTATTGCAGCAGATAGAATTAGATAGAAACATCGACGTAATGCAACAGATGACCAACCTATTGCAACAGATAAACTATATGTCAGAACAGGTAGAATATCTATTACAACGGATGGAGAATCTGTTGCATTATAAAAATTCAAATTTCATTGGACATAAATAATTGCCACTACATGTAAAAAAGTGAAAGTGAATTGAAATAAAAAAGGCGGAATCCATCGACAGTGTTTAGTTCAAAATACCTAAAATAAAATAGTCATCAAGTAGACAGTGTTCATTTTAAACACGTAAAATAAAATAGGCATCTAATGTGTCAGTTTGACACTTTTTGCCCTATTAGATGCTTGCATGTAATTCACGCAGCCAAGGCTCGTTGAACTTCCATTTTTGCTGACTTGGCATCTGATTTGGTCCCCAACAGTCATTTTTTTCCCCATTGTCTTATATATTCATCTTCTTCCTAAAATTTAACTCTAAATTCTCAAATCTTCTTCATCATCATCATTTTTTATCTATCCAAATTCTTCAAATTATTTTTATTTGGTCTTTCTTTTCTTTCTTTCTTTATTTTTTCCAACCGAGCTTGACAATATCAAGCACATCTTCCACTGTTTTTTGTGATAAAGATTTTTGATATTGTAAATGAGGTCATGAAGCTCTATTAAATATTTTTTGGACTCAACAAAATCCAGGTCGTAGGTTTTTTACTTGTAAGATTTCAAAGGTATATTTTTTTATTTAATTAGTTGATTAATTATTGACTTGTAATTGTTTTGTAATTGTGTTCTTATTTTTATAGAAATTGGGTGGATGCAATTACTTTGATTGGTATAAAGAAAGATTCCCTTCACAAGCAAATCGTGTAATCTGGGGTTTGTTGAACAAAGTCAAGGCTTCTGAAGAGAAAAAAAATTGAGCAAGAAGATGCTATATTGTTGCCGTTATTGCTACTGATTTGGTGTTGTTAGGAACATGGATATTCAAGACTAATTGCTGAAATTTTCATGGTGGCGTATTTGCTACTTGTTTGGTGTTGTCGAGCACATGGATATTCAAGCATAATTGTTGAAAAATATCAAACAGATTTAGGCATATGCTGTAAAATTTAGGTCATCTGTTGAAAATTATCAAACAGGTCTTCCCACTGTTACAAAAGGTTAGATAGAAATAACATCGACATAATGCAATAAATGACCAACCTATTACAATAGATAAACTATCTGCCAGAATAGAGAGAATATATTTTACAACAGATTGACAATCTATTGCATTATAAAAAATTCAACTTTCATCAGAAAAAACTTATTGCCACTACAGGTACATGTAATTTAAAGTAAAGTGAAGTGTGACTTAAAATAAAAAATTATTATTTCACAGGATCTTCTATATACACAGGCTCCAAGCGTCCAGTTAGTGCCCCATAAGCCCAGACCTCTTGCAGGTTTACCACGAGTTGTCGCACAGAAAGGTCATTGGCTTGGCCATTTCTATGTCGGTCAGCAAACATTTGATGTATGCAAGAGCGTGCGAGCCACACGCATTATCATTTTTTAAAAGGTTCATACCCTTGTTCCGACCTTCAAAATTCCATGATTTCTTCATCAACACTTTCTATTGGAAAATGATTCATCAGTTTTCTCTTCCTTAACAAGATAGAGAACAGCTCCATCAGTGGCTGCACGTCGAAAAAAGATGGACCTCGTCGATGGTAGGTTCATTGAAGTCATAAACTTTGATCTTTCCCTCCTCGAGTAGTATCTCAACATCCCGATAATATATGTTATCCACGCTGATGACTGCAAGAATACTCTTTGCCTAGGTCCAGCTCTTGCCATATGTATTTGGCCTCTCCCCTCTAACATATTTTATCATTTCTTCTTTATCCGAGTCCAACGTAGAAAATAAGAAATTAAATCCTGCGCCACACGCTAATGCATCATTATTGAGTTGATCGTACTTATCTTTGAGCTTCTTACAAAAGTAGAGGTCCATTATCCTATCGGCAATGTCTTAAGCTTCTGGGTATGTTAATTGTCTTTTCCTCATGGGGCAGAGAATTTTGTCAACATGCTGTGATATAAGAAGTCAATTTTCAAATAGATTAGGAATTGTAAAGATACAACAGATGGTTCATCTGTTGCATAGGGTTCTCTGAATCAATAATCCAATGCAACTTATGCAACAGATGGATAATAAGTTGTAACAGAACCACTACCAGTTGCACCAGAATACCCAGCTGTTGCAATAGATTTCACATCTATTGCATAGCTTCTTCTTCATTGGGTAGATTAGAAGTCTAGGTTAGGAAAAGTACACTTGCCTTGTTCTCATAACGCATACACATATTTGTCATAGTCTGAAAGTCTTGGGGGAAAAAAGAAGGCTTGGGGTAATCTGGTGCGTCTGGCTTGACATTCTTGGCCTATCGCAGTTCCCTCTTCTCTTTAGCGCCAAGTTCCGCATATATGTCCACCTTCTTTAATGGCCCCTGAACTTCAACAACTTTTGGGGAGAAAGGAGTTGCAATTTTTTTTATTTCTGACCGAAGAGTACGTCGCTAATTACTCTTTTCTTACTCCTAACCAACACTGTAGGAGTGTATGGATCCCTCACCTTTTTGGATGGTATGATACCCCTTTTGGATTTGAATTTCTCAACATCTTTAGAGATAGCTTCTACTTTTTCAAAGAGTTTATTATGGCTGTCCTTGCACTCTTCGCATTTACAATGAGAACACGAGGGTGAAGAGGGGTAAGAAGGACCTGTGTAAGGGTGAAAAAGGGTGTTTTCAAATATTTTTATTTTTTCTTAAGCATCAACATGCTCATCATCACGAGTGGTAGCAACATCAGCATGCCCGCCACCAACACCAACAACTCCACCCGAAGAAGCACCCGGATCTGCCTTAGTAGGTTGGTCATGAAGAGCCTCAACATTAGGCTAACCTTGCCTAACTGATCTTCTTATAGCTATTGCTCCAACCAATTCCTTCTTTATTAACTCTTCTACTGGGTCTGCTATAGTATCAACATGACCTAGAGTAATCACCGACTCCTGCTCAGTAGGCACGATCTATGGATGCACAACCTATAAAAAAAGACAGATATATTTAAATTATATAATATAATAATTTTCACAGTTAGGTTATATTTTAACACAGTCAACTTTTGCAATAGATTAATAATATGTTGCATCAGATTACCCATTGTTGCATAGTTTGCAGTAGATGCTTAAATCCATTTGAGTCGGGTTCAGAGAACTAGAGCAACACATGGATAATCTGATACAAAATATCAATGATATGTCACAACAGATTACCAATCTATTGCACCAGTTGCACAAGACGGGTAATCTGTTGGGTTACATGTTATGCAATAGATGGTCTGTATGTCACAACAAATTAATAATATATTACATCAGATTACCCATATGTTGCATAATTTGTAATAGATGGTTAATTTGTTAGGAGGAGTTGGGTTTAGAGAACCAAAGAATAGAAGGGTGATCTAATGTAAGATATCAATCATCTGTCGTAACAGATTATCCATCTGTTGTACCGGTTGGCACATGATGGGTAATCTATCATAATAGATGTCCCATTTGGTGCATCAGAAATAACATCTGTTGCACCAGATATAACATCTGTTCAATATCTTTCATTGAGTAAAATTATTTTACTTATAAAAGACGTACTGCATTATTCGAAGGGTTAAAGAGATTAGCCTCCTTAATTTTGGTGTTGTTCTTTGCAGCTAACCACCTATACATCCTTTGATGAGAAACCTCTTCCGGGTAAACAAGAAGCAAGCAAAAAAGTCATAATAACTATATTCAATATAAATTAATAGATGAGTAAAAATATTGATTAATTTTATCATGAAAGCCCAAGGAAAGTCATATAATGTGGTCGTTCCTGAGGATAGCCTTGTCAGTAAATATTGAACAATCAAGTAAAAGTTATCATAGCCCCAGGTATAGTTGTTGAATTTATCAAAATCCTCAGAACGCATCAATAAATCATCTTCTATGACCTTGTTAACATCACTTACTGATATAACTGAATGGGCAAACCAAACTAAGCATAATTTCTCCCTATACTGCTTTGGTTTGATTTTATTCATGAGATCTGTCAACAAATTTGATGCTTTGTAACCACGTCTAGCAATGTCAAACAACCCATCAATTTTTTCCTTGCATTATCTTGCCTTGGATCTTTTGCGGGGTGTTCCCTTAGCGATAGGTGATTCTTTTGGACGATGGCATCTCAAGCCTGTCACTATGGCAAACTCTTGCAAGTCAAAATAAACTGGCATGCCACAGTAGTTGATCCAGATTTCATCCATCTTTTCTCCTCCCTCCTTTGAATCTTTATCATTCCCCACGTACTTGATCTTGTGCTTGAGAAGATCATATACCATCCTCATATGAAAACGGGAATGGGGGTCCTCAGGCAGCTCAAGAAAGCATCCAAAGCAGCTCTTCTTAAAAAGTCCATCTATGTTTTCGTTCTTCATAATTTTTTTAAAATAATTAAATTTTTGCCCCATCTGACATTTAAGTACAAGTTCACCAGTTAGTTTTTCTTCTGCTTTGGGTCATTTATCAGCATCGCATCTTAAAACCTGTTAATACTAAAAGTTTTGACAAGATCATGCTGGGATGTCGATATTAATTCACACCCCATTGGTGATCCATTATCATCATGTTGATGATCATCCTCTTTCTCTTTCTCAATCTCTAATTCCTCCTCTTTATCACTTTTATTTTCTTCATCACCATCTACATACCCTTGTCCACCTCCCTCAATATTGTTTTCATATCTCTCCTTAGCTTTACTTTTTCCTAACTGAGATTGTTCAGGAAGCTCCTCCGAATTCCTCTGTACTGTAGCCTTTTTTGGGTGGTCATACATTGATCCACTTTCACTCGCTTTTCTTTTGGGAGGCATGTTTTGCCTACAAACAACAGAAAAACAAAAATTACATTACAATTGATGTATGTATAAATTTTAAAAAATACATTACAAACACCACCAATAGTCACCACCAGAAACACCACCAACCAATGCCATAAACACCACGAGTACCGACACCACCGACAGCCACCACAAGCACCACCAACTAATGCCACCACAAACACCACCAACCAGTGCCACTAACAGCCACCACCAGTGCCACCATGATGATGACGACGACCACCATCACCTCCACCAGCACCACAAACACCATCCAATAATACCACGATAGTCAATGGAACACTGCAACAGAAACTAGAGTTTTCTCGAGTTCTTTCTATGATTTTACCAGCAAAACTCAAAATTGTAAACCCATTCTCAAAGATAATACAACTAAAAGTTTTTTTTTCATTATTAACTTAAAAGCCCTTATTTTTTAGAAAACATAACAAATACAGAACTCTTCTCGAACTCTGTTACCTACGAAGACAGAGAAAATGACTGATACAATCAAGAATAAAGTCAAAAATAACACCTATGTGGTAAAAAATGAGAAAAAAATTGATCTATTATGAAAGGTTGAGAAATTTGTTGAGTATTGTCTGTACTGTATAATTGAGTGAGAAAGAGAAAAGAGAGAGAACTTGAGATTTGAAATGATGAAACAGTTTTCTCGCAAATGGATGATTTGTATGGGTTGATTTGTATTTTGAAAAAGAATGACAAGTTTTAAAAATGTTAATTTGGTCCGAATTGATCTTCATTATTTTTTAAAATTATAAAAGATATGCGTAATTTTTAACCCTCTCATCATACAATTGCCAAAACACTCAATTAAAGTTATGGTTGACCCTATGAACTCGCCCCTGGTCCTAGATTAATCAATTTAGGTATTAGTCTAATATGAGCTCAATTGAAATTGTATAAAAATAAATGTTTAACCTGTTGCATCAGATTACACATCTGTTGTAAATTATCAATCATATTAGGGTATTTGTTGCAACAAATTACGCATCTATTATAAATAATCAAACAGATTAATTCATCTGTTGCGATAGATTACCCATCTGTTATAAATTATCAAATGGATTGTCATATGTCGCAATAAATTACCCATCTGATGTAAATTATCAAATAGGAGTTGCCATCTGTTGTCGTTGACCCTATGAGAACTCACCCCTAGTCCTAGATTAATCAATTAAGGTATTAGTTGAACATATGAGGTAGTAAGAATCGATTTAGCTCAGAGTGATCGATCGACAACTCTGGTCGGGAGGAACGCAATACCGTCTCATCATGGAATTGCCAAAAGACTCAATTGAAGTTGCAGTTGACCCTATGAGAACTCATCCCTGGTCCTATATTAATCAACTAAGGTATTAATATAATATACGAAATCAATTAAAATTGTATAAAAATAAATGTTCAACCTGTTGCAACAGATTACGCATTTGTTATAAATTATCAAACAGATTAAGTTATTTGTTACAACAGATTACACATCTGTTGTAAATAATCAAATAGATTAAGTTATCTGTTGTGACAGATTACCCATCTATTGTAAATTATCAAATGGATTAAGTCATATATCGCAACAGATTACCCATCTATTGTAAATTATCAAATAGGCGCTGCCATCTATTGTAGTTGACCCTAGTAGAACTCACCCCTAGTCCTAGATTAATCAATTAAGGTATTAGTTAAACATATAAGGTAATAATAATTAGTTCAACTCAGAGTGATTGATCGACGACTTTGGTCGGGAGGAACGCAATACCGTCTCATCATGCAATTGCCAAAAAAACTCAATTAAAGTTGTAGTTGACCCTATAAGAACTCATTGGTCCTAGATTAATCAATTAAGGTATTAGTCTAACTTATGAGGTAATAAGAATCCATTCAACTTAGAGTAATCGATCGATGACTCTGGTCGAGGGAAATGCAATACCGTCTCATAATGCAATTGCCAAAAAAACTCAATTAAAGTTGTAGTTGACCCTATGAGAACTCATCCCTTGTCCTAGATTAATTAATTAAGGTATTAGTTGAACATATAAGGTAATAAGAATTAGTTCAGCTCAGAATGATTAATCGACAATTCTAGTCGAGAGGAACGCAATACCGTCTCATCATGCAATTGCCAAAAGACTCAATTAAAGTTGTAGTTAACCCTATAAGAACTCACCCCTAGCCCCATATTAATCAATTAAGGTATTATTCTAACATATGAAATTAATTGAAATTGTATAAAAATAAATGTTCAACCTGTTGCAATAGATTACGCATCTGTTGTAAATTATCAAACAAATTAAGTCATTTATTATAACAGATTACGCATCTGTTGTAAATAATCAAACAAATTAAGTTATTTTTACGACAGATTACTCATCTATTGTAAATTATCAAATGGATTAAGTCATATATCGCAACAGATTACCCGTCTGTTGTAAATTATTAAATAGGCTCTGCCATTTGTTGTAGTTGACCCTATGAGAACTCACCCCTAGTCCTAGATTAATCAGTTAAGGTATTAGTTGAACATATGAGGTAATAAGAATCGGTTCAGCTTAGAGTGATCAATCGATGATTCTAGTTGGAAAGAATGCAATACCATATCATCATGCAATTGCCAAAAGACTCAATTGAAGTTGTAATTGACCTTATGAGAACTCACCCCTGGTTCTAGATTAATCAATTATGGTATTAGTCTAACATATGAGGTAATAAAAATCAATTCAGATCAGAGTGATTGATCGACAACTCTGGTCTGGAGAAATGCAATATCATCTCATCATGTAATTAAAGTTGTAGTTAACCCTATGAGAACTCACCCCTAGTCCTAGATTAATTAATTAAGGTATTAGTTAAACATATGAGGTAATAAGAATCGGTTTAGCTCATATTGATCGATCGACGACTCTAGTTAGGAGGAATGCAATACCATCTCATATTATGCATCTGTTGTAAATTATCAAATAGGTGCTACCATCTGTTACGACAGATGATCGAGCTTTGGCATTTTTCAAATAGAAATTATCATCTGTAGCACTTAGATATTTTAAGACCCTTTTTTAAAGCAACTTAGGTATTTCCTGTCCGAGATAAAAAAGTTAAAATAATAAGGCAGTAAAAAATATTACTTGGATAACTCAAAAATCTCCTGAGTGAGTAGTCTTATCTGGTCTTTTCAATGTCACCGTCTTCTCGTGCCCCTCAGAAGTTATTAATGAATATTTAAAACCGATATCTAAAATACTCTCTCCTTCAGCCATAAAGTAAGACTCAACTAATCTATCACTCTTCTTTATTCTCAATTCTCTTTCTTTCTTTTTTTCCTCTCTTTTCTTTCTTCTTTTGGATAAGGATCCTTTCGAATCTCAATCGATCAATATCTTTTCTTGACTGAACTGATATTCTGATCCCTTTGCTTTTTTGACATTGGAGGTATGGTTCACTATTTCTCTTTTCATCTCTTCTTATTCTTTGTATGTCATTTAAATTAGATATTTACACCTATTGCTATTAATGATTTACCATTACCAGTTTCCTATTTATTGAAAAAATTAAAGGAAAGGTAAATTTTAAGTCTTGAATGAATAAACCATTATTTTTATTAAACTATGTGAAAAAAGTCATCTATTGGGAGAACTTAAAAAGCCTTATTGTCAGTATAGTTTGATGAATCAGCTGTTGGAACAGACGGAGGAATTGTTTGGAGAATCAATCCAGTAGCAAGGCTGGTTTGATTTATTCCAGCAGATGAAATATCTGTTGTAACATGTCATCCATCTATTGCAACAATGCCTCATCGATTGAACAAATGGGTAATTTTTTGCATCAGATTGGTCATCTGTTGATTCACTTTATTTTGTGTTACCCTTTTGTACAGATGGAGAAACTGTTTGAAGAAATCAAACCAGTAGCAAGGATGGTTTGATTTATTCTAACAGATGAACCATGTTTGCAACATGTCATCTATCTGTTGCAACAGATGCCTCATCAGTTAAACAAATGGGTAATCTGTTGCATCAAATTGGTCATATGGTGATTCACTCAATTTTGTGTTACCCTTTTGTAATGTTATTTTTATTCTTCTCTTGTTAGACATCAAATGTATTTCTCTTATTTGCAGATAAAATAAAGTAAAACTGGATCCACTTTTGCCCGACTAGCATTAAGGGCTAGAGTAAAGATGGGTTTGGAGGAATATGCTACTTGCAGATGGAACCACTTTATATGTTGGAGGTATGTATTTCTGATCTACCTATAATGAAAACACACATCCAGTACAATAATTTTGTGAATGTTTGTTCTTTACCTATTAGGCCTTAATCCTCAAACAAGATATGGCATTTTTATAGTTAAGATTATTAGGTTCGAACTAGTAAGGCTGAGGAACTAAGTAGGCGGTATCGATACCCTGTTACAATTCAATGACCATTTATGCTCATGTTTTTGTGTCAAGTTTTGGGAAGGGTTCAATTTTTTGGCGGCAATGTAAATATCCAATAGTGATTGAACCGGTTTTAATGGCTCAATGAACTTCTTGAACGGCCTCTGAAGCCTCGCACTACAACAAACAATGATGGAACCAATAGAAATTCCCTTGGTCCAAATTTATTTAGATGGGTTATTGGAGGAAACTATTATACAATAGAAGGTGCTTAGGAGAATACTTGTGTGGGAAGAGGGAGGTTGAGAAGGACATATATCATCTCAGACCTTGTTTAAGAGGAAACACAAGGTAGGAAGGAAAGTGTAGCAAAATTGGCTGATGAAATTGACATGAAAAATGAAAAACTGGATGAGCTGCAAATGTGAAATTGTATCCAAAAAGGAAAATCCATCAGTCGTTGAATAAAAAGAAGAATGATCAAAAGGATCGGAGCTGGTCACTTTGCTAGAGACTACAACTAGCGATCGTGGCTCAATGAAGACCTATAAAATGCAGGACCAGAATTCAAAGGAAGCAGCTTCGCGGGCACGTAAGGTGGTAAGATTATCGGTCAGAATTCAAACCTGAACCAACTACTCCCGAATTAAAAATATAGGATCAAGACAAAGTGGCAATTTCTCAAGTTAAACTTGCATCCCATGCCTTCTATTTATGGCTTTAGTCAAGTCAAAAGCTGTGGAAACAACAAGGCATGGGATTTCTGCCCAACTTCAGACCTTTTTGTTTCTACTGCCATTGACCTAATCATTAGCCACAAACAGAAGGTATGGCATGCAAGTTAGACTTCAGAAATTGATGCCTTGGTTTTCCTTATTTTTAATTCAGGAGTTGTTGGTTCAGGTTTCAATTCTGACCGACAATCGTACCAATTTCCTGTGCTCGTGAGGGTTCTTCCTTAGAGTTATGGTCCGGTACTTTGTGAGAGTCTTCATTGAGGCCAAGCTCGCTAGTTGTATTCTCGATCAAAGTGTCCAGCTCCAGTCTTGTTGACCATTCTTTTTTTTCTTCAACGACTGATGGATTTTTATATTTGGATACACTTCCACATTTGAAGCTCATCTAGTTTTTTCATTTCTCATGTCAAATTCATTGGCCAGATTTGCTAGAAGTTCCTTAGTTACTTTCTTGTGTTTCCTCTTAAACAAGGTCTAAGATGATATATGGTCTTCTCCATCTCCCCCTCCCCGCACAGGTATTCTTCCAAGCACCTTCTGCTGTATAAAAGTCTCCTCAAGCAATCCATCTATATAAATTTGAACCAGGGGAATTTCTATTGGTTCCATCGTTGTTTTCTTCAATGCAAGGCTTTGGAGGCCCTTCAAGAAGTCCATTGCGCTATTAAAATTGGTTCAATCACTATTGGATATTTACACTGCCACCAAAAACTTAAATCTTTCCCCAAACTTGACAAAAAAATAAGTATAAATCATTATTAAATTGTAATAGGGTATCGACATCACTGTCTTAGAACCCTTCAGCCTTATCAGTTCGTACCTATCAAACTAAACTATACAATGCAGGATCTTGTTTGAAGAATTAGTGTCTAATCGGTAAAAAACTGGATTCACAAAATCATTGCACTTTATATGTGTCTATCATGATAGCCTGATCAATAATACATAACTCCCACACATGAAAGTGGATCCATTGTATGCACCTTATTCTTCCTACCCCATCAAGATATGTCAGACAGTGTTCTTTATTCCTCTGCACACATGTGATGACTATAAAAAAGAGGTGTGAAGAGTCATGACTTTTTATCTTAAAACATCCAAAACAGCTGACATATCGAATTCTCCATCTGTTGCAACTGATGAATCAACTGTTAGAAGAAATTAAAACATCTCCAACATATGGTCCATCTGTCGTAACAGATAATCCATATATTGTAACAGATGGTAAATCTGTTGCGAAAAAACAGACAATGTTTATTCATTTGCACGCATGTAATGACTATTAAAAAAGAGATGAAGAGTCATGGCTTTTCATCTAACACATTCAAAACAACTGATGAACCAAATTCTCCATCCATTGTATCTAGGGGTGTTCATGGGTCGGTTTGGATCGGTTAGTGGTTAAAACCATAACCAAAACCAATTTAGTCGGTTTTTGAATTTCTAAAACCAAACCAAACCATAAAAATAAAATAACCGTTGGTTTGGTTCTTCTCGGTTTGGTTCAGTTTGGTTCGGTTTATCGGTTATTGACTAGCCTACTCCAACCATCTCTAGAATAAACTTTTCTTAACCCATAGAAAAGAGTATTACATTGAACAATTTCTCATGAAATATTTGTACAGTGATGGACAAATGACACTGTAAACTCTTAAAAATTAGAACAAACACATTAAACAAAACCAACATTGAGATGAAGTTCACCAGCTTTGTATTGTAGGTACTAAGATTATCCAACAACATACAAACATATACATGCACATTGTAAAATAGAGCTTTGTAT
Organism: Capsicum baccatum var. pendulum; assembly: GCA_030864225.1. Lineage (NCBI taxonomy): Eukaryota > Viridiplantae > Streptophyta > Magnoliopsida > Solanales > Solanaceae > Capsicum > Capsicum baccatum. The sequence continues at coordinate 165,354,200 of CM061554.1, read as the reverse complement.
TCTGTTGCAGTGTACCGCAAGAAGAGACAGAGTTGGACAAATTTGAGTTATCTGTTTACTTTAAAGTTTAGCTAGGTGAGCTAATCATATAGGGAAACGATTGAATAAACAAGGAGACATAAAACTACTATTTAAACCAGGGACCATGGTAACTCGTATTGTGAAAGCTGAAGTAGAAAAAGTAAGGTAGGGACCGTAAGGTTAACTTATTAGTAATAGTAGGTAGAGTTGGGCTTGGGTTTGGGGCTTTGGGCAGTTGGACTAAAGTATTGGTTAGGCTAGACATAGATTAAAATTTAGTTTTAGACTAAATTTTATAAAATATTTATATTTTATTTATAAATAAATATAATATATATGTATATAAAATTTATCGGTTCAGTTTGGTTATTTTCACGGTTTTGTTTAAGTAAAACCATAACCAAACCAAATAGCTTCGGTTTTTTAAAATTTAAAACCAAATCTAACTAAACTAAACCAAATGTTGGTTTTTTAATTGGTTTGGTTCGGTTTATGATTCGGTTTGGTTTTTAAACAAAACCATGAACACCCCTAGTTTTAACTGATGAATCAGCCGTTAGAAGAAATCAAAACATCTCCTCCAAAATTAAGCTTTCAAAAGGGCAAAATACATTCATTCTTTCCAAAATCTCTCAAGAAAAAAACCCAAGGTTCATTAACTTCAAGTCCAAGTCTGAAGAATTCATCAACAATTCCCACAAATTCAAATTTCAAGGTATGTTAGGTGTTCATCCTTGGGTTTCCTTTCACCCTTGGAGTTCAAGAACCCTTTACAAAACTTGAGGTATGATTCTCATGTTATGAATTGAATTATGCTTATGTTTGTGTTGTTGTATGGGTTTCAAGTTAAGTTCTTTTATGTGTTCCATGAAATTAAGTTAGCATGTGTGTTGGATTATGAACCTCTCATGTTAAAACCCTTGAATTTGCAAGTTGCGTGCTGTAGTAATGATGTCCTATATGGTTAGTTCTCATGTATAGCAATCATGCTCTCCAAGTGTTTGATATAATGTCCATATGAGTAAATTATGCATTATAACCTATTATTGTGTTACTAAAGTTATGATATGAGTTTATCAATTATGCTATCGAGTCCTGGGGTATTTATTACCCAAAATCTAACTGTTTACTTAGTTGCAGTAGTTATAGAATAGTCCCAGTAAAGGTCAAGAATAGTAGTACTCAGTCAATTAATAGAACTCAGTGAACTCAGTCTAGTTCAGTCAGTCAACACGATCAGGGTCAGTTCAGTCAAGCTTAGTACAATCTAGTGATCAGTGTCTTTCAGTTAGGAGTAGGATTCAGCACCGAGCAAACCTAGGGATGAGGGCATTCCTTTCAGTTAGGGTTTGACCCTTAGTAGCAATCCCTAAGTTACAGAACTACGTAGCCAGCATAGGGTAAGTCGTCCTCCTGCTAGACTAGGGTTGGCGCAATCATAAATATATTTCCTGAGTCTTCCTGCCAGATTAGGGTTGACACAACAATGTTAGTATTTCGTGACAAAGTGCTAATATCTTTCTAAATGGGGTCACAGGTTGGACCCCAAATCAGTTTATATCAGAGTATGTTGGTTAGATGAAAACTTTCATAGTTACAGTTTCAGTCTCAGTATTCAGTGAAGAACTCAGTCAGTTCTACAGAACCATGGCTATTAGTTATCAGTTACTTAGCCATCAAAATTAATTACTTAATTTCAGTATAATGTCAGATACACGATGTATACCTATATATGCAACATTGCATGTTCAGTATGTTCAGTAGTTAAATTTTTACAAGTACTCTCATCCAGTTACTTCATGATGTTCATTCAGTCAGTTATCATCTCATGCATATGAACTCATGTATATCAGTCTTACCTCATATAGCACACCAGTACATTCCATGTACTGATCGAATACTCTCTCTTTTACGTACAATGTCTCATATCATAGGTTTGGATGCTCAAGTTCCTGACCGTACTTAGCAGCTCAGGCTATCAGCAACAGATATAGTGGTGAGTCCTCGTATTTCGAGTATAGAGTTTATCTATTTCAGTATTCTAGCAGTTCGGTAGTTATTTTAGTCAGAGTTAGTTGGAGGTTTGTCCCATCAACTCCATATTCAGACAGTTAGAGGCTTTCAGACTAGGATGGTCAATTATTCAGTTTTCATATGTTATTATCAGTTATACTCAGTTATTATTTCATTATTTTGAGAACCTTATGACATTTTTAGCTTTTTTCTGCATATATATTCAAGTCATGGGTTAGCTTGTGGTCCTTCGGGATCGTAAGCACGTGTGACGCCCAGGGTGTACTCTCAGTGAGTTACAATAAGATAACAAAAGTTATATATAATTAACAAAGTGAATGGAAGGGCAAGAGAGAAAAGAGGAATTAAGAAGGTTTTCCTTCATATTATCAATTGTGCTTAGCAACCATATTTATAGTAGTAACTAGTATGTAGGGAAAACTCTATTTGGTCACAAAGTAATTAAAGTTCTTGGCCATCAAGAAATAAATGAACTTGGCCACAAAGTAATTAAAATACGTGGCCATCAAGATTGAAAATACTTGGCCACAAAGTAATTTTAACCAATCAAAAAATAATTTAATTAATCTTTTGAAATATCCTGCCCATTTCAAAAGATTTGATTAAGACATGTTGATTTTGTATGATCAAAATGCAATAGGTTTGGTGTCTTCTAGACTATGAACCAAACTTAGACCGATAAAATTGAACTTACAGAGTTATTAGTGAAATATAATATTTCTGTGGACCAATAATTCTTATTGTAAGCCAGGGAATTTATCAATCATATTTTGATCCTCATAATTATTGTTCAACGCGGCTATACGCCAATAGGCCATGTGCGTGTCTGGTATTCATAAGAGCTCTAGAGACTAAGGCCAGAAGTCTCATAGGAACGGCCTCATTCCACTTCTCATATAGGTGAATTCATCAAGTGCACACTGCTTTAAATACACCATCCATAAGGAATAAGTATTTATTAAGAGCTAATAACTTATCCCTCAATTTAAGTAGTAGTTCAAGCACTCTCAGTAAGTGCACAGTGTCAATATCTACTTGTTATTACCCATATGAACCTACTTCATGGGATCACCAATCACATAGGTTGAGTTACCATCTCTATTGACAATCATACTAGACTTAACCCCATCTCTTTTGAGGTATGAAGAAGTAATTTTCTTCCTATAGGTTCATCAATGGATCGGCTGAATTCAAGTCTGACTTTACATAATCAATGGAAACTATTCCATCTCTCAGTAGCTGCTTAGCAACATCATACCTCAATTTTATATGTCTACTCTTACAATTGTAAGATTTATTCTTTGCAATAGAAATTACGGCTTGACAATCACAGTGTATATATACAGGTGGCACCAGATCATATCTTTTTAAAAGGGATATTAGACAACAGATCATCCTTTTTAAAAGGGATATGAGGCGATGGATCATCCTTCTTAAAAGAGATATTCACACTGAAATTTCTTAGCCATTCAACCTCAGTACCAGCTAACTCTAGAGCTACAAATATTGATTCCATAGTTGATCTAGCAATGATCGTCTGCTTAGCTGATCTCCATGATACTACATCACCACCTAATGTGAACACATAACCACTAGTGAATTTCGTCTCATCTGAATCAGAGATCTAGTTTGCATCACAATATCCCTCTAAAGTAGAGGGAAACCCACTGTATAGAATACCATAATTCATGTTTTCTTTTAAATATTTCATTAGTCTCATTAATGTTTATCAATGCTCTTTATTGGGGTTATGAGTATATCTGCTCAATCTGTACACAGTATAACCTATATCAAGCCTAGTAAAATTCATCAAATGCATTAGACTCTCAATAATTTGTGCATAATTAGACGGAGCAACTGGGTCACCATTATTCTTTTTCAATTTAGAGTTAGCATCATAAGGAATGGCTACAAGAGTTACATCCCAACATTCAAACTTCTTAAGAATCCTTTCAACATAATGTTCTTGTGTTAACATTATTCCATCGTCACTCCTTATAACTTTAACTCCCAATATTATATTTACTTCACCCAGATTTTTCATAGAAAAGTTAGTAGACAAAAATAATTTAGCAGTTTGCACAATGTTTAAATTTGTATCAAAAATAAGCATGTCACCAACATATAAGCAAATTATCACATAATTATTGTTTACCACTTTAGTGTAAACACATTTATCCACTTTAATAGAATAAAAGTCATCTTTTATTAAGACTTGATCAAATTTCTCATGCCACTGTTTTGGAGCTTGTTTAAGGCCATAAAGAGATTTAATTAATTTATAAATTTTTGTTTTCTTATCCAGGAACTACATATCCTTCAGGTTGAACCACATAAATCACTTCTTCTAAATCTCCATTTAAGAAAGATGTTTTTACATCCATTTGATGAATAAAAAACTTACGAATTGATGCCAAAGCGATTAGTAATCGAATAGAAGAAATTCTTGTCATTGGTGCAAATGTATCAAAATAATCAATATTTTGTTTTTAAGAAAATCCTTCTTCTACTAAATGAACTTTATATTTATCTATAGATCCATCAGGATAAAATTTCTTTTTGAAAATCCATTTATAGCCAATAGTTTTTGTACCAGGAGATAAATCAGTTAAAATTCATGTATTATTTTTCATGATAAAATCAATTTCAACTTTTATTGCCTATTTCCAAAATTTAGCACCAGAAGAAGATATTGCTTCAAAATAATTTAATGGTTCATTATCAACAAGAAAGGTTTGAACGTCATTTTCATAAGAAAAATATTCTTTTCTAGGCCTTTTACTCCTTCTCAAATCCTCAATATAGATTCATTTTCTTTTCCCGCAGGTGCATGAGATATTTTATCACAAAGTGAAAAGATATTTTCAAGAATTCAACATTTTTTGTCTCAATAATAGTATTGCTATCAAGCACATCACTTTTCAAAACAAGAAATCTACATGCAACACTATGTTCAGCATATTCAATAAGCATGCAATCAATAGTTTTAGAACCTATTTTTCTTTTTTTAGGTCCAGACAAAAAAACTTTAGCAAGACACTCCATACTTTTAAATATTTCAAATTAGGTTTATAACCTTTCCACAATTCATAAGGGTTCTACCTGTTCATTTATGAGGAATTCTATTTTGCAAGAGACATGCAGATAAAATAGTTTCACCTCACAAATTATCAGGTGCATTAGAGCTAATTAACATGGAGTTCATCATCTTTTTAATGTTTTATTTTTTCTTTCAGCTACATCATTAGACTCAGGTGAATACATCCGAGTTACTTCATGAATAATTCATTCTTTTTCACAAAAAAAATATTTAAAGATACATATTCTCCATCTCTATCAGATCTAATTCTCTTTATTTTTCTACTAAGTTGATTTTCAACTTCAGTTTTATAAGAAATAAAAGCATCAAATGCATCATATTTATTTTCAAGTAAATATAACTTAGTGAATCTAGAAAAATCATCAATAAAAGTTGCATAATATTTTTTTCACCTCTAGTCATAGTTTATTTTAAATCACCCAAGTCAGTGTGAATCAAAGATAATAATTCAGTTTCTCTATTAATTGAAAAATATGTCTTTTTAGTAATTTTAGCTTCAACACATATTTCATATTTATCAAAATTATTTGAGTTTAAACCAGATATTAAATCAAGTGATTGCATATTCTTTATATAAGAGAAATTAACATGTCCTAATCTACCATGCCATAAAGAATAGACTCAATCAAATACATAAAAGTAGATACATTTTTAGAAATTTGACTATGAGTATTAAGCATAAATAATCCATGATTATAACGTCCATTTCTAATAAGAATATTATTTTTAGTTAATATGACCAACCTTTATTCCAAATTTTTCTAATAATGCCAAAGAAACTAAATTAATTATGATATTAGGAACTGCAACACATTACTCAATGTCAAAGTTTTACCAGATATGAGTTTGAGAGAAACTTTGTCTTTTCCAAGAACTTGGATAATTGTCGAGGTTCCAAGATAAATAATTTCTTCTCCTTTCTCAACTTGGGTGTATGATACAAAATTATTTTTATTTATACAAATGTCCTAGTAGCACCAGAGTCTACCACCCAATTTCTCACGTTGGTCTCAATATTCATTTCTAAAATGACCGCAATAATTATATCATTCATTTCAGTCAATTTATTTTTGACTTAGCGGGATTGTCCTTTCTTTCACATATTCTCTTGAATTGAAATGCATCATTTATAAAGATTTTATTTTTAGCATTACGTATGTAACCAAATTTATTTTCATACCTACACTCTGCAGTACCATAATCTTCTGATAAACTGACTGGAGTCGAAGTAGCCAGAGCAACACCAACATCAGTATTATCAACAGTCTTAGGACCAATATTATATGTCATAGTTTCTTAGATTGTTGGGGAAACAATAATAAATTTCACTATCAGTTGTGAAAATAAATGAATTGCATAAATAATAATATTTCTTATATAATAGTATCAACAAGTTACAATATTAATAATAACAACAACAATAATAATAGTAATAATGATAATAATAATAATAATAATAATAATAATAATAATAATAATAATAATAAGAGAAAATACCCAATTACCCTCCTGAACTATACCCAAAAAAACTATGACGCACCCCAACTTAAAGGAGGTCCTATTACTCCCCTGACCTAATTAAAAGTAGAATTTTTATCCCCTTATTGCCTATGTGGCACATACGTGGCACACACGTATGCCTACGTAGACACTTCAGTGTGTTATGCCACGTAAGTGTCACGTATGTGCCACATAGGCAATAAGGGGGTGAAAATTTCAGTTTTAATTAGTTTAGGGGTAATAGGACCCCCTTTAAGTTGAGGTGTGCCATAGCCTTTTTGGATATAGTTCAGGGGGTTAATTGGGTATTATCTCTAATAATAATAGTAATAATAATAATTAAATAACTATTATGATATTTTAAGTAACATATAAATATTTGAGTCATGCTAGGCATTGTCATAAGAAACTATTTTCGCAATGTGAAATATTTTTTTAGGATTAAAAAAGTACTTCTTTAATTAATTAGAGGATACCCAAAGTTAAGTAAGTCTTCCCTAATTAAGTAGAGGATACAGAAATCAACAATTATGAATGATACAAAAATCAGCAAATTAAGTGGGGAATATAATATAACAAAAATCATATATATAATTAACAATGTGAATGAAAGGGCAAGAGAGAAAAGAGGAATTAAGAAGGTTTTTCTTCGTATTATCAATTGAGCTTAGCAACCATATTTATAGTAGTAACTAGTATGTAGGAAAAACTCCACTTGGTTACAAAGTAATTAAAGTTCTTGGCCATCAAGAAATAAAAGAGTTTGACCACAAAGTAATTAAAATACTTGGCCATCAAGAATAAAAAAGCTTGGCCACAAAGTAACTTTAACCAATCAAAAAATAATTTAATTAATATTTTGAAATATTATTATATTAAAAATAGTTCACGGGGATATTTATATTTTTTCGCCAACAATAAATAACTTAAAAGACTCAAAAACAAGTTATTTTAAACATAAAATAAATTAACTTTCAAAATAAAAATTACAAATCAAATTTGAAATTAAAACGTCTAGTGATTTCTTTCATTCCTTCATGGTCCCGTCTCTCTATGTTAGAGAATCTGCATCTTTCTTTTTGTGAAAAATCTTAAAATTTTTGAAGTCATCACTCTTTGCGATCTTAGTAGAAGTTTTAGTCAATGAGGTGAGCTCAGTGAAAATCGTAGTGCCATTTCAGCTTCTATTAGCTCGAAATCATAAAAAAAAAATTGAATTACCAAAAAGGTGAACACACATAGATTTCAAAACAAGAATATAAAAAATGGTTTAGTTTTTTCGATTATTGTTTTGCTTAAAATCAAAACCAAATAAACGAGGTTTCTACTGTATTTTATTAATTCGGAAAAAATATAAATACATCCCCGAACTTTAATAAATGATACAAATATATTCTTTGTCATACTTTGGGTACAAATATATTCTTGCTGTTAATGAAAAGGTACAAATATACCCTTGTAACGAACGACGAAACACGTGTCACGTCTGTATTCCTTTGACCTTTTTATAATTATTTTAACTCCAATTAATTAAAATGGATCCTAATTAAATTCCATACCCAGATCTAATTTATTCGACCCCACCCGGTATATTAGAAGGCTCACGAGACTTATCACACGCGTAGATTGAACCATATTTGTGTGTTTTGCCAAGATCCAAGAAAAGAAGAACCTATCACAAGGAATGCAAATTTCATTGCAATGAAAGTGCCAAGATCCAAGATTAAGATATTAGGATCAATTAGCAGTTCACACACACTAAATCTGTGGAGAGGATGAAGAAAACTAGAGAGAGAGTTCTTTAAGAGAGAGAGAGAATTAATTTCGTGGTAACATCTGTGGGTAACCTCCACGGCGGACAAACTATTTATATTAATGACTTGGAGTATGAACATTAATATATAACAGTACGTCACATATTAATCAGGCTCCACACCCTAACAATTCTCCCACTTGGAGACTAATTCCGTCATCCAAGAATTACATTCTCAAAAAAAAATAAAAAATATTCCTCCATCATCAATATGTTCGTCACACCGCAATATCTATAGACACAACTACAGAAAGCGAACAAAGGTTTTGCACAATCTTAGTTTACCAACATCAACACATTTAGTCAACATGTCTTCTGGATTTTTTGCACCTTCTATCTTTTTCACACACATATCACCTTCTTCCACTGCCCTACGAGTGAAATGGTACCGTCTTCTAATGTGCTTCGTCTTCGAATGATAGACCGGGTTCTTCACCAACTGTATGACACTCTGGCTATCTATGTAAAGAATCTTCTTAAGCTGCTTCTTGCCCAGTTCTTCCAGATAATCTACCAGCCATATCATCTCATTTCCAGCTTCAGCTATTGCCACATACTCAGCCTCAGTAGATGAAAGTGCAACACACTTCTGAAGCCTGGACATCCAACTCACTGTTGTACCACCTACGGTGTAAATGTATCCGAACGTGCTCATGCTTGAGTCCACATCCCCACTAAGATCAGCATCAACAAAACCTTGCAGAATCACTTCATCATTGCCAAAACAAAGTGAAGTACTGATGTACCTTTCAGATATCTTAGAAGCCACTTCACAGCTTCCCAATGCTCTTTCCCGGGGCTTTCCATGTACCTGCTAACAACTCCCACTGCATGTGCTATGTTAGGTCTACTGCAGACCATAGCATACATCATACTCCCAACTACAGAAGCATACGGAACAAGTGTCATGTGTTCCCGCTCCTGAGCTATCTTCGGTGACTGCTCCTTTGACAATTTTATGTGATTTTCCAATGGAGTAGTCCTGGGCTTAGCATCATTAACTCTGAATCTAGACAGTACCTTCTCGATGTACTACTCTTGGGATAGATTTAAAGTGCTAGTAGATCTATCCCGAGAAATCCTCATCCCAAGAATCTACTTCGCTGTACCTAAATCTTTCATCTCAAACTCAGAAGACAGGATTACCTTCAGAGAGTTTATCTCCTTCATGAGGGATCCTGCAATCAACATATCATCCACATACAAGAGTAAAAATACATAAGAATCAGTGTATTTCTTGAAGTAACAATACTGATCCTTTTCACTCCTGCGGAAGCCACTCTTGCTCATAAAGGAGTCAAACTTATTGTACCACTATCTAGGTGCTTGCTTCAACCCATACAAGCTCCTGTTGAGCTTGCAGGCCATGTGTTCCTTGCCTGGAACTACAAACCCCTCTGGCTGCTGCATGTAGATTTCCTTGTCCAAATCTCCATGTAAAAATGCAATTTTTACATCCATTTGTTCAAGATGCAAATTCTCCGATGCAACATGCTCAATAAAATTCGGATAGTGGTTAATTTTATAACTGGATAAAATATTTCATCATAATCAATACCTTTCCTTTGTGGATATCCTTTAACTACCAACCGAGCCTTGAACCTTATTTTGCCATCTGGTTCTGCCTTGATTCTGAACACCCACTTGTTCAACAAGGCTCTCTTCCCTGTAGGTAACTCAGTCAACATCCATGTGTTATTCTTCTCAAGTAAGGTCATCTCACCATCCATGGATTGCTCCCATTTGATTGAATCCTCCACCTGCAGGGCCTCAGTAATAGACTCTGGTTCCCCTTCATCAGTCAGCAACAGATAATGTAATGATGGTGAATACCTATCTGGTGCTCTAATGGTCCTGGATGATCTCCTCTCAGCCTGCTCAGGTGTCACTTTTTCCACCTTGGGTTCCCCAACGAAAGTCTCTAGAGTTTTTTGAGTATCTGCTGCAACATATTTGGGTGTACTATTCGGCAACTAAAGCTCAACTCCCACTTGCTTTGTAGTTTTTTAAACCTTTTGCTCTCTGTCCTTGTACAAGACATTTTCATCAAATGTCACATCACAATGTCTTAGGATTTTTTTATTCCTATCATCACAAAACGTATAACCAAACATTTTAGAACCATAACCTATAAAGTAGCACTTTATAGCTTTAGCATCAAGTTTATCTCTCTTCTCTGGATCAACATGGACATAAACAGTGCAACCAAAGGTTCTTAAGTGAGAATACTTGAGCTCTTTTCCTGTCTATTCTTCTTCAGGAATCTTGAACCCCAGAGGAACTGATGGTCCCCTGTTGATCAAGTATGCAGTTGTGCTCACAGCATCTGCCCAAAGCGTCTTAGGCAGCCCACAAGGTATCCTCATTCTCCTTCCACGCAATGTTTTGTTTATCCTTTCAGCAACTCCATTCTGCCTTGCCTTCCAGGGAACTGTCCTCATCAATCTGATTTCCTCAGCTGCATAGAATTGTTTGAATTCTGACTTTTCATATTCTCCTCCATTATCAGACCTCAGGCATTTGATTTTCAAGCCAGTCTGATTTTCAACTTCAGCTTTCCACCTCTTAAAAGTAGCAAACAGATCTGACTTATGTTTCAAGGGGTAAACCCATACCTTCCTGCTGAAATCATCAAGGAAGGTGACACAGAATATGGATCCACTAAGTGATAAAATAGGAGATGGTCCCTAAACGTTTGTATGGACCATTTCCAGCCATACTTGCTTTGGCTCTATCGCAGACTTTATAAAGCTTACTCGCTTCTGTTAATCCATAACACAACTCTCACAAAGACCCATATTAACAGATTTTAGTCCCTCTAAAGCCCCTTTTGCAGCCAGCATCTTCATTCTTTTGGCACTCATGTGTCCAAGTCTGTTGTGCCACAGACATGAATCGAAAGCACCCTCAGCAATAACAGTCATGTTTATACACCCTGCAGTGGTGTACAAAGTTCCAGATTTTGTGCCATGTGCTACAACCATAGCACCCTTCACAATCTTTCACGAACCTTTCCCAAACTATGTTGCATAGCCTGTTCTATCCAACTGACCAAAAAAAATCAGATTCTTCTTGAGACCAGGAATATATTTGACAACCTCCAATGTCCACTGGTTTCCTGCTGGAGTTTTTATACAGACATCCTCCTTTTCTTCAATCACCAATGGCTTATTGTCAGTAAGATACACCTTTCCAAAATTTCCAGACTTGAAGTTTGGGAACAATTCTTGTTAGGAGATGAATGAAAAGATGCACCAGAATCCAATATCCAGGATTCAACCAGGCTGTCCATACTAAGATTAGAGCATCCCCAATGACTTCTGCTGAATTAACAGAATCATTATCATTTCAAAATTTTCGATTCTTCTTCTTCTTGGGTTTCTTGCACACTGTTCGAAAGTGTCCTTTCTCTCCACAATTCCAACATGTCACATTGGATTTTTGTGGAGATTTTCCACGATTCTTTGATTTTGATCTATCATGTGCATTCTGACCCCTCAATTGGTCTCTCTCCCTTCGTTCAACACTGAGAGAACTACCATATTATTCCCCAATTTCTCATTTGCCAATGTTTTCTCTAAGAACAATATCTCAGATTTTATCAAACTTCAGTTTCTCAGATCCATAGGAACTACTAATCGTAGCAACAATAGTATCCCAAGACTCGGGTAGAGATGACATCAAAATCAGTGCTTTAATTTCATCTTTAAAATTAATATCAATAGAACACAGTTGACTAACAATCATATTAAACTTGTTTATACGATCAAAAATAGATCCATTCTCAGACATCTGTAAATTGAACAATCTACGCATCAAATATACCTTGTTCATCGCAGATGGTTTTTCGTACATATTTGATAATGCCTTCAACAAATCGGATGTGGTTTTCTCCTTGACGATATTGAACGCCATATTTCTCAACAAAGTCAACCGGATCAGCCCTAGAGCCTACCGATCCTTGAGCTTCCAGTCCTCCTCCTTCATGAACTCTGGATTAACCCCGGTCAAGGGTTTGTGAATATCTTTCTGGTACAAATAGTCTTCGATCTGCATCTTCCAAAAACCAAAACTGGATCCATCAAACTTCTCAATTCCAAACTTCGATCCTTCCATCTTCAGTGATCGTGATGAATCTCCCAAACTCTGATACCAGTTGTTAGGATCAATTAGTAGTTCACACACACTAAATCTGTAGAAAGGATGAAGAAAATAAGAGAGAGTTTTTTAAGAGAGAGAGAATTAATTTCGTGGTAACACCCGTGGGTAACCTCCACGGCGGACAGGCTATTTATATTAATGACTTGGAGTATGAACATTAATATATAATAGTACATCACATATTAATCAGGATCCACAACCTAACATAAGATGCCATTCATCAGGTCAAGGAGCTGTCTTACTTGCAAGGCAAAGACGGCATTCAAGGACCTCAGAATCTGTCAAAGACACAAATATAAAGAAAAAAAACAACTAATCAAGGAAGATACAGATCACAACATTTCAATATCAAGAAAGGGATTATATTCTTAATCAAGCCAAAGCTAACTTAGGAAAGGCAGCAAATCTAGTCAAAAAATTTATACAAGTCTCAGCAGCAACAAGTTAACAATGCTTAACACTGACAGAAGATATTTCGTTCAAGATTTCTTTCTCATAAGGAAATCTGTTATACTCAATGTCGATCATGCCTCAATGTTATCCATAAATTATTATTTTACGGGTACACAAGAATTTGTATATGACAACAACAATCTCAACACAAGTTCAAGTATAAAACAAGAACACTTATGAAGTTATGTAACACCCTCAACATAAGATCAAAAAAACTTTCCAAGAAGTGTGGTTTTTTTTTTAGAAAATTAGATGAAACAGAAAAAGGCCAAGTCCCCCGACTTCACGGAGTGTCCTGAAGAAAATAATTCTCCTCAAATATCCGAGGTTGCAAAATTTTTCTCCCAAGATAAAATGACTTAACAATCCAACTGTAGTGGTACCTCAAATGATCAGATTCTCAACTCACTCAATAGTTAGATAATCACACAGAGTATTTTTTAAGACAAGAAATGTTTTCAAGTGTAGAAAAATTCATACTAAACCTGTGGAAAAATACAGGTTTATATAGCCATTAAGTGTCTCTTCCGAAAGGTGGAAATGTTCATCAAAAAGGTGTATCCTTTCTGAACAATCATATCTGTCCATTCGAAAGAGTGTATCTTTTTCGAACAGCCACAACCATCTAAACAGTCATATATTTTTCCAAAATAGTGTGTCTTTTACTTGAAGAGTTGTGTCCCTTCCATGCAACTTTTCATTATTTATTCACACCAATTGAACCCAACAATACCCATATGAATGGGGAATGGCTACTCTTTGTAACACTTTTTGGACAAGTATGTGATCATCAAGCAAGGACTGATTGCATCTGGATAAGTGGGTTTCTCTTTGAACTTTTCATAGTGAACATGTATCGGTTGCACTCGATCAATCGGTAGATTTGATATCTTTGAACCGTCGAACTTTAATATATACCTAGACAACACATGTTACATAACCAGCCTTTTACCGTATATGGTTCTCACAGTTTTTCTCATTTCACTCGTGAACACGTCCTGGTCTCATGAGAGCTTAGAGAATAGGCCTTTACTAACATTCTCCTTGAAGCGGCTTCAACTTTCCCCTCACATAGGTGATTTCTAAACGTTCAATCCTATAGATTATATTATTTGGTCAAATCTGTCAAATTTAGATAATCATTAAAAGACTTCACACCATAAGTCTTATCCTTGTTTATTAAATATTCTCTACATCATGGGATTGGATTAGGTATATTGACAATATTGAACTTGTCAGACACAATTTTGTTTGATCTCCTTGAACCTAGATCTTAGGATCTCTAGTCTGCTACGTAGAGTTACCGTCATGCTGACTTGTCCTAGGCCATAAACACATTCCTTTGGATGTCCTATCAACTCCTTCTTTAGTTAGGCCTTTTATTAGTGGATCCGACACATTATCCTTTGACTTCACATAGTCAACAATGATAATTCCACTAGAGAGAAGTTTTCTAACGGTATTACGTCTCCATCTAATATAACGAGATTTACCATTGTACATCATGCTCCCTGCCCTACCTATTTCAACTTGACTATCATAATGTATACATACTGGTGCCAATAGTTTGGACCAATAAGGAATATCTTTCAAGAAATTTTAGAGTTATTCTGTTTTTTTACCGGCTTTATCTATTGCGATAAATTTTAATTCTATTGTAGAGTGAGTAATACATGTCTGTTTGAATGATTTCCAAGAGACTACTCCTTCACCTATAGTACATATATATACACTCGTGGATTATACTTCATTCAATCCGGTGATCCAATTTACATCACTATATCCTTCAAGTACCATGGGATATTTATTATAATGCAAAGCATAGTCTTGAATGTATTTAAGATACCCTAAAACTATTTTTATTGCCATTTAATGAGTTTTATTGGGATTACTCATGTACCAACTTAACTTATAGCACATTTTATGTCTGGTGTGTACAGTTCATGATATAAATTAAACATCCCAACACTCTTTCATATTCCAACTGTGAATCACTTTCACCTTCATTCTTTTGAAATGCGAAGCTTATGTCCAATGGAGTCTTGGCAATACCAAATTCCAAATACATGAATTTTTCAAATACCTTTTCAATGTAATGAGACTGTGACAATGCCAACCCTTGTGAAGTTCTATGGATTCTTATTCCTAAGATCATATCCGCAACTCCAAGGTATTTCATATCAAACTTGCTCTTGATCATTCATTTTGTAGCATTTATGTCAGAAATTTCTCTACTGGTGATCAACATATCATCCACATACAGACAAATAATGACTTGGTGATTTGGAGTGCCTTTAATGTAAACACATTTATCACATTTATTTATCTCGAACTCGTTTGCCAACATGGTTTGGTTAAGCTTTGCACGCCATTGTTTAGGTGCTTGTATTAATCCATAAAGTTACTTAACAAGTTTACACATCTTATTTTCTTTTCCTGGAACCACAAAATCTTCAAGTTGCTCCATGTAAATTTCTTCCTCCAATTCTTTATTTAGGAATGTTGTTTTTACATTTATTTGATGGATTTCAAGACCATCTATCGCTGCCAAGGAAATTAATATTCAAATTGACGTTATCCTCGTTACAGGAGAGTATGTATCAAAGTAACAAAGACTTTTTTTCTATTTGAAGCCTTTTACTACAAGTCTTGCCTTGTATTAGTCAATAGTACCATCCACATTCATTTTTCTTTTGAAGATCGATTTAGAACCTAAAGATTTATTTCCTAGAGAAAGATCAACCAACTCTTATGTATGGTTGCTTAAGATTGAATCAATCTCACTATTGACTGCCTCTTTCCAAAAGGATGAGTCTGAAGATACCATCGCTTCTTTAAATGTTTGAGGCTCAATTTCTAAGAGAAATATTACAAAATCCAATCCAAACAAAGTTAATGTTCATTGATGTGTACTACGTATTAGATTCTCATTATCATGTACATCCTCACTTGGTTCATCTCGAGGTTGTTTAGGCCCCCTACTAGACTGTTCATGTCTAGTTTTATACAGATAAATATGTTCAAAGAATCCAGCATTATCTGATTCAATTATCGTATTTTTATTGATATCCAAATGTTTGAATTTATAAACCAAAAATCGACATGCTTTACTACTTTTAGCATATTCTATGAACACACAGTCTACCGTCAGAGGTCCTATTTTTACCCTTTTAGGCATAGGAACTTGAACCTTCGCTAGACACCCCAAATTTTAAAATATTTCAAGTTGGCTTTCCTTTCTTTCCATTTTCATATGGAATTAATTGTGTCTTACTATGGAGAACTCTATTGAGTATTCGATTAGCTGTAAGGATAGCTTCCCCCTTCAAGTTTTGCGATAAACCTGAACTTATAAGTAAGACATTCATCATTTCCTTGAAGGTTCAATTTTTTCTGCAATTCTATTAGATTGGGGTGAATACGGGGTCGTAGTTTAATGGACAATTTCATTGTCTACACATATTTTCACGAAGGGAGATTCATATTCTCTGCCCCTATCATTTCTTATAGTTTTGATCTTTTTCTCTAACTGATTTTCAACTTTTGTTTTATATTGCCTAAACATTTTTATTGTTTTATCCTTACTGTTTAGCAAATAGACATAACAATATCTAGTGTAATTGTCAATAAAATTTATAAAATACTTTTTTACACCATGAGATGGTGTTGACTTTATATCACAAATGTAAGTGTGGATTAAGTGTAAGGGATTGGAATTCCTTTCAACGAACTTATATAGATGCTTAGCATACTTTGATTCCACACACGTTTGACATTTTAATTTATTGCACTCAAAGTTTGGTAAAACTTCTAAGTTAATCAGTTTTCGCAATGCTTTGTAATTGACATGTCCTAATCGTTCATGCCACACATCACTAAACTCAAGCAAGTAAGAAGAAACTAAACTTTTATTGATTTCAACATTCATTACATTTATTTTGAATAGATCCTCAGTGAGGTAGCCTTTTCCTACATATACTTATTTTTCACTAAGTATAATTTTTCCATAAAAAATACACATTTGAATCTGTTTTTATCAAGAAGTGATACAGAAATCAAATTCTTCCATAACTCCGGTACATACAGGACATTGTTGAAAGTCAACACTTTGCCTGATGTCATTTTCAGGCAGATTTTTCTTGTTCCTTCAACCTTTGCAGTTGCGGAGTTGGTCATATATATCTTCTCTTCGTCTTGAGCTGGATCAAAAATAGCAAACAACTCCTTATTTGGACAAACGTGATGGGTAGCACCAGAATCCATCCACCACTCTCGAGGATTTCCCACCAAGTTGCATTCAAACACCATGACACACAGATCGTCCATTTCTTTCTTGGATTCAACCATATTTACTTGGTCATTCTTTTTGCATTTCTTTGGGGAATGACAATCTATTGACTTATGGACAATCTTGCCACAGTTAAACCATTTTTCCTTGATTTTCTTCTTAGGTTGATTGCTTTCATGTCCAGCTTCTTCTACTTTTTGGAGTTGTTGTGGTTGTCTTCTATAATATTTGCTCCACTTATTGCAGAGTTTCCTTTCGACCTTCTTTTCGGTACTTTATTGTCTTCTTTAATGTGCAGTCTTACTATAAGATCTCGACTGACATCTCCTTTCGCTTATGTTTCAAATAGTTCTTGAAGTCCTTTCACATAGGTGGTAACTTCTCTATTATCGTCGCAACTTGAAATGCCTCGTTCACGATCAAACCTACAATAAAGTTTATGTGAATATCAAGAATTTTTTTAATATGTTCAACTAAGGTATTCATCAAACTCATACCTTTCGCGAGGAGATCGTGGATGATCACTTGCAGTTCCTGGACTTGAGATACAACAGACTTGCTGTCAATCGTTTTAAACTCAGGAAATCTTGCAACGAATAAATTCTTAGTTCAAGCATCTTCGGTCTTGTATTTTCTTTCTAGCACACCCCATAATTCTTTTGTTGTTTTCATTCTACTATACGCATTGTACAATTCATCTTGGAGGCTATTTAGAATGTAATTCCTGCATAGAAAATTAGAGTATTTGCACGCCTCCATAACGACAAATTTCTCCTTGTCGGAAGTTCCCTGGAGCACCTCTAGAGCTTCTTCAGATGTGAATCTTTGAAGACATAAAGTTGTAAAGTAGAAGAACATTTTCTGTTGCCACCTTTTAAATCAACACCCGTGAATTTTTTGGGTTTCTCTGATGGTGCCATTGCCGCGGAACACTCATACGACTCGTTGTGGCAACACTAGTTGCTGCCACAGTGGTTGCAGTATCATGCACATGACCGACAGTAGTTATTTTCCTATCACAACAAGACAGTAAATTTTTAGTATATCAAAATACTACTTATAAAGTTGTAGCAACTTTAAACACCCCTTGTTTATAGTTTAACAATGAAGTTTTTATGACTTCCAATCGTCAATCAAATGATCTCTAACTTGTGATGAAGATTTATTTCTTCAAATTACTTGTTAAGTTCAAAAGGAGTAGGAAGCTTAAATCTTTAATCTCCAGAAACCAAACAATACGGATTATGAAAAAAAAAACTTTAGTGAAAAGAAAACTTCACCAAACAAGCAAAAAAAAAAATTCAAATTTATTTCCTTAAGATTGTTGTTTTCTATGGGTACACAAGAATCTGTATATGACAACAACAACTTCAACACAAGTTCAAGTATAAAACAAAAATACTTATGAAGTTATGTAACACCCTCAACACAAGATCAAAAAGACCTTTCAAGGAAGTGTTTTTTTTTAAAAAAAATTAAATGAAACAAAAAAAGGCCAAGTCCCCCGACTTTACGGAGTGTCCTTAAGGAAATAATTCCTCTCAAGTACTCGAGGTTGCAAAATTTTCCTCACAGAATAAAATGACTTAACAATCCGAATCTAGTGGTACCTCAAACGATCGGATTCTCTTCGAACTCACTCAATAGTTAGATGATCACACGAAGTATTTTTGATGACAAGAAATATTTTCAAGTATAGAAAATTCATACTAAACCTGTGAAAAAATACAGGTTTATATAGTCATTAAGTGCCCCTTTCGAAAGGTGACAATGGTTCACCGGAAAGGTGTATCCTTTCTGAACAGTCATGTTTTTCCATTAGAAAGAGTGTGTCTTTTTTGAACAGCCACAACCATCCAAATAGTCATACTTTTTTTCAAAATAGTGTGTCTTTTACTCGAAGAGTTGTGTCCCTTCCAAGTAAGTTTTCATTTTCCATTCACACCTATTGAACTCAACATATATTATGCTTGTTCGGTTTTTTTTTATTAGAGAGTGAGAGTGTGAGGGAGTGGAAGAAAGAAGCATGCGTGAATAGATACCGTCTGATAACTTTCTTGAAGCTTCTAATAGACTGGGTCGGGTCGGATAAATTAGGTTCGGGTATGGGAGTTAATGAGGGTCCATTTTAATTAATTGGTATTAAAATATATAAAAAGGTCAAACGAATATATACATGACACGTGTTCCGTCGTTAGTGATAAAAATATATTTTTACCTTTTCATTAACGGCAAAGGTATATTTATACCCAAAATATGACGAAGAGTATATTTGTATTATCTATACTATATTAAAAGTGTGAAGAGCTTTAGAAATGTTATTTGAACTTTTTACACTTCGTTAAAGACTCCACAAAATTATCTTTTTACTATTTTTCTCAAACAATTATCATTTGATTATTATTCTAATATTGAGAATTATATGAAAAAAGTCTATTTTTATTTTTGGAAAAACTCAAAATTACCATAATTATCATCCCGTTATTGAATACAAGTTTGCTTATTTATGTTAGGATTCTGTTTCTTTTTTTAATACCATTAATATTACTTACATTACCATTAAAATAGGAAAAGAATTCTAAATAAACATACTAAATGTCAAGATTTCAAGAGGATGCTAAGAGATATCAGATAAATTTATTGATATTAAGCCCTTTTTTCTCTTTTGTGATATCTATTCGAACTTTTTCTTTTAATTTAATTTTAAAGTTATAGTCTTTTTACGGTTTGTAATGTATTTGGATGTTTTTATTTGTACTAAAAGCTAATTGGTATCTATTTTACTAATCCTTTGTTTGATCCAATCTGATGGCAAGAATACAGATGAATTTTTGACCATGGTTGGTAGGGCTCGAGTGTTAGTCACTTCGACTAGTGATCTTGAAAAAATCGTACCTTGTATGCACGGTAAGCTTCTGTTCTATGATTTATATATTTTATGTTTTTTTATGATCTGACATTGTAAATTACAACTATTAAGACTTATTTAGCTTTAAAATTTTTGTCATTTTGGCATGAAGTGTATGAAACATAAGTGCCAAGTAGATCAAATTATTGACATCCAAGAACTTTTTATTAACGTAAAATCAATTAATATTTTTTTAATCCAGTATTTTATTTCACCCCTTTTGTGTTATCGATTTTGGTTTTAATCTTCTACAGATCATCCAGTTCCATTTGACCATGAAAATTATAATTTTTCAGAGTTGAAATCAGAGTTGAAGTTGAAGTTAGAATTGGAGTTGTGTTTAACCATGAATATAAATTAAAGTTGTTTTTAAAATTTTGTGAGACAAGTATGAGTGAAAAAGTGAAAACAAATAAAACTTGTTTTCACTTTTTTAAATACAATTCTGGAATTTTATTTGAAATTTTCATGGCCAAACATAGACAATTTTCATCTTTTTCACTAAAATGAAAAAAAAAATCAAACAAAAGTGAAATTTTTTTATGGCCAGGCAGCTACTTAGTGCCAATGTAAGTCCTCTCTTTTAAGTTTTTTTTTTCTTTATGTTAAATTTTTTGTGCATAATTGAAATATTTGTAGAAGGAATAGTGTGTACAATTCTTGAACATATTGTAATATATTAACATACTTGGAACTCTTTACTGCATATGGCTTCCCTCTAGGTTTAGGATTCTATCATCACCAATGTTAATATTAATTGCTCTATAGGTAGTTCATTACTATTATAAGTTTAGGATTCTTCTTAGACAAAATGGCTCGATGGACCCTTGTACTATGTCTGTTTTATAATGTGAACACTTCTATTTATATGTTTGTCATCTGGACCCTTGAACCTAATAAAAAATAACATCTTAAACCATTTGTCGGTCTACTCATTTGAACGTGTTGCACAATCGCGGACACATCATCAAATATTTGTAGAATAATTTTCACATAGAAATGACGTATCTAGGGTATAAATAGAAAAGTATGTCCAAAAAATTAGGTTATTTCAGACCCTTCTTCTTCGTCTCTTTCATCCTAAGCTCAAAATTTCTCCGATTTTAACTTAATTTAGGTCAATTGTTTTTGCAATCCGTATAAGTATTTAATATTTTATGGTAATTATAGTATTTCATAGTTTATTTAAGGTTTTTTGCCAATTTAATGAAGTCCATTTTAGTGGTTTTAGAATTTTCGCAATTATGAACTTTTTTCTTCAATCTTTTGGGTGGTTTTGCTGTGTTTTGTATCTTGTGTTGTTGTAGGCAGTATGTGTAGTGGTGATATGTCTTCAATGACATGTTTTGAAATTTTGATTAGAATTTAGGGTTTTTTCGTAAAATGGTAATTGGGTTCGAAAATTTTAGGGCTTTTAATTTTTTTGTTGTCTAATGCTCTTAATATACCTATATATTGCAGTTTTGTGCTTTCAATGGCATGTTTTGTTATTTTAATTACATTTTAGGGTTTTTTGGTAAATTCAGAATTGGGTCCAAAAATTTTGGGGCTTTTAATTTTTTTGTTGTTTAATGCTCCTATTAGACTTATGTATAGCAGTTTTGTGCCTTCAATGACATGTTTTGTTATTTCGATTACATTTTAGGATATTTTTGGTAAAATTAGAATTGAGTTTTTTATTCCTTTATTTTGTATTTAAAAATTAGGGCTATGTGGATAATTGACTAATTGTATATGCTATCTTGTCATTGTATTGGTTTTCTAAATAAGTGGACACAATCGTAACACTTCAATTCACCTATGGGGGGTTCTATTTGTCAGACCCTGATTTAAGATATGTAAATGGAGTTTGTATTCCTGAAAAAATTATAGTAGATGTAGATAAGCTTCATATTATGCTGTTTCATAACTTAGAAGTAGATTTAGATGTGGAAAAAGTTGAAACTTATTGGTGTAGAGTAAACAAAAAGGGCTATTATTACAGGTTAGATAGAGATGCTGATGTTTTAAGATTTACCAATAGTTTAAAAGCTGGAGATTTTGTTGATGTATATGTTGTTCATCAAATTAGTGAGCCTATAGTTATTAACGATGATGTGGCAGCCACTCCACCATTATTACTACTTAGCAATGGTGATGTGGCAGCCCCTTTTGAAACTGATAGGGCTGATGTGTCTTTATCTCAACCATTGGATATAAATGAAGATGAGTATATAAATGAAAATCAGCCTCCTAGAGCAGACAAAAGAAAAGCTAAGGTTTCTTTAGAAGACTTAGGGGAAGGTCAAGTTAATAATTTCTCCACATACCATCTTCAAACATCTGATTCTGAATTAGATTTTGATATCATTGATTCTGATGGTAATTCACGTTATGATGTTGATGAAAACATTGAAGAGTTGAGTGATTTTAGTGAATATTTGCTTCAAGCTAGGAAGTCTAACATTAAAAAATAAGCAAAAAAAAGGCTGATAGGGTGAATCTAGATGAGATACCATCTGAACCAATAGGCATAGATACTGGTTTTGAGGAAATTTATAAGAACAAGAGGGTTAGATATAAAGGTAAAAAGGGGGAGGATGACCCTTATTTTGATAATTCAAATCCGGGTAGTGACATTAATGAAGAGGAAAAAGATCCTATTGATGATGATGAACTAGTAGATCCACTACCTAGAACTTATCTAGAAAGATTTACTTTGATAAAACTGCAAAAAATGTATGTTTTCATTTGTATATGATTCTTTTGAATGTTGTTGAGTTTAGAAAGGCACTACAGACTTAGTCTATTCAAAAAGGTGTGAACCTTAAGCTGAAACCTAATAAGAAGGAAAAGGTAAGGGCAAAGTGTAAGCATAAGGTTTGTCGTTGGGTTATTCTTGAAAGTGTTGATAACACAAGGAACTTTAGTGTGAAAACTTAATTTTCCTGTCCACAAGTGTTCTAAAAGGACAAGAAATAAGATGTGTAACCCTTTGTGAATTAGTAAGCATTATAAGAATATGATTATGAGTGATCCATCAATAAAAATGCATCATATTCAAGCACTTTTAAGAAAGGAGTATGGGTTGTATGTTAGTAAAACAGCCTGTAGAAAGGTAAAAATCAGAATTATGAATGAACATTTTGGTGATTTTGTTGAAGAGTTTGTTAGATTGTATGACTATGTTGAACAGTTGAGGACCGCCAATCCTGGTACGGTTGTATCTATTAGGACATCAAAAAATTTAATTCCAGAAAAAGAGTTGTTTATGGGCATTTACATTTATCTTGGGGCCTTAAAAAGTGGATGGAAAGAAGGTCGCAGAAGAATAATTAGTTTAGATGGTGCCTTTCCTAAGGGTGTATGTAAAGGTATCTTGTTGTCTTGCATTTTCAAAGATGGAAATAATCAAATGTATCATGTAGCATGGAAAGTGGTTGATAAAGAAACCAAGGACACCTGGTCTTGGTTTCTTAGGTGCATCAACCATGATTTGGAACTTCAAGAAAATGAAGGTGAAGGCTTAACAGTAATGTCTGATATGTAGAAGGTATGAAGTGCCATATTTTTTTTGTTATTTTTTTCAGTTTGCTTAGTGATGTCATTAATGTTTAACTACTATTTTACATGTTTTGATAGGGTCTTCATTTGGCACTTACTAATCTACTACCAAATGTTGAGCATAGATGGTGTGCTAGACATATATGGGCCAACTGAAAGCAGGTTTGGAGAGATGAAGAAAGGAGGAAAAATTCCGACAGATTGCAAGGGCCTCATTTGAAGTGTATTTGCAATAGAAACTTAATGAAATGAGTGAGTTGGGTGTTGAAATTGTAAAAGATTTGCTCAAGTACAACAAAGAGACATGGTTAGAGCTTTTTTTAAAGAACATAGTAGGTGTGATGTGGTTGAGAACAACATGTGTGATACTTTCAATAGTTGGATTTTAGCTTCTAGCTTTAAAATCATTATCACTATATTGGAGGAAATAAGATGCAAAGTTATGAAAAAAATGAATCAAATGAGAGATTTTTCAGAAAAATGGATCAGTGATATATCACCAATGGCTATGGAAGTTCTTGCAGAGAATGGTGAATATGCAGCCAAGTGTGAAGTGAGGTTTAATGGTGATATGGGTTTTGAGATTGGTGATCCACCATATACACATGTTGTTAATGTGAAGAGGAAACAATGTAGTTGTAGGTCATGGCAACTAAAGAGAATTCCTTGTGCATATGCAATTGCTACAATGCATTACAAGGAATGGAATGTGAAGTCATTTATTGATCACTGGTATCAAAGGGAAATATACCTGAAGGCATATGATAAGTATATTTAACCAATGAAAAATATGAAGATGTGGCCAAAAAGAACAAAACCACCAATTGAGCCACCTGAGAGTACTCCCATGCCAGGAATGCCAGGTAAAAATAAAAAGAAAGCAAACGATGACACTGTTAAGAAAAAATTTGAAAAGGCTACAAGAAAGGAAAGAAAAATGCCATGTTCTGTGTGCAAGTCTTTTGGACACAACAAGAAAGGATGTCCAACTTTGGTAAGCTAAATCTTTTCTTATTGATGAATTTTACTCTTTTTTAAATGTGTTTTTGACCTTTACATATTTTTTTATAGAAAAAAGATTTCAGTATTAGTTGTGGCAGTCAACCAAGTGTGCAAGCCATCACTAGTACTGCAGCTGTTGCTGCTGCTGAGAGACCTGCAAATATTTCAGCAGCTGAAGACATGCTTGCAATGCTAAATCAAGCAATAGAAGGCCTGCAAGAAGGCCTACAAGAAGTCCTGCAAATACTCACAGTGCACCAAGAATTGCAGGAAATCCTGCAAATATTGCATCAATTAGTGGTGTGAGGCCTGCAAGTGCCTCAACAGCTGATATAAGTCATGCAGCTATTGTGATACCTGCAACCACTTCAGCAGTTGGTGATAATGCTACAGAATCTACAACTCAGCAGTCTACTAATGGTGTTGGTGCCCAAAAGAGAAAGACTAGTACAGCTTTGAAAGGTGGTGCAAATCTTGCATATAAAAGACCAAGGTAAAAGAAGCTGGTTTTAGTGTGTTGTTTGAACCAAGTGGTAGTGTAGTAGAGAGAATAAGTTTTCTATCATGTAATTTACATTTAATTGGTATTAATTAGTGCATCTATAACTATTTTTTTACTTTTACAATCTGAAAATACTGATAAAGTATTACATAGTCCAACACTTATTAGTTCAGTTCCAACCAATATTGACTTAAGTTTCAAACCAAATGGACTAAGATGGAAAGATGGAGCTGCAGTAACTCAAAGACAGCTACAAGAACAGAGTTACAAAAGATCAAAGGCAAAATCATCTACAACCACTCAAGCCAGCAAGAATTAGTCCACAATAAGCACTCGAGGAACACACTAGTATAATTCTCTTTCTGTATTGATCCCAAGTATTGTTAAGACAATTTTTTTAAGAATTATGGTGCATTTCTCATTAAAAATGTTGTTAAGATAAGCTTTTTGATGTCAACTCTTTCTAAGACAGTATATATTGAAGATTTCTATGTTGGCAAAATGGTGTTTTTCATTAAATTTGAATTTTATTTTCATTGCACATTGGAACTACAAAGATCAAGCCATCTTAAATACAACAAATAGAAACCAGATGACAATAATAACTATAACAGTGATATCAATGCTACTGTTTGATCCTTCATGTCTTTCATGCCTTTCATATCTTCCCAGTCCTTCTTTTCTTCATTGCCTTCTATGTCTGCCTTTATACTGTTCATTTTCATCGGTCTATCGAAAGAATCTACAATCATTACCAACTTTATATTTTTGACAACCCCAAAACATTCTTCCAGTGTTGGTTAGTGTTCTTGACATCTTAAGTTCCGCGTAAATCCCACAATAACAAACCCGAACTGTCATGATGTTGCAAAAAATTACATAAAAAATTAACTTTTTAATATTACGAACAGAGCCGAAAAAAATTAAGGAACAAGAACTTAGAGAGAGAGAAAATGGAGAAGAAGGGAGAAAAACACTTAAATTGCTCCAACAATGGTGTTGGAAGCAAATGAGGAAGAAGGAGCATTATAAGGACTTTTATGACCGTTGGGGACCTTTTTTTTTATGGATTACGCGTGTTTGGAGGCTAAACTACACGCTTTTATGTGGTCCCAGCCACATAGGATGTCACATCAAAAAAAGTGTTTAAAATGTTGTTTTTTAGTGGGTTCAAGGGTTCAGATGACAAACATATAAGTAAAAGTGTCCACATTACTAAACGGACATAGTACAAGGATCCATCAAGCCATTTTGCTTTCTTTTTACTAAGTACCAGCTAATTAATATTTATCTATGTTGTGTTTTTTCTTTGTTCAGGTTTATGATTTAACTTATGCTTCTAGATTATAAAATTAAAATAATTTCAAGAACGAAGAGCTAACATTTTCTATATATTATATAAATTTGTTCAGTAAGAAAATTATTAGTTGTGAAAGAAACTAGAGATAAAGTAAAATTGATTGTAGTATAATGTTAAATATTAAATAGGTAAAATGCAAATTTAAAGTAACAAGGATACAGTAATAGAACAAAATTTATTCTAAATGATCATCATACTTATTTTAACAAGCAAAAATTCTTTTCCGCACGTTCTGTTGATTTTTTTTTTCTACCTTGCTACATCAAAGGCTTTGACTATCAGTACACCACAGAGTTGTAGGTAAATAAAGGTTTGAGCTATTTTTATTTTATTTTGTCCACTTTAAATTTCATTTTTTATACTTGAATTTTTCTCTTTGAGCTATTCAAATTTTTTCTTGAATCATACGGACAAACACTCCTATACATAAAAGAAGTATTATTTCATAATTTAGTGAGTTGGCGGTCAAACATCATCGTTATCACAGAAAATAGTGGATTAGAATATGATATTTAAGATTGTGTTAGTGAATGACTTTTTTGTTGGATTTGAACCCAATTTCCATGCTAGGGTCGATTGTACATGTTGCGATATTTAGTTTCATTGTGTGGCACAAGTGGTTACGGGATTCAAACGCACTGGTTGCACTTTAATATCACAAGATCTGAGAATTTAAGGAAGAAAATGAACCGCGGACCGCAAGGGTCTATTATGTGTAACCTATATTGCATTAAAAACACCATAAATGACCGTATTCATCTATAAAAATCAAAAAGTATCAGGAATGAAGAAATAGGAAAGAAAAGAAGAGAAAAAATAATAAATTGTGTGGATTAGATTGTAGAACAACAGGTGACAAAGATAATTTTATACTCATTTCTTTTTGCATTTAAACCATACATTATTATTGAAGCTATGTCGGATCTACTAAATCATAACTAATGGCAAGCAAAGAAGAGTTAAGAAAACAATACATACCTATTAATAAATTGAGGAATTTGCAATCGAATGGGCTTTGCTTAATGCCAAATGCATCAACCATTTTTATGAATTTTCTTTAATGAATAAAATGAAAATGATAAAATAAATATTGTTCATTTTAGAATTTTTCTATTTTATTACTCAACTTGTTAAATATATAAAATTTTTATAATAATAATAATGTCCAGACGTGCAATGCATGTTTTCATAGACTAGTTTATTAAAATTTGGGAGTATATTTACACTTTTTTCGTTATTAATTTGAGTAAGAGCTGGAGTTGTATTCTTTTCCGTTATTAATTTGAGTAAGAGTTGGACTTGTATTCATTGGTATTTGACGTGGTTCAAACATATATTAAGATAATCAAAAGTCATTCTTCAAAAGTCAATAAAGCTAATATTCACATAATGCATGAAATTTATCGTAATCAAATGCCTACAAATGGACGCTCTTAAATTCCAATAGCAAAGGTTGAATAGGAAAGTTTGCAAAACGTTCATGACATTATTGATATATATATAGTATCACTTTCTCCTCCTTGAAACCTCGAGTTTCTTATTACTATCACAATCCAAGTTCATGATATATGTTGTCAGTACTTTGGACCTATAAGACTGTATAGGTTTATTTCTTAAGCTATACCACATCGAGCTTAAAAAAACACACGTGCCAAATAAGAAATTGAAAGGTTTAGTTGAAATTGAAAAGTTGTCCTTTCTAGCCCTTCGGTGAGAGACTCGACAAAATCGGAAGCATTAAATCGCTAAATAATGTGTCGACTCCATCTTCATTTCTTATATATGAAGAAAAAAGACAACATCCCTTCATAAACTTTTCCTATTCACTCTGATGAATCTTAACTTATAAATTAGCTCTTTACTTGCCTCTATACATCATTCTATGATATGAGATCGTCTCTAAAAAGTCATATACACATCATTATTAGAAGCTTACCCACCTAAAATTCAGTCAATTCCACTTGACCGTCCTCATCAGACTGCCTCCCATGAGGGGGCATCAACCATGCTTTGGTTCACATGTTTTATTCATGTTCAAAGACCAGTATGACTACACTATTAGCTAGTCAACTAAAAGTACATGCATAAGCAACTTTATTTTCTTAACGTAAATTGTTGCCTACTTTTATTGAATCTTTATGTGCTAAATACATAATTCATAGCACATAATTCACTATTTGTTGAAACTTTATGTGCTAAATACATAATTCCCTATGCATTTATATCAAATCAATAAATGCTATCTACACTGCTTCCGATCCATATACACATTTATAACTTGATTATGATAGCGTGATATAAATTCTTATTGTAATTTGTAACGGCTAAAGTTAAATTTCTTGTTTTTATTTTAATGTCGAGTGCATATAAGTATTTATATTTTTGTAAATTTTGAACTAGTTCTTGCTTAATTTTCTTCCCTCGAGCCACTCACATTATCTTTTTTAAACTTGCAACTTGGAATCTCTCAAGTCCATATTTTTCTTTATCCCTTCCTAGGAGTTTTCACTATTTTTTTCTCTCTTGATGACTAAAACACACAACCTCTAAGTTAGAAGTGGAGGTTATTTACGATTCTTCTTAATATTTCAACCAACTCGTGCTTTCCTAAAATACCAAGTTTAGAAAATTTCAATAAAGGGCAAAAGTCAAGTTCCAGAGTATTGACTTGGGGATCAAATGCAAATTAACTTTATGAATAAGTTATGTGAGAGTTAGGAGTGGTCATCCAATTCATGTTGACATGTTATCAAATCATACATTATTAATTTCTACTCAATTAAACTGACATCCAAACTATCCACTCATCAACTACATGAATCACATTGATAGGGTCGCTTGATGTTCGATATCTACAATATTGAAGCTAGATTAATTGAATTTGGAGAATTTTATCTGGAAGATTAACGCGCTCTCTATTAAAAGTAATTCTATACAAGGGCTTAAAGCCTCAAACACGAGTTTATTACTTCTCGATTCATTTTTATTTGTTCATGTTTGACCCATCGCACTCCTTAAGGAGAAATTAATAAAAGGATAATTTGAATATATCACCTCCGTTATTTATAAGTCATTTAAATCTTGAAAAATGAATAGTATTAATAATAAAGGTAAAATAGACACAAAGTGATAAACTATCTCTTAATTTTTTAAACTAAATAAGTAAAATTAAATAAGTATATTTAATAAAGTGGAAAAATAATAAAGATGAATGGAAAGAGATAAGAAACTTGGCCTTATTTATGACTTCCTAAAAGTAGATTTGTTGTAATTAATTGGATTGCCAAAATAAATGTGGGTAGACCACATGAACTTCTTGAAAAATTGAAGAAGAAAGAAATGTTAGCGTACTAATATTAGGGCCCGTTTGGTCCTGAAATTTTTTCACTTTTCTGGAAAAAAAATTCAATTTATGTTAAATTTAACTCTAAGTTGATGTTTGGCCCTGAGAATTTCAAACACGACTTGAAGTTGTATTTGGAAAAGTGAAAAACAAAAAAAAATTGTTTTTGTTATAAATGTATTTACATTATAGTGAATGTCTATCAAGATCTCTCAAGATCTCTTTTGATATCTATTAAGATTTGAAGCATCCGTTTTTTACTCAAACTAGGAGTAAATTTCCCCTATAAATAGAGGGGTTTTGCTCATTGTATTTACAATCTTATGATCTCTCATCCCTCAAGAGAAGAAATAAGAATCACTCTCTATATTCTCTCTACTATTCTTCTTTATTCTTTCGTACTTTATAACACGTTATCAGCACGAGACTCAGCCAAACAAGGTGAGATTATAAATCTGAAGGATTTCAAGGTTAGTAATTCTTTATTTATCTTTCTTTTGCTACTACTAATATAATTATTATTGGATTTGAGAAAAAATAATTGATTTGGAACCATTTATATTTTAAATTTATTCCTCAAGAACAGTATTATCAAAAAGGATGATAATATGTTGGGTTCAAGTCCCATCGGTTCATGCCTAAGACGCCTTTATATGGATCAAATATTGAGTTTGAATCTCAATACACCATATTGATGATATTGTGATGGCTAAGGCAAAATAATGGATGTTTGATGAAAAGTCATGAAATTCGACCCATTGAATATGCTCCATTCCATGAAGTGAATGTGGTAGTAATATATGATAAGTCTGAAATATGACAACTTACTTCATTCTTGAGGTGTATGTGGTAGCAGTGCATAATATGTCTGAAAGAAGACAAGTGATTGAATGTACAAATATACGCGTGGAGGGAAAAATATGACAATGATCATCAAAAGTGATGATATTTTCACACGCTTATATGATTATAATATATGCTAGAGAAAAATTCTCTACATCATATGTATGCTTCGATTTGCTTCTGAAGTAGCAAAATCTTGAAAGAGGTTATAAGCTATCATAATTTGATAGGCTTAAAGCACGATTATATTTCATTCCTGTAGAATGAGAAACTTATTAATGCAAACGTGCACTTGATTGTGATTGTATCACAACTCACCTCCGAAAGAGGTTGAATAATTTTGAAATCTACTTCTAAAGTAGTAAATCTGAAATTTATTCATGTAATAATAAATCTGAAATTTACTAAAGAAAAAGTACATTTCATGGTAAACTTGGAGTTTACTAGAATAAAAGTTCATAAATTGATATGAACCATTGTGACATCTCAAAAATGTGCATGTATTGAAGAACTACAAGATTCTTCAAGAATTGTTTATGTCGTTTGTTCTCATGACAAGTTGGTTGGACCAACTAATATTGGGATTGGATCCCTTCAAATCTAAAAATTATAAAAGGTGAATAAGGGCCCGTTTACCTATCATGTGATATGTTAAAAAGATGCACCAATAAGATGATCACATGTACATTCATGGTCAACCTACGTTTGACATTCATAAAGTTACTTGTTCAATATAAATTGAGCATAATTTTCAGATTGTGTTATCAAGATAATTCATCTTGATGATGATGGTTTAGCATTGAATGTCTTCGATAAATATCTAAACCATTGTTAATGAGAACAAATCTTAATGTATTGGTCTGAAATATGATAGATTGCAATAGAATTTGTATGCATTAGACCAATAAATTATGATTATTTCTTCCCCCCTAATTAGTTCAAGATCGGAAACCAATTATTCCATCTAATAATTTTGATGTGCGGTATACGATTAATGAATATATCATAATGCACAACGATAGATTCCTCAAAGAAGTAGAGGATGTATGTTAGTTTTCCTAACATAAGAGGGAGATTATAAGCACTATGAAATATGTTAGGAATTATCATCATATCCTCATCCAAAAGATAATTCAAGTCAAATGCTGAAAGCATCTCATATTAAGCGCAAGTGCTCTTATTTTGTATTCCTAAAGGATAAAGTCTATGCATGAGTGAAGCGTGGTAGACTAATCGGTTCCAAATGAAATAGTTCTTGAAAAATAAGGAGCAAATAATCATAATAAGAAGGCAATGAGCTCTTGAAGAGCCTACGACATAACACTTCATGAAACCTTATGAGAGGTTCATGTACCTGAAAATAATGAAGTGATGAGATCTCAAATGTTATGTCGCATTGTGAACCGATACAAAATGATATATCATCAATATCTTTGACACAATATTGGCGCAATATTGTGAAAGATTACGAGGATCTAAATTCTACGTTTATTTAAGCATGCTGGCGTAGAAACATTTATCAAGTGACATGAAAGGATGCATTTTGGTAAGTATAAAACTTATTTGATTTGCAGTTCAGACACTTGAAGATGTCACTCATGAAATATTGAATATTGTCACTTGACAAAACTTATGTGAAAACTTTTAAGGATTCAAACTGCTTGAAGCATGTAAAAGTTTCTTGGAAACTTATTTATAATCCTTATATTGTATAAGCTTATTGCTTGAACATCATTGGAACTCTTGGAGAGTTTTCAAAGCAATAGATTATTTGCTAAAATTCAAAATATATCGAATTGGATTGGTTATGAAGTACCATATTAGTGCAATTGATGCACTCATGTATCTTGCAAATACTACAAGGCCTATAGCCTTTTCAGTCAATTTGTTAGCAAGGTATATTTCTGCTCCTACTATGAGACATCGAAATGGGATAAAACACATGAGCTTGTTTCATTCTAAAGATTCCAGTCCCGATCTTATTGGTCATGCTGATATTAGGTACTTATCTGACCCGCATAAAGCTCGGTCTCAAATATTCTATGTGTTCATATATGGTGGTGCTGCCATATCTTGGAGATATACAAAGCAGTCTATCGTAGCCATTTCATCACATCATGCTGAGATAATAGCTATTCATGAAGCAAGCAAAGAATGTGTATGGTTGAGGTCCATGATACATCTCATTCGAGAAAAATGAGGTGTGAAATATGACAATCTACCCACAATTTTATACAGAGATAATTCAGCATACATAACACATCTTAAGGTAGGATTCATAAATGGAGATAGAAAGAAGCACATTTTGCCAAAGCTTTTCTACATACATGAGCTACAAAATAATGATGATATTAACGTTCAACGGATTCGTTCAACTGACAATGTGACTGATTTATTCACCAAATCTTCTCCA
Source organism: Capsicum baccatum var. pendulum (assembly GCA_030864225.1). Lineage (NCBI taxonomy): Eukaryota > Viridiplantae > Streptophyta > Magnoliopsida > Solanales > Solanaceae > Capsicum > Capsicum baccatum. The sequence continues at coordinate 165,320,916 of CM061554.1, read as the reverse complement.
ATTGCAACTTTCAAGAAGATGCTGCACAAGATCGAGATGCGAAGGTCAAGGATGTTCTCATTAGGGGGAGTTAATACGCGTTGTACTCTTTTTTCCTTACAAGATTTTGTCCCACTGGGTTTCCCTTGTAAAGTTTTTAATGAGGCAGCCGAAATGCGTATTATTAGAGATGTGTACTCTTTTTTCTTCACTAGGTTTTTTTTCTACTGAATTTTTTCTAGTAAGGTTTTAACAAGGCACATTATCTACCAATTAAACATTCAAGGGGGAGTGTTATAAATGTATTTACATTATAGTGAATGTCTATCAAGATCTATCAAGATCTACTTTAATATCTATTAGGATTTGAAGCATCCGTCTTTACACAGACTAGGAGTAAATTTCTCCTATAAATAGAGAGGTTTTGTTCATTTTATTTACAATCTTATGATCTCTCATCCCTCAAGAGAAGAAATAAGAATCACTCTCTCTCTATTCTCTCTACTCTTCTTATTTGTTCTTTCTTACTTTATAACAGTTTTCACATTTTTCCATCTTTCTTCTCTCACAAAAATTTAAAAATAACTTCAATTATATTCATAAACAAACACAATTCCAACTCCAACTTCAAAAATATTAGTTATGGCCAAATGCCCACTAAGTCTAGCACATGCAAGACGATGTGTTTTTGTTTGTCTTTCAACTACTGTTCCTCTTTTCCCTCCGCAACAAAAACTACTCGAATTAAATACTTAAGGTAATGGTATTTGGACCCCAAAGGCAATGAAATAATATTACTTTCGTTTCATTTTACTTGATTTTTATCGATATGGCATGTATATTCCTTAAAGAAAATTAACTAAAAATACATTTTCCTAATCTAACTTTATTAATGATGTTTTAGAACTCTAAATTTGATTATTACTAATTTACGTAATTATTTGATACTAAGAATAATATGAAAAAAAATAATAAAACTCTATTGATTTGTAAAAATAAACAAGTAAATTAAAATTGGGATAACTTCCTAACTTAGAAAACATAGACTCATAATTACCTTATTTAGCCTAAATTTCAATTAACTACAATTCATAATCCCCTTTTACCTATTAATTATCCCTAATTACAATTCATAGCATCTCCCATGTATTTTCTCTTTTTCTTTATTTTCTATTACTCTCCTTTTTTTTTTCCTTTTTCGGTTTTTTTCTTATTTTTTCTTTTCCTTTTTTTGTTTTCTCTTTCTTTTTTCTTTTTTGTTTTCTTTGTTCCATTTTTTAATTTTATTTTATTTTATTTTCTCCTCTTTTTTTTCTTTTTTTTCCTCTATTTTCTATTGCTCTCCTTCTTCTTCTTTTTTTGTATTTTTTTCTCATTTTTTCTCCTTCTATTTTTTTTCTTTTCATTTTTTTTCTTTCTTTTCATTTGTGCAAACTAACAAACACAAATACAAGTGCGAACTATAAAATATAAATACAAATGCAAACTATAACATACAAATACAAGTGTAAACTATAAAATACAAATACGAACTATAACATACAGATACAAGTGTGAACTATCATTTGTATTTTTTAATTATTGAAAAAGAACGATTGATTTTCTTTCTACGAATACTTGATTGTATTTATTGACACGAGTTGTATTTATTGATACAAATAAATATAATTCTAATTTTTATGCAAATACAATTTATACAAATACATATTGAATTTGTATTTGTAAAATCATTTATTTTATTTGTTTGTAATGTATTTGTATCAAGTGATATTTGTTTATTTACAAATACGAATGATAATTTTGACATACAAATACAAAACGGTACATTTGTATCAAATGATACGTTACATATTTATATATTTTAGAATCAAGAAAATACAATTAATGCATTTACTTGTTTGTATACAAATACAAATGATAAATTGTACATAATCAGAGCTAAATACGATATGCAATCAACTTACAGATACAAATACAAAATAATTCTTTAAAAATAAAAAGACATCGACGAAAATATAATATAAATATAAATATAATCTAAATATACAATCACAATAAAACCATAATACAAATATAATCCAATATAATATACAGTCAATTATAAAATACAAATACAAAATAATTCTTTAAAATACAAGTGCGAATTATATAAAATATAAATGATGGTGTGAACTAACAAATACAAATACAAGTGCGAGCTATAAAATACCAATATAAATGCGAACTACAAAATACAAATACAAGCTTGGACTTTAAAATACAAATACAGTTGTATCAATGAATACAAAAATATAAATGACGGTGTGACTACAAATACAATAAACAATTATAGTATTACGTTATCATCCATGACTTATGCTCGAGTAGTCATATTTTTTTGAAAATACAAAAAATATAAAATAGAACAAAAAAAATAAAGAATATATATATATTATAAAGCAGAGGACGAAGCATCAGATGAAGCCAAGTGGCAAATTGATGAGAAGCCACATGTCAGTTTTTAGGACAAATTTAATAGTATTGTAATAAGATTTTTATAATTATCTGAATTAAAAAATACGTTATCCTTTAAAAAAAAATATTAAATAGTTTTAAAGTAGAATCCTACAATGAAAGAGTTCTAAAGAACTCTTATATTTCATAAATTTATTTGTACTAAATATAATAATAAATATATTATTATTATTATTATTATTAATAAATATAAATAATATATATTTGTGATGCGTATCTAAAACTTATACTTACTTGCAATTATTTTAAAATTTAAAAAATAAATTAAAATTTAATAATAAATTCAACTTATATATTTATTTGAAATACCTCTATATATCTAATTTGTCGTTGATTTTTATTTTAAAAAAATAACAAACAAAAGAAAGAAAGAAAGGAAATGAACGAAAATTGCAAAAAAACGTGGCAAAAAAAAAAGTAAGAGTAATAAATTGTTACTTTTGAATCAAACATAATTACAAAAAAAAAATAAAAATAGTTAGTTATAATAGTAGAGAGTTATAATTGGACTCTTATTATTGTTTAATCAATAATATAAGATATTATTCATTCTATCAATTTTTTTAAAATTTCAATTGTAGATACAATATCTTCTTAAAGATAAACTTATAATTTATTTTTAAAAATAATATTAGATGTGTTAATTTTTTTTAAAAAAATAATATTAGATGTTTTATACAATAGTCATGCTACACAATTTACTATCATAGAATGTGGATAATCACTACTATCAAAATGTATTATAACTTCAAAATAAAGATTACAAATTTAAATTTAAAATACAAATAGTAGAAGTAATAATAATAATAATAATAATAATAATAATAATAATAATAATAATAATAATAATAATAATCTATATCTGTCTTAAAAATAAAAACTCATGGTCGAAAAGTTTTAAATAGACTTTTACTCTTTTATAAATTTATCTCTTTTAACATTTAAATTGCAAAATATATTTAAATACTATTTATTTAAGTATTAAAATAATATATAAAAATATAATATAATGATAATTGTAATAATAATAAATAATAGTATAGAAAATATTAGTAGCAGCAATACATAGTGTAGACAAGTAATTTTGTCCCTCTGAAAGATTAATTTTCACTTATTTTACCTTATTCTACCGTCCCCAACCGTGTAATTATCCCTTATAAAAGAATAAAAATAACAAACTCCCTAACAAATCTTATCATATCCTAACCAACTTTACACCTCATCCTAACAACCTACCCCACGCCACACCCTACCTTACCTCACCCCTATACCCCTAGGCTCTTCCCTATCTCACGGATTCCACACCATAGATGCATACACCTCACATTTTATCCTTTTTTCAATAACAATATACACACCCAGAATACACAAAAGGGGCCTACACAGTAACAATTAAAGAATAGATACACTCACTGGAATCACACCAAAGGGGAGCCCACGGGAATTGACGACCTCACAAGCACACACTCTCACAACCATTATATTCTCCATCATCTTTTCCACAAGGGGATAGGTACACTACATCAGAAAAGGGGGGTTCATCTTCTCCACTGGAATTCTCACAATACACTGATCATATATGCACAATGATTGACATTATACATACCGACCTCACCATAAATCTCACATACATACACAAAAACTCACGCACACACATACAGTGAATGAAAAGCTGGTCGGAGTGAGAGAAACAGAGAGATGAGAGGGTGAGAAAAGAGAGGTGAGAGAGAGAGGCTGAGCGAGAAATAGAGAATTCGAGAGAGATCTGAGAAGAGAGATTCGAGAAAAATAAATAGGGGTCGGAGTTTGTCGGTGCTCGCCGAAGCATCGAGGATACGAAAACAATTAACCAAACTCTGTTTCACCTCTGATTCCGTCCAAATCCATCGGAATCCGTTCGACGACCACTGGTTTTACTCAATTTTCTGACCAAATCGTATTCAGCAACCATTTTCGTCCTCTTTTCGGCGAATATTCATCGAAATTCATTGGAAAATGATATGGGATGAGTACGGGTCTTCATCATTTCGTGTTTTCTAATCTTTGGGGTGAGAAACAGTAATGGGTCTATGTTGAAGTCGGTTTGTGCGACATTGAGGTTCCATTTGGGGTCGAATTTCTGTTAGTTCGTGGTTTCGAAGCCGTGAGGCTTTTCTCTATTTAATAAAGCATCAATTTGAGGTCCAATCTTTAACTCTTATCTTTTTCCATTTTTTATCGTAATATGATGTGTTGATATTGTGATTTGTGTGGTTTGTATTGATTGTTGATATAATCCCGATAGTGTGTTTGACATCCTTTAATTGTCATTGGTTGATGTTACTTTAAAATCGATTAATCGTTTGGTTTGGTTGAGAAATAAATTCTGGGAGGGATGAAAATTGATAAGATTGGTGAATTTTGGGTAATTTGATTCATTGGTCGTTTGACTTGATGGCATTGTTGAAATCGATAGGAGCATATTTTAGGCCGAGAGCTTAATAGGTAAAGTTTAGGTTCGGGTTAGTGATATCGTTGAATGTTGAAAGTTTGAATGTATGTGTGGTGAATGTTTTCTAGTTTATCGCAGTTGGATTAAAATGTATTCATTTTAGCCGGGAATGCCCCGAGGCTCATTGTATTTATTCATCGGGGAATGCCCCGACGAATTATGTTGGAAGAAGATGTTCGTGATCAAGGCCCGAGGCATCGGGTAAAGCACGGGAGCGTAGTTAGGACTAGTGTAGGTTAGAATCGGTTAGAATAGAATTTATATTTTTCGCATTTTTCTATTTTGTACTGTATAATTGGACTGAACTCTATATTTTGAATTTGTTTTGTTTTGTGTGTTTGATTTGATTGTTTTATGTATTTTTTGTGTGGTTTATACATTTGTAATGTCAAAATTAGCCGATACTCTCCACTAAGTGACCGTGGTCAAACCACGGGATCGAGGGGTGCCTAACACCTTCCCCCTTGGTCAACAGAATTCCTTAGCCGGATTCTCGGTTCGCAGACCAATCTTAAATAGTCAAATCATTTTGAAAAGAATTTTCCAAAGGTGACTTGGGACACCGGATTATGCTAAGTGGCGACTCTGAGTTTTGAAAGTAAAAATAATCCTTTTTCGAAACAAATTTTCACCTTTTGTCACATAACAATAAAAACCCTTTTGAACCTTAAAATCAATTCTTTTTTAGAGTTTAAAAAAAGGGGTGTGACACATAGCAGCAGTAGTATTAGTGATAAGACGAAACAAAAAAATAATAATAGTGGTATTATGCAGTAGTAGTAGTAGTAGTAGTAGTAGTAATAATAATAATAATAATAATAATAATAATAATAATAATAATAATAATAATAATAACACTATTTTTTAATTTATTATTTAGACTTCCTAAAATATAAGGGACTCCTAAAATATTTGGTAGAAGAATTAATTAATATTTTATTTTTCACTAGACTTCCTAAAATATATGGGACTCCTAAAATTTATTATAGGAGAATTAATTAATATTATCTTTTCTACTGTTCAATTAGAAAAATACTCGTAAAATAGAACTCTATTAAGGAAATACTTTTATAAATATTGAGATGTACGTTAAACTAAAGAACAAACCGATTTGCTTTTTGGGAGAATACGATGCTCATTTAACTTGATTTGATTGCATGTCTAGATTGGTGGATGCTTGATTTTCTAAGGCTCAACTTCTTCACTGTTTTTGTCACACACACACACACACACATATATATATATATATATATATTCTTCTTTTTTCATTCAAAATCATTCTTTAGGGTCAAAATTTTTGCTCAGACAAGAATTAGTTGGATCAAAATCGAATCTTTGTGATCACTATAATATTCTGTTTTTATAGTTTACAGGTCGTAGATGACTATTGGTTGGCTTTAAGGAATTTCTTATGTAAAGGTTAGGTTTAATTGTATTATTTTGATATCTTTATTATCTTATTGTTTTATTTTAATTTACAGATACCAGATGAATGCCGGTCGACTTTGAATTTTTTTTTTTAGGTAAAGGTTAGGTTTAATTGTATTATCATAATATCTCTATTAGTTTGTTATTTTGTGGTAGTTTACAGTTCGTAGAGATTGGTTATTAATTCCTGTTTGTTTGCAAATATTTATATCCTCATTCTTATGTGTTAGAATCGAGAACCCGGTTATTGCGGAATTTAGCCAAGTAATGTTATAATGACAATAACAAAGACAATAACAAGTTGATAGTAACGGTACTTAAAGAAAAAATAAAGGGGGCACAAATTTAACGTAGTTCAGTCAGTGTGACCTACGTCCACGAGCGGAGAGGAACAACTTCTCTATATCAACAAGGGTACAATAGAGAGATTACAAAATAGAGTATTCACTCTAATTAACCCAAATATCTCAAGAGAAAACCTCACAAGATCACTCCAAAAGAAAGGGCTCACACAAAGTATTTCCTAACACCAACTCTCTTAACTTAATACTCTAATAGGAAGGAAGAATAAATACAAGAGAATGAAAGAGAACTCTTGTAATTTGATGTGTATTACAATTGAGAAAGAAGGCTTCTATTTATAGAGATGAAAATGGAGACAAGTAGCAACTTTGTTTGAACAAGAAGCATTGTTTGAACAAGTAGCAACCTTGTTTGAACAAGTAGCAATCTTGTTTGACAAGTCCAAAAAATAATCTTCCACAAGTATTTGGTAGAAACTTCCTTTGACAAAGCAAGAGTGAATCAAACAAAGGCCACATTACAAATCTCCACCTTGGCCTGAGTTTGGTTAATATAGTAAATTTGCTTCTTCTCCGCAAAAGCCCGTGTGGGCAAAATCATTCTTCACAAACGGCAATCAAGCTCAAGCAAAGCTTGAACTTACTGACCGGAAGAGACTTTGTGAACATGTCTGCAGGATTGTCTCTAGTATTGATCTTCTGAACAAAGACCTTTCCTTCAATAATAGATTCCCAAATAAAATGATACTTTATGTCAATATGCTTCTTCCTCTCATGATACATTTGATCTTTAGTTAAGTCGATGGCACTTTGACTATCACAGAAAATAATAATATCACCTTGGTGTGGACTGAGTTCAGTAAATAGACCCTTCAACCATAAGGCTTCTTTGATAGCCTCGATCACTGCCATATATTCTGCTTCGGTAGTAGATAAAGCTACTACGTTTTGTAATGTAGCTTTCCAACTGATAGCACAACCACTAATACAAAACACGTAGCCAGTCAGTGATATTCTTTTATCAAGATCACCAGCATAATCTGAGTCTAAAAAACGAACTAAAGTGTTAGTATTTCTACCAAATTCCAAACATGCGTTTGAGGTACCACGCAAGTATCTGAGAATCCGTTTCATCGCCTGCCAATGTGTTTTTCCAGGATACGACATATATCGACTTACCACACTTACTGCATGTGAAATATCCGGACGTGTACATATCATTGCGTACATAATACTGCCAACTGCACTAGAATACGGTACCTGTGCCATATAACTTTCTTCTTCCTCTGACTACGGTGATTGATCAGCTGATAACTTAAAATGAGCAGCAAGAGGAGTACTTACTGGTTTAGCTTCTTTCATGACAAACCTTTCCAAAACCTTCTCCAAGTACTTCTTCTGGGTCAAAAATAGCCTGCGGGATTCTCGATCTCTTCTGATCTCCATGCCAAGGATTTTCGTAGCTGCTCCCAAATCTTTCATTTCAAATTCACTTTTTAGCTGACTTTTCAAATTGTGAATTTCTGTCAAATTCTTAGCAGCAATAAGCATGTCATCAACATATAATAGTAAGTAAATGAATGAACCATCATTTAACTTTCGAAAGTAAGCAAAACTATCATACATGATTCTTGAACAACCATGACCCAACATAAAGGAATCAAACCTCTTGTACCACTGTCTTGGAGATTTTTTTAATCCATACAAGGATTTCTTTAACAAGCAAACATGATCTTCCTTTCCTTCAATTTTAAATCCTTCAGGTTGATGCATATGTATTTGTTCCTCAAGTTCGCCATGTAAGAAAGTTGTCTTAACATCAAGCTGTTCTAATTTCAAATCATACATGGCAACTAAGGCAAGCAAGACACGAATAGAGCTATGTTTAACAACAGGCTAGAAAATATCATTAAAATCAACTCCTTGTACCTAAATATAGCCCTTTACAACTAATCGTGCCTTATACCTTGCATCTTCAACCCCTGGAATTCCATGTTTTTTCTTGAAGACCCATTTGCAACCAATGATTCTACTTCCTGACGGCGGCTTCACAAGATACCAACTACCATTCTTATGAAGAGATTCAATTTCTTCATTCATTGCAATCAGCCACTTCACTGAATCAGCACCAGAAACTGCTTCTGAATAATTTGATGGTTCTCCAATTTTTTCAGTTTCTTGTGCAACTGAAAAAGCAAATGCAACATAATATTCGTACCTTTATGGTCTGAGAATTTATCTTCTTGGTCTATGTGTTGCTATGGAATACTCATTTGGTTCAACTTCAGAAGTCACAACTTCTGGCTCAACTACTGGATTTTCAACTTTATTTTGTTCCACAGTTGATGATGAGCTTGGCTCAAAAGGTATGCCAAGCTCAACCTCCACCTGTTCATACACATCATGCTCTTTGTTCTTGGTACAAGAGCTAGAAGACTCTTTTCTAGAATGTAACATGGAGGATTCATCAAAAGTTACATCTCTGCTAATTATAATTTTTGGTGACTTGGGATCAGGGCACCAAAGGCTGTATCCTTTCACCCCAGATGCATAACTAAGGAAAATACATTTTTCAGCCCTTGGCTCTAATTTTCCATCATTTATATGCATGTAAGCAGGACAATCAAAAACTTTTAAGTCATAATAATTAGCAGGTGTACCTAACCATATTTCCTTCATAGTCTTGAAGTTCAAAGGTGGATACGGAGCATGGTTGATAATATAACAAGCTGTAGAGATAGCCTCAGACCAAAAAGCATTTGTCAACCCAGCATTTGAAATCATACAACGGGCTCTTTCTAAAAGATTCCTGTTCGTTCTTTCTGCAATACCATTTTGTTGAGGTGTCATCCTCACAGTGCGATGTCGAGCAATTCCATCATTTTTGCAAAATTCATTGAACTCATCCTTACAAAATTTCAAGCCATTATCTATTCTAAGCCGCTTGACCTGTTTTCTTGTTTTCTTTTCATTCAAAACTTTCCATTGTTTGAAAGTTAAGAAAATATCGCTTTTGTTTTTAAGAAAATAAAACCAAACCTTCCTTGAATAATCATCAATGAAAGTTAATATATACCTGGCACCACCTTTTGATGGGGTACGGGAAGGACCCCAAAGATTTGAATGAATGTAGTCCAAAGTACCTTTTGTTTGATGAACTGCTGGAGATTTGAAGCTGACTCTTTTCTGCTTTCCAAACACATAGTGTTCGCAGAACTCCATTTTTTCAATACTTTGTCTACACAGTAGACCTCTTTTGCTGAGGATGAAAAGACTATTTTCACTCATATGCCCCAATCGCATATGCCACAATTTGGTGATGTTGGGATCAAGTTGATTTGAAGTGAAAACTGCAGCACCTGTAACAGTGGATCCTAATAAAGTGTACAACGTACCTGATATATGTACTTTCATGATCACAAGAGCTCCTGAAGATACTTTCAAAACTCCACCTTCACTGTGTATTTACACCCAAGAGATTTTAGAGTGCCCAATGAAATGAGATTTTTCTTCAAGTCGGGAACATATCTAACATCCGTGAGAGTTCTCACCACACCATCATGCATTCTAATTTGGACTGTACCTTTACCAAAAACCTTACAAGGAGTATTGTTGCCCATCAAGACAACTCTACCTCTAACAGATTCGAATGTGTTAAGCAAATCCCAATTCGGACACATATGATAAGAACAACCCAAATCCAAAATTCACTCATCGTTAGATTTAAAACTATTATTAGTTGCTAAGAATATTGTTCCTTCAGACTCATCAGCAGCTACACTTGCTTCGCCGGAGTCAGCATTTTGGTGCTCATTTTTGTTTTCCTTACGCTTTTCTTTGTTTTTTAACTTATAGCATTCAGAAATGAGATGACCTTTTTTATGACAATATTTGCACACAATATTTCTAGGTTTAGACTTTGATATTGATTGAGAGCTCTCACTATTTCATTCTTTCTTATTAGATCTACCTCTTACAAATAATCCTTCCCCATGGGCTGTGCTACTTTTCCCAGTAATATCTCTATCTATCTGTTCCTTTGTTTTTAAGATAAATTTAATTTCTTTGTAAGAGATTTTATCCTTTCCATAAAGCATAGTATCTTTAATATGCTTAAATGATTGGGGTAAGGAAATAAGTAATAAGACGGCTTGGTCTTCATCAATAACTTCAGCATCTATATTACTCAAATCCATAAGAATAGAATCAAAATCATCAAGATGTGAGAGTATAGAGGTACCTTCTACCATACGAAATGTGTATAGCTTTTGCTTCAGGTGAAGTCGATTTTCCACTGTCCTCTTCATATACAAGGCTTTTAGTTTTTCCCACATGCCTTTTGATGTGGTTTCTGCAGATACTTCACGTAAAACCTCATTTGAGAGATTTAGAATAATACCTGATTTTGCCTTTTTGTCTATGACGGTAAATTCTTCGTCCGTCATTTTTTCGGCTTCTTCTCTTTTCCTTCTAGTGCCATATCTAAGCCATCCTGAATTAAGATAGCTTCCATCTTTAATTGCCACATCCCGAAGTTTGCACTTCGATTAAATTTCTCAACGTAAGTCTTTGTTATAGTCATTTTGGCTACTGAAAAATAACCTGGTTAGATCCGGCTCTGATACCAATTTGTTAGGATCGAGAATTTGATTATTTCAGAATTTAGCCAAATAATATTACAATGACAATAACAAAGACAATAACAAATTGATAGTAACGGTACTTAAAGAAAACACAAAGGAGGCACAAATTTAACGTGGTTCGGTCAGTGTGACCTACGTCCACGAGAGAAGAGGATAACTTCACTATATCAACAAGAGTACAATAGAGAGATTACAAAATTAGATTAGTCACGCTAATTAACCCAAATATCCTAAGAGAAAACCTCACAAGATCACTCCAAAAGAAAGGGCTCACACAAAGTATTTCCCAATACCAACTCTCTTAACTTAATACTCTAATAGGAAGGAAGAATAAATACAAGAGAATGAAAGAAAACTCTTGTAATTTGATGTGTATTACAATTGAGAAAGAAGGCTTCTATTTATAGAGATGAAAATGGAGACAAGTAGCAACTTTGTTTGAACAAGAGTGAATCAAACAAAGGCCACATTACATTATGGTAAACTAAACATAACTTTTTTGATTATTAATGCTAATTAACTCATCTTCACAAACCTCTTAAATTTTTCTCAACTTCTCATAGGTTTCTTCTCTTTCTACTTTGTGCTAAATATTTATTATTGTCCCCAGAATCATGCTCCTATGTTGAAGCCTCAATATTGTTATTTGATGTCTTCTTTTGTTTGTTTTTGTAGGTGTTGAAATAATTGCAGTATGTTTTTCACATTGTATTTAAATAATGGTTAATCCATATCCTTTTTTTTGTTTAAATGCAGCAGATATCTGGCCATATTTATAAAAATAAATACGAAATTTTTTCTCCCTTTTTATATAAGGTACTTGAAATTCAAACTCTTTTTTGATTAATTTATTAATTCTCTCTCACTCTATATATAAATCAATCATAAAATGCAGTCTTCTTGGATTCTTCTTTTAAATGCTAGGAACTTGATAATCTTTTTTACGTGGGTTGATGTAATAATTTATGTATGTTTGATGAGCTAATTAGTTCCTCTCTGATATGAAAACAAAATGATATGCAATTATTTTGTTCTTTTGCAGAGGGCAACAAGAAAATTAACATAAATAATAGGAGTAAAACTTTTTTATGCTAATCACATGTCACTGTAAGTTTAGTTAAGGTTTTCTATTTAAATTCATGACATGAGTTATTTATTATTCTATAAAAATCTATCACAATATTTAATATAGTATTAATTTTAAAATCAAAATAATGTATTTGAATATATTTTACTATTTCAGTGCAGAAAAATAGCATGTTTCATTCAGTATGTGCCTTATAACCTCTTTTAGGTTATAATATGATGTTAATATTTCAACCTTAATTTCTTTCACAATTTATACTAACGACTCTTTTGGTGGTGTATATTCATGTGAGAGGTGTCCATGGATATGGCTTGCCAAATAGTACAGCCTGAGCTTTGAACTTTATATTTGGTGTTGTAAACTGTATAATATATTCAAAAAAGTTGAATAACAATTGGAACAAACACTAAATTAACTGTTGTAATTTACTTAACTTGATTAATATTGACGAAGTAAATTACAGGAATAACATGAAAACTAACAGTAACAATAAAGGAAAAAGGGATGAGGGGAAATTTCCTCAAATTGGAATGAGAAGCAATGAGGATTTTTTGTTGGGTTCAATATGTATGAAGAAGGTGTGAATGGAAAATGGAGAGAAAAATGGTGGAAGAAAGGAGACATCAATTTAAAAGGTGTACTCCCAAAATTGGAAAGTTCACTAATTCTCCCACATTGATGGAAGAAGGGAACTATGGAATATTTTTTTATAGAAAGCACTTAATCCACATGCTAAGTGAGGCAAGAAATAAGAAATGCTTCGCGTTGTCGTCGTCGCTCGCTCGGCTTCGGCTTCGGCTTCGGCTTCGGCTTCATCAATCGATCAAGATCTATCTTTTTGGACAAAGTTTATTTCACGTAAATTTAATCTGAATGCCAAAAGGAAAATGCACCAGTAATCTTCCATTTATACATGCATACAGATTTCAAAACAGTATTTTCTAAAATGATACACTGCTTCGAACTGCTGCAATTTTGTGAACTGGTTTGTCTGTTTGGATAAGGACACGTTCTTTGGGTAAATATACATGGATTTCCAGAAACATCACACAATTTAAGTGAATCAATGCCACCTTTTTGAAGAGGCATCTCACAGGCTATATAAACCTGCTTTCATTCACAGGTTTTAATATGAATTTTTCTGCAATAAACTCTCTTCTTGTCTTTACAAATACTCTGTGTGATCAGTCAATCCATTAAGTGAGTTTGACGATATTCCAATTATTTGAGGTACCGCTACAGTTGGTTTATTTGGCCATTTTATCCTGGGAGAAAAATTCCGCAACCTTGGATACAGTGAGGGGAATTATTTCCTTAAGAAAAGTTCGTGAATTCGGATGACTTGGCCTTATTCAATTTTGTTTCATCTATTTTCTAAAAAAATAAAATACACCTTGATGATAGGCGAATTCACACGCCTAGAGTGCTATATTTTACCCATATTTAAGCCTAGTTTTGAGAACAAATTATATATTTCATGCACTTTTAGTCCTTTTTGCTGTAAGTGAGCTAACGAACATGATTAGCAAAGTTTCAGGTATAAATGATGTAGAATTCAGCATTTTATGGATTACTTGACGCCAAAGAAAGCTTCACGGAAGGAGAAAAGGAAGCTTGGACGCCTAAGGACCAAAAGTGATGCATGGAAACTTGTCCCGGGCTAAAACAGCAATTCTGAAGACTTTGGGACTAGCAGTAACTTAGTAGGATTAGGACAATGATACATTAACCTAGTACAATTGGGTTAAGTATTTCATTAACTTAGTAGGATTTGGTTAAGTATTTCATTAGCTTAGTAGGATTTGGTTAAGTATTTCATTAGCTTAGTAGGAATAGGATATGGGTATTATAAATACCCTATTTTGCTAGAGATCTATAGACACATTCTACATTCCGAATTAATTCCTCCTTAATTCTATTACTCTATAACTCTTCCATTAATTCTACTTTTTATTCTTCTTCTATTCATCTATTTTTTCACAACAAGAGAAACGTTACTTGCTAGGGAAGTTCACGCTTAACGCCTACCACACCATTATTACACGAAATCTTTATTGTGGTATAATAACAATGTCAATTGTGATTTCCTTCGCACTCATGGGTAACTAAACTTCTCTGTTGGGGTTATGAAAGCCGAATGAGATACTATCTATTACTATGAGTTTGTGAGTTCGTGACAAGTATGCTGCTTATATCATTATTCTCTTCATCTTAATCTAAATTCTTTGTGGTTGCAAACGCAAGAATACGCCAGTATAACATTTAACTTGTTCGAAAGAAAGGTTATCTGTCTGGAAAAGAGATAATGTCAAGGTAGTAGGGTCCCATCCCCTATTAAAAAGTTAGTGCCGTAACTGGATTAACCTCTTGGAGAATTCGTACCGTTAGACACGCTTTAAGCTCGAAAGAGTTAAAGTGAAATAATCCTCGAATAGGTCGAAAGAGGCCTGCATTTACCATCGAATACAATTCTCTATAAGCACATGCATGTCGGAATTCAACACACTCATAGCCAATAGAGACGTATAACTCAGAAGGTGGACATAACCCCAACTCCTCAATTCTCATTGTTTACAACTTAATAACTATTCTTTCTGTTTACTTTGCTATTTTCAGTTTTTACTTTATATTTTGGTTACACATTACAATCCCCCCTTTTTACGAGACTTGCACTAAAAGTCTAGTAATCGTTGCTTACTTGTTGACCAAGCTATTCCCTGTGGGATCAATACCCAACCCAGTTGGGTTCTATATTTGCTAGCGACCGCTTTACACTCCTACGAGAGCTGTAGATTGAGCGTTATCAAAAATTGGCGCCGTTGCCGGGGAATACAAGTGTCAATTAAGTTTGTGATAATTACTAGACCCTTTGGTCAAAGATTCTCGTACTTTCACTTTTAGTTTTTGTTTTTGTTTACTGCAGGTTTTTATTCAGTGCATGCCCCATACTCGAAGTTCTGGTCAACCATTATTACCTATCAATCCTGAACCACAATGTATTGGCAGAATGGAGGCACAAACGGAAATCGAAAGAATGACTGCTCAACAAGAGCAGGCGAGATTAGCTGCTCTTGCCGCCGCCCAAGTACACCAACAAAACATTGATAACCCTGGGCGAGCAACAAATCCTGACGATGAGGATTTAGGTGATGACGAGTTACTAAACCCAAGGCATGATGCTGAAATCGCAACACCGCCAACAGAAGAGGTCGTCAAGCTCGGTTTAGGTATGATCGCCAACCCATGCAACCAGATTTTGACGACGATGATGATGATCTTGATGGAGCCGGAGCCACTGGAGCCATTATTCCTCCACCATTAGCGCCCGGAGCCAAGTTCAACATCACAAGCACCATGATTCAGTTATTGCAACTCAAGGGATTATTTGGTGGACTAGCAGGCGATGATCCGAATATGCATCTCATCAACTTTATTTCTACATGCAAGTCGTTTGACAATCCTGGTGTTGGTCAGAATGTAATTCGATTACATCTATTTCCATTGTCTCTGTCTGGGGAGGCAACTCTATGGTTGAATGGGCTGACTCCTGATTCTATTACAAATTGGAGGCAATTGAGAGACGCTTTCATAGAAAGATTCTTTCCGCCATCCAAAAGAGCACAATTGAGATATAAAATCAGCAACTTTCGTCAGCTTCCAACTGAAGCCCTTCATAAAACATGGGAGAGTTTCAAGACAAAGCTAATGAGATGCCCAAACCATCATATGACTAATGTTCACCTAATGGAGATATTATACAGAGCCTTGAATTCAATAACTAAACCAGTGGTGGATAATGCGGCTGGAGGATCTTTTATGGACCTCACCTTTGGTCAAGCAAGCAATATGCTAGATCGTATGACGAAGCAAAGTAGAGCTTGGCATACCAGGGATTCTGAGGTAGCAAGCCCCACTTTATCTATTGGCATGACTGTAGACAAAAGAAGAAGAGAAGAAGAACGTGATCAAGATATGGCGCACATGAAAACACAAGGAGATCTTCTTACAAAGCATTTATTATCAGGGAAGACCGAAAAATTCAAAGCTATTGCGACAAAAGAAAGAGACGAATCTGATTCGGCAGAAGAGGCCAACTACTTGAACAATCAGGGGGGTTTCCGCGGGAATACCCAAGGAAACCAAGGTCGGAACTATTATGATAAATCTGGAAACAAGGACCAAGGTAGTTGGAAGAACAAGAATGAAAAGAGTGGTTTGTACGTTCCCCCTGGAAGACGTGACGCCACCACATCTAGTTCTGGAACTATGGATGACATGCTGGCTAAAATATTGAAAGGAGTGGAAGCAACAAGCGCTGCAGTAACGGAGGTAGTTAATGATTTGTCCTCTATGAAACAAATAGTTGATTGTCATTCCACTTTAATCAAGCAAATAGAGCAGCAATGAGCCAACTTTCAGCAGCACTCAATCAAAGAAAGGCTGGCACCTTACCTAGCGATACTGTGCAAAACCCAAGGAATGATGGGTCATGCATGGCCATTACTACCCGGAGTGGTAAGGTGCTGGAAACTTCAGCAAAAAGCAAGCAAGAGGATGACGAAGTAGTGGACATTGATGATAAGGCGAAAGGAGAAGAATCCGCAGAAAAAGGGCACAACGTCCATGACATCAATCCCAATGGATTGCAACCTAAAAAATCTGAAAAACAGAAGCAAGAGGATAAGAAAGTCGTGGAGAGAACAATTCCATACCCACCACCACCTTTCCCTCAAAGATTGAAGAAGGTGGCGGATGACATGAAGTTCAGCAAATTCATGACTATGTTAAAGCAGCTGACCATTAATGTTCCATTGGTGGAGGCACTTGAACAAATGCCTGGGTATGCGAAATTTATGAAGGATCTTTTGACAAAAAAGCGGGCAGCAAGTTATAAGTTGAAAGATGATGTTCATCACTGCAGTGCAATCGCTACCCGATCAATAGTTCAGAAGAAGGCTGACCCCGGTGCTTTCACTATTCCTTGCACCGTTGGATCTTTGAATTTTGCCAAAACATTATACGACTTAGGAGCCAGCATCAATTTGATGCCATTATCTATCTATAAGAAATTGGGGTTGGGTGATCCTACTCCAACCAACATGAGGCTCGTAATGGTGGATAGGTCGGTAAAACGACCTGTTGGTATTCTATGTGGTGTCTTGGTAAAGGTTTCTTCATTTATCTTTCCGGCAGACTTCGTTATTTTGGATTGTGAGGCAGACTTAGAAGTTCCCATAATCTTGGGGCGTCCTTTCCTTACTACGGGAAGCGTGCTTATTGATTTGAGAGCTAATGAGCTTTCGTTACGAATAAATGACGAAGTAGTTCGCTTTGATGTTTGCAAATCAATGAAGCAACCCAAAGATCTGAGTGTATTTTCGGTGGTTGATGTTTTCTTTGATGATGAGAAAGAATTACTTGAAGAAGAGAAAATTATTGATGACCCTTTGGCGGTTGTGCTCATGAATGGAGAGAATGAGGATGCTGAAAATTATGAAGAAGTTATGGGTGCTCTATCAGGATTAGGGACATATCGCTATGCTCCCAAGAAGCTGGATCTTGATCTCAAAAATCGACCCACACCACCAGCTAAGTCATCCATTGAAGAGGCACCCACATTAGAATTGAAGGAGTTGCCAAGTCATTTAAAGTATGCATTCTTAGGAAGCGAAAACACACTTCCAGTCATTGTTGCAGCAGATTTGGGTGAGCAACAAGCTGCAGCTCTTATTGCTATTCTACGGAAGTATATTAGAGCCATTGGATGGACCATTGCGGATATTATTGGTATTCCACCTGGGATTTGTACACATAAAATTCAGCTTGAAGAGAATTGCACACCCACCATTGAGCATCAAAGACGTCTAAACCCACCTATGCAAGAAGTGGTGAAGAAAGAGATTATCAAGTGGTTAGACGCAGGGGTTGTGTATCCAATCTCTGATAGTACATGGGTAAGCCCGGTACAATGTGTTCCTAAGAAAAGAGGCATGACGGTGGTCGCGAATGCGAAGAATGAGCTTATTCCACTCAGACCCGTCACTGGATGGAGAGTATGCATGGACTACCAAAAGTTGAATTCTTGGACACTCAAAGATCACTTTCCAATGCCATTTATGGACCAAATGCTAGATCGATTAGCGGGGAAAGGATGGTTTTGCTTCTTAGACGGTTATTCAGGCTATAATCAGATTTATATTGCACCCGAAGACCAAGAGAAGACGACGTTTACATGCCCATATGGTACGTTTGCCTTAAAACATATGCCATTCGGGCTATGTAACGCACCAGCCACCTTTCAACGTTGTATGATGACAATTTTTTCTGATATGGTTGAAGACACTTTGGAGGTATTTATGGAAGATTTTTCAGTTGTTGGTGAGACTTTTGAAGCGTGCTTGGCAAACCTAAGTATGGCGTTGCAAAGATGTGTAGAATTCAACCTAGTGCTGAATTGGGAGAAGTGCCACTTCATGGTAAAAGAAGGAATCGTTCTTGGGCACAAAATCTCCGAAAGAGGAATTGAGGTTGATCGAGCGAAATTCGAAGTCATTGAGAAGCTACCGCCTCCAATTTCGGTGAAGGGAGTTCGCAGTTTTCTCGGCCATGCAGGTTTCTATCGTCGGTTCATCAAAGACTTCTCCAAAATTGCTAGTCCATTGTGCAAACTCTTGGAGAAAGATGCAAAGTTTGACTTCAATGAAGATTGCTTAAAAGCATTCGAATGCCTCAAAGGAAAACTCATTGAAGCCCCTATCATGGTAGCACCAGATTGGTCTCTCCCGTTCGAAGTCATTTGTGATGCTAGTGGTGTAGCCGTTGGAGCTGTGTTTGGTCAGAGAAAGGAGAAATTATTTCATCCTATCTACTATGCGAGTAAGGTCCTCAATGAAGCCCAAAGGAACTACACTGTGACAGAACAAGAGCTCCTAGCGGTTGTGTATGCATTTGAGAAGTTTCGTGCCTATCTATTGGGTACTAAGGTGATCGTTCATACAGACCATGCAGCTCTTAGGTATCTAATGACAAAGAAGGATGCAAAACCAAGATTAATTCGATGGGTATTGCTGCTGCAAGAGTTTGATTTCGAAGTTAAAGATAGAAGAGGTTGCGAGAACCAAGTCGCCGACCATCTATCTAGACTCGAGAACGAGTATGTGGCGCAGCCTGATATCGAGATTGATGATGCATTCCCTGACGAGGAGATCCTAGCGACGATAACAGAAAAGTTACCATGGTATGCCGACTTTGCAAATTTTGTGGTGAGTAATGTAATACCTGCCAATTTATCATACCATCAAAAGAGGAAGTTTATGCATGACGTACAACACTACTATTGGGATGAGCCATATTTGTTTCGACGATGTGCGGATGGTATTATTCGACGATGTATATCCCATGTAGAGGTGCCTACTATATTGGAAGCATGCCACACTTCCCAAGTTGGAGGACATCACGCAGGCAATCGGACGGCAAGAAAAGTATTGCAAAGTGGATATTATTGGCCTTCGATATTTAGAGATGCCTATGACTTTGTTAGAAGATGCGACCAATGCCAAAGACAAGGTGCTATTTCGAAACACCATGAGATGCCCATGTCAAAAATTCTTGAGGTAGAACTCTTTGATGTATGGGGCATTGATTTCATGGGTCCATTCGTGAATTCGTTTGGAATGAAGTACATCTTAGTTGCTACAGATTATGTCTCAAAATGGGTTGAAGATGTAGCGTTGGCCGACAACGAGGTAAAGCGTGTTGTAGCATTTTTGAAGAGAAATATCTTCTCTCGCTTTGGAGTACCAGTACTATCATAAGTGATGGAGGATCTCACTTTTACAACAAGCTATTCAAATCCGTGTTGGCCATGTATGGTTTCAAGCAACATAAGGTAGCCACGCCTTATCACCCACAAACGAGTGGCCAAGTAGAGGTTTCCAATCGGGAGATCAAGAAAATCCTTGCGAAGACGGTAAATGCTAATAGGAAGGATTGGTCTCGGAAGCTAGATGATGCACTATGAGCGTATAGGACTGCATTCAAAACACCCATCGGCATGTCCCCTTATCAACTAGTTTAAGGGAAGGCTTGTCATTTACCCATTGAGCTCGAACATAAGGCATTGAGGGCGTTGAAGCAATTGAATTTGAATTGTGATGATGCAATGAATCTGAGGATGGAGCAGCTGAACGAATTAGATGAGTTCCGTCTCCATGCATATGACAGGTCAGACCTATACAAGGAGCGGATGAAGAAGTATCATGATCAGCGGATTGTTCGACGAAACTTTCAAAAGGATGATATGGTGCTTCTCTTCAACTTTAGATTGAAGCTGTTCCCAGGTAAGTTAAGGTCTAAGTGGTCTGGTCCATACAAAGTTATCCAAGTCTACTCGTTTGGAGTAGTTGAATTGGAAGACAATAATGGTGTTGTCTTCAAGGTGAATGGTCAACATGCTAAACCTTATATCGGTCCTCTTGACTCGATGAATTATATGGCCATCACTTATCTCGATGAAGTCTAAGTACTCGAGGTAACTATGTCGAGCCACGACAATAAATACGGCGCTAGATGGGAGGCAACCCATCGTTTATCATTTTTTATTTTTTTAGTATGTGTTTCGCTTTTGATTAATGAAAATCCAAAAATAAGAGTCGTGCCACGACCAAAACTAAGGCGCTAGATGGGAGGCAACCCATCGTACTAATCGTTTTCATTAGTTTTGAGCAAATGTAGGTGCTAGAGGTATTCAACGAGGAGATTGGTTTCAAATGACGATTTGGACGTATTGTATGGTAAAAGTGGTAAGTTTGGAATTAAGATGCATAAGGCTATGGATTGAGCATTGCTCATGACAAAATAGGCATCGAGGAAGGCTAGGCCTAGGCAAAACTAGGCCACGAACAAGGCAACGCCTATACTATAGCCCAAGGTCTCGGAATCTAGTGTGCAAAGGCATAGGCGCCGCCCATGCTCAAGTATGCTATAGCATAGGCGCCGCCTATGCTAAAGCATTTGGTCTAGGAATCTCATATGCCATGCTAAAGGCCCCGCCTATGGTCACTAAAGGCATTGCACTAGGCGCCGCCTATGCTAGCAAATGCTTTACATTAGGCGCCGCCTATACCATGCATAGGCAAAGCTAAAGGCGCCGCCTATGGTCACTTTTTGTCTCCAAAACCGATTTTAAATGGGTCAAAACCCGACCCATTCTTTTACTATATAAAGGGGACTTAGTCTTGAAACATAAACACATTGAAATCTTGACCTAGGCGCCGCACATAGCATCCAAATCCTCCCAAAACTTTTCTTTTTGCTCTCCCACTTCACAAGAACATCTCCAAAGGCTTCAATCACGTAAGTACTCTCTTGTTCTTCATCTATTTCTCATAAGTACTATGTTGCTATGTATATTATGAATTGCTACATCTTGAAGAAATATTGGTGATGTTAATGTGTTTGAATTGTTGATACAAAACCATGTGAGTGAACATATACGTTAAGATGATCTTAAACTATTTCCGACTTGAATTTGATTTTGATGCATTGTTATACTAATTGCGGAATCGCTATAGTCATGAACATTGCATAACCTTGTCACTTGAATACCTACATGTTAGAAGATCTCGTTCATCGGGATAAGACTTATAGTTGCCTAACGACATAGGAGGTTGTGATTATTGATAGAAACTATACTAGGATGTAATCCCTATGTAGTAGTCTTGTTATATCTAACATGAAATTATTTCTAAGGTTGCAAGAAGTGATACATCTCTGATTTTCTTGACGGAATATAGCGCCTAAAATACATGTCGATGAAGTCTAAGTAATCGACTACTTTCACTTCACTAATTTGTATCAACAACCTAAGTGTGGGGTGGTACCCCTACTGCTTGTGTATAGATTGTATATATCGAGCTGGTGCTAATAGGAACATTGTTTAAATCTCAGGTACAATGGCACCCAAAGCAAGACAAGATAAGGCTACCACTTCCCAAAAGGGCAAGAAAAGAGGTCGCAAGGACCAAGGAGAATCATCCTCAATACAATTACCATGCCGCATGTTTGGAATAAAATGGGTTCTTGAGGAGGAAGCCAAGGAATGGTATAGGAACAACAAGGAAGGAAAATACGTTCATGTCGACTTGATCAACAAGGACAGCCTAGTGAAGAAGGAGCCGCGCATGTTGGCGAAAATTATGGCACTCAATCTGGATTTCATCTTCCGCGACATGGGAGAATGCAATCTTGATCTGACAAGAGAATTTTATGTCAACTGGTCGCCGAAACTCACAGGCAGCGAAGTCAAGATTCGGGGCCAAGTTCTACAACTCAATGCGGATTTGATCAACTCCTTTCTTGGCTTACCTTCAGTCGATTCAACACCATTCAAAGAACTGTACAGCAGACCTCCTTATAGAGCAATGCGACACACACTTTGTGGAAGTAGATCCATGGCAAGGTGGAGCAGACATAAAGACACCGGACGACACAACACCTTCCCATATGCTCCTTTGAATAGGGAAGCAAGAATATGGTTGCGTATTGTCAACTCTTGCCTTATTCCTGGGACCCAGTACACCAAAATAACAAGAGATAGAGTGTGTTTGGTCTATGCATTAATGACGAATGTCCCTATCAACATTGGGGCAATCATTCGTTCTACAATGCGAAAGGCCAGACTACACAAGCGGTCCCACTTTACCTTTGGCAACCTGTTGACAGCAATCTTGCGGAAGGAGGACATCGAAGAGGAACCAGCTGATTACAAACTCCCACATAACCCGAAGAAGGTTGACCTCACAAAGGTCAAAGATGCTGAAACAACACATGGCATCAACCTTACTACTGCGGAGAGACATGCTCGAGATGAGAGTTTCTTCCGTCACCTTTATGGCATAACACGGTTCACCATGATGAGCGGAGGTCGTGTTCCAACTGCTGCAGAGCTCCAATAGCTAGACCATAACTATCCAATGAATATGCATGTGAGGGAGATGTGTGGAGTAGGTACATACTTTGAGGAACCTCTTGATGATGATGTGCCAACCGATGATGATCGCGCATGCCAGACTCCGACGTGGAGGAGAATTCTGATGACGACGACTCCTATGATGATTCCGACGAAGGGGGTATGACCCCCGACATAGAGGAGGAGTCCGACTGACCAGGTTCTTCATATTTATTTTCCACTGAGGGCAGTGTCCCATTTAAGTGTGGGGGTGGTATTTGCATGCTTTACTTCTCTATCCGCATATGCATTTATTTATGTTTGTTTGTTTGAGTTTTTTTTGTAGTTAAATTTTTTTTTACTTAGCTTCGCATGAAATTATTCTAATAGGCAGCATGAGATTATAACAAGAGTTTATGCTAAAATCATGACTATTGAGACGTTTAGGCTCTAATTGTGACTCATTACATGATATTGTGTGGTATAATTCCTTCAGTTGTTGGGTCAAGAGTCTATACTACACCCAATAAAGTCGACCATGTGCCTTGTGTGTGTGAGGATATTGTATATTCTATGTTTATGGCTGATGCTAGAACTTGCCTGGTATGTATGTAAAGCGAAAATAAAGAGTGAAAGTTTAGGATATGATTTAGGCATTTCTTTGGCAACCTATGATTATTTACCTTCATTTTTACCTACCCATGGACATTATCCTAGTTAACCCTTTTGAGCCTTTAGCCTATTTTCTTTGACAACCTCATATGTAAGCCTAATCCATTTTTTTCAAGACCATAATTTGATCCAAATTCCTAAGTGCTTTAAAGTGTAAAGTCATGTGACGAAATAAGAGGAAATTGGGTGAGTATGATGCTTTAGAATGTATTGGTGCTTGAATGTGTTATGAAAAAGAATTTCTATCATAAGAGGTATGTTATGAAAAGAAAAAGGAAAGGAAAGCTGAAAAGTTGCTTAAAATTGAAAAACAAAAGAGGAGAAAAGGGGTGGTAGAATAAAAGAAAGTAGAAAGGTTGTTTGAAAGAAACGTGTTAATGATACAATGTGATGTATTAAAGCGCTTAGGAACATAGTCACTATTTCTGGCCAAAATAGTCCTACCCGTCCCTTAGCCTACATTACAACCATCAAAAGACCTACTTGATCCTAAGCCTAGCATTCTGACATTTAGTGGAGCATTACACTAAGGGCAAGCCTATGGTCATCAGTTACTACATATGAATTCTTTGTGAGAGCGAGAGCAAGGATACCTTTCTACCCATGTTTCGACATATATACTATGCTTGTGAGTGATTATGGGTAATATATTGTAAGACACACATGGTTGACGAGTTTTGGTTAGTTGTGTATGATTCTTTGTACCTTAACTTTTGGATACGAATTAACTACCATAACGAGGCTATGCTAGAGGTTAAATTGTTTCTACTAATGATCGGAGAACTACTCTTTGTTGATAATTGTTGTGCTTGTCTTGACGAATATTTTGTGTTGGTACTGTAAAACCCTAAGTTAATGTTTAGAAGGACATGATAGTTTGTTCGAGGACGAACAAAGCTTCAAGTGTGGGGTGTTGGTGATAGGCGAATTTACACGCCTAGAGTGCTATATTTTACCCATATTTTAGCCTAGTTTGAGAACAAATTATACATTTCATGCACTTTTAGTCCTTTTTCCTGTAAGTGAGCTAACGAACATGATTAGCAAAGTTTCAGGTATAAATGATGCAGAATTCAGCATTTTATGGATTACTTGACGCCAAAGAAAGCTTCACGGAAGGAGAAAAGGAAGCTTGGACGCCTAAGGACCAAAAGTGACGCATGGAAACCTGTCCCGGGCTAAAACAGCAATTCTGAAGACTTTGGGGACTAGCAGTAACTTAGTAGGACTAGGACAGTGATACATTAACCTAGTACAATTGGGTTAAGTATTTTATTAACTTAGTAGGATTTGGTTAAGTATTTCATTAGCTTAGTAGGATTTGGTTAAGTATTTCATTAGCTTAGTAGGAATAGGATATGGGTATTATAAATACCCTATTTTGCTAGAGATTTATAGACACATTCTACATTCCGAATTAATTCCTCCTTAATTCTATTACTCTATAACTCTTCCATTAATTCTACTTTTTATTCTTCTTCTATTCATCTATTTTTCCACAACAAGAGAAACGTTACTTGCTAGGGAAGTTCACGCTTAACGCCTACCACACCATTATTACACGAAATCTTTATTGTGGTATAATAACAATGTCAATTGTGATTTCCTTCGCACTCATGGGTAACTAAACTTCTCTGTTGGGGTTATGAAAGCCGAATGAGATACTATCTATTACTATGAGTTTGTGAGTTCGTGACAAGTATGCTGCTTATATCATTATTCTCTTCATCTTAATCTAAATTCTTTGTGGTTGCAAACGCAAGAATACGCCAGTATAACATTTAACTTGTTCGAAAGAAAGGTTATCTGTCTGGAAAAGAGATAATGTCAAGGTAGTAGGGTCCCATCCCCTATTAAAAAGTTAGTGCCGTAACTGGATTAACCTCTTGGAGAATTCGTACCGTTAGACACGCTTTAAGCTCGAAAGAGTTAAAGTGAAATAATCCTCGAATAGGTCGAAAGAGGCCTGGATTTACCATCGAATACAATTCTCTATAAGCACATGCATGTCAGAATTCAACACACTCATAGCCAATAGAGACGTATAACTCAGAAGGTGGACATAATCCCAACTCCTCAATTCTCATTGTTTACAACTTAATAACTATTCTTTCTGTTTACTTTGCTATTTTCAGTTTTTACTTTATATTTTGGTTACACATTACAATCCCCCCTTTTTTACGAGACTTGCACTAAAAGTCTAGTAATCGTTGCTTACTTGTTGACCAAGCTATTCCCTGTGGGATCGATACCCAACCCAGTTGGGTTGTATATTTGCTAGCGACCGCTTTACACTCCTACGAGAGCTGTAGATCGAGCGTTATCACACCTCTTGGGAAGGTCATTTTGATCTTGTGTTGAGGGTATTTGATATACTTCATTGTGTTCTTGTTTATACTTGAACTCTAGTCAAAGTTGTTGTTCTGTATATACAGATTCTGCGTACCCGTAGAAGGAAAAACAATCTTAAGAAAATAACTTTCAAAATCTGTCTACCTTGTTTTTGGAGATTAAAGTTTTAACTTTCTACTCCTCCTGAACTTAACTAGTGATTTGAAGTCATAAAAACTTTATCACAAGTTAAAGATCATTCGGTTGACAATTGAAAGTCATCAAAACTTCATTGTCAACTAGAAACAAAAAGAAAAGTTTAAAGTTGCTTAACTTTATAAGTAGTATTCTGAAAATATTAAGTATTTTTTGTCTTGTGGTGACAGAAAAAATGACAAGTGATAGTCAAATGCTAGATGCGGCAACGTCTATGGGGGCAACTAATATTGCCACATCAAGTCGCACAAATGCTCCGCCTACAATGGCACCGGCAGAGAAGTCCAAAAATTTGTGGGCATTGACTTTAAACGATGGCAGCAAAAGATGTTCTTTTACCTCACCACTTTGTGTCTGCAACGGTTTACTAGCGAAGACGCTCCTGAGGTGCCCGAGAGAACCTCGGACAAAGAGTGTTTCGTAATTGTAAAAGCTTGGAAATATTCAGACTTCCTTTGCAGGAATTATATTCTGAGTGGTCTCAAAGATGACCTCTACAATGTTTACAGTGGAACTAAGACATCGAAGAAATTGTGGGGGGTACTTGAACGAAAATATAAAATAAAGGATGCGGGAATTAAGAAATTCCTCATTGCATGGTTCCTGGACTTTAAAATGATAGATAACGAATCGGTTGTCTCTTAAGTACAGGAGTTGCAAGTCATCATACATGATCTCCTAGCAGAAGGTATATCTTTGAAAAATACCTTAGTTGAACAAACTAAAAAGGTTCTTAATACTCACATAAACTATTTTGTAGGTTTAATTGTGAATGATGCATTTCAAGTAGCAGCGATAGTTAAGAAGCTACCACCTTTGTGGAAAGACTTCAAAAACTACTTGAAGCATAAACGCAAAGAGATGAATGTCGAAGATCTTATTGTCCGACTGCATATTGAAGAGGACAATAAAGCTGCCGAGAGAAGGTCAAAATGAAATTCTACAATTAATGGAGCACATATTGTAGAAGATAACCAAAATAATTCTAAGAAAAGAAAGAAAGTTGAACAAGGAACCCATCAACCCAAGAAGAAATTCAAGGGAAAATGCTTCAATTGTGGCAAGATTGTTCACAAGCCCACGAATTGTCGAGCCTCAAAAAAAGGCAAGAAGAAGGATTAAGCAAATACGATTGAATCCAACAAAGAATGCGATGATCTGTGTGCAATGTTCTCAGAATGCAACTTGGCGGGGAATCCTTGCGAATGGTGGATGGATTCTAGTGCCACCCGCCATGTATGTACCAACAAAGAGTTGTTTTTTTCATTCGCTCTGGCTCAAGTAGAAGAAATGATCTACACGGCTAACTCTGCTACTGCTAAGGTAGAAGGAACAGGAAAAATATGCTTGAAAATGACTTCAGGAAAGGTCTTGACACTTAACAATGTCTTGTATATTCTGGAGTTACGTAGGAATTTAATTTTTATTTTACTTCTAGACAAGAACGGATTCAAATGTGTAACCGTTTCTGGAAAAATTATAATTATCAAAGGAGAAATGTATGTAGGAAAAGGCTATCTGACGGAAGGCCTTTATAAAATGAATGTAATGACTGTTGAAATAAATAAAAGTTCAAATTCTTCTTATTTGCTTGAGTCTTATGATTTATGGCATGAACGTTTAGGCCATGTTAATTACAAAACGTTACGAAAATTGATTAACTTAGAAGTTTTGCCAAACTTTGAGTGCAATAAATCAAAGTGTCAAACGTGTGTGGAATCAAAGTATGCAAGGCATCCTTATAAGTTCGATGAAAGGAATTCCAATCCCTTAGACTTAATACTCACTGATATTTATGATATGAAGTCAACACCATCACGTGGTGGGAAAAAGTATTTCATAACTTTTAGTGACGATTGCACGAGATATTATTTTGTCTATCTGCTAAATAGTAAGGATGAAGCAATAGATACGTTTAGACAATATAAAACTGAAGTTGAAAATCAGTTAGATAAAAAGATAAAAATGATAAGAAGTGATAGGGACGGAGAATATGAATCTCTCTTCGCCGAAATATGTGTAGAAAATGGAATCGTCCATCAAACTACGGCCCCATAGTCACCTCAATTTAATGGAATTGCGGAGAGGAAAAACCAAACTTTGAAGGAAATGATGAATACCTTACTTATACGTTTTGGTTTACAGCAAAACTTATGGGGAGAGACTATCCTTACAGCCAATCGTATACTCAACTGAGTTTCCTATAGTAAAACACAATCCATTCCTTATGAAAAATAGAAAAGGAAGGAAACCCAACTTGAAATATTTCAAAGTGTGGGGTTGTCTAGCAAAGGTCCAAGTTCCTATGCCCAAAAGGGTTAAGATAGGACCTAAGACGGTGGACTGTGTGTTTATAGGATATGTTAAAAGCAGTAAAGCATGTCGATTTTTGATTCATAAATCTGAACATCCATATATTAATGAAAATACGCTAATTAAATTAGACAATGCTGAATTATTTAAAAATATATACCCGTATAAACTTAGACATGAACAGTCTAGTGGAAGATTTAAACGACCTCGAGAAGAAACAAGTGAGAATGTACATAATTTAGAAAATCCAAGACGTAGTACATGTCAAAGAACGTCTACTTTATTTGTATTGGATTTTGTAATATTTCTCTTAGAAAATGAGCCTCAAACATTTAAGGAAGCGATGGCATCTTCGAATTCATCCTTTTGGAAAGAGGCAGTCAATAGTGAGATTGATTCAATCTTAAGCAATCATACATAGGAATTGGTTGATCTTCCTCTCGGAAATAAAACTTTAGGTTCTAAATGGATCTTCAAATAGAAGATGAAAGCGGATGGTACTATTGACAAATATAAGGCAAGACTTGTAGTAAAAGGATTCAAATAAAAAAAAGGCCTTGATTACTTCGATACATACTCGCCAGTAACAAGGATAACATCAATTCAAATGTTAATTGCCTTGGCTGCGGTAAATAGTCTTGAAATCCATCAAATGGATGTGAAAGCTGCTTTTCTAAATTGAGAATTGGAGGAAGAAATTTACATAGAACAACCTGAGGGTTTTTTGGTTCTAGGGAAGAAGAATAAGGTGTGTAGATGTAATATCCCGATTATTCCTTAAGCCTAAATCTGTCTTTTTGAATGGATATGTATGATACCAATTTCATCAAAATTTGACATCGGAAGAAGAAGTTATGGTCGTTTTACTAAACGGTATCAGAATGCCCAGGTTTGACGATAGACTTGGTGGACCTTTAGGTCCCTGGTGGCCTGTCAAGTGTCCCGTCAATCCAAGGCAGTAACTTTCTTTTTGGGCCATCGTGTGACGGCCTGGTTGGTGGACCGTCAAAAAGTTGATGAACCGTCAAATGGGTTCGTCAGGCCGAGATAAAATGTCCCATTCCTGGGCCTCGAGTGACGGATGACTTGGTAGATCATCACACCCTTTGACAGACCGTCACTTTGACCGTCACTCTGAGTCAGAACGTTCCAGATTTGGCACTTGAGTGATGGACGACCTAGTGAACCGTCAGCTCATCTGACAGACCGTCAGATCAACCGTCACAGGCCCCGATCTGCAATTTTCAACTTTTTCAAAAGAGTATTTTGGTCATTTCCGCTCCTTATGGCCCTATATATATATCTAAGTAGAGAAGAGGAGATCATTTTCTCTTTTTTCTCCTTTCCTCTTCCAAGAAACATCTAGAGATTAGGGTTTCTTCTAAAACCCAAAAATCCAATCTTCTTCCAAATAAATTCAAGAATCCTCCATAGTGATTCAAAGTGATTCAAGAATTAAGTTCCCCAAGTCAAAAGTTTCAAGAATCTTGGTCTCAAAGTATAAGGAAGAAGTTCCAAACTATTTTCTACATATCCTAAAAAAAAAATCAAAATCCAAGGTATGTGGGGTTTGAACAAGAACACTCCTTTCATTCTTGTGCCTAAAGATTTACTTTCTATTATTGATTTACATGATATTGCAAGTGGGTTTACACCCAAATTTCTCTATTAATGATTTATGAGATTTGAGTTGAATAAGTTTGATATTTATGATTATTTCACCATCATGTTTCTTAAATTGAGAATTTATTCCATGAGTCGTACATTATCATTATGTATTAATGATTTCTAAGTAATTTAATTCAAGTTCCACGAGTTGAATATTTTTATTATGAATTGATGATTTTTGAATGATTTGAGACAAGTGTCATGAGTTATGCCTTTCCATGAGAAATTCGACTATAGAATGTATATTGATATGTGAAATTGAGAAGCAAGAATGATTCTTATGATGTTTCCATGATGTTTTTGATATTTGAAATGATTTGATAAACAAATGTACTTGATATTGAGAAAGCTTGTGTTGAGTTGAGTCGAGTTAGGAATCCACAAGATGTTTATGATTTTTAGATGAGATATATATTTATGTTTTGGTCTTTATAATAGAACCATGAGTTGATATTGATTGAGGTGGATTTCCTAACACATTCTGAGATGAGTCTGGGAGGAGTATTTAGTACCGAGCGGGAAATTTGATATTTCACTCAAAACTACGTGCCACCGTAGGATTGATGTTGATAATTGTGGGCCAAAGGCGAGTATGAGATTGTGAAGATGAGATTGAGGTTGTACTCCCTGGCAAGAGTACAACACCCCTGCCAATGTGGGGTTCTCTCCTTAAAAGGGCAAAACATTGGACTTCATGCGGCTCACATGGTGTAGCCATGTCGGTTATAAGAAACTCCCACGTCCATAATGATTTAAGTATCTTGAGTTATCGAGTCACTCTAAGTCATGATTTAAAGAGTTTGAGTTGAGATAAATGATTTACGGGATTTATGAAGCATGTATTACTACTGATGATTTATGAGAAAAATGTTTCAGATAATTCAAGCGAAGAGAATTATTATGGTCAGCATGCATGATTTTCTTATACATTTATGCTATTATTTGAATGTTTCATCCACCCCCGCATACTCAGTACATTCCTAAGTACTAACTCTCATACTCTTTTGTATTCTATATTTCATCATGCTATAGGTTCAGGTGCTCAGTCTTAGCAGCAACAGTGATCTTCGAGTACCTTCTTCTACATCTCTGCAGTTGGTGAGTCCTCATGGTTCGAGGACCTGTATCTCTCATTTTGTCTTGATGATAGACGGTCGTTTATTTTCAGTTCAGTACGAGTCAGTTGGGGATCTGTCCCAATGGCTCCTCAGTCTTATGTAGTAGAGGCTTTGTCAAATTAGTGTGCCAGTATGTACAGGATCTCAGTATTTTGGTTGTACAGGACAGTATCATTATGTATCTAAGCATGGTCATGACATGCTTATTCCTCTTTATCTTAGCATGATTTGTGTTACAGTGAGTTCTAAAAGTGATGACAGGCTTAGAGGGTTAGCTTGAGGCCACGTATGACCTTAAGCACCGTGTGACGTCTCGGGATGGGTTCTTGGGGCGTTACAGTAGACTTATTAAGTTATTGCATGGACTAAATCAAGTACATAAACAATGGAATGCGAAGTTTGACCAAACCATGTTCGCAAACGGGTTCAAGATAAATGAATATGATAAATGTGTTTACATTAAAGACACTCCGAATCACCAAGTCATTGTTTGTTTATATGTGGATGACATATTGATCATCAGCAGAGACATTTCTGACATAAATGCAACCAAATAAATGCTCGAGAGCAAGTTTGATATGAAAGACCATGGAGTTGCAGATGTGATCTTAGGTATAAGAATCCATCGAAATCCATAAGGGTTAGCATTGTCACAGTCTCATTATATCAAAAAATTACTTAACAAGTTCAAGTATATAGAATTCGGTATTGCCAAGACTCCATTGGATGTGAACTTTTTACTTCGAATGAATAAAGGTGAAAGTGAAACACAATTGGAGTATGCAAGAGTATTGGGATGTTTAATGTATATAATGAACTGTACACGACCAGACATAGCATGTACTATTAGTAAATTAAGTCGGTACACGAGTAATCCTAACAAAACTCATTGGATAGCAATGAAAAGAGTTTTGGGGTATCTTAAATACACTCAAGATTATGCTTTGCATTATAATAAATATATTGCGGTACTTGAAGGATATAGTGATGCAAATTGGATCACCGGATCGAATGAAGTAAAATCCACAAGTGGATATGTATTTACTATCGATAGAGGAGCAGTCTCTTGGAAATCATTCAAACGGACTTGTATTGCTCGCTCTACAATGGAATCTGAATTTATCGCATTGGATAAAGCTGGTGAAGGCTCCGAAATTTCTTAGAAGATATTTCTTATTGCCCCCAAGCCAGTAGCACCAGTATGTATACACTGTGATAGCCAAGCGGCAATAGATAGGGCAGGGAGCATGATGTACAATGGTAAATCTTGTCAAATACGACGGAGACATAATACCGTCAGGGGACTTCTCTCTAGTGGAATTATCACTGTTGACTATGTAAAGTCAAAGTATAATGTGTCGGATCCACTTACAAAAGGCCTATCTAGAGAAGGAGTAGAAAGGACATCCAAGGGAATGGGTTAAAGGCCTAGGATAAGTCAGCATGGCGGTAATCTACCTAGAAGACTGGAGATCCCAAGATCTAGGATCAATGAGATCAAACAAAGTTATGTCTGACAGGTTCAACATTGTCAATTACCCAACTCATTCTCATGATGTAGACAATGTATAGTAATCAAGGATAAGACTTAAAATGAAAAGTCTTATAATGATTATCTAAATTTGACAGATTTGACCAAATAGTTTAATCTATAGGATTGAACGTTTAGAAATCACCTATGTGAGGGCAAAGTGGAAGTCGCTTCAAGGATAATGTTAGTAAAGGCCTATTCTCTAAGCTCTCATGAAATCGAGATGGATTCATGGCTGAAAAGAACAAAACCGTGAGAACCATAAAATGGTAAAAGGCTGGTTGGATAACATATGTTGTCTAGGTGTACATTAAAGCTCGACGGTTCAAAGATATCAAATCCACCGATTGACCGAGTACATCCGATACATGTTCACTACGAAAAGTTCAAAGAGAAACCCACTTATCCAGATGCAATCAGTCTTTGCTTGATGATCATATACTTGTCCGTAAAAATTTTACGAAAAATAGTCATTCCCTATTCATGTGGAGGATTGTTGGGTTCAATATGTATGAAAAAGGTGTGAATGAAAAATAGAGAGAAAAATGGTGATAGAAAAGAGACACCAATTTAGAAGGTGTACTCCCAAAATTGGAAAGTTCACTAATTCTTCCACATTGGTGGGAGAAGGGAACTATGGAGTGTTTTTAATAGAAATCACTTACTCCACAAGCTAAGTGAGGCAATAAATAAGAAATGCCTCACGCCGTCGTCATCGCTCGCTCGGCTCGGTTTCGGCTTCAGCTTTGGATTTAGATTTGTTAAAAGATCAATTGATGAGATCTATCTTTTTGGACAAAGTTTATTTCACATAAATTTAATCTGAATGCCAAAAGAAAAATGCACCAGTAATTCTCTATTTATACATGCATACAGATTTCGAAACAGTATTTTCTTAAATGATACACTGCTTCGACCTGATGCAATTGTTCAATGAAATGATAT
Source organism: Capsicum baccatum var. pendulum (assembly GCA_030864225.1). Lineage (NCBI taxonomy): Eukaryota > Viridiplantae > Streptophyta > Magnoliopsida > Solanales > Solanaceae > Capsicum > Capsicum baccatum. The sequence continues at coordinate 165,286,730 of CM061554.1, read as the reverse complement.
ATCTGTTCAACGAACTAATGTACTGTTTTGTGAACTGGTATGTCTGTTTGGAGAAGGACACATTCTTTGGGTAAACAATTATGAATTTCCAGAAACATCACACCATTTAAGTGAACCAATGCCACCTTTTCTAAGAGGCATCTCACAGGCTATATAAACCTGCTTTCATTCACAGATTTTAATATGAATTTTTCTGCAATAAACTCTCTTCTTGTCTTTACAAATACTCTATGTGATCAGTCAATCCGTTAAGTGAGTTCGACGATATTCCAATTGTTTGAGGTACCGCTACGGTTAGTTTGTTTGGCCATTTTATCCTGGGAGGAAAATTTCGCAACCTTGGGTACAGTGAGGGGAATTATTTCCTTAAGGAAATTTCGTGAATTCGAACGACTTGACCTTATTCATTTCTGTTTCATCTATTTTCTGAAAAAAATAAAATGCACCTCTTGGAAAGGTCATTGTGATCTTGTGTTGAGGGTATTTGATATACTTCATTGTGTTTTTGTTTATACTTGAACTCTAGTTGAAGTTGTTGTTCTGCATATACAGATTTTGCGCACCCATAGAAGGAAATAACATTTTTTTCGTAAGCATTGTCACAATTTGCATAACACTGTTCATAACAATAAGATCACGTCCGGCAACTACTTTTTTTGCAGCAAAAAAATTGCAAAATGTTTACTTTAGTTTTTCAAAACTAAAAAAGAAAGATTAATTATATTTTTGAATTCAGGCCAGTTAAACTTTTAAATTGAAAAACAACTTTTCAATGAAGTTCTACATATAGGGAGTGGAATGGCGAGAGTAAGACTGGATATATATTTACATATATTTAATCATATTGTTCTTCAACATTTACATAATTTCTAATGCTTTGAAAAATTATTTTTATGATCAGTGTCAAGCTTAATAGTTTTTATATTTCAGAATATTAAATGGCTTTTGAGAGAAGAGTGGATGTATTTGATTACTAATAAACTTCTAAGCGAGACTCATTCGTCATTATATATATCCGTCTATTGTCGCATAACTTATAATTCCACATGTTTCTATATTTATAGGACTTTGCCATGGATTACAAATAAGGTTTTCTTTCTTAAAAACTTATGAATTTAGAGAGAAAAATGAACCTTTAGGTGAGTCTCGATCATAACGTAACCGAAGAATAGGTTATAGTTCTCTGAATTAATCATTTTGTAATAATGATCACAAATTTAGTGTAAAATTTAGCAAATAGAATTTAATTTGATTAAATAATTTGTTTATGAAATGTTCTCAATTTTTCTGTGAAGTTGTCTCACATTTCTATCTTGTCTTAACAGGGGTTAAAGATGTAACACAAACTAATGTGACGCAGATTTATTTGTAAATGGTAGAAATAGAAGATGTATATTCTACATTTTTATTTAAATGAAAAAATTATGACGCATTGAAAAAACTTTATAAACCGGGAAATTCATAACAGTAGTATTGAAATTAATCCAAATAATAAGTGGTAGTAGTAACAATAATAATAATCACAGTAATAATAATATTAGAAATATTTGGATTGATTTCAAACTTTTTATTAATTTAAATTTATATATTATAGGATAGATATGCATTGTATTTTTAAAAAATTTAAATACAATAAGTATATAATATTAAAGTATCTAATAGGGTAATTTTAAATTGTTAACTGAGATTTAAGGATATTTATTAGTTACAAACTTTAAAAAATAAAATGCATCAAGTTAAGTGGAGAATTTTTAGGAGTGTTTCGTTTATTTGTTTTAATTCTTTTTAAAAAAAAAAAAAAAAAAAACAGCGTTGTGGAGAATTTTTAAGAGTGATATTTGGTGCCTCTTTTTGAGATAAGTGTGATGTCTCTCTAACTGATTATTTATCCACTTGAATTGAGATAACAAAATTTTAAAAAATTATAAACCACATGTCAACTGCTCCCACTCCCCCTAACTAAGCTATCCAATTCTCCACGAGCTAAAAGTGCATCATAGTGCCATATGTGGGTGAGTGAGAGAGAAACTATTCATTAAATTAATTTCTGGTAAAGTAAGAAAAGATAATATTTAAAAAAATTAGGACAAAAATATTCCGAGTGAGAACCTGTCGATGCAACATAGGCTCATGGTGATGGACTTGGGTATAAGTAGGATAAGAAGAAAAGGGGTGGGGAAGGTCGACAGAGAATTAAGTGGGGCGGCTTGACGCCGGTGAATGCACAGGAGATAAGGGAAAATATGGCGGGAATGGGGGTGTGGGAGTATAGGGGAGACGTGGACGGGTATGTGGTGTAACACCCCGTATTCAAGTACGTGTATTAGTCTTATTTATATGAAATTAATTTTTTTATTTTATTTATACCGGAATTTGTCCGTCGATGGTTCCATGCGAAGGTTATTGAATAAGCTTTCCAACGATATAAAGATTTCCAAAAACGGATAGGTTTCGGATATAATTGAGCACGTTCGAAACTATAAAACGGTGACCGGGATATTTGGGAATAGTAAATGTACAGGAAAATTTCCTCCACACAAACTACTAAGGCCAGCCGAATTTTTGGGTCAACTTCGAACAATCATAACTCCCTTAATATAATGAACTGGGAGATCTGAGACCTATGAAAATAAAGATCTTTGAGTCTTCTTTCCAATGCAATTGGTTTCATCCAAATCCAACATCTGAGTAAGGAGTTATACTTGTTTTACTTCAGCCTATCAAAATGGATTTTTAGGGTCAACTTCAAATGACCATAACTCCTTGTACAGGATGAACTGGGTGGCCTACTTTATATGAAATGAAAGACCTTTGAATTATCCTTCCAACGATACTAATTTCACTCAAATCTGATATCGGAGTAAAGAGTTATAGTCGATCTACTTTAGCTTATCAAAACAGTCCATCAAAGGACAGATTTGACATTATTTAAATTTTAAAGGCATTTTGGTCATTTTCTATTATATTATGGACGGTAATATATGTATATATACATGTATATGAGTTCAAAAACTTATTTTCATCATCAATCATTGAGGAAGAACAAACCTAGCCAAATTTGACCTTTAAATTACTTTTGATTCAACCGTAGAAATTCCAAAGTAATCCGATAACTGCATTTGTCATCTCAAGAGCTTCGAACGGCACCTATATTTGTGCAAACAGGATTGCATAATCAAGAGGTGAATTCTAAGGTATGAATATTGTTTGCCTTTGTTCTTTTCCATATTTATATGTGTGATAGAGGATTATATGTATTGATTGTTATTGAAAGGTGGTGGAAATAGGGTTATGGACTATTTTGCATGGTTTGGTTGTATTGAATTGTGGAAGGTGGATATGTTAATTGAGTTATGGAAGGTGGATATGGTAATTGAGTTATGAAAGGTGGATATGGTGATATACTATTGAATTGATGATTATTTATGTCTATGCCTCAATTTGGTTTAATAGATTGGTTGGAAGGATAAATGAATCCAAACTTGATATTGGAGGATGTTGTATGAATATGCATGGCATGTGAATGTAATTGGAGTATAAGAGGGTTAAAGTAACACCCTTTATGGTGTAATTAAGGCTAACTACTTAACCACTATTTTGGTGAATTCAAATAATTGAATTGTGACGTTTGGTTGCTAATACTAGATTGCTATATATGTTCATTGTAGATAAGTAATCCGAAAAGACGGGAAGTCCATTTGGGACTAGTATTGAAGGTTGACAGTCAGGTATGTAAAGCATACTCTATACCATATCTTTGGCATGAAAGTGAACAATTGTTCAATTAAGAAAGTTTCCGAAGTTATTCAGTAACATGTGATCCATAATGATTTTGTATGATGTCCTATGTTACCAATGACCTTGTTTCCACCCTACAACATGTCAAGACATTCCAATACTTACTTGTTTTCCAAATCTTACATGTTTATTTGACTAAAGAATGTCAGAAGGTATTCGGTTACTCAAACAAGATCCATGTGCTTTTAATGACTCCAAAACGTTTCATTGATATACCAATAAGTTCCTACTTCATTGTTATGGCATTGATGTGCCAATGAGTTCTTACTTCATTGTTATTGCATTGATGGTCTATTTATATGTCTCTTATTGATGTATCATTGTTTCAAAGTATCAAAAATGCGGTGGCGACCGAAATAACAATCTCAAAGATTAATTGAACTAAGTGATGGAAGTTCTTTCTTATCGGGTGGTATCCCAGGGGCATAAACCTATCATGGGTCGATCCCTATTTATGTGTTTATGGGTGGTATCCCAGGGGCATAAGCCTATCATGGGTCGATCCCAGTTGATATGTACTGGAGGCAGCCTAATGGTCACAGTACAGTACAGTAATAACTACAAAGATGATAAGAATGAAGGTAAAGTGATTGAATAAATACAATGTATAGGTTATCACAAGTTCTAGTAAGTGTGGCCCACTCCTATTACAATTTATTCACTTGTTTCTGATTTCTATTGAGCTCCTATATCATATGTGATTATCTACAGCTTTACATACTCAGTACATATTTCATACTGACGTCCCCCACGGGGGACCTACATTTCATGCTGCAGGCACAAGTACCTCAGCTCATATACCGCACAAGTAGGAGCCAGGATATCCAGCTACTTTTGGTGAGCTCCAGTTTGCTTCGGGGCTTTCCGTGTCATATCCAGTGACTTTTGGTATTGTATAGAAGTTAGTTATATGGCGGGGTGTGTCCCGACCTTAGTTAAACTCTGTGTATTATCTAGAAGCTTTGTAGACCTAATGTACAGTCAAGGTGGTGTTTTATTAATAGACGTGATGGCTCCAACGGCCAAGTATTGTATATACGTATATATGTGTGCTCGAGCTTATACAGGTGATTATTTCCTTTTATATGCGACATGATGTTGTCCGAATTTCGGGTTGTCATAGAGGTATGCATGGGAAGTATAAGGTTATGAGTTGGTTCTCCCGGGCCTCCTCGGTTACGGGTGCCAGTCTACCCCAATAGGATTTGAGGCATGACAATAGTGGTATTAGAGAAGTTCGTCCTAGTGAGTCTACAAAGCCGTGTCTACGTAGAGTCTTGTTTATCGGTGTGTCGTGCACCGCATCTATAAACAGGAGGCTATGGACATTTAGGAATTGTTTCTTTTTCTTCATGTCTTAGATCGTTTGATAGAGCCTATATTGTATATGAAGCCATAGTTGACCACTGAATCCGTTTGTTTCTCTTATTATAGTAATGATGTCGGTTACCAGAAGCAAGAATACCGGTAAACAATTAGATATGGCTGCCAGAGAGGGGACTAGTAAGTCACCCACTATACCAGCTAATCAAAGTGAGGCTCCAGCTGAGCATGCATCAGAAACTTCTTCCACTCCGGAAGAAATAAGGAGGAAGAGAACTATATCCCCAGAGCCATCTATTAATGCTCCTGATCAAGATCTTAGAAATGCAGTGCAACTTTTGACTCGTATAGTTGTTGGGCAAGCTCAAGGGCAAGACATTCCTACCACGGGTCCTAGTGGTACAGATAGGGCGGCTAGCCTTCGAACACAGGATTTTCTTAAGATGGATCCTCCCACTTTTACTGGATCAGATCTTAACGAGGACCCACAAGACTTTATTGATCAAATTCAAAAGGCCTTAGATGTTATGCATGTAACGGGTAGAGAGACTGTGGAGTTAGCGGCGTATAGATTCAAAGGGGAGGCTATTTATTGGTACGAGGACTAGAAATGATCTAGGGGTATTGATTCACCCCCAGCTACTTGGAAAGAGTTCAAAGAGGCATTTCTTGATCATTATCTTTCATTCGAGATTCGCCAGGCTCGTGTAGATCAGTTTTTAAATATTCGTCAGGGACTATGAGCGTGAGGGAGTACAGTCTCCGATTTAATTCCTTGTTGAGATATGATCCTAATATTGTAGCTACTATGGATGACAGAGTTCATTAATATGTGGATAGGTTGGATCCATATCTGGTTAGAGATTGTACTATTGCCGCTTTGAACAAAGATATGGACATAGCGAGGATCCAAGCTTTTGCACAGAAAATGAAAGATCAGAGACAGAGGAGAAAAACACAGGAATTAGAAAAAGGATATTCCAAGAGGGCCAGATCTACAGGGCAGTTCATGGCATCCCAAGGAGGGTTCAGACCACAGTTTTCTACTAGACCACCTAGGCTATTATCTTTTTATTCTGCAGCTAGTGCCCCACCACAGTTCCAAGGGTTCAAAGGAAATCAATTTGGGCATAGAAGTGAGAGTTAGAGTTCGCGGACAGTGGGGTACCAAGGGCAAGGGAATATGAGCCAATTGAGACATCCTCGAGAGCCATGCAATAAATATGGAAGGTATCATTTAGGTGCATGTCGGCTGGGGACCAATGTTTGCTTTTGGTGCGGTATGTCGGGGCATATGATGAGAGAATGCCCACGAAGGGGCATAGGGGGTATGGCACGACCTACGAGGTTATTTGTTGTATCATCATCATCGATGCCTTATTCAAAAAGGGGTGCACAACCAATGGGTCATGTTAGAGGTGATAGAGGAGCCACGAGTTCTAGTGGGGCTCAAAATCGTATGTATGCTCTAGCGGATCGACAGAATTTAGAGGACTCCCCAGATGTGGTTACGGGTACGTTGTCTATCTTTTCATTCGATGTATATGCCTTAATTGATCCCGGTTCTACATTATCTTATGTTACTCCATTATTTGGTGGAAATTTCGAAAGAATACCCGAACTGTTAGTTAAGCCATTTGAAGTGTCTACACCGGTCGGGGAATCTAGCTAGAAGGGTTTACCGAAACTGCATAGTAACTGTTTGTGGTCGTGATACGATGGCTGATCTCGTAGAGTTAGAAATGGTAGATTTTGATGTTATAATGGGTATGGACTGGTTGGCGTCTTATTATACCACAATTGATTGCTGCACGAAAAAGGTATATTTCCATTTTCCAAATGAATCAGTCCTTGAATGGAAAGGTGAAATTGGCGCGCCAAGAGGTAGATTTATTTCTTATTTTAAGGCAAGAAGAATGATTTCCAAGGGATACATGTATCATTTAGTTAGAGTAAAGGATACAGAAGCGGAGCCACCAACTCTTCACGTTGTTCCGGTGGTAAATGAATTTTCTGATGTATTTCCTAAAGATCTTCCAGGTTTGCCTCCTGAACGAGAAGTAGAGTTTGGTATTAATGTAATACTAGGCACCCAACCAATCTCCATTCCTCCGTATAGAATGAACCCAGCAGAATTAAGAGAAATGAAAGAGCAATTGAAAGATTTGCTAGAGAAGGGATTCATAAGGCCTAGTATGTCCCCCTGGGGAGCACCAGTGTTATTTGTGCGCAAAAAGGATGGCTCGCTGAGGATGTGTATTGATTATTGGCAATTGAATAAGGTGACTATTAAGAATAAATATCCTCTCCCAAGAATTGATGATTTATTTGATCAGTTACAGGGCGCCAAGTGCTTTTCGAAGATTGATTTGAGGTCAGGTTACCACCAAGTGAGGGTCAAAGAGAAGGATATACCCAAGACAGCTTTTCGAACACGGTATGGTCATTATGAGTTTCTAGTTATGTCATTTGGGCTAACAAATGCAACCCCAGCTTTTATGGATTTGATGAATAGGGTGTTTAAGTCATTCCTGGATGTATTTGTGATAGTTTTTATAGATGATATTCTAGTTTATTCTAGATCAGAAGAGGACCATGCCAATCACTTACGACAGGCATTGCAGACTCTTCGTGATTGTAAGCTTTATGCAAAGTTCTCTAAATGTGAGTTTTGGTTAAAGTCGGTGGCATTTTGGGGTCATATTATATCTAGTGAAGGGATAAAGGTCGATGCTCAAAAGATAGAAGCTGTGAAGAACTGGCCAAGGCCCACAATGCCTACAGAGATTCGTAGTTTTCTCGGGTTGGCCGGTTATTATAGAAGGTTTGTTGAAGGCTTTTCTTCCATTTCAGCACCCTTAACCAAGCTAACCCATAAAGCATCCAAATTCCAATGGAATGATGCCTGTGAGAAGAGTTTTCAAGATTTAAAGAACAAGTTGATTTCTACACCTGTGTTGGTACTTCCAGAAGGCACCGAAGGGTATACAGTGTATTGTGATTCTTCCAGAATTGGTTTAGGATGTGTATTGATACAGCATGGTAAGGTAATAGCATATGCTTCTAGACAATTGCGGCCACATGAGAAAAATTATCCTACACACGATCTTGAGCTGGCAGCAGTTATTTTTTCTTTAAAGATATGGCGCCACTACTTATATGGGGTTCATGCTGATATATATACTGACCATAAGAGCTTGAAATATATTTTTAATCAGAAGGATCTAAATTTAAGGCAGCGGAGATGGCTTGAACTATTAAAGGACTACGATGTTGATATCTTATACCATCCAGGGAAAGCAAATATGGTAGCTGGTGCGTTAAGTCGTAAGGCTATGATGGCACCTATAGAAAGGCAAGGGATGATTAAAGGTCTTCACCAGTTAGCTAGTTTGGGAGTTCGCCTTCTTGAAACTCCAAATAAAGAGCTTATCATACATAATGCTGCAGGATCTTCATTAGTAGCTGAAGTGAAAGAGAAGCGATATGCAGATCCTATTTTATTACAGCTTAAGGAGAACGTTCAGAGTGGTGCGACCAAGGCATTTGAGCTTACGCGAGAAGGAGTACTTCAGTGCCAAAACCGATTGTGTGTGCCGGATGTAGACGGGCTAAGAAAGAAGATTATGATAGAGGCACATTGTTCAAGGTATTCCATTCATCCAGGATCAACCAAAATGTATCAAGATTTGAGAGATATGTATTGGTGGAATGACATGAAGAAGAGCATTGCAGAATTTGTAGCTGAATGTCCAAATTGTCAAAGAGTTAAAGTTGAGCACCAAAAACCCGGAGGTTATATGCAATGCATTGATCTTCCAAGCTGGAAGTGGGACATGATCAACATGGATTTCATTATTGGTTTGCCTCGTACATCCTGGAAGTTCGATTCTATATGGGTGATTGTTGATAGGCTTACCAAATCCACACATTTCCTACTAGTTAGGACCACTTACACAGTTGAAGAGTATGTGAAGCTGTACATTAAAGAGATAGTCCGATTACATGGAGTGCTAATTTCTATTATATCAGATCAGGGAACCCAATTTACCTCAAACTTTTGAAAGTATTTTCAGAGGTGTTTGGGAACACAAGTGAAGTTGAGTACAGCTTTTCACCCTCAAACAGATGGACAACCAGAACGTACCATCCAAACACTTGAAGATATGCTACGAGCTTGTGTAATAGATTTTAAGGGCAACTGGGATGATCATTTACCTCTTATTGAGTTTGCCTACAATAATAGCTATCATTCAAGTATCAAAATGGCACCATATGAAGCTTTATATGGAAGGAAATGTAGACCACCAATAGGATGGTTCGAAGTGGGTGAAACTCTTTTGTTCGGATCGGATCTTGTTTATAGAGCCATAGAGAAGGTTAAAGTAATTCAGCAATGACTGAAAATAGCCCAAAGTCAACACAAGTCATATGCGGATAGTAGAAGGAGAGGGATAGAGTTTTCTATAGGTGATTCGGTATTTTTAAAGGTATCACCAATGAAAGGGGTAATGAGATTTGGGAAGAAAGGGAAGTTGAGTCCACGTTATATAGGCCCGTATAAGATCACTCGAAGGTTTGGACAAGTTGCATATGAATTAGAGCTACCCCAAGAGCTCTCATCAGTACATCCGGTATTTCATGTGTCAATGCTTCAAAAGTGCATCAGAGATCCATCACATGTCACTTCTACTAAGGATGTACAAGTTGCGGAAGATCTTACCTAGAGGAAGTGCCTATTACTATTCTAGATCACCAAGTTAAGAAGATGAGAAATAAAGAGATAGCATCTGTGAAAGTACGTTGGAGAAATCATCAATGGAAAGAGATTACATGGGAAGCTGAGGAAGCAATGAAATCTAAGTACCCTCATTTGTTCAAAGATGAAGAGGAAGTTCAAGAAACGGAGTGAGAACATTAACAAGTAAGTTTTTTTTTATATATGCATAGTATTTATGTGATGATGTGAATATTAATGATGGACTTGAACTTGTTTTGGTTGAATAACTACGCTAACATTCAAGGACGAATGTCCTAAAGGGGGGAAGGATGTAACACCCCATATTCAAGGACGAATGTCCTAAAGGGGGGACGAATGGAATTAATTTTTATTTTATTTTATTTATACCGAAATTTCCCGTCGATGGTTCCATGCGAAGGTTATTGAATAAGCTTTCCAACGATATAAAGATTTCCAAAAATGGATAGGTTTCAGATATAATCGAGCACGTTCGAAAATATAAAACAGTGGCCGGGATATTTGGGAATAGTAAATGTGTAGGAAAATTTCCTGCACACAAACTACTGAGGCCAGCTGAATTTTTAGGTCAACTTCAAATGATCATAACTCCCTTAATATAATGAACTGAGATAGCTGAGACCTATGAAAAGAAAGATCTTTGAGTCTTCTTTCCAATGCAATTGGTTTCATCCAAATCCAACGTCTGAGTAAGGAGTTATACTCGTTTTACTTCAGCCTATCAAAATGGATTTTTAGGGTCAACTTCAAACGACCATAAATCCTTGTACAGGACGAACTGGGTGGCCTACTTTATATGAAATGAAATCCCTTTGAATTATCCTTCCAACGATACCAATATCACCCAAATCTGATATCGGAGAAAAGAGTTATGGTCGATCTACTTTAGCTTATCAAAACAGTCCACCAAAGGACATATTTGACATTATTTAAATTTTAAAGGCATTTTGGTCATTTCCTATTAAATTATGGGCGGGAATATGTGTATATGTACATTTATATGAGTTTAAAAGCTCATTTTCATCATCAATCATTGAGGAAGAACAAACCCTAGCCAAATTTGACCTTTAAATTACTTTTGATTCAACCGTAGAAATTCCAAAGTAATCCGTTAACTGCATTTGTCATCTCGAGAGCTTCGAACGGCACCTATTATTTATGCAAACAGGATTGCATAATCAAGAGGTGAATTCTAAGGTATGAATATTATTTGCCTTTATTCTTTTCCATATTTATATGTGTGATAGAGGATTATATGTATTGATTGTTATTGAAAGGTGATGGAAATAGGGTTATGGACTATTTTGCATGGTTTGGTTGTATTGAATTGTGGGAGTTGGATATGGTAATTGACTTATGGAAGGTGGAATGGTAATTGAGTTATGGAAGGTGGATATAGTGATATACTATTGAATTGATGATTATTTATGTCTATGCCTCAATTTGGTTTAATGGATTGGTTGGAAGGATAAATGAATCCAAACTTGATATTGGAGAATGTTGTATGAATATGCAAGGCATATGAATGTAATTGGAGTATAAGAGGGTTAAAGTGACACCCTTTATGGTGTAATTAAGGCCAACTACTTAACCACTAGTTTGGTGAATTCAAATAATTGAATTGTGACATTTGGTTGCTAATACTAGATTGCTATATATGTTCATTGTAGATAAGTAATCCGAAAAGACAAGAAGTCCATTTGGGACTAGTATTGAAGGTTGACAGTCAGGTATGTAAAGCATACTCTATACCATATATTTGGCAATATAGTGAAAAATTGTTCTATTAAGAAAGTTTCCAATGTTATTCAGTAACATGTGATCCATAATGGTTTTGTATGATGTCCTACGTTACCAATGACCTTGTTTCCACCCTACAACATGTCAAGACATTCCAATACTTACTTGTTTTCCAAATCTTACATGTTTATTTGACTAAAGAATGTCAGAAGGTATTCGGTTACTCAAACAAGATCCATGTGCTTTTAATGACTCCAAAACGTTTCATTGATATACCAATAAGTTCCTACTTCATTGTTATGGCATTGATGACTCCAAAATACTTCATCGATGTGCCAATGAGTTCTTACTTTATTGTTATTGCATTAATGGTCTATTTATATGTCTCTTATTGATTTATCATTGTTTCAAAGTATCAAAAATACGGTGGCGACCGAAATAACAATCTCAAAGATTAATTGAACTAAGTGATGGAAGTTCTCTCTTATCGGGTGGTGTCCCAGGGGCATAAACCTATCATGGGTCGATCCCTATTTATGTGTTTATGGGTGGTATCCCAGGGGCATAAGCCTATCATGGGTCGATCCCAGTTGATATGTACTGGAGGTAGCCTAATGGTCACAGTACAGTACAGTAATGATTACAAATATGATAAGAACTACAGTAAAGTGATTGAATAAATACAATGTACAGGTTGTCACAAGTTCTAGTAAGTATGGTCCACTCCTATTATGATTTATTCACTTGTTTCTGATTTCTATTGAGCTCCTATATCATATGTGATTATCTACAGCTTTACATACTCAGTACATATTTCGTAGTGACGTCCCCCATGAGGGACCTACATTTCATGCTGCAGGCACAGGTACCTCAGCTGATACACCGCACAAGTAGGATCCAGGATATCCAGCTGATTTTGGTGACTTCCAGTTTACTACGGGGCTTTCCGTGTCATATCCAGTCACTTTTGGTATTGTATAGAAGTTAGTTATATGGCGGGGTGTGTCCCGACCTTAGTTAAACTCTGTGTATTGTCTAGAGGCTTTGTAGACCTAATGTAGTGTCAAGGTGGTGTTTTATTAATAGACGTGATGGCTCCAACGGCCAAGTATTGTATATACATATATATGTGTGCTCGAACTTATACAGGTGATTATTTCCTTTTATATGCGACATAATACTGTCCGAATTCATAGAGGTATGCATGGGAAGTATAAGGTTATGAGCTGGTTATCCCGGGCCTCCTCGGTTACAAGTGCCAGTTCACCCCAATAGGATTTGAGGCGTGACATGTGGGATAGGGTGGCTAAGTGCATCAAGGAGACTACTAGTGTGGTGTTGGGTGTTTCCAGAGGCCGGGCTGGTTACTATCGGAGGGATTGGTGGTGGAACGAAGCAGTTAAGGAAAAAAGTAGAGATTAAGAAGGAGGCGTATACTAAGTTGGTTGATAGTATAGAGAAAGAAGAGAAACAGATAAATAGGAAGGAGTACAAGTTAGCTAGGAAAGAGGCTAAGTTAGCAGTTACGGCTGATAAGACGGCAGCGTTTGAGAGCTTGTATGTGAGGTTAGAGAAGAAAAACAGGAAAAAGGTTATTTAGACTTGCTAAGGCTAGAGAGAGGAAGGGTCCTGACCTCGACCGGGTGATGTACATTAATGGGGAGGATTGTAGAGTGTTGGTGGAGGACGGTCACATTAATAAAAGATGTCAGTCTTATTTTCATAGGCTCTTGAATGATGAAGAGAATAGAGCTACTGTGTTAGGGGAGCTGAAGCACTCTGAGGAGTGTCATGATTTTAGTTACTGTAGATGTTTTAAGGTGGAGGAGGTCAGAGAGGCTGTTCACAGGATACGAAGGGGTAGGGGGACGGGGCCTGATGAGATTCCCGTGGATTTTTGGAAGCTTTCTGGCAAGGCGGGTTTAAGTTGATTAACTGATTTGTTTAACGGCATTTTCAAGTCCGCAAAAATGCCCGAGGCTTGGCGATGAAGTACTATGATCCCTCTAAATAAGAATAAAGGTGATATTCAGAGTTACAATAATTATAGGGGTATTAAGTTACTGAGTTACACTATGAAGATTCGGGAGCGAGTGGTCGAGTTGAGGAGGATAGTGTCTATTTCAGAGAACCAATTTAGATTTATGCCCGAGTGCTCAACGACGGAGGCAATTCACCTGGTGCGGAGACTAGTGGAAAAGTATAGGGAAAGGAAGACGGACCTGCACATGGTGTTTAACGACTTAGAGAAGGCATACGACAAAGTCCTTAGGGAGGTCCTTTGGAGATGCTTGGAGGTTAGTGGGGCCCTGGTGGCATATACTAGAGCAATCAAGGATATGTATGATGGAGCTAAGACCCAGGTGAGGACAGTGGGAGGCGATTCAGAGTATTTTCCTATCTTGACATGCATTAGGAATCTACTCTTATCCCGTTTTTGTTTGCCTTGGTATTGGATGTGTTAACGCGGCGTATTCAAAGAGAGGTGCCTTGGAGTATACTTTTTGCAGATAATGTTATTTTGATTGATGAGACACGGGGAGGTGTGAATGACAAATTAGAGTGTGGAGACAGACCCTTGAGTCTAAAGAGTTCAGGTTGAGTAGGAGCAAGACCGAGTATTTGGAATGCAAGTTTAATGGCTTGAGGCAGGAGGACGAGGTGGTAGTTAGGTTGGATTCCCAGGTGGTGTGTAAGAGAGATAGTTTCAAATATCTCGGGTCCATGATTCAGGGTGATGGTGAGATCGATGAGGATGTATCTCACCGTATTGAAGCAGGATGGATGAAGTGGAAGCTCATCTCGGGTGTGTTGTGTGATAAGAAGGTACCACCCAAACTAGATGGCATTCCATCCGACCATATTGTATGGAGCGGAGTGTTGACCAGTCAAGAATTCTCACACTTAAAATTTGAAGGTGGCAGAAATGCGGATGTTACGTTGGATGTGTGGGCTTACTAGGGGTGATAGAGTTCGAAATGAGACTATCCGGGAGAAGTTTGGAATGGTTTCAGTAGAGGATAAGATGCAGGAAGTCTAATTGAAATGGTTCGTACATGTGATGAGAAGGGGCACGGATGCACCGGTTCATAGGTGTGAGCGGCTAGCTTTGGATGGCTTCAGATGGGGCAGGGTAGGCTAAAGAAATACTGCAGAGAGGTGATTAGGCGGGACATTGAGCAATTACAGCTCACTGAGGACATGACCCTAGATAGGAAGTTATGGAGGTCGCGTATTAGGATAGAAGGCTAGTGTCAGTTTGGGTCGGTAGGGTAGGGCGTAGCTTGGTGGGTGTATTATTCTTGGTATGCTACCTTGTTGCATATTGTATTGCGATGGTGTACTATTCTTTGGTTGCCATTCCTTGTGGGTGGTGTATTTATGTCTTGTCATCTTGTTATGTGCTTTTTTGCGGATTTGATTAATATTCTTTGTCTTTAGCCGGGGGTCTATCGGAAATAGCCTTGCAACTTCTCCGGAGGTCGTGGTTTGGACTGCGTACATCTTACCCTCCCCAAACCTCACTATGTGGGAATACACTGAGTTTGTTGTTGTTGTTGTAAAAATATTTGAGATAATATTTTATAAGATTAGGAAAAAATCTACTGTGCACGAAATTAGGGACAATGTTGTTGAGACTTTTAAGATATTTTAACCTTTTGCTTGGGTTGAATGGATATGATATCGAAGAATTTTCTTATAAGTAGCAATTTGTTTTACTAATAGAACTCTTAACTAATCAGTCATAGAATTTACATTTATCTACTAAAACTAAGTAATTATTGTCATCTTATTATCTATTTCTTTTATTGTAAGAAAATAAGGTGATTGTTAAATATCTTTTAACTCATATTTGTTTTTTTTATTTCATACACTTTTTATTCCCGAATATAATATTGCATAAAGAAATAAAATGACGATTGAAATATTATTACACTAACAAGATATTATACTAACAAGATTAAATGTGTTCAATTAATTCTCAAATATTTATTGATTATATTTTTAGTATTGACCGCGCATTGCGTGGGGACGAATACTAGTATATATAAAAGCAAAACTAAAATAAGACAAGATGCAAGGTGACAACATATTAAAATAGCCACGTGGCAGTTTTTAGGAAAAAATTTAAAAAATATTTTAATACAAAGTTAAAAATATTGTAATAGAAATTTGAATTGAAAGATTAAGTGTTTGAATTTGAAATATATTATCTTAATAACTAGAAACTCGAGAAAATTAAAGAAAAGGTGTCTTTTAAGTCTTGAATGAAGGATTGGTGACATTGACCAACAGATAGGGTCAAACATCATTAGGAAACTTGATCAATTTAATTGTGGACTTGATTAATATTTTTAAAACTTTCTAATCTTTTCAAAAATACAAATCAACCCAACCCACACCCTCTTCAATCCAAATCAACCACTCTCTCCTCTCTCTCGACAGTTTCTCTCAACTCTCTCCCAACCAACAGTTCTGCAAAATTTCTCCCTTCAACCCCCGACGGAAAATAGTTGGGCTTCGAGTTCCCCTCTTAAATTCAATTAACTTATCTCTCATCCCTCTCTCGACAGCTTCTCTCAACTCTCTCCCAACCAACTGTTCTGAATATTTCTTATTTCAATCCTCGGCGACTTCAACATTCGACTACAAATAGTTGGGATTCCAGTTCCTTTTCTACTTCAATCGATATGACAGCCTTGCTCTCCAACCACAACAGCTTTGAATTCTTCATCGGTCCTTTTCTTCTTTCACAGGTAAAAATTTATGGCCTTTTTAGTTTTGAAGAAAACGAGAAACTTGAGCCAAGTTCTCTTATAGTATTGGCTAACAATTTCAATATTTGTTGCACTAATTTGAAATGCGGTCTGAATAAAACCCTAATTTCTGGTATTTCTTCTCTTCTCTTCTCTTTTCGAAGTGAATTATGATATTTTATTATTTGTTGCATTTTTTTGAAGTTTGATTTTTATTTTTTGTGTTTATAAAAATAAAAGGACAATTTGGTTTGATTTGTTTTGTTCTTGTTCTTCGTAAAAATAGTGAAATTATTGTTTTTTGTTTAACAAAATCGTGCTACTGTTTTCTCCGACAGATCACCCATCTGGTGCAACATATTAACCATCTGATGCAACATATTCATCATATGATGCAACAGATCAACCATCTGATGCACCAGAGGAACCATCAAATTACAACTCTGATACAACAGATTAACAATCTGATGCAACAGCTTTACCATATATTGCAACAGATTAAGCTTCGAATAGAAAATCTGATGCAACTAATTAACCATCTGGTGCAATGGAAGAACCATCAGATTAATGATTTGATGCAACAGATGAACCTCCTATTGGATAAAATCCTACCAGCTCTTCCTACAGGAAAAGTCCAAGACTTGATTTTTCCAACTGATCATTCATCTGCCGCGATAGACAACCCTATGTTGGAAAAAATCTAAACAATATTGACCGTTGATAACTATTTCAACAGATCACTCATGTGTTGCAACATATGTGTGACCTGTTGCACAGACCATTCATCTTTCTCAACAGATGAGCGATATGTTTTATATTATCGCAACAGATTACTCAGTCGTTGCTATGGATTATTTAACTATTCCAACAGATCACTCATATATTGCAATAGATGATGTCACAATATTTGTGTGATCTGTTGAACAGACCATTCATCTCTCTTAAAAGATGAGCAGTATATTTTATATTGTTGCAATAGATTACTTATTCGCTGCAACAGTTTGGTTATATCCTGCAACAGATATACTACCTGGTGCAACAGATCGGTGATCTGTTACAACTGTTAGTTTACTGTTTTGCTTGTTTGATTTACTGTTATCCTTTTTAACAATGCATTTATCAACAATAATATATTATTTTACGTTCCTGTTAATTTTAGATAATATGGTTCCCAAAAGAACAAAAACTGAATCAAGTCCAAGTAAAGGAACAGGTGAAGCAGCTAGGCTACATCCACCACTCTATGAGCTTGTTTTACAAGCGTTATCTCAATCGGGAGAAAAATATGATGAACACAGTGAGGAGGAATGTTTCAAAAGAGATTATGCATATGTTAATAGCCCTTCCACCGAAGAGCTAGTCAAAGCCTTCAGCATTCATCGTTATCCTGTGAGAATGCAGTGCGATGGTACCGCAGATTTAATGAGTGATTTCATGGTTAAGTCAGTCATGGGAAAATCTTTCGACATTTTCAGAAAAATACTCCGAGAATAAAAATTGGATGCTTATTTCAGGGACAACTACTTTGGGAAATATCTTGATTTGTCGGAGGACAACAATGCTTGTTTTCAAATGAAAATGGTATATGAATTTCTCAAGCGTAGGTTTATGTATGAAAACAAAGATAAGATGGATGAGGTGTGGATAAATTACTGTGGCATGCCTGTTTGTTTTGGTTGGAAGGAGTTTGTCATAGTTACTCGACTAAAATGTTATCCTTCTTCTCAAGTTATACCTATTCTAACTCTAAAAAAGCACCCCGCACACCCAAAAAAGGCAAAGGCAAGTCGTGTGGTCGTGATGACCTGGTGTCCATTGTTGGTCCAATCTTCAAAAAGAAAAATTTGATAGAAGCGTTGAATGGTAAAGGACTTTCAAAGAAGCACAAGCAGTCATTATGCTTGGTTTGGTTTGTACATAATATTCTTTGGACGAGAGACGTTAACAACAACATAAGCCTTGGTTTAATAAAGCTCTTCGAGGATCTTGAGGCGTTTAACAGCTATCCATAGGGGTATGAAAGCTTCAAAATGACTGTCAAATATTTGTTGACTCCGTTAGCGCCAAAGACAGTCAACTTATATGGCTATCCATGGGCTTTTATGGTAAATATTTCTTTCTTCTATTATGATATCATTCATTTTGTTCGCTCAATAATGGTTTTGATTTATTGGCGTTATTTTATAGGCTTGGGCATTTAAAGCCATTCCTTATTTGAGACAACAAGTGAACTACCAAGAAGGAGTTTTCTGTCCAAGAATCTTGAGATTGTTGTCGGCCAAAACTCATAAAAATGAAAAATTTCATGATCTCTTCAACCCCCAAAGGATGCAGTAAGTATAACTATAATTAATTTTTTCATTTAATTAATATTTTTTTTGAATGATCTAATCATCATTCTAATATATGTAATGATTTATGTTAGAATGTGCATCCGTCGCTAGTTCCGACCAATCGAGAGTTGAAGATGCCATTTTTTCTTACTTTACGGTCTGTGCAAACTTTATCGGATCCTAAGGTCATCAACAGAATAAAAATGGAATTATTTGGAGCAATAGCATTACAAGAAAAACAATTTTGAAGGGTGGGCTTATTGTTATTGATGGAGCTGTTGGTGGTGGTAGTAGTGCTGTTGTTAGTGCTAATGATGCTCCTCTTACAGTATTTAAAGCAAATCATTATGAGTGTGATCATACTGGTTATATAGATTTTGCCTCTCCCAGCGAATGTTCTGCATGCAAATGTCAAGACTGGAGGACGAAATATGATGTAGTGATTAATCCTATTAATGCATTAACTGCTTCTGTAAAGGAATTGACATTTAAGAGAGGTCTCATTCCATCAAAGAGAATTTTATTTCTATCTGCTCCATTAGAGATTAGGGCTAAGAGGAGAAGAAGAGTGATTTCCAGGGCATTATCAGGCATCCAAAAAAGTAAAATTACAACTCCTCCGTCTGCGTGTTGCACTGAGCAACGTACAATGTCCAAAGGAGAGCAGCACGAGCTGAAGAAGGTGAATATATTATATGTCCTCTAACTGACAAAACAAACAGACACATATCTATTTCAACAGATGACACATCTGCTGAAAATTATCAAACAGATATATACATCTGTTGCAACAGTTGACTAACCTGTTGCACCAGATACTTTATCTGGTGTAACATATGTCTCGTCTATTTTAGCAAATCAAACAGCTCTTCATACAACTTTTATTTGTACCAACAGACGACCTATCTGTTGCAACAGATGATTCATATGTTGCAAGGGATAGTTCATCCATTGAAAATTATCACACAGGGTCTTTCTCATGTAGAAATTTATCCCAATAGTTGATTCATTGTTGTAACAGAAATATAATATGTTTGGGATAATTTAAAATAGGAGGAAGGCCTGCTTGATTTGATAGAAGAGATGAGTTATCATTTTCCATTTTATTGTATCTCCGTGATTAGCATTGACCAATTCTGACTTTCCAGGTCGATGTAGAAGAAGCTACTGCTAAACAGCATTGAAAATATGCTACTCTTTTTATGGAAATATGGAGAACAAAAAATGCAGAAACCGTACGCTAGCGACAATGAAAATCTACGACAAGCAAAGCCGAATTCCATAGCATCGGATAAAGAACAACTTGTCCATACTGAGTAGATCTTTATAGCTTGAGCCTGTTAAAGCAATCCTTGGTAGTATACTTAAATTGTTGTTGATGTATTTGTTGAGATCTGTACCCATAACAATTTTTTTACATTTTATTTATTCGTTGACATATTTCAGCTAATTTATGAAGGCTACGATTTATTTTATTTTGTCTATGAATTTTATTTATTCCTTAGATTTGAACTTATTAATTGAAAAGGAATACTAGATTCAAATATTGCAACAGATAATATATCTGTTGCAACAGACGATACATCTATTGGAAAATTCAAATAGATTTAGACATATGTTGCAACAGGTAGGAGATCAGTTGAAATTTATCAAACAGGTCTTCCCACTGTTGCAACAGATGGACTTTAGATAAAAACATCAAGATAATGCAACATATGACACATCTATTGGAAAAAAAAGAACAGATTTAGACATATGTTGCAACATACGACATATCTATTAGAATAATCGAACAGATTTATGCATATATTGCAAAAGGTAGGTTATCTGTTGGAATTTATCAAACATGTCTTCCCACTGTTGCAACAGATGGACTTTAGATAAAAACATCAAGACAATGCAACAGATGACCAACCTATTGCAACAGATAAACTATATGTCAGAACAGGTAGAATAACTATTACAACGGATGGAGAATTTATTGCATTATAAAAATTTAAATTTTGTTGGACATAAAAAATTATCACTATGTTTAAAAAGGTTAAAGTAAATTGAAATAAAAAAGGTGCAACCCATCGACGATGTTCAGTTCAAACACCTAAAATAAAATAAGCATCAAGTAGACATGTTCATTTTAAAGACGTAAAATAATATAGGCATCAAATGTGTTAGTGTCAGTCCTGGCACATTTCGCTGACTTGCCGTCACTTGGCCCCCAATGGTCATTCTCTTCCCCCCATTGTCTTATATATTCATCTTCCTCCTAAAATTTAACCCTAAATTCCCAAATCTTCTTCTTCATCGTCATCTTCTTTTATCTATCCAAATTCTTCAAATTATTACTTTCATTTTTTCCAACTGACCTTGACATTGTCGAGCGCATCTTCCACTATTTTTTGTGATAAAGATTTTCAATATTGTAAGTGCGGTCATGAAGCTCTATTAAAAACTTCTTGGACTCAACAAAATTCGGGTCGTAGGTTTTTTACTTGTAAGATTTCAAAGGTAATATTTTTTTATTTAATTAATTGATTAATTATTGACTTGTAATTATTTTGTAATTATGTTCTCTTTTTTATAGAAATTGGGTAGATGCGATTACTTTGATTGGTATGAAGAACGACACCCTTCACAAGCAAATCGTGTAATCTGGGGTTTGTTGAACAAAGTCAAGACTTCTGAAGAGAAACAAAATCGAGCAAGAAGATACTACATTATTGTCGTTATTGCTACTGGTTTGGTGTTGTTAGGCACATGAATATTAAAGCCTAATTGCTGAAATTTTCATGGTGGTGTGTGTATTTTCTACTGGTTTGTTATCGACGAGCACATGGATATTCAAGCGTAACTGTTGGAAAATATCAAAAAGATTAGGCATATGTTGTAAAATTTAGGTCATATGTGGAAATTATCAAACAGGTCTCCCCACTGTTGCAACAGATTAGACTTAGATTATTAGATTATTCATAGAAATTATCAAACAGGTCTTCCCACTGTTGCAACAGATTGACAATCTAATCTATTGTATTATAAAAAATTCAACTTTTATCAGAAAAAAATTATTGTCACTACATGTACATGTAATAAAGTGAAGGGTGACTTGAAATTAAAAATTTCTATTTCACAGCCTCTTCTATATACACAGGCTTCAAGCGTCCAGTTAGTACCCCATAAGCCCAGACCTCTTGCAGGTTTGCCACAGCATTGTCGTACAGAAAAGTCATTGGCTCGGCCATTTCTGTGTCGGTCAGCAAACATTCGATGTGTGCAAGAGCGTGCGAGCCGCTCGCTTTAGCGGCATCATCTTTTGGAAGGATCATTCCCATGTTTCGACCTTGAAAATCTCATTATTTCTTCATCAACACTTTCTTTGAAAAATGATTCATCAGTTTACTCTCCCTCAACAAGATAGGTAACAGCACCATCAGTGGCTTCACGAGGAGAAAAAGATCGAAATCATCGACGAGAGGTACATTGGAGTCATAAACATTGATCTTTTCCTCCTCAACTAGTATCTCAATAGCTCGATAATGCATGTCGTTCACGCTAATGACTGTAAGAATCCTTTTTGCCTCGGTCCAGCTCTTACCGTGTGGATTTGGCATGTCCCCTCTAACATATATTAATGTTTCTTCTTCATCCAAGACCAATGTAGAAACTAGGAAATCAAGTCCCACGCCAAGGGCTGACGCCTCTCTATTAAGTTGATTGTACCTATCCTTGAGCTTCTTGCAGAAGTCGAGGTCCATTATCTTATCGACAACATCATAAGCTTTTCGGTACGTTAATTGCCTTTTCCTCATGAGGTAGATAATTATGTCAACATGCTGTGAGATAAGAATTCAATTTTTAAAGAATTTAATCTTTAAATAGGTTAGTAATTGTAAAGATGCAACGGATGGTCCATCTGTTACATAGGGTTCTCTGAATCAATAATCTAACGCAACTTATGCCACAGATGGATAATAAGTTGCAACAGAATCATAACCAGTTACACCAGTATACCCAGCTGTTGCAATAGATGTAAAATCTGTTGTGTATCTTCTTCTTCATGGGGTAGATTAGAAGGGCTATGTTAGGAAAAGTAAACTTGTCCTGTCCTCGTATGGCATACGCATATCAGTCATAGTCTAGAAGTCTTGGGGGGGAAAGAGAGGACTGGGGAAATCTGGTGCGCCTGGCTTGGTATTCTTGACCTATCGCAGATCTCTCTTCCCTTCAGCGCCAAGTTCCACATATATGTCCATCTTCTTGACTGGCCCCTAAACTTTAACAGCTTTTGGAGATGGAGGAATTACAATTTCTTTTGATTTCTGAGCGGAGAATACATCTCTAATTAATCTTTTCTTTCTCCTAACCGATGTTGTAGGAGTGTGTGGCTCCCTCACCTTCTTGGATAGTATAACACACCTCTTGTATTTGAATTCCTCAATAGCTTTATAGATAGCCTCTACTTTTTCAAAGAGTTTATCCTGTCTGTCCTTGCACTCATCGCATTCGCAACAAGAATATGAGGGTGAAGAGGGGTGAGAGGGACCTGTGTAAGGGCGAAAAGGGGTGTTTTCAAACATATTTATTCTTTGGTAGCTGCATTAGCATGCCTGCCACCAACACCAACAACTCTACCGGAAGAAGCACCCGGATCTGCCTTAGTAAAAGGTTGGTCATGAAGAGCCTCAACATTAGGCTGACCTTGCCTAACTGCTCTTCTTATGGCTGTTGCTCCAGCCAATTCCTTGTTTATTAACTTCACCGTTGGGTCTGCAATAGTATCAACATGACCAAGAGTAATATAAGAAGTCATCACCGAGTCCTCCTCAGTAGGCACGATCCTTGGATGCACAACCTATAAAAAAGAAAAAAAAAGACAGATTCATTTAAATCATATAATATAATAATTTTCACAGTTGGGCTACATTTAAAAAAAAATACCCATTTGTTGCATAGTTTGCAGTATATGGTTAAAATTTATTTGAGTCTGGTTCAGAGAAACAGAGTAACACAAGGATAATCTGATGCAAAATATCAATCATCTGTTGCAACAGCTGCACAAGACGGGTAATCTGTTATGCAACAGATGATATGTACGTCGCAACATATGAACGATATATTATCAGATTAAACATTTGTTGCATAATTTGCAGTAGATAGCTAATCTTTTAGGAGTCGGGTTCAGAGAACCAAAGCCACAAATGGGTAATCTGATGCAAGATATACCCCATCGCAACAGATGTCCCATCTGGTGCATCAGATATAACATCTCATGCACCAGATATAACATCTGTTCAATATCTTTCTTATCTTTGAATAGAATTATTTTACTTGAAGAAGACGTACTGCATCATCCGGAGGGTTAAAGAGATCAACCTCCTTAATATTGGTGTTGCTCTTTGCATCCAACCACCTAACATCCTTGGATGAGAAACCTCATCCAGGTAATCCATTAACTGCTTTCAGAGGGGAGAAATGGCTTCAAATGTAAAAAGTGTAATCAGGAAGCAAGCAAAAAAAAACTCATAATAACTATATTTAATATAAATTAATGGATAAGTAAAATTAGTGATTAATTTTACCATAAAAGCCCAAGGAAAGCCATATAATGTGGTCCTCTTTCTCTTTCTGACTCTCCAATTCCTTTTCTTTCTCACTTTCATTTTCTTCATCACCATCTACAGACCATTGTCCACCTCCCTCAACGTTGTTTTCATATCTCTCCTCAGCTTTACTGTTCCCTAACTGAGATTGTTCAGGAAGCTCCTCCGAATCCCTCTGTACTATAGCCTTTTTTTTTTAGTGGTCAGACATTGATCCACTTTTACTTTCTTTTCTTTTAGGAGACATGTTTTATCTATAGACAAAGAAAAACAAAAATTACATTACAATTGATGTATGCATAGATTTTAAAAAATACATTACAAACACCACGAATAACGACACACCAACAGTCACTACTACAAACACCACCAACCAATGCCAACAAACAAATAAACACCACTAATACCGATACCACTACGAACACCACCAACCAATGCCACCACTGGTGCCACCACGACGACCACAAACACCACCACCAACACCACCAATACCACCACCAACACCATCCAGCTATACCACGACGGTCAACGAAACACTGCAATGGAAACTAGGGATTTCTCGAGTTCTTCCTATGATTTTACCATCAAAACTCAAAATTGTAAACCCATTCTCAAAGATAATGCAACTAAAAGTTTTATTTTTCATCATTAACTTAAAATCCCTTATTTTTTAGAAAAAGAAAAAAAATATAGATCTCTTCTCGAACTCTGTTGCCTACGAAGACAAAGAAAACCACTGATACAAGCAAGAATGATGTCGAAAATAACACCTATGTGGTTAAAATAAGAAGAAAACCAATCTGTTGTGGAGGGTTGAGCAAATTTATTGAGTAGTTGTTGTTTGTACTGTATTGTTGAGTGAGAATGAGAGAGAAAGAGCCAGACCTCGAGATTTAAAATAATGAAACGTTTTGTATGGGTTGATTTGTATTTTGGAAAAGAATGACAAGTAGTTTTGAAAATGTTAATTTGGTCCGAAATGATCTTAATTATTTTTAAAATCATAAAATATATGTGTAATTTTTAAAATTATACAAAAATAATTAAAGTTGTAGTTGACTGAGTACTCTAGGAGGTGGCCCTGTGAAAACTCACCCCTGGTCCTAGATTAATCAATTTAGGAGTCTAACATATGAACTCAATTGAAATTGTAAAACAAAAAATGTTCAACATGTTGCGTCAGATTTCTCATCTATTGTAAATTATCTATCAGATTAGGTAACAACAGATTACGAATCTGATGTAAATTATCAAACAGATTAAGTCATCTGTTGCGACAGATTACCCATCTGTTGTAAATTATCAAATAGATTGTCATATGTCAAAATAGATTACCCATATGTTGTAAATTATAAAATAGGCGCTGCCATCTGTTGTGGCTGACCCTATGAAAACTCACCCCTAGTCCTAGATTAATCGATAGTTTACCCTATAAGAACTCACCCCTAGTCCCAGATTATTCAATCAAGGTATTAGTACCCTAGTCCTAGATTAATCAATTAAGATATTAGTCTAACATATGAGGTAGTAAGAATCGGTTCGACTCAGAGTGATCGATCGCCGACTCTGGTCGAGAGGAACGCAGTATCGTTTCATCATGCAATTAACAAAAGACTCAATTGAAGTTGTAGTTGACCCTATGAGAACTCACATTCAATTAAGGTACTAGTCTAACATATGAACTCAATTGAATTATATATAAATAAATGCTCAACCTGTTGCAACAGATGTCTTTTCTGTTGGATTAAATCAAACAGATTATGTAATCTGTTGCAACATATTACACATCTGTTGTAAACTATCAAGCAGATTAAGTCATCTATTGCAATATATTACCCATCTGTTGTAAGTTATCAAATGGATTGAGTCATATGTTGCAATAGATTACTCATCTGTTGTAAATTATCAAATAGGCGCTATCATCTATTATAGTTAACATTATGAGAACTCACCCCTAGTCCTAGATTAATCAATTAAGGTATTAGTTGGACATATGTGGTAGTAAGAATCGGTTCGGCTCAGAGTGATCGATCGACAACTCTTATTGGGAGGAACGCAGTCCCGTCTCATCATGCATTTGCCAAAAGACTTAATTGAAGTTGTAGTTGACCCTATAAGAACTGACCCCTAGTCCCAGATTATTCAATTAAGGTATTAGTTGAACATACGAGGTAGTAAGAATTGGTTCGTGTCTGAGTGATCGATCGATGACTCTTGTCGGGAGGAATGCAGTACCGTCTCATCATGCAATTGCTAAAAAACTCAATTGAAGTTGTAGTTGACCCTTTGTGCTCATTCATCCATCCCTAATTCCACCTAGATCAATGTAGGTACTATTATTAATCTTACCATTAAGTTAATGAGAACACATTTTAACTCAGAGTGATCGATCGACGACTCGGGTTGGGATGAACGCAATACTAACACCATGCAAATGCAACGACTCAATTGGATTTGTAATTGATCCTGTGAGCTCATTCATTCATCCCCCGTTCCACCTATATCGATGTAGGTACTATTATTAGTCTTAACATTAAGTTAATGAGGAGTTCATTCTTTCATCCCTTGTTCATCCTAAATCAATTGCAATGAAATTCGTTGCAATAAATAACTGAGCTGTTGGAGAATTTCAAACAGATAACAATATATGTTGCAACAGATGACATTTCTTATTAATTATCAAATATACATTTGCATCTGTTATACGGATGACTGGGGTGTTGAAAATTTTCAAACAGATATTGATATATGTTGTAACAGATGACGTTTCTGATTTAGTTATCAAATGACATTTCCATCTGTTGCCACAGATGACTGAGCTGTTAGGATTTCTCAAACAGATATCTAAATCTGTTGCAACAGACGACATATCTGTTTGAAAATCTTTTTGTTTTTTTTTAATTTTAAAGCAAGCTACTGTCCGAGTAGATAAAGTAGTAGTACTACTAAAGGCGGTAAAAAATGTTTCTTGGATAACTCAAAAATCTCATTGAGTAGTCTTGTCCTGTCTTTTCAGTGTCACCCATTTTCTTCCTCGTGCCCCTCAAATTATTAGTGAATATTAATTAATGAATATTGAAAACCCTAATACTTCTTCCTTTTCATATTGATTTGGCACTTCCATCAAGAAAATATTAATTAGGGGTTTATTTTACTACAAAATTAGCCTTATTAATTATGCTTTATAAATATAAATTTGAATAAATACACTTTGTTTAGTCATTTAATATTAAGGGTAGTACATTTAGAAATTAGAATTATCTCACCTCTCCCCTCCTCTCCTTCAGCCCTAAATCTCTCATCTTTTTTCTTTCTATCCTCTTTAGGGTTATCACAGCCTTTTTTTCTCTCCTCTTTCTCAAAAATTTTCATTCGGATCTAAACCGATCGATATTCATATCTTATATTCCTCGACTAAAATTGCTATTTTGACCCCCTTTTGACATTGTATGATATGATTCACTATTGGTCTTTCATTCTCGTCTTCTTCTTGCAACTTTATTTACATCTTTTTATTTATTTAATTATCATTTTCCCATATCATATTTATTTAAAAAATTTGAAGGAACTTTTAATTATTGAATAAACATACCGAGAATTTTTATTATAAGATGCAGAAAAAAGTTATCTGTTGGGAGAAGTTTAAAAGTCTTGTTGGCAGTATCATTTTTCTTTATGTATTTTGTTTGTTTCTTTGTTGTTGATGCTGTTATTGATGTTGTTGGTGGGGCTGGCATTGTTGGAACTTGTGGTGTGGTGTTGTTGGTAGGCTTGGCATTGTTGGAACTTATGGTGTGGTGTGGTTTAGACGGTGGGTGCTTCTTAGCTTAAAAATAGTGGAGTCCGAACAATCAACACAAGGAGTAAGGGAGAAAAAAATAAAAAGTTTAAAGTGAATAAGAAGAGAAGAATTGGTTACCAAAATTTAAAAAATATGTGTTGAGTGGGAATTGAACTCAAGACCAAAAGAAATAAATAGCCTTAAGCACCCATAAACAACAACTAAGCTAACCAAACAACTCTTACTATGGGTGCTCACTGATTAGATTATATATGTTTTTTTCTTTATTTCCACATACATATATAAAGTTCGATACGGGTTCAGTCTGTGCTCGCGCACTTGGAGGACTCCATGTGGGTTCGTCCCTTGTTGTTGATGGTGTTGGAACATAGGATGTATGCTTATTTGTAGTTGATGATGTTGTTAGAACAAATTTTGTTGTTTTCTTTGTTGTTGATGTTTTTTATTTGTTGTTTGTAGTTTATGCTATTGTTGATGTTGCAACAGACGGAGCAACTGATGGAACAAATCAAACCACCAGCAAGGCTGCTATGTATTCCAACAGACTCCATATTTGTTGCATCAGACTCCATATCTGACGCAACAGACTCCACATCTAACGCAAACTATCCGAGATTTATGTGTTGTATGTGTTACTTAAATAAAACTGGTGACTTTATTAATACGTAAATTAAAAAAAATGGATCTAAATACAACATTTTATCTTTTTATTGTATTTTTGAAAGAAACAGATTGATAATCTGTTACAAAATATATTCCACCTGTCAGATAACTTACAACATATGGACAATCTGTTACAACAGATGGATATATCAGTTTGCTTTTCCTTTAGCTGTTGCGTCTGTTGCAACTTGCTAGTCATCTGTTTATTCAATTTCATCGAGAGCAATCAATTTTTCTAAACACTTCTTGGCCAAATTCAATTTTTGCTCTTGGACTGCTTCTCTTTTATTCTTTCCATCCTTCAAGATGGCCTCCAAATTTAATTTTTACCCTCAATCCAATAGCAAAATTTTAGTTTGGTTGAAGGATGCAAAGAAAAAAAGAGAAGCAATCCAAGAGCAAAAATTGAATTTGGCCAAGAAGTGTTTAGAAAAATTGATTGCTCTCGATGAAATTGAATATACAGATGACTAGCAAGTTGCAACAGACGCAACAGCTAAAGGAAAAGCAAACTGATATATCCATCTGTTGTAACAGATTGTCCATATATTGTAAGTTATCTGACAGGTGGAATATATTTTGCAACAGATTACCAATCTTTATCTTTCGAAAATACAACAAAAAGATAAAATCTTGTATTTAGATCCATTTTTTTCTAATTTACTTATTAATAAAGTCACCAGTATTATTTAAGTAACACACACAACACATAAATCTCGGATAGTTTCAGCAATATTGCATTAAATCCCGGATAGTTTGCTAATTACATTTTATCCCAAAATTTTGAATTGTCATACATATGTTAAGCAGTGATACATATAGCATATGTATCACTAGTAAATATGAATCTAGGATTTTATGTAATTTTTTATAACATTAAGGGATATTGTGTAATATGGTGTCTTAAATATGGGATTTGTGTAAATTTTCCTTTTAAGGGATATGAACAGTCGTGACTTTTTGTTTGACTAAGTCCAGTCCCTTCCAATTCTCAATCATTTTATAAATAGGTCCCTCCGGCCTCCTCACTCACTCTCACTAACTCTCATTCATTCTACTATACTTACAATACTAATATGTCAAATCCAGATTCATATAAGAAGGTTCATATCGAGTCCTTGCAGAAATTTCAAAGGCAGTTTGATGAACTCTAGAGGAATTTGGCCAACTTCCGAGCAAGGCTGAGGAGGGATCTGCTGCTGCCGGAAGAAAATTGTCAGGTTGACAATAATAATAGTAATAATAATAATAATAATAATTAGGTTATGTTTTTTCTTTCTTTTAGCATATGTATTTTCCTTTTTTATATCCGATCTACCTTTAAGGGATTCAAAAAAATCTATGTATATGTTTGGTTTGGTTTGATTTGGTTTGGTCGATTTTGAATTTTTAATTCTTATTCAATATTTAATTATCATTCTATTTATTCCCTATTCAAAACATTTAGGCGGTTGGAGTTAGGGATGCGGTCATGATAAGAAATTCTCCTAAATATGTTTCGTTAATAAATAATAAGGAACTAAATGATATTATAATCATAAAAGAAAGATTATTTAATTTAAAAAAAGTCACAACATTGGATTAATTTAATTAAGATATATATGATGATGATATGATTTTTAAGAAAAAAGTTAATGAATAGTCGTGACTATGACTTTTGTCTAAACATATTCAACAAACAAACAAAAACAAAAAATGCTTCTGATGCATCAAATTCCTCATCTGTTGCGACTTATGAATCCGTTAGAATAAATCAAAAAAACTCCTTAAACATATGGTCGATTTATAGCAACAGATGGTATATCTGTTGAAACAGATGGGTTATCTGATGCAACAGATATACAATCTGTTGCCATAACTCAATTAATAAAAATGGTTATTAAAGAAACGGAAAGATTAAGTCACCACCAGCTTGATTTAATTAAGTCATTTCTTTTCACAGAAAAGAATAAGGAAATAAATGATAAACACAATTTAAACCGTAAAAAACTCACCAGAAATATTCTTGTTTTTAAATCTTCTTTATTAATTTATATAATTAAAAAGTCAAAAACATTGAATGTCATGAAGATAAAAAAAAAATTAAAAGATATATATATTATATGTTGCAACAGATATATTATCTGATGCAACAATTAAACTATTTGTTGCAACGGATGATATATCTATAGTAATAGATGATTTATCTTATGCAACAGATATATAATCTGTTGTGCAACTCAGTGTAAAAAATAAACAGTTGCTAGAAATAACTAATTATTTTAATAATTATAAAGCTAAGCTTCAAGCTGAAAAGTCATGACCTATCATAATATTGATTAATTTAATTAAGTCATAACTTTTTACAGTAATCAAGAATGTCATTAATAAATGGAGGTGAACAGTTGTGCCTTTAAATCTGCTTTATTAATTTATATAATTAAAAAGTCAGAAAATTTGGATGTCATGAAGATAATCTATTTTTTAAAAAATATATATATATTATATGTTGCAACAGATATATTATCTGATGCAACAGGTTATCTATTTGTTGCAAATCATGATATATCTGTTGTAACAGATGATTTATCTGATGCAAGAGATATATTATTTGTTGTCTAAAACAGTGCAAAAAAAAATGATTCCTGGAAAGAACTAATTATTAATAATAATAAAGCTGAAAAGTCATGACTTATCATAATATTGATTAATTTAATTAAGTCATAACTTTTTACAGTAATCAATAATGTCATTAATAAATGGAGGTGAACAGTTACGATTTTTTGTCTAACTCATTCAAGTTCAATCCTCTATAAATAGGTCTCTCCTTACTCAATCGTTCGTTCTACTACACACTATTTATTCCTCGCTCTTGTTACACCTTCAACTACTTTCTCTTCAAGAACTTGATAGATTTTTCCTGTCTCTGGTAAGTTTTTTTCTTGCTTTTTGTGTAAATATATGTTGTATTATATTACATTACTTTCGAATTCTTTCTTTTCTTTACTTTTGTGTTTACGTGTGTGTTTTGTCAACTTATGCGTTCTTTAGATATGGCTGATCCTGTGTGGGATGTCGCTATTTTACGAGACACCATGAGGGAACTGCAGAAGGAGGTTCATGACCTGCATTGGGAGTTGGCCGCCGTCAGAGTAAGGATGCTGCGGGAGATCCGCAGGCTGCGGAGGGCGCTGCTGCTGCCCTTTAAAGATTGGCCGGCTGGCCATACAAATAATAATTATGTTAATAATGATGATAATAATAATTAAGCCTTTTTTCTGTTATCTATGTATTTATTTTTTTTTGTTTTATAAAAAGTTATGCTTGATGCACTTGACTTTTTATTTCTTATTTAATTTCCGTGCTATCTATTTCTATTTCTTCACGAATGACATGTCTACAATTAAGGAATAATTTGATTCCAGTATCAATATCAAGAATATATGAGTTATCTGTTAGGTTTTGTGTATGACAGGAGCTGTATTTTGTTGTTTGAAATATATTAGTAATCTGATGAAATAGATTATTTATCTGTTGAAACAGATTACTAATCTGGTGCAACAGAATACCCATCTATTCGATTCATAATCATATTACGGGCACCTAGAACCCTTAAACATGAATTCAACATGAGTCTACTGTTACAACAGAACATTTATCTGGTGCCACAAATAATGGATCTGTTTAAACAGATTGCTCTTGTATTGCATTCATGTTCGCGTGCAAACTATAGTTGAAAAAACAACACACTAGCAGTTACCCAAATTCAACTAAAAAGCATAATCTGACTTACCAAAGTCTCCTCTTAAGTAAATTCCAAAGTTGAAAGTGATTTACGAAACAAAATTTGACATAAGAATTTGGTCAAAGAGCAGCAGTTGGGGTAACAACAACAACAACAATGGTCAACAAGAATAATATGAAGTTGATAATAAAGTATAAGATAATGATAATGAATCAGAAGATGATGAATAAAGCAGCAGCAACAATGAACAATAAATATCGCGAAGAGAGAGAAAATAACAACGGATGAGGAGAGAGAAAAAGATGTCTTTTTCCCTTCATTCCCCGTTATATATTAACTAACATTTGAATCAAAGTGTAAATTTAAAAACTTGTGGGTTATTTTAAAATTTTTCAAACTTTCTTAAACCATAATGAAGTAATTATCACCTCTACTCAATATTAAGATTTGTGTCACATACACCTCATTTTAAAACTCTTTTGTCACTTGTGGCCCAAACCCCCTAGAAACTCATAATTGAAGAGTTTTAATAGATTATACTATTTCAAACTTATCTCTTTTATAATTTAAATATTATATATATATATATATATATATATATATATATATAGAGAGAGAGAGAGAGAGAGTTTATTTTAATAATAATAATAATAATAATAATAATAATAATAAGCAATAAATAATAGTAGTAGTAACACACAAGTTGTATTGCTTTTAATTTGGAAAAAAATGTGGCAATTTTTAGGACAAAGTTTGATAGTATTGTAATAAAAAAATTTAATTAAAGAATATTAAATATTTGTATTTGAAAATATTAAAATTTCAGAAGCATTAAAAAAATTTATTATCTTAAAGCTAGGAACGCATAGTAGAAAAGTACCAAATAAATTCTAACTATTTTATTTAATAATAATAATAATAATAATAAATAAATAAATAAATAAATTATAGAAGTCATAATATCAGTACATAAACTCTAACTATTTTATAATCTAACTATTTTATAACCACAATCGAAGAGTCTTAAATAAACTATAACTATTTCATAATCATAAAAATTAATAAATAAATAATAGTGCATTGTAGTGATAATTTAGTAGTATATACGTGAGAATCTACATATTTAAAAGTAAAATAATTAGAAGTAACTAACTATAATTTATTTAAATTTAAGGATAAAGATTAAGATTTCAAAATAAATCAATTCTACATATTTTGAGGCATGACTTCTTTTGAGAGTATTCTGCATTTTTTTATAGTTTTATGCATATACAAAAATATAAAATTTATTTTAATTAGTTTAAAGATTAATATAAAGTTTGCTAAAAAAATATTTAGTTTGAAATTTTTTATAATATTTTTTTATATTTTAAAATTGAAACTATAAAAGGATAAATATTATTTTTAGAGATATAAATTATATAAAGTAGTAGTCTTTAGATAAAGATAAGTTTGCTGAAAATTAGTTTATTGAATTGGTCTTAAATTTTTGAATTTCAAATGAAAGATAGGATTCTTTTAGCTTTTGAATTGAAAACAAACTCCATACTAGATAAGGTTAAATTTGAATTAACTCTTTTTATATAAACTAAATTTTCTATCAAACTTCGCCCTTCATTCTTTAAATTCTTTTGAACTTATTATTTAATTGTTCAATCAAATTCATTTATTACTTATGTCATATTCGTGGTTGAAAATATGCTTACATTAATAGATCTATGCACAATTTATATCTTATTTAAAGTTTGATTTTAGATTATTTTATTATTATTTGTAACAATTTTTTTTTGTTATATAGAATTTCTATCATGGACAAAGAGGCTATTGATCATGCATATAAGATTTTTCAAAATAATTGTCAAGGTATGTTGTTTATACTTGATTTGATTTATTAATTAATTTTTTATTATTTACAACTAACTTTACATTTATCTTTTGTCAGAAATGTAACTAAAGAATCTAAAGTTTTTGAAGATCTGATGTATAGAAACATGACAAATGTAAAATGAATATTTAAAAAATCAACAAATATAAAATTTTTGAAGATTTGATGTATATAACCATCACAAAAGTGTGAAATGAATATTTAAAAATTAATAAATATAATAAAAAACTATTTGTAAATCTTAAACATAAGAGATGGGGGACAAATGAATAAACAATACAATAAAGCAAAACATGAAACATAAAAAAAATTTGCAATTACATACTATTTTTACTCATATAAGATTTGATAGGAGAGGGGGAGGGGGAGGAGGAGGGGATAATTAAGAATCTATATCTTTAACTGCCACAATATTCTTTTAAAAAAATCTGAAACATAAAAGTTATTTTTACAATTATATGATTGTTTTTCATATAGATTTGATTAGGGGGGGGGGAGGGATGAAAGGCCGGGGGGGGGGGGGGGGGGGGGGGGGGGTGAGGGGTGGAGATGGAGATGGAGGTGAGGGGGTAGTGAAGGGGGTAGTTTTTTTTTTTTTAATTTCATAATTGAGATATAATTTGATAGTTGATTTTTTTAGAAGATCGTTGTTGAATGTTTAAGGTCATATGATTTACTACTCAAAAGAGGCATTCGCTATCAAACATTTCATCCGTGCATTGCGTGGGTACGTATACTAGTAAGTACAAAAAAGAAAACTAAAAAAAAAAATCAAAGAAGAA
This sequence comes from Capsicum baccatum var. pendulum, assembly GCA_030864225.1. Taxonomy (NCBI): domain Eukaryota; kingdom Viridiplantae; phylum Streptophyta; class Magnoliopsida; order Solanales; family Solanaceae; genus Capsicum; species Capsicum baccatum. Next base: position 165,251,570 of record CM061554.1, on the reverse strand, counting down.
AAGAAAAGAAGAAAGACAAAATAGAAGTTAGAGATAGAAGAAAGAAAAAAAAAAGCGAAAAAATAAAATTAGGAAAAAATAGAAAAAAGAAGAAGAAAAAACGAGTAAAACACAAAAAAGAAAAAAAAGAAAAAAAAGAAAAAGAAAAAAAATGGTAGTGATTTTGGCAAGACTAAATATGTAATTTATTTATATTTTTTTATGAATACAGGTCACTGAGTAAAAGTGAATATAACGGCTAAATAAGTACTGTATTTATATTTTATATGAATACAGACTATTGATAAAATCGAATACAGCGGGCGTAAATTGAATACAACGATAATAAATGGTAATTATGTAAAATATAGCTATAAAAGGTGAGTTTTAAAGCAAAGTATAGTTATTTGTGAAAGATCCCTACTAAAATATATATAAGCATATAATGGGATTGATGAAACAGATAGGATTATATACTTCACCAGAAAAATAACAAATAAGATACACAATTGACAAAAGGATAAAAGGGATTGAATTGGTGGTGGGGTTATCAGCCATTGACAAAAGGATAAAAGGGATTGAATTGGTGGTGGAGTTACCAGCCAATGGATGTGTGTAGATAGGATATTTGATCATTGGATTTAAAGCATTTTACATCCAGTAGGTGGTTCAACTGGATTTGGCTTAGTGATTCGTAAAATTAGAGATTTAATTTTCAATAAAGACAAAGACTAAGTGATTTCTTCCAATCTATATTCCATAGAATTAGTCAAGTATTTTAAACGAAATACATGAATTAATTCTCAACAAATAACGGTTACGATGGAATGTAATTAAGTGTTCATTTATTCTTAATTAGATAATTCAAATTCTGAATCGGAAATCGTTGTTATTAAGGAGAATTTTACCCTAATATGGAATTCCTATGCAAATTGAATATATTCGGGTCGTGATGCAAGTGTGAAGGGTTACTTATCAATCCTTTAAAGGATGGGTGATGTCTTGATATGACTTAAGTAATTCTTGTGTAATTCTCACATCTTGAACAAACTTTTGAAGTTATTAGATTCAAAGTTCATAACAATATGTACCGAACACAACTTAGACAATAAAAGGTGAGAAAAAGTGACAGTACTTTCAAATTCTAATTAAGGGGTGTTTGAACTGACTTATTTTAAATGATTTATTGTAAACTAAAAGCTAAAAGTCAAAAGTTGGTAGCAATCAATTTTAACTTTTAGTTTTTCTTTTGTTGTACCTTTTAAGCTTAAAATAAAATGCTTTAAAATATTTTTTATCTTTATCAAATATCTTTAATAATAAAAAAGAGGGTTTTATTATTGGATGAACAATATGATTGATGTTATTCCAAAAAAAAAAAATTATTGTCGGTATCTAGCTATGCCATGAACTATCGAAATTTTTTATCATGTGTGAGATATGCCAACTCATACTTGCATGAAACATTCTCTTATTGGCACGTGGACTCTAATGGGCCCCGTTTACAAGCAAAGAGAACCATGTTCTTGTTATGAAATATAAAATAGAGAAGAAGAAGAAGAATAGAGAAGACTTCTTTATTTCTCTTGAGAGGTTCCTCAGGAGTCAATTACAATGAAGGAAACCCCCTTTATTTATAGGAAAATACTAATTTAGGTTTCTAAATTTTTCATAAATAGACAATCGCTGTATATGGTAAAGTAGACATTCACGATATATGGTAATATATCTATAACACTCCCCCTTGAATGTCTAATTGATAGATAATGTGTCTTATTAAAACCTTACTAGAAAAAATCCGGGGAGGGGGGGGGGGGAATCTAGTGAAGGAAAAAGAGTACACATCTCTAATAATACGCATATAAGCTGCCACATTTAAAACCTTATAAGGAAATCCAGTGGGACAAAACTTCGTAAGAGAAAAAGAGTACAGTGCGTATTAACTCTCCCTAATGAGATCATCCTTAAACCTTTGCATCTCGATCTTCATATTCTTGAAGGTTGTAATTAGAGGAGTCTTGGTGAATAAATCAGCCACATTGTCAATGAATCTGTTGCATGTTAATATCTCCATTCTTTTGTAGATCATGTGTATAGAAAAGCTTTGGTGAAATGTGCTTCATTCTATCTCTTTGAGTCCTCCCTTAAGTTGTGTTGTGCATGTTGCATTATACTCACAAAAAATTATAGGTACTTTATCACATTTCAAACCACATTTTTCACGAATGAGATGTATCGTGGACCTCAAACACACACACTCATAGTTTGTTTCATGAATAGCTATTATCTCAGCATGCTTCGATGAAGTGGCTATAATAGACTGTTTTGTATATCTCCAAGATACGACAGTATCCCCACATATGAACACATTACTTATTTGAGATCGAGTTTTATACGGGTCAGATAAGTACCCAGCATCAACATAATCAATAAGATCGTGACTATAATTTTTAAAATAAAATAAGCTTATATGTTTGATCTCATTCCGATGTCTCCTAGTAGGAGCAGAACTATACCTTACTAACAAATTGATCGAAAAGTTATATCGGGTCTTGTACTAGTTACAAGATACATTAGTACACCAATTGCACTAAGATATATAACCAATCCAATTCTGTATATTTCTCATTCCAACAAATAATTTATTGTTTTTGAAAACTCTCCAAGAGTTTCAATAATTTTCAAGCTATAAGCTTATACAGTGTAAGGATTATAAATAAGTTTCCCAGAAACTTTTATATGCTTCAAACATTTTGAATCCTTAAAAAAATTTCATATAAATTTTGTCAGCTAACAATATTCAATATTTCATCTGTGACATCTTCAAGTGTCTAGATTGCAAATCAAATAAATTTTATGCTTACCAAGATGCATCCTTTTATATCACTTGATAAATGTTTCTATGTCAGTATGCCTAAATAAACATGAATTTAAATCCTCATGATTTTTTACAATATTGCGCCAATATTGTATCAAATAAATTATCGATAATATATCACTTTGTATCAATTCACAATGTGACATAATATTTTGAGATCTCATCACTTCATTACTTTCAGGTACCTGAACCTCTTATAAGGTTTCATGAAGTGTTATATCGTAGACTCTTCAAGAGCACATTGTCTTCTTATTATAATCATTTGCTCTTTTTTTATTTTTCAATAATTATTGAATTTAGAATCGATTGATCTACCACGCTTCACGCATGCATAGACTTTATCCTTTAAGAACACAAAATAGGAGCACTTGCAGCTTAAATATAAGAAGCTTTCGACATTTAACTTGAATTATCTTTTGAATGAGGATCTGATGATAATTTCTAACATATTTCATAGTTGCTTATAATCTCCCCCTTATGTTAGGAAAACTAACATACATCCTTCATATTTTTTGAGGAATTCATCTTTGTGTATTATGGTATATTCATTAATTGTATATCGCACATCAACACTATTAGATGGACAACGTGTGGTTTCTGATTCAGAACCAACTTTAAAGGGGAATTAATCATAATTTATTGATTGATGCATACAAGTACTTTTGTATACAATATTTCAAATCAACACATGAAGTCTTTGCTCTCATTAGCAATGGTTCAACTATTTATTGAAGGCATTCAATGTCACAATCTAAAAATTATGCTCTTAACTCAATTTTATTGAGCAATAACTTTATGAATGTCAAACTGCAGGTTGACAATAAATGTACATGTGATCATCTTATTGATGCACCTTTTTAACATATCAAATAATATGTGAACAGGCCCATATTCACCTCTTAGAATTTTCAGATTTTAAGAGATTCAATCTCAATATTAGTTGGTCCAACCAGTTTATCATGAGAACACGCAACATTAAAAGTTCATGAAGAATTTTCTAGTTCTTCAATATATATTTAATACTCACTATACGCATCTTTGGGATGTCGCAATTGTTCATGTCAATTTATGAATTTTCATACTAGTAAACTCCAACTTTATCATGACATTTACTTTATTTTAGTAAATTTCAAATTTACCATTACATGAATAAATTTTAGATATACTACTTTAGAAGTAGATTTCAAAATAACTCTTCTCAATTATTATGTCTCTATCGGAGGTGAGTTGTGATACCACCACAATCAAGTGGACGTTTGTATTGATAAGTTTTTCTAGATATTATCATATTCGTCCAGGGAATGAATCTATACTTATAACAAGCAAAATTTCCATTCGTCAAGAATGAAATATAATTATACCTTAAGTCTATCAAATTTTGATAGCTTATAACCTCTTTCATGATATTGCTACTTCAGGAGCAGATCGAGGCATACATATAATGTGGAGATTTTTTCTCTAACATATTTTATAGTCATAATAAGTGTGTGAAAATATTATCACTTTTGATGATTATTATCATATTGTCCTTTCACACTTATATTCGTACATTCAATCACTTGTCTTCTTTCAGACATATTATGCACTGATGCCACATTTACTTCAGAGAATCCAGCATATTCAATGGGACATGTCTCATGACTTTTCACAAACACCCATTATTTTGCGTTAGCCATCATAATATCATCAATATGGTGTATTGAGATTCAAACTCAATATCTTATCCATATAAAAAAGCGTCTTAGGCTATAACTCGATGGGACTTGAACCCAACATCTTATCGTCATAGTGCATTGAAACTTTTAACTCAATGTCTTACCCTCTTAATGAGATGAGATTTAAATTCATCATCATATCTTTTAACAATATTGTTCTTCATGAACAAATTTAAAGCATAAGTGGTTTCAAACCAATTATTTTTCCTTAAATCCAACAAATAATTATTTATATCATTAGTGGAAAAAGATAAATAACACAAGGAATTACTAACCTTGAAATTACCTTTAAATTATAATCTCGTCTTGTTTAGTAGAGTCTCGTGCTGATAACGTGTTATGAAATATAAAATAGAGAAGAAAAGAGAAATCAAGGGAGAAGAGATGAAACTTCTTTATTTCTCATGAGAGGTTCTTCAGGGGTCAATTACAATGAAGAAAACTCCCTTTATTTATAGGGGAAAACTAACCTTGGGATTTCTAACTTTTTCGTAAATAAATATTTATTATATATAGTAAAGTAGACATTCACTATATATAGTAAGTAGACATTCACTATATATAATAATATATTTATAACATTGCTTTCTTTCTTCTTCAATATATTTGTCCTTTTTATCTTTTCCATGCTCCTCTATCTGCTTTTTTGTTTTCCACTCTCTTTCAACATATTTTGTTTTTCTATTTTGTTGTATGATTTTTAAAGAAACTTTATATAAAGTGTTTATGTATCATTTGTGATATAATTTAGAATATTTTTGGATTAAAAATTCTGATATTAGAGAATGATTTTTGAATACTTTGGTTGGCTAACTTAATTAGTTGAAAGTTTTTTTTCCGCGTAGTAAATTTTAATCGATCTCTTTTGTATTGGTATATGAATTTTAAGTAGAATTGTTCATATTTTGATTTGCATCATTTTTTTATTAAAATCAAAATCAAATCAAGTTATTAATTTTAATTATTTAAATCAAATAAAACTAAATATAATACAAATTTATTGTTTTGGTTTGTTTTGTAGTTTTCTTATTTTTGGTAAAATTTGTTTTGTAGTTTTTAATAATGCTATTTATCTCTTATTCTTTTGTCATTAGAAAAGAAATTTCATTAGTTGCTAATTTTTAATTATGGACTATCTTTTTTATTATGAGGATCGTATTTTTCTTGAATTATAAATAAATTCTTAGCATCGATAAACTTTAATTAGTTGAATATAGTTTATAAAAATATTCAGGTAAAAGTCTCATATTTTTTCTTCATATAAATTGATTTTGATTCATGTATTTCTTTTAAAAATGTGTTTAAGCCTAAACCTATCAGTCCGTTCGAATAAATTTAATAATAATAAAATTTTGATGAAAAATTATAAAAAAATATTTCAGAATTAGTTATAAAAATTGATATATTTCTTATTTCATACAAATAATTATAAAATTAGTCAATTCAAGCAATATCAATTTTAAAAATTAAATCAAATAAAACTATCAATTTATATAATTAATTTAATTTTTATTTAGTTTAATTTTCATTGAAATCACAAAGGAATTAAAAAAACTTAATTGTGAAATTATTTTAAAAGAAGAATTTCTGTATATATTATAGAATTAATTTAAAGTTGATGGGGAAAATATAAAATTTTGAATTAAAAAAATTAAGGTAAGAAAAATAACAATATTTGGAAAAGAAAGAGATGAAAAAGGTAAATCAAAAGAAGAAAAGAAGAAAAGTAGAAAAGGAAGAGAGAGAAAGAGGGGACTTTATTTAGCCTTTTTGTTGTAAGTGGGGTCATTAATCCACATGGCAAAACATGAAGGGAGCCTTACACAATTTTTGTATGTAACATAATTATTATATCTCAAGCATAATAAAACTTTTAGTGAACTGTCAATTGTGCGTTGTCAAAATTGAAATCATTCCATGCATTGTGATTTGTTTGGTATACACTTCCAAAGTTCGTCAAAATTGAAAAGTCAATTGATAAGTATCTATCAGTAATTTTAGAGTGTGGAAGCTAATTTAAATTATATATTTTTCAGTTAAAATAACTTAAATCTTTTTAAAATTGCTTACACTAATAAGATATCTTATTTTATCTTGAGTCGGGGGTCTATCGGAAACAGTCTTGCTACTTCTCTGGAGGTAGTGCTATGGACTGCGTACATTTACCCTCCCCAGACCTCATTATGTGGGAATACACTGAGTTTATTGTTGTTATTGTTACACTAATAAGACATAAATTTGTGCAAAAAAATTAATTTCAAATTGATTCAAAAATTAATAGATAAATTTCTCGAGTTACTATTAGTTCTACATTAACTAAATAATACTCCATAAATTATTTTATTATAAGCTTATAAGCTTACTAAATTCCTATTAATTTATTGTCACTTGTCAGAGGATCATTACAAGCCAACCATCTTGCTTATGATTGTGAGTGCTATAATAATAAAGGAGTGAAGCCAGGATATGATATAATGGTATATTTTATTTAATAATTTTTTTTAGATAAGTTGCATCGACGTCTCAATTATATGGGAGACTTAAAATCAAACTATTTATTTATTTATTTAAAATTTATTTTTATTAGCTTTTACACAAAATTACATAAAAAAATCTACTTGATAATGAGTTGCTCCTCTTTTTATTCCGAGAAAGATTTCAGGTAAAACGTTACTCAGTTTATTTTCTTCAAAAAATATGAATTGATAAAGATTTCAGTAAAAAAAAAATAGTAGTATATATGACTAGTTATATATGAAACTAATGTTAATTGGTCTATGCTAAGCCCGGCCCCAATTATATTGACATTTATATTTGTAACTTTTTTTTTTTGTTATTCTTACTATTTGTTTGTTTTTATTACATTATATTAGTTAAGGATAGTTCAATAATTTCTTGGTATTTCTAAAATTTTAAATTATCTATTTGTTTCAGTTTTTTGTCATATTTTTCTTTTTAGTTCGTTGTAGAGAATGTCTCTTTCCTTTCTTGGAAAATCCTTAATTTCAACTTCCACATGATATATTTAAGACAATAAAATTAAGGGATCTTTTGGTTAGGTTACTTATCGGTGGATTGGGCAGATAATTATGCTTAACAGTTTAACTTATTGATTATCGACTTGTAAATATACTAATCTGCTAGTCAACTGATAAAATGATGGTTGGTTCAATATCATATTAGCAATCAACAGGTGGCTATTGGGCGGTGAATTGCATAAATCTAATTGACAATAAAATATCAAACGGTTATCGGTATGTCCTCAATTTCATCACCGATTGAGTTATTTGTATATACTACCCATCTATTAATCAATCTTTTAGGCTTGTTGAATTTTGTTCATATAATTTTTTAATGAAGTTATAACATAAAATTAAATAAGAATTTTCTTCAAAACTAAAACATATGTAGAAACATTTTTTTTTAATTATTGGGTCAATTATAAACATTAAAATTTTGATATGATTTGAAAATTTTCAATTTTATATTAAACTTTGTGAAGAATACATGCATTAGGATTGTATCATTTTTTTGTTGTGGTCCTTCGTGTTGTCAAAAATATTTTTTTTGCTTTAAGAATTAATTTCATATTTCATTTATTTTTTAAGGAGAACGACTGTGCTTTATGATTAAAGTCACAAGAAGTTGCTCTTTTATTTTTTAAGCTAAGAAGCAAATAGAATACTGAATGTGGTTCTAGCTTTTGAATTTACAAGAAATACTTTATATAGGTAGGATAAAGTTGTAAATATAACAATTCTTAAAGAATTAATGGTATATTTGATAAAAAAAATTGAATAATTCACCCGCATTGATAAACCATTAATTATAATATTTTAATTTATTTACAATCATTAATCAGATGACTCATTATCAATAATCAAAAATTTGGGATTGTGTTATTGAATATGGTTCAATTTTCAACACCCTAATTTTAGTCTTTTCTACATATCTACCAAGATCATAAAATTTAAAAATCTTCGTTACTTATTTTAAATTTTGTATTAATTTAAAATTCGACAAACAAATTAAAACAGAGGGAGTAAAGGTTTTGGTAAGTTAGAAACAATATTTTTCTTAGAGTATATTGTAGACTTAATTTCTTTTAATTTTTCCAACAAATGCATGCTCTAAAACTCTTTTTTTTTAAATTTTTTTTAATTGAAAGTTTTTAAATTAAAAATTTTAGCTATCTAATTTGATTTTTTTCCTTACGTTGAATTAACTTCGTTATTTTTTCTCAATTAAATATATATTGGCTAACCCTTTTTTTTTAAAAAAAAAAAGTACAATATCTTAGTAATATAAACAAAATATTTAGTGCTACAAATTATCGTATGATCATGTCAATAAAGTTAATTTATAAAGAAGGCTAGAATTTTAAGTTAACTAATTAAAAGGTCCGATTCAAGAAATAATTTTATAGATGTTCCTTCTATGGGTGAAATCTTAAAAGGTTATTAAAACTTTAATTAGGGATAAAATGGACAAACGATTCCTTGTGAGAACTAAAAATATTAGATCTCTCTTATTACTATTTTCACATCGAAAAAGACAATAAATTTTTTGAATTAATTTTGAATTTGGTTAGATAAAGAATTTCTATTGTATCACTATCACTTATTTTATGAGACATTATTTTTTCTATGGAATTTAATATAAACTCGTATAATTGTTCAAATTTATTAAAATGGATGAAAGATTGTAAGGTCATTAAAACTTTAATTGGGGATAAAATAGACAAAAAAAAAATCTATAAGAGGATTATCAAACTCAAAGATCCTCCTTTATATATTTGTAAGGCCAAACACATCCGCGGGACCCTCAACTTGACACCATATTTCACTTTGGCACCTCAAGTAGACGTTGTTCACCTTTGGCACCTCGAGTAGCCATAAAGTCTGTCACTTTGACACTTTTTGCACAATCAGCAAAAATATACCATGTGCATGTATTACACGTGCTGATGACGTGAAAAGTGACCAATAATATAATGATATTTGTCATTTTTCTCCAAATTAATTGTTAAATAACTATTTTTAATTAAAAAAATTACCAATCAAATATTGACACTTGGCATTTTTAACTCAAATAATTATTAAAATAAATTATAAATTTAATCCCACCCCACCTATCTCCATCTGTCTTCTCCAGCCCCCCGTGCTCGCTCCTCCATCCCTCAATTATCTTCTCCAGCCCACCCACCTACTCCTCAATTATCTTTTTCAGCCCACCCACCCACTTAGGGCTGGACATTCGGTTTATTCTATTTGATAGTTTAATATTGATTCGATTTTTTGGATTGACAAAAATGACAACCGTAATCAAACCGAAATAAATTTGGTTCGGTTCGGTTTGATTTCTACAAATTCAGTTCGGTTATTTCGAATTTTTATTTTAGTTTTAAAGATCAAAGTAGTGGACCTCTCTTTGTTATGACTGGACATTTAAAATTAATGATTTAAAAAAAAATTCAAACCTATTTTTCATTCCTAGATATAAATAACTCAACATGAATGAAATTAAATGATATATCCATAATTTTAACATAATATATAACTTCATTATGCATAAGTTTGCATAAACAGTCGAAACTCGGAAGAGTGATCGCTGTCGGAAAGACCACAATCGGCACTGCAGGCTGCAACCCATAATGGTCGTCAGGTCGCCGACTCTAGTGTTGTTGTACGGACAACGATCTCGCCGGCGATCTATGGTTCGATCGATTGTTCGACTATTGGATTGATATATGTTGTTAGTTGTATGTAGCGTGCTATTACTTATTAGTTATTAGGGTTGCTATTATATATTTATATTATATTATTATATAGTAAATATTATATATATAATAAAAAATATATTATTAATTATTTATAGAATTTCAATTAATTATACATGTTAAAAATTTTCTTTTACAGGTTACAACTTTACCAAATTAAGCAACAGTTTCCTCCTCTTTCAACGTTTTCTTTTCTGCTGCGGTTTCAATCCCTCTTTTGCTCTAATTCAAACTTTTCAATCAAGGTAAAAAATTTTCCTAAAATCAAATTCAATATCTTATTATCATATCTTACGATTTTTTTCGAAAAGCAATAGTTTGATATCATTTTTTTCCAAGTACTATTTTGGTGATATTGTTTAAATTAATTCTTTGATTATCGATTTTTCAGTCTATATTATTTGAATTAACATATTGAATTAAGATTTGGGACCATCTTTTAATCTTGGAATCTCTCAATTAGACAGTATCAAACAATATGAAGAAGTTGTAAACTTTGTTCCAGGTATTTTTAAGCAAGGTTCTGATGGTTCTGATGAAAATAGATCCAAGCACAGAAACAATCCATCTACGATGAAAAAATTGTGGGAAAAACATGCGAAAAAAGTCAAAGAAAAAAGAAGTGCATGTTTCTAAAAAAAAGGATCTAATAGTTTTGGAGGTCAAGTTCCTGCTAAAAGAAGAAATGTTGTTGAAATTACTTCAAGAGATGTGCTTCCAGAGGTTTTTGGATGTTCAGATCTGGACAATTTTAGATCGAGATACATATTTAGACATTAAAGATACTTTTTTTCAATTATTTGTATCTCTTGTTCTCTATTTTTGTTGTTATATGTATCTCTTGTTTTTTAAGATTTAGTGAAATAAACATATCAAAGATACATGTTAGTAAGCTTAAAGAACATATTGTGTACGAGGTTGTTTTGTATGTATCTAACACTATTTTTTGTTTTGATTCAATTATTTGTATCAAAGACATATATTCTGTAAAATAACAAATACATTTTAAGCTTTTGGTATATATGATTTTGTGTTATTGTGGATTTATGTATCTCTTGTTATTTCAGATCTGGATAATTTCAGGCTTAGATACATATTTACACATACATGATACTTTTTTTAATATCTTGTATCTATTGTTATATGTTTAAGTTTTATATGTATCTCTTATTTTTAAGTTTTAGTGCTATCAACATATTAAAGATACATGTTAGTAAGTTTAAAGATACATGTAGTGTATGAGGGTATGTTATATGTATCTTGCTTTTTTTTTGAATTCAATTATTTATACCAAAGGTACATATTCTGTAAAACAATAGCTACAATTTAACTTCACTATTCTTGTAATCTGTAATATTTTTGTTCCCCTTCATATTGAACAACGGCAACGAAATAAAATAATTTGAATTATAACTAATTAATTCTGCAACATCTTCACACAGATTTTTCAAACATATTACTGTACTAATTTTCCCATCAAACAACATCTAACTATCAAATTTATCTACTGTAGTGATGATAAGTGGATAAATCCTAAAACCAGACTCACTTTTTTTATTTCAATATAAAGCTTCACACCCATCTCATTACGAATCAACAATGGTGCCGCATTACCATCAACTATGTAATGGCCTTAATTTTTGTCCCACTTTCATCAATTTCGAGTTCAACAACAATGGTTGAAATTAATGTATCATGTGTTACATGTTCACTGACAACGATTCCATCACTTTATAGCCCTCATATGTTATATTGTTAATCCAAATACCGGAATGACGTAGCGACACTAAAATATTCATTGCAATTACTTCAAACAAAATCAAGAAAAAATGATAAGAAGGTCGTAGGAATCGTTTATAACTGAAAACAATATATGAAAAGAAATTTTGTTTAAAAATGTGGAATAACCACCAAATTACCTATTTTCGTGAGACTCTATTCAGTTTTTACCATCATTAGTTAGGTTTATTGCTAAATTAATGAAACTTTAGCCATTACAGCCTTTAAATTATGCAAATTAGTTTAATTATTAAATATATTTGTAGGAAGTATCTTGTGTTAGTCATATGTATCTTCAACGACTAAAAGGTGGGATTTTCTTAAACTAAATAAAATATTGGGATTTAGGTAAATATCTATAAAGATGTCGTTATATACGTAGCTTTTACTTTTTTTTTTCTACTATATAGAAAAGGGAGTGTTGGAACGACCAATGGCAAATTCGTTATTAAGTTCAATATGCATGACAAATATTAATATCAATAAAATATCTACTACCCTCAACATCATTCTGTAAACCTCCATTATACTTTCACTAGTGAAATTAGTCGCACTTCGCGTGGTGTTAAAAATTAATTATTTTATTTGATCAATTTTATATTCACTTTAGATTTATTATCTAATCGTAATATTATAACTTGTTATAATTATGTTATGAAGAATGTTTTGTTCCATAAAAGTTTTTTTTTTTTAACAATTTAACATTTTTTAAATGATGGATAATATATTCTTTATCAATAAATTAAAATATATTTTCTAATAACAATTTTATTTCATTTCTATTGCATATTCAATAAAGTTGAGATTTTAATTTGAAATAATGTACTTATGTGTGCTTATAAATATACTAAGATGGTAAGATAATTTTCTTCTCATTATATATATATATATATATATATATATATATATAAACAATTTCAATAGCATAAATCTCTTTAAGTCGTCTTCACTATATACAGATTAACTTCATATTACAACTACCTTAATGTGCATATTGCGATTCGCATCATAAAAAAATCATGAAAGTTCATATTATAGAAGTTACATATAAAGAACATACACATGAACACTCACACACATACACTTATTTTTTCTACGTTAATTGTAAGAAAATAGACGAAAAAAGAAATAAAAAATTAGTATACAATTTTTTAAGCTCTTGTTCGATAGCCTCTTTGACAAACGATCAACCTTCAAAAGTCTATAAAATTTACAATAATAAAAAAAATCATGAAATTCATATTATAGAAGTTACATATAGAGAACATAGCCATGAACACTCACACACACACCTACCTATTGCTTTTACGTTAACCATAAGAAAATGAATGAAAAAATAAATATAAAATTAGTGTATAATTTTTTAAGCTATTGTTTGATAGCCTTTTTGACAAGCGATCAACCTTCAAAAGTCTATAAAATTTACAATAATCAAAAAATCATAAAAGTTCATATTATAGAAGTTACATATAGAGAATATACTTATGAACACTGACACACACACACACCTAATTTTTTTATATTAACCATAAGAAAATACACGGAAAAAAAATACAAAATTAGTGTACAATTTTTTTAAGTTCTTGTTAGATAGCCTCTCTGACAAACAATCAATCTTCAAATGTCTTCTTAATAAGCTTGAATTTAATACTATAAATAATAATATAAAGAACACTATTTTAGATATAAAACAAAAAGAATATTCTTGAGTATGGATTTCGTGAAACAAAATATTATGACTTTATATAGATGAAAATGGAGGAACATCATAAGTCATCTTAAATTTTATAATTAAATAAATGGAGGTTATGAATATGAAAATTTAAAAGTCATAAAGTTAGTGATATTATTAAGAGTAGATTTTTTTTTTAATTATATAGAGATATAAATTTTACTTAATACAAATCAATTATATTAATTAGAAAGGAAGATAAAGACAATTAACAAAATATTTAGAGTTTGAAAATTTTAAAAAAAAATGAGAGAGAAAAAAAACGGTCTTCTTGAACTTAACTAATTGAAGGTTATGAATATGAAAGGCTTAAGAGTTAGGGACATTACTAATATTTAAGAGTAGAATTTATTAATTGAATGTATACACTCTTAAGCATATAAATATATTTTTATGTGAATTTTCATCAATTAAGTATTTTCAGTCTTCTAAAATTTTGATTTTTATATAATATATTCTATAAGTGAAACAATAATTTATTTTTCTTAAAAGAAAGTAGAGAAAAAGAAAAGATTCCATGAAATTGAATTTATTTTCATGCCTAGTTTTAGTAAGTTTTAAACTTGTTTATTATTTATATATATAACACAAATCTAATTATATGAATCTCATATTTTTTATCTTATTTTATCCTTCTCATTTCTCTTTAAACTATAAAATGTGAAAAATCAAAAACCACAATTTCATGAATCAATAAACAACTTTCTTATGAATTAAATGTCATTTAAAAATTATAAACTAATGTTACATTCTCATATTTTATCAAAAGATTTACTAAAATTGATGTACATAATTGCGGAAGGATCCATAGATACTTTCGTAAGTAGCACACATATACGTTTGCCTTCTTCCTTTACTTTTACTTTAAAAAATAAACACTCTGATCTAGACACGCACATAAAAAATTGACATCACCAATGAAAAAAATCATAAAAATAGTTAATTAAATTAATATCAACTTTTGAAAATGTTATATTGTGAATTGAAGAGGAAAGAAGAACTATCACACATATAAATATAATTTCTCTCAAAAGAATTTTAAACAGTAATAGTTAGATTCTTGTCATCTCAATATCCTATCATTTGTATATCAATCGAGCCTTAAAAGAGTCAGAAAAAAACAAACTAAGTGTAGCATGAAACGAAAAAGGACAACTAAATTTTAACTAAAAGTGCTAAGAGCAGTTGGAGAAGTTATATTGTGAATTGAAGAGGAAAGAAGAACTATCACACATATAAATATAATTTCTCTCAAAAGAATTTTAAACAATAATAGTTAGATTCTTGTCATCTCAATATCCTACTTCATTTGTATGTCAATCGAGCCTTAAAAGAGTCAGAAAAAAACAAACTAAGTGTAGCATGAAACGAAAAAGGACAACTAAATTGTTAATTAAAAATGTTAAGAGCAGTTGGAGATGAAATTTAATAAATCAAAAATATAAAAAATATTGCACTTTGAACTATATCTTGACCGATGAGACTTTTCTTTTGTTGCTATATGCTATGTCTCATACCCACGGTGAGATAAGAACAAGAAAAACAGTTATGATAGTAATCTTTTTTTCATCTATAATTAAAATTTTAATTAGATTAAGATTAAAAGAAATACAAGATTGTAAAAAATTAATTAATGGGCATATAACATAAAAGAAAATTGTTCTAATAAAGTAATACATAACTCTTTACAAAAATATAAAAATGTACGAAGTTTGTTAATAGACGATGCACAAAATAAAAGAAATTTACTCTAAAAAAATAAATAAAGCTTAGAGGAGTGACTTTCAAAATGCACATATCTTTTAAGAAATAATTGTCATTAGACTTTTTCAAGAAACAATTGCCATTGTTTCATACTATTTAAAGAAAAAATTGTCATTTAATTTTTTAATACAAAATTAAATAATTGGAGGTTATGAATATAAAATGTTTTAGAGTTATGAATTTTATTAATATTAATTAAGAGTGTAATTTATTATGAATATAAAGAGATGTGAGTTATGAAAATAATTTTTAAAATAAAATAATTGAAGAAAATGAAAGAAAAATTCCAAAAAAAAAAGAAAAAAGATAAATAGAATCTTTGGTGAGAGAGGGGCACTTTCTTCTACTGCTACAGTGAATTTTTTTTTTTGTTTTAGGGGAAGCAGTGGAAAGCATAGTGTATGGGAGAGGTAGTGGCCTTATTTTGGAAAATCTTTGTTGATGAGTCAAGATTATTTTATAAGAAGAAGGTTGAGAGGAAAATTTTTGAATGAGCAGTAGATTTATTTTCCTAATTTATTTAAAATTTTAGGTTAGTTTCATCTTCTTAAAGCTTCATTATTTACTTACGTGTCTGTTTCAACTTCAATTAATCTCTTCCACCGCTTTTCTCCACATCTCTTAACATTCTTCTCATAAAATTTTCTACTATGAAAAAGTTATTGATGGCTGGGTTGCACTGAACATGCTATTAGGACATTATTTATTTATAATGGCGTCGATTGCACCGCCGGTGACATTCCGAGTTTCGTACCTGAACTATCTCGATTTTTTGAGTTTCCACCATTCCACATCAGCAACATCTGTCATCGGAAAAATCACCAGAGAAGTCGCGAGTGGCGTTCTGCGAAAGCATCAAAAGAGATGGCATGGGAACAGTTACATTCAGGTCCATGGAATTCAGTTGTACCCATATGGAGAGATGCATATTGTAATATAAAACCCCCATTTTCGCAATCCTATTTGCATTATGTAATTAATGGGTTTAGGTTATTCATGGAATGCCCTGATGAAGGAGTGTGATCCAAATCTTCAGTTATACACCATTTTTATCTATTCGGTTTGAGTACCTCTTTAAATTTTCATTTATAGCATTTTGGTTTATTTTTCCCAGTTGTTTTTTCTAATGAAAAATTTGAATGCAGCTTACGAATTAAATCAGTGAATACATGTTTTCTAGACGAGCTTATAAGTGAGATCCTCTAAGCTTTCAAATAGTTGAGGTGGTCTAGCATTTACTTGAGTGCTAACAATGTAGTGAGATGATATGTGTGGTTATTTATCTTTTCTTTTGACTTTGCAGGTGCAGCAGTTGTTACCTAGGAAGTCACTGTCTTGTAAGTTAGTAGGGAAAAGGCCAGGCTTATTGTTGGAGGCATTCCCGAAAGACCATTATTTATCAGGATCCCCGATGATCATCAGAGATTCCATGGATCAATGGCCTGCTAAGAATAAGTGGAATGACATGAATTACCTTAGAAAGTTTGCTGGCTTCCGTACGGTCCCCATTGAGGTGATTAATTTAGTCATGTTGTTATTTCAATTTATCTGAACTCTACATCTGTTGCATAGTCCAACCATATCAAAAAGGTAAGTCCTTTTTTTAAGCAACTGATCAAGAACACAAGTCCTTATAATCTGTTTTGTCCATGCAAGTATATATAAAGAAAATAGGAGATAGAATTACTTCACACATTGATTG
Organism: Capsicum baccatum var. pendulum; assembly: GCA_030864225.1. Lineage (NCBI taxonomy): Eukaryota > Viridiplantae > Streptophyta > Magnoliopsida > Solanales > Solanaceae > Capsicum > Capsicum baccatum. The sequence continues at coordinate 165,234,242 of CM061554.1, read as the reverse complement.
ATTTGACTGCACATTTTGTCGTTTGAGGAGAGTGAGCATTGTGAATTTGTTTTAGCCATCCAGAGTTGGACTAAATTTATGCCAAGATGGAGCTGGCTGTAGAGAGTCTGTGCTTAGGTGTTATAGAAGGGAAGTCTACTCCATGAGCATGGAACGGGAGCTGCCTGTTACATCGGGTTCAAGCTTGGAATTCACAGGTACATTTTGATTGAAATATATCTTCTTGTAGATATATGTAAGCTTTTGTCATTTTCCCTCTCTTCACCATGATCGATTATGTGAAATGGTTTTGCAAACTCTGTTTTTTCATACAGGCTGCGTGGTTATAGTACCCAAATACTCGTATTGTGCCAACTGTACAATTCGTACTACATAAGCAGAATAGCTACACACTCTATAAAAAGAGGCTCGATAAGCTCATATGATTGTAGGGATATTTTCTTGTCATTGGAAAACTATAATTTAGGCTTATCTTGACTTGGCTATCTTTGCTCTTCGTTGAAGCTTATTTTGTGTTGTCAAAATAATGAAAACATAATATATTCATGAATAGTTAATTTAGCCCTCGTAAGAAGAATGGATTTGAATAAGATTAAATGGGGTTGTGGTGCCTAAATAAAAGGAATTCAGATATGCAGATTCAATTTCAGGAGAATAGGATGATCGATGAAGATGTAACATTTCGGCTTGCACGACGTCTCCTTCCATTTGCTCCAGCTATGAAAGAAAAGAATGGGCGCAACACTTTATTCTCTTCTACCGCTCTTTGTTTACTTCTGGCCTTCCCGAACACCTACACGGGGGGAGTCAGATCTTGGAGTAAGCTCCTTTCCATGGGCAATCTACTCAAGAGTTTAGGCCCCTAATTCGGTCTATGTCTGAGCTGCTGCCGTACTCAAAGGAGAGGGGCTCCAAAAGTGGATGCGATCGGCCTCAGAGGAGAGGGGAGGCAACTTGAGATTCTAGGCAAAGTGCTTTCATATAGGATTCTAGGCAACTTGAGATTCTAGCCAACTTACCTGACATGCCAATTGTCTTTGCAAGTGATACCTTTCTTAAATTAACAGGTATTTAAGATGATGTTAATTTATAATGAAATTTTTTTTGTTAAATGAGAGGTATTCATCCTTGTTTAACTGATAGTTGTTAACTGGAATGTTTCTTTTCATCCCATTCTTGATAGGATTTTCCAAAGATGAAGTTTTGGGCTATAACTGTAGATCTTTAAGTGTGATAAACACAGATTCAAGCTCACAATTTTGTGTAATTTTCTCTTATAATTAGCTCTTATTTGCCCAAGTATGGTTCCATGTGATCTAATTCCAACTTTTGATTTCTCTCTTTGCAGATGAAAGAATGAATCCAGAACGAACTACCACGTACAGTACGCATGTATTACAGGTTGGCTCCTGGCCCTGCAAGTTATTTATTTAGACACAGTGTTACTTCTCTAGATTCAAGTCTCTTGTTGTTAATTTGTTTCAGAAAAGATGGAACCTCATTTTGGCTTCACATTTCACCTGTACGGAATGCTTCAGGAAAGGTAATACTTAACAATAATTCGCTGAATATCGTGTCATATCATCAAAATCTTCAAATGCCTATTTAAATTGAGCTTTTTCTTGCCGTATTCCTTATCAGCGACTTATTTCTTTGAGGATTTCAGCCTATTCTATTGATGTATCCATTTGAAGATTTGAGATAGTCTAACATGCTTCAAATGCGATATTGATTCTCAGACATCAAGAGAAACATATGAAAATTATATCTTACTTTGCTTCAAGTCTAGGCTAGCAAATGATATTTTGTCATAATTGAATGTCACCTATAGGCTGGATGAGTTTCAATACTCTCAAGATCTTCACTTTGTTGCGCAGGTTAAGAAATTGGAGATTGGCGCATTGGTCTTTATTAGTGGTGTAGTCCGTGTCAAAATTCTGAAATTTGAACAGGCGAGAACCCGACATGGTAATTATCCTACATGGCTGCTAACAGATTTTTCTATCTAGAAAACATGGTGGTAGATAGAATCACTTTAACCACTTCAAAGGATTTGGAATAATGAGTTTATACTAAATGACTCATTTTTGTATTGCCTATATATGTACGATACTATACTGTAACTGGTAAAGTTGCTGCCATGTGACCAGGAGGTCACAAGTTCATGTCTTGGTAGCTTTAGTGCACCGGGCTGCTCTCATTTGTGTACCATAACAATTAAACACCTGAAAATGGAGTTGGACAAGGTACTTTCTACATATAAAGATATCTTTAATCTTTGCCAATTATGTGCAACGTATATTTCTTCTAGGAAGTAACCAGAATCGTGGCACTCTACATGTGTGGCCCGTTTCTTCCCAAGCCATTTTGGTTACTTCCTAGAAAAAGGGTACAAAGAGTCGAGAGATGTCAAAAGTAGGGTATGAAGCGAGGTACAATCAATTTTCTCTGTCAATGTACAGCTTACTGATTGGAAAAAAAAGGGTATTCGACTTTGCGCTTTTATAAATACTAGGTAGTTGCACCAACCGAGTAAGTTATTTAATGGCATATGGGATTATAAGTAGTATAGAATCTACTTCATGTTTCTTGTAACAATCATTTGCCATGAACACAGCCTCAGGCAGGGCAACTGTTTATCATTGTCAAAGTACAGACCAAATTTGCATTAGCTATTTATTGGTTGGTTTCTTCTTGATTTTGAAAGAAGTTGTTGATTTTAGGAAGTAAACCAAATTAATATCCAATTTTTTTTTCGTATATCTCTACTTCATTTGAGGTTGTGGTATGGACTGCGTACACTTTACCCTCTCCAGACCCCACTTGGTGGAAATACAATGGGTATGTTGTTGTCAACAAACATGAAGTATAAAGTAGTAATATTCTCCTGGCAGTAGAAGCAGTAGAATTTTGCACTCTTTTATTCTTCATGGTTGATTTCTAAATTATTTGGACGGCACATGAATAGGAACATCTTCATCTCTCACTTTTAGTAATTTTACTTTCTAGAGACTCAGTTTTTGATATATTCCACTTACTTACTGGACTCTAGTACTTTGGTTACTCCTGAAAATTTTAAGAAAATTATAGTTAATAGAACATGTAGCTGCAGTACATTAAAATGAAACTAAGAGTGCTTATGAGTATTTCTTTATAGTATTTATATTAAATAGTAATATTACAAGTAAACTATTGCATTAGCTCCTGAGACCCCTATTCATGCTTGTGTGTATCATATGGATATAATCTTTTACATTAGTTTCAGATATTAAGTCCAAAAATATTTCATAATAATATGCTTGTCAAGTATTATGATATTTCACTTAGAAGCTTGAAGTTCTCTTCTGGTGCAGGTTGGTCTTGTTTCTAATTATGATTTATTGGCTCTGGACTCTGAATCAGGTATGAACTATAGTTTTGATGCAAGTTTGATACATTGGTTTTACACCTATATTTTATTACGATCCTTTCAATAAGACATCGAACCTTTTTGGTTTTACACCCATATTTTATTAGGATTCTTTCAACAGGACATGGAACCTTTTGGTATATATGTTGTTCACTTTTTTCTACGATAAAGAAAATACCCATATTTTACTAGGATCCTTTCAACAAGACGTGGAACCTTTTTGGTTTTACACCCATATTTTATTAGGATCCTTTCAACAAGACATGGAACCTTTTGGCATCTGTGGTGTTCACTTTTTTTCTGCCATAAGGAAAATTGGAACTTTTTACTTGTAACATATTGTATTTATCCATCTGAAGACTGATCATAGTGTTTTAAGTTGGATTCTAAAGTTGTCCATTAGTTGGGAGTCCTCGTGCTCCTGGTAAAGCATTATTTTCAGAGGAGAATAAGTGCATCTCTTGCACTTTCTCTTAGGTGCAAGAGGAGCTGATGCAAACATGTTGAAGAGTAGCTCATAGAACACTTGTGGAGAAAGGAAACAAGAAAAATAATTGTGTAGCTGCTTTAGACATAAAATCAAATATCTTGGATTCATTATAGTTCTCTAATAGCATGTGTCATTTATATGAATCACATATTGTACAAAGTATTAACCATAAAAAGGGAAAATAAAGGATTTCACCTTACAAATTCACCTTCTCAAAAAGAAGGAAGATTATAATAAGTTAGAAAACACATTCTCAAAACTAAATGAACAATTAAAGTGAGAACTGTACTCAAAATTTTACAAGCAGAATCAGATTTGACAATCAATGTCTTCAAATGTGGAAATTCTTTTTTCCTGTCGCTCTACATTTCCCTTTCAATTGCTAAAAGAGGACCTTATATTGCAAGTATCACCTGAAAAATCTACAACATCAATTCATATGAGATGTTTGGTTGGGACAAGATGTATGGGATAACTCATTCGGGATTAGTTATCCTGGATTGTAGTGTTATTTTTATCCCTTTTTAAGGGTGGGATAACTAATCCCGGGATACGTTGTATTCTAACCAAATGACCCATGTATTCTAATGGAAGTTTGGTTGCAAGTACATTCGAGGTAAAATCTAAATTTAATGCACTATTCCAATATATTAAGGGTCTTCTCCCATTTGGACGGTAAGATATGCTTTTTGTGGTTGTACTATTTTCAGACCTAAACAGTTGAGGAGTACATGAAATACATAACTGTCACTACTTTGTAAAGGTTGGATATGTGCAAACGAACAACTTGCTTTGGATCTTAGGGTTAGGCTTATTTTAGAGTTATCTCATTTATTTCATCCTTCACTACTATGTTCTTGTTAGCTGTGTTAGCTGAATAGCTAATTGTTTGGCTTGTTTAATGCAATTGACTGTAGTCCATCGAGGAAATATGTGAGTGCATTGTTCCTTTCTTTATCCACCATTTTATACTTACAACTTCCTCATGCCAATGTCCACTTGATTATATATTCATTTTTACTTTGCTTTTGTAGTTACTCTTCCTATTTTTTATTTTCAATATTTGTAGAGATTGGACATTACTGCGCGTTAACTTCGTTTTCCAAACAATCAGTTTCTGACTACAAAAACTTGTAAGTTGAACGCTAAATATAGATTGTATTATATTATTACAGTAGCAGTCTCTTATCATCTAATTGAACATGCACATCTCTAAGCTTCATATAGGAATAAGGGTACAAGAAAAATGTATAAAAAACAACTTTTATCTTGAGTGACTTAAGAAATGCTAGCAACTTATGAGCTTGTGTTTCAAACTTCTACATTGCTTGTGTTTACTATCTAACTGCTCCTCCATTTTCCGCTTTTTTTTCTTACAGGTTTACACTTTGAATATTCCTATTTGTGTCTGTTGTTGCTCCACACTACAAAGAAGACTAAATACCTTCCCACTTTGTAAATGTATGGCATGTAAATATGTATGTAATGTAAACAATACGTAAATGAACGTTTATCAATTATATAATATTTATATGTGAATAATATATGTTAATCATATAATATTTATATGTAAATAATATATATGTCTATGCTGACAAAAATATTTTAACGTTGGGCTTATGCCATCACTATTTAGTATTATTATATAGAAGAGTGAGGTGGACGACGATCAAGGATATATTTGTAATTTCACATCTAATGCTACAATCATTTGTCAATATTAATATCAACAAAGAACTCCATTAACCATTTTTTTTTCTAGCTTATGTATCTACATTTTCTAAGTAGACTCATTATGTGGCTAATAACATTTTTTCTTTCAAGTCCAACTTATTCAACCACATTATTTATGAAGTAATATTTTAAATAAATTTAAATTTATAATTTGAATCTCCTTTCACGAAATATTAGATTGTTTATATAGAATTAAAATTATTTTTATGTGAAAATATTGAATTTTTTTTTTCATAACTTTCTAAGTAAAAATTTTGACTCCGCTAAAATTTTCAATACTTCAAACTTTTAACATTTTAGCTTTTTGCTAAAAAAAAAAAAATACTATCACACATGGACAAATGAACTTGATGGGTTAAAACTTAAAGTAGTTAACACGAAATATTAGATTGTTTAGATAGAATTAAAATTATTTTTTTATTTTTATGTGGCAATATTGAATTTGTTTTCTTCATATATTTATTTTCTTATATTTTAAACTTTCTAAGTAAAAATTCTGACTCAGCTAAAATTTTTAATACTCTAAACTTTTAATATTTTAATTTTTTTGCTCAAAAAATACTACCACGCATGAACTTGATGGGTTAAAATTTAAAGTTGTTAACCTATTTAAATTTCTATCTACTATATATATATCTATATAGAAAGGAGAGTAGAGGACGACCAAGAGTAGTTTTGAAATTTCAAATCTATTTTAATAATTAAGGATATTTTTAATATTTCATATCAATTTTATTATTATAATAATTGTACAAAAATATCTTTTCATGCTTCTACTTCTCTACAACATGTGAATATCTATTTATGTGGCTATAGTTGAACCACATGCACATTATAATATATTTTATATCTATTTCATTGTATGTATAAATGTCAAAAAAATCCGTCAAAATTTATATTTTTTTCGTTTTATTTTATGAGTCGGCCATTTTCTTTTAAATCAGTCCTAAAAAAAAGTCAACTTTTCTTATTTGACAACTATTTTACGTCATTATTTTTATTTTTTTATTTGTTCCGCTTAATAAGAAAAGACAATTAAAAAGTAAACATTAATGTGATTTTAACAATTTTGTAAATCTTATGAATTCATTATTCTTTTCTTAAAATTTGTGCCCGATAAAATGGCGATAAATAAAATACTCCCCCATTCGTATTTGTTGGCCCCTGTGGACTTGACACACCTATTAAGAAAATATTTATTAGGGATTTATTTTATCAAATTAGCCTTGTTAATTATGCTTTGAAAAAAAATATAATTTGAGTATATACAATTTGTTTAGTCATTTATTAATAAAGATATTATTGAATGAACATATTAAAATTCTCTTGATTTCATTAAAGAGATAACTTGAAATAAATATTTTTAGAAAGAGGGCCAAGTAAAATGAAAGGGAGGGAGTAGGACGGAGGAGTTATTGCTTTACCATACAAATATCTATTCATGTGGTTATTGTTTTCACTACATGGACATTAAATGACATTACAAGATGATGATTCTAGAATAATAAAATAATAAACTAATGATTATAGCTTCTAAAATTGACATTTCTACAATAAAATAGATGACTCAAATAAATAGGCAAAAGTGTTTTATATGACACAATAATCTACTCTCGTCAATTCTCAATTCTCACACATCTGTATGTAAGTTTCTCTACCTTCTCATTCATTTTTTTTTTTAAATATTTATTTATTTCTTCAACAAGCTATAATTTTTTTTAATGTTTTCTTAGTAAATATGTGTTTTTTGGTAGAATGGATAATTAAAATTTAATTTCAGCATATGTTTTTAGAAAATTTTATTTGTATTGTGTATTTTGCTCTTCGAGAACGAGGTTCATGTGTTGGTTGAACGCCATGAATTTTTCAATCAGTTAACAAGTGTTTTATCCCTTTTTAACTCGAAGAGTTGGAAAACATTGATTTCGATTTTTAAAACTATTTTGAAACTTTAAAGAAAATCTCGAAACAAATAGAGTTGCTACTCAATTTATTGGAAAAGAAATTAAGAAATTTTTTAAGGAAAATCCTAAGTCTTAAAACAGAAAAAGACTTAGACTTTTAAGAAAATCCCGGATAAGACGTTCTTATTAACATCTTAGGAAGGTTTTTAAGGCACCTAAAATATCCGCTAACTTGCGATTATCCGGACTATTTGAAAACTACCTTTGACTAACTTTGAAAACGAGAAGTTGGTTTTTGAAAAAAAAGTGATTTTATGAAAAAGACTTGTATAAAATAAATTTTGGCGACTTAGTAGGGAATTTAACTAAATCTAAGTAAATTAATAACAACTAGCACGAAAAAGGGGAAGGGAAAAACTAGAAAACTTAGGTCATTAGGCCCAAATCAATAAATCTGTCCTAAGCTAATTTAGGCTTTCGGCCTATCATTACCTATCCTAATTTAAATATTGGGCATTGGGCCCGTAACCTGTCCCAAACTATATTTTCGAGCTCTTTTGGCCCAAAATCTGCTTCACCTATATTAGTTTACAATTGTGGCTTCGAGGCCCCAAATGAATGAATTAAGAAGTAAATAAGTAAATGAAGACAAGTAAAACGATAATAAACAAATGAGACTTTTCGAGTCTCTTGGATACTTTAACAGAGGGTTTTTGTCCCATTTTCCTTCTTCTTCCATTTTCTTGCACCCGCACGCCATATAATCTAGTTTTGGACTTAATCTTTGAAAAGGTGGGCCTCATTGGCCCATTGTGAAATGCAAAAGGAGAGGAGTTCATTTGGAGTCGAGATATCTTTTGCATGCAAAGAAAAGATAAGAAAATTAATATACGTTCAAGGCATAAAAGTGATATATTTCAAAGCAAAAGAAAATATCAAGAACCAATCTTTGAATGGCATGATAAACACACTTGCACATGTATAACAAGAATGAGAGTCGATAGATAAAAATGCAAAGCAAAGACTCCCACTTACATGTCTCATGATTTATGTTCATATTAAGAATGAACAAAGGTAAAAGTAAGAAGGCCATATTCAATAAATTATTGCGAGAACAAACAACGTAAGCTTGCGAAAGTAAATGTATGAGACAATAAGAAAAATACCCAAGAATTCTAAAATTGAACAAACATAGACACTAATCCATATAATAAAAGAAAATAAAGACTAACTTTTCAAGAAAGAAAATCTTTAAATTTCAATTAAGGTGACATTAACGAAGATTCATACATCTAAATTACAATCAATATTTTAGGAAAAAATATGTAACGACCTATGGTTTATATTTTTAAGACATCGTTGATTCGCTTTTGATATTATGAATCAAAGACAGACATGAATCAAGTTTTTACACACACAAAGAGAACATATAACAATTTGGAGTAAGAAAATTTGAATAAAAGTTTAGCATCTCTAAAAGTGAAATTAGCATATCTAAAAGTGAAATATCGTTCAACAATCATACTATGCATGACTCGAAAATATCTAAATAATTCTATTTAGCCACAAAAGTCCGAAATTTCTCATCATTTTGACAAGACAATATGCGAACAAAAGAGGAATAAACATCTTGGATGGAAAATAAAGCTAGCACTTCGTCTCTTATATGAGGATTTTGAAATCCAATAAAATAATTAGCAAGCAAATGACAAATTCTTGACTTAACCAATTAATATTTTTATTAAGGTGAAACAAACAATAGTAACTATTTTCCAACATAAAAGAAACAACTTTACAAGCTAAAACAAACATATCTGCTAACAATGAATTTAAACATGACATGAGTACGTCTTTTGAGCAAAGATCAAAACTTTATACATAATAATCAAAGAATAAATTCAAAAGGCAAAATAATTAATATTAACTATTCTTTTCAACATAAAAGAAATAACTTTACATGCTAAAAATAAATATATCCATTAACAATGAGTTTAAACAAGGCATGAACACGTTTTTTAAGCAAAGATTAAAACTTTATCCATAATAATCAAAGAATAAATTCAAAGAAATACGTTCAACGATTGCTAGATCATTTTTATACTATGAATGTAAAAATAACCATAATATTGATACCATAACATTCTATGGCCTTCAAGACTGTCTACAACAAACAATCTCAGCAAACACAATTACAACTACGAACTACGAAGAAAAGGAGATGAAGAAGAAAACAATAGTAAAACTAAAAAGAAAAAGGTGTGTTTACATTTTTTGGGCAATAAAATGGGACTTCAAGCTTTCTTCAGAGTCTTGATCACCACCGAAAAGCAATCTTTCAAGAACCCCGATTAGACTACCGCTTGAATTTTTTTACTAAAGAAAAGAAATTTAACTATTTGCTCAAAAGTTTTTCCACTCTTTGAGACTTTTTTTTCCTCTTTGAAACTTGCTTTTTCCATCAAAATAGTGGTAGTATTTATAGAAAATGATGGGGATCCAATTCTATTAATCCACCAATATGAGAGAAAGTATTTAGGAGTGTTTTTGGAATTTTAGAAATTGAAGAAAAGGTGAGGTGGAAGATAAGGAGGGGAAAATTATATAATGTAGTATAATTTTTGAATTTCAAAATTGAAAAAAGAACAAGGTTGAGGGGGAAATTGTACAATGTAGTACAATTTTTGAATTTCAGAATTTGAATTTGGAAAAAGAACAAGGTTGGGTGAATTGTATAATGTAGTAAAAATTTTGAATTTCAAAATATGAAGTTGGAAAAAGGACAAGTTTGAGGGGGAATTGTACAATGTAGTTGTCATGACCTAAAAAACCAGGGACATGATGGCACTTGTCTTGGCGTACCTTGACAAGTAAGCCTATCACCCAAACTGATACGAAAAGAGAAAAAGACAGAAATATTCCAAGGTAAGGTTTCTAGAACGAAGTTGAACCATATAAATAATCATAACAATGTGGAAAGAACTTATCCAAAATACCCACCATGCCCAAAACCAACTGTCAATAGTGTAAGAACTACTAATACAGTCCAAGAGTCAAATACATCAAAAAAAACCATAAAGGAATAATAATTGTCTCCGAATACTAATAAAGACATAAATACTATAGAAAGATAGAGGTGAACTTCGGATGCATGATTGTCCAACCGCTACCTTGGAAGCTCCAACAATCACCCGAGTCAATCAAGCTGAAGCACACTCGAGCTAGGACATGCACCAAAAGGGCGCAGTAGGCATGAGTATGGTCCACTTGTATTCAGTAGGTATCATAGGCCGACCAAGCAAAGCAGTAAATAAAGCAAACAAAATATACACTAAGGGCACGTCACCTACAATCAGAAAATATCCCACAACGGTAGCCCACACCGCTTGCACTAACAGTTCTAATATATCTCACATATATTACAACAACAAACCAAGATATAGAACACAAGTATACATTATGTCACATATAAATAGAACAAGAGAGAGAATATGTAGATACAAGATCATCAAATACAAGTAAAGAAAGGTAAGACAAATACATACATGACAATTCAATAGTCAATACAACACAACATAAACACAATAAATTAAGTGCAATATATATGATGATGATGATGATGCACGAGGTCGTCGCACAACCTCCGAGATCATTGCACAATCCCCGTATACATCTACGGAGGCAAGCCTCCCAACGCAGGACCCATGGGGGATTCGTCAACCCGTATACAATCCATATATCTAATATCTCTTGGAAAGGGTTTTATAAGGTGTTGCAATATCTTTTAAAAAAGGTGTTGCCAGTGTTTCTCAGATGTTGTCACGGTGGTACCAATATTTTATGAATGAGTATGATATGAATATATAATGCTCACAACCTATAACAATGAGTATTTCCACAAACAAGCACATGATATTTTTCCACAACTAATCACAATGATACATTTCCACAACCACATACGTCAATATCCTCTCATTATTTTCGTATCATCTATGAATTTTCACATGTCTCATTTGTCAATAAAGTAGGAATATAATCACAATACACTAATGGTACCACATTAGCATTTTAACAACACAATACGGTTATTCATATGTATTCAAGGCTATCAATATCACTTAGGACCCCACCCAGTCACACATATCACATAATATCTCAATTTTGATAATTACATCACATATAAGCCCCCACACGGGCGCAACACATAGATAGCCATTTTAATGATTAGTTCCCACCCTTAACATACATTTTGTATCATCATTTACTACCCAACCCATTCTGAAAGAGTTAATCCATAACTTACCTCGAAAGCCAAAACTGATCCGCTACACTTGAACCCGTGACCTTACTTTCCATGAATAATCTCGAACTCCACTAAAAACATCAAATATGAAATCTACGCGTAAAAAAAAACCATCGACCCCCAAAATGGACCTCCAAAATGGGGTCAAAACGGACCCCCAAAACGAGTTTTCGAAAAAGAAGGGCAAAATCAAAACTTTACTTCAAAATATGTTCCTCATTGTTTTAGGAACCTACAGCTGAAAACCCAAGTTAAATCAGGTAAAAATGAGGTTTAAATAAAAGAAATTATTTTTGAGCTTTACCGGATAAAATCTTTAAAATCCGGGTAAAAATCAAGAATCGGAGTTGTTTTGAAGGTTAAATTGATGAAAAACTAGTAATTATAAAATAAAAATATTATTCAAGTGAAAAGGAGTGAAAATGGAGTTTTAAAATCAAGCACTAAGATTTTTGGAGTTTTGAGAAATTAATTCAGAAATTACTAAGAAAAGGGTGAATTCTTATCTTTAATCCGTAATAAAACCAAGAAAAATGTGTTAATTTAGCTTTTCAAGCTCTCACAAACTTTGCTTTTAAGCTTCAACAATATTTTAGGGTTTAACTCACAAGAGGGCAAGATGAAAATGAACAAAATGGGTCAATAAAGGGGTGAAAATCTGCAATAGCTGCTGTTTTTTAAATTTTAAAGTCCACTCCGAACTTCGACGGGTGTCCGGGATTCGTTTGGAGTCCGATACATGCAAACTAACTATGCAACCATACTAAATTTGACGTTTCGAACACATTGGCGATATCACATTTTCAAAAAAAATATTATTTTCACAAAGTTGACCTCCGAAATCCAAAATTATAATTTTTCAAACCGAGGGTCAAAATGAGATTTAAAAGCCATAAAATCATACCAAACATGCTAACATCCTAAACTTGACATTTCAGAACTACTGACGAAGTCGTATTTTCCATCTGAGGTCGTTTCGATCAAATGTGGGTCCCACACCCTTATTTTTAATTTTTCAACTTTCCGATCAATAGGTCGAAATGAGCTTGGGTGCACGGGGACCCGAACCAAAGGTCTACCTAGCCTAAATTAATATTTTGGAGCTGCTGGAGCAGTCTGTTTGCCCATTCATCGCACGGATCAAAAGATATCCATATAAGTCCAAAAATAAGGCTCTCTAAGCCATCAAAATCACAATATTGCATAAATGATACCAAAATACATAAAAAATTATGCCAATCACTCCCACACCCCAGATATATCATAATGCAACTACGAGGAGGGGTAAAATAGTCAAATCACACAAAATCACAAAATTTCACATATTTCATCAAATTTTTAGGTCGTTATATCATTCACCACTAAAGATCTAGTTCGTCCTCGAACTAAGACAAAGAAATATCTGAATCAATAAAGAGCTGAGGATAAGAACTATGCGTATTAGACTCAACCTCCCAAGTAGCCTCATCTACAGGTCGATGTCGCCACTGGACCTTAACCACAGGGATCACTCTAGAGTGCCACTGCCTAACATCCCTAGCCAAAATGGAAACTGGCTCCTCAACAAAGGACAATCGCTCATCTAACTGAACCGACTTCCAATGAATGACATGAGAATTATCTGGAATATAACGTTGAAGTATAGAAACATGAAAAACTGGATGAGCAGCTGATAGATCAAGGGGCACAACCAACTCATAATCCATATCACCAACAGTCCTAAGAATCTCAAATGGACCAATATTCCTGGGGCTAAGCTTGCCCCTCTTCCCAAACCTCATCACACCCTTCATGGGTGAAACTCGAAGGAAAAAACGATCACCAACACCAAATCTCAAGGAACAAAATCTACGATTATCATAACATTTCTGCATACTTTGACTCACTCTAAGTCTATCCTGAAAGACCCAAACTCTATCCAAAGACTCACGAAGCAAGTTCGTATCTCGTGGTCTCACCTCTGAAACATCAAACCAACCTACTGGGAGTGACAATGCCTACCATACAACGCCTCAAAAGGAGCCATATCAATACTGGAATGGTAACTATTACTATATGCAAACTCTACTAAAGTCAAATACTACTCCCACTAGTGACCAAAATCCATCGCGCATGCGTGAAACATATCCTCCAAAACCTGGATAGTCTGCTCTGACTGGCCATCAGTCTGGGGGTAAAATGCTATGCTAAGATCAACCTGAGTACCTAACTCATCCTGAAAAGTCTTTCAAAAGTGAGATGTGAACACAAAACCTCGATTTGAAATAATGGACACCGACGCACCATACAGACACAAAATCTCATGAATGAAGATATGAGCTAACCTCTTAGCACTGAATGAGGCCCGAAACAAAATAAAATAAGTTGACTTGGTCAATTGATCCACGATGACCCAAGAGCTGTCAGAACCATGAGATGTACGAGGTGAACCAGTCACAAAGTCCATGGTGATCCATTCCTACTTCCACTCAAGAATGGGTAACCTCTGAAGTAATCCACCAGGCCTCATATGCTTGGCCTTTACCTATTGACAACATAGGCAACGAGCTACAAAATCCGCTATATCTCACCTCATACCAGTCCACCAGTAGTGCTGCCTTAAATCACGATATATCTTAGTCACATTCGGATAGATAGAATATCTGGAACAATGGGCTTCTCCAAGATAAACCTAATCCAATCACCACTCTCAGCACATAAACTCAGCCTCCAATCCTCAAAACTCCATCTAAATCAAGTGAGGCTTCCTTAGCCTTCCAACTCAACACCTTATCTCGAATCAACCTCAGTCCAATATCATCAAACTGATGAGATTGAATCTGCTCTATCAAAGAAGATCTAGCCTCCATAAATGCCAAAACATGCCCAGGTGTCGAAATATCAATTCTAACCATCGGGTTAGCCAAAGACTGAATCTCTAAGGCCAACAGCCTCTCCTGAGTCAAAAGATGCACCAAGCTACCCATGCTAGTCGACTTCCGGCTCAAGTCATCCGCAATCGCATTAGCCTTGCCCTGATGGTAGAGAATAGTCAAGTCATAATCCTTAAGCAAATCAAGACAATAGCGCTGCCTCATATAAAGATCTTGCTGGTAAAGAAGTACTGAAGGCTACGATGATCAGAAAAGACCTCACAACAAACTCCATACAAGTAGTGCCTTCAAAACTTCAAGGCAAACACAACTGCGCATAGCTCCAAATCATAGGTAGGATAAATCCTCTTATGAGGCTTCAATCTTGATGAGACACATGCGCAATTACCTTGACCTCCTGCACTAACACAACACCTAACCAAACACCTAAAGCATCACAAAAGATAATAAAGCCCACGCCCTTCTTGGGCAAAGCCAATATAGGACCTGAAGTCAACAAATCCTTGAGCTTTTGAAAGCTCATCTCACAACATCATACCACTGGAAGGAAATCTTCTTATGAGTCAACTTAGTCGACGGAGCTGCAATGGAAGAAAAACCCTCAACAAAACACTAATAATACCCGCCCAAGCCAATAAAACTCTAAATCTCGATGGGCGAAGTAGGTCTATCCAAATCATAAACCGCTGCAACCTTAGCTGGATCAACCATAATACCTTAGTTAGTCACCAATCTCTAAAGCACAATCCACAAATACTCCTTATGATCAACCTCACTCTTAGAATAAATAAAGATATCATCTATAAATACCATAACAAAGAAGTCAAGATACGGTTGAAACACCCAGTTCATTAACTCCATGAACACGGCAGGGGCATGGGTCAACCCAAAAGACATGACCAATAACTCATAATGACCTTATCGAGTTTGAAAATCTGTCTTGGAATATCCGAATCTCTAATCCTTAATTGGTGATAACCAAACCATAAATCAATCTTCAAAAACACTGTAGCACCCTAAACCTGATCAAACAAATCATCAATGTGAGAAAGAGGATACTTATTCTTAACCGTCATATTCAACTATTGATAATTAATATACATCCGCATAGATCCATCATTTTTCTTCACAAATAAGACAGGTGCAGCTCAACAACTCCTGCAACTGATCCTTCAGTTCCTTCAACTCTGCTGAGGTATAACGCCCAAAATTTGATATTCGAAATGCTACACGGTGTTAGCATTCCCGAAGAACCACAAGCTAATCCATGACTGATATTTATAATTGAGTACTGTATAATATACTGTATAAATATGGAATAAAATGGCTGAAAGGCCATAAGGTTCAAATATCTGATAAAACATAACATCTGAAAATACGGTATATCAATACCAAAACTGAAATAAACTATCTGAACATGCTAGTTTAAAAGCCTCTAAACAGTCTAAAAACTGTGAAGTTGATGGGACATGTCCCTAACTAACTCCGTATACTAAAACTAAAATAATTAAGTAATGAAATAATTATGCAATCCTTGAATGATGAGGACTCACTGCAAATCTACTGCTGCTAGCTGAATCTAAAGCTAAGTGCGATTGAGAACTTGAGCGTCCGAACCTATGGTATAAAATACCATAGTGCAGAAAAAATTATGCATCAGAACGTCTGAATGTACTGGTATGCAAAGTGAGGTAGGTTGAATGCATGGGGTTCATATGCATGAATAATACTAACTGACTGAATAACATGAATGTGAAAAATACATGCATGAATACGTAACTGTAAATTTGTGATAATACTGACTATTGAGTCTGAATATCGATAACATAATTTTCATATAACTGATATACTGTTAACTGAGTGATTGTATCTAATAGTCCTGATTCTGATGTAACTAGCTGAGTTTCGTACTGGACTGAGTGACTGTATCTGATAGTCCTAAATCTGAAGAACTATCTGAGTTCTTTTACTGAGACTAAGACTAAAACTGTGGGAAGTAGTCATCTAACCGACATACCCCTTTTTTGTATAGAGTTGGGGTCCAATTTTGTAACCCCAATTGGAAGGGTGTCAATACCGCACCACTAGTAAGGACAAGCTGTGAGTGACCCTTATCTAGCAGTGTCCCCAAAGAAAAATGGTGTGACCCTCAACTGGCAGTGTTAATCCACCTCATCAACCCTCAACTATCAGTGTTGATGTCTCAACCTATGCTGGCTATATAGTTCTGGAATACGAGGATTACTTCTAAGGATCACACCCTCTACTGTTAGTATTTGCCCTCATCCTTGGGTTTGCTTGGTGCTGAATCCTACTACCAACTGAATAGACACTGAATTAATTATATTGAGATGAAGTGGACTGAGTTCACTGAGTTCCGTGGACTGATGAAATATTACTGAGTTCTGTTAACTGACTGAGTTTATGAGCTTATAGAGTTTTACTGAGTCATTTAACTGACTGAATTCGACTGAGTTCTGAAATTGATAGAGAATACTGCTGATCATGGTGTGACTAATATTATCTTAAAATTGACACTAGCTCTAGGCACATAGCTAAATTGTCGGGTACAAGTACCCCCAGGACTCGATAGCATGATAGGGACAAGACATGACATTTCTTGAACACAAGACCATAGTCAACAATTCATAATACAAATATTGGGGATTTTCATAAAGTATTTGTATATCATAAGCTTACATATAAATAGGAATACATATAAACATGTCATAATTTCGTAAGTCTAATCTCATGAGAATTCCACCAAACCATTACAATGTATAACAATAACATGAAGGGCATTATGAACATGAGGGTCAATTTGGTCACAATTAAGTCATAAAGCATAATTCTTATTCTCTTAGGCATTTTAGCAAACACCTTGCGTGCATAACTTGTGGCTTAGGCATGAACATTAAAATAATACATCATGGCAACATTTTTCACTTCAAATACAATAATTCCAACCACATGCTAACATAATTTCATTATATGTATTAAAGATTTCAACTTGGTAATCATACAACAATATAAACATGGATATGATTCAATTCATAACATGAAATTCAAATTTATCTTTTTGAAAGGGTTTATTAAGCTTCATGGGTGAAAGGAACCCATGAATCAACAATTTACATACCTTAGATGGAATATTCTTGAAGATTAATGGTTGAATCTCCTGGAATAGAACCTTCAATTGAAAACCCTAGACATGTTCTTGAGGGAATTTGAG
This sequence comes from Capsicum baccatum var. pendulum, assembly GCA_030864225.1. Lineage (NCBI taxonomy): Eukaryota > Viridiplantae > Streptophyta > Magnoliopsida > Solanales > Solanaceae > Capsicum > Capsicum baccatum. The sequence continues at coordinate 165,216,300 of CM061554.1, read as the reverse complement.
AGAAATAACTATATTTTGGTGAAAATCTAGATGAATCTCATGTTGTAGGCTTATATAAGGGTGGGAAATTGACCCTTTTACCCTTAAAGATGCAAACATTTAATGATTAAAAACTGGCATCGACGCAATTGGCGACGTGGCGCATCGATGGCATCGACGCGATACCCGACGCGTCGCACCATGGTTGCGCCAAGCCTTAGTTGTTTTTACTGGCAGTATCCACAACAATGTTAACCAACACGATAGGCGATGTGGCGTGCCAAGATCGCGTTGGTCCACTATTTTAGGACACCAAACATGGTCTAAATGAGTTTTAAAAAATCTAAAACTCATCCTGGAACACCTATCGATCTTTCTGATCATGAATTAACATAAATATGGACCATTAAGGGACATTAAGGTTACAAAATGAGATTGCCAACTTTTGAAGCCATAAAAAACTAAGTCTGGGAACTTAGATAGAATTTTCTAAGTCTGAGATCCCTTGACAAGCCTAAAAGGATGAATTAAGCTTAGAAATTTTGCAGGGTCTTACAATATCTCCCTCTTGGGAATATTCATCCTCGAATGAGACTAACTGAGATGAGAGAAATGATAAGATAAAGTGTATACTAATCATGAGCAACTGAAACATGAGTACATGACTGATATTACTGATTTACTAAGATTCATACTGAGTATGCATATCTGATGCATGATTTTATGACTAAGCTGATACATGGATGCATGGCTGGGAGTACTTATTCACTTGTTCATGCATATCTGATGCATGAATACATGACTGACATAATACATAAAAACATGACTTAATATGCAATGTTAGTTGATACCAAGTTTATATAGGAATCTGAGCATGAAACTGAATACAAAGTTGTAACTAAAATTTGAACATAAAAATGAATAAGCTTTAAGGAAAGCTATTACCTTTGGCTGAGTCTGAGTTTGCAGAGAAAAGGTGAGGGTACTTGGTCCGCATGTATGCTTCTGCTTCCCAAGTAGCTCCCTCAACAGATTGATTCCACCAAAGAACTTTGACTAGAGGAACTTATTTGTTCCTCAGTCTGGTAGTTAAGGATTTCTATTGGAATCTCTTCATAAGAGAGTTTGTTCTGAATGACTATGACCTCTATAGGTACTACAATTGATGGGTCACCTATGCACTTCTTAAGCAAGGAGACATGAAACACTGGATGGATTGAGGCTAGATCTGATGGCAATTCAAGCTCATAAACTACCTTCCCAAAGCGACCAAGAATTTTGAAGGGACCGACATATCGGGGACTGAGCTTTTCCTTCTTTCTGAACCGCTTCACTCGCTTCATTGGGGAGATTTTAAAATAAACATGATCACCAATCTCAAACTCGAGATCTTTCCTGCGCACATCTGTGTATGATTTTTGTTGGCTCTGAGCTATCTTGAGCCTTTCTCTGATCAACTGGACTTTCTCTAAGGTATCGAATAACAAGTTAGGCCCTACTACTACGGCCTCACCCACTTCAAACCAACCGATTGGAGATCTACATCTCCTACCGTAGAGAGCTTCGAATTAAGCCATCTTAATACTTGAATGATAACTGTTGTTGTATTCAAACACAATCAAAGGCAAGTGGTCATCCTAAATACCCTTGAAATTAATTACAGACGCTCGCAACATATCTTCTAAAGTTTGGATGGTCCTTTCTTCTTGATTATCTGTCTGGGGATGGAAGGCTGTAATGAGATGAACTGGGGTACCTAGACCTTTTTTGAATGCCTTCCAGAATTAAGAGGTGAACTGGGTACCTCTATCCGAGACAATAGATAACGGGACACCGTGTAATCTGACTATCTCCCTAATATAGAGTTTAACAAAATCCTCGGCTAAATAAGAGGTATATACTAGAAGAAAATGAGTTGATTTGGTCATCCTGTCTACAATGAACCAAATTGAATCATGCTGATGACGAGTATGGGACAAACCCATCAAAAAATCCATATTCACTTCTTCCCACTTCCAAGTGGGAATATTGAACTCTTACATGGATCCACTAGGCTTTTGATGTTGTATTTTAACCTGCTTATATGTAGAGCACTTAGACACAAACTCTGTAATATCTTTCTTCATACCACTGTATCAATAGATCTCCCATAAGTTGCGGTACATCTTAGTGGCCCCTGGATGAATAGAGTATCGCACACCATGTGCTTCTGCAAGAATTCTTTGCCTCAAGTCATCTACGCTTGGCACACAGACGACCCTAACAACGCAATACACCATCTCCCCCTTGGGAGAAAACCTCAACCTTCTGATCTCTGCCTGACTCTTTCAACTTGACTATACTGGAATCTCTATCCTGTTTTTCTTTTACTTTGGAAACTAGAGATGATTCTGAGCTGTTCTGAACCCATATACTACCTTCCACTAAATCGACTAAGTGAACACCTATTCAGGTAAGCTGATGGACTTTCTGAGCTAAATTCTTCTTACTGTCCCTACATGAGCAGCACTACCCATAGACAGTCTACTGAGAGCATCGTCCACTATATTGGCCTTGCCCGGATGGTAAATGACACTCATGTTGTAGTCTTTCAAAAGCTCTAACCACCTTATTTGATAGAGGTTAAGATATTTATGAGAGAATACGTACTGAAGGCTTTTGTGATCTATGAACACATCTATATGCACCCCATACAAGTAATGTCTCCAAATCTTTAAGGAAAAAACTACAGCTGCTAACTCAAGATCATGAGTCGAATAATTCTTCTCATAGGGTTTAAGCTGTCTGGAGGCGTAGGTTATGACCTTACCATGCTACATGAGGACACAACCCAAAACCACTCTGAACGCATCATAGTACACAACGAACCCATCTGAACCATCTGGAAGATCCAAAACTAGAGCTGAGGTGAGTTGAGTTTTCAATTCCTAGAAATTCTTCTCGCAAGGATCTAACCACTGAAACTTGAATTTCTTATGAATCAGTCTAGACATAAGGGATGCAATTGAATAAAATCCCTCAACAAACCGTATGTAATAGCCAGCAAAACCCAAGAAACTCCTAATATCTGATGGAGAGACAGGGCGAGGCTTGTTTCTTACTGCTTTGGTCTTTTGAGGATCAACTCTAATGCCATCACCAGAAATGATATGACCAAGAAAGGCTACTGACCTTAGACAAAATTCTCACTTACTAAATTTGGTGAACAACTGATGATTTATGAGAGTCTACAATACTATTTTGAGATGTTCTGGATGATCACACTCACTGTGGAAGTAAACAAGGATGTTATCTATAAGGACTATAACGAACATGTCTAAGTACTGATCGAAAACTAGGTTCATCAAGTCCATGAATGCTGCTGGGGTATTGGTAAGACCAAGTTTGGAAAACTATTTTTGGAATGTCACATTCTCTGACTCTGAGCTGATGATAACCTGATCTAAGGTCTATCTTAGAGAAATAACTGGCGCCCTGAAGTTGGTCAAACAAGTCATCAATTCTGCTAAGTGGATACTTGTTCTTGACCATTACTTTATTGAGCTGACAGTAATCAATGCACATTTTGAGAGAACCATCTTTCTTTCGCACGAATAAGACTGATGCGCCCTATGGGGACACACTAGGTTTGATGAATCCCTTATCTAGGAGATCCTTCAACTATTCTTTTATTTCTTTGAGTTCTACTGGTGCCATTTTGTATTGAGGAATAGATATGGGATGAGTATCTGGGAGAAGGTCTGTGCCGAAGTCTATTTCCCTTTTGGGAGAAATTTTTGGAAGTTCTTCGAGAAAGACATCTGAATATTCATTAACTACTGGGATTGATTCAAAACTGGAAGTTTCAGAACTAGAGTCCTTCACTCAAACAAGATGATAGATACATCCCTTAGATATCATTTTCCTTGCCCGTAGGTAAAAAATAAGCTGACCCCTGAAGGTTGAAGTACTACCCCTCTACTCTAAGACCGGTTCATTTGAAAACTGAAACTGAACAATTCTATTTCTGCAGTAGACTGTGGCATAGAAGGAATGAATCCAATCCATGCTGAGAATGACATCAAAATCAGTCATCTCTAATTCGACTAAGTCTGCTGATGTAACTTTCTGAGATACCATAACCAGACAGTTCTTGTATACCCACCGGGCTATGATAGTTTTACCCACTGGGGTAGAGATTGAGAAGGGCTCTGCTAGAATTTTGAGACTGACTTTGAAATAAACTGCTATATAAGGAGTAACAAAAGACAAAGAAGCTCCTGGATCTAGCAAAGCGTAAACATGTATATGAAAGATCTGTAATGTACCCATGACCACATTAGGAGAATTTTCCTAATTTTGTCGAGACTGAAGAGCATATAGTCTATTTAGGCATTGCCTACTGGTGACGTTGGAAGTGGTACCCTGCTGGTTCGGGCAATCGAATTGAGCTGAGAAATAATTATGGTGACCCTAAAAACTTGACTGGGGACAATCTCTGACTTTATGGCCTGGCTTGCCACATCCAAAAAAAATATCGCTGCTAGCTCTGGAAATACCCTGATGGTTCTTGCCACAAGTCTGACAAAGAAGATGAGTGCAAGCACTGCTAACACTGCCATGAGACTTAGAGCCTGGCACCCTATCTTTGTTACCATTCCTGAACTTAGGAACTGAAGCACTGGATGAGGAAGGAGCTAGAACAGATGACTTTGGGCGAAACTGAGAACGATTCCCTCTCTCTGACTTAAGTTGAGCAACGTTGAAACTACCTGTCCTTGCTCTCTTATTCTGCTTCTCTGTCATCTTAATCTTTTGATTTTCTATCTGTTGAGCATGGATCATAAGCCTGACTATGTCCATATCACTAATAAACATCGTGGACCTACACTCATTGACCACACTATCATTCACTCCAGAAACAAACTTACTCATCTTAGCCCTGCTGTCTGCCTCTACATGAGGAGCGTAGCTAGATAATTAAGTAAATTTAAGAAAATACTCTTTCACTGTCATATTTCCTTTCCTGAGGTTGATAAATTCTAACACCTTAGCTTCTCTCATCTCTATGGGAAAGAATCTATCTAGAAATACAGTGGAAAACTTCTCCCACTCAATAGGCCCTACATCTTTAACCCTCTCTGCCTTCCACTGTTTGAACCATATATGAGCCACATCCTGCAACTATTATGCAGCTAGATCAGCACTCTCATAAGCATTAACCCCCATGATATTTGTAACCTTCTAAACCTGATCAAGGAATTCCCGAGGGTCTTCATCTGACTTAGACCCGAAGAAGGATGAAGGATTATTCAAGTAAAGTCCTGAATCCTAGCTATAGCTGAATTGGCCACTGGGTTGGCTGGAATGACAGCTGGTCATTCATTCTGAGCAGCAACTGAATTAGCAAGAGTAGTGAATGCAACTCTGAACTTTGCATGAGAAACATGTTCATCCAAGGAATCTATTTGGACGGGCTAGTGGGGGGCTGATTGATTTCTATTTCTTCATTTAGGAGGCATATTCTAGAAGCAAAAAGGGAGAAATTGATTAGATTCAGAGTTAAATTTAAGCTCATGCTCACTGGCACAACATGAATACTAAAAAAAGGAAACTGTTCCGAAAACATCTTATAGCCTCCTGCACATAAATGTGGCGCGCAATACACCCATGCACAAGACTCTACTAGATGAGGCTTTTCAAATTTCCTAGGACACTGTTGAACCTTAGGATCTGATACCAAGTTTTTAATGCCTCTAATCTAATACCCAAAACACTACACGGTGCTAGTAATCCCAAAGGAACACAAACTAACCCGTGACTGATATCTATAACTGAGCACTGTATAATATACTGTATAAATGTGGAATAAAAGGGCTGAAAGGCCATAAGATTCAAATATCTGATAAAATATAATATTTGGAAATACGGTATATCAATACCAAAATTGAAATAAACTGTCTAAACATGATAGTCTGAAAGCCTCTAAACTATCTGAAAACTGTGGTATAAAACGTATGGTATAAGGACTCACTATAAATCTACTGCTGTTGGATGAATCTGAAGCTAAATGTGATCGGGAACTTGAGCGTCCAAACTTATGGTATAAAATGCCATAACGTAGAAGAAAAGTATGCGTCAGTACGTCTGAATGTACTGGTATGCAAAGTGAGGTAGGCTGAATGCATGGGGTTCATATGCATGAACAATACGAACTAACTAAATAACATGACAGTGAAAATACATGCGTGAATACGTAACTATAAATGAGATCGTGATAATACTGACTACTAAATCTGAATACTGATAATATGAGTTTCGTATAACTGATATACTGTTATCTGAGTGACTGTGTCTGACAGTCCTGATTTTGATAGAACTAGCTGAGTTTCGTACTGAACTGAGTGACTGTATCTAATAGTCCTGAATCTGAAGAACTATCTGAGTTCTTTTACTGAGACTAAGGCTGAGACTATAGGAAGTAGTCATCTGTCCTACATGCCCCTTTTCTGTAAGAGTTGGGGTCCAATCTATACTCCAATTGGAAGGGTGTCAATATCGCGCCACTGGTATGGACAAGCTATGAGTGACCCTCATCTGGCAGTGTCTCCAAAGGATAATGGTGGGACCCTCAACTGGCAGTGTTAATCCACCTCATCAACCCTCAACTGTCAGTGTTGATGTCTCAACCTATGCTAGCTACATAGTTTTGGAATACAAGGATTGCTTCTAAGGGTCACACCCTCTACTGTCAGTGTGTGCCTTCATCCTTGGATTCGCTCGGTGCTGAATCTTACTCCCAACTGAATAGATATTGAACTAATTATACTGAGATGAACTGGAGTGAGTTCACTGAGTTTTATGGACTTATGGAATGTTACTGAATTCTGTTAACTGGCTGAGTTAATGAGATTAATGAGTTTTCCTGAGTCATGTAATTGGCTGAATTCTACTGAGTTCTGAAACTGACTGAGAATACTACTGATCATGGCGTGACTGATATTATCTTGAAACTGACACTGGCTCTAGGCACACAGCTAAATTGTCGGGTACAAGTACCCCTAGGAGTCGATAGCATGATACTGACAAGACATGACACTTCTTGAACACATCACCATAGTCAACAATTCATAATACAAATGTTGGGGATTTTCATGAAGTATTTATATGTCATAAGCTTACACATTAATAGGAATACATATAAACATGTCATAATTTTGTAAGTCTAATCTCATGAGCATTCTACCAAACCATTACAATGCATAACAATAACATGAAGGTCATTGTGAACATAAGGGTAAAGTATGGATTCATCAATTTGGTCACAATTGAGTCATAAAGCATAACTCTTATTCTCTTAGGCATTTTAGCAAACACCTTGCATGCATAACTTGAGGCTTAGGCATGAACATTAAAATAATACATCGTGGCAACATTTTTCACTTCAAATACAAGAATCCCAACCATATGCTAACATAATTTCATTATATGTATTGAAGATTTCAACTTGGTAATCATACAACAACATAAACCTAGATATGATTCAATTCATAACATGGAATTCAAAATTTATATTTTTAAATGAGTTTCTTGAGCTTCATGGGTGAAAGGAACCCATGAATCAACACGTTACATATCATAGATGAAAGTTTCTTGAATATTAACGGTGGAATCTTCTGGATTAGAACCTCCAATTGAAAACCCTAGACTTGTTCTTAAGGGGATTTGAGAGAAAAAACTATATTTTGGAGAAAACCTAGCTGAATCTTGTGTTCTAGGCTTATATAGGGGGTGGGAAATTGACCCTTTTGACCTTAAAGATGTGGACATTTAATGACTAAAAATTGGGCATCGACGTGATTGGCAACGCGGCGACGACAACGCGGCGATGGCAACGCGGCGATGGCATCAACGCGATACTCGATGCGTCGCGCCAAGCCTCTGTTATTTTTACTAGCAGTCCCTACAATAATGTTAAGCAACACGATAGGCGATGCGACGCACTAAGATCGCATTGGTCTACTATTTTAGGACACCAAACGTGGTCTAAACGAGTTTTGAAAAATCTAAAACCTATTCGAGAACACCTATCGACCTCTCTCATCATGAATCAACAAAAATATGGACCATTAGGGCACATTAAGGTCATGAAACGAGATTGCCAAATTTTGAAGGCTAAAAATAAACTAAGTCTGGGAACTTTGCTAGAATTTTCTAAGTCCGAGACCCCTTGACAAGCCTAAAAGGATGAATTAATCTTAGAAATTTTGCGGGGTCTTACATGGGGCCATCCTATAGGGAGGAATAGAAATAGTTTTGGTGCCCGGCTCAACATCAATAATAAAATCAATAGCTCGATCCGAAGGCACACTAGGAAAGTCCATAGGGAACACCTCCAAAAACTCACGGATAACACGGACAAAATCCAAGGAAGGAGGCGAAACAACACTTGTGTCATGAATATGAGTCAAGAATGATAGACTTCCCTTCTCAACCAATTTACAAGACTGAACATAAGATATAATCCTCTTAGGACCCGAATTAAGTGTACCCTCACTATCCTTGACACACCCGACGAAGATAAAGTCACAGTCTTCGCAAAATCTAAGACAACATAATAAGGAGCCAACTAATTCATGCTTAAAATAAAATCAAAGTCGACCATATCTAATATAACAAATTTACCAAAATCTCACGCCCGACAAAAGTCACAACACAAGATTGGTACGCCCGATCCACCACTAATGAATCACCTACTGGGGTAGATATACAAATAGGCATGTCAAGAGGCTCACTAACAGAATCAAAACCCAAAGCAAAATATACAAATACATAGGAGAAAGTCCATCCGAGATCAAATAACACAAATGCAGGTCTGAAATAAACGAGGAAGATACCTATAATCACAACACCAGAAGCCTCTGCCTCAGGTTTGGCTGGTATAACATAGCACTATCCATAACTACCAACTGGCTGTAGCCCCACGAACACCAACACGGGCTCTACCATCTCTACCTTTTGCACCTTTGGTATAAGCCCTACCACTCACAAATGAAATAGGAGTAGCTCTAAACACACGACGTGAACAGTCCTTGGCCACTTGGCCATTCTCATCACACACATAACAACCTCTACAACCAGTCTCAATAAGATAAAGTACAACTGAGCCTAAACGGCCACCCTGAACTGCTAAACTAGAAGATGCACTAGCTGAACTCTATAAAATCACCTACACTGGCCTACCATGGTATTCATGAGAACCTCTAAAATCTCTACCTTGATAGGTCTGGCTACTAAACTCACCAAAATGACTCAACCTCTAGCGCCTCCCTGAGATTCATAAATAGTACCCTCTATCATCTTAGTGTAATCCACAATACTCTAAAGAGTAGATCCAAGCACAACCATATGAGACGTCGCTAACTGAAAGGAGACAATCAAACCCTTTACAAACTTTTGAATCTTCTCAAACTCGATGGAAATGCTATCTTATAAATATCTGGAAAGGGTATGAAAGCGTGCCTCATACTCAGCAACTATCATGGATCCCTTCTCCAAATGATCAAATTCGTCCCGCATATGATCTTCTCAAAATAAAAAGCATAAATCTCTATAGAAAAGCCTCGACAAACTGATTCCAAGTTATCTCAGGAGAATCACGGGGTCTACCACTGACAAACGGCTTCCACCAATCTCACTTCGCATCTCTCAATTGATATGTAGTGTAAACCACACCATCCGCGCAGAAAGAGTGAAACAAAACTCAGAACACAAGATATAAAAGAATTCGCACAATAAGGAATAAAATAAGAGAGGTTTCCTAAAGACATCCTATAGCCTTTTGAAGATAGATACGGATATCTACGTACCGATCTACGATACTTTATTAGATATCTCATTCTTACACCATTGAGAACAATGAAACCTGGCAGCTCTAATACCAAATTTTCATGACCCAAAAACCAGGGTTATGAATGAACTTGTCGTGGCGTACTTTGACAAGTAAGCCTATCACCTAAACTGATACAAAAAAAAAAGACAGAAATATCCTAAGGTAAGGCTTCTAGAATGAAGACGAACCATATAAATAATCATACCAATGCAGAAAGAACTTATCCAAAATACCAATCATATCTAAAACCAAGTGTTAATAGTGTAAGAACTAATAATACAATCCAAGATTAAAATACATCAAAAAAATAACCATAAAGGAATAATAACTATCTCTGAATACTAATAAAGACATAACTACTATAGAAATATAGAGGTGAACTTTGGACGCATGAATGTCTAACCGCTACCTTGGAAGCTCCAACAATCTCTTGAGTCAATCAAGCTGGCGCACTCGAGTTAGGACCTGCACCGAAAGGGGGCAATAGGCATGAGTATGGTCCACTTGTACTCAGTAGGTATCCTAGGCCGACCAAGAAAAGTAGTAAATAAAGCAAATAAAATATACACCAAGGGCACGTCACCTACAATCAGAAAATATCCCACAACGGTCGCCCACACCGCTTGCACTAACAGTTCTAATATATCTCACATATATTACAACAACACACCAAGATATAGAACACAAGTATACATTATGTCACATATAAATAGAACAAGAGAGAGAATATGTAGATACAGGATCATCAAATACAAGTAAAGGAAGGTAAGACAAATACATACATGACAAGTCAATAGGCAATAAAACACAACATAAAAACCCGAACTCCACTAAAAATATAAAATATAAAATCTATGCGTCAAAACAAAACAACGACATCCATATTGAATACTTTTGGTTCAAAATCAAAACGGACCCCAAAATGGATTTTCGAAAAAGAAGGGAAAAATCGAAACTTTACTTCAAAATATGCTCTCCATATTTTTAGAAACCTACAGCTGAGAACCCAAGTTAAATCGAGTCACAAACGAGGTTCAAATTGAAGAAAAACTATTTTTGAGCTTTATCAGGTAAAATCTTTGAATTCCGGGTTAAAATCAAGAACCAGAGTTGTTTTGAAGGTTAAATTGATGAAAAACTAGTAATTATAAGATAAAAATATTATTCAAGTGAAAAGGAGTGAAAATGGGGTTTTAAAATCAAGCACTAAGATTTTTGGGATTTTGAGAAATTAATCAAGAAATTACTAAGAAAATGGTGAATTACCTTTAATCTGTAATAAAACCAAGAAAAATGTGTTAATCTAGCTTTTCAAGCTCTCACAAACTTTGCTTTTAAGCTCCCACAATATTTTAGGGTTTAACTCTCAAGAGGACAGGATGAAAATGAGCAAAATGAGTCAAAAAAGGGATAAAAATCTGCAATAGCTGCTGTTTTTCTGTAATAGCTGCTGTTTTGTTTTTTTTAAAGTCCACTCTGAACTTCGACGGGGTGCCCAAGTTTCGTTTGGAGTCCGATACATGCAAACGAACTATGCAACCATACTAAATTTGACATTATGGACGCATTGGCGATATCAATTTTTAAAAAAAATATTATTTTCACAAAGTTGACTCCGAAATCCGAAATTATAATTTTTCAGACTGAGGGTCGAAATGAGATTTAAAAGCCGTAAAATCATACCAAATATTCTAACACCCTAAAATTAACATTCCAGATCTGCTTCTGAAGTTAGATTTTCCATCCGAGGTTGTTTCGATCAAATGTGGTTCCCACACCCATATTTCCAATTTTCCAACTTTCCGACCAATAGGTTAAAATGAGCTCGGGTGCACCGAGAACCAAACCAAGGATCTACCTAGCCTAAAATTGCTATTCTGGAGCTGTTGGCGCAGTCCGTTTATCTATCCATTGCACAGATCAAAAGATATCCATATAAGTCCAAAAATAAGGCTATTGAAGCCATAAAAAATCACAATATTGCATAAATGATACAAAAAAATTATGTCAATCACTCCCACACCCCAGATATACCACAATGCAACTAAGGGGAGGGGTAAAACTGTTACATCATACAAAATCACAAATTTCATCGAATTTTTAGATCGTTACAGTAGTATAATTTTTTAATTTTAAAATTGAAAAAAGGACAAGGTTGAGGGCGAATTGTACAATGTAATATAATTTTTGAATTTCAAAATTAGAAAAAGGACAAGGTTGAGGGGAAATTGTACAATTTAGTACAATTTTTGAATTTAAAATTGGAAAAAGGACAGGGTTGAGAGGGAATTATACAATGTAGTTCAAATTTTGAATTTGATTTGGTGGTAATTGGGTAGAAATTATGAGAGTTTTTGGGAATTTAGGGTTATTTAAAATATAACCCCAATTAAAATTTAAAATTTAGCCAAATTTTATTTTATTTTAACCAAATTGAAAATCAATTGGCCGATTGCATTGCAATTATGGCTAAGTTGATTTCAATTATGGCCCAATCTAATAGATTGGCTAAATTGAATTAAAATTCAATACGAATTATAATATTTTCTTTAATCCCGAGTTTCTTGATTTAATAAAATCAAATGAATATTCTTCCAAATAAATTAATTTTGTGAATAAATTTTATTTAAATTAAGACTTTATATGTTTAGATTAATTTTCAAGCTTAATTAGTAAAAGTTCAATTTTGATAAAAATGTTCATTTAAGTAATAAAATTTATACAATTTCACATATGTAAATATGAAAATGTATAATCAAATTAACCCAAACAAATATTTTAGAGCGCATTTATCCGAATGAAATAAATATTTCAAATTTATTAAAAATTGATGAAACTCAGGGTTAAATTTAGTCGTGGAGGGCAAAAATTAGGTGTCAACAACTGCCCCTCCCTTTGGCTAGGGTGGATGCAAGTAACCCTGGGTAAAGAGAGTTTGACATTCTTAATTTTTGTATGAACACAAATTCATTTTCTGAAAGAGATTGGTTTTCGCACGAGTTTCATGGAGTTATGGCCGGACCTCGATATCAGGTTTCCTACATATCTCAGGTTACATGAGAATTCAGGCTACTTGTAGTTCATAAATCTTGATTTAAAGCGGGATTTTCAAGAAATTCACAAGCTATTTCAGTTTTTATGTTTTTTATAAAACCAAAAAGCTGAGGAATAAGGAGATTGGGGGGTGGTTAGAATGCAGTCAAGTTTTCAACAAAGAGCCCAGCCTACATATCCCCGAGACTCAGGGAATCAGATTTCTTGTAGTTTGACTCAATCGGTAGAAAATATACTCCTTTATTTTAGACGATCTTCGACTCGGGATGAGTGACAAGTTGATTGAGTTGCAGAAAAGAGGTTTGTAACCTCTTAACCATGAATGTGAGATTCTTCACATCTATACGCAAGAACTTAACTGAACATAATTTCTAAAACTCTAAGTATGTTGTCACCCGAATTTAAAAGAAGGAGAAAATTACCCTCAATATGAGTTTAGAAATGTCCCAAAGGTAAATTTGAAACTAGAATATCCAAGAATACCCACATATATTAAAGGGATATGGTTAGATGGTGGTGGTGATCATCCTTTAGCTCACGTCCAAAGAGTTTGATGTCCCTCTCTAGACTATGTCCCATTTTGCTGCTAAGAAAGAGTTCCACGTTGTGCTGCATCCTTTTTGGAGTTGTTTGCACCTGTGGTTTCGATTTGTGATTTTCATCCTCTCGGATGCTCTAACAATGTCTCAAATAAAAATTATTAGTAATAAATACAATTCATGAAAGGGGTGTATAGTTTTTTACCATATATTCACGTGAGTTGTTGCTTAAAAAATGAAGTCATCCTCTCATGTACCTGTTTAGAAGGAAATAACTTGCAATAACAGATATAATAACCCTATTATTTGTTGTATAATTAGCTCATTTATCTATTGAATATGTCTTCAAATTGGGGTGGCCCTTTTGGCCACCGATGACACTTTATTCCGAACGGTCCTTGCAACTGTGTAATCTTATGATGATGAGGCAACCCTTTTGGTCACCTATAATGATTGTTATATGTGGAATGATAACCTCTCTAGGTATTGATAATGATTCTTTGCATGTGACCTCGTGTAAGTCTTGCATATCTTTTGCATCAGTACGATTTATAGATTTCCCTTGAATTATCAATCTTTCGATAATCTTGCACATTATTTGATGTTGGATACGAGACGACTTATATATATCCTTTGAATTGGTAGCTTTTAGGTTATACTGCACATTATCCGACCTTGGATAAGGCATAACTTACAGATATCCCTTCAATCGCTAGTTCTCAGGTATTCCTTCACATTATCTGACCTTGGATATAGATAACCCTTGGAAATAATCGATCTTGGATATGACATGGATTATAGAGAACCCTTGGACTTATAAATTTAATAATCTCGCATATTCTTCGATAAGGATTTTGTTGCATTTTATGGATAACCTTCAAACTATCGATCTTTGGGTAACCTTGCACACTATCCGGTTAGGGTGTTTTCACGACTTACAAATGGAATATGGACTATCAACTCATAGGTAATCTTTCACACTATCCTATTTCAAATAATATGACTTATAGATGATCTTCAAATTATCAATTTCTAGGAAATCTCATATGTCATCCGTCTTCAGATAACGACTTAAAGATGTTCTTTCGAATCACGTGCCTTTGATGCACTCAGATTCTGATTCATGATGAGATAACATCGATGCCAGTGTATGCTATCTCTCATGTCAATAGATATTAAATGCTGATGATATCCTCAACGCCAGTGTATGCTATCTCGCGTGTCAACAAATATTAAATTTTATGATATCCTTGACGCCATCATATTCTATCTCGTGTGTTAACAAATATTAATTGATGAAAATATCCTCGATGCCAGCGTATGCTATCTCACGTGTCAACAAATATTAAATGTTGATGATATCCTCGATGCTAGAGTATGCTATCTCGTATGTCAATAGATATTAAATGCTATGATAGCCTTGATGCCAGCGTATACTATCTCACATGTCAACAGATATTAAATACTGATTATATCCTCTATGAAAGCGTAAGCTATCTCGAGTGTTATTAGATACTAAATATTGATGATATCCTCAATGCCAATATATAGTATCTCCCGTGTCATCAAATATTAAATGCTGATGATATCTTCGATGCCAATGTATATTATCTCGCGTGTCATTAGATATTTAATGTTGATAATATCCTTAGAGCCAGCGTATTCTATCTCGCGTGTCATCCTATATTTAATGCGGATGATATCTTCAATGTCAGTGTATGCTATCTCGCGTGTCATCAAATATTAAATGCGGATGATATCCTCGATGCCAGCATATGTTATCTCACGTGTCATCAAATACTTAATGTTGATGATATCCTCGACGCAAGCGTATACTATCTCACATGTTATCAGATATTAAATGCGGATACTATCCTCGACGCCAGTGTATGCTATCTCACACATCATCAGATACTTATTTTTGATGATATCCTCAACGCCAGTGTATGCTATCTCGCGTCTCATCAGATATTTTATGCAATGGCCCTCTTGGCAAAGAAATGATATGTAATGTCCCTTTGGCAATGAAAACAGTTTCACCTGAGTCCGTTTGTCTGCATTTTTACTTTATACTTATACCGTTTGCGTCACCACATGGCGAATTTGGGGATGACCTTTTTTGCTATTCCTTCGCTTGAGAAATTCTTTGACTGTGGCTTCATAGGGCCGTCTCCTTTGACCGTTCCTATGCTCAAGGTAAATATTTAGTAGACACAAAGTTGCTTTTGCTAGCGACTATTTTAGAATAGTTCTAAATACAATATTTATAAAGAAGATAAGGCACATTTATTTGTCTTTCATGGTTTCAAGAAATGAGATAGACAATTCAAAAGGTCTTCGATAAATGGGTATCAAACTCGTCCTTGGGGATACGCAAAAATACCATTCTTGAGAATTATATGCTTTGGTGTGGCTCCCAACTTGCTTGGGGATTTTTGAAAAAGACTCATTTTTCTATATTGATCCCTGCATCCATAGAAAAATGATTAGTTTTGTGTGAAACTACTCTATGTTGACCTCCTTCGATCCGTGGTTTGCTCTTCACCATCTTTCGGGTGCTCCATCATATTGAGACTTCCACCCTGACTCCCCGTTCCAGTAGATGCCCTGGCAATCAATAAATAAAATATTTGTATAGATGTTCGAAAGTATTAATTTTTTTTTAAAAACTAGTTTCAAAAATTTCTGTAAAAGCTTTAGAAAATCTCTGCCAGTCATTTCATGTACAAGCTCAACGAACGTCTTCCTCTTGGTTCTGACTATATCTAATATTTTATGATGGATATTCAGGGATTCATCATTGTTGAGGATTTCTATTAGAAGTTCTATCATAGCCGGAGATTCAGTCTGCCTAGACTTTGTCCCAGTTGGTGATTTCTAAAGCTTGACTTTGACTTCTGGTGTTGGGGAATTTGAAATATGTTTCAATATATTAGTGGAAATTTTGAGGGCCCTCTTAAAAATTTCTGTCCCAGTTTAATACTATTGGATATGATCTTGGCTTGAGAGGATCTGAAGTCTTCGCAGATCTTCGTTCTCTTTATTGGATGATGATCTTCCTCTTTTGTATTTTTGACATTTCTTCTCAAAAATTCTGCCCCAGTTTTCATTTCATGGGGTTATATAACCGAGTCGTTGGGGAGCCTACATATCCCGTTGAATTAGGAATTCAAATGTAGTTCAGGACTATGCTAGGGGGAATATAAAAAAATCTAATAGGTTGACGAAGCCGACATAGACCGCCTACGTATTCCTTTCTTGGGAATTCAAGTCATCACGTAGTTCATACCTAAAAGGAAAAAGTAAATTCTCCTAAGGGGTTGATTGAAGCCGATATAGGCCACCTACATATCCCTTTCATGGGAATTCAGGCCAAACATAGTCCGTACATAAAAGAAAAAGGGATTCAAGGCAAATACATGTCATAAAATAAATACTATCATAAAAGCGATTACAAATAAACCAAAGAAATAAAGACTAGAACATCTTTCAAACATAGTATCTCTTTACTGCATCAGAATTGATTGGTTTGGTCCACTCTTGACCATCTATCTTAGATAGAATCAGAGCTCCTACGAGTAGTACCTTGCAAACTATGTATGGTCCTTGCCAATTTGGAGCGAACTTGATTTTGTACTCTTTTTAGTGCGGGAATATGTATTAGAGAACCAATTGCCCAACTTCAAACGTTTGAGTTCTTCCTTTCTTGTTGAAGGCACGGATCATCCTGTGTTGATACAACTGACCATGAAATACAACAACTATTATCTTCTCATCAATCAACATGAGTTGTTTATAGCGAGCGCGAACCCATTCTTTATTATTTAATTCGACTTCTTGAATAATCCTTAAGGAAGGTATTCAACCTCGACAGGTATCACAACTTCATTCACATAAACATATAGATAAGGGGTCGCCCCAGTGGAGGTTCGAACTATTTTACGATACCCTAGTAGGGTGTAGGGCAACATATCATGCCATGATCAATTATTTTCGATCATTTTCTTTAAGATCTTCTTGATATTCTTATTGACAGCTTCCACGGCTTCTTCATCTGTGGACTGTATGTAGTCGAGTTGTAACGAACAATCTTGAACTGATCAAAAATCTCATTCATCAAGTGATTGTTCAAGTTAGCCCCATTATCAGTAATGATTGATTCTGGCACTCCAAATCAGCAAATCAAGCTATTCTTGACAACATCTGGAACCACCTTCTTGGTGATGACTCTATATGAAGCAGCTTCAACTCACTTAGTGAAGTAATCAATGGCAACAAAAATAAATCTATGCCTATTTGACACTGGTGGCTCTATTGTTTCGATAACATTCATACCCCAAACTATGAAAAGCCAAGGAGAACTCATCGCATAAAGATTATGTGGAGGAATTCAAATCAGATCTCTGTGTATCTGGCATTTTGGTCACTTTTGTACATACTTGCTACAATCATTTTCCATAGTCATCCAGAAGTAACTAGATCTTAGGATCTTTCTAGCAAGGGTAAACCCATTCATATGGGGCCGTAGACTCTGGCATGTACTTCCTTTGTTAATTTCATGGCTTTTGCGGCATCAACACATCTTAAGAATCCTAAGTTTGGAGTCCCCCTAAAAAGGATTTCCCCACTTAGAAAAAAATTCCTTGCCAAATGGACGATTGTCTTCTTCTGATTGTTGTTGGCCTCTTTAAGATATATTTTAGATTCTAAATACCTTTCGATATCATAGTACCATGACTTTTAGTCAGGATCCTCTTCGATGCGCGCACAATATCTGGGTTGCTCCTTTAAGCTTATTTCTAAAGGATCAACGTAACTCCGATCCAGGTGTTGAATCATGAAGGATATAGTAGACAAAGCATCAACAAACTCATTAGGTACCCTCGAGATATATCTAAAATCAACTTTCTTGAATCTTTCACACAAATCCGGCACCAGCTCTACATAAGGAGTAATCTTGGAGTTCTTTACTGCCCATTCCCCCAGTACCTGGTGAATCAGCGAATCTAAGTCTCCGATGACTAGCAATTCACGAACACCCATATCAAGTACCAACTTGAGACCTAGGATGCAAGCCTCATATTCAGTCATGTTATTGGTACATGGTAAACATAATTTAGTGATTGTTGGATAGTGCTATCCTATTTCTGACACCAAAACTGCTCTGATTCCTGAGCCTTTGAAGTTGACTGCTCAAAGAGCAATCTCCATCCGGGATACATCTCTGCAATGTCTTCTCCCACGAATAAAACTCCTCATCTAGGAAGTAAGTTCGAAGTGGCTCGTACTCATTATCAATCAGATTCTCAACTAAATAATCTGCTAAGGCTTTCCCCTTGATTTTCTTTTGAGTCGCATACACGATGTCGAACTCACTCAGCAACATTTTCCACTTGGCTAAATTTTCCGTGATCATGGCTTTATGAAATATGTACTTCAATGAATTTATTCTAGAAATAAGATACGTTGTGTATGGGGATAGATAATGCCTTAATTTTTGTGCGACCCAGGTTAAAGCACAACACGCCCTTTCTATATATATATATAGCGAGCCTCATATGGCATGAAATTTTTAGAATTGAAATAATATTGGCTAGCTATGTTAGATATCTTGTGACTTCCACAACCTTTGATTGAATTTGCCTCGTCTCTTCTTCCCTGATCTTCAAACTTAAGTCCAACTTAAATTTCTGCAGTTTTGCTTTACTAGATCAAACTCGAGATTAATTGGTTTCTTAGTGACACAATGTTGGTGCTTAACCCCAACATATCATCGTAGGACCAAGTAAATATATCAATGTATTATTTGTAAGAAGTGGATGAGTTCTCTTCAGTTTTCTCCAGGTTGGGCTTCTCCCAATTTTCACGTTCTTCTATGTCTTCCACTAACCGCTCCTCGTCACAATCTTTTCATTCATCATCATTTACCTGCTTTGTTCATCTAGCCCTTAACATGACATTACATTGGTAGATTTTAAATAATTGTTACCTATTGATCGGGGAGTAATAAGTGAAGTGGAAGTCTAGTTCAACAACGTTTCCTCTAATTTATTCTCTTTGATTCCAGTTATCCTGGAAAATTATTCCATGGTAGCATCATATTTTTCCTATTCCATCCTTTAGACCATCGCTTATAGGTTTTGAAAAGAATGACTGGTAGAGTCCAATTTTACTACTAATCTTTTTTCCTTTCCTGTAACAAATCTATAGTAAAGAGAGGAATCTCTTATTCACTTTAATCTAGTGAAGTAGGGTCATTTAATGTAACGATCAACTTTTTGATAAAATATATAAAATATGTGTTTTTTTGTTATTTGACTATTTTATCCCTCCTCGTGGTTGCATTATGGTATTTCTAGGGTATGGGAATGATTGACACAGTTTTTGATGTATTTTGGTACCATTTATGTGGTATTGTGTTTTTTGATGGCTTCGAGAGCCTTATTTTGGACTTATGAAGATATCTTTTGTTTCGTGCGATGGAGGGCTAAAAAGATTGTGTCAGCAGCTCCATAATATCAATTTTAGGCTAAGTAGACCTTTGATTCGGGTCCCAGTACACCCGAGCTCATTTCGACCTATTGGTCGAAAAGTTGAAAAATTGGAAATATGGGTATGGGACCCACATTTGGTCGAAACAACCTTGGATGAAAAAGCTAACTTCTCCAACAGATCTGGAATGTTGATTTTAGGGTGTTCGCATATTTGGTGTGTTTTTACGGCTTTTAAATCTCATTCCGACCATTAATTTGCAAAATTGTGATTTCTGATTTCAGGGGTTAACTTTTTGAAAAAGATGTTTTTTTGAAAATTCGACTTCACCAATGCGTCCGTAAAGTCAAATTTAATGTGGTTGCATAGTTTTTATTTATATCAGACTCCGAACGAATCTCAGACACCTCGTCTAAATCTCACTTGGACTTTTAAAAAAATATGTAGCTTTCCTTTTTCTTTGCTGGTCCAGATTTTTCTGCACCATTAAATCAGTTTTGGCTCTTTTTTTTTTCTCATTTTCCATTTTTCTTCTTAAGAGTTAAACTCTAAAATTGTGTGGGAGCTTAAAAGTGAAACTTGTAGAAGCTTGGATAGCTAGATTAACATCTATTTCTTGATTTCATTAAGGATTTAAGGTAAGAATTCACTCTTTTCTTAGTAATTTCTTGATTAATTTTTAAAATCTCAAAAATCTTAGGACTTGATTTTAAACTCTAATTTTACTCTTTTTCACTTGAATAATATTTTTATCTTATAATTATTAGTTTTTCATTAATTTAACCATCAAAACAACTTCGATTCTTGATTTTAACCCTGATTTCAAAGATTTTACCCGGTAAACGTGAATATAATTTTTCTTCAATTTGAATCTCATTTTTTCTCTATTTAACTTGGGTTTTCAACTGCAGATTCCTAAAAATATGGGGAACATATTTTTGAAGTAAAGTTTTGATTTTACCCTTCTTTTTTGAAAACCTATTCCGGAGGTCTATTTTGACCCCGAATCAAAAGTAGTCAATATGGGTGTCATTGATTTTATTTTAATGCCTAGATTTCATATTTGATGTTTTTAGTGGAGTTTGAGATTGTTCATGAAAATTAAGATCGTGGGTTCAAAGTATAGCGAACCGATTTCGGCTTTTGAGGTAGGTTATGAGTTAACTCTTTCAAACTGGGATGAGTAGTAATTAATGATACAAAATGCATGTTAAGGGTGGAATCTAATAATGAAAAATGGCTATCTATTTGTTGTACCCATGTGGGGGCCTATATGTGATGTAATCATTGAAATTAAGTAATTATGTAATATGTGTGATCGTATGGGGTCCTATGTGATATTGATAGCCTTGAATAATATGATTAAATGTATTGTGTTGTTAAAATGCCTAATGTGGTACCATCGGGATATTGTGATTATATTCATATTTTATTAGCATATGAGACATGTGGAAATTCATGGATGAACGTAAATAATGAGTGAATATTGGCTCACATGGTTGTGAAAATGTATCATTGTTGTTGGTTATAGATATATATCATATGATTTGTTGTGAAAATACTCATTATGATTGGTTGTGAGTATTACATCCTCATAGCATACTCATTCATGAAACATTGGTACCACCGTGGCAATCCCAGAGTAATATTGGCAAAACCTTTTTAAAAACCCTTCGTCAGGGATATGTCGAGGAGGAGATATTGTAACACCTTATAAAACCCTTTCCAAGGAATGTGTCGAAAATAAGCTATGATATATATGGATTGTATATGGGTTAACGAACCCCCTATGGGTCTTACGTTAGGAAGCTTTAGCTCCGTAGGTGTATACGGGGATTGTGCGACAATTCCAGAGGTTGTGCGACGACCTCGTGCGTCATCATCATAATATACATTGCACTTACTTTATTGAGTTTATATTATATTGTATTGACTTGCCATTTGTGTAATTTTCTTATATTCTTTTACTTGTATTTGATGATATTGTGTATGCATGTTCCCCTTTGATCTAATTATATGTGATATAATGCATACTCATATTCTATCTTGGTGTGTATGTGATATATTAGAACTGTTAGTAAAAGCGGTGTGGTCTACTGTTGTGGGATATTTTCTGATTATAGGTGACGTGCCTTTAGTGTATATGTTGTATGCCTTATTTACTACTTTCTTTACTCGGCCTATGATACCTACTGAGTACAAATGGACCATACTCATGCCTACTGTTCCCTTTCAATGCAGGTCCTAGTTCAAGTGTGCCTCATCTTGTTTATCTCGAACGATTGTTAGAGTTTTCAAGGTAGCGGTTGGACATTTATGCGTCCGGAGTTCACCTCTATATTTCTATAGTAGTTATGTATTTATTAGTATTTGGAGACAAATTTATTCCCTTGTGGTTATTTTTTTGATGTATTTGACTCCTAGATTGTATTTGTAGTTCTTACACTATTGACACCTTGTTTTGGGCATGATTGGTATTTTGAATAAGTTCTTTCTGCATTATTATGATTAGTTATGTGGTTCAGCTTTATTCTAGAAGTCTTTCCTTGGGATATTTCTGTCTTTTTCTCTGTTTGTATCAGTTTGGGTGGTAGACTCACTTATCAAGGTATGCCACGACATGTGCCATTATGACCCTCATTTTTGCATCGTCACAAATTGGTATCAAAGCAGCCAAGTTTCATTGGTCTCAATGGTGTAAAAATAAGTTGTCTAATAGAGTCTCGTATATTGGTACGTAGACATCTGTATCTATCATCGAGAGACTATAGGACGTCTTTAGGAAATTTTCTCATTTTATTCTTTATCGCGTAAAGTTTTTTCATACCTTGTGTTCTAAGTTGTGTCTTGCTCTTTCTGCACGGATGGTGTGGCTTATACTACTATCAGTTGAGAGATGCTGCGAGAGATTGGTGGAGATTATTTGTTGGTTGTAGGCCTGTTGATGCTCTTGAGTTGTCATGGGATCAGTTTACTGATGCCTTTCTAGAGAGATTTATGCCTTACAGTTTGAGGGGTCATATCCATAATGATTTTTATCATTTAGAGCAGGGCTCCACATTTGATGAGTATGAGGCACTCTTTCATGCCTTGTCCAGATATTTCTATGATAGCATTTCCACTTAGTCTATGAAGATTTGAAATTTCATAAAGGGTTTGGAAGTTTTTCTTTAGTTGGATCTATCTCAGATGGTTGTGTTTGGTTTTTTTTTTCCAAAGTGTAGTGGATCATGCTAAGATGACAGAGGGTATTCTTAGTGCATCTCAGAGAGGCACTAGAAAGGTGCGACATTTTGGTAAGTTTAGGAGTCTGACCTCTCGAGGCAGATATTTTAGAGGTTCTCATGGATACCATGGTAGGCCAGTGGTGTCTTTATAGAGCTCTGGTGGTGGATCTTCTAGTTCATCAATTTAGGGTGGCCGTTCGGGCCTAGTTGTACCTTCTCCTGTTGAGGCTGGTCATAAAGGTTACTATATGTGTGATGATATTGGCTATGTGGCCAAGGACTATCTCCATTGGGTGATTTGGGCTACTTCTATTTCAGCTGTGAGAGGTAAGGGTTCTATTAGAGGTGCGAGAAGTAAAGATGGTGGAGCCTATGAAGGTGGTCCTGGGGCCACCCAGGCAGTTGGTGGTCGTGGTCAGTGTTGTGCTATTCCAGCCAGACCTAAGGCAGAGGCTTCTGATGCTATGACTACAGGTATCATCCCCGTTTGTTTCAGACCTGTATCTATATTAATTGATCCCGAATCAACTTTCTCCTATGTGTCTGTATATTTTACTTTAAGTTTTGATTCGGTTAGTGAGCTCTTGTTATGCCTATTCGTATATCTACCTCGGTAGGTGATTCTTTAGTGATGGATCGGGCATACCGATATTATGTTGTGACTTTTGATAGGCGTGAGATTTTGGTAGATTTTCTTGTGTTAAATATGGTCGATTTTTATGCTAGTTTGAGCATGGATTGGTTGGCTCCTTATCATGCCATCCTAGATTGTTATTCCAAGGCCGTGACTTTAGCTTCGCCGGGTATGCCAAGGATAGCTTGGAAGGGTGCACTTCATTCGGGTCTTAAGAGGATTATATCTTATGTTTAGGCTCGTAAATTGGTTGAGATGAGATTCTTATCTTACTTGGACCATATTCATGACTCCAGTGTTGTTTTGCTTATTTCCTTAGATTCTGTCTGTATTGTCCGTGAGTTTATGGATGTGTTCCCTATGGACTTGCCCAGTATGCCTCCGGATTGAGATATTGATTTCGCTATTGACGCTGAGCCGAGTACTAAGACTATTTCTATTCCTCCTTATAGGATGGCCCCAATAGAGTTACAAGAATTGAAGGATCAGTTGCAAGGGTTGTTGGATAAAGGATTTATCCAACCTAGTGTTTCACCTTGGGGTGCACCTGTTTTGTTTGTGAAGAAAAAAGATGGGTCTATGCAGATGTGTATTGATTATTAGTAGTTGAATAAGGTGACGATTAAGAATAAGTATCATCTTCGTTGAATTGATGATTTATTTGGTCAGCTCAAGGTATTGCGATATTTTTAAAGATTGAATTGATGTTCAATTATCATCAGTTGAGGATTAGAGCTTCGAATATGGTCATTATGAGTTCTCGGTCATGTCCTTCGACCAATGCCCCTGCCTTATTCATGAAGTTGATGAACTAGGTGTTTTGACCATATCTCAACTCCTTTGTTATTATATTTATAGATGATATCTTGGTGTATTCTGAGAGGGAGATTGAGCATGAAGAGCATTTGTGGATTGTGCTTCAAAGATTGAGGAATGAGAATTTGTTTGCTAAGTTCTCTAAGTGTGATTTTAGTTGGAGTATGTTTCTTTCTTGGGTCTGTGGTGACTAAGGAAGGTATTATGGTTGATCTAGCCAAGGTTGTAACGGTTCGTGATTGGGCTAGACCTACTTCGCCCAACGAGATTTGGAGTTTTGTTGGCTAGGCAAGTTATTATCGGCGTTTTGTGGAGGGTTTTTCATCCATTGCAGCTCCATTGACCAAGTTGACCCAGAAGATTTTTTTTCAGTGGTTCAATGCTTATGAGGTGCGCTTTCAAAAGCTTGAGGATTTGTTGACTTCAGCTTCTATCTTGACTTTGCCCAAGGAGGGCGTGGGTTTTACCATCTTTTGTGATGCTTCAGGTGTTGGGTTAGGTGATATATTGATGTAGGAGGGCAAGGTGATTGCTTATGCATCTTGTCAATTAAAGCCTCATAAGAGGAATTACCTACCTATGATTTGGAGTTGTGCACAGTTGTGTTTGCCTTAAAGTTGTGGAGGCACTACTTGTATGGTGTCCATTGTGAGATCTTCTCAAATCACCATAGCCTTCAGTACTTCAACCAGTGAGATCATAATATGAGGCAACGCGGTTGGCTTGAGTTTTTTAAGGATATGACTTGACTATTCTCTATTATTTGGGCAAGGCTAATATGGTTGTGGATGCCTTGTGCTGAAAGTCGACTAGCATGGGTAGCTTGGCACATCTTTTGACCCAGGAGAGGCTTGTGGCCTTAGAGGTTCAGTCTTTAGCTAACCAGATAGTTAGACTTGATATTTTAACACCTGGGCGTGTTTTGGCATTTATGGAGGCTAGAACTTCTTTGATGGAGCAGATTTGAGCTCATCAGTTTGATGATGTTGGATTGAGGTCGATTCAAGACAAGGTATTGAATGGGGAGGATAAGGAAGCCTCACTTGATTCAGATGGAGTTTTGTGGATTGGAAGTTGAGTTTGTGTGCCGAGAGTGGGTGACTGGATTAGGTTGATCTTAGAACAAGCCCTCTGTTCTAGATATTCTATCCATCCAAGTGTGACTAAAATGTATCGTAATTTGAGGAAGCATTACTGGTGGGGTGGTATGAGGTAAGATGTAGTGGATCTTCTGGCTCGTTGCCTATGTTGTTAGCAGGTGAAGGCCGAACATATGAGGCCTGGTGGTTTCTTCAAAGGTTACCCATTCCCAAGTGGAAGTGGGTGTCACACCCCAAAATCCCATCGGGCCGGACTGGCACCCGAAACCGAGAAGGCCCGGGAGAACCCGTTCAAATACCTGTACTTTCACTTATATGTCACCAAAAATTTGGACAACACTTCATTGCATATAGAAGGGTCTAATTACCTGTATCAGCACAACACGCACAAATATATATATATATATAATACTTGGCTGTCGGGGCCACCACATATACAAATATAACATCACTATATAAACTTCCATGACTTTACCCTTCCTTATGTCTACAAAGCCTCTAGGATATACATGACATAACTAGGGTCGGGACAAACCCCCGCCCACACATGACTCCTGTACAATAACAAAACATAAGGAACCGACTCGAAAAGCTCCGAAGCAAACTGGAGCTCACCAACAATAGCTGTATGACCTGGCTCCAACTTGTGCGGTGTATGAGCTGAGGTACCTGTGCCTGCAGCATGAAATGCAGGTCCCCATGGGGGACGTCAGTATGAAATATGTACTGAGTATGTAAAGCTGTAGATAATCACATATGATATAGGAGCTCAATAGAAATCAGAAACAAGTGAATAAATCGTAATAGGAGTGGACCACACTTACTAGAACTTGTGACAACCTGTACATTGTATTTATTCAATCACTTTACCTTCGTTCTTATCGTCTTTGTAATCATTACTGTACTATACTGTGACCATTAGGCTACCTCCAGTACATATCAACTGGGATTGACCCATGCTAGGCTTATGCCCCTGGGATACCACCCATAAACACATAAATAGGGATCAACCCATGCTAGGCTTATGCCCCTGGGATACCACCCGATAAGAGAGAACTTCAATCACTTAGTTCAATTAATCTTTGAGATTATTATTTCGGTCGCCACCACATTTTTGATACTTTGAAACAACGATACATCAATAAGAACCAAGTAATAGACCTTTTATACAATAACGACGTAATAAAGACTCATTGGTACATCAACAATGTGTTTCAGAATCATCAATATCACAACAATGAAATAGGAGACTTTTGGTATATCAATGAAACATTTTGACACTTTATAGAATGGAAACAACTTCGTTGGTAATGTAGAACAATACATGTTTTTGGACAACCTCGGAATCTTACTTGATGGAACATTGGTGTTTTCATGCCAAAGAACATCGTTAGAGTATGCTTTACATACCTCGTTGTAGATTCGGATACCAATTCAACACAACTTCCCGCCTTTACAAATCACTTATCTACAATGAAATGTTTGGCATCTAGTATTAGCAACCCAACACCACAATTCTCTTCCATAATTCCGTACAACCAATATTTGCAAAGCATTCCAAAAACCAACTTGAACAATAGGTTTATGTGTGTATATATATATATATATATATATATATATATATAATCATTTCAATACCACATCATCACACCAAATCCCTTCATAGTTCAACATAATCCAACCATGCACAAGAATAATCCAACATCATTTCCAATCATCTTTCAACAACAATCAAATAACATACTTCTTATGCTCACAAGCATATATATACATATCCATACAAATAACACCAACATAATTTACATCCTTACCATAAAATGTCCCTTTTGATTTCGAAGTCCTGTTGGCACAAATAAGGGGTGCTTCTCGAAGCCCTCGAGACGGTGAACACAACTACGGAATCAATTTGGATTTTCTACGGTTGAATCACAAGATAATTGGAGTTGAAATTTGGCTAGGGTTTATTATTCTTCAATAATGGATGATAAATGATGGATATGAGGCTAGGTATATGTATATAATGACCAATTTTCATCCATGAGGTGATGGAAAATGACCATATTGCCCTTAAAAATTTAAGTAAATCCGAATCTGTCCATGGTGGACTGTTTTGATAGGATAAAGTAAATCGACGATAACTCTTTGCTCCGATATCGGATTTGGGTGAAATTGGTATCGTTGGAAATATAATTCAAAGGGATTTCATTTCATATAAAGTAGGGCACCCAGTTCGTCCTGTACAAGAAGTTATAATCGTCTGAAGTTGACCCTAAAAATCTGTTTTGAGAGGCTGAAGTAAAATGAGTATAACTCCTTACTCAGATGTTGGATTTGGATGAAACTAATTGCATTAGAAATAAGACTCTGGGGGTTTCTCATCGATATATAGCATCTCACACAGTTCATTTTGTACAAGGAGTTATGATCATTTAAACTCGACCCAAAAAACTGGCAGGCCTCAGTAGTTTGTGTGCAGGAAATTTTCCTGCACATTTACTGTTCACAATATCCCAGCCACCGTTTTATAGTATCGAACGTGCTCGATTATATCCGAAACTTATCCGTTTTTGGAAATCTTTATATCGTTGCAAAGCTTATTCAATAACCTTCGTATGGAACCATCGACGGGCAAATTCCGGTATAAATAAAATAAAAAATTAATTCCATATAAATAAGACCAATACACGTACTTGAATACACCAATACATGTACTGGAATACGGGGTGTTACAGTGGGAATGGATCACCATGGACTTTGTGACTGGTTTGCCTCGTACATCTCATGGTTTTAAAAGTTTTTAAGTTATCATGGATTGATCGACCAAGTCAGCTCATTTTATTTTGGTTTAGGTCTCGTTCAGTGCTGAGAGGTTGGCTCGTGTCGATATTTGTGAGATTGTTCATCTGCATGGTGTGTCGGTTCTATTATTTCAGATTGGGGTTCTGTATTCACATCTCACTTTTGGAAGACTTTTCAGGATGAGTTGGGTAATCAGGTTGATCTTAGAACAATATTTTACCCCATACTAATGACCAGTCAGAGCGGACTATCCAAGTTTTGGAGGATATGCTCCACGCATACGTGATGGATTATAGTGGCCAGTGGCAGGAATATTTGACTTTAGAAGAGTTTGCATATAATAATAGCTACCATTCCAGTATTAATATGGCTCGTTTTGAGGAAATGTAGGTAGGCGTTGTCGCTCCCCAGTAGGTTGGTTTGATATTTTAGAGGTGAGACCTTGAGGTTTGGACTTGCTTCGTGAGTCTTTGGATAGAGTTCGGATTATTCAGGATAGACTTACAGCGACTCAGAGTAGACAAAAATACTATGCTATTCGTAGACTTCGTGCCTTGAGTTTTGGTGTTAGTGATCGTGTTTTCCTTTGAGTTTTACCCATGAAGGGTGTGATGAGGTTTGGGAAGAGGGGCAAGCTTAGCCCCATGTTTATTGGTCCATTTGAGATTATTTGGACTATTGGTGATGTGGCTTATGAGTTGGCTTTGCCCCCTGATTTATCAGTTGTTCATCCAGTTTTTCATGTTTCTATGCTTCGTCGCTATATTCCAGATGAGTCTCATGTCATGCATTGGGAGTCAGTTCAGTTAGATGAGCAGTTGTCTTTTGTTGAGGAGCCAGTCTTCATTTTTTTGGCTAGGGATGTTAGGCGGTCGTACTCTAGAGTTATCCTAATGGTTAAGGTTCAGTGGCGACATAGACCTGTAGATGAGGCTACTTGAGAGGTTGAGTCTGATATGTGTAGTTCTTATCCTCAGCTCTCTGTTGTTTCAGATATTTCTTTTGCCTTTATTTCGAGGACGAATAAGATTTTTAGTGGTGGATAATGTAACGATCAGCTTTTTGATAAAATATGTGAATATGTGTTATTATGTTATTTGACCATTTTACCCCTCCTCATAGTTGTATTATGATATTTATGGGGTGTGGGGGTAATTGACACAGTTTTCGATGTGTTTTGGTACCATTTATGTGATATTGTGGTTTTTGATGGCTTCGAGAGCCTTATTTTGGACTTATGATGATATCTTTTGATCCGTGCAACGGATGGCGAACGGACTGCGCCAACAGATCTGAAATATCGATTTTAGTCTAGGTAGACCTTTGGTTCGGTTCCCGGTGCACCTGAGCTCATTTCGACCTATTGGTTGGAAAGTTGAAAAATTAGAAATATGGGTGTGGGACCCATATTTGGTCGAAACGATCTCGGATGGAAGATCTAACTTCTCCAACAGATCCAAAATGTCAATTTTAGGGTGTTAGCATATTTAGTGTGATTTTATGGCTTTTAAATCTTATTATGACCCTCGATTTGAAAAATACAATATACCACCCTCGATTTTGTGGTTAGATAGTTCGTTTGTTTATATCAGACTCCGAACAAATACCAAGCACCCCGTCGAAGTCCGACTTGGACTTTTAAAAAAAACTGCAGCTTTTTTTTGTTGTTGGTGGTGCAGATTTTCTGCATCATTACATCAGTTTTGGGCCTTTTTTTCCACATTTTCATCTTGCTTCTTGAGAGTTAAACCCTAAAATAATGCGGGAGCTTAAAAGTGAAGCTTGTAGGAGCTTGAATAGCTATATTAACAGCTATTTCTTGATTCCATTACGGATTTAAGGTAAAAATCCACCTTTTTCTTAGTAATTTCTTGATTAATTTCTCAAAACTCCAAAGATCTTAGGGCTTGACTTTAAATTTCAATTCCACTCTTTTTCACTTGAATAATATTTGTATCTTATAATTACTAGTTTTTCATCAATTTAACCATCAAAACAACTTCGATTCTTGATTTTAACTCAGATTTCAAAGATTTTACTCGGTAAAGCTCAAAAATGTTTTTTCTTTGATTTGAACCTCATTTTTGACGCGATTTAACATGAGTTTTTAGCTGTAGATTTCTAAAAATATTGGGAACATATTTTTGAAGTAAAGTTTTGATTTTGCCCTTTTTTTTTGAAAATTCATTTCGGGGGTCTGTTTTGACCCCAAACCAAAAGTTGTCAATATGGGTGTCATTGATTTTGTTTTAACGCGTAGATTTTATATTTGATGTTTTAGTGGAGTTTGAGATTTTTCGTGAAAAGTAAGGTCGTGGGTGTAAAGTGTAGAGGACCGGTTTCGACTTTTGAGGTAGGTTATGGCTGAACTCTTTCAGACTGGGCTGGGTAGTAAATGATGATACAAAATGCACGTTAAGGGTGAGAACTAATCATGAAAAATGGCTATCTATTTGTTGGGCTCGTGTGGGGGCCTATATGTGATGTAATCGTCGAAATTGAGATATTATGTGATATGTGTGACCGTGTGAGGTTCTATGTGATATTGATAGCCTTGAATACATGTGAATAATTGTATTGTATTGTTAAAATGCTTAATGTGGTACCATTGGTGTATTGTGATTATATTTATACTTTATTGGCATGTGAGACATGTGGAAATTCATGGATGAATGAAAATAATGAGTGAATATTGGTTCATATGGTTGTAAAAATGTATCATTGTGGTTGGTTGTGGATATCTATCATGTGGATGGTAGTGAAAATATTCATTGTGATTGGTTGTGAGCATTACATCCTCATACCATACTCATTCATGAAATATTAGTACCACCGTGGCAACACCTGAGTAACATGGCAACACCTTTTTAAAAACCCTCCGTCAGGAATGTGTTGGAGAGGAGATATTGTAATACCTTATAAAACCCTTTTCGAGGGATGTGTCAGAAATGAGATATGATATATGTGGATTGTATACGGGTTAACGAACCCCCTATGGGTCCTACTTCGAGAAGCTTTAACTCCGTAGGTGTATACAGGGATTGTGCGACAATCCCAGAGGTTGTGCGACGACCTCGTACATCATCATAATTATCATCATCATCATCATATACATTTCACTTTATTGTGTTTATATTGTATTGTTGTATTGACTTGTCATCTGTGTAATTGTCATATCTTTTTTTACTTGTATTTGATGATCTTGTGTATGCATGTTTTCCCTTGTTCTACTTATATGTGATATAATGCATACCCGTGTTCTATCTTGGTGTGCATGTGATATATTAGAACTGTTAGTGAAAGTGGTGTCGGCTACCGTTGTGGGACATTTTCTGATTGCAGGTGACGTGACCTTATTGTATATTTTGTATGTTTTATTTACTACTTTGCTTGATCGGCCTATGATACCTACTGAGTACAAGTGTACCGTACTCATGCCTACTGCGCCCTTTCGGTTCAGAGGTCCTAACTCGAGTGCGACTCATTTTGTTTGACTCGGGCAATTGTTGGAGCTTCCAAGATAGCGGTTGGACATTTATGTGTCCTGAGTTCACCTCTAACTTTCTATAGTAGTTATATCTTTATTAGTATTTAGAGAAATATATTATTCCCTTGTGGTTATTTTTCTAATGTATTTGACTCGTGGATTGTATTAGTAGTTCTTACACTATTGACACCTGATTTTGGGCATGATTGGTATTTTGGACAGTTCTTTCTGCATTATTACGATTACTTATATGGTTCGACTTTGTTCTAGAAGCCTTACCTTGGGATATTTTTGTCTTTTCCTCTTTTTGTATCAGTGTGGGTGATAGGTTTACTTGTCAAGGTACGCCGCGATAAGTGCCATCATGACTCTCATTTTTAGGTCATGACATTTAACATCAACACAGAGTAGTTTCTATTACCTGCAGATAAAAAATAACTCAAAGGCTAATGTGTTAGATTCCGTTAGAAATAAGTATAGCAAGATGATAAGGCAGGAATTAAACACATAAAGTTGTTTCTCATCTCATATTAATTAATCCACGGAGTAATGATGACTCGAGAGTTTAAATGAATAAGATTTTGCCTATTGATACGGTAAGTGAAATTTATCAGGAAGGTTCATTTTTTTTCTTTCTGACCTTATTTCTTCTTTCAAGAAAGTGGACGACAACAGAGTTTTTGAATATAGAGACCGGGCCTCATGGAGGAGAAATCAAGCCCTACGTAGTTCGAACATATAATGGTTTATTCCGAGTCCATAGTCAACCTTCCTAAAATGGCAGCGAGTATTTAGGAAGTTTAAGAATGATTGCGGACCTTTCTGAGAGACTTGGGAGACCTATAGTATGTTTACTCGGACTTTGGTATAGTGGGAATATTTCTTCTTAGAGGTGCTCTTTGAAAAAAGGGATTGGATGAATTCGTCATTGATTCGAATCAACATAACACGTATAATCACATAAAACAATTATATCACAGAAGCATATTGTAATAAATGTGCATCCTAATTGGGCGACCCTTTTAAGCCAAGGGTTGGCCTAACGTATTTGAAGGAAGTATATGTTTTTTAAAACCAATCCATTATCCCCAAAAACCTCCTTAGGTATACATAAATGGCATAAATGTTTACAAAAGTTGCAGAAAAGGGATACAATATTTAGGAAAAGGAAAAATAACAAGAGAAAAAAGAACAATGTCCCGCGCAGGGGATAGTAGCTCCAAGATTTTCCTTGATCGGACTTCGCCCTCTTTGCTTTGTCCACTTCTTGTCATATGCGACAGCTGTTGATGATCAATTGATTCCAGTATAACTGTGCTCTATACTCATAGGACATTAGTCTGGAAAATCATATAATCATCCAAATCGATCAATCATCAACCTCTTGCTTGCTTCGCTTTAATTTTTCCCTTAATTGGTGGATGATTGAGGCATCTTTACACGAAGAAAAACAAGTAAGCCTTCCCTCTACCCTCAAAGTATAATGGATTGGATTAAATAACATATATTTCTTTAACACATAAATATGATTTGTCTTTAATTGACTCGTGGCCAATAGACGCAGGCCAGGTATTCTAATGGGCTCAATACCCCCTCGGGTATTGTGTCGTCCTAGGCTTATGCCTAAAAAAAGGGTTGTAGTTTAGCTTTATCCTAGTTGTTT
Organism: Capsicum baccatum var. pendulum; assembly: GCA_030864225.1. Taxonomy (NCBI): domain Eukaryota; kingdom Viridiplantae; phylum Streptophyta; class Magnoliopsida; order Solanales; family Solanaceae; genus Capsicum; species Capsicum baccatum. The sequence continues at coordinate 165,182,639 of CM061554.1, read as the reverse complement.
AGAGTGGGTTTGGACATAGGTTCCTAAGCGGACAACTTGAGTTTGGAAATACGAATAGCCTCTGACCGCCTAACGTGCCGGTAAACCGTTGTATTCCCAACACTTGATTTGGAGTTGATCAACAGGGGTCGGGACATCCACGAAATCCCAAAATAGTTTAATAATCATCATGTAGGATTATGCCATGAAATGCAACAGTTACATTTTGCATAATTTAAACACATAAACAGTTTAAACAATATAATAGTTGGTCAAAATAGACTAATTCAAACATTTGGTTAGAACCAAGATAGATTGCCTAGCAGAGTCGGCATTTTTGTTTTATCCCTTTTTAACTCAAATGGTTGGAAAATATTGATGTCGTCTTTTAAAACTATTTCAAAACTTTAAAGAAAATTTTGAAACAAACAGAGTTGCCACTTAATTTATTTGAAAAGAAATTAAGAAAACTTTTAAGGAAAATCCTAAGTCTTAAAACGGAAAAAGACTTAGGATTTTAAGAAAATATTGGGTAAGAGGTTCTTATTAACATCTTAGAAAGGTTTTTAAGGCACCTAAAATGTCCGCTAACTTACGATTATCCAAACTATTTGAAAACCACCTTTGACTAACTTTGAAAAAGAGAAGTTGATTTTTGAAAAGAAAGTGATTTTAGGAAAAAGACATGTATAAAATAAATTTTGGCAACTTAGTAGAGAATTTAACTAAGTCTAAGCAAATTAATAAAAACTACGACGTAAAAGGGGAAGGGGGAAACTAGAAGGCTTAGGCCATTAGGCCCAAATCAATAAATTTGTCCTAAGCTAATTTGGGTTTTCGGCCCATCATCACCTGTCATAATCTAAATATTGAGCATTGGGCTCGTAACCTATCCAAAACTATATTTTCGAGACTTTTTGACGCAAAATCTGCTTCAACTGTATTAGTTTCCAACTATGGCTTCAAAACTCCAAATGAATGAATTAAGAAGTAAATAAAGACAAGTAAAACGATAATAAATAAATGAGACTTTTCGAGTCTCTTGGCTACTTCTACAATGGGTTTTTGACCCATTTTCCTTCTTCTTCCATCTTCTTGCACTCGCACGCTATATAATCTACTTTTGGAATTAATCTTTGAAGAGGTGGGCTTCATTAGCCCATTACGAGATGCAAGAGGAGAGGAGTCCATTTAGATTCGAGACATTTTTTGCATGCAAAGAAAAGATAAGGAAATTAATATACGTTCAAGGCATAAAAGTGATATATTTCAAAGCAAAAGAAAATATCAAGAACCAATCTTTTAATGAAAATGATAAGTACACTTGTACATGTATAACAAGAATGAGAGTCAACAGATAAAAATGCAAAGCAAAGACCCCCACTTACATGCCTCATGATTTATGTTCATATTAAGAATGAACAAAGGTAAAAGAAAGAAGGTCATATCAATGAATTAATGGGAGAACAAACAACGTAAGCTTGCGAAAGTAAAGGTATGAGACAATAAGAAAAATACTCATGACTTCTAAAATTGAACAAACATAGACACTAATCCATTTAACAAAAGAAAATAAAGGCTAACTTTTCAAGAAAGGAAATCTTTAAATTTCAATTAAGGTGACATTAACGAAGATTCATACATCTAAATTACAACCAACATTTTAGGGAAAAACATGTAACGACCTATGGTTTATATTTTTAAGACATCGTAAATTCTCTTTTGATATGATGAATCAAAGAGAGACATGAATCAAGTCTTTACACACACAAAGAGCACATATAATAATTCGGAGTAAGAAAATTAGAATAAAAGCATCTCTAAAAGTGAAATATCATTCAACAATCATACTATGCATGACTCAAAAATATCAAAATAATTCTATTTTGGCCACAAATGTCCGAACTTTCTCATCATTTTAACAAGACAACATGTGAACAAAAGAGGAACAAACATCTTGGATGGAAAATAAAACTAACACTTCATCTCTTATATGAGGATTTTAAAATCCATTAAAACAATTAGCAAGTAAATGACAAATTCTTGACTTAACCAATTACTATTTTTATTAAGGTTAAACAAACAATAGTAACTATTTTTTCAACATAAAAGAAACAACTTCACATTCTAAAATAAACATATCTGCCAACAATGAATTTAAACATGGCATGAGTACGTTTTTTGAGCAAAGATCAAAACTTTATACATAATAATGAAAAAATAAATTCAAAATGAAAAACAATCAATATTAATTATTCTTTTCAACATAAAAGAAATAACTTTACATGTTAAAAACAAACATATCCACCAACAATAAGTTTAAATAAAGCATGAACACATTTTTTAAGCAAAGATTGAAACTTTATCCATAATAATCAAAGAATAAAGCCAAAGAAACACGTTCAACGATTGCTAGCTCATTTTTATACCATGAACGTGAAAAATAACCATAATATTGATACCACAACGTCCTATAGCCTTCAAGACCGTCTATAGCAAACAATCCCAACAAATGCAATTACGAAGAAGAAGGAGATGAAGAAGAAAACGTTAATAAAATTAAAAAGAAAAAGGTGTGTTTAACTTTTTTGGAGCAGCAAAACAAGACTTCAAGCTTTCTTCGGAGTCTTGACCGCCACCGCATAGCAATCTTTCGAGAACCCCGATTAGACTACTGCATGAAATTTTTTACTAAAGAAAATAAATTTAACTATTTGCTCAAAGGTTTTTCCCACCCTTTGAGACTTTTTTAATCCTCTTTGAAACTTGTTTTTTCTACCAAAATAGTGATAGTATTTATAGAAAAGGACGGAAATTCAATTCTATTAATCCACCAATATGGGAGAAAGTATTTAAGGATGCTTTTAAAATTTTAAAAATTGAAGATAAGGTGAGGTAGAAGATAAGGTGGGAAAAATGGTACAATGTAGTAAAAATTTTGAATTTCAAAATTGATAAAAGAAAAAGTTTGCGGGAAAATTGTACAATGTAGTACAATTTTGAATTTCAAAATTTAAATTTGACAAAAAAAACAAGGTTTGGGGGGAACTGTACAATGTAGTACAAGTTTTGAATTTCAAAATTTGAATTTAAAAAGAGGACAAGGTTGAGGAGGAATTGTACAATGTAGTACAATTTTTGAATTTTAAAATTTGAATTTGATTTGGTGGGAATTGGATGGAAATTATGAGAGTTTTTGGAAATTTAGGGTTATTTAAAATATAACCCCAATTGGAATTTAGAATTTAGTCAAATTTTATGTAATTTTTACCAAATTGAAATCAATTGGCCGATTGCATTGCAATTATAGCCAACTTAATTTCAATTATGGCCAAATATAATAGATTGGCTAAATTAAATTAAAATTCAATACGAATTAATATTTTCTTTAATCCTGAGCTTCTTGATTTAATAAAATCAAATAAATATTTCTCCAAATAAATTAATTTTGAAAACAAATTTTATTTAAATCAAGATTTTATTAGTTTAGATGAATTTTAAGCTTAATCAGTAAAAGTTCAATTTTGATAAAATGTTCATTTAAGTAATAAAATTTATACAATTTCGCATATATAAATATGAAAACATATAATCGTCAATTAAATGATAAAATTAACCCAAACAAATATTTTAGAGTGCATTTATCCAGATGAAATAAGTGTCTCAACTTTATTAAAATTTGAAGAAACTCAGTTAAATTTAGTCGTGGGAGGCAAAAATTAGGTGTCAACAACGAGCATCTTGGATGATAACACGCATAAGAAAATTGATGTATTGAAGCATTTTCGAACTCTTTGAAATCGACATTTTTGAAGCAAAAGCGAAGATGGAATTTAGGATATTGAAATTAATGATGGCTTAAAGAAAGAGAGGTGTGCTCATATTTCTCTTAACTGTAACAAGTCACAACTCTTTTTATATAAACTGAACCAACTGAGTTGCTTCTCGAAAAATATATGTGGCCTCAAACATGCAGCATTTGATGCATAACAAGTATACGCTTAAAGTAGTATCTTTTTTTGTAGGTGTTGAGCTACTTTAAGTATCTTAGCATTCAAATTCCTTTCATGTTTGTAACATTCTTAGATATTCATTAAAGCATAATAACGGTCACATATATAATAAAGAGATAATTCACCACTAACTATCAAAAATGCACTCAAGGGTGTGGCCTACTGATTCAATGATGTGGGTTGAGCACTATGAGGTCTCAGATTTCTCTCTTATTTTTCTTTTCTTAAAAAATGCTGCAATAGTTTAGCAATTTTTATAAAGTACCTAACTTCAAAATTCTGTCAATGAAAGTAATATTTGGAGAGATTCTTTGTAAACTGAGAATTTTTTTGCTATTCTGTTTGTCTAGGTATGAACTTTCAATTTGCTTATTTAAAATTATACACTTTAATGGAAGAAAGTAATTTTTTTCAACCAAAAAAAAAAAAAGGCGGGACTTTCTTTTTAATAATATGGTATAGAATTGGCTATGAGTTAAACAGATGGATGTTAAAAGAAATTGGGAATAGATTGCAGATGGGTTATTTGATGTTAATCTAAGAGACTACCTATTCGTCAAAATTAAAGTCAAGTTTCAAATTCTAGCAAAAGAAAAAATACAATTTGATTTCTTTCTATTTTAGCTTTAGTGAACGGAGTCACGTACCTGTTATTGTTAGGAGGTGACTGGTGATATAATTTGTTTTACATCGTTAGTAGATGTTAATTCCCAGTTATAGGGTTGACCTACCTGCAGGTTTGAATTTTAGCTTATTTTTCTTTTCTTTTTTGACAAGTAAAGTATATTGCTTTTTTGTATTTTTTTTTACTTATGATGGTCATGTGCATCTCTATAGTAGTAATTTGCTCTATCGAGCTGTTGTTTTGGAGAATTATCTGCATTGAATTTGAAAACTCATTCATGGAGCAACTGATCCAATTAAAAAATCACAGTCCTTTAATATGCTAATCTTCATATATTCTGAAAAAAGTTAGTACCTACTTTGAAATGTTGTTGGTTGTCTAGGTTGTAGATTTGACTAAATGAGAGTATGCTTATGTGTCCAAGCAGGATCATGTTTGGTCCTTTTACATAAAGTGAATTTTAGCCAAATAAGAACTAACTACGGTTTATTGTTCTCCTTATATGACTGGGAATTATCTAAGGCATAAAATGAACAAGCCATCCTTGCTTATGTTATGAAAGGATGAAACCTTAAAATAATTCAATCATCTACATGAGATAAGAAATGGTGGATCTTTATTTCCTTGATACAAGCATGAAGAGAACAAAAAGTATAAGGTATTGTGGAAGGTTCAAGTTTCGGATCTTGCAAGTGATTGAAAACCTTTTTGGAGCCTTTCAAAGCCTTGTCCAAGTGAAGAAAGGAGGAGGGTCCTTACACTCAAAGAGACACCTCAATTAAAGGGCAATATATACTTTTTACACTCCAAAATAACACTCTATAGGCGCCCTTTTTCTAAGCCCTCATTAAGGGCATTTTTGTTATTTGGTTGTAATAAGTTTAAATAGACCCTTTAGCTTGTATTTTCCTTAGTTTTTGAGAGAATGACTTGAGTGACTTTTAAATTGTAGTCTTATTCTTCTCTTTAAGAGAGATAAACCAAAATTAGGGTTAGCACAATTGATGGATTTCACTTGTGTTGACAAATTGGCAAGAAAGGTGGGTGCTTGAGATTGTGAATCCCTTTGCATCCTCCTAAGAGTGTGGTGTTATCCACCATTTGAGTTGTGTGTCTAGGTGTTTGAAACACACTTTTGTGCTATTCTTTGGTGTTGGTGTATGTCACAATACTATCCATTTCATTTTATGCATTCTCTTCTCCATCTCCTTTCTTCTATGTGTTGTTTTCTTTCTCTTTAGTTGCTGGTTTTTGTTTCTTTAGGCCTTAATTTCGGTTTAGTGGTTTATTTTTATATCATTTGGTATCAGAGCGTTGCTTAGGGTTGTTCCCACAAATCTAATCCTTGGTTTTAATGTCCTTATTAAGAAAATCTCAACAAAAAAGAGTCAAAAATCTGAAAAACTCAAAAAAATTATTTGTTTTGTTGTTGGTAGTAGATCCGTGTGTTGAAAGTTAGATCTACTAAATTTCATTATGATTTGTTGATTTAAAGTGCTAGATCTACTCTTGGAACAAGATTTGGACGATTTTGAGCTAGATCCACCATGGATATGGCGTCTTGAAGCTCTAAAGGTGATAGATCCGTGTAGTGTTGCAGTTTTGGACGTTGGTTGTTGCTGATTTTGTTATATTTGAGTTCATATTGGCCTAAGGAACCTAGATCTGTAAAAAAATTGAAGGTTAGGGTTCATTTTAGTGAAGGTCAAGCGTTGGTCAACCCTTGAATATTCATCTTGTTATTCTATGTTCATCCAATCTTGTTGAAGAAGAATGTTCAAGGAAGGTGTTTGATCCAAAAAAAGAAGAGGAAAGAGAGTGTACTCGGTGTTTGTGGAAGAACATTCCTTGGTATATTCATTGTCATCCAAAAGAAGGAAGAAAACGAAGGAGACAACCAAGTACAAATCAAGTACAATCCAAGTACAAAGGGGGGGGGGGGGGACCAATCTTTTGAATTCAAATTGGAGCTTCAAAAGAGCTCCAAACTTGTTGTTTTTCCCTCTCAAAGCATTTTTCTATTCTTCCTTAAGGTGTAGGCTGAGACTTGAAGAAAATTTGGGATTGAAAATTTTGAAAACCATGCCCAATCAAAGATTGCCACATCATCAAGTGTAATCGGCCAAATCGAGTTCCTAAGTAGATTTTCTAGTTTTTAATTTTTTTATTCTAGTTTCTTATGTGTTAAATTCTATCACTAATTAGCAAACTAGTAAGTACCTACTAGGTTGGTAATTAGTCTAGAGTTTGTTTATTTCGTGTCTTCGGTTTTTGTGTGCCTTTTCTCATTTTTAATTCATAGTAGTTTGTTGGTTTAAGTCCGTGCATCATTTTATTTGAGTCATATCAAACAAAAATTAATTCCGGACCAGAGCATATTCACCACTCAATTCACTTGCCAAGTATTCAACACTTGTGAGACCAAGTGTGAGGTGAGATCCGAGTGAGAGTGTGGTGAGGTTTTCATTGAACTAACATGTTTGTTCGTTTTGTAGGTATTATTTTTCTTTGCTGTTTTTGATTGTTTGTTAGGTACAAGGAGAATGGAACCATGAGTTCAAGTACAACCCATTGGTAATGATATTGGTGGGCTCATCATGGCTCAACTTGAGGCCATGAACTAAAAAATGGCAAGAATGGGTTCGAATTTGGGAGAAATAAAGGGACATATAGGAGATATGAAGGGTTATATGGGATCAATGAGGAGTGACGTGATTAAACTAAAAGAGGGGGTTGATAGACTATGTCCACCAAAACCTCCACAAGTTCAAATCCCTCAAAACCAAAGATTCAACATTTCCCCAAATATAAAGCCACCAACCCAAATCCATCCTTAACCAAAATCGATACCTCCTCTCCAAACTATACTAAACCAAGACCCCTCCATTCATGTAGAAGACGAGGGAGAGCTAAAGTCCAAGGATAATGAGACCAAGCCTCAAGATGGAGAGAAAATAGGTGGAGAAGTACAAGAAAAATGTAAACAAAAGAGGGAAAGGGGAAAGGGAGGCCTCGGATTGTGAGAAAACAAAGGGAAAGGAAACTTTATTTGTAGGACTTGCCCACAAATGTCCATTGTTACTCACTAACGTAAATGCTAGCACTTTGCTTAGCATTGATTCTTCTTATTTGCAGGTTCAAGTTCCTAAGTTATCAATGAAGAATCAACAAGGAGTTTTGCACAAAAATGACCTAAAGGCACCCTTGACCGATAACTCCAAAAGAGTGGACTGCCCTAGCCCAAACCGAGGTATCATTGCTACCCCATACATTCCCTTGAACTTAAATTGTTGTTATATGATTTATTGTGAAATGGTCGTGAGTTTGGTTGAAGTAGAAGTACATGTTCCCTTCCTTAGTAGCTCATTAGTTGTGAACAATGATCAACTTACTCTTAAGGCTACTCCATACCCTTCTTTGCGCTTGAAATATTGTGATGTACCCTCTAGTGTGTTGGTCTCGGGTTTGTGTGATACAGGGATGCATGTTTATTCTCTTAATATCTCTCTTAATTTGTACCATGATCAATGTGCTTCTACATATAGTTCACTTCTTGGCTACATGAATGAAGTGATTAAAAATCCTCAAGTTGGTGCTCATTTTTGTAATGTTGATCATGACATGGAACTTGATTCCTTGAGCTTATGTGATGAAAACCGTGCCACTATACTTGTTTATGATGATTATGTGTTTGGCAAACTTGTGAATAAAGGTGTGCTTGTTCCTAGGAGGAGATTTTTAGACCACAACCCTTTACTCTTGAATGATAGCTTTCTCTTAAGGGTGATTGTTTTGGGTAATTGTGAGCATGATTTTCTAGTAAAAGGAATGGCTAACCTCGACCTAGCCCCTTGCTTACTACTTCCTTTTGACCCCGGAATACCTTTGAGATGTGGGAGTTGTGGTTTCGATTTATGCTCATTACCTTTTTATGTTTATGCCATTCACTTCTTTGGTATCCTTTATGCCAAGATTTTCATGCCAAATACCAATGATAGATGGATGTATGTTAAATGTGAACCACCTTGGAGTGATTATATAATTGTGGTACTAATGTTAAGCCTCCTACCAAGAGGATTGTGTGCTTGTTTTCTTCCCTCTTTGGTTTTGCAAGATGTGAATTTAAGGACAAATTCCTTTCAAGATAGAGAGGATGATACAAGCATGAAAAGCACAAAAAGTATAAGGTATTGTGGAAGGTTCAAGTTTCGGATCTTGCAAGTGATTAAAGACCTTTTTGGAGCCTTTCAAAGCCTTGTCCAAGTGAAGAAAGGAGGAGGGTCCTTACACTCAAAGAGGCACCTCAATTAAAGGGAAAGATGGACTTTTTATACTCCAAAATAACACTCCATAGACTCCCTTTTCGTAAGCCCTCATTAAGGACATTTTTGTCATTTGGTTGTAATAAGTTTAAATAGGCCCTTTAGCTTGTATTTTCCTTAGTTTTTGAGAGAATTACTTGAGTGACTTTTAAATTGTAGTGTTCTTCTTCTCCTTAAGAGAGAGAAATCGAAATTAGGGTTAGCACAATTGATGGATTTCAATTGTGTTGATAAATTGGCAAGAAAGGTGGGTGCTTGAGATTGTGAATTCCTTTGCGTCCACCTAAGAGTGTGGTGTTATCTACCATTGGAGTTGTGTGTCTATTTATTTGAAACACACTTTGGTGCTATTCTTTGATGTTGGTGTATGTCACATTACTATCCATTTTATTTTATGCATTCTCTTCTTCATCTCCTTTCTTCTATGTGTTGTTTTCTTTCTCTTTAGTGGCTGGATTTTGTTTCTTTAGGCCTTAATTTTGTTTTAGTGGTTTATTTTTGTATCATTCCTAGCTAGAGCCAAAGTGCTTACAACAATTTTGCAGCAAATGCAAATCATTTGCAGATAATGAGAAATGTGTTTCTCTTTGAGAAGCTACTTCATCCTGCTAGATACAAGATTTCTGTTTTTTTGTGTGTGTGTTGTTTTTGAAATCCTGATCTGATTTTTTTTAGTGTCATTTTGGTAAGACAAAGGTTGAAGCTCTCTTGAAATGGCTATGGGACATCAAGATCAAGATAGTGTTCCAGATAATTGAGAAAACAACTTGCTCGTGCTGTTAGAGGTATTCAAAGCCAGCTCTTGCTGGCATTCTTCTTTTACTCGTTCTTTGGTTAATTGTTTTTAGCATGAATTTTTGGTACTTTATTTGTTTTACTTACTCTTTTTCGAGTCCGCTTTATAGAGATAAAGTGTATTTAATTACTGTGTGACATAGTAAGTGCGTACCAAATTATATGTGAATCATGGTTGGAAAGAAAGGCATTCTTTCAATGAAAAAGATGTGTTTGATATTTGAATTTGAACTTCTACACTAATTTAATCATTAAATTTTATTTAACAGATATTGATCATGAATGCTCAGCGATTGATCACAGCAGGAAGGAAAAATGCATTCTGCTATTGTAGAATTTATTAATGCATATATACCAATGTAAATAGGCAACAATCACTATGATATGTGAAATGAATATCATGTGAGTATCCAGTAGTATGATATTCTCACGGTTGTATAAAACATAATTTGGAATCTTATGATATATCTGTGATAGTGATATTGTTGTATTAAAATATATTTATTTAATAATATATATATATATACATACATATATATAGTTAAGGGTTGTACCTTATCCCGTAAAAGACCTTTGGTCACTGCCACATGTTTATCGTTATCCTTAAGGGGTCGATTGGCAGGGAATATCTATATCTATAATTTATATCTATATCTATAATATATTAAAAGTGTGAAAAGTCTTAAAAATATTATTTGAACTTTTTACCTTTCATTTAAAGTCCATCCTTTAGACAAAATCGTCTTTTCACTATTTTCTCCTAATATTTAAGTGTTGAAAATTAATTAAATACATTTATGGTAAAACCTTTCCTTATTAGAAGTCATCATAATTAATGACAACTAATATTTTTTTCATTAATTTAGTTAAATTTCTAAATTTATAGTAATTATTTTTAATGATAAAATATTTTTCATCGAGAAAATTAATTCTAATTATGATAGATAACTAGACAAACCTTCACATTAAAGGACAAAATGTTAAGGGATCTTGAATCAAAATCTTATTAATAATTTAATTATTAGTCAATTGAAGTCATCAATAATTTTTGTTAAAGAAAAACAGTTAATTTTTTCTTCTTACCCATTATTGAATCCAAGTTTTCCTAAAATAAAAAAAACAATTATATAAGAATCTTAATGAACCATTTATTTTAGAAATTTTTAATTAATAATTATTAGTTTTTCTAATACCAAACATTAGACCTCACGTATGTATTTTCCATTTTTATTGACAAAATAAATGTGGTTAATAGTTTGACCAAAAAGATTTTAATTGTTGAGTCCTTCCCTATTTGAACTAACATTAAGTCCTAATATTTAGTACTTTTAAATGTAATTGATCTACATCATGACATTTAAAACTTCTAAATTAATTTAAAATTTATCTTTTTTAAACTAATTCTATTTAAGCAATATTTTAAATCAAATTTAACAAGAAACAAAATGTCTTCATGTATTTCTATTTTTTCTTGTTATATTTTTTATTTTGATTCAAGTGTTCTTCTTGCCTTCGTTATTATCATCCTTTATTTTATCTTTATTTCTTTTTATGAATAGCTTTAAAAATTGCCATGAATTATACATAATTAATAATTGATCTCAATGAATTCTCCCGCTTTGATAATTTCTCATGCTTCTCTTTCAGTTGAAAATTTTGCTGAAAATATTGGACGAAAGCATATTGCCGCTGAATGAAAACAATCTCAAAAAATATAAGGTTCATCTCTTTCTTTTTTTCTTTTCCCATTTTTTGTGTAATTGTGAGTTGATTTTGATTATGTTATTTAATTATATTTTAAAATATCTTTAATGTTTTTGTTGAGTCTTTCGTTAAACTTATTTGGTTAATTCAAATATAAGATTGCAGTTAAGTATTGAATCTGGATATGGAGAGTTTTATTTTGAAAAGGAACCTATAAATTTCGAATTAAAATCCACTTTTTAAATTTTGGGTTTGCTAATTACGTTAGAAGTTGAATCAAGTACATTATTTATTGTAAATAAAGTTTAATCTATCTATCTAGTTATGTTCTTAATAAAGAATGAATAATAGTCCTTAATTAGAAGACTCTATAATGGACAAAATTAATTTTAAATTCTCTTATTTGTTCTTGACATCTCATATACAAAGGTGGCTATGAACTCAGATGGGTAGACAAAACTCTGGATAAAAGCTTATTGAAACATGTATTCTAGAGCAAGTGAAGAGTCTTGCTGCAACTGCTCATAATTGTATACACTTACGGGCGAAATTTTGCATGCAATATTGAAAATTGTTTAGAAGGTATGTATTAAATTTTGCAGGTAAGATGTTATTGAGTTATGCAATCGCTTATTTTGGATGTGGAACAAGCTGGGCTCTTAATATTAGTACGATATCTTATGCTTGAGAGCTGAATGTACTTATTCAATTTTTATTTTTGGACTAAATCTTTATTTGATATTAATGTAAATAATTTATTGGTGTTGAAAATATCTGTAAGTAAACTACAGAAAATTACATGTTATGGCCCCAATAGTGGGTGACTTTGAATTTTTGACCCCAATAAGAAAAGTCGTTAAAGACTGGTCTTCCTACCCCTTTTAGTATAGTACAAGTACAGTTTTGCCCTTTACACCTCAAATATTTTTAAACTTTTCGTACTCATTTGTCAATCGAATTCTATTTTTATTTTTATTAATTTCTTTTTTTTTATTTTGTCCTTTAATTTTATTTTCATATTTTAATTCATTTGTCTCAAACTTTATTTTTTTCTCAAACATTATCTATTTTTTTAATTCATTTGTCTCAACCTTTATTTTCTTTTATTTTTTATTTTTATCATTTCTCTTTTTTTTTCCTCAATTTTCTCAAACTTTATTTTTATTTTTCTCTCTCATTTTTATTTTTTTTCAATTTTTTAATTCTTTGTTTTTTTCTTAATCTTTATTTTTTTATTTTTTTCTCAATCTCTTTTTTTATTTCTCTATTTTATTTGATCGTTTTTTTCTTTTTTCTCAACTGTTATTATATTTTTCTAATAAATAAAAAATTGGATAATCTGCAAAGAATTTTTTTTTTTTACATCAAAGCAAATTTAAGGGCATGAAAACATAACGTGGTAGAGTCAACTCTTGCCCGTGCGGCATAATTGTTATTTGAAAGTCATTGAGCTAAGTTTTGCTTCTAAGACAATAGTTGTAGAACATCTCATAAATGAAAACATAATGTGGTAGAGTCAACTCTTACCCGTGGGGCATAATTTGTTGTTTGAAAGTCTCTGAGCTAAGTCTTGCCTCTAAGGTAAGAGTTATATAACATCTCATAAATCAAAATACAATGTGGTAGTATCAACTCTTGTCCATGAAACATAACTTGTTGTTTGAAAGTCATAAGTCTTGCCTCTACAATGTGGTAGTGTCAACTCTTACCCACGAAATATAGCTTGTTGTTTGAAAGTCATAATTCTTGCCTTTATAATGTGATAGTGTCAACTCTTGCTTATGAGATATAACTTGAATGAAAGAAATAGAAGAAAAGAACAAAATAATAAAAATTACGAAAAAGAAAGAAAATAAAGAAAAATATTAAAAAAATAAAAATCAAAGAAAATGTAGAAGTTGAGAGAGAATGAAAAATAAAATAAAGGTTGATAAAAAAATAAAAATAAATAAAGGTCGAGAAAAAATAAAATCAAAGAAAAATTAAAAAAAATTGATAAAAGTAGACGTTGAGAAAAAAAGTAAGGGTTGAGAAAAAAAATAAAAAGAATAAAAAGAAAAAAGAAAAAAGAAAAGTAGACAAAAAAATCAAAGTACAATAAAAAGGAAAAAAGAAGAAGTTGAGAGGAAAAAAGAAAAAAGAAAAAAGAAAAAAGAAAAGTAGAAAAAAAAATCAAAGTACAACAAAAAAGAAAAAAGAAGAAATTGAGAGGAAAAAAGAAAAAAAAGTAAAGGTTGAGAAAAATCAAAAAGAAAAAGAAAAAAATAAAAACAAAAATTAAAGTACAATTAAAAAGAGAAAAAAAATAAAAGTTGTGTTATAAATGTATTCTTTACCATATATAGTGAATATCTACTTTACCATATATTGTGTATGTCTATTTATGGAAAAGTTACAAACCCCCAAAGTTAGTTTTCCCCTATAAATAAAGGGGTTTTCCTTCATTGTAATTCATCCTCAAGAGAAATAAGAATTCCTTATGAGAAATAAAGAAGTCTCCTCTCTTTTTTCTATTCTTCTTGTTCTTTGTTTTATATTTCATAACACGTTATCAGCACGAAACTCTACCAAACAAGGTGAGATTATAAATCTAAAGTTAATTGCAAGGTTAGTAATTCTTTGTGTTATCTTTCGTTTGCTACTAATAATATAATTATTATTGAATTTGAGAAAAAATAATTGGTTTGAATCCATTTATGTTTTAAATTTATCCCTCAAGAGAAATAACAATTACTCTCTCTTCTCTATTCTTCCTGTTTGTTGTAAGATTACTGAAGGAAAGGTTGGTTATAAATTTGGAGAGTTTTCTTCTACACAGAAACAAAGACCTTCGAAAACAAATATTGGACCCAAAAAAAAGGGGGGAAAAGTAAAGTCTAAGCGCATATGGCACGAAAAGAAAATCCAATTTCGGTAAGACTTGATCTGAATCGTACTTTAGATTCAAGTTGGTTTAGTGAGGGCGACCGGAAAAGTAATCGATTTATGTCTAAGATGCTTTTATACGGATAAGACGTCGAGTTTGAATCCCAATGCACCATATTGATGATATTATGATGGCTAAGGCAAAATAATGAGTATTTGGTTAAAAGTCATGAAATATGTCCCATTAAATATGCTTCATTCCCTGAATTGAATGTGGTAGCAATAAATCATATGTATGCCTCAATTTGCTTTTGTAGTAGCTATCATAATTTGATACGCTTAAGGCATGATTATATTCCATTCCTGAGATTGAGAATTTCGATTATTATAAATACAGATCTATACCCTGGGATTGAATGTGATTGTATATACACTCGAACGTATTTTTAATTGTGAAGATATCGCAATCCACCTTCAAAAGAGGTGTAGTAATTGAAAGATTGAATATCTCCAAGTTACTATGATAAGAAACACGAATGTGAAAAGTTACCCAAGCATGATGAAATCACATGCCATAATAAACTAAGAATTTATTATTTATTGATACAAAATTCATGTCAGAGTAAACAAGAAGTTTACTAAAGTAAAAGACACATGACATGGTAAACTTGGAGTTTACTAGTACAAATAAATTCACAAGTTGACATGAACGATTATGACATCCCGAAGATGTGCATATTGAGTATTAAACATATATTGAAGAATTCGAAAAATCTTCATGAACTTTAATGTTATTTGTTCTCATGATAAGTTGGTTGGACCAACTAATGTTGGTGAACATGGGTCAGTTCACCTATCATGTGATATGTTTTGAAAAGATACATCAATAAGATGATCACATGTACATTTATTGTCAAACTGCAGTTTGACATTCATAAAGTTGCTTGCTCAATCTAAATTGAGTTAGGAGCACAACTTTTAGATTGTGTAAATCAAGACAATTCATCTTGATGATGATGGTTTGGCATTGAATTCCTTCGATAAATAGCTAAATCATTTCTAATGAGAACAAAACTTCACGTATTGGTATGAAATATGATATGTTGCATACAATAACACTTGTATGCATTAGACCAATAAATTATGATTATTTCTTCTCTCTTAATTGGTTCAAGGTCAGGAACCAACTATTTCATCTAATAATTTTGATGTGCGGTATACGATTAATGAATATACCATGATGCAAAGATGAATTTTCTCAATGAAGATGGAGAATATATGTTAGTTTTCCTAACATAAGGGGGAGATTATAAGCGGCTATGACATATGTTAGGAATTATCATCAGATCCTCATTCAAAAGATAATTTAAGTCAAATGCCGAAAGCATCTCATATTTAAGCTGCAAGTGCTCTTATTTTGTATTCCTAAAAGACAAAGTCTATGCATGCGTGAAGCATGGTAGACCAATCGGTTTCAAATGGAATAATCCTTGAAAAGGATAAGGAGCAAATAATCATAATAAGAAGGCAATATGCTCTTAAAGAGCCTACGACATAACACTTCATGAAACCTTATGAAAGGTTCAGGTACTTGAAAATAATGAAGTGATGAGATCTCAAAATGTTATGTCGCATTGTGAATCAATACAAAATGATATATCATCAATATTTTTGATACAATATTGGTGTAATATTGTGAAAGATTATGAAGATCTGAATTCTATGTTTATTTAAGTATGCTGACGTAGAAACATTTATCAAGTAACATGAAAGGGTGTATCTTGGTAAGTGGAAACTTATTTGATTTGCATTCCACATACTTGATGTCACACATGAAATATTGAATATTTTCACTTGACAAAATATAGCTTTCAAATACTACAAGGCCTGATATAGCCTTTTCGATTAATTTGTTAGCAAGGTATAATTGTGCTGCTACTAGGAGACATCGAAATGGGATCAAATACATGATCTTATATTATTATAAAGATTGCAGTCTTAATCTTATTGATTATGCTGATGCTGGGTATTTAATTAACCCGCATAAATCTCGATCTCAAACAGGCTACGTGTTCATATGTAAGGATACTGTCATATCTTGGAGATATACAAAGCAGTCTATCGTAGCCACTTCATTGAACCATGATAATATAATAGCTATTCATGAAGCTAGCCGAGAATGTATATGGTTAAGGTACATGATATATCTCATTTGAGAAAAATGTGATTTGAAATGTGACAATGTACCCATAATTTTATACAGAGACAATGCAGCATACATAACACATCTTAATGGAGGATTCATAAAAGGAGATAGAACGAAACACACTTCATCAAAACTTTTCTACATACATGAGCAACAAAAGAATTGTGATATTAACATGTAACAGATTCGTTCAAGTGACAATGTGACTGATTTATTCACCAAGTCTCCTCCAATTGCAACTTTCAAGAAGATGATGCACAAGATCGAGATGCAAAAATTCAAGGATGTTATCATTAGGGGGAGTTAATACGCGTTGTACTCTTTTTTACTTACGAGGTTTTGTCCCACTGGATTTTTTTGTAAGGTTTTTAATGAGGCAGCCTATATGCGTATTATCTATCAATTAGACATTCAAGGGGGAGTGTTATAAATGTACCATATATAGTGAATGTCTACTTTACTATATATAGTGAATATCTACTTTACCATATATTGTGTATGCCTATTTATGGAAAAATTAGAAACCCCAAAGGTAATTTTTTTCTATAAATAAAGGGGTTTTCCTTCATTATAATTCATCTTCAAGAGAAATAAGAATTCCTTATGAGAAATAAAGAAGTCTCCTCTCTTCTCTCTATTCTTCTTGTTCTTTGCTTTATATTTCATAACAAGTTGAAAGATATAAATATAGAGTTGTTATCCATTATAAAGATCATTTATATAATTTACTCCATTGGTCAGAGACAATTCGATCCAAAAAAATATTAGTTAATAGGTAAAAACTATTTTAAGGAAGCTTTTTTATTGGGACTAAAATTTGAAAGTTACCCCAATTTGGATCTATTCCTGAGATTTACATTTAAATAGTAGAAAACTTAATTGACATTATAGATATCATATGGTTAACTTAATTGTGTAATAGACGAGTGGGAAAACACAAATAAAGAAAATTAAATTATAAGTGTTTGATATGAATACTTTATTACGTGGTCATATGTTCAGTTGAAATACATTGTAGTTTGAGTGTCCAAATGAATTTTTCTTGTAAGTTTAAGGAGATGATGTATTTCACTAACATGTTTGTATCTTAATATAACAAGCTATCTGTATTTACAACACCATATACCTAATTCAATTTGCTTTATTTTACACTTTATTAAAAGTTTCGCAATAGATAAAATCACTTAAGTTTGGCCAAACTCATTGATAGCCCATCTTTCACTTTGGCACCTCAAGTGGACGTTGCTCACTTTTGGCACCTCAAGTAGCCATAAAGTGTGTCACTTTGGCACCTTTTGCCGATTCAGCAAAGAGAGTGTATCACACTCGCTTTTGAGCGCATTTCAGGTTATATGACATGTAAATGAATCAATTATAAAAGGACATGTGACATTTTTATAAAAATAATCTTTATATAATTAATTTAAATAAAAAATTATTAATAACCACCCCACCCCACTCCATATCATCTTCCTAACCACCCCACCCCATATCATCTTCCTCAACCTACCCCACCCTCAAATCGTTGCTGCCACCCCCACCCCAAAATCGTCTTCTCCCACCCTCTCCCCACCCCTAAATCATTTGGCGCCACCCCATCCATTAGTTTTCCACCATTTTTTTTCCTAACACAATTGATTTTTAATAATTTGGAAGAATGCAAGCTAGTGCATATGGTAAATTTCTTCCTTTTATGCATCAATGACTTTTCCTGTGACCTTTTAATTTAGTCGTTTATATTTTCATGAACTAATTTTGTCATTCTCACAAATTACATTGTCTCTACTATGCAATTTTCGTCCCCGAACACTAATTACATGGGGAGTTTGATGAACTACTAGAACCTTCACTAGTAAAAAATTATGATGTACATGTTTTTCTTTTGTCACTTAAAAGCTCCTATTTTCGACTTTTTTATTTGTACTTTAATTTTTAAAAATATGGTACAGATTATCTTATAGAGAACAAAGAAAGCACTGATTTTTTTTTCAACGGATGTCTTGTCAGTTGTTCATTGCTAGTGGAGCGGCGAATGGTTCGGCGTGGCTGCCAGCGCTAGTTCGTCGGAGGAGGAAGCGGCAGCAGCCATCGTGGGTCGTCGACGGCTGTGCGTGCCGATTTGGGGTTTCACCGGTGTTGATGGTGGTGCAGCGACTATGGGTTTGACTGGTGGGTGGGAGTAGAGGAGGGTGAGGTAGCGGCAAACGATTTAAGGGTGGGGTGGGGAATGGTGGCAGAAGACAATTTGGGGGGGTGGGGGTGGCGGCAAACGATTTGGGATGGGGTGGGTTGAGAAAGATGATATGGGGTGGGGTGGGGTGGGGGTGGGGGTTATTAATATTTTTCATTTAAATTAATTATATAAAAATTATTTTTATAAAAATGGCAAATGTCCTTTTATAGTTGGTTCCTTTCAACGTCACCAGCGCATGTAATACACGCATACGGTATATTTTTGCTGAATCAGCAAAAGGTGCCAAAGTGACACACTTTATGGCTACTTGAGGTGTCAAAAGTGAACAACGCCCACTTGAGGTGTCAAAGTGAAAGATGGTGCCAAGTTGGAAGGGTTGTCGATGGGTTTGGCCTTTAAGTTTAAATAATCAAACGTTACACGTGCGATTAAACTAGTTAGGAGAAATAGTTCATGTATTATGTATGTTGTTATTTTAGTATGTCTGATAGAATTTCAGACATATATATAACTGATACATGTATTAGTTATATACCCTACTTGATATGATAGGGTGTATAACTAATACCTTCTATTAGGTGGTATTAATAATACATAGAACTTAATATCATGGGATTAACATATATAAAGACAAAAATATCCCTCAAATTCTTTTAAGCATTTTTTTTATTTTCTTAATTTTATATTTTATATTTGTACATTTATTTAATTAAATTAACTTACAAATTTTATTATGTAGAGAGAGTTATCCATTGCTAAATGAAATTCAATATCAATTGAAATTATTTGAAATATGAGTTGTTTAGCTTCTTCTTCTTCTCTTTTATTTTTATTTTTTTTTTTTTTTGGGGGGGGGGGGGGGGGGGGGGGGGGGGGGGGGAGGGGGGAGGGGAAGGGGTTTACTATCAACTTTTATTTCAGCACCAAAAGTAAAAATTACAAAGCAATAAAGTTAACGGACCCTGCTTAAACTAGGAAGGATCACCCCATGAAACTATATCGACTCTTGTTTTTAATTGAAATTTAACATGTCGTGAGTAAATCAATTTATTAAGATAACAATTATTTATCCTCAAATAATTTAAGTGAGGATATAAAAAAATTAAGAATAAATAATAAGGCTTTGAAAAGAAAATACACAAAAAGTATAAAATACACAATTATTTACACTGTGTTATCAAGGATTTTCATAGTTGCACATCACACCTGAAAATTAGAAACAAATTTTTATTCATATTTTAGATTTTAACTTGACTAATTTAATCAAACAAAAAATTCCACAAAAATTCAAAGGTATAATTATAAGAGAAATTTTATAGCATTTTAAATCAAACACAATGCATGGTATATCTAATTTTTAATAAAATGAATCAAATATTTATAAAAAATAATTCAAGCACTACAATCCCGTATTTCTAATTCCTACATCACTAATCCCTACGTTACTTATCTTCGTACGAAACAACCCCTAAATGTCAAGAAATCCCTCAACAATATTTATTAAGGGCAAAAGCTCAAAAGTGAGAAATCTTCTTCTCATATTGTTTTGGAATAACATGAAGACATAATTGCCAGCTACGATGATGCACTTAGTATCTCGTATTTATATATGACTGGCTAGGATTTTGTAAGCCAGAAAGTGTGACTTAAATAATCTATCTTGACACAAGCATCAATAGTTGATTCCACATCTCAAGCTAACATGCACCCCCATTCACATGGGTTGGGAAAGAGTCTCGCCCCAAGATCTGATGAAGGCAATTTATCCTGATGCATGATTAATTTATGCTTGAACCCGTAATCTATAGGTATCATGAAGATAACTTTAACATTACTTCAAACTCCCCTTCCATGAAGAGAACTCCATACAAAATAGTACTAAATACAATCAATATCCAGTTAATCTTTTGTAATTCCTAGGTAAAATAATTAATGAACAAAGTGGTCCTTATTAACCCCCATTACTCCACACTCTTGTCTCATCAAATCAGAGCTCCATTATTTTCCTTTTGTTGCTTCTTAGATTAGGCATATAAATATCTATGTACTGGATATCTACTTTAGCTCTTTCTGGAATCAAGAAGAATATAGCACACTCAACTCAATGGATCTTTTTTTTTTTTTTAAATCTAAATGCTATTTACTCAATCAGTTAATAAGACTTAGAATCTAGTAGTAAAACTCTTGTTCTTCATAATTAGCGCTTGCAAATGGTGCTCCGCTCTTCAAAGATTCAACGAGGGCATATCGGATTCTCCAAAAATAGTGTATTTTAGAGAATTCAATACAGGTGCAGGTGCGGCATCTGAAGTGAAGTCTGCAACTTAGGCTCTTTAACGCCAGTGATTAGTGGAAAAGGCTCATGCTTGCGTGCTCTAAATGTGCCATTAAAACAAAGCTCACGAGTTTGAAAAAGTCATGCAAACAGAAGCATAAAAGGCATTACTACATAATTAAAGATGGCTATACATGTCAAACCTATACTAATTGGGGTCGTATTCAAAACGCTAATGAAATTACTTTATCACTTTCTTCTCGTTGAAAAATTTTATATTTTTCCAACACACACCACCACATTTTTAACATGTTTTTATCACGTTTTATGAACCACTCACATGCCAGTTTACTTTTCCACCCTAAATTGCAAACCCTTTTTCTTTTCTTCTAATAGTGAGACCCAAACTCACACACACCTATTCTTTCCCACTGCTACAAATATCAACTATGTCCATCAAAACTTGGGCAAATGTGAGAAAATCACCCCGTGGAGTTTTTCATTTTTTGCCTCTGTTAAAAACATCCAGAAATTCTTCTAGATACTCGGAGAATTATAGGTGGCCCGTTCCGAACATGCCTTTTATTTGTAAGGTAATATCGATGAAGCAACTGTGAAGGGCTATTATTACCTTAAGTACCAATTCTTTGCAGCTCAGCACTAATACAAAGTTAATGCTCCCATGCATCAATTATGACCTGGGCATAAGAAAATTTCCAACATACCAAGATTCAATAACAATTTTAATTACTTGCTCCTAAAGGAAAATGACTTGGAACAAATTCTTTCTATATCATCGAGGAATCACAAACCATAAAACGAACATTTCTCAAGAAGGAAAAGGATAAGATTAGGTGGGCACATGTTAAGTCTTATGTTGCTCAAAATCTCCAAAAATGTTGTCACACTCGTTCCGGACCTCCAAAACTGTACTACTTTTGGAAAATCTGACATGCATGTTGACATTTTGAAGAGTCTGAGCAATGTAACATGTTACTTGACCTACTAGCTTGATCTTTGTCTATCTTGACCAGCTTCAAGCTAGATTTTCAAAAACCTTGACTGAAGATGATCTCTGAAGACTAGAGAAGCAACTCAAGAAGTAACAACCCAAAAAAACTAGCATAGCACAAAAGAGATTTAAGCTTAAATCGATTCAGCTTTCTTATGACAAACATGCATACTATAAACAGCTCAAGCAAAGAATTGCTGCTACTTTGTCGACAGCTATATATTTCCTCTATTCCTAGACTGAACTGTAGTATACTAAAACCTTTGCAGAAACAAAGAAATGGAATGTCAACTACAGTGTATGCCTAGAGACTATCAAATCTGATGCTTTTGTTATCCTACTGATGAAAATGTGGCTGAAGAGAGTTTGATTCACCAGAAAATGGAGCCATTAACTTTCCCTTCGTCAGCTGTTCGGATCTACTGGACTTGACCACAAATCTATGATAAACTGTACCATTCACTGCAGAAAGTTTTGTCTCAACAACATTGACCTGTGCCTCTTTGGACACTTCGATGACTTTTCACTGGCAGCTTCAATGTTGATATCAGCTACTCGGGATTGAGTTTCTGAATTTGGGCCTCCTAGTCTTGCTCTCTCATCTTCCATGTCCTAATCTTCTTTTGCATGTCAGTGATGTGAGCAATGGCATCTCCTAAAAGGGAAACTTTGTCCTTTTTGGAAATATTTGGAACAACAGCTCGTAATGCATTGAACTGCTGGTTCAGCTTTGCCCTCCGCTGCCTCTCCACCTCTGCATGATTGAGGCGTTCTTCCCTCCCACTGGAGTTCAGCTTTTGCCTCCGCTGCCTCTCTGCCTCTGGCATGATCGAGGGCCTCTTCCCTCCCACTGGCTGGTTATCTTCCATGCTTTCGCGGCCTTGTTTCATCAGCTGGTCCTGCATAGTTCTCCTTACATGAGACTTCAACATCTGGATGCTTTGATTCAACAGTGTGCACTGGAGAAACAACAGGCCTCGAGTTACTGAAATCTATTTGCGTTCCACCAGGCTTTTGATGCTGGAGGTTATTTATCCGGAACTCTTCCCTTCCACCATTGACAGCAAAATTTCGTAAGTTGTTTGCTGGGGCCTTAGGACTGTAGAGCTCTGCCGAGTTCACTGGCTTCACATTACCAAATGAAGCCCATGATACGGGGCGCACACCACTTTGTGCATTCATGAAGGGAACCCTGTTCCCATTTCTGTACGTTTCAACTTGCCTATCCGCCGCTTTCCTAACAGCAAGATTTTGCCTAAATTGGGTACAACCAGAATTCAAATTCTGCCCAAAAATCTTAGGATTTCCATTTGACTGCTCCCGAAGAAAAGAGCTGGAAAATGTGGAATTATTTCCATTGTTTTTCTCAGCTACAATTGTTGCAAATGTTGCTTGCTTAGCCCTAACAAGAGACAAAATCAACGAGAAGCAAGATTTTATACTGTACAAGCTCCAAACTTTCCGGTATAGGTCGTATAGATCCCAATTCCACAACCCCTATATCAGTTGGAATCAAAACAATTGTTTGCATACCAGCAGACTTCATCAAAAAAGATCTAGAACAATAATCTACAGACGACTTCAGAACATCCGATAACCACACATGTTTACCAGCACCAAAACATTTCCCCTAGAAGCAAGTAAAAACATTTCAGTATCAGTAACCCTATCCAATCCAAACACACAGTTCTCTTTGTCTGATCCACCAAAGAACATATGCAACTTCCGAAGTACCCTTTTCCTCATCCTTTGTTGAACCTCATCCTCGAGGCGTAAATTCAGAATCCTGGTAACTTCAGATTCCTCTCCTTCCCTAGCTTCTCTACAACAACCATCTCCCCATCCTAACACCAATTCCCCCAACTTAGACTGCGAAATCTGCCAAAAAATGGAGTAATTCCAACTAAAATTACTTCCATTCGGGCGTTCCACAAGATCTGATAGCATATTTTGCAAATTCTCATTACTTCCCATTGACATTAAAGAAATTTCAGTAGAAACTATACTAGACATCAAGTAATCATACGCTTTTATTCCTAATATATCTTCCACCATAGTCTTATCCTCATCACTCCACAACATAGTCATTTCTAAGAAATAATAACAAATACCCAAATACTAAAGACTGCAACTTTCCCCCCCAAAAAATGAAACAAGAACTGAAAAAAACCCTTTTTCTCCAAAACAAAAAGATTTAATCTTTTTCTTGAATACCCAAAATTCCAAAACCCCACATTCAGATCTCAAAATCTTGAAACACCAAAATACACAAAAGGGAATATGCACTTATATACAAAAGTGAGCATATATGGTAGCAAAAAAAGAGCTAACAAACCAGTATCAACAAGTTCAAGAAACAAAGCAAGCAAAAACACTAACCCCCTTATGAGCAAAAACTAAAATTCAAATTTTTGCCCAAATATATATTTTTTTGTCTTTGAAGATCAAAGAGGGAAAGATACGCGATTATAGGCATTTTGTTGTTTGTATAAACTATGGTTAATAGGGTTTTAAAGGGTTAAAGGGATAATCATGGTTCAACTTGGATTAATTAATCAAACAACAAATTAACAGGCTTTTCTATGGTAATTGTCTTGATTGATAGTTTGATTTTTCGATTTGTTTGAGGGGTAATTTATAGGGGGTGAAGGGGAATTTTTAATGATGAAAAACGTGATCACTTTGACATGTTTGTTAAGATGGGATTGACACAAAACATGTGCACTCACATTAATAGTGTGTGCATTTTTCGTGTTTGAACAACTCATCAATCAAATCCGTCACATTTAGTACGTGACATAGATTCAGAATCAGATTTTAAAAATCTATCTTTTAAAATTTGTTAGACAAACAAATTAGACCATTTCATCAAATATTTGAGATATTTAAAGATTTGATCAAATCTAATAACAAATCTAAAAAATAAATTTTGAAAATCTGATCCACAATAAGAGAAAAGTTAGTTCATTGGAATTGGTTAAATTTTTATTTTTTAAAAATTAAAATACATGTCTAAAGACAATTTTAAATTTTAAAAATCACAGCTTTAAAACTTGAAATTTCAGCTTTGAAATTTATGATTAGGGAGCTTTTCAACTTGGATTAAGCATGTTTCGGCCCCCTCCTAAAATATATGAAGGACATTAGTCTACACTCTGCACTCCAATTATTTTCTAATCAGTGCCCATGCTAATATTTTCTTTTCACTAATAGTAGTGTCAACTTCTACAGGACATTAATTCTTTATTGTTAGTCACTTCTCATATATTCCCATTATATTGAAAATTATTTGGTATTTGCAGATATTCAAGAAGGAGTTGTTATCACACGAGAATATACTACACTAAGTAATTTGTTTAGTTGCTTGTGTTTCAATGAAGTTCACCTCTTCACACTGAGAGACCAGCTGAGCTTTGGCAATGTTGTCTATAGGTTAGGAGGTCTGTTTATGTTTGTTATGTTCCCTAATTGTGAGTATAATTCCATTTTTATTTTACACAATCATACCTGTGAACGTTCATCCAAAGTAGAGTGGGTAAAATCTTTTGATGAATTTAAGAAGGATAAAATGGGTAGTATGAAAGAGAGTAAGGAGGATTAGGCTTGTGGACTCCTTATCCGGGGGATCTTGATTCAGTTATGTTACCATCTGTAAAGAGAACTTCAAAAGCTGGATGAGATTCAAATTTCCTTTCTATTATTTCACATTTGGTTTCCACCAAATTCTGAATAACATTGTAATACATTTTGTTATCCTTCATAAATTTGAGGTTTTGTTTGGACGGAAATATGTTGAAACTATAACATTGTTTGCTCATCTGAAAAAACTAGTTCACATAGGACTGTCTCTATCTAAAAATACATTAATGCTTTTTTTTTGTTTTTTGCTTTTTGGACATGGAGGAAGGGGTTGCATCTGCACAGAACAGGTTAATGAACGGTTCTGGACAATGAGTTATAGGATTCAAACATGAACCCAATAATTACCTGAATGGAGACAGTGGTCTTGGTAAGTGGTGAAGACCTGGGACTCCTTGGTTGGGATAACCATGTTTCTAGGGATCAATTAGGTCATGACACCACCAACAGTTTCAATACCATGGGTGAAAGCAGTGACGACCAGGAGTTGAATATCTATATCTGCACATAAGAAATATGCTACAACCAATCAGTAAAAGCTGCAAACTCACACATAATAAAAAACAATAAGCAAATTATGGCAAGAAAACTAATTAGATCATGTACCTTTAGTTTCATCTCCATCCGCTCCGCTAAAGATACCATCTTGAATAGCCGGACCATAAGCAACTACTTCATCAGGATTTACACCCTTGTTGGGCTCCTTCCCATCGAAATTATCTTTAAGGAGCTGGTGCACTTTTGAAATTCTGGTGCTTCCACCAACAGGAACTATCTCATCAATCTGGTTTTTTTCTAGCCCAGCTCCTTCATTTGCCTTCTTCAGTTGTCCCATTTTCTTTATAAAGAAATCATTGCTCAATGCTTTCCCAAATCAGCGTTGAAACCATGATTATGATTACTTGCTGACACATAACAATAGTGTAACAAAAAGAAAATTACTTCCAATGACCTCAATTCCTACTCAATTACATATTTTACACTCTTTCACAGCACGAGAAAAGTTCTAATGGATGCTACATTAAAAAAAAACAAAAATATTTCAAATCAAACAAGATATATATGTATAATGGTCAAACAAGGTCTTGCTAGTGCTAGAAACACAAGTTATGGGCAACACCTTATCGACGTGGGTTTTGAAACAAATAAAGTCAACAAAGAATGGTTTCATTAAGCCTACACTGATGTTACAAACATTAAATAATGGCAGCTTATACATGTTGACATGAATCAGAAAAACTCAAACTTTAAAATCACCAACTGAACAGGGCAGAATGCAAACAGACCTTAATGTCGACATATTTTGCGTACTAATTCGAGCAGGAAGTCTGTATGAAGTTGAGCTACTGGAATTTCTACAGTTATCAAAAAAATTCGTTGAGCTCAAACATAAAAATAAGGGAAAAGCACCCAGAAAGAGCGATAAACTCGCCCCTATTTTAACATATCCTAAAATTAATCAAAAGCAGGCAAATACAGGCTTCAAAAGCTTTTTTTTTTTTTTTTCAATTACTCCAGAAAGAAGCAATTAAAAACTAGTTAGTTTGTTTTGCTCCACATGCAATAAACCCACATCACTCCCAGAGAGAGATAAACTCTATTTCATACAATTTTCTACCTGATCGGATGTGATGAAGCTCTATATGTAAAGCAGATCGTTTTGTCCCATACTAAAAAAGTAATTCGAGAGTAGTAGTGATTTGGATGAGTAGTGTGATTTGGGAACTAATTTGTGAGAGTAGTGATTCGAGAGTTCTGTAATTTGGGGCAAAACTCTTTCCGCCTATTAGAATATAGGAAAAGGGCCAGAAATTCGTTAAAGTTAGTTCAAAAATATCCTCCTATAACTTATTTCATCAGAAATATTGGCTCAAAAATACTATTTCATCGATAAAAATAAGGGTGTGCAAAAATCAAACCGATTGATAAATCGAACTAATTAAAATGTTATTGGGTTATTGGATTAACGATTTTTTATGGTTTTATAAAAAAAAAATATTGGGTTATTGGTTCGGTTCGATTTTTCCTTATTGGGTTAAACCGATAACCCAATAAGAATATATATGTGTGTGTGTGTGACTTATTATATATTTCTCTTTAATTTCTACAAATTAACAAACCTATTATTTCAATTATACAAACTCTTAATTTCTCCTAACAATATTTAGTTCAAACTTGAACATTTTTGTAAATTAAAACACATTATATAGGATTTTTAATTACAACTAAGATTTTTTTTTTTATGTCAGTTACTACTATTTCTATTTTATGAGTATTTTCTTATCGGTTAAACCAAAAATCGAATCGTTAAGAACTAAAAATCGATAAACCGAAAATCGATAAAAAATATCTTATTGATTTGGTTATTGGTTTAACATATTTAAAAATCAAAAACCGATAAACCGAACCGATAGTATATAAAATCGAACTGAACCGACCGATACACACCCTTAACTCAAAAACATCTTGTAATTAACGATTTTTTAATTTTAAAAAATTAGAAAAAGGCTAGAAATACCCTTTAAATATTACAATTAATTAAAAATACCTCTTCATCCATTTTTATAGCTCAAAAATATCCTTTCAACTAACATTTTTCTAAAATCATAATTAAAGATTTTATTAAATTAGTAACAGCTTTCTA
This sequence comes from Capsicum baccatum var. pendulum, assembly GCA_030864225.1. NCBI lineage: Eukaryota > Viridiplantae > Streptophyta > Magnoliopsida > Solanales > Solanaceae > Capsicum > Capsicum baccatum. The sequence continues at coordinate 165,154,366 of CM061554.1, read as the reverse complement.
TTGGTTGAACCTAAATTAATTAAAATATTAAATCCAATCCGAACCCAACCCAAACCGTATAAAATTTGCCCCAACTAAATTATCCGATAGTATGAGTAATTTTTATTATCAAATGCAGGTTCTTTGTTGACTTAGAATCTGTCATTCTAATGTAATGTTGTGAAGAATTCTATCCTCTAATTATAATGTTTGTTTGATATTTATTTCTAATGTATATTTCTCTCATTCTTTATGTTAACCAGCAAGACTAATTGAAATATTTTGGTTATGCCACGTCTTACGCAACACTATCTTGTTACTTTCTCCATTTCATTTTACGTGACACATTTAGTTTGTATAAGAAATACTACATTTTTTCCTAAATAGTTGTCACTATTTTTGTTTATATACATCAAATTGTCTTGCCACCACTGGCAAGTGCATTCCCGTGCGAGACCACTTCATACCATTCATCGATCAAAATTATGATAATTTTGTAGGATCTGGATCGGATAGTTTTAGTTGAGTTCAAATTGGGCTTAACATTTTAATTAATTTAGTTTCAACCAATAGAAAATTATCATGCATTTAATAAAATATTTAATCATAATTTTAAAAAATTGTTAGTTGCAAGAGTATTTTTGAGCCATAAAGGTGTTTGAAGGGGTATTTTTGAACCAATTTCAATACTTGAAGGGTATTTTTGACCTTTTTTCAAAATTTTAATTATGATTTTAAAAAATCATTAGTTGTAAGGGTATTTTTGAGCCATAAAGGTTAATAGAGAGATATTTTTTAACCAATTTCAATACTTGAAGGATATTTCTAAAACAATAGATTAACTGAGGGTATTTTTGAACCAATTTTAATACTTGAAGGGTATTTCTTGCCATTTTCCGTAGGATATAATACTTTAGTGAATATTTTAGGAGAACGCTTAGGCCATATCTGTAAATTATTGTTTTTAGAATTACAAAAAAGGAAAAGGACACAAATGGCCACTCGATCGAAATTAATTCCAAGAAAATGGTCATGGAATTCAAATTTCATTTTCTAGCTATTTAATTTGGAAAAAAGACACAAATGGACACTCGGTCGAAATTAATTTCAAAAAAATGGTCATGGGATTCAAATTTCATTTTCTAGTCATTTTAATTTGTGGGCTTGTTTTATAAGTTTCTATACATATTCTATACAGTCTCTATACATATCTTAGACATATAAATGTTCTATACAAAAATTATATAGTTTCAATACACAAATTATATAATAGTTGTACAGTTTTTTTTAACACATTTTATACAATAATTATATAATTTTTATACACTTTCTATGCATTTTATATATGTATCTATATATATATTTTATACATATACATATTTGATAGAACTATACAATTTATATACATATATCTTATATAGATTCATATTCTATTGTAACAATTATACTGTTTTTATACAATTATACCTAATTATTATTTTTAAAAAACCCCAAAAAAATAAAATATTTTTCAGTTAAAAAATTTGTAGCAGAAAAAAACTGAAATAATTTTAGAAAAGGGTCGAATGGCCCAAGTTGGAAACTGTATCAGTATTATATATAGACTGTATCAATATGGGATATAAATTGTGTCTGAACTACATAGGACAAAATGATCAAAATTAAAAAATGGCTATAATGTGGAAATAAAATAGCCGACTGGCTATTTTTTGATAAAATGTCAAACTTGGGCTATTTGTTTTTAAAATGGTCATGTGGTGTCTTTTTCCCTTACAAAAATAACATACTTTAATTGATTGAGAAATGAAAGCTTAATGTGAGAAGATTGGTTGTATTATGTTGGAGTATTATATTAAAGAGTAGTATATGAAATTTAAGAGTGGGTGGTTAAGCAATACTTTGGTAATACATGCTCTAATACCAATCAAAATTCAAGGGAAGGGGTGAATTGATAACTTTTTCTGAGTCGATTGATCGATCTTGACAGTCAATGCACCTGCAGATTTGTATACTAAATAAAATAGATTAAACTTGAACGCGTAAACAAATAAGAAAGAAAGTAAGAAAACAACACAAAGATTTATCCTAGTTCGGAACACCAGTATGGTTTCTATTTCCAGTCCCCTTGAGTTACAAGGGTTTCCTTAGAGCTTTCAAAGTATGAGTTAGAGTACAGATGAGATAAACAATTTCTAAATCTTATTTTGTTATTCAGATCTTGTGACACAGCCTCAACTAGTATGACTAAGTTGACTCAACCTTTCTCCTTTGTAGCTATTGTAAACTTAAAATTACAAAGCTTTATGGAGACTAAGATTAAGACACACTAAGAATTTCCTATGAAGTTGCATAGTGCCGTTAATCTTCAGTCTTCTCATTTATAATGTTCAGTTGATACAACTTCTTTGTTTTATAAGGAAAACCACGGGATTTATTCTCAACAAGGATTTTAAATTGATTCCTTGATTGAGGATTTACACCATATAGTACGTCTATATCAGATTTGTTTGTACATGTGATGCAACCTTTCTTTCTCAGATATAGACTCACAACCATACATGTCCATATCAGATATGTTCAAGTATAAGGTGTGATCTTTCTTCCTTTTGTGATTTCTTGTGAGGGGTTATTGCGATTGATTTTCAATTATCTTTCTTATAATTTGGGATCCAATGAGATCTCTTTCTGATGCTATTCCAAATCCAATGCTGACTTTCTTGAAATTAGGGATCACGCAAGATGCTCCTCCATATTTTGCTCTTGGAAGATATTTCTTGCCTGGACTACATCTTCAGTGTATTCTGCATATTTTTGTTTATTAGTTTGTCATTATTAAAACATATTATGTCAATATGGGGCTAATAGTATACTACAACAACTTATGTTTAATTTTTATTTTTTTTTATTAAACTAATGTTTGATCAATATAAATGTTGTACTTTTTAGAATAGCTTTGTGATAGTGTGTTATATTTTTTTTTATAAACTTTTACTTATTTAGGTAATTTTGATAATTTTTTTTTTATATTTATGAGAAAATATACAATATAAAAAGCCCAAATTACATGTTCAAACAAAATTTCAGATTCATCTCATGATTTCAACTTACATGATCAAACAGAACCTGAGAGTGTAGCCATACGTGTAAATAGGGATTGCCTAAAGCACTAATGAGCATGTTTTACAAGTGTTGTAAATATTATCGCGGTCAAAAGCTGTAAACTAACGCTACACTTCAAAATTATACCTAAAAATATTTTAGGCAACACTTTTCAACCGTTGTCTAAGTTTAGTATGGTCATAGGCCTAAAATGTTATAGTGATAATTCAAGTTCTGAATGTGAAATCGTTGTTATTAAGGAACCTTTTTACCCTAATGTGAAATTCTTACAAAAATTTGTATATAGTCTGGTCCTGATGTAAGTGTGAAGAGTCACATATCGATCCTTTGGTGAGTGTTGCAAGGTATTTTAATATGACTTGTGTAATTCTCACACCTTGAATTAACTTTTGAAGTTATATATTGAACACCGCGTGAAAAAGAAAGTAAAAAAAAAGATGACATTGCTTTATAATTCTCCAAGTGGAAAAAAAGGGGACAAAGTGACATTGCTTTATAATTCTGATTAAGTCATATTATTGGATGAACAATATTAATCATATTATCCTCAAAAAATAAAATAAAAAATAAAAAAGAAACTATGGCAGATATCTAGCTAAGGAAAAATGTATCGTTTCCACCTCAAATTATACTCGAAAAGTCGAAGTCACACCTAAACTATATAAGTGACCCATTACACACCTAAACTATATAAAAGTGATATTATTACCTCCCCGCGACACCCATGCCCAATTTTAATGAGTGGAGTGCACTCCACTCGCCCTCTTGTGGTGCCACGTGTCTAATTTAATTTTCTTTTTTTATTAAAGCTTAACCCGACCCTATTACTCTTTTAACATATCTAACTATTTAACCCATCTATTTAACCCATCTGACCCGATCCAACCTCATATTATACCCTAACCCGATTAGACCTCTTCATCCAAATGAAAAATCATCGGATAAGAGCAAAAACATGGTAGAAGATCCACCTATCTTTTTTTTCAATTTTTTTATCAAATTTAACTCGATAGAAGATATAAAGAATAATTTTGCTATGTTTTTCATTGTTGACAAGTAAAAATTATTTTTTATCTCTTTTCAGATGAAGTTGATTGGGTCGATTTCAATGGAGGTGGTACGATCTAGGATAAATACTTAAGGTTACGATCTTTTATGTAGGAACTACTGATTTTTAGTTCAAAGGTTAGCTTTTTTCTTTCCTAACTATGGTAGATCTAGGATTTATTTTCGTTCCTAAATTAGATCTAGGATTTTTCGAGCTAGGGTTTTTCCGTCTTTAATTTGTCCAAATTAATATTTTATTTTCATTTAGATGCTCAATATATGATAATATAACCCTTGACATTTATAATAGTTCAATTTTTCTACGGTTTTGACTAGGGTTTTTAATTAGGGTTTTTGAATTATGGGTTTTTGTTGTCTTTAATTTATCTTGAAAACTGATCTATTATAGTTTGTTTATGTGCTTCAATCTGTAACAATATGAGCTGTGAGGTTCAATATGTGATAAATAACTTGTGATACTTGTAATTGTTGCATAAATACTATAATTTTTTTTATTTTTGTGTACTGTGAGACTTGTATCCTTTTGTTTTTTGTGTATTATGAGACTTGTATCTTTATTGTGTTTTTGTGGTCAATGATTTCAATTTTCTAAAATGAGTTTTGAACTGATCACTTTGAGATTTTACCATGGTGGAGAACTTAATATGGGTAAGGTGGGGGGAAAAGGAAAAAGATATGAGGGTGGACAAGTTATTGAATTTTTAGATGTTGATGTAGATAGGTTGTGTTTATTTGAATTTAGGGATTAGGTAAGGTATTTAGGGTATATTCCCAAACAATGCTTACTATATGTTAGATTGCCCAAGTGTTCTAAATTAAATGAAATTAGGTCATACAAGGACACACTTGATATTTCAATGAAAATGGGTAATGGGCAAGTTTTGGAAGCTTTTGTATGTCACATGGTTGGTGAACCTAAGGTGGCCCCACTTTTGAAATTTGTAAGTGATGGAGAAGGGCATGTGGAGGGGGAAAGTGGTCTATCTTTTAATAAAGACACTGAAAATAACATTGGGAGTGTTGACAGGGCATCTAAAAATAATGAAGATGCCCCTCCTTTTGACCAACCTATTGCTCCTACTTCTTCTCCTCTTACTATCCAACCTACTTCTCATACTTCTCTTTTTTTTATCTAACCAACTGATCATATCTCTTCTCTTCCTACTGACCAACCTAATACTTATGTCTCTTCTTCTCCTACTGACCAACCTACTGCTCATGTCTCTTCTTCTATAGTTGTTGCTCCTAGTAGTTGTACTGCTGCTCCTAGTAGTTTTATTATTTCTCCTACTAATTCTACTGTTGCACCTTTTGAATCTGTTGTAGATTCAGATGTAGAATCTATTGATGGAGGTGTAGAGATTGGGAGTAATGTGGATGAATATATAGATGAAGAGTTAAGAGGTTTTAGGGGAAAAAAAGAAAAAAAAGAAAGAGAGGAGATAGACCAGTAATTCCTGAACATATAAAGTTAGGAACTAGAAGAAAGGGATCAGATATCGGCTATGATGAATCTGCAGGTGGTGATAGAAATTGTTTGGAGGGTAAGTTAGCTGGTGATAAACCTTTTTACCCATCTGATGAAGTATCCAACTTTGAAACTGATTCAGATGATGTAATAGATGAAGAAAATGAAGTTGAACAGGTTGAACATAGAGATAAAGCTAGAAGGAAGAAAAAAGTTAAGAGAGTTGCATATAGTTTAGACTGTCAGAAAGTTGTGTGGGAGTTAGGACTTGTTTTTGAAAGTGTTAATGAATTTAGAGTTGCTGTTACTAAATATGTTGTTGCTGAACATGTTGCAATTGAGAAATATGTTAACGAACCTACAAGGGTAAGGGTTAGGTGTACAACTGGTTGTCCATGGCTTTTTTATGCTAGCATTGATTCTAGGTCTATGAACTTTGTTGTGAAGACCTACAATCTAGTTCACAAGTGTGATCCTATCAATAGGAACATACTTTGTAATACCAAGTTCTTAGCTAGCCACTTCAATGAAAGGATAAAAGAACAACCAAATATTAGAATTTTTGAGTTTCAGCTGCTTATTAAAAAGGAGTTGTATTTACATATTGGAAGAACAGTGTGTAGGAAAGCAAAAAATAAGGTGATTGCAGAATTGATGGGTGACTATAATCTAGAATTTGAGAGAATTTCAGATTATAAAGATGAGTTGTTAAGATCAAATCCAGGTAGTACATGTGTAATGAAGCTTCATGATGAAATATTTGAAGATGATAGAAAAATGTTTCAAGGTTTCTACATATGTTTTGATGCAATGAAGAAGTCATTCCTAGCTGGTTGTAGGAAGTGCATTGGTTTAGATGGATGTTTTTTAAAAGGAGTGACAAAATGGCAGTTATTAGTTGTTGTGTGTAAAGATGGTAACAATAAAATGTTGCCACTAACATGGGCTGTGGTTGAGATTGAAAACAAGACCACTTGGAGTTGGTTTATCAGGATTGTAAAAGAAGATCTTCAGCTGGGAGATGGGATAGATTTGACAGTGATAACAAATATGCAAAAGGTAAAGAAATGTTGTTTTTACTTCTGTTTCTGTTTATGTTTATGTTGTAACTATTTCTGTTTCTGGTTTTGTTATAGGGATTAGAAATTTCTGTAACTGAATATTTACCAAATGTTGAACATAAAATGTGTGCAGTGCATATCCTTGCAAACTGTTCAAAAGATGTTATATGGAGAGGTATTGAAAAGAAAAAATATTTGTGAAGGTGTGTAAGATCTACCTTTGAGGCTGAGCTTAGGGACAATATTAGATATATGAAGATGTTGGGGGGAGAAGAAATACTAGATAAGTTGATGTATTTTAATCCAGAGAGATGGAGCAAGGTTTACTTTAGCTTTGGAACAAAGTGTGATGTTGTAGACAACAACATGGCAGAATGTTTTAATGTATGGGTTTTAAGAGCTAGGCATAAGACTATAATTACAATGTTAGAGGAGATAAGGGTAAAAATAATTAAAAGAGTGGGACAGATGAGGGATTTTTATGAAACTTGGATTAGTGACATTTCTCCAATGGCTATGAAAGTGCTAAATAATAATACAACAAGGTCTATGAAGTGCAGCATAGAATGGAATTCTGATACAGGGTATGAGGTGCTTGATAGAGGATATAGGCATATTGTGGATCTTGCTAAACAATATTGCAGTTGTAGAGCATGAATGTTGAAGGATATACCTTGTCCTCATGCAGTGACTGTTTTTTACCACAAAAAATTAGAACCAATAAACTACATCTCTCGATGGTACAAGAGAAACTTACATGAACACATATAGTTTCTTCATTCAACCAGTTTTGATTATGAAGATGTGGCCACAATCATAAAATATCTCTGTTATGCCACTTCCTATTAAGAAGCTGCCAGGTAGGCCCGGAAAGAATAAGAAGAAAGAAGAAGGTGAAACCAAAAAGAAAACTGAAAAGTTATCCAAGGGGGGGATTGAGATTTCATGTGACACTTACCATAGCAAGGGTCACAATAAAAGAAGATGTCCAACAGGTACACCTGCTACTGGCACTAATGAAAATCCTGGCCCAAGTTCATCTGCTGGTGTAGACCCAAGTCCAGGTCCAAGTGCAGTCCCAAGTACAGCACCTACTGTTGGAAAAAGGGAGAGGTTCAACTGTAAGAGGGAGGGGCAGACCATCAAAGAATTCTATAAAAAAGGTATTTTATTTAATTTGACAGTGTTGTGAACTAATTATGCTTACCTTATACTAAATATCTTCTTTTCTTTCTTTTTAGTATGCTGACAGACCAAGAATGATTAGAATGGGATTACTTCACACACAAAGTGGATGCACAATTCTTAATGTAAGTTTACTACTATATTTATTATCTAAATTTTATTTACTACAATTTCATTTACTAAAGTTATCACTTTCTTCATTTGAGCAGCCGGGAATGCCTAGTGAAAGATTCAAAATTGCCAAGTCTTCAGCATTTGTGACTGGAAATCTCAGATATACACCAAAAATTGGTGTAAAATAGAAAGGAAAAAAAGTTATGACCTCCAGGCAACTATAAAAAGTGAGAGGCAGAAAACAAATGCAAACAAGGTCCAAGGCTGCACACTTGAGTCAAGAAAGCTCCAATATTCAATCTCTATGAGAAGTTGGTGTAGACTGCATTTAACACTGTATAAAGCTTGGCAGTTGTGACTGCATTTAAGACTGTTTTTGATAATTCATTGATGTTGGCAGCTGGGACTACATTTAAGACTATTTTTTGGTAGTTCACCGATGTTGGCAGTTGTGACTTCTGTAAGAACAATTTATTAGTGGCAGCTTTAACTGTATTTTGTAACTGTAATTAGTTTAATAGTACTGATCTTTTTGTAAATGTATTTGGCTGCAAGATGTAATTGGCACTCATTTTTGGTTAATGATTATGCAGTTGTAAGTTCATTGTTGCTAAAATTTGTGTTTGTGCTTTTGCAGCAGTTGTGGCTGCATTTATTAATGTTAAATTTGTGTTGTGATGTTGAAATTTTTGTTTGTGCTTGTACAGCAGCTGTGATTGCATTTAGTGTTGTGATGTATACAAATTGCAACACAAAGAACCACTGAAAACAAAGCCAAAACTGTCAAGTTCAACCTTACAATTTCATTACACACAATTTAATTACACAAACTAGCAGTTTTTTCAAAGGTAACACCTAATAATTGATACAAATTTTAGCCCCTTAAAACATAACAAAAACAAAGCAACTTAGTTTAGGGCAACCTTCTTGGAGCTCCTTTCAAGAACATGAATTGAAATAAAAAATTAACACCCAAAATACATACACAAATGAGAGTAGTCCACAGTTGTTTTTCCCTTTTCTTGGACTTAGCTAACTTGATTTTCCATTTCTTCTCATTTGCCTTCATCATCTTTAAATCATCCTGAAAATTGTCCATTTGCAATTGTATTTTGTTCAAGTCTATTTTGCTTTCCACAGATTTGGTTGTCCTAGTAGTCTTGTCATCAACTATTTTGTGTTCATAAAATGCACAATTTGCCGAAGATTCAACTCTTTCCTCAAGCTCCCCAATTCTTTCCAATAATTTAGGAATAACAAATTTTGATCGTTTATCAATAGAATCATCCTTCCAAAGCCAAAAATTGCATGATCTAGCATTCTAAAATGAAAGCAATTAGATTCGTATACACTATTCAAGATCAATGTTTGAAGGAAAAATTCACTTACTCCATAGTAAGGACAAGTCCAATATTGTCTACCCGAATTTCTTGAGGTCCATGGAGTCATCAAAGGCAAAAAATATCCATGTTTGCATAGAACCTCGACCAACTCATGATCTTCTTTTTGCTTACAAAGTCTACTCAAATTTATCTTAGTCATTAAAGTACCTTGATTAAGAAAACAAGGTTTAAGAGAGGTTGGACAACACTTGAGGGAAGAAAAAATTATGAAAATGGCAACAAAATTAAGACAAAATAATCATCAATATAGCAAGAAATGAAAGGATTAAAAAGATTTAGTTACCAATTCTTCAAACAAATGCCCTTCAATTTCGATTTTGAGAGATAAAATTGGGAATTAGGATTTCCTTTTGAGCCCCAAATTGGCTTTAAATAAGAATAGGTCCATTGCAAATTAAAGATGATGTACTTTTAGCCGTTTATGTTTGTTATTTAATAGGTTGGACGCGCCTAAAACAAGTGTAATATACGCGCCTAAGAATGGGTGTCGCGAGGAGGTAATAATATCACTTTTATATAGTTTAGGTGTGTAATTGGTCACTTATATAGTTTAGGTGTGACTTTGACTTTTTGAGTATAGTTTGTGGTGGAAACGATGTCTTTTTCCATTTAGCTAAGCCATGAATAATCAATTATTTAATGTCAGAATTGAATAGAAAATTGTCATCACTCATTTGAATACATTGATCCTTTTAAAAAATGAGTGGTCTTTTAATATGACTTGTGTAATTCTCACATCTTAAATAGAAAGGGGTCAATATACCCTTCAAGTATTGAAAATGATCCACAAATATCCTCACTCTACTTGTAGACTCTAAAATATCATTTCATCCACCTATATGACTCTAAAATACCTTTACAAGTGATTAAGCTTCTAACTTAATACATGACAACTTGTAATTGGTTGGAAGTTTAATTAATTAAAAATAAATTATCTTTTAAAACTCAACCCATTTTGTCTTCGAACCTAAACAATACCCCCAAACCACAATCCCTATTTTTTAGTTCAGTTACAGAGCTTCCCATAAAAAACTGGGTCTTCTTTCTTGACGGTAATTGGGAGTTTCGATTGCCAAGTTTTCAAAAAATAAAAGGAAGATTCGAATTGAAGATTGATAAATGGGATAATCTAAAAGGATAAATTGGTACTAGGGTCAATGTTAGTGTTTCCGGTCAACATTGGGTATAATCGTACCAATTCAGATCCCAACTTTTTCCCACCTTCGAGTTTATAATGTATTTTCACAATATTAATCCTTTTAAAATTGACTGTAAGTAATTATTAATAATGATGAAAAATAATAATTTACAATGATAAGATAGTGAAGCTAATTCCATTGTTTTAAAATTTTTGATGGGCTCAGGTAATTTAAGTGGGAATGGGGATTTGGGTTTAAGAAATAAATAGTTTTTAATTAATTAAACCTGCAACCAATAACAAGCTGACATGTGTTAAGTTAGAAGCCTAATCATTTTTTTATTAAGTAGAAGGGTATTTTAGAGCCATATACGAGGATGAAAGGGTATTTTATAACTTAAAGATGGAAGCTATAAAGGGTATAGCTTAAAGAGACATATAGAGGGTATTCTTGAATCATTTTCAATATTTGAAGGGTATATTTGACCCTTTTCCGCATCTTAAACTAACTTTTGAGGCTATTATATTCAAAGTCCATAACTACATGTATTGAACACCACTTGAAAAAAAAAGTGAGAAAAAGTGGCATCGCTTTATAATTTTGATTAAATCGGCGTTTGACTGTGAAAATTAAAAAAATTTGAAATTGGGGTTGAAGTTGTGTTTGACCATGAATATAAATTAAACTTGTTTTTTTATTTTTTTGTGAGAGAAATGAAAGTGAAAAAAGTAAAAACAAGTTTCACTTATTGTCACTTTTTCACTCACAACTAGAGTTGTATTTGATTCTTATGGTCAACACCATTTTTCAAAAAAGTGGGAAAAAAATTTTAAAAAAAAATTATGGTCAAACGGGCGAAAAGTTTTATTGTTGGATGAACAATATGATTGATGTTATCTAAAAAAAATTAAAAAATGAAAACAAACTAGGGCAGGTATCTAGTTAGGCCATGAACAATCAATTATGTATTGCGAAAAAGGTATTTGTAAAAATAATATAAAGAAAAAATGCTAAAATATATCATTGAACTATTAGAAGTGACTCATCTATGTCATCTGTTATAAGTTTGGTTTATTTGTGTCACTATCTTTACAAGTTTGGCCCATCTATGTCATTATCGTTACAGAAAGATTCATTCGTGTTATTATTTTATAATGGTGATTTTGTAAAATTATTTTTGTCACGTGCTTATTAGAGGTTCATGTCACCAAATTTAAATTAATCAATATTACCCAAAGTCAAAATTGAAAATCAAACTCATTTAAAAAGTTCGACCCATACCGTCAAAATAAAAATTGAACTCAATAAGAATAAAAATCAGACTCATTAATTGTATCAAGTTTTATTTTAATGGGTTCGATTTTTAATTTCAATTTATAGTAATATTGATTGATTTAGATTTGATGACTTAGATTTCTAATAAGAGTTCATGTGGCAAAAATCATTTTGACATGAATGAACTTTTCTATAACAACAATGACATAAATGAGCCAAACTTTTATAGGCAGTAACATAAATAAGTTAAACTTATAATGAATGACATAGACAAATCATTTCTAATAGTTCAATGATATATTTGAGCATTTTCCTTAATATAAATATGTAGTCTTATTTACCAATTATAGTACACTTTTGTTCTTAGAGTTGATAGCATGACTTTTTTTTTAATTAAAAATAGTTCAATACATACACAATACATTTTGAATTCAATATATTATAAGAATTAAAGCCATATTTCAATATACGCGGTAAATATATCTATATCTATATTTATAATCTATAATCTATATCTATATCTCTAATATATTAAAAGTGTGAAAAATCTTAGAAATATTGTTTGAACTTTTTGCCATTCATTAAAAGTCTTTGTTTTAGACAAAATTATCTTTCACTATTTTTTTCTTATTTTTAAGAGTTGAAAATTAGTTAAATATATTTATGGTAAAACCTTTCTTTATTAGAAGTCATCATAATTAATGACAACTAATACTTTTTTTATTAGTTTAAGAATTTTAAATCAACTAAATTTGATTTTAAGAAGATTTGAAAAATCTAGAAATAAATATAAAAGCCTTAAATAAGAAAAATTTAAGAAATATCAATTTTTTGAAGTTTTAATTTCGTAATAAGAATGTAATCAATGATTGATTTGACTTTTAAAACAAGAAAGATTTTAAATATAGAAAAAAATAAAAAAATAATCATACCACAAATATGATTCAAATAAATGCGTCTCTCTTAGCCCCTGACAGTAAAAAAGAGGTACTACATTATAAACGTAAAAGTGATAATCCATCGACCACTTGAAACCTTTGATGGTAAAATATGTATGTGCTTATACTAAACTATATATATTTATGTTTACATTATTATATTAAAGTGTGAAAGAACTTTGAAAAGTGCTTTGAACTGTTTACACTTCATTAAAAATCTCTACAATAAATAAAATTATTTAATTTTAAATAATACGTTATATGTGTGAGACACATACGATTAAACGTGTGTATATATTTATATATATATCTATATATATATATGCAAAATATTTTTGATACGAATATATTAGAAGTATTATACATGAATTTCCAATATCCCGTTACAATTTAAATTAGTCCACCTCATTAGAAATAATTATATTTGTATGAAGTAACAACTTTCGAATTTATAAAAATGTATAATATTGAATTCGAATTGTATTTCGATGATTTTTAAGTTTAATTCAATTTTAATATATATCACAATGCTGCCACCACGGCATACCACTTTATTTCGTCACCACCACCAAATTTCGGCCAGAACTTCACCACCACCACTAACATACCATTACTTCCCTTTTCTCATTTTTTTCGGCAAGAGCTTTGGTATCACCACCAAACTCTAACCAGATCTCCACCACGACTATCACTCAACCTTCATTTGTTTGAACAGAGTATTACCTTCGCAATTAACTTCATCCGGTGAATCAGTCACCAAACAATAGCCAATCAAACAACCCTCATCTTCTACGGTAAACTTACGTTGCCGAAGCAACCAAAAGTTTCACTATCCACTCCGTTTCTCCTCCATCATCAAACAATTCCATCAAAATTCAATAATTTTGATCATTTGGACAAGTCCAACCAGATCTGGCTGCTCCACTATAATTCCGCGCGTGGATGTGGTAGTTGTTGGAGTCGAAGCTCTGACGATGATTGTGTAGAAAGGGGAAAAATGACTGGTGACTACTATTTGATGGAGCAACGAAAAAATGGAGAGACCGCTCCAGCATCGTGAGTTTATCGGAGAAGAGAAAAATGACGAAAAAAAGGAGAGACAAGGGATGTGTTTTATACGAAGGAAAATATTTTCCTGGAAAACAAGTTATTTCTTATTTGTTTTTTTTGTGTTTGATTGGTGGATGAAAAATATTTTTTTAGTATTTGATTGATGAGTGAAAATAAATTTTATTCTTTAATTAAAGCATAAAAAATTATTTTAAAATCTTTTTTTAAAAATTAATTTTTTTTTGGAAAATGATTGATAGGCAGGTGGGTGAAATGTCAGAATAGGCGGGTGGAGTAAGAAAATATTTTGAATTTATTTTGTTAAAAAAAAATTTAAAAATTAGCAGGGAGCGGGGAAGGGGTTAGTAGGTGCTGGTGTTAGGGCAGGGGAGTGAGGTGGAAGGGAAAGAAAAAAATTAATTCTTTTTTAAAAATTTTTTTTTTTTTTTTTGAGGTTGGGAGTGGGGTAGGGGAAAGGGATGGGGAGGGTAGGGGTGTGGGATAAGAGAAAAATTTAAATTTTTTAATAAAATATGAATATTAAAGGTGCTGATAGGAATAGGGATAGGGATGTACTAACAATTTTTTTTGAAATACTTTTTAAAATAATTAAATTTTAAGGGGTGGGGATAGGGTTAAGGATAGGGATGGTGTCGGGGTAATAGGATGTTGAAGGCGGGATAGATGATTTTAAAAATTGTATTACATTTTAATTTTAAAATAAGGTTGAAAAAGAGTTTTAAAAAATATTTTTTTTTATTTTTTGAAGAAAAATTATTTTCTTTAGATTTAAAAAAAATAAATTAATTTAAAAAATATTTTTCAAATATATAAGTCAATTAAATATAAAAAAATGAGAAAATGTTTTCTTTCGTATCAAACACACCCAAGGTTGAAAAGAGATGCAAGAAGAGGAAGTAGAGGACAATTTTGTTATTAAAGTCAAAGATAACTATAAGTAATAATAAAATATACTCTCTTCCTCTCATTTTATATGTTGTTATTTTTTTTGACTCGTTCAAAAAGAATATTATATTTTTTTTATTTGATAACTATCTAAAGACATAATTACACTTTTATTGATTTTACATAATTAAAGATAGTGATAGCACATTTTTTTTAATAAAGGATAATTTGTTAAACATTAACAAGTTTTTTCTCATATTTTTAAAATTCATACTCAATCAAAGTATGCCACATAAAATAAAATGAAAAAAGTATTAATTATGTAAAAAAAGAATTGTCAAAATCGAATAATCAATTGATAAGTATTTATCAGTAATTTTAGAGTGTGAAAACTGATTTAATATATATATTAGTAACATGTTTAGACAGAAGGATTAAAATGAGCATACTTAAAGTATATATTTTTCTGTTAAAATAATTTAAATGTTCTGAAAACTGCTTACGCTAATACGAGACAAATTTGTGCGAAAAAAATTTAATTCCAAATTAATAGATAAGTTTCTCTAAGTTACTTTTAGTTCTAAATTAACTAGATAAGATTAAATTTTAGAAATATAAATTATTTATGATAAGCTTTGTTTTAGTACCATATAGAGAAGCATGGTAAAACAGGCACCTTTTCGTGAACGTGCATGTTTATTTGTAATTTTACTATATCATTCTTAATTAATTATTATAAGTCATTTACATATTAAAAAATTAATACTTAATGTTTAATTAAAAAAAAGTAAATTAAACATTTATGACATGTTCAACTACCATACGTGTTCGTCGACATGCTTGCTTGCTCCATCATTTTACTATATCATTTCTAATTAATTATTATATGTTATTTATGTATTAGTAAATTAATAATATTTAATAAAAAAGTAAAATAGACATTTATGACATGTCTGCTTCAGCTATTTCAACCCTAATTTTACTATATCACCCCTAATTAATTATTATAAGTCATCTAAGTATTAAAAAATTAATAAATATTTAATTAAAAAATTAAAATAGACATAAAATGATAAATTAACTCTCAATATTTTAAATTAACTTGACATCTTATATAAGGCCTCTTTAAAAAAATTTCACAAGTATTTGTTATAACAATTTTGTTATATTTCTTCTAATCAGTTATCAGAGCCATTTAAGACATGGTTGCTTCGCTACTTCAACCGTGATATTTGATTGACTCTTACGTATTATAAAATTAATCATAGTTAGTAAAAAAGTAAAATAAACATTTATGGCATGTCTGCTTTAGCTGTTTCATGCTAATTTTACTATATCACTCCTGATTAATTATTATAAGCCATCTAAATATTTAAAAAATATTTAATAAAAAATAAATTAGAAATAAATTAATAAATTAACGTTAACTTGAGATCTTATATGAAGTCTACTTAATTTTTTTTCACATCTATTTGTTTATAGCAATTTTACTATATCACTTCTAATTAGTTATTATGAGTCATTTAAGACATATTTGTTTCGCTACTTCAATCATGATATTTGGTTGATTGTCGAAATTACATCAGTGTAATTTAAATTGAAATAGAAGAAAAGATATTATAAATCATAATAATCAAAAATTTATAATTGTCTATTAATGCAACAAAAGTTTGAATGAGAAAAGTATTATAAATTACAATAACTAATAAATTAAAATACTTAAACTATATTAAAAATATAATTAATTATCTAAATTTTATTTATATTATATAAATTAAAACAAAAAATAACATATATATTAGACCTGTACTAACACGGTCCTTGATATCAGTCCTTGATATCAGTCTTAGAAGCCCCATACTAATTTATAGTCACAGTAGTCGGGACCATTATGAGCTACCCATGTAGCTTATGATAGTGAGTGCTGTAATATTAAAATGTCGGGATATCTTATAATAGTATATATTATTTAATAATTTAAATTATAAGTGAAGAAGTCACACCCTTTAACAAAAGATAAAAGTATCGGTATTCTGCAGCTAGAGGTGAAATTATGATGTCAAATGTTTTTTTTTCAACCTTTTTTTTCTTTTTTCTTTTTTGGTTGTGTGTGTGTGTGTTTGAATGAGTTGAGAATTGTTTTTACACCTACGAGGAAATGTATATGTTTTATTCGTTTGCAAACAAATTATATTCTTAAAAAGAAAAAATTACTCCTTATTAAATAAAGAATTGTTTTTGGGGAACAATTTTTTTTTTATATATACCTATATCTATAATATATTCAAAGTGTGAAGAATCTTAGAAAAGTAATTTGAACATTTTGTCGTTTATTAAAAATCTTCAAATTATTAATTAATTATCTTTAGTATTTACAATTAAGAAATCCTAAAATATATGATAATGAAAAACATATGGTAAGAGAACTAATAATTAAGGAGTCCTAAAGTATATATATATTAATGTAATGAACAGTCCAAATCATAAATATCAAAGTAAAAATCATAAAGAGAGAGAAAAACTTCAAATATACTTTATGGATTTCAAATCCTTTTATATTTGATAAGACTTTAGCAACACTTTTGACAACTTGGGTGAGCCCACGATCACATGGCTATGTCTTTACTTTATCCATCTATTTATTTATCTGTTACATCATTGCATACATCTGTAATTTTATCTTTCGTGGATATCGTCATTGCTTACGTATCCAGATTGTATAATGCTTCTGAAATATATACGACAACAACAACAAACCCAGTGTAATCCCATAAAATGGGGTCTGGGGAGGGTAAGTTATACGCAGTCCATACCGCTACCTCCGAAGAAGTAGAGAGGATGAAATATATATATATTAAAAATGTGAAGGGCCTTAGAAATATCGTTTGAAAATTTTGTCCTTAATTAAAAGTTTTTGTTTTAGATAAAATTGTCATTTCACTATTTTTTTCTAATATTTAATAGTTGAAAATTAATTAAATATATTTATGTTAAAACTTTTCCTTATTAGAAGACATCAAAATTAATGTCAATTAATATTTTTTTCATTAGTTTAAAAATTCTACAACAACAACAAAAAAAAATAAAAAATCTAGTGTAATCCCACCAAGTGGGGTCTGGAGGGGGTAAAATATATGCAGTCCATACTGCTACTTTCGAAGAAATAGAGAGATTGTTTTCGATAGACCCCCGTCTCAAGATAATGAATGGTTAACAAGGTCATAGTAATACCTGAAACAGAATGGATGGGATAGCTAAAATAAGAAATGATAGATAATCAAAATAGAGCTAAGAGAGCCACGAAAATAAGAACTATATGAAATCAAAAAATAGAAAACAAGAAATAAGAAAAGGTCACCCCCTAGTATAAGCCATACACAAGTGGCTCCTACCAATGGACACAATCGTAGGCTTACTAACCCGGCTACACCAGAGCTCCCTAACTACTAATTATAACCCACACAAGCACTAACCTGCTACCCTAATCCGCGACCTCCACACCTTCCTATCTAGGGTCATGTCCTCAGTAAGCTGTAACATCCTCATGTCAAGTCCAATCACTTCTCTCCAGTATTTCTTCGGCTTATCTCTACTTCTCCTGAAACCATCCAACACTAGCCTCTCACACTTACGAGCTGGGGCATTCGTACCCCTCCTCATCACATGCCCAAACTATCTCAGCCTTCCTTCCCGCATCTTGTCCTTCACCGAAGCCACTCCCACCTTCTTCTGGATAATCTCATTCCTAACTTTATCCCCTCTAGTAAGTCCATACATTTAACGCAACATTCTCATTTTTGCTATCTTCAATTTTTTAATGTGGGAGTTCTTGACTGGCCAACACTCCGCACCATACAACATGGCCGGACGGACTGCCACTCTATAGAACTTGCATTTAAGCTTTAAGGGTACCTTCTTATCACACAGCATTCCCGAGGCGAGCTTCCACTTCATCCAAACTGCTCCAATATGTTTAGAGACATCCTCATCAATCTCGCCATTTTCTTGAATCATAGACCCGAGATACTTAAAACTATCCCTCTTACAAACATCCTGGGAATCCAACCTCACCACCACTTCGTCCTCCTGCTTCGAGTCACTGAACTTGCATTCCAAATACTCCGTCTTGGACCTACTCAACCTAAACCCTTAGTTTTAAAATTCTAGATCAACTAAATTTGACTATAAGAAGATTTAAATCTTATTAAGAAGCTTTATTAAGATTTTAATATATTATAGATAAAACTCTAATTATACATAAACCCTAATATATATTACAAAACTTATAATACCCACAAAGACAAAATCGTGCAGACCCAAAAAGGCAAAAACATACTTATTTTTTTAAAATTTTTACTTCCTTTACTTTTTTTAGTTCCAAATTCAATGGTCTTTTCTTAAAATTCTAATCTATAATCTATAATCTATAATCTATATATATCTATAATCTATATCTATATCTATAATCTATATCTATAATCTATAATATATTAAAAGTGTGAAGGACCTTACAAATGTTGTTTGAACTTTTTGCCCTTCATTAAAATACTCCGCTTCAGACAAAATCGTCTTTTCACATTTTTTCTATTATTTTGGTAATATTGCATAGTGACTATATTACCAAAAAAAAAAAAACAAGACCTTTCCTCACAAAAATATAATTCCTCAAACCAATCCTTCCCCGACCTGAAATTGAAGAAATACTAATAAAAACAAATCTATAATATATATAAACCTTTAGAAATGTTGTTTGAACTTTTGCCCTTTATTAAATGTCACCACTTTAGATAAAATGGTAGTTTCACTATTTTTCTCAATTTATTATCAATTAATTATATTCGAATAGAGTTTGAAATTAATTAAAATCATCATTTAATTTATCTAAGAAATTACGATATTTAATAATTCTAAATTAATTAGAATTTTACCTTAGATAAAAATAATTTTTTGAATTCTATGCAAGGTAATATTTTTAATCGTTGCCTCTTTCTTATATGTTTTTCTTGCTATTCTACGGGATATTCTTCTACCTAAAATTTTCAAACACTTGCCATTAATTTCCTTAATTGAAGGTGTAGGAAAAGTTTTGTGCAATATTTTCTACCTAATTTCACCATTTTAAATTACTTATGGATTTAGATTTTTTTTGTGTGTGAGTCTTTTAGGTTAACATAATTTAATTTTCCTTTCATGTATTAAGGATTAGAATTTTTAAATTTTCTGTCATATTTTTTTTTCCTTCCCTATATTAAGAATTTGAATTCCATTAGGTGTAAAATTCATGTTTTATTTCATTAGGTTTTCCTTTCTTATTTTAAAGACTACTTCTTATTAATTTGAATATAACTGCACCTAATGTAGTTGTTCCGTTTACAATTTCCTATTATTAAAAAAGATGTGTCTGTTCATCAAAAAAAAAAAAAAAAGAAGATGCGTACGAGAAAATCAAATCAAAGGCTGCTAATTGTTCCCACAAAAAGATTAAATGTAGAAGAGTTACGTATATTTTTAATTTTGAATTTTTTGTTCATACTTTTTAACATGAAATCTAAAGTGATTTTAATTTTCTTCGTATTAGAAATTCATCAGTTTGTTCGTATTTTCTTAGAAAATAAAGAGTCCATTAGATGATTCTGAGAACTGTTTCTTATGATTTAAGGTAGACTTACTAGAGGGTTTGGGCTGTAGGCGACAAAGAGTTTTAAAATGAGATGTAGGTGACACAAGTCTTAATAATTGAGTGGAGGTGACAATTACTTTATTATGGAGTTAGAAAAGTTTGAAAATAACTCACAAGTTTTTAATTTATACTTTGATCCAAATGTTAGTTAATATAATAGAAAAAAGAGGAAAAAAGATGCGTTTCTCTCTCTTCTCATCCGTTGTTGTTTTCTCTCTCTTCACAATTATTGTTGTTCATTGTTGGTGCTGCTTTATTCACTATCTTCTGTTTCATTATCATCATCTTTTACTTCCTTATCATCTTCATCTTCTTCTTGTCGAACATTGTTGTTGTTGTTACCGCTACTGTTGTTGTTAGGTCAAATTTTATTTCCTACATTATTTTCCACTTTGGCATTACTTCATAAGTGGCTTTGGTAAGTAAAATTGTGATTTTTATTTGAATTTGATATCTGGGTACACAGTTTACTGTTGTTTTTTCCAATAATGGATAGAACCCGATCATGAATCCAACATAAGTGCCCACAATTTAAATAGATCACTCATCAGGTGCATCAGATAAGTAATCTGTTGCAATGGAAGACTCATAGATTGGATTCATATTTATGCTTCTATAGTGTCCGTAATATGAATCGAACAGATGGGTAATCTGTTGCAACAGAAGATTTATCTGTTGCAACAGACTAGTTATCTGTTGCAAAAGACTAGTTATCTGTTGCATTAGACTGATTATCTGTTGCATCAGACTGATTATCTGTTGCATCAGATTACTTATCTATTGCAACATATGAGTAATCTATTGCAACAGATGATTAATCTGTTTGGAACAACACAAATCAGCCTCTGTCACAAACCCAATAGATAACCAATATGTTTCAACTCTTGCTATTGCTACTGGATTCAAAATTATTTTTTACGTCCAATCATTGACATGTTTGTTGAGAAGATAATAGATAGAATGAAAATTAAATACTCCCTTTATCTCAAATTATCCGTCTCAAATTTTCTAATTTGATTTCTCATTTTACTTGTGTTTTTTCATTAATCAAGAAGAGATAAAAAAAAATTCATGTTTTACCCTTTGCATTAATTACTTTTTATTCAAATTAAAATGTAAACATCATTTAATAGGGGTATTATGGTAAACTAGATATGTTATTAATTATTTTTCTTAATCAATGTGCCATCTCAATTTGAGACGGGTAATTTGAGATAGAAGGAGTATGAATTAAAACGTCAAAGCCGTGCAGCAGACTAGTTATCTGTTTAAACAGACTAGTTATTTGTTGCATCAGATTGATTATCTGTTGCATTAGACTGCTTATCTGTTGCAACATATGAGTAATCTGTTTGGAACAACACAAATCAGCTCCTGTCACAAACCCAACAGATAACCAATATGTTTCAACTCTTGCTATTGCTACTGGATTCAAAATTATTCCTTACGACCAATCGTCGACATATTTGTTGAGAAGATAATAGACAAAATGAAAATTAAATATGAATTAAAACGTCAAAGTTGATCAAACATAATATTTTTTACTAAACAAAAACAAATAAAAATACATATACATAGACTAAAAGAAAAAAAAAATCTAATTATTATTATTATTATTATTGTTATTATTATTGTCTGTCGACCAATTTTCAACAGGTAGTAGCAAAGCCTCCTCAGCTTGCGGATCTCACGGAGCATCCTTGCTTAACTGCTCCCAGTTCCCATTGCAGGTCACGAACCTGCATCCAAAGTTCATTCACGACGTCTTGCAGAAAAGCAACGTCCCACACTAGATCAGCCATATCTAGAACATATATGAATTGAAAAAAAACATAAAAACAAAACTAAGAAAAAGAATATCCGAATGTAATACAACATATACTATAAATTGGCAAGAAAAAAAGTTACCTGTGTCAGGAAAGAGAAAGTGGTGGAAGGTGTAAGATGAAAGACAAGATGCAATAAATAAAGAGAGTGTAGTTGAATGAACAATTGAGTAAGGAGGAACCTATTTATAAAGGATTGAATTTGAATAAGTGGCAAAAAGGCGCGATTGTTCACCTTCATTTATTAATTACATTTTTTATTACTGTAAAAAGTTATGACTTAATTAAATTAAGAAATATTGTGATAAGTTATGAATTTTCAAATTATTATTATTAATTAGTTCTTTCCAAGAACCATTTTTATTGAGTTGTGACAACAAATTCTATATCTGTTACATCAAATAACTCATCTATGACAACAAATATATCATCTATTGCAACAAATAGAAAATTCGTTGTATAAGATAATCTACCTGTTGCAATATATAATCTAACTGTTCACCTCCATTTGTTAATTACATTTTTTATTATTGTGAAAAGTTATGATTTAATTAAATTAAAAATATTGTGATAAGTCAAGAATTTTCAGATTATTATTATTAATTAGTTCTTTCCAAGAACCATTTTTATTGAGTTGTGACAACAGATTCTATATCTGTTGCATCATATAACTCATCTGTGACAACAGATATATCATTTGTTACAACAAATAGAAAACCTATTGCATCAGATAATCTATCTTTAAAAAAAAAATTATCATCATATCATTAATTCATATTTGCTGACTTTTTTATTATATAAATTTAAAAAATAGATTTTAACACAAATATATTTTCTGTGAAAATAAATGGCACCTATTTAATATTAACGTCAATTATTCAAATTAAATAATCATTTTTCTACGGTTATAAATTGTGTTTACCATTTATTTCCTTATTGTTTTCTGTAAAAAGAAATGAGTTAATTAAATCAAGATGGTGAGCTTTTTTATTATTGTGACAAGTCATGACTTTTCAGTTTATTATTATTAAATAATCTTTTTCTCAATTTAAAAATCTAAGACACCTTTTCAATAATCATTTTTAATAGAATAATGAGTAACTATTTTTATTGAGTTCTGGCAATAAATTGTATAGCTGTTGCATCAGATAAACCATCTGTTGCAAAAGATATACCATCTGTTACAACAAATCGATCACCTGTTTTAATAACTTTTTTAATTTCGTCTAACAGCTGATACATCAGTCGCAACAGATGGGGAATTTGATGCATCAACAACATTGTTGAATGTATTTTAGACAAAAAGTCATGACGTTCACAATTCCAATATTGTGACTTTTTTTATTATATAATAAATAAATAATTTAATTTTTTTTTAAAAAAAGTGAAAAGTCACGATCAGTTATTAAAATTAAATAACCGTTATTTTACGATTATAAATTGTATTTATCATTTATTTTCTTATTATTTATTTACGAACTATTTTTCATATTAAATAATTGAAAAGTCATGTCTTTTCACCCTCTCAATAACAACAATAATCCCTTTTTATTAATAACTATCTGTTGCAACATATGATCCATCTGTCGTATCAGATTAACCTCTGTTGCCATAAATGCTCAATCTCTACCACCAACCATCAACATGTTGAGAATAATGAATAAACAAAATGATAATTAAACATTAAATAAGAATTAAAAAATCAAAGTCGACTATCAAACATAGATTTTTAAATCCCTTGGGTAGATCCGATATACAAATGGAGGAAAATGCATATGCTAAAAGAAAAAACATAACCTAATTATTATTATTACTATCATTATTATCATTATTATTACTATTATTGTCAACCGGACAATTTTCATTCGGCAGCAGCAGGGCCCTCCTCAGCCTTGCTCTGAAGTCGGCCAAATCCCTCTGGAGTTCATCAAACTGCCTTTGAAGTTCCTGTAAGTACTCGATATGAATCTTCTTGTACGGATCTGGATCAACCATATTTGTAAGTGTAGTAGAATGAACCAGTAAGGAGAAATCTATTTATAAATGATTGAATTCGAAGGGGTTAGTCAAAAAGCCACAACTGTTCATCCCTTAATTAAATAAAATTGGTGACTTTTCGAATATGTTAATTAAAAAATGAATCTAAATACAACATTTTATCTTTTATTGTATTTCAGAAAGAAAAAAAATTACTTTAAAATAAATCTAACAGATGGATAATCTGTTGCAAAATATATTCCATCTGTTAGATAACTTACAACATATTGTCAATCTCTGTTAGATAACTTACAACATATTATCAATCTGTTGCAACAGATGGATATATCTGTTTGATTTTTCCAACAGGCATGTCATATGTTGCAACAGATTGATCATCTGTCGTAACAGATGTCTGCAATTGTTTGATAATTTAAACAAATGTGGCATATGTTGCAACTTGTTAGTCATCTGTTTATTTAATTTAAGCCATAGATGGGATAGAAAGAATAAGGTGCGTGTAGATGGATGGATCCACTGTCATGTGTGGGAGTTGAGTATTACTTATAAGGTCATCAGTACAACACACACAAAGTACAATATTTTTGTGAATGCAATTTTTAATTGATTAGGCACTGATCATTTAAACAAGATCCTACATTGTACAGTTAAGTTTGATGGGTTCGAATTGATAAGATCGAGGGCCTCATGAAGATGGTGTATCTACCCTATTACAAATTACTGATGATTGTTGCTCATGTTTTTGCGTGTCAAGTTTTGAGAAGGGATCAATATTTGGTGTCATTGCAGAGATCCAATAGCGATTGGACTTAACTTTAAGTGTTCATTGGACTCTGAGAAGGCCTTCGAAGCCTAGCACTCATTAAACAAGAACGGAAAACCAATAGAAATTCCCCTGGCCCAAATTTATATGGAAGGGTTGATTGAGAAGATGATTATATGCCAGAAGGAGCTGAAGGAGAATGTCTGCGAGGGAAAGGGGAGTTGATGAAAGACTATATCATTTGACAGCTAATTGAAGTGAAGACATAGGGTAGCAAGGAACTTCTAGTGAATATGGCCGATGAAATTATCTTAAAACATGAGAAATCCGAATCAAGTGCAAATATAAAGTGTGTATCCGGTAATTTAAATTCATCTGATGTTTCTCTGAAAGAAATATAACACAGATGGACACTTTGCTAGGAAACTGTGACTAGGTAGCGTGGTTGGAATTATCACCTAGATAGAAAATAGCAGAAGACCAAGAAAGTAGCCCTACGGGTATTGAGGGTTGAAATGATGTACAATAAGTCTAGAACACTTACGCCAATAGCAGCTGCAGTTAAAATAAGAAATCTAAGCGAATGAGGTAATTTCTAAATTTTAAATTGCATCTCATGCCTTCTTGCTTGTAGTTCCAATTAGGTCCACTTCTGTTGACCTGATCGGAACCACAAACGAGATTGAAAGACAGATTGAGTGTCATTACTTCCTTAGCAATATGGATTAATTGATTGTGTTTTCTTGCCTTAGCATACTTTCAACATTTCTTAGAGAAGATTAGAGGTTCGGTGTAGTATATATATCTAATAGTTTTCAAGCTTCCCTCCAGCTTGCCGATTTGGTATCCAAGCTTGTCGTTGCTGTCTTTGAAGTTGGTATATAGTTCCTGGGCTCTTGTGAACTCGATCAGGAACACTATCTTCAAAGTTATAACATTGTAGAAGGCCTTTGGAGCACTTTCTTCAGAAGCCTTAATAGATATATATAGGGTCGCTGTGTATGTTTTTAGGTCAAAATATGTTGATGCACAGTCAAGATGTGGTCCCAACAGTTGAATAACTCACTTTTATCGAGCGTTGCTCAATGCAGCTTGCTCAACCAACCTTCAAGGAATTTGATAAATTAATAAGCAAGGAGTTACGTAACGTTTGATCTAAACTAACGCCTATCAAATGTTACGTAACTCCAGGCTCATTACCCTATAAAAAAACTTTGCTCGAGTTAGTGGACAAATCAAACGAGCTGAATCTCTCAGCCTTTCTACTGATTGCTGTTCTCCAATATAGATGACAAGATATTTCCCATGCGAAAGTCTACACCATCAGTAGAAATTTTTGTCAGAGCAAAAGTCTTCAGGAGATATCAATAGTAATCTCTCAATATCAAGTGATATTACGAGATTACTAGTCATGCCTTCTAAAGACTTTCGCTCTAGCAAAAATTTCTGTTGATGACAAGATATCCGCCATGCAAAAGTCTACATCATCAGCAGAAATTCTTGCCAGAGCGAAAGTCAGGCATGACTAGTAGTTCATGCCTTCGAAAGACTTTTGCTTTGACAATAATTTTTGCTGACTGTGTAGACTTTTGCATAGCGGATATCTTATCATCAGTAGAAATTCCTACAAGAGTGAAAGTCTTTAGAAGGCATGATTAGTAATCTCTCAATATCACTTGATATTGAGAGATTACTATTGATACCTTTTGAAGACTTCCACTCTGGAAAAAATTTCTGGCGACGGTGTAAACTTTTGCATGGCGAATATCATGTCCTCTATATAAGAGAAGAACGATCAGCAGAAAGGCTGAGAGATTGAGCTTGTTTGATTTGTGCACTAACTTGGGTACATTTTTTTGATAGGGTAATGATCCTGGAGTTACGTAATGTTTGATAGGCTTGGTAAAGTCAGTTTAGATCAAACGTTACGTAACTCCTTGCTTATTAATTTATCAAATATCTTGGAGGTTGGTTGAGCAAGCTATATTGAGCAACACTAGATAAAAGTGAGCTATTCAACTGTTGGGACCACATCTTGACTATGCATCAACATATTTTGACCTAAAAACATAAACAACGACCCTACATATATCCACTAAGGATTTAGAAGAAAGTGTTTTGAAGGGCTTCTAGAATGCCACAACATCGAAGATAGTGTTCCTGATTGAGATAACAAGAGATCAGGAACTCTATACCAACTTCAAAGGACGCAACAACAAGCTTGAATACCAAATCAGCAATCTGGAGGCAAGCTTAAAAATTATCAAAATTCACATACTACAACAAGTCTCTAATCTTTTCCAAGATATATTGAAAGCATGCTAAGGCTAGAAAACACACTTAATTATATCCATATTTCTAAGGAAGTAATGACACTCAATCTGTCTTTCAATCTCGTTTGTGGTTCTGATCAGGTCATGTGTAGTGGACCTGATCGGAACTACAAACAAGAAGGCATGAGATGCAATTTAAAATTCAGAAATTGCCGCCTTCACTTAGATTCCTTATTTAAATTGCAATTGTTGTTAGTGTAAGTTTTATAGACTTACTGTACATTATTTCAACCCTTGATGCCTGTAAGGCTACTTTCTTGGTCTTCTGCTATTTTCTATCTAGGTGATAATCCCGACCACACTACCTAGACACAGCTCCCTAGCAAATAGACTATATGCACTATTTTTCTTTTAGATAAACAACAAACGAATTTTTCATTACCAGATACAATTTCATATTTGCACTTGATACAAATTTCTCATGTTTTAAGACAGTTTCATCGGTCAGATTCACTAGAAGTTACTTTCTATCCTATGTATCCTCTTTAATTAGCTCTCAGATAATATAGTCTTTCATCAACCACCCATTTTCTCTCGAAGTCATTCTGCTACCGCACCTTCTGGCGTATAATCATCACCCCGAGCAACCCAACCATATAAATTTGGGCTAAGGTAATAACTATATTGATTTCGTTCTTGGTTGAAGTAGTAGGAGGCTTCGAAAGCCCTCTCAGGGTCTAATGCACCCTAAGAGTTAGTCTAATTACTATTAAATCTCTTTATAATGCCACCAAAACTAGATCCCTTCGCAATGCTTGACACATAAACATGAGCAACAACCGATATTAAATCTTAATAGGGTATTAGAACCATATTCAATGTCCCTCAGCCTTATTCGTTCGGACCTACCAAACTTAACTGTAAAATTACAGATATCTTATTTGAATAATCAATGACTAATCGATAAAAATAATTTTCACAAAATTAGTGTACTCTATGTGTGTTTCCATGATAACATTATTAGTAATACATACCTCTCACATATAAAGTGGTTCCACCTGCAAGCATCTTATTCCTCTGAACCCATATTTACTGTAGACTCTTATGTTGGTTGGGCAAAGTTGATCAAATTTAAGTTCCTTATATCTACAAAGAAGAGAAAAAAATTGATGTCACAGAAAGAACATTATCCATCTATTACAACAGATATGAAGTCTACTGCAATAGAAGTGGAGCCTATTGCATCAGATGTGGAGCCTGTTACATCAGATGTAGAGCATGTTGCAACAGATGTAGAGCCTGTTGAAACAGAAATAGAGTCTGTTGGGATACATCAAACCAGCCTTGCTGGTGGTTTGATTTGTTCCAACAGTTGCTCCATCTATTGCAACATCAACAACAAAGAAACAACAAATAAAAAATATCAACAATAAATAAACCACATCATTTATTCCAACACCATCAACAACATCATTAATAACAAAGAAGCAATATTCTTTGTTCCAACACCATCAATAATACCACGCCATAAGTTTCAACAACGCCAACTCCACCAACAACATCAATAACAAAAAAACAAACAAAATACATATAAAAAAATGATACTGCCAATAAGGCTTTTAAACTTCTCCCAACAGATGACTTTTTTCGCATATTGTAATAAAAATCCTCGATTCATTTATTCAACACTTAAAAGTTCCTTCAAATTTTTTAAATAATATGATATGAGTAAATAGTAATTAAATAAAAAATAAATGTAAATAACTTACAAAGAAGAAGACAAGAATGAAAGAGCAATAGTAAACCATACCTTAATGTCAAAAGGAGATCAAAACAATAATTTCAGTCGAGAAAAGATATGGATCGATTTAGATCAGAAAGGATCTTTATGAGAAAGAGAGGAGAAAGGAGAGAAAAAAGGTTGTGATAACCTTAAAGAGGACAGAAAGAAAAAAATGCGAGATGAATAAAATAAATTTAGGGCTAAAGGATATTTGAGATAATTCTAGATGTATTAAGGTTTTCAATATTCATTAATTAATATTCATTAATAATTTGAGGGGCATGAGGAAGAAGACGGGTGACATTGAATAGACAAGATAAGACTACTTAATGAAATTTTTGAGTTATCCAAGAAATATTTTTACCGCCTTTAATAGTACTACTTTATCTACTCGTACAGAAGCTTGCTTTAAAATTAAAAGAAAAAAAGATTTTCAAACAGATATATCATCTATTGCAACAGATATCAATATCTGTTTGAAAAAACCCAATAACTCAGTTATCTGTAACAACAAATGCAAATGTCTATTTAATAATTAAATCAGATATGTCATCTATTACAATAGATATCAATATCTATTTAAAAATTTCCAACAACTTAGTCATCCATCACAACAAATGCAAATGTCTATTTGATAATTAAATTAGATATGTCATCTGTTGCAATATATATGAATATCTATTTGAAAATTTCCAACAACTCCGTCGTTTGTTGCAATAGATTTTATTGCAATTGATTTAGGTGGAACTAGGGATGAATGAATGAGTTCATAGGGTCAACTACAACTTCAATTAAGTCTTTGCAATTGTATGGTGTTGGTATTGTATTCATCCCGACCCAAGTCATCGATCGATCACTCTAAGTTACAAAATTCTCATTAACTTAATGTTAAGCTAGTACCTAAATTGATTTAGGTAGAACTAGGGATGAATGAGTTCATAGGGTCAGCTACAACTTCAATTGAGTCTTTGCAATTGTATGGTGTTGGTATTGTGTTCATCCTGACTCGAGTTGTTGATCGATCACTCTAAGTTAAAAAGATTCTTATTAACTTAATGTTAAGCTAGTACCTTAATTTATTTAGGTGGAACTAGGTATGAATGAGTTCATAGGGTCAACTACAACTTCAATTGAGTCTTTGCAATTGCATGGTATTGGTATTGCGTTTATCCCGACCTGAGTCATCGATTGATCACTCAGTTGAAAAGATTCTCATTAACTTAATACTAAGCTATTACTTTAATTGATTTAGGTGGAACTAGGGATGAATGAGTTTGTAAGGTCAACTACAACTTCAATTGAGTCTTTGCAATTGCATGGTATTGGTATTGGGTTCATCCCGACCTGAGTCGTCGATCGATCACTCTGAGTTGAAAAGATTTTCATTAACTTAATGTTAAGCTAGTACCTAAATTGATTTAGGTGGAACTAGATATGGATGATTTCATAGGGTCAACTACAACTTCAATTGAGTCTTTGCAATTACATGGTATTGGCATTGCGTTCATCCAGACTTGAGTCATCGATCGATCACTTTGAGTTGAAAAGATTCTCATTAACTTAATTTTAATCTAGTACTTTAATTGATTTAGATGGAACTATGGATGAATGAGTTCTTAAGGTCAACTACAACTTTAATTGAGTCTTTACAACTGCATGGTCTTGGTATTGGGTTCATCCCGACCCGAGTCATTGATCGATCACTCTGAGTTGAAAAGATTTTCATTAACTTAATGTTAAGCTAGTACCTAAATTGATTTAGGTGGAACTAGATATGAATGAGTTTGTAGGGTCAGCTACAACTTTAATTGAGCCTTTGCAATTGAATGGTATTGGTATTGTGTTCATCTCGACCCGAGTCATCGATCGATCACTCTGATTTGAAAAGATTCTCATTAACTTAATGTTAAGCTAGTACCTTAATTGATTTAGGTGGAACTAGGGATGAATGAGTTCATAGGGTCAACTACAACTTTAATTAAGTCTTTGCAATTACATGGTGTTGGTATTGCGTTCATCCCAGCCCGAGTCATCGATCAATCACTCTGACTTGAAAAGATTCTCATTAACTTATTATTTTAAAAACTATATCTTTTAAAATTTTAAAAATTAATTAAGATCAATTTGGACCAAATTAACAATTTCAAAACTTGTTATTCTTTTCCAATATTACAAATCAACCCATACAAATCATCCATTTGCATGAAAATTTTTTCCTCTTTTTAAATCTGAAGTTCTCGCTCTTTTCTCTCTCTCTCTCTCTCTCTCTCAATATATTTCTCAACCCTTCAAAATATATCAATTTTTTCCTATTTCCGACCACATAGTTGTTATTTTTGATTTTATTCTCGCTTGTATCCATCATTTTCTCTGTCTTCGCAGGTAATCGAGTTCGAGAAGAGTTCTACATTTGTTCTTTAATCTAAAAATTAGGGCTTTTTAGTTAATGATGAGAAAGAAGATTTTTAGTTGTATTATCTTCGTGAATGGGTTAACAATTTTGAGTTTTGATTCTAAAAAAGACGAAAACACACGAGAAAACCTAGTTTTTATCTCAGTATTTTCTTACTGTCGTGGTATTATTGGATGGTGTTTGTGGTGTTATTGATGGTGTCAGTATTTATGGTTTTGGTGGTGATGTCGATGGTCTTGGTGTTGGTATGGTGCTTGTCTTAGTGGCATTGGTGGTGACATTGGTTGTGGTGATGGTGGTCTTGGTGGTCCACCTGTTGCAATAAGTGGAAGATCTATTGAGAGATATTAAATAGGTCTTCAAACAGATTCCCCATCTGTTCCAACTGATGGGTTATCCGTTGAAGTATTTTTTTGTAATGTGGCATAGAATAATTTATTGAAATTTGTCTTACCTTTTTTTAAAAAATTATGCAGAGATCAAATGCAATATATTTTTTGTTTTTCTATTGTTTGTAGTTAAAACATGTCTCCCCCAAAAAAGGAAACTGAAAGTGGATCAACTTCTGACCACCCAACAAAAAAGGCTAGAGTACAGATAGATTCAGAGGAACTTCCTGAACAATCTCAGTCAGGGCAAAATAAAGCTGAGGAAAATGATAACTCATTCTCACCAATGGGGCATGAATTAATATCAAAATCCCAGCATGATTATGTCAAAACCATTAGTATTGACAGATTTCGAGTTGCGATGCCGATGGATAGCCCTAAAAAAGTAACTGGTGATCTTGTACTTAAATGTCAGTTGGGGAAACATTTTGATGAACTTAGGAGTATTATGAAGAATAAAAATATAGACAAACTTTTTAAGAGGAGCTGCTTTGCATACTTTCTTAAGTTGCCTAAGGACCATACTCTTTATTTCCCAATGAGCATGGTATATGGTCTTCTCAAGCGTATGACCAAGTACGCGGGGGATGATAAATATTCGAAGGAGGACAAAAAAAGATGGATAAAATTTGGATCAACTATTGTAGCATGCCGGTTTATTTTGGATTGAACAAGTTTACCATAGTTACGGGCTTGAGATGCCATCGTCCAGAAAAATCTCTCATCAAGGAAACACCCTACAAAGGGTCCAAAAATGCAAGGGAAAAAAAGATGGGTTGTTGGACATTGTTGGACGTAGCTACAAAATGGAGGATTTGATGGCAGATCTCGGGGATAAAAAATACCAAAGTACTACAGGGAGAAAATATGCTTAGTTTGGTTTTTCTATTCCATATTATTGGCAAGAGACGTCAGTAAAGTCATAGAAGATGATTTGTTGGCACTTGTTGATGATTTTGAGAAATTCAACGATTATCCCTAGAGATATGACAGCTACTACTTGACTGTCCAATATTTACTGACAAAGCTATCCACAGGGACGATCATATTATACAGTTTTTCTTAGGCTTTCATGGTGAAATTGATCACTATTTTTACTCATCCATGATTTTATATTCAATATAGTTATTATGACTTTTTTCTGCTTGCTTCCTACTTACATTTTTTAGGTTTGGGCATGTGAAGCCATTTCTCCCCTCTGAAAGTAGTTCAAGGATTACCCGAATGAGGTTTCTCATCCAAGAATCCTTAGGTGGTTGACTACAAAGGGCAGGAAAAAAATATATTAAGGATGTTGATCTTTTAACCCTCTAGATGATGCAGTACGTCTTCTTTCAACTAAAATAATTTGCCTCAAAGAAAGATATTGAAATAGATGTGCCATCTGTTGCAACAGATTACCTGTAAACTGCAACTAGTGCTATAGATGGGTAATCTGTTATGACAAACGATCCTTATTTTACAACATATTAACTATCTATTGCTCTGGTTCTCTGAACCCGACTAAAAAAATTACCCATCTACTACAAATTATGCAACAGATGGGTAATCTGATATAATATATTATCAATCTGTTGCAACATACAGATTAGCTATTGCGGCATCTAGATCATCTATTGCATAAGTTGGTTGTGTTAACATGTAACCCAACTGACTGCAAATTATTATTATATGATTTAAATGCCTCATTTCTTTATTTATAGGTTGTGCATCCTTGGATCTTGCCTATTGAGCAGGAGTCGGGGATGATATCTTTTATTACTCTAGGTCTTGTTAATACAAAAGCAGACCCAAAGGTAGAGTTAACAAATTAGGAATTGGCTGGGGCAACAACTATAAGAACAGCAGTTAAGCAAGGTCAGCCTAATGTTGAAGCTCTTCATGACCAACCTTTTACTGCACTAGATCCGGGTGCTTCTTCTGGGGGTGTTGTTAGTGGAGTTGTTGATGATGGTGGCAGCCATCCTGATGCTGCTTCCAGTTGTGATTATGAGCATGTTGGTGCTCAGGAAAAAATAAATACGTTTGAAAACACCCCTTGCACAGGTCCCTCTTACTCCTACACCGGTCCCTCTCACCCTTACTGTGGTCCCTCTCACCCCCCTTCACCCTCATGTTCTCATTGAAAATGTAAAGTGTGCAAGGACAGAGAGGATAAACTCCTTAAAAAACTAGAGGCTATTGCTGAAGCTGTCGAGGAGTTGAAATTCAAGAGGGGTATCATACCATCCAACAAGTTGAGGGAGACATACACTCCTGCAATGGTGGTTAAGAGAAAGAAAAGAGCAATTAGTCAAGTTCTATCCAATCAAAAATTCAAAAAAATTGCAACTCCTCCCGCTCCAAGAGTTGTTGAGGTTCAGGGGCTGCTAAAGATGGTGGACATATATGCGGCAGTTGGCTACGAAGAGAAAAAAAAACTGCAAGAAATCATGACTGATAAGACAAAGGCTCCACAAGAATACACCATGCATTCATTTGACGCCAAAAACATCACGAGTATGACAAACATGCGTGAGTGGTACATGGATAATTTAAGTTCACTTTTGCTAACCTAGCCTTCCTATCTACTCTTTGAACAAGAATCTACGTAACAGATATGTAATCTATTGAAATAGCTGGGTATTCTGTTACAATATAATACATATCTGTTGCATAAGCTGCGTTAGCTGGGTAATCTGTGAACTGATTCAGAGAACCCTCAGCAACAAAATCTCTCCACTGTGTTTTTTTCTTTACAATTACTAACCTATTTAAAAATTGTTTTCTTATACCACAGTATGTTGATGAAATTCTCTGCCTCATGAGGGCAGACAATTAGCGTACCTGGATGCTTATGATACTGCTGATAGGATAGTGGACCTCAACTTTTACAATAATTTCAAGGATAGGTATGATGATCTCCGTAGGTAGTCTGGTCTCGATGGCTGGAGATTTGATAAGTTAGTTTCTACATTCAAATGGGATGAAGACATGATTAACTATCTACATTCAAATGGGATGAAGATATGATTAACTATGTCAGAGAGAAGAGACCATATCCATATGACAAGAGCTGGACCAAGGTAAAGAGAATTATTGCAGTCATGAATGTGGAAGTTAAACATTTTCTCACTGTTGAGATACTACCCGACGAGGGAAAGATTAAGGTTTATGACTGCAACTTACCTGTCTTCAATGAGGACATGTTTTTAACCCATGTGCAGCCACTCTTGAAGTTGTTCCCCAAGTTGTTGACACAGAGTAAACTGATGGATCATTTGGGGGCGGAAGTCTTGATGAAGGAATCATGGGATTTTCAAGGTCGAAATAAGAACACCCACCTCTAAAAAACTAAAATCGGTGCAGCGTGCGGGCCTTACTCGCTTACATTCATCGAGTGTTTGCTGAACGACACAGAAATAATCGGTATATGTGATGCCATTGTGGGAAAGATACAAGAGGTCTAGGCTTCACTAAATGGTTAGAACCCGTGTCTAAAGAAGAATATGTACAAAGATAGAGACAAACACGATAACAATTTTTTATTTCAAGCCACCTCACTTTACATATAGTGGCAATAATTTTTATATCTGGCGAAAGTTGAATTTTTATAATTCAACAGATTGTCTATTTGTTGTAACAAATATAATACCTATTGTGATATATTGATTATCTGTTGGAATAGGTTGGTCATCTATTGCATTATGCAGATGTTTCCAAGTGTGTCTATCACAACAGATATACAATTTGTTGCAATATATAATCTATTTGTTGGAACTGATAGGTAATCTGTTGGAATAAATAAAAAAAGTAGGAAGACCTGTTATATAATTTCCAGCAGATGACCTAACTAAATGGTTGGAGCCTGTGTATAAAGAAGAATATGTACAAAGACAGACATGAACACGATAATAATTTTTTATTTCAAGCCACTCCACTTTACATATAGTGATAATTTTTAGTCTGGCAAAAGTTAAATTTTTATAATGCATCATATTGTCTATCTGTTGTAACAGATATAATACTTATTATGACAGATTGATTATATGTAGGAATAGGTTGGTCATCTGTTGCATTATAAAAATGTTTCCCAGTCTGTCTGTCACAACAGATATACAATCTGTTGCAATATATAATCTATCTTTTGCAACTAATAGGTAATCTTTTAGAATAAATAAAAAAAAGTAAGAAGACCTGTTACATAATTTCCAGCAGATGACCTATATGTTGCAATATATGTCTAAATTTGTTTGATAAGATATGTTGTCTGTTACAACAGATGTATTATCTGTTGTGATATTTGAATCTAGTATTCTATTTCAATTAACATGTTCAAAACTAAGGATTAAATTATATTCATAGATAGCATAAAATAAATCGAAGCCTTTGAAAATTACATGAAACAACTCAACAAATAAATGAAATGTAAAAAAATCATTATGGGTACAAATGATCTACTCTACAAATAAATCAAATTGTTAAATCAAGGAGGATAGGTTATTACATTCACAAACTCGAGCTATAAAGATCTACTCAATATGGATAAGTTATTCTTTATCTGGTGCTATGAAATTCGGCTTTGGTCATCATGGATCTTTAATGTCGCTTGCGTACGACTTCTGAGCTTTTGCTTCTCCGTATTTCTATAAAAGAGCAATATATCTTTTGCGGAGTAATCTGGTATCAAGTCCATCATTTAATACTTATAATCCATCACTCAAATACTCGGCGTAAGCGGCAATAAAAAGATCGCAATCCCTTCGTTTTAAAAAAATAGATAATCCATATCTTGTAGTTCATGTAAGCGTTGTGAAATTTATAAAATGAAACTAAATTATGATAATTATACTTACAGGCTACCAATGGTTTGTTGAGCAATTCCTTCAACATATTGTACATCAAATGGTTTTATCTAGTATGCTTCAATCGTTGACCAATTAGTACGAACCTTTTGGTCTAAAAGCCACTCATATCAAGGTAAGTAGGCAATATTTTGACTAGCTTTTGTATCTCAGATGACGGCCTGGAACATCTCCTTCATGACATCGAGTCATAAACTTGGATGGGCCTCTCTTTTAGAATAACGACAGCCAACACCTAATGGAATTCATCACCATAATTGATTGGTATGGACACTTCGCCGATCAAATGACAAGGTAAGCCAGCTGGAATGTTAAAACCTTTGATGATGTTGATTAAGCATTCCTCATTTTTGAAAACTTTCGACTGTTATTGACAATACCTATCGTAGGTATTATTGATGTAAACTTTATACAAATAATTGTCTGTCGTGTATCTGTATTTTTCTTGTATTTGCAACTTGGCTTTCTTTCGGAGGTAGTAAAAAATGGCATCGATGTGCTGCATATATTATCAAATATTTTAGATTACGTGATAAAAAATTAATATGCAGATGCAGTTAAATAAAGTATTAATTAATAGTAATATGTATGGCATTTAAACCTTATCATTCTAGCAAGTTTAAGGCTCTGACGTCAAATAGAACCAATTCTTCATTTCGGAATGTGCAACAATAAAGTCGAACATATCACAACCAAGACTTGATTCATTCACTTTGTAGTTTTTGTCATTTTGTTTTCTACATGATGATTTATATGTGTTAATGTCATGTTCTTACAATAAGAATTGTATAAATCAGTATTTTTAAAATTAATTAATGTACCTGTTGACTGATGCATTAACATCCCATCGGCAATCCATTCTAAATAGTCATTGATCTTTTAGTTTTTTTGGAGCCTCGTCCAAGATATTGAAACCTTCAAACGGGTGATTCTTCCGTTCTCTCGAACTGACAGGCTCTATTTTTTCTTCTTCTTTGAAAGCAATTGATGGATTATCAACTATGATATTATGTTCTTCAGCAGTAGCTTCTACTGTGACTTCTACCTGAAAAGCCAGAATTGTCAATGCTAATTATAGCTATACAATAGATTGTCCATCTGTTGCAATAAATGAGTCTTATGTTGCAATAGATGGATCATCTGTTGGGACAAATTTGAACAGGTAAAACAGGGTGGTATGATAATTTCGAACAGATGATCCATCTGTTGCAACATAAGACTCATCTGTTGGTAGAAATTAAAATAGTAAGAAAACCTGTTTGATTTGCTCAAACAAACGGACATATATTATAACAGATAACACATTTAATGCAATAGGTTAGACAACAGTTGCAATAGATGTATATATCTGTTTGATAATTTTTAGCAGATATATCATCTATTGAAATAGATATGTGCCTGTTTGTTTGTTGGAACAGATGATATACATTCACCTTCATCAGCTCATGCTGCTCTCCTGTGGCCCTTGTACATTAAACAACGGTGCAAGACAAAGACAGAGGCATTGTAATTTTACTTTTTTCGATGTTTGATGATGCCTTGGATATATCTTTCCTTCTCCTCTTAGCCACCTTGATCTCTAGTGGAGTATATGAATATGAAATCCTCTTTGATGGAATAACACCCCTCTTAGATGTCATTTCCTTTATAGAAGCAGTTAATGCATTAATAACATTAATCACTCTATTATGTTTCGCCTTGCAGTCTTGATACTTGCATGTAAAACATTCTCTAGATGTGGCAAAATCTGGAGAAAAATCTATATAACCAGTATAATCATAATCATAATGGCTTATTTTTTTAAAAACTGTAAAAGGAGCATCATTAGCTCCAACAGCAGCACCACTACCATTACCACTACCACTACCATCACCAACAACATGAAGCCCACCCTCCAAAATTATTTTTCTTGTGATGATTGTTGCTCTAAACAATTTTATTTTTATTCTATAAACGACCGTAGAGTCCGATAAAGTTTGCACAGAACGTAAAGTAAGAAAAATGATATCTTCAACTCTCGATTGCTCGAAACAAGACGCGTATGGACAATCTAAAATAAATCAGTACATATATTAGAATGATGATGAAATCATTTAAAATAATCATTAATCAAAACAAAAACTTGATTAGAATTAGACTTACTACTTCCTTTGGAAGATTGAAAAGATCAAGAAATTTTATATTTTTATCAGTTTTGGCCGACAACCATCTCAGGATTCTTGGACAGGAAACTTATTCCTGATAGTTCACTTGTTGTCTCAAATAAGGAATGGCTTCAAATGCCCAAGCCTATAACACAACCCCAATAAATCAAAAGCATTATTGAATTAAAAAAATTAATCATATCATAATAAAAGAAATATTTATCATGAAAAGCGATATAAGTTGACTGTCTTTATAAGTTGACTGTCTTTGGTATTAACGGAGTCAACAAATATTTGACAGTCATTTTGAAGCTTTCATAATCCCAAGGATAGTTGTTAAATGCCTCAAGATCCTCAGAGAGATTTATTAAACCGAGGTTTATGTTGTTGTTAACGTCTCTCTCCCAAGAAATAATTGCTTGTGCTTATTTGAAAGTCCTTTACCTTTCAACGCTTATATCAATTTTTTATTTTTAAAGCTTCGACCAATAATGGACATAGGTCATCA
This sequence comes from Capsicum baccatum var. pendulum, assembly GCA_030864225.1. Lineage (NCBI taxonomy): Eukaryota > Viridiplantae > Streptophyta > Magnoliopsida > Solanales > Solanaceae > Capsicum > Capsicum baccatum. The sequence goes on along the minus strand of CM061554.1, from coordinate 165,115,039 downwards.
CGATTACTCGACTTGTCTTTGCCTTTTTTTGGATGTGCGGGGTGATTTTTTTGGGTTAGAGTAGGTATAACTTGAGAATGAGAAGGAGGATAACATTTTAGTCCAGTAACTATGGCAAACTCCTTCCAACCAAAACAAACAGGTATGCCATAGTAATTTATCTACACCTCATCTATCTTATCTTTGTTTTCATATATAAACCTACACTTGAGAAGATCACATACCATTTTCATCTAGAAATGAGCATTGTTGTCCTCCGGCAAATCAAGATATTACTAAAAACATCTTTCCCTGAAATAAGAATCCAATTTTTATTCTTTAAGTATTTTTCTGAAGGCGTTGAAAGATTTTTTCATGGCTGACTTAACCACGAAATCACCCGTTAAATTCGTGGCACCATCGCACTACATTCTCACAGGATAACGATCAATGCTGAAGGTTTTGACCAATTTTTCGGTGGAAGGGCTATTAGCATTTGGATCATCTCTTTTGAAATATTCCTCCTCCCCGTATTTATTATCTCCTGCTCCTGATTGAGATAACACTTGTAAAGCAAGCTCATAGAGTAGTAGATGTAGCCTAGCTACTTCACTTGTTCCTTTACTTGGACTTGATTTGGTTTATTTTATTTTGGGAGCCATATTATCTTAAATTAACAAGAACATAAAATAGATTATAATTGATTAATCCAATGTTAAAAAAGGATAAAAGTAAATCTAACATGCACAATAGTAAAATAACAGTTCCAACAGACCACACATCTGTTGCACCAGATATGTTATCTGTTGCAACATATAACCGACTTGTTGCAACGGATGAGTAAACCATTGAAAATAATAAAAATAGATCACTAATTTATTGCACCAGGTAGTTTATTTGATACAACATATAACCAACATATTACAATGGATGAGTAAACTGTTGGAAATAATAAAAATAAATTATTAATCTATTGCACCAGGTAGTTTATCTGTTGCAATATATAACCAACCTGTTGCAATAGATGAGTAATATTGGAAATAGTAAAAACAGATCACTAATTTGTTACACTAGATAGTTTATCTGTTGCAACATATAACCAACCTGTTGCAACGGATGAGTAATTTGTTGAAAATAGTAAAAACAGATCACTCATCTGTTGCACAAGAAGGTTATCTGTTGCAAGATATAACCAACGTGTTGCAACAAATGAGTAATCCATTGGAAATAGTAAAAATAGATTACTGATTTGTTGCACCAGGAAGGTTATCTGTTGCAACATATAACCAACCCATTGGAACAGATTAGTAATCCGTTGGAAATAATAAAAATAAATCACTCATCTGTTGCACCAGGTAGGATATCTGTTGCAGCATAAAACCAACCTGTTGCAGCGGATGAGTAATCCGTTGGAAACAATAAAAATGGATTACTCATCTGTTGAAATAGATTACTTATCTGTTGTAAAATGAGTTATCTGTTGCAAAATAAGTTATCTGTTAGATTTTTTTCAAACTGAAGAGTCGTTTGTCGCAACAAATAAATTATCTATTAAATTATTCATCTATTGCATCAGATTTTTATTATTGCATCAGATTTGCATCTGTTGTATCAGATGGTTCATTTGTTGCAACACCATTTTTACCAAAAAAATAATAAATCAACCTAGCAACACCAACATAACACATACACAAACTAATAACATCAATGGTGATAAAAAATCACCAATGAATTGAATCAACAGTTCGACAACAAGAAGAAGAAATGCCAGAAATTAGGGTTTTATTCACTCTATATTTTAAATTTAAGCAAGAAATATTGAAATTGTTAACCAATAGTAAAGAGAAGTTGGATCAAGTTCTTCTGTTTCTTCATAACTAAAAAGACATAACCTTTTACCAGTGAAAGAAGAAATGGGACGACGAAGAACTAGAAGTTGTTGTCGCCGGAGGTTGAAGTTGACGGCGATTGAAGGAAGAAATTTTGTAGAACTATTGGTTGAGAGAAAGGAGAGATACTGGTTGATTTAGATTGAAGAAGGGTGTGGGTTGGGTTGATTTATATTTTTAAAAAGATTAGAAAGTTTTAAAAATATTAATCAAGTCCACAATTAACTTGATCAAGTTTCCTAATTATGTTTGACCTTTTAAGTTGGTCAATGTCACCAATCCTTCATTAAAGACTTAAAAGACACCTTTTCTTCAGTTTTCTCAACTTACTATATCTTTCGTTTGTTCTTGAAATTATATATAATTCATTATGAGCTTTTTTTGTTCATATATTAGGAACTTGATTTTTAATCATGTGCTGTTTGTCTTAGAGTTAAGTTTTTTGTCGTTGATTGTTAGAGTTTGCTTAGAGAGTAAAGATATCGGTATATATTAGTTTAATTTGTTCGTATTTTTAACATGAAATTCTAATGTAATTTTTATTTTTTTTATATTAGAAATTCATCAATTTGTTTGTGTTTGCTTAGAAAATAAAGAAACAATTAGATGATTTCGAAAATTGCTTCTTATGATTTAAGATAAACTAATCATATCATTAATTTATTCTTGAAGTTATTTAATATATAATTCATTATGTGTTTTTTTTCTCTTCATATTAGAAATTCACCGCTTATCTCATAGTAGGAATTTGATTTTTAATCGTTAGTTGTTTGTCTTACATTTAAGCTTTTCATCGTTGATTGTTAGTATGGCTATAGGGAATAAAGATTCCATTAAAGATCTGAGAACTACTACGTATGTTTTGAGTTAAACTTACTATATCTTTAGTTTTTTCTTAAAGTTATGTAATATAGAATTTATTATAAGTTTTTTTAATTTTTCGTATCAGTTATTTATCAGTTGTATCATAGTAGAGACTTCATTTTAATCATATTTATTGTTTGACTTACACCTAACGTTTCCATTATTGGTTGTTGGTGTTTGCTTACGGAAAAAGAGGCCATCAGACGATTTTGAGAACTGTTGCTCGAGAAAACTTACAATATCTTTAGTTTGGTCTTGAAATCTCATTTATGAGATAATAATTGATAAATTTTGATATGAAAAAAAAAATGACAATAGAACTTCATGTTAACGAATGTGGGAATACAATTTCTTTTATAGTAGTGTTCATCTCCTCTTTATTCTAAATAATTTTGATTGGCTTATAATTAGCTTTTCATTCATAGGATTATTTTTTACGATTTGAGATAAATTTACTATATTTTTATTTTGTTCTTGAAATCAGCTATTAAATCTTTATTTATTGTAAAAATAAGAGTTCCTAATAATTAGTATTGATGGCATATTTATTCCCTAAGCAAACGTTAACAATCAACAATGAAAACTTAATCGTTAGACAATTAGAATATGTTTGTTCTCAAACTAACTATGACAATTAGTACTTTATAAAACTAACACAAGAAAATATTTAAGTAAAATACAATAGTTATTGTTTTTTTCAAATCAAATAGTAAGTGCACATGGCTTGGCAAAACTGATCAAATCATTGTCATATAGCTATGAGGTCATGGGTTCAAGCCTTTTGTAAAAATATAAGGTAATATTTTATGGCTATGAGGTCATGGGTTTAAGTTTTTTGCAGAAATATAAGGTAATATTTTGTACAACAAATCTTTATAGTACGACCCTTTCATTATCTCATATATAGTGTGAGTTGTAGTGCATTATACTGTTATTTTAAAATTGTAAGTACAATATGAAACTATTTTCAATTTGTATAAATTATTTAAATCGGTTTCCCATTGTAAAAAAATAGTTAGTCACTTGATTTATAACAATTATTTTAAGATCTATTTATCTCCTTTAATTAATTCTACTATGATATAATACATTATTTAAAAGTTATGTTATTAAGGATAGCTACTCGACCTCATAATAAAGTGAAAGTTAATAAATATTGGACGTTTTAGTCTCATGAAGTAGTACCAACGAATATGGTGTATTAGTTAAATATTTTTGGATGTATTTATTTATGTGTTAAGAAAAAAAAGGATTAAATAGGAGAACAAATAGATAATGCTATTTATAAAATATTATAATACAGATAATTCATTATTTTTTTATATCTACTTATGTTAATAATTTTCATAAATAACGTTTGATTTTACAATTGTTTTTGATCTTTTGCCAATTACTTTTATGCATCATGAATTACTATTAACTTTTTGATATAATATTTATTCTTAAAAGTTAGTTTAAATGTATGCAAACTTGAAATTAGAGTATATAAAAGAGTTTATGTTTTATTAGAAAAAAATAGATGTAAGACATCAATAGTGAATTTTAGGATAAGGAAACACATGCTTTTTTAAAGCGGAAGAAGGAAAATTCATCAAAAATAATTGTGTGTTGCTTAATTCAGGTGAATCAATTATAGTATATTATGACATCGGTGCACATACAGATAACTTTTTAATTTGTTTAAGTCTTATCACGAATTCAACTGTATAATCATAGTTCATTCTTCTCCTAAATACACTTTTTAAATTAATAGAAGTAAAATTCACAAGTAGCGCAAATAATTTAAGTGATAAAATAAAAATTTTCTTTCAAAAATAAATAAAAAAATACTCGACATAAATACACGTGCAAAGCGCCTACTCTAAACTAGTTATTCATAAACACTAACAAATTAGTTAAAATTCTTATTTTATCTAAGTAACTAATCATAATATTTAACACTCCTAAATCAGTTAGAATTTTACCTTATAATAAAAAAAATTCTACAATTCTATTAAGTAATATTTTGATCATACTTTACTACAAAAATACAACCTTTCTTCTACTTCTACTTTTCTTTTTTCTTTTGAATTTTATTGACTTTAATTTTAATTAATTCAAGTTATCTTCTTACATTCATTATTTTCATCCTTTTGTCTTTCTTTATTCTTTTTAGTTAATGAATTTAAAAATTCTATATGAATTATGTATAATCAACAACTGACATGTATTGTGCTCTTTTAATAATTTCTTGTGTTTCTCTTTCAGTTATAAATTTTTGATAGAAAAATTGGACGAAACAAATGTGTTGTCACTGAATGAAGTAGCTAAAAAAATTAAAGGGCTATCTTGCCGAAAAAAAATCAAGGTTTATATTACATGTGTGGTGATTCTATTTTGATTGCAGCAAGTTTTACTCTTTTCAAAGGTATTTGATAGTTTTTACGCAAATTTTAAAGACAATACTATATAGCACTATTATCATGGTTATTACTTTTTTTTTTTTTTTTTCTGAAAGCTTAGTCAATTATAACTCTTTATGTGTCTTTGTTGTGTATACCAGACTTTAAGTTTCTTTCTACTTTTAGTGACTAATTTTTATTTATAATGACAGTTAAATGTAGTTCTAAGTTAGAAAAATCGTATTATAAGGGTATATCAAGAATTTGGACTTACTAGATGATGTAGTTCGTGTAAATATCATTATGCTTCTTTGTGAGACTCAAAAAAAATGAACGAGAGTGTACTAAAAGGAAGAGGAGGTGAAAAGAAGATAAAATTGTGTAGCTCTTACCAAATTCACTATGCACTATTAATTTATTGTCAAATCTATAGAATTATGTTACGTAATATGTAACAGAAATCAAAATTTTCTTTTATCTATAGATTATTGGTGCATACTTTATAAAGTCCATAAAGTCCAGAGACCCAATGGATATTGAATTAACCTATCAATTCATTGAAGGAAATATTTCAACAGTCGGAAAAGAGCAAGGGGATAATCTTAACGTAGCCTAGCTATGTAGCAGGTTCAGAGCCTTTTGATGGAGGAAGAACTGCGGCTATGAAATCTGCTGCTCTGGTTGTTATTCTGTTACCCGATCTTGGTGGTGTAGTTATAGGAGGTGTCATAGCTTTAAACTCTTTTTTTGAGATGAAAATCATAGATCTTTTTATTACCCAAGCAAGGAAATCCCTTTGCCTTCAACCTGACTTTCAGAAATGGGATTCCAAAAAGGTGAACTTCAGTAATCCAGTTCAGTGGCCGAGGAGAGGTTGCGAAGAAGAGTATGGCTTAGAGACAGTTGATCCACGAGGCAATATTGACAAGATTTTCGATAGATAAACGGTGGAAGCTTTCAACTTGGATTCTTCCCTTAGACAATTGTTACTCTATCCTTCTCGTTGTCTTATCAACTCTATAAGTTTAGCGTCTTGTTTTTTTGTGTGCCTACTATTTATGTAGGTGCAACGAGCCTTAGTGGTTCAAGCTATTATATTTCGTGCTTGCTCTCCATCCTTAATGGTGAACAAATCAGAATTAAAGAGATAGCTAAGGAACTCCGCTCGAAAAAAAAGTTTGTTGAAAAGAATGGCATTACTAATGTGACAAAAGTCATATAATCGTTTTGAGTACAAAGAACCAAAAAAGTCAATTTGTCTTGCCCAAGATCCTAATAAGAAAAAGTAGAAGAGATTTTGAGTGAGTGAGTCGCTTGAAGATGTGATTTCTATTAGCATTTCTTAATGATAAATCTTACATCTTGAATAGTCTATAACCTAAATCTAGAGACTTTAGTCATCTATTAGCATTTTTTATGATGAATCTTACATCTTGGATAGTCTATAACTCAAGTGTAGAGAATTTACGCACTACTACTAAAAGAAAACTATCTGAGACCACCTCATTTTGATTCTTCAAATTTCTTGATCCTCTTTGGTTGCTAAATTCGGCCTGAGCAGAAGAAATTTGGAGAGTATGTCAAACACCCTATTATAGTTAAAACCTGTAATCGAAATGTTAATCGAGTTTCTTTGGAAAAAGTATATACTCTAGTATGAATACACGTGCAAAGCGCGTACCCTAAACTAGTATATACTAAAAGTATGAATATCCTTAGAAAAATGATTCGAACTTTTTTCCTTCATTAAAAGTCTCCAATTTCTACAAAATCATCTTTTCATTTTTTTTTCTCAAATTATTAATTAATTAATATCTCTATAATATTTTAAATTAAGAAGTCCTAAAATATATGGTAACAAGCATCAGAAGAATTACCTAAAATATATGGTAAGAGTTACAAGAAAAAGCATATGTAAAATACATTTTTTTTAAAGAGCCAACACGAGTGGTTAATATTTTATATCAACAAGATTTTACTTATTGAATCCTTTTCTAATTAAACCATACACAAAATATTTAGTACTTTTAAATTCAGTTGGTTTAAATCATAATACTTAAAACTTCTAAATCAATTAGAATTTATCTTATATAAAAAATAATTTCTACAATTCTATTTAAAAAATATTGTAGATAAAAATTAACAAGAAATATGTGTCTTCTTATATCTCTATCTTTCTTAATTTCTTTCTACTGATGGCCTTAAAGATTAGATATGAATTATATATAATTATCAATTGATTACAATGAATTCTTCTGTCTTGATAATTTTGTGTTTCTCTTTCAGATGAAAAATTGGAGAACTAACCATCTTGTCGCTCAATAAAATAGCCAAAAAATTCAAAGGTTTATCTCTTTTCTCTTTTATTTTCCCTTTTTTTTTTTAATTGTAACTTAGTTTTGATTATGTTATTTAATTATATTTTGGTATATTATTCGATAGAGTAGTTGAATCTTTAATTAAACTTATTTGTTGAATTTAAAGTATAAATTTATAGTTAAGTGTTGAATTTGGATATGCATATTAACGTCAAACATGCCACTCTATCTTATATTTTGTTGTTGTGCATTAGTTTGTTGTAATTAATTCTATTATTTTCTGGATTTTGTTAACAGCGTTATCCCCCGATGTTTCAAACATCGTGAGGTTCTTAGAATGAAAGTCTAAAAATATATAAATATCCGATGAGATGCCATATGTTTTAAACTTTTTTCGAGGCTCTTTGATTTTTGCCTTACGGGAAAGAAAGAACAAAAAAGATGGTTAGTTAAAGTTTTCCTATTTCTATAAGAATGGGGTTTGGGGTAAAAATATATCAAAGTGAGAGTGATGTTATATAAATAGATTTAAGTTTTTTTAGATACTAGTTTAACCGCATGTGTTTCACACGTATAACATATGATTATTTAAAATTAAATAATTTTGTCTATTGCGATGATTTTTAATAAAGTGTAAAAGTTTAAATCACTTTTCAAAAATCATTCACGCTTTAATAAAATAATGTAAACATAAATATACAAACATATATATTTTACCACAAGAAGTTTCAAGTGGTTGATGAGTTATCACTTTTGCGTTTGCCATATAGTACCTCTTTCCCTTGTTGCCACAGGTTAAGAGAGATGCATCAATTTGAATCATATTTGTGTTACAATTATTATTATTTTTTATATTTAAAATCTTTTCTTATTTTAAAAGTCTTATCTTTACAAAATCATTGATTACATTCTTATTACGTACTTAAAACTTTTAAAAATTTGATACTTTTTAAATTTTTCTTATTCTAATGATTTTGCATTTATTTCTAGATTTTTTAAATCTTCTAGTTAATTTAGAATTTTTAAACTAATGAAAAAAGTACTAGTTTTCATTAATTTTGATTATTTTTAATAAGAAAAAGTTTTACCATAAATATATTTAATTAATTTTCAACTCTTAAATTAGAAAAAAAAAGTGAAATTCTGATGACTTCTAATTAGGAAAGGTCTTAACATAAATATATTTAATTAATTTTTAACTCTTAAATATTAGAAAAATAGTGAAAAGAGGATTTTGTCTAAAGTAAAGACTTTTAATAAAGGGAAAAAAGTTCAAACAATATTTCTAAAAGCCATCACATTTTTAACATACTAGTTAGGTGTACGCGTCTTGTGCGTGTAGCTCACTTTAATGAGTTCAAACATTACACTAAATAGGATATTTATTTAAATAATAAAAATGAACATAATAATTAAATTTAATATCTTTTGAGTACGTAAATAATAACAAAATAATATGATAATAGAAATATCAAAATAATACAACTAAACCTAACCTTTACATAAAACACACAAAAATTTCTCAAAGCCGGCCGAGATTCATCTACGAACTGTAAACTACCACAAAATAACAAACTAATAGAGATATTACGATAATATAATTAAACCTAACCTTTATCTAAATTTTTTTTCAAAGCCAACCCACATTCATCTAGCATCTGTAAATTAAAATACAACAATCAAATAATAAAGATATCAAAACAATACAATTAAACCTAACCTTTACACAAGAAATTCTTCAAAGTCAACCGACATTCATCTACGACCTGTAAACTATAAAAAAAATAATATAATAGTGATCACAAAGCTTTAATTTTTATCCAATTAATTCTTGTCTGAGCGAAAATTTTGACCCTAAAGAATAATTTTTAATGAAAACAAAGAAGATATATAAATATATATATATACATACACATATGTTGAATTCTATTATACTGGCAAAAATAGTGAAGAAGCTGAGAGTTAGAAAATCAAGCATCCACCAATATAGACATGTAATCGAATCAAGTTAGATGAGCATCAATCATATTCTCCCAATAGGCAAACCGTTTTTTTCTCTAATTGAACGTACATCTCAATATTTATAGAAGTATTTCCTTAATTAATAGAGTCCTAGGAGTATTTTTCTAATGGAACAGTAGAAAGAAAAATATTAATTAATTCTCCTACTATATATTTTAGGAGTCTCATATATTTTAGGAAGTCTAGTAGAAAGAAAAATATTAATTAATTCTCCTACCGTATATTTTAGGAAGTCTAGGTAATATAATAAAAATAATTAAATAATAAAATTAAAAAATAGTGAAAAGACACTTTTGTCTAAAGAAGGGTCTTTTAATGAAGGGCAAAAAGTTTAAATCACTATTTTAAGGGTCTTCACACTTTTAACATATTATAGATTATAGATAAGTGTTAGATATTGTGTTATTTTACTGATTTTATATCTTTTAAATAAGTAAGATTCAATTAGAGAAAGTCATTAAAATCGGTTTAGAAGAATCTTTCACTTTATGTGAATCCATGTCTTTTAGTTACCTTAATTTTGTTTTGGTGTCTTCTTCATCAATAGTTTTGTCAAAAATTTGTTTAGGAAATTATATGGGATGACTCTTACAGTGGGTTGCTTTGGATTTTTATCCTCCATAAGAAAACTCTTTAAAGACTAACCTTTCTTCCTTTTTATATATGGAACAAGACATTTTTGCCCCTCTACGCCTCAAATATTTTTAAACTTTCTATGCTCATTGGCCTCTCAATTTCTTTTCTTATTTCTACTTTTTTTTTTCTTAATTTTTATTTATTAATTTATTTTTCTTATTTTAATTCATTTCTCTCAACCTTTATTTTTCTTTTACTTTTTAATTTCTCCTTTTTCTTTTTCTCAAATATTATCTATTTCTTTCTCTCTTTTTTTTTTTTAAAAATTTATTTGTCTCAACCTTTATTTTTTTTATTTTTTTGTTTTTATATTTTCTCATTTTTTCCTCAAAATTTATTTTTATTTTTTTCTTCTCATTTCTGTTCAATCTTTTTTTATTCTTCTCTTTTTTCTTAACCTTAATTTTTTTCTTTTTTTTTTCTTTTCTCTATTTTGTTTCTTCTTCTTTTTCTGTTTTTTTTTCTCAACTTTTATTATATTTTGTTAATAAATAGAAAGGTGGATAATCCGCAAAGGGGTCTTCTTTGTTTGACATCAAAGTAAATTTAGGGGCATGACTAGTTATTTGGAAGTCCTTTGGAATAAGTCTTGCCAAAAGTTATAGACACATGTCATAAATTAGACACAATGTGGTAGTTTCAACTCATACTCGTGGGACATAACTTGTTGTTTGAAAATCCTTGAGTTAAGTCTTGCCTCTAAGGCAAGAGTTAAAGAGCATCTCATAAATCAAGACACAATGTGGTAGTGTCAACACTTGCCCATTAGCGTTACTTATTTTTTTAGGGGAGTTTCTTAGGCTAAGTCTTGTCTTAAAGGCAAAACTAATGGAGCATCACATAAATCAAGACACAATATGGTAGTGTCGGCTCTTGTCCATGTGAAATAACTTGTGGGCTAAGTCTTTCCTCTAAGGCACGAGCTATAAAACATCTCATAAATTAGGACGCGGTGTAGTAGTGTCAAATCTTGTCCATGGGGAGTGTTGTTTGAAAGTCCTTGGACTAAGTCGCACCTTTAAGGAAAGAGTTATAGAACATCTCATAAATCAAGACATAATATAATAGTGTCAAGTCTTACCCACAGGGCATAACTTATTGTTTGAAAGTCCTTTATTTATAAAACATCTCATAATTCAATACACAATGTGGTAGTGTCAACTTTTGTTGGGGCATAACTTATTGTTTAAAAGTCATTGGGCTAAGTATTGTCATAAGACAAGAGTTATAGAGCATCTCATAAATCAAAACATAATGTGGTAGTATCAACTTTTATCCATGGGGCATAAATTTTTGTTTGAAAGTCTTTGGATTAATTCTTGCTTCTAAGGCAAGAGTTATAGAGCATCTCATAAATCAAAACATAATGTGGCAGTGTCAATTCTTACTTATGGGGCATAACTTGTTGTTTGAAAGTCCTTGGGTTAAGTCTTGCCTCTAAAGCAAGAGTTATATAACATATCATAAATTAAAACACAATGTGGTAGTGTCAACACTTACACATGAGGCATAACTTATTGTTTGAAAGCCCTTGGTCTAAGTCTTGCTTCAAAAGGAAGAGTTATAGAGAATTTTATAAGTAAAAAACACAATGAGGTAGTGTTGCCTCTTGCTCAATGTACGTAACTTGTTGTTAGAAATTTTTTTGGATAAGTCATGCCTCTAAGGCAAGAGTTGTAGAACTTCTCATAAATCAAGATATAACGTGGTAGTGTCAACTCTTGCTCGTGGGAAATAACTAGTTATTGAAAGTACTTGAGCTAAGTTCTGCCTCTAAGGTAAGAGTTATATAACATCTTATAACGCGAAATACAATGTGATAGTGTCAACTCTTGCCCATGGAACGTAACTTGTTGTTTGAAAATCCTAAGTCTTGTCTCTAAGGCAGGATTTATAGCACATATAATAAATCAAGATATAATGTGGTAGTTTCAACTCTTGCCCATGGAACGTAACTTATTGTTTGAAATAAATCGAAGAAAAGTAAAATAACAAAAGTTGCGGGAAAAGAAAAAAATGAAGATATTAAAAAAAAAAATTAAGAAAATAAAAAAAGACAATATAGAAGTTGAGAGGATAAAATAAAAAAATAAAGGTTGAGGAAAAAAAAGCTAAAACAAAAATAATGGCTGAGAAAAAATAAAAAAAATAAAAAAAGAGAAAAGAAATAATAAAAGCCAAAGAAAAAAAGAGATTTTTTTTTAAAAGAAGTCAGGAGGAGAAAAGGGAAAAAAGTAGGAGTCGAGAAAAACAAAAACTAAAAAAATAAAACTTAAAGTAAAATAAAAACGAGAAAAAAGAATAAAAAATAGAAGTTAAGAGGAGAAAAAAAGGAAGGGTTATGAAAACTAAAAGAAAAAAAAAGAAAAAAAGGAAAAAAAGAAGAAGAAAAAATAAATATCAAGTAAAATCAAAAAGAGAAAAAAAATAAAAGTTGAAAAATAAATAAGTATGGAGTTATTTAAAAATATTTGAAATATGGAGGGGCAAATAGGTAATTGTACTATATATAAAAAAGAAGAGAGACTAGTTTTGTAGGACTTTTCTTATGGAGGATAAAAAAACAAAGCCATCCATTATGGAGGTCATTTATGTAGTTTACCCAAATTTATTAACTTTAATCAGTTAGATGAATGTTCTACCCGACTTTAAGGAATGTATGTGTAAAGATTAGATTTAATCATATTATTCAGATATCTTGATTATCGTATGTTTTGTTGTAGTTTTTATTATGTTAGTATATGCTGTTTTCCTGCTTAATTCAAATGGTAGATAAATGTTCGATCGGACTTTAGAATTTTTTGTGTGAGGGCTATGTTTATCTATATCGTTATGATCTCGATTATCGTATTGTTTGTTGTAATTTTTGTTTTATTGCTATTTGCTATTTTTACTGTGGTAGATGACTGTTCGGTCGGAATTTAAGGAATTTTTATGCAAAGGTTAATTCTAATATCCCGATTATCGTATTGTTTTGTTGTAGCTTATATTCTATTGCTATCTGTCATTTTTTTCTACTTAATATAGGTTACAACACTTAAGTTATTTTGTGTTAAAGCTTTTTCTTTGGGGAAAAGTTTTTCTTTTGAGTAGGAGTCTATTTTTGTTCCTTAAATTAGTATTATTAATTATGTTTATTGTAAAAAAATAAGGATTTTTAAATTTAAAATATGATTATATTTTATATAAGATGATTTCTCTTATCATGACCTAATTTTTAACCTACCTGACTTAAATAAATGAGAAAAATAGATTACAAAAATAACTACCTTGAAAAAATAAGAAAATTTTACGTGAGCAATTAAGAAAATAAGCCATCATAATTGATTTTTACTGTTTCCAAATGAACACTTTTATAATTGAAGCTCATATATAGAGATTTATAATTTTTCAAATGATTTCCTTTGTCTTTATTTACGTAGCATAATTAAAATTTCGAGTTTGAAATTAACTTTATTCTTTTTGGTTGTGAAAAAGATTAGTTGAGATACAATAGACAATAAAACATTTGATACAATATTTATTTATATAATTTAAATAGATATCATGTATTTTAACGTCAATTGATACCTTTTAATAATGTGTTCTTCTTATGGATATATTTTCATTGATCGAGCGAGACATGCGTGTAAATATTGATCGAGCGAGACACGCGAGACACACATGTAATACCCCATAATTGTAGCGCTTAAATAATGCATTCAAAATGAGCCTCAAGAACCCCCTTTTCGAGGGCTTTTAGGCCTTAACAGTGGGTGTGCGTCATAATTTGGACCCTCCGCAAAGACCTTTTATCGTAGAACGGACGCAAACAACCACTAGATGGAGTTAGCTTTTGGCATGCGCCGCCAACTCTGGGCTTGGCTTTTGGCTGGTGTTGCAAACCCTGTGGTTTGCTTTGGTTGTGCGCCGCAAAGCCAAAGCCAAGCGTTAAAGGTTGCTCCATTTTGATTAAATCTAAGGGTATTAAGGTCCTTTCACCCTCTCAAAACGTTCTTAATCCTATATGGATGAAATTTAGGCCTTTAAATACGTCTTATCACTCACAAAATCCTCAAATCATCTTTCCTTAAGAAAGAGAAGAGAAACTACCTAGGGTTTTATCAAGGTTGGGCATCTAAATCTTCAAGCATTGATTTCTCTCCGTAATCCTTGATATCTTAGACATGTATCTTTTTTCCTTGAACTATTATTTTATCAATATCTTGAAATTAATTATTAATGTATGGTTTTGAATTTGGGTTTGTCATGGTTGAGGACTTTTGACATGATTGGTTATTTTATTAATTTTCCATGTCATTTGTACAACATCCACGATTTACTATTGATTTTTAATATTGTGGGGTGCATGGGAATGGTAAATAAATTTTGGGGTACTACGGATTCCCCAATTACTTGGTTTTGGAAATTGAATGCCCTCAACATATTTGCAAAATTGTCGATGAATATAGTTTTGTCACTTACTTGGTTTGTTCACTTGCATTAATTCATTGGTATGAAAAGGGTTAATGAATTCGGGGTACAATGGATTCCCCAATTTTGCAAACTATGGTGATAGGAGTACAATGGAATCCCCTAAAGTGTTTGGTTTGATTTACTACTTTGAAACCAATGCATGGCACAATTGGCTAATTGGATAATGAAAATGGTCTTGAAAACCTTATGGGACAAATGGGAATCCCCCAAGTAATTTTAATAATAAAGTCTGTGGGGTATGAGAAAATCCCCAAAAGTGTTGGCTAATGACATTGCTTGCAAGCTATAGTCGGTATGACGATACCACTTAATAATGCCTTATTGATTGACTCCAAAAATTGGTGGATGGGTTATGCATTAAATGTTTTAATTGGACATTAGTGGGGATTGTGTTAGCTAGTCATGAAGGTGTGAGTCTGATAGACTGATACTGAAAACTTATGTTTGCGGACGTGAGGGTTGGTCTTAATGAACGTGTGCTTGCAGGGTACAAGGGAATCCCCCAAGTGTATATATATACATATGTATCATGGAGGGCGAAGGGTACAAGAGAATCCTTGACCTTCTATGATATCTCCAGTTCATACGGCTAACACGCACTGGGGCTCGTCCAGGGGGTAACACTGGACCCATATAGACTATAGGTGGATTTTATAACTATCAAGCTTCACAATCTAGGTAAAAGTTTTAAAGTTCACGCTAAGCCTTCTTCCCCATCCCAGCATATGATTTATATATATATATATATATATATATGTATACATCGGATTATATGCATTGGATTTGACTGATTTTGAATATTTTGAAATGCCATTATTTTGTCCCTTATCCATGAGTTACATGCTAGTGCTCATCCCACTAACCATCCCTGGACGTTGTATCCCCACGCGATGTAGAGTCCTAGGGGCATTTCGGTTATCTTGTGCAGATTTGGTTATTTCAGATTTATCTGTTGATCAACTTTGAGGTAGTGGGCTTCCATCCCTCAAAAGGCTTTGTCATTTCATAGTCTTATTTCTCTTATGTAGCAGAGTATCCCCTTGGACTTTTTTTTGGCTACAGTCGAGGGCATACCCCAACATAGATTGATATTCAGTTGTTATATGCTTTTGTGGACATATATGGGTTGGTTGGATATTGATGTACTTTTAGATTTCATAGAGTATCTATTCATCTCTTTAATTTATTTTGAGTTGGCTTTCAGATTGTCATTATCATTATCTTTGTGGTCATGAGGTTAGGCGATGGGGTTGGTCTCTAGTCCATGGTGGGATTGAGATACCCGTCATGGCCATGCCATGGTTTGGGTCGTGAAAAGCTTGGTATCAGAGCACGAGTTCAGGGTCCCAGGGTGTCCACAAAGTCGTGTCAAGTATAGTCTTTTTTATGGGTCTGTAATGTGCCACACTTTTAAGGGATAAACTACGAGGCATTTAGGAGATGTTTTCCATTCTTTCATACTTTATAGCATGCCATTGTGTTGTCTATATGAAAGTTATCCAAATTCCTTCCTTGCTCTAATTTTATTAGCTGTGTCTTATTGTCGAGGCAATTCAAGTATAAAAGCTTGGAGTCTAAATGTTGTGGTCCTTTCTAATTGTGTCATAAAAGGTTATGAAATAGCACAAGGACTTAAGGGAGTCCGTTAGTGTTTCAAAGTGTGTTGATTTAAGCTTATACCCTTATCTATATCGACTATGCGTTTGAGCCTGAGGTAAGAAATGTATACAGTCCCTTTAAGAATCCTTGTTGTAGATGTCATGCTTAAGGGAAGAGATATATGGCAAAATATTGGAACTTATTTCCACCCGAGTAGAAGTATATGTTAAGGTGTCATGACCTATTGGTAGTAAGATGGTCCAAAAGTTAGTGATATAAAGTCACAAGTTTAGAATTTAGAGTGAGGGTGACTTTTCCATAAAGAAGCTAGTTTTAGTTGTACAACCTTTGATTGAGGGGTGGGTTTCCCTTTTATAGTGAGTGACGAATATTGTAGAAGGATTTTTAGATTGCATGGAAGTCTGTGGAGGAAACAATTGTCTATGATTGTTATTTACTCAAAATAGGGAAGGATCTTACAATAGATTGTAATAGTGGTTGTAGAAATCATTTATAGGTTGTGAATGAAAAGGGATAGAATAGCTAATAAGTTATAAGTAGAGACTCACAAGTATTTATAGGGTCTTAAAGGTAGTTGGGATGTATGTATAGGTAAGTATATATAATATGAGAAAGTAGAATATGCTAGTAAGATCGTAATGGGTTATATCATACAATTAAGATCAAATTTCCTTATTATGTGGCTTTACCCCCTTGATTGTCTTTTTTCTAGTAGTTGTAAACTAGTACTGCACGTGATAAGGTGTGTGGTAGATTCAAAAGTTTGGTAGTAAAGTTGTGGAGAGAATGAACTTGTAGGCCGTAGTTAGGTGAAATGAGAAATTTGGGTTGATTTTCCCATTTGATGGTGAAACATCCTGGGTTTGGAACCTCAGAAAATTTCCTGGATTTATGGTTTCTGGATATAATACGACTTGTGGGTACTAGTCATATGATAGGGTATGGTTGGTATGCTCTTGGTCATATGTTAACCAGTATTAGTTGGTGGGTTGAATTGGTTTTTGGAATGGGTACAACTTAGTGGGTACGAGTCATATGATTTAGGTTTTTCCTTCACTTAATCTGAGACTTAGAACTTAACTTGGATCTGAGTATGAGTGGTACACCATGAGCCGTAAGATAGGGTACGAGTCGTACCATTAGTAGACAGTGTTCAAACTTTCGTTGGTTCTATCCTGCCAAAGATACAATTTTGGGGTACTGGTTGTATGGCTGGGTATGACTTGGTTTAGGTAAGTCATATGGTGGACAGTGTTGGGTCCAAGGGAGAGGCCTACTGTACGAGTAGTGGAAACAACTCGTATTGGAGGGTCCGACTGGTATGGGGGAGTCGTACTATCTGAAGAGATTTTTAAGCAGTTTAAGTTGGGGGGTAATCTAGACTTTTCTCCACTTAACCACTTAAGTCCCCACAACTTATATCACTATTTGGATATCATTTACCTTATTATTCTAATCTAGAACACTTAAAAACTCTCTCTAAGGATCTTGGATAAAGGAAAGCTAGGGTTTCATATAAAGGATCAATTTGGGGCTTGTACCGGTGATTTATCTCCACCATCTTCATAATCTAAGGCATGTACTCCTCCCTCATTGTTAGTTCCAACTAAAGGCATATTTTATACAGTGTTTTCATGGCATGATTATTGTATGGTTTTGGGGTTTTCACAGATATGTTTGGTTTTTGGTATTAAATGCTTGGTTATAGTTTCCCCATATTTTAATTATGTATTTACATGCTTTAATGGTAGTTTGGACAATTGTTTGCATGAGAATGGTAAATTAGTAATTGGATTTGGTTTTGGAAACACTATGCCCCCAACATGTTTGATAAAATGTCTATGATAATGCTTTTACTATATTATTAGACTCTTAATGGAACTATTACATCATATGGTTTAGTAATGGAACCCTAAATGGTACAAATGGTTTAAATATTTTGGAATGGCTAAATGGTAAGGTTTGGTGGTCATGGTTATGGTAAATTAAACTTCCTTGTGGGGTACAAGGGAATCCCCCAAGTAAACATGTAAATGAACAACTTGTGAGGTATATGGGATTCCTCCAAACAAACTTAATAATGGAATACTTGTGGGGTACATGGGATTCCACCAAGTTAACTTAATAATGTAATCTACGGGTACATGAGAATCCCTTTAGATAAAAAAGGTTGGCTAAGGACATTGCT
Source organism: Capsicum baccatum var. pendulum (assembly GCA_030864225.1). Taxonomy (NCBI): domain Eukaryota; kingdom Viridiplantae; phylum Streptophyta; class Magnoliopsida; order Solanales; family Solanaceae; genus Capsicum; species Capsicum baccatum. Next base: position 165,096,666 of record CM061554.1, on the reverse strand, counting down.
TGCAAGCTATAGTCGAAATGACGATACCACTACTCATAGCCTTAGTTAATAATAATGGAATACTGATTTGGTTGGATGGTAATGATTTTAATTGTGAAATAATGGTGGGGTGTGATAGTAAACCGTGAAGGTGCGAGTCCAATAGACGGATATTGGAAACTCATGTTTGCCGACATGAGGGTTGGTCATGGCGACCATATATGATACTATGAGGTACATGAGAATCCTCAAAGTACATTGTACTATGTATCATGGAGAGTGAAGGGTACTTGGTAATCCCCTACTCTTATGGTATCTCCGGTTCGTGCGACTACATGCATCGAGGCCCGTTCAAGGGGTTATACTGGACCCATATAGATCGTGGGTGGTTCTAGGATGGTTAACCAACACATACCCAGGTTAACGGTTTTAAATGCATGCTAAACCCGATTTCCTTTCCCGGCATGATTATATATATGTATGGTTTGTATGCATATGGATGGTTTACTTGGTTTTACTGGAAGACATTATTTTATCCTTATCCTAAGTTCATGCTAGCGTTCATCTGCCGACCCATCTTCGGACGGCTGTATCCCCACGCGATGTCTGCTCCTCCTACCTAGTGATCGGATTTGGGATCAGCTATTGGATTGAAGTGGTGAGCTTTCATACTCCGAAAGGCTCCATTTCATATCATGGATGTCTTTACATACTTTGGTCATTTTATGGATATTGGTTTTGGCTATGGTTGGGAGCATGTCCCAATCAGATATTATTTTTCTTTTGGTTAGAGGCTTTGTGTGACTACTATGGGTTGGAATGAGCGGTATCGGTATTGGTGTCAACCTTAGTATTGTCATTGGTATTAGGGTTGATAACGTCAGACTGAATTTATGATTGTTCCATCCTTTTATGTTATGTTATGGATAAAAACTTAGTTTTTATATTGGTTTGGTTATAGTTGTTAGTTGGTATTATATAGTTGCACTTGCTTGGGTTGGTCGCAGTTATAAACCTATCTCAGAGATGAGAATCGTAATCAACGCTATCTTGTTATACGTTCAGGAATCATCCGACTTAGGGTATGCATATTGGGAGGTTGGGTTGGGTAATGGGGGTGGTCCCCGGTCCTGGTTGGACTTGGGATGCCCATTACAATAAGGCCCTGGTTCGGGTCGTGTCAGATGGACTAGTATAATATGAGGCATGCGTCATCGGTGGTACATGATTATTGCTATACAGTAGGCTTGAACTTTAGATGTGGATTGTGGTGGTAAGAATAGTATCTTAAGATTAATGTTTTGTGTTTGTTGACACCTAATTTTTGCCTCTCACAACTAAGTTTAGTCCCGATTTTCTATGATTTTCAAATAAAATTATAATATTTATTTTATCCAAATAAAAATCTTTTCAAAGTATTTATCTGAGTAATTTTGTCATATTAAATGGCGATTATATATCATCATATTTAATTACATGAAATTATATAATTTTGTTACTTAAATATTTATTTTACAGAATATTGGATTTTAATCAAAGCTTATCTTGAAAATTAATCCAAATGGGTAAAATCTTGATTTAAATATGATTTGTTCTAAAAAATAATTTATTTGGAGAAATATTTATTTGATTTTATCTAATCAAGAAGCTCGGGATTAAATGAAGTATTAATTCGTATTGAATTTTAATTTAATTTTGGCCAATTTATTAGATTTGACCATAATTGAAATTCAATTGACCATAATTGCAATGAAAACGGCCAATTGATTTTTAATTTGGTCAAAATTAAATAAATTTGGCTAAATTTTATAACCCAATTGGGGTTGTATTTTAAATAACCCTAAATTCCCAAAAACTCTCATAATTTCTATCCAATTCCCACCAAAATCAAATTCAAATCCCAAAATTTAAATTTTGAAATTTAAAAATTGTACTACATTGTACAATTTCCCCCTTAACCTTGTCCTTTTTCCAATTTAAAAATTTAAAAATTATACTACATTGTACAATTCTCCCTCAACATTGTCCTTTTTCCAAATTCAAATTTTAAAATTCAAAAATTATACTACATTGTACAATTCCCCTCAACCTTGTCCTTTTTACAATTTTGAATTGCAAAATTGTACTACAGTGTACAATTCCCCCTCAACCTTGTCGTTTTTTCAATTTTGAAATTCAAAAATTGTACTACATTGTACAATTCTCCCTCAACCTTGTCCCCTTTCCAAATTTAAATTTTGAAATTCAAAAATTGTACTACATTGTACAATTCCTCCCTCAACCTTGTCCTTTTTTTAATTTTAAAATTCAAAAATTGTACTACATTATACAATTCTCCCTCAACCTTGTCCTTTTTCCAAATTCAAATTTTGAAATTCAAAAATTGTATCACACTGTACAATTCCCCCTCAACCTTATCCTTTTTCCAAATTCAAAATTTAAAATTCAAAAATTATACTATATTGTACAATTCCCCCCTCAACCTTGTCCTTTTTTAAATTTTTAAATTCAAAAATTGTAGTACATTGTACAATTCCCTCCCCCCCCCCCCCCACCTTATCTTCCACCTCACCTTATCTTCAATTTTTAAAATTCTATAAACACCCCTAAATACTCTCTCCCACATTAGTGGATTAATAGAATTGGATCTCCATCCTTTCCTATAAATGCTACACTATTTTGGTAGGATAAAAAGTTTCAAATGTAAAAAAGTCTCAAAGAGTGGGAAATTTTTTTGATCAAATAGTTAAAAAAAATTTCTTTAGTAAAATTTTTTAAGAGGTAATCTAATCGGGGTTCTCGAAAGATTTATTTTCGGTGGTGATGAAGACTCCGAAGAAAGCTGGAAGTCCCGTTTTGCTACCCTAAAAAAAGTAAACACACTTTTTCCTTTTTAGTTGTATTATCGTTTTCTTCTTCATCTCCTTCGTCGTAGTTCGTAGTTGTAATTATGTTTGCTGAGATTATTTGTTGTAGACGACCTTAAAGGCCATAGGACATTGTGGTATCGATATTATGATTATTTTCACGTTTATTGTATAAAAATGAGTTAGAAATCATTGAACGTGTTTCTTTGGCTTTATTCTTTGATTATTATGGATAAAGTTTTAATCTTTGCTTAAAAAATGTGTCCATGTCTTATTTAAACTCATTGTTGGTGGATATGTTCATTTTTAACATGTAAAGTTATTTCATTTATGTTTAAAAGAATAGCTAATATTGATTGTTTCGCCTTTTAACCTTTTTCTTTGATTATTATCTATAATGTTTGGATCTTTGCTCAAAAGACGTACTCATGCCTTGTTTAAATTCATTGTTGACGAATATATTTGTTTTAGCATGTAAAGTTATTTCTTTTATATTGGAAAAATAGTTACTACTATTTTTTTCACCTTAATAAAAATAGTAATTGGTTAAGTTAAGAATTTATCACTTGCTTGCTAATTATTTTAATAGATTTCAAAATTCTCATATAAGAGATGAAGTGCTAGCTTTATTTTCCATCCAAGATGTTTATTCCTCTTTGGTTCGCATGTTGTCTTGTCAAAATGCTAAGAAAATTCGGACTTTTGTGGCTAAATAGAATTATTTAGATATTTTTGAGTTATGTATAGTATGATTGTTGAACGATATTTCACTTTTAGAGATGCTAAACGTTTATTCTAATTTTCTTACTTCGAATTGTTATATGTGTTCTTTGTGTGTAAAGACTTGATTCATGTCTCTCTTTGATTCATAATATCAAAAGAGAATCAACAATGTCTTAAAAATATAAACAATAAGTCGTTACACATTTTTTTCTAAAATATTGATTGTAATTTAGATGTATGAATCTTCGTTAATGTCGCCTTAATTGAAATTTAAAAATTCTCTTTCTTGAAAATTTAACCTTTATTTTCTTTTGTTATATGAATTAGTGTTTGTGTTTGTTCAATTTTAGAAGTCATGGGTATTTTTCTTATTGCCTCATCCCTTTACTTTCTACATTGTTTGTTCTCGCATTAATTCATTGAATATGACCTTCTTCTTTTTACATTTGTTCATTCTTAATATGAACATAAATCATGAGGCATGTAAGTGAGGGTCTTTGTTTTGTATTTTTTCTGTTGACTCTCATTCTTGTTATACGTGTGCAAGTGTGCTTATCATTGTCATTCAAAAATTGGTTATTGATATTTTCTTTAGCTTTGAAATATGTAACTTTTATGCCTTGAATGTATATTAATTTCTTTATCTTTTCAATTTCTTTGCATGCAAAAAATGGCTAGAGTCCAAATGGACCCCTCTCCTCTTATATTTCGTAATGGGCCAATGAGGTCTACCTCTTCGAGTGAAGTCCGAAGTTTAAACCAAAGGTCGACTATATGGCGTGCGGGTGCAAGAAGATGAAAGAAGAAGGAAAATTGGTCAAAACCCATTGATGAGGTAGCTAAGAGACTTGAAAAGTCTCAATTTTTATTATTCTCTTATTCTTTATTTATTTATCTATTTGCTAATTCATTTGGGCCTCGAAGCCAAAGTTGTAAATTAATACAAGTGAAGCAGGTCACGGGCCCAATGCCCATTATTTAGATTAGGACAGGTGATGATGGGCTAAAAGCCCAAATTAGCTTAGGACAGGTTTATTGATTTGGGTCCAATGGCCTAAGTCTTCTAGTCTCCCCTACCCTTTTATGTGCTAGTTTTTATTTAATTTGCTTAGACTTAGTTAAATTTCCTACTGTGTCTTCAAAATTTATTTTATACAAGTCTTTTCCTAAAATCACTATCTTTTCAAAAAACCAACTTCTCTTTTTCATAGTTAGTCAAAAGTGATTTTCAAATAGTCCGGATAACCACAAGTTAACGGATATTTTAGGTGCCTTAAAAACATTCCTAAGATGTTAATAAGAACCTATTATCCAAAATTTGCTTAAAACCTTAAGTCTTTTTTCTGTTTTAAGACTTAGGATTTTCCTTAAAAGTTTTCTTAATTTCTTTTCAAATAAATTAAGTGGCAACTCTGTAACTTCTTAGATTGTTTCAAAATTTTCTTTAAAGTTTTAAAATAGTTTTAAAAGTCAAATTCAATATTTTCCAACCCTTTAAAACCAAAAAAGGGCAAAACAGAAATGGCGACTCTACTGGAGAATTTTAACTAGATTCTAACCAAATATTTGAATTAGCTTCTTTAACTAATTATTAAACTGTTTATGTGCTTATATGTTTAAATTCTACGAAATTTAACTGTTGCATTTCTTGGAATAATCCCACATGATGATTATTAAACTGTTTTGGGGTTTCGTGGATGTCCTAGTCCTATTGATCAACTCCAAATCAAGTGTTGGGAATACGCCGGTTAACCGGCACGTTAGGCGGTCGGAGGCTGTTCGTATTTCCAAACCCAAGTTGTTCACTTGGGAACTTGTGTCCAAACCCACTATAGACACTCAAGATATATCTAAACCAAAACCCTTTTTTAGACATGAGCTTAAGATGACCCAATGCCCGAGGGGGTGTTGGGTCCATTAGAAAACTTTCCCTGCGTCTATTGACTCATGAGTCAATTAACGACAAACCATATTTATGTGTTGAAGAAATATATATTATTTAATCTAATCCATTATCCTTTAGGATAAGGGGGAAGTCTTTCTTATCTTACTTTCGTGTAAGGATGCCTCAATCATACACCAATTGATGGAGGAATTAAAATGAGCCAAGCAAGAGGTTGATGATTGATCGAGTTGGATGATTGCATGATTTTCCAAACTAATGTCCTATGAGTATAGAGCATAGTTAGACAGGAATCACTTGATCATCAACATATATCACATATGACAAGAAGTGGACAAAGTTAAGAGGGTGAAGGCCAATGAAGGAACATCTAGGAGCTACTATCCCCCGCGTGGGATATTGTTCTTTTACTCATGTTATTTTTCCTTTCCCTAAAGATTGTATCCCTTTTGTGCAACTTTTGTATGCATTTATGCCCTTCATGTATACCTATGAAGGTTTTGAGGGGTTAATGGATTGGTTTTAAAAAGCATATACTTCCTTTAAATATGTTAGGCCAACCCTTGTCTCAAAAGGATCACCCAATTAGGATGCACGTTTATTATAATATGCTCTGTAACTTCTTTATGTGCTTATATATGTTATGTTGATTCGAATTAAAGGTGAATTGATCCAATCCCATTTTTCAAAGAACACCTTAAGCAGAAAAATACCCACTATACAAACGTCCGACCAAACATACTCCAGGTCTCTCAAAAAAGTCTACAATCATTCTTAAAACTTCCTAAAAGCTCGATATCATTTTAGGAAGGTTGACTATGGACTCAGAAGAAGCCATTATATGTTTGAACTATGCAGGGCCTAATTTCTCCTCCGTGAGATACGTAGGCAACCTTTTGGCCTGGCCCCTATCTCTTAAAACTCTGTTGTCTTTTATTTTTGTAAAATAAGAGATAAGGTTCGAAAGAAGTAGAATTGAACCTTCCAGATAAATTTCATTTATCCATATCAATGAGAAAAATCCTATTCATTGAAATTATCGAGTCATCATTACTCCATGGATCAATTCGCATGAGATGAGAAACAACCTTATGTGTTTACTTCCTGTCATATCATCTTTCTTATTATTAACGAAATCTATCAAGTTAGACTTTGAGTTGTTTTTACTTTGAAGGTAATAGATACTAATCTGTGTTAGCATAAAATGTCCCCACTTCTCTAGATCAAAGTGAATAAAGACTTCTCTCTTGAATATAGCTTTGTTACAGGAAAGGAAAAATGACTAGTAGTAAAACTGGACTCTACCAACCATTTTTCAAATCCTATAAGCAATGTCTCGAGGATGGAATAGGAAAAAGTATGAGGTTACCATGGAAATTTTTTATAAGACAACAGAATTAAGGAAGATAAATTGTAGGAAACATTATTGAACTAGACTTTCACTCCACTTATCACTCCCCGATCAATAAGATGGATAAAAAAGTGAAATTTAATTTTTAACAAAGTCGGTGGAGTAACGATAATTTAAAACCTGTCAATATCATGTCATGTCAAGGGTTAGACGAACAAAGCGAGGTGAATAATGTAGATTGGAAAGAATATGATGAAGAGCCATTTGGACAATCCCAATCTGGAGGAAACTTATATAGTCAACCTGGAAAAGCACGATGAAATCAAAAAGACAAGTGTTAGTGTTCACTTAGCAGAATCATAAAAAAAGAACTCATTTGCTTGATACGGGAGTACATTGACATATTTGCTTGGTCCTATGATGATATACTGGGATTGAGCACCAACATCATGTTGCATAAGCTACCAATTAATCCCGAGTTTGATCCAGTAAAGCAGAAAATACGAAAATTCAAGCCGGAATTAAGTTTGAAGATCAAGGAATAAGTGATTAGGAAAATTCAATCTAAGGTTGTGGAGGTCAGAAAACATCCAATATGGCTAGCCAATATTGTCCCAGTTGAAAAAAAAGGACGTCAAGATCCGAATTTGTGTTGACTACAGAGATTTGAATAGACTCAGTCCTAAAAATAATTTTTTGTCGCCTAACATCCATATCCTCATCGATAATTATGTGAAGCATAAAATGAAATTTTTGTGGATTGTTTCGCCGGGTATCATCAGATGTTAATGGATGAGAAAGATGCAGAAAAAACGGCTTTCATTACGCCCTAGGGTGTTTATCATTATAGGATAGTATCATTTGGTCTCAAGAATGCTGGTGTAACATACATGAGGGCTATGCCGATAATTTTTCATGATATTATTCATAAAGAAATTGAGGTGTACATGGATGATGTAATTATCAAATCCTGCAAGAGTTCAGATCATCTGACACGTCTGGAAAAGTTCTTCAACCGACTAAGGAAGTGAAACTTGAAGTTGAATCCTGCTAAGTATTCTTTTGGTGTGCCAGCTGATAAATTACTGGGGTTCATAGTCAGCAGAAGGGGCATCGAGTGAGACCCATTCAAGATAAAGACAATTCAGGATTTACCGCCACCAAGGACCAAGAAAGAGGTTATGAGTTTCCTAGGTTGTTTGAATTACATTAGCAGATCCATTTCCCAATCATCAATCGTATGCGAGCCACTTCTCAAGATGTTGAAGAAAGATGCATTGAATGAATAGACAAAAGAGTGTCAGAAGGCTTTTGGCAGAATTAAGGATTATCTATCCACTCCACCAGTTTTGGTTCCACCAAAAGAACAAAGTTCATTGTTGCTTTACCTGTCAGTCTTAGAAAATGCTTTCGGGTGTGTCCTTGGGTAACATGATCAGACCGATAAGAAATAGAAATCCATCTACCACTTGAGTAAAAAGTTTACGCCATATGAGGCTCACCACACTCTTGTAGAAAGGACGTGTTGTTCTTTGACCTGGGCCGCAAAAAAGTTGAGGCATTATCTATCCTCGTACACAACATATTTCATTTCTAGGATGGATTTATTGAAGTATATATTTTAGAAGGTCATGCCTACAGGAAAGTTAGTCAAGTGGCAAATATTGTTGAGTGAGTTAGACATTGTGTATATGACTCAAAAGACAATCAAGGGGCAAGCCTTAGTGGATTATTTAGCTGAGATTGATAATGAGTACGATCCACTTCAAACTTACTTTCTAGATAAGAAGATTTTATTCGTGGGAGAAGACATTACGGAGATCTACCTTGGATGGAGATTGTTCTTTGATGGAGCGGTCAACTTTAAAGGCTCAGGAATCGGAGCAGTTTTGGTGTCAAAAATAGGCCAACACTATCCATCAACCGCTAAGTTGCGCTTCCCGTATACCAATAACGTGGCTGAATATAGGGCTTGGATCCTAGGTCTCAAGTTGGAACTTGATATAGGTGTTCGTAAATTGCTAGTCATCGGAGACTCAGATTTGCTGATTCACCTGGTACGGGGGGAATGGACACTAAAGAACTCCAAGATTACTCCTTGTGTAGAGCTGGTGGAGGATTTGTGTGGAAAATTCAAGAAATTTGATTTTAGACATATCCTGAGGATATAAAATGAGTTTGTTGATGCTTTGGCTACTATATCCTCCATGATTCAGCACCCAGATTAGAGTTACATTAATCCTTTGAAAATAAACTTGAAATAACAACCCGCACATTGTGCGCACGTCGAAGGGTAGCCGTACTATGATATTAAAAGATATTTAGAATCTGGAACGTATCCTGAAGAGGCCATCAACAATCAGAAAAAGAAAATCTGGCATTTGGCAAAGAATTATTTTCCAATTATTTACGAATTATGTTTGATCGGAATTCCTAATAAAGGATATGTAGGCGGCCTATGTCGGATTTGGTCAACCCCTTAGGAAAATTTATCCTTTTCCTTTATGTACGAACTATGTTTGACCTGAATTCCTAAGAAAGGGATATGTAGGTGGCTTATGTCGGCTTCGGTGAACCTCCTAGGAGAATTTATTCGTTCCTTTTATGCACGAACTACGTTTGACCTGAATTCCTAAGAAAGGGATACGTAGGTGACCTATGTCGGCTTCGGTCAACCCCTTAGGAGATTTATATCCATTTCTTTTATGTATGAACTACGTGATGACCTGAATTCCCAAGAATGGAATATGTAGGCGGCCTATGACGGGTTTTGTCAACCCTTTAGATTTCCTATATATCCTTAGCATAGCATGAACTACGTTTGACTAGATTCTTATTTCAATGAGATACGTAGGCGCCTCAATGGCTCGGTAATAATACTCTAGGAAAGGGAAACTAGGGAAAAATTTTCAAGAAGGAAACTCAAAAATTCAAACTAAAAGACCATTATCCAGCAATGAGAATGAAGATCAGCAAAAACTTCAGATCTTCTCAAGCCAAGATCATCTCAAATAGTAGTAAATTGGGGCAGAAATTTTGAGGAGGTCCTCAAAATTTCCACTAATATATTGGAATATATTTCAAATCCCTAGCACCAGCGGTCAAAGTCAGGTTTTGGATATCACTAGCCGCGACAAAGTCTAGGCAGATTAAATCTCCGGCTATGACAGAACTTCTGATAGAAAGCCTCAATGATGATAAATCCCTGGCAATCCTTCGTCAAATGTCAGATATATTCAAAACTAAGAGAACGATGTTTGTTGAGCTAGTATATGACATGACTGGCAGAGATTTTCAAAAAGCTTTTATAAAAGTCAAACAGATCTTCATACTGTTTTAATTTGTACCAACAGATGAGTTATATATTTCAACAGATATGTCATCTGTTCAAAATTATCGTACGACTCTATTTTAAATATTCGAATTTATCCTAATAGATGATCCATCTATTGCAACATATAGATAATCTGTTGTATATCTGTAGATTTGCATTGACAATTTTGGCTTTCCAGGTGGAAGTCAGAATAGAAGCTACTGCTGAATAACATAATATCACAGTTGATAATCCATCAACTGCTTCCAAGGAAGAAGAAAAATTGGAGCCTATCAGTTCGGGAGAACATAAGAATTACCCATTTGAAGGATTCAACATCTTGGATGAGGTTCTAAAAAAACTAACAAAGTTTATCAACGACTATTCAGAATGGATTGCCGATGGAATATTAAAGCATCATGCTGACAGGTACATAAATTATTTTTAAAGATATTAATTTATACAATTCTTGTTGTAAAAACATGACATTAACACATATAAATCATGTAGAAAACAAAATGATGAACACTACAAAATAAACGAATCAAGTCTTGGTTTTGATATGTTCGACATTGTTATTGCATATCTCGGAATGAATCGCATCCCCAAACTTGCTGGAATGATGAGGTTTAAATACCATACATATTACTATGAATTAATACTTTATTTAATTGCATCTGTGTATTAATTTTATTATCACGTAATTTAAAATATTTGATAATGTGTGCAGCACATTAATATCATTTTTTACTACCTCTAAAAGAAGTTCAAGTTGCAAACACAAGAACAATACAGATACACAACATGCAATTGTTTGTACAAAGTTTACATCGATAATGCCTACAATTGGTATTGTCAACAACATCCAAAAGTTTCTCGAAATGAGGAATGCTTAATCAACATCATCAAAAGTTTTAGCATTCCAACTGGCTTACCTTGTCATTTGGTCGACGAAGTGTACATCCCAATCAATTGTAGTGATGAATTCCATTGAGTGTTGGTTGTCGTCATTCTAAAAGAGAGGCGCATCCAAGTTTATAACTTGATGTCGTGAAAGAGATGTTTTGGGCCATCGTCTGAGATACAAAATTGTCTAAAATATTGTCTAATTAACTTGATATGAGTTCCTTTTTGGATCAAAAGGTTCGTACTAATTGGTCGATGATTGAATCATACCAGGATAAAATGGGTAATCCATTAGATGTAGAATCTGTTGAAGGAATTGCTCAACAAACCATTGGTAGTATGTAAGTATCATGATTTATTTTCATTTCATAAATTTCACCACACTTACATGAATTGCTAGATATGAATTATCTATTTTTTTAAAATGCAGGGATAGCGGTCATTTTGTTGTCGCTTACGCTAAGTATTTGAGTGATGGATTACAAGTACCAAATGATGGACTTGATGTCAGATTACTCCGAAAAATATATGTTGCTCTTTTATGGAAATACGGAGAAATTAAAGCGCAGAAATCATACACAAACGACATTAAAGATCCACAACGATCAAAGCTGAATTTCATAGCACTGGATGAAGAATAACTTGTCCATATTGAGTAGATATTTTTAGCTTGAGTCTGTCAAAGTAATAACCTCTCCTTAGGAATTGTTGGCACAAAAGGTTAAATTGTTGATTTATTTGTAGAGTAGATCATATGTACCCATAATAATTGTTTACATTTAATTCATTTGTTGAGTTATTTCATGTAATTTTTGAAGGCTTCGATTTATTTTATGTTGTCTATATATTTAATTTAATCCTTAGTTTTGAACTTATTAATTGAAATAGAATACTAGATTCAAATATCAATACAGATAATACATCTGTTGCAATAGATGACATATCTATTGGAATTATCAAACAAATTTAGACATATATTGAACATGTAGGTCATTTGTTAGAAATTATCAAACAGGTCTTCCTACTATTTTGATTTGTTCTTATAGATTACGTATCAGTTGCAACGAATAGATTATATATTGCAACAAATTATATATCTGTTGCGACAGATAGACAGAAACATCTGCTTAATACGACAGATGACCAACCTATCGCAACAGATAATCAATCTGTCACAAAAAATAGACTATATGTTGCAACAGATAGATAGTATATTGCATTATAAAAATTCAACTTTCGTCAAACATAAAAAAAATTGCCACTACATGTAAAGTGAAGTAACTTGAAATAAATAATTATTATGGTGTTTGGCTTTGTACATCTTCTTCTTTATATACAGGCTCCAAGAATCTAGTTAGTACCCCATAAGCCCAGACCTCTTCCATCTTTTCCACAATGCCATCATATAAAGTGGTCATTTCTGTGCCGGTTAGCACACATTCGATGTATGTAAATGCGTATGACCCACACGTGACACCAATTTTATTTTTTATGGTCCATGTCCTTGTTTCGACCATCAAAATCCAATGTTTTCTTCATCAATACTTCTTCTGGAAAATGATCCATCAGTTTACTCTACCTCAACAAGCTAGGCAAAAAAATACAGTCATCGAAGACAGGTAAGTTGCAGTCATAAACCTTAATTTCCCCCCCCTCGAGTAGTATCTCAACAACGAGAAAATATTTGTATTCCACGTTCATGATTGCAAGAATTCTTTTAGCCTTGGTCCAGCTCTTTCTATGTGGAAATAGCCTTTTTTCTCTAACATAGTTAATGATATCTTCATCCCATTCGAATGTAGAAACTAACCAATCATATCCCGGGCCACGGGAAGTTTCAACTAGACTACTGAGATCATTATACCTATTCTTGAAATTATTGTACAAGTTGAGGTCCATTATCCTATCGGTAGCATCATAAGCATTAGGGTACGCTAATTGTCTACCCCTCATGAGGCAGAGAATTTCATCAATATACTGTGATATAAGAATACAATTTATAAATAGGTTAGTAATTATAAAGAAGAAAACATAGGGAAAGATACAACGGATGATCCATCTGTTGCAGAGGGTTCTCTGAATCTGTTCACAGATTACCCAGCGAACGTAATTTATGCAACATATGGGAAATCTGTTGCAACAGAATCACCACCAATTTCACTAGAATACCCAACTATTGCAACTGATGACACATCTGTTGCGTAGCTTCCTCTTTATAGAGTAGATTAGAAGGCTAGGTTAGGAAAAGTAAACTTACCTAATCCACGTACCACTTACGCATACTTGTTATATTCTGGAAGTCTTGGGCGTGAAAGATATGCATGGTGTATTCTTGTTTAGGTTTCTTGGAATTAAAGGTCTTTCGCAGCTCTTTCTTCTCTTCGTCCCAAAGTGTTGCATATATGTTGTAAGACCCCATAAAATTCCAGCTCATTTCAGTTTACTATGGCATGTTAAAGAGGGTCCAAGACTTAGAAAATTTCACTAAGTATTGGGACTTAGTCATTCTTAAATCTCCCAAACTTTAAAGATTTTATTTTCAACTTTCTTGGTATTGGAACATTAATTTTTAAGTTGGTTCATAATCAGGGTTGATTATAGTACATCTCGAATGAGTTTCAAAATTTTTGGACTAACGTAAGGGCATGTTTAGGAATCCAAAACAGTAGATGCACGCGATTAGAATGTAATGCACGCTCCATTTCACCCCTGAGGAAGCATGCGATGAAACATATGGCGCACGCTCTATTTTGGCACTCCAAAGTATGCAACACACACTTCATAGCATGCTCCCAAAATTTCTAGCTTTCAATCATATTTTTTCAATGGAAGTTCAGTCCTTATCCTTCACCCAACTAATCTAAAACACCATATTTAGGGTCCCAAAAGCATAAGTTACTATTTTATTCTCAAAATTTCTCCCAATCGAAAGCATTTCCTTTTAAGACAAACCTTATCTCTTCAATATTCAAGATCAATCCTCTAGAATTCGTCAAGAACTTTCTCAAATTCGCCAACTAAGTTATGCTGCGTGTTCAGTTTTGGGTCCCCTTTCACCCTTGGAGTCCAAAAATCTCTTTTTAAATTTAGGTTATGAGTTTCACATGATTTGAATTGAATTACACCCATGAATGTATTGTTGTTTGAATATTCAAGTTAAGAAATTATGAGTTTCAAATAGAATAAACTAATGTGTATGTTGATTGATCTAAATCTCATGTCAAACCTTTAAATTATGAAGTTAATATTGTAGTCATGGTATGTTAGTATGTTGCTCATTCCCAGGTACAAGATTATTCATGTCATGTGCTTGACAAAATGTCTAGATGAATGAGTTTTGAATAGTGACTACTTGTTTTGATTCTAAAGTTATAGTATGGTTCTATTGTCAATGTTATCGAGTTTTGGGGGTAATGAATACCTAAAATTTTGTTGTTTACTTAATTTTTGGTAGTTATAGAATGGTCCCAGTTATATTATGAGTAGTAGTATTCGGTCAGTTAACATAGTCAATATGAGTTCAGTCAAGCTTAGCCCAGTCTAATGATCAGTGTCGGTTCAGTTGGGAGTAAGATTCAATACCAAACGAATCTAGGGATGGGGGAATTCCTGCCAGGTTAGGGTGTGACCCTTAGTAGCAGTCCCTAAGTTATAAAACTATGTAACCAACGTAGGTTGAAATGTCTTCGTTCTAGATTAAGGTTGGCATACACTTATATTCCATAAGTCTTCCTGGAAAATTAGGGTTGACCCAACCATTGTTAGTACCCATGGCACGATATTAACACTCTTCCAACTGGGGTTACAGATTGGACCCCAATCAGTCCTTATTGGGGGCATGTCGGTTAGATAATAGCTCCCACAGTCTCAATTTTAGTATTCAGTATAGAACTTAATCTAGTTCTACGTGACCACAACTTTTAGTTATCAGTTATTTAGTTACAACATTCAGTACCCCAGTTTCAACATACCTCAGATACACGATATATGTTTGGTCTTGTGTGATCAGTACTTTTCAGTAGTTCAGTTTTGCATGAACTCTCATATGGTTACTATATATCATTTAGTTAGTTATCATTGCATGCATATAGACCTCTGCATATTAGCATAACCTTATCTAGCAGACCAGCATATTTAAAGTACTGATCACATACTTATTTCTTACGCTATAATGTTTAACATCATAGGTACGAACGTACAGCTCCTAACCATACTTAGACAAATCATCCTATCAGCGACAGTTATCATGGTGAGTCTTTATCTATCAGGGCATGGGTTCCATTCAGTTCTTATAGTATTTCAGTACTTTCCTTATTATTAGATAGTTTTAGAGTTAGTTGGGGCCTTTCCCATCAACTCTTTTATTTTAGTTGTTTTAGAGGCTTTCAGGCACTTTCAATCAGTTAGTTGATTTCAGTTATTGTCATTCTTCAAACAGTTGTATTCAGTATTATTTTTGACAGTTAGAATCTTATGGTGATTTTAGTTATTCCGCATATGTTTTTTATTACTACTATTCAGTGCTCACAGTAGGTACCAGTTCATGGGTTAGCTTGTAGCCCTTTGAGGTTGTAAGCACCGTGTTCTGCTCAGGGCGTACTCTCAGGGTGTTACAAACTTAGTATCAGTGCCTAAAGTTTTAAAGTGTCCTAGGGATTCTAAAAGCCATGTTGAGTAGAGTCTTGTGCATGGGTGTGAAGCGTGCCACACTTATGGACAAGAGGCTACAAGAATTTTTAGGAAATGTTTCCCTTCTTTCAGTGTTCATATAGAGCGAATGAGCATGATATCAAGTTAAACTCCCTATCTAATCCAATCTTCTTTCCGTTTACAGAATATGCTTTCTAGAAAGACTAACGAAAGAAGGAATAGAAATCAGTCGGCACCACCACCCGTTCAGGAAGATCCCCTGAATGAGCCTGTTTCTCATGCAGAGTTCAGAGCTGCATTCACTACTTTATCTCACTCCGTAGTAGCTCATAACAATCATCCAGCTGCTATCCCAGCCGACCCAGTGGTTAATGCCGTCGCAGCTAGGATTCAGGACTTTACCCAAATGAATCATCCTTCATTTTCAGGATCCAAGTCTGGTGAGGATCCGTAGGAATTCCTTGACTTAATTCATAAGGTGACTGACATTATAGGTATGACTTCTAGTGAAAGTGCTGAACTGGATGCTTACCAATTGCAGGATGTAGCTCACACCTGCTTTACATAGTGAAAAAGGGATAGGGGCACAGATGTTGGGCCTGTAGAATGGGGGAAGTTTGCTTCAACTTTCTTAGATAGATTTTTTCCCTTGGATTTGAGGGAAGCTAAGATGTTGGAGTTTATTAACTTGAATTAAGGCAACATGAGTGTGAAGGAGTATTCCATCTAGTTTACTCAGTAAGCCAGGTATGATCCTTATGTAGTAGTTGATAACAGGTCTAGAATGAGCAAGTTCATGTCTGGGGTATCTGATAGTATGGTCAAAGAGTATAGGACCATAATATCGGTCAAAGAGATGGACTTAGCTAGGTTGATGGTCCATGCACAATAGATAGAAGAGGAAAAGATTAAGTAAAGAAAGGAGGAGAACAAGAGGGCTAGAACAGGTAGCTTAAATTTTACTCAGCCGAGATCAGAGGGTGGAAAATATCCTCAGTTCTGCCAAAAATCTTCAGTCCCGTCTCCATCCTCGACTAGTGCACTAATGTAAAAATTCAAGAATGACAAAAAGGATAGGACGCCAGGCTCTAAGTCTCAGGGTAGTGTGAATAGTGCTCGGACAAATCCACTTTGCCAAAAATATGGTAAGAACCATCAGAGAGTTTGTAGAGCTGGTATCGATGTATGCTTTGGGTATGGTAATCCAGGTCATAGAATCAAAAAATGTCCCCAGGTAGGTCCGCAGAGTCAGCACAATCGTTTCCCAGCTCAGTCTAGTCGCTCGTCTTAGCAGGGTGCCACTTCCAGTGCCACTAGTGGGTAGCGCCCAAATAGGCTTTATGCACTTCAATCCTGACAGAATCAAGAAGGTTCTCCTGATATGGTTACTAGTACGTTGCAAGTCTTTCATTTACATGTTTATGATTTGCTAGATCCTGGAGTTTCTCTTTCTCTTGTAATCTCTTATATAGCTGTCAACTTTGAAATCAGTCCCAAAATCTTAACAGACCCTTTCTCAGTATCTATCCCAGTAGGTAAGTCCATCATATCTAGATAGGTATACAGAAACTACCGGGTTACAGTGTCCTAGAAATTTACCTGAGTAGACCTTGTAGAGTTAGAGATGACAAATTTTGACGTCATTCTTGGCATGGATTGGCTTGATTCATGTTCTGCTTTAGTTGATTATAGGAGTTAAATTGCCTATTTCCAGTTCCCAAATGAACCATTCCTTAAATGGAGGGGTAGTGCCTCAACGCTTAGGGGTCAATTTGTTAACTACCTTACAGAGAGAAAAAAGATATCCAAGGGGTTTGTCTATCATCTTGTGCGAGTCAAAGACTCTAGTTTTGAGATTCCCAATCTTGAGTCAGTTTCTATAGCAAGGGAATTTCCAAATATATTCCCTGAAGATCTTCGCAGAGTGCCTCCCGAAAGGGAAATTGACTTCGGAATAGACCTTCTTCCAAATACTCAGCCTATTTCTATTTTGCCATACAAAATGGCTCCAACTAAACTCAAAGAGTTGAAAGAACAGCTGAAAGACCTCCTAGATAAGGGATTCATCAGGCCCAATATTTCCTCGTAGGGCACACCAGTCCTATTCGTATGTAAGAAAGATGGTTCTCTTAGGATGTGCATCAACTACCGTCAGTTAAACAAAGTCATCAAGAATAAATACCCACTTCCTAGAATCGATGACTTGTTCGACCAACTTTAAGGTGCTAGTTAATTTTCTAAGATAGACCTCAGATTTGACTAGCATTAGCTCAGATTAAGAGAATGTGACATTCCAAAAAATAGCTTTTTAAACCCGATATGATCACTTCGAGTTTCAAGTCATGTCCTTTGGTCTCACAAATGCCCCAACAACCCTTATGGACTTGATGAACCGAGTGTTCAAATAAGACTTGGACATGTTCGTCATAATCTTCATTGATGGCATTCTTTTTTATTCCCACAACAAAAATGATCATGCAGACCACCTCAGAATAGTATTACAGACTCTTAGAGACCATCAGTTGTTCACCAAATTCAGTAAGTGTGAATTTTGGCTAAGATCAGTAGCTTTTCTTAGTCACATTATTTCTGAAGATGGTATTAGAGTTGATTCTCAAAAGAGCAAAGCAGTAAGAAACTAGTTTAGATCTATCTCTCTATCAGATATCAAGAGTTTCTTAGGTTTGGCCTTCTATTACCAATGGTTTGTTGAAGGGTTTTCCTCTAATGCATCCCCCATGTCTTGATTGACTCAAAATAAAGTCAAGTTCCAGTGGTCAGATTCTTTTGAGAAGAGTTTTCAGGAGTTGAAGACTTGACTCACCATATCCTCAATTTTAGCACTACCAAATAATTCAAATGAGTTTGTTGTGTACTGTGTGATACTTCCAGAGTTTTTTTAGGGTGTATTTTAATGCAGAAGGGTAAGGTTATAGCCTATTCCTCTAGACAGCTTAATCCCCATAAAAATAATTACCCTACCCATGATCTTGAACTAGCAGATATTGTGATCGTCTTAACGATTTGGAGGTATTATTTGTACGGGGTGCATGTTTATGTGTTCACAAACCATAAAAGCTTAAAGTATGTATTCTTGCAAAAATATTTGAACTTGCGCCAGAGAAGATGGCTAGAGTTGTTGAAAGACTACGACATGAACGTGCTGTATCATCCAGGCAAGGCCAATGTAGTGACAGATTCCCTCAGTAGGTTGTCTATGGGTAGTGTTTCTCACATTGAAAATGATAAGAAGAAGATAGTTCACGAAGTTCATCAGGCTTGCAAGACTAGGTGTCCGTTTGGTTGATTCAGTTGAGGGTAGTGTATGGGTATAGAATAGTTCAGAATCATCCTTGGTTGATGAAGTGAATGAAAAGTAGGATAGAAATCCCAGTCTAGTTAAATTAAAGAAGTCAGTCAGATATGATAAAGTAGAGGTTTTCTTCCAAGGGAGAGATAGTATGTTGCTTTGCTAGGGTAGACTATGTATGTCGGGTGTAGATGATTTGAGATGGATTATTCTTGATAAAACACATGGAACACATTATTATATTCATCCAGGGGCCACTAAGATGTACCATAACTTGTGGAAAATCTATTGGTGGAGTGGGATGAAAAGGGATATTCTAGAGTTTGTAGCACAGTACTCTAATTGTCAGCAGGTTAAGGTTGAGCACCAAAGGCCTAGTGGTTCTATGTGGGAGTTCAGCATTCTCACTTGGAAGTGGGAAGAGGTGAATATGGACGTTGTGATGGGTTTGCCTCGTACTCATCGTCAGTATGATTCAATTTGGATCATTGTAGACAGGATGACCAAATCAACCCATTTCTTGCCAGTTCATACTTCTTATTTAGCCGAGTACTATGCTAAGATCTATATTAGCGAGTTATTTAGGTTGTATGGAGCTCTATTATCCATTATTTCAGATAGAGATACTCAGTTTACCTCTCACTTTTTGGAAAGTCTTTCAGAGGGGTCTTGGTACCTAAGATCACCTCAGTACAGCCTTTCACCTTCAGATGGATGGTCAGGCAGAGAGGACCATTCAGACCCTAGAGGACATGTTAAGAGCATGTGTCCTCAATTTTAAGGGTAGCTGGTATGATCACTTACCTTTGATTGAGTTTGGATATAATAACAGTTATCATGCCTGCATTCAGATGGCTCTGTTTAATGATTTTTATGGAATGAGGTGTAGATCTCTAATTAGTTGGTTTGAGGTAGGTGAGAACACTTTGGTAGGGCCTGTTTCAGTGTTTGATTCTTCAGAAAAAGTCCAGTTGATCAGGGAGAGGCTTAAAACAGCCCAAAGTTGACAGAAATCCTATGCAGATGTGAGAAGGAGAGACCTTCAGTTTGAGATTGGTCACTTAGTTTACTTGAAAATCTCTCCCATGAAGGGAGTAAAGAGGTTTGGTAAGAAGGGGAAGTTTAGTCCACGGTATGTTAGCTCTTACAGAATTTTGAGCCACTTCAGAAAGGTAGCCTAAGAGCTTGATTTTCCTGTAGACTTAGAATCAGTGCACCCAGTATCTCATGTCTCTTTTCTAAAGAAGTACATTGGAGACCCAGTGGTTGTAGTCCTCTTAGAAGGTGTAGGTGTTCAGAACAGTCTCTCTTGCGAAGAAGTTTTGATCGAAATCCTTGATGTCAGATTCGCCAATTGAGGAATAAATAAATTCCCATGGTCAAAGTTCTTTGGTGAAACCAATCTGTTGAGGGGGGCACTTAGGAAACAGAAGCAGATATGTGAACCAAGTACCTTACCTTTCCAATGAAAACTCAAACTCAGCCTAAGGTAATGATTTTCTCGAGAATTGACTCTTTTCATTTTCAGTCCAGCTATATAATTAGTCTCACATCAGTTCATGCATTCACAAATCAATTCAGTCATGTAATCATGTTTCAGTTATGCATAATCAATATTTAATCTTAGTTTCCTTAGTATTCTCAGCTTAATCAGCCTCATTCAAGGATGAATGTTCCCAAGGGGGAGATATTGTAAGACCTCATAAAATTATAGCTCATTTTAGCTTACTATAGCATGTTAAAGAGGGTCCAAGACTCAGAAAATTTCACTAAGTATTGGGACTTAGTCATTCTTAAAGCTCCCAAACTTCGACAATTTTATTTTTGACCATCCTGGTATTGTAACATTAATTTTTAAGTTGATTCATGATCGGGGTTGATGATAGTATATTTTGGATGAGTTTCAAAATTTTTGGATGAGCGTAAGGGCTTGTTTTGGAGTCCAAAATAGTAGATGCGTACGATTAGCATGTGACGCACGCTCTATTTCACCCCTGAGGGAGCATGCGATGTAGCATGCGGTGCACGCTCTATTTCGATGCTCCAGAGAATGAACACACGCTCTATAGCACGCTCCCAAAATTTCCAACTTTCATTCATGTTTTCCAAGGGCATTTCAGTCCTTTCCCTTCACCCAACTGATCTAAAACACGGGAATTAGGGTCTCGAAAACACAAGTTACTATTTTATTCTCAAAATTTTCCCCAATTGAAAGCATTCCCTTTCAAGACAAACCTTAGATCTTCAATATTCAAGATCAATCCTCAAGAATTCGTCAAGAGTTTTCTCAAATTCGCCAACTAAGGTATGCTAGGTGTTCAGTTTTGGGTCCCCTTCCACCCTTGAAGTCCAAGAATCTCCTTTTAAATTTAGGTTATGAGTTTCACATAATTTGAATTGAATTACACCCATGAATGTATTGTTGTTTGAATATTCAAGTTAAGAATATATGAGTTTCAAGTAGAATAAACTAATGTGTATGTTGATTGATGTAAATCTCATGTCAAACCTTTAAATTGTGAAGTTAATATTGTAGTCATGGTATGTTAGTATGTTGCTCATTCCCATGTATAATATTATGCATATCATGTGTTTGACAAAATGTCTAGATGAATGAGTTTTGAATAGTGACTACTTGTTTTGATTCTAAAGTTATAGTATGGTTCTATTGTCAATGTTATCGTGTTTTGGGGGTAATGAACACCTAAAATTTAGCTGTTTACTTAATTTTTGGTAGTTATAGAATGGTCCCAGTTGTATTATGAGCAGTAGTATTCGGTCAGTTAACATGGTCAGTATGAGTTTAGTCAAGCTTAGCCCAGTCTAATGATCAGTGTCAGTTCAGTTGAGAGTCAACACCGAGCGAACCCAGGGATGGGAGAATTCCTGCGAGGTTAGGGTGTGACCCTTAGTAACAGTCCCTGAGTTACAGAACTACATAGCCAAGATAGGTTAAAATGTCTTCCTTCCAGATTAGGGTTGACATACACTTATATTCTGAGTCTTCCTGCCAGATTAGCGTTGAACCAACCATTGTTAGTACCCATGGCACGGTATTAACACCCTACGAACTAGGGCTAGAGATTGGACCCCAATCAGTCCTTATTGGGGGCATGTCGGTTAGATAATAGTACCCACGGTCTCAATTTCAGTATTCAGTACAAAACTCAGTCTAGTTCTGCGTGATCACAACTTTTAGTTATTTAGTTATAGAATTCAGTACCCAGTTCAGCCTACCTCAGATACATGATATATGTTTGGTCTTACGTGGTTAGTACTTTTCAGTAGTCTCAGTTTCACATGAACTCTCATATGGCTACTCTATGTCATTCAGTCAATTATAATTGCATGCACATGAACCTCTGCATATTAGCCTAACCTCATCTAGAAGACCAGTACATTCAAAGTACTGATCGCATACTAATTTCTAGTGCTATGATGTTTAATGTCATAAGTTTGAACGTATAGGCTCCTGATTATACTTAGACAGATCATCCTATCAGCGACAACTATCATGGTGAGTCCTTGTCTATTGAGGGCATGGGTTCCATTTAGTTCTTACAGTATTTTAGTACTTTCTATATTAGTAGATAGTTTTGGAGTTAGTTGGGGACTGTCCCATCAACTCTTTTATTTTGGTTATTTTCAAGGCTTTCAGACACTTTCAATCAGTTAGTTGATTTCAGTTGTTATCATTCTTCAGAAAGTTGTATTCAGTATTATTTTCCGCATTTAGAACCCTATTTCAGTTAATTTCGCATCAGTTCTTTATTACTATTATTTAACTCTCACAACAGGTACCAAATCATAGGTTAGCTTGTATCTCTTTGGGGTTGTAAGCACCGTATGATGCCCAGGGTGTACTCTCGGGGTGTTACATTTGTCCACCTTCTTCAATGGCCCTTCAACTTTAACAACTTTTGGAGAGGGAGGAGTTGTAATTTTTTTATTTTTAGATTGGAGAGTATTTGGCTAATTAGTTTTTTCTTCCTTATAACCGCCACTGTAGGAGTGTATGACTCCCTCACCTTCTTGGATGATATGACACCCCTCTTAGATTTCAATTCCTCGATAGCATCAGGATAGTCTCTAGTTTTTCAAGGATTTTATCCTATTTGTCCTTGCACACTTGCATTTGCAATGACAACATGAGAGGAAGAGGGGTGAGAGGGACCACTGTATGGGTGAGAGGGACCGATATAAGGGGTGATTTCAAATATATTTATTTTTTCTTGAGCATCAACATTTTCATCATCACGATTGTCAACTACATCAGCATCAACATCAACATCAACATCGCATCATCTGGAGGGTTAAAGAGATCAACCTCCTTAATTCTTGTGCTGCTCTTTGCAACCAACCACCTAAGGACCCTTAGATGAGAAACCTCATCCAAGTAATCCTTGACCTGCTTTCAAATGCCTAAGCCTAAAATATGTAAACAGGAAGCAAGCAAAAAAAAGTGATAATAATTATTCAATATAAATTAATGGATGAGTAAACAAATAGTGATTAAATTTACTATGAAATCCCAAGAAAAGTCGTATAATGTGATCGTCTTTGGAGATATCTTTGTAGTTGTCATATCCCCAGGGATAATCATTAAATTTCTCAAAATCCTCAGCAAGCGCCATCAAGTCATCTTTTATGTCTTTGTTGACGTCTCTTGCCAATATAATGGAATGGGCAAACCAAACAAAGCATAATTTCTCCCTGTACTGCTTTGGTAATGTTTTATCCTTGAGATCTTCTATAAAATTCACCGTTTTATAGATACATCCAATAATTTCAAACAACCCATCTATTTTTTCCTTGCGTTTGTTGGTTTTGGTGGTTGGTTGCTTGGTCAATGCTTTTCCTCTATTTGATGGTGATGCTTTGGCTGTTCTGCTTACCATGGACCTTTTGCGGGGTGTTTCCTTGATGAAAGGTTCTATTGGACGATCGCATCTCAATCCTATTACTATGGAAAACTCTTTCATGAAAAAAAAAACGGCATGCCACAGTAGTTGATCAAGAATTCATCCATCTTTTTCCCCCCTCCATTGAATCTTTATCATCCCCCACGTACTTGATGTTGCGCTTACGAAGACTATATATCATGCTCATTTGGACACGGGCAGTGTGGTACTCAGGCGGCTCAAGAAAGTATCCAAAGCAGCTCTTCTTAAAAAGTCCATCTATGTTTTCACTCTTTATAATATTCCTAAATTCATCAAAAGGTTTCCCTAACTGACTGACATTTAATTACAAGATCACCAGATAGTTCTGTAGGGTCATCTATCGGCATCGCAACTTGAAACTTGTCAATACTAATAGTTTTGATAGGATCATACAGGGATTTCGATCTTAATTTACACCCCATTGGTGATGCATTATCATTTATCTTGATTATCATCCTCTTTCTCACTTTCTACTTCCTCCTCTTCTTGTTTACAACCATGGTGATTATCATCCTCAATCTCACTTTCTACTTCTTCCTCTTCTTGTTTATCTTCTTCTTCCTCTTCTTTTTTATTTTCCTCACCAACCTCTATATGCCCTTTTCTACCTCCTTTTACATAACTTTCCTCAGCTTCATTTTTTCCTAACTGAGATTGTTCAGAAAGTTCCTCCGAATCCATCTGTACTCTAACCTTTTTTGTTGGGTGGTCATAAGTTGATGCACTTTCAGTTTCTTTTCTTTTGGGAGACATCTTTTAACTACAAACAACAGAAAAACAAAAAATTATATTACATTTGATAGCTGCATAATTTTAAAAAAGGAAAGACAAATTTCAAAAAAGTATTCCAACGAATAACCCATCAGTTGGAATATATGGGGAATTTATTTGTAACAGATAGACCACCATACCACCACCACCAATACCAACACCTCCACCAATGCCACCAATACCAACACATACACCAAAACCACTAACATCACCACCAATGACACTAATACCCACACCAAGGCCGCTAAGACCGCCACCACCACCACTAAGGCCACTAATACCACCACAAAGACCACTGACACCACCACCAAGATCACCAATACCGTCCCCACCAATAATAGCGACCAATAACACCACAAACACCATCCAACAATACCCCGACAGTCAACAAAATAGTGCGACAAAAACTAGGGTTTTCTCGGGTTCTTCCAACGTTTTTAGCATCAAAACTCAAAATTGTTAACCCGTTCTCAAAGATAATACAACTAAAAGTCTTTTTTTTATTGTTAACCAAAAATATCTAATTTTTAGAATAAAGAACAAATTTAGAACTCTTCCCGAACTTTATTACCTGAAAAGATAGAGAAAACAAAGGATAAAAGTGAGAATAAAGTCAAAAATAGCAACTATGTGGTCGAAAATGGGAAGAAAATCAATCTGTTTTGAAGGTTTGAGCAATATGTTGAGTAGTCGTTGTCTGTTTTATTGAGAGAGAGAGAAAAGAGTGAGAACTTGAGATTTGAAATAATAAAATATTTTTCCCGCAAATGAATGATTTGTATGGGTTGATTTGTATCTTTGGAAAAGAATGACAAGTTTTGAAATTATTAATTTGGTCCGAATTGATCTTAATTATTTTTTAAAATTTTAAAAGATATAATTTTTAACCGTCTCATCATAATAAAGTGTATTAAGTTCAACTAGAACACTGATGAATTTTAGGTATTAGCTTAATAATAGGTTAATAAGAATCGTTTCAACTCAGAGTGATCGATCGATAACTAGGTCGGGAGGAATGCAATACCAATATCATATAATTACAAAGACTCAATTGAAGTTGTAGTTGACGCTATCATCTCATCCCTAGTTCTTGATAAATTAATTTAGGTATTAACTTAATAATAATTTAATATGAATTGTTTCAACTCAGAGTGATCAATCAACGACTCAGGTCAGGAGAAATGCAATACCAACCTTATGCAATTGCAAAGACTCAATTAAAGTTGTAGTTGACCCTATCAAATCATACCTAGTTCTAGATAAATCAATTTAAGTATTATCTTAATAATAATTTAATATGAATCATTTTAACTCAGAGTGATCGATCGATGACTCAAGTCAGGAGTAATGCAATACCAATATCATCCAATTGGAAAGACACAATTGAAGTTGTAGTTGACCCTACCAACTAATTCCTAGTTCTAGATAAATCAATTTAGGTATTAGCTTAATAATAAGTTAATATGAATCATTTCAACTCAGAGTGATCAATCGACGACTGAAGTTGGAAGAAACGCAATACCAATATCATGCAATTGCAAAGACTCAATTGAAGTTGTAGTTGACCCTATCAACTCATCCCTAGTTCTAGCTAAATTAATTTAGGTATTAGCTTAATAATAGGTTAATAAGAATCGTTTCAACTCAGAGTGATCGATCGACGACTCGGGTCAAGACGAATGCTATACCAACACCATTCAATTGCAAAGACTCAATTAAAGTTATAGTAGACCCTATCATATCATCCCTAGTTCTAGATAAATTAATTTATGTATTAGCTTAATAATAAGTTAATATAAATCATTTCAACTCAGAGTGATCGATTAACGACTGAGGTCGTAAGAAACGCAATACCAACATTATGCAATTGCAAAGACTCAATTGAAGTTGTAATTGACCCTATCAACTTATCCCTAGTTCTAGCTAAATAATTTTAGGTACTAGCTTAATAATAAGTTAATAAGAATCGTTTCAACTTAGAGAGATCGATCGATGACTCGGGTCCCATGGAACGCAATACCAACATCATGCAATTGCAAAGACTCAATTAAAGTTGTAGTTGACCCTATCAAGTCATCCCTAGTTCTAGCTAAATCAATTATATTGAAATATTTTGCAACAGACGATTGAGTTGTTGGAAATTTTTAAACAGATATTGAAATCTGTTGCAACAGATTGCCTATCTGTTTTAATTATCAAATAGACATTTGCAGTTGTTGTGATAGATGACTGAGTTGTTAGAAATTTTTAAACAGATATTGATATCTGTTGCAACAGATGACATATCTATTTGAAAATCTTATTTTTAAATTTAAAAAAAATATTTTTCCAAAATAAAAAAGATAAATTCCTAAGGCAGTCAAAAATATTTCTTGGATAACTCAAAAATCTCCTCCTTGAGTAGTCTTATCTTGTCTTTTAAATGTCACTCATCTCCTCGTGCCCTTCAAAGTTATTAATTAATAAATATTTAAAATCATCTCTAGAAATATCTCTCCTTCAGCCATAAATTTATTCATCTCTCTTCTTTTTCTTTCTCTCCTCTTTAGGGTCATCACAGCCGCCTCCTTTTATCTCTCCTATTTTTCATGAGGATCCCTTCGGATCTCAATCGATCTATATATTTTCTTGACAAAAATAATTGTTTTGATCCCCTTGCTTTTGACATTGCGGGTATAGTTCACTATTGCTCTTTCATTCTCATCTTCTTCTTTGCAAGTTATCTAAATTAGTTATTTACATCTATTTTTTATTTAATTACCCTTTACCCATATCCTACTTATTTAAAAAAAATTGAAGGAAAGGTGACTTTTAAGCCTTGTTGGCAGTATTATTTTTTTGTAAGTATTTTATTTGTTGCTTTATTGTTGATGTTGTTGGTTGGGTTGGTACTGTTGGAACGTATGGTGTGGTGTTGTTGATGGTGTTGGAACAAATGCTGTTGTTTCTTTATTGTTTCTTTGTTGTTGATGTTGTTGTTGATATTGCAACAGACGGTACAACTGTTGGAACAAATCAAACCACTAGCAAGGCTGGTATGATGTATTCCAATAGATTATACATCTGTTATAACAGACTCCACATTTGTTGCAACAGATGGTAATCTGTTGCAATAGATGTGAAGTCTATTGCAATAGATAGGTAATGTTATTTTTGTTCTTCTCTTGTTTGACATCAATTATTTTTCTCTTATTTTTAGATATAATGAAGTGAAAGTTAATCAACTTTTGTCCGACCAACATAAAAATCTACAGTAAATAAGGGTTCGGAGAAATAAACTTCTTGCAGATAGAACCACTTCATATGTGGGAGGTATGTATTACTGATCATGTTATCATGAAAACACACATAGAGTACACTGATTTTATGAATGTTGTTTTTTACCGATTAGGCATTGATCATTCAAACAAGATATCTGTAATTTTATAGTTAAGTTTGATAGGTCTGAATTGAAAAAGGTTGAGGGACCATGAATATGGTTCTAATACCCTTTTAAGATTTTAATGACGGTTGTTGCTCATGTTTATATGTCAAGATTTGTGAAGGGATCAAGTTTTAGTGGCATTGTAAAAAGATTCGATAGCGATTGGAATAACTTTTAAGGTGCATTGGACTCTGAGAGGGCCTTCGAAGCCTCCCACTGCTTCAACAAAGAATAAAAATCAATATTGTTATTGCCCTAGCCCAAATTTATATGGTTGGGTTACTCAGTGTTATGATTATACACCAGAAGGTGCGGTAGGAGAATATTTGTGAGAGAAAAAGGAAGTTGATGAAGACTATATCATCTGAGAGCTAATTGAAGATGAAACATAGGATAGTAAGAAACTTCTAGTGAATCTGGTCGGTAAAATTAACTTATAACACAAGAAATCTGAATCAAGTGCAAATATGAAAGTGTATCCAAAAATGAAAATTCATTTGTTATCTCTCTCAAAGAAAAATAGTGCAACTGGGCACTTTGCTAGGGAGCTGCGACTAGCTAGTGTGGTCGGAATGATCACCTACATAGAAAATAGCAGAACACCAAAAAAATATCTTTGTGGGCACCGAGGGTTGTAATAATGTACAATAAGTCAAGAAAACTTATGTCAAGAACAACTGAAGTTAAGATAAGGAATCTAAGAGAAGGCAGAAATTTTAAATTACATCCCATGCCTTGTTGTTTGTTGTTTCGATTCGGTCCACTGCTATTGACCCGATTGAAACCACAAACAAGATTGAAACACAGATTGAGTATCATTACTTCCTTAGCAATATGGATATAATTGATTGTGTTTTCTTTCCTTAGCATGCTTTTAACATATCTTGGAGAATATCAGAAGTTTGTTGTAGTATGTGAATCCTGATAATTTTCAAGCATGCCTCCATTTTGCAGATTTGGTCCTCAAGTTTGTCATTGCCGTCTTTGAGGTTAGTGTAGAGTTCTTGGTATTTTGTGAGCTCATCGATGAGGAATACTTTCTTCAGAGTTGTGGCATTATAAAAGGCCTTCAGAAGGCTTCCAGAACACTTTCTTCAGAATGATTAAATGATATATAGAGGGTTGCTACATTTGTTTTAGGTCAACGTGTTGATGCACACTCAAGCAGTGATCCCAATAGTTGAACAACTCACTTTCTCATTGAAAAACACTCGAGAAAGTGAGTTATTCAACTATTGGGACCACTGCTTGAGTGTGCATCAACACGTTGACCTAAAACAAACATAGCGACCCTCCATGTATCATTTAAGCCTTTTGAAGAAAGTGCTCTGTAAATCTTCTGAAGTCCTTTTACGATGACACAACTCTAAAGAAACTTTTACTCATCAACGAGCTCACAAAAGACCAAGAACTCTATACCAACCTAAAAACGGCAATAACAAACTTGAAGACCAATTCAGCAAGCTGGAGGCAATCTTAAAAATTATCAGGATTCACATACTACAGCAAGCCTCTGATCTTCTCCAAAATATGTTGAAAGCATTCTAAGGTAATAAAACACAATAAATTATATCCATATTGCTAAGGAAGTAATGATACTCAATCTGTCTTTCAATTTTATTTGTGGTTCCAATCAGGTCAATAGCAGTGGACCTAATCGGAACCATAAACAACAAGGCATGGGATGCAATTTAAAATTTCCATCTTCGCTTAGATTTCTTATTTTAACTTCAGTTTTTCTTCGCATAAGTTTTCTTGACTTACTTACACATCATTTCAACTTTCAGTGCCCGCAAAGCTGCTTTCTTGGTGTTCTATTATTTTCTATGTAGGTGATCATTCTGACCACGCTACCTAGTTACCCTACCTAGAAAAGTGCCCAGCTGCACTATTTTTCTTTGAGAGAGACAACAGATGGATTTTCATTACTGGATACACTTTCATATTTGCCCTTGATTCAGATTTCTTGTGTTCTAATTCAGTTTCATCGGTCAGATTCGCTAGAAGTTTCTTGCTACCCTATGTTTTCTACTAAATTAGCTCTCAAATGATATAGTCTTTCATCAACTCTTCTTTCCCTCACAGGTATTCCCCCACGGCTCCTTTTGGCAAATAGTCATCTTCTCGAACAACCCATCCATATAAATTTGTGCTAGGGGAATTCGTATTTGTTTTCTGTTCTTCTTTGATACAGTGCGAGTCTTCGAAGGCCTTCTCAGAGTCCAATGCACACTTAAAGTTAAGTCCAATCACTATTGGATCTCTGCACTGACACTAAATATTGATCCATTCTCAAAATTTGACAGGCATTAACATGAGCAACAGTTGTCATTAATTCATAACAGGATGTCGACACCATCTTCATTGGCCCCTCGGCCTTATCAATTCGAACCTATCAAACTAAACTGTACAATGCAGAATCTTTTTTGAATGATCAATGCCTAATCAGTTAAAAACTGCATTCACGAAATTATTATACTTTATGTGTGTTGTCCAGATGACCTTATCAGTAATACATAACTCCCATACATAAAAGTGGATCCATCCACCTGCACGTACCTTATTATTCCTATCCCATTTATGGCTTAATTTGAATAAACAGATGACTAAATTATTGCAACAGATGACACATCTGTTAAAATTATCAAATAATTATAGACATCTATTACGACAAATGATCAATTTGTTACAATATATGACTTATCTGTTGGAAAAATCAAATAGATATATCCATCTGTTGCAATAGATTGTCAATATGGTGTAAATTATCAAACAGATAAAATATATTTTACAACAGATTATCCATCTGTTAGATTTATTTTAAAGCAATGTTCTTTTCTTTTCGAAATTCGATAAAGATAAAATGTTGTATTTAGATCTATTTTTTTAATTTACATATTCGAAAAGTCACCAGTTTTATTTAATTAAGAGATGTATTTATTAAAAAAGAGGTGAACAGTCGTGGCTTTTTGACTAACTCATTCCAATTCAATCCTTTATAAATAGGTCCCTCCTTACTCGTTCATTCTACTACACTTCTAGATATGGCTGACCCAGATTTGTATAGGGTGATTCATCTTGAGTCCTTATGGGAACTTGAAAGGCAAATTCATGAACTCCAGAGAGAGTTAGGTGACTTCAGAGAAAGGCTGAGAGGGCCCTGCTGCTGCCGGATGACGATTGACCCAGTTGATAGTAATACTACTACTACTAATAATAATAATAATGATAATAATAATAATAGTGGTAATAATAATTAGGTTATGTTTTTTCTTTTAGCGTATGTATTTTCTTTTTTTATACTGGATCTACCTAAGGGTATTTTTTTTTATTGTATATATTTGTATATACTGGATTCAAAAATCTATGTTTGGTCGACTTTGAATTCTTAATTCTTATTTGATATTTAATTTTTATTATATTTATTCCTTATTCTCAACATGTAGACGGTTGGAGGTAGGGATAGAGTGTTTGTGGCAATGAATGGACCATATATTGCAAATGATGGTTAATCTGTTGCGACAGATGGATCATATGTTGCAATAGACGATTATTAATTAAAAAATAGGCTATTGTTATTGAGAGGATGAAAAGTCATGACTTTTCGATGATTTAATATGAAAAATAATTCATAAATAAATAATAAGGAAATAAATGATAAACACAATTTATAACCATAAAAGAACAATTATTTAATTTTAATAACTGATCGTGACTTTCACCATTGTTGTTTTCAAATCTATTTTTAATTAGTTAATTAATTTATTATATAATTAAAAAGTCACGACATTGGATTAATCAAGGTATATGATGATTGTTAAAAAAGGGTGAACAGTCGTGACTTTTTGTCTAACTCATTCAAAATAGCTGATGAATCAAATTCTCCATTTGTTGCGACTGATGAATCAGTTGTTAGAAGAAATAAAAAAATCCCCTTCAACATATGGTTGATTTGTTGTAACAGATGGTATATCTGTTGCCACAGATGGGTTATCTGATGCAACAGATATACAATCTGTTGCCACAACTCAATAAAAATGGTTATTATTTTATTAAAAGAAATGGCTATTAAAAAGGTGAGAAGTCTTCGATTATTTAATTGAGAAAAAGGTTATTTAAATTTAAGAACTTATTAATAATAATAAGCTGAAAATTCATGACTTGTCATAATAATAAAAAACTCACCAGCTTGATTTAATTAAGTCATGTCTTTTCACAGAAAACAATAAGGAAATAAATGATAAACACAATCTATAACTGTAAAAAATGGTTATTTAATTTAAATAATTGATGTTAATATTAAATAAGTTACAAGTAGCGACTTTTCATTATTTTTGTTTTTAAATCTGTTTTTTTAATTTATATAATAAAAGAGTCACCAATTTGGATTAATGAAAGTATATGATATGATGATTATTAAAAAATATAGATGATATATTTCATCAATTTGATCATATATTTCAACAGATAGTAGGTTATCTGGCAGATAATAATAATAATAATAATAATGATAATAATAATAATAATAATAATAATAATAATAATAATAATAAGTAGGTTATGTTTTTTCTTTTAGCATGTGTATTTTTATTTTTATTTATATTCCAACTACCTACCTAATGTTTTTTATTTTTGTTTAATGAAAAATTTATGTTTCTGTCTATTTTTTCTTCTCAACAAACATGTCAACAATTGGACGTAAAGAATAATTTTGAATCCAGTAGCAATAGTAAGAGTTTTGAAACATATTGGTTATCTGTTGGGTTTATGGCAGGAGTTGTTTTGTGTTGTTCCAAATAGATTACTCATCTGTTGCAATAGATAACTAGTCTGTTGCAACAGAAAATTCGCCTGATGCAACAGATAACTAGTCTGCTGCAACAGAAAACTAGCCTAATGCAACAGATAACTAGTTTGTTGCAACAGATAAATAGTTTGTTGCAACAAAAAACTCACCTAATGCAACATATAACTAGTTTGTTGGAATATATAACTAGTCTGTTGCAACAGATGAACAATCTGTTCGATTTATGTTATGGGCACTATATAGAACTCGTTCATGAATCCAACATATGAGTCTTCCGATGCAACAAATTAATCATCTGTCGCAACAAATAAGTGATTTGTTTAAACAGATGACTCTTATGTTGGATTCGTGAATGGGTTCTATCCATTGTTAAAAAATAGCAGTAACAGTGTATCCAGATGACAAATTCAACTAAAAATCATAATCTTACTTATCAAAGTCACCTATGAAGTAATGCCAAAGTGATGTACCAAATAAAATTTGACCTAAAAATTTATTCAAGTAGCAGCAGTAGCGGTAAAAAAAACAACAATAGTCGACAAGAAGAACATGAAGTGCATAATGAAGTAGAAGATGATGATAATGAAGTTGAAGATGATGATAATGAAGTAGAGGATGATGAATAAAGCAGCAACAACAATGAATAACAAAAATCGCGAATAGAGAGAAAACAACAACGGATGAGAATAGAGAGAAACGCGTGTTTTTTCCTTCATTTTCTGTTATATTAACTAACATTTAGATCAAAGTATAAATTTAAAAACTTGTGGGTTATTTCCAAACTTTTCCAACTTTCTTAATACATAATAAAGTAATTGTCACCTCCACTCAATTATTAAGACTTGAGTCACCTACACTTCATTTTCTAACTCTTTTGTCCCTTTTAGCTAAATGACTCAAGTTAGTCAAGGATCTATTGAAAACAGACTCTCTACCCTATAAAGGTAGTGATAAGGTACGTATTTTATCCTTCACACACTACATATATGAGATTATATTGAGAATTATCTTGATATTGAAGACATAACTATTAAATCATAATTTTTATAAGTTTATCACAATCTTGTTTTTCTTTCGTGATTTTTCAAACAGTAATGGTAGTATCATGTTAAGTATCTATATCAACAACACGAGTTTTGATTATGATAAAGAAAAATAAAGGTACCTACACTAACAGTTTCATTTATAAAGAGAGATTATGTGAGATGTTTTGGTCATGACAAAGCAATCAATAATTTAGTTTATGAAAAGATATATTGCAACATTTATCGAGTTATGAATTAACATTTTTATTCATCGTTTAAATGAATCTTGCATTTATTTTAATGTCAATTGATATTTATTTTCATATAATTCATCGTCTTTGTACAGTATTTATTCGTATCATTTAAATAGATATAACATTTATGTTAAGGTCAACTTATATTTATAATTTTATTGATTGACGCGAGACACACGTACAGAATACGTGGATCAAACTTTACAATTTTTGTCTTCAAAATCCATGATTAGATACAAAAAAAATTAAAGTTTCTATAAATTTTACTCTTTTCTTCCCAATTTCTATGAAGTCTTTTAAATAGATACACAGTTTTAAAATGTAGGAAGATTTATATGATTTATGATTTAAATTAAATTATATGTTTTCAGTAGATCTAAATCATCTCATTAGGAGTGAAGTAGACTTTTTTTTTTTTAGTTATTTTTGCTAAATAGATAAATGTGTGACTCTTTTGGTATTTAGTAAAAAGAAAAGTGTGGCATGTCAATTCGAATACTAGGAATAAAACATTATAGGTCATACTATAATTTTATAAAAGAAATAGGAAAGTGAAGTTCTGAGTATGATGATGAAAATAGTATACGTGCACAGATTGTTTCAAAAAAATACATTTTACATAGGGTAAAAATATATAACATGTATATATTTGAATTAACCGACAATACATTAATAACTTATTTTCTATGCACGTACCAAGCATTGTATGAGTTATACATGATTTAAATACATGAATAACTTTGTTCTTATCAGCAACAAAACAACCCCTAACATGTTAAGGATTTATAATCTTCTAAATTATCCTCATTTTTGGGAAAAATATAGAATCCTGGAAATAAAAATAGTTGTTTGTAAAAACAAAGTACTTTTAGAAAGAAATAAGTGTAACGCATTTTTCATCTTCAAAATTTTATGTTATCTTTTTAAAATTTTATGCTTAATTAAATAACCTCCACACAATAATTTATTTTATATACGTTCATTCTTAATTAACGCTTGATACACGTGCAATGCACGTTCCTTAAACTAATATATATATATTACTACTATATATAAGTGTTAATTAGCTAAAAGCTCAAGCAGACAGCTGGCGGTTGTCATGCCTACTTCTAGTTGTCTGCTTGCTTAGTGATTTTATTATATCACCCCTAATTAATTATCATATGTCATTTACGTATTAAAATTAATAATATTTAATAAAAATAAAATAGACATTTATGACATACCTACTTCAGCTTCTTCAACCGTAATTTTACTATATCATCCTTAATTAATTATTATAAGTCATCTAAGTATTAAGAAATTAATAATATTTAATAAAAAGGATAAAATAGGCATAAAATGATAAATTAACTCTTGACGTTTTAAATTAATTTGAAACGTATTAATTTTATCAATTTTGCTATATCACTTCTAATTAGTTATTATGAGTCATTTAAGACATGTCTACTCCGCTACTTCAATTGTGATATTTGGTTGACTCTCGAAATTATATTTGTGTTGCTTAAATTGGAATAGAAGAAAAAATATTATAAATCACAATAATTTAAAACTTAAATTATTTTTAAAATATAATTAATTATCACTGCCATCAAAGTTTGAACAAGGAGAGTATAATAAATTACAACAGCTAACAGGTTAAAATAGTAAATTACAATGCCAAAAAGTATAACAAATTACAATAGCTAACATCTTAAAAATTCTAAAAATATATTTAAAATATAGTTGATTATCTTAATTTTAACTTAATTATTTTAGTTTTAGTTTCAACTTGTTATGCATTTGAAAAATGTGTAAAAAATATTATAAATTATAATAATTAAAAATTTATTTCATATAAATTGGAATAGAGGGATATTACTTGAAAAATGTGTAGAAAGTCATATAAACCATAATATAATTAACAACGTAAAATATCTAAAATTATATAACAAATTTGATTGACTTTCTCAAATATTCCATCAGTGTCACATAAATTGGGACAAAAAGAGTAGCATATAGTATCTAAAAATTATGTAAAAGTACTATAAATCAATAACTAATAACATAAATTTTTAAAAATATACAAAAAAATTATTAACTTTTCAAATTTTATCATACCACATAAATTGAGATAAAAAAAGTAATATCTATTAGATCTGTGTTGGCACGGGCTTCGATAGCTATAGTTTGTGTGTATGTGTGTGCATATGTATTATATATTACTATCTATATAAGAGGGAGTTTCAGCAGCTTCTCGTTGTCCTGCTTGCCGACGGTTAAGCTGCTTGCTCCGTAATTTTGCTATACTATCTTTAATTAATTATTATATGTTATTTATTTATTAAAAAATTAGTACAATATTTAATAAATTAATATAAACATTATGACATATCTGCTTCAGTTGCTTCAACTGTAATTTTACTATATTACCCCTAGTAATTATTATAAGTCATCTAATTATTAAAAAATTAATATTAAAAAGTTATTATAAGGTTATTTCAGTATTAAAAAATTAATAATATTTAATATTAAATTAACTTGATGTCTTATATAAGGCCTACTTAATTTTTTTCCCCACAAGTAATTTTTATAGTAATTTTGTTATATCATTTTTAATTAGTTATTATAAGTCATTTAAGACATATCTGTTTCGCTGCTTCAATCGTGATTTTACTATATCACTCCTAATTAATTATTATGACAATCTAAGCATTGTGTCATTTAAACTGGAATAGAAAAAATATCATAAATCAGAATAACTAAAATAATAAATTATTTAAAAATATATAATTGACTATCAGTGCCCCAAAATTTTGGACAAGCATAGTAACATATATTATTTGAAAATTACATAAAAAGTATTATAAATTACAATAGTTCATAGCTTAAAATATCTAAAGTAACATATATTATTTGAAAATTACACAAAAAATATTATAAATTATAATATTTAATAGCTCAAAATATCTAAAAAGAAATAATTTGTTACATATTCAAAGAAACACACACACATAAACATATATATATATATATATATATATATATATATATATATATATATATATATATATCACAATAATTAACAACTTAAAAAGTTTAAAATATATACTATATTTGGTTGACTGTTGAAATTATATCAGTGCCACTTAAATTTGAACAATAAAAAATATATCTGACTATCAGTGCCACAAAAGTTTGAACAAGGGGAGTTTCTCATATATTATTTGAAAATTACATAAAAAAGTATTATAATTACAATATAGTTAACAACTAAAAATATTTTTAAAAAAATTAATTTACTATAAATCACAATAATTAGCGATTTAAATTTTTTTAAACATATAAAATATTTGGTTAATGCTCAAAATTATATCAATTCCATTTAAATTGAGATTAAAAAGAAGTATTATAAATCTCAATAAAAATTTAAATTAGTTTTAAAATATAATTGACTATCAATGTCACAAAAATTTTAACGAGGAGAGTAACATGTATAATTTTAAAATTGCATAAAAATACTATAAATTACGACAATTAGCAACTTAAAATATCTAAAATATGTTAAAAATATAATTGTCTAAATTCTATTTGTGACACATAAATTGAGATTAAAAAAAATAACATATATTGGGCCCGTGCTCGCACGGCCTTCGACATCTAGTGTGTATGTATATATATATATATATATATATATATATATATGAAGAAGTCACGCCCTGTAATAAAATATAAAAACATTGGTATTCTGTAGCTAGAGGTAAAATTTTGATGTCAAATGTTTTTTCTTTTTTTCTATCTTTGTTTTTTTTGTGAGTGTTTGAATGAGTTAAGAATTGTTTTTACACCTATGAGGAAATGTATATTCTTTATTCTTTTGCAAACAAATTATGTTCTTAAAAGGAAAAATTACTCCTTATTAAATAAAGAATTGTTTTTGGGGAAACAATATATATATATATATATATATATATATATATATATATATATATAATCTAAATCTATAATCTATATCTATAATTTATAATCTATAAATATCAAAGAATTAATTAATAATGACTTATATTGATTTATTCTATATTAATTGAACAAGATAATAATTTTACAAAGAAAAAACAACTTATTCATACTAATAACTCAGATAGAAAAAAATCAATTCAAATAAAAAGTTAAAAGAAAAGAAATTTAGCTCCCACATTAAAATTAATTTGACTATGTTGCATACAAGAACAACAGATTATAAATATAAATGCAACAAGACAATTGAAATCAAAATCAAAATAAGAGGAAAAAGTGAAGTAGAATAAGTTTCTTGTAAATTTTAATTCAAAATATTGTTAAAAGTGTGAAGACCATTAGAAAAGTGATTTGAACTTTTTTCCCTTCATTAAAACACTTTACAATAGACAAATCGTCTTTTCACTTTTTTTCTACAATTATTATTTAATTATATATGTAATTTTGAATCCTAAAATATATGGGTTAGGTCTTTAAAATATGGTAATGGATTAGCACTTTAAAATATGGTAAGTTTTTTTGTTAAATTAGGACTCCTATTTGTTTTATAATTTATATAGGTTTAATTTTAAACATATTTTTTTTATTAATATATATTGTCCCATCCCATGCTTGTATTTATGTTTTCTTCAACCATTGTAATTGTCATCCTCCAGGTTAGGCAAGTGTATCATGTATAAGATGAAATAATTTTAACAGGTCACATTAAGCTACACACTAAACTAAATTAAACTAAGCAATTTAAGTTGGCATTGCAAGTAATATTGTGTTTAAATTAACAATGTAAAAGGGGAGAGATGATATAACGATCAAAAACCTGGAAAGAAAATTATTGAAACTGTGATGAGACGAAAAAATAATGAAAGATGGCAACTGTTTATAATGATGAACAATGGAAAAAGCTCGCACAGTTGTTTATAACAATGAACAATGAAAAAAGCTCAAGCGTTTATATAGAAGATTGGAAAAGCCGTATGATTTTTGGTTGAAAGAAATCAAACAGGATTAAAAAAACTATAACTAAATTTGGAAAGAATTTAATTGTAAACCAAGTAGGAACCAAATAGGAGGGAGGCAAAAGAAAATGTTTATAATGATGAACAATGGAAAAATCTCTCATAGATGAATGTCGGTTGACTTTGAAGAATTTTTTGAGTAAAGGTTAGGGTTAATTGTATTGTTTTGATATCTTTATTATCTTATTATTTTATTTTAATTTATAGATGCTAGATGAATGTGGGTCGACTTTGAAAATTTTTTTAGATAAAGGTTAGGTTTACGCGCTTCGCGCGTGTACCTCACTATAATGAGTTTAAACGTTACACTAAATATGATATTTTCTTAAATAATAAAAGAATTTATTTAATTAGTTATATAGTAATTGTAAATATCTAAGATACAAATGAGGTAGGTAAAAAATACACTGATAACTCCTTAAATTATGGTTGGTGTCTTAGAAAAGAAATGTCACGACCCAAAAATAAGGGTCATGATGGCGTTTGTTGCGGCGTACCTTGACAAGTAAGCCTATCACCCGAACAGATACGAATAGAGAAAAAGACAGAAATACCCCAAAGTAAGGCTTCTAAAATGAAACCGAACCATATAAATAATCATAACAATGTGGAAAGAACTTATCCAGAATACCAATCATGCCTAAAGTCAGGTGTCAATAGTGTAAGAACTACTAATACAATCTAAGAGTCAAATACATCAAAAAAAATAACCACAAAGAAATAATAACTATCTCCGAATACTAATAAAGACATAACTAGTATAGAAAGATAGAGGTGAACTTCGGACGCATGAATGTCCAACCGCTAGCTTGGAAGCTTCAACAATCGCCCGAATCAAGTAAGTTAAGGTGCACTCAAGCTAGGACCTGCACCGAAAGGGCGCAGTAGGCATGAGTATGGTCAGCTTGTACTCAGTAGGTATCATAGGCCAACCAAGCAAAGTGGTAAATAAAGCATACAAAAGAGACACTAAGGACACATAACCTGCAATCAAAAAATGTCCCACAACAGTAGCCCACACTGCTTGCACTAACAGTTTTAGTATATCTCATATATATTACAAAAACACACCAAGATACGAAACACAAGTATACATTATGTCACATATAATAGAACAAGAGAGAACATGTAGATACAAGATCATCAAATACAAGTAAAGGAAAGTTAGACAAACACATAGATGACAAGTCAATAAGGCAATACAACACAACATAAACACAATAAAGTAAGTGCAATGTATATGATGATGATGATGCACGAGGTTGTCGTACAACCTCTGGGATCATCGTACGATTCCCGTATACACCTACGGAGCGAAAGCTTCCCGATGTAGGACCCATGGGGGGTTTGTCAACCCATATACAATCCACATATCTCATATCTCCTTTCTGGCATGTCCCTTGAAAAGAGTTTTATAAGGTGTTACAATAATTTTAAAAAGGTGTTGCCAGTGTTTCTCAGATATTGCCACGGTGGTACCAATATTTCATGAATGAGTATGATATGAAGATGTAATGCTCACAACCAATCACAATAAGTATTTCCACAATCAACCACATGATATATTTCCACAACCAACCACAACGGTACATTTCTACAACCACATGAGCCAATATCCAATCGTTATTTTCATTTCATCCATGAATTTCCACATGTCTCATATGCTAATAAAGTATGAATATAATCATAATACACCAATGGTACCACATTAAACAATACAACACAATTACTCACATGTATTCAAGACTATCAATGTCATATAGGACCCCACACGGTCAAACATATCACATAATATTTCAATTTTGACAATTACATTACATATAGGCCCCGACACGGGCACAACACGTAGATAGCCATTTTTCATAATTAGTTCCCACCCTTAACATATATTTTTGCACCATCACTTACTACCCAGCCCAGTCTGAAGAGTTAAGTCATAACCTACCTCGAAAGTCGAAATCGGTCCGCTACACTTAAACCCGCAACCTTACCTTTTACGAACAATCCCTAAATTCACTAGAAACATCAAATATGAAATCTACGCATCAAAACGAAACCAACAACACCCATATTGACTACTTTTGGTTCGGGGTCAAAACGGACCCCCAAAATGGGTTTCCAAAAAAGAAGGGCAAAATCAAAACTTTACTTCAAAAATATGTTCCCCATATTTTTTTCTAAGTCGAAATGTATTTCGACGGGGTGCTCGAGATTCGTTTGGAGTGTGATTTATGCAAACAAACTATTCAACCACACTAAATTGTACGTTCCAGATGCGATGGCGCTACCAGATTTTTTAGAAAAATTCATTTTCACAAAATTGACCTCCGAAACCCGAAATCACAATTTTTCAAATCGAGGATCGAAATGAGATTTAAAAGCTGTAAAATCATACCAAACATGCTAACACACTAAAATTAACATTCCGGATCTGTTGGCGAAGTTGGATTTTCTATCCGAGGCCATTTCAATTAAATGTGGGTCCCACACCCATATTTCTATTTTTTTAACATTTTGATCAATATGTCAAAATGAGTTTCGGTGCACCGGGACCCGAACCAAAGGTCTACCTAGCCTAAAATCGATATTCCAGAGCTGCTGGCTCAAGTCGTTCAGTCATCCATCGTACGGATCAAAATATATCCATATTAGTCCAAAATAAGGCTCTCGAAGCCATCAAAAACTACAATATTGCATAAATGATACCAAAATGCATCAAAAATCTTGTCAACCACTCCCACACCCCAGAAATACCATAATTCAACAACCGGGGGGGGGGGGGGTAAAATAGTTAAATCATACAAAATCACAAATTTCACATATTTCATCAAATTTTCAGGTCGTTATATCATCCACCACTAAAAATTGAGTTCGTCCTCGAACTAGGGCAAGGAAATACCTGGATCAATGAAAAGCTGAGAATAGGAACTACGCATATCAGACTCAATCTCCCAAGTAGCCCCATCTATAGGTCAAAGTTCCTACTGGACCTAAACCACAAGGATCACTTTAGAGCTCAACTGCCTAACATCCCTAGCCAAAATGGATACTGGCTACTCAACAAAGGACAACCACTGATCTAGCTGAACTAACTCCTAACGAATAATATGTGACTCATTAGGAATATAGCGACGAAGCATAGAAACTTGAAAAACTTGGATGAACAACTGATTGATCAGGGAGCAAAGCCAACTCATAAGCCACATCACCAACAGTCCAAAGAATCTCAAATGGATCAATATACCAGGGGGTAAGCTTGCCCCTCTTCCCAAGCCTCATCATACCCTTCATGGGTGAAACTCGAAGGAAAATGAGATCACCAATACCAAATCTCAAGGCACGAAGTCTATCATCAACATATCACTTCTGGAAACTCTGAGCCGCTCTAAGTCTCTCCTGAAAGACTTAAAATCTATCCAACTACTCACGAAGAAAGTTTGTTCCTCGAGGTCTCACCTCTAAAACGTCAATCCAACCTAATGAAAAGCGACAAAGCCAACCATGTAACGTCTCAAAAGGAGCCATATCAACATTGGAATGGTAACTATTACTATATGCAAACTCTGCTAAAGCCAAACACTACTCCCACTGGTCACCAAAATCCATCGCACATGCGTAAAGTATATCCTCCCAAAACTTAGATAGTCCACTCTAACTGGCCATCAGTCTGGGGTGAAACACTGTGCTAAGATCAACCCGAGTATCCAACTCATTCTGAAAAGTCTTTCAATAGTGAAATGTGAACACAAAACCTCGATCTAAAATAATGAACACCGGCGCACCATGAAGATGCACAATCTCACGAATGACAATAAGGGCTAACCTCTCAGAACTGAATGAGACCCGAACCAGAATAAAATAAGCTGACTTTGTCAATCGTTCCACGATGACCCAAGCACTATCAGAACCATGAAATGTACGAGGCAAACCAGTCACAAAGTCTATAGTGATGCATTCTCATTTCTACTCAGGAACGGGTAACCTCTGGAGCAAACCACCAGGTTTCAAATGCTCAACCTTCACCTACTGACAACATAGGAAACGAGCCACAAAATCTGCTATATCTGTCCTCATACCACCCCACCAGTAATGCTGCCACAAATCACGATACATCTTAGTCACACTTGGATAGATAGAATATCTGAAATAATGAGCCTCCTTCAAGATCAACCTAATCTGATCACCACTCTCGGCACACAACTGATCCCTCAATCCTCAAAACTCCATCCGAATCAAGTGAGGCTTTCTTAGCCTCCCCAATCTATACCTTATCTCGAATCAACCTCAATCCAACGTCGTCAAACCGATGAGCTCGAATCTACTCTATCAAAGAAGATCTAGTCTTCATAAATGCCAAAACATGCCCTGGTGTTGAAGTATCAATCCTAACCATCTGGTTAGCCAAAGACTGAACCTCTAAGGCCAATGGCCTCTTCTGAATCAAAAAATGCACCAAGCTATCCATGCTAGTTGACTTTCGGCTCAAGTCATCCGCCACCACATTAGCCTTTCCTTGATGGAAGAGAATAGTCAAGTCATAATCCTTAAGCAACTCAAGCCAATGGCACTGCCTCCTAAGAAGATCTCGCTAATAAAGAAGTACCGAAGGCTATGATGATCTGATAAGATTTCACAATGGAATCCATACAAGTAGTGCCCCCAAAAATTCAAGGCTAACACAACTGCGTACAACTCCAAATCATGGGTAAGATAAATCCTCTCATGAGGCTTCAATCTTGATGAGATGCGTACACGATTACCTTGCCCTCCTGCATCAACACAACACTTAACCCAACACCTAAAGAATCACAAAAAATAATAACGCCAATGCTCTTCTTAGTCAAAGTCAAAATAGGAGTAGAAGTCAATAAATCCTTGAGCTTTTGAAAGCCCGTCTCACAAACATCAAACCACTGAAAAGGAATCTTCTTCTGGGTCAACTTTGTCAATGGAGCTGCAATGGAAGAGAAACCCTCAACAAAACACTAATAATACCCGGCCAAGCCAATAAAACTCAGAATCTTGGTGGGCGAAGTAGGTCTAGCCCAATCACGAACCATTGCAACTTTAGCTAGATCAACCATAATACCTTTCTTAGTCACCACATGACCCAAGAAAGAAACAGACTCCAACCAAAACTCGCACTTAGAGAACTTAGCATACAACTTCTCATCCCTCAATCCCGAAAGCACAATCCACAAATGCTCCTCATGCTCAACCTCACTCTTGGAATAAACTAAGATATCATCTATAAATACGATCACCAAAGAGTCAAGATACAGTCGAAATACCCAGTTCATCAACTCCACAAACACGGCAGGGGAATCGATCTACCCAAAAGACATGACCAAGAACTCATAATGACCATATCGAGTCTGAAAAGCTATTTTTGAAATATCCAAAGCCCTAATCCTCAACTGGTGATAACCGAACCGCAAATCAATCTTTGGAAACACCGCAACACCCTGAAGCTGATAAAAAAAATCATCAATACGAGAAAGAATATACTTATTCTTAACTGTTACCTTATTCAGCTGTCGATAATCAATACACATCCGCATAGACCCTTTCTCTTTCTTTACAAACAAGACAGGCGTACCCCAAGGTGAAACACTAGGTCGAATAAATCCCATATCCAACAACTCCTACAACTGATCCTTTAGTTCCTCC
Organism: Capsicum baccatum var. pendulum; assembly: GCA_030864225.1. Taxonomy (NCBI): domain Eukaryota; kingdom Viridiplantae; phylum Streptophyta; class Magnoliopsida; order Solanales; family Solanaceae; genus Capsicum; species Capsicum baccatum. Next base: position 165,051,758 of record CM061554.1, on the reverse strand, counting down.
AACTCTGCTGGGGCCATCCTATGAGGAGGAATATAAATGGGCTTGGTTCTCGACTCAACATCAATAATAAAATTAATACCTCGATCCGAAGGCATACTAGGCAAGTCCATAGGGAACACCTCCATAAACTCATGGACAGAATCCAAGAAAGGAGGCAAAACAATACTGGTGTCACGAATATAATCTAACTAAGATAAACATCCCTTTTCAACCAATTTACGAGCTTGAATGTAAGATATAACCCTCTTAGGACCCAAAATAAGTGTACCCTCCCAAGCCATTCTTGACACACCCGCTAAAGTTAAAGTCACAGTCTTAGCAAAATAATCTAAGACAATATGATAAGGAGCCAACCAATCCATACCCAAAATAACACCAAAATCGACCATATCTAACACAAGCAAGTCTACCAAAGTCTCACGCCCGACAAAAGTCATAGCACAAGATCAACACGTCCAATCCACAACTAAAGATTTACCTACCGAGGTAGATACACAAATAGGCATGGCAGAAGGCTCACTAACAGAATCAAAACCCAAAGAAAAATACACAGACGCATAGGAAAAAGTCGATTCAGGATCAAATAATACAAATGCAGGTCTGAAACAAACGAGGAAGTTACCTGTAATCACAACATCAGAAGCCTCTACCCCAAGTCTGGATGGTATAGCATAACACAGCCTACGACTACAAACTGGCTGAGTAGCCCCATAAACACCAGCACAGCTTCCACTATCTCTACCTCTCGCACTTCCGGTGAAACCCCTACCTTCCACTACTGAAAAAAGAGTAGCTCTAAACAAACGATGAGAACAGTCCTTGGCCACATGGCCAATCTCATCACACACATAGCAACCTCTACGACCAGTCTCAATAAGAGAAAGTACAACTGATCTCGAACAACCATCCTGAATAGTTGAACAAGAAAATCCACCAGTTGAACTTTATAAGATTACCTGCACTCTATAAAATCACCTGCACTGGCCTACCATGGTATCCACAAGAACCTCTAAAATTTCTACCTCAATAGGCTGATTCCTGAACTCATCAAAATGTTGTGCCTCCCTGAAATGCACTAAGAATATCCTCTTTCACCTTAACACAATCCACAATACTCTGAAAAGAATCAGCAAACACAACCATCTGAGATGTAGCCAACTAAAGGGAGACAACCAAACCTTTCACAAACTTTTTAATCTTCCCAAACTCATATCTGGACAGGGCATGGAAGCATGCCTTATACTCAACAACAAGCCTTGCTCCATATGATCAAAATCGTCCCACATACGATCTCTCAAACAAAAAGGCACAAATCTCTTCAGAAAGGCATCAACAAACTGATCCCATGATAACTCATGAGCATTAACAAGCCTACAACCAACAAATGATATCCAATAATCTCTCGCTGTATCTCTCAACTGATAAGAGGTATAAGCAACTCCATTCACGTAGAAAGAGTGAAATAAAACTCAGACTCTATTAGACATCCCGTTCTTACACCATTAAGACCAATAAAACCTGACTGCTCTAATACAAATTTGTCATGGACCAAAAATGAGGGTCATGATGGCGCTTGTCACGGTGTACCTTGACAAGTAAGCCTATCACCCAAACTGCTATGAATAGAGAAAAAGACAGAAATACCCAATATAAGGCTTCTAAAATGAAGCTGAATCATATAAATAATCATAACAATGCGGAAAGAACTTATCCAGAATACCAATCATGCCCAAAACCAGGTGTCAATAGTGTAAGAACTACTAATACAATCTAAGAGTCAAATATATTGAAAAAATAATCACAAAGGAATAATAATTGTCTCCGAATACTAATAAAGACATAACTAGTATAGAAAGATAGAGGTGAACTTCGGACGCATGAATGTCCAACCGTTACCTTGGAAGCTCCAACAATAGCCTGAATCAAGTAAGCTAAGGTGCACTCGAGCTAGGACCTGCACCGAAAGGGCGCAGTAGGCAAGAGTTCAGTCCACTTGTACTCAGTAGGTATCATAGGCTAACCAAGCAAAGTGGTAAATAAAGCATACAAAATATACACTAAGGGCACGTGACCTGCAATCAGAAAATGTCCTACAATGGTAGCCCATACCGTTTGTACTAACAGTTGTAGTATATCTCACATATATTACAAAAACACACCAAGATACGAAACACAAGTATACATTATGTCACATATAATAGAACAAGAGAGAACATGTAGATACAAGATCATCAAATACAAGTAAAGGAAAGTAAGACAAACGCATAGATGACAAGTCAATAAGGCAATACAATACATCATAAACACAATAAAGTAAGTGCAATGTATATGATAATGATGATGATGATAATAATGATGATGACGATGATGATGATGCACGAGGTTGTCGCACAACTTTCGGGATCATCGCACAATCCCCGTATACATCTACGGAGCTAAAACTTCCCGAAGTAGGACCCATGGGGGGTTTGTCAACCCATATACAATCCACATATCTCATATCTCCTTTCCGGCATATCCCTCAGAAAGGGTTTTATAAGGTGTTACAATATTTTTAAAAAAGTGTTGTCAGTGTTTCTCAGATGTTGCCACGGTGGTACCAATATTTCATGAATGAGTATGATATGAAGATGTAATGCTCACAACCAATCACAATAAGTATTTCCACAGTCAACCACATGATATATTTCCACAACAACCACAATGGTATATTTTCACAACCATATGAGTCAATATCCACTTGTTATTTTCATTTCATCCATAAATTTTCACATGTCTCATATACCAATAAAGTATGAATATAATCATAGCACACCAATGGTACCAAATTAAATAATACAACACAATTACTACATGTATTCAAGACTATCAATGTCATATAGGACCCCACACGATCAAACATATCACATAATATTTCAATTTTGACAATTACATCACATATAGGCCCCCACACGGGCACAACACATAGATAGTCATTTTTCATGATTAGTTTACACCTTTAACATATATTTTACACCATCATTTACTATTCAGCCCAATCTGAAGAGTTATGCCATAACCTACCTCGAAAGTCAAAATCGGTCCGCTACACTTGAACCCGCAACCTTACCTTTTACGAACAATACCAAACTTCACTAGAAACATCAAGTATGAAATCTATGCATCCAAACGAAACCAACAACACCCATATTGACTACTTTTGGTTCGGGATCAAAACGGACCCCCAAAATGGGTTTTCAAAAAAGAAGGAAAAAATCGAAACTTTACTTCAAAAACATGTTCCCCATTTTTTAGGAACCTTCAGATGAAAATCCAAGTTAAATCGAGTCAAAAACGAGGTTCAAATCGAAGAAAAACCATTTTTGAGCTTTATCGGGTAAAATATTTGAAATCCAGGTTAAAATCTAGAATCAGAGTTGTTTTGAAGGTTAAATTAATTAAAAACTAGTAAATATAAGATAAAAGTATTATTCAAGTGAAATTTGGGTTTAAAATCATACCCTAAGATTTTTGGGGTTTTGAAAAATTAATGAAGAAATTACTAAGAAAATGATGAATTCTTACCTTAAATCCGTAATATAATCAAGAAATAGGTGTTAATCTAGCTTCCCAAGCTCCCACAAACTTCACGTTTAAGCTCCCAAAATGTTTAGGGTTTAACTCTCAAGAGGCAAGATGAAAAATGAGCAAAATGGGTTAAAAAGGGTGAAAAATCTGCTATATATATTGCAGATTTTTCTGCAATAACTGTGCAGTCTTTTTTTTCTAAGTCGAAATGTATTTCAACGGGGTGCTCGGAATTCATTTGGAGTCTGATTTATGTAAACGAACTATGCAACCACACTAATTCGACGTTCCCGACGTGATGGATCTACCAGATTTTTTAGAAAAATTTGCTTTCACAAAATTGACCCCCGAAATTCGAAATCACAATTTTTCAAACCGAGGGTCGAAATGAGATTTAAAAGCTGTAAAATCATAACAAACATGCTAACACACTAAAATTGACATTCTGGATCTGCTGGCGAAGTCAGATTTTTCATCCGAGGTTGTTTCGATCAAATGTGGGTTCCACACCCATATTTCCAATTTTTCAACTTTCCGATCAATAGGTCGAAATGAGCTTGGGTGCACCGGGGCCTGAACCAAAGGTTTACCAAGCCTAAAATCGATATTCTGGAGCTGCTGGCGTAGTCCGTTCGTTCATCCATCGCACGGATCAAAATATATCCACATTAGTCCGAAATAAGGCTCTCAAAGCCATAAAAAACCACAATATTGCATAAATGATACCACAATGCATAAAATATTATGTCAACCACCCACAAAAATACCATAATGCAACAACAGGAAGGGGTAAAATAGTCAAATCACTTAAAATCATAAATTTTACATATTTCATCAAATTTTCAGGTCGTTACAAGAAAAATAATCATAATATTTTGTATGGCTTAAAATTTTTATCGTCAATTATCTATATTATCATTATCATCATTCATCTTAAAGATACCTATAAAATTGGGGGGAAAAGAAACTTACAAAAGCAATGCATCAAAGTAAATCAAATATTACAAAAATATATTTCTTGACAACAAAGAATCATTTAAGAACAAAAATAAATAAATAGTAGGACTTCAAAGAAAATATCTAACCCCAAGTGAAAACAAAAATAGATACAAAGTCCATAATATCTAAAAGCCCACAATCAAAAAAGGCGAAATATACCAATACTAAAGTAATTTAAGAACAAATAAGTTAATATTCTGGCAAAAATGTCGTCAAAGTCGTCTGACACTCATCTGCCATCTGTAATCTATAACAAAATAATACGACAATAGAGATATCAAATAATACAACTAAACTTTACCTTTACACCCAAAAAATCTCAAAACAGAGACATAAAAATAATACAGTTAAACATAACCTTTACTTAAAAAAATTCCTCAAAGCTGACCGACATTCATCTACCACCTGTAAATTCATCTATGGCCTATAACTACAATAAAATAATACAATAGATATCACAAAGCTTCAATTTATCAAAAATATTTTTAAAAGTCGATTGACATTCATCAACCATCTGTAAATTGCAATAAAATAATACAATGATAAAGACATCAAAATAATATAATTAAATCTAATCTTTACATACAAAATTTTTCTCAAAGTTGTCCGATACTCATCTACCACCTGTAAACAATAACAAATTAGTACGATAATAGAGATATCAAAATAATACAACTAAACCTAACCTTTACATCAAAAAAAATTCTCAAAGCAGACCAACATTTATCTATAACCTGTAAACTGCAACAAAATAATACAATAAAAGTGATATCAAAACAATATAATTAAACTCAAATTTTACACACAAAAATTTCTCAAACCCGATCGAGATTCATCTATGAACTGTAAACTACCACAAAATAACAAACTAATAGAGATAAGCTGATCTAGGCGTTATATGATTAGGAATGAGCCTCGCACGTGTAATTTTTTATTTAAAATTAGATAATTTTATCTATTAAAAAGGTTTTTAATGAAGTGCAAAAAGTTCAAAACATATATTTTATTGTAAGCATATATATGTTTTACCACCAAAAGTTTTAAGTGGTTAATAGATTTAATATATTGTAGATGTAAATGTAGATTTATAAAATTTACACAATTGACTAATGGTAGAAGAAAATTATGTTGCATCCTACAAGCTGAATCAAACTTAACAAAAAGACAAATCAAAAAGAAGAAAAGAAACATAATAAAATAGAAAGGAGGAAGTGAGAAAGAAACGGACCTAAAAATTGTTTAACCATTTTGTTATAAGTAGATGTTCGTTGCTTGAGACTTTCGAAGCTCAAGCAAATGGTGGTGATGATATAATATATGGTGGAATTTATCAATAACAATAACATATCTAATTTATGTGAACGTGTGTTGCACGTTAATAATAATGTGTAAATATTTAATCAACTATTTATATGAAGGAATAACTAATTTAACTAATAAGAAAATCATATGATATTTGTATACATAAACAAAAACCTACCATAAATATTAATATTCTTCCAATAAATTTTAGGACTCTTATTTACATGAGTAAAGTATTGCTATAAAAAAACATCCACACTTGACTTTTTTTCTAGTCAAGTGTACATGCTTTGCGCGTGAGTCTCGTGTTGCTATAATACGTGAGTCTCGTGTTGATAAATAAAAACATATATAAATAAATAAAATTATTTAAAAATAGCAATAATGTTATATCTATTTAAAAGATATAATTTGACACTATAAGTATTTCATCTTAGTCAATAAAATTATATATATACAATGAAAAATTTAATTAATAAAAAATTTCTGCCCACCAAAGAAAAAGATGTACAGAAAAATTAAGCTACAGAGGAGCGTTTGTCATGCCTATATGTCATATTAAAATTAAATAAAAATATTATTAGTACTATATAATCCATTTTAGGGCTGAGACTAATATTCATGATATGAAATATAACTGAAAGGAAGAAAAAGGTCGAAAAATTAAGATAGTGCAAATAACAATACACTCTGTAAGAATATACTATTATCTTTCGATCTTGTCCAACATTACTTTTCTACCTTGCTACAACTAATGGTCGTATATGGACAAATGGTTTACTCTCTTCAATTACTCAAAATCAATATTATATATGTCTTTAATAGAAGAAAGTACATAGTTAAATGTAAATATTTACCTGATACACTTACGACAACATCATATGATACATATTGAAAACGTTAACCTCAATTTCTTTGTCACTAATAAATTAACCCACATATGATCGACAAAAAATTATTGAGAGAATAATTTCCTTCTAAATAATAAATGTAGATATCGATAGATTAGCTAACTTTTGAAAATAATATATCGTATGTTAATTTAAATTGGTAGAAATTATACCTCAATTATCTATGTTCTTTTGAAGCTTTGAATTTGAATTGAAATTTTCACCTTTAACACATTCTTCCGGGCGAGGTCATAATCTATCAAACATAAATTATAACAAAATCTCAAAAATCAAGGATAGAATCTCAAAATACCACAAATCACATATAAAAATCACATAGTTAGGCAACTAAAACAACGATTAAAAGTAACGAACAACCTAATAAAAGAAATTTAAAGTGCAACGAAAATACAAATTAAATGAAAAGCAAAGAGATGAATACTTGGATGTTAACTTTAAAAAAAGAGAATTTACTTAATTTGTTTTCCATTTTAAGTAAAATTCTTGCCAAAATAACCTATCTATTTTTGTTAAGTTATTATTGAAAAGAGTTACAAATTCGGTGAAGAAGTTACTACTAAAGTAGTCTTTGGTTACGTAAAAGCCTTTTTTTGTGAAAGATTAATACATAATTCCTCAAATATAAATTAATCACTCAAAATTAATTGTAATTTTTATTATGTTTAAATAAGGGAAGATTTAATAACCAATTTTTAGTAGGACACCTAAAATATTATAAAATAATTAAATAATAATTTAGTAAAATTATAAATAACAGTTTTATCTATTCTTGAGTCTTTTAATGAAGGGCAAAAAGTTCAAATCACTTTTTTAAGGGTCTTCACACTTTTAATATATTATATATATTATAGATAGATATAGATATAGATAATATATTAAAAGTGTGAAGACCCTTAGAGAAGTGATTTGAACTTTTTGTCCTTCATTAAAAGTCTTCACAATAGATAAAATGGTCGTTTTACTATTTTTGTAGAAATATTATTTAATTATATTATAATATTTTAAAAAAAGGAGTCTTAAAATATATAGTAAGTTCTAAAAATTAAAAAGTATTAAAATATATGATACAACACAATATATGATAAAAATTATTAGAAAATTAAAAATCATTGACTACTAAAATATATGAAAAAAAAGGAAAGAAAAACTTGAAAAAGAAGTACAAGTTTTTGTGGGCTAAAGAAGTACACGTCAATACTAATTTCCTAGGATAAGTTCAAAAGGAAAAAGGAATAATAATAATAAGTTGGATAACTTATTACTATTATTCTGAATTTGTTATTGTAATTCTTTAATTTAATTGTCATTATTATTATTTGATAATATACTTTTATCAAATTATTAATTAATTATTTTTACAAGATTTAAAATTAAAGAATTCTACAATATGGAATGAGATATTAAGTGAATTAATAATTAAAAGAATTAATATTGATAAATATATTGGACTCCTAAGTATAAGAAAAATTTGTATGTGAAGGTGACTACTGGAAAGTTTATGTGAAAGTTGACTACTAAATATATGAAAAGACTTCTAAAGTTTATGAATTCTCCACTTCTATAAAAAATTTATAATATACAAAAATCTTAATTGGAGATTGCCAACGCAAAAAAAGTAATACGTTTTGTTGCTTCTCTTCGCCGAAGCTATATTTTTGTTCGTTAGAATTTAAGATCCATCAGCTATTGTTTTGATTGCAAGGATGTTAAGGACAAGGGAGAACACTGAACACGAAATAACATACTTAATTTTTTTTGCAATTCTTATTATTAATTTATTACAATGTGTGTGAGAATTTTCTATTTTTGCAATTTTTGTTGTTGAGTTCTTGTCTTGCTTCTTGTTTATGCTCATGTAAAATAGTTCCAACAAAACCTTTTTTGTTTGTATGTTAGGAAGAAAGTACAATAGTCACAACTATACATAGTGATATTATTATTTATTATTTAAGCATATGAAAAATCATCAAACACAATTATGACATCTAATTAGAAGTCCTTTATTTTTTTTTAAGCATGATATTCTTAATGTTTATAGTGACTTGTGATGAGAAGTACTTTATCAGCTAATGAAAATATAAATCGTAGTTTTTCACTCAATATTTTTTGTTGTAACATTTGAATAGTTGTGCATTTCTACTATGTGATACGTAATTACTTATATTTATATATTCACGATCTTCAAATCCTAAATTCGTCATTTTCATCAAAGAATTTGTTTTGCTATTTAGTTTAATTTTTGTTACACTATTTTAATCGTAAGTGCTCAACAAAAAATTTATTTTTTTAATGATAAATAATGCATGAAAAAGTAAATAGAAGAAAAAGGTATTTGACATATAAATTTTGATGAATTCAAGATAATACAGAAAATATATATCCTACAAGAAATTAGCTTTATACTAGTTTATGCACAAGGTACTAGAAAATTACTGTGGAATGACAATGCAGCGTTAGTGTGCATGCATAGATATCTAAAGTAGGAGAATCCATATGTTTGTTATAGATGAGCATGATTGCTTGTCACCAAGAACATTTTTATTAAGAAATTCAATAAATATCTAATTTATTATTCGAGTAATATTTAAAAGTTGTTGGTGACAATACACACATTTCTAATAATCCAAATATGAACATCAATCGATAATTTTCTTCTCTCAATTGTTAACAGTCAAGAACATGAACATCCCAATTAAATTTATTAATGTGTGCACATTTGAGTTCTAAGTATAAATTAAAATTATGGTTGATGCCTTGATGGGTATACTTTTTTTATTTATAAGGAATTAAGATGGCTCGAATTTAAATTTTCAAAGCCAATGTTGGAGAGCTTGAGAGTATTGGTGGAACCTTTAATTATGAATTAGGTTGTTCAAATTTAGGGTTTAATTTGGCAGGCATATAATTAGTTGGGGTGTTAAATAGCCCTGTAGTAAAATGGAGGTTAAAAGTGACCAATAAATAAAAATAAAGGAACATTTTTTACTAACATTTTATGTGATTCTCTTTAGTTTTTTGAAGTACCATGTATAAACACAAGGATTCTGAAAGCTTCTCAATAGTTAAGATTTTTTTATTATTTGGTATAGATAAAAATTGTTGTAATATTTATAAGCTAATATTTAGCAGTTTGAAACTATTTAAAGTTATATCTATTAAATAAAATTTGTTGTCAAATTTATAAACTAATATTTAGTACTCTGAAATTATTCAAAGTTACATCTATTAAATCTTTATGTATTTGTTAAATGTAAGCATTCACGATATTAAGTACTTTGAAATTGGTTAAAATCGTAATCATGCCTGTTTAGGATTCTTGACTCCAATGTTCAGAATGTATTAGATTCAACTATTGTGTCATAATATTTATTTTTCATCAGTTAAACAAATGTCACATTTATTTTAATGCTAATCACTATTTTTTTTATTAATCTTTTTTGTGTATTTTAAATAATTAACGTGATCCACACGTGCAAAGCACATATACAAAACTAGTATACTAAAAGTGTGAAGACCTTTAGAAAAGTGATTTGAACTTTTTACTTTTCATTAAAACTTTTTGCAATAGACAAAATTATCTTTTCACTTATTTTCATATAATTATTATATTATTATATTATTATATTATAATATTTAAAATTATGAAGTCCTAAAATATATGATAAAAAATATATTTTAAAAAATTTAAATAATTGTTATTTAGTTGTTCTCCTAAAATTTAGGACACCAAAACCAACTAAATATATTATTAAATCCTAAAAGTGTTGTGACGGAAATATAATTATAGCAGCCCTTTTTTTCGCTCACGTGTTCCCTTCATGATTAATTTGAATAATGATTCAATTAAATTTGGTTATTTAATCTAAGAAATCACAATATTTAATATTTCTGAATCAATTAAAATTTTATCTTATATAAAAAATAAATTTTATAATTTTATTTAAATAATATTTTAGATTAGAATTTATAAGGAACAAACTTTGTTTTATTTTTACTTTTCAAGTTGTGTTTTAGTTATCATGTCTTTTTTGGGTCTTTCTTTATTATTTTAGTTCATAACCTTACAGATTATTTATGAATTATAGATAATTAACAATTGATAATATTTTTATTTTTTTTTTGATAATTTCTCATGTTTCTTTTTCAGTTGAAAATTTCTATAGAAAAATTGAACGAAATAAACATGTTGTTGTGAATGAAATAGCCAACAAATCAAAAGTTAATTTTGATTAAGTTATTTAACTACATTTTGATAGATTATTCTTTAGTGTATTTGCTCAGTTTGGGCCTCTACGAATAGGCTTTCTAATTATCTCGAGATGCTGTGTTTGATTTTTTTGGAAGGGAGGGGAGGGGGAGGGGGGGTGTACTCTTTTTGTTATTTTTTCATGTTTATTCTTGAATTTGTTCGAATTTGCCTGTCAAGTTTGAAATTTGCTTACAACCCTAGACTACCATTCAAATTGTGGTGAGGAGCTGAACAATCTTCTAGGTATTACTGCTGCTGATTGATAAATTTTCATTTACTAGAGTTGTTTAGCTAAAAAAAATCACTATTTTAGTCCAAGTTAACATTTATTGGATAGTAATACTATTGTGTTTGCCAATTGAATGTTTGTTCAATGCTCATCAATTTGGATCATAATTTGCTTTTGCATATGAAATGTTTCTTCTCGTGTGCGGTTTTGTTTTGTGTCTTTTTGCTCTATTTAAAGAACCTTTAGTTTTGTATGATTGTATTGAAATGAAGTGGACCTGAATAGAGCGAATGAATAGTATTCACGAGGACAATCCCATCGTTTAGAAATTCAGATGTAGTTGATTAGTTGATGTGTAGTACCTTTCTTAAGGAGAGATTTGAAGTAAACTGATAAAGTTGTTGTCATATGATTTTCAGGTCACCAGAAACAACTTCTTACAAAAATTTGATCAGTGTTACTTTCATAACAATAAAATTATACTATTTTTATTAGCTACTAAACTAAGTTGATTCTATTTTAATACAATGTATTATATTTATATGGTATTTCATCGGGATAATTTGATCCAATAAGTTGAGAATATTGATATTACAATAATAGGTTATAAATTTATTATCATTGATATGAACATACTCTCATAATAATTATATGAAAAGAAGGAAAAAAAATATTGTGAAGAGTTGTGTATGTTAAAAATGCTTCATATAAGTAATGAAAAAGTTTGCTTAACCGTGGCTTTGCATACACTATTTTATACTGAATAAAAAAATAGTGGAAGATTATGCTCATAAAACATATATGATCTCTTTTTATATTAAACTTCAAATTGTTCACTAGATTTATGATGCTTATGCTCTCGATCACAATTTAACGATCTAAAAATTTGATGAAATATGTGAAATTTATGTGATTTAACTGTTTTACCCCTCTTTGTAGTTGCATTATACTATTTTTGGGGTGTGGGGGTGATTGACATGATTTTCGATGTATTTTGGTACCATTTATGCGATATTGTGGTTTTTGATGATTTCGAGAGCCTTATTTTGGACTTATATAGATATCTTTGAATTCGTGTGACGGATGACCGAATGGAGTACGCAAGTAGATCTAGAATATCAATTTTAGGCTAGGTAGACCTTTGGTTCAGGTCCCGGTGCACCCGAGCTCATTTCGACCTATTGATCGAAAAGTTAAAAAATTAAAAATATGGGTGTGGACCTACATTTAATCGAAATGACCTCGGATGGAAAATCCAACTTCGCCATCAGATCCGAAATATTAATTTTAGGTTGTTAGCATATCTGATAAGTTTTTACGACTTTTAAATCTCATTTTGATTCTTGGTTTGGAAAATTATAATTTCGGGTTTCGGGATCAACTTTTTGAAAATGATGTTTTATCGTAAATCCGACTTCGTCAACGCGTCCGGAACGTCAAATTTAGTGTGGTTGCATAATTCGTTTGCATATATCGAACTCCAAACGAATTCCGGACACCCCGTCGTAGTCCGAATTGACTTAAAAAAAAACAGGTTTTCTGCTATATCTGTGCAGAAAAATCTGCAATAATAAATAACAGTTTTGGGCCTATTTGCTCATTTTTCATCTTGCATGTTGGGAGTTAAACCTAAAATAGTGTGAGAGTTTAAAAGTGAAGCTTGTGGGAGCTTGTGAATCTAGATTAACAAATATTTCTTGATTTTATTACAGATTTAAAGTAAGAATTTACTTTTTTCTTAGTAATTTCTTGATTAATTTCTCTAAATCCAAAAATCTTAGGGTTTGATTTTAAATTTCAATTTCACTCCTTTTCACTTAAATAGTATTTTTATCTTATAATTGCTAGTTTTCATCAATTTAACCTGTATAACAACTCCGATTCTTGATTTTAACCCAGATTTTAAAGATTTTACCCGGTAAAGCTCAAAAATAATGTTTCTTAGATTTGAACCTCGATTTGACTTGAGTTTTCAGTTGTAGGTTTCTAAAAATATGGGGAACACATTTTTAAAGTAAAGTTTTGATTTTGCCCTTCTTTTTTGAAAATCCATTTCGGAGATCCATTTTGATCGAACCAAAAGTAGTTAATATAGGCGTCATTGATTTTGTTTTGATGTGTAGATTTGATATTTGATATACTTAGTGGAGTTTGGGATTGCTCGTGGAAATTAAGGTCATGAGTTCGGAGTATAGCGGACCAGTTTTGACTTTCGAGGTAGGTTATGGCTTAACTCTTTCAGACTGGGTTAGGTAGTAAATGATGGTACAAAATGCATGTTAAGGATGAGAACTAATATTGAAAAGTGTCTATCTATGTGTTGTTCCCGTGTGGGGGGCCTATATTTGAAGTAATTGCCGAAATTGAGATATTATGTGATGTGTGTGGCTATGTGGAGTCCTATGTGATGTTGATAGCCCTAAATACATGTGAATAATTATACTGTATTGTTGAAATGCCTAATGTAGACACGTAATTTTGTCCGCCCAAATATTAATTTCTACTTATTTTTACCTTTTCCTCCTACCCAAAAAATATTCCACTACTCACAAGAATATCCACTACCCAAAAACTTTTGACTTTATCCCTAATTTAAGGGATTGTGTTTGAAGATGGTGGGATTTAAGGGATTTTGTCTGGAGAGTGGGAGGGGAATGGAAAAACTTTTCATGGTATGTTTTCTTTTTTAAAGGGAACACAGGAAGACAAAAGGGGGGATCAAAAAAAAAAAGGAAAATCAAAAAACATCTTTCTACCATTCTCTCAATACACTCTCTCTCTCCTCCAACAAACTTCGCCGGCGACCGTCGTTTTCCGTCCACTCGCCACCGTCGCCGCCACCACTGGCCAACAATCCGATAACAAACACACTACCCGAACCACTAGCCATCGTCGAACCACATAAACCGACCCAACCAACCGGATAATTACGGTCAGATCTGCCGCCGCCGGCAGTCGCAGCTCCGACCGCGGCACGTCGGCCAGCTCCGGCAGCAACTCCCTCCTCTCTCCATCTTCAGCGACCGTCGTCCTTCCCTCCCTCCGGTGACGGCAGTCACCGTCACCAGATCTGCCGCCGCCGGCAGTCGCAGCTCCGACCGTGGCACGTCGGCCAGCTCCGACCGCAACTCCCTCCTCTCTCCATCTTCAGCGACCGTCGTCCTTCCCTCCCTCCGGTGACGGCAGTCACCGTCACCAGATCTGTCGTCGCTATCTCCGTCGAATAAATCCATCGTCACTATCTCCGTCGACCGAGAGCGTTTGGTTTGCTCGTGGTGAGGTTCTCCAGTATTTGGGTCTTCGGATTTTCTCTATTATCGACAAGGATTAATTCCATCGAGGTCCATTTCTTTTAATCGAATCTTTAATTTATGTTGACTTTTATTGATGTTGTGGGTGTGAATGATTTATTTGTCGTGTGTTTGGTTTGAATCCTTGTTATTTGTGTTGTGTTTGATGTTGGTTTCGGATTATGAGATGTGATTAAAAAATCGAAGCATGCATTAATTATGTAGTTTAAATAGAATTCGGGGAGCGAAAAAAAAAAATAATAATAAAAAAAATCATTAAAGTGAATTAGGATTAATTTTGATATGTTTTTTTTTTTTTTTTTTTTTGATTCGTCGTTATTGTTACTTTTACGTGTAATTATCAATTTCGTGATAGTATCATGATAAGTCAAACGGGTAGGCAATCGTAGGTTCGGGTAGGCAAAATTTAGGAATAGGTGTTTTGTTGAATGTTGGAATGTGCATGTGAATGTTTTTTTTTCCTAGTTTGTCGTATCTAATTTAGATGTATTTATTTAGCCGGGGAATGTCCCGAGATCACTTGTATTTATTTACCGGGGAATGCCCCGACGTATCATGTTGAAAAAAAAAAATGATCGTGATGAAGGCCCGCGGCGTCGGGTAGGACATTGGAGCTTAGATTTAGTTTTAGACTAGAATTTATATTTTCGTATTTTCTATTTTTCGGACTGTATAATTGGACTGGAATTTTACGTTTCGGATTGTCTTATTTTATTATTTTGTGTTCTTTTGTGTGATTTATACATTTCATAATGCCACAATAGTCGATACTCTCCACCAAGTGACCGTGGTCGAACCACGGGATCGAGGGGTGCCTAACACCTTCCCCTCGGTCAACAGAATTCCTTAGCCAGAATCTCTGTTCGCAAACCGGTTTAAGAGTCAAATGGTTTTCGAAAAGGATTTTCCAAAGGTGACTTGGCACACGAGATTATGTCAAGTGGCGACTCTGAACAAAAATGCAAATAATCCTTTTTCGAAACAAATTTTCATTTTCTTGTCACTTAAATAATAAAACCCTTTCGAACTTAAAAATATTCCACTTCAGGAGTACGCGTGCAAAAAGGGGTGTGACATCTTCTGGCGACTCTGCTAGGGAAAAAAAAAAAGTTTTCAGAATTCGAGCTATTTTTGGAGTCGTATCGACTTTGTTTGGCATTACAAGTGTGTAAACATTGTTTGTGGTTATTGTTTGTGTTATTTTCACTTCTTGTGCTTTTTCGTGCTCTTTGTTGATATTATTTATTCTATGTGTTACCGCTTTATATCTGTCATCATGAGTCCACCCCCCGGCCTTCTTTCTGCAACAAGTCTGTAGTACACGTGTTGTACACAACCTCTAGTTGAGTCACCCTTAATTTAGGGGGGGAGTCGTCGGTGTTATGGAGTAGGTGGAAAGCAAAGCAGTCACTATCGACCATACGCTCCCCCGAACAGCCTTGTTAGTGAACCATAACGTAGGTCAGCCTTTAGGTCATGCTTATGTACATCATATTGAGACCTAGTAGGGCCCACTTGGTCCTTTGTAGGAGACTCGCCTTTAAAGCATCCCTACGTGCTAACTGTTGCATTTTTAAGGGTAACGGGGTCATTTGACGGATAGATTTTAAAAAAAAAAGAATAAAAATAAAATAAAATTGTTAGGAGTAAGGTGTGTAGGCAAAAATGAAAAAGAGGAAAATAATAACAAAGTGAGTCGAAAAGAAAAAAAAAAGGGAGAGGAATTTCGTAGTTTATTTTAGAATTCTTTATGGCTTTTGTTTTTCACAATCCAAAAATTCAAAAAGATTTTTTTATGTTTTGCATTTGTCTTCTCAAAATACCGTAAAAGTGAAAAAAAAAAAAAAAGAAGTTTGTTTGCCTTTTATACTTAGTTGTCAAAAACAAAAATACCAAAAAGATTTTTCTGTATATTTGGTGGTGTCAGTCTTGGTTAAAGCGTCTAATTGGAAAAAAAAGAAGTCTTTTTGAGTGTGTCTCTTAAGTTAGGGTCAATTTATTTGTTGAGCGTTAATTGTCCAATCTGGACGAACTACGCACCCCTGATTCTCCTCTTTCGGGATGTGAGATACGTAGGCAGCCTATTGTTGGTTCGGGAATCTTATTTAAAAAAAAAATTCAAAAAAAAAAAGATTTTCTTCACTCTTTATTTAAAGTAGACGTTTCATGCATATCTTGAAAAAAAAAAAATTCCTCAATAGTCGTAGAAATCATTTTTGGTTGATCTTATTTATTTATTTATTTTTTCTTTTTAAAAAAATAAAAATAAAAAAAAAATCAAAAAAAAAAAATGATTTTTCTTCGCTCTTTATTTAGAGTAGTGTTTCATACATATCTTGAAAAAAAAAAAGAAGAAAAGAGATTTTCCTCGATAGTCGTAGGGTTCATTTTTGGTTGATCTTATTTCAAAAATCCAAAAAGATTTTCTTCACTCTTTATTTAGAGTAGGTGTTTCATATACACCTTTAAAATAAAACAAAAACCAAAAAAAATAAAAAAAAATCCCTTTAACAGGTTCAGGTTTTATTTTTCGCATGAAATTCAAAATTAAAAAAAAAAAAAAAAATCAAAAATATTTTTTTTCGGTAATCATAGATTTCATTTTTTAAAGAAGTTTAAAAATTCAAAAAGATTCTCTTCACTCTTCATTTAGAGTAGGTGTTTCATATACATTTCTAAAAGAAAACTATAAAAAGATTTTTCTTTAATAGTTTCAAGTTTCATGTTCCTATGAAAAAAAAAAAAAAATTCAAAGATTTTTTTTCTTTGTTAATCATAACTTTCATTTTGTATAAAGATGTTAAGCCTAAAAATGCAAAAAAAAAAAGTTTTTCGTCAGTTCTTTTTGACAATTTGTTATTTTCTTTTCTTCTTAAAGTTTCAAAAAAAAAAAGAGAAAAGAGTTCAATTGGCCATTTTGGCACGACTTCACGAACTACGCACACCTGATTCTCCCCTTTCGGGGGTGAGATACGTAGGCGCCCTTCTTGGGTTCGGTGATAAAAAAAAAAAAAAAAACTGTTGTGGTTGGTTTGTGGCATTTTGGCTGGTCCTTCATATTGCTCCAAGTCATAGAGTAAGTTATGGCCAACAAGGATACCTAGTTAGTTGTCACTTCACCTCCATTGGAGAGTCGAATGCAAGTTATTCCAGAGATTGGTACAGCAGGACATGATCACCCCTCTTCTTGGATATACTCCCGACCCACATTCAAGAAGTTTTGATCCTAATGTACGATGTGTATATCATTCTGATGTTCAGGGTCACAGTATCGAAGATTGTCGTGCTCTGAAAAGAGAAATTGAAAAGATGATTCAAGATAAATCAATCATGGTGCAGGACATTGACAGTGAGGAAAACTCTAGTCATGCTGATATGCAAACCAGTGGCTAAGATGTCGGGCTGAGCAATTGAGAAGTCACCCCTCTCCCTACTAGGAAGAGGTTTGGTAGCTTGTTTTATTTTATTTTCTGCTATCCGAACTATCTCAGGGTTGTAGTTCGGGATCTATCTTGTTTTGTCCTTTTTTTTTTCTTTTCAAATCCTTCTATCTTTTGTTTCAACTAAATGAAGTGTCCCATTTTTCTTTGTGTTTTAAATATGTGTTGTTTGTTTGTTTTCTTTACATAGTACATTTTGTGTTAACTCTAGTGATATAACATGCTGTGGAATTTTCAGCCAGATCTTAAAATCCAGTTTAAGCATGAACATTTGAATCGGAGGGTTAAAGTTAGAAAAAAGAGAGCATATGAGAAAATAGATAGAGTGCTGAGACATTTGGTGACAAGTTAAGGCAATTATTTTGAGAATCACAAGAACAACTTGGTCATCGATCGAAAGGCAAGTCCCAACTAGGTCAAATGGTGGACGTGTGATCCCTATGTCAAGGTTAACAAGAAGATAATCAGCTCCACAGAAGCATAATCACTCGATGTGAGGGTGCATAACAAAGGTGGAGTTGTATCTTTGACAGGTATATAAAAAGAGGTGAAAACATGTTCGAGGCAAGTTAGTGTTGTAAAACATGTCATAAGCGATATTGGTCATGTACTTTCACATTGCATGCTATATACTTTCATTCTCAAGGATTGATATGATGAGGGCATTTCATTCTGCTATCCAAACACTGTGTCATCCTTTGTTTACCCCATTTGAGCCTTAGTGTTATTTTCTTTCATACCCTTCTTTTGGAATCAACTTAGAGTAAGCATAGTTCAAAGAATAGTGTCAAGAAAAAAGATAAAGTCAAAAGTTTTAAAAAAAAAAAAGAGATAAAAATGTTTCCAAAAAAAAGATTGTCAAGAAAATAGAGTTAGAAAAAAAAAAAGAATCGCGAAGTGAAAAGAGCGAATTAAAAAAAAAAAAGAAAAAAAATCAGGTCAAAGCAAGAAGGGCAAGCTGCCAGAACTACGCATGACCTGATTCTCCTCCCTCGGGGGTGAGATACGTAGGCTGCCCTACTAAGGGCTCGGTCCAACCAAATAAATAATTTAGGGTTACCCAGTCAAAAGAAACTGGGGCATGAGTTAACCCTCGTTGTTTGAGTCGATTCCAAAAGTTGTAAGTCCTAACCCACTTCAAGTGTCGTTTGGGCCTCACGCCATCCTTTTTTCTAACCCTATCCAAAAGCCAAGTTACAACCAAAGAAAAGACCTTCGGATCAATCGTTGGGGATGTTAAGGCAAAACATGCAATGGATATGCTCCTCAGCTCAAGAAATCAAGAGAGAAATAAAAAATGAGAGAGTCTTATTGGTGAAAACCCTCACGGGCACCGTAAGACGATAGTAAGTTGAGAGAGAAAAAAAAAAGAGAGAGTCTTATTGGTGAAAACCCTCATGGGCACCGTGAGACGATTGTGAGTTGGGAGAAATGAGAATAAGAGAGTTTCATTAGTAAAAACCCTCCCAGACACCATAAGACAAGGGTGAGCTGAGGGAAAGACCCTTCAAAACATCACTAGCCGAATGAGGTCTGAATGCAATTGGTCTAAGGAAACAACTCAGTTTCAAGGCCATTAACTCAGCAATAATTGGTAGAGAGGTCGGATGGAAAGATCGGGTAGCCTAATCCAAAAGGCATGGCATAATCATTAGAGTTGATGGTCATTTTTAGAAAATTTGTCATTTCTTTGTTTTAAATGGAGACAAACATTGTCTTTTCTTTCTTCTTTTTATTTTGTTTTCTGGAGTCAGTGGTCCAAATAAAAGTGATTGTCATTTTTCTCTGGTTTTTGAGTCAAGTCCATATCAAAACAAGTGAGAAAAGAATTCAAAACTGGCCACCAACTTCTGCAATTGCACAATGCAAGACAAAGTCAGCATATGAAAGAGGCATAATTGTGAACTTATAAAACACCAAGGTTTGAAGGATTTATCTGAGAAGCATGACAAAGCAGAGATACTGTGGTTATTTTGGAGTCACTCCTAATGATCTGAGTTTAGGTCAATGACACGACAAAGCAGGGGCAAGCGTCAGCAATTTGAAGCCAAATGAAGGGAATGAACACTAGAGCAAATGCCTGGAAAGCCAAATGCTGCAAACCACCACTAAGTTTTAACTGACAGATTTTTCTTTTTTGAAATAGGGGCAAATTGGTTTTACTTAATTTAGCTACCATTGGAGATGCACATCCATGGGATTTTATTTTCTGTTCAGGACCCTCCTGCAAAATGGGATTTTATTTTTATGTTCAGGACCCTCCTGAAGAATGGGATTTTATTTTTATGTTCAGGACCCTCCTGAAGAATGGGATTTTATTTTTATGTTCAGGACCCTCCTGAAGAATGGGATTTTACTTTTATGTTCAGGACCTTCCTGAAGAATGAGATTTTATTTTATGTTCAGGACCCTCCTGAAGAATGGGATTTTATTTTTATGTTCAGGACCCTCCTGAAGAATGGGATTTTATTTTATGTTCAGGACCCTCCTGAAGAATGGGACTTTATTTTTTGTTCAGGACCCTCCTGAAGAATGGGACTTTATTTTATGTTCAGGACCCTCCTGAAGAATGAGATTTTATTTTATGTTTAGGACCCTCCTGAAGAATGGGATTTTATTTTTATGTTCAGGACCCTCCTGAAGAATGGGATTTTATTTTTATGTTCAGGACCCTCCTGAAGAATGGGATTTTATTTTTATGTTCAGGACCCTCCTGAAGAATGAGATTTTATTTTATGTTCAGGACCCTCCTGAAGAATGGGATTTTATTTTTATGTTCAGGACCCTCCTGAAGAATGGGATTTTATTTTATGTTCAGGACCCTCCTGAAGAATGGGACTTTATTTTTTGTTCAGGACCCTCCTGAAGAATGGGACTTTATTTTATGTTCAGGACCCTCCTAAAGAATGGGATTTTATTTTATGTTCAGGACCCTCCTGAAGAATTGGATTTTATTTTTATGTTCAGGACCCTCCTGAAGAATGGGATTTTATTTTTATGTTCAGGACCCTCCTGAAGAATGGGATTTTATTTTATGTTCAGGACCCTCCTGAAGAATGGGATTTTATTTTATGTTCAGGACCCTCCTGAAGAATGGGATTTTATTTTTATGTTCAGGACCCTCCTGAAGAATGGGATTTTATTTTTATGTTCAGGACCCTCCTGAAGAATGGGATTTTATTTTTATGTTCAGGACCCTCCTGAAGAATGAGATTTTATTTTTATGTTCAGGACCCTCCTGAAGAATGGGATTTTATTTTATGTTCAGGACCCTCCTAAAGAATGGGACTTTATTTTATGTTCAGGACCCTCCTGAAGAATGGGATTTTATTTTTATGTTCAGGACCCTCCTGAAGAATGGGATTTTATTTTATGTTCAGGACCCTCCTGAAGAATGGGATTTTATTTTATGTTCAGGACCCTCCTGAAGAATGGGATTTTATTTTTATGTTCAGGACCCTCCTGAAGAATGGGATTTTATTTTTATGTTCAGGACCCTCCTGAAGAATGGGATTTTATTTTATGTTCAGGACCCTCCTGAAGAATGGGATTTTATTTTATGTTCAGGACTCTCCTGAAGAATGGGATTTTATTTTTATGTTCAGGACCCTCCTGAAGAATGGGATTTTATTTTTATGTTCAGGACCCTCCTGAAGAATGGGATTTATTTTATGTTCAGGACCCTCCTGAAGAATGGAATTTTATTTTTATGTTCAGGACCCTCCTGAAGAATGGGATTTTATTTTTATGTTCAGGACCCTCCTGAAGAATGGGATTTTATTTTTATGTTCAGGACCGACTTACTTATTCGGACAATCCAAGCAATCTGTGTAAGAAGACACACTTCCTTATTTGAGTAATTCAAGCGGCATTGGAGCCCGCCTGCAAAACAGGGTGAAGAAGTTGAAAGCATAGCAACAGGATAATGAAATAGCAAGTCAGGAGCCCGCCTGAAGAATAGGGTGAAGAAACGAAAGTCAAGCAACAAGTTGGAAGAAATGGCAATTCAGGAGCCCGCCTGAAGAATTGGGTGATAAAAGTCGAGTCAAGAGCCAACAAAAGCTGTATAGATAGGATTTTGCAATTTCCTTTATGTTTTAGCCTATAATTTTCATTTTGATGTAATAAACAGAGCTGCACACCGAAACCTCGACAGAACCTCACTCGACTCTCCAACTCGGTATAGTTCACTCCTCTTCCAAGCCTTTGAAATACCCGTGACTTAATTCTCTCATAACTTGGGTGGGTAAGCTGTCCTAATTCAAGACCCGATAGTCCTTCTTTCTTCTGTTTCTTCTTTGAATAATGGTCGGGATAAAATTCTATCTCGTTGTCTACTTCTTTGTCTAAAAACACTGCGTGTTTACATCCAAAGGGGGCATGATGTAGACACGTAATTTTGTCCGCCCAAATATTAATTTCTACTTATTTTTACCTTTTCCTCCTACCCAAAAAATATTCCACTACTCACAAGAATATCCACTACCCAAAAACTTTTGACTTTATCCCTAATTTAAGGGATTGTGTTTGAAGATGGTGGGATTTAAGGGATTTTGTCTGGAGAGTGGGAGGGGAATGGAAAAACTTTTCATGGTATGTTTTTTTTTTTAAAGGGAACACAGGAAGACAAAAGGGGGGATCAAAAAAAAAAGGAAAATCAAAAAACATCTTTCTACCATTCTCTCAATACACTCTCTCTCTCTCCTCCAACAAACTTCGCCGGCGACAGTCGTTTTCCGTCCACTCGCCACCGTCGCCGCCACCACTGGCCAACAATCCGATAACAAACACACTACCCGAACCACTAGCCATCGTCGAACCACATAAACCGACCCAACCAACCGGATAATTACGGTCAGATCTGCCGCCGCCGGCAGTCGCAGCTCCGACCGCGGCACGTCAGCCAGCTCCGACCGCAACTCCCTCCTCTCTCCATCTTCAGCGACCGTCGTCCTTCCCTCCCTCCGGTGACGGCAGTCACCGTCACCAGATCTGCCACCGCCGGCAGTCGCAGCTCCGACCGCGGCACGTCGGCCAGCTCCGGCCGCAACTCCCTCCTCTCTCCATCTTCAGCGACCGTCGTCCTTCCCTCCCTCCGGTGACGGCAGTCACCGTCACCAGATCTGTCGTCGCTATCTCCGTCGAATAAATCCATCGTCACTATCTCCGTCGACCGAGAGCGTTTGGTTTGCTCGTGGTGAGGTTCTCCAGTATTTGGGTCTTCGGATTTTCTCTATTATCGACAAGGATTAATTCCATCGAGGTCTATTTCTTTTAACCGAATCTTTAATTTATGTTGACTTTTATTGATGTTGTGGGTGTGAATGATTTATTTGTCGTGTGTTTGGTTTGAATCCTTGTTATTTGTGTTGTGTTTGATGTTGGTTTCGGATTATGAGATGTGATTAAAAAATCGAAGCATGCATTAATTATGTAGTTTAAATAGAATTCGGGGAGCGAAAAAAAAAAATAATAATAAAAAAAATCATTAAAGTGAATTAGGATTAATTTTGATATGTTGTTTTTTTTTTGTTTTTTTTTTGATTCGTCGTTATTGTTACTTTTACGTGTAATTATCAATTTCGTGATAGTATCATGATAAGTCAAACGGGTAGGCAATCGTAGGTTCGGGTAGGCAAAATTTAGGAATAGGTGTTTTGTTGAATGTTGGAATGTGCATGTGAATGTTTTTTTTTCCTAGTTTGTCGTATCTAATTTAGATGTATTTATTTAGCCGGGGAATGTCCCGAGATCACTTGTATTTATTTACCGGGGAATGCCCCGACGTATCATGTTGAAAAAAAAAAATGATCGTGATGAAGGCCCGCGGCGTCGGGTAGGACATTGGAGCTTAGATTTAGTTTTAGACTAGAATTTATATTTTCGTATTTTCTATTTTTCGGACTGTATAATTGGACTGGAATTTTACGTTTTCGGATTGTCTTATTTTATTATTTTGTGTTCTTTTGTGTGATTTATACATTTCATAATGCCACAATAGTCGATACTCTCCACCAAGCGACCGTGGTCGAACCACGGGATCGAGGGGTGCCTAACACCTTCCCCTCGGTCAACAGAATTCCTTAGCCAGAATCTCTGTTCGCAAACCGGTTTAAGAGTCAAATGGTTTTCGAAAAGGATTTTCCAAAGGTGACTTGGCACACCAGATTATGTCAAGTGGCGACTCTGAACAAAAATGCAAATAATCCTTTTTTGAAACAAATTTTCATTTTCTTGTCACTTAAATAATAAAACCCTTTCGAACTTAAAAATATTCCACTTCAGGAGTACGCGTGCAAAAAGGGGTGTGACACCTAATATGGTACCATTGATGTATTGTGATATATTTATACTTGTTGGTATATGAGACATGTGGAAATTCGTGGATGAAACGAAAATAATGAGTGGATATTGACTCACATTGTTGTGGAAATGTATCATTGTGGTTCGTTGTGAAACTATATCATGCGGTTGGCTGTGGAAATACTCATGGTGATTGGTTGTAAGAATTATATCCTCATATCATACTCATTCATGAAATATTGGTACCACCGTGGCAACGCCTTTTTAAAACCCTCCCCAACGAATGTGTCGGGGAGGAGATATTGTAACACCTTTTAAAATCACTTTTGAAGAATGTGCCGAAAAAGAGATATGAGATATGTGGATTGTATATGGGCTGACGAACCCCCATGGGTCCTACATCGCGAAGCTTTGGCTCAATAGGTGTATAGAGGGATTATGCGATGATCTTGTGCATCATCATTATCATATAAATTGCAGCTACTTTATTGTATTTATATTGTGCTGTATTGCCATATTGACTTGTCGTCTATGTATTTGTCTTACCTTCCTTTACTTGTATTTGATGATCTTGTATCTACATGTTCTCCCTTGTTCTATTTATATGTGACATAATATATACTTGAGTTCTATATCTTGGTGTGTTGTTATAATATATGTGATATATTAGAACTGTTAGTGCAAGCGGTGTGGGCGACCGTTACGGAACATTTTTTAAGTGCAGGTGATGTGCCCTCAGTGTGTATTTTGTATGTTTTATTTTCTACTTTGCTCGGTCGACCTATGATATCTACTAAGTACAAGTGGACCGTACTTATGCCTACTGCGCCCTTTCGGTGTAGGTCCTAGCTCGAGTGTGCCTCAGATTGGTTGATTTCAGGCACCTTCAGATTTCTCAAGGTAGCGGTTGGACATTCATACATCTGGAGTTCACCTCTACCTTTCTGTATTAGTTATGCCTTTATTAGTGTTCGGAGACGAATATTTTCATTTGTGGTTAGTTTTCTTATGTATTTGACTCCGAAATTGTATTAGTAGTTCTTATACTGTTGACTTCAGGTTTTGAGAGTTATGGCTGGATGTGTTATTTTATTCTTTCCGCTTTTATTATATCATAGTGGTTCGACTTCGTTCTAAAAGCCTTACCTTAGGGGTATTCTAACTTTTTTCTCTTTGTGTATCAATTTGGATGATAGGCTTATTTGTCAAGATTCGCCTCGACAAGTATCATCATGACCTTTATTTATTTATTTATTTATTTTTTGTGGGGAGGGGGGAGGGGGATTCCTGACACA